>OY728156.1:1083580231-1088580231 GCA_963277665.1 Viscum album
AATTTATATTTCCCAACATTAAATACAATTATTCCTCTAAATCATACTTACTATATCCATTTAAATTAAAAAATAAGTTTAAAATTAACATTCTATAATTCATTCCCCATTACCTGACTAATCAATAGATGTGTCGCATGATATGTCAAAAAACCATAATGCAATTAGAGAATTCTAGTGATATAAATGGGGTATTAGATGAAGGATAAAATTAATCATAACATTTTAATATCATGTTCTAATATTATATTTTTTCTTTCATTTTCAGCTGTTATATATGAAGGATCTCCCCCACCCTCCATCCATTACAATATCTCCATGATTTTGGATATTTAGAAATCCATTTGTGGAATAAGGTGAAAAGTGTCCCCTTATGAGTTCTTGATATAATTCAAAAAAATATGTTAATTATTTCTTGATGATTCAATTGGTGTAATGAAAATGTAGATTCATTGAAATGTTTTTATTCCTCACGTTATAATTAGATTTTCCTCATTCTATATTTAATTTTAGTACGTATGCAGTGATGATTTATAATGTATACTAGACTTAGATGGATTAGAGTGGAGTGGTTTTTTATCATTCATGTACACTGTGCGTTAAGGAGACATATATGGATGAATATTACACTCCCAAATAAATTTAGGTATATCTAAGAGTTTTAGTATGAGGATTTCATTATGACACATGATCAATTTCAAAAAATATTTCTTCCATTTTACATGGCTTATGAAAGAATCATTTGTCTTATATTTTTTGGAGTCTTAGGACTTACATAAAAATAATATATTTTGAGATGATGAATTATATTTAATCTACACTGTAAAGAAAAAACCCTTGTTTATTGGAGCTGATGCTGTATTTTAATTCATTATAATGATTACATGAAATGAAATCCGAAATAACTGAGTGGTTTATATGTTTTTAAAATACATATAAATACATACATTCAGTATTAAAACATGAAAATAAATGGAACAAATATGTTTTATTAGGAAAATACAGAACTCTACACATATCAATGTAGTTCATTCAAAATTATCCTCTTCATATCCTAAGAAAATGAATCATAAAGAATGGGTGAGATCAAAAACTTAGTAATGGTAAAAAATATAGTTTAATATATTAGAAACATAAACATGATTCATGGTGAATAACTAAAAACATGTGCCTTTATAAAATAAACATGACCCTAATATGCCAGGAATAAGTGGTGAATACATAATTCCCTAGTAAAACATAATCATGGGTAGTATAATAGTAGAATAACCACATGAACCATAAATAATAGTTTAACAAGGGGGAATTAATAATTTGTGACATTATAACCATATCATCAAGTCCCCATTCCAAGACCATAAATAATCATTTTATCATGGCCCTGTTCAAAATCGTAGTTTGTCTCATGAGACTTACCGATGCACCAAGGGGATATATAGGGACACACATGATACTTAATATGTTCAATTCCTTCAACATATGAATTGGGATAAACATAAATTACATATAAATTCATATTGTTAACTAGTATTTTAAATTTAAATAACATTCCCCCCAGCATTAAGCATACAAACTAACTATTCAGAGTAAATTGTTTAATGGATTTAATATAGTAAATCCACAATCAAAATAATCATAAAAAATGAAACTAAATATGGTAGATGATATCCAAAAATATTAATCCTAATAGTATATAATAATCAATATGATTTTTGAAAAATATGATAATACTCTTATAAAATCAATGGATAATTGTGGAAATAAATAATCTCTTACTTTGAAAAGAAGAGTTATTTTGAAAAAAATATTCATATTAAATAGAAGTGATGTATGATAGAATTTTTAAAATAATATTATAGATTTTATAAATATAATGGTTTCCAAATATAGATTATATATTTTCCTTTAAAATATGTACAAATTTGAGAAATTTCATTGAATTTGGCTCACATTTCGGGAATAATTTTAAAACGATCCTTAAAAAACATATAACTCCCGATAAATTATTGTAGGATTGTAGTTTGTGCACATATATAGAACATTGTAATAGAATTTATTAGGATATCATATGAGTGAATTAGATTTTATTTTAGGTATGTAGAAAATAACATTAACCCAAATGAAAATTGATGTTCAGGTAGAGTGTAACACCTGAGTCTTTTATGATAAATACTTTTTTTAGGATATATAAATCATCAAAGGAATCTTTCACTACACACAACACTATCTTGGCTTGCTTTACACGCAACTGTGGCCTTCCTTGATAGCTTGCGTCAAACACAATACTGAGTTTCACTAAACAATGATATGCTATTAAAATATTATTAAAAATAGCCGTTATGAATAGTATTAACTGAATATTTAATTTTATATCATTTTAATTCAACATATACATTTTCTAGAATGATGTATAAAAGAAAAATCAGTTTTTTGGATAAAAGATGTATTTTTAAAAAAATGCAGTTTTGTCGCCTTTTAATAGAGCACCCTCATTAAATCTACTTTTTGACATGATTATAAGTTCAATTTGACAAAACAAAATTCTTCATTTGAATCAGGGTATAAAAATTTACATTGGATAAATTTTTGATATTTTTCTGATAACTTTCATATTTTGATGAAAAGTAAAAATACGCTAATTTTTAATTACAAACAACTTTTTTCATTGAGATATTTTATATGTATAAATTATAATATTGAATGGTTTTAATGTATAAATAGAATATATTTTTACCATTTAATATAATATATGTCATTAGCATTAATTTCACATTTAATTCATAGGTAAAAAAATTTCAATCTTTGGCAACTGTTTTAACTTCTAAAACCCGTTTTCTTAACAACAGGATTTATTTTAAATTAATTACTGCAACTTATATGTTTTAAATTTTGAAAAATGGATTCCATAATCAGAATCAGTGGGTCCAAATTATATTAATATGCTACTTATTATTTTTGGGCATTTTGAATAGTAACAACGGTAAAAAAAATTTACCATAGTTAAAGGTAAATCGGGTAATTAAGGGTAAATATAAGATAATATAATTACCCTAACACCTGCCAAAATCCTATTGGATGACTAAAAGTCGACCTATATCACCTAATGGTCGGATTAGATTCATTTAATGGACTTTTTTCCAGGAAAATAATTTAATTATTATTAAAACCAAAGAATGTGACAACACGTCACTTTCTTAAATCTTATAAGTATAATAATTTTAATTTAGTGATAAACTTCATGAAGCTCCGAACATGAATAGTCTCAAGAATTCTAATACAATTATCTACATCATAAGAATTTAGTTAGAATTTTTAGGGATTAAATAATTATCATTAATTATGACATAATAGTGATGTTGAAATTATTTTATTAATTAAAATATCAAATAAATGGTTTTAAAAATAATAAAATAAATATTATATGAACCATTTAATGAGCTCCACTAATTTTATGGAAACATATGACATTTTATGGATCTATTAATGATTTTAGTTCAAACATATCATCTTTATATATTTTATTTATGTTCAAATAAATTAATAGTATCAAAATTGACACTATAGTTATTTTATAAAAATAAAATATTATAAAATTGTTTAAAAATAATAAAATTATTTAAAATTTATAAATTAAAATTTATATGGTCGAAAATGTCATAAAGTGTCAAATTATGGAAAATTCACAACACATATGTAATTATTTATAATAATTTACAATTTAGAATATTATTACGACAAATAACATTAAATTGATAAATAAGGATAAATCAAGTTGATAATGTTTAAAATAAATTACTAAAATTTCTATATTTTATTGGTTGATGAGATTACAACCCTATCTCATCTAATCATCGTATATGAGTCATTTTGGATGTTTTTATGTGGGGTTGGGATTTAATATAAACTAATATTTCTTATATTTCCAAAGGTGCCCCTCTCCTCCCTTATAAAAGGGCACCTCCTCCCTCTCCTCCTCACACCAATTTGAGCCTTCAAGCTCGGCCAACCCCAGCCACGTTCTCTATTACACATTCTGTACATCCATGTTTCCTCAATATGTAATATTTATATCCTTCTACCATAATTTATATCCAATTTTACCCTTCGGTGAGTTTTTAGTAAATGATATGAAAGGAATCTTTTGTCTTTTTTCCTACGGTTACTTTTTGACTTTTCTGACAAAAGTAAGAGAAGAATGTTTTTTAATTCATATGGCATGAATGTATTTTTAATACATTAGTTCCAAGAAGCTTCCTTTAAAATTTTCCAAGTTTATTTTTATCCAACTTCTTTTAGTTTAGAATTGTATGACATGTTAAGAAAGGAAAAGTGTTTTTGAAGTAGAAAGGATATTTTCCGCACGAATGGAGTTCAAGTGTTTTATAAAAATTATTTTCCATCTTTGATAATAAAGGGTTATGTTTCTATCCAAATTATTACATTGATTTGATTATGTTGTGGTGGAATTATTTTTATGAATTCTTTTATCTTATTTGAATTGTTTTATAATGTCATGATGTTTAAGAATCCCATTTTTTATTACATGAGTTATGCAATGATGTATGATTTATGATTTTGTGGCACACATAATAATGCTATCATTATGATATGGGTGCGACCTATATCTCCCTCCAATGCATTGGATAAAGATTTTATATCTAATGAGATATACATGGCTGGAACGGCAGGTTAAACCTGTTCAGTGAAACAAGACTGGAACTAGGAGTGAACTCGATTCAGAAATTGACTTTTTCCACTAAGATAGTCTTAAAAATGAGTCTTTACTAATAAGAAATGATTATCTATGATTATGTGTGTATTCCAAAAAGTTTCATGTTTTATGTTATGATTATTGGGATCACATTTCACTACTATGATTTATCCCGTGTTATGAAATTATGATCTCTTTTGCAGGTTAAGATTTCCAAAAGTTGTGTTCTTATGTATATGATGTGATTGATATTTATTTTGTTTACCATTACTGAGAATTTGAGCTCACCCTTCTGTATGTTTTATTTCCCCAGGTCTGGAAGAAGGTTATTAAGAAGGATATGCCAAAAAGGGACTCTAGATATGGTGAAATAAATGGGAGGCAAAGTAGATGCTTTATGAACCAGTTGTTTATGCTTTACAGTTTCTAAAGACACTATTACTATACAGTCCTTTCATGGTTTTTTTATATGTTGTAATAAGTTTGCTTCAATTTTGATGTATTAACCATGTATGTAAAGTATGGGTCGCTATGTAGAGAACCATTACAACTTTGAAATCAATTGAATCATCTGCCCAAAAATTAATAAAAATGAAATGATAGATTTAATATCATGAAAAAAATAGATTCGTGATATTGAATATCAAGGGGAACTATGCATACACCATACAAAAGTTATAGTAGTGAATATGGAATATCTCAAACAATGAAAGTGAGAAGTAAAAACCCCTTCCATGAAGTCTGAATGTTCTGCTCTTGACCTTATGCTCCTAGAATACAAAATTATACTTTTTAATAAGTATAAAGAGAACCCGTTGGAAATTTATTTATTTTATCATAATTTTTTAGTTTATTTATTTCCTTATTGATGAATAATAATATTGAATTCTGGCGTTCCGGAGGGTTCGTTTTCTAGATTTTCATAATCGGTTCCCTTGTTTTTATTTAATGGAGTTCATGTGGAATGGATTTAAATCTCCAGAATTGAATTTAAGTTTTACTTATGAATGTAAATGGTTGTTAATGGTCATTTATATTATTTGGGTACATAGAATAATGAATAATCATTTAATGAAATATTAATGACAAACATTAGATTATTCAGGCGGTATTTTGATTATTAAAAAATAGTTTTGTCATTTGATTTAATATTATGTCAATATACTAGTTATTTAATATTAAATAGGTTATAACCCATATAAAAAATATTTTTTCAGCCATTAATATTATTTAATTACCAGGATTTATGGGGCAGTTGAATAATGAACCTTCGTCGTCCACAAAGGATGTCAATTGGCACCTTATGTACCAAGATTTCATTTATAAAAATAGAGAGAGTAAGGATATTGATGATAGTTATACCCCTAAATTTATATAATTCCACTATATATATGATAATAGAGTCATAATGGAAATTTTTATAGAGGAGGGTGGAGATGATAAAAATTTAAAGGAACTTGAAATTAAATTTAATAAAATAGAATGTGAATTTACCTCTTGAATCCACCTCCTTTAGAATCTCTTTAAGGGAAGAATATTGGACTTTTTGAAAGACCAAGAACTCCTAGACGTGTATAGTATTAAGGTAAAGTTATATCAATATAAATTTGAGGACTTTCAAGGAATAGATCAGGTAATTGAAGAGGGAGTGAGGGGGTATAGTGGAGATGCGAGGTGATTTGTGAATATCTTATTCATAATTTTATTATTTCCCTCATGACAACCTATATTGTTTATTTATGTGATCCATAATAGTAATAAGTGCATGTGAGTTAGAAGAATGTATGAATACATCATCCATGATGTTAGGAATAGAAAATGATTACTAATAATGAATATACACTGTAAATTATTGTATTTTGCTAATCAAAAAATTATGAGTATTTCAGAGAAATCCCATTAATTACACTATTTTATTTGACATGTAGAATTAAAAAATGAACTCCATTTCTTGAAAACATTTATCTATATATTAATAATTTAATTTTAAATAAAATATAATTTATTCAAAAAATAACAATTTTAAATCTATATTCCATTTTATATCTCCCTAAAACATTAATCAAGATATCATTATCTTATAATCATAAGAATATTATTTAATAATAATATTTACTATTAATAAAGATTATATTACTATTCAAAAGTGTATGGAACTATTCACCAAAAAATAAGTTTTTCTTATCAAAATTTAAAAATCATTCCAAACACAATATTTTAATTTAATTTTTTAAAATGCAAATCAGAGAGGTGGAAAATTTATGTTTTCTAGCTGGGTTATAACAAAGTGGTTTTTTAGTGACTTAGTGTCTCATGAATTAAATATTAAATTTATATTCTGAATAATGGGGTGTTAAATTATCATCATCATTATAGAAATTTCATCTTCAAAATTTTAACATTGAATTTTGATTGTTAATGGTAGATTCTTGAAAATTCCCATGTGGGAAACCAAGATCAAAAAAACGGTTGAAATATCCACTTACTAAGTGGGAAATGGAAATGTATTGGTTACTAAAAAACTACACATTCTAATTGGAGTAAATATTTTTTGATGAAAAATAAAACCATCTTGATCTGATGGAAATTGGTTGAGATCATGCTTAGATAAATGATCATAACAGGAAAAAACATAAACAACTATTGTGAATAAAATACATAAATATCAGCAAAAAATATATGAGAAAATGGAAAAAATAATATTTAAGACTGATTTCCTAATTTTTTTGAATTATTACACGCTATAAGAGTAAATATATATGTTTCTATTATATATATATATAATATCCTCTATCTGTGCCTTGAAATCTATTTACCTTATCTCCTCTCACAATCCGTATCAAGTTGTGACATTTGGGTATAAAACCTTATACAATGATCAACATAAATCATTTCACAAATGGGTTAAATTTCCAAAAGATCATTATAGAATAATATAGAATAATTCTAATATTTACCCTTTCTAGATCAATGTACATGTGGTCTTAGTAAATCTGCATTTTTTAGATGTTCATGATCTATTCTGCTCAAGGAATGTGTTACCTTATTTTTTTTAAATGACATGAAGCATCACTAAATTTTAACATTCAAAATATGTGAATATATTCATCATGTGTCCTCTTAACATATTGTAACAACTCGAATTACCATAGACATTATTAAAAACATGCATTTATCCTCACACATGTTATTGAATATATTCCTTCTATCAAAAATGTTGCTGACTCGATCAATGATAGGATAAACAACATTTCTTCAGGTCAAAAACTAGTAGTTAGGTAGTGAGAAATTATCAAAATGATTCATTTCATAATCACCATCATCATCATTACCTACATCATTAGAAATATATTAAGGGGTTTTCTTCCATTAATATTTCATCTTAAAAATGAATATCTTTCCAATGAATATATTTTCTTGCTACCATTCAACTTCTGTTTTAAACCCTTTAATTAAAATATGTTATAGTACAATCCTTATATATTTCATAATTCATATAACCTACACATTTTAGAAAAAAAATATTTGAATGACATGATTATTTACTAGGCATATTATTCATTCTAATTCATCTACTAGAAAATCTTAACATTATCATTATCAAGAATCATCATTTGTGGTGTATTCCTTTGATGCATGGGAAATTGACTCACATGGTATTCCATATCCTTATATATGATACATTTTACATTGGAAACCATTTTCTTACCCTAGAAATCATGAACATGGTGTCCTTTTTATCCCCACTTATAACAAACACCCATTTCGTCCATGCATTTACCATGGTGATTATTTCCATAGTTATCAAATGTGGGAAAACCCTTCATTCCATTCTTCCCTTTATCCATATTTCTCACTACCTCCATCTTCTTCTCTTTCTTCCCTTCTTAGAAATTGGAATCAGAGAAATCATTACATATATTGTTAACACGTGATGTTATTTCCTCATGTGATGATGATTCATGAGAAACTATCTTCCTTTGAAAGAATGGTTTGTAACACTAAGAGATATGGTCCTTATTACTCTTATCATCTTGTGCATTTGTAATGTTTTCATTCCTTCAAATAGGAACCATTTCTAATCACTTCAATATTCTACAATAGCTAATAAAATTATTGTCTTTCTATAACCCCAAAAATGGTTGATATCATAAATTTTTTCATTGTAAATTCTAGAAAAATTTTCTTGGGTTACATTGGGGGCATAAATACATTACAATTTTTGGTAAATAAAATGTGAATTATCCTAATCATATCCCATAGTAGTGTCAAAGTAGGTGTGCAGTAAGGCCCATTGTTTTATACCAGGTTAACTCAGGTTATTACCTAAACACCTTGTCGTAGTATCCTAGGTACATATTGTCTAGAACCACGTCCATTTGTTGTATCCGGACATCGATTTATTTTCTAAAATTATCATAATAATATATTCCTTTCCAAAATTCTATGATTTTCTTGTATGTGTATCATAAATTCTAGAATACATTTTTCATTCATTATCTATATTTTCTAAAACTAGAATCCAAATTTTCCACTAAAATGTTTCTAATACCAACTCTTAGGACCTTGCACAGGTTTCTCAAAGATGGTGCCTTATTTTAATACATTTCCATGATTATATGGAATCGAATCCTAAAGTTTTGAGTAGTTAATTATTATTGGAAAATCAAATACATACATAGATTAAACATTAGTTCTTGTAAATAAATAAAATATATATGTTATATTTGTATCATCCACAACTCTATGCTTATCCATTCAGGTCATTCATAATTAACAATTTCATGTCCTATGAAAATGAAACATAAAAAATGGGTAAGCTCAAATGCTCAGTATGAGTAAAAAGAATAAAACGTAATATATCATAAACATATACATGAAGCATGGTGAATAACTAAGAACAATTGTCCTCAAACAACAAACTTCAACACAGTATTTCACGAATAAATGATGAATAAATAATTCCACAGTAAAACATAACCATGGGTATTAAAAATGTATATTTAACACTTAAAAATCCATACTATTTTCATAATTAGGGAATGCATACAGTGTGACATCATAACTATACCATTAAAGCCTCATTCCAAGACAATTAATACTCAATTTTTCAAGGCCTTATGCCATGACCTTTGTTTGTCCCATGAGACATACTCATACACTGAAGGTCTATAATGGTCCCCACCTGACAGATAATAAGTGCAATTAATTTATCAAACATGTGGGGATAAACATAAAAAACATATACATTCATATTTTTAACTAATATATGAATTTTAAATAACATTCCCCGATCATTAATCGTAAATATAAACTATTCAGAGTAAATTGGTGAGTGGTTATTAGATAGCATGTCGACGGTCAAAATAATCATAATCAGTGAAATTAAATATGGTAGATAATGTAATAAAATATTAATCCCAATAATATATAATAATAAAAGATATTATTTAAATAGAAGAAGATACTATTATAAAATCATAGAGTAATTCTTGAGATAAATTCTATTTTACTTGAAAAATAAGATTTTTATTGGAAACATCATCATATAAGACCATAAGTGATGTAAGATAATATTTTCATAATAAAATGAGAAATTTTATAAATATAACTTTTACAAAAAACATATTATAGTTTTTCATTGATAATATGTAAGAATTTTAGAAATTCCCTTCAATTAGTCTCCTATTTTGGGAAAAAAATTACACGATCTTATTAAAATATATAACTCAACAAAAATTAAACTATAATTATGGTAGGAAAAAATATATAGAAAATTCACAAATAAATTATGAGGAGTAAATTTAAATAAATAATAATTTAGTTTATTTAAGTAACAAATATGGGTAACCATAATGAAAATAAGGGTTCATGTTGAAATCCCATACAACTTTGAAATAAATTGATTTATATTCCCCAAAATTAATAATCATAAAACGATACATTGAATATAATGAAAAAATTATATTCATTTCATGAAACATAAATTAGATATATACATACACAAAACAAAATTAATAGTAGTGAATACAAAATATCGCATAATAATGGAAGTGATATGAAGAAAACCCTTACCTTATGTCTGAATATTTCCTTATTGACCATATGGTATTTTTATAAAATTAGACTCTTTAATAGTGTAATTAAGATCCTAATAGAAATTTATTTAGTATATCATAATTTTCTAGTTCATTTATTTCATTAATGATACATTATAATATTAAATTCCGTCTTTCTAGAGTGTCCATTTTCATGATTTTCATAAATCGTTCAGTTGTTTTTATGTAATTGAGTTCATGTGTAATGGATTTAAATATCCAGAATTGAATTTAAATATAATTTATGAACATACATAGGTGTTAATGGTTATTTATATCATTTGGTTACATTTAATAGGATGAATCGTTAGATGAAATACTAACGACAATAACATAGATTATTTTTGCAGTATTTTGATTATTAAGAACTAGATTGGTCATATGATTGAATATTATGTTCATATAATAGATCCTGAATTTTAAATTGGTTATAATTAAATATTATAGAATGGTTAGACTATGAAAATTATTTCATTACCAATATTAATGGGTAAATTGATGATTTAACTTCTTCATTCACAGAGGTTTTAAATAGGAACCTCCTAGATGAAAATTTCCTGTATAAAATAAACGATAGAGAGTTGTAATATTGAATATTGTTATTAAATTAACATGATATAATTTCAATATATATATTATACCAGAGTTATCATTATCATTTTGAAATAGGAGGTGAGGAGATCTTAACATTAGAGTGGAACTTGTAATGAAATTGAATGAAATAGAATGTGAATTTACCTCTTGAATCCACCTCCATGAGAATCTCATTATGGTAAGGGTTCTTGGTCAATTGAAAAAAAAACAAAATATATTGGATGTGGGTAGTGTATATTTAAGGGTATTTGGGAATAAAATTTAGTAGAATCAAGGCATAGAGGACAAAAGAGATGATGGAGTGAGGGAGGTGGGTTATAATGGAGGAGATGGGTGATTTGTGAATATCTTATTCATTATTATATAATTTCCCTTAATACAACCAATATTGTTGATTCATGTGATGTGTAATAGTAATAAGTTCATTTTATTTGGAACCAAGTGTTATTACATCACCCATGATGCCATGAATTGCGAATTTAACTGATTATGTATATATATAGTAAATTACCATATTTTACTATTCATAAGAATTAGAGTACTTCATAAAATTACCAAAAATTACACCTAGAAATTTTTCATTATATATAATTAAAAAAACACTCCATTTTAAAAAAATAATATTTTAAATATTATTAATTGAGTTTTTAGAAAGAATCATAATTTATTTGAAGGACATTAATTTTTAATCTATATTTCATTTTATATCACCTTGAAATTTTATTGAAATATCATTATCTTATAACCATAATACAATTAAATAATGATATTATTTAATATTAAAATTAGTTTTATAATATTTAAATTAATATGAATAAGGGTATGTTATTATTCCCCAAACATTATGTTTGTCTTTTAAACTCTTAATATCTCATTGAATGCAACTGTTTATTTCAATTTTTCACAATTAAAATCTAATGGGTGGAAAAATTATGTTTTATGGATAGTGTTTTGTAGATAATTATTATTTAATGCATTTAATATTAAATTTATGTGATGAATATTGTGGTGTTACACACTCACTAAGGGAGAGTCATTTTATATTAAAATGTATTCGTATTATAGACGGATTGAATATGAGTAATAAACGTTGGTGTACCCACATTACATATAAAAAACAATTTGTCTACTGTTTCATGGGATGTATTTTTTCCTCTCATGTTTTACATAAATTTTCTCCTCATTTTCATTAAATTAATTTCATTATTTTTAAACATAAAAAAATATATGTATATAAAATAAAATAAAGAATAATGTTTGATAAGGCTTGTATCCTTTGATAATACATTTTTTCATACATTATGTTTAAGTTATTGGATTATAAATTATAGATTGATTGAGCACCCTTCAATAATGTCCATTCTATAAGTTTTTCCTTTTTTGATGAATATTTTGATTTCACACATTTTTCATTGTCCTCTTTTATTTGTTAAATTTTTTAATTAATATTATTACTTTATTTAATTATATTTATTTTAATGTTTAATTTTCAACATAACCATATATTCCATAACAGATTATGAATAATTATTTAAGCATTAATTTATAGAAAATTTATTTTTGTATTTAAAAATATGGTACACAATTAATTAACTAAAAATAGGTCATAATTTATTGAAAGACACATATATGGAGAATTTAAAATGGTATTAGTACCCCTTTCCATCATAGTCACTATTGTACTACACTATATATAAATGATAAATATCAAACTAAATAAAATTTTGATCTATCACATATTGGTATATTTAATTTTAACCCAAAATATTTGATAATTTTGAGGAATGATTGTCATTCACAATGAGAAAAATGTTGAGGAGACTATGGAATATTAAAAAAAATTCATGTGTATAAGAGATAAAATAAAAAAAAGGATCAATAAGTTACATACTTATTTCAAAGTAAGAATCATATAGGACAATTAACACATATGGAACCACGAATTACCCAAATATAAATAACATTCATATATATATATATATATCATAGTAAAAAATGAAAATGAATAATATATATATATATATATTATTCTAATAGGGTTCAATAAATTTATTATCCATTTTATGATGATTATAATCATAAAATCAATGGATCTTCATTGTTTTGACATTAATATATAGAATCTCAAAAACATATTGTTATTATGGATGATGATTGAGTTGATAAAATTGTGTAAGGGTGTTTTTATGAGATTAAGGATGATCTAATTTCTTCACTTCTTATAAATTTTATTCTAATTATAATGGGTGTAGGCGAGGAATTGAAATTTGATACACTTGGGGGAGATAAATTTTAGTTTTCTCAATTTCGATGAAATTTTACACAAATATATAAATTTTAATTTTTCTTTTAATGAAATTTAATGGTTATATTAATTACTTATTTCCACAAATTTGAAGAAGACGATGTTATATGAAAAGTTACTATGTTTGAAAAAATTAAAAATCGTTTTTTGAAACTCATTATGCTCTATAATAATAGTGGATTGTATGAAAAAACTACTAATTAATCAATTATCATTATGAATATGAAAATTTCATTCATAATAACAAAATAAAATTTTCATCGGATTCAATAATTAAATAATTTAAAGAATAAGAGGATTCAATGTACATTATCAATCCAATCCCACTTTACAAAAATATTATTTTACCTAAGGAGGTGGAAGTAATATACTTACAATATGGGACCCAAAAAATAATAGGTATTACTTGAGAGATATTGAAGAATTATTATGTAGTGATACAATTTACAACAACCACATAGAAAATTAGACTATGGATAGTCTTGATATTATACTGTTGAATTCAGAAAAAATAAATAGACCCTTACGGAGTAATTCACAAGAGATCTTCCAAATTTATTCACGTTTCTTGTATTTTATTACTCTTTTATTTTTAATATATCTTAATTACTAATAAATTTATTTATAAAATAATATAAAATATATGCAGACAATGAAACTATATTTTGTTTTTTTGCTATTATGTGTAATGATCCTACAATTATATAATTTATATATGAGGATTTTGTTATCATAATATGGATTCAAGTGTCTATATATATATATTACAATATTTTTATTTCTTTGAGAATATGGTTTATATAATTATTGGAGAGGGATTCAACTGTTTTTATGTTTAGGTTTCTAACATGATGCACCCCACATTATGATGCATTACTGGATGTATGCATGGTGCTTCACCTATTTCCCACCACAAATAGGATAAGGTATAGAGATTATAACTTATTTAGAATAGAACAAATATCAGATTTCTTATCCTCATGAAACATTATACAGGTTCACATATACCCAAACAAAAAGGGTAACAAAGAAAAGTAATAAACATGTATAATAATACATGACAAACCTATAACTAACCAAAACAGAATATAGAACATCATAAACAATGTATTGAGGGATATGTACATTTACAATAAAAATTGTAGGTGTAACCTTACAAAAAGTGAGAATATAGTCTTAGTATATAGCCACCTGTGTGATAAAAGTCATTTTGTTGTATCCTTGGGGAAAAACATACACCAAGTCAACCTTGATATATGTCATATAGCATATCATCAACATAAGTAATGAAACTTGTGGACAATTACCATGTAGAGGAGACTATATAGATACCTAGTTGGACACCGCAAAATAACCAACACATTAATCCTCAAGAGATTTAGTATAAACACATAAATATGTGTTTTGGAAAGATAAAATCTAATATTATCAAACAATGTTCTCAATCTATAGATTATATTAATTGTGTCAATAACATGACCAAGGTCTTTAAATGTCTTCCTAGATTCTAATATCATCTGAACCATCCATCTATTTATCCTCTCTAAACATATAATGAGGAATAATATTCCCCAAGTAGTGTATGGGTGATGTTTCCTTCAATTTTTCATCTCATTCACTATGAAATGTAGTGATTAGTTCAGCCATATATAACCAAAAGTAAGGGACACATGGACTCAAATACACCTCCTAATATTATAGAGGCTACACAATAGAAGAAATGGTATATTGTTGTATAGTGGGGATATTATAACCTACATATCAGAGTGAATCACATTATTAAATAATAATAATATTGAATAAATAATACGGAAGTGGAAATAAACAGTCTTTATTATATAAAATAGTAATAAGGATGAAACCAATAATATATATATGATATAATGATGATTATATATATGATATAGGGAAAAATGGTTGAGTGAAAAAAACCCATAACTATATAAACATAAATGTTAAAAAACCCCAAAAAATACCTCTATAAGGATCCTAATAATTGTCTTTTTAATTTTTTTCTTTGATCAATTCCTAAAATTAAATCCAGTGACCATATTTTGGATCCTCCCATTATTATCACCTAATAAAAATAATATTTTCATGAACAAAATTGTGGCATCAAAGGGGACTGTGTAATTACAGTAGGCCCCCACCAACGGTTTCATGTTAAAGTATATTATTAAAATTTAATATGTTAAAATGTTTGGATATAATATTTAACAACTATAAATTAGTAGAAACCATATGTTCATTGGTTCTAGAAGGTAATCTTAAACAACCAAACCTACTTCATCTATATACATAAATATATTATAATATCATCATATAATTCAACTTGTACAAGAGAATTATGTATAGGATCTCCAATTATATGAACCATGTATAACACAAAGATAATCCATGGCATTCAAGACTATTGTAAGTCAAAAAATATAACAGTGATCAATTGTGATTCATATCCATTTTTATTAGTGTAATCAAATCATTGAACACATGGTATTCCACAAAAAATTTAAACTATGTTAATTGAGTAATTACAAGGTAATATTGTTATAAAATTGATTATATTACATGGAGATAATCCAACATATTTTATCTCCATGTAAATCATGAGGAATCCTAGGAGATCATCTAAAACATTCATATTTTCCTGTGTTCACAAGTGAATAATTGATGTATAGTTGATCCATTCAAAAAACTAATATCTTAAACAAATACATGTTTGAAGATCAAAATGACATTCACATATTTATATTGGTTGGAATGTAAGGAGTTAGTCCAAGGAATTCCATGTCTACAATACATGTCTCAATCATGGAAATGAACACCTATAATAGTGGAACCAAGGTCGATACCAATAGTAATGAATAAGATAATAATTATTTATATTTCTATTTGTATAATCCATATAATTATATGTTAAATTATCCTATAATGGATATTAATTTTTATATGAGTCGAACGAAACACTTCATTAGAGTTTTTTTCTCAAATTCCAGAAAATACTTTTCAATGCAATTTAATGATACAGACCAAAAGGGGTGGTTTTGGAAGATATTTTCCTACCACAATATTTTAAATGGTATAATGGAATTCTATTTGAAA
Organism: Viscum album; assembly: GCA_963277665.1. NCBI lineage: Eukaryota > Viridiplantae > Streptophyta > Magnoliopsida > Santalales > Viscaceae > Viscum > Viscum album. The sequence continues at coordinate 1,083,597,042 of OY728156.1, forward strand.
TGTATATCTGACTAATTCATGAATGTGATAATTTTTTGGGAAACAGACCGATGTTTGAACATATAGTATAGTGAAAATTGTAATAAACAAAATAATATTTTGGGAAAAGTAATTGTAAACATTAATTATACCACTAGAAATACCATCTTCTAATATCCACTATTGTATTATTTATAATGATATAAATTGGGAAACTAGGAAAAATACTTGAAATTAGGTAATATTAACTATCATAGAAATAAACAAAATAAGAGGGAATAGACATTAGAAAAGAAGATGAATGGGTGATAGTATTAATGATGGTTTTACTATATTTCTAGAAGAAAAGTAAATTGTGAACGAGTGAAAGAAATACTCTAAATCCAACGAAGTGGGAAATGGGTGAGCCATCAGTGGTTTACAATGTGAGAATTTGGGGAGGATGTTTGAAAATATGATTTATGGGAACAATGAAAAAACTAGTCATTTTTAGCATTCCCAAACCATCAGTGCTCTGATGAGGCATTCACGAATCAAAGACATTAACTGAATACATGATTGTTTGTAATAGAGAATTCAACTCAATTAATTGGTTGGTGTACTATGAGTTATCCCAATGATTTCCATGATGAGAATCATAGGCTCTCTCAAGGTATGACATACAAATAGATGTGTGGGGATGGGAGTTGGAATAAGTAAAATTATATTTATGGTAAAATTTGTGAAATATTCACATCTAGAACTTGTAATATGGTGCACAATTATGCAAAATAGTGGGATAACCCATGAATCAATAATGAAAACCCCATTACACAAGATCCCATTCCTAGCATTATTTTGTCATGGATTGAAAAACCATGAGAAAAATATGAATGCGGCCAATAATAAATTCATATAGTGTTATCATTTACTATATCCCTTTTCACGGTTTCCCTAACCATGATCCACCTTTTACTAGGATTAACTGATTAGGGGAATAGTTATAAAAACTATGCACTAACAATGATACTCATCATACTTCTCCAGAAATAAGGAAACTTATACATGATCATTCTTAAAAGATCCCAAAAGTTTTATTACCCCTTTAAAACCTCTATTTTAGAAAACATAAAGTTTAAATGATCTTTAAAATGGTTTGTGCATAAATGAATAACCATAATCATACATCCTCACCTTCAGATGACATCTTTTCATATATTTTTCCATCTAGGGGTTCTTATTATTCATTCAAGAATAGTTATGGCCATTATACACATTTATATGATTATATTTCTTATATTTCCAATTTCACATGACGATGTTACTAACACACTTGAACAAGGGTAAATATTATCCCACGAATAGCCTTTTTACTATGGTTAATGATAAGAACGTGATATTACACAGAATAAGGATCATCCTATAACTCAACATTTTATATATCAAAAAAAGAAAGATGTGTAAGACTGAAAAATATGTAGCTATTAAAAGTGGAATATATAGTTCATTTAACAGTACTAATGAGGGTGTTATATCTTGTATTACTCTATCCTAACCAGTAATATGATCCTAAAAGGTATAAATATCTTTGAGATAACTTAACTTACCTCTTAATTAGAAAATGATCCAACCAATGCGAGAATCACAAGAATACATGATCCCCCACCTCAAAATCCAAATACCATAGATGATGATTTTCAGATAAATTCTTCCCAAAATGATATGGACTAATATACAGGGACTCAAAAATAACTATCTATGTTTTTCTTGAAAATATTGTTTATTCGAGAATTCCAAAAGAGAGAATTTGTTTTATTATGTGCCTCCAAAATAATTCACACATAGAGAGAGAATTTCTTCTAATAACTACATAGTGTGATCATATTAAACATTGGTCTAAGGGTTTTATGTTATTGTCATAATAAAATATGAATAAATAGCCTTACTAAACTCTTATCTAAACAAATAAATAATCAAATAATTCCCATATGACATAATGTTTCCTATAATCTCATGATGTTGTATAAAATATTAAACATATATCCTCATAATCTCACTACTGGATAAAATATCCCATATATAAAATAATTGGGTTACATTAATCATCTTATCCTTGATTTCACACACTGTGACACTACATTGTGGTGACTTCGACAAGAAATTCTAAATATATATGGTTACATTTTTCTATATTTACTTCAGAATACTTAATGGATTTTATATAAAAATAGGATTATATTTTTTATTTTTCATATACTTATAGGTGGATCACCTTATAATTATTCATGTAATCTTTTTTTCATTATTTACCCTAAAAGAGGTGGATTTGATGACTATAACATCCCAAGGGTGATGTATATGGATATTAAAACCTTTTAGATTAATACCCAATAAATTATACAAATACACTCATAATGGTCATATTAAATTAGTTCCTTTAGAAACATTTTACACAATGTTCTTTTCAACTGAAAGCTCATTAATTTCCAAAAAAATATCTTCACTTTTCATACTCCAAAATAAACCCTTTCTTTATAAACTAGTGAATATAAACCATAAGAAATGTTGAACTCCGATTATTATTAAACGTAAAAAAGCACATAAAATCATATAATAATAAAAATACATTAGAACATAACATTTGAAAATTATACAATGTCATTGTGTACGGATTCAGTGAACATATTCCATGAGTAAAAATTTTAAGAAAATGAATTTTTGAAATATTCATAATAATGAAAAATAATTTCCATATAATTCACGATTCATTTCTATGACCATCATAGTGGAAAAATTATTTTATTGAAACATTTTCACAAATAGTTCTAGCCTAGTATAGATTATTTATCACCCTGCCCCTACCTCATTGGCTTGAGGAGGCGGTGAGGGATTACTTGTCCTTAAGCGCTGTTCCCAAGGCACCAATGCCTAGAAATAAATGCCGAGGGCTCCAAGAAAAATTTGGGAAACGATGTTCCCATAAGATGAAACCAACCAAACAATCCACAACTATATGATTCATGTCAACAAAACAACCAAACTCATACATTACCAAATGACACCCAGATAATCCATAAGATCTCACATGCCAACACAACCCCATAGAACAACAATGTACTATTCAGAAGCCCAAACAAGGAAAAACCACGATCCATGACACCACCATAGTTAAAAACCATGCTCATTGCTATATGATCCACCAAGAAATCACAACGCACCAATAAAAAAGGTTGATTCCTTACCTTTTCCCTTGTCACGATACACGACATCTACAAAGACACCAACATGCCAAAGCAGGGGGTGAGTACTAAAACTCAGTAGGATTTCCCCAAATGACTTCCCTACACATGAAACTAGGAGAAAACCATTATCACATTTATATAAAAATGTTTATATAAAATCATCACAGGTACAACCATTTTAAAGGCCAAAAATGACCTTACCAGACCAAGAATCCATGGGAAAGCTAGCCAAACATGCCACCGACATTTCATCATTCACAAACTAGCACAACAATTTCTATCCAGAAAAAAAATGCACAACAAACAACTAGAATGATGGGAATTCCACCCTACCCGTTCACCCATTCACACCAAAAGAACCAAAATGGTGGGACTTCCACCCAACCCCTTCATCCATTCACAACTAGCAGTACTTCCCGACTACTACCATATGGTGGTTCTTCTGACCACTATCCATCCCCTTTTATAGTGAAACTTCCCGCCCACATCCACCCAACATTTCAACCAATCACAACCAATCATATAACCCATCATGGTCACAACAACATTCCATCATACAATTCTATTGCATATAAATCCACTTCAATAAATCAACCATTTATTGAAAATAATTTTCAATGCCAAACAACATTTCAATAAAGAAACCTCATTATTGGAAAGCATTTCCATCATTCATTTTCACAAATTAAACATATCCTCCTATTTAAAAACCTCCATTTTAAAATCCACAACAAATTCATTTCACTATAAAACCCCCTTTTCCCAAAAATCCCCAAAACATCACCCAAGAGATTTTCATCCAATTTCGCCCAATAAATCACAATTAATTTTTCAGCACATCAAATTAATTTTAAACAACAAACTAAATGTTCTAACCATGTGGAGATGAGAGAGAAGCCACCTACCTTTAGTGTTCTTGAGAAATTGACCCATGAACATCCACAACTCTAATTCGGTGAACGCACCACCGAAACCTCTCTAGACTTATTTCCTTAACATCCACAAGCCTTAATATTAACATCCAAGGCACCCAAATCCCTAGATCTACAAAAAAACAAGTTTAGATCTAGAAGACCAAGAAAGAGAGGGATGTAGATCTAGTGTAAAACACAATGAAACGAAGAGGAGAGACTTACCCAGGAGAAACCACCTTCAAACCACCAAGAAACCTCTTCAAAATCCTTCGAAACCAAGTGGGAGAGCCCATCAAACCCATGAGTACCCGAAATCCTAAGTGAGGCTCGAGTAGGAGGAATATTGGAGTGTTTATGTCAATACCAATGGAGCTTTGTCTTAAAAACACCATATTAAGTGGTCGCACGGTTAGCCCGCACAGTTTGGAAAATCGTGTGCAAACAGTGCACACACTACTGCCTAGATATCAACGGTCGGTAGAGTTTCCCCGCATGGTTTGGCATACCATGCGCAGGTCATGTGATGCCTACTGTATCCCCTGCTAGGTTTCTTGGAGAATCTGCATGGTTTCCACTAACCCTGATCAAACCGTGAACCCATAGAAAAGCCTCCAAAATCGTCCAAAACCATTCCATACTCTCCCACCCTCTTCCCTACTCATACCATGATCTTTAAACACATAAAAATGCAAAAATAAAATGCTACATACCTCAAACCATGGGTACTACATTCTCCCCACCATTGGACATTCTATCCTCAGAAAGTAGTGGACCCGCCCTTTGTTGAAATACGTCGGGCCACAGCTCGACCATCTCATTCTCCTGCTCCCATGTAACCTCTTGAATCTGACCATGCTTCCAAAAAACTTGAACTAAACTGATGCTTCTACCATGCAAGACTGTCTCTTTCCTATCCACAACCTGCAGTGGTGCGTGCACCAACGAAGAATCTGGTTCTAGCTCAACATGATCCCGTCGAATGAAATGGTCATGATCCAGCTGATACGTTTTCAACTGTGACACATGAAACACATTGTTCACCACATTGAACCTAGGTGGAAAATACAAATGATAAGCCACCTCACCAACCCACTCACAAATCTCAAATGGTCCAATATACCTTTGAGATAACATTCCCTACATTCCAAACCGATGATGTCCCATCCTAGGAGAGATCCTCAAGAAAACATGATCACTCACCTCGAATGACAATAGTCATCGACGATGATCTGCATACGATTTCTGAAGACTCTAAGCCATCTCAATTCTCTTCTTAATCATCTTTATCTTCTCCATAGTCTCCTAGGAAAGGTTCGTTCCAACCATCTATGACTAACCAATTTCCACCCAACATAGTGGAGAACGACATGGCCACCCATAAAACGTTTCAAACAGAGACCTCTGTATGGATGCCTCCTAACATTTATTGTTTAATAACTAAACCAATTAATATTTTTCCTCCCATGAGCCACCAAAATCCATGACAAAAGCATGAAAAATATCATCCAGTGTTTGTATCATCCTCTCGAATTGACCATCCGTCTGAGGGTGGTTAGTCATACTCATGGTCAACTTAGTTCCAAGGGCTTACTATAAGTATTTCTAAAAATGAGATATAAACCTTGGATCTCTATCTAATATAATCGAAACTGGAACACCATTCCTCTTTACCACCTCCCAAAAAAATATTTTGTACAGATCCCCCACCGTATGAGATTCACGAATTGGGATGAAATGGGCCAAATTCATGAGCTGATCCACTATCACCAAAATGATATCATGCATTTTGACCATTCTTGGGTGACCTGTGACCAAATACATCACTATCTTCTCCCACGTCCAAACAGTGATTGGAAAATAATGCAACATTCATGTTGGCCTCTAATGCTCTTCCTTGACCTGCTGCAAGTCAAGCATCTCGAAACAAACTCAGACAGACTTCTTTTCATAGCAGCCCACCAGAAATGTGCCTTCAACGCTTTATACATTTTCTGATTTTCAGGATGAACATCCCACCTGTAATGATGATACACCATGAGAAGATCCTTCAGACAAGAAACTGGCACAACCATCTAATTCCGAAAATGGAAAACTGAATCTCCCTTCAGTTTCCAACCCTCAATGGTCTCCCCAACATTGAGTCTTGACCCCATGGTCACACACTCAGAATCAAATATCTGGGACTTTCTAACGAGTCCAACCAAGTCAAGAATCAACAAAACCAGAAATAATATTACTTTATCGCCCTGGTCCTCACATTCCAACAGCATATTGGCTATAACTGACATCAACTACCACAGGTCTGATGAATGTTTCACCACATGAGCATATGATTTTCAACTTAATCCATCTGCCACCAAATTTACCTTACCAGGTGTGTACATCAAGTCAAAATCAATCATCGAGAGATATTCCATCAATCTCATATTCCTAAAGTTCAAATCCCTTTGTGAGAAAATTTGTTTCAAGATCTTATGATCTATATGTACCTTGAATTTCTCACCGAAGAGATAACGATGCCACACTTTCAAGGCATGGGCCACTACTGCCAACTCCAAATCATGAGATGGGTAGTTCTTCTAATGCACTATCAACTATCGTGATCCATATGAAACCACATGATTCTCTTTCATGATAACTCACCCCAACCCTGATCTGGATGCATTTCAATACACCATGTACCATTTTCCCAGTTCTGGAAAAACCAATATTGGTGCTGATGCAAGAAGACCCTTTAGCTCTTCGAAAAATTGTTGACACTGATCATTCCACTGGAATGGAACATTTTTTCTTGTCAAATCTATCATTGGTGAAGCCCAACTTGAAAAATCACGAAGAAAACGCTGATAATACCTATCTAGACCAAGAAAACATCGTATCTCAAACACATTCATTGGCGGTTGCCACGAGATAACAGCCTCTATCATTTCCGGATCCACAGAAACACCTCTTTCAGAAATCACATAGCCATGAAAACAAACTTCCTGTACCCTAAAGTCACACATGACAATTTGGAATACAACCAATGATCCCTCAGGATCCCTAGCACTGTTGCCATTTATTGCTCATGCTCCACCCTTGCCTTTGAATACACCAGAATATCATCTACGAACACCATCACAAATGAATCTAGATATCTCTAAAATATCTGATTCATCAATGCCATAAACACCACTGTCACATTATTTAGACCAATGGGAATTACCACATATTCATAATGTCCATATCTACTTCTGAAAGCTATTTTAGTAATATCATCCTTCCTCACCCGCAATTTATGATATCCCAACCTCAGGTCGATCTTGGAGAACCATTGGGCTACCCTAAACTAATCGAATAAATCATCAATTTGTGTAAGTGTATTTCTATTCATTATCATAACTTTGTTATGTCTATGATAATCAACACATATCCTCAATTTTCTATCCACCTTTTTCACAAAAAAAACACTAGTGCTGCCCATGGAGACATGCTAGGTCGGATAAGACCTTTGTTTTCTAAATCATCAAACTGGACATTCAATTCCCACAATTTAGCTGGTGCCATCCGATAATACGGAATTGAGATTGGACTGTCCCCTAGAAGGAGATCAATAATAAACTCAATATCTCTTATGGGAGGTAACACATAAATTTTTTCAAGAAAACATCCATGAACTAATCCACCATTGCCGAAAGAACACTCTTTTGAACTTCCTCAACCGATTCCAATAACAACACCACCAACTAACATGATAACGTACCCACTGATGGTGCCAACAAACCTGTTGCACCATACCTTTCATGCCTCCCTCATCTAAAGAGATTTCTAACAGTGTTGAGTGTCGTAAAATACACTATCCACACATTGCAGTTGTTGTGGGCTTTAGAAACCAACATCCAATCCATTTTCAGGATAACATCTTACCCATCCATATCAAGAATTGAGAAATTCTACATTTTCTCAACCATGCACACAACTATACAACATGATCTACAAAATAAGGATCGAAACTCTCTTCGACCAATATGAGTTTGATGTTTTAAAATGAAGGGAATAATTTCTACCCTTAAACACAGCAAATAAACAACCTATGCAACAATAAAAGAGTGTGAAGAACCCGTATCAAACTGCACTTCCATCAAGGTATAATTTAAAAGAATAGTACCTCATACTGTGGATGGTCCTGACTGATCATTAACCACAAACTACTCAGCTCCAAATGAATGTTTTCTTTCCATGCCTTGCAATTTTATTTCCCTGCTAAGGCATTGTTCTATTTCAAGAATCACCATGACCCACTTTACTCTACTGACGAGGGGTGTGCTGTTGTCCCCGTCCAGTTGAAGCATAACACATCTGCATTCCGTGAGAAGTATCACACGCACCCGCCCTCAGATTATTCCGACAATAACACTGTAGATACCCCATCTTCTTACAATCATGTCATGACCGAGGATTTGATGTACAATCCCGCATGATGTGGTTAGTAGAACCACATTGAAAACATCACGTATTGTACTAGGGATTTAGAGGAAGATATACTGATCTTGTCGTCGGATTATATTCCATATTTCCACTCTAGGAATAACTGTCCCTCTTTCACTTGAACACAGAGTTAGAGTTCCCAATATTTCCCATTGGTACCACCATTCTTCCTCCACCCGGAGTGCCCATAAAATCTTACTCATCCACCAATGCTCTATTAACCATCTCTGTGTAATCATCTATACACAACACCAATATCTTTGAATTGATATTTTTCCGTAATACTACTTCAAGGATCCTTGCCTTCAACAACGTGCTACCCGCCACCTTGGGTGCAATCCTCACTATGTTCATAAACATAGCTGCATACTCTGTCACAAACATAAGCTCTTTCTTGAAACTGAATAAATCAATTGTACGCTTAATTCTAAATGTATGTGGGTATAATTGTTTATCAAAAAATTCTTCAAATCCTTCCCACATCACACCCTAGTCCGTACCCACTTGGACTACCATATCCCACCACTGAAGGAAAAGATCTTCTAACATATATGTGGCCAACTTCACCTTTTACTCTACCGATGTTTGCATGAACTCGATGATCTTTCTCATTCTATTAAACCACGCTTCTACCCTCTCTATCTCTATATCCCCCTAATGATGGGTGGGATATTCTTTTGAAACTGAACCACATGATCCACATGCCTTAGTTCATCCACATTATTTCCACTTTCCATAGCTTGGAATGTTTGCACTATGCTTTGCACTACCTGCTGGTTCACCAAGGGCTCATGTGCAACCATGTTCCCATCATCCACTTCAGGTTGGTCTCTACGATGCCTACCCAGTACCATTTTTATAGAAAGAAAACAAAAATTCATGAGTCTCACTTCCGTAGACATCAACAATTCCCATTTCAAATCACATTACACAACATTATCACAACAAGTCTTTCCACAAGTTCACAGTTTCATTGTTTCCCCATTTTAAAACCAATCCATTTATAAAATACCAATATATTCACATTACCATTTCATACATTCATATCACATCATAAAACATTATACCATATTGAAATATGCATCCTATTAGGAAGTCATTTATAGCATGAATGTCATCCTCATCTCATTCTCTACACCCACAAGAATGATATTTCCAATGCCTATAAGGGTTTCCAAAACACATATGTACCCAACTCCATGGTAACTTGAATTTCATCATAAAAGGGTTAGCTACGTCCTTTTATGCTGTACATTCCATTTTTTGACATTCATACGCCTTTCTACCATCCCGACTCAAAGAATGAACCACAACAAATGTCAACACCCAATCCGAGAATAAACTCCAAAGGATAGAACAATCTTATACCACTTATAACACCCAACCCTTACCTCAATGGCTTTAGGAGGAGGTGAGTGATTACAAGGCCATAAGAGATGTTCCCATGGACAAAAAGGCTATCAATAAATTCTGAGGTCTCTAAGAACAATTTGGGGAACGCTTTTCCCAAAAGACAACACCAACCAAACAATCCACAACTATATGATGCATGTCAATAAAATAACAAAACTTATACATTACCAAAAGCCACCCAGAAAATCAATAAGATCTCACATTCCAACAAAACCCCATAAAACATTAGAGTACTATGTAGAAGACCAAACAAGAAAACACCATGATCCATGACACCATCATAGCTCAACTCCAAGCTCAATGCTCCAAGCTGCACCAAGACATCACAATGCACCACTAAAGGAGGTTGATGCCTTACCTTTTCCCATGTTAGTATACACAACATCTACAAAGACACCAATGTGCCAAAGTAGGGGGTGAGTACTAAAACACTATAGGATTTCACAAAATGACATCCCGATACACGCCACTCGGATATAACCATTTGCACATTTAAATGAAATAGTATATATAAAATCGTCACTAGTACAACCATTTTCAATAGGCCAACCATGCAATTACCAAGCTATCACACCCAATCCAAGAAACCAAGGGAAATCCTACCAAACATGCGACAAGACATTTAATCATTCACACACTAGCACAACAATTTCTAACTTGCAAATAAATTCACAACAAACAACTAAAACAGTGGGACTTCCGCCTATCACGTTCACCCATTCGCACAAAAACAACCTAAATTGTGGGACTTCCTCCCAACCCGTTCATCCATTCACAATTAGCAGTACTTCTTGACCACTACCATATGGTGGTTCTTCGAAACACTATTCATCCCCTTTTATAGGGATACTTCATGCCCATTTCCACACAACATTTCAACCAATCAAAATCAATAATATAACCCATAAAGGTCACAAAACATGCAATCAACCAATTCCATTGCATATAAATCCACTTCAATAAATCACCCTTTTATAGAAAATAATTTTCTATGCCAAATAACATTTCAATAAATCAACCTCTTTATTGAAAACCATTTCAATCAATAATTTTCACAAGTAAAACATCGAATCCCATTTAAAAATATCCACTTTAAAATCCACAACAAAAAAATTTCACCATAAAACCCCTTTTTTCCCAAAAATCCCCAAAACATCATCCAATGGATTTTTAAAAATTTTCGCAGAAAAAATCACAATTAATTTTTCAGCAAACAAAATTAATTGTAAATAAATAGCCACTAGTTATAACCCAGTGGATTCGAGAGAGAATCCACCTACCTTTAGGGTTCCCGAGAAATAGACCCATGAACAACTCTGCTTCAAATCTAGTGAACTCACCAATGAAACCTCTCTAGATCCCTTTCCCTAACATCCAAAAGACCTAATATTAACATACAAGGAAACCACAACCCTAGATATACAAAAAATTAGTGTGGATCTAGAAGACAAAGAAAGAGAGGGATGCATATCTTGAGAAAAACACATGGAAACCAAGAGGAGAGACTTACCCGGGAGAAACCACCTTCAAACCACGAATAATCCTCTTCAAAATCCTTCCAAACCCAGTGGGAGAGCCCCTCCAACCGCTGAGAACCTGAAATCATGATTGAGGCTTGAGTGGTAGGAAGATTGGAGTGTTTTAGGTCTAGCTCGAGGGAGCACAGATATAAAACCACCAACTTTAAGTGGCCGCATAGTTCGCTCGTAGGGTTAGCCCTCGCGGTTTGGAAAACTTTGCGCTAACCGTGTGCACGCTACAACCTTGAGAAAAAGTTCTGCAACATTTCCTCACATGGTTTGGCAAACCGTGCATAGGCCGTGCAAAGCTGACTATCTCCCATACATGGTTTTCTGGATATTCCGCATAGTTTCCACTAACCGTGCTCAAACTGTGAACCCAAAGAAAAGCCTCCAAACTCTTCCAAAACCATTCCAAACTCTCCCAAACTCTTCCCAACTCATCCCGTGAACATTAAACACATAAAAATGCATAAAAAAGTACAAACCTCAAACCGGTGGTGCTGCATATTAACAAGGATTAAATCTTATACCACCCTTATATAACTGAACCATGATCATTTTCCATTCCTGTCATGTTTATCTCATTACATTTAAATCATTATCTGATACATTGAAGGGAGAAATATGTCCCACTAACCACATAATGAAAAGCATACAAGTTTTTTCCATAATAACACAAATTATTGGCCATATTAGAACCCCTAAAAAATGTGTTTTATAAACATCATTCAATAAGAACATAACCCATAGAAGAGAAATATGTTTTATAAATATTATTCCGTAAGGAAAATTATAAGATCATATAAAAGATAGCGAAATATCAATTAAAAATATCCCTATTAAATCATATTTAACATAAATGAATATTATCTTTAATGGAAATTTATTTTGATAGATTATTTGAATATAATTTTTGAGGAAAAGTTCATTTCTTATTCAAAAATGTTTTTTTTCGACAAAAATCATGAAAAATTTAAAAGAAAAACTTTATTTCCATAATAAACTCTTATGATTGTGAGGGATTACACTAGGACACAAGGTTAAATGGAAGAATATCAAATTTATTATTCAATATAATTAAAAAACATAAATTCATTTAATTTTAATGAAAATGTTTAAAATTAAATATTATGGGGACAAAAAAAGTTTATTATTTGTCAATTTTTTAAGAGTTAATAAATGGGTAAAAATTATTTAAACAATTATATAGGAAGAGTAAAAATATTTTGGAAAATAATTTAACAAAACATTTAAATAGAAGATAAATAGAAATCATTAAATTCGTACATATAAACATTGTTGGATTAAAATGTGACTGGGAAATTTAACCCTTACAATATGTCTGATTTCCATTGTACATATCTCAAAATCATTTAAAATGGTTTAAATAATTTCAATAATTTATTCCACAACCATGTATATATTTATTACATCATACATGATTATCTTATAACCTATTACTTAATAATATTTCATAATTACTATTATTTCGGTTGTTAACTAATTTATTTTACTATCTAGGATTTGTAATATATGATTTAGATCATGAATGAAGAATATAGTTACGTAATTTATATAATGATATTGTGGTCCAATTTTACATATTTATTTATTATCAACATTTATATAATCATTATTTAATGGTATTCAAGTAAAATGAATCACATCACCTTATTGAAATGGTATGTCTTAAGTATGAACGAATGAGAATATCATTATATAAACTTTTAAAAGGTAAGTAAGATGATTTTATATACTATTTTATAGAATAAATATAATTTTATAATTATTAGATATAATTATTATTTATATAATTATGCCAAAACATGTAAGTTTGAGATAAAAACATATTAGAACACAACATAGAGATGGTAGGTTATACGAAGGCAAGCATGATTATTTTTTATTTAGTAAGATTCATTAAAGGTAATTCAGGGTTGTTCTACAATCATAATAATATCTCATAATATTTTTCATTCATGATTTTTTAATTCATAATAGAAACAACACAAGGATAGTATTTTGAAGAATTAAAAACATTAAAAGATTTGGTGAAGTAGATCACATCTTCTTCGGAAATCTCCATGTAGATATACTATTAGGGTCTCTAGAGTTAGTGTTGAGAGATTAATAGAACATCTATAACGACTCTAGATAATTTATAATGTAAATGGATAGGTTGTGGCAGATATTGGATGGTTATTGTGTCGTGAATACATGTCTGATTAGGTTTCCTTTTGTAACTTAGGTGATGTCACTTTTATAATTTATAAATATATTTACTTATAACAAATTAATTTCTATTCTAAATACCTATAAAATGACATGGTTTCAAATATAATATATTATAATGTTCTAATCTCCTCATAGAATACATGTTTGAAATGTTTTGGAAATTTTTAAAACTATATCATTTTTTACACATACTATAAATGATAACTACATATCATAAAAACCACACCCGTCCCCATATCCATGATCGATTGCATCATCTGAAGAATCTGATTCCTACACGGACAATACATAATGCATCATAATTTTAACATACTTCCTTTTGAGATTTATCTTTTTTAAATATATATAATCCATAGAATATTGCATACACTTTCTCAAACAAGATACTACCCCACATTTGCAGGCAAAAGACCTTTTAGGCATTAGTTTTTGATGATTTGAATAGTCTTTCCTCTACTTTCTTAGTGGAGCAGTCATGATTTCCTCGTTTTCGGACACACTCTTCATTTAACCCTTAACAATGTCAATATTGGAATGTCGAACCCTACCACCAACATTAACCCCGTCACTATCAAAGATGTCCCCCCATTTTCAAGGGATATGCACCTCCTGGTAACTGTCATTCACTCATCGTTCCTACTCAAACTGGCTGTTAGTATAAATCATTTCTAAACATTGTAGGTGTTAAACACATTCCTGATCATCGTGAATCCCCTTTTTCAATGTACAATCACCAATTATAGCATCCGAAGAATAACATTCAATCTGCATATTTCCACCTACATTACATAGATTTCTATCCTCACTAAGAGATATCCTCCCATGATTCAGTTGCTGAAAGCAGTTTCTACTGGTATGTAATTACCACTTATCTAGAGATGAAACACTTTGACCCTCAGAGACATTGGCCATCAATTTCTTGGGAGGTACCATTTCCATCATAACTGATAAATATGAGTAATATGTGTTCCCATTCATACTGAAACATTGATTATGATTCTTTCTTGGACTCAGAATCAGGATTTCATATAGTTTACCATCAGCTTCAATCGATGATCGGCCATGAGACAATGTAGAGGCAGCTCGATCAGTCAAAGGCCTAACCTAATCCAGGTCCAATTACAATTCAACATTTACCAGACCTACTAAAAATATTCCACTTTCAATACTGGCCACCTGTTCCATAGATTGTGGATGCATCCTAGTTGAAATCATCACCCACCTACCAGTTTCATCCAATGAGCCACCTGCCTTCATATTCATAACATGACAATCACCCACTACCATGTTGCTCTTGGTGGGTTCAACTACATGATTCACAGTGGCCACCAGTCCCCATGTATTGTGCACCCCAAGATCACGCTTCATTATTACCATCACCTCATCCTCCATTGGGTTTGAAGGATACTCTACTACCTTTATTAGGGTTCCATGTTCGGCAGTTTTCCTAATATGATTGGGCCATGATAGTGTTCCTGTACCCAAGTCATACTTTCCATGCTCAGAATTCAAGGCCGCCATAACCTATTCACCAGAGACCACCTGTAGAACCACCATTCTACCACATAAATCATCCTTAAAATCCGTGATTTGGAGATAGTCATAGCAGTAATAAATCCAGTAATAAAATTCCACAGGTTTCTTATCTCTAAACACCTCACTAATAGAAATGGGGAACAATTTAACCAGAGGATTAAATAGATCTACCTCATCGTAGATTCTCGGGGACACCGGATGGGAAAAGGCTATAATTCTAATGCCTGAGTATAGATAATGGCCAACCAAATTTCCAACCGTACGAATGATAAAATCATTTTTAATGGTAGAGTTAGTTCATGAAATATTACCAAAATGATTATGGTCGGATAACTCCCACTCATATGGAAGTCATAAGTTCATCGGATGAGAAAACATCAGGCGCCATCACATGTTCAAAGAGAATAAGGCCATTCCATTATAAAATATTCTTCCAAATCGAAACAAATCACTATGTGCCTTGATTCTATGAGAACCAATATGGAACGCTCCTGTAGATTCCACAAAACAATGATGAGGGGATAAAAAAATCTATGGGCGGGTGACGTTGATTGATGATCACTGTTATGGTCAGGTTCTACAAAGAGGAAGCATTATTGAACTCTTAATCCATGAGCGAGAGCTATGATATCCCATTAAAGAGATAAGGAACTCTTGGAGAGAGAAATATTTTCAGGAATGAATGCAGGTAATCATTTTTTGAAAGTGGGATAAAATGACTATCACTAGAGGGAAGTGAAGATACCCCCTACACCATGGGAGGATAGATCTGCTCAAAGACTGTCACCACCTAGTGCAATGATCTACATGCACAAACCCTTAGTTAATGAATTTCAAATTAAACTATGGTAAAAACATTTTCAATAATAAATTGTTGTAATTTTTTCTTATTTCATTTACATTGGACCATAAATTAATAGTTTAGAAAAATATAGACCATATTATAAATTTTTAGTAATTTTAAATATGACATTTGATTTTTAAATAATTTAAAAAATCATCATTTTCATAAAATACCTATGTTGTCAATTTTTACAATATTGTGTTGATGTATTTTTAAAAATATCAAGAGCACAACATAAATAATACAAAAAATATTTTATTATATCATTATGAAGTAATGGTAATCAAAACAATTATTTGAAACCAATAATTAGCTGAAATTAAATGAATTTTTATATTTTAAATTTCATTTATTTTATATTTTCATTAATTAAATAAATACTAACTTAGTGTTGTGTAATTATTTAGTATACATATTTTTGTCACCAAAAATAAAAAATTACCACAATGAACATAAATATTATATATTACTTAATGCTATTTATAAAAGAATATATTTACTGTGTATCCCGGTATAATAAATTATTTACTATTTTAAATATTAATGTGACATCATTATATGTATATATATATATATTAAATAAAATATTATAAATATAATATATTCCTCTAAGTGGATAATACAAAAAAAATAGTATCATATCATTAAGATATATTTAATATCATAATATATTGTATTTATATTCATTTATAACCTTCATTTCTCCTTTGGGGTTACATAAGAGATATTAAAATCAAGGAAAATGAAATTCACTATCTTTCTTTAATTTAAATATAAGATATGTCAATTTCATGGAGAAGTGTCCATTAAAGGACATAATTTTTATCCTTATGTGTTACAGGTTGACTTCCATTAATCTAAATTTTTTTCAATTTTCAGGATCATTTTATATTATTTATAATTTTATTTTTATCATAACATAGCTAATTTACCCTTTACTATGAGAAACTTAAACATGATTACTATTCATATTTGGGAAAAAATTAAAGGAACATGCTTACTAAATTTGGAAAATATTAATATAAATTTTAAATCACTTTTTCAAAATTCATAATAAATGTGTTTTATAATATAATTTAATATAAAACCTTTGAATCTCCAAGAAAATTGATTTTTATAAAAAATCCATTTTAAAACATAAATTTATTTTACAATAAATCAGTTTATAAAATAGTTTTAAAACAATATATTATTTTATATTAAAATTAACTATATAAAATTCATACTAATCCGAAACATAATTAAAATTGTAATGTATCTAAAAAGTAAAAATTTCAATAAAATAGTAGTTTAACTATTCATCAAAATATTTAAATATTCATAAAAATACCAAAAGATCATACTTAGTAAAAAAAATTATTTATTTTCAAAATAAAGAGTTTTTTTAAAATATAATCTATGAAACTATCAATAATATATATTTTTACAAAAAATCTATCAAAAGGTGGAAAAACATCCATTTTATAAAAATACTTCATTTATGCATAGAATTTGATTTCATCACATATCATGCTGAGATTACACTTAAGATAAATGATACATAATTATATTGACTATATTATGTGTAATATAAAAATATTTATTTGTTTAATTATTTTTATAAAAAACACATATCCCTAATTTAATATTTTTTGACAAAAAAATTTCATTTTATCTTCAAAAAAGAACTACATGCATTTATTATTAATTGGAAATATAATTAAATATAGATCTGTAAAACATAATTTCATATTTCAGTTATTCATTTACATAACTACCATTATAACTACTATGTTAAAATTTTATCATGTAAATAATTAAAAAAATTTATATTTCATAGAAAATTATAATTGTGTTTAATAAAAGCCATGCTAGTGTTTCATACGGTGTAGTGTGCTATGTAACATGCCGGATTATATAATGTAATATTTTATAAAAATATTTTAGAGTTATATTCATACCTTCTGAAATAAATTTCTCTATCTAAATTATTATAGGATATCAATGGTTTAATATTTGACCATTTCATTCATTAAAACCCACATTGTAAAAAGTTATATCAAAACATCATTATAAAAGGAGATGTTTCTAACATAACAGATTCCCAAAATGACTGCTAAAAATATTTCCACGTAAGAGAACATTGTTGGAATATGAGAAGATAGACATGCAAGTGAAATTTAACTATCATGTTTTCATGGAAATTGGTAGAGAACTTGGTTAATAGAATGTTAAAAAACACAAATACTTAAATTTGTGTTGTTCTAAGGGACCATTTTATTCATTAAAAATTGTATTTGGATATCATTTTCAGTTTCAAGATTAATTCCCTATAGATTATGAATTACTCATGAGAATAAATATGTACATTATTAGTCAAAATCATTACCTATAATTTCCCCAATATCAATTTTCACTTCGTCTATTATTCCATCAAATGAAAGTGAAGGTTTAATTCCATAAAAACTAATGGATTATGGTATCCATACATAGGTAGATAAATCATTAATTCTATCATTATATATCATAATGGACAACTTGATATAATAGGAAATCTTGTATTCATATTTCCTCATATGGGAATATAATACTTTAATTTCAAAAAACCTTTTATGAATATTATGTTCAACATTCCATAAATTTTTAAATTTGTAAATCATTTGAAATTTTAAAATTCAGATCATTAGAATGAATAGATTTAAATTTCACAAAATCAGACCAACTTTTTATCTTTCATATATAATAACATTTTAATCGATTTCCATATTCCCAAAATGTGAAAACTTTTATCATATATTATAATGAGAGATGGAGATATCCAATATTTAAATAAAACCCTCATGAAAATATGCACTATTTAAAAAATGTAATCTTTCTTCATTTCCATCACATTAGTACCATTGTCAGTAATATTATCAATCATCCCATTATTTTATAATCCAATCATTCTTTATAGATGAAGGGATATCCATCCCATAATATCCATACCACGTCAATAAATATCTATTTATACTCATACTTTTCATAAAATATATTTAAATACCCATGGAAGAACTATAGTGGAAAATTCTTTAGATTATTCATTAATCCATAATACAATAAAATTAATTCATCAAAATTATTCCTAATAATCTTGAAATCATTCCACTTGGTTCATAAACCATTAACCAAGCTTCATTGTTTTATTCCTTAACACTAATTTCATCTCATATCCCATTCATAGTCTCTTCATTATAAGAAATATTAACACAACTCATATAAATTTTTTGATACTATGCAACAGATTTTCCTATAGGGAATTGATTTTCCAAATGAATAAATATTCTACATTATAATAATTTTATTGACATAGATTCCGTATAAAAGCAGTTTTATGTATCCATTATTTTTAATGAACATTTTACATTGAAATTAATTTCTTTTTTCCCTTTTTTTCCACATCCAAGGAAACATTTAGTTAATTTGAAACATTATCCTTGATGCATGTTCCCTTATGATTTACATGTGTAAAATTGAACTATATTTCCACAGTGGTTAATATGAAATAATATATTTTTCTTGTTTGGTTTGGTGAGCTTCTCTTCAATGGCGAAATTAATGATTATTGTAACATCCCAAGTAAGTAATGAATAATAGATATTTTTATCTATGTCTATTAATGAATTATATAGTGTTTTAGAGGCTTAAAATGAGAATAAATTCAATCTTAAGCATGGAATACACTAATATTTTTAAAATATTGTTTTATTGACTTTTGATGGAAAACCATATTTTAAATCCATATTTTGACAATTTTATAAGCTCTATTTGTCAAAATAAACTTATTCATTATGATTGGGACATCATATTTTACTTTGTTTGAATTTTTGGTATTTTTATGATAAAGTTCATTTTTTTAATGAATAGTAAAAAATGTTGTATTTTAATTCAAAACCTCTTTTAAATCTAATTTATTTATATGATTAGATTATATTTTGAATTGGTTTTAAAGGAAAATTATTATATATTTTTACCATTTAATCGAATAGTGGTCATTGGAATTAATTTCACGTTGAAATTGAATTTAAACTAGTGTCAGTCTTTTGATACTTATTGTTTTATAAAAACATGCTATTTGCTCTAAAAGAGAGAATTAATTATTAAATTAATTAATGAAACTTATATGTTTTGAATTTTGTAAAATATAGATCACTTTTGAATTCAGAATATCAAATATAGCTTAGGGTGACGTTTTGGTTTTTTCTGAAAAACTTCAATTTTTGATGAATAGTGAAACCACTAAGTGGTACTTATAAAAACTAATTTTTCGTTTAAATGATATTTTACCACCTCTATGTTTTGATTTTCATAAATCCGACATACATGGTTGTCATTAAGAAGTAAAATGTGGTTCAATGGGATTAAAATAAATTTTTGGTGAATAGTAACTTTTAAGTATTTAATCGCGATTAGAGGTAATTAGTGTAATTTATGATAGGAATAATGTTTTAATAATAATAAATGAACTTGACACATGTCCTACTCTTATTGGATGTGTCATGGCCAACCAAGACAACGCATGGGTCGATTTTTGGGACCCCATGGATCCACATGGGTAAGATATGGATATTAATGCCTTTTATCTAAAGTAAAAGTAAAAATGACACAAACATGAGTTGTATTACTCAAACAATTTTTAAATTCGGATATAAAAGTCATATTTTTGACTATAAATATGAATTATAAATAGATAATGATTTCCTACATCATGATATTTTTTTTATAATTTTTAGACATTAAATATATTAAATTATTTAAGACACCATGATGATGCAGCGATTACCACATTATTTAACGATTCAAATAAAATGAAAATATAATGTAATTTATATGACCTACACATTTAAAAAACCTATTTTAGGGGTGGATTTATACCCCTTATCACCTTATCCTCGAATTATATCAATGTGGGTCCTTTTAAATCCGAAACTCATTTTAAAATAAAGTAACATTTCTCTACTTTCCAACAGTGCCCCTCCTCTCCTCTTATAAAAGGCCCCCCAACTCTACCTCCTTACCCACACATCCAAATCCTTTGGTCGGAAAACCCCTACCCACTTTGTCTCTCCCCATCCCTATCTAACTTTTATAAGCCTCACATTGGGCAGAAGTTTCCCCAAGGAAGCCTTTGAGCTCAAATCAAAATGAGTTACCCGATTTAAAGGTAGTGTCTTCTCTTGTGTTCTTATGTTTTATTTTGCTTCTCCAACCCCCTCATCTCTTTTTATTAATTTCTTTTGTAACAAAAATAGTATCATCCATATACTAGGATGTTGTTATAATAATGATTCGAGCTACACTTACACACACCTACATCTAATTGTTAATGAATATACTGTTTCTGTGGATGACGAATTTCTACCACACGAAACGATGATTGTTCAACACTCATATATCACCTTCAAAGGTGGACATTAATTTTTCCCTCTATTTATATATTATATATAATATGTTTCTGTTTTACTTTTGTTTCTGTATTTTTAATTTATGGCATATCTTTATGGTTACCATTATGAGTAAACGTGATATCTCAATTTTAGAAGTGCGGACTACTGCCCCCTCAAAGTGATTTGATTCGTTAATACCATATGTAGTACATATAAAGGATATATTTAATGATATTATATATGATACCATAATTTAATTAAAATAAAATTATGTATCATTATGTTTTAATTCCATAAAATATGAAATAGAAATGAAAGTAGCGTTCATGCGTACGTACGGCTTACCGTCTCCATGAACGGTGCATTTTATTTCTTATCACTAAACATTGTGGAATATTATAAATTCATGTATATACTGGATATATATGATATAAATGATATATACATCATGAGTGTAACTCTGGATATAATGGATACATGAATAAATTGTAATTATAAAGAGCATATTTTGACTCAAGTACCAATGATCGTTAAAACGACCGTTATTAACTAAAATAATTACATAGTGTTCATGACATGGTAATAAGTGATATAAAAGGAATAATGAAATTGAAAAAGGTTCTCAAGAAAGTAGAAATTAACTCATGTTTATTATTCAGGAGATTAAAGAACGATCAATTCATGTCGGATACGAGGTATGGGACTTCATCTCAAACTCCTTTCATTGAGGCATATTTTTTTTATACACGACAATGTTTTATACAGTGTATGAACCCCTTTGACTTTTATGTTTATAAAAAAGGAATCCTTTTTTATATGAAGCGTTTTCTAAAGGACAAAAGGAAATGTTTTTGTAATACGTATGTGGCAACAACGACTTCTCCGCCGCCGTGACCATTATTTGAGTTTCGGCTTCCTCTACAATCCATACCTTTTTTTAAAATAAAAATAAATACCATGTTTTACTTTTCTATAATTTTGGAATTGAAAATGGTTTTCATAATGTTTTTATTATATCAATGTGTTTTATTGATATCCTGTGATTGAAATGTGGAAATGTTATGTTTCCTTCATGCATGTTTTATGTGATACGATTATGTTACAGTTCATGGGCATTGTTAGGAAGACGGGTGGTTCCGTGATAAACTAAGGGTGGGTGAGCCCGATATAGCTCTCTGATGCATTGGGTAACGTGAAGGAGTTAAACGTTAAGGTTTCTCCGAAGAGATTTAGGGGATAAACTGTGATGGGTTTTCCAATCATAACCAAGAGGGTTACTTCCTTCGTAAGAATGTTATGAATGCCTCAAGTTACCTTTATGTCTTATGATTTCTATGATTTTTTCATGATTTGATGAGGTATGTTAAAGTGCCTTTGTTTTATGGGTAATGTATGATTTCATTCTTATGTATATATGAACTCATGTTTCCTTTATATATTTTTATAACCCTTACTGAGATTTTTATTCTTATCCAATGTTTTTGAATTGTTTTTCATAGGTCAAGGGAAAGGTACATGATATGATGATAGTGTCAAGGATGTGTCAAGAAAGAATCCATGTTTTATTTTAAATATGTTTCTGTTGATGGGAAAAATGAATACTATCTTTTCTATTACCACTTTGCTTAAATGTGGAATGTAATACATGTTTTATGATATAATTCTCAAAAACACTAAACCTGAAAAATATCCTCAATGTGAATTATTATTTTAATTCAATATTAAGTATGTTTTAAGGCCGGGGAGTTATAGTTGGTATCAAAGGTCGGTTTAGATTAATTTAAGAGTTATAAATTTATTAAATTACTATCCAAAAATATTTTTTTATGGTCAAATTGAAATGATATATCATTTGAAGATTACCATGTTGCTTCATATAAGACATGTTTGTTCAGAATGGTTTTCCGCAGAGGAAAAAGGGAAGCAGTGCTAGAAAGACATATAGAAAGAAATAACCTTCCGATTCAGCATCCTGAGATGGTCGGAATTGGAACTGAACAGTTTGTTGTAGTAATGGCGCAGTTGACTGAAGCGATAAATAGTGGCGGTATCCATGCACGAGATCAGCCAGATCAACCGCAGAGGAACATGTCAGTGGGGGAACATTCCATGAGGCAACATCCCCCATCATTCAGAGGATCATATGACCATGTGCTAGATGAAGGGTGGATTAAAGAACTAGAGAATATTTTCGATGTCATGAGGTGTTCAGAAAATCAAAAGGTTAGTCTTCCTATTTACCATTTGGAGGGTGAAGCAGACCAGTGGTGGTCGATGGTTAGAAATATCAAGGACGCTGATGAGATTGATACTCTCGACTGGGATGAATTTAAAGGAATGTTTCTTAAGAAGTTTTTTCCTATGGATGTTAGACGTAGGATGGAAAAGAAATTCATGGAATTGAGGCAAGAAGAAGACTCAATGGCTGCCTATGAAGAAAGGTTCACTCGATTGGCAAGGTATGCTCCAAATTTTTTCCGAGACCTTGATAGTAAAATCAATCGTTTTTACTCAAGATTAAAGACAAAATATAAAAGGGCTTTAGCTTCTCGTGAGTTCAAATGTTATGAAAATCTTGTTCGATGTGCTGATAAGAGGGAAATAGAGTTTTCCGGTGATCAAGTGTTCTATAAAAACCAGCAGAAGAAGAGACCGAGGTGGTAGGAGAAAGGGAAGAATTCTTCAAAAAGTTATGATGGTAAGAAAACTATGTTTCTAGTTTGTGATAAATGTGGTAAAAGGAATGCTGGGGAATGTCTTCTGAATTCTAGAAAGTGCTACCGATGTGGTCAGATTGGACATAAGGCTCGTGATTTCACTGAAAAAGATCAGGGTGATGGTAAGACCAAATTTGATATATAGTTAGTGAAAATTTTTAAGTGCAATGATATGGTTCACTATGAAAACGAGTGTCTGAAAAAGAGCTTGAGTGATGGGAAGTAGTTAGACTACAAGCAGAAAGGGGTGGTGAAATACTTTGCAACTACTTCAGTAGATGTCGGGACATCAAATGAAGTTGTATCAGTTACTTTGTTTTTTCAGATTATGCCAGTGTGTTGTTTGATTCGGGGTCTACACATTCTTTCATCTCTGAAACCATTTCTAGTAAAATGGGAATACCCTCTTAAGAAATGACTCCTGAAATTTTGGTAAAAACACCTGGGGTAAATGTTGAGGCAAAATGAATTTATAATAATCTTCTTATCCTTATCCGTGGAAAGAACCTACATGTGAACCTTATTGTTTTACTTCTAGTAGAGTTTGATGTTATACTGGGTATGGATTGTATCTCTATTTACCATGTTAAGATTGATTGTAGAGCTAAAGAAGTTTATTTTATGAAATACATTCAGTTATTGTACAAGAATTAACCCTTACTGTTGATAACATATCAAGAGGCAGAGAAACTTGTAAAATATTGAAATGAATGTTACCTTGCACATATTGTTGAAAACAAGGGAACTGTTCAGATTAATGATGTGCTAGTGGTAAATGAGTATCCTGATGTTTTTCCTGATGAGTTTCCTAGAATAATACCAGATCAGGAAGATGAGTTTACTGTTGACTTAGTTCCTGATGCTAAGCCAATTTCAAAACCCCTTATCGAATGGCTCTAATTGAACTTTTGGTGTTGAAGGAGCAATTACAAGATTTATTAGAGAAAGGTTTCATTCGACCTGGAACATCACCATGGGGTGCTCCTGTTTTATTTGTCAAAAAGAAAGATGGTTCTAAGAGAAATTGCATTGATTATAGAGCCTTGAATAATATCACTATTAAGAAAAAATATCATTTTCCTCATATCGATGTTTTGTTTGATCAGATCCAAGGATCTCATTATTTTTCAAAGATTGACATGAGATCTGGGTACCATCAGCTGAAGGTAAAAGAAGCTGATGTTCCAAAGACTGTGTTTCTTAAAAGATATGGCCATTATGAATTTGTAGTAATGCCTTTTGGGCTAACCAATCAAATGCTGTATTCATGGACTTAATGAATAGAATTTTCCATCAGTTCTTGGATAAGTTTGTGGTTGTTTTCATTGATGATATTTTGGTGTTTTCTAAAAGTAAAGATGATAATGAAAGACATTTAGGGGTTATTTTGAAAACCTTGAAGGAAATGAAATTGTATGGGAAATTCAGAAAGTGTGAGTTTTGGTTGCAACAAATTTCTTTCCTTTTTCATATTGTTTCTAAAGATTGGATAACTGTTGATCCTGCAAAAACAAAAGTTGTTGAAGAATGGCCAAGACCCACAAATGTAACTAAGATTCGTAGCTTTATTGGTTTGGCAGGCTATTACTGATGGTTTGTTAGAAATTTTTCCCGGTTATCTAGTCCATTTACTAAGCTAACTCGGAAGGGTGTCAAGTTTACCTGGACAAAAGAATGTGATGATTGTTTTCAGGAACTGAAAAGAAAATTGGTGAATGATCTAGTTTTGGCACTACCTTCCAGGAATGGTGAGTTTGTTATCTATAGTGATGCTTCATTGAAATGACATGATTGCGTCCTAATTCAAAATGATCAGGTAATTACTTATGCTTCACGAAAGTTGAAAAAACATGAGGTAAATTACCCTACACATGATTTGGAATTAGCTGGTGTAGTTTTCACTTTAAAAATTTGGAGGCATCGTTTATATGAAGTAAAGTTTGAAATATATACTGATCACAAAATTTTATATTATATATCCACTCTGAATGAGTTGAACATGAGACAGAGGAGGTGGATGGAATTAATAAAGGATTATGATTGTACAATTCATTACCATTCTGGAAAAGAAAATAAAGTGGATGATGCTTTGAGTCGGAGAATTAATGCTTCATTAACCATGCTATGTTTGGAACGAGATCCTTTGGTTTTTGATTTGATGAATTTTGGTGTAGAAGTAGTTTGTGCAGGAAGTTCTTCTATTTTGTTTCAGGTATCAGTGAGATCATCTCTATCAGATAGAATCAAGCAAGCACAGAAGCAAGACAGTGAGTTGCAAAAAAATGTAGAGCTAGTTCAGAAGGGTAAGTTTCCAAAATTCAACATTGATAATGATTGTGTTTTGAGATTTGGGAAGAGATTGTCTGTGCCTTGTGATTCACATTTTAAGAGAGAGTTGTTATGTGAAGCTCATAGATCTCTATTTTCAGTTCATTCTGGCAGTACTAAGATGTATAGAGATCTTCGGGAGAATTACTAGTGGGACAGAATGAAAAGAGATATTGCTGATTTTACTGTGAAGTGTTTGACATGTCAACATGTTAAAGCAGAGCAGCAGTTACCAAAATGGATGCTTCTGCCTTTACCAGTGCCAGAGTGGAAATGGGAGAATATATCCATGGACTTTGTTGTGGGATTACCGAAGACATCTCAAGGTAACAATGAAATCTGGGTTATTGATGATCTCTTGACCAAATCTTCTCATTTCCATGCTATACGAGATACTTTTTACCTAGATCAACTTTTCCGTTTTTATCTTAAAGAGATTTTTAGGTTACATGGAGTTCCTCTATCCATTTTATATGACCGTGATCCCAGGTTCACTTCTAACTTTTGGAAAGGCCTTCAGAAGTCGTTGGGTACTGAATTAAATTCTAGTACAACTTTTCATCCTCAATCAGATGGGCAGTCAGAACGAACGATCCAGACTTTGGAGGATATGCTAGGTGCTTGTTTGATGGATTATCAGGGAAGTTGGGACCGACATCTTTTTTTGGTTGAATTTTCTTATAATAACAGTTTTCATTCTAGTATACAGATGGCACCATTTCAGGCATTATATGGGAAGCGGTGTCGAACTCCATCTTTCTGAGATGAAGTGGGTGAAAGGAAGTTGATGGGACCTGAATTGGTAGAAGAGTTGGTAGAAATAGTTCATCTGATACAGAAACAAATGATAACAACTCAGAGCAGGAAGAAGAGTTATGTGGACAATAGGAGGAATGATCTCTCTTTTGAGGTAGGTGATCATGTTTTTCTCAAAGTATCACCATGGAAAAGTGTGATTCTATTTGGTAAGAAAGGAAAGCTGAGTCCAAGGTTCATTGGACTATATGAAATTCTGGAGAGAGTTGGATCAGTTTCTTACTGAGTGGCTTTACCTCCGAGTTTATCTCAGGTACACAATTGTTTTCAAGTTTTGATGTTGAGAATGTATATTCCAGATCAATCTCATGTTTTGAGTCCAGAGGTAGTTCAGTTGGAAGAGAACCTATCTTATGAGGAAAAACCGGTACAGATTCTTGACCACCTGGAGCAAGTGTTATAGAATAAGGTGATTCATCAGGTAAAGGTTTTGTGGAAAAACCATATGATTGAATAGCAACATGGGAATCTGAAAATGAAATGAGGGATAAATACCCCCACTTATTCGATAAGTAAATTAATTGCGGGGACACAATTTTCTAAAGGGGGGAAGGATGTAACATTCCAAGTAATTAATGAAAAATAGATATTTTTATCTATGTCTAATAATGAATTAGATAGTGTTTTAGAGGCTTAAAATGAGAATAAATCCAATCTTAAGCATGGAATACACTAATATTTTTAAAACATTATCTTACTGCCTTTTGATGGAAACCCATCTGTGAAATCTCTCTTTTGACAATTTTATAAGCTCTATTTGTCAAAATGAACTTAATCTTTTTGATTGGGGCATCAAAATTTACTTTGTGGGAATTTTTTTATTTTTCCGATAAAGTTCATTTTCTTAAATGAATAGTGAAAAATGTTGTATTTTAATTCAAAACCACTTTTTAATCTAAGTTATTTATATTATTAGATTATATTTGGAATTGGTTTTAAAGTTCAATTATAATATATTTTTACCTTTAATCCAATAGTGGTCGTTGGAATTAATTTCACTTTGAAATTGGACTTAAACTAGTGTCAATCTTTTGATACTTATTATTTCAAAAAAACATGCTATTTGCTCTGACAGCGAGAATTAATTATTAAATTAATTAATACAACATATATGTTCTGAATTTTGTAAATTATACATCAATTTTTAATTTAGAATATCAAATATAGCTTAGGCTAATGTTTTGGTTTTTTCTGGAAAACATCAATTTTTGATGAATATTGAAACCACTAAGTGGTACTTATAAAAACTGATTATTTGTTTATTTCAAATTTTACCACCTATGTGGTTTGAATTTCAAAAATCTGACATACATGGTTGTCATTAAGAAGTAAAATGTGGTTCAATGGGATTAAAATAACTTTTTGGTGAATAGTAACTTTTAAGTTTTTAATCATGATTAGAGGTAATTAATGTAATTTAAGGTAAGAATAATGTTTTAATAATAAGAAATGAACTTGACACATGTCTTACCCTTATTGGATGTGTCATTGCCGACCAAGAAAACCCATGGGTCAATTTTTGGGACCCCATGGAGCCACTTGGGTATGATATGGACATTAATGCCTTTTATTTAATGTAAAAGTAAAAATGACACAAACATGAGTTGTTTTACTAAAACAATTTTTTATGGTGTTATACAAGTCATATTGTTGACTATAAATAATAATTACAAATCTAAAATGATTTCCTACATCATTATATTTTTTTATAATTTTTATACATTAAATAAATTAAATTATTTATAACACCATGATGATGTAGCGATTACCCCATTATTTAACAATTTAAATAAAATGAAAATATAATGTAAAGTCTATGACCTACACAAGTCTAAAACCTATTGGATGGGTGGATTTCGAATCCTTATCCCCTTATCCATGAATTATATAAATTTGGGACCTTTTAAATCCGAAACTCATTTTAAAATCAAGTAACATTTCATTACTTTCAAAGAGTGCCCCCTCCTCTCCTCTTATAAGAGGCCCCCACCTCTACCTCCTTATCCACACATCTAGAGCCTTTGGCATGGACAACCCCTGCCCATTGTGCCTCTCCACATCCCTATCTAACTACTAGAAGCCTCACAGTGGGCTGAAGTCTTCCCAAGGATTCTCTTAAGCTCAAATCAAAAAGAGTTAGCCGATTTAAAGGTAGTGTCTTTTCTTGTGTTCTTATGTTTTATTTTGCTTCTCCAACCTCCTAAACTATTTTTATTCATTTCTTTTGTAACAACACCAGTATCTTCCATATACTAGGATTTTTTTAGAAGAAGTATTCTAGCTACACTTACACACACCTACATCTAATGGTTAAAGAACATACTGTTTCCGTGGATGGTGAATTTATGCCTCACAAAATGATGATTGTTCAACACTCATATATCACCTTCAAAGGTGGCCATTGAGATGTCAATATATTTATATATTATATATAATATGTTTATGTTTTACTTAATCTTCTCTATTTTTCATTTATGGAATATCTTTATGGTTACCATTATGAGTAAACGCAATATCCCCATTTTAGGAAGTGCGGACTACCGCCCCCTCAAAATGATTTGATCCGTTAATACCATATGTGTTACTTATAAAAGATACATTTAATGATATTATATATGATACGATACTGTAATTAAAATTATATTATGTATCATTATGTTTTAATTCCAGAAAATATGAAATACAAATGAAAGTAACGTTCTTGCGTACGTACGACATACCGTCTCCATGAACGGTGCATTTCATTTCTTACCCCTAAACGTTGTGTAATATTATAAATGCATGTATATACTGGATATATA
The DNA here is from genome assembly GCA_963277665.1 of Viscum album. Taxonomy (NCBI): domain Eukaryota; kingdom Viridiplantae; phylum Streptophyta; class Magnoliopsida; order Santalales; family Viscaceae; genus Viscum; species Viscum album. The sequence continues at coordinate 1,083,627,241 of OY728156.1, forward strand.
TGATATATAAATCATGAGTATTACTCAGGATATAATGGATACATGAACAATTTGTAATTATAAAGAGCATATTTTGACTCAAGTACCAATGATCGTTAAAACGACCATTATTAAATAAAATAATTACATAGTGTTCATGACAAGGTAATAAGTGATATAAAAGGAATAATGAACTTGAAAAAGGTTCTTAAGAAAGTAGAAATTAACTCATGTTTATTATTCAGGAGATTAAAGAACGATCAAGTCAAGTCGGATATGAGGTATGGGACTTCGTCTCAATCTCCTTTCATTGAGGCATATTTTGTTTTATACACAACCTTCTTTTATACGGTGTATAAACCCCTTTTACTTTTATTTTTATCCAAAAGGATTCCTTTTTTTATACAAATATTTTACTAAACAACAAAAGGAAATGTTTTTGTCGTACGTATGCGGCGACAACGAGTTCTCTGCCGTCGTGACCATTATTTGAGTTTCAGCTTCCTCTACAAGCCATACCTTTTTTAATGAAAAATAAATACCATGTTTTACTTTTCATTTATTTTGTTATTGAAAATGGTTTTCATAATTTTTTTATTATATCTATTTGTCGTATTTATATCTTGTGATTTAAATGTGGAAATGTTATGTTTCCATTATGAATGTTTTATGCGATACGATTATGTTACGGTTCTTGGGAATTGTTATAAAGATGGGTGGTTCTGTGATAAACTAAGGGTGGGTGATCCCGATATAGCTCTCCAATGCATTGGATACCATGAAGGAGTTAAACGTTAAGGTTTCTCTGAAGAGAATTAGGGAAAATACTGTGATGTGTATTCCAAATGTAACCAAGAGGGTTACTCCCTACGTAAGAATGTTATGAATGCCACAAGTTACCTTTATGGCTTATGATTTCTATGATTTATTCATGATTTGATGAGGTATGTTAAAGTACATATCTTTTATGGGTAAAGTATGATTTCATTCTTATGTATATATGAACTCATGTTTCCTTTACATATTTTTATAACCCTTACGGAGCTTTTTATGCTCATCCCAAGATATTGAAATGTTTTTCACAGATCAACTGAAAGGTACATGATATGATGATAATGTCAAGGAAGTGTCAAGAAAGAATCGATATTTTATTTTGAATATGTTTCTGTTGCCGGTAAAAATGAATACAATCTTTTATGTAACCACTTTGCTTAAATGTGGAATGTAATACATGTTTTATGATCTAATTATCTAAAACTCTAAACCTGAAAAGATCCTTAATGTGAATTATTCATTTAATTCAATATTAAGTAAGGTTTAAGGGCGGGGCCTTATAATCATAGTATGAGACTACTGATTTGGAATATTAACAATATTTCACCATGAAAATCCCAATTCAATTGGTTTCCCATTTTAGAAGATAATTCCACAATATATCATATTCACCATTAACAAGAATCATCCTCGTTCTAGGAATTTTATAAATCTGAAAAAGAATTGTGTGTGTGGGTAGAGGCATACAAAGAAAACATCATATTTATGTGTAAGTACATTTAAATTATAAAATCATTGGATTAGTATAATGTAATCCTCGATCATTACCAAACTTTTTATGTTGTAACATATACTTATACATCTCATTAAGGATATCCCTAGACATAATCTTTGAGATTTCTATAGGAATCTCACTAATTTTTTCACATCCTAGTTTCTAACGTTTGATTTAATTGTAACTCTAATATAAATTATAATTACCCAGGAATTATGTACATGAATATTACATAATTTTGGTGTAATAAAAAATATATTACAAAAAAAACTCTGGAAGACATTATTATTTCAGTGCCTCTAGAAACATAGAACACAAAAAACTAGTCCATTAATAGATCATCAATGTTTCCCAAAAAGATCATACCCCTTAGTACTCATGCCTAAATCTATTCATTATAACCAAGAGAAATGAAAATATATGAGATTGTGAGATAAGATTCATAATATTTGGTAAAAAAGGGACATATAAATCATATAATAATAATAATATTTTCAAATGTAACTTTTTAAAATGATAGTGTGTCATAGGATAATGAATTTATGTTCGTAAATAATTAATGAACATATTCCAAGAGGGACTTACATAACATATGGAATTTTTTACTTAGTCATAATCATAGGAAATAATTTAAGAATTAGTCAACGACCATTTCCTCGACAATAATATTGGAAAATATTATTTACTGTTATAAGATCACTCCATGTTCCAAAAATGTTTTGCTTAAATAGTTTTACATCTGATTCTAACATTATATTATTAATCCATGATCATTTCCCATTCCATATATATATATATATCTCATAAGATATAATTCATTTCCCCTGGAATTTGATGTAGATACAGGACCCACAGATAAAATAATAAAAAACAATCATATCATTTCAACAAGAATATAAATCATTCATTATTTTATAACCCATGAAATAAAATGGGATTCATAAAAGTCATTCAATCATAACATAACCCCGTGAAAACCAATAGGTTATATAAATATCATTTAATAATATATATAATCCAATAATAGAAATAGTATAAATAATAATATCATAAAATAAACCTATTGAAGAATATGGAAAATTAAATAATATTATCCTTAGTAGAAAATAAATTTGAGATATTAAAACAAAATGAATCTTGAGAAAAATAATTTTTCTTCTTCGAAAATTTTTCTTTTTCTAAATTTCTTCAAAAACATAAAAAAAAGAAAAAATTGTCAAAATTATCCTTTAAATATTTTATCATAATATTCATGTAAATAAAAACACAAGAGAGTGTATAAATATATTTATATCATATATGTTAAAAATTTAATAATAATACTTTTTAAAGAAAAGTTAAAAACTATGTCATATGAAAACATAAAAAAATATTCCATTAATAACGTTTAGTAAAAAATCATAGATAGTTAAAAATGAATTTTATCATTGGTATAATAATTATTAATATGTTCTTTAAAATAATTTTATGAATCATGTACATGGAATATAAATATACCAATATAAATACATGTTTATGTACAATCATTGATAATAATGATATTATGAAAATAACCCTCACATTGCATCCTATTTCTTTTGTTTGTTTGTGAAACTCCAATATAATGGTTAATATAATGTCATTCATTTTTTCCATAACCATATTTATGTTAAGGATATCATACATGGTTGTTTCTCAAAATATTTTTAATTACATTTCAATATTAATCTTCTTTTAGGTGTTAATAGCTTCATTTTCTTATGCATGTATTACCATAAAAGTTCTGGTTCATGAAAATATAATATTATTTTATCATCCATATAATGAAATTAAGTTATTATATGATATATTTATTTATTATATATATTTATATAACCAATATATAATTTTAAATCATGTAAAATTAATTGCACCGCATCTTGGAGACGGCAGGTCATATATTTTCACGAGTGATGATATCTTTAACATAATTTTGAAAATGTAATAAACAAGATTATTTTTATTCAGAATCAATATCACATTATAATAATCATATATAATTATTATCTAAATAATTATACACATACATGTAAAAGTGGTGATTAAAAACATATTACACCATTATGTGGAGATCGTAGGTCGTACATACGCATTTGAGAGGATTTATTTTTTTACTGGATAGATAAAAGAGAGAATATGGTATCTCTATATTAATAATAAAATATAATAATATTGTTGATACTATATTTAATACATTAAAATGGAGAAAACACATGAATAGTAAGTATACGAATAAATTAACATGAAAGATCCAGTGAAGGAGATTACCTATTCTTCGGAAAGCTCATTCTAGATCACCGCATAGGGATAATATAGTTGGCCTTATGAGTATTCCATTACATCTAGAATATTACATGTGATGTTTGTAACTTAAATTTGAAATTAATGGTAAATATAGGAGACTAAATGTTGTTGTAATAAGTGAGTGATGAGGTTACCTTTAATAATAGAGATGACACACACTTTTCCAATTTCAGAAACTTTTAATTTATAATAAATTAAATCTCAATAAAGATACTTATGAAACATCAATGTATTAAAAATTAATATGATATAATGTTGTAATATCATCAAAAAATATATTTTTAATGGTTTCTCATTTTGATTAAAATATTATCATTTTGATTAACCCTTAGATAATTAATATAACTATTAACTAAAATAATAATTTATTATAAATTAAAATGAAGAAATTTTTACTTATGTTTTATAAATTTGACCATTAATGAAATTTATTTATCATAATAGTCCATATTAATGGTTTTTGGTATTTTGAAATTTTTTATAATTTTCATATATATTAATAATATATAATTTTCATAAATTTTCAATAGTGTCTATTTCCACCCACTTCATTTTTTGGATTTTTTAAAATATGAAGAGAACCAGTTAACATCTACACAAATATTTTAATATATACCAAATTAATTTATATCTAAAATAATATTTTTTGATTATATTAATATTTTAAAATTATTAACATTTTAATATATTTAAATACATTTATTTGGTATTCATATTTATAAAATATTTACCCCATCCATGGTTTATGGTTAAATAGTAAAATTCAATTTTCCAAAAAATTTAAAAAAATTCAGTTACAAATATAAATCATATGTCATTATAAATAATATTTTTAGGTTAATATATCTTGGTTTTAACTCAACATAAGAAATTATTTTCTATTTAAATCATGAATGTGAAATCATTATATTTTTATAAAAAACATTATAAATATTATAATCTCATCCGTGTTTCTTAAAATGTCAAAAAAGTTATTTCATGAAAATAATATTATTAACTTAAATATTGACATTTGAATTCATTCATTACATTATTTTCCCCCATGGGGACATATAAGATATAAAAAATAGAAATATGATGCTATTTTTTGTTATTCATTAATTTAAATATTATATAAGTCATTTTTATGGAAAAGTATCTAATAACTGAAATAATTTCAATATTTTAGTGTCAAGGGTCAAATGTAATTCATCCAAAAAAATCTATATTTCTACGGTCATTTTATAGACATTATATTATTATTTTTAACCTAAATTACCAAATATAACCTTTATCACCGAAAAAAGTTCTATGCTTACCATTGATATTGGAAAAAAAATGGGATATACTAACTAAATTTGTAACATATGAATCCAAATTTTACATCCCTTTTCCCAAATTCAAATCATACGAGCTCTATAATTTAATTAAATATAAGCTGTAAAATTTCCATGGAAACAATTATTTAGAAAAATGAATTATTAAAATATAGAATTTTTTTACAATAAGTTTTTGTATAAAATAATTTAAAAAATAATAATATTATTATTTTAAATAAAAATTAACTCATTTGAAAATGAATCAAATCCAAAACCATATATTAAATGTAAATAATTTAATATAAATTAAACTTCTCAACAAAAATCAGCATTCTCCATATTCATCAAAAACATGAAACTTCTTAAATAATAAGAAAAATTTACCCAAAGTAAATAATTACACACAGATTGAATTGAAATAGCAAGGTTCTTCAAATATAATCAATAAAACTATCATAAAATATTTTTTAACTAGTATGCCATCAAAATGTTGAAAAACACCCTTTATAGAAAAATTATTCTGTTATCTGTAAAATTGGAATCGTTCTGCTATCATGTTTGGAAAAAACATAAGATAAATGTCAAAAAATTCGATTTAATATAATATATATACACCAGTAATATTTTTTTGGAACAAAATGTACTTTGAAAATATAAATAGATTATTATAAATACATATCCTTTTATATTAATGAAATTACATGAATTTTTAAATAATTAGTCAAAATATTAATTATATATGCACAAAACATATTTTTATAATTCATTTAATCCAATTAATACCAATATATATGATTATTAGGCATCATTAATACCCAATGTCTCTTTGAAAAAAAATATAAAACTCAAACTATCATACTCAATTTAGGATAAATTAGTAGAATTATGTTTCATGGTCGAAAAAATAGGGATATAGAATTTTGAACTATAAGGTATTTAGAATGATTTAATTTTTCTATATTGGAATAATAGATAATGGAATTATATTTTTATTGATTTTATGGAAGTTTAATAAAAATGTAAAAGTTTTATTAACATGTTTGAAAATAGTATTGAAAATTATTCTATGGATTTGTAACATTATGGTTCATGTGTAATCGTATTTAAGAAAATAAGTAGATTAATTAATTATTTTTGTCAGATTAAAGATGATAATTATCCAATTTTAATGGAATACCCACTTTTATTTAAAATCATTTATTTCCCTTGGTTTAATAATTTTGGATTTTTTTTTAAACAAGATTGTCCTGATACCATTATTATTCCATATTTCCCAAAAATTAGACAACAGTCATGGCCCATTTAGAAACATTACTTACAAAATTATAATGTCCCTTTTTATTCATGTATCAATTTTCATTATAAAATTTAATGGAATGGATTAGAATGTGAAAATAAAAATCCGGAATATCGAATACTATAATAAATGGGATAAAATAAATCCAGCAAACCTTCACACATCTATTTATATCAACATAGCACATGGATGATTAACTACCTCTTCATATTTATGATATTGTAAGAGGTATGGAGAAATTATAATGAAAGAATAAATTAAAAAAAAACCTAGATAGGACCTTTCATCTTCTTGTAGAAATCATCTATGAGTAGATCAGTATACTCCCACACCAACTGGTAGATCCTCTATTTATAGTCTTTGAATGGGATTTTCATGAAACTTTTCACATCATGTAATGATTTTACACACTGTCAACTCCTAATTAGAGACTTCCTTGAGGATTTCTGAATCCTTATGAATATCATTGGATTGTCATTCAAATATTTTTAACTTTGACACTTTTCAAGGTATAACATTAAGAATCATGATGTGTAATTGATTTTTACAACAAGGAATATTGTAATGAGTTGTTTTTTAGATTCTTCTCTAGATGAAGTCATGATGCGTAATTTAATAACACATCATATCATGTGTTCTACTCTAGATTTAAATTTTTTTTAATATCCTAAAAAATCTATTATGGCACAGTATGTGATGCGTAGCAACATGATGTGTCTTTCTACACCAAATTTCATCCATTTTCATTCAATTTACATAAATTCATTTTTTCATCCCCAAAACACATAACTAGTCGAATCATTAATATATGAGAAATATTATTCTTTTAAATAACAAAAAGAATACTTAAAAACATCCTATTCTATATACATGATAATTACATATCACCATCAATTTAAATGGATAGGTTATAATTTTTTTAAACAATTATCAAAATTACATTATATTTCTATGTAACTCAGTTTTGTGTGTCATATAAGCTATGATTGTGTGGCGTGTAGCGCATGATTAACATGGTGTAGATTGATATGTTATATACATGATTATTTAAAAATCTATTTCATTAAAATATATGGGTGTTATATTATGGATACATAATTTTATGTGTGATATTTACCTGAAATTTAGAATAATGATATTCAATAATAAATGCCTCTAACTTGTTAGTAGGAACCAATAAATTTCCATTAATATATAAGACCCCATCCTCATCAAATATATGACTATACAACGGGCCTTTACCTAAATCACATCCCTTCATTACAAATCCATTAGCATCTATATGTTGTATTAATATTATTGTTTCTATAATTCATGAGTTCAAAGTTAAATTACCGTGGAAAGGAAACATTTGACATTCTTGATCTCCAAAATGCATTATTGAAAAAAGATACAAAATTTCCATTTAATATTCTCTTCCTAAAACACTTTGTTCTGATTCATTTAGGTTATTGAGTTAAAAACTATATTTCCCTTAATAGTCATGTATTAAATGTTAACTGGTAAATATTAATGACAATCCACCTTCATTCAAATCCAAATGATCACTTCACACTAACAGATTACATATAATTGTGGGTAACATGGTTTGTCTGTACCAAAAATCATAATTTATGAAAATAATGTCTATATCCTTGCATTATCCAATAAAAACTACTATCTCAAGGTCATATGTTAGGTAATGTCATTTTTGGCACCTAAACTGATGATACATATACACAATTACTCATTCTCCTTTTGTAAAACTGTCTGTGAGATCGATAGTCGTTATATCAAAATAATTATTTTACTAATTCTGGGCTAGGAACACTTGAATAGATATAATGAGGTCAATAATTCATTCAATAAATTTGAAACCTTCTCACAATATTCAATCCATGTGTACATCACACCTTTCATTGTAAAAAATTAATGTTTTGATTCTTTCCATGATGGGTAACGGAAAAATAATTGATAATAACCAATATCTACCAAGAATATATATATATATATATATCAAAATTTGATCGTTTTATTATCATATATAATCACAACTATCACCCTCTCGATATCAATATATACCCAAAATTCTAATATAATGTGGCCTATGAAGTGAACATTATCAATCTAAAAGTATAATTTTAAAATATTGGTATAAAAAGTAATCTCTCTTAGTGTACTAAATACATTTTCTTGGAGATTTTAATTATTGTTCCTAAAATGTGTGATAAAAATTTATCACCAATGTAAATCAACAACAATAGAATCTTAGTACAATTTTAAAAACCAATTAAATATGGCCATAATGAAAACTTGTGTATTCATCACACTAAAAATCTTCACTACATATTCATATAATGTATACTAACACCAAAATCTATATATAATATATCTAGTAGCCTATCTATCACATATTTATATCCCAATATCAAATAAATTGATTGGATGATTATTGATCCCCATTACAAATCAAATATGTTTTCAATAAAATGATATGCATGACAGTTCTTAAATACATGCTGATTCAACCACCTGTAATCCATGATATCATTATTTTTTCATCATCCTTCTTCAAAAAAGGGTATGTGAGAACCCCAAATAGATGTATTTTGTTGCATAATCCATTTCAATTCTAGATACATTAATTGACTCATGAGTTTGTTATTCTCAATTGATCCACAAAATTTCATGGAATACAGACAAGTTTCAATCCTATAAAATGATTTAATGTGAATTATGAATCATTATATAGAGGAATCAATGAAAACTCTTCAGGAAATGAAAGTCCATTTCATTTCACCATAGTAAGAAGGATAGTTTATAGTAATCCATGTTCATAAAATTACATTCTAGCAATATAGGACAATAGACTTCCAAGCCCTTGATTCTCATGTCTGGGACATCATTATTAAACAACACATTCACCATTGTTATTATAGTTATCACCCTTATTTTATTAAAAATATTCCATCTACAAATACTTGTCAATATGGGCTCATTTTGTTACTAATTATTTCATTTAAATATTTATATCAAATAATAAAATATCATTGTTGAAAATTTTCAATATGAAATAGTATATAAAAAACCTATTATGCCACTCTTTTCATTAGATAAAATGATATGAATATATCACAAATGAAGTATCAATATTAACCAAACATAAATATAATGAAATCTCGACACTAAGACCTAAAATTAATGCATCATATATAATTGATATTAATGAAATTAGGTCCAATAATGATGAAACCTTAGTTGAGGGAAATAATTTTCTACCACACAAAGTTAGTGGTCCAATATTCATCATTGTTTGTAATGACTGCAATACATGTAATTTTCTAGAACCATATCAATTACCTACCGGGATAGCTCTGAGATAATGTCTTCTCTTATAGAATTTCACATCAAGAGTCTCGAGTCCTTGATCTAAAAAAACCATGGATTGTACATACGGTGATAATCTATCTCCAAGATTGGTGTTGTGATATATATCATACTCCCCAACTTGGGGGTAGTGCAGATGATTACTAACAGGGGGCCAAATGAATGTCCTAAAAAAATATATAGAGTTGGATGATTCTACCACGATATTATCACTCTATAAGGTCAATTATGTATTAGTTATTCATGGTTTACTATATTCCACCATTATGAAATACCATATATCATTTAGTGTGTACACTATGATTACTGAAACCTCATGAGTAGTCTCTAGTTGATTCTTCCTGGATGTTTCTAAAAAATATCCCATCATATGGTATGAACCCCCATTCAATGTTCCACATTCTTCTCTCATATTTTACTTGTATATGTGGTCTCAATTCAGAATGTCAATGATATTAGTTACTTAGAAGTTAGTAAGTTAATATCATATAAAATATCTAATCCCATCATTAAAACTCATCACCATTGATAGATCATATTCCACTTGAGTGAGTGAAAATCACTAGATTTTGTTGAATCAATATTAGTAGTCCATGATAAACATATTCACCTTTTACTAGTGTATTAATTATATATATTTATGGTATATTATCGTCTATATAAAATATTATTCATATAAAAAATATTTAAACCCATTGATACCATGAAAAGATACTAATATACCCATGTAAAAACGTGGAAACATTTCATGGAAGCACCACATATAATATATTCTATGATATTCAATGTTAATTTTTTATGCAACCATTAAATTATAAAATATTAAAAGTGTTGAATAAATCCAAAAATAATATGTATGATTAACATATCCCCTTGATAATATTGGTAGGAGTAGCTACTGGACATCCATAATAGTCTCTGAAATAGTTGACACTGTCCTTAGACATCCCCCAATGAATTTCACTAGCTATTGGAAACTCTCATTATGTAGAGTATTGTTTCCCATTATAGGTGTGATAGTGGCACTACTAGAGCTTCCACGAGTGGATCTACATTGAATACAATATTTGGATAATGTCCCATCACCCTATGATAATATTAATCAATTCCCTATTAAAACACAATCCATGGTTGTTGTGAATAAATGTATCTACAATTCCAAGCACACACGTTAGAACAATAAAAATAATAAAAGATTAATATATAGAAAATAATTATTATCGTCTAGGCATGAATAAATTAAATATTACTGTCATCTTACAATGTTTCTATATGTTTATCAAGAAATATTCCTTGTTTTAATAAAAATATGTTTAGTCATATGAGTTCTCAATCCAAATTTAGATATTTAATGATCATTTATTTTAAAATTTGAATCCTTATTTAATCAAAACCAATTATTTTAATTTTCATAATTTCATAGGAATATATATATATATATATATTTATATAATTTTTTAGTTAGATAAGTTTCCATTTCCATGTTTTAATGACATGTCCATTATATGATACCATTAGAATTTCATGTAACCAAAACAAGAATTTAACATCCTCTATTTGAATCCAAAAATTCAATATATGATTGTTAAATTATATATGTAGTCATTCCAAAGTTATAAATTCACAGAAAATATTAATTATTAATTGAATTAAATTTAATGATAATAAATTAATTTTATAAATTCATGTAATAAAAGGTACATGGATAAATAAAGTCATAATTTTTTATTTCATGTTCCATAATCAAAAAAGTGAGAAACTATAGTTTAATATTTTAAATATATTTTATCTATTCAATTATTCTCCATAAAAACACATAAAAATTTAATAGAAACAATTAATATTTGATAGAAAATAAAAATAATATCAATAAAATATGTATGCCCTGGGATATTTGTCAAATAGAAATCATTATGATCCTATAATGATGTATTGGTAGATTATATTTTTCCTCACATGACTATGTGGATAAATACATAAAAATTTATCATTACGATTCATGTAGGTTACTGAATGGGGAAATTAGTACATCATTAATTAACAAAATTAAAAAAACAACTCCCGTATTTGGTAACAAGGATTCTACTCTATAATTGGAATTTTAACTCTATATAATGAATTATTATAATGTTTTTTACACTTCATTGTCACCTCTCTACCATCGAAAAACTGTATGAAAAAGGAATATGAACCCAATATAATAAATTTGTAAAATAACATGCCATGTTCACTCATATGTAACTAAAATCATGGGAAACAAAGCCTCAAGAGGAACACATTGTAGGAAAAATAGTTCTGACTAGTAGTATGGGTGTATGATTGTATGTTGGGGGTGAAAATACCCACATATAATAAATTAAAAATATTATTAAAAAATATAATTTAATCACAAATTATAGGGCAAAAAAATAAACCATATTGATAATATAAAACAACCATAGTGTTAAAACTAGTATCATATTCATATCATGTGAGTACTATATAAAATATGAATAATATAGTCAGGGTAGAAAGCATGAAAATGGTTCTATTATCTAAAAAAGAAGGCAAAATTAAAAAAACTATATCTATGTAAAAACAGGAAGTAGCTCAGTCATATTCTCAAAATATCATATCCTAAATGGTAATCAAGAGAGCATATATTGGTGTTTCCCTTTATCTATACATCTATTGATTTGATCATCCTATGTACCAATTGACTTTCTAAATTGGTATTCAGAACTACTCAAAAACCCACCACTAATGGTTTCTAATGAATTTCATTTTGGTGAATATATTATGTAGTAGTGTGTTGATATAACATGAAATAGTGATAATATAATAGAAATCATGTTTTATCATGTTCTTTCAGGGACACCAAAATAACTCTACATGTATTGTCATAATCAAAAATTATCTATGTATAAAACCTTTTTATTCATCAGGGGAGACAAGTAAAATGAACATGGAATCCAAGTATAAGTACCATATTTATTCCATGGAGAATCCCATGGATTATTTATATTTTTACATTGATCAAACACACATTTATCAACCATGATTATTGTCCATTTTGTATGAGTATATTCTCATGGGTAAAAACATGACAATACACTCCTAAATTGTTTTTACAATGTGAACAAATAATTTCAGTTGTAATATATGTATAGACATGATTTTTTCCAATGATAAATTCTATGTAGTTAATATATAATGACATTAGGATGAATCATGGGAGATTATCAAATCCATTCAAATTATATAATTATTAAAATTGAATAATTGATGTATATTTGATGAAATCATGGATATATGTCACTGACTAAATCTAGCTGTGGGGAAATATTTAATTTACATCAATGAATCTAGTATAATCCTATGAGTTCTCCTATATAGTCACATGTTGGGTATTTTTTTCTCACTCATGAATCAACATAAATATAAATTTGTAATGAAGGTCCATATTAATAGTAAAACATAAAATACTAAGTGATAAAATGGACAACTTAAATATTCATTCCATTTAAAAATTCCATTAGTTCATTTTTTTCATTCAATTTATTTTGTTTCAAAAAAATTACACATTAGGGATGTTTTTTCGAGATAGAAGTGGTTGTATTGGAAATTTAAATTGACATATCATAAGCATGGTTTAGGTTGAGTTCATCATCCTATAATGGTGTTAATTGTATTATGGTAGATCGTCGTCCAGTTCCGAGTGACTAATTAAATAATTTTAAAAGATTAGGGGAATCGTACTAATTTAATGGCATTTAGAATTAAGGAAAAAGTTATCAATGTCAATATTATAAGGTAAAATTATAAAAATACCCAATTAAGACTATTATACGTCTAATTATATGATATCGGCCTCAGTATTAGCCTAGAATTAGAGAAATTATGAAAGAAAAAATAACTTAAAATAGGGTATATTTGTTTATAGAAATATAAAACCAATTATGGAATGGAAAAATGAGACAAGATGATGATAAAATATTCCCCTTATTGAGGTTGTTCTATAATGTCTGAAGGGCAATGAAATAGAGTCTAGATATGAAGATATTTCTCTTCATACATATTGGTAGAGGGAGATATCCATGGATATAATGAATATGAAACTAGTATCCCATTATCAATATTTTTATTTTTACATTTGTAAGTTATCCAAGAAATCACTTCCCAAATGAATAAAAGATTTAGTAGTTTTTGAAAAATAGAAACATACTTGAAACATGCATTATAATTGATACTATAAAATAAAACACAATGATTTGTTTAATAATACCATTATTCTAAATGATTATATACACTTGTCATTCATATTATACATCATGGAATCCTATGAAAAATATAACATAAGAAAAGGGTTATATTCAATTCATAGAAAGGGTAAGCGTACACTAAATTCTCCAATAAATTAATAAGTATAAATATTATGTCATAGTGAATAACTGAAACACAATCCATTTGGGAATAATCTTGATCATAGTATGGAATGAATTAATGATAACCAGATAATGTTGTAAAAATAATAATATGGATGTTATACTATTCAAATAGTTACATGGAATATCAAAAAATAATCCCATAATGAGTGAATGCAAAAGGATAAACACCATAAACATACCATCAAGGCTTCTTCCAAGATAACATATATAAATAGGTAAGTCCTTAGCCAATAACCATTCTAGTTTGTCTCATTAGTCCTATCGATGCATCAAACGGCTCTAGCAGGCCCCACTCATTACTAAAACAATCTATTTCATTCTACATACAAATGGGGTAAACCATTATCATCATATACATGCATATAAAATGGAAAGAACATTCCTTAATCAATAAACATAATATTGAACCATCCAGAGTAATATAATGAATATAATAAAAATAACACATCCACAATCAAAATGGTTATAAGCTTTTAAATTAAATTCTATATATTGTATTATACAAGGTAAAACATGAAAGATTTTAGGATCCAATAATATATAATGAAATATATTTAAATACTAAAATAAATTCATGACATTTATTCTCATATATTATATTTTTCCAATAAAATCATTTATTTTAAAACAATCACAATTATAAAAGAATAAAATTTATTTAAAAATAACCATGTAGAACTATAAATAATGATTCAATACATTATGGTTTCATAAGTATAGAAAACTCAGTGCAACATAAGTTATATAAAACTATTCAGTATTTTCCTAAAGAATGTCATGAATTACGTTGTCTAAATAGAGACAAAATGATTCATTTCAAACAATTTTATAATGAAATGGTTAAAAATACATTAAAAATGTTGGATAATATTACAAACTATTTTGAAAAAATTATATAAATCTCTAACATGGTGGATAAATATTTCCTCAAAAAGACATAAACCAAAACAATATAGATTAATGATAACATTGTAATAAAGCCCATTACCTAATGTCTAATTTCATCTATGCATAACTAAAAGTATTGTTATTTTTATGATTATACTAACATAAAAAATAACCATAATATTCCTATATAAATCATATATGTCACCCTTATAATTTTTTACAATCTATTAATTAATAATATTTTATTCAATTTAGTATTTTAGTGGTTAATTGCCCTATTTTCCCAGTTTTTTTTTGTTTTTGAATGTATGGGTTTCCTAGAATATGATATAGTTCTATCATATCCATAACAATTGAATGGTCATAAATATTATATATATTTATTTTTTATATTCTTATAATCATTATTTCATTGTTATCAAGGAAAACTAATAACATAACATCATTATGATTCCATGTTGTATGTATATACGAGAAATGATATCATTATATTAGTGGTGAATGGATAAAGAAATTGATTGTATAATAGTTTATACATATTAATTATCAAGTCATAATTATTTTTTATATTCGTTATTTTGATCCGTATACCCATCCATCTATAGTGGTGATAATAAAATATATTACACTGCAACATGGTGATATTATGTTGTATATACACATGTACAATGTTGTTTGTTTTTAATTGGATTGATTATCGGTGGAATATAGTTTTCCCTTAATAATGAAATATCATATTTTATGTGAAACAATATTTTTTACTTATAATATAGACAATAGATGAAGTGAATGTATAATAATTAATGAATGTGAAGGAGTTAGTAATAATGATTACCAATTATTTAGTGGACATTCATTTGATCAATTCATATGGGATCTACGGATGTTATTTATGGAATGAAAGGATCTCAAAATGTTTATAAGGATGCTAATAATGATAATGGTCATGGATTTGTTGAGTAATATGTATCAATGTGGTTTGATGTATTGAGGTAGGAGGTAACCTTTTATAATTGAGCAGAGTGACAGTATTGGAAACTCTTGAAATATTACATTAATATAAATTTATTTTAGTTTCCAAATTGAATAAAAGTGAGTAATTTAGAATCAATGATGAGAATCTATCGATGTCTCATCAATCAACTATTTTTATACAAGATTATGTGAAATTATTTCTCTTATTACATAGATTTTACCCTTATTTAATTCATTTACCTTTTACCTGGAAAACATGTGTTTTGAGATATTTAATGGTTAATATAGTAAATATAAACTACCAAACTATGCATAAATGGATCATTCATAACACTATAAACCCTCTCTCAATATGTTGAATGAGCATCAAATTTTTTTGAATTTTATATAATTTAGTCAAATAGAGTTTATTATAAAATATCATTAATGTAATTTTTGAGACAATTAATTACCTGAATTTCAAAAAATAAAATAAAAACATGATATAATTCTACCAACTCAATTAAAACACCCCTAACATGTAAATGTTTTCCAGAATAGTTTTTTATATAATTAGTTATGTAAAATTATATTTATTTAATTATTTTTAA
Organism: Viscum album; assembly: GCA_963277665.1. Taxonomy (NCBI): domain Eukaryota; kingdom Viridiplantae; phylum Streptophyta; class Magnoliopsida; order Santalales; family Viscaceae; genus Viscum; species Viscum album. The sequence continues at coordinate 1,083,643,932 of OY728156.1, forward strand.
TTTCATTTTTTAATATTTCCCATATTTAAAAAATTATTCCATCATCATTATGTATATAAATTTTTTATAATATAAATTAATATTTACAGTCTTTAATTTTATCTAAATAACAACATATAAATAATGTAATACAAATTAGAAACATGAGTAATCTATATTTTATTTTCCTGAAATAAAATAGTATAAAAAGTGTACTGTTACCCATGTTGAACTAAGAGGCCAAAAAGAATTCCCAAATAATATTATTATCGAATATTATTCATTAAACAAAATCGGGACATGTTTTTGGGTAATTTTCAATTATTTATAATATTATTTTTATAGTTAATTTCATGATTTACCCTCAATAATAGTAATTTAAAAGCTTACTAGAGATACTATTAAAGTTTTTCCAAAATATATGATACATATTTACTAAATTTTCACATCATTATTAAAAATATGGAATCAATTTTTCTAAATTTAAACAAAGAAACTTTCTAAAATTAATTTATAAAATAATCTCATTGTTGTGATGAGAAGTCGAGTTGTTAGATTAAGAATGGTAAAAGATTGAAATATTATAATATACAAAATTAATATGAAATTAATTAAAATGATCTACAATTAACAAACTAAAATATAATTGTCATAATAATACATTAATAATAACAAATAATAATAATTTAAACTATAAATTATTTAAAAAAAATTTAATTTCAGTTTAGAATTTACAATTTTTATTATTCATAAAAAACATTTATTTTTTCAAAAAATAAAAAAATTCCAATAAAAGAAATATTTTTTATTAAAAATTTCAGAAATAAAGTTATTTTCTCAAAAAGGATATAATTTAGTTTCAAACATAGATTAATAATGTGTTCCTTCAAACGGTTGTAAAACTGTAATTTTATAAAAATACAAATTTTATGAGCATATTTTGTTTATCTATTTTATAATGTATAGAAAACACATAAGATAAATTTATAACATTATATATAATATATTAAATACATATATCATTATTATAATACACAAGGTGTGATTATTTGTTTTTATTAGTTCCAAACATAGTTGTGTGAATTGAAATTATTTTTCAAAAAATTATTTATGTTTAATAAAATATTTATATTAATTTATAAATAATACGAACCCAATAATTAATTATATTTAAAATTTTAAATGTTATTTTCTTAATTAAGATAATTATATTCATTCCCTCCATTCTTACAGCTATGATATAATTGTCACATTTAATTAATAATATTTATGTGTCTGATTATGCTTGATATGGAAAATCGTGTATTATTTCAATCATAGTGTTTCTATTAAAAAACATTCAATATAACATTTTCCACCAATTTTTAAATTTGGTTATTTGAAATTTGAACTATATTTAACAAACTAGGGGCTTGAATTTTTAAAATACCAATGCCAAAATCCCACAGTATAAAAATGATTAACCAAACCAAAACATTTAAATAATGAAAGGTACATATGAATGCCACCTGAGATAACTCATTCTAGGGTTTAATGTATGAATACCTAGACAACGAATTGAAAACTAACTATCATGTTCTAATGGATAGTGATATTGTACATCGGAATTAGAATATTATAAATGCAAAAACAATAAATTGATAATGTGTTAAAATTCAATCTATTTCATTAAAAAATATTTAAGACAATGTTTTGGTTCCAAAATCCAATTTCTTAGAATTGATGGCCTCCTTCAGAAAAAAAACATAGATAATAATCATACATTATTAATTTTCATGTTATAATCATAATATCATATATATTTTTCTTCTTACTATTTTCACTTCATTTTTAATCATTGAGATCGACATTCATGGTTTATTTTTTATAAATAAAAAACTTTTAATGAATCATATAGTCTATAATACATTATTTTATCCTTTAAATGTTTACTGTAATAAATAATATTAGCACATGTTATCAGCAAAATTTTTTTCCAACATTTAACATAATACATTCGACATGTATTTAATACTATGACTAATAATAAACATGTATTTCTACATTAGATGACTATTAAATTGAATGAAGATCGCTAAATTTAAAAAATTAACATTATATATGATTCACCATACATAAATTAGATTTTAATCTCACCTAATAATTATATGAATACCTTTATCACCTGAAAACATTTATGAAAAATACATTCATAAAAATCAATAAATATGAATACCATGGTACAATCCTTATATATATCATGATTTAAATATTCATATTATCAACACATAATTCGTTCTTCTAAAAACCCAAAATCATTAATTATTCCACATACATTGTAGTAACAAAATAATGATTACATTGATACCCTTTATTTTTCAGAGGTTTATTCACATGATTATTAGGTAATTCATTTTTGTAGTTCCTCATCTTTTTTAGTTGAAACATTTTATATTTTCAATATAATTTATTCACATAAAATTAATAGTCTAATAACCATTCTCAATACACTTGTAAAAATGTCCCTTTCCCTTTATGAAATCATCTATGATTTTCTACTCACAATTATTATATGTGGTTAAATAATTTTTTCCCATATCTCTTTGTCCTTATCTTGTTCCATCATTCTCTTCTTATAGTGCTCTCCCATAATAGTATTATATATATATATATATATAATTTTTCATTTTTTTGATAGAAAATTTACCAATATCTTCATATGATGATAAATTATGGAGAGATAAGTATTTCCAAGGAATTAATATAACATATAAAATAAAAAATCTATTATAAACTTTATGTTATGTATGTAGTATGAAACATTAGATGATAACCATGTGAAGATGGTTTTGGATTTGGAAATTTTCTTTTCCAATTTTTTTCTTGTATTCATGAATTTAATCTCTTTATCAGCAATTAATTCATGAGTGAATTCATTTTTTCATGAACTGTTTGTAAAATAATTTCTTTGCATGAAATCTATTTATTCCTCTAATATCATATTTTGAATCAATTAAAAAATGTGATTCAAATTATTCATGATAAAATAAAATAGAATTTATACCTTCTACCTTTAATTACCTCCAAAATAATGAAATATATTTTCAAGGGAACTTATCCATTGATCAGCTTCAAATGGATTTGTAGTCCCATTGAAAAATGGGGGAGGTTGTATTGTGAAACTATTCAACAATGTTAATCCATCCGTGGATTAGGATCCTCTATATAGATAAAGATATTAAAAATAAATAGAGTAAGTTGTCTTAGTATTTTTATAAGATGTCCAGAACCAGTTTCCTCTCAGGCTCCAATATTATTATATTTAATAGGGGTAAATACCAACATGGATTACATGAATCTATATGGTTTCCATTCCTTTTAATAGGTTCTTGATATAAAAAATTTCAAACACTATATTACATAAATAATAATAATTAATTATCTAGAAATAAAATAAGAAGAAAATTTATGATTAACTAATATAAAAAACATATTCTTAGTTACTTTGGGAATATTCTCAAAGTCCATTATATGGTTATGTTTCCAAAATATATATATTTTTTAATCTAGTTTATAATTTTTCAAGAATACTATGATAACAACTATAAAAATCCTAACAATATTATCCCAGAGATGGTAGTAACATTTTTACAATGAAGTATTATAAAAGTAATCGCATCCCAATGCATTGAAAAATTTAGACGTTTTAGAAAACTATCTACTTGGTGGAAACATACTTTGCAATTTAATCTATCATAGTAAAAATAATGATTTCATTATGAACTCCATTGTTTTCCATGAATTTCACAATATTTAAATCATAATATACTTATTTGATGTCATGGGAAAAAACAAGAAAAGTCTGAGCTCATAGTCTCTATAAGGGTAAGGGTTTAGTGAAATATATCATGAATAAATAAAAATAAAAATCTTCCAAGGTGAACATGAGAAACCCAAACCATTTAAACATAATGATGAGAATAACATGAATATAATAAATGATAAGAAAATTATCCCATATAGATAATCACAAAGATATTATACTAGAAAAACAGTCATATCAATATCAATAACAAATAAAAAAATTATCGAATTCATACGGTTAGACATAATAAACATACCATCAATTCTTTGGAAAAAAAACTACTCAAATGTGTAAGGCCTCAGTTAATACCAAAAGTAGTTTATCTAATGTGACCTACAGAAGCATCGAGTACCTATTGTAGGCCCTGACCATCACATTAAAGTCTAATGAACTGATCATATAAAATGGGTGAAACAAATATCATATATATTATAAGTGGAAATATTAATAACATTCCCCAAAAAATAAACATAATCATAAATCATACATATTAATATGAATAATTCTATCAAAATAGCACGTCTACATTAAAACTAATCATAAAACATTCAATAAAACATATAAGATTGTATCAAAATATATCAAACTGAATTTATCATAACTACAATGAATTTAGGTTGAAATAGATGAAAATAACCTAATAAAATCATAAATAATATTAGAGAGAAATACACTTTTTTACTTCAAAATAAATTATGTTAAAAGTGGAATGATTATTAATTATTTAATTTACATTGAAAAATTTCATATAATATTTTAATGGACACATCAAAAAAATATAGTATCATGAATATGGAAACATCATCTCATATTGCACAGGCTAAAAATATACATTCTGTATTTTTATCCCAAGATTCATAATGTAATTTGGAAATTGATAAAAATATTCCTTTCAAACCATTTTATAAATGAAAATAACGGATAAAATTAAATTATTAATTCATAGGATAATATTAAAAAACTTTTGGAATTTTTTTAAAACACTAATATGAAATAGAAATATTCCTCCTTGGAGACTTAAGTAGAAATAATCTCAATTAATGATGAAATTGTGAATAAAACCCATACCTTAGGTCAAATTTACACTATACATGTCTAAAACGTTTTTATAGAGGTTTTATTAATAATATTATCATATAATATAATCATGGTAATATTTATTTTATCGTATATGATCCTACTATATATTTCATAAAGTAATTTATTAATAATTTTTTATATTTCTCTGATTTCGTTTTTACATTTCCTGTTTTATCAGGATTGTTTAGTCTTGAATGTCATGGTTCACAATAATATAGTATATTCCTATCATATAGATAATTATATAAAGGTAATAAATATTATATTATTTCATTATATTCATTCTTCGAGTCATTCTGTAATGGTTAAAATTAAATAAGAATCACACCACATCATTGAGATGGATGGTCGTACATACACACGTATGAAAATACCATTCCATTAATGGATAATGGTGAAAGTTAAAACAATTTGTGGTATATTATTGTTTCTTGAATAAATATAATGTCATATAAATTATATATATCCCTTATTTTCATCATTATACCCATATAAGAAAATTTGGGATAATAAATTATTACACTGTGACATAGAGATGGAAATTTGTAAGTACACATGCACAATGCTTTCATATTTCATATGATTGATAATATGTGGAAAATGTTTTTCCCATAATAATTAAATTTTACCACATAGATTATATTTGAGTTATTAATTTATAATAGAAATAACTCATGAATAGAAAGTAGATAAAGAAATAGGCTTGAATGTGTTGATAAAAAAAATTACCTCTTCTTTGGTGGAATTTCATTTGATATAATCATAATTGATATAGTGTAATTATGATTCAAATACCAGGATCTATGAAACATTTATATATATTTTGGTAATATAATTGGGACAGGTTTCTTTGAGCTACATGCCTCACAATGGGGTGATTAATTGAGGCAGTAGGTTCCCTTTTAAAAGTAAGGCTAATGGCTGTTATGAAAACACATAAAATATTTAAATTTAAATTTATTAATTTTCAATTGAAAATATATCTAGATTAAGGCATTTAAAATTTAAGATAAATATTGGATGAATTAATTTTAACCATTAATATTTAGACCAATTATGGTCAAATTTTTTCACTTATATTTGCATTTAACCCTCATTTAATCACATTAACTATTACTATGATATCATGTGTGTTAACACAAATATAGTTAATATAGTTAATATAAAATTTCAAAAAAACTGTAAATATATCCATGGATAAATTTTATTTCTTATCACAATTATTTACCAAATTTTGGTATATTTTTCTTAATTTTATATCATTTAATAATATAATATTTTTTTATAATACCGTTAATATAAATTTTGAAACCATTAATGAAATTAATTTTTAAAAATATAGTAAAACATGATATCTTTAAAAAAACCATGATACCTAACAACTATCATGTCAAATATATCTATAAAATTTTTGGATGACATTATGTGTGTGAAAAGATATTTTTTTTTTATTTTTTTTTTATTTTATTTATTGGATATTTCCATTTATTAAAAAATAATTTTATTTTCATTGTACATTCATTTAATTTTATTATTTGTTCTAAAATTTATTTAATAATAAATTATCCTTATGTATAATAAATGTATCTTCTTAAAATTTCTAATTACAGTAAAATATTTATAGAGTTACTTTAATTTTTTTAAAGTATTACTACAACATTTTAATGATAAATAATATTATAATGTTACAAATCCATATCTTAAAGGTCTGTTTTCTTTGAAAAATTAAGGTCCTTCGTGAATCTTAAATAATAAAACAAAAAAATTATTTAATTACTTCTTTTCTATATTCCTAGTCGATTTCACATTCCCCTAGGTAAAATTAATCACCTGGGGATATACATCAACGAATGTGGTGACCTAAAAAACAATAATAGGATAGATAAGAACAAAAATGAATATTACATTTTTTAGGAATAAGAATAATAAAAATACAATAATAAAAATCATGAGAGGAAGAAATAGATAAATTCATGGAATGTTGGAATTCGTAAAAAAGAAACATCAATTCATAGTTGTCATCTACCACACATATTTCTGATAACATCTTGCATCATGTTCATAGATATTTCAATTTATCTCATTAGATTCATCTCATTTCCCAATTCATTATAATTATACATAATTTTAGGCACACCCATAACCTCATAATAGTATCTTGAAAAATAAAAATCTTCATTCACCAGTCACATTAAATCATTTAGATAATCATGAATTGCACATAAAAATATATATCAATATTTGAGATAAAATGACCCCTGGAATGGAATGAGATTAATTTCATATATAATAAATTAATTAATAATTATTGGGGTTTCTAAAAGAAATGAGTAAAAAATACATGCTATAATAATAATAAATATTGAAATAATGAGAAGCAATATCAAGAGTGTTAAATGATGTGTTTTAAAACATATTTTCTGTTTTGGAAAACATATTTTTGTCATAAACTAATATATAAAATATGTATAACCCAGAAAATAAAATCAATGAGAAATTAAATTAATTTTGATTAATATGTATGAAAATCGATAGTAAAATTTTCTATGAATGAGGAAAACCAACAGATAAGTTGTTGAGATTGAGAGTTACATTACCTTATGTCTGAATTCTTTCTTCACTGGAAAATCAAAGATAATAAAATTAAATTCATTAATTGAAAAATTCAGATCCCCTTATAGATGAATTTTATTTATAATCATTTCATTAAATTCATTTATGGCCTTTCATTATGATTTTTGAGTTCAATTTAATCATTATAGAGTGTTTGTTCTCATGGTTTTCATGATCTGTTCCCTTATTTATAAGTATGAATGTTTAATTACAATGAAAATTATTCACCCACAATTAAAATTATAAATTATTAGTGAACTGAATTCTGTAATTGGACTTAAATATCAATTTTTTATATTTTATAAGGAATAATTACTTGAAATAATGTTAATGAAAATTATTTAATTGATTTTTGTTGTTATTAAAACCATTAACAGATCATATCATTTTATTTAACATCATATTTAGTTATAGTTTCTAGAACATTATATAACATAAATTATGTGTAAAAAATTATTATTTAACCACAATAATGGTTTTTTATTAGCCTCAATGGAAGTAGTGAAAAAAAATAATGCATCGTTCACGGTGGAGGTAAATAAACAATATAAAGACAATATTTTCATTTTATGGAAAATGGGAAAAACAAAAGAAATTCGAAAATTAATTGTTCCCATAACATATTAACATTCCAGTATTAAAATTTAATTAAACTATCTTGAAAATTTGATAATTAGAGGTTAGTATTGGATATGAAAAGAAATGAAATTGATAAAAACTAAAAGAAAAAAACGATTTAACCTCATGAATTTCTCCTCCTCGAGAACCTCATCTGTGAAAAGGAATTGGACACGTTATAAAAAAGATAGATCATTGATGTGAGGTTGGTTTTTAGGAAGATGATTTGGCAGAATTTGAAAAATATTCAATGCATCGATCATGTCCACAGAAGATGTGGTGAGATGTTGTATTATTATGGTAGGAGTGGGGTGATTCCTCATTATTTTACACATTAGTTTGTTATTGTGGCTTAGACCTATGAGTTAATTTATGATTTTAAATACATATATTAAGAAATAATTTTTAATTCAATATTATGGAATTTACATCATAAATTTCTAAAGAAATAGTTTATTTAACTTATAATGTAAATATACTGTAAATTACAATATTTTACAACTCCCCAAAAATTCTAGTATTTTTAAAAAGTCCAAAATTTTCAACAAAACCATTATTTTTCATGAAAAATTTCTTCTATACATTATATTAATAATAAAAATTTGAGTAGTCATTTATTTTTTTTAAAAAACCTATATTTATTTTTAAATTTTGATCCCATTTATTTATATATAATAATATATATTTGTATTTTTTTGTTATTTATATGATTCCTAAATTATATTTATACAATAATTGGGGATGCTACTATTTTATTTTTAGGATTATTATTCTTAATTGTCATATTACTATTATAGGGGTAATGTTACAATTCCTTCGGTATAGGTTCCTCAATTTATTTAAATATATTGTAATTTATTATTTTTATTTCATTATATCAAATATATTATTGTTCTATCAACGCTTTTTCTGTATTTTATAAATTATAAAATTATTTTTAGATGTGAGTGAATTTCTTTGACAAATATTTGAATCGTTAAATTCATGCCCCCATTTGAAAATTTTCCCTCAATTTTTTTATATAAAATAATGAAACAAAGTGAGGGTACTTATCCTTAATCACTTCCTATAGATCCAATTTTCAATATTCATAGATATGGTTCAATCATACAACATTGAATCGATAAGAATTCATGTTTCTTATAACTTTCTCTCTATGGTCCATGATCTTCGATAACTGCTCCTCAAAAGAGAGATCATTTTCAAACTCTACCACTTTTAGATTTAGTAAATATGGGGGATCTGATATGTACTTCCTTAATATATATACATGGGATATTTCATGTAATTGAGACATGTCTAGTTTAAGGGTAGCATATAACTTCAAAAATATAAATATTTTTAAAGGGTTTGATGAACCTAAGATGTTGATTTAGCTTCTTGCAAAACATCTTGGGAATCTTCCATGAAAATATTAGAGGAAATAACATGTCTCTAACATAAAAAAACATCTCTTTTGATGATTATATATATATATATATATCTTCTACCGATTATTGCCTTCCATGAAGCGCTGTTAATATTTTTCTCCCTTTCCACCATTTCATTGACAAATTCTCGTCATAGTAGGTTAAATTCATTGAATTAATTAAAAAACCTTGGTATTATATATCATTCCCCATAAAAACAATCATATGGATCCATTTTCATTCATGAGCGGAAATTGTTATTTTAAGAGAACATTGCAAATGTAAGATATTATTCCCATCCTCCTTTTAAGTCCTTATAAAATTCTCTCAACATGTCCTCTAGTGGATCAATTATTTTCATTTATATTGGCCTTTAATTTGAGGATTATATGTTGTGTTTATTCTCTGCTATGTGTTTAGATAATATTAAAAACATCTCGAGAACATATATCTAAATCATGGATCGTTGTCAGATAAAATTGATAGTGGTAGTCTTGGTATCCTTACATATTCTCTGATTTATATATGTGCATGTGATTTAGTGATAATTCCTCTTAATTTGTGACAATGTTAGATGTATTTGTACGAATATCCACAACAACACAAATAGCATTATTTCCATGATATGTCTTTGGATGTCTAGTGCTAAAACCCTTTGTGATTTTTACCTTATCCATGTTGGTTTGTGTAATGGATGCATCATCCCCTTATATTTTTTACATTCATCCTTCACATGATGACATAACAAGAGAATAAATTTATTTTCAATGATATACCTCTCCATATATCACAACCAATAGTTCCCTCAGTGATCTAGATACAACTTTGTTATCCGTGGATTAATAGTGAAGTTTGAGTTATGTCATCATTTAGAATATCCTACTTTATCTCAAAATCATATGGATTTCATAGTCAATTCCTAGATCATACATCTCATTATGCATCAAATTTTGACATTGTTGATTTCTCTTTTCAAATAACATCCACCCTTTTTTTAATTTTCACATAATTTATTTGTGCAAACATTATTTTATACATGATGGATAGTTGAGAAATCATTTGAGAAATCGTTTGTGATTTATCTTCTATAATGATTCATATATGTATACTTTAGAAATTTAATAAAATTTAATCCTTCTAATTTTTCATTTATAATGTTTCATGATCTTCTCTTCTTAGATCATCAGACACATTATTCATTTTACTAGGATTTGGTTGATTTAAAAGTTGTAATACAAGATGAGAACTAAACATCATCACTGGAGCCTATTATAATTTTCTATATTAATATATATCTTAGTATATTATAATCATTTTATATTTAAATCTTCTCTGCATAGAGATAATGTAGATATATTTTCAATGTGAATATCGTAGCGACAAACTCCATACCATGTTTGTGATATTTTTCTCATTGATTTTCATCTACCATGAGAAGTAAGCAACCATATTATCATTATTCATGTGTACACAATATAATCCCTTCATCTAATAATCAATTTATAGGAAAATGATTTCCCCACTTGTTAGATGTGTAGTTATAGCACTGTGAGAAGACATTTTTTCAACTCTTTGAAATAGAATTTTCACAAACTTGTCTAGAGAAATTTTTTTTCTACTCTAGGTCATCTTGGTTAGTGCGATTCAAAATAAAGATAGGTTCTTCAGAAATTGTCAGTAAAAACTACTGTCACATCACTGATATGAATTCCACTTAACGGGTGCCCTGAGTTCAGTGGGCCCCATGGACTCCAGTGCATCTCCCCAAATGGCAGAGGCTACAGATTGGAAATGAGGCCCTAGGGTGTGTCTACGCAGAAACAATTCCTTCAATAGTAGAGCATAGCATAGTGTAATGATATTAACATTAGTAAAAGTGGATTTAATATAAATAATTACTTGAATAATGTTAATGATATAGATAAATGTGAATAATAATAATTGTATCAAGTGGAAGAATGATGAAGTAATGTCATGTCAGTAGAAAACTTGAAAACATGGATATAAGAAAATAGGTATAATAGTCCCTCTAATTAATATAAATCAATGACTAATCCATGAATCCAATGATTCAACTCAATCATCTTCTTTCAAGAATCTTCCTAAATTGAATTAAATCAAGTGTTTGAAGTCATATGCTTCTATTTTTCAACCCCATCAACCATGAAATCTACTCTGAGTACTAAAAAGTTCATAGAGACCGTGTGAGATAAATCAGAGTGGGCCTCACCAATAGTTTCTATCTCATCAGGCACATGTAAAAGAATAAAACATTGTTTTCACATGAATATATAATCTAAGAAAAATAGTATTGTATAACTAAATACCTATGTACCTACTTCATCCCTTTGATGGTATCTGAACATGTAACCCATTCATTTTATTGGTAATTTCCTTATAATGTTAATAGGTCATGTGAGTCATAGACATCACTAACATCACCTCATGATTTTATATATAATTAATGTCTCAAGAAGTAATAATCCAACCTGACAAAGTTATCTGGTGAGAGATTTCTAGGGTAACAACCAAGGTAACGTATATCTCACAGAATGCTAACTCAGTTGAATCTGAGTTTACTTATGGGAGTAAGAGTGTTATCCAAGAAATGTAATCCAAGGAATTCCCCTACAAGGAACCTACCAACTGCATGGGGATCAACCAATTTAAAACATGTCTAATCACGGTCATGTCACTATGGTCTTTTACCATGGATCTTACTAGTCAATTTTGGATCCAAGGAGTGTATCGGAGGTACCCTGTAATAATGTAAATGACCAAATGGTATTATATTGGGCATCTACTGAGTAGAAAAGTACCAGAGTCTTTGTGGGTATCATCCTACGAAACTGTATCCTTTAATCAAAATGGTGTTCTAGAGACCCAATGTATTCTCCTATAATAATACAAGGTGTGATTTAGTTAGTCCATTCTTATTTAATATAGTAATCATATAATCATTCAATAGGTTCAAGCCTTATCTTCGATCTTTTGGATAGGCCACAAAGCCTTGAATCATTTTTATAAAGTCTAAATTAACCATTTAGGCATGTTAAATTATAGATATTCACTTTTCTACCTTCATTCGATATTGAATGGGGTGCTACTATCATGTAACATTTATTCAATCATATTTGATAAGGTCATGTTATATAATTAGTATACTTGAAATTTCACACTACACATTTAATCATCAATTTATATAACTTACACTAGACAGGTAAAGTGGTTGGATCGTACACTCCATTATTCAATTATAAATAATAATAATCCATTTATTTTATAAAGGATCATCTTTAGTAAGTTCATGAAAATGCACACCCAAATTGTGGATCAAACATGCCTAAACTATAAAACCAAAAAATGATATAACATTCAACTTGTAGATGATTGAGATGTGAGGGTAACTACTAACAAATAATCAAATAATTGTTAAGACTGTTACCATAAGTTTCTAAAAATTATAATAATGGAATGTAAATTTATGAAATCGCATCTCTTGAAGTCATATTTCACAACACGAACATCCAAAAATTAATGAACATTATGGATAAGTAATAGACCACAAACCTTAGTGTTGTACACTCTTCTCCTCTTGTATCAGCGCTTAATATTCTTCAGATCAGACTAGATCAATGAAAAAGTGAAAATTTCACAAAAGATGATATCTAGGTCGATAGAAAAAGAGTTCAATAATGACTATAGATGACTTGAGTACATACCATTGTGCATCAAACATGACTAACAGAAGATTGATAGGATACCAGATGAAGGTGAACTCTTAATCCCTAGAATTGGCCTTAAATATTCACCCAAATGTGTGAAAAATGAACAAGTACCTCGGGTTCCAATATTAAGAAGAAAGAGAATGATTTATTGATCATTAAGTTCATTTCAATCATTTTACACATGAGTTTATCCTGCGCACGGTTTATCTACCCGTGAGCAAACCCTAGGAGACAGTTCATCCCGAAATGTCATCCTCCTCATGGTTTGATTAAACATTATTCAGGACAAGCACAAGTACCTATGAAAAAAAGGGTCATTCATATGGTTAGGTAGAACTACCATGATCAAACCATGTGATGTGGATCAGTTCAAAAAAAGACAATCCAAATGGTTTTCCAAACTGTATGGAATTCATGCACTATTAACTCCAAATTGTGTGCAAAGTCTATTTTCCACAAAAATATGGGTTCTTGGCTCTAACAAGCCCCATAAACCATTATAAGAATTTATAACTCATTATGAATCCATAATAGGTTGAAAGTGAAGATTTAAACTAAAAATTTAAAGGATCCAAAGAGAAGTGAAACACCGGGTTAGTACAGTCTTCACCCATTCGAAGAACTCACCCCACTATGTTATCCATCAATTGTTAAATAGAAATAGTCTATGAAAAACCCTATAAAATTTTCATGCCGGATGACTAATCACTCCCACGTCACATCCTATACCCATTCATGTTACCATAAATACCATACAAGAGGGACAAACATTCCTTGGAGAGCCTTCAGGATTTGGTCAATGTCGTGCACTAGATATTACTCTATGTTAGCAATGAAATCATACCAAAAATTCATATGATAAAATTTATGAGACAATTCGGCATCATATTGGTAAATCTATGATACATGAAAGACATTTGCATCGAATGATGCCTCTTAAGTAGTAGCAGCTGTTAGTCTACTAGACCAACCCTCTCATGAATCTTGAATGGTCTGACATAACTAGGTGATGTATCTCATTACTTACTTAATAGTATATGCATTAGATGAGGAGATACCTAAAAAAACATGATCTCCAACCTAGAACTCAAGAGTTCATCTATGGAGATCGATATAAGTTTTTTTTAGAATAAGCATTAGTCAGAAACATCAAGGTTAGCTGATCTAGTTCTAAAGTCTCCTGAACAAGATGATGTCAAATTATGGATTCCACCACATCCTCTAGGAAGGAGAAGGGTGAATGGCATGGCCTACCATATAAGGCCTAAAATGGTTCCATTCGAATCATTTCCTGAAAACTGTAATTATAAGAGAACATGAGGAGATAGATATGCGTATTCCATGAACCATCGAAAACAAGGACATGCTCTGAGCATTTCCACTAGAAAATGTTTTGTCTATTCATATTTTCCATCAGTCATAGGTTGAAAATCTATTCTTAGAAGCACCTGAGTACCCATATTTTTTTATAGGAATTTACTGAAACGTGAAGTGGAATTGAGAATCCTTATTAGAAACTATAGTACGTGGACCCCCATTTAGTCATATATTCTCACAGTAATATATCCATCCCAACTAATCAACTAATAAAGTCTCTAATATAGAAATGAATTGGGAAGATTTCATTAGTCAGTCAATAACTACCCAAATTAAATCACTTCCTCTCAGCAACCTAGGTAAGATGACTATAAAATTCATCTCAACATCTTCTAATTTTTATTCCACGACTAGAAGAGATTGTAACTATCATGTAGCTCTCTGGTTCTCCATTGTCTCCTACCAATAGGTAGAACACCTATTAATGTATCCTTTATTATATCATTTCATTCCAGGACACCAAATACTAGCATTTCATATCACGATACATTTTATAGATGCATGGATCAACTAACCACTAAGAAGTATGGGACTCTTTCATAAACTCTTCTCTCATATCTGATGGAACCCAGATATGTCCACATAGAAGAAGGACATCATATATATCCACATGCCAATCTGAAGTTGGGTTACCTCCTGATATACTCTCATGGAGAACCAAACCATCATGATTTAAAAAATGTATACTCTTCAGATTTTCAATAATGGAAGAGGTAGCCATTATAGCTGAGAGTTAAGTCCAATTGTTAATATCTTGAAACTCCCTTTTATGTTCAGAATTAAAGTCATTCAACTTCCATTTTTCATGGGCTTATTGTATGACCTGCATTTCGGTGTTCCAATACAGGGCATCAATAGCAGCATTTCCAAATATAGTCGTATAGGCATGCCCACAATAAATGGATTGTCGATATTGGACCCATATCCTCTATCTGAGAATCAGGTCACCCTGAGAGAAGATATACATGAAGCTCTTGTGATCTATATAAAAACAATCTCTCACCAAATAGGTAATTTATTCATTAGGTTAAATAATGGACAAATATTTCCCACTGAACTTCAGACATCATCTAATTTCTCTAACAAGTCCTCAAATGTCGAGATACATATGAAATGAATTTGTCTTCCATCAACAAAACTTCCCCTAGGCCAATACTTGATGAATTAAAAAATAATATATAACATTTTCTTTGTTCTCGGTGAATCAGAATTGTTGCTGAAAAAAGTTCCCCTTTCAGTTCTGAAAAAGCATTCTCACACGGTTCTAACCATAAGATTATAACAACCTTATTTTTAATTCTAGTAATGGGTGAAGCATGATTTTTGAAGCCCATTTTTAAATTAATGTAATATCCAACGATCCCTATGAAACTCTTGATGTCAAACATGTTCTTGGGATACTCCCTAGAAACTACATCACTAAGATTTTCTATGGTAAATATATACTCTATATTCATAGATAATATGACCCAAGATGTGGAAATTATTGATCTAGTTGTTGCATATATCAATCCCATGATAAATATGAAACTCACTTAGTGTACTCAGAATGATCTCTTGGTGTTTGGAATAGTCCTTATGAGTGTGAAAAAACACCATGATTTCATACACAAATACCATGAAAAATATTTCTTAATAGGGATGAAAACAATATTCATCAAATCCATGAAAACTATAGTAGCATTTATAAGACCGAACAACATAAATGGATTTTTTGTACAGACAATACACACAACAGAAATCTTTACTGGGTTTTTTTGATGGTCTGACTTGCACATGATGAAAACCGTATCTCAGGTCTATCTTAGAGAACATATTTTATCCTCGGAGATGGTCAATGAGATTTTATATTCAAGGAAGTAGATACCATTTCATGACTCTAAGAAGGTTTAACCAAATTTAGCCCACACATAAATGTAGATAACCATCATTCCCCTAAGTAAAAATCACTAGTGAACCCCAATATGATATATTGGGTCGTATAAAGCCTTTGGTCTCTAAATCCAATATCTATTGCTTAAACACCTGAAGCTCAGTAAGTTCCATACTATATGAAGATATGGACACTAGAGAAACTCCTAGATAAAACTCAGTTGTAAACTCTACCTTTCTCTTAGAAGGTAAGCCATGAAACTCATTCAGAAATATTTCTCTGAATTGATCAACTACTTGAGGGAAATTACATTAACGAAAACTTGTTACCACTGTTTATATATTAGCAATATGGGACATCACTTCACCTTTCAAGTGATGATTCTGTAAATATATCATAGTTTAGAATTACCACTCCCCTTTTAAAATATAACTGCTACCTTTTATTGATGTAAATGTAAATTTATGTCCCTAACAGTCTACAAAGGTGTGGCATACTAATGGAATTTTACCCTTTACCAATTGTTAAATACCTTTTTTATATTATATACCAATGGTTTCCCAAACTAGGGCCATGTAAGCCATCAGTACAGGAATATACCAACGGTTCTGTGTAAATCGTTGGTATATGTGTTAATGTAATTGATATACTGATGGTTTCACAAAACGTTGGTAAAATTTACACTTATTGAAACAGTTTAAAATAATTTTTATACAGTGTATAATATACATCAAAATGATATACCAATCGTTTTTAAAACCGTTAGTAGAAGTTTATACCAATGATTATAATAAAACTATTCCTATAATATATATCAAATGGGTATTCCAACAGATTAGAAAACCATTGGTATACATATGATGCAGTTCAACAACTTCCAGTAGCTACCTCCAACCTACATCTCTCCATGACCTTCAAGAACACATAAAACCAAGATCCAAAATCCAACATGGGATGTTTAAAATTCAACCAGAAATTAGAAACATAGAAATTTAAAATTCATTCCTCACTCAAAACACATCATAAAGGAATATTACAGTGTCCTATACATCCACAATCCAATACATCCCAAATTGAAATTCAATAACCCCCATAACACCAATACAAAATTAAAATCCAATACATCCAAAATCAAATACACATAATAGTATTCAAAATTTAGAATTCATTCCTCAACAATACAGCCAAAATCCAGTAAATCCATAATTCAGAAATTTTGAATTGGAAAGAATAACACCCATAATAATATTAAAAATTAAAAATTTACTCCTCACTCAAACCACAACACCAATTCACACAAGTGAAAATGGCTACATGTTCTAGGAATCACATGTGATGTTTACTCATGGTCTTGGGTTGACTATCTTATAACTATCAAAAAATCATGGGTAGAGTGGACAAGGATCATGATACCCATAAGATTGACAACAGTAGTGGTCGTGTTCTTAGACTTAGGAAGCGTTATAGGAAGCACATGGGATTTTTATACTCCTCTAATGACTATGTATCCATGTAAAAATGGTTCTTGATGTGTTAGTGGGAATCATTGGAGAATCTCAAAATATGAGATTGGTTACCAGAATAGCCTACATGTTTTTCATAGACTATTCAATTAGAATAAGGGGGTATGTAGATAATTGTAATTTGGCCTCAAAGGTGTGATGTGATATGAATCCCCATCATAGTGAGTGGGTCGTAATATTCAATTATGTATTTGGTATTGCGTTCTCAAAGGGACTTCAGTTTGGTCCTAGACCCACTGTTTGAGGATGGAATTAGAGTATTAACTATCATGTGATTTAGAATAGGGGTAGGAGTTCCTCACCTGAGAATTGGATTGTGTGAGGATAGACCATGGATCCTTGTGCTAAATTTTCAACACATTCCAAAAATGTTTGGTCGGTTTTCCGTATAGAAGTTGTTGTATTCACTTAAAATCATGTCCATTTCCAATAAAATTGAGACATTTTGAGTGGTACCAGCCACACTGTGCCTCGTATTGAGGTGGGGTCGACTCATACACGTCACAAATGACACATGAATTATTTTCATAATGTATCATTAGAATCCAAATGTTTTTGATCGGTTTTTCTTTTTTTAGTTGTTTTTTTCACTTAAAATGATGTCCATTTCATATAAAAATTAGATATTTTGGGTGGTAACAACCACAACATATGTTGGATCGAGATAGTGTTGACTCATACACGTCAAAAATGACCCATGGATCCTTTTTCTAACGTTTCAACACAATCAGATTACGTTTGGTTAGTTTTCCAAATGTATGTTGTTTTTTAAAAAAATAGTGTCCATTTTAAACAAATGATATACAATTTTAGTGATACTGGCCATTTCATGCCACGTATTTAGGAGAGACTGACTTGTACACGTCCGTAATGACCCATGGATAATTTTCTTGAAGTATCAATTCAATCAGAAACTATTTGGTCGGTTTTCCGTATGCAAGTTGTTGTTTTCACTTCAAATCCTATCCATTTCAAATAAATGTGAGACATTTTGAGTGGTACCGGCCACAATATGCATAGGATTGAAGCGGGGTTGAACGTTACAAGTCAAAATGACACATGGATTGTTATCCTAAAGTATCAACAGAATCTGAATGTGTTTGGTCATTTTTTTCATATGAAAGTTGTTGTTTTCACTTAAAATCATGACCATTTCAAATAAAAGTGAGATAGTTTGAGTGGTACCGGCCACAATATGCCTCATATTGAGGCGGGGTTGACTCTTAGATGTCACAAATTACTCATGGATTTTTCTCCTAAAGTATCAATTGAATTTGAATGTGTTTGGTAGGTTTTTCATATGGCAGTTGTTGTTTTCAATTAAAATGTTGTCCATTTCAAATAAAATTAAGACACTTTAAGTAGTACAGCCCACAACCTACCTTGGATTGAGCCTAGGTTTACTCGTACACATCAAAAATAACCCATGGATCCTAGTTATAAAGTATCAACACAATCCAAATATGTTTGATCGGTTTTCTATATGACAGTTATTTTTATATAAAAGGGTGTCCATTATAAACTAAAGCAAGACACATCAAGTGATACTGACCACAACGTGCCTCATATTGAGTCGGGGTAGTCTCTTACATGTCACATATGACCCATGGATCGTTTTCCTAATATTTCAACAAAATTAAAATGCGTTTGGTTGGTTTTAGGTATGAGAGTTGTTGTTTTCACTTAAAATGTCATTCGTTTCAAATGATGGTGTGACACTTTGAGTGGTACCAGCCACAATGTGCCTCGTATTAAGGTTGGTTTAAATCATACACGTTACAAATGACCCATGTATAATTGTGATAAAGTATTAACACAATTAGAATACATTTGGTTAGTTTTCCGTATGTCTGTTATTTTTTTTAATAGTCTCTATTTTAAACAAAAGAGGAACATTTTGAGTGATATCAGCCAGACCATGCCTCAGATTGAGGCAGGGTTGACTCATACACATCAATAATGATCCATGGATCATTTTCCTAAAGTATAAATACAACCAAAAACCGTTTGGTATGTTTTCGGCATGCATGTTGTTCTTTCCACATAAAATCTTGTCCATTTCAAATAAAAGTTTGAATGTTTCCATGTTAGAGGCCACACCATGCCTCAGATTGAGGCGAGATTTACTTGTACATGTAAAAAATGACCCATGGATTTGTTTCCTATTGTATCAACTGAATCCGAATGATTTTGGTAGGTTTTACGCATGCAAGTTGTTATTTCATTTAAAATCATTTCCATTACAAATAAAATGAGTGAGTTTGAGTGGTGCTGACCACACCACGCCTCATATTGAGGCGGGGATGACTGATACACATCAAAAATTACACATTTATTGTTTTCCTAAAGTATCAATATAATTAGAAAGTGTTAGATCGGTTTTCCAAATGCAATATGTTGTTTTCACTTAAAATCCTATCCATTTCAAATAAATGTGAGACAATTTGAGTGTTACCGGCCACACTATGCCTCAGAATGAGGTAGAGGTGACTCATACATGTAAAAAATGACCCATGGATCATTGTACTAAAGTATAAACAGAATTTGAATGTGTTTGGTTAGTTTTCTGTAAGAAATTATTTGTTTTCCCTTAAAATCATGTCCATTTCAAATAAATGTGAGACTGTGTGAGTGATACCGGCCACACCGTGCCATATATTGAGGCGGGGTTGACTCATAAACTTCAAAAATTTCCCATGGATTATTTTCCTATAGTATCAATAGAATTATAATGCATTTGATTGGTTTTCCGTTTTCCAGTTGTTTTCACATAAAAGGGTGTCCATTTTAAACAAAAAAAGACACTAAAAGTGATATCAGCCACACTGTGCCTCAGTTTGAGGTGTGTTAGACTCATGCATGTAAAAAATGACCCATGAATAAATTTTATAATTTATCAACACAATCTGAATAAGCTTGGTCGGTTTTTGGGATTCTAGTGGTTGTTTTTACTTAAAATGATGTCCATTTGAAATAAAACTGAGACACATTGAGTGGTACTGGACACATCGTGCTATAGATTGAGGTGGTGATGACTTGTACACATCCAAAATGACCTATGGATCCTTGATCAAAATTATCAACACAATCTGAATATGTTTTGTTTGTTTTCCATATGCCAGTTGTTTTTACTTAAAAGGGTGTCCATTTTAATGAAAAAAACGACACTATGAGTGATACCAGCCACAGCGTTTCTCAGATTGAGGCATGGATGACTCATACACATCAATAATGACCCATGGATCATTGTTCTAAATTATCAAAAAAATATGTATATATTTGGTCAGTTTTCTGTGTGTCAGTTGTTGTTTTCCCTTAAAATGTTGTCCATTTCAAATAAACGTGAGACACATTGAGTAATACCAGCCACACCATGCCTCGCATTGAGGCAGTGTTGACTCATACACATAAAAAATGACCCATGGATCCTTTTGATAATGTATCAACACAATATGAATATGTTTGGGTGGTTTTCTTTATGTAAGTTGTTTTTACATAAAAGGGTGTCCATTTTTAACAATAAAAATACACTACGAGTGATACCGGCCACACCGTGCCTTAGATTGAGGCGTGGTTGAATCCTACATGTCCAAAAGTACCCATGGATCATTGTGTTAACGTATCAACACAAAATGAATATGTTTGGTATATTTTCTGTATTCTAGTTGTTGGTATCACTTAAAATGTTATCCATTTCAATTAAAAGTGAGACTCTTTGAGTGGTACTGACCACACCGTGCCATGGATTTAGGTGTGGTAGACTCATACACATAAAAAAAATGACCCAATGAATTTTTTTCTAAGGTATATACAGAATCTGAATACGTTTCATTCATTTTCCATATTCTATTTTTTTCCACTTAAAATGTTTTCCATTTCAAATAATGGTGTGGCACTTTGAGTGCTATTGGCCACACTATTCCTTGAATTGAGGCAGGGTTGACTCGTACACATCCAAAATGACCCATGGATCGTTGTTATAATGTATCCACACAATAAAAGCTCACAAGATATCTTAATGGTGGATCTCCTTTGATCCTTGGGATCTGACACGCTGAATTAAGAGTGTGATTGTCTCCGGAATCAAGGTAGGTGGTAGGTTCTTAGTAATAACATAATAGTAATGGAATTTTAAATAGATTGGAATTTAGGGTGAATCTTGATGAAATATTTGATTGGGTTCAGTGACCTTAGGATGTAGTTATTGGTGTGATGATTTCAATGATACATAGTTGTGTGAGGTACCTAGTGGAGGATGATGACATATGTGTCAGGGGTTATGCATGGTAGGAGGAGGGTGTGGGGGGGGGGGGGTTGTCCAGGGTTCAGGAAAGAGGCGGGGTTGTCAGGGTTCTAGGGATGATGGTGGAAGGATTTCTGGGGGATGTCTGGGGGGTTGTCCAGGGTCTAGGGAGGAGGGTTGGGGGGGCGGTTTTCCGGGGTCCAGGAACGAGGGTGGAAAGGCTATTTGTGGGGCTGTACGGGGGGGCACTGGTTGGGCTCCAGGGAGGAGGGTGGGGGTTGTCTCGGGTCTAGTAAGTAGGGGGGTCTTGGGTCCAGGGAGGATGGTGGTGGGTTGTCCGAGGTCCAGGGAGGGGGATGGGGGTTGTACCAGGTCCAGGAAAGATTGTGGGGGGGGGGTCTTGATATAAGGAGTAGGGTGGGGGATGTCTTGGGGGATGACTCAGGGGCTGTCCAGGGTCTAGAGAGGAGGGTTGGGGGGCTGTCTGGGGGCTATGCGGGGGCTATCCGTGGTCTAGGGAGGAGGGTGGGGGATGTCCAGGAAGCTATCCTGGGTTCATGGTATGGTATTTACATATTTTCTATGAAAGTTATTTCATGGCTAGAAAATAATTTCAACATATCAAATTCTAATCAGAAAACCAATTTTCTAAATTCCACTAAAAAATTTCAATTTCATTAAAAAAGGGGGATTTCATAGAAAATAATCAAATCATGTTTTATTATTTATATCTAAAAAAATAAAGCTAATGTGACCTACCTAATCAAACATATATTCATGTACAAAAAATCAATAAATAGCAATGGTCTGTAATATCAGTCAAAAATGTAACGGATCAATCTGTCCCTCATCACCATCACTGTCATCACTATCATCTTCACCCTCACCCTCGTCATCATCATCTTCCCCATCATCATCCTTGACCATCTCCTCGCCCTCATACTCAGCCTCAGCATCCTCATCACCCTCCTCCTCCACCCCATCCAAGAAATCACCCTCCTCCTCCACCCCAGTCGACTAATCGCCCTCCTCCTCTACCTCGACCTCCTCCTTGCCTTCCTCCTCCTCCACCTATGCCTCCTCATCTCCATTATCTTGACCATCACTAGAAATGCCACATAGTGAACCATATATAGAACGAATCCATGAAATATATTCATCACATGCAATACTGGCCTCTGGTTGAAGTGTTGGGCGTAAAGCTTCCATCAGTTTCATAAATGCAGTGTTTTTCATAGTTCACTGTTCTGCCATCTCTGTCGCACTTTTTTAGCTTGTTCTACCTGTGCCTTAATCTACTGCAACTCATTGGCACTAAAAATCATACTTGAGTAGTTCCAATACATCGTCGAAACTATACTCTTCCCAGGTCAGCAACGTACTCTACCAAGGAGCTCATCTCCCAACACCTAATGTAAGTGATCGTTTGACCAAAAATTGTCTGGTTCCTAGGAAACTAGGGCCTCTAAAGAAGCCTATTACAAATATAAATATATTATTAAGTTACAAAATAGAGATTAAAATTTTAAATCAACATATTAAAAATAAAATTTGCTACTGAGTTTGTTCATTAACCGCACTTCAATCATTCTTCTTTCAAATCGAGAAAAACTGTGTTTCTTGAGGCACACGACCTTCTCCATTCAATTTATGCCCCTATAATGACATTAAATTTAGGAAAACATTATTAAAATTTGGATTCCAAAGAAATAGAAATTTCATAACTACAATTATAAACAACTTTATTTATTGAATTAATTATTGAGGAAGCAATAGAAAGTGGAAGTCATAATGGAAGATTATAAATTGTAGTACCTACTGTCTCTCATGATATGGGATCGTAGTACGTCCCAATGTGTGGATGTATTTATTAGCATCATTGTTTTTTTATTTCATCCAGATGCATCCTAAATAAAAATAAATAATTAGTATCAATGAAAAACATTAAAATTTATATTTAAATACCTCTAATTTGATTATTAACGATAATTGGAAAGTCATCCAATGAGTAATCAACTGTTGATACTATTATAATGGACAATCATCCACTATAGGGAATGCCTCTAACTCTATGCCCACTCAAGCACTTCAACTAATGTATAACTAATGCTTATAATCTCTCCAAAGCTCGCCTAAATTCTTTAGACATACTGGCCTTGCACCCTCACCATCGGGGAAATTAAACCTTATCTGATAAAAAAATATTAATTCATATAATTACAAAAATTAATATATTTCATTAAATACAAAAGGCGTTTGTAACCATATATCATTCCAGTCATTATCCTTGATGTCATTTTGTAGAAATCTTTATGTGAGTGGGCTGACATGACTGATATCAGTGTATTTGGACAACATCTCAAAAATTCTCTGACATTACATCCCTAAATATTCATTCATCTGACTATCTTTATTGTAGTCCACCATCAGCTACGTGTGGCGGTTCTACACTGCATGCATGCATGTACACCCCCTTCCCTGCCTCCTATCTGTATATGTATTTGTTATGAAATAAGAACAAATATTTTATTATTTTTTGTTATAATGAAAATAAATAATGTTGTAACAATTTCCTAGGTTTGTATAAGTATACCAACAGTAGTCTGATCAATGGGCGCCACTGGATCTGCAGAACATGAAGGAACACCCAGTAAAGATGGAGTGAGTCCCAATTTTTTCACCATAGGGACAGAATCTGGCAGGAAGGAGTCAAAGAAAAAAGAATATAAAAGCCCAGAGAGATTGAAGCAGTAGTAAACGAATATGACAGGGATGGCTGGACAAATGCTGGATGGGGAGTGGGAATCCTCCTCAGATATGGTACAGGTGGGTGAGGAGGGTCATATGTAAAGGGTGGTAAAAAAATGGGAGGCCTAAATATCTCGTTTGTCCCTAATTGAACACATGGATAAAAATGTGGGATTAATGGTTTGTTAGTGGGAGGGTAGTTTTTAATCAGGTACACCAACCTGATCGTCTAGCTCCCACCCCCCCCCCCCTCATACGAACACCCCGAGTTCTAGGACCACTACAAGGATACACATAAAATAACTATAACCATATAGATGGATCCTGAAAAAATATTTAAAAAAAATTATTCACATGACATTATATATAATATAAATATATATATTTAAAATAAAATACTCACTGCAAGCAGTAGTGTTAGAATGCCCATCTTAGTCATGCGATGATTGTTGTCCATTATCTGTTTTCAACTCTCTTCAACTGGTTTCATTTCATTCATTTGAAAACAAATATGAATGTAAATAGAAAACGTTATCTAATGTGTAACCCAAAAAAATTAAATGATAGAGAATGGGGGAAATTGTGGATAATTTAACTACATATTGTTTTTTGTGAGATTGAAAAAATATATAATGAACTCGATAAAATCGTACAAGATGTAATAATGAAATTTAATTTTTTGTAGGCGGATTATTTAATAAGTGTCTTCAGTATATTAAAATCATGGAACATCGATTCTACCGTATTTATAAGTGAAAAATCAATTGATAAAATTATGGAAAATGTTAATTTCATTAGCTCAGGTAGATGATGCAGGTTTCAATACATGTTTTGCAGAATAATTCAACCCATCATGTTCATTACATGGTAAAATATTTAAGAGAGGTCTTAGAGTCATAAAAATTTTATACAAATCACATTTGAAGCATTGAAATGATCACCAAGTTATAAATTATGGTTTTTTGTTTAAATACAGTTCAATTCCAAATTATAAAATGCAATTCAAATAAAAATTTCAACCAATAAACAATTAAAATTCAAATAACGGTTAAGATATATACAACATATTTGTAATGAATATTAAATTATTTTGAATGAAACAAACCTTAAAAACCCAAATCGTGGTAAACCAAAAGAATTGATAACATGAATGGATGATTTTACATATTTCATACCACAACTTCAGGTTCAAAATCAATTCTATAAATTGAAAAATTGGATACATCAAAATAATTAAATGGATTAGTTCCAATAGTAGTAGGGATGGTGTAAATTCCATTATCACCATCATAAATAAGATGTCTTGGAATTACTACAACTATGACACCAGATTTAGGTTGAAGTTGGTCTTTGAAATAAAAAAACATGTTTAGCCATTGATGCCAATACATATGGTTCTTTAGTAGACATAGTGCGAGTAATATTAATTACTCGAAATCCAAAATCGTCAATAAATGTTCCATGTATTGTCATTGAATAAAAACAATGGAATTCCATCATTGTGACTCATCTATGAGAGTAATAATCCAACATTATTATATTTTCAACTACTCCATAATAACCCACATGTTCAAATCACGGTCAACTATCAAAAGCACTGTCATAAAAATATATTTTGGTATTAACCATAACACCATCATGTTTTGTTCTCATGTTCTTTTCTCATTTAGTGAAAATAAATTTGTGTCCATTGATAATAATTATGTTACAGTCATGAACCACAATATTAGGACCAAAAGACAATGGTCTAATTTCTGCTGAGATGAAGTCAGCACGAAAACTCAATACCTGCAATATAAATAAATATGAAACATAATTGAATATTTATTTATGTATTATAAACATTAATACTTTTACCTTCAATTTTAACCAAGCAGATAATTATTTTCTATGCAAATTCTCCCTCCTTCTACAAGATAAAGAATGATGCTTTTTATTAATTATTGTTTTATGATTCCTGTAGATAAAAAATATGAAAAGTTAAACCAATATATAGAATGATATAAATATTCAATTTAGTTACCTGATGTAGTCATCAAAAAAATCACAGTTGAACAAAACTATGTTATGGGTCATCTCCCGCTATTAAAGGCTTAAGGTCATCAATGTATATGATCCAGGAATTCCTTCTATATGAGGAAGTGGGAGAAAATTGGTTTCAATTTTCTCATACCATTCTTCTTAATTTTTCACTGGTATTTTCATTCTTGTAGTAATATTAGACATATATATTGAGGAGAAATCCATACATTCTTTAGCCATGTATCCATTCACGTAAAATCCTTTGGGTTGATTTCTATTTTGGCCATAAGTCATTAATGTGTACATATTTATTTCATTTGGATACATTAAAAAAAACTAGTCCTCCGAGAAAAGGTTTAGTGGGAATATGGACAGTCAGATGCGTCATGCATGTGAAAAATGATGGAGGAAATATTTTCTCCAACTAATGGAAAATTAATGAGGCATCAATCAACATTTTTTTCATGAAATACTTGTACAACATCTTAGCACAATGATCTTTAAACAAATGGAAAAACTGTATAATAGTTACCCTTACATTATTGAAAAAATATGGCTGATTTCTATTAGAATCAAATCTTGCAGAATACCGTTATAATCCTGAGTCTTAAACAATTTTAGCTTAAACTCTCTTCTATTGACCTATTTAGATATGTTGATTGAATAGCCATCAGGAACTCTAATACTCTCTAATACATCCAGAAATGGTTTCTTCCCATATGTGTCATCACATAAGAAGCACATGAAACTTGCCATTTATTATTACTAATATACACTGGATTCAATTCTGGTCTGATACCCTAATCCACCATGTCATGCCAATATTGTAAATCATCTTTTGTCTTTCCCATAAAATTTAGAAGTATTGAAAGAAAAATTTCACATATATTCTTTTCAATGTCCATTACGTCTAAGAAATTAGGTATAAAATTGGTTTACCAATAAGGAAAATAAAAAAAGATACTCCTCTTCCTCAAATTGTAATAGGTTTCAGTGGAAAAAATTTTCTCTTTCGATATTTCGTTTGACCCTTCCTGAATGAAATATTGAAATCTTTCTATTCATTAAGAACATCAGTTCCAGACATACTCTGAGGTGGATCATCAGTCACTATTCTATTATCAAATCATCAATGATTATTTCTATATGGATAGTCCATTGACAAGAATCATCGATGTCCCATAAAACTGAAACTACAATGATGTTTCAGTCTTCTGGATCGTGTATTCTTCACTCAAACAGGATATGACAATTTCTCCTTCAGGCTCCATCTAGACACCATTGCATAATCCAGAAAAATATTTATCATCCACACAATCGAAACACACATTAGAAATATGTCGTTCAAATACACATCGCATGTGCACACACCCAAATACCAAAAAGATTTAACTATTTAATTAAAGGATACATGTATACATCAATATCAATGCCAGGATTAGAAGGGACAGATATGAGTTTACTCATGAAAGTGAAAATTTTATTCATATACAACCATGGGGGAAGATTATAAATGTGTATAAAAACTAGTCTTGTGCGGTGAAAAGTAAGAATCTACCCATGCAGATTAAAACCATCGTATGAATGACCCAACCTCACATTACGCATGGCAGCTGCAAAATCAAGATATCGAGCATCAAATCTCTGCAATGAAAATCGATTTTTTGGGTGAACCAACGCATCATTATTCTTCATTCTCTCAGTATAATTCCATCTCATTTTTTTGATATTTTGTTGGACATAAAAATATTTTGGAGTATGGGGATCAATTGAATGTGACACATTACATTCTGTGGCATGCGGGATGTATTCCATCCGATTTTGACTTTTAGTGGGATGTGCTACATTTATACAATCATTTTATTTAGAGGTTTCCTCCCAGAATAAACTACTATATTTTCAGCAGGCATGATTTTTGTTTCATGAAAATCCTTGTTTCTCAACTAACTTCCTTGACATATAGTGGTTTGAGGAAATATCTACATCATCTGAAAGTAAATCCTTTAATAAGGTAAGAATTTAATCAATTTCTGTATTAGAAATACCATACATTGTTTTCCCATGAAACCATCAGATTAAAAATTCCAGCTAGTTAATTTTAATGTACTATCAATATACTGGAGTTGTGGTAGTATCATACATTTTTTCACCCTCAAAATATCATCATTTTCAATAGATGCATCATCTGTCCTCATATCGAATTCTTCTTGAGTAGAAATCCTTTATTTTTTCATGATGAAGAATAAATGAAATTAGGACATCAAAAAAATTCTCTAATCCAGACTTTTCAATTCAATCATCAGCAATTTGAGATTATATTTTCTCCCCATTGCGATACCAAATATAGTAGTTTTCATGAATACCATATTTGGTTATGTTGTAGGTGACTTTTTCAAAGCTCAACTAAGGTCTACCAATGCATTTAGAACATGGGTCTTGTATGCGACCACTATCTGAAGCATTTGAAATGAAAAATCTAAAAAGCTACCCAATGTTTTTTGAGGATCGCTTGAGATACAAACAGTTTCATATATCCTACTTCTATCCATTCTGTGAAAAGAATTCTTATAAGACATTTGGTGATATTCAATTCAATAAGATTAATGTTAAATCGAAAATATATTTATGTAAACTATAAAGGAAAGAGTTTCTGGTTGATGTAGTTAACTATTAAAACAATGTAAATATATAATAATTCAGTTATGTGTGCCTAAATTTTTATGTGAGATGTGTTTTGTAATTTTTCCATTTATGAAATACAAGAAGACA
This sequence comes from Viscum album, assembly GCA_963277665.1. NCBI lineage: Eukaryota > Viridiplantae > Streptophyta > Magnoliopsida > Santalales > Viscaceae > Viscum > Viscum album. The sequence continues at coordinate 1,083,673,758 of OY728156.1, forward strand.
CCATAGAACTAATAGAACATTGTTCAACATATAACGAATTGAATGCAATTTATGAAAGATGCAGATTATTTAAAGAGAGTTTTTTAAATAAATTATTCATGTTAATAAATGGAAATATTGTGAAAAGTTAGTACATTTCAGAACATCCAAACTAATGTATATAGAAAGTACCATATCACCCCACTAAAAAAATGGAAAACCACTTACCCCACTACCCCAACCATCCCCAATCCCTTCACATGGATCGTCCTTATATCCATTAACCACCTCGAGAAAATATTACTAAACAAACCATTTACCATCTTTGAGTGGTGATACATCTCAACGGCACCTCAATTAGTCGATAGGATTAGCTAAATATATAAACGGAGTGTCTATGAAGAGTTCAAATCAATTACATTCATATAATCATGACACTTTAATTGTAAAACGAAAACAGATAACAAATCAAACTACACTTATTGGGTATGTAATTCCGCACAAGTCTCAACATAGTTTAGCTCAAATCAAAATAGAAACAAAGAATAATTGATGCAATAAATTTAAACTAAGTTAAGCCTTTTATATTTGGAGTGTAGAAATAAAAAATTTATTGAATTCAGATAGATTTATAGGGATGAAGGAGTTCCCAGCCTATGTATATAGACAAGCCTCTAGTTTAGAATACAAGGGGGACTTCCCCAAGGCTTCGTAAATCATAATCACTATAAATCCACGGTATATTTACCCAAGGTATTCTAATCCAAATCATCATGAATCCAAGGTGGTTTCCAAATGGAATTAAAAGCTATGTGTTTAACATGAAACGTTGTTTTTTTCTTCAATGAATTCCAAATAATTAATCAAATAACAAGTACTCAAAATTATATTAAATTTTATTTATATTCATTTTCAACAGGTCTTATATAAGAGGAACATGCATCAAGTCCCATTATGTGTTAAAGGAATTCCAAGTCATTCACTCATGTTCAATAAATCATTATTGGCACCCTTATGGATGTACCATTTATTACCCAATTAGTTCCCCAAGTCAAGAGCACCCCACGGGTTATGATTCACCTGTGCAAGGGCTTCTGGAAATCAGGGGAAATGCAGAGTTATCTGCTTCTGTGTAATTGGGGGTGGGGTTTCCACAGGGGTGGTGGGGCTTTCCAGGGGGTACCGGGTGTCTAGGGGGTGGACGGTCTGTCCACGAGGGTGGAGGGGTTTTCCAGGGGCAAAGGGTATCTAGGGGGTGGGTGGGCAGTACACAGGGGGGTGGGGGGCTGTCCAGGGGGTACGCGATGTCCAGGGGGTGGGGTGTCCGTGGGGTGGGGGAGTGTAAAGGGGTGGGTGGTCTGTCCACAGGGTTGGGGGGCTATCCTGGGGGTAGGAGTTTCCAGGGGGTGGGTGGGCATTCCATGGGGGTGGTGAGGTTTTTCAAGGGGGTACGAGGTGTCTAGGGGGTGGAAAGACTGTCTACGAGGGTGGCAGGGCTGTCTAGGGGTGTAGGGGGTGTCCAGGGTGTGGGCGGGCTGTCCACGGGGGTGTGATTGAGAGCTATGATATATACTTGGGTTGTCATTCTTTTTATGAAAAACAAACAATGGGTGTTTAGGATTAGAATAGAATTATTTAGTGAAAATACAATTTAGTTGGATTACTGACTTGATAACATGATAGAATCAAGTTTTCAATTGGGAAAATGTTTGGGCATTGGATAATAAAAGGCTCCAACAACATTCAAGGATATATTATTTCTAGAAAAATGTGTTTTGGGAGAATGAATTCATTTTATATAGTTGATGTCACTTTGAATTCATGTGATCCCATACTGATCATGAAGACTAGACAAGAATTAAAAACAAAGAGGCCTCAAACCTATACAAATATGAAGAATTGGTAACTTCATATTGATTATTAGTAATCTATGGAAGTGTTGAATTCCCACTAGCACAACCACCCCCACCTCACCCCCATAAAACTCCCCCGACACAACCCCATACCATCCACAGACTACATAACCCCCCCCCCCCTCAACCTACACTACCACCCCCCACATTCACAGCTCCCCCCATCCCCAACTGCAGAGCCCCCCTCCCCCCACCGCCACCTATACAACCCACCCCCCTCACCCCCCAATAGACTCCCACCTATAAATCCCACCCCCCAAACTACAAACTCCCCCCCCCCCCACACTTGTGCAGCACTGCCCCACCACTTGCCCCCCACCTAAAAAACCCCCTCCCCCAACCCCTAGCTGCAGAACCCACCCCACCCCAACCTGTAAAACCCCCACCTCACCCCAACGTACATCCCCCCACTACACACCCCCACTTGTTCATCACCCTTCACTCATTGCACCCCCCCCCCCCCCAACTAAACACCTCCACCAACACACCCCCTCCCCCCACCCACTGCACCTCCCACCACCTGCACCCCCTCACTTAAAATAAATTGATTCGCAAATGAAAGTAGTACCAGTAATAAAACAAATCAAATCAAAATTTTTGACTAGCATACTGCACAAACCTCATGTTTAAGCCAAATCAAAAAATAAAACAAAACAAATTGGTGAAAAACATTAAAAAAATGTATTAAATACAGATTTTATGTTCAAAACAAAACAAATTTGTGATTAAAGAAATATCTGTAGGAATTTTTCTGAGAAAGATAGGTATTAGGTCTCAGCTTTAGCACTTAAATACTGAGCATGGGAGATCATGATTATTGGAAATTTAGGGGAAAACTATTGACCACACCTATTTTGATAATCCCAATAATGCATTCACATACATTGATAATTCGAAATAATTTGTATCAATATATTAATTCATTCAATCTATGATCAAGTTTTAATTATAATAAAATAATATTTGAAATATTTTAATCAATGTTTATCTATGTTTATATGAATTTTGAAATAATTATAATTCAATCAGATATGTGTGGCATAAAATTGATAGGTGTTAAGTCACTGATATAATAATAGCTACAAACACAGATCTACCATTACATAGTATACCGATAGACTTAGTCACTGATAAGCTAAGGTCACCGATGCACATAGTTATGGTTATGTATAAGTCCACCAGTAAGCACATGTCTGATAGATCAAGTCCACCGATACAGACAGCTTCTGATAGAATCTGAGCTACCGATAGAATAGGTTTACCGATATGCATAAGTCTACCGATATAAAGTTCACTGGTATAGAACGGAGCTACCAGTAGGCACAAGATACCTATAGAGTCATGAATAAAAAATGTGCCACCGATACAAAAGAGCCATCGATACAGATAGCTATCGATACAAATTTCATAGATACAGATATCCATCGATACAAGCGAGCTACCGATAGACCAAGAGCTACCGATAGACCAAAAGCTACTGATATAAGGAGTCACCGGTATATATAGATATGGATACACAGAGTAATAGCTACAGATACAAGGAGCTACTAGTACAATATCAAAGAGCTACCGATAAGAAAATCACTAATATAAGAATTCCACCGTTATATATCAACCAATAGAATGATACTTATAGACTTACCATTCAATGATTCATAAACTCTAATTTTTTCAATATTATTTATTTATTAAGAAATGGTCATATTTGATGTTTATAAAGCAATTAATGTTATTTAATGATAGTTGTTGTCCTGTCAAGGAACCGTACCAAGTACCCATGAAAAGGTTATCATTCCCATTGCTGGATCTGAAAGCTATAAAAAGAAGGAAAAAGACAGGGCACAAAGAGTTGTGAAAAGTAGTTGCACCAAGAGTACACACATCGGGAAAAATAATGATGTAAACTGTTAAATTTAGAAAGACTACATCCATACATGAAGATCAATGGACATACATGAAGCCATTTTTCATTATAGAGGAGAACACAAGATGCACCTTAGTCAAGGAGTGAAGAACTAAAATGAAATCTCTTCATGAACTCAAGATGATCAAACTGAACATGAAGAAAACGACCCTCCGTTTTTCAGACAAAAACCAGAGAAGGACTTAGGGCTTCATTTACATCAATTCAAAGAGTTCATAGCTTCACTCACAACATACAGAGCACTCTAAACTCATCTCTATCTATTTAGATCTATTGTGTTTTATTCATTTACCTATTTATCAGTGTGTGTTGTATTTACCAACTTACAACTATACTGAAATGGAGGATACTAAATCCTCACACCAAACTTCTTTCACATTACTATATCCCACTATGAATTGTGGAAGAGGTCAGGTTTGACCTGGATAACCTGTGTGCTATTGTTTTTGTTCCCATGTAGAACTGTGGCAGAGGTCTTAGTACCTGGAAAGTCTTTGCACTGTTTTTTACCCCAATCCAGGGTTTGGATCAAATTTATATAAATTTTTTGAGCGGAATAAGTCTCACCTTGAGACTGAACCTCTTGGTTACATCTGCTGTGCATATTTGATTAAGTTTAATATATAATATATTTTTTATATTCCACTTCTAATTACATTGAGATACAATTTGTTTTAAAGTTAATTTTATAGTTAAATTCTCATGTGTTTATACTTATTGTGAACCAGTAGATTATATTGAAAAGTTAAATTAATCTTCTGATTAAATTAACTGAGACCTAATCAATCATTGAGAAACTAATTGAACTCTTAAAATCTATATAAATTCACTACAGTTTATCTTATTCTTAATTTTCGGGATTTTTAATAGAAATATTTTTAACAGAAAATTTAATTGGAACTCAATTGACCCCCCCCCCTCTTGAGAATCCACTATGACCAACATTTGGTATCAGAGGATTGTTTTGTTTGTCATGGTTTTCGAAACACTCTGTTTTTCAACTGTGATGTTACTTGTATCTTAAAGATCTTAAATTTCTATTAGTTCTAAATTTTATATCTTTAAATATATTTTCTAACTCTATCTATGGATAATAGACTAGAAGGTGCTGCTACCAACCAGCCAACATTCTATAATTGTACTTATTATGCCTAGTAGAAACATAGAATGAAAATTCATTTAGAAAGAATGGGATTTGATATCTAGACTGCTATAGAAACTCAACATAAGATTCCAGGCATTGAAAGAACTACTTTGGATCAACCTAATAAGTCTTCTTACAATAATAATTATAAAGCTATGAATGCCCTGTATTGTGATCTAGGAGATGAAGAATTTAACAGAATATCTGCCTGTAATACTTCTTATGAAATTTGGGACACTTTGGCTATTTACCATGAGGGAACAACCAATGTTATTGAAATAAAGCTGAATACCTATACTATTAAATATGATAACATTAAAATGAAGCCCGATGAACCCATTTTTGACATGTATCTTAGGTTCAATGAGATTTTCAACACCCTGAGCTTTCTTGGTAAATTTGTTCTTGCAAACTAATAGATCATGAGAATATTAAGATGACTGCTAGAATGATGGGCATGCACATCTGTTTCCATTAGATAATCATGCGACATCAGAACACTACATGTTAAAGAATTAATAGGTAATCTTATGATGTGTGTGGAAGAACTCAAGGTTAATAAGAAAGAATATAATGAACCGAAAAGGACGTTAGTGGATTTTAAGTCTACTGCCACAAGAAGAATGTACATGGAGAAAATCCACATACCAACTAAAATCTCAATAAGTGAATGTTCAGAATTAAACAGTGATGTTGAGATGGCTCAGATAGCTATAAAATTTAAGATGTTCTATGAAAATAATAAATTCTTCATAAAATCTAATTACAAAGGTAAATATGACAACAAAGGTCATTGGAATAAGGAATAGAAGAAGCATGATAAAGGTGATGAGGCTATCTTCTATGAATGCAAAAGGAATGGACATGTAAAAGTTGAATGTCCAAAATTGAAGTTCTAAAAGAAATATGACTATAAGGAAAATAAGTACAACAAATTTATTAAAGCTATATGAAGTGATTTAGAAGACATCACAATCGAATCCTGTTTTTCTGACTATGAAAAGAATTGTGCTAACATGTGTTTTATGACAAACACATCTAAGGTAACATTTGATACTCCTGCTCTCAATTCATATTATTCTGGAGTTGATTTTGATTCTGAATATGAAAATATTTCTTGTGAATAATTGTTTGAATACTATAATATTCTAGATGAGACATGAAATGAATTTAAGGAAATTTATATTTCTTTGAATAAACAACATGCTCTAACCGGTTATGTAAAATATGCAATTGATGTAGAAAAGGAAAATAATGCTCAATTGCTGAAGGAAAATACTAAACTAAAATTTCCTAATGAACAATTAAGGAATGACATAGAAAAATTAACAAATGGAAAATATACTCTCACAAAAATTATAGGAAAACAATTTGGAACAATGTATACTATTGGAATAGGATATCATCCTGGATAGAGACAGTTTACTAAAACTAGATTTATTTCTAAATCTGGACAGAATGCTGCTAGTAATAGTTCTAGAAATTTGTCTTCTTCAACTAGTTATTCATATGTTTATAGAACAAATAATGTTTATCTTTCAAAATATATTGATTCTGTAAATTATATGAAACCCATAAGACAAATTTGGATACCTAAAGCTTTTCTTGCTAACCTTTCTGGACCCAATAAGATCTCGGTACCGAAATCATTTTCCATCTAAACCTATTTTGTATGAAACTTACTTAAAGAGTTTTCATAATAAGGTATGGTACTTGGATAGTGGATGTTCAAGGCATATTACTGGGAACTAATCATGCTTTAAAAGTTTTATCAATGATGATGGAGGCCATGGGACCTTTGGTGATAATTCTAAAGAAAAGATCATCGACCTAGGCAGGATTGGTAACACTGATTCAATTTTAATTTCCAATGTTTTATTTATCGATGGACTTAAATATAATCTGTTAGGTATTTCTCAGTTATGCGATGATGGTTTTAATATTAATTTTGAAAATGATTAATGTAATGTTTTTAATTACAAAAATGATTTAGTATTATCTTCTTTGAGAAATGAATTTTTTTTTGTGGTTGATTTGAATTCTTTACCAAGAAAAAATGTTACTTGTTTAAATGATTTTGATAATGAATCGTGGATATGGCATAGAAGATTAGGACATTGCAAAATTCATTCACTTAGAAAACTAACTAGGAATAACTTATTTAGAGACCTACCCATGCTGGAATTCCCAGCTAATAAAGTTTATAATCCTTGTCAAAAGGGAAAGCAACATAATGTTTCTCTTTAATCAATGAAAGAAGTTTCAACTTATCAACCTCTTGAGTTGGTTCACATGGACTTTTTTGGACCTTATAGATTTTCTATTTTAAATAGGAAGCACTATCTCTATGTCTTAGTAGATGACTTTTCAATATATACTTGGGTATACTTCTTAGCTCATAGAAGTGAAGCATGTTCTTACATTTTTAAAAACTCCATGTCTGTAGAGAACCATAGTGGACTTAATATTGAGAACCTAAGAAGTGACCATGGTCATGAGTTTTAAAATCATGAGTTTTAATCTTACTGCACACACAATGGCTACAATCACAATTTCTCTTCCCCTAGGCCACCTCATCTGAATGGTGTAGTAGAAAGAAGAAATAGAACCCTTCATGATATTGCAAGAACTATGCATAATGAGTATGACCAGCCAATATATTTTTGGGATGAATGGGTTAATATAGTTTGTTATATTAATAGTAGAGTCCTGATTAGACCTATTATTATGAAGACCCTTTATGAGTTGTGGAACAATAGGAAACCTAAGGTTAATTACTTTAGAGTTTTTGGCGGCAAGGTATTTATTCTCAATAAAAAGGATAATCTTCACCTTCTTGCTTCTAAAAGTGATGAAGGAATTCTTCATGGTTATTATTTATATATAAATACCTATAGAGTCTTTAATAAATGAACCAAATGTGTAGAAGAATCTATTCATATCATGTTTAATGAAACTGATCCATATGAACCTATGTCTTCTCTTGAAAATCTTGAAGAAGAATTGACTGTTCTGGAACTTATTTATAAAACTAAAGAACTTGGTATAAAAACATTTAGTTCTAGACATATTCCAAAATCTACTTCTATATAACTTGAACTTATAGATTATCCTAGAATTTATAGTCCTACCTTTACTATATCAACTGGGATTCAAAAGAATCATCCTTTGGATGCTGTTGTTGGTAATCTTGATAGAGGGACACATACGAGAGCTTCTATACGAAACTAGGTTGAACAAAACCCTTTCGTTCACATCTAGAACCTAAAAATGTCAATGATGCAATAATTGATGAATTTTGGGTAATGGATAAGCAAGGAGAACTTAATCAATTTGAAAGAAACAAAGTCTGGGAATTAGTGGAAAGACCTAAGGCCACTTTAAAAATAGGCACTATATGCGGTTTTATAAATAATGTTGATGAATCTGGAAATATAGTTAGAAACAAATCTAGGATAGTTGCACAAGGATATAGTCAAGAAGTAGGAATAGACTATGGGGAAACCTTTGCACATGTATCTAGATTACAAGCCATTAGGATCTTACTTGCCTATGCTGCTAATTTGAATTTCAAGTTTTATCAAATGGATGTTTAATGTGATTTTCTAAATTGTTTGATAATGAAGATGTTTTTGATGAAAAACCACCTTGATTTACTAATCCTCATTTTCCAAATTGAGCTTTCATGCAATCCAAAGGTTTATATGGCTTGAAACAATCTCTATGATATTGGTACGATAGTCATTGTTATTTTTTTTAAAATGTTTTACTAAAGGGATTGATGATCCAACTCTTTTTATTCAAATAATTTCTAAAGATGTTTTGACACTATAAATCTATGGTGATGATATTATTTTTGGATCTTCCAAACATTATTTATGTACTGATCTTTCAAAGTGTATGCAAAATGAATTTGAAATGAGTTTAATTGGAGAATTCAAATATTTTATTGGATTTCATGTTTTTAAAAATGAAAATGGTATTATTTTGAGTCAAGAAAAATATAAAAAGGATCTTGTAAAACGTTTTGGCTTGGATAGAATTATGGAATGTGATAATCCTATGAGTACTGTCTGTAAATTTGATGTAGATGAAATCGGGAAACCAGTGGATCAAACCAACTTCAGAGGTATGATTGGAAGATTACATTACCTTACTGCTATTTGACCAGATATTATGGACAGTGTATGTATGTGTGCATGATTTCAAGCTTATCCAAAATATTCTCATTTACTAGTAGTTAAAATAAATTTTATGTATCTTAAAGGAACTGTAAAATTAGTTTTGTTTTACCCACAAGGACAATCTATTCAATTAACGAGTTATTCAGATGCTGACATTCCTGGTTGAAAGTTGGATAGATAAACCACATCTGGAACAGGTCATTTTCTAGGTAAGTCCTTAGTATCATGGTGTAGTAAAAATCAGAATTCTGTAGCTTTTTCCACTATTAGAAGTAGAGTGTATAACGTCTGGTAGTTGTTGTGCACAAATTTGGTGGATAAAACAAACTCTTTTGGACTATGAATATGATTTTAAGCATGTTTCAATTAACTGTGATAACACTAGTGCAATTATCATTTCAAAGAATCATGTGTCTCACTCTAGGACCAAACAAATTGATGTAAGGAACCATTTATTGAGATATCACTACCAAAAAGGTGATATTACTCTTGAATTTATAGGTACTGAAGATTAATTAGCTGACATTTTGACCAACCCATTATGTTCAGATCAGTTATGTTACATTAGACATGAGTTAGGAATGATAAACCTCACCTATGTAACACCTCACCAATTTGATACCTCACTGATGGACCTCACTGATAGATAAACCTCTCTGTTAGAAATTCTCACTGATACACCCTACCGTTGTGCGTTGTCTTAATCTTCTGTCTACTGCCAGAATATGAATATTTTGTATTTATTATATATATATTATTTTTTTATGATTCTTAAATGATAAAACTATATCCTAGTTACTTCTCAATCCACTGATCCATTCCTTTATCCTCAAGACATAGCTCCCAATTTTCTCAATAACTTTATGTTCCTCGAAACAGAGATGGAAAAAACTTATCTCCCTACTATCTGAGATGACATTGATGGGTTGAATGCGAAGAAGCAGAAGACTAAGCTAGAAGAAAGTGACAGTGTTGGTAGAACATGTTTAGGAAGGTGACCAGTGAACCCTCATTTTCAAAATAGAGTTATTGTGGTTGAAAAAGAGATATGCGTGAAGTGGTTGTTGTCCAGTAAATCATTAGTTATAGAGGTGTCGGAAGATCGGAACTGGGAAGATTGATTTTTGAACAACAATGGAACCTATTATCCGATGCTGGTGAAACAATTATATGAGTTTTTAAGCATTGAAATATCAGAAGATGAGAACCGAATGATTTCTACTGTGATGGGAAAGGAGATATATTTTTCATCCGTTTAGTGGGCTGAATGCCTGAATGTTCCACATAAAGGTGTTCCTGGATATTTCTCAAAATTAGTACCATCTACAAGTGACATATTTTATTATGATACTGCTTTAGATGAGCTCACTGTTAGTGGTAAGCAACGACAGGTGGTGGCTGCTAAAATGGATGGAGAGAACAGATTGTTGTTCAAGTTTGTTCAGCATATATTAATTCCAATTAGGGTGGACTTTGCGAATTTAAGATATCAGGATATCTACCTGTTACATATTTTGAGACATGGTGTGAAAGTGAATCTGTGGATTCTACTAATGACTCAAGTAGCGGATATGACTAGACCAATGTCAAAAACAAATTCCTTTTTCTTTGCCATGTTGATCTCAGCAATGATCAATATGAAAGGAGTAGCTGAGTCTCGGGATGAGACAGTGGTGTTAAAAAACAACTTTTGCATCACAAGAACTGTTGGAAAAGACATGATAATAAACTGGAATCCATAGAGAAGAGAGTGGGTTAATGATTACATGATGATATATGATATGTTCAATCCTGTGGATAATCATTCAAGGCCTAAGGATGTGAGGGATCCAGGCCTAGGAACTGATAAAGAAGAACCTTAGTACAATTATGAGATAGATGAAGAGGAGACTTCTATGGGTGATGGAATGGATCTGGACATTCCCCCAAGTCCTATTGCTGAAATTATATCTTCATAAAAGGAAACTATATTAGAAGAAGAAACACCTATTATTGAGAAATACCAGTCGGCCCCTCAGAATGAAGAAGAAAGAGAGAATGAATATGAAGCCTCTGATTCTGTCTGCATAAGCCAATGTCCATTGATTGGAAGCTCAGTTGTGACTGTTAATGATATAGTGTGTGAGATGGATGTATATGTGCCTAATATTGAAGAGCCTCATGTTGTTGTAGAGATGGAATTGATTATAGAATATTCTTCTGAGGAAGAATGACCTGCTGATAATGTTATAGCTGTACAGGACAATGCATCAGTTGAGGGGGAGCATCCAATCATGTTTGGTAGTGTTTTAGTGGCAGTTGAAATTGACAATTGGGCAGAAGACCCATGATTTGAGGTTTGTGGATTGGATTATCCTGATTCTCATAATGAAACATCCCAAAATAGACCAAAAATTAATTATGATATTCAGACTGAGTTGTTACCTGAAGATATGGAAAGAATTCCGGATCTGGATAAGCTAAAGTCGGATCTCAAAATTAGTTTTGTGGAAGAAATAAGGAAAATGGAAGCCTCGCTGGTTTCATCCTTTCAATCGATTATGAATGACTCAGTGGCCCGTATAGTATCTTAAATATCACCTGTTGTGGTTACACCTATTGATATGATCACCAGTGCTGATCCTGAATCCTTAAAGAAGGAGATGAAAGAGTCTTTTAGTGCTTCTGTTGCCGAATTTAAGCACTAATTTTTTGAAGATATAAGCAATTTGGAAATGTATTTTGAACTCTCTCTTGGATGTAATGTGTCAAACATTGTGACAGAAATAGTAGATGATGTTACTAATTTCTAGACTCAAATATCTAGACTAGAAGAGGATGTTGAAGTCCTTATGAAATCTGTTATCTCTTTAGAATATTAAATGAGTTCTAGATTTCAAATAGATAAATATTTAGCTTATTTCAAAAGTTTTGTGCGCCAGATGGTATCAGTATTTGAAGGATTTAAAACCACTATGAATGATCATGTCACCACCAAGGATTCCCATGTGAAAAATCCTATCAGTGGGTTGACCAAATACTTCAAGGAAACATTAACATTTTCTATTGGTTTTCTTTCGTCCATAACATCAATAGAACAGAATCATATTCGGGCTTTGATGAAGGAGGAGCTTGGTTCATCATCAACCAGTGGCTCTGTGGACTCATCAGATCTGACCAAAGTGGTGACTTCTACTAGAGATGCGGCTAGAGAGATAATGATGATTATTCAGGACTATATGAGAGAATCTTCTGCCTCTCAGAAAGAAGTGAATGTCAAGGTAGATTATTATTTCCAAATTGTTTATACCAAGAATCACCTCAATAATAATTTCAATCTTATGTTAGAAAACATGAAGCTACCTCATGTCAATCAATCCTTTAGAGAACAAGTCAGCAAGCTCAGAGATTTGACTTTAGCCTTGGAAAAAATTCATGGAGAACAAGGATGATTTCATATTTTCATGGAGAGAGGAGGAGGAATCATTATGGATTTCAGAAATTTCATGTTGTCTTTATTTCAAATGGATTCTAGGATAGTGATTGTACCTCTAGATTTACCTGCCTCTACCTCTGCTACATCTCCTGTTCATATGACTCTATCCTAATATATTATAAGCCTTACTCATACGACCACTTAGAGGGATACTCAGTACAAGCCATGAACAGTTTCAGTAGCTCATCCTCCTGTGAAAATTTCTGGTGTTCCTAAGCCTACACCTTCATCCACATAGCATGAATCCACTTCTGATCCCAAAGTAAAATCTCACATAGAGGATGTGTATTTACTAGGTGGCTAAGATATTTTATAGGAATCCCTTGTATTTTGTTTTTTATTTCCTTATATCTTTTTGAAACATGAAATATAAATGGTTTTCTTTCTATCCCATTTTTCTCCTTCTGTCATTGTTGTTTCCCACATTTTTCTAATCACAAAGGGGGAGAGATAACAGAACTGAAGAAGAGATCTACAATCTATTTCATTTCGTAACTTGTAACTTTCATGCCATTTCATTTAATTCTACCTATGATACCTTTAACATTTCACATCTTATATTGTTTTCTCTACTACAATTGAATTTAATGATATATCCTCTGATACATTACTGATTATTTTGAGATTATAATATCATAAGTTGTGATTATAAAAAAGGGAGAGATTGTTGACCTCACCTGTTTTGATAATCCCAATTATTCTTTCACATACATTGATAACAAAAAAATCTTAAATTTCAAGATCCTTAAAAAAGTGTTGTTTTAATCCACTAAAAATCATTCAATTATGTTATCATTGTTGATATCAAAACCCAAAGCGTACCTTGAAAGACTTGTGAAATTTTCTTCATATGTTAGGATAGATTCCCTTTCTTTTTTCTTGAGCTCTAGGAATTCTCTCCCCAACTTTGTGAGAAGAGTTCTTGGGAAATACTTATTAAGAAACATTATCTAAAGCCTTCTCATTCCATCTCTTCAATTCCGTACATTGGCTTGGTGTTTTTAATCACATCTCACCATTGATTGGATTATCCATCTCGAGGATAAATGGATTGGGTCACCTTCACTATCTCAGAAAAATGATGAACAAAAAAGACCTTCTCCATGGTGTTTCCCACTATTCCGCAACTAGTGGATCCGAAGATCCAATAAATGTTGGTGGTCGTTGATGCATACAACATTCAATATCTAGTTCTTCCTTCTTTGGTGAAGGAGGATTTACCTATTATTATGGTTATTATTTATAACTTGATATAATTGGGTAAGCGTCTCCATGATGTTCTGAACTCCACCTCCTAAATCATTGGGGATGTCGTTCGGGTAATAGTTGCATTGTCCCTCGCACAAGTTGTTGGCCTTATTTCTCTTGGTTCCCACCATTTTCTAAAATAGAAAAGTTTAGAACAAAACATAAGTAAACAATTCATGAATAACATATTAATTTAATAAATTTATACCAAAAACATAACATATGGGATCCTTATATAAATACTCAAGTGTGCATATTTTTACTTAGTCTCATGCTACAGGTTTCCTCTAGGGTTCAGTAATCCTAATTCCAAAATTAACTAAACCATTACTCTGATACCAACTATAGCGACCTATCCTTTTCATAAATTACCATTACATTATTTTATGGGTAAAAACATAATAGTATTACACATAGAGGAACCAATGGTTTAGTGTCTTGGTTAAACATGGACGATGCATAACAATTACAACATCAAGAATAAACATTTATTTAATTTCTTCTTCTCTAGATTCTTATTGGAAAGTGACCTCTCCTCAGTACATGTATCCACCTAAGGATATACATGAAAGGGGGTGAGCTAAAATCCCAGTAAGAGGATAGATAAGAACAATATAGCATGGGGTGATAATAATCATGACATAGAAAAAAGATCATGACCATGAGAGGAGCATAAATAGAAGACTTAAAATGTGGCAATGCATAAAAATGAAACATCATGTATTAGTGGTTAATTACAACACATAATTTTGAACCAATATAGAATCTTTTTCACACATAATTTCACATTTACTCATGAGATTAATCACATTGCACAAGTCATTGGAGTGTTTTATAATTCCGGGTGCACCCGTCACTTTGAAATATTCATATTGCGCTATATAATTCCAGGGGCACTCGTCACATCATAACATTATCATTATCATGCTTGCCACATGATGGATATATCAAAAATAAACTTAACTAACCTATGGAAATGAATGGGGTACATCTCATAAGAACACATTCATAATCATTGGGTTCCCAAAATAAATAGGGAATAACATACTTGATACAAGAACCATCAACCTTGAATGATAAATAAAAGGTGAGTTCTGAAGAGAAGAGTACTTTTGGAAATAAATTTGTTTCAAATAGACAGTGGTGGTAAAACATTCTATCCCATAAAATGAAAGAAAATGTTTAACACATGATCTTGAAGGAGTAACCATATCAAAATTGGAGTTAAAGAGGGAGAACCCGAATGATGAAAGTTGGGTTCAAGAATTTCCCCTTACCTAGTATCTGAATGCTTCCTTCTCTATAATGTCCTCTATAATTACATTAAATTCATTAATTAGAAATAAAAATCCTATTTTACAATAATATGGTTCATTATGGTTTTATTAAGTTGTTTTATGTGCCTTTGGATGAGTTATAGAGTTTAAAAACATTATTCAGGAATGTTTGTTAGAATTAGTTTTATTGGGTGGTTCACTTGTATTCTTAAATTGATGTTTGGGTAGAACATGGGTAAACATACAAAACATATATTACATGTTATTAATTATATTAAAGGAGTTTTAATGATCTTATAATGAATTATATTAGATTCATGTGGATGAATCATTAGAAAAGAAATAAATGATGATTGTTTGGGTCATTTTGAGCGATTTTTCGATCACAATGAACATGTTTTCTTTTATCACTAGTAATATGATCATAAGATAGATAAAAAACTTTAAATAGGAGATAATACATATAACATATTCTGTTTGAACCATAAAAATGGTTTCGTGACCAGATCTGAAGGTAGAAATGGAAGAAAACTTCTCATTTTTGAAGGAGATTAAATAAAAACTCACGATCAACATTCTCTTTAATAAAATAAAAATGAAGAAAGTAAAGGGGGGTTGATGATATAATATCCCATTAGAATCATAAAATACTAGTACATGTATAATACTAGGGTTACAATACCATTTTTATGAATATATGTGGTGAGAGATCAAGAAATGAACTTGAACGCGAAAGGAATCTAAAGGAGAAGTGAGAGAGAAATTACCTCTTAAACCCTTCTCTTGAGATCCTCCTTAATGAAGCTAGGCTTTGTTTTTTGATGAGACCAAGAGATATTAAACGTGGTATAGGGGATAGGTATGATTTTTGGGTAGAGTATAGAGATGTATTGGAGCTTGAGAGGTGTGGGGAAATGAGGGTGTGAAGGGTGGTTTTTATATTAGAGGGGAGAGAGGTTTCCTTAATATAAAATTCATTAGTTTATTAATATATCCTATGACAAGGAATAACGAGTCTTGAATGACCAAGAATAGTAATTTTATCATGTGATCCCTAACCAAGTGGTATTACATCAGTAAGACATTACACATCACACTATAATTAGCTTATTTAGATTATTTTTTGTAAATTAAGGAGTTTCACTATTCATCAAAATTCAAGTATTTTAGAAAAATAACATAAATTAACCCCTATCAATTTTCGACGTGTAGAATCCAAAAAGGAATATTATTTTTCAAATATAATTTTCTAAATATTAATAATTTAATATTTTACTAAAATCATAATTTACTTAGAAAAACTGTTTTTAAAATTAAAACTGATTTTATAGTGCTTTAAAATATTACGTAGGGTCTTATAAAATTATCTAAAACTATAATAAATTGATTTGATAATTAATGAACACATTTTACAAAAATACATTTTATTTTAAAATAATTAATTATTTATAATTATTTATTTATTACTTACAATATTCCAGAACATTTACTTAAGTGAAATTGTCACTTTCTAAGATGTATAAATTTAATTTAATTATTTATGGGTAAAGTTACTCTAATTTTGGATGATTTACTATACATAAGGGTCATATTACTATTCATAAGGGTAGGTTACTATTCATTGATTATTATTTTTCTTTCATTACACTCCAAAAATCATCTTGAACACAATCGTGTATGTCATATTTTTGAAATTTTAAACACAGAGGTGATAAACTTATGTTTAAAGGTCAATTAGCACTTAGTATTTCATTATGCTTGGTATTCATGTGATTTTATGACATAATTTTAAGAAGTTAATTTATATTAAAATATAATGGGTCGTTACATTCTTAGTGGTTTCATTACCACCCTCGGTGGGATGCTTGGGGGACTCGTGTCAGTTGGACTTTAGAAGGGCTCCGTCGCTTGGTGGCTTCATCCTCATGAGGATGCTGGGTTGGACAACATTTGTGGAAATATCTTCCAGCAGGTGTCATCAAGTGGTACCCCAATTAAGTTCGGATGAATTCCTCAATGAGGGATTAATATTCCTCACCATGATAAGTAAGGTAACTAATTTCATGTTATGGGGATAGCCTACCAAAATGATTTGATATTTCTAGAGGGGACACCTAGTTCTGGTCCACTGGCCGCTGATGTGTGAGTGGTTGGAGGGGATTCTTAACATGGAGGGGATTTCTTGCTTCCTCTAGGGTGAGGATAATATTTTTTATGGTACTTATATATTATCACTTTTCAAGTTTCATTCTAAAGATTTTGGGTGGGTGATGAGGTCGTGTTCTTCATCGAGGATACAACCAATTTTGTAGTCCCTAACAGACACGTTTTAGGAAACTTATTAGATGTCATTGGATTTATGCGATATCTATGAGTTACAAGATATATTTTTAATAAGAACAAACAAAGAAACCCTTACATTGTTGATACTCATGACCGCATTTATAATTGATGAATTTTTCTCTATTTTATTTGGGTGTGATAGGGTCTGAGGTGGGGTAACTCATCCACCTTTGTTAATGATTCATTTGAGGATCACCATTATTCTTTTGGATGAGGAAGTTAAGGTTTTTTTCTTACATGGATTATGTATCACTAATGTTATTCAAGGTTGTTAATTTTTGGTAAATCACTAGAACCAGTTATAATATCTTCACTAGTATCTAAAGATATTGGGTGGGTGATAGGGTTATGTTCTTCATCGAGGACATAACCAATTGTGTAGTACCTGACACACATGTTTTAGGAAACTACTTAGATGTCATTGGATTTATGGGATATCTATGAATTACAAGAAATATTTTTAATAAGAACAAACAAAGAAACCTTTTCATTGCTGATACTCATGACTGCCTTTATAATTGATGATTATTTCTATATTTTATTTGGGTGTGATAGGGGATGAGGTGGGGTAACTCATCCACCTTTTTTAACGATTCATTTGAGGATCACCATTATTCTTTTGGATGATGAAGTTAAGGTTTTTTAATTTCACGGATTATTTTCTACTAATGTTATTCAAGGTAGTTAATTGTTGGGAAATCACTTGAACCAGTTATAATTTCTTCACTAGTCTCTAAAAGACATATTCATGGATACATAAATACCCATTGTCTCAGATATCCATAATTATTGAATTTAGTTTCCAATGTTATGTTCTCAATGGATTATTATTCCAATGAATCTTTGAGAAATAAAATTGGTTTAGTGTATTAAAACATTGGATCATCTAACATTTTTAGGGGAGATATTTCCATTTTTTGTACTCTATTAATGAATTTTGATATGTTAATGTGTCCATGAACCGTTAGTTCATTTCCATGCTTGTGTGTGTGGCATATCCCAGGGCTAGAAAGACCAGTTAGAGGGATGCATGGGTCTAGAATCAAATGTATGTGTCATATGTTCTCCATCATGGATGATGTATTTATGTATCTGAAGTTCCTCATTAATGAAATGCTTTTATTGAAAAATCTAATATGATTATGTTGTTAACTAAGAAAATGAATGTTTTGAGAAATATGGAATGGAACTCTGGAATCTATCACAATCCAAGGATGATGGGAGACATATTGATACTTGGATGGAACCCATAAGGTGGGCTACCTATGTAACCACATTAGAGGAATCAGAACCCAGGTAGTTCAGCATTTCTTAACTGGACATATCACATTTTCATGTCATGTGATAATGGACCCATAAATTTACATAAATGTTATATAATAGGAATACATAGGTGAAATTATACCTGGTCAAGGATGGTGTTAGTATTATGTCAAAGTAGCCCAAGATACACAGAAGATATATGTTCTCCTAGGTAGATATGACCCTACTTGGGATGTGGCCCATAAATAATTATGGTTTGTTAGTTGTAAGTTTGGGACCCCATGGGGGGCTTTCTATGTATCCCAATTTTATGGGAATCAATGATTTCATTGTTTGGTTTATGTTGGTAAATACACCCTATAGGATGCCCATAAAGGAGGAATGATCAAGGCTTAGGCATGGGAGTTTCCCATTGGAGGATATTTGACTATGGTATACACCTTCTAGGAGGGCCATCCCTTAGCATTGAAATTGGGTATTATAATTATAAATATGGCCCATTAAGGGGAACATTATTTGACTAGGGATTATACCATTTTGGGAGGCCCATTTTAGAATGATCATTATATTAACATCCTAAATATCATGGTTATTATATAAATTATAGTTCTTATATGTAATTGTCTAGGGTTAATTATAAAGATGATATGATAGCCACTTATCTTTAGGCCCACGTGATTATTTCTCGGCGCAAAAAACAAGTTGAAGCGGTAGGTCTAGATAATTACAGACATGTCCTTCAATACAGATGGAAAAGTGGTAGGAATCTAGAGGAACATGTTTGGGTGAGAGAACCAAATCTTTTTAAATAAAGGGGATTACAACATGTGGGATTCTATAAATTGAATTTGGGGAATGGGGGAGCGTTGTTCCTCATCAATATGAATCTCAATCATGCTTTCGATCATTTATCCTCGACCCTCTCCAAACAGAAAGGGTATAAATCACCATTAATCTCGAGAATGGGGTGGTTAACCTGAGTATCAATAGGCTTGACCCAAAATTACCATTTTAATGTAAACATTGTGAAATTTTTGGGGTTCTCTTTCCACATGGATTACCCACATATATTTTCTTACCATGGGTATTAAAACTCATAATTTCTCACTTGTGCACCATGATTGTTTTATCATATAGGTCTAGTGTATTTGGAAGCGTCTTCTGGGAAATTTTGTCTGACTGGAAAGTATAGGGGCTATGGATAATTTGATTGGACTATAACGAAACTATTGGAGATAATTCCCCATTCCATATACCATTTTGTCATGTGGGGTGGGGTTTCCTCGACATAGTGTATCACTTTGAGGATGGGGGATTTTTCCATACACTGTGATGGTATGCAGGACACGTTGTAGTCCACATACCATTTTTCTATGTTGGAAAAGTGTATTTCCTTATAGATATTAACAACGTGGTGTTGGGATTCATCTGTATAATTTTTTTCTACTTGGGGTGCGGAATTGAAGAAAGGGGGTACATCTTTCACGTCGTGGGAAATTTGTCTACACCAAATGTTGGAATCGTAGTCTATCAATTCATATAAAATTTCTATACATGATGTTATGTGGTGGGTAATACATAACTGAAATCATCAGAGGATATCATCTATTGTGGTACTCCCAAATTTTTTGATTTCATCAATCGATGGTCTCCAATACTCTACAATATGGTTCCCTCTTTGCTCCACTAATTTCCTTTTTTTAGAGGGGTGGGTCACTAGATTGGTGGGTCACACAATGTCTTATGAAGAAGACGATGGATGAAGCACCCACCCATGGACGACTTAGTCAATGGAGTCCCACAATTTTTCGGTTCTTAGAGGAGAAAATCACAATGTTATTCTAGCGAACGACTTCATCATGGGATACCATAAGCTGCACATAACCTGCAAACTATACGAGTCAACATGAAGTGTTATAAAAATATAATTTATCCACATACATCCCATGAGTATAAGTATTCAAATATGGTATTGTTCAATCCAATACATCTCAGAAACATGTTTTTAACGGGTTCTACACAAAGCAGACCACCATATTGAGCAGTTGTCCATGAAAAATATTTCTCTTTTTGGTTTGGATATTTCCTTTCGGAATTCATTGGATTCTTCAAAACTCTTATTACAATAATTATTTGGATAATTTACCCTCATTTCCATAATTTATGGGAGTATTTGATTTAACATTTCAAAATATTTCAGGACCCAACAAGGCTCTTGATTGATTTTTTGATTTAAATAAATTATGAGTCACCGGGTTAGGTATTATTTCACTACCTAAGAAAAAAATCCACATTATAACTCATCATCATGAGATTTATTATGACATATCTTGTTTCTAGATCTTATTCCATAAATCCATATGACTGAGTCATGTATGTTTTTCCCCCTTCAAGATTATTATTTAGGCCTCCATTAAGTGAAAACTCATTATGATGGGGAACCCATTGGGGATTTGTGATATATTTCTAATTTAGTTTGTATTTCATAATGAATACATTTTTATACATTTATTAATTTTATTAAATGAATAAAAAGTATGTATTTTTTAAAACCTATAGTCATTTAAAAACAAATTTGATTCTTTTTGAAATGGGGAATAGAAATATAGTTTTTTTTGGAAAATATATTTTGCAAAATGGTTTTCAAAAGAGGTTTTTGATTTTATATTAGAATTTATATTGGGAATTATTGGAAAAAATATATGATTTATGTGAAATAATTTTTATATTGCTTGTTTCAGGGTAAACTGGTTAATATAATATTTTTAAAGAGGTTTTTATTTTTAGATTAAACGAATTATATAATTTCTAAATAGTGTGACTTATTGAATTGGTGAGACATAAAATAGTCATATTCAGGACGTTTGTTACTATAATATTCTTCCCCCTTCCTAGAAACTTCATGAAATGTACGTATCTTTCTTTAAAATGTATAAAACATTGGATTATTCTCTTATTATTTTATGAAATGATCCCCTATTTTCAAACTATTAATAATCATTGAATTTTCTATTAAATCCATGATCTTTTATTCTCTTTGACCTAATTCAGGGATTACTAACATAAAATTAATTATTATAAATAGTTGTTTGGGATATGTGAGAGGGTATTGAAAGAACTAATTGGTGCATTTTGAGAGTTTATACAATTTTTTTTCGATGATTATTTTTTGGTGGTATCCATTTAGGTGGAATAGAAGTATCATGTTTTTATGTGTTTTACTAGATAAGGTTTCCATATTTGTATTCATAAAATACTCATTGTATATAGTTACCCTTATGAATGGTGAAAATAGGAAGATATTATTGTTTCCAAGAACATAGAATTTTCGAACAATCCATGTGTGGTCCTAAGGGAAACTATGAATGAGGTTTCGTTCGTTGTTTATAAGGGTATCATAGTGACATTATAGATTGATATAGTGTGTGGGAAAACAATGCAGTGAACCCATATATACAGTTTTTTATTATTTCTTTATGTTATTTAATATAATTGTTTTCCTCATGCACTTTTCCTCTCATCTGTTAGGTGATAGACCCCACCTTCCAAATTGTGCCCCATTGCATGTCCACCTATCCCTCTCCTAGTATCACTCTGCTATGTTGATTACATAGAGATTTATATATATTTCATTTATTGTTTTATATTTTTAGAATTACACTCCTCACTATTTCAAATTACCTTACATATTTTCGCTCCCCTTCCACTACACTATGTTTTGCAGAACAAATGGGTTTCCTAATTTAATTATTTTTTATTCATCATTTAAAGGGATTGTGATGTATTCTTTTAGGTCCATTTATTTCCTAATATATTTAATGGGTGATCTATGTTAATTTTTATGAATATTTTTTTAGGATACAAATATTTAATTAATGAACCACATCTTGTATTTGTTCTAAAATTTGTGTTTTTTCTATGTGATTTTAAAATACAGGTTCTTGTGATTTAATCATTAATTGAAATATATGTGTAGTTATATAATATTTTTAATGTTTCTGGACAATATTATTTTAATATATTACATATAATATTTTTTGATAAATTAATCAATTTTTTCGAAAAAATATATTTATATTTAATAATGATTTTCGGAATTATAAAATGATTTTATTGGGATTTTTTCATTTAATTTCATGTGGAATATGGAATTAGATTTCTAAATAATCTAATTAATCAATAATATTATAAAAAGTGTGACATTCAAAATGCATTTCTACATTTGGGTTATTTTATGAAGTAAAAAGAACCTTTCAATAATTTAATGGATTTTATAAAAAGATGAGAACATTTATAAATAGATTAAAAAAGGTGGATCTTTTATGATATATGTTTAAATCATCTTATTAATTTTTATTTAATTTTTAATTCATTGTGTCATTTTATGGAATTTTTATTATAACGATTGTTTTGAAGTAGAAAAGTAGCAACTTTTTTTTATTCCACTTATTTCCTCCATTATAGTAATTTCTCCCATTTAGTGTAATAATTATTTATTTATTTATTAGAATTTTTGGACAAGTTATTATTTTTTAGAGTGTGTCATAGGTGGTGGTGAGATTATTTTATGCTATTTTTTCATTTCTTATCATTGAATATTACCCACCCTCAACTTTTATTGGTCATAGGAGTGCTACGTCTATCAGTATATGTCCTTAATGAGGGAAAACTATATATTAACGTGTAATTTAGAAATATTTACCATGTTGATGAGAGACCAAGATAGTTCCCCATGGTAGTAATGTTCTCCATGATTTAGAGTCATACGGACCAGCTAGTTCTACATGAATACTCAGATATGTATATTTTTGAGGTAAACCGAATGTTTATATAACAATTTCTGGACTTTATAAGTTTAGTTATTAGTATTTATTCTATGAATTATTCATTGTTTATATATTTAATATTGGGGATTCTTCTCATATACTTATTGTTTTATACCATCCACATATTTAATTGTGGATCCATTATAATGCTGTTAATTTTGTATTATCATGATTTTAATTTTGGGGAAATTCTATATAATTATTTATAAATTTTATAGGTATATTTCTATAAAATAAATATTGAGTCTTAAAAAATATATATGATAATGTTTTCATCATAAATGTAAATGTGAATTCCAAAATTTTTTGTTTGGGTTTGAAAATGTATTAGGCTGAAAAAATGAATTTCATGTTATTTTAATCAATTTCATAAAATAAAATTGGACCCCAATTTTATCTTGTATTTCAATATATATTTAGTGTGAATATTATAAATATATGATTTTTATGCTGGAAAGGTGTATGGTGTATTAATATGATTTTATTTTGACTACTATTTATATTTTATTTTCAAGATTCTGGTTTAACTCTTTGATCATATCTAAGCATTACATATCTTTTATGAGATTTTGGTTAATTGTTTGTTTTTGTACATTTTCATAGTAGTTCCAATAATATGGTTTTTAAGACATGATTTTAATTTCACGTAATATTTTTTGATTGGATCATTAAATGAATTAATCATTCCTTTTTGTGCCTTTTTATTTAATTTAGCTAGGTCTCATTATATTTATGGGTGTCCACACAATAATATCTGGAAAGTTATATATAATGTAAAAGTAGTTTGGGGATGGAAGATAGAGTGTACTATTACTATACCCATTATATCATCTCATTGTTTATTTAGTTTTTTCATATTTCATTTTGGCATTGAATATCATCTTATGGACTGGTCATTCCAAATTTTCATGTGAAACTCTATTATGTGATAACATAGTTTAAAATAAAAAATAATACCCATTGTATGTATATATGTACGTATAAATTATAAACAACTTATATGTATCATGGACACCCCTTGAGCCACTGTTGGATTGGTTTTTGTGTCGTGTCAGATTGTTTCATGTGCTTGTTGATTAGTAGTTTGAATTCAAAAACCCATAATAGACATTTTATAACTAATATTGTATAAAATTTTATTAAAATATATTTTAGGATATCTAGATTTAATATTGTGTTTTGAAATTGAAAATAATTTTCAAAATGATCAAAAATTCATATAAAATATATTTGATTAATTATAATACCATTAAAGTCAATATAATCAATAATATGGATAAATCCAGTTCCAAAACGTTTTTATGTTTACAGAAAACTATAAAATTTTATTTCCATTTTTTTCATAATTAGATTTAATGTAATTCATAAAATATTGTTAATTTGATAAAAATAAAATGGTTTCCATATTTTGAAATCTTCTTTCCAAATAAGCCTCAATATAACCATTAATTTTTTGGTAATATATATCAATTGTATAGAAAAAATGTTGAGATGGAATGGTAAAATAGTAGATGATTATTAAATTTTAAACTAATATATATTGATATAAATACATATAAAAATTATTTTAAATTTGATTATAATATTTTATTAATTCTAAACCTCAACATAATTTTGAAATTGGGATCCCATGGACCCACTTTTTATGGAATAAGAAAGTACAATTTTAAGTCATTGACTAATTACACGAGTGAAACTCCCATTACATATAAAGGAGAAGCTCCTATAAAATATTATATGCAAAACATTATAACTCTAGATAAACCATGCTCTACCCAAATATATTCAATGATCTCCTCCCAATAACATAGAGGTTCTGGTATTATTATAAGACACAAACTAGATGGAATAATGATCGAATGAGAATAAGGTTATCAATAGAAGATGTATAGTCCATAATAGAATGCATTAATGTTTATTTATTCATATATCATATTTTAATATGTTATATAATTTATAAAATATTTACATTAGTTTATTCTCTATAATAAAATATTATTATATTAGAAAAATAATGATTTTTTCTCCTTTCCTTCTAATTGAAAATGAAAAAAACTTTCGTGCATACATGTGGACTACTACCTGAACAAAATGATGTATTTAATTTTTAACCACCACTTCATATGGATTTTTATTGAAATGAAATTAGTAATTATATATGATATTTAATATGTTGTGTTGCTTCTATAATATAAATTATTCAAAATCCTTAACATTTCATCTATTAGACGATGATTATGGAACTCAAATGTATGAGTAGACTACTACATCTCTGAAGAAATGTGATTTTTTTTAATTTTTAGCTTACATGTATTGTAATAAGTGTGGATTCAATGAATATAAATGGTAAATATAAAATAAATATGATTATAAATGTAAAACATTTATCTATTTTAATTTTCATATCTCTTATTAAAATTAAAACATTGCTCTAGTGTACATATTTACTATCACCCCTATGGAATGATATGATTTATTTTTTAATACCTCCATAAATGTTCTTTAAAAGATTAATTAGTGAATAAATATTAAATTAATGGGATTAATATAATTTTTAAATGATGAACACCCTACCACTACCAATATATAATGTTTGTTTAAAAAATATATGACAAAACAACAATAATGCTACTGATTTTAATTAAAATGATTTAGTAAATAATAAAACCATTTTAAAAAATGAAAAAAAAAACAAATAATAATAAATGAGTTAAATTTAAATACATTTTTAGGAATTTAAATAACCAATAAAATTTTATTATTAGATATTTATAGAATGTGAAATGATGAATGATATTTATTCTAAGGGATTTCCCCTAAATATTTGTTTAAAATATGTTAAAATATTTTTCAACAATTGAAATATTATTTTAATGTTAAAATGTTTTTTGTATTTATATTCTAAATTTTCATCATGGATATTATATTATTATTTATACACATTAAAATATCTACCTAAAAAGAAATATCCATTATTTTATGCAATTGATATATGAATGATTTTTAATGTATACATAATGACTTACATTTACTATCATTATATAATTTATTAATTATAATGATTCTTATAAAAGGATTTGTGTTTTTTGAGATAATTACATATTATTTTACATTAGGAAAATTTTAATTTTTAATAATATTCAATAAAAATGAATATTTAACCCTGTTATTTTGTAAAAATCGATATGTGATTTTTTTGGGTCAAATGAAATTTTCAAGGGTTTATTAATGAAAAAATAAATCATTCAATTGAATAATTCAAGATAAAATATATGGGAATTGAACTTAATATCTAATTTAACAAATTCATCTCCTATATATGAGTAAGCCTGATATATATCTCCCTTGTATTGGGTAATTATTTACTATTTGATATTGAAATTTAGGTTGATAATTAATTAGAATAATCGTATGGAATTAAATGGCGAAAATTTATTTAAAGAAAAAAATATTTGAGAAAATCGGTTTTTAATATGGTAAACTAGTATACCGATTTCATGATTTGCATGGGATTATATAGATATAATCTAATTCGATGGGGGAATCCAATGACTACAAACATATACTAATTTATATTTTTTTTTCTAAAATAAATATATCATAATGTCTAATATTCATCAATACGACTTCACAGTAGTTTAATGATTTCTTATGGGTGTCAAAGGATTTTACTGGGAATGATTTTATATTCATATTTAGAAATTGTAACCTCATAAACATTGATATGTACTAATTTTTTTCTAGAATAAATTATTTTGGTCATGTTTTCAAATACAGCATTATTTAAACACATTAAACACATAATGATTTATTTAATTAATTGTAAACAATAGATTTAGACAATAAATTTTTCCAAAATTGATGTCTTATAATAGGACAGTAAACCCACCAAATATCACATAGAACAAGAAAATGTGGATCTCACTAATCACTAAGAAGTATCACACTCATGAACATCACTATATAAAAGATATAGAACATTGGTAACCAATCAAAAATTTTAAAAATGAAATATTTATAAACATTAAATGGATAGAGAATAATAATTAATAATGTAACCAATGTAATTTATAAATTTTAATATGATTGTGGAAATAGTAATATCAAAATTGTGAAAAGTAAAATGATTGTTGGAATTTTTAATTAACATTTATAATATGAAATATTATATATATAAATATATAATATTTATTATGATAATTTAAATAGAGTATAATTAATCTAATCTAATGAAATAAATATCATGATTTTACACACAATTTAACATAATAATAATTTTTAATAAATTGTAATTTTATTTATTAAAACAAAATAATAATTTTTTATTAATAAAAAACTACTTATGAAGGAAAATTATTTTGGTAAGATGAATTCAATTTTTGAATCATCAAATTTTAAATATTTTTAGATATTTTTAGAATAACATTATTTTTAATTGATTATTTTGAATATATTTTTTTTCATCACCAATATATTTTAAATTAAATATTTCATGATGTGATAATTGAATAATAAATTTTAGAAATTTGGTGTATAGTAAAACAATTTTTAATAAAATAAATACTAATTTATATTATGATAAAAATTCTAAAATTTATCTTTCAAATTCTAATGTATATATTATTTATTTAAAAATATTTTTTCATTTTTTTCACTTTTAACCGTTAATTTTTAATATACTTATGAATATGGTTTATAAATGTATTAATGTTTTGAAAAAAATATTTTTCAAAAAATATATTTCATATTGTGTGAAATATAACTATTTAAATCTTTTAGCTATAAATTATATATTATTATAAGATTTTCCTTTAAAACATATATCTCATTAATTTTAAATACACCATCTCACTACCCATGGTTGGATACCTCACATTAACCATAAAAATAGATCTAACAAATTAAAATATATTAAACTACATAAAATATTCTTATCCTTTATAGAGTCATAAAAAGTATTTATTTCCCGTATTTATAAACATTTTAAATGAAACAACAAAATGGAGATATGATTCATTATTCATTTCCTTTTCTTTTTCAAATTCTATTACTCATTAATTTTATAATTTTCCTTCCAACACCTCAAAAATATTAATAATGTAGTTTTCTAGAAGTATAATATTTTATATTAGCCTAGTGTAATGATCTAATTTTAAATATATTTATTTTCTATACATCTCTGAACATTGAATTTTTAATTTTCCTTTAAATGGTTTGTTAACTTCCAACAAGGATGTTTCCAATTATATCATCATCACCACCATTATATATTCTAATAAAAATTATTTATCATACGTAAATCTATAAATATATTTATTTATATATTAGGGAGTTAATTTTATAATTTTATTAATCTAAATAATAAAAATGATGATATTGTAACAATAACGTAATATTTTACTAAAAATATAATTCTAAAACATGAAAACATTAACAGTGGGAAATTAACAAATTAATTCCAGTGATTAGAATTGAAAAATACTGATAAAAATTGACATATTTAATTTTTTATATCTTGTTTTAATATAACTAAATTAACTATACATGAAGTAGAAAAGTGATGAATTATATCACGAACTAACGATATGGGGTTCTTGAACCCATAATTTTCTATTTAGGTTATTCAAATTTTTATTATTTATTTATTTATTATTTCTTGAATTTCAATAAAATTTATTTTCACAAATCATACAATTTATTTCTTTGGATATACATAATTTAATATATTTTAAATGAATTTTTTCCTATATAAAAAAAATTAATGAGGATTTATTTTATAAAAAGTCTCATTGAGTCATCTGGATCCAATTTTCATTCACTAAATAATGATGCTTTTATCTTATGGAATATGATTTGTATTCATAATTTTTGAATCCTAAATCTTATTCCATAATTTATGGTTTCAGATGTATTATGAAACCCATTCCCTAACACGGATTTATTTCATGATTATTTTTTATATTTTACCATTTCATTTGGACTAAATTATCATAACCATTTAATGATGTGATGAATTTTCCATTAGTTATTTATCACTCCAATGTGTTGGGTAATGTGAAATATCTGATTTTAATATATCTATTATGAATTAACATGATTCTAGACTAGTTAAAAAATAATTTTTTTATGATTTATTAATATATATTATGCATGAATATGATGTTAGTTATGTTCACAATATTATTTGTTTATTAACCACTACGTTTTTATTTTTAATTAGTATTAATATACCACATTCAATGTTATTTTTTTCAAATTATTAAATTATAATTACAATGAAAATTCTATGATTCTTATAAAACAATGATGATTATTTTCACTCATGTACCAATGATTATTGTCTCTTATTCCCTCAATTTTACTCTTCCCCTTACTATGTATATAAATCAACCAATTATTTGATTTATAAGTTTAGGTGAATATATATATTGAAGGGATCATTATAGTATTCAGGATAACCATTATGAAGGATTTAAACAAGGTTTATGTTTTTTAGTTACTCATGATGTTTGAACCAAAATGTCACATGATACTAAACCATTTGATTCAATAATGTGTCACTATTTTGTAATTAATATGAAAACAGATATAATAGTAGATTATGAAAATATTTAAGTAATTATCAATTTAATTAGAACATTATTTAGTTAATTTAGAAGTTTGGGTTACGAAAAGTTCAAAAAATCCATAAGGAAAAGTCTATACAATGGGAAAAAATAATTTTTGTTATTTTAATGAGTTTGTGGTATCTATTTAATGAAATACCTATATAGATACTATATGGATATTTGGTTCTACCAAAAACATACCTTGGGATAATTACCCAAAATATGGTTTGTTTTACATTTACCTAATCTTCTACCTAGGCATGATTAGTGGGCCTTATTGCACACCTTTTTAGTAATCCAATGGGATATTCATTGGTTTAATAAAATCATCTTAAAAAACTATTATGGATATTATATTTTTAATGTAAATGTTTTTATTAATTTCAAAAATTATTTGTTCACATAAACCATGAATTATCTTCTTCAATGATAATAATGTAAAAAATTCGGATATCATATGATTTGAAATTAGAATTTATTTTCACTCGAGAATAAATTATTTAATCATGTATTATTGACTTCTATATTTTTAAAACCTTTTGTATTTTATAAATTGATCGGATCCCAGAATAACCCGAGAAACAACCCTAGTGAGGGGAAATTAAATGATTATTCAAAGTAAAATTCATTATAAAATTTGTGGTATATTTAGAAAAATCATGGAAGGACTCACAATGCAGTATCTAAATGTGGATTAATATAAAAAAACACGTATAATTCCCTCTATCAACCATGAATGATAAATTATCCATCAATTTATTAATTCACTAATGACTACTGACATTTAGTTGATTCTCTGATCAACTTGTTATGGAATTTTTGTTTAACTCAATTGATAAGAACATTTATATTATACACAATTATTATAAAGATAAATTATCATTTTTCATCCATTATTTAGATAAGAAATATGATATATGGAGGAAATTAAAAATAAATAGAAAGTTGGAACATCAAATAAATAAAAAATTTTGGTATGGTATTAAGAATATATTTTTTGGAAAGTATTTGCCTCTAAATATTCTATAATAGAGAGAAAAATAATTTCTAGAGATTATGAAAATGAATAGTGACTCTATAATATCTTTGGAGTTGAATTTTGTAAGGATTTAAAGGAGAGACTTGGTTTTCGTCATCATCAATGATAGAAAAATAGATATATTTTTTAGTGTGTCACTACCAAATCTCTAAAAGTATATAACTATTTGAGTACATCGTAGTTATAATGAATAATTTCAATGTTTTCCAAAGATAGAGAGGATGTTTGGAGTATGGTCTCATTGATATGGATATAATATGAAAATAATATAATTTTAATCCTTCATATCCAATGAAAATGTTGGAATGATGATCCAACCACTAACATGTTTATTATGTGTATGTAATCCTTATATTAATTTCATTAATGGAAAAAAATGTTTGATTTTGGGAGAAAATGCCACTAAACTCATAATTTTAAAATATACATGAGGATGATTTCCTATATGATAATGAATATCAGGACATATCACAAGGAAACACCAATGGTACAATGATCAAATTATTATAAAAATTGGAACTATTAAAAACCTTATACTAAATCAAGGGTTTTGATTTTAGTCCATTCAAACCACCACCAAAACCAATGGAATAATTGTAATCTTATTTCATCTCCATATCTATAGTAGAGCATTAAAATGGTTTCATACTAGAAACACCTCCTATCATTAATGATACAAAATAGTTTCACTTGATTATGGTTCTACACATTCCTTTATATCCTACAATTTTTCTGGAATACTTTAATCAAATTTCCAATAACATGATGTATATATTTTTATAAAAACTCATAGTTGTGTGATAACTGCATATCTATTTCTTCACACCTTTTCCATTATCATATGAGGGGAAAAAACATAAAAAAAATTATTATCATTCCATTGGTAGAATTTTACATTATAATGATAAGGGATTGGATCTCATTATATAGGTTTCAAATCAACTATCTAGATAAGGAAAACTCTATCTATAATCTTAGACATCCTAGAATATTATACATATTAATGTAATATCAAAAATGACATATATAAATCCATCAATAGTGTGGGTGGTGATACCTAGGGATGAATAATATATTTCTAAAATTGTAGTCTCAATGGAAAGTATCAACCTTGAGGAATTTATAATTTTGAGAGATTATATAGATGTATTTCATGAAGAATTTTCTCAAAACTCCGACAAATCATGGGGTGGAATTTAAAATTTAAATCATATTAGAATACACTCATATCTTTAAATTACCCTATAATATGACCCTACTATAACTAAATGATCAAACATGTAGGTAAAATATAATTTAACAAAGGTGATCATACTCCCCTATGCATTACTTTGGGGGTTGTCCTTGAAAATATTTATGAAATTGGATATATATATATATATATTGTTATGAATTAATTACCATGTTCTCGAAAATGCCACTATAAATAACTAGAATCTACTTTAAGGGATTTATTACTTTTTCAATCAACTTAAAAGAGGTCAGAAATTCTATAAGTATGATCTTATTTATAATCATGTTCCGCAAATGTTAATGATATATGTTGTTTAAAAGTTATATTTTCATAAATGATATAGGCTCCATGACTAAATAGAGATTCCATTCAATCAAACAAATTCCCATTAAATCCTCATCTAATTGATGAATATAGTTTTATATACAACCATATAAAATTTTATGTATCCTTTACTAATGATAATATCATTTACTCCATGTGAATGGAAGAACATGACCATCAACTAAGGATTGTTCCAGACAAATTAATTAAAATGAATATTAAATGTTTATAAATAATTACTTTTGTATGTAGTAAGTCACATGATTTAGTATTATGCTAAAAAATGTGGTAATTTCTACTGACCCTTCATAGATAAAGGAAATTGAGGATTGTCTTATACCCTCACGTGTCTTAGAGATAGATAGTCTCTGAATATTACAAAGGTAATACCAATGATTGTGAGGAACATCTCCGGACTGTATATCTGATAGCATAATTTATCTCATAAAGTGGTAATTTAGTTCTAGACATTAGAATTTCGTGAAATATTTATGATTTTTAATAATAGGTTAATCCTAAATACTATACTCACACTACAATCATGTTGAATTGTGTTAATTAGATATATTGATGCCCCAAAAAAGGATTGGGTTTTTACAAATGAATAATTATAATGTTGTGTCATATTACCCATAATAGTTGAATATCTAGTTGAAAAAATACTTAATAATTTATTTTGATTTAGTAGGTGTGTGCTCTATAGTGATGTTTTGGTGTAAATACCGTTATGGAGATTTTTGTGACACACACACTCATATATATTAAAAGACTCAATATATCAACATGAAACATAAAATACAATTATATTTAATAATGTATTGTAATTAAACTGTTATCTACCATCTTTGAAATTCGAATAAGGTAGTAGATTCTCTTAGACAAATATAACCAAATATTTTATCATTAGTCTATATTAAAAATATGACATCATCATGGTTATGAAAATGACAGATGTGAAAATGATAATGTTATGGAATATATCATTAATTCATAAAATGATTTCTTAAACATATAAACAATATTAGATAAAGGATGCTCAAATGGATTATTCAGAGCATCAAAATAATTTTATGATGAATTAAAATAGATGTTATATAAATTTAAATTCATCCAATATGGTTTCTATTTTTTCATTATTTGTTCTGTTATTATCACTTGAGATAAATAAATACATATTGAATAAATATCAAAAATAATATTTATCCATCCATCCTTAATGAACTATGACTTATCTCTATCTTCAACATCACATTTGTAGGGATAACATGAGTAAATACATTATTTATTATAACTGAAACTGTTTATGAAATTTGCATGATATATAATAGTGTGATGTTTTAAAATGGATGATGCATACATTACACAATACAACGTGGAAATGTGAGAACATCACCATGGTCTTTTTCCCTAGTTTATAGAACACACCTAATAGGACCAATGTGTTTTGCATGCTGATTAGCATACTAAAAAAGACATCAATCTTTATCACTATTTGGGAGAATTTATCTCTTTAACAACAAGAAATGAAATATTTCAAAAACATTAGTTTCATCCATAGGGCATAAAATTTGAACTTTTTTATCATGATCCAAGCATGAATTATAATGTTTTTAGAATTATTCAACATGCTCTGAATACTGAATTAAATTTTAGTACTACCAATCATCCCGAATTGATGTCCAATCTAGAAAGAAATGTTAGATAGTAGGTTAAATTGTTATATTGTTATAAAAATAATTTTTTATGTATGGGACCGGCATCACACATTAGTAGATTTTATATATAATATTATATTCCAATAATTTTTTTATATATCACCATATAAAAATCCATAATGGATTAAATGAAGAACTAATATATGGTTTTAAAATTATGAACCCTTTGGGATATGATCAATAATAAAATGATGGGGGATTTAATATTGGTGATTTTTTAAACAACTGAAGTATTTTTTATCCAACATCCTATTAGACTATTGTGTGTGGAGCCCATCACTATTGTTACATAACTTTTCACTACATGGTAGAAAAAGATGATATTTTTAGGTTTAGTTTTATTTGGAATAAGGTAAATAATACATGAAAACATAACAAAATCTTCTAGTCCACATTAATGGATTATTCAGGGTGTCCTACAAAGTTACAATTACTAAATCTCATAACATTAGTGGAATACATTAAAGGAAATGGGTGAGCATGATACTAATTAAGGTAAATAGTTTATATGTGATCATAAGGAAAATCTTTAAGAAAATGTGTGATAACATCATAGAATGATCCTGATAAAATGAGGCATATGAGAGTAAAATGAACATGAATAGTAATAAATAAATTTCATTAAGACATTAAAATGTGGAATTCATTGGAATATCATCATGGTTTGTCACCAACGAATTGTAAATGAAAATTACCTATGTTGTCCCCCAAGGTATAATAAACCATGTCATATATGGAGATTAAATTTTGTACCCAATGCATTGAATTGTTAGTCGGGAACACTATTCATAGGATTTAACTAATATAATCCTCATAGATTATAATCAAAAAATTAATTAATAACCCATGGAGAATGAAAAATGAGATTCTTATCCATTTAAGGGTCTTCCAAAACATTTTAAAGACATGATCATCTTATCATTTATACTCAACTAAGTGGGAATGCATGTTTATAAAGTGTAAACACATGAATCCAATGTATAATTTTCATTTATTTATGAATAATATTAGAAAATAAAGAGTATTGATTATTCATAATTATAAAATAAAATAGAATTTCATATGTACAGATAAAAGATTGAGGAGAAATTTTTTTCCACAAGATGGATTTAAAAATTTGTTTTAGAAAATGGAAAATGATAGGTGGAAAGGGACTCTCAATGATAGAAAAATTATTTACTATTATGATTTTGATTAAAATGAAAATAAAATAATGTTTTAAAACATTTAGATGACATATAAAAATAGGTTCTTGAATTTTATAGAAAGAAATGATGATTCCCATGCCTTGAAATGTTACTCTTAAATCATGGGGAATGGAAACATGGGTGATTGACAACACCTTGTGGGGTTACCCTTGTGAGTAAAGACAATTATAACATCATTGAGGATGTACTTTAAGTGAATGAAAATGGAGAAATCAGTTGGTATTTATAGAATAGTGGAGGAGTTGTTTAATAACATCTATATATAGGCCTCTAATATCTATCTTGTGGAAAATGAATAACCAATGTCTTAACTGTGGATTTAACTCAAGGTTTAAAAATTTGAGTCAAATTTTATGTAATTTTGATCCACTAGAACTGATCATCATTTTTATTTCTTATTTTGGCATGGGAAAAATTATTTTCCACAAAGTTATATTTTGAAATTAATAGATTCCCTTTTAGGCTACATAAATCCATCTATAGGTTTAGAAATAGATTAAAATATATTTAAATACTACATTTTAATAGAAAAATTTCTTACTCATATAATGTTGTAAATTAATAATTTCACATATATGATATAAAGACCCGTAAAATTCAAGGGAAATTTTTTCTTAATATTCTTTGGAATTTTACAAGAACACGGTTTCTGACGGCACCTGATTCCGAGGCACGGAGTGCCCGGAATCAATTTCCAAAGTTTAGCTCGGGTACGTTCAGTGAACGAATGGGCGGGAATTTCTAACTTTTGAACCGGTGCCCGGAATCAAATTCTGAGGGCACCAATGAACTCGCAGCCCCGATATTCTCTTAAGGAGACCTTTTCCGAGGTTGCATTTATTTCGGGTTGAGAGTTAGTTTTTGGGTTTTTAGAATAAGTTAAATAAAATTTGTGGAATACAAATTTTTATTTTTAACTTGTTGTTTTTTTAAAACCTCCCATAGGGAGTTGGGGGTGGGACCCACAACCACTTAACCTCCCTTGGGAGGATTAAGTGTGGTGGGGCCCACACGAACCCCAACTCCTCAACTTCTCTCAAAAACTCCCCTTTAACCCTTTTCAATTAATATTTGACAACTTGGTTTAATTAACTAAGGTGGGTTGTTTTGAATTTCAATCCTTTGAAATTCAAGTTGTTATTTGCGTAAATAAAATAAGCCTTAGCTTATTTTATTTTGGTTATCCATCTTGAGAGGATTTTAGAGCTCCTTCTTCTTCTTCAAACATTGACGAAGAACACGAAGAACACTCAAGCTCCGACGAAGAACGCCGCTCCTCTCTTCTTCGTAGCCGGTTGTTTCTGAAGATCGACGACGCCTTCCGTGTCAACGAAAGGGAACGCCGCTTCCTCCTCGGACTTCCTTCGTCGGCTTATGAAGATTCACCAACGACGTACCTCTTCGGACGTACCTCTTCGTCAACGGAATTGACGAACGTTTACCGCGACCCCCGACCTCTGCGACGTTGTCTTCCGCGGGTCGTTGATGAACATCATACTTGAAACCCAGGTAGGGGTTTAATTATTTCTTTTGTTCATGATTTATACCCGAGAATATTTTTTCGTGAAATTTATCCAATTGTTAGCAATTAACGCGAGGGGGCCGGACCGTGCGAACACAGCCGAACCTCCTCCTTTTCATATTGATTTTTGTTGTGGATTGAGACGGGTGAGGCGCGGTGCCGTCGCACCGCGCATGATCATACGACAAGAAATGCGTGGCGCCGTCGGGCCGCGTTTTAAAGTAATGCAAAGATGCGATGCCGCTGCGCCGCGTCGAAGAGAGTTGAAGGCGCCGCGGCCAGAGCGGGGCCCCGGCGGTGGGGCACGGTGTCATCGCACCGTGCCGAATGACGAAGGCCGCGGCCGGTTCCGGGCCGCGGCGGGACGAGAGGACCGGAGGCTAGCTGGGCCGCCGGTGTCGGAAGCCGGAAGGGGGGACCGGCCTTGCCGGTCCCGTTGAGGAAGAACCGGCCGGGCATGTTGGGCCGGCCGGAAGGGAGAAGGACCGGGGGAATAAATTCCCCCGGCTGGCCAAAACCGGCCCCCCATAATGGGGGGGGGGGGGGCGGTTACACCAAGGGGGGCAGCGCCCCCCCCCCCCCCCCCGTTTTTTTTCAAAAGCAGGCCCCCACGAGGGGGGGCCGATTCTCCAAGGTGCGGCACCCAGCCGCGCCGCCAGCAGAGAAGTGGGGGCCTTGCCCCCCCACGTGGCACCCGAGCGGCGCCCAGGCCGCGCCGCCGCCGGCCGGGCCGCGCCACCGCGCCGGACCGCGCCACCGCACCGGGACGGGTCGACCTGGTTCGGGACGACCCAGGGGGGGGGGGGGTCGGGCCGGGTCGGCCCGAACCCGGACCTGGACCCCCCGTTTTCGAAACGACTTCGGTCTTTCGGCCATAACTTGAGCCACAGACATTCGATTGACGAACCGTCAATGGAGATGCGATCCTTGGATCGATACGGTCGATTTGGTATATCAGACTCAATGTTTCGGAATGCATTGGGTTCGTCCGGGTTGGTTCGTTCACGAAAACAACCGGGCCTTTGGAGCAGAAACACTCATATATTGAGCTACGAACGTCCGATTAACATGCCGTCAGCTTTGTTGTGTTCCTCTTAGTGAGATGGATCTTTTGGCATACTCCGCCCGAGGTTTGGACGCAGGTGGAGTACGGTCGGGTTGGTTTTGCGTTAAAAACCCACCGGGCCCCTTGGACGAAAAAGCCAATAACTCTCACACCGGGCGTCCGAACGACGCGCCGTCTGTTGCGTTGAGTTCCTGTTAACGATACGAAACTTTTGGATACATCAACTCTGGAATTAGTGACAGCTGATGTATCAGCCTCTCGGCTCGTGGAGCAGACCCTCCGAACGAGCTTGCTGTGTGCGGGAACCCTAGTGCTGGCTGCGACTACTACTGCTACTGCTACTGCTACTGCTACTGTGACTGCGACAACGACAGTACAGAGATCCTGTGTGGATTCGACGATGACTACAGCACTCAACGATCCTACGTGGATCAGTGCTACAGGTCCTGTGTGGGCCCGATCCTGTGTGGGTCCGATCCTGTGTGGGTCTTTGCGCTCAGCGGTCCTGTGTGAACCAGCGCCTACAGGTCCTGTGTGGGCCCGATCCTGTGTGGGTCTTTTGCGGGGGTTAGTTACCTATCGATCCTTCGTGGGTCCGATGACTTAGATGGATCAAAGATCATCTTTATCGTCTTTCGAAGATGTATACCTGTGTGAGCTGAATCCTGTTGCTTTCCTGTGTGGATTGGGTTTTGCTTTCCTGTGTGGAATACGTTTTCTTTCCTGTGTGGACTGAGTTGTACTTGGTCTCGGAGGTTGGAGCGTATTTGAAATTGATGACTTAGGTATATGTATGGGCATATACCTAAGCAGTGTCGGTTGTTACTTCGTGATTGTACCTTTCTTTGTGGTTTATCCTTTGTGGATTTTGAGAGAACTTCAGGGGTCTCGGGGTCCCTACTGAGTAGTTTATACTCACCCCTGCACGGGCTATGCCTGCACTACGTTGTGTTGGTTGTAGACGATGGACAGAGTTGATCTTGGCTGAGGCTTGCAGAGCAGGACGGTACCTGGAGGTGGACCACT
The DNA here is from genome assembly GCA_963277665.1 of Viscum album. Classification (NCBI taxonomy): domain Eukaryota; kingdom Viridiplantae; phylum Streptophyta; class Magnoliopsida; order Santalales; family Viscaceae; genus Viscum; species Viscum album. The sequence goes on from OY728156.1 coordinate 1,083,713,076, forward strand.
GGTCGGGACGTGCTCGGAGCGGACGGCGGGACCCGAGGAGTAGTGGAGCTATCTGTACCCACCCTTCAGGTGGGATTTCTAGTGGACAGCTCGGTGTTGCAGTTTTTCTTTTCAGTTGTTGTTTTCCCTTTCGTGTTGTACTTTACTTTCAGATTGGGTTTGTATACTGGCCCATTTACTTTTCCGCACATTCATTTGTACTCTGTTTTTACTTAGTGTTTATTTCCCGCTTGCTTACTCTGTGGTGTTTGTTTACTTTACAAAGGCAATGCCTTCCCTTTTACCGGGATTTACGCCTTGGTGCTAGTCGCCAGCCCCTGGCCTATGGAAAGGCGGGCTTGGGGTAGTCACGGCACGGAGCCCGAGAGCGGGGCGTGACAAATTGGTATCAGAGAATTTCGGTTCTACCACGAACTCTGATCTTTTCTATGTGGAGCAATAATGTTTAGCGTATTGAGTGTGGTTCTCAGTCCAGGGAGTCCAGTGTTGGTGCGGCGGCCGACGTATCCGTACACCAGGACCCTGACTTATGATTTCCGACTTAATTCACGAAAACATTGATTGCGTGTGTGTTTCAAAGTTTTCTTTGTGATTACTTATATCAGCACACCAGGTATATTGTTCTGACCGTGGCGCACCTGTTTCCTTTTAAGGAGGGCCCCAGGACGGCAGCCAGCTAGGGTTCTGAGAGTCGAGTGTGACGACAGCCCACCGAGCGACGAGGCTTCGGTGCAGGGCCCTTTTTCAGCAGTGGCACCGGCGGTAGCTCTACCCGTTGAACCACCGATAATTCCAGCACCAGACGCTGACGATGCACGACGCCTCAGCGCACTGCATGAGTTTCAGCGCCAGGAACCACCCAAGTTTCGCAGGGAGACGGATCCCCAGGAAGCCGAGGACTGGCTGGAGGCAGTGGTACGTGTGTTTAGGCTAGTGAGGACACCAGCAGACCTCCTGGTGATCCTCGCTGCGAGCCTACTGCATGCACCAGCGGGCCGATGGTGGAGCTTGATGCTCTAGGTGCACGATGAGGCTTCTCTTCTATGGAAGGACTTTGAGAGCCTCTTCTGCTCGGAGTTCGTCCCAGCCACCCTTCGTGCGGTGCGTATCCAGGAGCATCTTCAGCTGCGGCCGGGCAGCATGGTGGTCGCTTAGTACTCGGCGAGATTTACTGATCTCTCGCGCTACTCGACCGACATGGTACGGGACCCATTCTTCCGGGCCCAGAATTTCAAGCAGGGATTGAGACACGAGATCAGGGCATCGCTGATCTCCCTCAGTATTCCGACTCAGACAGGAGTACTAGAGTGGGCCCTTTTGATCGAGAGCTTCCTTGCTGAGTCTACACCAGCACCGAGACCCACCGCAGGGCGGCACGTGGCAGAGTCATCTGCAGCAGGCAGTCGACAGATGACTCAGGGGTTCAGGCAGACCAGACCTTCAGGCAGACGACCTCACGACACTGGCTCAGCAGTGCGGGGCACATAGCGAGGAGCCAGTCTTTCGAGAGGCAGGCAGTGCTACTCGTGCGGCGGCCAGGGCCACATGGCTCGTGACCGCCCGACCCGCCGTGCCGAGGAGCAGCAGACGGTTGAGCGACAACCGAGGCAAAGGCAGAGGGTCGACCGTGGTAGTCCGCAGGGAGGAGGCGGACGAGGCAGAGGAGCTGGACAAGCAGCAGGTGGTGGGAGACGCTTTGAGGAACTTCCACCACCACCACCAGGAGGTCCACCCCGACCACAGGGAGCAGGCGGGCAGAGACAGGCTCAGCTCCAGGCAACAGAGGCCTACGACCACGGCGCACCCGAGATGATTCGAGGTACTATATGTGTCTATTCCACCCTTGATACAGTACTTATAGACACAGGAGCAAGTCACTCTTTCATAGCCGCTGCCCTTGTTCGGAGCTCGGAGATTCCGACAGAGCCGTTGGCTCGATCCTTGCGGCTAGAGACTCCTACGGGAGCAGACTCGATGATTACGCACTGGTGCCGGCAGTGTGAGCTTACTCTAGGAGGCGAGAGCTTCGGCTGGGATCTTCTGGTAGCAGCGTCGAGGCCTTACGACGTCATCTTGGGCATGGATTGGCTATCTACGGTCCATGCACATATTGACTGTTTTAGGCGCAAGGTGAGATGTGTATGCACCGACGGGAGCAGGTTCACCTTCACCGGCGAGAAGGGAGCCTTAGCAGCATAGGATGGACTTCCGCGGAGGAGAGGACAGCCCATCACTCATCAGTTGGCTAGCCTCATCCTTGGAGCAGTTGACGTACGGAGTCCTGGTTTTCCTGCAGTGGTGGATCAGTTTGCAGACGTTTTTTCCGAAGACATTCCAGGGCTACCTCCTCACAGAGAGGTAGACTTTTATATTGACTTGTACCCCGGGACAACCCCGATATCCACTCCAGCATATCGGATGGCCCCCGCCGTGCTTCGAGAGATACAGGTACACTTGGAGGACTTTCAGGGCAAGGGGTTCATCCGACCTAGTGTTTCACCCTGGGCTTCCCCGATATTGTTCGCCAAGAAGGCGGACGTGAGCTTGCGACTTTGTGTTGACTATCGTCGCCTAAACCAGGTGACAGTGAGGAACAAGTATCCACTACCGAGGATTGATGTCCTCTTTGATCAGCTCAAGGGAGCACGGTGGTTCTCGAAGATAGACCTCAGGTCAGGCTATCATCAGCTCAGAGTCAGAGACGAGGATGTGCAGAAGACGACCTTCAGATGTCGGTATGGCCACTATGAGTTCTTGATTATGCCTTTCGGTGTAACCAATGCTCCAGCAGTGTTCATGGCTCTCATGAACAGGATCATTCAGCCATACCTCGATCGGTTTGTCGTGTTCTTTATCGACGACATTCTGATTTACTCGACGACTGAGGAGGAGCACGCCTATCACTTGTGAGTTGTACTAGACACACTCCGAGAGCACCAGCTTTATGGTAAGCTCTCGAAGTGTCAGTTCTGGATACGTGAGGTGCACTTCTTGGGACACGTTATCTCTGAGGCGGGAGTTGTAGTGGATCCTACAAAGATCGAGGCTGTGTTAGCATGGGAGCCACCCAGGAGCGTGACTATGTTTCGGAGTTTCTTGGGACTAGCTGGATACTATCGGAGATTCGTACCAGACTTCTCTAGAGTTGTGGAACCTCTCACATCTTTGACAAAGAAGGGGAAACCCTTCGTGTGGTCAGACAGATGTCAGCAGAGCTTCCAGGAGCTGAGATAGAGATTGACTAGCGCACCTATCTTGAGGTTGCCTGAGGAGGGATTAGGGTACGTAGTTTATTGCGACGCATCAGGCACCAGACTCGGTTACATCCTAATGCAGGAGCGGGCAGTGATCACCTATGGATCACAACAGTTGAGGCCACATGAGCAGAACTACGCTACCCATGACCTGGAGTTGGCGGCGGTGGTCTTCGCTCTGAAGACATGGCAGCACTATTTGATGGGCGAGCGCTTTACAGTCTTTTCTGATCATCAGAGTCTCAGGTATATCTTTTCAAAGAAGGACCTGAACCTGAGACAGAGGCGACGGCTTGAGTTCCTCTAGGAATATGACTTTGAGATAGTCTATACTCCTAGGAAGGGGAACGTAGTAGCTGATGCCCTCAGCAGGAGGACGGGCATACAGATATTTGAGGAGGCGATGGAGCAGCTAGCCTCTTTGCAGATATCCTTCGTGGCTAGAGATGGAGCAGCCTTCCTCCAGTCTCTCACAGTCACCCCTCCACTACTGCAGCGGGTCAGAGAGGCACAACGTGAGGATGCTGACTGTGAGACACAGCGTGCACAGATATCCTCGGGACAGGCACCTGATGGTTTTTCCCTTGGAGCAGAGCACGACATCCTTTTCAGAGGACATACCATGGTACCAGTCGCTTTGCGAGAGGAGGTGCTGAGAGAGTTTCATACTTCTCCTTTGGCGGTACATCCTGGAGTGGCGAAGATGTACCAGGATCTCAGACGACAGCACTGGTGGCCGGGCATGAAGAAGGCTGTAGCAGAGTTCGATTCTCGATGCCTCACCTGCCAGCAGGTGAAGGAAGAACATCAGGTACCAGCAGGCTTGGTACATCCCTTGGAGGTCCCGGAGTGGAAGTGGGACAGGATATCTATGGAAATCGTTACTGGACTTCCATGCACTTCTAGAGTTCACGACTCCATCTGGGTGATTGTTGACCGACTCACCAATTCGGCGCACTTCTTACCCATCAGAGAGCAGGGCTCAGTGGAGATCTTGGGACGTATCTACGTTCAGGAGATTGTGCGGCTCCACGGAGTTCCATCATCTATCGTCTTCGATCGAGATGCTCGCTTTACTTCCCGTATTTGTAAGGGGTTATAGGAGGCGTTCGGGATGCAGCTACGTCTGAGCACAGCCTTTCACCCTCAGACGGATGGTCAGACAGAGAGGACCATCCAGACTCTCGAGGACATGCTCCGCGCATGTGTCCTCGACTTTGGTCGTAGCTGGGAGGACCACCTACCCTTGGTGGAGTTTGCGTACAACAACAGATACCACTCCACCATCGGGATGGAACCGTACGAGGCATTGTACGTCCGACCTTGTAGATCTCCTTTGTGCTGGACAGACCCAGGGAAGTCAGCACTTGTGGGACCGGAGATGGTCCAGGCCATAATAGAGATGGTCCAGGTCATCCAGGAGCGGATGGGGACAGCTCAGAGCCGGCAGAAGTCATACGCTGATAGGAGGCGGAGGCCACTAGAGTTTGAGGATGGCGACCACGTCTACTTGAAGGTCTCACCTCGACATGGTATTCAGAGATTTGGTCGAGGCGGCATGTTATCTCCGCGCTTCATCGGACCCTTCCAGGTCCTCAACATGATTGGCGAGGTGGCCTATCGCCTGGCTCTACCACCTCAGTTGCACCGGGTGCACGACGTCTTCCATGTATCTCAGCTGAGGAGATACGTGCATGACCTGACGCACATCATTGACCATGGGGAGCTTGACATTGACGATGGGGCGACTTGTACGGAGGTCCCGGTGGAGATAGAGGATCGACAGGAGCGGGTCCTACATGGGCGATAGATTCCTCTTGTGCACATCATATGGCAACACGGGAACCTCCAGGAGAGCACTTGGGAGCGGGAGTCTCAGATGCATGCTCAGTACCCTCATTTATTTCCCTAGTTTTTGATGTATCTTTACGGGGACGTAAAGCCCTAAGGTGGGAGTAATGTAAAGACCCGTAAAATCAAGGGAAATTTTTTCTTAATATTCTTTGGAATTTTACAAGAACGCGGTTTCTGACGGCACCTGATTCCGAGGCACGGAGTGCCCGGAATCAATTTCTGAAGTTTGGCTCGGGTACGTTCAGTGAACGAACGAGCGGGAATTTCTAACTTTTGAACCGGTGCCCGGAATCAAATTCTGAGGGCACCGATGAACTCGCAGCACCGATATTCGCTTAAGGAGACCTTTTCCGAGGTTGCATTTATTTCGGGTTGAGAGTTAGTTTTTGGGTTTTTAGAATAAGTTAAATAAAATTTGTGGAATACAAATTTTAATTTTTAACTTGTTGTTTTTTTTAAAACCTCCCATAGAGAGTTGGGGGTGGGACCCACAACCACTTAACCTCCATTGGGAGGATTAAGTGTGGTGGGGCCCACACGAACCCCAACTCCTCAACTTCTCTCAAAAACTCCCCTTTAACCCTTTTCAATTAATGTTTGACAACTTGGTTTAATTAACTAAGGTGGGTTGTTTTGAATTTCAATCCTTTGAAATTCAAGTTGTTATTTGCGTAAATAAAATATGCCTTAGCTTATTTTATTTTGGTTATCCATCTTGAGAGGATTTGAGAGCTCCTTCTTCTTCTTCAAACATTGACGAAGAACACGAAGAACACTCAAGCTCCGACGAAGAACGCCGCTCCTCTCTTCTTCGTACCCGGTTGTTTCCGAAGATCTACGACGCCTTCTGTGTCAACGAAAGGGAACGCCGCTTCCTCCTCGGACTTCCTTCGTCGGCTTATGAAGATTCACCAACGACGTACCTCTTCGGACGTACCTCTTCGTCAATAGCATTGACGAACGTTTACAGCGACGCCTGACCTCCGCGACGTTGTCTTCCGCGGGTCGTTGATGAAAATCATACTTGAAACTGAGGTAGTGGTTTAATTATTTCTTTTGTTCATGATTTATACCGAAGAATATTTTTTCGTGAAATTTATCCAATTTTTAGCAATTAACGCGAGGGGGCCGGGCCGTGCGAACACGGCCGAACCTCCTCCTTTTCATATTGATTTTTGTTGTGGGTTGAGACGGGTGAGGCGCGGTGCCGTCGCACCGCGCAGGATCATACGACATGAAATGCGTGGCGCCGTCGGGCCGCGTTGTAAAGTAATGCAAGGACGCGACGCCGTCGCGCCGCGTCGAAGAGAGTTGAAGGCGCCACGGCCGGAGCGGGGCCGCGGTGGTGGGGCACGGTGTCGTCGCACCGCGCCGAACGATGAAGGTCACGGCCGGTTCCAGGCCGCGGCGGGACGAGAGGACCGGCGGCTATCCGGGCCGCCGGTGTCGGAAGCCGGAAGGGGGGACCGGCCTTGCCGGTCCCGTTGAGGAAGAATCGGCTGGCCATGTTGGGCCGGCCGGAAGGGAGAAGGACCGGGGGAATAAATTCCCCCGACTGGCCAAAACCGGCCCCCCATAATGGGGGGGGGGGGGCGGTTACACCAAGGGGGGGCAGCGCACCCCTGTTTTTTTTTTCAAAAGCAGGCCCCCACGAGGGGGGGCCGGTTCGCCAAGGCGCGGCACCCAGCCACGCCGCCAGCAGAGAAGCGGGGGCCTTGCCCCCCGCACGTGGCACCCGAGCGGTGCCCGGGCCGCGCCGCCGCCGGCCGGGCCGCGCCGCCGCGCCGGACCGCGCCGCCGGCCGGGCCGGGTCGGACCCGGGCTGACCCGGGGGGGGGGGGGGTCGGGCCGGGTCGGCCCGGACCCGGACCTGGACCCCCCGTTTTCGAAACGACTTCGGTCTTTCGGCCATAACGTGAGCCACAGACCTCCGATTGACGAACCGTCAACGGCGATGTGATCCTTGGATCGATACGGTCGATTCGGTATATCGCACTCAATGTTTCGGAATACTTTGTGTTTGGCCGGGTTGGTTCGTTCACGAAAACAATCGGGCCTTCGGAGCGGAAACTCTCATATCTTGAGCTACGAACGTCTGATTGACATGCCGTCAGCTTTGTTGTGTTCCTCTTAGTGAGACGGATCTTTTGGAATACTCCGCCCAAGGTTTGGACGCAGGTGGAGTACGGTCGGGTTGGTTTTTCCTTAAAAACCAACCGGGCCCCTAGGACGAAAAAGCCAATAACTCTCAGACCGGGCGTCTGATCGACGCGCCGTCTGTTGCGTTGAGTTCCTGTTGACGATACAGAACTTTTGGATACATCAACTCTGGACTTAGTTACATTTTATGTATCAGCCTCTCGGCTCGTGGAGTGGACCCTCCAAACGAGCTTGCTGTGTGCGGGAACCCTAGTGCTGGCTGCGACTACTACTGCTACTGCTACTGCTACTGCTACTGTGACTGCGACGACGACAGTACAGAGATCCTGTGTGGATTCGACGACGACTACAGCACTCAGTGATCCTACGTGGATCAGTGCTACAGGTCCTGTGTGGGCCCGATCCTGTGTGGGTCTGATCCTGTGTGGGTCTTTGCGCTCAGCGGTCCTGTGTGAACCAGCACCTACAGGTCCTGTGTGGGCCCGATCCTGTGTGGGTCTTTTGCGGGGGTTAGTTACCTATCGATCCTTCGTGGGTCCGACAACTTAGATGGATCAGAGATCATCTTTATCGTCTTTTGAAGATGTATACCTGTGTGAGATGAATCTTGTTGCTTTCCTGTGTGGATTGAGTTTTGCTTTCCTGTGTGGAATACGTTTACTTTCCTGTCTGGACTGAGTTGTACTTGGTCTCGGAGGTTGGAGCGTATTTGAAATTGATGACTTAGGCATATGTATGGGCATATACCTAAGCAGTGTCGGTTGTTACTTCGTGATTGTACCTTTCTTTGTGGTTTATCCTTTGTGGATTTTGAGAGACCTTCAGGGGTCTCGGGGTCCCTACTGAGTAGTTTATACTCACCCCTGCACGGGCTATGACCGCACTACATTGTGTTGGTTGCAGATGACGGACAACGTTGATCTTGGCTGAGGCTTGCAGAGCAGGACGGTACCTGGAGGTGGACCACTGGGCGGGACGTTCTCGGAGCGGACGGCGGGACCCGAGGAACAGTGGAGCTATCTGTACCCACCCTTCAGGTGGGATTTCCAGTGGACAGCTCGGTGTTGCAGCTTTTACTTTTCAGTTGTAGTTTTCCCTTTCGAGTTGTACTTTACTTTCAGATTGGGTTTGTATACTGGCCCATTTACTTTTCTGCACTTTCAGTTGTACTCTGTTTTTACTTAGTGTTTATTTCCCGTTTGCTTACTCTGTGGTGTTTGTTTACTTTACAAAGGCAATGCCTTCCCTTTTTACCGGGATTTACACCTTGGTGCTAGTTGCCAGCCCCTGGCCTATGGAAAGGCGGGCTTGGGGTAGTCACAGCACGGAGCCCGAGGGCGGGGCGTGACATATGACATATTTTTGAAATCCTTAAACATAATAAATAACCCACTATTTTTTTACTATTCATTTAAAAATGTATTTTATAAAATTCTAAAAAATTCACCATAGCATAATTTTAACTTTATAAAATAAAAAATGATTTTTTATTATCATAATATTTCTATAAATAATATATTTGTATCTTTTAAATATAAAAATCCTTATTAGTTAAAGAAAAAATGAATTATACGGTTGATTCAAATATTCTACAGTTTAATATTTCTTAGGATATAATAAAATTAGTTTTTATTTTCAACGTAAATAATATTTTTTACCAAATATTTAATTAAAATAAATATTATATAGTATAAATTGATTTTTTATAAACACATAAATTTTTCTAAAATTACAAAAAAAAAAAGGAAAATAATTCATTAAAATTTTCTCTAAATTAAACCTATATTTTATTAGGAAAAATTATTATTAAAATGTAATTGGTGTGAAAACAATTTATACAATAGAAATAAACATTATGTAACTAAGACCTAGACACATAACCCCTTCACAAACCCATTAACCACCTAAGGGTAAGGTATGAAATGGTGATAGATTCATGACACAGCTCAGCTAAAATTGATAGAGTATAAATTTATACAATCATGAACTTATCCAATTTTCATTTTCATTATAGCTTCAATAATTTTAAGTGCCCATATTAGTGTGAATCACTAAGAGGGGGAGGGGTTGAATCAATTATCCTTTTTAAATCTTTTTAAATATTGATTCTTTATCAATTAAACCTCTATGAATTTTTAAGGGCTTGATCCACTCTTTTTGTATGTCACAACCTTTATTCAAATGATGCAGTAAATGTAAAGCCACAGGACACACAGTTTTAAAATGTTCTTCTCCAAAATCCTACGTCCTTTCCATGTTGGTGAAACTCCCCAACATGGATACTCCACTATAATCTTTCACAATTACAATTTTCATTACATAGTCACACTATACCTATCCTAAGTCCCATAAGAGGGTCATTATACTACATCCCACAGTGTTACCAGAGTCCCACTGGCCTGCTTCAGCTTCCACCGAAGACTTCTCCAACCTGAGTCTCATAGGGGGTCTTCTCCTGGCTCCTCATGTCACATGAGTAGCTCTTCTTCTTTTGAAGCTCATCAAGAGTCTTCAATTTCCATAGATAAGGTCTGTTGGCTTGGATCACATCTTCTGATCACTTGTGGTGATCATGACTCCTCTTCTTTGCTCGAGCTTTATCTCCTTCTTCTAAGGTTGACCTGGCCTCTGTCTTCAATAATCCTGATGGGATAATATGTTCTTGCATTGAGAGTGTCCACTAAATCTTCTTGTTCTTCTCAATTACTAAAATCTCAGATGAATGATGTCTTTATCTTCAGTCTGCATTTAGTCTCTCATTAATTCAACTTCATGCACATAGTGCATGAACTCTAGGAATCTTCATGCAATGTTTTCATGGAATCACAATCATCATTAAGAACCTTTGTTCTTTGACTTCTCAAATTCACACACACAAATGGTTCTTTATTTACGTGTGCATGTGCATGCATGGAAGCATGCACTCCCCTTTTCTTCTTGGTGTGATAAAACCCTCAATGGGTGTAAAATCTTCTTGCACACACACCTTCTTCTGTTCTTTATTCTTTTCTTCTTCTTCAATGTGTGTGTACTCCACATGTGCCCACACTAAGGAAATGGCCTCTTAACTTGCCTAGTACACACAACCCGTAGGGCCTTGGTCATGCACCCTTCACCCACACGGGTTCTCCTTTGGGCCACCTTTTCTTTTATGCACACACGACCTTCCTTCTTCAACCCGTGCACACCCACACAATCCCATGTGGGTGTGACCTTCCACTTCAGCACCACATCAATGGAGGTTACACAAGGATGTGTCCAGCTATTTCCTTCAACCGCGCAGGGTGCAGGAGAAACAAGCGTGCAGGTGCAGGAGAACTTTCTACCACGTAGGTGGCGAGGGAACTCCTTCTGCCGTGCATGTGTGGCAGGTCCCTCCTACCGCGCAGGTCATGTGTTGGCTTCCTCCTGCCGGGAGAGTTCTTGGGCACAGAGGGCGCACATGGTGCGACCACTTGCTACTACACAAGTGTTGTGGGCAGCAGGCGAGCAAGTTCGCGTAGCTCGGCTTCTTCCCTATCGCGCAAGGGGAGCATGCAGGGTGGCCTTTTCCTTAACTTCTTTCGCACAGGGGTTGCTCAAAAGGCTCTCTCGAAGCCTCGGGTGGCTTCGGGGTATTCTTCTACACAGGTCATGAGCGGAGCGTTTCTTTGCATTGCTTAGAGCTTTGTGGGACTTCTGGTTTTCTCAAGTCATGAGCAGCCTTCTTCAAGGAATCAGAACCTCCTTTTTTAGGCAAGGGATGCCTCAGATCTTCTGCATAACTGAATCTCGATTTCCTGCAAACTTCGGGATTTCAATATTTTCCTCAAATCCCGTTTCAATTATATGTTCAATGCGGGTCTATTCTTCCTAAACATCATTCACGTGGATGCATATACGAACGCATGCAAACCTTCTTCATGACCGATCAATGCAAGAACACACTTCCTCACATCTTCGTTTGCTTCGACCTTGTTCTAATTTCTTCATCTCGTTGCATGCATGCAATTTTTTATTCATGAATGTATTCGGTTCATCAAAATGATCATCATGCGCTTGATTTGAGCTTCAACAGTGGTAAGGAAGTCGTTCACGGTGGATCAGCAGTGGCGACGGTGACTGGTTCATGTAAGGTGGAGCTCGGGCGTCCGAAGGTTGAAGACAACCTCAGTTTTTCACCTCGGCCATTTGATCGGCGTTTAATGATCTCAGATGGTCAGGATTATAATGTGGCTCAATGAGATGGATCATGCGGCTTAGATCGGATGTGAGATCAGATGGACATCCAGGATTAGATCCACGTCTCAAAAATTTCATCCCACATCGAAACACACTAAATTTTTTCGCGCGGTATAACAAACAAATCCTCCTAGCATCAGTTCATAAATCTCTACCCCCCCCCCCCCTCCGGTGTTGCCCCACATTGGTTCTCCTGCGGGCGCGCTCTAGTGCACCCTATGCTCCTCTGGGCTTGCTCTAGCACCCACTATACTCCTTCACGGGCGCTCCCTTGGCGCCCATGCTGCGCGGGCATGACCTCCGCGTTGCTCGAGTTTACACATTGCCCGACCACTATTGGGCTAGCCCATGCAGTTTCCCCATGGGCGTGGTGATCTAGTCCCACATGTTCCTTGGGTTGAGTCCCTAAGGCTGGCCCAATAGTTGGCATATTTTTTTTTAATATAATCTCTTCTTGTATACTGGGTTTAATAACCAATAAGAATATGTCTACTTCAATGCAATTATCTTCTTCATCGCATCCTCTTCTTCATTATAATTCCTCATCTCCTCTTCAATATATATTCTCTACTTAGGGGGGAATTCCAGATTGTTCTTCTTCAACCGTTACTCTTGAGTAAAATATTTCCTCAATGTAATTCATTGATCCAATCAAAGATGAGGCTAGATCATCTTCAAATCTTCATGCACTAAGAGACTGTGCATGGTCTTCTTCAAACCACTTCATCCACTTAGTAGCTGTAGATGGTTCATCTTAACTTCATCCACTTAGTAGCTATGGATGTTTCATTTTAACTTCATCCACTAAGTAAGATGGATGGATCTCCTCTATCTCCTCATGCATTGTGAAGACAATTCATGGAATTCTAACAATGTTGTGACATTTTATCTTCTTGACACAAGTTCTTAGAACTAAAGATCATCTCTACAATCGTCTGATTGGTATGGAGAATGTTTCAACCACTACCTCCAATCCTACTTAGTGATTCTCCTATGTGACATGATTCTTAGTAACATGGTCATTATCGCATCATCACTTTATTTTTCATTCACATATTGACACTCCTTATAATCCATTAAATCCTTGACACCTTATTGACAACATCACCATCTCCATCACTTCCTTTTTCATTCACATATTGACACTCCTTGTCATACATAAAATCTTTGACACCTTATTGACAACAAATGCAACAAAGTGCGCAACAATCTCCCCCTTTGTATTTGTTATCAATATCACTAGAGCACATATGAATGGGTAAATATTTGTGCTAAGATTTTCTCCCCCTTATTGGAAACCAAATGCAAAGGTGTGGTGTGGTTCTCTTCAAAATATTTCTTCCTCCCTTTGAATATAATCTTCATGAAACTCACTAAGAGAGGGATGATGTCGCATGTTCACTTTAACAAAGATCCATTAGTAAATCATCTCTATGTCTACATGGGATGACCTAGTGTAGAAAACAAGAGTTATGTAACCAAGGAATTCTATAATGTCAACAATTCACTATACATGTGAGATCAAGCTGAGGCTTCAAGGGGTTAAAATTTTTCAGATATATCAATGAGTTGCTATATCCTGCACATACTTCACTAAATTCATTAGAAAGTTCAAGTGCAAGGATAAATCTACCCCTTTCATCAATTTGTCTTCAATAAATTACTCCCCCTTAATTGACATGTTAAATAAAATTATGAAACAAGGGATGAAAGTGTGACTGGAATACCTACATTTTTCACAAGATGATATGAATCTCAAAATATCATCTTCTACAGATTGGCTCCCCTCAAGGGTTTCACTCCATTTTTTCCATACCATTCTCAATTTGAGAATGATCTTCATCTTCAATTCCCTGAAATGTATGCACATGTATATACCAGTGATTATGGAATAAGATGGAACCTCCTCGGTTTATCAGTGTGAACAAAAGGTTGAGAAGATTCTCTCAACTGAGATGTTCCACATTCTCCATTATTCACACGTGCACATTTGATCTTCAATGATGTTTGTACTGGTGTGGATCTTAACACCTCTTCAACTTCTTTCTGTGTGACTCCTCTCTTTCTAAGTTCCTTCTGAGCACTAGAATCTGCTGGTGCAATCTTCATTCTCTTGAAGAATTCTTTTCGAGCTAGAATGAGTGTCATGCATTTATTACTAATATGACCAACATTATTGCACCTCACACATAGAACTTCATCTTCATGTGAAATATTTTTTTTCCTTTTTCACATGCATTAGCATGTGCATTTTCATCCTTTCTCATTATTTCCAAATCTTCTGGCCAGATGATTAATATTTTATTTGGAGGTGAGGCTTAATATTTGGATGTTCCACATGGGTCCTTTGAGGAATTTATGTAAACATTCTTAGGCCACTTATTTTCAATCAATACCTTCTTCTTCTTCTTCTAGATTTATTGTACTATTGACTGCAATTTGCTTCTATTTAGATCCATGGATTGTTTACATAGATCCATGGTATGACCTTTCTTTCCAAAGTAGAATAAATTTTTCTTGGTAGTCCTTCTGGATGCATCACCCTTCTTGGATTCGGAATCCATGGACTTCTCTTTCTTTGGAAAAATCATCTTGGGATCATTTTAAACGTTCTTCTATTTTCTTCTCAATGATACTTCATATTTATTAGCTAGGTTCTGTGATATTTTCTTCTTTTCAGCTTTGGATACATTTGGAGATTGGTATGTATCATTCTTGTGACTACATTTTCATTCATCCCAGATGTTCTCAAACATTCCAAATCTGTTTGCAGTAAACTGATGTTTCTAGACCTATGGATTTTGTTTCTTCTTCTCTGGCTTGCTCACCCTTAGCATGGGCTTCCTTTGTTCTTTAACATTTAGAGGATTGTACCAACAATCCATTTCACAATTCCCATACCTGTTGCAGCACCAACATTGACCTAAAAATCTTGTCTTATTGACTTCTTCTTATTTTTAGATATTTCTCTTGAATTGATGTGCCTTTTCAAGAGAGATCTCTTTCTTCATTTTCTTCATCCATAATTGTTTAGAGTTACTATTCCATCCTGAACTTTTTGTGGGAACACATTTAGAAGCATGAGTACAAGATGGGATGGATGGTACCTTCTTCATAGAAGATGTTTCCCTTTCATTAGAGGATGTCCTCATTTTGGAATCAACCTTCTCAATGCACACATGAGTGACAACATTTCTTCATCCAGCTGACAGGGAGGTTTTGGCTTTTGGTGATTGCTGATTTTTCAAAATCACCTCTAGTTCTAAGCATTTCAAGTTGAGAGATTTCTTCTCATCCTCAACAAGTCTTAGATTTACATCCCAATTCTCCTTCAGTTGTTTCATCTGGTCTTCATGCAACTTCTTCATTTCAAGTAGTGAATTTTCAAGCTCCTTTACCCTTTTTTACTTTGTCTTCTATTTGATCATCTTTGACAACCATTGAAACATTGTGCCTCTTTTTCAGTGCATGGAAAACCTCTTTAAACACTATCTCATAGAATTCGTTCTCACAAATGCTTCTTTGTAGTTCTTCATTGACATCATCAATTCCTTCACTGCAAAGGGAAATTGTTTCATCTTTATCCTTCACCAGCTTTGTGAGAGTGTTGGTTATGCCAACCGTTCTTGCCAATTGATCTTCCATAGAATTGCCTTCTTCTTCTAGCTGTAATTTGTATTCTTGAACATCATGGATACTGGTAGCAATACACATTGCCACTTCCATGGGGACTATCTTCCGAAGATATTTGAGTGAATTTATAAGATCATTGATTATTCCATCATCATCACACCTAGAGCAAGTTTCATTAGAAAAGTGATAAAAGGAATTTTCATCTATTGTGACTTTCACATTACCATCAATAGAAGGTGATTATCTATTAGTCTAAACCTTCTTCTTCATCTTCTTGGCATGTTTCTTCTTTCTATTTATCTGAGGCTTGGCAGATATCTCTATTTGAGGGTGTTCACTAATTTCCTAAAATATTCACTTCATGAAGACTCCCTTGGATCTTTAAGAGGCAACCTACCTCTGATACCAATTGATGTGCCCAGATAAGTGTGAATCACTGAGAGGGGAGGGGGTGAATCAGTGGTTCTTTTTAAATCATTTTACAAATTTATTCTTTATCAATTAATCCCCTATGACTTGTTAAGGCCTCAATCCACTCTTCTTGTATCTCACAACCTTTCCTCAAATGATATAGTAAATGTAAAGTCTTAAGACACAAGGATTTACAAGGTTCAGCTCCAAAAGCCTACGTCCTTGCCATGTTGGTTAAGCGCCCAACATGGATTGTCCACTATAATCTTTCACAATTCCAATGGTCGGTACAGAGTCACACTGTACCTCTCTTTAGTCCCACAGGAGGGACTTTAAACTACATCCCAGAGTGTTACTAGAGTCCCAATGTCCTGGTTCAGCTTCCACCAAAGACTTCTCCACCTTGAGTCTCATAGGGTGTCTTCTCCTGGCTCTTGAGTCACACGAGTATATCTTCTTCTTTTGAAGCTCTTCAAGATTACTCAACAGCCCTGGATAAGGTCTGTTGGCCTTTCTCACTTATTCTGATCACTTGTGGTGATCAGGACTCCTCTTCATTGCTTGGAATTTATCTCTTTCTTCTCAGGATGACCCAGCCTCTGTCTTCAAGAATCGTGATGGAAAAATATGCTCTTGCACTGAGAATGCCCACTCAATCTTCATAGTCTTCTCAACTACTAAATACTCAGATGAATGATTTCTTTAACATCAGTCTGGCATCAGTCTCTCTTTAATTCAACTTCATGCACTTAGTGCATGACATCTATGACTCTTCATGCAACGTTTTCTTGGAATCTCAATCATCTTCAAGAACCATTGTTCGTGGACTTCTAAAATGCACTCAGACAAAGGATTATTTATTTACTTGTGCATGTGAATTCATAGCATACACTCCCCTTTTCTTCTTGGTGTGATAACACCCAAAAATCGGTGTAAACGCTTATTGCACACACACCTTCTTATTTTCCTTTATTATTTTCTTCTTCTTCAATGTGTGCAAACTCCACTTGTGCACACACTAAGGTAATGTCCTCTTCACTTGATTAGAACACACAACCTAGAGGGCCTTGGGCATACACCCTTCACCCACACGTGTGCTCCTTTTGGCCAGCTTTTCTTTTATGCACACATGGCCTTCCATATTCAACCCGTGCACACACACACAAACCCATGTTGGTGTGACCTTTCACTTCAGCACCACTTCAAAGGAGGGCACGCAAGGATGTGACCAGATCCTGCCTTCAACCGCACAGGGTGCAGAAGAAACAAGCGTTCAGGTGTAGGAGCACTTCCTACCGTGCAGGTGGCGTGGAAACTCCTTCTTCCGCATAGGTGTGGCAGCTCCCTCCTACCGCGCAGGTGGCGCGGTGGATTCGTCCTGCTGCGAGAGTTCATGGGCACAAAGGGAATGAAGGGTGTGGCCACTTACTACCGCGCAAGTGTTGCGGGAAGCATGCGTGAAAGTTTGTGTGTCTCGGCATCTTCCCTATCGTGAATGGGGAGCACGCAGGGTGGCATCCTCCTAATCTTATTTCACACAGGGGTTGCGCAAAAGGCTTTCACAAATCCTCGGGTGGCTCCGGGATATTCTTCCGCAAAGGTTGTGCACAGATATTTTCTTCATATTGCTCAGAGCTTCGTGGGAATTTTGTTTTTCTCATGTGATTAACAGCCTTCTTCAAGGCATCAGATCCTCCTTTTGTAGGTAGAGGATACCTCTGATCTTCCGCGTAACTAAATATTGATTTCCCGAAAATGTTGGGATTTCAATATTTTCCTCCAATCTTGTTCCTATTGTCTGTTCAACATGGGTCAATTCTTCATCACCTTCCGTCACGTGCATGCGTCTACAAATGCTTTCAAATCTTCCTCAAGACCGATCCATGAAAGGACACACTACCTCGTAACTCTATTTTCTTCGGCCTCATTCGAATTCCTTCATGTCATTGCATGCATGCATCTTTTAATTCATACATGTATTAGGATCGTCAAAATGATCATCATGCACTTGATTTGAGCTTCAACAATGGACAAGAATTTGATCACAGTGGATTGATAGTGGCGACGATGACTAGTTCACGTCTGGTGGAGCTTAGGTGTCCGGAGGTTGAAGACAACCTTAGTTTGTCACCTCAGTCGTTGGATCGACGTTTAATGATCTCAGACGGTCAGGATTATAACGTGGCCCGACGAGATGGATCATGTGGCTGAGATCAGATGATATATCAGAAGGATGTCCAAGATTAGATCTGTGTCTCAAAATTTCAGTCCCACATCAAAACGCACGGTGTTTTTCACGCGGTTTAACAAACAACTCCTCCTAGCATCAATTCAGAAATCTCTCCTCCCCCCTCCAGTGCCTCCCCACACCGGTTCATCCACGGGCACGCTCTAGTGCCACTACGCTCCTCCGGGCACGCTCTAGCACACACTACGCTCCTTCACGGGCGTGCCCTTGGCACCCACACTGCGCAGGCTTGACCTCCACGTGGCACGGGCTTACACATGGCCCGACCGCTATTGGGCTAGCCCATGCGGTTTCCCCATGGGCATGGTGATCTAGTCCCACATGTGCCTCAGGGTGAGATCCTAAGGCTGGCCCAATAGTTGGCATATATTTTTTAATATAAAATTTTATTTTATACTTGGTTTAATAACCATGTAGGAACAAGTCTACTTGAATGCCATTCTCATCTTCATCACCTCCTCATATCCATTAGAATTCCTCATCTCCTCATCAACATATATTCTCTACTTAAGAGGGAATTATAGAAGGTTCTTCTTCAACCGTTACTCTTGAGTCAAATATTTCATCAATGTACTTCATTGATCCAATCAGATATGAGGTTGGATCATCTTCCAATCCTCATGCACTACGAGACAGTGCACGGTCTTCTTCAAACCACATCGTCCACATAGTATATGTGGATGTTTCATCTTAAATTCATCCACATAGTAGTTTTTGATGGTTCATCTTAACTTCATCCACTTAGTAAGATGGATGGATCTCCTCTATCTCCTCATGCATTGTGAAGACAATGCATGGACTTCTAACAATGTTGTGAGATTGTATCTTCTTGATACAAGTTATTTGAACTAAAGGCCATCTCTACAATCATCTGATTTGTATGTAAAATGCTTCAACCATTACCTCCTATCCCACTTAGTGATTCTCCTAAGTAACATGCTTCTTAGTACCATGGTCATTCTCCCATCATCACATTCTTTGTCTTTTACATATTGACACTCCTTGTCATCCATTTAATCCTTGACACCTTATTGAAAACATCACCATCACCATCACTCCCTTTTTCATTCACATATTGACACTCCTTGTCATCCATTCAAACCTTGACACCTTATAGAAAACAAATGCAACACAGTGCAGAACATAATTTAAGGACATCTTGTGAATGGTTAATTGAGAACCCCAAGTGATTCTACCTCCCTCCCATGTTATGAAAAAACAGGATTCTTATGGCACAAATATTCTAGTGGATTCCATCAGTAATCTATTCAAAATTAATTATTATTTTTGACATATACTTCTAATAAATATTTATAATTGTAATATTAATACAAATGGTTATAGTTCCCAATTGTGAAATATTACAATAGTTATCCTGACCAAAAATTAGAGTTGACCAATGGTGCTAAAGTGAAAATCATGATTGTCGTATTTTCCCTTTATATTCGACTATAACACTCCATTATTTAATTTGATATTACCTTCAATTCCTACAATGGTTATGTATTTTTTATATGAATGATATATATTGGATTAATAATATTTTATTTTACAATATATTATTGGCCAAGTGGGACATGATTCTAATGGATTTGGGAGATCCATATATTATCCTATGGAATTTTTTTATTTTACAATTTTTTCTTATTTTTATAGTATAGTAATTAAATTTATTATTATTTGACTAATTTTTTGATCATTATTAATGAGATATGGTAATATTGTGTGAAATATAATATAACAGACATTAGCTCTGGAAAAAAATATGATTCAACAAAACATTAGTCCTTCAATTCCGAATCTTGGTTCTCTATTCACCTCTTCATTTTCATATGAATGTATATGAAACTGTGTAAATAATGGAACATGATGTACTTATATGGTTTAGTACCCAATATATTTATTTATTCCTTTTTATGTGTCGTGGTTACTAGTACATTGATTATTCACTATAATGAGTTATCAACAATGACTTTAAAAATATCATGGTCCAAAATATTTAGAATAACATTCTCAAATCACTTCTTCAATGATCCTCAAATATTCTTATAATCTCATCTAGAATCCTAACCTTTCCATCAATATCTTTGACTAATTATTCATCTTGATTAACTGTGGGACATTTTATAATTTGAAGAAGACATTGAAATGATCCTTAAACATTCATATATTACATCTTCATTGTAACTCCTCAATGTGTTAATACTTCAAGTAACTTCCATTCATTAGGTAATTCATCCTCTACATCCCCTCTACCTAAATATCTCATCCTTGGTTAACTCATTTTTTATGTTAGATTATAAAAATATTTCTCTATATGGATATCAACCTCATTATCCTCTTAGTCAACTATATTTATTTCACTTTGATCGAATTTCATCAAACAATTTATTATAAAATGTTGATCCCATAGACCTCACATTTCTCTATAATCATAACAAATTCATCAAATAAACTAGATATGTAAAACTAAACATAAAATAATCCTGAATTTCCAAATATTAAACAATGTTAAATTTTAGTAATCATTACTTTAGTGACATTGACTAATAGAAAATAATCATCTGGATTTATTTTTCTAAAATAAAATGTCTAATAACCCTATAAACACTTTTTGAATAATAATTCCCCCATATATTTTCTGACCATTTCAATTTTATATGTTCATTATTATCATTCTTATGCGTTGATAATGTTTCTTTTTTCTTAAATAGTACACTAAAATATTTTCATAAATGTTCATCTGGTAGAGTCGTTGAAATTTCATTGTTTGGTTTTTTCAATAAGTTTCATTATACGATTGATTCATTGCATTACTTTTATGTTATGTGTACATATCTAGACATCCATGATGATGATTAACGAATTAATTAAATCTCATAAATCATCATATGAAATTAAATATCATCAATTAATATTTCACCATAATGTAATGTATATATTCCATATATTAATATGAAAAGAAATGCATTTATATTCATTACAAATAACAATAATTCATAAGTTATTTTCATCTTCAATAATCATTGAATAGTCATTTTTAATAGTTATTACATCTGAAGTGCCCAGATCAGTGTGAATCACTGAGAGGGGGAGGGGGTGAATCAGTGATCCTTTAAAACTTTTTACTAATTGATTCTTAATCAATTAAACCTCTATGGCTGGTTAAAGACTCGATCCACTCTTCTTGTATCTCTCACCTTTCCACGAATGATGCAGTAAATGTAAAGGCACTGGACACAAGGATTTACAAGGTTCGGCACCAAAGGCCTACATCCTTGCCATGCTCTCTCAGCATGGATTCTCCCATTATAATCGGTTAGTATTACAATGGTCGATACAGAGTCCCACTGTATCTCTCCTGAGTCCCACAGGAGGGTCTTTATACTGCGTCACACAGTGTTACCAGAGTCCCACTGGCCTGCTCCAGAATCGCACTGAAGACTTCTTCTCCCTGAGTCCCACAGGGTCTTCTCCTGGCTCCTCGAGTCACACGAGTAGCTCTTCTTCACTTTAAGTTCTTCAAGTATCCTCAGCAGCCTGGGATAAAGGCTGCTGGCCTTGCTCTTCTTCTGATCACTTGTGGTGAACAGGTCTTCTCATCTAGCTCGGGCTTTATCACCTTCTTCTAAGGATGACCCGGCTTCTCTCCAATTACTGAATGCTCAGACAAATAATATCTTTATCTTCGGTCTGGTCCAGTCTCACTCCTGGTCTTGGACAACTCAAATGCATACCACTGATTTGGCTCTGTTCACGTGTGCACGTGCATGCATGCATGCATGCACTTCTCCTGTCCTCTTCTTGATGCAGTAGACCCACAAAGGGTGTAATCAATTATAGCACACACCTTCACTGAACTTCACACACTTTATCCAATATGTTTACACACTTAGAGTGTGTTCTACTTTAGTGTGAGTCTTCTTCTTCTTCTAAGTGTGTCCACTACTCTTAGAGCACACACATAGGTTCGGCCACTTCACTTTGTTGTTTTTCACACACAACTTTGTTCTTTGCTTTGCACACACACAATGAGTGTGTATTTGGCCTCCACTATTTTTGCACACCCCAAGCTATGCCTCGGCCTTCCTTTCAAATGCACACACACACAAAGTGTGGTGGTCTTCACTTTACCCACTTGCACATACCCATGCCAAGGTCTCGGGTTCTTCCTTGTTCTTTTAATCTTCTTCAAAGTGTGCACTTCACTTATGCACACACTTGGTTCTCCATTTTGTACACACAAGGGCTACGGCCTGTTTGTTTTCTTTTTGCACACAAAGGCACAAAGGTGTTTGTCTTCACTTGGTGCACACACAAGGCTATGCCTCGGGTCTTCTTTAGTGCACACCCACTGCCACCTTATTGTAATTGCACACACAACCCGAACGTGTCCTTCTCCTTGTGCATATGCTAGGGCCACGGCCTTTCCTTGTTCACTTAGCACACAAAACACTAGGGCCTCGGGTTCACCCTCTTTGCACACACACTGTCCCACAAGATGTCAGGGTGAAAGGGGCAGCCGTGCAAAGCCTTGGATGCTAGGCATCGCGCAAGTGCTTGGAGCACAAGGCGCGCAAGTTGCACTGGCCAAGGGGCGCACAAGTGCAACCAGCCGCGGGCGCGCAGGTGCAACACCGCGAGCTCTTCCTCCTGTCGCGCAAATTCGCGAACAGAGAGGGTGACAACCTCGGGCGCGCAAGGAAGCGGCAGCCCTGAGTACTTCCTGCTGCGTAAAGATTAGCGCGCATGGGACTTCACCGCGCAAGTGTGCGCGGGGCTTCAAACCTTCGCGAGGCAGAGATATGCGCTCACGGGACTTCAAAAATTCAGCGCATCAGCAAGCTTCATCGAGGTCACGACCTCTCTTTATATAGGCGAGGAGAGCCTCGGTTCATCCGCGTGGGAAATCTTGAATCACCGAGATCTTCGGATCTTTAAAATCTTTCCAAGTTTTTTGCGTTTTTCTCTTCGGTGCACGCGGGTTCTTTTATTATTTTCTTCCTCCTCGTGCATGCGATTTATAACGCATGCACGGCCTCTGTTTAAACCCAATTCATGCAAAACATGAACACCCGAGTGGCCTCGCACCTTCGGTTTGCTTCGGCCTTCATCGAATTCATCATCTGGTAGCATGCATGCTCATTTTAAGGCATGGTTGTGTTCGGTATGCTCAGACGATTCCAATGGACACTTCGGTTTGATAGGAGGTGGCCGGATACTCAAATTCTGTCGTCGGGAGGCACTGGTTCAGCGGTGGCTTCGCGGGAGGCTTCGGCTCGAGCTCGAGGTGGAAGACGAAGCCACGACCGTTGGATGCGGCGATGGAGATACATCGGGCGGCCTGGATCTGATCGCCTCGCCGCGGATCAGTTGTGCGGCCGAGATCTGGCGCGCGATTGATCGTGCGGCCAGGATTACTCCCGCGGAAAAAAATCCGCGTCCCACATAGAATCCTCGCGCGGTTTTTCCGCAGATTATTACCCAAGCGCCGCCTCAACCCGGCAATTGAACTCTCTCCCTCCACGGTGCCGCCCCGCACCGTGTTCTCCCTGCGGGCGCGCTCTGCGCCCACTCTCAGCTCCCTGCGGGCGCGCTACTGGCGCCCACTATGCTCCTCCGGTGCGCGGATTTCACCACCGCGTGCCCTCGGGGGCTTACACACGGCCCCGACCTCTCTTGGGCTGGCCCCATGGGATCCCCTTGGGCGTGGTGACTGGTTCCCACATGTGCCTTGGGTTGAACCCTTAAGGCTGGCCCTTGGTGGCCTATTTTTTGGAAAAGGACAGAATGATACTTTGTATAAAAACAAAGTACTCCTAAGTGAAATATGCCAAATGCCACATCACAATTCATCTTCTCCCAAGCCATTCTTCCTCTTCATTTCTTCTCATCTTCTTATTCATTTGAATTCCTCAATGCTTCTTCTTCATTAGATTTCCTCCAATTCTCTTCAACATTTATTCATTACTTAGGAGTGAATTCTTGAAGGTTCTTCTTCATCAACCGAACTCTTGAATCAAACATATTCATCAAAGTTCTTTATTGATCCAATCAGAGATCAAGTTGGATCTTCTTCTGATTCCCATGCACTAAGAGATAGTGCATGGACTTCTTCAGCTCACTCCATCCACTTAGAAGTTGTGGATGGCTCTCTTAATCTCCTCATGCATTGTGAAGACAATGCATGGTCTTCTAACAATGTTGTGACATTGTATCATCAGGATACAAGTTCTTTGAACTTAAAGAGCAGCTCAACAATCGTCAGATATAATGATGCTCCATCATCATTCATTCTTCAAGTGGTGTAACTTAGTATCATATTGATACAAGTATTGAAACATTAAGATCAGTTCCACAATCGTCTGATATTCATAGAGAATGTTTCAACCACAACATCCTATGTCACATAGTGAATCTCCTAAGTGACATGTCTCTAAATACCATGGCCATTCTCCTTCACCACCATCACCATCACATCCTTTGACATTCACATCTTGACTCCTTGACATCCATTCATTCCAAGACAACTTCATGTCTCATTGACAACAAATGCAACACAATGCACTTCAATCTCCCCCTTTGTATTTGTTGTCAATACACTCCTTCAGCACATATGAATGGGTCAATATGTGTGCGAATACTTCTCCCCCTTATTGGCAATCAAATGCAAAGGTGTGGTGTGGTTCACTTTCAAAAATCAATTCCTCCCTTTGAATAGTATTCTTCTTGAAAGGCACTAAGAGAGGGATGATGTCACATGTTCTTCTTTAGCAAAGAACCTTTAGTAAATCAGCTCTAAGTCTACTTGGGCTAACCCGGTGTAGAAAACAAGAGTGATATAACCAAGATTTTTCAATGCTGTCCACAATTATCTACACATGTGAGATCATGCTTCAGGGGTTTGAAATTTTTTCAGATATAACAATGAATTGCTAAATCCTGCACAACTTCACAAAACTCATTAGAAAGTTCAGTGCAATGATAAAGCTCCCCCTTTCATCCATTTGTCTTCAATCAATACTCCCCCTTAATTGTCATGATGAAATCAATTAAGAAACAAGGGATGAAAGTATGATTGGAATACCTTCAGCTTTTCTCAAGATGGTATTAAATCTTAGAATCCCATCTTCTTCAGATAGGCTCCCCCTCAAGGGGTGCACTCCATTCTGTCCAAACCATCCTCCAGATGAGAATGATCATCATCTTCAATTCCCTGCAATGTTAGCACATGTATATACCAAGAGTATAAGGGAATAAGATGGAACCTCCTTGGTTCATCAATGTGAACAACAAGGTTGAGAAGATTCTCTCAACCGAGATGTCCCATTTTCACCATTCTTCACACTTGCACATTTGATCTTCATTGATGATTGTGCTGGTGTGGTTCTCAAAAAATCTTCATGTGAAACCTTCTTCTTCCCTTTTGCTTTAGCAATTGCCAGAACTTCATCTTCAGCTCTCTGCAGATCTTTGGCAAGTTGCAACTGATGTGGCCATATGACAAGTAAATCATTTGGAAGGGTGGCCCCAGTTCTGGAAGTTCCACATGGTTCTTTTGATGCTGTTAAGCTACCTTTCTTAGGCAACTTATTTTCAATCAATCCCTTCTTCTTCTGGATTGATTGTCTTTTGGAGTTCAGTTGGCTTCTATTTAGTTTCCTGGCTTCTTTACAAAGGTCCATGATGTGTCCTTTCTTTCCACAGAAGAAGCATTTTTTGGTGGTCCTTCCGGATGCATCACCCTTCTTGGACTCAGACTCCAAGGACTTCTCTTCCTTTTTCAACATCTTCTTGGAAGCTTTTTCAGCTTTCTTCTTCTTGCTTCCCAAGGATTCCTTTTTAGCCAGGTTCAGTGATCTTCTCTTCTTTTCATCTTTGGATACAGTTGGAGATTGACATGTATCATTTTAACCACTTTTGCAACCATCCCAGATGTTGTCAAGTAATCCAAATCTGTTAGCAGTAAACAGATGTCTCTGGACCTGTGGATGCTGCTTCTTTTCTTCTGGCTTGCTCCCCCTAGGCATGGGCTTCCTTTGTGCTTTGACATTTAGTGGATTGTACCAACAATCCTTTGCACAGTGCCCATACTTATTACAACACCAACATTGACCCACAAATCTTGACTTCTTCAGTCCTTCTGATTTTAGGGTACTTTTCTTGACCTGTTGTGCTGTTTCAGGAGAGCTCTGCTTCTTTACTGTCTTCATCCATATTTGTTTGGAATTATTCTTCCATCCTTCACTTTTAGTAGAAACGCTATTAGAAGCATCAGTACAAGATGGTATGGATGGTACCTTCTTCTTAGAAGATGTTTCACTTTTACTAGAGGATGTCCTTCTCTTAGAATCACCCTTCTCAAAGCATACTTGTGTAGCAACATTTCTCCTTTCAGTTGACTGGGAGGCTTTGGCTTTGGGTGATTGCAGATTTTTCAATATCACCTATAGTTCTAAGCATTTCATGTTAAGGGAGTTCTTCTCATCCTCAACAGTTCTTAGCCTTCCTTCCCATTTCTCTTCCAGCTATTTTATCTGGTCTTCATGCACCTTCTTTAATTCTTGCAATTAATTGTCCAGCTCCTTCACCAATTTGACTTTTTCTTCAAGTTGAGCATCTCTGACAACCATTGATACTTTATGCCTCTTTTCCAGTGCATGGAAAACATCTTTGATCATTATCATAAAGATGTCTTTCTCAGAAAGGCTTCTTTGCAATTCTTCAGCAGTGTCTTCATATCTTTCATTGCAAAGGGAAACTGTTTCATCTTTGGCATTCACCAGCCTTCTGAGAGTGTTGGTTATGCCAACCCTTTTAGCCAATTGGACTTCCAGAGAATTGGATTCATCTTCTAGCTGTAATTTTTCTTCTTGAAGATCAAGGAGGCCTGTAGCTATACACATTGCAACTTCCTTGGGGACTCTCTTCTGAAGATATTTGATTGCATTTAGAAGATCATTGTTTCTTCCATCTTCATCACAACTAGAGCAGGCTTCATTAGAAGAATGATAAAAGGAATTGTCATCTGATGTGACTTTCACATTTCTTTCCATAGAAGGAGTTTCTCTGATTGCATCAACCTTCTTCCTCATCTTCTTTGCATGTTTCTTCATTCTATTTTTCTGAGTTTTGGCAGATATCTCCATTTGAGGCTGTTCTTTCATTTCCTCAAATCTGCACTCCATATAGACTCTCTTGGATCTTTTAGAGGGAACCTCGCTCTGATACCAATTGAAGTGCCCAGATCAGTGTGAATCACTGAGAGGGGGAGGGGGTGAATCAGTGATCCTTTAAAACTTTTTACTAATTGATTCTTAATCAATTAAACCTCTATGGATGGTTAAAGCCTCGATCCACTCTTCTTGTATCTCTCACCTTTCCACGAATGATGCAGTAAATGTAAAGGCACTGGACACAAGGATTTACAAGGTTCGGCACCAAAGGCCTACATCCTTGCCATGCTCTCTCAGCATGGATTCTCCCATTATAATCGGTTAGTATTACAATGGTCGATACAGAGTCCCACTGTATCTCTCCTGAGTCCCACAGGAGGGTCTTTATACTGCGTCACACAGTGTTACCAGAGTCCCACTGGCCTACTCCAGAATCCCACTGAAGACTTCTTCTCCCTGAGTCCCACAGGGTCTTCTCCTGGCTCCTCGAGTCACACGAGTAGCTCTTCTTCACTTTAAGTTCTTCAAGTATCCTCAGCAGCCTGGGATAAAGGCTGCTGGCCTTGCTCTTCTTCTGATCACTTGTGGTGAACAGGTCTTCTCATCTAGCTCGGGCTTTATCACCTTCTTCTAAGGATGACCCGGCTTCTCTCCAATTACTGAATGCTCAGACAAATAATATCTTTATCTTCGGTCTGGTCCAGTCTCACTCCTGGTCTTGGACAACTCAAATGCACACCACTGATTTGGCTCTGTTCACGTGTGCACGTGCATGCATGCATGCATGCACTTCTCCTGTCCTCTTCTTGATGCAGTAGACCCACAAAGGGTGTAATCAATTATAGCACACACCTTCACTGAACTTCACACACTTTATCCAATATGTTTACACACTTAGAGTGTGTTCTACTTTAGTGTGAGTCTTCTTCTTCTTCTATGTGTGTCCACTCCTCTTAGAGCACACACATAGGTTCGGCCACTTCACTTTGTTGTTTTGCACACACAACTTTGTTCTTTGCTTTGCACACACACAATGAGTGTGTATTTGGCCTCCACTATTTTTGCACACCCCAAGCTATGCCTCGGCCTTCCTTTCAAATGCACACACACACAAAGTGTGGTGGTCTTCACTTTACCCACTTGCACATACCCAAGCCAAGGTCTCGGGTTCTTCCTTGTTCTTTTAATCTTCTTTAAAGTGTGCACTTCACTTATGCACACACTTGGTTCTCCATTTTGTACACACAAGGGCTACGGCCTGTTTGTTTTCTTTTTGCACACAAAGGCACAAAGGTGTTTGTCTTCACTTGGTGCACACACAAGGCTATGCCTCGGGTCTTCTTTAGTGCACACCCACTGCCACCTTATTGTAATTGAACACACAACCCGAACGTGTCCTTCTCCTTATGCATATGCTAGGGCCACGGCCTTTCCTTGTTCACTTAGCACACAAAACACTAGGGCCTCGGGTTCACCCTCTTTGCACACACACTGTCCCACAAGATGTCAGGGTGAAAGGGGCAGCCGTGCAAAGCCTTGGATGCTAGGCATCGCGCAAGTGCTTGGAGCACAAGGCGCGCAAGTTGCACTGGCCAAGGGGTGCACAAGTGCAACCAGCCGCGGGCGCGCAGGTGCAACACCGCGAGCTCTTCCTCCTGTCGCGCAAATTCGCGAACAGAGAGGGTGACAACCTCGGGCGCGCAAGGAAGCGGCATCCCTGAGTACTTCCTGCTGCGTAAAGATTAGCGCGCAGGGGACTTCACCGCGCAAGTGTGCGCGGGGCTTCAAACCTTCGCGAGGCAGAGATATGCGCTCACGGGACTTCAAAAATTCAGCGCATCAGCAAGCTTCATCGAGGTCACGACCTCTCTTTATATAGGCGAGGAGAGCCTCGGTTCATCCGCGTGGGAAATCTTGAATCACCGAGATCTTCGGATCTTTAAAATCTTTCCAAGTTTTTTGCATTTTTCTCTTCGGTGCACGCGGGTTCTTTTATTATTTTCTTCCTCCTCGTGCATGCGATTTATAACGCATGCACGGCCTCTGTTTAAACCCAATTCATGCAAAACATGAACACCCGAGTGGCCTCGCACCTTCGGTTTGCTTCGGCCTTCATCGAATTCATCATCTGGTAGCATGCATGCTCATTTTAAGGCATGGTTGTGTTCGGTATGCTCAGACGATTCCAATGGACACTTCGGTTTGATCGGAGGTGGCTGGATACTCAAATTCTGTCGTCGGGAGGCACTGGTTCAGCGGCGGCTTCGCGGGAGGCTTCGGCTCGAGCTCGAGGTGGAAGACGAAGCCACGGCTGTTGGATGCGGCGATGAAGATACATCGGGCGGCCTGGATCTGATCGCCTCGCCGCGGATCAGTTGTGCGGCCGAGATCTGGCGCGCGATTGATCGTGCGGCCAGGATTACTCCCGCGGAAAAAAATCCGCGTCCCACATCGAATCCTCGCGCGGTTTTTCCGCAGCTTATTACCCAAGCACCGCCTCAACCCGGAAATTGAACTCTCTCCCTCCACGGTGCCGCCCCGCACCGTGTTCTCCCTGCGGGCGCGCTCTGTGCCCACTCTCAGCTCCCTGCGGGCGCGCTACTGGCGCCCACTATGCTCCTCCGGTGCGCGGATTTCACCACCGCGTGCCCTCGAGGGCTTACACACGGCCCCGGCCTCTCTTGGGCTGGCCCCATGGGATCCCCTTGGGCGTGGTGACTGGTTCCCACATGTGCCTTGGGTTGAACCCTTAAGGCTGGCCCTTGGTGGCCTATTTTTTGGCAAAGGACAGAATGATACTTTGTATAAAAACAAAGTACTCCTAAGTGAAATATGCCAAATGCCACATCACAATTCATCTTCTCCCAAGCCATTCTTCCTCTTCATTTCTTCTCATCTTCTTATTCATTTGAATTCCTCAATGCTTCTTCTTCATTAGAATTCCTCCAATTCTCTTCAACATTTATTCATTACTTAGGAGTGAATTCTTGAAGGTTCTTCTTCATCAACTAAACTCTTGAATCAAACATATTCATCAAAGTTCTTTATTGATCCAATCAGAGATCAAGTTGGATCTTCTTCTGATTCACATGCACTAAGAGATAGTGCATGGACTTCTTCAGCTCACTCCATCCACCTAGAAGTTGTGGATGGCTCTCTTAATCTCCTCATGCATTGTGAAGACAATGCATGGTCTTCTAACAATGTTGTGACATTGTATCATCAGGATACAAGTTCTTTGAACTTAAAGAGCAGCTCAACAATCGTCAGATATAATGATGCTCCATCATCATTCATTCTTCAAGTGGTGTAACTTAGTATCATATTGATACAAGTATTGAAACATTAAGATCAGTTCCACAATCGTCTGATATTCATAGAGAATGTTTCAACCACAACATCCTATGTCACATAGTGAATCTCCTAAGTGACATGTCTCTAAATACCATGGCCATTCTCCTTCACCACCATCACCATCACATCCTTTGACATTCACATCTTGACTCCTTGACATCCATTCATTCCAAGACAACTTCATGTCTCATTGACAACAAATGCAACACAATGCACTTCAACATCCATATAACCATCTTCATTCACCATCAATGATAAATATTAATCATTAATAGGATGGGATACAAAAAGAAAACCTCTAGGAATCATTCCATTCCAATTCATCCAATATATATTCTTTAATAACATGCATGGATACTTAAAAAAACATCCATTGAACGTTTTTTAACAGCATATTGAATAGATTTTCATAATTTAATTCAATTGAATTCTTTTAAAGCGAATAAATATAAATCAAACACACCTAAATTGGCCACAAAATAACATTGGGATTATTTGATTGAAATACATTCAAAAATACTTATCCATATTTCAAAATTATATTCATTATATATCCCAGTCATTTAAATATTTCAATTAATGTTCTACCTCCTTCATATAAAATAAATACCAATTACAGTATAAAATTCTATCAATTCATTGTCATGAAATTTGAATTCAATCATCTCACTCTAAGTCTACAAGAATCATTCTTCGTGTAGTAAATAAGAAAATTTAATTAAGACGCCACAGTTGTTCACAATTTTATCTAATGATTCCAAAATAAATGAGAACCTAAATTAAGGTCTCTTTTTACTATCTTCTAGTAAACCAAGATAAAAATTAAAATTCTTGATATGAAACAGTGGTAAAATAAATCAACTTGAATATTCTATATTTACTTTAATAAATAGTTCAAAATCATTCTAGTAAAAATTAAAGGAATAATATTAATTGTAATTATTTATCAATTAAATATTATTATTTCATATAATAATTAAATTTATCACCCATTATAGTTATGATTATTATTTTAGTAATAAATGGTGAAAGTTAATAAATTATTAAATTGTTATTGTAATGCCACAAACACAAAAAGCCTGAATCTAATGCATTATTTTAATACATTTTCATGATTACAAGGAATCAAATCCTGAAGGACCAATCAGGTTAGTAGTATTTAATAAACTAGATCCAAACATATATCACATTTTACATTTGGAATGGAAACAATAAATGATACATAACAAAAGATAATAAGTGTATCCTTAAATACTCAATAAATGATATCTCCTTCATAACACGGGGAAGGAAAAAAACTGAAAGAGGTGATATCAAATTCTCAGTAAGGGTATTAAATACAGTGGAAGATGTTATAACTTATACATTGGGCATGTTTAAAAAGATATTCCATTAACAAAAACATGAACACATTATGGTAGAAATATGAGCGGAATAAATAATTCCATAATAAAACACAATCATGGGAATCATTCTAGTAAAATAACCACATGAAAATTCAATAATATTTTCATAATGATTGAATTCATAGTGTGGGACATCAAAACCATACTGTCAAAGCCTCGTGCGAAGACCATAAATAATAATTTTCTCAAGGACTTATGCCAAGAATGTAGATTTTCTCATGAGACTAATAGAGGTAGAAAGGGGATATAGAGGGACCTACCTGACACTTACTGAGCCTAATTGAATGGGGATAAATATAAAAAATATACACCTTCATATTGAAAGTATCATATGAAATGTGAACACCTTTTCCTGAACATTAAGCCTAAACCCTAACCATTCGTAGTAATTTTCTGAATGGGTTTAAGATATTACAACCAAAGTCAAACTAATCATAAACCATTAAATTAAATATGGTATATGATATAATTGGATACAATTAAAAATTAACTAAAATATTTAATAAATTATTTTGTCTTATATGAAGATAATTTTATATGAGACGGTTGAAAAATTCCTTTTTAAATAATCCGTAAGCATTCCAAAGTGTCCGGTATCAACTTGAAACATTCATATCATAATACCATATATTATCATCTGAATAAGAAAAATATTTATATTAAATTCCATGGGTATGTATATACACCAAATTCATGGAATAAGTGGTCAATAATCCATATACTTCATTAAAGATAACATGAGACGTGAAAAATAATTTTTACTTTTTAATGAATATTTCTTTTGTAAAATAATTTTTATTTTACGTGAAATCATATTCTAAACATTTATATTCTAGAAAATAAATAGTTAGGGAAATGGAATAATATTTGAGGCATAAATGATGTCTTGTAGAAGTGAAATTTTTTAACAAGTGTTCTTAAGAACCTTTAGAAATAAACCATTTTAGAGCATTTTATAGATAATTTTAATGTGGATTGGCACATATGTTATTTTAAATCTAAAAATTATACAAGATAATTTTTATTGAAAAAATGAGTGTTTTGATAAAAATAACGGTGGCTTAAATATGATTTCGGAGTAATATTAAATGTGTGTTAGATTTTAAAAATATCCTTGGAATCGAGTTTGTTTAACGGGATTGTATTTTTGAATGATAAATTTAAAACATGTAAATACACATAAAATAAAGAAGGATTATGCATGGAAAACATTTATAGGGCATTAAAACAGAATTTATGTAGATCACATAAGAATATATAATATTTTAATTGGGTTAATAGAGAATAAGATAACCCGAATAAAAATGGATGTTTTCTTAGAAATCCCTTACAACTTTTTAATCAATAAATTCATATTCCCAAAAATTAATAAAATTCAAATGATACATTGAATAATTTTAAAATAAATTTATTCATTAT
This sequence comes from Viscum album, assembly GCA_963277665.1. Classification (NCBI taxonomy): domain Eukaryota; kingdom Viridiplantae; phylum Streptophyta; class Magnoliopsida; order Santalales; family Viscaceae; genus Viscum; species Viscum album. Next base: position 1,083,746,212 of record OY728156.1, read on the forward strand.
ATGTTACATCAATGGGAAGTATAAAAACATCATACACTTGTATTATTATTGAATACAGTAAATCACACAAAAATGGATGTGAGATAAAGAAACCCTTATCTTAAGTTTGAATGTGTTTCGCTCTTAAATGAAAGGTCTTAGAATATGAAATTATAAATATTAATATCTTCCTTCAGAACATATTTGAAATTATTTTTATCAAAATTATTATTAAATCATTTATATATTTAGGATAAGTTATTATATTTAATGTTGTCGTTCCTGAGTGTTCATTTTCTTGATGTTCATAAACAGTTCACTCGTTTTAAAGTAATGGAGTTCATCTGGATTGGATGTAAATATCTAGAATTGAAATTAAATATTATTTATAAACATCCAGAAATGATAATGGTCCTTCATATGATTTGGTTAGAAGAGACGATGATGAATCATTATATGAAATATTTATGACATTCACATAGACTATTTTAGTGGTATTTTGATTATTATGATCTAGTGTTGATATAATATTTAATAAAATGTATGTATACTGGTTCCAAAATATTAAATAGGTTATATTGCATACATTAATGTATGTTTAAATATTAAAATTTCATTCATGACCCTTAATGAAGTAAAAAATTAAGAACAATACTTCATCATCTATGAAGGTTATGAATCCAAACATCAAGGAAGTTGATTTGGTTTATAAAATAAAAGAGATAGAGAGTAAATATATAGATGATTTTTCATTGATTAATAATATATATTTACACTATATATATAATACTAGAACTATCATGGTCATTTTGATTGATGAGGTATGAAGTGGATAACAAAAAAAGATAAATTGAAATGAAACTAAATGAAAAAGAAAGGGGCTTTGCCTCTTGAAATAACCTCTATGTGAATCTCTTTAAGGGATGGTTTATTGGTATTTTGGAAAGACCAGGAGCTTCTTGGACGTGGGGAGTGATTAGGGATGGGTAATTGGGAAGAACATTAAGGATATTCATGGAATAGTGTAATGAATAGAAGAGAGAGTGGGAGGAGGGGGGGTTATAATGGAAGAGAGGATATTTTTCTTAAAATTTTATTTATTATTTTTTTAATTTCCCTCAACACTAGAAATAGTGATGATACCATGAGAAATAATACTAATAAATTCATGTGGGTTAAAACCATGTGGTCATATATCACTTATGTTGTCATAAATAAGTATTTAATGACTTTTTTGTATATATGATATTTTACAGTATTTCACTATTCCTAAAAATTCATGTATTTCATAAAAATAACAAAAATTCACCCAAACCATTTTTTGATGTTTAGAATCAAAAAAGGAGTCCCATTTTATAAAAATAATTTTCTGAATACGATTAATTAAATATTTAATTAAAATCATAATTTATTCTAAAAAACAGTTTTAAAACATTTATTTACATATTTCAAAACATATGTATATCATACGTCCTCTTGAGTAATATTTGTATACTATCATAGTTAAGGGTTAAATTTATTAGGGTATATCATTTTTCATATGTGTATGTTACTATTCATAAGGGTCGGTTACTATTAACCAAAAATTATGTTTTTCTTATCCGACTCCAAATAACATACTAGTCGCAACTTTTTATGTAAGAATTTTGAAATTCAAATCATAGAGGTAGAAAAACTATGTTTATGTGACTTTGTTATAACAAATTGGTGTTATTCAGAGACCCGGTGTTTCATACAATCTACAAAAAATATATTTGTAAATTTTTGCTGTGTTATATTATCCCCTAACAAAAATATTATCCTCAAAATTTGATATTGAACTTCAAATGTTAATAGATGATTCATCAAAATTACATTGTGGGAAAACCACATAATGAATATAGTAAAAATATTCTTTTAATAAGAGGAATGGGAAAGGAAGTGGTTACTAAAAAACAACACATTCTTATTGGAAAATAGGATCAAGGATGAATAACCAACCATTATTCAGTTACCTTAAACTGAATAACCCATACAATGATCAACTTAAACCATTTATCAAATAGTTAAAAATTAAAAAATATAATGATTCAACACATTATAATGAAGGAATATAAATTTAGAAGATTAACATATCATTAAATCTTAATCAATAAGCAACAACTCAAAAATTATCATTCTAAACATTAGAATAACTTCATCATGTATCCTCTTGAAATATTGAAATAACCATAAATACCATAAAAAATATATTAGTAAAATGAATTTTTATGTATTCCTTAAGTAAGATACATGTTATTGGAGATATTAACTAAATGAAAAAGTGTTTTAAACTCCATAAATGATGTCATAGACCACTTCTCAAAAAGTAAATAATCAGTTATAAGGTAGTCAATACTTATCTTAATCAATCATTTCGTCATCATTATATCAACATGAGATATATATGTTGGGTTGTCTTTCAATCAATTATGTGTTCTCTAAAACAGTTTTAATTTCTACTGAATCACTTTTCCATTTTTACCATTCACTAAATGAACTCAAGTCTATATTAAAATAGCACTATAGTACAATCCGTAGAAATCTCATAATTCAAACAGCTAGTAAATTACTGAAAAAATTAAAATGACATGATTTTTGACTAGGCATATTAATCATTATACTTTATCTTTAGAAACATCATTACATGATAATTACCCAAAATCATTATTTGATGTATATTCCTTTGACGCTTGGTCCATTTATTCGCATAATGTTCCATAACCTTATAGTTGAAGCATTTTATATAGGAAAATTCATTCTTTATCTTGCCATTATGAGCTTCGCGGCCCTTTTCTCCACACCTGAAGAAAACCCCAGTTCCTCTCAATCATATACATAGGTGTCTCCTTCAACAAATATCGCATGTGGGAAAATAAATCTTTCTATTATTCACTTTATACTTGTTTTTTTCTTCTACCATCTTCTACTTTTTCATCCCTTAAATGAAATAAGACTCAGAGAAATCTTTACAGATCATGTAAACACATGATATTATTTCCTCATATGATGAGGATTCATGGGAGACAGCCTTCTTTTGAAATTATGGCTAAAGAACATCAGAGATATGATCCTTCATACTATTCTCATCACATGCATTGGTGATGTTCTAATTCTATCTACTTGGCACCATTACTAATAAATTCTATATTATATATTACCTCATAAAATTATTTAATATCTATATCCCTAAAATTGGTATAATACATTATATTAATTTATACATCATAAATCATAAATCCATATACATTGGTTACCTTGTAAAAATAATACTTAATATTTTTTGTAATTATCATATTTATTTACAAAATAATATCCCCTGAGAGTATTAAACCAAGAGTGGAACATGGCCAATTATCATGTACCAGTTCCCGTCTCGAGACTAGCTCAATGCTTTTTTTTCAGGTTTTACTCCTTGATAGATATTTTCCAAGGTCACCTATACATGATTGTATCCATAATGGGATGCATTTTCATGATAACCACATAATCTATTACTTAAAAGAATTTGAGGATGTTTTTGTACTCTTATACTGAAATTATATCATATTGTTTTGTTTAGTAATCTACTTTTTCTTAATATAGTTCCCATGTTTTCTGAAAAACATCCTCCAATTCCCACTTTAATGCTTCAAACCCAGAAGCCTGGAGCTAGTGAATTGTTTTAAAAAATCGGCATGATTACACAAAATCAAATCCTAATTGAACACTCAATTTCATAGTCATGAAAAAACTATATACATACATGGAACCCATATTACATTTTGAAAAGTAATAAAATGATACATAACAAAAGAAAATAAACTATATCCTTGAATACTCAATAAATGATTTTTTCTTTATAACCTGGGGAATGAAAAACAAATTAATTGTGTGAGCTATAAAAATTACTATGGGTATGAAATACAATAGAAGATTTTATATCATAAACATTAGGTATGTTGAAAAGAATATGCCTTTAATAAAAACATGAACAGATTATTTTAGAAATATAAGTTGAATAAATAATTCCAAAATAAAACAAAATAATTTTTACTCTAATATTCTAATAACCACTTGAAAATTCAATAAAATTTTCTTAATGAGGGAATTTCCAATGCGTGACATCATCACCATACTATTATGGCCTCGTTCCAAGACCATAAATATTCATTTATTCAAGGGATTGTGCAAGGATCGTAGTTTTTCTAATGATACCTACCAATGCACCAATGGGCTATAGTTGACCCCAACCGACACTTACTAATTAAAATTAATTCCACATATTAATGTGGATAAATATAATAAATATACAAATTCATATAGAAACTATTATATGAACTGTAAATTACATTCCCCGAACATTAAGTATTAACAATAACCCTTCATAGTAAAATGGTGAATGGTTTTAATATAGTAAATCCATAGTAAAAATAATCATACACCATTAAATTAAATATGATAGATGATATCATCGGAGATAAAGCATAATGTAGTACATGATTCTGTAAGAGATGTTGTCTTATATGAAGATACTTTTAAATTAGGCCATTTAAACATTCCTAAGGATATAATCCCTAAACATTAAAAAATGTCCCGTACCTCCTTAAAAAATTAAAATCAAAATCCCTTAGAATATCATGAGAATAAAGATTCTTTTTATATGATATATCAATGGGCAGTACATAAACCACATGCAAGTAATAATTTGTAAACATTGAATATAATTTATAAAAGTTAACATGAGACGAGAAAAATAATTTTTACTTTAGAAAGAAGAGTTATTTTAAGAAATCATTTTTATTTTCCCTAAAATTAGATTATAAACATGGATATCAAATAAAATAAAAGGGATGTACATAGAAATAATATTTTTGTAATGAATGAGGTCCCTCTGATTTGTAATCATTTAAAAAGAGTTATTATGAATCTTTTGAAATAAACAATTTTAGAGCATATTTAATATAATTTCAATGAAAAAATGATTGATTGTTATATTAAATCCATAAATGATACAAGATAATTTTTCAAGTTAAACTGAGTCTTCTTATAAAAATAATTTTTTCTTAAAATAGATTCGGGTGTACACTTGAAAATGGGTATGAATTTTAAAAAATCCCTTGAATCAACTTAGTTTAACGGGATAAAAGTTTTTAAAATAATCCTTTTAAAACAGGAAAATTACCATAAAATAAAGAAGGATTCTAGATGGTAAATATTTATTGGAAATTACAACCAAATTTATTTGGATCACATAAGAATATATAATAATTTAATAGTGGTATGTAGAGATTTAAAGTAACCTGAATGAAAACAGAGGTTCAGGTAGAAATCCCTTTCCACTTTGTTATCGTTCGATTAGTATTCCAAAAACTTATAATATTTATATGATACATTTAATACCATTAAAATAAATATATTCTATATAGTATACATCAATGGGATTTCTACATACAACATACACAAATATTAGTATTGAATACGAAAAATCTTACAAAAATGGCAGTCAAATCAAGAAACCCATGCCATAAGTCCTACTATGATCCGCTCAAGAACATATGTTCATGGAATATGAAATTAGATTTTTTAATAACTTATTTCAGAACCTATTATAAATGATTTCTATTTATCACATTTTTTTATTTAATTTATGTCATTATTGAAAAGTTATTATTTTGAATTTTGTAGTTCCGATGTGTTCGTTCACATGATGTTTTTAAAATGGATCTCTTGTTTTTAAGTAATGGAGTTCATGTGGAATGGATGTAAATCACCAGAATTGAAATTAAATTGTATATAGAAACATAAAGTACAGTAAATTGTAAATTATATCATTTGGTAACATGTAATGAGGATAAATCATTAGATGAAATATTTATGACATTCACTTAGATTATTAGAGCGGTATTCTGATTGTTAGGAACTAGTCTGGTCATACAATTTATAATATGTATGTGTATTGGATCCAGAATATTAATTAAGTTATAAAATATATTATATTCATGATCAACCATAAAAATGGTTTCATTACCACAAATAATGGATAAATTTAGGAACAAAATTTTGTCGCCCACGAAGGTTAAAAACTGGAACCTCTTAGGCATTGATTTTGTTAATAAAATAAATGAGATAGAGAGAGATTAAGGATATTGATTAAGGTAATTCCATTAAAAAGATATAATTCCAGTATATAGATGATACTAGATCTATATTGGTAATTTTTATATATTATGTGAAGATAGGATAACAAAAGAAGATAAATTAAAATGAAGACAAATAAAAAATGAAAGGTTCTTTACCTCTTAAGCTCTCTTCCTTGAGAATGTCATTATGGGGAGGGATTTTAGATTTTTTGCAACACCATGAGATTCCAGGAAATGGTGATGACCTAAAAATTTTAATTGGGTCGATCTTTGAGGTGGTTCAAGGAATAGAGGAATAAATAGAAAATGGAGTGTGGGGGTTACAGTTGAGGAGAGTAGGAATTTAATAAATTTTTAATAATTTGTTTATAAATTTATCTCAAGAACAACAACAATACTGATCAAATGACGAAGAATAGTAACAAATTCATGGTATTTCTAACCAAGTGGACATAAATCACATATGATTTCATATATAGTGTATTTAACAAATAAATTGTATATACGATATTTTACCATATTTCACTATTAATAAAAAATATGTGTATTTATGAAAAATAAAAAAAATTTACCCTAACCATTTTCTAATGATTAGAATCAAAAAATGAAGTCCAATTTTCAAAAATAATTTTCTAATTATAATTAATTTAATTTTTAATTACAATCTTAATTCATTCAAAATAATAGTTTTCAATCATTTATTAAATTATTCCAAAACATAGGTATATAATATTCTCTCTTGAATATTAATTATATACTATCATATGTAAGGATACTATTAATTAGGGTATATATGTACTCATAAGGGCGTGTTAATATTCATCATGGAATGATACTATTCACCAAGAATTTTTTTTCCTTATCAGACTCCAAATATCATACTCATAGAAACATTGAATGATATATTTTTTAAATTAAAATCACACGGGGGGGAAAATATTTTTACATGACTCGGTTATAATAATGTGGTATTTGGTAGTAAGTCAGCGTTTCATGAATTTAATAATAAATCTATTTTAAATTTTTGGGTGTTACATTCTTTACATAATCTTAAAAAACATTATGATTAATCATATTCATATTTTATAATGATTGTGGAAGAATATTAAAAAACATACCACTAGTGTCTACATGTTAAATAAATTTTTAATGATCATAATAATGGTTTATCTATTCCCAGTGTGCATCTCATGATTGTTCATGTTGATAATAAACCAGAATAAATCATCATTATAATATTTTTGAATGTTTAAAACATCCACATTTTCAAAAGGGATGATCATGTTCTATATATTCCTTTTAAATTAAAAAATAAATAGAAAACCATGAAGGATTATTTGATAAATTTCTTTCATGTCATGATAGAATCCTCATCAAAATCATCCAGAATGATGCTATATTATAAGAAGATTAGTACACCTATTTATGAGTAATTAGTAAATGGTATATACTTTAAATATTTCAATTCTCTAATGGAGTTATATGTAACATCCCAGTTAATTAAAGAATAAATAATTTTCATATTTATTAATATTTATGAATTAAATATTAATTTTAATTAAAAGGGGTTTCTACTTTCGATAGCGTACTCGATACGCAACGATGAGTTTCTTTGAAAACTTACGTTGCACACAAGTAATAAAATAATATTATTTTAAATGTTATTTAACAAGTAGCCATTGTACTGGCGAGAATGGATATAAATAACTAAAATATGATTATATATGTTTTTAAATGTTTTTACATTTACCCAATAAAAGATAAAGGCTTAAAATAAGGAAAGAGTTCAATTTTAGGCATTTATACCCTAATTTTCACTAACGGTTCAATTATCACCTTTTGACGGGGAAACGTCATTAAATATAGTTTTGATCAATATTATAAATTATATTGGACAAAAAATAACTCTTCTTTAGAATCTGGAAATCAAAATTTACTTTGTGTAAATTTTTGGTACCTTTCCGATAAAGTTCATTTTTTTAAATGAATAGTGTAAAATGTTTTATTTTAATTAAAAACCTCTTTTTAATCTAATTTATTTATATGATTATATTATCTTTTGAATTGTTTTTAAAGTGAAATTAGAAAATATGTTTACCAATAAATCCAATAGTGGTCATTCGAATTAATTTCACATTGAAATCGGACTCAAACTATTTTCAATCTTTTGATACTTATTGTTTCATAAAAACACGCTATTTGCTCTGACAGCGGGAATTAATTATTAAATTAATTAATGTGACTTATATATTTTGAATTTTGTAAAATAGACTTCATTTTTGAATTCGTAATATCAAATATATCTTAGGGAGAATTTTTGGTAATTTTCTGAAAAACTTCAATTTTTGATGAATAGTGAAACCACTAAGTGGTACTTATAAAAACTGATTTTTCCGTTTAAATGAAATTCTACCATCATTGTGTTTCGATTTTCAAAAATCCGACATACATGGTTGTCATTAAGAAGTAAAATGTGGTTCAATGAGATTAAAATAATTTTTTGTTGAATAGTAACTTATTAAGTTTTAATCGCGATTAGTGGTAATTAGTGTAGTTTAAGGTAAAAATAATATTTTAATAATATGAGATGACCTAGACAAATGTCCTACCCTCATTGGATGTGTCATGGACGACCATGACAAGCCATGGGTCACCTTTGGGACCCCATTGAGCCACATTGGTTGGAAAATGACATAAATACCTTTTATTTAATGTTAATGTAAAAAATGGCACAAACATGATATGTTTTACTAAAACAATTTTTAAATGGGGTTATACATGTCCGATTTTTGATTATAAATAGTCATTGGAAAGATACAAAGATTTCCTACATCATAGTAGTTTTTTTATAATTTTTAGACATTAAATAAATTAAATTATTTATGACATAATAATGATGCAGTGATGACATCATTATTTGACAATTTAAATAAAATGGAATGATAATGTAAAATCTATAAACTAAACATGTACAAAACTTATTGGATGGGTGGATTTCGAACCCTTATCACCTTATACACGAATTATATCAATGTGGGACCTTTTAAAACCGAAAAACATTTTCAAATAAAGTAATATTTCTTTACTTTCCAAAAGTGCCCCTCCTCTCCTCTTATAAACGGCCCCCACCTATACCACCTTACACACACTCTTGAAGCCTTTGGCTCGGCCAACCCCTGCCCATTTACTCTCTCAAAATACCTCTCCTCATCATGGAGGATTCCCTTTGGGCAGAATACTTTCAAAGGAATCCTTTAGGCTCAAATCAAAAGTAGTTACACTATTAAAGGTAATTCATTCTCTCTTATTCATTTGTTTTATTTTGCTTCTCCAACCCCCTAAACTTTTTTATTTACTTATTTTGTAACAACACCAGTATATTAAATATACTAGGATGTTTTTATAAGATTTATTCGAGCTAAAACCTCACATAACTACATCAAATGGATAAAGAACATACGGTTTCCGTGGATGGTGAAATTCTGCCTCCCGAAACGATGATTGTTCAATACTCATTTAACACCTTCAAAGGTGGCCATTATGATGTCACTATTTTTATATATGATATTTAATATGTTTATTCTCCCCTTAAGCTTCTGTATTTTTCCTTTATGGCATACCATTATTGTTTCCATTATGGGTAAACACGATATCTTCATTTTAGGAAGTGCGGACTACCGCCCCCTAAAAGTGATTTGATTCGTTAATACCATATGTGGGATGTGTAAAGGATAAAGTTAATGATATTATATATTTTATTATACTGGAATTATAATATACTCTTATATCATTATGATTCCGTTCTATAAAATACGAAATAGAATTGAAAGTAGCGTTCATGCGTACGTACGACTTACCGTCTCCATGAACGGTGCATTTCATTTCTTACCTCTAAATGATTATGTAATATTATAAATACATGTATATTCTGGATATATATGATATATATGATATCCAAATCATGAATTTCATTCTGGATATAAAGAACCTTTGACCACACGAACAACATGTAATTGTAAGAAGTCCACTTTCGAATTAAGAACCAAATATTGACAAAACAAACATTATTAAATTAAATGGTTACATAATGTTTATAACATGGAAATAAGTGATATAAAAGGAATAATGAAATTTAAAAAGGTTCTTAATCAAGTATAAATTAACTCAATTTTATTATTCAGGAATTTAAAGAACGATCGAGTCAAGTCGGACCCGAGGTAAGGGACTTCGTCTCAATCTCCTTTCATTGAGGCAAATTTCGTTTTATACACAACTTTCTTTTATACGGTGTATAAACCCCTTTGACTTTTACTTTTATACAAAAGGAATCTTTTTCTACGAAGAGTTTTACTAAACGACAAAAAGGAATGTTTTTTTAACGTACGTGGTGACAACGACCTTTTCTGCCGCCGTGAGTATTATTTGGTCTTTGGCTTCCTCAACAAGCCGTTATGTTTTTAAAATGAAATAAATACCATATACTCTTTTATGTATTTTGGTATTGAAAATGGTTTTGATAAAGGATTCTATTATGATATATTGTGATTGAAATGTGGAAATGTTATCATTCCTTTATATTGGTTTTATGTTTTATGATTTTATATTGGTACTTGGACATTTGACGGGTGGTTACGTGATAAACAATATGACGGGTGGTGCCGTGAATACCAGGACGGGTGGTTACGTTATAACCTCCAATGCATTGGGTATGGAAGTTGGCCGTATGGCTATTCCGTTAAGTATGTATGGAAATTCGTCGTATGGCTATTCCATTTAAGTGATTTGTGTGGAAGTCGACCATATGGTTATTCCACTTAAGTATGTTTATGTCCCAAGATACCTTTTTATATGTTATGTGTTCTTTATATGGGTTTTATGGTAATACTTTGGTTACAAAAAGGTAAGTAATGATAATTTTTTTCAGTGAAGTGTTTTTACTACTTCATGATGGTGAAGGTATTACTTTGATAGAATATACATGGTTTACTTGATGTTTGAAAAACTAACATTTTTCATTCTTTGTGTATCCCTTACTGAGCTTTTTATGTTCACCCCAAGTTTTTTGAAATGTTCTTCACATGACTTAATGTGGAATAAGGTCAAGGATGGGATCAAGGGAATGTCATGCTATCTAAAACATGGAACTAGACATGTTTCTTTTAAGAGTTTTTTATTATTATGGAAACTTAGTAGAAGTGACTACTTTGTAATCTTTTGAGATGTAATAGTTATGTTCTAATTCTCTAAAACTCTAAACCTGAAAAGATCCTCAACGTGAATTATTCTTTTAATTCAATATTATCTAAGGTTTAAGGCCGGGGCCTTATAGTTGGTATTAGAGGTCGGTTTAGACAACTTTAGGAGTTAGAAAAGTGTTAAATTATAATATGATTGAAATGATATAGCATTTACAGATTACCATGTTGCTTCGCCTAAGATATTTCTGTGTTCAGAATGGTTTTCCGCAGAGGAAACAAAGAAACTATGTTGGGAAGACATCAGGAGGAAGAAAACCTTCCAAATCAGCAACCTGAGATGGTCAGAATCAGAACTGAACAATTTTTTGCAGTGATGGCACAGTTGAATCAGGCTATAAATGGTGGTGGTATCCATGCACGAGATCAGCCAGATCAACTGCAGAGGAACATGTCAGTGGTGGAACATTTCATGAGGCAACATCCCCCATCATTCAGAGGATCATCTGACCCTGTCCAAGATGAAGGGTGGATTAATGCACTGGAGAATATTTTTGATGTCATGGGGTGTTCAGAACATCAAAAGGTTAGTCTTGCTATTTTCTATTTTGAAGGTGAAGCTGATCAGTGGTGGTCGATGGTGAAAAATATTAGGGATAGTGATGAGATTGAGGATCTTCACTGGGACGAATTCAAAGGTATGTTTCTTGATAAATATTTTCCTATGGTGGTTCGTCTTAGGATGGAAAAACAGTTCCTAGAATTGCGGCAGGAGGATGATTCAGTGGATGCTTATGAACCAAAGTTCACTCGATTGGTAAGGTATGATCCAAACGTCATATGAGATATTGATAGTAAAATAAACCGTTTTTACTCAGGGTTAAAGCCAAAGTATCGAAGGGATTTAGCTTCTCGTGAGTTCAAAAGTTATGAAAAACTTGTTCGATGTGCGGAGAAGGTGGAAATGGAGTTTGCCGATGATCAGGTGTTCTATGACAAACAACAGAATAAGAGGTATAGTTGGCAGGGAAAGGGGAATATTTCATCAAAGAAGCAAGGAGGTAAGAAAACCAAATATCCAACCTGTGAGAAGTGTGGTAAAATGAATCCTGGAGAATGTTTATCCATGTCTGGTAAGTGCTTTCGGTGTGGTAAGTCTGGTCATATTTCTCGTAACTGTAATGAAGATGATCAAGAAGGCAATGAAAAGCCAACGGTAAGATGTTTTAAGTGTAATGAAATGGGTCCTTATGCAAACGAGTTTCCAACGAAGAACTCAACTGGGGGAATGCAGCCAGAATACAAGCAGAAAGGGGTGGTGAAATCCTTTGCAACAAATTCAGTAGATGTTGGGCCATCGAATGAAGTGGTATCAGGTACACTGTTTGTTTGTTCAGATTATGCCAATGTGTTTTTTGATTCAGGGTCTACACACTCTTTCATTTCAGAGAATTTTTATAGTAAATTGGAAATTCCATATCAAGATATGAATCCTGAACTTATGGTAAAAACACCTGGAGGGAACGTTGAGACAAAAAGGAATTATAAGAACCTTCCTATCCTTGTGTGTGGAATGAATCTACCAGCAAACCTTATTGTTTTGCCTCTATTAGAGTTTGATGTTATTTTGGGCATGGATTTGCTTTCTGTTTATCAGGCTAAGATTGACTGCAGAGCTAAAATGGTTTCTTTTCCGAAAGATTTTCAGTTTGTGTACAATAATGAAACCTTGATTTTGATAACATATCTGGAAGTTGTGAAACTAGTAAAAGATGGAAATTAATGTTACCTTGCACATATTGTTGAAAATAAAGGAACTTTTCAGATTAATGATGTGCCAGTGGTAAATGAGTATCTTGATGTTTTTCCTGATGAGTTTCCTGGTATTATTCATGATCGGGAAGTTGAATTTACTGTTTACTTAGTTCCTGATTCTATGAAAATTTCAAAACCCCCTTATTGAATGGATCAAGTTGAACTTTTAGAGTTAAAGAAACAATTGCAGGAGTTATTAGATAAAGGTTTCATTCGTCCTAGCACATCACCATGGGGTTCTCCTGTCTTGTTTGTTAAAAAGAAAGATGGATCAATTAGACTTTGCATTGATTATAGATCCTTGAATAATATTACTATTAAGAACAAGTATCCTTTGCCTCATATCGATGATTTGTTTGATCAGCACTAGGGAGCTCAGTTTTTTTCGAAGATTGACTTGAGGTCGGGGTACCATCTGTTGAATGTAAAAGAAGAAGGTGTTCCGAATTCTACGTTCCGTACTAGATATGGCCATTATGAATTGGTAGTTATGCCTTTTGGTTTAACCAATGCACCTACTGTATTCATGGACCTTATGAATAGAATTTTCCATGAGTTCTTGGATAAGTTTGTGGTTGTTTTCATCGATGATATTTTGGTGTTTTCTAAATGTAAAGAGGAGCATGAAAGTCATTTAAGGGTTATCTTGCAAACCTTAAAAGAAAAGAAACTATATGGAAAATTCAGAAAGTTTGTGTTTTGGTTACAACAAATTTCTTTCCTAGGTTACATTGTTTCAAAAGATGGCATAACTGTTGATCCTACTAAAACAAAAGTTGTTGAAGAATGGCCAAGACCCACAAATGTAACCGAGATACATAGTTTTCTTGGTTTGGAAAGTTACTAACGAAGGTTTGTTGAAAATTTTTCACGGTTATCTAGTCCAATGACTAAGCTAACTCGTAAGGGTGTTAAGTTCATATGGAGAAAAGAATGTGATGATTGTTTTCATGAGTTGAAGAGAATATTGGTGAATGCTCCAATTTTGGCACTTCCTTCCAGGAATGGTTAGTTTGTTATATACAGTGATGCTTCGTTGAAGGGACTTGGTTGTGTCCTTATGTAGAATGATTAGGTAATTTCTTATGCTTCACGACAGTTGAAAACTCATGAGGTAAATTACCCTACACATGACTTGGAATTAGCTGCTGTTGTCTTTGATTTAAAAATTTTGAATCATCATTTGTATGGAGTAAAGTGTGAAATATATACTGATCACAAAAGTTTAAAGTATATATTCACTCAGAAAGAATTGAACATGAGACAGAGGAGATGTCTGGAATTAATCAAGGATTATGATTGCACAATTCATTACCATCCGGGAAAAGCAAATAAAGTGGTTGATGCTTTGTGTCGAAAAATTAATGCTTCATTAGAAATATTGCGTTTGGAACGTGATCCTTTGGTTAAAAATTTGATGAACTTTGGCACAGAAGTTGTTGGTACAGGATGTTCTTCTATTTTTTATCAGGTATCAGTGAAATCTTCTCTATCAGACAGAATCAAGCAAGCATAGAAGCGAGACAGTGAGTTGAAGAAAAAGGTAGAGCTGGTTCAGAAATGAATGTTGCCTGAATTCAATGTTGATAATGATTGTGTTTTGAGGTTTGGGAAGAGGTTATGTGTGCCTTGTGATTCACAGTTGAAGAATGAGTTGTTATGTGAGGCTCATAGTTCCCCGTTTTCAGTTCATCCTGGCAGTACTAAGATGTACAGAGATCTGCGGGAGTATTACTGGTGGGATGGAATGAAAAGAGATATTGCTGATTTTACTGTGATGTGTCTGACTTGTCAGCAGGTTAAAGCGGAGCGACAGTTACCGAAAGGGATGCTTCAGCCATTACCAGTTCCAGAGTGGAAATGGGAAAACATTTCCATGGACTTTTTTGTGGGATTACAGAGGACATCTCGAGGTAATAATGCAATCTGGGTTATTGTTGATCGCTTGACTAAATATGATCATTTCCTTGCTATACGAGATACTTTATCTCTTGATCAACTTTCCCGTTTGTATCTTAAAGAGGAAGTCAGGTTATACGGAGTTCCCCTCTCCATTGTATCTGATCGTGATCTCAGGTTCACATCTAACTTTTGGAAAGGCCTTCAGAAGTCGTTGGGTACTGAATTAAATTTTAGTTCATCTTTTCATCCTCAATCAGATGTGCAATCAGAATAAAGAATTCAGACCTTGGAGGATATACTACGAGCTTGTTCGATGGATTATCAGGGAAGTTGGGACCAATATCTTTCTTTGGTTGAGTTTTCTTATAATAACAGCTTTCATTCCTGTATACAGATGGAACCATTTGAGGCATTATTTGGGAAGTGGTGTCGAACTCCAGCATTTTGGGATGAAGTGGTTGAAAGGAAGCTGATGGGACCAGAATTGGTAGAAGAGATGGCAGGAAAAGTTCAGTTGATTTAGAAGTACATGAGAACAGCTCAGAGCAGGCAGAAGAGTTATGCGGATAACCAGAGGAAGGATCTATCTTTCGAGGTAGGTGATCATGTTTTTCTCAAGGTTTCTCCTTGGAAAAGTGTGATGAGATTTGGTAAGAAAGGAAAGCTGAGTCCAAGGTTTATTGGACCATATGAAATTCTGGAGAAAGGAGGATCAGTTTCTTACCGAGTGGATTTACCTCTGAGTTTATCTCAGGTACACAATGTTTTTCATGTTTCAATGTTGAGGAAGTATATGCCAAATCCATCTCATGTTTTGAGTCCAGAGGTAGTTCAGCTAGAGGAGAACCTATCTTATGAAGAACAACCAGTCCGGATTCATGACCACAGGGAGCAGGTGTTACGGAATAAGGTGATTCATCAGGTAAAGGTTTTGTGAAAAAACCATGTGATTGAAGAGGCAACGTGGGAATCTGAAAATTCTATGAGGGATAAATACCGCCACTTATTTTTACAAGTGAATAAAATTGCGAGGACGCAATTCCCAAAAGGTGGGAAGGATGTAACATCCCATGAAATTAAAGAATAAAGAAATTTCATATTTATTAATATTTACTAATTAAATATTAATTTTAATTAAAATGGGTTTCTACGTTCGATAGCATACTCGATACGCAACGATGAGTTTCTTTGAAAACTTACGTTGCACACAAGTAATAAAATAATATTATTTTAAATGTTAGTTAACAAGTAGCCGTTGTACTGGCGGGAATGGATAGAAATAACTAAAATATGATTATATATGTTTTTAAATGTTTTTACATTTACCCAATAAAAGATAAAGGCTTAAAATACGGAAAGAGTTCAATTTTAGGCATTTATACCTTAATTTTCACTAATGGTTCACTTATCACCTTTTGACGGAGAACCGTCATTAAATATAGTTTTGATCAATATTATAAATTCTATTGGACCAAAAATAGCTCTTCTTTAGAATCGGGACATCATAATTTACTTTGTGTAAATTTTTGGTACCTTTCCGATAATGTTCATTTTTTTAAATGAATAGTGTAAAATGTTGTATTTTATTTCAAAACCTCTTTTTAATCTAATTTATTTATATGATTAGATTATCTTTTGAATTGGTTTTAAAGTGAAATTAGAAAATATTTTTACCATTAATTCCAATAGTGGTCGTTGTAATTAATTTCACTTTGAAATCGGACTTAAACTACTGTCAAACTTTTGATACTTATTTTTTCATAAAAACACGCTATTTGCTCTGACAGCGGGAATTAATTATTAAATTAATTAATGTGAATTATATATTTTGAATTTTGTAAAATAGACTTCATTTTTGAATTCGTAATATCAAATATAGCTTAGGGTGAATTTTTGGTAATTTTCTGAAAAATTTCAATTTTTGATAAATAGTGAAACCACTAAGTGGTAATTATAAAAACTGATTTTTCCATTTAAATGAAATTTTTCCATCATTGTGTTTTGATTTTCAAAAATCCGACATTCATGGTTGTCATTAAGAAGTAAAATGTGGTTCAATGAGATTAAAATAATTTTTTGATGAATAGTAACTTATTAAGTTTTAATCGCGATTAGTGGTAATTAGTGTAGTTTAAGGTAAAAATAATATTTTAATAATATGAGATGACCTAGACACATGTCCTACCATCATTGTATGTGTCATGCCCGACTAATACAAGCCATGGGTCAACTTGGGGACCCCATGGAGCAACTTTGGTTGGAAAATGACATAAAAACCTTTTATTTAATGTTAATGTAAAAAATGGCACAGACATGATATGTTTTACTAAAACAATTTTTAAATGGGGCTCTACAAGACCGATTTTTGATTATAAATAGTAATTGGAAAGATAAAAAGGTTTAATACATCATAGTATTTTGTTTATAATTTTTAGACTTTATATAAATTAAATTATTTATGACATAATAATGATGCAGTGATGACATCATTATTTGACGATTTAAATAAAATGCAAAGATAATGTAAAATCTATGAACTACACATGTCCAGAAACTTATTGTATGGGTGGATTTAGAACCCTTATCACCTTATCCACGAATTATATCAATGTGGGACCTTTTAAAACCGAAACACATTTTCAAATAAAGTAATATTTCTTTACTTTCCAAAAGTGCCCCTCCTCTC
Source organism: Viscum album (assembly GCA_963277665.1). Classification (NCBI taxonomy): domain Eukaryota; kingdom Viridiplantae; phylum Streptophyta; class Magnoliopsida; order Santalales; family Viscaceae; genus Viscum; species Viscum album. The sequence continues at coordinate 1,083,763,929 of OY728156.1, forward strand.
CTCTTATAAAAGGCCCCCACCTCTACAACCTTACACACACTCCTCAAGCCTTTGGCTCGGCCAACCCCTGCCCATTTACTCTCTCCACATCCCTCTCCTCATCCTAGAGGATTCCCATTGGGAAGAATACTTTCAAAGGAAGCTTTTAGGCTCAAATCAAAAGGAGTTACACTTTTAAAGGTAATTCATTCTCTCTTGTTCATTTGTTTTATTTTGCTTCTCCAACCCCCTAAACTCTTTTTATTTACTTATTTTGTAACAACAACAGTATATTCAATATACTATGATGTTTTTATAAGATTTATTCTAGATAAAACCTCACACAACTACCTCAAATGGATAAAGAACATACGGTTTCCGTGGATGGCAAAATTCTACCTCCCGAAACGATGATTGTTCAATACTAATTTAACATCTTAAAAGGTTGACATTATGATGTCACTATTTTTATATATGATATTTAATATGTTTATCCTATCCTTAAGCTTCTGTATTTTTCATTTATGGCATACCATTATTGTTTCCATTATTGGTAAACACGATATCTTCATTTTAGGAAGTGCGGACTACCGCCCCCTGAAAGTGATTTGATTCGTTAATACCATATGTGGGATGTGTAAAGGATAAAGTTAATGATATTATATATGTTATTATACTGGAATTATAATATACTCTTATATCATTATGATTCCATTCTATAAAATACGAAATAGAAATGAAAGTAGCGTTCATGCGTACGTACGGCTTACCGTCTCCATGAACGGTGCATTTCATTTCTTACCTCTAAATGATTATGTAATATTATAAATACATGTATATTCTGGATATATATGATATATATGATATACAAATTAGGAATGTCATTCTGGATATAAAGAAACTTTGACCACACGAACAACATTTAATTGTAAGAAGTCCACTTTTGACTTAAGAACCAAATATTGACAAAACAAACATTATTAACTTAAATGGTTACATAATGTTTATAACATGGAAATAAGTGATATAAAAGGAATAATGAACTTTAAAAAGGTTCTTAATCATGTATAAATTAACTAAAGTTTATTATTCAGGACGTTAAAGAACGATCGAGTCAAGTCGGACTCGGGGTAAGGGACTTCGTCTCAATATCCTTTCATTGAGGCATATTTCGTTTTATACACAACTTTCTTTTATACGGTGTATAAAACCCTTTGACTTATAATTTTATACAGAAGGAATCTTTTTCTATGAAGCGTTTTACTAAATGACAAAAAGGAATGTTTTTTTAACGTACGCGGTGACAATGACCTTTTCCGCCGCCGCGAGTATTATTTGGTCTTTGGCTTCCTCAACAAGCCGTTATGTTTTTAAAATGAAATAAATACCATATACTCTTTTATGTATTTTGGTATTGAAAATGGTTTTGATAAAGGATTCTATTATGATATATTGTGATTGAAATGTGGAAATGTTATCATTCCTTTATATTGGTTTTATGTTTTATGATTTTATATTGGTACTTGGACATTTGACGGGTGGTTACGTGATAAACCATATGACGGATGGTGTCGTGAATTACAAGACATGTGGTCACATTATAACCTCCAATGCATTGGATATGGAAGTCTGCCGTATGGCTATTCCATTAAGTATGTATGGAAATTGTCCATATGGCTATTCCATTTAAGTGATATGTGTGGAAGTCGACCGTATGGTTATTCCACTTAAGTATGTTTATGTCCCAAGTGACCTTTATATATGTTATGTGTTCTTTATATGGGTTTTATGGTAGTTATTTGGTTAAAAAAAGGTAAGTAATGATACTTTTTTTTAGTGAAGAGTTTTTACTACTTCATGAAGGTGAAGGTATTACTTTGATTGAGTATACATGGATTACTTGATGTTTGAAAAACTAACATTTTTCATTCTTTGTGTATCCCTTACTGAGCTTTTTATGGTCACCCCAAGTTTTTTTGAAATGTTTTTCACAGGATTTAATGTGGAATAAGGTCAAGGATGGGATCAAGGGAATGTCATGCTATATAAAACATGGAACTAGACTTGTTTCTTTTAAGAGTTTTTTTATTATGGAAACTTAGTAGAAGTGACTACTTTGTAATCTTTTGAGATGTAATAGTTATGTTCTAATTCTCTAAAACTGTAAACCTGAAAAGATCCTCAATGTGAATTATTCTTTTAATTCAATATTAAGTAAGGTTTATGGCCGTGGCCTTATATAATATATCTATTTCATGCTTCTGAATATGAATAAAAAGGTTGATATGATTTTCTCAAAAAATATTCCATATTTCTTTTACTCTTCATGTTTCCGCATAAGATCTTATATTTTTATTTATTAGGCATATTTATAGATCTTATCAATTTTATAATTTATTAATATTTTATATCTCTTTTATCAAGATCATATACGAAAGCTTTACCACTATTTACAACATTCATCTTTTTTTATAACTCTTATTTTGTTTTAATTATTATAAAGAAATTACTAGGAGTATATCCATCCATGTTTCATATCAGACATATAACAAATTATTCATGTAGAATATTCTATTTTCCTTTCTCAATGGATTCTTTTAATGATTTAGCCATATTTTATTCCTTCCCCTAATATATTGGACGAATAAATAATATATTATTGGGGTAATTAGACAGCATCTAGGACTATACACATAGAATAATTCTAGTGTTATTAATGACATAAAAACATCATGATTATAAAATCCTCATTTCCTTCTTCTAATTTTTTAGTTTTTTTGCATTCATCTTGTTTTCTAATGTGATATATTCTTATGAATATTCTTATTCATTATAATATTATTCGTTCTCCTCAACATTCATTCTACTTTCTTCACGAACACATGCTTTGTTATTTGATTATATGAGTTGGATTCATGCTTTTATGAAATTGAATAACTCGTATCACCATCAATTATACATCAATTAATATTATCTCTATGTATTTCCATTCTATATAGTGTATATTCGTTTACCATAACATTTATAAATTTCATCATTATGACTACATTTTTAGCATTTCAAATGGGCTTCATTGATGGTTTTTACTTATATTATTTCTTCATAAATCACATTAACTATTTCTAAACATAATGTTTCACTATCGTTTACACAAATCTATTTATCTTCTTATATTTACAACATGTTTTCCATAATTTTCATAAAAATGGGTGTGTTCTTTATTATGAATTCTTCACAAAATATTCTATTTCTCTAGGGGATGCAACATCAATATAAATTAAACTACCCACCATAGACATAATGGATAGAAAAATATAACATTTATTAATACATACTTATATATAGTTCTATAATAATGTATTGTAAATGGAAATATTTTTAAATTAAACTTTACAACATGGTATGGATGGTGCATCATAATTCCTAGTTATTTTAAATAGATCATTAAACAATTTAAATATGGAATTTAAATGTGATAAAGGAATTTTATTATTGTAATAATAAATAGAAATTTTTTTATAAGTATAAACATGCTATTTATATTATGAAGCATTAATATGTTATTTTTTTTACGATTGATGAATTTAGCCTCCAATAATTGATTCCTCATATAGCAGGTTCTCTTTTGATCATGAATCAAAAGGATATGATTGTTTCCCTAGGACTTCTAGCCCGTAATCATCTACGGAAAATCCTTACTGCAAAATATGTTCCACACCAGGATTTTTGGGAACCGTCAGTTGCTGAGGCCATTGCCATCATTGATGGATTACTGCAAGCTTCGGAATATGGATGGAGTGACATTTTTGTGGAGTCTGGTTGCCTTACCATCATTAACAATATTAACAACAATGATGGTGGGATCCAACCTTTGGCATCATTATTATGAGGATTCTCTCACTTGGCCAATGATTCTCTTCTTCAACCTTCTCCTTTACAAAAAGGGAACAAAACAATATCGCCCATTAGCTGGCCGCCTTAGGCCTTTTCAACTCCATACGGCTCTAGTTGGAAAATTTCCCTTTTTGGATTCTTACTTGTACTTTTGCTGATATTTGTCATTAATGATATTAGTTTTAATAAAAAAATCATCATTATATTAATGCATAATTTTTTATCTTATTAAAATGTATAGATCATTTTTTTAGGTTCTTTGGTGGCATCAATATTCCCAAATATCACATTGAGTCACTCTTCATCTATAACATATCACAATTTTACAAACACAAATTTCTTTATTTCATTTAATTTAATACATTTGGAGACATTTATTCATTATCAAACCTTTTATTTTAAATCCTTTTCCATGTTATGAAAATAACCTACAAGTTGAGTGATATCTTCTTTTATGTATTAAATGAATACCCAAACAAGAGAGATTATTTATATGGCTATTGAATATAGAATGTCAATTAATCAAATAATTTATTAATCCATTCAAATAACAAATATATCAGCATCACCAATCAAAACTGGTCTTCTTCTTTAGGATGGTTTGTGCATGAATTCTCACATACTGTGTGATAACATTTCCATTACCCTTTAAGGTATAAATTGTTCCCCTATCCTTGTTAATAATTTCAACAACATATTATTATTATTATTTGATAGATATTCCTTATTAATTATCATGGCATGATTACTTTGATATTTCATCCAATTAGGGCTATATTCATACCTTTATCATCATTCATTTATTCACGCTTTTATTATTCATCATGTCCCATTAAGAGTGGAATTATACTATAAGAATATTGAATCCAAACTAAAAACACACATAATATAAAATATGTGAGTGAAACTAAAATATCCTAAAAAAACTCAACATTTAATGTCCAATATAACATAACCTTCCCTTCGATAAATATTTTTACGAACACTTTGGGATATTCTGAGCATTGTGAGGGGCAGGGGGTGAAAAAGTGTTTCATTCATTTTAAAACAAATACTAATTTTTATCCCATTATATATTAGACCAATTTTGATCTTATATCTAGTGTTCTATATTAATTTTTATGTCAATGTAGATAAAAATTGGCTAAGGATGGAACACATAGTATTTTTCAAGGTTCACTACCAAATATGTGTAGTTAATCCTTGTTGTGTGTATTTTTTACCAGTATATATATTCTCCAATATAATGTTACATAAATTATATTGCATTTGTTCATAATACATCATAACCTCTAGTATGGTTCATTAAGAATTTTGACATGGGAGGAAAAAATATCAATTCCCTATAATTGTGATATCCTAACCCAAGTGCCAAACATTTATTAAACATTATTAATTTAATAAAGACAATATTTAACTCTTTAAAATTTATTTCAACACTAATAAATTTCATTATTAATGTTAAATTCATTGAATTTAAAATTGATACATTATTATTTTATTCTTTATTATAATATTGTTACATTAAAAATATCATATATGAAATTACTCATTGTCTTCCATTCTATGTAAGACAATGCACTAAAATTTATTCTAGATTAATATAATTTGAAACTGAAATGTTTATACTTACTTCCCTTCATCAAATAAAATTTATTTTTTCAACACTCTCTAATATTATTCTCTCATATTCCCTCTTTATTTATCATTGTTGTATTGATATCATGAGATCTCATGTTATTGTCTATGAATCTAAATATGTTTATGTTGATGATGATAGACTAAATCATCTTTATTCAAATAATCTAAAATTTTATTTATTAAAAATCTATTGTACCTCTTAGAGAACATATTTTTGAACTTTTATTATTATGAATGTTCTTTTATAGACCCTCACTTCAACATTAGGAACCCTATGTCTATTTACTCTCGATCCAGATCAATATGTCTGGACCTTCTCAATTTGTATCCCTTTGTCTGATACATAAACCAAAAATAATTCATTAAGGAATTTTGGTTGGAACATCACCATTTATTAACAAATATTTATAGCCAATGTATTATCCTTTATATACTAATACATTAAATGAAAAATAAAGGACACTAATGTGGTTAAAATCATTATTTCCCACATTAAATTTTAGTTTTAATGTCCTTTGGTTCTTTAATTGACACCCATAAAAGTATAAAAATATAATGAAGTACAAAATATTCATAACATTTTCCTCACGTTTTTACCACAATGATATTCTAATATTCTTGAAATATAAAATTCAATAAAAAACATGTTTCTATTAGTATTGAGGAATTAATAATATAACTCATCATCCTCAAAATGTATCAATTTAAAATATCATTGTAATGATAATAAAATATTTCATAATACTTCTGTAGGAACTCTATTTTCCATTATTAATTTATCTAGTTTTCATATTTAAGATTAATTTTTTTTGTTCACATTAGATTCATATTATATGATAAAATCATGTATATATTATAAGTGATATTTAGATTCTATTTCCCTTGATCTGCATATTTTTTATTCATGTACTCTACATAGATATCTTGCATCCCATTTTCATTATCCAATATACTCAAAAACAAATTCAGTAGATACCGAGTATTTATATATATGTCGTTTATTAATTGATCCAATCAACACTTGTTACATAAAATTATCTATTAACTACATATCAACACAGGTATTTGTCCATGATAAATTTTTGTAAAATTATGAAGGAAACATTAAATAATACTTATTTATCTCTTATAGTAATTTTTTTTGAAACTGTTAGTTTCATTTCTTTATGAACTCCATTGGAGAGACAATTTGATTAGTCTTACATCCAATCAACATAGTCAAATATTGTCATTGGTTTATATAATTTATGTGATACTGTTTTCATTTATCTGGAACACTCTATATAGAAACTTCATAAATGTTCATTTGGGGCATGAAAGAAAAGTCATCTGTCATATAATTTCACAAAGATGCATCTTCCAGGGGATTTAATGAATTATTTTTTATCCATATGTGTTTATATAAACATAAAATCACAGGGTTGTGGAATTAATATGATCTCATAATTCATCACAATAATATAAAAATATAATAATTTATTATCATCTTCAATATGCAATGATTATTCATTATTCATAATCAAGACATCCTATTCACCATATTCATATGACATTAAAGAAATATATTGTTCATTAATATGATCCATTAAATTATCAAATCATAAAAAAAAATTCTTTACTATTTATCAAATATATTATCATTAATAACAATACAAGATACTTCAACCGATCATTTATTGATCCTGTTATTTAAAATAACATCAATATATTATGTTCTATACAATCCCTCTAATTCTTTGACACCCACAAAAAATTAATAAATCGCAAATAACGAGTGGTTGAAATGGAAATATTTCATGAATAAATTATTCTTTGAAAATATATTTTACTTGTTATGATAGATAATTTTCATTGCATTTAGTAATATATTAAGGGTTATTATTATTAAAGAAACAATTATATTAAATATCATCACATGTATAATGTGTTTGAAGTTAAAGATTAAATTTTCCTTTGAATATCAAAATGTAAGAGATTCATATGACATGGATGGAATGGAAATAATAGCCATTATATTATTATCCATGTATTGGTCTTTAATCCCATGGTATCTATGTTCTATCGGTTGGCCCACACACCAACAAATGGTCATGTTCATACTATGTTTCACATATTACTAAAGAGTAAGAACATACCCAATACCCCACATCAATATAATAAATGTGTGCATAAATGGTGAACTACATCACTTATATTGTATACCTTCTAGGGATCATGGATCGTAGAGGTAAATTTTGGCATTATAAGACAACATGTCTCATTTTTGTGCATTATAATAATCACATGTATATAGAGGTTAAAGGGGGACCTAATAAGGTAATGAAACATATGTACCTTTAACATATCCCATCTAAAAATATTTATTGAAATACCATGGGAAAAAATCTAAGTGGTAGAATAATATATCACACCGAACATATATCTATATATTGAATTTTCCTTATGAATATTTTTTTTTCATATTTAAAAATATAGTTAATTTTAAACTCATGAAACACATAATGATTTATTTACATTATTTATAACTATAAATTTATATAAAAACACTTTATTTAAAAAATGAAACCTATTATAATTGGAAAATAAATATAAAAAAATAATGGTTCGAATGGAAAATGTGGATCGTGTTGACCCCCTATGATTATCACACTCACGAATATCTCTATAAATAAAAATGATTAATATTAATCTAATCGAAATATAAAAATTAAAATGTAAATACATTCAATAATTTTTGGAGAATAATGAATGGTGAAATAAAATGGTCCTCATATAGGTTAATATGAGTGTTGAATTAGCAATATGACCAGTATTGATAGTAATTTATACATTATGAATAATTAAATTCCCTTTTGGAACAATTATATGACAACAAAATATTGAAATGTAATGCAAATTATATTTATCATGATAATTAAAAGAAAAAATATATAATTTTTTCATAAAATATAAATAATTATATAAATATCAATGAAAGTATTTGAATTTTTTAAATAATCATTATTTTAATGTATTTTGTAAAATTCATAATATTCATGTTAATAATTATAATTTCCATTATTTTAATTTTTTTTTATTTTATTTTATTTTTAGAATCGTCATTTAATTATAATGTAATTGTTTTTTGTAACATCAATAAAAACAACTATTAGAAGAAGAATAGTGAATATATAATTACTTCATGCTATTAATGTTTTAAATTGCATCATTCATCTTTCCAAAAAATCATTAAATTATATAATATTATAATATAACAAAAAACATGTTCAATATTTTACGTAATTCATGAAATTAAAATTCAAATACTATAAAATATTTTCCATAGTCTAATGTATAATGTATTCCATTGAAAATATATTTTTTACTTTTTTTATTTAACTTTTAATATATTGAATAATTCATTTTATAGTCAGAGTATAGTGAGAAGGAAATTATTTTTAATAGAATAATATTCCTAATATAAAAAATGTAACTATTATATGCCCAAAAATGTAAAATATATTTTATTTATTATATCACCCTAAAAACACCACACTCATAATGTATAAATTCACTCAATCAATCCACTTGGAATCCCACATAACTTCCACATACAAAAATAAATATGTTCCTAATTACACTTTATTATTCATTGTTGTATACATAGATTAATATTTGTTTGAAATAAATCGATCATATCATGAATTTTATATCATTATAAAAGTAACAACATTGGAAAGGTGGTATGATTCCTTCTTATTTTCCTTTTTTCTCATCATCTCTTCCCCAATCCTTATATTAGATTATATAAAAAACATCCAAACCTTATTTATGTAGTCTTTAAAAAATATATTAAATATATGAACCATATAAATGTTTTTAATATTCAACATATTTACATGTCATACATATCTCACATTTTCTTCGGAAAATAACCCATTAAGAGTCGTTTAACCGCCAATGAGGACAATGAAATATCTCTTCTTATCACCAAAAATATGAAAAATAATAATAATATTTTATGATATATATATGCAGTGTTTTGTATTAAATTTTAGTAATTTATAAACTCAAAAAATAAAAATGAAAAAAATCATAAATACTTAGGACTATTTTCATTAAAATATTATACAAAAAGGATTTTCCATTAAATAATAGAATTATGAAGTAAATTACATGGTTTATAATTAATAAATGTTAAAAATACAAACATCCCTTATTTATTCATTATATAAAAAATTTAAATTAACTATACATGGGGAAAAAGTTACAATATAAAAGGTGATTTATAGTTAAGGGATTCTCGAACACAACTCATTATTTTTGTGTTATCTCTTATTTATATTAAATTTAATTATATTTACTTCACTAATATCATTAAAATTTTATTCACAACTCATTCCCCCCATTTACGGGTATATACATAGTTTTATTTATCTAGAATGATTTCTAGGAAAATTGCAATTATTTTTCAATGGATCATTATTTTCTAAAACATCACACTAATTCATTTTGACATTCTAGTGGTGTAGTTGTGGGGTAGTTTAATTTTCACACCATTTCTTGGGGTTCTTGAACCAACAAGAACGTTGGTTCCATCCATATAGAATATTTTATGATTCAGTTTTCCTTTTTAATTTCTATAACATGTTATTTGAATTGTATATTGGGCGTGACAGCTGTTTTTGAAAGTGTGTAACATGTATTTTATAATTTTATGGCATGTTTATGTGAAATTGGGTGTATTTTTTATGTAAACCCATTAGGTATTACATGTTGGAGGACAATGAACTGTGAAATTGTGTAGTTAATTGATGAACGGGTTTCACAATCTATTTTTTTGTGTTGTTAGTGTGTTTTTGTTTTCACAAGGGGGTTTTGTGAAATATTTTTTTTGTAAGGCCATGTTTTGTTTCTTGGAGTTGTTTTATAAGTTTTCAAAATGTTTTATTGAATAATATAGGATGTATAAATCATAATTGAAATATATTTTGGATGTGGTATGTTTTAAAAATGTTAGTTTTGAAGTTAAGATTTTTTTATCTGTAACTATTTGAAAATATATTATAAAATTGTTTAAATAATATTTGTATCATTGATTATGTTTTTAATTTTAATGTTTCATTTTTACATGTAATTGGATATATTTCATTTTTATTCGATTTTTTTTCATTTAGAGGTATTTTATGACTCGTGAAATAGATTTATTAAATGGTGTTAGGGATTTCAATATTGGTATGGGGTGATATTGTAGGTAATTTGGCCTTAAATGATCATTTTTAATGAAATTTGTGGGAAATTCCCTATTACACATCTTGAAGTTATTTTAAAAACTCTTTATTAGGTTTAATGAACTACATTGATTGTTTAAAAAATAATAATGGGATTTTTTGTTTTTATATGTAGTTTAAATAAAATTTGAATTTGAAAATGATAATTCATATCATGTAAAATAGGATTGAGCAGAAATGGGAAGCCTGAGTATCTAGGTGGGTGGACTAGGACTAGTTTGCTAGTGATCTTCTAGCGGCCTTACCACTATTTCACATTGCAATATTTACTATAAAAACACAAAATAACAATGAATATCATTAAGGACCACTGGGCTATTAGGGATACCCTCCTACTGGCTCTTGCATGAATATGTTATTAGTTATTGTTACTTTTACACCAAGATAAGATGTACCTAAGGCCCCAAAAAATTCTACTCCCTATGGTAATTTCATATGACATATTCTCATGGGTTATATAATACTTACCATTAGTACATGGTGTGTTTTCTTTATAATTTATGAAGCATGTGTGTTTTACTTACAATAGTTTTTTTAATGTTTCCCCATTTAAAACTACTTTTATTTAATGTTTCACCCCTTTACATTGGTTACTATAATTTATTGTCTATAAAAACATGAATTTTTTGTGTATTATAATCATAATATAATGGAACCAAGTAGGGTGGAATTCTATTTGACTTTGGCTCACACCCTACTTAATCCCTTGTGTCTGTGTAGACTTGGTAGTGTTTGTCATAGGAATGAGAGATTTTTAGAGATGGTGGATCATGTTTCTAGTGGTCATTCATGGTGAGGTATCTTGAAGATAGGATGAGGGAAATTCCACTTACCATGATTTAGTTATTGGGATTCTCTTTTTGGATTTCATCTATTGTGCTAGTCTTTGAGAATTTTTATAAACCAGGTAATTCAATTATAATGTTTATTAAATACTTTTTTGCATTAAATTTTCAATTTCTTTTTATTTACTATTGATGGTCATTTTATCTTTCTGATCATAGGTATATCATCACAAGACAATTATTCTTGATACGTGGGAATTTTTTCTATACTATGGTGATAGGTAATTCCCTTCCGACCATTCTACAGATTGGGTTAGACATAAGGATAGATGTCAACACGACGCAGTTCGTGAAAAAATGTTTTCACAGGAAGGTTCGGTATTTTTAGGTCATGATTTTTTGGGGAAGAGTCTATGTAGATCGAAGATAAGATTGTCAAAACACGATGTACTAGTTATGAGTATGGTCCCTATAAAACACCCCTCATGATATGAATTGATTAGCTAGTTGTTGTCGGGTTCCATCTAAATCCTTAAGTACTTGTGGTTTCTTACTTTTTGGAAAATGTAATGGAAGTTGGGTCAATTGTCAAAGTAATCTCAGAGGTCCTAGAAATCCTTATGGAGATGGTGATATGGTTATAGAACACTCTCTGTGATGGTGGCATGACTGTATTAAAATAACCAAAATTATACCTAATTCACCTGTTGGTACTAGTTTCCCTCTTTTGAGAAGCTTTTTATGTGTCTTTGTGTTTTCAAAATCTATTTGAAAAGTCATTATTTTGGAATTCTCAAGACACTTTTTTTAAGTAAAAATGTCATGGTTTTATGAAATGTGAATATTTGGGACATTATTTTCCAGTAAAATGGAAATGGGTTGACTTCTAAAAGGATGAACTGATTTTTTGTGAATTTTTTGAAATCTTTTTTAGAATGTATGAATTATATTAATGTGGGTTTTGAATATATTTTTTGAATATATATTTTTAAACTATTGGAATGTGTTCATAAAGGGGGAGAAAAGTTTTTCAATTAATGAATAAGACATGAAAGTGAATTTTTATGTGGATGGATGGTGTCTTTATGAAATAGTTTCTACATTTTTAATTGGATTATGATTTTGTGCATAGAAATTTTGAAAAACGGAATGTTTGGGTAGATTGATTTTATTTGGAAAAGTAGAGTGGTTTGTTTTTTATCATTGGTATCCACACAAGTGACCACAATCATGGGTTACATGGAATAATGGATGGTAAATGCAAAGACTGGATGAGTGTGAGGGTAGATATGAGGAAAGGGCTTAATGTGGCATAGAAACATGCATTTGTGAGGCCCATGATATAACATTGGTGAATGATCTATATTTCATCCCAATTTACCTTCCATGAAATTTATTCATTTATGGAAAATTTGATGTTTTGATAACTAGATTTTGGGTGATGTGTATTATGTGTTTTGGGAAGGTGGTATGCTAGGACCAATAGACTAGTGTGGTTGGGTCCTTCTATTTTTTATTAGAAGATGCTCAAGTTTCTAAATTATTCATTTGATCAACATGTGGAATTACTTCTTGATAATTGGAGATTTATCCTACCACTCTCTTTTTTCGATTAAGATTATCCTCTTGTAGAAGGATTTTTGGTTGGGGAAGGGTTGAAATAGACCTTACTAACTTATGCTTCTTAAGTTGTAAAAGGAAATGTTTAACACTATTATGAATGTAGGTCCTACCTAGTAGTGGTGAATGGATATTCCAGTTATGAATGGAGAAAAGGACCAGAGTAGACGATCTTGTATGTAGTATTGAAGGGCCAATGGGTCTTTCGTTTGTTTCGTGTAATAAAATGATTCATGTTAGGCCACCAGTGTGGAAAATTTGGCCATTTGAGGATGTTATTGTTTCTTGCAATAATCTCATTATACATGGGACTCGGTTCAAGTTCAGACTTCATGTTACGTCTATATCGGTTTCTAAGGTCATGTTAATTGGTTTCTTTCTTATTTTTTGCTTTCTATTATGTGGAATAGTAGATATTGCAGTACTTTTTGAGGACATCCACTTAAATTATTGCATTTTTTGTACAAATAATTCATGATATTAACTATCATGAATGATGGAGCCTTCCTTTTGTTCATTCATATGATACTTATTGTTCAGAGTGAGAGGGTAAATGTGTTTTAATCTTCGAGGTCCCTTCATTGGTAAATGATCCATGACTGATTAAAATGTGCTTCATAGCGTGTAATGTCATAGTGGTTTTATCTGAGAGTTGATGTGGCTGATTGGGCCACCAGAAGGAGAGGTTTTAATTTTTGGATTTTTAATACCTAACTTTGAGGAAGGATATTCTTCATTCACTAATGATCTAGCCATAGGTCCTTGAGTGAAGCTAGTGCCTAGTCCGGAAAACACCAATGGGTGTATAAGATCTAGGTTTAACTTATATATCTAGTGTGGGATGTGGATAAAATTTGAGATTATGATGTTGATGTTTCATTTCATGTTTTTCAGTGTGGCATAAAGAGACAAGAAAACCCAATTCATCATGACTATAATATATGTTTTTGGAAATGTCACGCCTATGTTATAATGATGTGGGGAGGTATTGTGTTTCTAAAAACCCAATTCTTCAACAAATGTGGGTAAATGTCTTAGTATGGTTATTCATGTATGAATAACCAAGTAGGTCTATTTTGAACTCAGATTTTGTTGGACATATCTGAGGATTGTAATGCTTGTGGAAGGGGTGAATTGTATAGTGTATCTGTTGGTTTAGAGTTTTTTTTGAATGACCATCATGCAGAGGGAGAATAAATTATGTGTGAAACACCCATGTTGGCCAAGTTGGGAATCTTTTTTAGCCTATGTTGGATGGCTAAGATGGTAGGTTCATATGGTGGGGATACCCTCTCTGGGTCTCATGTATCTTATTTTAGAATAATTCTAATATTGTTCTATCCCTTACAGTTGGGAGTCCATTATGGCCTCCTCGTGTTGGTATTCTGGTTCAGTCTCGGGTGTTAGTTTGCTTCGTATAATTGAGAGAATTCTCAGATCTCACCTTTTCATTAACTCCATTTTGTCTTTGGTGTTTCCTTGGTGGTAGGTAGTCTCATTCAAAGTTATTTAAACACAATCATTTTTCACTGGTAAAAATTGGGATTGGGGAGTCCCGATCAATATTGTTGAATAATTTTTGTAGTAAGCTCATTTGAGTTTGTTGTTTATTTCAAGAAAATTTCTTGATCTTCATCTGGAATTCTTTAAGTTGTTTCATTTTGGATGTGGTTACATTATGTATTCCCACTTCAGGAAATTGGTATAAATTTTGGTTGGTTAGTGTATTCATTCCTACTTTGATCAGTTGGAGGAGTTTTGCCTATTCGTGGTGGGTGAACCATAGTGGGAGAGTACATATTGGTGTCCCAAATTTACTTGTATTCCACATTTCCTTCTAGTAGTGTCCTTATTTTATATTGGATACACATTCATTGGAAACCCCATTTAAACCCAAAAATGGAATCTGTTTTTTTCATCTTACATTCTCATAGATTTCCTTAGGAAGAAAGCATTATAGAGGGGAGAATTTTCACACCTAGGTTTTTAAATTTGACTTCATCGCGGTTTGGATTGTGATCGTGGTCATTTTAATGGGAATGAAGTGTGACCAGTTTGAACTTGAAGGGAATTATTTCATCATATTATTTGCCTACATTTTTTCCCTAGGATACCATTTGAATACCCTTTAATTTTGAAGAAAATTACCATGTTTTTGGGTGGACATTACGTGGTGCATGATTTGGCCACATAGTTTACTAAACTGGGCCTCCAAATTGAGCATAGTGTCCTGGTGTAAAAATATTTTTTTGAAAATTTTACACTTCCAAAAATAATCTCAATGTGCCCATCTTCTTCTCCTATAATGTTTTTCTTCCATTGGAAGCCTCCAGGCTCTCTCAAGCTCCCTTTCACCCATTTTATCTGGTGTTTTGATGGGGGAAAGATCAATATCCTTCATGTAAGTGAGTATATATTATTTTTAATCCTCCAATATAGGGATTATTCCATCGATTCATTTGTTTCATATTTATCTATCAATTATGGCTACATTCCTTGGGGTTAATATTGAGTTTCTTGGTTCAATATTCATGATTAGGATTCGTTTTCACTTTCTCATACTATAGTTTATGTTTCTCACCATATCTTTGGTTTTTTAACAAAAAAGGTAGGAGTTTTCATATGTAAACATTATTTTATGAGTTAGTTTTCAAAATTAATTTCATTAGCATGATATTTGAATTATATATTGGGTTTAATTTTTTTTGAAAGATATTAACATTTTTTTATTTTTTTTATTTTAGGGTTATGGGAAATGGGGATTGATTTTGATGTAATACCATTTGGTATTACGTGGTAGATCTTTATGACTTATTCAATTGGTTTCTTATATTATGAATTTTAGGGAAATTCATTTTTTCCTGTGGGGATAGGGTGTGTTTGCTTATAACAGGTGGTTTTGTGAATGATTTTTTTGTAAGTCCAAGATGTGTTTCATTGGGTTGTTTAATAAGTTGTCCAAATAGTTTATGGAATATTATAATAACTGGAAATATTATTGGTAAAGTGTTTTGGTTGGTGTGTGTTTTCAAATGGTTCTTTTTCTGTCAATGGGTTGTTTTTTATTTTTACTAGTTTGGAAATGTCATTGAAAATAGGTAAAACCAATTTTGGTTTCACTAATTGAGTGATTAATTTTAAAGATTATATTTTTATAATTGAGTTTATTTCATGTGCATTTCATGTTGTATCTTCAGAGTTATTTTATGAATCATGAAATTGATTTATTAAATGGTGTTTGGGATGCCAATATATTTTTGGTAATGTATTGTTGGGAGTTTGACTTTAAATGGTGGGTTTTGAATGAATTTTCTATGTAATGCCTGCAAGAAGATATTGGAGTTGTTTTATAAAATCTATATTGGGTTTAACGGACTACATTTAGGGTGTGAATCCTGTTTATGAGATGTTTAGGTTTTGTATGTTGTTTAAATGAAAATTAAATTTTTAAATGGTATTTCATAACATGTGAAACATTAATGATCACAAATTTGAAGCCCAAGTATCTAGGTGGGATGACTCATACTAGTATTCTAGTTATTCGTTACTGGCCTCACCCCAATTTTCACATTAAATGATTGACACCAGAAATAGTAACTTAATTATTATATTTTTTGGGGACCACTAGGACATTGTGGTTTCCACTCCTAGTGTCTTTTGTAGAAGATGGTTATTGGTTATGGTATCATTTACACCGAGATATAATGCACCTAAGCCCTAATAGCTAGATATTTCGAAGGGAAATATCCAATGGCCTGAGATCATGGGTTATATTGTATATACCATCTTCATAAGATGAATTTTGTTTGTAATTTCAGAAGAATGTGTTTTTCTTCATTAAAATAGTTCATTCATTAAAATTCCCCATTAAAAATTGTTTTTATTTAATGTCACACCCCTTTATAATTGTTAATTTAATTTCTTGTTTATAAAATCCTTCATGATAAATGTCTTACAATGTTTATATAATTGAACCTTGTTGCCTATAATCCATTTTTTCTTGGGTTCACACCCTACTTACTACCTTGGTTGTATGTAGACTTGGAAATTTTTTTCATAGTTATGGGTGGATCAAGTTTCTAGTGGTATTTGATTGGTGCGGTATTGTGGGGAAGGATGGAGGGAAATACCTCTATCCATGAGGTGGTTTTTGGGCTGTTATTTTTGTTTTTATCCCTTTTGTTCGTTTTTGGGCTCTTTTACAACACTATTTAATTCCAGTCAGGAAATTGTTAAACACTTGTTTGGATTAAATTTTCAGATTCTTGTTATTCACATTTATTTGTCATTTTATATTTCCATACTTGTTTAAATAATTTTAAAACATTTATTCATGATTCCTGACCACATGTGCTTGGTCGTGTGTATAGGGAATGTCCATCGAGACATGCCACAGACCTGGTCAGGTGATAGGTCAAATAGTGACCCAAATGGGTTCGTGACATGGGTTACTATTTGAAAAAAATATTATATAATTTATATATTGATGAATTTTATTTCATGTATTTAAGGATATGAGAAAATTTTTTATGAGGTTGTTATAGCCATTACCCATAATATGATTGAAAAGGGCATCACCAGCTTGGATTTTGTCATTAGAATCCACAAAACATCTAAAAGGTACAATTCTATATGGGTTGTATTCAATCACTATAATATTCAGATACACATAATTTATACTAGATAGTATTTTTCTCTAGATCAGTTAATGAGGATATAGATATTGGAAAAGGAAATTATTCATAGAGAACCACAGTTGATTACATGTGATTGAGATTTGAGGTTTACCATGATGTTCATAATGATTCTTTAGTAGGGTTTGTATATATAGTGGTGTTTTATATAATTTTATCATCATCATAAAATGGTTGGTCTTGGAGAAAAATTTAAACACTAAGGGAATTAATGAAAACATATCTATCATTACCCCATTTGGATATAATATACACCATCCACTAGTATATTTTTCAAATGAAAATATAATTCACTCAAATATTGATATTGTTTATTATGAAACCTCTATAGAAGTAGTGTATAACTACAATGCAATGGGATAAAGTTGGATAATGATATAAATTGGGAATTTGGCTACCTAAGGAAATGAGAGAGAATTTTGTGTCCATTAAACCAAATGTAATGGAATTATAGTAATGAAATAAGATATATGATGACAGTCTTTTGTGTGATCATGAGTTTAATGATGGTGAGAACATTTCCAATGAATTTATCCATGGAATATGTTTATGATATTTTGGAATAAATAAATACTAAGCCATAATTATATTTTCCTGTTACAGATTCTTGACTTATTGGGGATAGTTTTATATCTCTGGGTGCATCCACAGAGCTTCTCTCAAGTCCACGACATTGTCTATGTACATTATTAAAGATTTACAAACATGAAAATTCACATGTACTGAACATATAAACCATACTATTGGATAATTATTTTCATATAAATAAAAAAAAGTGGATATTCCAGATCATGGATATATTTGTTCTGTGAAATAAGATTGCGGATTTGGCCAATGTATTATGGTTAAACACCCAGATGAATTATATTAGTTGGAAAATATGGTTATAATGATGAAAAATTCTCCATATTTGTATCCAAGAATTTGAAAATATTTAGTGGGAAATATTCATTTTGAGGTAATGAATGTGGAACCCAAAAAATTTAGAAAATATTATTTAATAAAAATTATAATATTTGATATATTGTGTTATACACAACACTGAGTTTTGAAAAAGCATGAAATGCTATTAAAAATATTATTATTTAATTATGATCATTGTAATCTATCCATTAAATTTATTTATGTGAAAATATAGAAAAACATTTTCAAAATTAAGTACGATGTATTTAGAAAATCAATATATTTATGTAAATATGTCCATTTTTATGTAATGACTATAAATTACTTGAATATAAATTATTAATAAAAAATTATTTTAATGGAATTTTGAAATATTAAAAAAATGTTGTCAAAATAATTATTTTCTATTTTAAATAATTACATATAATTTTTGAATAATCATGTTAAAATTTTCTTCATGAAATGTTTTGTGTTTTCCAAAAAGATATATTATTATAATGAATATAAAAAACATAGATTTTTATTAAAAAATTCATTTTCATTTAAGCATTTTATATTTTATATTTCATTTTTAGATTGTTTTAAATGTATAAATTTTTCATATATATCATAATAATTTAAATTTATATTATTTTATTCAATTTTATATTACATTATTGATAAAAACATCATATTCTTATAAATAATTTTTCATTGAAACTCATTTTTTCTTCTGGTCTGCATGATTAATTTGAAATTAAATTATTACAATTATATAAATTAAATTAACAAAAATAGATTTCATATTTTTAAACATGTTCTTTACACTTATAAATTTTATTTGACCTATGTATTTTTGATAAGGAAGAATTAAAAATTAGAAATTAATTATCCAGGTTATGGTTTAAATGGGCTCACATGGGGTATAACTAAAATGAAAGTCATTAACATGACCTAAAAACATATTGAAATATTATATTATGGAAATATATCAACCTTATCTCATATAATTTTTGATAATGTGTCATTTTTTAACCATATAAAATGATGAAATTGTTAATATATGTTTTTATTTTATTAATATCTAGGTGTGTCATCTCCCCCACTTATAAATGGGATCCCCTTCTCTTACCTTATTTTCAGTTATAAATACTTTTGGGGCTGCCAAGAAGTTTCCATTTTTAATATACTTACATACCCACATTATAGAGGAATAAATTTTATTATTTCACCCTCTCATGAAGGATTTTGGTGATAATATACATAAGTTGTCTGAATAAGTTGTTCCCTTCACAATCGATAATATTTCATTTTTTTCCTATTAAAAATCCTTTTCATATTATTCAGATATGTTGATATGATTTCATAATAATCCCACATATACTTATATTTTATTATGGTAATGTAATAACCTTCATCAATTTCCTCTTCCATTAAATTGTAAATATAATCCTCGATTATGTTTGTGGATGACTACAACCTCACAAACCAATATAATTTTTTTATATCACTAACTATATAAGATTTAAATAATGATAGATTCATTTTTAATATATGTTATTTCAAACATATTTTTACTCCTTTAATTTTAATATCTATTTAACATTCTTACCTCTCAATCAGTTGTAATATTATGACATCACTCATGCATAAGTGTGGGCTACCACTTCAATGAAGCTATGTGATATGTTTCCCAATTTATTTTTACATGGAAGGGAATAATTTTATATTAAAAGAAAAAATATGATATATCTGAAATATTAATTATTCTATAAATTTGGATTAATATTTTCCTGTATATTTTTCCATTTATCAAGAAAATGGAAACTGTTTTCTGGCATATGTATTACATCCACTGAGTTTTCATATGATTTACCTGGAATATCAACAGATGATACAATCTATATTCATTATAAAATCTGTATATGTTTACCATGAAACATTTTTTATGAATCCCAATTTTTTTCCACTGGTTAAGAAATAAGGAAATGATGAAATACTCATATTACCCATTTAATTTCAATTGGTTACTATACAATAAACTGATCAAATTATATGCTCCCCATTTTATCCCATAGTAATTATATGAATAAATTTTTTGGCAACCCATTTATATTCCATTAGTTATGATCAGTTGAAACTATTAAATTTTTATGAATCCCATTTTCTTTCTTGAGTTATTCTCTATGAAATTTTTAGGAAACCCATTCCTTTTCCTGGATTGCAATATGATGAATGTTTTATGATTTTATAGAATTCATATGAATGATTATAAATTTTTGATGGTTTGGAATGATATATACCCTTAATGAATTGGTTATATATTGATATCACATGAGATAAACATGTCTAGATTGTAGAGTAAACCATGTTCAATAAGGTACAATTTCCAATATGTTGGTATTTAGAGTGAACCTGGACTACATAATTATTTTTGAGTGCTCCCATTCCATTATGATATTTTGTATATTGTGCTTTCCTACTAGAGAAATTACATTTTTTTAATATTTTCTGAATGCGAAAAATCAATGTCTTATTCCAATGTCATGTTTTAATGGATCTTGTTCATTGAATACTTTATTATTCATGTATTATAAATTTCCATGATGTATTTGACAACATATTATTATAATCTGTGATATATTGGGAATGGTTTCAAATTATTATTCTCATGTTATCATACTATTATGAAAATATTATATATATTTTATCATTCTTATCTCCTTTGTTTCCACTTAATAATAAAATTAGGGCACACATTTTTATGTTTCATTTTTCTATTTTATGAAGAGAAAAATTATTTATAAAATTTTTGATAAGGGTGATAGTAATGAAAAACATTCTCAGAGTTGATGGTGTTCCCCTATAAACTAGTGGTTTATGTTTCCATGATTACAAATGAATATTCTATAATAAATTTTGTTAACTCTGTAGGAAAGGCCTGACGCCTCCCAACTTCAATGAGGAATTCCCTTCTAATATATATGAAGAAAAGAATATATTCATTTCTAATATATTCAAATATTCTATTAGTTGATTAATTTTTTATAATTAGGCATATATTTACTAGAAAAGTATAATATTTTTCACTAAATGGAATTTTTTTGGAATAAATTAACAATATCATAATCTATATAATGTATGGAAAATATAAAATTAATTCTTCGTATAAAAGAATATTATAAAAACATCATATGTGTAACATTTCTTCCTAAACTAGTAAAATGGAACTATAGTAATGATTTAAGATCATATTCTATGTATGGATAAAGACATGTGATATTAATCAATGATCATAAACGATTATAATACGAGTGTATGGGTTCAATCATTATACATCATATTGTTATACACAATAAATCATATATCACAAATCCAGGAATATGTCATGTAATAACATAAAATTGTATAATTTATTTGGGAAGGATCATAAAAATTTAATGTTACTTAGTATAAAAATAAATAAAATTAATAAAGGTGGAACAATCATATGAATATGAATATTTTTTTAAAAACTCAACAATCCCCCTCATGTGTGACAAATCACATTATTTCCATACCTTGATATGTGTGATACCTAATTATACACATGACTTCGTAAAGAAAATAAATATATCCATTTTTTATTACAAAATTATATATCAACCTAATCAAATTCATTTGAAGGTAGTATATGAAATTTCTGATGAACATCCTAAAACATGTGTAAAACATAAAATAAATTTTCATAATATAACATAGAATACATGGAATAAAATATAAATTATACCCTTCTTAGGTGGAATACCATAAGGATGGTATTCATAATTACTTCAATTGTCGCACTATTATATACCAGTAAACAATAAAAGATAATAAATGATTTAATGTAACATTATAGTTAACTGCACAAGATTGTAAAGAATATATCGTATAGTATTAACACATTAAATATAAATGGAATAAAATTTAGACAATCATTTCACTAATATATTTGTATAGGTAATCATGGTGAACAATATTTCGACAAATAAGTGATATATATTTCATATAATGAAAATAATGTGTGAGGAAAAATTCAAGGAATATGAAATGAAAGATAATTATTAAATCAATTCATTGATATAATGGAAAAAATAGATTATTAATGTAAATAAATAAGATGTTATTATTTAAATAATATCCTTGATCGAATGTAATATATGAAAAAGGATAATGAACATCATTAATAATAATTTTTGGAGTATGATAAAAAAACATTGGAAATAAGAAATATCCATCATATTATAAATATTTTTATGAATATTGTTTTGAAATAATAGGACAAATTGATTCAGAAAACATAGGAATGTAGAGATAAAATATATCAAAAAATTAAATTATAAGTAGAAAAATAAATTTATAGGGATATGTAAACTGTTATTATTTTTATAATAAAACACATATAGAAAACATTAAATTTATTTGGTTTTAAATCAAGTGGATTGAAAGATAATGTAGTTGAAAATTAGTTTTTTTATTTTCATAATATATATAAGGATATCCATAGAATGGGGTTTTATGGTAAAATATGTGCGTAAAAAATTCAATTTTTATACATTTAAAATACTTTTCATTAAAATTAAATCTGTTTAAATGATTAAAATAAATTTGTTACAATTTAATTTTTATTTAAATAGAATAATATTATTGATAAAAATAGTATAGTTAAATGACTATGTTATTTCTATTAAATACAATTGAAATTATATAGATGGGTTATCATATTTGAGATATCTCAATTTAAAAATGATGTTGGTAAAAGAATCCTTATGTAATTAGTTACATATAAATAAATACCATTAAATTATAAAGATGAACTAAATGAACATAACATTTTGATAATAAGTTATAATACAAGTTATAATATTAAAAATATTAATTTATATAAGTTCATAATATTAATTATTTCTCAATAACTATGAATTGGACAAAGAAAAACATTCAAGTAACAGAATTGTTATGTTATGAATAATTTCATAAAGATGGTATAGGAATGAATTTTAATACTCTATAATGGTTGAATGAATTATAATTAATATTACTCATGCGGTAGAATAAATATCTTTTAGAACAATATAGTTCAAAATGATTGTTTTTAATGGTATTGAAGAGTATAAAATCACCAAAAACCGTTAAATTGATTTACTAAATTATTAATAATTACATAAATTACTTTAAAACAACATTATCCATCATAATAATTTATGTATTAAACATATACATATTCATTTTATTTTATATGATTCAATTATTTTCATTAATAATGAATATATTAGTTTGTTGATGATTTTTTTCACTAGTGGGAGATAGAAATATCAATTATTTCATTCATGATTTATAAGGATACAATCATTACACTTTCATTGATATCATGATCATTATGAATTACTAAAATAGATGGATTAAAGATTAATAGATTCCACTTATCTAATCTATTTTATCTTTAGATATTTTGTGTCAAAATGGTATCAATGTCAGATTATTTCCATAATTTTTTTAATCAATGAAGACATTTTAATTATTAGAAAAATTATAGAAATAAAAATTATATAACTATAAACCAATAATTATTGTGTTACTATTTTACTATAAATTTTTATTTCATCTCCCATGGTTATCCCTGATATAGTTTTATAGAATTTTTTATATTGGTTGTTAGACCGACCCAAAAATGAGAATAACATAATTAGATGTGTGAGTATGGTTGTGAAATTTTTTGTTATAAGATAATATCATTATAACCTAAGAACATTGATAATATAAATGTTCTTTTATGGTATTAAATAATATCATAATAGGATTTCATAAAAAATTATAATCATGAAAAAATAAAATAAAATTTATTTCAGAGAGGCAGTAGTCCACACAAAAACACATTAATGATTTCCCTTCAATTTAATTACAAGGAATGATGGTAGATTATAAATATTATCAATATAATCATAATTATATTATATATTGAAAATTTATTCATTAATTATATATATATATATATATTATTGGAACAGGTGAAAAATAGAAGACATATCTTCATAGAGATGGTAGTCCTCCCATAGGTATGTTCAATGTTAATTTATTTTTTTTGTCAATGGGAATGAAAAAATAATAATTATTACATTTCTATAAAAAATATGTATAATTATGAAAATAAATTAATAATATTTTTTATGTATCATATATCTAAATGATTAAATAAATAGAAACAAATAATGAATATGTAATACTCACATTCGGACCATAAACTTCATCTGGAACATAAACTTATAATTTAAGGTCATATGATATATTATGATTATTAGGTAATACAATTCATGTAAAGGAATAATAAGATAGTATTATTTGGTATGTTTTCAACTAATTTTTTAAGGGGATGAGAAACTATGAGAGGGTGGATGAGATCCCTTTTTTATGTGTAGAAATAGCTCTTTTGTGAACGCCCAATTTTTTCAATAGTGGAATACCACTATTAAAGGTTCAATACATAAAAAAGTGATATATAATTGCCTTTGGGGAATGATAATTTCTAATTAGCATCAAGAAAACATGTTTAAATTTTCATTAATCGTGTTTTATAAATTATACCAATTAATTTTGGAATTTTACCATTTTGGTTTTAACCATAGTGCTTAGGTTTTTCGAAAAATAATTGACATTATATTAAAAACGGTAGCACCTAATAACCAATTTTTGTGTTATGAATGAAAATGTAATATCTATAAAATATTTTTCATTTTATAACCAATAGAAATTTATTTTTGAAATTGAAGCATTTAATATAGAGAAAAAAATATTCTTTTCGAAAAATAATGGGTTTTCACTATTATGTAGTCTTAGTATTATTTAGTATTTATAACCAATTGAACGTGTGATCGTATATATACTCATGTGAAGGTTTAAAAATTTTACAATTGTAACTTTTTATAAGAATTAATTTTATTTTATTAGATATAAATTAGAATATATTAATAAAATAATTCATTCCCGAAAATGGTTTTTCCATTATCATGGTCATTAAAATTAATAATACTAATCAAACAATTATGAAAAAAAATTAAGTTGATCATTTCAATAAATATTATAATTTTACATGAAATATGAAATCCATTTTGAATGATTTAATTTATACAATTTTTTTAATCGAATTTATCATATAAGAAATTATTAACATATTATAGAGTCACATATTGCTTATGTTTCCAAAACATTACAAATGGGTATAATAAATTCAAATTAGTAATTTTAAATATTTACGTTTCATTTATTAATATACATTTTTTATAAATAGTCTTTTAAAAAACATAATTCATTCTTTTATAATGATAATGTCATATTATTTTTTATATAAGCAAGATCAATATATTTTACAATTCACTTAAAAACATATTATTTATGAAATGTAAAAAATAACATGTAATAAAATATTTTTTTTAAAAAAATAATCTACTTTTGGGAAACTAAAATTCCAAACATTATAAATTAATATTTTAAATAGAAATTTTTTATATTAAAAAAATTCATTTCATAAAATTTTATCCCAATAAAACATTCTGTTCCATTAATTTCATTTCAAATAATTTTTAAAAAGGTTCAATTTTTATATATTAATTACTCAAATAAACAAAATTCATTATTCATATAAACATTAAAGTATGACCAATTTTATATTTTAATTTAAATATTTTTTTAAAAAAATTTTATTAGAAATGAATCATTATAACAATTTTAGTCATTGAAAAATATTAGTATTTTTTAATTTTAATTTATTAATATCATCTTATTTACTAATGATTATATTAATTATCTAATTTTAATATACTATTTTACATGTTTTATTGGTCTTGGTAATAGTTTGGTGATGTGGTGGATACAATCTTTTAATATAATATTTATTTAATTGGTTGTAAATATCACATAATTACATTCTACAGCCTTAAATGAACTTCTAACTTACAGTTTTAATAATTACTCAGTGACGAATGTTTGTGGGGTCTTTCTTAATAAATTCATCATTTCAGATATGACATCTCCAATAACATTTATCATAATTCTCTAAGTTATATCATGTTACTTATCATTACTCAAATAACATTAATCATCTTTGAAATCATTTAACCTTTTATATATATACTATTGTCAAATATTCTCCACTAAATTCCCTTCCAAAATCCATATGATTCTCTCATGAATCAATCAATAGATAAGAAAAATATTCATACAAAAATGTACACCATATTTGAACCTCATGTTTTATAACCACTAATTTATAATATATATCATTACACAATATATATCTTAATCCTACCAATGAGATAAAACATCACCAAAAATACCATGAGTCAATTTAAAATTCAATCAATAATAAATTCAAATGTTATCAATACCATCTAACTCTCTATTCTCAAAATAAGTTAACCATCTCTTTTCCATCATTTATAAATGTAAAACAGATGTGTTATTTGGAATGTAATCATTTCATCAAAAATATTTATCTCAAAAAATATAACATTTCTAAAAAATAACATCTCATGGTTTTTGATAACATTCATGATATGTTCCCGTCCATATATAGTGTAAATAATAAAAAAAACTTATATGTCCAACTAAATCCTCTTAACATTTATAATATACCATAATATAATCGATAAATATTACGCACTAAACAAATAACTAAGAGTATTGTGGTTAAATTTTTATTATGATAGAAACCTATATACCTTAGGTATGATTGGGAAACTCAACAACTAAATTAAAAGATACAAAAAAATTATTCACAATAATTTCATTATATTACCTTATTTGATAGTAAGAAATATTGTGTTATAGATATATACCTCTCTCAACATCATATATGAGTTCCAACTAAAATTGAATTCAAAATCCTAAAATTGTTATCAATATATCAAAGTATTTAATAATATGACTTTGAATACCCAATAAAATGATGTTTGATACCTTTATTTATGCATTTAATAAATTTAGACAATATACAATACTTTGTGATATGTTCTCTAATACATCGACACCTAATATGAAAAATAATAGTTACAAAATTACCAATAATGTTATTAAAACATTCTCAATAAAAAACATTGAAAAAATTTATCTCAAATTTCTTCATACCCTTTTTCCATAAAATCATATATCATTTAATATGCATCTAAACATGTGAATATTTATGTTTTAATCTATAATCCATTATACATAAAATATTATTTTTCTACCATAATAGTTATTAAATCATTCATATTTTTTGTAAAGATAATGGGATGTAACACACACCTATCCACCAACACTCACCATATAATAGTTTAGTAATATTACAAAATCATTGTGAACTACTATGATGATTGATTTGATACTCAACCACAAATTTTAGGGTGATTACTCCTAAGTGTATTTATTCCAAAACTACACCCACATTCTAGAACCTAGATAGAGATCTATAAAACCATTACCTTTCGATAACATCATGATATTATCATATATTATACTTATCCCTTAGACTTATCCCTATGATTATTTCTAAAATTATCTAATCATAATCCTTAATATATTCAAAATTTAATCAACGAAACTAAAGGATTATCTAAACCATTAAAATTAATATCACCAATAATTTACCAACCATTAAACTACACTTAACTAGTATCCTGAATTCTAATGGTACCTAAACCTTGATTTTATGTGAAGAAAAATATCTTATTGTCAAGAACCTGTCACTTACAAGAATTAATTAATATATTTTATTACAATTAATCCCCAAGACATTTTTGTTATTACTTTTTATATAATTAGGACAAAACATTAAAAATAATAATTTTATCATATAATCTTACTATTTCCATTTATATAAACAATTTATTAATATGTAATATTATATAATCCGCATTATAATATACACTTAAGAAACATCAAACTTATTAATTATCATTATAAAATAAATAAATTAAAATATAAAAAATAATTGAGAACAAATACATAGGATGGGTAAATAGATGTTATAATAATAATAATTAATTAGTGGGTATATGTGTATAAATATGATACATAAGAATATTTTTCCAAAAAAATATAATAGATCATAAATCATAACATAATTACTCTAAAAACATAAATTTTTATACTCTTTTGGAGATGATTCAAAACCATATAATGTAACTGTAAATACATGGATATTCCATGGAATTTTTTTTATAAATTCCATTGGAATGTTATGAGTCCGCGAAAAAGGACAGTGTAGATTCTGAGTCCCGTTGTGCCTGGAATCAATTTCTGATGTTTTGTTAAATTACATTCAGCAAACGTATTAGCCGGTGTTTATAACTTTTGAACTGGTGCTCGGAATTGCAATTTGGGGGCACTATTGAACTCGCATCATCGATATTCGCTTAATAAAACTTTCCCTTCAATGGAACTGGGTCAAGTTTAAATGCTAGTATTTAGGTTTTCTCAGAAATAATTAATTAAACTAAGCATCACATTATTTTTATTTGAGCCTCCATGTGGGTGTTTGGTGGTTAAAACCTCCTCATTGAAGTTGGACATGGGACCCCAAAACCATAACCTCCCATGAGAGGTTATGTTGGTGGATCCCACCTGAACCTAACCTCACTCAAGAGGTTACGATATGGGGACCACATGGGCCGAAACCCCCTATTTATGGAGGAGAGTAAAACCTCTCAACTCTCGCTCATTAATGAGGGAGATCCTCTTGACATCCACTTTATTTAATGGGTCCTAACTCCCATAATTAATTTCTTCTAGCAGTAAATAATTACTAAGGTTATCCATGATATTTATTCACCAATTTGATTTTTGTGTCAAAAACTAAATAATAGACAATCTCAATATATTTTTATTTTTCATTTTATTTCTCATTTGGTGGAGCTTGGGAAGTGAAGATAATGGGAGAAAAGTTCTTCCAACAAAGAATGCTCTACCGATGAAGAACACAGACCTTTTTCGACTTCCTCCCTCAGATCCTACTAATGTGGGGCGTCTTCAACCGAACTACAATCCACATTGTCATCAATGAGCCGACATAGCTCGAGATTGGGAGTGTGTGGCGTATGCAATGAATGATGAGCTCCATCATCTTCTTCATGCAACTTCAACGTCGGCGACTGACAATCAATGGTAGGGGGATTTTTTTTGTAACATTCATTTTCTTTTTCTCTTCTTTGGATGGAAATGGAATCGTTGCGTGGTTGTAAACCAATTTTTTCCCATCTTTCTTACTCTTTGTTGAGCCAATTGTTACCACCCTAAACGTGGAGGGTGCGGGCAAAGCCAACCTGGACCGACCCCTCCGTCGTTCTTGTTTATCTTGTTTGTTGGCATGGCTACGAAGTGGCGTTGAAGGTGATAAAGGCACATGCAACGGTCACGCTTGATTCAACCTCCATGAACCGCCAATCCCTTGTGGAATTTCAGTGCCCCGACAAAGCCGGCTCTGCGGGCCGAACCACCGCTGGCCTCCCACACACCCGACTGTACCACCACTGAACTCCCTCGTTCCCCATTCCAACCCCACCGGCCCGTGCTAGCTCGAGCCGCGCTGACCCACACTAGCCCCAAATGTGCCGGCCTGGCCTCCCGACCACCTGCCGGCTAGGCCGTGCCCTGCCCGGTTGCCCGCCAGCCCACCTAGCGCCCTACTTGGCGACCTGCATGCCCAAACAGCACACTACCAGGCTGCCTAATGGCATGGTCGCACCATACTCGGCCACCCTCCGTCATGCATGGAGCCCTGCCTGGTCACTTGCACACTTGGTCGTTCCCTTCCCGACTGCCTCCCAGCCACCTGGACTCCCGAACTTGCGCGCGGCTGAACTCACAGCGCTGTAGATGAACCGGCCAGGCCATGCCCTTGCGACGCTCTGGGCTGAACTGCCCTCACGGATTGCTAGGCTCAGCCTAGTGGGTCGTTCCGAACCTAACAGGTTGGCCCACCTAATGGGTTGGTCCAAACCTCATAGGTCTAACCGGGTCGGCCAAGACTTGGTTGCGCAGCGTCGGTCCTTCCAGGTTGGACCAGACATGGGCCCACTACTGAACCTTTACATTTTATGGCCATATCATTGGCACATGACTACTATTTGACTAGCCATCGTCGGCACTGGTTTTCATGGAGTGCGACGGTCTCTTTGAATATACCCCACTAGAGTTCGGGGTAATTTTGAGATACATTCAGGTTGGATCGTACAGGAATACAATCGGGCCCCAGGACTAAAAGGCTAACAACTCATAGACTGGGTGTCCGATTGATGCGATGTCTGTTGCGTTGAGACCTCTATGACATGGCAGACCATTGAGATACTTTTTTGTGGTACTTCATGGTAGTTGAAGCATTGTATAGTAGATTGTGGAGCAGATCTTATAGTGACAAGCGAGACTTTTTGTGAGAACCTAGTAGCTGGCTGATACTTGGCGACTGCTGACCATTTGACTCTAAGTGACTCAATTGGCCTAGTGGGGAGCACCTTGGTGTCATTGAATAACCAAAAAGGGTAGCACCTTTGGGACGTAGCAGAATCACGGTACACATCAGGAGGAGTTCTTTAGCAGGCTATGAGGGGAGCGCCTCTGTGTGACGCGACAATCCAATGGTGGGGAGCACCACTGTGTAAAGTGCCAGACCCATGGTACTCCACAAGAGGATTACCTCAAAAGTCCAAGTTTAGTGGGAATCACCTCTTTTTGACGCAGTAGGCCCCCTATAATCGATATAGGAGGAGTTCTCTAGAATCCAAGGGTTTAGATTGCTACTATCCCTAATATAAAATCCTTGTGGAGGTAAGTCAGTAATTTTTTTTTGTTTTTACCTAATGATTGAGATAGATTACTTGTTATCTTAGGTATATGTATTAGCATATACCTATGTGGGGTTATCTATTGATTTATTACATTGTGGTTTATCCTTCTTGGTGTTTTGAGACCATGAGGGTCTCAGGATCCCTACTTAGTATCATTACACTCACACCTATAAGGGCTATTCCTGCACCACATTGTGTTGGTTGTAGACAACAGATAACATTGAATGAGGCCGAGTGTTCCATGTCTAGATGGTGCCCAGAGGTGGACCACAGGACATGACAGTGCCCTAAGGAGACAGACAGATGTGGAGTGTTGTATAGGCCATCTATACCAACACTTAATGTAGTAATCATGGAAAAAGACCTAGCAGCTATTTTACCTTTCTTCTATTGTACTTGTTTTTTCAGTTGTACTTGTACATTCTTGTTGGGCTTGTATTCTGTCCCCTCTACTTCTAGCACTCTTTTTTATACAGTTATACTTAGTTTTTTTCTTCCAGCGCGAACTATGTAGTGTGTGTTTTCATGTTTTAAAGGCAATGCCATCCCTGTTTCGGGATTTACACCTTTTGTGCATGTCACCATCCCCTGGACTATGGAAGGAGGGCTTGGGGTAGTCAGTGCACCAGCCCCAAGGGATGGATCATGAAAAATTTGTATCAAAGGCAGTTGGTTCTACCGCAAAACATAGGACTCTGATCCTTCTTTTCTATGAAGCAATAGTGATAGGGGTACTGAGTGTGATTCTCAGTTCCTAGACTCCATTGATGGTGAGGTGACCTAAATTTCCATACACCAGGACCCTGACTACTGATTTCCAACTCAATGCATGAAAACACAGATTGCATGTGTGTTTTCAAAAGTTTTCTTTATGTCAGATCAACCAGGCCAGCTCAATAGTTTTAATCATTTGACTGTGTCTCATATGTTTCATTTAGGATTCCTCCCTCTGGTTGACCAGCTACATCCCCATGAATTGTATGTGAAAATAGCCCATCAAGCGATGAGGTCTCGATGCATGGCCCTTTCCTAGTGGAGGCACCAGCAGTACGACACCCCGTTGGGCCACCGATGCCACCATCCACATTAGTAGATGATGCACGCCACATGTGCACATTGTAGGAGTTCTAG
This sequence comes from Viscum album, assembly GCA_963277665.1. NCBI lineage: Eukaryota > Viridiplantae > Streptophyta > Magnoliopsida > Santalales > Viscaceae > Viscum > Viscum album. The sequence continues at coordinate 1,083,796,661 of OY728156.1, forward strand.
CTCTAGAGGACACCCAGGTTCAGGGGAGAGATAGACACGTAGGCAGCTGATGACTTGTTGGAGGCTGTGGTGAGGGGTTTCAAACTCGTAGGGACACTAGGTGACTTCATGGTGATTCTTGCATCCAGCATTTTATAGGTAGTAGTGGGAAGATGGTAGAGTTTAAAGCTCCAAGTTCACAACGAGGTGGCACTTCTCTAGGCAGACTTCCAGAGCCTATTTCGGCCATAGTTTAATCTAGTGACTCTTCATGTGGTGCCCATACAAGTGAGAATTCATCTACAATAGGGCAGCATGACAGTGGCATAGTACTCAGCGAGGATCACCGACCTCTCGCGCTACTCAAAAATGTGGTGCAGGACAAATTCTTCAGGGCCCAGCCCATCGAGTAGGGGCTCAAGTGAGAGATCAGTGCTTCGACGATCTCACTCAGTATCCCAAACCAGAAAGGGGTGTTGGAGAGAGATATTTTAGTGGAGAGTTTCCTTAATGAGCAGTCTCTAGCAGTAAGACCCACCACTAGTCAACAAACAGCAAAGTCTTCTCCAGATGGCAGTAGACCGATGTCATAGAGGTCCAATAGGACCAGACCAACAGGTGTACCACCGCATGACTCATGATCGGTTGTATGTGGCACCCAATGAAGAGACCCACATGCTAGGAGTGGGTAGTGTTACTCATTCATCAGTCATGGTCACATGGCTCGTGATTTTCAGACCCACCATTCGGATGATCATCATATGGTCAAAGTAATGCACAGGCAGAGACATTGATTCGATCGAGGCAGTCCGTATGGATCTAGTAGAAGTGGCAGAGGAGCTGGTCGAGTAGCTGATGGTGGGTGATGTTTCGAGGTGTTACCACGACCACCACCAAGAGGACCACCCTGACCAAATGGAGGAGGTGAACAGGCGAGATCTCAGCTCTAGGCAGCTGAGGTTTACGATCATGGTGCTTCAGAGATGATTCGAGGTACAATCCGTGTCTACAACACCATAGATGTAGTTCTTATAGACACAAGTGCGAGTCACTCTTTCATTTCCACTTTCGTTTTTTCGGATCTTAGAGATTCTGAAAGAGCCGTTGGCTCGATCCTTATGAATATACAAGATCATACTCGACGATTACGCAATAGTGGTGACAGTGTTATCATATTTGAAGAGGCGAGAGCTTCGGCTGGGATCTCCTAGTAGCGGCGTCGAGGCCTTACAACATCATCATGGTTATGGAATAACTATCTATATTCCAAGATCATGTCTACTGTATTATGCCCAAATTATGGCGTGCCCACAAAGATGGGACTAGTTTTACCTTCACCAGTGAAAATGGAGCCTTTTGTGCATAGGATGAACTTACTCGATGGAGGGTGCATTCGATCACTCGTCTTTTGGACTGCCTTACCCTCAGAAAAGTTGATGTGGAGAGTCCGAGATACCCAGTTGCATTGGACTAGTACGCGGATGTTTTCCCTAACGTTGTTCTAGGACTAACACCTCATAGATAGGTGTATTTCTACATTGACCTATACCCATGGGCAACACCGATATCTAAGCCAGCATATAGGATGGCTCCCACGGAGCTTCGAGAGCTGTGGGTACAACTAGAAGACTTTCAGGATAGGGAATTAATCAGGCCTAGTGATTCTCCCTCGACATCCCTGATTCTGTCCTCCAAGAAGGAGGATGGGAGTTTGAGGTTTTGTGGCAACTACCGTCGCCTGAACTAGGGGACATTAAATTACAAGTACCCACTCTTGAGGATTGACGATCTATTTTATCAATTCCAGGGAGCACAGTGGTTCTTGAAGATAGAACTCTGATCAAGCTATCACTATCTCAGAGTTTGATACGATGATGTGAAGAAAAAGACCTTCAGATGTCGGTATGGCCACTATGAGTTCATAGATATTCTTTTCGGCATAAAAAATTCTCCAACAGTGTTCATGGGACTCATGAACATCATATTCCAGTCATACCTCAATCTCTTTGTCATTGTATTGATTGACGTCATATTGATCTACTCGACTACTGAGGAGGATCATTCCTACCATTTGCGGGTAGTACTAGACACACTCCAAGAGCACCAACATTATGGTAAGCTCTTGAAGTGCCATTTTTTGATCTGAGAGGCTCACTTCTTGGGACATGTCATCTCGAAGGCCGGAGAGTTAGTGGATCCAGCAATGATTGAGGCAATAATTTCTTGGGAGCCAACCATGAGTGTGACAGAGGTACGGAGTTTCTTGGGTTTGCTGGTTTCTACCAGAGGTTCATTACTGAATTTTCCCAGAGTTTTCTTAAAACTATTAGACTTCACAAATAATGGGAAAAATTTCATATGGTTGGAGACATGCATGCGGAGCATTCCAAAGCCAAGGCATAGTTTGACTAGTGCGCTCACCTTGAGGATTCTAGAGGAAGGTGTATGGTAATTAGTGTACTGCGATGCATCAGGAACTGGACTCGAGTGTGTCCTAATGCATGAGTGAGCAGTGATCGCATATAGTCTTTGGTGGCTGAGACAACACGATCATAACTACAGTACCCATGACCAAGAGTTAGTAGTCGTTGTCTCTACCTTGATGACCTGGCAGCACAATCTGATGGGTGAACATTTTACAGTGTACTCTGATCAAAAGAGTATTAAGAATATCTTCTTTCGGAAAGACCTGAACCTAAGAAATCGAAGATGGCTTGAGTTCCTCCAGGACTATGAATTCGTGCTAGTCTATACTCCCAGGAAGGGGAACATTGTTGCAGATGCCCTCACCAGTAGATATGGTATACAACTGCTAGGCGATTCAATAGAGCAGCTGGCTTTCTTACAGATATTCTTTTTGAATAGAGATATAGCACTCTTTCTATAGTCTCTTACTGGAACACCCCAATTTCTTCAGTGACACAGGTAGTCACAGTGTGGAGACGCTAACTGCGAGACATGGTGTGCTCAGATATCCACAGGGCAGGCACCTGATGGATATTCTGAAGGTGGGGAGCATGTCATCTTCTTCAGAGGATGTAGTATGGTACCTATGTTACTTCAAGAGGATGTGTTGAGGGATTTCCACGTATCCCCTTTACAGTTACATCTAGGAGTAGGGAAGATGTACCGTGACCTTTGACGATAGCACTGGTGGCTAGGTAAGAAGAAGGCAGTAGAAACGTTTTCCTCTTGATGCCTCACTTTTTAGCAGCTGTAGGAATTGAACTAGGTACTAGAAGGCTTGGTTCAACCTTTAAAGGTCCTAGGGTGGAAGTGGGATGAGATATCCATGGGCTTTTTCACAGGACATCCACATATATCTAGGGGTCATGACTATATTTTGGTGATCATTGACCGACTCACCAAGTCGGGCCACTTCCTACCGATCAAAGAGTATGGTTCAATAGAGGGATTTTGGATGCCTCTATGTGTAGAAGATTGTGCGGCTACATGGAGTAAATTATTCTATAGTCTCTGATCATGACAAAAGATTTACTTCCCGACTATGGAAGGGGTTGTAGGGGGATTTCGGGATGCAGCTTCATCTAAGCACCACCTTCGATCCTCAGACAGACAGCTAGACTGAGAGGACCATACAGAATCTCAAGTACATGCTCTATGCATGCGTGCTCGAATTCGGTGTCAGATTGTCAGACCGCCTTCCATTGGAGGAATTTTCATACAACAACAAATAACACTCCACCATAGGGATGGTGCCTTTTGAGGTGTTATAAGGGCAACCATGCAGATCACCCTTATGCTGGACTAACCATGGGGAGTCAACTCTAGTGGGACCAGAGATGGTACAAGCTACCACAGAGAAGATGAAAATCATCCAGGAGTGGATGATAACTTCACAGAGAAAATAAAAGTCATATGGTGACAGTAGAAGAAGGCCTCTGGAGTTCGAGGATGGAGACCACGTCTTTTTATAGATCTTACCTCGATGAGAACTATGGATATTTGGATGAGGTTACAAGTTATCTCAAAGATAAATCAGACGTTTCCAGGTCCTCAGTAGAGTAGGAGAGGTGTCTTACCGCCTAGAACTTCAACGTCAGTTTCACCAGGTGTGTGATGTCTTCCACATATCTCAGATATGGAGATAAGTGCATGACCCTTACCATATCATCTACCATGGAGATCCGGATGTCAGTGAAGAGGAAAATTTCACAGAGGTTCCAGTGGAGATTGAGGATCGACAGGATTGGGTCCTATATGGACACTTGATACCTCTAGTGTCCATTCACAGGAAACACAAGATCCTCTTAGAGAGCACATGGGAGCGAGAGGCTCATATGTGTGCTTAGTACCCCTACTTGTTCCCTAAGTTATATTTTTAGCTTATGGGTATGTAAATACATGAGGTGGATTGAATTTAAACACCTTGAAATTCCATGAATTTTTTCATTAATACATGATAATTTTACGAGTCCGCAAAAACATACAGCGCGTGATTCTATGTTCTGGGTTTCCCTGAATCGATTTCTGATGTTTTATTCTAGTACGTTTAGTAAACGTACGAGTGGGTTTTTATAACATCTGAACCTGTGCTTGGAATATAAATATGCGGGCACCATTGAACTCGCAGCGCTGGTATTCACTTAATAAGACTTCCACATTGATGGTAGTGGGTCAACTATAAAAGATATATTTTGGGTTTTTGTGGAAAATAATAAAATAATGTGAGATTAACATTATTTTTATTTGAGCCTCTATGTGGGTATTTGGTAGTTAAAACCTCTTCAAGGAAGTTGGAGGAGGGACTACAACACCTTAACCTCCCAAGAGAGGTTATGGTGGTGGGGCCCACCTGAACATGACCTCCCGCGAGAGGTTACGACATGGGAACAACACTGGGCTAAACCCCCTATTGATGGAGGAGAGTAAAACCTGTCAACTCTCCCTATAAATGAGGGAGAGCCCCATGACCTCCTCTTAATTTAATTTGTGCCAACTCCCCTAAATAATTTTTTCCAACACTCATTAATTAATTAGGGGAGCCATGTTATTAATTAACCATTTTAATTTTTTTGTCACTAACTAAATAATAGACAAACTCAATCTATTATTATTTTTCATGGCATTACTCATTTGGTGGATCTTGGGAAGAGAAGAACTTGGGAGAAAAGTTTTTCCAACAAAGAACGCTCCACCGACGAAGAATGCTGACCTTCTCCTACTTCCTCCCTCGGATCCTACTGACCTGGGGCATCTTCACCCAACCTGCCCTCAAAATCATCGTCAATGAGCCGAAGAAGCTCGGAATTGGGAGTGCATGGAAGACACGACGGATGATGAACTCCTTCATCTTCTTCCCGCGACATCAATATCGACGACTGGCAATCAAAGGTAGGGGGTTTATTTTGGGTAACATTCATTTCATTTTTCTCTTACTACGATTTTAATGGAATCTTTGCGTGGTGGCGACACAATTTTTGTTCATCTCTATAACTCTTGGATGGGGCAACTGTTATTAACCAAAACTCGGAGGGTGCAGGCCAAACCGACATGGCCTGACCATTACACCATTCTTGTTTTTATTGTTACTCAGCATAGAGATGAAGGGGCATTGAAGGCTGCGAAGGCACATGCAAATGCCGCACTTCCCACGACCTCTGTCAATCATTCTGCCCCTGCGGCGTTCCGGTGCCCCGACCGAGCAGGATCCCTGGGACGAACCAGGGCTGGCCTCCCGAACACCCAACTGCACCGCCACTGACCTCCCATGAACCCCGACTGAACCCCGCTGGCCTGCACAGGCCCGCGCCGCGCCAAACCACCCCAACCCTAACCGTGCTGGCCTGGCCTCCCGGCTGTGGGCCGGCGAGGCCGTGCCCTGCCCGGACACCGTCCGGCCTGCCTGGCACCTTACTAAACCACTGACTGACCCGCCCGCACCATACATGGCCACAGGTGGGCCCACCTGGTGCCCAGCCCGGCAGCCTTCTGTCCTAGCTGCACCCTGCTCGGCCACCCACCTGAAGCCATGTCCGGCCGCATGACCGCATGGTCGCGCCCTACCCGACCATCTCCCAGCTGCCCGACCTCCTGAACCAGCCTGAGGCCCCCCTCACTACGCCCTTCCTGAAGCGGCCCGATTACACCCTTCGGGCCAGGCCGTGCGGGTCTATGTCCTCAGTACCCTCTGGGTCAAACCGTCCCCGAGCCTGGGCCTAACCGCCCTCGCGACCAGCTGGGCAGGGCCCAGCGTGCTGGGCTGAACCTAACAGGTTGGCCCTCCCAATGGGCTAGCCCACACCCAATACGTCTGACCAGGTCGACCCAGACTGGGTCATCCTAGAGTAGGCTGGGCTGAGTTGGCCTGACTGGGTCAGACTTGACACAAGACCACTACTGACCCTTTACTTTCTTTGGCCATAAATTTGGAACCAGACGACCATTTGATGAACCGTCAGCTGCCCTGGTATTCAAGGAGAGTGAAGGTCCCTTTGAGTATACCCCACTGGAGTTAGGGATAAATTTTCGTTATGATCTGGTTGGATCATAAATGAATCCAACTAGGACCTCGGAACTAAAAATCTAATAACGCAAACACCGGGCGTCTGATTGACGCGCCGTCTGTTGCGTTGGGAACTCGATGACATGGAGGACCATTGAGATACATCTTCTTGGGAAATTTCAATATTTGGATCATCGACCAATATCTTGTGGAGCATATCATATGGAGACGATCGAGCATTTGTGCGAGAACCTAGTAGTTATCTAAGACCTGATGACTGCTGACTGTTTAACTCGGAGTGATTCAACTGGCCCAGTGGGGAGCACCATGGTGTCGCGGAAGACCTACAGTGGGGAGCTCCTTGGTGGCGTAGCAGACCAATGGTACTTTACAGAATGAGTACCTCAGCAGGCTTTGAGGGGGAGCACCTCTATGTGACGTGACAGTCCCACGGTGGGGAGCCCCTCTGTGTGACGCGCCAGACCCACGGTACTCGATAGAATGAGTACCTCAGCAGTCCAATGTTAATAGGAAGCACCTTTTTGTGATGCAGCAAGACCACTCTACTCAATATAGGATGAGTTCTCCAATTGCCGAGGGTTTATATTGATACTATCCATAGAATAAAATCCTGGTAGAGATAACTCAGAAACATTTTTGTTTTTACCTAATGATTGATATTGATTACTTGATCACTTTGTTATATGTTTGGGAATATACCTAAGTGGGGTAATATAATGATTTAATACTTTTTGGTTTATAATTGTTAGTTTTATGAGACTGTGATGGTATCAGGGCCCCGACTAAGTATCGTTATACTAACCCCTGCACGGGCTATGCCCACATCTCGTTGGGTTGTTTGTAGATTCCAGACAGCACTGAACGAGGCCGAGTGTTTGAAGACTAGATTGTACCCGGAGGTGGACCACACATAATAATAATAAAATGAAACTAATAATTTTATTTATATCATAATAATAATAAACCGAGTAAAAATTACTCATTATTCTCACAACTGTTTGAAAAAACGCCAAATGCGCACACCAAAAATTGTGAGCCAACTTATTATTCACATTCATGTTTTAAAGATAAAATTTATTCCATGATTGACTGTTTGGTGAAATATGAATATAATCAAATTATTTGGAGGGTGAAAAGATACCTTAGCTATCACCATCCATACATAAGTGTGCCACAATAAATCCATCTCCATTCTATCATAATTAAAAATTCAAATTAAAATATATTTCAATTTTTTTTGAAATGTATTATAATAAGGGATATATATATAATGGGCATAAAATATATTGAGTAATTTTCTATATATATATATCTTTTAAAAAATAATATATATTATATGTTATTTTCGAAGTATAATTAATTTTTATATAATTATTTCAACAATTTACACATTAAATTATATTAAGGAATCATGGTGAGTACACTTTAATGAAATGATTAAAATATATAGTGTTTAAAAGAAATACATTTTTATGAATGTCATTAACATTCAAAAACATGTGAATAAAAAGGTTGTTATATACAACATCTTGGATAAAAAGTGAATTTAAAATTACATCTAGATTAAGAAGGTGGATGGTTTCATTTGAATAATACCATTATTAACAATAAGATATATCAAAGGACAAAAACATTGAATGGGTAATCTTTTAAGGAGTTTCATAGAATTCCCTTTTTGAATATGAAATAACAATGATATATTGAATGAATTTTATCATAAATTTTTCATAAAATGAGGGAAATTTTATTTATGTTAAAACCCTTGAAATAATCTATTTAATAATTCATATTAAATAAAAATGTGATAAATATATACATTCATAATGAAATTATAAAAAATATTCATATTAGTAAATCTGAACCAGACAAAAAACATTAAATTATCATTATATAAAAGAATTTTAATCAATATCATTGATGTTTGAAATTTACATTCTTAATTTTGGATTCAAATATTGTGATATAATATTTTTTAAATTATGATAGAAAAATTAAATAAAAATAAATAGGCATTATAATATTTCTATGAAAATATTTGTTGAAATCCAAGTCTCTATAGATGATTATAGAAATATTAATTCTTAATCATGATAATGATAAAAAAACATAATGAAAATTCAAACAATTATTAAATGATTATAATATTGGAATAAAATGTTATAATAACTATGAAGGCGGTTATAAAATCAGATAGATATACATTTTAATTATGTTTGTTAAAAGAAATAATAAAACATCAATAACAAATTAATATATTCCTTTGATGAATGGATATATTCAAAATTCTATTTAATTTTACATCTAAACATATAATTAATAATTTAATATGAAAAATATGATATAGAAACATCATATAAATAATAATTGGTGAATTATAATAATTATATCTCAAAAATTAAGAATCATGGCTTTGAAACCCATTCACATAATATACTTTTCTAGTTATGAATTATTAGATAATTATATTATATAAAATATTTATAGAATCCCATTCTAAATGGATAAGATAAAATTAATAATTAATAATTAAGTAAATTAAAAATTTCATGGAATAATATATTTTGATTATAATTTTTTTAACATTGAAAAAAAATATAGTTATAACAAACCATTACCTTGAATTTTATAATAGTTGATCACACTATTTCATCCTATAAAAACACATTAATATATTAATTTCATTTTATTTATATTTATTAATAAATATTACCTTTTATATTCTGAATTTATGATAATTAATTATTAATATATTAGTAACTTACAACATATTTTCACATTTGGCTCTTAGAATCCATTGTTCATTACACATGTTTTATAAAATCGACATATGTACCAATTAATTAATGTCAATAATTTTTTCCCTTTATTTTTTATGGTATTTAAATATATTAGTTATATTTTTTTAAATATCTTATATCATTATAAATGTGTTTTTTTGTTTCATAAAAATTAAATTAGTGTGATCTTATTTCAATAATTTTAGCGATCAAACATGATATTTTAAAAATAAGTATAATATATAATATTTCTACTCTAGAACCTTGAAAATCATTATATTGTTATTATTTTAAAATAATTTTTTTAATTTTTTTCCCAAATACATCTTTGATATAGTATTATAGGATTGTTTTGTTATGTGGTTTTATCGACATATTCATGAATATACGATAATTGGATGTGTGAGTTTGGTGATGATATTTTATATTTTAAAATAATGTCTAAATAATTAAATCATATTGAAAATATTATGTTTTTTATTTTTTTGGAATCATAATTTCTGTGTTTTTTTATTAGAATCAAAATCAAAATGGAAAAAAATAAAAAAAATTTCTTTTATGCAGTAGTCAGAAAAATACATGGTTAACATTATCAATTCTCAAAGAAAGATAGGTAATGAAAGTGTATAATAATATTTCAAAATTTTATAATGTTTTTATTATATACATAAAAATATTATTTTATTATGTCTTTATTACCAATAGAAAGGGGCATGCTTAAAAAATTGGAGATGTTTCTTTGTGATGGATGTAATCTACACAAAATCATGATCAATGTTATGGTCTTTTTTCCATGTTGATGCGAAAGAATAAATAATAATTTACCCATTAATATAAACAAAAAACATTTAAATAATGATGAATATTTAATTATATAGATTTGTCTAGGATGATTTTGTAGATGAATAAAAAATAATAGTTTGTTTCGTACTATGTAATACTATATTGGGAACACATAAATTCCAATTAAAATCCACCTTCGAAATGAATGGATTAAGTTAAATTATACTGATCATGATATATACCTCACTAAATAGATTTTATGGGAGATTTTTTTTGAATATTTAATAGAAATATATAATGTTTTATGTAACTATGAGTGGGTGTATATGATCTCCTTCTATATGTGAAGAAATTTTACTTTTGTGAAGTGAAATTATTAATCAATAATGGAATGATACTATTCATATATCAATGGTTCAAAAAGGGAGAAAAATGATTTCAGAGTAAGATATAGTCTTTTAGTCCTTTAAATTTATTTCAATAATCATTTAAATATTTTCAAATGAATTGTCTTCTTTATATTTACATTTTATGATATTCGTTTTTACCTTGGTAAGTATTTTTTACCCATTTAATATTCATTTCACTACAATTATAAGGTGGTAATTCTAAAAAAACCTGTTGGAAAAAAATATTATCCCAATAATCTTAATCATTATCTAAATAATATGAGATAATAATTTAAATAAGATCATTTAATATATATATATATATATTATTTTGTAGAAAAGATATTGACCATTAAAAATTGATAATATAATTTATTATTTACTTGCTATTGAATTATTGCTTATAAATACATATAGTGTTAATAATTATATTAAATTGATTATTGAGAATATATTAATTTATTTCATTATAAAAAAATGATTTTTTTAAAAAATCATCGAATGTAAATGTTTCACCAATATCATGGTCATTAGAATTAATATTAGCACTATTAATTTTAATCCCAAAATTAAATTTTTCTTATTAATAAATTAAATACTAATAATCTAAAATATTAATTACACTCTCATATATTAAATTTATACTTGTGAAGAAAAATAATGAATAAAATAAATTAATTCAAATAGTATTTAGAGTATATTATTGCATAAATTTCCAAATCCCATAAAGATGGGTTTAATTAAATAAAAATAGTATTTTTAAAATGATTTTCATTCCACATTAAATATAAATTTAAATAAATGAATGATTTAATGAAATTTATTTCACTCAAGTATTATGATAATTTCATAAAAGTGATGTTATTATCAAAATCAATATTGTTTTTACTATTGAATTAATGATTATATATGTTATGAAAATACCAAAAAATTATTCTATTGTAATATTTAATTTTTTAATCCAAATATGATGCAATTTTCCACAAATTAAAAGTATAATATTTTATAATTTATCATTTAAAGAAACAAAATATTAACAAAACTATTTTTTTAAAAAAATGACCTTTCTAATCACCATGTGTCTATAATGTTATTTTATATAGATTTAATAATGAGTAATAGTTATCATAAATATTTATAAAACTACAATATTTATAATTATAATAAACATTTTTCTACAATAAATTTTATTTATAAATGAAAAATAAATTTACTTTTTAAAATAGTTTATTAAAGGGTTTACTTATAAAAATATGAAAAAATAAAAATAAAAAAATGAAATTATCTTCATTTATTATTATATTTTCGTTTACTAATTTGTAATATTGAATTAATTTTAATATATTGTTGTTCATTTTAGTCGGGTGTTGGGGTTGTTTGGTTGTGTGTGGGACACAAACTATTGAATATATAATTAATTTAATTTTTTTTCATATATGATAATAAAATTTAATTAGATCATTGGACACTTGTGAATTAAATGATTATAAGGTCATTGGATAATGTTCATAGAATAATTTTTTTGGACTTTAATTACAACTTTTTACCTTGTGACAACAATAGTGAAAATTTATTTGGTTGGCATGAAATATATCAGCTTGAAAATATTGAAACTAGAAGTAATCCCCGAAAATGTTAGAAATGTCATAGAATTCATTTAATGGAATATTTCATGGGATCAAGAGTGTGTCAAATATGTGGTAATCTTGTTTATTTTCATTGTGACTATAATGAAAATAGTATTAATCCGAACTGAAATAGGACATATATTTTTTAGTGAGAAGTTATATGTATTTATTTAAATGTGTTGTTTCATTATGTTAACACATATATAAAGATACTATCACAAGGTGGTAATCCTCATGATTATATTTTCAAATATATATAATCATTTTTTTTCTAAAACATCATATGAGGGACTCAAATTAACTTAGGATAGGAAAATCAGTCATTTATTCTAATTAAGAAAAAATCATTGTTTATTCAAGATCAAAAAATTCATTTATTTTACAAATTTTTTATGTAAAAAAGAAATTAGATCTTAATAAATGGTGTAATTTCTTATGGAAAAACTCAGAGGGCAGTATAATGGATACAAGAATTGATAGTAATCATTATATGATCATAACGGGAATGGTTTTTCAAATAATACTTATTTTCTTGCCCCTTATAGATTTTGATCTTATTATGTTAATGGATTGGATTTTAGTTATTCATTATAATATTTATTTTATAGAATGAAATAGATTATTTAGTATGAGATCCCATTTTTATATGAGAATGAATTAAAAAATTTCACCTAATATCTACCAGTTTCATAAATAATTTCATATGAGGTTGAAATATTTCTTCCATATATACATTAAAATAAAGGAACTGTTCAAATTATTAATTTCCCAACAGTAAATGAAAATATATATTTACTTACTAATGATTTGTTATGTTTTTTCCAGATCTAGATAGTGATTTTCGAATTTAATTAATTCATATTTCTAATCAAAATTAAAATTCACATTATCCAATAACTCTAATAGAACTATTGTAATTGAAATATAAATCTATGGAGTATCCTAATATGTTTTTTTGTTTATACTATAACTTCATCTTAGGTTTTTAATATTTTATTTTTAAAAATAAGTATGGTTACATTATATTTATCATGGATTATAGAACACTAAAGTACATCATTATTAATAAATATTATATGTTTCTTCATGTCAATGAATTAATTTATTAGATATTGAGTGTATATAAATTTGGATTGATTAATATGTGGTTTATAATAATTTAATAGAAATTAAGGAGGAATAAAATACTAGAATAATTTTTCATACAAGGTATGTCAATTGAATGTTTGTGGTTATAACTATCAAGTTAATGAATTCTACTGAAGTATTTATTTACCATATGAATATGTTTTTACAAGGGTATATAAATAATTTTTTTTGTTATTTCAATGATTAAATTATATATCGTTATTAATGTTTTGAGGATCATGAAAAAATCTACATATTTTTTAAATAAACTATAATAAGAATTTTTTTCTATTGAAAATTTAGAAAATTACAATTTTAGTTAATTTTTTTTTCATTTCATATTAATTTTGTTTCAAAATTTGAAATTAATTTTGGTTATACTAAAATAAATATGTTAAAATAGTGACAAAGTACAATAAATTATAATGAAAAGAATGAGATAGGAGAGTCTATTTTTATCAATAAGCAAGGAGATGTTAGTATTAATCCATGAATACCCATTATTCTTATAAATAATCATTTTATTTTATGTCTATATTTAATTAAATTTGTTATATATTTGTAATCATCCCCCCACAATTTTCTTTTCTTGGATTTCAATCATTTGGAATATAATGACATAAAAATTTGACCAAATAATATGAATAATGTTGCGTGTTTAACCAGACCATCTTATAGGAAACCAATGTTCAATTAATTGGTTGTTTTATTTGATTTTAAATTAATAATTATAATAATTAAATATCCAAAATGTTCTATCAATAATAACCTATAAATCTTGAAATTGGTATTATTGGCAATCATTAAATACGGTTATAACATAATTTATGTAAAAAAAATTGAAATTAAACATTCATATTCAATTATAATGATGGATCGAATCACTCATCACACACTGGTCATTTTGGAATTCTTTTATAATTTTTTAGGATTATCCTCAATGATTCCATGATAAAACTATATGTTATATAATCATTTAAATCATTGTTTTTTATGAACACAAATAACCAATTTTATTATCAAAAATGGATCTATAAACTCATAAAAGTTAAATATAACAATTATAAATCAATTAGTTTATCCTCCTCAAAAAATGTACTGGTTAAATATTTTATATCATAGATGTATTGAATATGGAGGGAAATTTTTTTATAATACCTTATGACGAATATTAACAAAAATACCTAAATAAATCCCATTAATTTAGGGAAGTTAAATATATCATATTATTTTAGAAATGGTCAATGAAAATTCTATCTAATTTCCAATTTTTTATTATATTTGTTTTCATATATCTTTTTCATTGTAAGTTCATAAATGTATTTAATTAAATTATTTTAATGTTAGTTTCATTTAATTAATGAAAGAGTAGTAATAGATATTTTAGAATCATGTCAATATGGGTTGAGATGTCATATATAGTTCTTATAAAATATTTTTATAATTGAGATTTTAATATATAATATATGGAATTATCTAGTATTTATGATATATTTTTTGATAATATATATATTAATAATTTTTGTTTCTAGTGCTTTTTAACATTATAGGGAAGTATTTATCATTCTTTTGACTTATTCCATTAATGATAGTAATTGTAACCTGAAAAAACTATGTAGGTATAACATATAATCATTAATGACCAATGAAACTATAGATAAGGTTAAAAAATTGTTTGGACTAGAAAAACTGGATTCAAATAATGTTTTGTGATGAAATTTTGATATATGATCATTTAACTAGGTCAATTAGGTAATTGTACCCCATAACATAGTATGTGATCTCTGATAAAAAATCATTATAACTTTCAAAATTTCACTTGCGACTCTATATGAGGAATATTATTTTTTAATAAACATCTGTTGGAGATATTTTTGAACTAAATCATATATTAATTATTATGGAACATTAATAATTTAATTAAATTTAGTTGGTTAAGATTTAACATGATGATAATTATATTATGTTATTTATGGGGTAAATCATTGAAGAATAATATAGGTGTTTTAATTTGAAATTATATATAAGTACTATGAATGATAAAATATGTTTTTTTATTTATATTTGACAGTTTTGATTTTTCATTAGTGATATGATTCTAAGGAGGTGTATGAGATACAATTTATTCAATAATTGACAAAGCACTTACCACCCTAAATTTTAGTATCTATTATTTGTGAAATATACATATATATATATATATATATCTATGTGTGTGTGTGATTATTCTTCTATTTATGTCACAAATCATTAATTAGAATAATGAGTTATTACCAAAGAATATATAAATTACAAATTGTTTATGTTAAACATTATTTTAAATATATATTATATAGTAAATTTATGGATTATTATTTCACTATGTAAAATTTGATTAAATTTATCAAATTAATTATTATCTATTTTAATAAATTATGTAATATTGATAACATTATTACCCTTTTAGAATAATATTTATAAATTTATTAAAAAATTATTAAGAATTTCTAAAATAAATTAATTACATCCATGGAATGATTATTTATTAATAATAAACACTATTCAAATAAATATTTCAATTGTGGAAATGATTTTTACAAGTGTTTTATTATTATATAGTATATATTTTAATTAAAAAAACAAATTTCACAGATTTAAATAATAATTTTTTTAATGGAACAAAATATTCATTTAGACTAATTAACAAGCATTCATTCATAGAATATTTAATTTAAATTAATTATGATAAAATAAATTAATGTATTGAAAATATATTTAAAATTTAAAATTGTTTAAACAATCCCCTGTAATTTTATCATAATAAATAATATCAATCACTATTTAGAAATTCTTTCAATGAAGTATTTTTATAATATATTCAATAATAAAAATGTACAATCATATAATGGATGTTACCATACATTGAATGAGAATAAAATAATTTTATTTTAAAAAACTTTTTTTCTAAAGTTGTTCACATGTTTTTCATGGAAATTTTAAATTCAATATATACCTCCTTTAGAAATTTATTTTCATAAAACTAAATTAAATGCTTAATTCATCATGAAAAAATTATCATATGGTTAATCTTTATGATTTTATTGAATTTTTTAATTTTTTCATGTACAATGAAGAAAAATTATTATCAAGAAACTATATATATTATTACATTATAATTAAATAAAAAGGTAAAAATATATAGATAAAATAATTTATACATCACATTATATATTTATTAAGTAATATATGTATATTAAAATTACAATTCAGTGTTTTAAACCCAGGCATGACCTTTTTGAACTTAACATACCTTATAATGAATAAATAAACAATTATATTATTCAAATTAAGTATTTGAAAGGATTTATTTAGATTTTTCTTGATCTAAACTCATACAACATTATTTTTTTGAAAAATAGAGAATTTATTTTGTAATAATAATTATACATTAGTGTTATTAAACATAAATTTTATAAATAAAAATCAATTTCTAAAAATGGCTTTTCATTTTTTTTAAATATATTAAAATTTATTTATATCACATCTTGAAATAGATTATTAAGAAGTTTAATCAATATTTGTTATATATATCACTTATTTTGGAAGCAATTTCAATTTTATTTTTATTCATAATGATTATTTACCCTGTTAAATGTTTTCCACCATAGTAATGGATAAAAGTAAAATAGAGGGGGTTAAACATAAATATAATGAAACAATTTCTCTTACACTTTTCAAAATATGATTTGATGAGTTTATTTAGACATTAATATATCTTATATTTTAAATTTTACTAAATTGGGAAAACATCCTATGAGAAATGAATTTATTATATCTAAATGTTTTGATATTTACAATATTTCCACTGCTCTCACTTATAAAAGGAAACCACATGTCTTCAATTCTCAACACAATTGTAGAATAATAAATCCAAAAATAACTATCAAAATACCAACCCAAATCTCTTTCCCACTTCTTCGAGGTCAGATTCACTAAAAAAGATCTATCCTAACATCATTATGTTTTATTCATAAGTATGATATCCAATTTGGAGGTATAACCCATAACCTAATTCATTGAGGTTTATTTCTTCTTCTACCTATATAATATGTATATTAACCATTCAAATATAATAAAATATGTTTATTTTATATACATAAATGTTATCATTATGACATATTAAATATTTTATATCATCATTCAATCTAATTGTATCTGAAAATATTACTATTGTGTTTGCACAAGTAGCCTTATATATAAAGTAAGTTGAGTGATTGAAGATTATACAGATTGGGTTCTGAGTGTTGTGATGCAGTTGAATTATATTTTATGATTAATAATATTTATATTTAATTATATATTAAAATTTAATGATTAATATTTAAAGTCTTCAATAATTTTAGTCAATGATTATTATTTATATTATGTGAGATGTTTTTGTTGTTTTAGGGGATGATTGAGGTATTCATAATACTTAGGTTTGTCATTTTATTTACTACAAAATTTAATTTCGTGGAATTTTATTATATTGGTGATTAATTTTGTAATATAATGATTACCTTTATGGTTAACATAAACTTTCCGGTCAAGGTAGCTAATATTATTCAGGATAAATGGTTACTAAATTTTGAAGAACATTTGATTTATTTTATAGATATCCATATTGGTAAAAAGTTATTGGAATTTTGGGTTTTAATGTTATTTTAGAATAATATTATAATATATTTGTGAAAAATATATATTAATAAATGTTAATGATAATATTTTGTCTTTTACGGACATTTTTGTCATATTATTCGATTTTAATTCAGAAATAAGGATTTATTTAACTATTAATAGAATATGTCATCTTATTTTTTCCATATATAAATGAAGCTACTTATTGAATAAATTATAATATTTTATAGAATATATGATTAGGTAATATGAATAATTTTTCTATAACATTTTGATTGAGAAAATATTTTTATAGATATGTGTTATGTTTATTTTGTAAGAATACAAGATCAAATATTTCTAGGCTTTCAATTCCAATTTTTTGTCATATATTGAATATTTTTATATATTTGAATTTCTGGAATAAAATATGTTATACTTCAAGTGATATTTTCACATTTTTAGAGTTTAAGGTATTATTTATTGATAAAAATATATAATCATATTAGTTATTATCTATAAATTTTTAATTTTTTTTACTTTTAAATATGTAAAATCATGAGGAATAACATGTCATTATTTCTGTATCCCATGTTTCATTATAATATTACATTCATTCTTTAGGGATGAAAATTTCACCTTATATATTAATTATATTTAATATGAGTTAGTAAGTGGTGGAAACCATCTTAAATGACAACATAGATTTTAAATTTCTCTAATGAAATTGAAATAATTCACTTAAGTATATTTTCTATAATATCAATCTTGGTTTTAAAGTAATTTCTCATCTCATTCTAGATAATGATAAATCTAACAGGACATATATGTAAAATTTCACATTTTTATAAGATTTTCCTTTGGAAACATAATCATAATTATTATTCTTATAATGGTAGATAAATATTTTTACAAATTTTCTTGGGAAATAATATTTTTTCCTGAAATGACATAGATGTTACATATTCGAATAAGGTAAATTTCATAATTATCTACTTTTTCACAAATTAGAAAATATAGAAGATAAAATAATCATGAGGTAAAATATAACACCACATAATGATATTATTTATTATTTTATGTATCTTCTAGAATAACGTGTGATATATAAAAAACCAAATTAATGATTATTATTATTTACTACAAAAATATTGATATATTGGAAGTGGTCAAACTATAAGATCACTGCAAAATAAATAATTTTATTATATTAAAAGGGTTTCATTTCATTTATGAAAATATGATTGATTCTAATGAAAATAGTTATTTACTATATGAAATAAATATTTATTTTCAATAAATTTAATTCAATGGAGTAATTATAATATTATATTGATTAACATTAATGTAATGATTATTAAAATAAATTATTAATATCATTGTGAAAAAAATTATTGATAATGAATATCAATAAAATAATTATTTTATATATGTATATATCATTTAGATGCATTATTTTGATTATATATTATTTGTTTCATATGGAAGATTAATATCACATATTTAGAGTGTTAAATTTTATCATAACGTCATTTTATTCGTATATTATATAAAATTAAATTCATTAATAATCCCATAACTATTTTTAATAAACTAGTAATGATAATGAACTCATTTTATGTATCCAAAATAAATATTATTTTATAAATGGATTCTATAAGTTATCTTAAAACGATATTTGAATTAATTTTGTCACACCTGTATATCATCATTCAATCTAATTGGATAGGAAAATATTAATATTGTGTTTGCACAAGCAGCCTTATATAAAAAGTAAGACGAGTGATTGAAGATTATACAGATTGGGTTTTGAGTGTTTTGATGTAGCTGAATTATATTTTATGATTAATAATATTTATTTTTTATTATATATTGAAATGTAATGATTAATATTTAATGTCTTCTATAATTGTAGTTAATGATTATTATTTATATTTTGTGAGATGTTTTTGGTGTTTTAGTGGACGATTGATGTATTCATAACACTTAGGTTTGTCATTTCATTTACTACTAAATATAATTTCGTGGAATTTTCTTATATTGGGGATTAATTTTTTAATATAATGATTACCTTTATGGTTTATATAAACTTTCCGGTCATGGTAACAAATATTATTCTGGATAAATGGTTATTAAATTTTTTGGATCTTTTGATTTATATTATAGATATCCATATTATTAAAAAGATATTGGAATTCAGGTTTTTAATGTTATTTTAGAATAATATTACAATATATTTTTGAAAAATATATATTAATAAATGTTAATGGTAATATTTTTGCTTTTACGGACATTTTTGTCATATTATTTGATTTTCATTCCGAAATAAGGATTAATTTAACTTTTAATGTAATACATCATCTTATTTTTTCCATATTGAAATTATGATACTTATAGAATAAATTATAATATATTATTGAATATATTATTAGGTAATATGAATATTTTGCCTATAACATTATGAATGAGATAATATTTTTATAGTCACGTGTTATATTTATTTTGTAAGAATACAAGATCAAATAATTATAGGCCTTTGATTCCAATTTTTTGTCATATTTTGAATATTTTTATAGCTTTGAATTTCTAGAATAATATATGTTAGACTTCAAGTAATTTTTTCATTGTTCTAGAGTTTAAGGTACAATTTATTGATCAAAATATATAATCATATTAGTTATTATCTATAATTTTTTAATTTTTTTTACTTTTAAATATGTAAAATCATGAGGAATAAAATGTCATTATTTTTGTATCCCATGTTGCATTATAATATTTCATTCATTATTTATTCATGTATATTTCACCTTAGATATTAATTATATTTAATATGAGATTATTAAGAGGAGGAAAACATCTTAAATCACAAGAGAGAGTTGAAATTTATCCAATGAAATGGAAATAATTCATGTAAGTATATTTTTCTATAATATCAATCCTAGTTTTAAAGTAATTCCTCATCTCATTATAGATAATGTTAAATCTAACAAGACATTTATGTAAAATTTCACATTGTTATAAGATATTCCTTAGGAAACATAATAACTATTACTATTCTTATAATGGTAGATAAATAGTTTTAGGAATATTTTTTTAGAGATAATATGTTTTCCTGAAATGAAACAGATGTTATATATTTCAATAAGGTAAATTACATAATTATCTACTTTTTCACAAATTAGAAAATATAGAAGATACAATAATAATGTGGTAGAATATAACACAACATAATGATATTATTTATTATTATATGTATCTTCTAGAATAATGTGTGATATATAAAACAGCAAATTAATGATTATTATTATTTACTACCAAAATATTGATATATTGGTAGTGGTCAAACTATAAGATGACTAAAAAATAAATTATTATATAATAATAAAAGGGTTTCATTTCATATATGAAAATGTGATTGATTCTAAAGAAAATAGTTATTTACTATCTAAAATAAATAATTATTTACAATAAATTTAATTCCATGGGGTTATGATAATATTATATTGATATAAATTAATTTAATGATAATTAAAATAAATTATTAATATCCTAGTGAAAAAAAATATTGACAATGAATACCAATAAAATAATTATTTTATATAGATAAATATCATTTAGATACATTATTTTGATTATATATTATTTGTTTTATATGTAAGATTAATATCGCATATTTAGAGTGTTAAATTTTATCATAACATAATTTTTTTCTAATATTATATAAAATTAAATTCATTAATAATCCCATAATTTTTTTAATAAACTAGTAATGATAATGAAATCATTTCATGCATCCAAAATAAATATTATTTTATAAATGGATTGTACAAGTTATCTTAAAACGATATTTGGATTAATTTTGTCACACCTGTCTTTCAATGTTTGTTTATTTTATTAAATTTTTGGGCATCAGGTAGTTCGGGTAGGGTCCCGACATAAATTTTTTGAATTATTCTTTTTAAAAATGAGTGTTTTGACCCTGACTGCGTCCTGTGCACCGTGGTTGAAGACATGTGGCCTCACTTGGGTCATCTCGCGACCCTTCCTGGTCACTTCATGCCCAGTCGATGTTCAATTAATTAAATGAAATGAATTAATAAAGAAGAAAAAAAATTTACAGGGTCATAGGATGAAAGCAATGCAAAACAATTTAATAATTTAATTATTCAACAATATTAACAAGGATAATATTTTTATTATAAAAAACAATGATAAAAATAATAAGTTATTATTGTAAAGTTTATTTGTATCAAGTTTGTTATTATCATCTTTAATTCTTTGTCAATAAAACTGATAACATTTAAATTATAGTTATCAACTTGAAGATATAACATTTATTAAACTATTATTGTTTTGGTCATTATAAATCTCATTATTATTGTTGAGGTTTTAGTTTAGGAAAACTATTACTATTAATTTAATTATTATTATTAGATTCGTTTTTTAAATTTGTCATTATATTTTTTTATTCCTTTTTATTTTGTTTCTTTTTTTCTCAGTCCCCTTCCTCACCTTTTTCACCGCGCCGCGCCCTAACCCCCCTTTACCCCCGTTTTCCATCACACCTCCTCCCATGGGAATGCGCTGCACCCACAGGATTTCCCTCTTGTATTATGCACAAAAATCCATCGCATTCCTCCCTCTTGAACACCTCGTTGTGCCACATGCTACCTGACCCCATTCTGTCGCACCACTGCCATGTTCCCCAGACACACACCATGTCGCACTGCATCATCCCCCCTCCTGCTTTCGTCGTTCCATGCTCCGATCTCATAGCCAGCCCCACCTCTTTTGCACTGCATCTCTCCTGCTCACCGTCTTCCTTCCTCTAAGCTGACCCCCATGCGCCACACCCTTCTTTTTACCTCCTCGTCGCCCCTGCTTCATCTCCGTCAGGAGACCACTGTCTCGAACGCCCCTGCCCCTACCGTCCAGCCACCCGCAGATCCACTTGTCCTCTCCTCAGTAGTGGCTTCCACCACAACTCCTTTCGGCAGCCCACACCTTGGGTAAATACCCTTTGTTTCTCTAGTTTTATTATTTCAATTTAATGGGTTTCATTTAGAGTTTATGTGGATTTTGGTCTGGTTTTGATGTTATTTTTTGTCCGATTCTATTTTTAGGGTATAAATTTAGATGGTTGTGATGAAAATTGGTTGCGATTGGAGTTTCTCACCCATGTTTGGAAGTCTTGATGTCAGGGGTAGGTTGTTACGCTTATAATTATTCTTTGATGAATTAATTTTCATATTTAATTAGTTTACTGTATTATTTTGTTTATTTTTATTGTGCGAAATGATTTTTCTTATTGAGATCTCATATGTGTTGATTTATTAGTAATGTGTTTATGCGATCTAAGTGTGATTTTATGTGATAACCCTTGTCAAGCTGGTTATTAGGGTTTTATAAATTGTTCATATGGATTATTAAATCTTTCAATGGATGCAGATTATATTTTAGTATGGAATTCATGTACATTTGATTCTAAAAAGAGGGTTGTGTTGTTTTTGTGTGGAAATCAATGGTCTGATTTTCAAATTTTGTTTATTAAAATCATAAACATTTTATTAAATAGTTTTTAAGGATGGAAAATTGTTTTAATTGAGTTCTGTAAATATTCTTGGTGTGCATATGATTATTATTATTATTATTGCTGTTGTTTTTATGTTATTATTATTACTATTGTTTGTGTTATTATTATTTTTATTATTAGAGAATTTGTGGGTGGTTGCAGTTGGTGTTTTAGTGTAGTGTCTATATGAGTTCTGTCATAAATGAGTATTCCTGTGTATTTTTGGTGTTTAATGTCATGCGATGTAAGTTTAAATTGTTTAATAAATTCATTACATGGCATGTTTGATCATGAATGTTCTTTCTTTGTCCACGCATTGGTTTTAATTGGTTGTGTATGAAATACAAATTGACTTTTGAACTATTTTATTGGGCGTATTTTTTTCTAATGGATTTTTTATGTGAAAATAGTGGTTTTGGAATGTGTAGTGTCTTTTTTGGTTTGAGTATACGAATACAACATATTACATGAACTCTGAACCACTTGACCACAAAGCGGGAAGCCCGGGAATTTATGAGGGTGGACTAGACTAGTGGCCTAGTGTTCCTGAGGTGACTCGACCCGGTTTCACTGGAAGGACTGATGATTGCAACACTGACTAATCATAAACCTTTCTGAGGGACGTGGCCTTCTAATCCACATTTTCTGAGGGTCATGGCCTTCTAAGACATGTTTTCTGAGGGCATGGCCTTCTAAACAATATTTATCTGAGACATGAGGATCTAGGGACCCAAGATAGATGATACACATTCAACCTCACCCATATAAGTGCACATTGGTTATAGTAGGCTTGTCGGTGTGAAATATTGGTTATTTTAAAAATTATGGGCGTGTGTGTTTTAATTTAAGTTGTTCCATTTGAAACAGTTTTCTTCAATTCCATTTTCTTTTAAACTGTTCAAGCATTTATTTCTCTATTTTAGACAATAAAGAACATGTATTTGTCATTTAATAATTATGTGTGGAACCTTTTTATTGGGTGACGTATTATAGGGATCTTGGAAAACACCCTACATACACATATGGGTGTATGTAGTCCCTGTTTCTTCGGTATTCCAGGTTGTGACATCGTGCTCTGTGTTGGTGGTTCTTATTACAATTGGACTTTGCGTACAGGTTGGTGTTGGTAGCTTGGGGATGCTTCTTCTCATATCACTTGGAGGTTGGTATTGAAGTTTGGTTCTCTATCCTTGTTATTGTTCACCTTGGTTTTTAGTCGAATTTTAGACTTTAAACCAATTTTTAGTTTGAAAGCGTGATTGGTGGTCTTTTTCCAGTTTCATTTGTTTATATTATGTGTTTTATTTTTATCTTTTACTTCATGTAAAACGTTCCCATTTGATTCTAATGATACCTAGGAACTTATGCCATCCTGTGGGGATCATGAATGCCCCTCGGGCCATGTCGTAGAACGGTTTGGGAGCCAGATCGGATGGAAACTCATCCTAGTTCGTGATTAAAATTTTATCAGAGGAGGTTTTTTCATTTTATCTGGGGTTGTGTTGTTTTGCGATAGAGTCATAATATACTGGAGTAAAGGTTATTAGAACTCGATATTCTAGCTATGAGAAAGGTGTCTGGCTAGCACAGCTCGTGGCGGGACCCGAGTTATCAAAGTTAGTTGAGGTCTGTCTAAATCATTGGTTCGTGTGGATAGTTTTGTTTAGGGGAAATGAAAAGAGAGTAGGGTCAGTGGTGTTAGTGAGATTTCATGATCTGGAAAGGCATGTGGAGCCAGGGACGCTGTCCTAAAATATTATCCATGGTAGTGGTGTAATTGGCGTATTGCCACCAACATATGTTCCATTCACCCACTGACATTAGTTTCCTCCTGCATTGTTCCTCATCACTTTGTTTTGGATTTGCAGAAATATGGTCTTTATGTGAGAAAAAAAGTTATTTGGTCTTGGAAAATGTTTTGAAATGAAGCGATTTAAAAAGAAATAGTGTGTAAGGTTTGAAAATCTTGGGTTGAATGCTTTGGTTTTGAAAACTGGAAAATGTTTGGTTTTGATCCTTGGTGTTCTCATGAGAAACCACATTCATTAGTGTATATGGAGGATGAAATGTTCAATGGTATGAGCGAATGAATTTCTGGGTTTCTATATGGTAGGTTCCAGTGTGGTACGAAATCATGCATGTGCGAGGCCCATGGGAGACCATTGGTGTTTATGCAACCCACTTGCATTGCTTATTTTCAAAATATTTTGTTAAATGAAAACTTTGTGTTTTAGTATCTGTAGACTGTGTGGTGTGTCCTGATGTATTTGAAATGTTGGATGTG
Source organism: Viscum album (assembly GCA_963277665.1). Classification (NCBI taxonomy): domain Eukaryota; kingdom Viridiplantae; phylum Streptophyta; class Magnoliopsida; order Santalales; family Viscaceae; genus Viscum; species Viscum album. The sequence goes on from OY728156.1 coordinate 1,083,822,323, forward strand.
AGTATTTTTGATCTGATAATCCATTTTGAATAATTTTTTTCTTATGTTTTAATTCATATTTTTTTGTTGGTGTGAAATCATGTGGTTTGTGAATTCTTTTGAAAAGTTCTTCTGGAAGCCCTTGCAGTGGTCTCCCCTACACATTTAGTGTTTTCTTGTGATATTTCATCACCATTGGACCAATTTGGTAGGGTCCATGGTTTTATTTCTTGACTAGTGTATGCCCCCCCATAAAGCGTTATCATGCGATTGAATTGTGGCCATGGGAAAATCACCATTGGCTGGCCCTCATGTAGATTTGATGACTCTCTTTGTGAATTCCACAATTGAAGCCACCTATCCTTTTTACAACTATATGGATCCTCTAACAGTAGGATGAAAAATTCATGGAAATTTGAGAGGAGTTTTAGACTCTTTGAGTTTTGTGAGTTGTCCGGTATGATGTTTGACATTGATGGGTCTAAACATCGCCCAGAAAAAGGTGAAAGGAATTCTAGCGGGGATGGGTGAAGGCAGTTTAGAGTTAATGTTATTGGAACATGTTTTGAAAGGGTGGTAATGCTTCCATTAGCCGCAAGGGTCTTGTTTGGTGATGTCTTGCAATTTTAGTCTCTTTGAAGAGAAAGAGTGGATTTCGTAGGATCCTTTGGGAATCACTATTTTCCTAATAGTGTGTCCTCCTGTTATGGAGTTTTGTTTCTTTCTATTCAAATGGGAGTGTTTGTAGTGTGTCATTCCCGAATTTATGTTCCTTGGTTAGGGTGAATAGGTGATGTAGGTGCATCATCTAAACTCCTATTTTGGTGTATGTGCCGCAAGAGAGTGGTTGGACATCAGGGTGTGTATTGTCTAATGGTATTGTCTCGGTTACAGGATGGTTGTGTGTGACACTGGAAGGGGAAGCTCCATTCAGGGGTCCCCAATGCCTAAATTTGAGGCCGAATATGTTTCAAACATCAGGGCTCTAGCCATAGGCCTTTGAGTGAAGCTAGAGCGTGTTCAAGAACCCTCGAGAGTGTGTGGGATCCTGACCATATTTCTGTCATCATTTTTGGAGGTGAAAGTAGTTTAAATAATTTCATGTAGTTGTCTTGTTCTGACTTACCCATCTGGGTGCATGGGATTTCCCATTTCCATCAGGAAGTGTGGTCATCTTATCACCTTAATGTCATGGTAGTTGTGTCCCAGCTAATATAATCACGTTTTAGTGATCCTTATGCGGTTTGTAGGGTAAATTGGTCACAATGTTGAATGGTGCTCATCTAGAAATGTAGAAATTAGGGGTTGTATTGGTTTATTTTTTTGATGCCCCGGTAGTTGTACCCCTCACTCACCGCCCCTAGTGGTGGGGTGTTTAGTCACTATCAGAAAATTTTCAATGTTATGTATCTCTTGTCAGTTTTAATGATGGGGAGACCCACGGTGGCTCTTTCTTAAATGTCACTAGAATAAATCGGTGTAGGTTTTTTTCATAATGGTGGGGAGTCCACTCATGCCTCCCTGTGTCATTTTTTTCAATCCCATCTCTGGTTTTAGTAAGTTCCTAATGGTGGGGATCCCCATCGGGAATCTCTATGTTGGCTTTTTAGTTCTGTTCCTAGTTGTGGCTTGTGGGTTGGTGATCAGAGTGTTCCATGGATGTGGTTTGACCATGTTTGTTCTTTATAACCAAATGTTGTGGTTTCCATTTAATAGTGCTTGAGATGTTTCGATTTGTGAAGTTGTCTTCCATGGGTGGGAGAGTTCCTTTCCTTGATTAATCAACTTGAGATGAACAATCTCTTTGGGGCGGGCGACCCATATCTGAAATTCATTTTACATGTTTGTTGAAGTTGTCATTGAGTCACATTCTTAGATCATGATGCATTTTCTTTTTTCGCTTGATGTCTGTGGTTATCCCCTTTTAACCTTAAGATAGTGCAGTTTTATACTTTGGTGTTTGGTCATCGTTGCGGATTTTTGGGGACAAAATGCTTTATGGTGGGGAGAATTGTCACAAAAGTCATTCCAAGTTTTTTTATTTTAATAATTTTTTGGCCAAAGGATAGTTTGGGTCGAGGCATGACATAACATTTTTGAATTATTTTTTTAAACATGTGTTTTGACCTTGACTGCGTAATGTGCACCATGGTCGAAGCCATGCAGCCTCGCCTGGGTCATCGCACGACCCCACTTTGTCAATACACGCCTTGATGATGTTAAATTAATTAAATGAAATGAATTTATAATGAATAAATAAATTTTTTTGAGTCATAAGATGAATATAAATTAAAAAAATTTAATAATTTAATGATTCAAAAATATTAAGAAGGATTATATTTTTGTTATGAAAATTAATAATAATAATACTATCTTATTATTGATTTTTTTTATATCAAGTTTATTATTACCATCATTAATTCTTTCTCAATAAAAGTGTTAACATTTTAATTAAAGTTATCATCATGAAGATATAACATTTATTACAAAATTATTGTTTTTCTCATTCTTATTCTCATTATTATATGTGAGGTTATGGTTTATGAATACTAATAATATTAATATCAACGTTATTATTAGTTTTGTTTTTTATTTTATCTTTTTATTTCTATTCTTTCTTTGTTACGGTTTATTTTTTTCTTCAGCCCCTACCTCTCCATCTTCACCACGCCATGCCCCAACACCCCATTCCCCATTGTCTTGCTCATCGAAAACCGCCACCCACCTCCCCTTGAACACCCCGTCGCGCAACCTACAACCCGACCAAATCCTGTGCGCCTCATCCTTGTTCCCTAGACACACACTGTGTCACACCGCAGAACTCCCCCCCTTCCAGGTTTTATCACACCCCGCTCTAATTTTCTAGCCAGCCCCACCTCTGTCACACTACATGTCACCTTCTCCCCATATGTCTTCCTCTTGGTCGACCCACATGCGCCATTCCCTTCACCCTACCTCCTGGTCTCCCGTTATTCTACTCCTTCTGACGACCACCATCCTGACTGCCCCTTCCCCACCTGTCCGGCCACCCGCATAGCCCCTTGGCCTCTTCTTACAGGTGGCTTCCCCTGCTACTCCTTATGGCATCCAACACCTTTAGTAAACCTAATTTTATTTTCTAGTTGTTTTATTTCATTTTAATGGGTTTTAGTTAGAGTTTATGTGTTTTTTGGTCTGGTTTTGATGTTATTTTTGTTCTGATTCTATTTTTTGGGTATAAATTTATATGGTTGTGATGCAAATTGGTTGCGATTTGAGTTTCCAACCATGTTTGGAAGTCTCGGAGTCATGGGTAGGTGGTTCCACTTATAATTATTCTTTGATGAATTAATTTGCGTGTTTAATAATCTCAGTGTATTATTTAATTTCTTTCCATTTAGAAAAAAAAAATTATTGAGATCTCATATTCATTGATTTATTAGTAATGTGTTTAGGATATAAGAGTGTGATTTTATGTGAAAACTCATGTCCAGCTAGTTATTAGTGTTTTATAAATCGTTCATCTGACTTATTAAATCTTTTAATGGATGTAGATAATATTTTAGTATGGAGTTAGTGTATGTTTGATTCTAAAAAGAGGGTAGGGTTGTATTTTGTGCAAATCAACGTTTTGATTTTGATTTTTTTTATTAAAATCCTAAACATTTTATTAAATAGTTATTAAGGATGGAAAATTCATTTAATTGGTTTGTGTAAAGATTATTGGTGTGCATATAATGATTATCATTATTATTATTATTATTATTATAATTATAGAATTTGTGGGTGGGTGGAATTGGTGTTTTGGTGTATTTTCTGTATACGTTCTTTCATAAATGAGTATTCGGGTGGATTTTTGGTGTTTAAAGACATACGATGTATGTTGAAATTGTTTAATAAATTCATTAAATGGGTTGTTTGACCATGAATGTTCTTTCATCAACCACAAATTGGTTTTAATTGGTTTTGTATGAAATGCAGATTGAGTTTTGAAATGTTTTAGTGTGTGTATTTTTTTCTAATGGATTTTATGTGTCCAAATTGTGGTATTGGCATGTGTAGTTTCTTTTTTGGTTTGATTATACGAATATGACATATGACATGGAATCTGAACCACTTGAGTACAAAGCGGGAATCCTGAGTAGCTAGGAGGGTGGACTAGACTAGTGGGCTAGTGTTCTAGAGGTGACTTGACCCGGTTTCACTAGCAGGACTAATGATTGAAATAGTAACTAAACATATAACTTTCTAAGGTTCGTGGTCTTCTAAGCCACGTTTTGTGAGGGTCATGGCCTTCTAAGCCACATTTTCTGAAGGTCATGGCCTTCTATTCCATGTTTCACCAAGACATAAAGATATAGGGACCCATGCTAGCAGATACCCATACAAACGCTCCAATATTAGAGGTCATCGATTAATTTATGCTAATTGGTGTGACATATTGGATATTTTAAAAAGTTAGGGTGTGTGTGTTTTAATTTAAGTTGTTCCATTTGAAAATGTTTTTTTATTCTATTTTATTTTAAAGGGTTCAAGCATTTATTTCATTTCAGTAGTTAATATGACAAGTGTATGTTTCATTCAATAATTATGCATGGAAAGTTTTAATTGGGAGAAGTCCTACTCGGATTTTGGCTCACACCCTACATACAACTATGTGTGTATGTAGACCTTTTTTCATTTGTATTCTAGGTTTTCATGTCATGCATAGTGTTGGTTGTTCTGGATGCTATTGGTCTTCGCGTGTAGGTAGGTGTTGTTAGCTTAGGGATGCAGCTTCTCATATTTCTTAGAGGATGTTATTGGAGTTTAGTTCCCTATCCTTGTTATTGTTCACCTCGAGGTTATGGTCGAATTATAGAATTTAACCATATTAATAGTTTAAAGGCATGTTTGGTTGTCTCTTTCCAGTTTCATTTGTTTATATTGTGACTTGTCTCTTTATCATTTATTTTAGGTAAACTGCACCCATTTCAAACTTATGATACCGGTGCATTGTTTCCAGCCTGTGGGGATTGGGAACGCCCCTCGGGCCATGTCACGTACTGGGTCAGGCACTGGGTCGGATGGTGACCCATCATGGTTCGTTACAAATTTAAACAACCTTGAGAAATTTCTTCTGATAAAATAAACATAATTTATATATTAATCATGTGAATATAACATTAGGTTTAATTTCTCGAATATATAAAAAAATGATTACTTTTTTGTTGAATATCGAAAAATAATGATTTTACAAATATTTTCAATTCTTTTAAAACATTATGATATAATCTTGAAAAAATAACATTTAAAAATTTAGAAAAAATATGTATTTTAATAGTATAATATATCATTTAAAATTTTCAATTTTAATTTTGGAAATCATTGTTGACTTTTTGGAAAATATGATATATTTTAATATAATGAATACTATTTTGGCAGTCTAATTTTATTTATTTTGTTAGAAGGACCCATTCAGTTATTAATGATCAAAATATATAAAACAATTATATTTATAAAAAATATTAAATCAATATTATACATGATTTTGATGATAATCAATTTTATGTTTCGTAATGATGTTTTTATTACAATAGAATTTTATTTTCATTGGAAAAATTATATTAAATTTAAATTGAATTAGTTATGGGTATTTAATCATTTAAAATGGATTCCCTATTTAGAATCTTCAATTTATTTATTAGTAATTACTTCAATTTAGTTTTTTATATTGATGAATCATTAACTTGGTACAATTTATTTACTATAATAATTGTTATAATGGGAAACATAGTGGGTTAAATTGAAAAATGAGACTTAAAATATATATGAAACATGTATAAATAGGATTTAATTAGATTATTTTGACCATAAAAAATAATATCATTTATACTTTTAAAATAATTGGAAAATTTTACGATGTGAATTACATTTATTATATTTTAATGTTCTATATATATATATTAGTTTCTACCATCTAACATATAAAAGAGATCAACCTCTCCATAATTCTCTAAACACGTTAAATAAACAAGATCAAAAAAATATATTCTCAACCCCACCCCCACAACCCTAATACTATCCTTATGCCCCATAGTTTTTTTATTTAAAAATTCCATTCCAAGAATGATTGAGGTGAAGAAAAAATTAATATATAAAATGATGAGTTATAATTCATAAAAAATTATTTCATTTTTATATCCACCTATACAACCATAAAACATATAAAAATCCAAATATATTTAAATTAATATATTTATTATATTGAAATGATAATTTTTTATATGGGTTAACTAATATGAACAAATTTATCATCAAGTGGAAAAATTAAAACAACGCTTATACATACTAATGGACTACTATATCTGTGAAACGATTAATTTTATTTTTCATCACATGAGACCAATGTTAGTTTTAGAGACAGATTTTAGGATTATATTAGATAACAATGACATAATTAATATTTTTTAATGATAATATTGACATTGTAAAATCACACTTTCAAATGTGGGGCTATACAGAACATCATTTAATATATCCAATGAATTATAACCAACTCCCATGATCAAATTTGGGTTGACATAGGAAACTAGTATCATATCAATAAAAACAAACGAAAAAATATAAATGTCATAAAAATATTTTTTAAACATGTAATTTTTTTATTTTATCTCATTATTGAAATTCATATTGAAATTTTAAATATTAATATTTGATGAAACCAAATAATATGTAAAGAGATAAATACAATTACAATAAGAGAAAAATTCATCATCAAATGATATACTTGATCATGTGAAATGAGTGATTGTAAATATGGCGAGACATAGAAATTTATTAATGAATCATGAGTTAATATTTCTAATTAATAGAATAAAATATGATCAGGTAACATGATATTCATTATTACAAGGAATAAATCATATTAAAAAATTAATAATATACATGGATTATTATTAGAATTGATACCATGATAATCATTTGAATGTGGAAACAACATTAACTAAACATGAAATGCATAATTTCTGTATCACCACATTAAAAACATTACATTATGGACAAAGTACTATAGTGGATTGAGTGTAGACCTCCTTCCCATATAAATAATCTCATGATATATAAAACGTTGTCATTTATATATGAGGTATATATAATTCGACAACCACCAATCACATAATTATAGCTAAATGCATGCGTTTGACACATAAGGAAATTAGACATAAATAAATTAATAATATTAATATGTTGAAACCATGGAAATTAAATTGGTATTAAATGAAATTAATTTTTTTTCTAGGTATATTATATTCAATACAGATAATGAACAATGATGTATTAAAACTATGTAAATAAAATGTATTCCTTTTATATAATAATTTCCATAGTGAATCAATGAATGGTTATATAGTTTATCACTGATGAAATAGAAGAACCACACATTGGTATCCACAATGTTAGTATATTGTAAGAATGTATATGCATAACAATTGATAAGAAATAAATGGTTGTGATGGATCATCCCTAAAATTAAGATTTATTTTCTAGAACATGATATACCTATTAGAACATATAAATGAATAATTAAAATATAAACATAATATTGGACATTTCATTCATAGTGTTATAATTTCAATAGGATATAATCCTTTCTTACGATTTGTATAGTGAACATGAATTATTGGAAACCAATCCCCTGAATGGTTCAGTCCAAGGGTCTAAAAAGGAACAAATAATGTGGATAAATTAAATTTTATTTTTGAACAAAAATTTTGGGTTATTCTATCTAGGTTACTCAGTTCTATAAAGGCATCCATTTTTTTGGTATATAGGCAGGGATCCCATCACTGAAAACCACATACTCTCTTTACATAACAAAACATGTTGGAATTTTTTGGATATAAGATTGATTAATCATATTAATGTATTATCAATTGGACATGATGTGTGTCATATAGATATTATAATTTATGTTATAACATTATTAAAAAAACATAAAATGAAAACAAGATAAAAAAATTATTAATAATGTGCAAATTCAAAAGGATAAATTGAATGAAATGTGGATATGAGTCTGTAATGACACTGAAAAGAAAAATTAATTTCCAATAATATTGGAAATTTAATTGGATATAATTTAAATACTAAAATATAATTTAATTATTCAATCTAATTATATTTTATTAATTTTTTATACTTCATTTTATGAAATTAAGAGTTACTAAACTAGGTTTTATTATGGCCTTAATGAAAAAAATTTGAATAATATGGGTGTAATATAATTAAACACATTATGAAATATTTATATATTAATTTATATTTCTTCATTAATTCATGTTAAATAATCACTAAATATTAATTAAAATCATTTCATGAGTACAAGTCCATTTTCTGAACATAATAATTCAATGTGTTTAAAAATTTTATTTTAACAAAAAAATGATAACTATAGAAAAATATTTATTGTGAAAAAGTATTATTAATATTCTAATAATTATTTATAAATTTTATATCTATTATCCATGAATTATGATAGATTATTTCGATTGTAAAAAGAGTAATATAATTTAGAAAACTAGTCTAAAGTGGGTTACGTGTCATTACCTAATGATATTAAATAAATTGATATTTATTGATGTTAATGAAATTTATGGAATATATATTCAATAAATAATTATTAATTTAAAAAATACATAAAAAAGTTATTTAATGATAATTAATTATTTTCTATGTATAAAATTACATTTTTTTCAAAAATAGTTTTTCTGTTTGATTTAGCTTGACTGTTTTAAAATTCATTTTCCAATCAAATAAAGCTAGAAATTGATAAGAAAATATTATATATTTTTAATTAAAAGTGATTTAATTTTTAATGATTCTAATTTCATTTTTGATAATAATTAATAGAGAAGTCATTAAAAATATTATCACAATTAGAGTTTAAACAGTTTACCATAGGTGAAACGAAGGTATAAGGGTATTAATTCCAAATAATCATTGTAAAGTAATATTTGTTTTATGATTAAGTGATTTTTTTCACATGTTTTATTTATTGTCTTTTTTATTTTACATTAACATTAAATTCACCTTATAATGATTGAATATTTTATGTAATTCCATGTGTGTTCTACCCTACACATGTAAAAGTGATCATATTGTCATTCCTTATTCAATTAAATTTATTCATATATATCAAAAAATAACAATTCCAAAAGAGTTCCCGGTTTATTCTATTATTTCTTGTGAATATGGTATAACACTAATACAATATTAAGATGATATATGGTATAAGTTATATGTGGCCTCTAAAAATTAAGTAATAGCTTTACCCATCTCATTCTGATTTTATTTCTTCATTTACATACTCTAAATAACATTTATAAAAAAACAATATAAATTATGTATTATAAATATATTTATATTTTTTATGATTATTTTTCTACCAATTTTTACCTCTATTCCATCATATTTTAAATTAATGTATCTCTCATGCATTCATGTCGATTGTTGCCTACATGTAGTGTTGTGATTTATTTTCCAACACCAAATTTATTGATAGTTAATATCATGGATTATATTTTAATATATGAGATTTATTATATTATTATTATTTATAAATTATAATATTTTATCCACCTCTTTGTCTTACCGTCAATTATAAAACAATGACACTGTTTGTGAGTACGTGTGGACAACCACCTCCACAAATACATGTGCATATTTTATCATTTTCATATTACACATATTGTAATAATGAAATTTTTTATTAATATATATAATACATATATAATTAATATTACCTGGGAGAAATTGGATCCTTGAAAAATATCTAATGTATGAAACTACAACTCTAAAATGTAAATGAGATATGAAAAGAAGTAAACTATTAATTATGATTTTTATATTTAATTATTAATAAAAAGGTGTTGAAATGTTATAAATAGATTTTTATTATATTATAATATATTATATCATTCTATAATATTTTTATAAAAATAGAATTTATTATAGTTGTCATTAGATCTTTTACAAATAAATTTATACTCGCATTAAGTGTTCCATGTTTCTATTTTGTTTCTATGAGACATATTCCACATTAAAACCATACTTTTTTAGTGTGGTGTAGACAATCACTCATTGTTATTATATTTAATTTATCACGTTAATTTTAACATATTTAATTATTCATTTATTGTTATTTATTTCTTGGGTTCTGATTCAAAGGTTATCAATGTTGAATGTGTTTTATGCTATAATCTCACTTTTTTCTGGGACAATTTATTCATAAATATTTTAGTCTGAAATTCTAAAATATATAACTATAAAATATTATTTTTTAAAAACTGAAATTGTTTTTCCCTTCAAATTTGAATATTTTTCTTCCACATCCTTTCCATTTTTAACAAGTTTTCAGGACTATTTTTAATATCATCCAATGATTGATTAATAAATATTTTAAATTTATTGAAATTATATCAAAAAATTTAGAAGGAATATTCATGTAATTTTCTATCAATGCCCATTTTAACAGATGGTGTGAATTGATTAATTATTTTAATGTCTTTTCCAAAAATTAGTTTTCCCTACATCATGACTAAAATTTTATTTTAATATTATATTAAATGTTTAAATAGTTATTTTTAATGAATATTAATCCCTAATATTATGTAATTATTTAGTTTTAAAATAATTTATTTTAAATTTGAATATATATTTTCATAATGGTATATTTTAGTGATCCTTTAAAAGGTTTTTAATATATAACAGTATCCTTAGATTTTTTATACATTGTTGGGGATATGATCCAATGTTACCAACATTATTCTTTATATTTATGTATATTAATGTTTCTAATTAAATCTTTATGAATTGTTTTTCATTTCAATCTGTAAATGCTATGATGAAATGTAAAATATTTTCATGATATTGTGTCAAACATATGAATTTTTGTGGATTATTTGATAGTTGGGTCCGTTATATCACTCCAATGTAGTGGTCAAGGTTTATATTTTATGTTCTGAAAAGAAAATTAATGAGGATATCCCATTCCCAATAGACAGTACATTGGAGTTTATCGCAAGCCCAATTGTAGTACATGAATGCTTATCCCAAGTCCAGAAAATGAAGAATATCTTTATAGAAATCCTTAGAATACTATTTCTATTATTATAACAATGAAACAATTTATTCCACACACTTCTGAATTATTCATATATTATATTTATATTCACATGTCTCATGATTATTTAGTTTCTTATGATTCATGCCTTATAACATACTAAATTAGTATAATAAGATTCATTTCTATCATCTATTAACTTTTGGGTCTAATTGTATCATTCTAGTGTTCTGATTTCATATAGTTATTCTTTTATTATTCTCAATTTTGATCATTGATTAATATCACCTATGTGTAGCCTTATTGGGCATCTAAGCATAGAAATTATTACTTTTTATTTTCCAATGTAACGATAAATGGTTTTATACTGGTGGTGACAATGATATATAGTATGTGAGTACAATTTATAATAGATATTGAAGATCACTCATTAATTAAAAGGATTATATAGTCCATGATGAGTTTTCCATATACTTATCTCCTAGATAGATGCTATGATATTATATTCATCTATTAATTAACATTATGATTACGAAAAATTATAATGTATTTGAAGATAAAGTGATAATGAATGACCGAGGATTAAACTAAGGAGAGATTTATATAAAATAAAGTGTTATGATTTTGGTCACCATGTAATAATATTAATTTATTATATTATTTCCCATTGTGATTATTTTATCTCACATTATGAATTATTATTATATTCAGCTATTGTAATTAGGAATAATCATGTCAATACAGAATGTGATGTGAATAAAATTATTGTCCCAAAAAACATAATGTTATGGGATCCAAAATCTACAAACATATTTTCATTATTAAAAAACATTATCAAAATTAGAATCATGTGGACGTTCTATTTTTTAAAAGTAGGATCCAATATAATATTGAATCCTTCACAAGGAACCATCCAACTTCATTCAAGGGGTCCATTGATCCACTGATTGTTAAGTTATGGATCAGTACCACTAATACATTTTTTCATTTTATATGATAATTTAAGAATGAAATTTTTATTTTTCAAATTTGTAAAATTGATAGTAAAGCATATCAATGGTGGACTCAAAGAAAAAACATGAGGCAATTGGAAAAAATTCTGTCTACATTGATGGATAAGAATCATAGGTTACGTATAAATAACTTATATAATTTTATTCCATATATGATAATGGTGAAATAATTTTATTTTCTAAATTAGATGGATGATTAATACATTATTACATATGAGGATAATTTTAGAACACATATGAATTACGCTCATGGTCTAATCATCCTACAAGAAATAAAGATTTATTGATTCATTGGTGGAACACGAATATGTATCTAGAGGGATTAATCCAAACGAAAATTTATTATCAAACAAGAAATATTTTGTTTTTATATAATTAATGAAATGGAGATCAAATCACACATAAATCAAATGATTTTAATAAAACAAATCTGATGGATTTCAATGAAATTATAATGATAACAACTATAGAGGGATGAATATAATCCTTCCATTATTCTATAAGTACATAAAAACATTATGTAAATTGTTTTAAGGGGACTAGTATGTGATTTATGTGTGGAATGAATCTTAATTATAAAATTTAATTGTTGAATTAAATTTTGTGATGATGGAATTAGTTTTCACTGGATTTCAAACTGGTGAAAATGGCATAAAATGATATGATAAAAATCCATTGGTTTTATCTTGTGAAAAATGTATGTTTATTAATAAAACATGTTTTTGTTTTAAATGGTAAGATATTGGAACATTTAAAATGGAAGAATGGGATTGATTTTATTTTTAAGCATTCATAAAATAGTTCACCCATCACGTAAGAGTGCATTAAAGCATTAGGTAGTTAATGAGTAATTTGGATACACTTTATGCAACAACCACATTCTAAAACATACTTGTAGAGGGTCACATCCTGGACAGGTTGGTGACGATTCTCCTTTGGCTAGTGTCATAGGGACGTGTGTATACACATTTTTCAAAGTTCAAAAAGAGACTATGGAATCCTATAACTAGTTAATACTATCATACCTTTTGGAATATGACCTTGTTTCTCCCTTGTTTATTTATATTTGATATTTAAATGTATTCCAATACTTTCGAACTACATTACATGTATACTGAATTTATATAAACTATTTTATATAAATGGTTTATTTAACCCATTATTTTAGAAATATTCCACCATTTGTAAAATCATTACTTAAAATATTTATTTCCATAATTTGAAAATGTATATCATTTTTTGTTAAAATAGGCTTTTGAATTTCCAAACCTGTTTATTTGAAAATTAAAATTTTTTCATTGGAAAATCTATATTTGGAATATGTTACAAAATATTTGGTGGTATACTATTGGGCTTAGGCTCAAACTATACTTTTCCGTTTGGGTGTCTGTAGACTTTAAACTTCTAGGTTCGAGCAAAGTGAAGGGGTCTCTTAGAGGTGGATCCAGTTGTTGATCTTTGGTCTTAGTGAGTTGTGTCCATAAAGATCTTGGTGCTGTTTTCCCATTTTTAGTAATTAGGTTGTAGTACATTGGGCTTTTTATGCCCTCTTTGCATTCTGGTACATTACTACCAGTGAAGTTTCTTTAGTTATGCATACTATCTTGTTTTTTTCAGCATTGTTGGTGAAAAAATTGTTCCCACTTACAAGTTATGTGATTCCAGGTGCTAGTCACCAACCAATGGGGATTGGGAATGACCTTCGGGCTATGTTAGGATCATCTCGGTTATCAGGATACCAGGGTACTCAGGATGGTTTGTGACAAAATGGTATCAGAGGGAGGTTAAGCATCATTCCTTGATGATATTATGCATTTAAGTATTCTTGTCAGGACTTAGGATTTAGTTTCGATTGTGTTATTGGCAATCTCTCACTGCAATGAATCTTATGTCACTAGGGGTGGTTAGGGATAGATGACTTATGGATTAGTTCTATCCTTTATCCTATTTTGATTTGGATAGAGTGAAATCTAAATCATGTATGTTCTACCGGTTGGGTTCATGTTTCCCTCGTTGTTATATACCAACATTATCTAATGTATTTCTAATTGTATTCTTATGTTTTGTAACATTATGCCTCCGAGAAGACGTGGGAATATGATCTAAAAAGGGGATTCTGTTGAATCTAAGAAACCGAGTCCTATTTTGGATCTGAGCCTGGTTGAGGTTATTGTTCACACTATCTATGATCTAGGACATGCCCCACCTATAGTTCCTATCCAGGTTCCAGCTACAAATCCTCATAGTGATTTTATCCTATGTTAATCTCAAGAGATCTTATGCCAGAAGCCACTAGTTTTCAAAGGATCCACTGACCCTAAACATATTGAGGAATGGTTGAGTAAGATTGAACATTTGTTGGGGTTCTTAGAGACACCTAATGTGATCATGGTGAAGTGTGACACCATCATGGTGGGTGGGTCCAAGTAGGAGATGGTGGGACATGATGGTGACGACTAGGAAACATAAGTGTTTTGAGTAGAAGGACTTTAGGGTTCTTTTCACTAACCAGTTCTATCCAGAATCAATGGTGTTTTCCAAGGATGTGGAGTTTTTCAATCATGAGAAAGCCAATAAAACTGTGATTGAGTACTCAAATTGCTTTTCCGAGTTGGAATAGTTTGATCATAAGATTGTATCTAATGAGAAGATAAAGGCTCGATGATTCGAGATGGGACTTCGATCAGATATCCATTCTCAGGTTTTCAAACTGAAGCTACCCACTTATGCAGATGTGATGGATAAGGCGATGATGGTTGAGATGGACCTGGAATGAATGTAAGGGTTGAAGGAAGTTCATTTTCCTACTAGTGGAAGTGTTGGTTCCTTTAAAAGAAAATGGAATCGAATCATTTCTGATGGTAGTTATCAACAATAGAGTCATTCCAGACCTCTGGTAGCACCAGGAGGGGCTTCTTTGACTTGGTATTAGTGTGGAATGCCCTGAAAATCTAAGAGGGTTTGCACTAAGGCACCCACGAACTATAGCTCCTTCAGACGTTTAGGGTACATATAGAGATTAATATATCACTTATCTACTCCATGTAGTGTAACAGGATCATCAGCACCTCCAAAAACTGGGGACAATCAAATAATTCATGTGCAAAAGGGTTCTAGCCACATGCATTCGGAACGAAGCTTCTTCATGCAGTGGAAGAGTCTCTAGTGGTAGTTGATAAATGTCTTGCAACTATGAGAGGTACAATTACTATGGCTACATCTTTAGTGACAGATCTTTTTTATACTGGTTCATATCTCTCATTTATTTCAACCCATATTGTTAATCTTATTAATCAACCTATGGGGCTTTTATCTAGTGCAGTGGATATTACTACACCCCTTGGTACAATGAGGGAGAAGGGTCTCCATAGTCCTGTTTCTATCTTCTCTCTATTAGATGTTGATCATTCTTGGATTTTTTTGGTTCTCGACATGAAATATGTTTATGTCATATTTGGTATGGATTGGATCCTTTCCAATAATTCTTGGATCGATTGTTATCATTGATGGGTCTACATTACTACACCCAGTGGTGTGCCTCTTTTTTTCAAGGAGATTGGGACCCATGGTCAAGTAGAGCAGGACCTTCTTATCCAGAGTTGAGGAAAGTTATATTAGAGTTTTCTTTTGATCTAGAGAGAGAATAAATGTGTGGTGATCTTTGTGCAATCATCACTGAGATTCCCAATATGTTTCCTTTTGACTTCTCTTATTTTCCACCAATACCAGAGGTTGATTTTTCTAATGACTTAATTCCTGTTACTCAACCAGTTTATGTTCCCTCTTACCTAATGGATCTAGCAGAAATAAAAGAACTAAAGTCTCAGTTAGATTATCTTCTTGAGAAAGGTTTTATACGCCCGAGTGTGTCACCTTGGGAAGCACCAGTTCTCTTTCCCAAGAAGGCAGATGGTTCTCTTTGGTTATGTGTTGATTCTCGAAATCTCAATCGAGTTACAATAAACAAAAAATTTATGTTACCAAGAATTGATTATTTTTATCAATTGAATTGGGGAAAGTGGTTTTCAAAAATTTATCTTCAATCTGGTTACATCAGTTAAGTAAAAAGAATCTTACATTCATAAGGCCTCTTTTCGAAGTAGGTATGGCCATTCTGAGTACCTTGTTATGCCCTTCAGCCTAACAAATGCTACTGTAGTTTCCATGGATTTGATGAACAAGGTTTTTTATGAGTATCTAGTTAATATTGTTGTAGTATTTTTGGATAAAATTCTTGTCTACTCCACGTCTGAGGAGGATCATGTGCATCATTTGATAATAGTTATGAGTCTTCTAAGGAATTACTGACTTTATTCCAAGCTTTCAATGTGCGATTTATGGGTTTTGGAAGTAAATTTTTTTGTACATTTCTTGTCAGAACAAAAAATATCAGTTGATCCTAAGAAGGTGATGGCTGTTATGACTTGGGAACAACCATGAAATGTTTTCGAGATTCAGAGCGTATTGGTGTTAACAGGATATTCTCGCTGATTTATTAATGACTTCTCAATGTTATCTTCTCCAATGAATGCTCTGATTCAAAAGGGAGTGATGTTTTCCTGGAATGATAAATGTCAATGTTTTTTTTTGAGCTGAAGCATCTTTGGTCTGCTATGCCAGTGTTATCTCTTCCTAAGGCTGGGATAGGTTACGTGGTCTTCTGTGATGCATCGGGTTCAGGCATGGGATGTGTCTTTATGCAAGGTAATCATGTTGTTGCCTATGGATATCATCAGCTAATGCATCATGAGAAGAACTATCCTACCCATGACCTCTAACATGCAACTGTAATGCACAAAATTAAGTGTCAGAGATAGTACCTTTATATAGAAATGTTTACTATGTATTTTGACAACAATAGCTTGATTTATATCTTCTCTAAAAAAGATATGAATCTCTTCCAAAGGTATTTGGTGGAGAACCTGCAAACTTTCGACATTAACATAGGCTATAACTAGAGGAAAGGGAATGTAGTTGTGGATGCGTTAAGATGGAAACATCAATCATAAGCTATGAAATAATCTTCAGAAGAGTGTTGATTGATGGATTTTTTTTATCGGTTTCATATTGATGTTTAGTGGAAGGGGAATGATGTTTCTTTAGCCAGTGTACAACTGACATCTTCTCTTCTCGAGTAAATTTTTTAGAAACAAAAAATGGATGTGGAATTCCATAGCATTAGGGACTCCCTTTATGGTGTGGAGACCAACACTCAATGGTTGTTCTCCAAAATGGGTTTTCTATGTTATCGAAACATTACATTGTGCCGTTGTCAGCAATGAAGGATGTGATGGGGGATTTCCATATCTCTCATTGGGATGTGAACCAAAGAACCATTAAGATGTTCTATTACATGCAGTGACAATTATGATGGTCTGGTTTGAGACAATACATTGCTGAATTTTTATCTTGATGCTATACATTCCAGCATGAGAATGCTGAGTACAAGAAACATTAGGGTTTTCTTCAACCACTTTGAGTCCCTACATTGAGGTGGGATGAAATCTCTATGGACATTTTGGTTGGGTTACATCAAACCCAGAGGAAGAATAAGGAGATATAGGTTGTGATTGATAGGATGTCCACATCATGTCACTTTATACATATTTGTGATACAACCAAAGTTGATGTGTTGGAAAATATCAATGTGAATGAAAATATTCGTTTTCACAGAGTTCCTTATGCGAGTCTATGATAGGGATCCTCAGTTTACTTCTCACTTTTGGATAGGCCTTCTGGAGGCATTGAGATCTCAGATCTATTTGAGCACGGGCTACCATCCACAGTCAGATGGAAAGATGGAGAGAGCTATTCAGATCATTGAGGATATGCTCCGTGCATGTGTTCTCGACTTTAGTTGGTTTTGGGATGATCATCTGGGGCTAGTTGTGTTTTCTTATTACAACGGTTATCAGTCTGCAATCAAAATGGATATTTTTAACTCATTTTATAAACATCCTTGTAAATCTACTTTATTTTTGTTGAGGATTGGTGAATGTTCCATTGTTGGACTGAGTTTGGTCTAAGAGACGACATCAAAGATCCTGTTGATTCATCAGAGAATGTTGAAAACACAGAGTCGGTACAAGTCTTATGGTAATCGTCACAATACACCATTAGAGTTATTAGTTTTTGACCAGGTATTCTTGAATGTTTCACCCTAATTAGGTCATCAATGGCTAGAGAGGCAAGGTATGTTTTCTCCTCATTTTTTGGGACCTTTCAAGGTAGTTGGTAATGTAGGAAAAGTTTCTTACAGTCTAGCTCTACCACCATAGCTAAAATAGATACATAATGTGTTCCATGTATTACTGGTGCAAAAGTATCTCTCTATTTCATCTCATGTTTTGAGCTGGAGTGATCTTGAGATTGACCCAGATTTATCTGTCATTGAACGACCAATCAGGGTTGTTGATTTTGAGACCAAGGTACTTCCAGTGCGAGTAATACCTATGGTCCATGTACTATAGAATCATGGTTTTGATTCTCATGAGATGTGGGAAATTGTGGCCCTAATGAGAGAGCAGTGGCCTCATTTTTTTGACATTGAGGTTTCTTCATAGGCTTTCTGTGGACAGAAATTTATTATGGTGGGGAGGTTGTAAGATCACATTATTTTTTCAGGTACTTTTGATGTTTCTATGTACCTCTATATTTGAGTAATTACATGGGATGTGTTTGGGTGAAAATTTAAGGAAAAATAACGGGCATTGAGTTGTGAACGGTTTGTGCATGGTTTGAAAAATGATGTGACAAAACTGTTCCAACCATACAGAACTCGACAGAGAGGTCTGCACGGTTTTCACATGGTTTGACAGACTGTGCAACCAATCATGCCAACCTTGAAAACCTAGACAATGGGGTGTAAATGGTTGGCGCATTATTTTCATGACCATGAACCTCTGTCTAGGTAATCATGCGCGTGGTTTTTTAATTACGAATATCATTCTTAAACCCACATAAACTCACAGGACTTCCATATTTTTAGCCTTGTCTTGGGCTTGAAACATTCTAGGTGTTTCCAAAGCCTTCCAGAGAGTTTCCAAAGTGATCCAAACATCTACGTTTTGATATTGATGGCTCATATTGAGGATCTTATCTCCTGCTGTTAAGTGGATTTCAACATGTCACTTCTCTCATTTTTTTCATCTATATTTTCTTGATCTTTTCATTTGATATTTACACCATTTTCCATTGATTTAAAATCATTGGTTGAGATCTAGATCAAGGATTGTGGATCTGGATGTAGTTTTACATGATCTTGATGCCATTGGTCGATTTTTTGGTTTTATGGATTTTGATCGAGAACATGATAGACTATGTTGTGCAACTCGGTTTTTGGGATTTCTCGTTGGGCTAACTCCAATCAATAAATTGAGGTAGGTGGTTCTGTCCTCACATTCCAAATTGATCATCCTTTAATTTCTTGATTTATTTCAATAGTTTATTTAAAATAAACTATTCAAATTTTCATTCAAATAAATTGATAAAAATTCGATTACAGGGAATCAAGGTATTTTAAATGGTTTTGGCCTGAATATTTAGAAAACACACAATTCCATTGAGTTGGGTGTGTTTATGGAAATTTGTTGATTTAAATTGTTTATTTTAAATTGTGGAATTGGTGGAAATGATTTCAATAAATTGTTGAATTTAAGAGTGGAAATAAATTCTGTGATGATAGAATTAGTTTTTAGTGGATTTCAGAAGGTGAAAATGCCTGAAAAATATTTTTTAGAAACCCATTGGTTTTATCTTGTGAAAAGGCATGTTTTTGAATAAAACATGTTTTGGTTTTAAATGGAAAGAAATTGGGACATTTGAAATGGAAGAATGGGATTGATTATATTTTTAAGTGTTCTTGTAATAGTTCACCCATCATGCAAGAGAACATGAAAGCCTTAGGTATTTAGTGAGTTATTTATATACTCTCTAGGGAAACGACAACGTTCTAAAACAAACATGTGGCAGGTCACATCCCCGACGGGTTGGTGATGAGTCTCCATTGTCCAATTTCAAAGGGATTTGTGTATAGAAATTATTGTGAGTTCAAATAGAGGTTGTGGAATCCTATAACTGGTTAATACTATTGGACCTTTTGTCAGATGACCATGTTGCTCACTTGTTTATTTATATTTGAGATATAAATATATGACAGTACTTTTGAACTACTTTACAGGCCTGGTAAATTTATATAAAATGTTTTATATAAATGTTTTATTTAATCCATTGTTTTATAAATATTCCATCATTTTTAAAATTATTACTTAAAATATTTATTTCCATCATTTGAAAATGTTTAGCATGTTTTGATAAAATATGATTTTGAATTTCTAGAACTGTTTATTTGAAAATTTAAATTTTTTCTGTGGATAATCTATATTTGGATTCTATTGTGGAATATTTGTTGGTATCCTACCGCGCTTAGGCTCACACACTACTTTTTTCCTTCAGGTGTTTGTAGACATTATTCTTCTAGGTTCGAGAAAAGGGAAAGGATATATTGGAGGTGAATCAAGTTTTTGATAATTTTTCTTGGTGAGTTGTGTCCTTAGGGTCCTTGGGGTTGTTTCCCAATTTTTTTACTTAGGTTGTAGAAGTTTGGGGTTTTTATGCCTCTTTTTATTCTAGAAGAATACTACCGGGATAGTTTCTTATGTTATGATTATAGTCTTGTTTCTTTTCATCTACATTGTTGGTTTCAAAATCGTTCCCACATGCATGTTATGTGATTCGAGGAGCTTGTCGCTGAGGAGATTACCTTTTCTTTGGTGTACTCTATTTATATCTCATCTTAATGGATCTAGAGATGGTCTTTTGAGAGTAGAAACTCAAATAAAATGTGACTAGTGATGTTTATAAGAGAAATGGGTATGTCATTGATGAACATGAAGGATCAAAATTAATGAAAGAGCTGAGGAAGGAAGTTCCCTTTTATAATTGAGTTGATGATCAGTTTTGGAATCCAAAACACTATTAATTTATAAAAATTTGAAGAATCAATCCAAATGACTCAAAAATGAAATATATTTGAAAATAAGATATTATAAGATTTATATATCATCAAAAAATAATATTTATACTATATTTGAGGTCCATTTAAACATTATCATTTTAAATGACAATTTTTTATTCAATTCAATTTTAATTAACATAAAAATTGATTCTACATTAAAAGGGCGAATTAATTTATTATATAATTCTAATTTTATAAAAAAATGAATAATTTATAAATTTTTAGACAATATAGAAATTATTATATATTTATGAAATTGTTTTATAATTTTTAAATAATTTTATAAAACATTATTATTACAAAATATCAATTGTGTCAATTTTGACACTATTAATTTCAGGTATTTTTGAGAATTATCAAGATTATGTGATATCAAAGAACCCAATATTTAATTATATCCCAAATTGGTCAATGTAATATATAAAATTAAATATAAAAATTAATTATCTGAATATATATTTATTTTAATATTTTTAATAACATGTATTTGATATCTCCATTAATAAAATATTTACTATAATAATTTTGGTTAATTATTTATTATACTTATTATTTTAGTGAAAATTTACACCAATATACTATAATGAATTTAAATTTAAAATGTTTAATGAGAATATATGTAGTATAATTTATATTATATAAAATAAAACTTACAAATTTCATACTTTTAAAAGTATGATTGTTACAATTTGACATTACTTTAAATAAATTAATATAATGGTCATAATATATGATATAATGGTTAAAATGGTCTCTAGATTGACCATTGGATTATCAGGGTGTATATACTAGAAAAATAAGCTTTGTCCACATGTTTAGACATTTTTTTGTTATTAATTTGTTAATAAAAAATATCATTTATTCCTCAAAAATTAATTAATTTTATCATCATCAATTAAGAAGACATTAAGGGAATTATTTATTTCATAAAAATTAAAAATAAATTACCATGATGTATGTAATTTATTTATCATTCAATGGACTATTTTATTTAGATTTTATCATCTAGTTATTCCTATATTAAAATTATTATACTTTTTAGAAATATGAGTGTGACATTTTTTCA
This sequence comes from Viscum album, assembly GCA_963277665.1. Lineage (NCBI taxonomy): Eukaryota > Viridiplantae > Streptophyta > Magnoliopsida > Santalales > Viscaceae > Viscum > Viscum album. Next base: position 1,083,844,474 of record OY728156.1, read on the forward strand.
CATTCAATGGTTTTATTAATATCCAAGACATTTCCATAGAAAAGTGCCTATTAAATGAAATTGTTTGAACCTAAGATGATAAGGGTATAGTTATATTGATCATATAGTATTTTTATATGGTCATTAGATAATTTTATTATTCTTAAAATATTACTTTTTAGACTAATTTACCAGATTTACCTTTTACCGCGTTAAATAATAATTAGTGTAATTTCTATTCATAAAATAAAAATATAAAACAAACATAATAAAATAATATGGACCCATTGATTCCAAATATGTAATCCTTTTATCAAAACTCAAATAATAAATGTTGTTGTAATTAATTTAATATTAATCATATTATCGGGATAAAAATGTGTTTTTGTTTAAATGTTAAAACATGGAAAAAGATTAAAATGTTTTGAAATGTGAATTCAATGTCAAAATAATTAAAATATAATAAATTAAATTAAATTTATGAAATATATTTTTGTTATACATCAAAACCATTAAAAAATAAAATATATCCATATAAATTATTTCGATGAAAAAATTTGTTTTAATTTACAATTTAGCGTATTTTTTAAATTCCTTAAAATAAGAACATTACCAAAAAAATATAAAAAATTAATCCAATGTAATATTTTATATCCTTATTCCATATATTATGTTTTATTCTATCTTAACTTATAAACATGTCAAAAACTAGACAAAAAATGGGTGCACTATCAAAATATAGTGAAACGTCATTTTTTTAAACTACTTCATTTGTCCAAAAAATGAATCTTTTCTTATATCACATTATATAAAAAACAAAATACTAATTTACATGTTAAATAAAATTATAAATTTGTTAAATAATATTCATAATGGCTATTTTATATAATATTTTAATAATACATCGTTATTTAGTGAATCATTGTATTGCATATAACACATGCTATCGAGGAAGGTAGACCTAGCGTGTATTGAAATCCACGTTAGTGTAACATTTAGTTAAATATTCCTTTGGTGTTACATATAACTTAATACAATCATCACAATTTTATACATTAAATTAAATCTATAATCAGTTTTGTGAGAAATTAATTCTAATAAAATTACTTGAAATTGTTTGTAACACAAGCCACGTATTGTGTTGTGTAAACGACAAGCCAATATAGTGTTTTTATAGAAAAATATAATATTGGTGTACCATAAAACATGTGAAAATAAATAAAATTAAAAATAATCTATCTCATAAAATATCATGGTTTTACATTCTATCACCCTCAAATTAAATTTCCCCCTCGAAATATGTCGGGGTCATAAATGTTGTAGTACATGGAAGATTATTTTATGGAAAGTGATATCATAAAAAGGGATACTCGAACTTCATTTTAAATTGGAAATTTATAAACATAAATGTTACCCAAAGTAACTCATCACATGGATTCCAATTATGAGAACATAGGTGGGATGTAAAAGCATAGATATGGATAGTTATAGAGAATAAGGATTAGAGAATGTTAACTATCAGAAAGCCATAAATCTGAGAGGATTTATGGGACCATATAATTCATCATATTAGAAGGTACTAAGATATTTTTTTTTCAACATCATTTTTCATTTTATATGTATTATATTCATCAAAATAAATACTTACATGATTTTAGTACAATCCAACATTTGGTCGTTCCATAAAAAATATCCACTTCATATCTTATTTAAATAAAAAAAGATGAATTTTTTATTATTTATGTGTTAGTAGATCCTCCAATAGAATGATAGGTCATTCCATATATCTGAAAAATAATATTATAACATGATATAAAAAATGCATAAGTCCACCAATAGTGGCATAATACATTAATCTAAGAAACATCAATAAGAATATAACATATATTATCTATAAATGGATAACAATACAATATTATTAAAATATAAAACATCATAATGAGGTGAACTAAAACTACTTAACATTTTTTTTCCATATCTCATTTGGAAGTTCTTGGTTCTTATATTCCAATCATTTGAATACCTTAATCATGTATTCTCTTGAGTCACGGTAACAACATGAATTATCCAATATCCATAATGAAAACATGTATGTTACCTTATTCCAAAATTTATTGGATTTATTCCTTATATCCCACAAATATATATACTTCATCCATGATAGCATAACCCACTTGTCAATAACTCCATTATTAGGTTTCAAGAAATATGCATCATCAAATATATTTAATCAAATACAACATATATTTAGTCATGCATCATTATCAAAACAAAGGGTACATATTAAGGGATATTTATCCCTTAATCGTATGTTCTAAAAGTATACCACCATACCTTAAAATCAATTTTAGTTTCCATATAACTATTCAACATATCATTTATAATAATTAATTAAAAACTTATAATGAAAAAACATATATTTTTAATGATTCATAGAACATAATCTTTGAATTCTGAAACATATACTCCTAAACCTTCCAAATTTATTCTTAAAACATTATTTGGATATATCATCATTAACTTTCCTAAAATATTAATCATTAATTAAGGTTTATCAACCTCAAACTTCTTGGTTTTATTGTATAAAATACTGGAAGAACATCACATACCTTTCACATATCATTTACAATATTTTCATCCTCATTATTATGACCAATGCACATATAGTCATCATGATTCCCATCATGATATTTCCAATTAAGAAATTGATCGTCATATTTTATATACATTTCAATTCTGAGACATCCAATGGTTAGATATTTTTCTATGTAGTTCTAGTTATTGAAAATGATTAGAAATCAAAGTGTGATAAATACATATCATCGATTAAAAACACATAAGTATGGAAAATTACTTAAAATATTTCAATATTTTATATCATTGGTTTAACCTTATTTTTTTCATGATTATCACAAAAACCCTAGGATTGTATCCTATACTTGAATTAGCATTATGAAATATCTACACATCTTCATAATAGTATCTATAGGTGTCTCACTAATGTTTTCGTATTCTTGTTTCAAAAGGTTGGATAATGCTCCAATCTAATACCAACTATAGCAAACCATGCTTGACATAAATAGATATAAAATTCATTTTGAAGAATACATAATGCATGACCTATAAAGACTCCCAATAAACATATTAGTATAGTGTCATAGGAAACATGAAACATAATCTTATAAACTATTGAAAGATCTTCAACATCTCCCATAAATATCTTTCACTTTTTTCCTACCTATAACATTCTTTATATCATGGGTAAAAGAAATCATTAAAAAGGGGAGATCAAATTCTTATTAAGGGTATGAATAAAAACTATATTATAAAACCAAAAACAAAAAAATGTAAAAACATGAACAAAAAACATGAATGAATAACATACCACATTTAACATAGACCAAAATATTGAGTCATGTATATATGTCTTGTTAGTTCATAAGGTATAAATCATGATGGAATCACGATTCATAGGAAAAGAACATTTCTTTAAACATGGAATTTTTTTCAAAAAATAAGATCATAATATGATTTCTATATTATCCAAGGCTTTACTTTTCAGACCATCTTACTGTATTAATTCCTTTACTAAACTGAGAATACATGGTGTTTCATTCATGTCTAACTGAACCAGATTTACATGCCATTCCAGCCCTATATTACTAAACATGATTTATTTTTCATTCCATCTATGCTTATATCATGAGATATAAATCTTTAAACAATGTATTTAATGGGTATTTAGACCCCACCCATCTCATAATGAAACCATACTTATGCTACAAAAAAATAAATCATTTATCCTAGTATAACCCATGTAATAAAACGGGTTTCTTAAAAACCATTCTTCCAATATCCATATTATATTAATGGATTTTGTAAAAATAATTACACTATAATCATAATAAAATAATATTAATAATAGGGAAATAAATATAACCCTAGGTAATATTAGATGGAATTTTTTTTATTCAAAATTTTAACCTAATTCCTAAGGAAAATATCATTTATTTATTAAAAAAATTTTATTTTTCTTGAAATTCCTTATAATTTTAAAATAAATAATTTGGTTGAAAAAAATCATGAAACCATATAGAGGATTGGGAATATGTATGTTGATATGGTATGGGTTTTCCAAAAATATCACATGGAGACTACTAAAGTAGTTGTTTTAGTTTTTCATACTTTTCATTTAGTCTTCTCTCTTACGGATTATTATCTAAATTGTCTGTTTAATTTCTTAGTTTTTTCAATTTTTCGTAATAATATTAATATATATTCATATATTTATATTTTTTTTCGATATAATAGTATGTATTTAATGTTTTTTCCTTTATGTTTTTTAACATCATTCCCTCTATTTTTTAATTCCAAAATTCTTCTCACTAACCCAAGGGGATCAAGATTTACCGTCGAGAATCTATTTTATCATTTCATGTCCCGTTTTTAGTGTTTATATGTGTTGGTTTTTTAAATTTTTTGGTCATTGGTGTTGCGTACTCTATATTCATTTTCATAGGATGTTTGGTAGACTTCGGATTGGATTTTTTGATTGTGAAAGGGGGATTGCAGTGAGTTCCTAGCTAGCTCTTGTAGTGATGAGACTCACGTTACTATGGAATATTGGGATGTGTGTATCTCATTTTGAGTTATTATCCTTAATATTATATTTTTATTTGAGTTTAATGTTTTTAATATAAATTAATATATTATAAGATTGTGTCTTGTATTTTTGTGTGTATCATTATGTCTCCACGACATGTTCAGTTGGTTCCTTCAGAGGCTGTAGCTAATGGTCTACAGATGAATCCATCTACAATCCAAAATTTTATTGATTCTCTCTTGTAGGTAGATTGTTATGTTGATCAAAATATAAGGGGATTTAGTAATATAGATTTTAAGATACATCCATTGTGTATAGAAGACCAGGATCAATCATCGGAGTTCTTGTGTGAGAAGACACAATCCATTAATGGTATGAATGGACCTCAAGAGGAATATTATTGGCTTGAAAGGACTGATTAGATCTTAAATTTCATGGATAAAACTAAGTGTATCATGGTGAATTATGAAAAATAAATTTTAGGCTCCTGGAAAGATATGGTTGGATTACATACAATAGTATGATAGACATGTGGGAGTGGACTTGAAGTGTTTTAAGATTCTATTCTTCTAGAAGTATATTCCACTGTCACTAATAATGTTGATGCCTCTATAGTTAAAATATTTTCATCAAGAAGTTAATTCACTATCAGATTACACTAATCTTTACGTTTAGATAGTTTTTTACACCAGAGGCTATATGAAATGACAATAAAAATGCTCAGAAGTAACAGTTGTGTTTGAAAATGGATGTCATATCATAGGTATTAATAAAGAATGTTTCCAACTATTAAGAGACAACTTAGGGGTATATGATGGAATAAATTAATATATATGGAATGAATGGATATTATTACGCTTCTCTTCCACCTAATAGATTCTTTAGTGGTTTTCCATGGATGCACATAAACTATATGTATCATCACTAGAGTAGTGGAAATAGTTATTGGTTGAAGGCATCTTTGACCACTCCAATTGTAGCCAGTATTATTCATATAACATTATATTAGTTGTTTATGATTAGAAATTTAAAAAACGATTTTCAATCACTTGTAATAATGTTTAAATTTTTTGGAACATATATTCATCTATTTTGTTTCTATTATGATTTTATACTTCTTGACATATTTGATGGTCATTATATATAAAGGAAACTATAGAATAGTCATATTCTTCCAATATTACTTGTCTCTAGCCATAAGACTTAATATTTATTCACATTAACATTGTGGATTTATTATTGACTGAGTGATGTGTTGGTCCAGTGATAGTGTTTTGTATCATCTTCATTGCATATTCAATTTATATTTCTTCATTTGATATTGGCGATTATCACTTGTTTATATCTATATATTTAATTTATGTGTTCATTATTCCATAGGAGGTCATTTCCATTATTATAGAGATTGATATGTCTCTTAAAAATAGGAATACGAGGGGTTTCAATTTCATTATTATACACAGTCGAAAAATAATTTATATTAAGTATATGTATATCTCATTCTTGATATAAATCTATTTAAAATCATCATTGGTATTGATCTTCATATTTCACACTATATTGAGAATGACTTTTATCATTAATGTGCCTCATTCCATGTGGGTAATGGGATGTCACATGTGTTTTTTTGAGAGTTAGATAAGGGGCGTTGTAGAATATGTCTTTCCCATCCATAGATCATAAGAATGTTATATATTTAAATAGTAAAACCCAATTACATGTATTATATTTTTGATCTTCTTGTTAATTTTTATCATTTTCAATAGGTTATCCAAATTTTTTATCAACTATTCCTCTATATAGAGAGTTAGAGTTTACATTTTACTAGATTCAATGAACGTATCCCATTTCAATAACTTTTTATATTATGGAACTAAAATAGCTAAAAGAGCATAAAATTCAGTTGGACAATTTGATGGAAAAGGGTTTTGATATCCCATATGTTTTTCCGGGGATATCCCCAATTCACAATTCTAATATGAAAAATGGTTCCCTTGGATTGTTCATAATTATTTGGGATTTAGACCAGGTAATGAATAGTAATTGTTTTTAGATAAAGGTTAGAAGTGGATTTTGAATATTAATCATTCTTTATGTTAGCATTATCTCAGAGTTTTGGTGTTTAATATACTATAGATGAATTTCAGTAGAAGGTATGACCATTATGAATATTATGGAATTCCATTTGGCTAGATAAAATCCCCTTTATTTTTTATGGATGCTATGAATCTGATATTCCAAATGTATGTGGATAAATTTTTGTAGCATTCTGGGATGATATCTTACATTAATCACTGTCATAGGGTGTGAATGATCAATATTTGGCTTTGACTATAGAAACAATATGGAGTAACTATCTATATGAACAGGTTTAAAAAAATGGTTTCTTTATTCCAGATGTTTTTTTATTATGGAACATGATTTTTTGAATGGATTATTTGTTAATACTTGGAAAGAAATGGTTGGTTTCTCTTACAATGAACAATGAAATATCATTGAGATTAAAATCCACCTCGGTATTTTTAGATATTATTTATGCTTATTCATGTAATTATCAATGATGGAATCCCCTTTTAGTGATCATTCTATGAAAAGGATGAAATTAATATGGGATAAGAAGTGTTAGTCTTATTTTTTGAGTTAAATATAATTCTAACATTAGATAATATTATGATAATTATTCATCCCAGAAAGATGTGTGTGGTTTTAGTGATTATTATATCATTCTTTTGGGTATTGTTATCTTGTTTTAGGATCTCTAGGTAACATACGACTCTCGTTATCATTAAACACGTGATTTGATGTAACCCACTAATGATATATAATAATATAAATTCATTCCTGTTTTTAATTGTTGGTGGTACTGTCTTTTCAAGTAATGATTCAAATACAATTATGATCAAAACATAATAAGCTATATTTTTTCCAAAAAAAACTTGAATATAAAATAGAGACAATGGGTGAAATGCCCGATAAATTTTAACATTAATGCCACATTCACCACATGAAGTGGGAACATCATTTTAGACACTCTTTTCATGAATTTACAATCATATGATGTTGAGGAGTCATAGGAAGCCTAAAATATAATATGAATATTATAATTTCCTCAAGTTTCTCAGTAAAATGTTTCTGGGATGGTTTTATCCAATGTTTAGTTATCATATTCTCTTCATGATTCTATACCTAAAATACAGTAGTAAGACTAATATTTCTGTGGAGTTTGATAAACACTCTATGATGGGGAGGTCAATTTGGGTTTATATCTCTCTCTATAGAATGTATTCTCCGTTTTGTGGTTCATTCGTTCTTCTAGAATCTAATAGGAGATCAGTTTTATGGTTTTCATGGGGCTCCAAAGTATGTTCATCTTAGTAAAAATAAGTTTTTTATATCATGAGACATAAATTATAGTGGATGTTTAAAAAGCGTGACAATAATGATTATGTGTCCCATTGTTACACATACCAATAGATAATGTAAGAGAATATAAAACCATCAAGTATTATATATCCTCTTTTAGTACTATATTGGAAATGGTCTGAGTTATCCAGGGATGTCTTAGATAGATTTCCATGGACTATATGAGAGAAAAATTATATATAGGTGGTTGTTGATTGGTTTACCAGGATGGAAAATTTCTTTTCGATTAGGGACACTGATAATGATGAAGATCAAGGTAATCTATATATACAAGATGTCAGAATGAACCATGTGATAACATATAGATTCAATTCAAACATGGATACAATGATTATTTTATGGATCATGAGGAGTCTACAAGAGGTGATGGGGTATAGTTTCTGGTTGAGTAAAATATATCATCAGAAGATAAACAGTGTGATACATTATGCAATTCGAATCCTTGAGGATATGATTTTTTCCTATTATTTGAAATTTTGTTGGTCTAAAAATATCCTTCTGGGGGTGGTAGCGTTTTTTGTATAAATATATATATCAATTATAGATATGAATAAATCATTTCAATGTATTGAATTTCCCATTTATATCAACTCCTTGTTCGGAAGAGGTGGGAGAAGATTCTTTGGTGGGATTGAGTTTAGGTTAAGATATATCTTGGATGATTCAAAATACATGTCTATATCTTGCAACATCATGTACCTTTAATAAATCTTATATACAACAATAGAATCATTCATTGATTTTATATGTTGCCGAAAAATATTAATATAATGACTCACCCTTTTTTGTCACCATCAAATTGGAAAACATGGAATGTTAGTATCGAGATATATTTTAATTTTTGGGGCCCCTAGGAACCATGGGCATGTTCCTTATCATTTTGTATTGTCATTTAAGATAAAAGGGACTCATGATGAATCTTTGTCTCACACCTCACAAAATACCAACATAATCCCTCACATGTCTTATGTGGGGAAAAGACGGAGGATGAGTAGTATGTTTTAATTATAGGTCATCAAGTATAGATCGTTGACTCTCAGGTGAATTTGTTATGTGGGAAGTTGATTCCACCAATAAATGTTTTTTGGTGGCATGTATTATTTTCTTGTGATATATATGAGAATGATTCATTATTGATAGAGCAGTGTGCTTGATTCTTTTCCATAATTTATTCTTTCCTAGGAAATCCCATGGATTCATATTTTTATTTTGAGGAGTTTATAACTTAACATTACCAAATTTCAAGTAATTAAATTCCCTTTACATACATTCCTCTTTAATTGGGTTATTCTATGGAATCAAGAAGATAACTATAATTTGCTGATCAAAATATCCTATTGTTTTGGAATGTTATTTTTTGAATTAATGGACTTTATTTAGAAGTGTGTTAATATATTGGGGTGTTTCTTCCAAATTCGGAGAATAAATGTGTTTGTAGGAGTTTTTGTGGGATAATTTTCATTTTTTCAACCTATATGACATTTACATTATTTGAAATAGGTACAAGATGTGTAATATTTTTTAGGGTCAAATCATTATTAGTGAACATGATGTGAATTATTAAACTCCATTTAAGTATTAAATAGTGTGTAATGGTAACATGTCATGTTTTAATAAAAAGTATATGTATTTTTTCAACTCATACAATCCTCGTGGATTTAACAACCTGTAAAAGGATTACACACCATATCAATGTTGTGAATAGAAATTTTAGGTAGTCACATTGACTGGGTCTTGTTCCATTATTCCATATAATTCCTCTATCTTTACCTAGACCTCACCTTCATTGATTTAGAGATCTTACATAAAATTCATATTGATTCATTTGGAAATGGATCATCAGCAAATTTGTGTTGCGTCTCTCCATGTAGGTTGTCCATTCTTGTTTTCCATTACCATTGATTGTTGTAGAACCAATTTGTTGTCTAATTGGTTTTGTTGATCCATGATTATGATTCAATTGATTATCTTCTTTTTCTATTATTTGATCATTTTTTCATAGTCGATTCCTTATGGGTTCTGTTGAGTATGGTGTACATCCTTCAGGTATGTTGTAATATTTCATCTATTCCTACTCTTTTTCTCAGTTGAATCAATTATGAGAGGACAATATTGATTCTATATCCTCTTTTTATGGGTTTTTCTTTTCATATGGTTGATTCAATTATGGGATTGTGAAACCTATGTTTTGATAGAGGTTATTCTGTCTCTAGCATGTGTTGGTGAACATCATTACTCATATTTTTTTAAAAAAAATTTATTAAATGGAATCTCATGATATTAATGAATTTTTTTATATGTCAATCTATAATTTTTTATAAAACAATGTTCTCCAATAGATTTTTTTAATGAAAGGATGTATTAAAGTATCATGATCTTGTCTTGCAAAATGGTCTTCAAATCTTGAAATGATAAAATTGGTTTGATGAAATGGTTTAGAAGGTAGATCACATGTGATTACTTGGGATCATTAGTGGAAGATGTAGAATATTTCCTTGTCTAATATCATGGGGTTTTTTCAAAAGATTTATACTAATCCCTTTTTATGTTATTCAAGGAACTTGTGATACCTTTGGGTGTTCACTTTCTAGGTTATCCTATTCTTTATAGGCTACAAGCATATATTTAGAGTCCTAATTCATGTGTGATTTTCTATGATTAGGAATGAGTTTCCCTTCTATCATTACTTCGTGTGATCCTTTGTGTGTTTCTACCCATACACATTGGATTATTTGTGATGCTTTTTTTAATATTTTGATTATACAACCATGGATTAGAATTGATATGTAATGAATGATTTGGTTTTATTTGATGTATAATTTTTGACATATGTATATGAAAACTATTAAATCGTATTTACCGTAACTATTTTTAAATGATAAAAAATGGAATATTAAAAGGTTATTTCTTATATTCTATGTTCAAAATTCTAAAATATATATCATGAATTGTTTTATTTAATCATGGGAATGTATGTATTTGTATTCAGATACATGATATAGAACACTTAGGTGAGGTCCTAATAAGAATGTTATCATACACCCTATGTACCCCTTCAGAGTGGCATAAGACTGGTTATTTCTTTCAATAGATGAAATAAAAACATATATCAGTTTGGAGGAATGGTTTTATATAAGCTATGATTGGGTAGCTATAATTTGAGATAGTTTAGGTTTTTCCACACAATCACTTGGAGACTACAACAGTAATATTTTTAGTTTTTTCATTCTTGTCTATGGGATTTTTCCAAGTTGTTTTTATTTCAACCTTTTGAGTTTTATTAATTTCTTTTATACAATTATATTATTAAATATATATATATAAATATATATCTCAATTGTTTATTTCTTTATTTCGTTCTATAAATGGGTATATATTAATGTTGTTTCTTCATGATGGGATAAATTATTCACTCTTCGTTTTGTTTGATGACCAAGTGATAATGTCCATCATATGGGGTCTAGGAACTATGTTATGATATGTGGTCAACCAATCTGGGTCCTAGTATTATGTGTGTATTAAGGATCATTAGTAAGTTAACCAATCATTTTTATATTTATAATTTCTTTATAGATATTGTTTTAGATTAAGCATGTTTTTATATGTGAAAATAGGGTTGAATCTGAATACAGATACTGGGAAAATATGCAAGGATAGTTTCAGTTTTACATTAGGATTTTACAGTGAAAATAGTTCAATACCTATAAAGAAATTAAAAATATAAAAATGATTGGTTAACTTACTAATGATCCTTAATACACACATAATACTAGGACTCGAATTGGTCGACCACAGATTGTAAATAATATTTACATAATAAAATTTTTTTATGGTTTCAAATAGTGTTTTTCAAAAATTCAACCATTGATATGGGGTTTTCAACACATGTGACCCTATATATAATTATTATTTAAATTCCCGATTTTTCCATAAATAGCTTGGCGGCAATGATTTTTTTTTAAATCCATTATAAAACTACATACGTTTCTTTCATTCCTTAAATATGATTCTTGGATTATCCAATGATATTGTCCATGATTTCCTTAATTTTAAATCCATAGAAAATAAATCATTGATTATTTTTAATTGAAATCAAAGGTTATTGTACTATTATACATTCTATTTCTGAATCTTATTTAGCTAGTTATATTAGAAACATTGATTGGGTTATGATACCTAGATCTGTGAGTTTTAATTTTTTTTAAGGAGATCATTAAGTGTTTCATAAATAGGGAAAGAATTATAATTTTACCCAAGGAATTTGTTTATATTATTAAATGAATAATAATAGTTTTAGAATAACTGTCTCCCACAATATGATTTTGGAATTTGTTTTCAAGAATCATAAAAAATTGTTGTTGTGATTAGATTAGAAATATATAGAGTAGTTCAAGTGAAGCCCATTGTTCTGAATTGATTTCAAATGGGGTGTTTTAATGATTCTTAATAATTTCATTAATGAAATTTGAATAACTCATTTTCTGATCAAATGAAATAATTTTTTTTGTGGAAAAATATTTTTTATAGATAATTTTCATAGAATACATGCCTATTAGTGCTTATCGAACCTGTTTTATATAAAATTTTCTAAATATTCTATTTCTATTAGTATGTGTTTGAAATTCATTGATGATATAATTATGGGTGATATAATAGTCTCCATATTGGGATGTTCGGTGAGTTTTCTGATGTCGCCATAGAGATATATAGAAGGAAATTTTTTAATAGTTATCTAGTGGTGATCCTTAACATCTCGGTTCATTTTCCATTGCTAGAGATATGGTGTGTCTTCATTTTCAATATAAACTGTTTTACCTTTGTATAAATTTCATTCTATTTAGAGTCTCATACATTCTATGTTTTTTATTTTTAATATTTTAATAAGATATTAAATTATGTATATTACATAGAGTTATGGGATCAATTATTCAGACATTATGTATCTATGTTTTATTATACTATTCCTTTTAGATGAATTTTTGTTCTTTTGGGGAAATATTTTTTCAACCGATTACGATGACCTGAAAAAAAATTATGCTTTTTGTTTACATGGATTTTCACATATGGTTTGTAAAATTTTTCAAATTCATTATACTATGAGGATGAAAAGGGTATTAAAAATGGAATTATCTTTTTCTGTTTAATGTATTGGGTTGTTAGTAAGGGGATATAATTTTGATAACATGAATTATATAAAATAAAAATATATGGATAACATTTTATGATAAAATTCATGTTTCCATGTTGTCATGTTAAAAAAATCAAACAGACTTATTTTGGAGTTTCATCTCATCCATATGGGTTTATTCACAAAGTGTTGAATATCAAGAATTAGTATAATTAAAATCTACTAGGTCTATTGTTCATCTGTTATTTTAATTTTTTTGAAAAAATGTTAATTTGATAGAAAAATGGTACTCTTGGAAGGAATATTTCACTTGTTGTTTATTATGGTAATAATAATTATTTATATGAATTTATAATTTAATAAATAATCTGATTCCATTAGCTAAATGGTCAAAATGGTGTATTGTTCTCCTAGTAGAAAATTTCACTATAATGATACTACACATATTAGTTAAAACAAGGTTCAATAAAATGTGGTTTCACCTGAGGCACATATTAACCAACAACATGTACAATGTGTTGTGAAGGAGTTTAATGTCATTGTAATAGTAAATAGAAAGATAAATTTATGCTCATAGATTATTCAGTATTGATTCAGAACCATAATCCATATTTTTTGATTGGATTCTACACCAAAAAATGGACAGCTATGCATAAATAGAAAGATTAAAATATTTAACATTACTTATAGGCTAGAATAGAATAATATTATGTATGAATCTTATATATTTGATGATCATTTTTTCCAATGGTTGGATTTTTATTTCCATGCTCAATGAAACCAAGTACATCTACTCAAGGAGTTTTAGAAAATTTTCAATTAAAATTTATACATACACACATTCATAATATCTTCAAAAAAGAAATACATCTGCATGAAGTATGAAGAACCCATTGTGATAGAGTACACATATCTATTTCCGAATATAATTTATTTCACTATAGTTGTATCTAAAAATTCAAATTTAGAGGAATTTATTGTTGAGTTTGGATTTTAGATAGATATTTGATCTAAGGTATTTCTTCATTATATTACATATTATTTATTAGGGGCTAATGAGATAATAGTGGATGAATGAGATCTTTCTGGTAGTCATACAAGAAGTTTTCTATATGTTACCAACATTATAATATTCAGCTCAATTGATGGAAAAATGAGAAAGAGGGATGACTATTCTAATAGAGGTAGTTCCCAAAAATAAGGAGCCCTCCAAAATTTTCTATTTTCCATTAATATTTCATTCTAATCCATGATTAATTTAGTTTTTTCCATTAGCACATTGGAAGAAAGAATGTACAACACTAATATGGAATTTCCCCCACTATATCAGGATAATAAATAATAATAAAATGTTTTAATGATTTTATATCAGTAGGAGGAACACATTGAACTCATCCTAAAAATTCATATTATAATAAATCATAGACCCAATAGACTACTTTTCATCCATGAACAGATGAGAATAATCATGTTTATGTGATCACATCAACTACTCAGTCAACACATTGACATGAAAGTATGTTCTATCTTATAATACTTGAGTGAACTTTATATACATTAGAGAATGTAATTATGATTGAGAATCTAGGTCAATATATTGTGAATGGTACCACTATTCTAAACATTACATTTATGCACTTCATATTTGAGATCAGTGCATCAAATTCTATCTTTTCATATTCTATATTTAAACAATTGGTATAAAACATGGATATGATGCCTCATATCTAGAGTACCAAGACAACCCCTAGAAAAAGGGATTATAGAATATTTAAATTACCAGCATATTCTATTACAATTGATAGAATTTAGATGTTATAGAAGTTTATATTAATGAATATGGATATTTTTTTAATCATTGGTATATATTTTTTAGTGGGAGTTAAAGAATGTATCAATTTTTATGATCAAGATGTAACTTTTACATCTATTGATCGAGTTTTTCACCTTTTCATGGTGGATTTTTATATAAAATCAGGAATATTACAACCATAAGTGATAGTTGATGAAAATATTTCAGACCTATTTTTATAATTCCCCTTGAGAGTGATGAAACATTGAATGGGACCCTTCCCTAGATTATTTTCTGAAAAAAATTGTAGGTTACCACCAAAAAGGTAAATTTATTTCTCATTTAACCTACACTTTAGAATAATAATTATTTCACTATAGTCATAAAGAATTATAATATCAAATTTTTTAGAATTTAGGGTACTTCTAGAAGAGTTGGATGGTAAAGGATTTATTAGACATTTATCTTATACTTGGGTGCATTGATTTTATTTATAATTAAGGAAGGTGTTAATCTCAGCCTTTGTCTTTATTATGACATGTTAAATAATGAAATGTTTAACAATAAATATATTCCAGCTCGAATAGATGATTTTTATTAATTGAAGGGTTCAATTTGGTTCTATAATGTTGATCTATGAATAGTATGTCATTAGCATAGATTCAAGAATAGTGTATATTCTAAAGAAAACATTTCGAAGTCACCATTACAATTATGAATATTTCATCATTCCTTTTGGTTTTAGGAACACACTAGTATTTTCCATTCATTTTATGCGCCATATCATCAAAATTTACCATTATTAAATTATTGTTTTTTATGATATATTTTAATAATATATAAATATGAATAACTATGTGGATAACATGGAAAATGTAATAATTATTTTCTGGAAGACTATTTATATGTTATTTTTTCAAGGTGAAAAATCTAAATAAATATATTAAAAATTATATAGAATATAATTTCTAAAGAATAAATATTAGCATAAATTGGAATATCTTTATAGTTTACTATTGTAAAACTCTTAATAATTATTCTAATGTACACATTTTTCTATGATTAGTATCATTTGAACTTATTTTTGAGATTTCTAAACAAATTCATCTCAAATGAATTTTCTAACATGAATTTTTTATATTCAGGTGGAATAATGAATGTAGGAAAATAATTTTAGAAAATAAAACTCATATCACTAAATCGCCCATCCTAATGTTTCCAAAATCATGTAATATATATATTCTATATTGTGATGCATCTGGATTATTTCATGGGTTTTTTCTCATTTATGGTGATAATTTTATGGCCTATGATTCTAGGAAATTTTGAGTGACATATAATAATTATCCTTGAAATGAAAAATCACTTGATAAATTTTCTCATGTTTTAAATACATAAGGCATTAAAACTATTGAGAAAATATGCATGTTTTTTCTGATAGTACGAGTTTTAATAAAACATTTTTATTTTAGACATGAATATGAGATAATCAAGACTTATAAAGTACATACATATGTTATATTTGGACATTGTATCCACTAAAATATTATTAAATTCTAAAATTGATGCATTGAGTTATAAATCATGAAATAATGTTATCGAAGAATCTCATTAAAAACAGAAAATGATGAGCATGATTGATGGTATGTATTTATATATTCATAAATATTGTGAAAATGAATTTTTTATTATTTTCAATGTTTTTCATGAATTTAAAATTTAAAAAAAATCACAGTCATCAGATCTAGATTGGATAGACATTAGGTAAATCCAAAACTGTGGGTAAACATCTGATGTATAGACCAAAGATTCATCCACATTGATTCAATTTAGGTATTAGATATTAGTACTAAATAATTTCAAAATTGGGTCATTCAAGTATATAACCATTTAAAATGGTCTATTCAACAAGTGTAGAAAATCTATATTGTTATAAAATTAAATTTATTGTGGGAAGGTCTTAAACTCAAGATTATATAATATGAAATTAAATTTCTACAATTTCATATTGTAAATGTATAATAACATTGTCTAGAATGTATCTAGTAGTCCGTACATATAAAATTATTGAAATTGAAGCATATTTTTGTGTATTTTATCATATACATATCAATAACATTATAGAAACCTTATGCTATAAAGGTAGTTGTGGATTTTACAATAACATAGGCATATATTATTTATACAAGTGAAGAGAACATGGTATGCGATATTCAAAATTGTGTATCTAATACATTTTTATGGTTATATGTAATTATATATTCGATTGTATTTATAAGACACAAATGTTTTATATCATTATTTTAGAGACTCTTATAATTTTCTCTTAAAAGATAAATTTCTATGTCAATATCATATCATCCACTTATTGACGGATTATCATAACACACTCTTAAAAAATAGGATGATATTATCAGTTCATGGGTCATTGACATTTATGGTTAATGAGGGGATATTATTCCTTTTTTTATTCTCCTATAGAAAATGTTATCAAAAGAACATATAGATGGTCAAATTTGATGATTTTTATAGATATCAATGTATTTATACATTATTTTTTGTGGAAATATGAGATACATCTTTGATTGGGCCATGTACTGTACCTGAGACAATGGAATATGTCACGATAGTATAGAAGTGAATGTCTAAGACACGAACAAGTAATAATAAATATGTAAACAATCATCCCCAACCATTGTCTTCCGATGTGAGTGACAAGGGTTTTTTAAATGTATCACTAAAACAGGGTCAATATCCCTTGGGGATGTATGAGAAGTTATCACCAAGATATTTGGAACCACTCAGGATTATATAATGATTTGGGACAATGGTTTACAATAAGAAATTACAAATTAGATTCAATGTTTTTCACAATATAATTCACATTTATCAATGTTATAATTAGAATACTAATATATGAAATGCTATCAGTTGGTATCCTGTTACTCTTGAGATGGATGAAACATTTCTCCATGAACCATTATGATATTTTAAATAAATGGAATATACACTTTATGGGAGCTTTATTTCCTTTGTGAAAGTATTATGGAAATATTTTCATGTTCAAGATGAATCATAAGAAAGGGAAATGGTTATATAGGATGAATTTATTTGTTTTATTAGAAATGTTGATATCTAGTTTCTCAAGGACGGAAATCATCATTTGTGGAGATGGTTGGATCCCACCGATTTCATGTATGCCACAGATTTGTTTTTTATTATTTCCATAAGACTTATTAGGTTGGATTGTAGATGTGTTTTAGTGGTTGAGAAAGGGATAAACTTGTCATCATGTGATGAAAGATTTAACAAGAAAAATTTACAACATAAATTTTTATTGGATTATGTTTTTATTTTTTTATTGTTGATTATTTCAGAAGAACCATTTATTTTATTAGTTTTCTTAAACTATAAAATGATTTTTTTCAAAAAAGTAAGTACAAAAAGGTTTTATTCGGTATAGATCAACCATGATGTATTTATGATAAAAAATCCCAATAAACACAATAAATAGTTACATCCCAATAATTATAATGACACAAATTAGTTATAAAACATCATATTATACCTCATTAAGATTTATACTAGATGATTTCATTCACTATTTGTCATTCACAATAATTGGAAAATGACTCTTTATGCTTATACAATGGAAGTTAATGGATAGGTTTCCAATATCCCTCCCAATTTGGGATCTATTTGAGATGGGTCTAATTGAACAATATATTAGTGTCTAATATATGGTTTTATGGGTTTCAAAATAAATTATTGAAATATTTTTCTACTTTGTAAATTGGTGAAAAAATTTGTTGAAGTACATAACCATTTAAGATCTATTAGGAAAATTTAATCGAGATGGGTGGCTTCTCATCCACTCTATTTTTATAGAATGTGTTGGATTAAATCATGATAAATATATATTCTTATATTATTGTAAATATATTCCTTAGATTATGTGTAAAAAAAATGATTTTATGTTATTTCCAAAGGGAAGTATTAATGATTCCCATGTGATTTTTTATTATGTGATTTTATTGTAATTTTTTTTAAAAAAAATTATTTCTTGAATAATATTTGATACAGATAATGGTATTTAATTTATTGTCAGTTATATTCATATTTAATTATCTGAGGACATGATAAAATATAATAGGTGATTGGTGTCTATTAGAATGGCCCATTGTTATATAACATATTATAAAAATGGTGAATAATGGATTTCCCCTCATGTGTTTAAAATATTTAATCGGCATTAATATGTATGTGTGGTTATGGAAAATGGATTGGGTATTATATATGGAATGTGAGTGAAAATGTGGAAGGATTTATTTAATAAAATAAATTTCTTCAACATCATTTATTTGAGTAATATTATTGAAATTATCATTGTTTTTTATGTTAAATTTTCTGATATATTCTTGTAATATTTGGCATGGTTTGTGAAGTCATTGGGGAAAAACCCATTAAGTAAAATTATAACCCCAAAATAGTGACATCGATGAGTTTGAAGATTTATTATATTGAGTTACATAATAGTGTCGTGTTCTTACTTCAATTGTTGTGGTCCTTGGGGATATGGTTTGTTTTCCAAAGCCAAAAAATTGTAGTTTTTGCATCTTGGTTTGGGATGGTTCCATGTTGTTTCCAATGTCATTCTATTTAGAGTCATATCCATCATCACTTATTATTTTTCTAATTTACAATTATATTGTTCTATTTTTTTATTTAATGGAGTTGTGTGATAGATTATATATAAATCGTGTAGTTGAAATTTGTTATACACTACCTTTTTAGTTGTTGATATCTTAATTAGGGAAAATAATCACCAAATTGATAATAATTAAAATAGAATTTATTTATATGCATTGTTAACCCTCAAACATCACATAATGTTACTTGTATTTTTCCTCCTCACAACACAATGATAAGGGGATAATAATTAATAAAAATATTTCCCTTTCTAGAAAATTATTCTATTACATGGTGTATATTGTTCCTATATCTCATATTATATCGTCAATTAACTTCTATTCATATTATCTTATGTTTATATGCATTATTTATCTCCTTCAATTATTTTGTTTTTAATATTACCTAATGCATAATGGATTTCAGGTAAATTACCCTCTCATTGTTATATATTTTGTATTTATAGACCAATTATTTTTTAAGTGGTGTCTATAAAAATTATTTGAAATAATACAAGATGGTTTATCCTTTATTCATTATATATTTTTTTAAATTTCCTACCATTTCTTGTATGTGGTCTTTGATTGAATTTTTACCCAGACTATAATGATTGTTTTTTAAATAATTATGGTTTTTTTAGTTTTATATTCATTTATTTCCATTTTTTAATATACTTGTAACATCCCCAAATGATAAAGGGTTAAATGACTAAATTATCTGACTCATGTCAACAATGTGCACCTTCCTTTTCGGGATCCTATCTGATTAGAACTCCACAGTTAAGCGTGCTTGTCCTGGAGTAGTGATCAGGATGGGTGACCTTCTGGGAAGATTCCCAGGTTGTGTGTGAGTGAGGAAAAACCACACTGGAAAGGACATGTGTTGGCCTGTGGGGACTGTCATTAGTCAGATGACCCGTTCACGCATGTGGGTGGACCCAACTTGTCTGCGGGGAAACTGGTGGTACCTGGTGGGCTAGGACCCGACAACCATGTTAAGGTGGGGTGGTTGTGCTCTCAACAAGACTGTGTTGTCACATTTGGTATCAGAGGAGGAACCCAGCCTTATGTGTGGTGCACTGCCAGGGTTGAGATATAGGGCCCACAATGAGGGTGTTTTTTCTGAAGGGGGTTATTGTAACATCCCCAAAATGATAAAGGGATAAATGACTAAATTATATGACTCATGTCAACAATGTGCACCTTCCTTTTTTAGGAGCATGTCTGATGAGAACTCCACAGTTAAGCATTCTTGGCCTGATGTAATGATTAGGATGGGTGTCCTTCTGGAAAGATTCCCAGGGTGTGTGTGAGTGAGGAAAAAACACACTGGAAAAGACATGTGTTGGCATGTAGTACTGTCATTATTCAAATGACCCATTCAGGAATGTGGGTGGACCCTAGGGTGGGCCACACGTGTCTGCGGGGCAACTGGTGGTACCTGGTGGGCCAGGACTCGATGACCATGTTAAGGTGGGGTGGTTGTGCTGTCAACGTGACCTAGTTGTCACAATACTTCTCTTGTAACTCTTCTCCCTTTTACATATTTTTCATATATGTTTACCTTGTAAAATATCCTCTTCATTTTTGTAAACATTATTAGTTAAATTAAAAAATAAATTTTTTATGTAAACCTAGTTTAGTGGAATGTCGCATTTTTTATATTTCACCTCAGAAATAACAATATTATTTTTAAAAAAAATAAAAAAACTATTGAAACCCCAATTATTTTACAGAGTTCCCACTTAGATGAATTATATTCTTATGGGAAACAAAAATTTATTTCTACCATTAAAAAATTATTTACTTATTTTATAATAAATCCCCCAAATAATATATTTTCAAACATTTTAATCTAAGATCATTCCAATGAATTCTATATATTAGAAATAAATGTTCAATAAAAGTTTTTATTTGTATATATTAACTTATGAAATTATGTGTTTTAATATTTTTTTGTGAACTAGTATGATAACTCATTTTATTATACCATTAATATGATTTATGGAACCCGCTTATTTCTCAATGGAATGATCATGGTTTTAATTTATATGTAGTTTATATTCCACAATTTAATTGCATATATAATATCTTCATTTATATTAATAGTTTTTGATAATTATATACCCTCAAATGCATTCAATAAAACTTTATATCTTATGATATGTTATATAAGGGATTATGGAGAGAACCTAAATCCACCAGGGAAATTGTCCACTTTATGATGCTTGTTCTTGGAGTAAAACATGACATATATTTTTGATATCTTATTTTACATCACTACCACATGATTGTGATTTTATCAGATCATTTCCTTCTAGGCCCTAGAACACTAATTTATGGGAGGGGTGATGTAGGTTGTTAAATATTTCTTTTAATAAGAGGGGTATTGTCCCAAAATTAGTAGGATCCTATTAGACCTATCAATATGAATCGTTCATGTTGGAAACACAAAAATTTATAAATATAAACACTACCTATTGTTTTTAATATGTTCAGTACTATGGGATATTCCACAGAGTATACAGTGATATTGTTTTGATAGTACCAAATTTTATTATACTTCAGTAGTAAGTGTGGATTGTAATTATTCAGATAAGGTCACTTATTTCTAGCGACACTACCATTATAATAATTTTAGGTATAACATATTACATCGCTTTGATAAAATCTATTGACATGGGTGGTGTTTTACACACTTTATGACCTTGAAGAGCATTTTAAAATATTGGGAATATAAATATTTCTACCTGAATATCATGATTATCTACATACACCACATGCCTAAAAGGTTGACATTGAATGAAATAGTTTCAAAAAAAAAAATTACAACATACTATTCAGAAATCCCCTTGACTTCTTGAACTCCCATTCTTGTTTCAAATATTATTTAGCCTTTACCAACTATCTAAAATTAACAAAGCTCACAACAATCTAGAATCTCCCATGAGTCA
This sequence comes from Viscum album, assembly GCA_963277665.1. Classification (NCBI taxonomy): domain Eukaryota; kingdom Viridiplantae; phylum Streptophyta; class Magnoliopsida; order Santalales; family Viscaceae; genus Viscum; species Viscum album. The sequence goes on from OY728156.1 coordinate 1,083,867,041, forward strand.
CTATAATATTTCAAAATCACAAAGCTACATGTCTTCATGAATCCCCCTTTTTTGATGTTCTTACAATTCAATCATTTCATAACAATAATACTTTTTAAATTTTTTTTCTTAGATACTTGTTTATTCAAAATTTATTTCCTTCACTTAATGACGTCATGAAATTAGACTACATCACCCATTTCTGAATTTTCATTGTACCTAAAATAATGTGTTGTATTATTTTTATAGGAAACCCCCTATCAAAAAATTTTCAGGATCACCATATATTATCCATTAATATATTTTTTTGTGACACACTAGTTATATTATTTTATTTCAAAATAGTATCCTAGTAACATAGATCAATTTATTCACATCTCCCCACTTCCATTCTTTATGGAGCCTCATTTATTGAGAAGAAACACTTCATGAATATATATTCCATATTCATTCATTATTCTCCACATATTTTCAAAACACTAATCACTACAAAAATCCTAGATTTATTCCTATTTAAAAAAAGTCGGCCTTGTAACCCATGATTTGTGAATATTTCTCCTTCCTAATTAGGGATAATTGTAGGAGAATAAAATGATATTGGGTTAGTCATTACAAAATCTACTAATCCTCACTAGTTAGTGTAGATAAATACTTTTAGACACTACTACTACATGCTATAAACACTTATTTAATAAGAGTTTTAGGGATTACACTCTACCTTCCATAGAAAAATTCCATTGAAACACCCCCAATCAGTACATTGGGTGTAGTATTACATTGTTTTTTGAATTTTAGTTTACCATAATAGATTGCATATATAATTATTCATCCCTATTTATCATGAAAATCTTCTTATACAATACAAAATAAATAATCCACATCGAAATAAATATTTATGTAAACTAGTTGTACAACACGACTATTTTCAATGATCTTAAATATATAGATACCACATTACTTTTTCAAATATAATAAATCCTTAAAAGACCCCAACCAACATTCATGAAGATCCTATCATTATAAAAAATCCAAAACATTTTTAAACTATAAACAATCATAATGTTCCCAGTGTTCATGAAGAATTCACATCAATAGCGGACCTTCCCAAAATTATAGTGTTTCATCTTGAAATATTCAATCAAGATGACAAAAGTTTTCATGAAACAACAATAATCATGATATAAATGTGTTTATTTATTTGAAAAGAGTCAGTCCTTGAAACCCATGATTTATAAATATTGCTCATTCCTCATGATTTTGATCTCCAAAAAGTATTCACACACTGGGATATAAATAAACATTCAACACTAAATCCAAATCCACATTACGATCTCTAGTCATTAAACCTATAATATAATCATATTTGGATTTAAAAATAAATAGAAAAAATATATTTATTATAGTTAATAAACCTAGTTTCAATAATCTCCACCTTATGATATATGTAAAATATATAGAAAAAATAAAAAGACACCCATCCTCAATAAAAAATCTGATACACATGAATTAAATCATAAATCCCCATAATTTTATAATTTAAAAGTCAAGTGTAGATTAATTGAGTAGAATAATAGTGTTGTATTCCTTGATATACCACCCACCAATCATTAAAACTACAATTCATTGTATTTCAAATATCCCCACCTTCATAAATAAATCCAAAAAACTTATATTGAGACATTAAAAAATAAAAAAAACACTCCCCTTAAATTTATCTCCCCTATGGACCTACACTATATACACAAAAACGTAAAATAGTTATAAAAAATTGTAAGATGTAACTAACCAGAACCTCCTCAATCAGTGGGAGGTGGATGAACACCAAGGTTCCAATGATAATTATTAAACAATAGTGCTTCCAATAGAAAAGTAAAAATTTCATCCACTTGATCATTGTTTCAACATGATATATTTTAATCATACAATATTAAACATATTATTTAATAAAGATAAGTCTAATATTAATTTTTTTGGTATGTGATTATAGACTAATAATTTTCATATGATCAATCACACACTACTTCTCATAGTTAATTACCATCATCATTTTCACCTCAAAACCAATACCAGTAAATTTTTTCATCATCTACAATAGAAAATTGCATTATTTTAACACAAATATATACTCATATTCTTATATACTAAGGGAATTTCATTATTTTTTCAATTATCCCCCATATTTGTTTCTAATGTGGAATTCACCCTCACCTGTGTATTTTTGATCAAACGCATATTTTTCTTAGTTAAAATCATAAAATATTAATAATTTATTATCTCATTCTACTGAAAATTGTTATCAAAATATGATATTAGCTTGAGTATACCTCCAAATACTTTTGAAAAATACAAAATTCTCTACCATCATATTACATTTGAAGTGGAATTATGAACATGTCGCAAGGTTGACATATGGAAGATTTTTAGTCAAATAAAATAAACAACCAATGATACCCCAATACAAGTTTGGATCCATGTATTTTTTATCCTCATTATTACGATGTTTTATCATAGATTCAATCAGAGTTGACATTGGTTTGGAGTTATGCATGTTGAATTACATCATAAGATCTATTTCATATTTTTCATTATAAATTAAAGTGTATTCTCTCTTTTGTATCACACGAAGCCCAAGAAAGTATTTGAGTTCACCAATCTATGGAATTTAAAACACTATTGTCCAATGATTAGAATATTCTCCCATGGATCCATTAATTACTCCAAAAAATGTAATGTCACAAACACATAAATGAAATATAAGTTTATATCCTCAAGAATTATTCACATAGAGATATAATCTATCACCTCATCTATTAAATTTCTTCATATTAGGATAAGAATTAATTCTTGAATACCATGTTGATAGTGCATTATTTTTATAACAAAGAACCTTCATTAATATGTAAAACATTTTCATCATAAAAAATTTTCAATCCCACAAATTATTCAATGTAGACATCATTTTCATGAACACCATATATGAATGTAGTTTAGATATCCATATGATAAATAGTTTCCCTATTTGAATTTATATGTATTTTAATCCCATAATTTACAGTATTTGAGCTACTGGAGTCATAATTTATTCTACATAAATTCGTTATACATATTAAAATACTTTACAAACCATGTTATCCTTGTTTCTGATCATCTATTTGAGCATATAAATTTTTTTGGAAGATCCACATTATTCAAAAAACATTGGGATTTTTTGTTATATTAAAAAAATATGAAGTAATGTTTTTGTCAATGTGATAATGTCAATTATTCATGGTCTAAAACCATGACTCAACCTTCACTTGTTCTTAAAATTAGTTTGTTTCCAAAATTTATTATAGTGCATATTTTTCATCATTCCACAATTTCTTTTCTATATAGGTGTAGTAAAATCCATTATGATGGTGTATTGAAAATATTTCACTCCTATATTTCTCCTTTGAGGTTTTGATAGAGTGTCTTTAGAGGTGGTTTCCTCTTTTAATATTACTTCTGAAACAATATCATTTTTAACACTAATTGTTTTGAAAGACTTCAACAATTTCTATATTTTAATATTCCAATCATTATTATTCTTCTTCATCTTCAATCATATAAACATACTATTACCTAGAGGAATTTATATTTTTATCTTCAATGATATATAATTCATTTCATTACAAAAAATTATATGAATATTATTTGATAATTTGTATGATTTACAATTTTTTGAGTAACCATGTAATATTCCATCATCTATAACATCGTAATACTTTCATTTATTTTATTCTTTGTTTTGAATGAAACATTTATATACAAAAACCCAATAATAATTTCCTGAGATATTTCTTCTATTCAATGACTCATATTATATAATTCCCTCTCTTATATATACTCCTGTTCAAATTTGATTGTACACCACATATTGGAGAGCCTATTCCCATTAATGATGAGATACAAATTTTAAAATTACTATATTTCTTTCTATATAATTCATAAAATTAATTTAAATGTTCAATGAAAACATAATGTTGAGGTTTTCTCAATAAAGTTCACCTAATTCATGATCCCATGTTTCTCAATGTATTTTTCAAATTAAATGGATAAATACTCGATTCCATTTTATCATCATAATTCCATGATTATGAGGTCAACCACATTATCAATTATTTATATATATTTCATTATCCACATAGTTTATATTTTTTCTATATAAACATCACAACTTCTATTCTACTATAATCATCGAAAATATAATGAAGTACATATCTCATTATTTTCCAGCAATATTTATTGGAACATACATTTCTATGTGGATATGATTAAAAATTATTTGATTCCTTTTTATTGCATTCATGATAATAATTCTTAATCATCATTATAACAATCCAAACTTTACATAAATTGTTATTACATCAGAATTGAAGCATACATATTACAACATATAACCAAACCATGATATGATCATATAGGTATATTGTATTTTGAAACAATGAAGCATAAACCAATGGTTCAAAAAGCATCTACATTGTCTCCCATTTATTTCATCATATCTAGCATCCAATTTGGAATGTCTAACTTAATACCCTTCTTCCTGACCTGAGGAAAACAAAATAAACAAAAGGGTGAGCTCAAATGCTTCGTAAGTGTAAAAAAAGGAAATATCAATCATATAATATTCATAAGGAGATAACATTTATAAAATTCTAAACTGAAAAAGAGATAATAATGTCATAATTGGGATAAATCATAGTAGTGAAATTTAATACCAATAATCATAACATAATATATGATACTTTGTGGAATACACACATAATCATAGAAAATCATTTCATATTAGTCAAGACTCTTTTCCAAGACTATCATATTGAAAAAGTCCATTTCTGAATCAAGTTCCCTCCTCATTCCCGTCATGTATCACTGAACCAGATTAACATGTTGTTCCAGACATGTCTATCTCATGAGAAATAAATCTTTAAAAATTCATTGGAGAGAGATATAGGTCCCAAAAATCTCATAATGAAACCATTCTTATGTGTGCCACAAAATCCTAAATCATTCATCATAGCATAACCCATGTAATAAAAATGTGATTCATAAACATCATTCCATCATAACATAATCCATATAAGATAAATGGACTTTATAAAATAATTCCAGCATAACATAGTAAATTCATTGTAAAAATAGGGATAGAATCAAAACCATATAATATCTTAGAATGAAATTAATTTTGATAAAACATTTGAACTCCAATCTTGAGTAAAATATACTTTCTATATCAAATACATTTTTCCATTCTTAACATGTCATAAAATTTTAAACTAAAATATGTTAATTATAAATAAACATGAAAAAATGTATAGGATGATTCATGGAAATAATGTTCTACTAAATAAAAAAAAATCCATTCATTCCTTATATTTTAAAAAAACATTTTTCTCATACTTTAGCCGGAAAAGTCAAAAAGTATCTCGTACTGAAAATGACAATAGATTATTTTAATAAATATTACAAAAAATTCACCAATATGTAAAATTGGACTTAAAATTTTTACGATGATATAAATAATATTACATATTGAGGAACATGGATGTGGATGATAAATATTCCCCAGTAAATTATGAAGTGTAAACAATTTCAGATAAAAATGAGATTGCGAGATTTTCCCTTACCTTAGGTCTGATATGCATTTAACATGTCTGAACCACCTGTATAATGATTTTAATAAGGACATTGACTTATTCCAGAATCATACACATTTTTATGATATCATATATGGTCATATTCATAGCTTATTATTAGTAATATTTCATTTCTACTTGTTATGTGGGTGTTAATTAATTTATGTTCTTATGCGTGTTTTGTCGAATAAATTCTTATTTAACTTTTTAGGTTATAGGTACATCATTATAATAATTTTAGTAGTATAATATATATCAGATTTAATCATTCAATTCATTTATATAATCATGGTTTAATGAAGATCTTGTAGAACGAATCAAATCACATCGTGGAGACGGTAAGTTGTACGTACGCACGAGCGACGATATCGTTCCCATAATTATTGAATGGTATTGGAGTGGATGATAGAATATCTCAGAATTATTATAATGTTATAATAATAATATATAGTTATTCTTTTCACTATTATACACATCCATGTAAGGTGCTGGTGGAAAACATATTACACCACGGCGTGGAGACGGTATTCCGTACGTACACACACGTGGTGATTTCATTTTCCATAGGATCGATAGATGGTGAAATAGGTTTGTTTCATATTTATAATAACATATCAGTATATTATTGATAATTATGTTATTACTTTATAATGAAACCAATAAATAAGAGTAAGTAGAATAAGAAATAAATTTGGAAGGATCGGTAAAGAATATTACCTCTTCTTCGACGCGCCTCTTCAAAACCTCCTCTTAGGGAGCTAATGTTGGTCATTGAAGAAGACCATGACCTCTATTATATTTCTAGTGAAGTTTATAAGAAAAATTGGTAGGGTTAGGCCAATATTGAACGATAAAAATTGTGTTAGGAGGAGAGGGAGGAGGTTCCCTTTTATAAGGGAGGAGAGGGGCACCTATGGAATCATGAGAAATATTAATTTATAATAGATACCAAACCCAGAAAAAAACCTCAAGAAATGAATCAATTCGAATATACGATTAGATAGGGTTGTAATATCATGAACCAATAAAATTTTGACATGTTTTGAATTTATTTTAATCCTTATAAAATTGATTTATCCTTATTTAATCTATTTAATTTTATATGTGGTAATATTATATTAAATTTTAAATCGATATAAATAATTACTGATGTGTAGTAAATTGTCCATAATTGGATACATTATGATTTTTTATACCATAAAAAATTTAATTTATAATTTTTAAATATTTTGGTGATTTTTTAAACAATCTTATAATATGTTCTTTTTATAAAATAACAATAATGTCAATTTTGACACTATTCAATTATTTGAATTTACATTAAATATAAAAAGAAGATAAATTAAAAAAAATATTTAATAGATTTATAACATGTCATATACATCTATAAAATTCGTGGATCACATTAAATAGTTCATATAATATTTATTTTAATATTTTTAATCAATTTATTTGATATTTCAATCAATAAAATAATCTCAACATCACTATTGTGTCATAATTAATGATAATTATTTGAACAATAAAAATTCTAAATAAATTCACAGGGTGTAGATAATTTTATTATCTTTTTGGTGACTATTCGTGTTAGTTGTTTTATGATGTTTATCACTAAATTAAAATTATTACACATATAAGATATAAGAGAGTAACATGTTGTCACTTTCTTTGGTTTTAATAATAATTATATATTTTTTATGGTTAAATGTCCCTGAAATTAATCTATTATAACATTTATGTGATATGGGTCGACTTTTATTCATTCTATCAAATTTTGGTAGGTTTTGGGGTAATATTATAATATTATTTTCACCCTTAATTACCCGATTTACATTGAACTGTAGTAAATAAAAATTATCGTAGTTACTGTTCATAATGTCGAAAAAATAAAAGTAACATATTAACATAATTTGGACACATTGAATCGAAATATGGAATCCATTTTTCAAAATTGAAAACAAAAAATTTTTAGAAATTAATTAATCATATTGTCAAGAAAAATTGTTTTAAAAGTTAAAACATTGTCAACGATTGAAATGTTTTTAGCTATGAATTCAATGTAAAATTAATTTTAATGACATAAATTATATTAAATGGTAAAATTATATTCTATTTATAATTTAAATCCATTAAATTTTATAATTTATCCATATAAATTATCATGATGAAAAAAGATGTTTTTATGAAAAATTTAGTGTATTTTTACCATTCATCAAAATATGAAAGTTATCATAAAAGTATCAAAAACTTATCAAATGTAAATTTTTATATCCTGATTCAAATGAAGAAGTTTATTTTTTAAAATTTAACTTATAAACTTGTCACACTTTATATTTAAAATCGGTGCCCCATCAAAAGGCGGTAAAACTACATTTTTTGAATAATACTCATTTTATCTGAAAAAATGATTTTTTTTTCACATATCATTCTATAAAATTTTTAAGAAGAATTATAATGTCATAAAATTAAAAATTCAGTTAATACAATTCATAACTGCTAGTTTATAGTATTATAATAATATATCATTTCTTAGTGAAAATCGGCATTGTGTATAACCAAAGGTATCGAGGAAGGATGATCTTGCATGTAATGAAAACGAAGATAGTGTTGTGTGTAGTGAAAGATTATCTTGGTGTTGCGTATAACATAAGTCATTGAAAAACATATAATTCTCATGAAATATCAGCGTGTTACATTCTACCGCCTTAAAAAGAATTTTTCCCTCGAAATTCGACACTTAGTCAAAAATATATAAGGAATCCTCTCCCTCGTCATATCCTCAAGTTCCCATGTAGCTTCTTCTAATTGTTGGTTCCTACATACAACATTAACCAAGGCAGTGGTCTTGCTTCATAGAACTTTTTCACTACAATCCAGAATCTCTATTGGTTGTTCTTCATAAGAAAGATCTTTCTCTAGCGGTACGACTTCTAAGATTTGTACATGTGAAGGATTGGGTATGTACTTTCTTAGGACAGATACATGGAACACATCATGAATTTGAGAGAGATTATGTGGAACATCCAACCAGTAAGATTAGTTCCCAACACGATTCAGTATTCCAAAAGGAACAATATACCTAGGGATTTACTTTCCCTTCTTTCCAAATCTCATTAATCTCTTCCAAGGAGTTATTTGTAAGAACACTTTATCACCCACTTCAAACTCTAGGTATTTTCTTCAGTTGTCGACATAACGTTTTTGTCAACTCTGAGATGCTCTTATGTATTGTTGAATTGGTATTACCTTTTCTACCATCTCATTAACAATATCAGGTCCTAATATCTTTCTTTCTCCAACATTATCCCAGCAAGTTGGAGTTCTTCCTTTCTTTCCATAGAGAGCTTTATAAAGAGCCATCTGAATATTGGAGTGAAAGCTATTATTATAAGAAAATTCCACCAAAGGTAGGTATTGATCCCAACCACCTTTGAAATCTATATATCAATCTCAAAAAATGTCTTCTAGAGTTTGAATAGACCTCTCAGACTGACCAACTATCTGAGGGTGATAAGCATTGCTAAAACTCAACTCTGTGTCTATAGTGTGCTAAAGACTTCACCAAAACATAGAGATAAACCTCGAATCCTGAACAGATATAATGGAAAGTGGTACGCCATGCAATCTTACCCCTTACTTCACATATATCCTGGAAATATTATCAAGAGATAAATCTTCTCTAATAGCAATGATGTGTGCCGACTTCATAAGACTATAAACTATAAGATAGATATCATTATTTCTTTTGGATGTTTTAGGATGTCCAGGGACAAAGTCCGTAGTGTTGTTTTCCCATTTCCATTCCGGTATGGGTAATGGTTGTAACATATTCTTAAACTTCTATCTCTCATCATTAACTTTCTGACAAACCAAGCATCGAGAGACATATTTTGCAACATATATTTTCATGCCATCCCACCAGAAGTAATCATTCATGTCCCTATACATGTTCGTGCTTCTAGGGTGAATACAGAGTGAAAAACTATGAGCTTCATCCAATATTTCCTTCTTTAATTATAGTATGGGAGGAACAAAAATGTGATTCCTTAACCTTATTATTTCTTAACAATAAATATAGAAATGAGGAACATTTCTAACCTTATTTTTTAACTCTACATCTTCTTTATTTGCCTCTTTAATCTTCAGATGTATATATGGTTGAACATTCATTCCGGAAAGATAAGATTTTCCCCCTTCCATTATAATTCCAAGATCCATCCTTCGTAAATCCATAAATATTGGATATTATGTTAATTTCATCATGGATAATTTAGCAAGGTCTTGTCGACTTAAAGTGTCTTCCACCTTGTTTTCTATCCCAGGGTGGTAATGAATTGAGCAGTCGTAATCCTTAATCTTCTCCAACCATCTTTATTAGAGCATATATAGAACCTTTTGTGTGAAAATATAATTTAAAATTTTATGATCATTATAAATATCACACCTTTAACCATAAAAATAATTCCTCCAAATCATTAATGAAAAGATTACAGCAGGTAACACCAAATAATGAGTTGGGTAATTTTACTCATGGATTTTCAACTACCATGAGGCATAAGCTAAGAACATATAATTTTTCAAGAGAACACACCACAATCCCTTATGGATGCATAAATTTAGATAAAAAACCAGTCTCTACTACAGGAAGTGTGAACACATGTGCACTGGATAACCTTCTTTTTAACTCATGGAAATTCTCTTCACACTCCTCCATCCAAATGAACTTAATTCATTTTCATGTCAACCTAGTGAGTGGATTATATAATCCTAAAAATTCATTCACAAAACGTCGATAATATCCATCCAAACCATGAAAACATAAAATCTTAGTTACTTTTTCTGTTCTCGACACTCTTTCAATAACCTCTATTTTTGCTGGATCCACATATATCCCCTCTTTTGAGATTATGTGACCCAAAAAATGAATCTTTTTTATGCCCATATTCACCTTTGGAATGTTTTTCATTAATATTATCCTTTCTTAGGGTCTTTAATACAATTCTCAAGTGACCTCCATGTTCATTCTTGCTCTTTGAATATATAAGAATATACTCTATAAAGTCTACCACAAAATGAACAAGATAGTCTCTTAAGACTCTATTCCATAGATCCATGATGATAGAAGGGGCATTAGTAAGACCAAATGGCATCACTATAAATTCATAGCGTCTATACCTTGTTTGGAAAGTCATCTTTGGTATATCCTCCTTTTTCACCCTTAATTGAAGATACCCTGAATGAAGATCAGTCTTGGAAAAGTATATAGCTCCTTGTAGTTGGTCAAATAAGTCATCAATGCATGGGAGAGGATATTTTTTATTGATAGTGATCTTGTTATGTTCTCAATAATCAATGAAGAGTCTCATTTATCCATCTTTATTCATAACAAATAGAACAAGTACTCCCCATGGTGATGCACTAGGGCGCATGAATCAATTATCAAGATTCTCTTAGAGTGGCTTCTTCAATTCTTGTAACACAATTGGGGACATTCTATAAGGTTTCTTTGATATGGGCATTGCACCCGGTATGAGTTCTATTGTTAACTCAACATCACGATTTGGTGGAATATCGGGGAATTCCTCAATAAAGACATCATCAAACTCTCGTACAATGGGAATATTCTTAATATTTAGTTTCTCTCCAACCATTTGAGATAAGAAAACTTCATTTATTGGAATCAAGTTCCATATGATGGATTAAATTTCCACTGGAAGGTTATATTCATCCTTGCATTGATATATGATCATATATTTATCAGGAATATGAAAAGTGACATCCCTTCTTGAGAAATCGATATGAGCTCTATATAAAGAAATCCAATCAATGACAAGAATCACATCAAATTCCACTATAAGAAGGATCACAAGATTTTCAGGAACCACCTTCCCACAAACATCAATTGGATAAGAATTATAAACTTTTGATGCAACCGTTGTGCCATTATGAGTTGTCGCAGCACACTTAATAGATAATTTTTGAGGTAGTACAAAGATACCCTTAGAAAATTCATCAGAAATAAAAGAGTGGGTGGATCTATAATCAAATTAACTATTTTCTACTTTATAATGTATGGTAATTCTACCTTTCACAACATCATTATCGTACACCACATTGCTGATAGAAATTGCATGTGACATTCCATTGTCATTGGATTAATGTGTTTGTTGATGTTGATCATCATAAAAAACCCTTGGATTAGGGCATTTATTAGCATAAAGCCCCATTTCCTTGCACTTGTAACATTTAAGTGTAAGATGTTCATTCTATGTAGCCTATTATTTGTTTAGATAAGTAGACATCTTTTTCCCATCACTGTGGCATTCAAATGCCTGATGACATTCTTTTTCACATTTGAAACATTTAATTATCCCTTTAAGTCAATTACCTCAAGGATTCTTTCCACACTTTGACTATAAGAGAAAAATAATCTTCTTTTCATTGTGGTGTTTAGATTTCCCTTTGATTCCATTTTATTCATCTTATCATAGCCATATGACTGATGGGTTACTCAAATTTCCATCTCATCCTTGAGATCACATAGATCAATTTCCTCATAGATATTGAAGTCCCTTTTGGATAACACCCTTCAAAGACATGGTTTTTAGCCAATAAAGAATAGATCAAACTAACTCTCTGGTTGGATAATATTTCATAAGCATACCTTACAAGTCTTCTAAAATTTTCTTCTTAGGTACCAATAAACTCAACAGACTTTTTCTTTAGTTCAAGAAACTCTTTCTCCAACTTTGTTCGCAGAATATGATGGATGTAATTAATGAAAAATATATTCATGAAATCATCCCATTCAATGGACACAATTTCGTCTCTTTGCCTCGTATTCTTGATTAGATTCCACTATTTTTTAGCTTCACCTTATAAAAGATATACTGCTATGATAAAATTATCAGGTTCAGAACATTATAGAACTGAAAATATATTTTCAGTGGTACTGGTCCATTGTTCAGCCACTAATGGATCAGTAGACCTGCTGAATGAGGGAGGACGCTGCCTCTTGAAGGATTCAATAGAATATTGCTCCTTACTTTGCTCGTTTGGAAGTCCTGCATGATTCATAGCTTGAGAAAGTTGTGTGAGCATGGCTATAAGATTTTTCATTTCAACTCCCATATCGCTTGGTTTCTCAGGGGGACAATCATTTCATTACCCTTCACATTCACATTATCAATGTTTCTTCAGGTTTCATCCATTGACGAAAACCCATAAGCATATTGTGAGAAACACAAATCATAATAGGAAAACGTCATAATAAAGAATAAAATTTCACAATTTATGTCTTATCATAGGTTATTCATGGCCATTTCTAAAACACTAATATTTTGTTTTATTCTTAGACATACCCATAGGGTTCTTACTAAGGCTTTCACATCCTAGTTTCCAAAGGATAACAATACCTTTCCACAGATACCAACTATAACAACCCATACATTACATTAATTATTATTTAATACTAATTGAATAATAATTATTACAACATGTAATGAAACCATGAAATGATCGTATAGTTATTTGTGTTTAGAAAATTGGAATCCTAAACAACTTGTTCATAATGAATCTACATTATCTCCTGTTTATTTCATCATATCTGGAGTCCTTTTTGGAATATCCTTCTAAATACCATTCCTTCAGTCCTGGGGAAAAGAAAACAAACAAAAAGGTGAGCTCAAATTCTAAATAATGGTAAAAAATAGAAATATCAATCATATCATATTCATAAGAACATAACATTTTGAAAATCATAACCTGCAAAATAGATCATAATATCCTAACAAGGGATAAATCATAGTAGTGAAATTTAATCCCAATAATCATAACATAAAACATGAAACATTGTGTCATACACACATAATAATAGAAAATCATTTCATATTAGTCAAGACTCATTTCCCAGACTATAATAATGGACAAAGCCCATTTCTGAACCGAGTTCACTCCTCGTTTCAGTCCTGTTTCACTAAACCGAATTAACATGTCGTTCCAGCCATGTCAATCTCATGAGATATAAATCTTTACCTAATGCATTGGAAGGACATATAGGTCCCACCCATATCATAATGTAACCATTATTATGTGTTCCAACAAATCATAAATCATACATCATAGCATAACCCATGTAATAAAAATGGGATTCATAAACATCAGGCCATCATAACATAATCCATACAAGATAAAAAGAGTTTATAAAATAATTTCGGCATAACATAATCAAATCAATGTAAAAATATGTAAAGAAACATAACCCTATATTATCGTAGATGGAAAATAATTTTCATTAAACACTTGTACTCCGTTCTTGAAGAAAATATCCTTTCTACTTCAAAAACATTTTTCCTTTTATAAAATATCATAAAATTCTAAACTAAAATTATTTAATTAAAAATAAACTTGATAACTTGTAAAGGATGCTTCATGGAAATAATGTTCTATGAGATCATAAAAATACATTCATTCTGCATAAGTTAAAAAATAATAATTTCTCGTACTTTGTTCGGTAAAGTCAAAAAGTATCTCATACTCAAAACGAAAAAAGATTTCATTCATAAAAATTACTAAAAATTAACCTATAGGTAAAATTGGATTTCAAAATTTTTAGGATGATAAAAATAATATTAAATATTGAGGAAAATGCATGTGGATGATAAATATTCCCCAGTAAATTCTGAAGTATTAACAATCACGTATAAAAATGAGATTGCGAGATTTTCCCATACCTTAGGTCTGATATGATTTGTATGTGTCTAAAACTCCTAAATAATGATTTAAATAATGTCGTATACATATTCCATAATCATACCCATTGTTATTATATAATATATGGTATATTCTTATCTTCTTATTAGTAATATATCTTTGCTACTTGTTATTCGGGTGTTTATTGCTTTATGATCATATGCATGTTTTATCGAATAAATTATTATTTATATTTTTAGGTTATAGCCACATAATATACAGAATTTTAGTAGTATAATATATATCATATTTAATCATTCAATTCGTTTATATAATCATTGTTTTTTAAAGATCATGCGTAACGAATCACATCGCATTGTGGAGATAGTAAGCCATACATACGTACGAGCGACAATATAATTTCCATAATTATTGAATGGTCATGGAGTGGATGATAGAATATATCAGAATTAATATCAATTGATAATAAGCATATATTTTTATTCGTTAATCCATTATAAAAATCCATGTAAGGTGGTGGTTGAAAACAAATTACACCATGATGTGGAGATGGTGTTCCGTACGTACGCACGCTTGGTGATTTCATTTTCTATAGGATGGATAGAAGGTGAAATGGGATTATTTCATATTTATAATAACATATATATGTATTATTGATACTGATTTTATTACTTTTTAATGAAACCGATAAATAATTGGATATATAAGAAGAAATAATTTTGGAAGGATTGGTAATGGATATTACCTCTTCTTCGACACATCTCTTCTAAACCTCCTCTTAGGGCACTACAGTTGGTCTTTGAAGAATATTAGGACCTCTATTATGTTTCTTGGGAAGTGGGGTAGGAAAATTGGAAGGTCATGGCCGATATTTAAAGCTACAAATTGTGTGAGGAGGAGATAGAGTATGTTTCCTTTTATAAGGGAGGAGAGGGGCACCTTTGGAAACATAAGAAATATTAATTTATAATAAATTCCATGCCCACTTAAAAAACCTCGAAAAATGGCCCAATTAGGAGACATGATGAGTTAGCGTTGTAATATAATCAACCAATATAATTTAGAAATGTTGTGAATTTATTTTAAACCTTTTCAAATTGATTTATCCTTATTTAATATATTTAATTTTATTTTTGGTAATAATATTCTAAATTTTATTTTGTTATAAATAATTTAACATGTGTTGTAAATTTTCCATAATTTGATACATTATGAAATATTATACCATATAAATTTAAATTTATAATTTTTAAATATTTTTTTGATTTTTTAAACAATTTTATAATATGATATTTTTATAAAATAACATTTGTGTCAATTTTGACACTATTCATTTATTTTAACTTAATTAAAATCTACATAGAGAATATTTTCGAAAAAAAATATTTAACATATTTATAACATGTCATATGAATATATAAAATTTGTGTATCACATTAAATTATTCATATAATATTTATTTTAATATTTGTAAACAATTTATCAGATATTTCTATCAATAAAATAATCTCAACATCACTATTGTTTCATCATTAATGATAACTATTTAATCCTTAATAATTTGAAATAAATTTAAATTATTTAGATAATTTTATTATATTTATTTGTACTATTCATGTTCAATGTTTTTTGAAGTATATAACTAAATTAAAATTATTAAAATTATAAGATATAAGGGAGTGACATGTTGTAACTTTTGTTGGTTTTAATAATAAGTTTATAATTTTCATATTCAAAAGTCCATGAAATGAATCTATTTAGACCCTTAGGTGATATGGGTTGTCTTTTTTCATCCAATATAATTTTGGCAAGTGTTAGGGTAATTTTATAATCTTATTTTTACCCTAAATTACTTAGTTTACCTTTAACTGTTGTAAATTAAAATTACCATAGTTACTATTAATAATGTCAAAAAAATAAAAGTAACCTATTAACATAATTTGGTCCCACTGAATCGAAATATGGAATAAATTTTTCAAAATTTAAAACATAGAAGTTTCAGTAATTAATTAATCCCATTGTTAAGACGTTGGGATTTAAAAGTTAAATGAGTGTCAAAGATTGAAATCTTTTTAGCTATGAATTTAATGTAATGTTAATGGTAATGAAATAAATTTTATTAAATGGTAAAAAATATTATATTTATACTTTAAACCATTATATTTTATCATTTAACAATTTAAATTATCTTAATAAAAAATTTGTTTTTACGAAAAATGTAGCATATTTTTACTATTCATCATAATATGAAAGTTATCAGATAAGTATCAAAAATTTATCCAATGTAAAAGTTTATATCTAGATTCAAAATAAGAAGTTTATTTTTTCAAATAGGACATCCAAAATTTTCAAAAATTATATTTAAAATGGGCGTGCCATCAAAAGGCGGTAAAACTACATTTTTATGAACAATACTTTTTTATCGGAAAAATTGATATTCATTTCATATATCATTCTAGAAAATGTGTAAGATGAATTATAATGTTATAAAATAAAAAATACAGTTAATACTATTCATAACGGCTAGTTCATATAATTATAAAAAAATATCATTGTTTAGTGAAACTCGGCATTGCGTACAACGCAAGTTATCGAGGAAGGTTGCTCTTGCGTGTAACGCAAGCCAAACTAGTGTTGTGTGTAGTGAAATATTCTCTTGGTGTTGCGTATAACATAAGACATTAAAAAAAGGACTTCTCCTAAAATATGAGGGTGTTACAATCTTTCCTCATAAGAAGTAATCACATGAATTTTATTGATCACACTTCAGATTGGGAATGTCAACAAAATACATTAGCATGTATATGTTTCTATGAATTGTTGATTAATTTGACACAAACATCAATGCCACTAGTTGTTTTCTTCTAAAAAAGATAAAAAAAATTATTATTATTGTACTATCCACTTGGTATAAGGTATGATTTTTGTAACACACTAAGTTGTCATAGTAAATTATGTTCATTAAAGTAATTCAATTTCTCACACTACACGCTACACCGAGTTCAAGGACACCACGACATACCAAACTAGCCGATCAAAAAATGGTTATGAATAGTATTAACTTAATTTTGAATTTTTTAAACTCCATATAACTTTATGATCCATATTATGTGTTTCTTAGACATGATATAAGAACAAATTCAATTTTTTAGAAAAAAGAAGTATTTTTCCATGAAACACAATTTTACCACCTTTTAATGCTGAACCTTTTTTAAATCCAATATTTGACAATTTTATTTATTCAATTTGATTAAATAAAATTATTATTTATAATAGTGAAATAAAAATTTAGTTTGGATAAATTTTTTATACTTTTCTGATAACGTTAATATTTTGGATGAATTGTGATAAATACTAAATTTTAATTAAAAACAACATCATTAGTCAAAATAATTTATTTTGTTAAGTTTAATATTTTAATGGGTTTTAGGAATAATTAAATTATATTTTTATAATTTAATCTAATGTTGGTCATTGGAAATTTTTTTTCATTTAAATTTGATATAAAGACATATCAATATTTTTGTAGATTCTACTTCTCAAAAACATGATTTCTAGTTTTGACATCAGGAATATGTTATAAAGTAATTAAGAAAACATAAATTTTTTAATTTGTTGATATAGAAAAAAAAATTTAATTTGAAATATCAAAATTATATTTGAGTTAATTTTTCGTATTTGTTTGAAAACAATCGATTTTTGGTGAATACTTGATAAAACTACATTATTGTTTAAAAATACATTTTATTTAAATAATATATTATTTTATTTATATTTATTCTATTTTAGAATATATTAAAAATGCATATATAAATTTCATTTAATTCATTGATGTCATTTTATAATAAGAATAGATGTATAAAATTATATTAAACTTTTTACAATATTTTACTCACATTCAAGGCACATTTCCAAATTTGCATAAAACCGAATTTTACAACTTCTGTGGATTGAATTTCAAAAATATGAGATACAAAGTTGACATTAATAAGTAATATGTGGTTTAAAAATATGAAAATCATTTTTGGTGAATAGTAACTTTTGAATTTTATTTAACACGGTTAAATGTAAATAGGCTAGTTAAGGGTAAAAATGATACTATAATTACCATAACACAATTCCTAATTCTATTGTATAAGTATATTTCGACCAAAATCAAAATTAGGATTAAAATATGTATCTTTTGGTCTACTTGAAGTATATTAGGTCATTTATTATTATTTTATTTAAAGAAGAGTAACAAGAGTTAAATTAAATGTTTAATAACTAAAACATTTAAAATATTGGGTTATACATAAGATAAAATCAACTATACATATTAATTAGAAAGCAATAAATATTTAATATATAATAATATTTTACTTATAATTTTTATACACTAAGTAATTAATTTTTATTTACTACATAATGATGTTCCAAGAATTACCATATTAATTATATTTTAAAATAATTGATATTATAAATTTCTAAATAAATATAAATTAAGAATTCTGATGAATTCAACTAATTTTATTAGTTAATAATACATGTTTGGGTTTATTTGATAAATCTGGTTCAATGTCAAAATGTTTTTATGACTTTCACAAAAACAAAATACTACATAGTGTCAAAATTGATATAAATGTGTTTTTAAAACTAATACGATTTTATTAATTGATATAATATTCATTAAAATATATGGATTGGCCAAATGACTTTTATAATGTTGTATATATTAATAATGAACCACTAGGGTTCTATTTTATTTTTATATTAAGTTTATTAACCATTTTTTATAATAGTACAAGAATAAATTGTAAAAGTATATAACAAAGAGTTTAATATAATGTTTGAGGTTAATATGGTGACTTAAACATATCTAAGTCCTATTGGCTAAGATGTTTTCGACCCATCCCCTCATTATCCTCTAAATAAATCCATTTGGAGCCATTAGAAAATGAAAATTAATTTACAATAAAATAATATTTAATGTTTTCTGAATGTGACCCTCACCTCTCTAATAAACAGGTACTTCCCCTTCTCATTTTTTCGCACCTCCAAAGACATTTGTCTTTAATAGTCCACACCCAAATATCCTCACAAATTTTTTTACTACGTCCTATAGGAAATCCTTTTATCATTAAGCAAACCTATGGAGCCCTTTCAAACAAATCAAAAGGTAGCACCCGAAGAAGAGGTAATAATTGCATCACCTCTTTCAAAAATATCTTCTTATTCCACTTCCAATTTCTTTGTTGTTTCCATACCAAAATTAATATCTCTAGTTCCCTCTATATACTATGATGTTATTAAAAAAATGTAAACCCATATTTGTTACTGTGTCCATCCTATTAATGAAAAATTCACCACATGTGCGTACTTACAGCTTATCGTCTCCACGTCGTGGTGTGGATGTTATTAAACAGTTGATTATTTTGATGGATTTAATTATGAAGTATAATTGATGTGAATAATAAATATAACATTTTAATGATTCTATTAATATGATATAAAATCCAATTAGATATTATCTCATCTTCAATTTAATGATATTTTTGCTCGTGGGTACATACAGATTACCATCTCTAGAAACGTGATGAGATTCATTCCCCCTTATAACCATTTAAGAAAAAGTATCATTTTATGATTATAAATATTGTTTATTAAATTAATATATTTATTTATTTGAATTAAATACATCATATCTATAACAAACATGACTTTCATAATAAAACATATAAAGGAAAACGTATTAGTTAACTACTAAAACAATGATACTACTAAAATATTCTTAACAAAGAAATATTAAGAATATAAAATATGATATCATATTTATGCATATTGTTCATTAATAATTTAATAACATTTATTTATCTATTATACTGGAGGTTAACATACCCTTGACTAAGAAAACGTATAAGGTAAGGGGTTTTCATCTGACTTTTTTTCCCGTGATGCTTATAATATATTTGCGACTATTAACATTTGTGTGGTGTATGTACTGCCAATGATTGAATTCATTGTGTAATATATTCAATTATATGGGAATTTAGATCATCATTGTATGATGTTTCCTTCATGTGTAGTATGTTATGTATGTTACCAAATCGGTTAGGGAATTTCAATGTTCAATTTCCACTCAATGAGTTTTATGAAAAATTCAATAATTATTTTAGTAAAAGATTATGTGAGAAATCCCTATTTATTTACTTATATAGTAATTTACACTCCCCTTTGTATTGATATACTTATTAAACAGATAATAACTGCATTTATAAATTCTCATGTCATCGATATGAACATGATATGAGTAATTTTAAATCAATTTCTCTTCATTGAGTTAAACTTCCATGTCATCTCTGTTATTTTTAAAAAAATATGTGTGAATAACCTCTTATAGATTTACACTAAATATCCAATCATATTTAGTTTATTTATATTTTTCACACATAATAATTTCATCTATTAATCCTTAACCTAACGATACAGTGTTTATATGGGATTTCATCTCAACATACTTTCCATTCAGGCTTCATTGTTTTTATGGACCAATTCACTTTTACATAGTTTATTTATTGTACATTGACATAATATATCCTGAATCCATATATTCTCAGGATATTATAATGTTTTTGTTACCTCAATTATTTTTTTTCATGCATCTCTCACTTGGTTTGAAACTCTAACTAAAATATAATTGATTTTTTTTTAAAATCTATTCTTCTAAATCATTCTCATTAATTCCTGTTTTTTAAAAATAGTTTTAAGTATTTATTTTGTTGGAAACTAATGTTTTAAAATTATATTACCTTTTAAATGTTTCAAAGTGGTATATAAGACATTGAATCAAAAATCTATTTTAAATCATTTCATGATAAAAAGTGAGACTGTTAAATGTTTTCAAGAAGAAAAAGGATATTTCTCTCAAATAAATTTGACAATTTCTTTCATATATGTTAATATCATTCATTAATTGTGATTGAGGTCAATTTATTATAATACAATCTTTCATATTGTATTTAATGTGTTCTGTTTGATAGTAGATGTGCTATTTTTATACCATTCATGCGTTACTACTAATTTATTGACATTTTGTATGCTAATTTTAATGAAAAGGTATAGATTTGGTTTCAACCTTTTAATATTAGGAATGAATTGGTCTTGATAATTGACAGGTGGAGCACTCTATAGCTCCACGATGCATCGATAGGTCTCATTAGACATACTACTGTCTTGGCATAAGGCCTTGACAAATTCTTATTTGTAGTCATGGAAAGAGGACTTTACAACATGGTTATGATGTCTAATCTTGTCCATTACATCATTATGAAATTAGATATTGATATTAAACGTGATTATTCGATGAGTAGAATATCTAGGGGAATAATTAAATGGAATTATTTCATTTATATTTTCCATATTATATTGATGTTTATTTTTAAAAGTATATGTATTTGTCTTATACTTTACGTTTAATTTTTATGGTAATTTATTATACTTTATGCTTTATTTCATTCCTTATTGAGAATTTGAGATAATTATTCCCCAGATGTGAAGAAGTATATTTTAACTAACATATAACAATAGGATAAGGGATATTGGATTGTTCAATATAGAGTCAATATTGTTGTATTTTATTTAAAAATGTAAGGTAGAACTTATGTATGTATCTAGTACTTTGAAGGATACTAAACTAATTGTTCATTAAAGACATGATCTATTGGCATCATGCCAATGTTATGTAATAATGCACCCAATATGGGTAGCAATAGTTGAGGAATTACAGTTGGTATGGAAAGAAGATTAGTACAAACCTTATAAGCTTGATTTAGAAAAACTCCGATTATAAAACACAACCCTAATATAGAAATTGAGAAATAGAATAGAAGAAAATCTAAAAAAATTAATAATGTAAATATTATGTGGGTTTTCAGAGAAATACATCGATGTATGGATACGAGCAGGTAGGGGCGTCTCTATTACTGATGTACCAAGGAGTGAAATGTCTGACAAAGAGTTTCGGTCGTGACTCGAGGTATCATGGTACATGACCATATTCATTTCTTCAATATTTTTTACGACACTGTCAGGGGATATGCTTATGATAATTTAAATTTTCAATAAAAATTTATTTGGCAGATTTTAATATAAAATGAGAATAAATAACCTTGGTTAATCCAATGGAGTTTTAGAATTAAAATAAGGTGTAATTATATTATCTAAATGATTTTATGACTCAAACAATGCATCGTTGTGTTATTCAATGGATGGAATCCAAGGAATTCCTAGTAACATTGAACATGATGTACATGGTGAGCATAATGATGGAAATGAGAAACTAAATGGAATGTTTATAGGTGTAAAAGTTATCACGTTCATGCCGAAGAAGTTTTCAAAGAATTTTATTAAAAATAAATTAATTAACCAACTCCCAAACTCAACAACGAAGAGAAAGGTGGGGAATGATTAGAGCTTTGGTAGTGGAAACAATGGGGAAAATAAAGCTCAATTCCCCTCATTATAGAAATGTTGAAGAAGAAACCCAAGAAAGTGTCTCAATGGAACAAAGAAATTCATTATATATGGGGAATAAGGACATAATGTAAAGAGTTTCTAAAGAAAATGTAGAGTACTATTGATGAAAATAAAAATGATCCTAAAAATACAATTAAAGTAATTTGATGTAAATGTTAGGGACTTTTCTAGTACACGAGTCAATTACCTATTTTATAAGATGACCTCTAAGTCAAGGAAGAACCTATGTGGAAATAAATGGATGGAAAAATGTCTGAAAGTAGGGATTGAATTGGATATCTATTCTATTTTATGT
Source organism: Viscum album (assembly GCA_963277665.1). Classification (NCBI taxonomy): domain Eukaryota; kingdom Viridiplantae; phylum Streptophyta; class Magnoliopsida; order Santalales; family Viscaceae; genus Viscum; species Viscum album. Next base: position 1,083,890,198 of record OY728156.1, read on the forward strand.
GTAACCATACAGTTTGTTTTGTGAAAAAGTTATTTGAGGTATAATTATCTTTTCATTTATGGATATAGTTATAAAGAACAAATTGGGTCTATATGATCCTTGAATTTGAGGCAATTATAGGTAATTAATTTCTGGGATGAAAATGTGAGGTATGATATAACATTAGTGGTTGAATTATGTTATGGTTATTTTGAAGAATTTATCTCATTTTTGGAATGTTATAAAATATTTTTTTTGAAAAATGACAACACGCAAACCGTATGACAACCCATCAGGTCAGACATAGCAGCAATAATTGAACCCACAACCAGAGTGCGATTGGGATTTATCACCTACCACTGGACAACGTGATGTCCCTAGTTAGTGTGACTAATTATTTTTTGTTAAATGATTTTATTGATCAATAATTAGTTTATTTGGGATTATATGTCTTAAAAATGGATATACTTAGTATAGGAAAATGATTTGCTGATTAAGTTATAAATGTTTTTTTGGAAGATGTTCACTCTATTGGGAACACTATATAACTAAAGAAAATTTAATACAATGGAGTTTAATTTTTGGAGTAATAATGCAATTTTTTGGAAGATTATTTTTTGATATAGTGATTTATGATATTAATGGAAATGAATAAACTATCATAGAGAATATGTTATTTGGTTTATTAAACATATGTATGTGAAATTAAGAGTAGTTGATTTTATTGGGAGATAAATGATTTTATTTACTATGAAATTCTATGTGATTAAATTCTTATGAGTTTTGGGATTAAATCTTTGTTTGGATTATATTGATGTATTTTAAGAACAATTTTTTATTGAATGGTATTTATTGATCTTTTAGAATTTTGTGATCAATTTTTGAAATTAAGATTAGTATTTTTTTCTATAAAGGATTTTCCATTTTGGGGATCATCAGATCTTGTACTAACCATTGGGTTTTGGATAATCTCTAATGAAAAGGGAAATATATAGTTCATCTTTTATGGAATATGTGATTATTGATAGGTTTATTCTAGCACTCCAAGTGTGACAATGTCATCTTTAATAGTCATCTTTGGGAGAAATGATTTTTTATTGGTAGAAATTTCTTAAAGGATGAATCTATACTTAAAAAGTAAGTATATCTCTTTGTGTTATTAATCAATCTCATATAAAATTCCAAAACTTTATGAAATTAATCTTAAAACAAAAAAACACTATGTGTTTACTTTTCATACTGAGAAACTAATGAACATTTGACCCATCACATGGTTGTGGTTTACATGATTTTGTCTTTCTCTTGACCATGTTTTTATTCTCACTCCATCCGAATAGATTCTTAATTAATCTTCCATATCCATGTTTTCCTACATGGAATCCTATAACGGGTTATCTGGGGTGACCTTTGCTGTACTATTTTTTTCTATTAATATAATAGTTTTGTTAACTCTTTCTCTCATGTAGGGATTTCAATGAAGTTACCTCGGTTAAATTTAAAATTTCAAGAATGTAATTTCCAAAATTTAAGAAGAATGTAACAACCCATGATTTCATATTATGTTATACTCTTTAATTTAATTCCATAGAATGCACTACACACAACACCGAGTTCAAACGCCCAACGACTTACCAAAATAGCCGTTCAAATAGAGGTTATGAATATTACTAACTGCATTTTGAATTTTATATACTCCATATAATCATAACATCCATATTATTTGTTTTATAGAAATAATATATGAACAAATTCAATTTTTTATATAAAATAAGTACTTTTAAAAAAATGCAATTTTACATCCTTTTAATGGAGAAACATTTTTAAATTTAATATTTGACACATTTATATATTAAATTTGATGAAATAAACATCTTCTGTAGAAAAGGGACATAAAAATTTAGTTTGGATAATTTTTTTTTGTTTTTGATAACATTCATATTTTGGATGAATAGTGAAAAATACTATATTTTAATTAAAATTAACATTTGAAATCAAAATAATTTATAATGTAAAATTATATATTTGAATGGTTTTAAGGTATATTTAGATTTTATTTTTATCATTAAATCCTATTTTGGTCATAGGAAGTAATTTTACATTTAAATTGGACATAAATGCATATGGATCTTTTGATAATTTTATTTCTCAAAATCATACTTTTTGGTTTTGACATGGGTGATTTTTTTAAAATAATTAATAAAACTTCAATTTTTATAATTTGGTGAAGTGACATCATTTTTTGATTTGAAATATCTATATTATTATAGAAGAAATTTATGATATTTTTCTTAAAATATTCAATTTTTGATGAATAGTGAAAAACAATGCATCGTTGTTTAATACAGATTTTTTATTTAAATAATTATTTTCATTATTTAAATTTCTTTTCCATAAAAATAGAACCAAAAAAACTATATAAATTCAATGAAATGCATTCAATTCATTTTATAACAAAATAAAATTTATAAAATTTTATTGAACTTTTTAAGGTCTTTTACCCACCTTCTAGGCACATTTGTAAATTTTCATAAAACGTAATTTTACTACTTCTATGGATTGAATATAAAAATTATGAGAGAAATGATTGACATCATTAAGTAAAATTTTGTTGAATAAGATGAAAATAATTTTGTTGAGTAGTGTCATTGGAATTTTTTTTACCACAGAGAAAAGTAAATAGTGCAATTAATGGTATAAATGATATTACAATTACTCTATCCAATTTCCTAATTCTATTGGATAAATTTATTTCAACAAAAATCTACCATAAGAATAAAATATGATCCATTTGGTCCACTTGGGTTATATTTGGACATTTATTATTATTTTATTTATAGAAGAGTTAAAAGAGTTATAATAAATGTTTAATAACTAAAACATTTTTTGTAGGGTTATACATAAGATAAATTCGACTATAAATTTTCAGTACAAATATAAAATAATTTCCTAAAAAGTTATATTATTTATACTTTTTAGTCATTAAATTGTTAAATTTAATTATGACACAACGATGATGTAGTAATTATGTTATTAGTGAAAGATTAAAATAATCGATATTATAAATATCCAAATAAATGTAAATTGAGGCTTCTAGATGGATTAAAATAATATTCATAGATAATATGATATGATAGGGTGTATTAAATAAATATTATTTGAAGTGATAATTTTTTTATGACTTTCACAAAATCAAAATACCAAATAGTGAACAAATTGACATAAACATGTTTTGAAAACAAATACAATATTTTTAATTGATATAAAATTCCTAAAAATTTATGGTTAAGGCATAGGACTTATATAGGGTTAAATATATCAATAATGAATCACATGGGATTCTCTGGAATTTTTATAGCATGATTATTTACCATTTATTATAATGATACAAGAATACATGGTAAAAGATAACCAATTTAACTAAGAGATATATCTAAAGGTTATGGTTAATATGGTGACCTAAAACTATATAAAATTAATTAGATTAGAGGGTTTCTTCCAATCCCAACATTAGCCTCATAATAAATCCATTTTTATCTATTATAAATAAATAATAAGTTTATAATAAAATAATATTTCAAGGTTTTCCTAATGTGACCCTCACCACTCTTATAAAAGGGTACATCACCTTCTCATAATTTCACACCTCCAAAGACATTTGGATCAGCCAAAACATACACATATGTCCTACCAAATACTATCAGTACATCCTACTATCCTTTCATTGATCATAAATCAAACTTAAGGAACACTTTTGATCAAATCAAAAGGATGCACCCAAAAGAGTTGTAATAATTTCATCATCACATTCAAAGTTATTTTCTTCTTCCACATCCTCTTTATTTTTTGTTTCCATACCAAAATAATAACGGAAATACATTTTACATAATGATATTATATTTTAAATTTGTTACAACCATATTCATTATTCTATACATCCTATGAATGAAATAGTCAACATACCTGCATACGTAAAACATAGGGTCTCCTCGTCGTGGTGTAGTTGTTATTCAACACTTCATTATTTGGATGGGTATAATGATGATGTATAATTGATGTAAATAAAAAATAACATATTAATCATTAAGTATATATTATATAAAATCCAATTAAATATGATCTCACCTTCTATTGGATGATATTGTCGCTCGTGTGTACGTACAAATTACCGTCTCCACAAACGTGATGAAATTAATTCCCCATCATAACCATTAAAGAATAATTTTAATTTTATCAATAATAATAATGTTTAAGAACATAATATATTTTTGTATATTAATCATATAAATCTTATTCATAAAAAACAAGACTTAGGTAACAAAACATATAAAGGAAAACAAATCGGTTATAACTTGAAATAATTATACTACTAAAATATAATAAACAAAGATATATTAGAGGATCATATATGATAAAATATTTAGGTATTTCAATATTTAATAATTTAATAACAATTATTTTACTATAATAAAGGATGTTAATGTACCCTCAACCAAGGAAAAGTACAAGGTAATGGGTTTCCATCCAACTTTTATTCCTGTGAGAGTCATGATATATTTTCAACTATTACCTTTTATGTCGTGTATTTACTATCCATTTTTGTATTCTATGTTTAATATACTTTAATTTATGGGTATTAATATCATCATTTTATGATCCTTCATCAATGGGATATATGTTTCTTAATTTACCAAATCAGTAAGGGAATTTCAAATTTTAATTTCCACTCATTGTATTTTACACAAACATCGTTGTTTATTTTACACCATGATTATGTGTTAAATCCCTATTTTGTTTACTTATGTAGTAATTTCCACTGCCATTTGTATGGGATTACATTTGATACACACAACCACTCTATTTATAAATTCACTTGACATCGATATGAACATGATAAGAGAAATATTTTCTCAATTTCTATTCATTGAGTTCAACATTCAAGTAATTGGCTTTGTATTTACAAGAATTTTTGTGAATGCCCTCTGAATGATTTGTACTGAATATCTAATAATTTTTAGTGTATTTATATTTTTCAAACATAATTATGTCATTTATTTATCCGAAACCTTACAATACAGTCTCTATAAATGATTTCATCTCAACATACATTCCATTGAGACTTATTTGTTGTTTTGTGCCAATTCACATTTATATGGAATATATACTGTACATTGACCTACCATATCATGAATCCCTTTATAATCGTGATATTATAATGTCTATATTAACTAATTTTCTATTCAATCATCTCTCATTTGGTTAGGAACTCTAACTAAAATATTATTTAAAATGTTTTAAAAATTAATTCATCAAAAACATTCTCAGTAGTGCCTATGTTTTAATACATCTTTTAAGGATTTATTTATGTGGACATTAATGTTTTAAATTTAAAATTCCTTTTAAAAGTTTCAAATTGGTGTGGAAAACATTAATTCAAAAATCTATGTTAAAAAGTTTCTTGATAAATAGTGAGACTTTTAAATGTTTTCATGAAAAAGGTAGATATTTTTATCAAATAATTTGGATGATAATTTTCATCTATGTAAATATCATTCATTATTCATAATTGAGGTTAATTTAGTATAATTCAATATTTAATATTGTATTTAATGAGTTATGTTTGACTGTAGATGTGCAATTTTTATAACATTCATGGTTTATAGTTAAAATATTTACATTTTTTATGCTAGTTTTAATATGAATTTTTATATTATGTTTTAACTTTTTCATATGTAGAACTCATTGGACTTCATATGTAATGGCTAGAGCCCACTCTAGATCCGCGATTCATCGATAGTTCTCATGAGACAAACCGGTGTTATGACACAATTCATTGACAAAATCTTATTTGTAGTCATTGTAAGAGTCCTTGAATATGTGGTTATGATGGCTGGTATTATGAATTCCATCATTATGAAATAATCTATTTCTATTACATGTGATTATTTGACCTGTAAAATATCTATTTCAATAATTAAATTCATAGTATTTTATTTATATTTTCCTATTATGTTGACGTTTCTGTTAAAAATTCATGGGTTTTATAATTATACATATCCATAAACGTTTATGATTATTTATGATTGTTTCCTTAATATTGATATCCTTATTGAGCATCTGAGCTCATCTCATTCTTAAGTTTTATTTTTCCCTGGATATGAAGAAGTATATTATAAATGACCTATAGGAATATGCTAATGTATATAAGAGTTTTCAATGGAGACACAATATTTTTTTCATTTAATAATGTTTTGTAAAAATTATGTATGCATATAGTACGTTCAAGGATACTAAACAAATATATCTTTTGAGACATGATCTATTGTGATCATTCCAATGTTATGTAATAAGGTACATACTCTGGTTAATTATGTGTCGAGGCGTTATAATTTTTCCTAAAAACATTAAGGAGATAATCACATGAATTCCCATTGATTATAGGCCCCTTATGAAAAAATTTCACAATAAATATTGAGTCAGAGAGAATAATAATACTCATAATTTTATGAATAAAATGTTTTACATTGAGAAAAATTTTCATCAAGATATCATAATTTTCTAATTATATATTATCTATGAATTGTATCATTATGGAACCATAATTGAAAAATATCACTACCCCGTAAACTCTATTCATAAAAATTATCAACATATCTAAATTTCATGTCATGTGGGATGAGTATCCATACTCATGAATCATGCTGCTATTGTTCATTAAATCTTCCAAAATTAATTCTAAAAGTTTGTCTATCTCAATCACCATTTTTTATCCAATAGATAGCTGAATAAGTTCAGTAAAAATGAATCCATCAAATTTATTTTCAAAATTAATATTTGAAACATACTAATATTCATAATCCATAATAGAATACCTATTTTCATGTGTAATACTTCTTGGTCGAATGGATTTGAAATATGCCACAGTTTTATTTTTATTTTTACCTCATTTCATATACATACAGTGATGAGATTTTTATACCAAGATAGAATAATGAAAAAAATATCTAAATAAATTATTTATTCTACATGATGAAGGATATATTGTCATTTCCATTTCCTGGCTGGTAGGTGCTTCATGATCATGATTTCATCCAGCCTCTTCATAGTAAGACACGATATGGATTAGAAGTCCCTATAATTGAAATTTCATCAGTGGAAATGTTATTTGATTTCCATTCGTCCTAATGTACACTTCATTTAAATATTAATTTCACCAGAGTACTTCTCAGGATAAATGATGAATTTTTCATCACTCTTATTTCTCTATTCATATCCATATCTATTAGGACACCAATATATTTTAAGTATGTCTAAAAATCTTATTCCTTTACTATTTTTCTCATCCTATTTCAAACCATTTATGTTTCTATATCATTGAAATATCAAATTTAATCCATGAACAAAGTTAATTTGTCATTAAATTCAATCATTACTCCTTCAAAACTATGATATAAAATTTCTAGAATCTCTACCTTAAATATTGATTTTTCAAACAATAATTTCTAATTTGATACAATTAATTATTAATCAATATCTCTACAACAGAATTGTCCTCTAACAGTTCAAGAAATATCTATTTTCCATAAAAAAGAGATGACTACCAAAGAATGATTAAAATAACGTAGCTTTTATTATCACTTAAAAAACGCTGATAAAAGACATGATAATGAATTTATTTTATATAATGGATAACAAATACCCATTAAAATGGGTTTTCTTCAGCATTGATAAATTGGTTCCCTTATCAATGATAATAAATAATCTAATAAAGGTAACTATCGTCAGCAATGAAAATAGAAATAATAAAAGGACCCTTCAACATTTCTATTCTACAATGGATAAAGGAACCATTTTTCTATTGACTTAGTATCTCATATAAAAGGGCCATGATTTACTTTTTAGGTAAATTTATATCATACTCTAATTGTTGAAAAATCAAAAAAAAAGTTTACAAATATAGAATATATCTGAAATAAAATTTACCACCCAAATACAAGAAACAAAATATTATAAAAAATTCAGTAATTTTTTTGTAAAATTACATGTGAGATTGAAAATTATCACAAATGATAAAAAAACATAAATGATAGATTTTTATTGGCCCATTACCATTGATCATTCTATTTCTGGTCAAAAAACCTGATCTCAAGCAAAAAAATTTAAATATAAGAATGATAATTATTTGTAATAAATACAATAATGAACAAAATTCTACACAAAGTGTCAATTTCAAAATACACTTTGAGTCAAACAAGGAAGACCATGAATTATATTGTGTTTCAGTGGATTCTAATACATGAATCTATTTCATGTATATCACCAATTATAATATCAGGGTAAATGACTAAATATTAATAAGATAAAAATGAAAATAAATTAATAATTAAATAATAGCTATGAAAATTACGTGGAAGGAATCTGTGGTTTGATTCTTGGATTTGGAGATGTGTTGTGTGTTTTAATCTAAAATGGAAAATATAAATTGAAAACACACATCATGAGTAATTTTAACCAAATCGAGTGTGTCATGACCTGTCCCCAAGGGCCTGTGCCATAACCACCCCAATCCCACCTTCCATAGGTCTATGGATGGCGACCAGCATCGAATGGTGTATTCCCTATAACCCAGAAGGCATTGCCTTTATAACCTGTAAACACACACAACAAGAACACATCAAGATGCAAATACAAGTCAAATGTATAGAAAAAAAAGTGATAAATGAAATGAGGGTCAGAATACAAGCCCAACAGTAATAGTACAAGTACAACTGAAATAGAATACAACTGAAGAAGAAGAATGGCGGCTACTGTGTCATCCTCCGAGGTTCAATCCTAATTGGTAGGTACAGATCGCCTCCTCAGCACCACATGTCTGCCTGTCTCCTCTGTGTAGTGTCATGGCGTATGTTCCACCTTTGGGCCAGGTCTAGTCCTAGAACCCTCAACCTCAATCAGTGCTTTCTATCATCTGAACCAACCCCAACAAGGTGCGGGAATAGCTTGAGAAGGGTTGAGTATAATGATACTCATTAGGGACCCCAAGACCCTTAAGGTCTAACAAAATCCAAAACGTTAAACCACAAGTTCTAAAATCAATAGAAAACCCTACTTAGGTATATTCCCATACATATACCTAAGTAATCAATTAATCCAACTCAATCCTGAGTAAATTATAGAGACCAACTCAATGCCTGAAGCTAAACTATTCCAAAATGTAAGGAATACCACATAGGTAAGTACCAAACATGTACACCAAACAGAATAATACCACCAATGTATTACAAAAAATAAAAGTACCACATTGGTACGAACCCATCTCACACTTGGATTTATTCATAATAGGTAACATTTCAAAAACCTAGGTGGGTGGAGAACTCCACCTCCATCGGTTCCAGTGGGCCGACCACATCACCCATAGGCGCTTCCCAATAACCTTGGACTGCTGAGGTACTCCTTCTGTCGAGTATTGTCGGTATGTCGCGTCACACAGAGGTGCTCTGCACCATGGGTTTGCCACATCACACAGAGGCTCTCCCCCTCGTGACTACATAGGTAATCCTCTTATCATGTACTATGGGTCTACCACGTCTCACAGAGGTGCCCCCCACTGGGCCTATCAAGTTACTCTGAATCAAAACAGTCAACAATCGTTATGTCTCAGCTACCTACTAGGTCTCCGCACTACGCTCTCACTTCTCCGAGTGGATATGATGCACAAGCTACTAGTTGATACTCCAACTATCATGAAGTCCTACGAAGATGTATCTCAATGATCCGCCACAACATACAGGTCTCAACGCAACATATGGCGCGTCAATCAGACACATGGTCTGTGAGTTATTAGCATTTTAGTTCTGAGGGCATGGTTGGGTTCATGCTCAATCCAACCTGACCATTACCCATATAAATCCAAAACTCTTGTGGGGTATTTCAAAAAGACCATATCGCTCCATGATTTCCAGCACCACTGACTGTTCATCAAACAGACGTCTGTTGAAAAAGTTATGGCCAGAATGATGATATTTGGTGGTAGTGGGCCTAGGATTGGCCCGGCCCGGTCGAACCGTCTCGGCCCGACCCAACCTAGGAATACCATGTTCGGGAAAACTTGACATGACTGTCCTGGTCCAGCCTAGCCCGTTGGGTTCATCCAAGCCCGTTGGGCGGCCGGTCCTGCTTGGTCCATCCCGACAGGCCGCGAGGGGCACCTGAGGGCTGTCGGGGGCCGCAAAGCCACGAAGGGTGCTGTGAGGGCACAAGGTCGTGGGGAATCATATCCGGGGATGGTGGTATGGCCACGAGGATGAAGTCCGTCACCAGGGTGGTGTTCCGGCCTTGGGTGGGTAGTCCAGCCGGGGGCGTCCATCTGGGAGTGGGAGGCAGTCCGACCGTGGGGCGATGGTCTGGCAGTAGGGCGTTGTGGAGCCGTAGATGGCGGCGGTGGCAGCGGTCTGTGTGAAGGCCACGTGGTGGTGGTGATGGCCGTGGGCGGTTCATTTTCCATCATCATGGTCAGCGGTGGTGCTGATAGCTGTTCTCGTTCCACCACCATGGATTGTTGTTGTCCTCCACCGTTGCGAAGAACACCACAAGATTTGTGGAAGGGTCAGCCCATGTTTGTTTGGACCGCACCCTCTGTGTTATGGTGGTAGCATATAGCTCATCAGTAACATGAACATTAACGTCAAATCCTATCATCCCACAATGATTATTCCAAACCCACAAAATAAAGAGAAGGGATGTATGGGAAGTTATAAACAAATAGAAATAAACCCCTACTTTGTTCGCTTGATGGCATCTACGAGGTCGCGAAGACGTAGAAAAATCATTGGGAAATGATGGACTTTGGTTTCCTCATCTTTTTCCTCGATTGTCGGGTTGGGAATCGTTGGAGATCCATCGATGGTGTTTGGTGAAGAAATCGTCAAAGGATAGGTGTTCTATTTTGACGTTCTTCATTGGATATCTTTTCTCCCAAAGATCCCCCCCTCCCAATTCCACCAAAAATAAATGGTAGCACCAAAATAATATATTTTGTTCTCTGTTATGTATGTTGGTATATAATTTAAATTGGGTTAATAAATCTCATTGGTTGGAACAATTAAATTGGACTGTTGGATTAATTATTGTGGATGAGGGTTGGCACAATTAATATTGGAGGAGTTGAAGAGGCTCTCCCACATTTAATGTTGGCGTTGAGAGGTTTAGGCATCAGGTGGTCCCCACCACCATATCCTCTCATGGGAGGTTAGGATTAGGTGGTCCCTACCACCATAACCTCTCATGGGAGGTTATGTTCTTGTGGTCCCCACTTCTTAACTTCCACATGGAGGTTTTAACAAATAAAAATAAAATCCACACAATATTTATTTTTATTTTATTCATTCATGAAAAACCCAAAAACAAACATCCACCCTCATCCAACTGCCATCGTGGTGAACATTTCATTAAGTGAAAACAGGAATTGCAAGTTCAACAGTACCATCAGATATTAATTCCGAGCACCGGTTCAAAAGATAGAAAACCCCACTAGCACGTTTACTGAACATACCCAAAAAAAAGTTCCGAAATTCATTCCGGGCACTCCGGGCATCAGAATCACATTCCGTCAATTTTTGCAGGCTCATAAAATTCTCATATATTTAAAAAATATTACATGGAAATTTAGGTTCTTTAAATTATCCCCACCATAGATAACTACATCCCCTTAAGCCACAACTCAAACTATGGTAAATGGTGGGGGTACTAAGAAAGCATCAGAGCCTCTCACTCCCATGGGCCCTCCTGGAGGTTCTTGTGCTGCCAGAGAACCCGCACAAGAGGTATTGAACATTTATGAAGGACCTGCTTGTGTTGATACATAGTCTCTACTGGAACCTCTATAAATGTCTCCCCATCATCGACGTCTAGCTCTTTATGGTGGATGTTATGAGAAGGGTTGTGCACATATCTTCTCAACTAGGATTCATCGAAGACGACGTGTACCCAGTGCAACTGAGTTGGAAGGGCTAAGCAGTATGCCACCTCATCAAATATATTGAGGACTTAAAAATGCCCGATGATCCTCAAAGATAACTTTTAGCCTATGCCAAATCTCCACAAACCTCATTGAGGTGAGGCCCGTAGAAAGACGTGGTCACCATCTTCGAACTCGAGAGGTCTACGTATCATGTCAGCATAAGACATCTGCCTACTCTGTGTTGTCTTCATCCACTCCTGGATGATCTGCACGTTATCGATGGTAGCCCGTACAATCTCTGGTCCCACTAGTGCTGACTCCCCTAGGTCAGTCTAGTACAAAGGTGGTCTAAAAAGTCGCTCATTCAATGCCTCAAAAGCCACCATCCCTATGGTAGAGTGGTAACTATTGTTTGGTGAAATCTCCACCAAAGGAAAGTGATCATACCAACTACGACTGAAGTCGATGACAAAAGCACGCATTATGTTCTCAAGGGAATGAAGGGTCTGCTCAGTTTGACCATCAATCAGAGGATGGAAGGTGGTGCCCAATCGAAGCTATGTACTAAAAGCCTCCTACAACCCCTTACATACCCAGGAAGTAGAATGTGAATCATGATAAGAGATAATCGTCTAGGGTACACTATTTAACTATACAATCTATTGCACATATAGATGTTTCACACATTTTATTGAACATTGATCTCTGATCAACCAGAAGTGGGCCGTCTTGGTGAGTCGATCGACGATAACACATACATAATCATGGCCTCAGGATGTATGTGGAAGTCCTATCACAAAGACCATGAATATCCCATCCCACTTCCACTCTGGGACCTCTAAAGGCTGAACCAATCATGCTGGTACCTGATGCTATGCCTTCAATTTCTAACAAGTGGGGCATCGAGAGACAACCTCTTCAATTGCTTTCTTCATTCCTGGCCACCATTGCTGTCGTTGGAGATCCTAGAACAACTTCTCCACATATGGATGTACTGCTAGAGAGGATGTCGGTAACTCCCTAAACACTTCCTCCTAAAGGGACACTGGTACTATGGTACATCCTCTGAAGAGGATGAAATGCTCCCTATATTCATAAAATCCATTTGGTTCCTATCATGTGGATGTCTGAAAACATCGTCTCTAGCAATCAACATCCCTACTCTGCGCCCCCCTAACTCACTAATGAAGTGTGGGAGTGACTATAAGATATAGAAGAAATTCTACTATATCTCTATCCACAAAGGATATCTACAATGTGGCATGCTTCTCCGTCGCCTCAACTAACAGCTGTAAACTAGATCTCCAGCTGAGTGTATCTACATCAATGTTTCACATCCTAGGAGTATAGACTATCTCAAAGTCATAGTCTTGGAAGAACTCAAGAAAACGTTGTTGTATCTAGTTCAAGTATTTCTGGGAGAAGATATCCCTGATACTCTTGTTATCAAAGTAAATTGTAAAACTTTCACCCATCAAATAGTGTTACCACATCTTCGAGGCGAAGACCACTGCAACTAACTCCATGTCATGGGTAGTATAGTTATTCTTGTGCTATCTCAGCTTTCAGGAACCAAATGTGATTAATGCTCGCTCCTGCATCAGGACACATCCGATTCTGGTCCCTAATATGTTGCAGTAAACTACGTACCCTACGTCCACCACTAGAATCCTCAAGATGGGGGCACTAGTCAGCCTCTACCTCATCTCCTAAAAACTCTATTGGAATCTCTCTGGCCACACGATGGGTTTCCCCTTCTTCATTAAGTCTAACAGTGGTGGTGGAACTCTGGAGAATACTGGCACAAACCCCCAGTAATATTCAGCCAACCCTAGGAAACCTTGTACCTCTACCCCACTCCTAGGTGGCTCCAAATCAAGTACCACCTAAATATTTTCTAGATCTACCGAACCATTAGCCTTCGATATGAGGAGTCCTAGAATGTGAACCAATTGGATCCAGAATTTGCACTTCAAGAGATTACACTAATGCTGGTGCTCTCGGAGTGTGTCCAATACTAGCTGAAAATCATTGGAATTCTCCTCCTTAGTAGTCGAGTAGATCAGAGAGTCATCAATGAAGACTACTACAATGAAATCAAGGTATGTATGAAATTTCATGTTCATGAGTCCCATGAACACTACTAGAGAGTTTGTCACACCGAATGGAATATCCAAGAACTCTTACTGGTTGTACCATCACCTAATGGCCATATTCTTCACATATTCATCTTGTACTCTGAGCTGGTGATAGCCTGATCTAAGGTCTATCTTTTACAACTACTGTGGTCCCTTCATCTGATCAAAGAGGTCATCAATCCTCGGGAGTGTGTACTTGTTCTTCCCAGTCACCTGGTTCAGGCGCCGGTAGTCAACAATAATCATCAAGATCCCATCCTCATTCTTGGAAAAAAAAATCAGACCTACCGATGGTGAAACAGTATTCTGGATGAACACTTACCCAGTAAGTCATCCTATTTTTCCAGCAGCTCACAAAGCTCCACGGGAGCCATCCTATATGCGGGTGTAGATATCTCTATGGTCTTGGGGTAATAGTAAATGTAAAAGTCCACTTATCTGTGAGGAGGTAGTCCTAGAACATCATCAAGGAAAACATCCATTCACTAGTCCACAACTATAGGATAATTTAGACTCTCCACATCAACAGAACTGATGGTAAGGCTGGCCAACTGATGAGTGATCGGCTGCACATTCATCCGGGTAATTCCATCCTATGCTGCAAAGACTCCTTCTCACCAGTGATGGTAAACCTTCTCCCATCCATGTGGACACACCACACATTGTGCCTAATATAGTCTATCAGAGCATGGACTGTAGATAACCAGTACATACCCAAGATGACGTCATAAGGCCTTGATGCCACTACTATGATATCATAACCGATGATCTCGCCTCGTAGAGTAAGCTCACACTACCGACACCAGTGCGTAATCATTGAATATACTCCCATAGAAGTTTCTAGTAGTAAAGATCGAGCCAAAGACTCCATCGGAGTCTCTGATCTCTTAATGAGGGAAGTAGCAATAAAAGAATGACTAGAACTGGTGTTTATAAGTACTACAACTAAGTTGGGGAAGACACAGATCTTTATTCCTTGTATCATCTCTCGAGCGCCGTGATCATAAGTCTCAACTTCAGGGAGCTGAGCTCTCCCCTCTCCACCTACTCCTTGTGGTCGGGGTGGACCTTCATGTGGTGGTGGTGGAAACATCCCAAATCATCACCCACCGCCAACTGCATGGCCAACTCCCCTGTCACATCCGACTAATCAATGAATAACTCCTTGGTCGATCCTCTTTCTTTGCCTCGGCTATCCTTTGACCGTCTACGGATCATCCGTATGATGGGTCAGACAGTCACGAGCCATGTTATCTCGCTTGTTGCATGTGTAACACTGCCCACCCCTGGTATAACTGGCTCCAAATTGGGTTCCACGCACAACCGATCTTGAGTCATGTAGTCTTCCACCTATAAGTCAGGTCCTCTTGGACCTCTACAACATCATATCCTTATTTTTTATTTTGTTAATTTGATATTTATATTAAAAATTCTATACAGTTTGAAAAAATTTAGCTAAATAGGTTAAAAGTAAATGAGTGCATCCAAACAAATAATATAAATACACTATAAAATGTTTCAACAAATTGGAAAGACTTTTTTATACCTTGATCAATCCAAAGACACCCCAAAATTATTTATTTTTAATCATTAGATCCATTTAAAAAAATAATTGTTGATTTTATAGAAATGAAATGGTTATTCCCCAAGGAACCCATTTCTTCAATTATAAAAGGGAAACACTTCCTCCAATACATTGTTACATTTTTCATTATAATTTCTATTTAAAATATTAAAAAATAAGAGTAATATAATTATATTATCACAATTTGGCCAATTTTCAATAGAGGTCACCTTAAGGCCTTCACATTCGATGAAAACACTATGATAACAATAAGTCTCTTATGTAAGAATTGACTTTTTCATAAATTTTTCCCCAAATATTTAATTAAAAATCTTTTCTACCCTTACCACTATAATAAAATAAATAATATTTTTATACTAATATTTTTTAAATTAATTGATTAGTGATTATTTATTCCTATTGGTTAGCTTATAAAAAATATGATTCTTCCGTGAATACGTTCAACTATCCCCACTATGAGAAATGTGTATCATTTTTCATCACCCCCAACCATTGATGACATTAAAATTATAATATATATATACATATTACAAATATATATTATAGTTAAAATATTATAGAAATAATTGAATTATTTTTCCACATTTTTCAACATGGTCAACACACACGTGGTTATATGAAAAAATGTCCAAACGAAATCTTATAACATACATAAAAAATAAATATATACATTAAATAAATGGACTATAAAAATAAATTTTCTATTTTAGGTTAATTTAATAGAAAATTGATTGTATAAAATAAACATAAATTGGGTATTCAGGATATTTGGTGTGTGTTCCAAAATAATATACAACAAGGTAAGGGGTTTGTTACAAAATGTCGTTCATTGGGACATATTTCCTACTATGAATCTAATTTAATTTTTGTGATGTGTATACTAATAAATTTCTATTTAAAATAATTATTTATATTTATTCATGGTATTTGAACCTAAAAATCAGTCATTATATCTTTTTTATGTGGTTTTACTATAATGTGTTTTACTCCATATGGTTTTTTCTCAAATTTTCATAGTATGGAAATATATAAACCCCAGTTTGAGGTATCAAATAACCACTAATTAGACAATTGTAGGTACAAATACTCAATTAATTTGATTTCCACAATAATTGGGTGAATGTTGTGATTCCCAAGACTTAAAAAATTTATGATAATAAATACCAAATAGTTGGGGATGTATTTTTGTTTGAATTAATAGAGTCTGGTAAGTGTGTGTCAATGGAATTCAGGGGTTCATACTGAGTTTAGAGAAATTATATGGTAGTTTAATATTTCATCTAAGACTCTATAGATTTTCAATTTTAGGAATGTTACACACCATATAATAGATACATGACATATAATGTTTTCTAGTCTCATATCGTGAGTGGAGTACACTATGTGAATGATAACAAATCTTATAAGGGTTAAATGTCGTGTAATGTTAAATGATCAGTTTTGAATAATATAATGATATCGTGTTTTTAGTTTTAATGAGTCCCATGGAATACATGATATTTAAATGGTTTAAATTAAATTTATATTCATATGACCAGGATTTTAGGGATCTGCATTATCTGAATCATATATCATTCTTCTAAAGCCTTCTATGCTCATGACCTAAATATCACTGGATTACTGGATAGGCAATATTCATTCAAAATTTATTCATTTGGAATTGGAAAATCAGTTCATTTGTTTTGAAACTCTAATGTTAAGATATCCTATCTTCTTCTTAAGCTGTTTGGATCATGTCTGTTTTGTCATGTTTTAATGGGTTTTCAGGATCTATGGTGTTGATTCCATTGATTATACTCTTTATTTTTTATTTCATGTAGTTTTCAGTGATAATAACCAAATGATTGTACTGTGTTGGGTGTGTATCTGTGATGTATGTTGTGATATTTCCTATTTACCATATGTTTTGATAAATTGAATCAATTATGATATATTTTGACTGATTCATGTTCCTCCATTTTAATTATTGGTTTCATTATTGTGGTTAATTCTATTTCATTTATGTGAGACCTATGTTTTGATATAGGATTTCACTTTTCTAGAGTATTTTGGTGAATTTTATTGCTCTTGTTTTTGATAAATTATTTTCTTAAATGAAATGGGATAATATGAAATATTTTTATTCGGTGTTCGGAACATAGTTTTTTTATAAAATATGGAATTCGCCGTGATATGGTAAATAAAAAATGGTTCTACAATGAATTGTGTAGTGGAATTCAAATAATTTAATGATAATATGGATTGAATAAATGGTTTGTAAAATAAAATAAATTCCATTCCATTTTTAGTTCGGTGAATTCATAGTAATAGGATCTAACCACTATCAGTGGGTTTCCTCACGAGGCTTTCCCTTACTCCATAGGCTTATTATACTATAGAAAAGTTATACATTTTTAATTTTCCTTTTGGGGTGTTCTTCTTCTCTTTATGCTCCACTTGTTTTTTACTGTCTTGTTGCACACATTATTTTCTATGTTTAAATATAATTTTCCCACATGTCCTAACCTATTGTGATCCTTGGAGTGTTATTTCTTGTGTTTCCTGGTTGATTTGAGTGATTTTTATTTCTAGTATTTTTATTAAACTTCTATAGAATTTATATTATATATTATGCATGATATGGTTATATATGATATTTTTTAGATATATATTTTTATAAGAAATTCATTAACTATTTCACCTACTTAATTTGGAAATGTTGTAAGGGGGGACTAAAAAGGGTCTCCATGATTTTGAGATAAAAAAATCTAAAATGTATATTATACCATGTTTCTTTATAATTGGGAATTGTTAAATTATTTTTGAAAGACATTATATTGAACATCTTGTGGAGAAAAATCTGATCTTATTATCTCATAACATTACTACCACAGTGGTTGTGCTTATACATGGTTATATCATTCATTGTAGTGGATGGAAAGGCATCACAATGTGGTGGGAGGTTTCCCACTATCAAGGTTTGGTATATGGTTGGTGACATGGTATGTGTTTTCCCACTCTATCAGATGGAGGCTACTAAAGAATTTGTTTTAGTGTTTTTATACGTTTCTATAAGACTTGTCTCTTTTTTATTATTTTCTCATTTTTCAGTTTTACCTCTTAATTTATTTATTTCTATAATATATATTTATATATATTCAGGTATTCCTATATTTTTCTTACTATACATGTCTTTATATTTCAGGAATTTTTCTTTAGGTTGGGTAAAATCATTCCCTCTATTTGTTCCTTTGATTCCCCAGTTTTTTTCACCATCCCATGGGGATTGGGAATTCCTTTCAGGAATACAGTAGATAAGGCCATCTTCTAGTTTTGAGAATTTATCTATATTAGTTTGAAATATTATAGTGTCATAAGTGGTATTTATTCAGTATTCCTTGTATTAGGATATTTTTTTGACATGATATTTGATTGATGGAACATGAGAGTTAGATTTCAGTGAGTTTCTAGCTTGCTCATACCATGATGAGACACATGTTACTACGTGACATAGGGATGTGTGTATCTACTATTGATTCATTATCCATAATAATTTTTTTTTTGTGTTTTATGGTTTAAATAGGATTTATTATATCATATTATGGTTTCTTTTATTTTTGTGTGGAGCATTATGTCTCCAAGACATGTTCAGCAGGTTCCTCTAGAGTGTGTAATTGATGGTCTTTGGGGGAATCTTCCATTGAACTAGAATTTTATTGAGGCTCTTTGGTAGGTAGTAATTGATGTTTATTAGATTATAAGAAAATTTCATAACATATATTTTTAGGAACATCTTGGGGATATAGGGGACCAAAATCTATCAAGGGAGTTCTTATGTGAGATGCCTCACTCCATTAATTGTATGAATGAAGCCCAAGAGAAAAATTATTGGCATAAAATGATTGATTAGATCCTAAAATTCCATATTATATTTAAGAGTTTCATTGATAATTATGAAATATAAATACTTTAGGATCTTGGAAAGAGACATATTTATTACATGGTACATTATTATGGGTATATGGGATTGGACTGTAAGGGTTTTAAGACTATCTTCTTCCAGTAGTGTTTTTTATTTGTCCTTGTTAATGGAGAAGCCTATAGTGTTATTATCATTGCAAAAAAAGTTTAATTTATTATTGTCATACACAAATTTCATTCCTGAGATGGTTCATTTTACACCAGTGGATGTAAAAAATTTACATCTAAATACTAATAATTATACACAATGATTCTAGCTGGATATCATATCTTTGGTATTTATGCGTACTATTTAGACCTATGTAAGAAAATGATGGATATATTTTTTTAAAATTAATATTTAAGTCATGTATGAATAAAATTCCTCTTCTCTTACACCTAATATATGATTATGTGGTTTTCTAAGGAAGATGATCCACTGTATGTATCATTGTAGGAGTTGATAAGGTGGTTCTTGGTTGAAAGCCTCTTCGACACCACCAATTATAACTAGTAGTGTTCCCCTGGCATTATATCAGTTTCTCATGGTAAGACAAAAACATTGTTCTTTTCATACACATTTATGAAACTATTAAATTAGTGTACATTATGTCCATCATTAGTGTTTTTAACATGTTATTTCTAATCCTTGAAATGGTCTCGTGTCATTTTCTCGAAAGGATACTATGGCCAATGATATTCCTTTATGAATTCTTGTCTCCAACTATTGGAAATAGTAGTGACGCACCTTCACATAGTGGATTTTATTTCTTACAGAGGTATATTTGGGTCCAACAATTGTGATATATATCATATTTATTGCATATTCTATATTAATTTATTCATTTAATGAGAGGGATTCCAACTTGTAATATTTATAAATTTCATTAATATATTCCAACACCCAATCAACCTCATGTACTTTATTTTGGAGATATACATTCTTTTTAAGGATGTGAAATATGAGGTGTTTTGGTTTCCTCATTTTGATCTATCGATAACAAATGTGGAGTTCGTATAGGGTTTTATCATTCTTAATCTAGATAAATTTTTATTCATCTTAAGGATTCATTTCCATGTTTCATATAATGATGGGAAATTTTTCTATCATCTATGTGTCTCATTCCTTGTTTCCAATGAGATATTACATGTGTTTCTTTGTGAGTGAGATATAAGGAGTAGTCGTATTGGGAATTCTAATCCAATGATTAGTAAAATTTAGGATATTTTATCAGATGATCCTATGGACAGGTATTTTGTTTTTTAACTTCATGTTATTTTTTCTCATTGAAGATTTTTTCCCAAATAATTTCACTCAGATTCCTCTAGGGTGGGATGTAAAGCTTATATTT
Organism: Viscum album; assembly: GCA_963277665.1. Classification (NCBI taxonomy): domain Eukaryota; kingdom Viridiplantae; phylum Streptophyta; class Magnoliopsida; order Santalales; family Viscaceae; genus Viscum; species Viscum album. The sequence continues at coordinate 1,083,911,147 of OY728156.1, forward strand.
TTCCTGGTGCAATGCACATAGCCCATTTCAATAAATTACTATTTTATAAAACTATAAGAGAAGAAAGAGAATAATATTCAATATGGATTACTATATGGGAAATGGTTTTGTTCTCCCAAGTGTTTTTCATGGGTATCCACAGTGCATATTTCCAAGAAGAAATATGGTTCACTCAGATTGTGCATAATCTTTTAGAAGTGAAAATATGTAATAATAATGAATCATTTTTAGTTAAATCATAAAAGTTGTTTTAGAAAATTGATCATCACTCATGTAGGAATCATCTCAGAGTTTATGAGTTTAATATATTGAAGATGCATTTCAGAAGATGGTTTGAACATTATTAGTATTTTTGGAATCCATTTGGTTAGTAAATATTCCCCTATATTTGTTATGGATATTATGAATCTAATATTATTTCAAAATGTGGATAGATTTTTGGAGGCCTTTATAAATGATATATTGATTTTTTCATGATGGAGGGGTCTGTATGAGAAACATTTGGGTTTGATTATGGTAATACTATATATTTACCATCTTTATGTAAATATCTCCAAATAAAATTTCTTAAATTATGATGTTATGTTATCATAGAACATGATTTTTTTGAATGGATTATTATTTGACCATTAAAAGCTAAATGTTTTTTTATATTGTAATGACCCATGAATTGTCGGTGAGATTTAGAGATTCTTGAGTATTCCGGCATTTATTCATGGTTATTTCATTAATTTCTCAATATTGGAATCAACATTAAGTCATATTACTAGGAAAGGGGTGAAATTTATATTGGAAGCAATGTTATTTTGTTCTTTTTTTGAGTAGAAAAAAATTCTAACATCAGCTCATATTCGGATCGTTGTTGATCCCAGTAACCGTGTGTGGTTTACAGTGAATCTTATAAAACTTTTTTAGGTTTTTTAATCATGTTGGATGATCTCCAAGTTGATTTAATCTTTCATTAAATTTTACCAAATCAGAATAATTATCCCACTAATGGTTGATAAGATTTAGTAGTTATTTATATTCCTATGTTTTGGCTGCATAATGTTTTAGGGAATGATTCGAATACATTAGATATCATAAGAGATTGAGATATACATTTTCAAAAAAATATTTTATTATAAAATATAGAAAATTGATGTCATATCTTATGAAATTTTACATCTATATAACCTACAACCTAGGGAATGTGAACATTATTTCAGACACTCATATCATGAATTTAAAATCATATGAGGTTTAGGAATCACAAGTAGAGTGGAACCTTATAGGGAATTTATTTTTTGCATCTATATTATTAGGAAGATGTTTCTAGAATATATCTATACATTATTGCATTATCACCATCTCCCCTTGAGTCCATACCTAAAGCTAATAATAGGATAAATACTTCAGTGGAATACGATATGTCTTATATGATACAGATACTATTTTTAGTAGATATCACTCATTGAAAAATTTATTCTTGAGTTTTCAGAATACTTTTTCAAAAGAAATTAGTGAGGATAACAGTTTTGATTTCTTCTCATGGGTCTCCATGGTCTGATTATCCAGGAGATAAGAAAATTTATTATGGCATGAGACAAAAAATTTGGTGGCTGAGTGAGAAATGTGATAATAAAGATTATGTGTATCATTGTTACACAATCAAACATATTTAGTAATATTATATAAAACCTTTAATTATTCCATATCCTATTTTATTACTAGTTTAGAAATATTATGAGTTATCCATGGATTCGACAAATAGATTATCGTGGAAAAATTGTGGGAGAACATAGATTGGGGTGGTTTTTTATGAGTATCGCATGTTGGAACAATTCATTTTGATTAGGGATGCTGATATTGTTGATGATTTATGTAATATGTGTATACAAGTGGTTTTGAGGACATATAGGGTTACTTATACCATTTTTTTTGATTCGGGATCCTCAACAGAATTTCATGTTAGAGAAGTGACTCCAAGGCGTGATGGGGAATAATTTGTTGTTGAGTAAATCATGTATTCCAGTGATAGATAGTCACACATAATATGCTAATCAGATCATTGAGGATATGATCTCTGCATGTTTGTGGGATTTTATCGTACCTTAGATGATCCTTCTAGGACTGGTTGAGTTTTCTAATAAAAATATATATCAATCATTGATAATATTAACACCATTAAATTAATTAAATTGCATATGTAGATCACATAATTGATAGGAAGGGGTGGTAAAATATTTATTGGTTGTACAATGATTAGTTTAAGACATATTTGGGAGGATTTGACTTACATGTCGGCATCTAGAAACAACACATAATTGAAAAAAAAAATACTATGTAGATCAATAGAATAATCCTTCGATGTTGTATATAAGTTACCAAGAATTACGTAATGTTTCTCTAGGGATGGGTCACCATAATATTGGAAAACATGTATAGTTGGATTTGATATTTGTTGGAATACTTGGGTTCCCTAAGCACCTTGGGTTCTTTATCTGTTATCATTGTCATTTAAGATAATGAGTATTCATGATGAGTTCTGTGTATCATAGATCATGAAATACCATGCTAATACATATAATGTTCATAGTGGGGATGTTATTGAGTTATTGTAATATATTTTTAATATTTCCCATAATATGGAAATCATTGACTATCATGTTAATGCCTGTTGTGGGATGTTTTTTCCATGGGTCAATTTGTTATGGCAGAATGGATTAGTTTTCACGAGTCATTTGAGCACGATTAAATATTTATAGGTCAATGTACTTGATTCTTTTCCACAAAAAATTATTTCACATGAAAATTAATGGATTGATTTTATTATGTTTTGGAGTTTCTAACATCATGTTACCCTATTTCAAGTAATTAAATTACCGTTTCCTACTTTCCCTATTTTCTGGGTGAGTATTGCGATTATAGAGCATAGAGAAAATTAGCTGGTCAAAATATCATAATGTTTTGAAATGCATTGTTTTTTGAAATCATGGATTCTAAGTATATGTGTGTTGATGGATTTGAGTGTTTCATCCAGAATTCAGAGAATGTAAATGTTGGAATTTGGTTTTATGTAAGAATATGTTTTTTTCTTCATGTAATAAATTTTCAAATTTTGAAAGGGGTAAAAAAGGTGTAATTGTTTTAAAGATATAGTCATGAGTTGAGTACCCAATGTGAATGATTGCACTCTATGAAAGGGTTGAAATTAGGTAATGTTAACATATCATGTATTAATAAGAATGAGAAGGATTTATTAGTATATATGAGTCTCATCGATTTCATAATATGTAAATGGGGTACATGACATAAACAATGTCATGAATATGTATTTTAGGGAGCTTTATCAGGTGAGCCTTTTTTGTTTATTCTATAACCTTCCTTTATATTGACCAATAGCTCTCCATTGGTTATTTTGGTATCATACATTCAGTCAATTTTTGTACATTTGGTAATTAATAATCATGGATGTTTTGTTATATTTTTCCATTTAGGATATCCATTCTTATTCTTATTGACTTTGATTATAGAAAAACCATTATGATTGCCTATTGATTTTTATGATCCATGATGTTGATTATGTTTATTATCTACATTATATGTTGTGAGATCATGATTCGGGGGACGATTCCTTATTGGTTGTTTAGTAGAGTCTTTGAATCATTTTGGTATGTAGTGATCATTTCTCTATTCCAATCCTTTAGTTATGTTAAATCAATTATGATATATGATGATTGATTCGAGGGCCTAGATTTTGGTTATTGGTTTCTATCTTGTGGTGGATTATGTTCTAGGATTTGGTGACCTATCTTTTGAGGTTGGTGGTTGTGTCTCTAGCATGTATTGGTGAGCTACATTTTCCCAGTTTTTTATAAAATAATTTATTAAATGTCATGTCATGATATAAGTGAATTAAATTTTATATGTTGAACTATTTTTTATATAAAATATGGGATTCCCATGGTATATTGAAATGAAAGGGGCATTCAATGAATCGTGAAATAGTTTTTAAAAATTATCTAAAAAGCCTGATACGATAAAATAGGTTTGATGAAATGGTTGGGAAAATAGAGCACATTGGATTCCTACGGTATATTGGTGGAAGGTGTAGTAATATTCCTCTTTAAATGTTAGAGGGCTTTCTCATTGTTCATTATACTACTCCCTTTTCACTTTGTTCTAGGTACTTTAGAGACCTTTGGGGTTCACTTTCAAGGGGTTTCCTCTACTCCCTATTATCAATTCACATTTCTAGAGTCCGAATTCTTGTGCGGCTGTCTATGATTAGGCATGAGAGTCCATACCTATCATGAACTAGTGTGACCTTGGTGGGATGTTACCCATAAATACCTATTGATTTGGGTATTTTTTAATATTTTAATTGTAAAACTAAATATTTGATAGGATATGTGATTAATTATTTAGTTTTATTTGATATAACATTTTTAAAATACGTATATGAAATGCATTAAATCATACTTAAAATCACTATTTGGAAACGTTGAAAAAAGGTAAATTAAGCTTTTCCCCTACTACTGATGATAAAAATGATAAACTTTATATCATGAATTGTTTTAATTAATGTTGAGAATGTATGTATTATTATTCAAATACATAATATGAAACACCTAGGTGAGACCCTACTAGGCATGTTAGTTAACACCATATGTACCCCTTCGGTGGTGTATAGACTAGGATAATTGTTTCAATATAAGAATTGGAAATATGTATTAGTAACGTGAAAAGGATTTCAATTAGCTCGGATTAGGTTGCTGGATGTTGATATGGTGTAGGTATTTCCACACTATCACAAGGAGACTATTATAGTAATTGTTTTAGTTTTTTCTTACTTTATTATTGGATTTGTATCTTATAGATTGCTTTTAAATGTTTTAAATTTTATTTCTTCAATTGGACTATTTATATTATTAAATAAATATATATATATTGTTCTATAAATATGTATATATTGATTTTTTGATTCGGGATGGGAGATATCATTCCCTCTAGTTTTTCTGATTCCCTGCTGATAGTCTCTAGTATGTGTGGATTCAGAACTGCATTCTAGTAAGTGGTTGATCATTTTAGGTGCTAGTATTATGAGTTTATCAAGGATGATTAGTTCGTTAAAACATTAATTTACACATTTTTTTCATGGGATACATTGGTTTTGATTATGGTTGTTTTTTGATGTACAAAAAGGGAAGCATCTGAATATGGTTATTGGTAATCTCTACAAGGACAATATCAACTGAAATAATGGTTTTTCAGTGTAAATACATATAGACATATGTTCCTGCTATAAAAAAATTACATAAATTTTTTTAATGTTATAAAATGGGTTTTTCAAATAATATTTATTGGGAGATTGGGTTTTTTGCGTTAGTGGCCCTCAATGGATTTACGAGTTAAATTCCAGATTAATAACATAAATAGTTAGGGCACAATATTTTTTTATTTCGGAAAGAAATTTTAAAATTTCACATGTTTCCTTCATAATATTAATTTAAAATGAATTATATATGATATTTTCATAGATATTGTATATTAAAACACATTTTGAAAAAAATCTCTGATTAGTTTTCAGGGAAATCAAAAAGTATAGTTCAATTATTCATTCTTTGATTGGATCACTTTGTGTTATCTATATTGGAATTATATATTTGTTTCTGATACCAAGAAATATGGGATTGATTTTTTTTTTTGATTTCATTGTGTGGTTTCTAATGAGGGTGAGAAGGATAGGTTTATCTATTAAATGTTCCAACATGATTTGTGAATTCATAATAAAGAAATGATAATTTCCCCCAACATTATTATTCTTGAATATGTTTTAATTGATCTTCATAAGTTTTTATTGTTCTTATATTGGAGATATATTTAGTAGATAATGTGAAGCCCCTTGTTTTGAATTGATTTAAAATGGTATGTATTAATGATTCTGAAGAATTATTTTTGTTTAAATTTTTCAAATGATTTGGTTTTATAAATATTTTTTTGTTGAACTATTTTTTATAGATAATGTTTTTTGAATACATATTGATTAGTGTTTATAATGCTCTCTATAAGGCCTTTCTTATATATACTTGGTGCTCAGTTCCCAGTAGAAAATAGCAGTTTTATATCACTGAGTGACATATTGGGGAAAAATTCTTTTATTAACATGTTTTTTATAATCATTTGACATTCATATAAAATTTGGTTTACAGATCATGGATCTTAAATAAAAAAAATAATGTGTAAGAGAAAATGAATGTATTGGTTTCATTAAATTTATTAATATAATTTCAGTCCTTATAAAAAAATTTTCATTATCAACCAGGTTTTATATATAATTTTACAAATTATTTTTTTATAGTTGGATGTACTGGGAAGTCATTGATGATATCTTACTAAGTGCTATAGTCACCACACATAATATAATGTTCAGTGAGTTTGTTTATGCCAATATTGTGATACCTAGAAATCTATTGTTTCATACATCTCAACTGGAGACCCATAACTTCATGGTTGGGTAGCTAGTGCATGATCTGGGGTGTGTCTTCATTTTCATTAGGGATGATTCCAAATATGGGTTAATCTCATTCTATTTAGTGCCTTATCTACTATATCTTATTTATTTTTATTCTTTTAATATAAAATTGATATATATATGTATTAAATAATTTAATTTGATATATTATTCATGCATCATATAGAACAATTTTATTATTATCATCCATTTAGATGGTTTTTTCTTCATATTAGAAAATATTCCCACAACATTTCATTAAGTCCATTGGAAATTTTTTAATGCTTTTTGTTTCCTATTATTTTCACCTTTAGTTAGTAAATTTTTTCATATTCTTAATTTTATGGGGAGGATCATGCCTTAACCTATGGTTTAAGTCTTTTAGTGCCAATTATTGTTTTTAGTAATGAGATAAAAATGTTTGAACAAGAAATGTCCAATATAATTTTTTTATAGAAAAATAGTATATGCTAATATTAATGATACCATATTTTCTAGGTAAATAAAATTTAACACAATTATAGTAGAGATTTCATATCTTCTTTAAGATTTTATTCATTTATTATTGCATATTAATAATTATTTTAAAGACATCCCACTATCACTATATTGTTCATCTACTATTTGATTTTTTTGGAAAACAGCTACTTTTATTAAAATGGTTATCTGGGAAATGAATTTTGCAATATTTTTTTATTATGATGAATATAATTATTTATCATTATTAGTAATACAATCATGAATCTAATCCTAATTGATAAATGTTTCAAATGGTGTCTTTTTTTACATATAGAAAATTTCACCCTGAAGAAACTATACAAATCAGTTTGAAGAAGATGTAGAAAATGTGGTTTCACCCAAGCCACATGTGAACCAATGACTCTTTAAGAGTATTATGACTGAATTTTATGTCATTGACAGAGATAATAGAAAGATGAAATGATTCAATTAGATTATTTAGTATTTTTTCAGACCTAGAATACATCTTTTTGGATAGGATTCAGAACCTTATAGTGGATTAGGGTGCCTAAATAGAAGGAATTGAATATTTTTTGTTCATGGTACACTAATAGAGTATAGTATTATATGGGAATATTATATATTGTATCATTATTCTTCCTAATTTCTGGATTTTTATTTCAATACTAATTCAATCCAATGACACATGTTCAAGGATTTCTATGAATTTTCATATAAAAATTTATACCTCCAATCATTCATAATATCGTGAAAAACTAATTCCATCCATTTGATGTAAGAAAAACTCTTTGGGGTACATTCTAAATCCATGTTTATGAACATATTATATTTTACACTAAATGAAGATTATAATTTAGTATTGATGTAATGTATCGTTGAGTTCATAATATGGCCTAAGATTCCATCTTAAATAGTCCTTCATAATATTACATATTATAGAGTGAAGATTAATAAGAAAATATTTAAATAAAGGGATTTTCTAAGGAATCCTATTAGCGGTAATCAATATATTCCAATGGGGATAGGGTTAAAAAAAGAATATTGAAAAAATGAGTTGTTATGTCTATTATTTGAGTGGTATTGCACCACATAATTAGAATATAAAATATGTAATTTTCCAAAAATATTTGATGATAAAAATTTTCAACTTATTCTGGACCATTACCACAGATAAATATAAAATTTAATAGAAAAATATGGAATTTTCCCTACAATATCAAGATAATAAATTAAAAAAATGTATCATACATTACAGACCAATAAGTGGAACACACTAAACTCAGTCTCATCAATAATATTTTCATATAAAATTTCCCCATTTGACTAGTTTTCAACCAAGAACAGAGGAGAAATAGAATGATTCCGAGAACACATCAACTATTCAGTCAAAACCTTAGAATTAATGAAAGTTATATCATATAACATTTGAGTGACATTTTAACATAGTACAATAGGTTATTCAGAGTGAGAAACTAGGTCCCTATATTGTGAAAGGATCCATTATTCTAATATATTCTCTTATGAACGTCTTATTTAACATGTTTTCATAACATTATATCCTTTCAAATTCCATTGATAAACAATTGGAATATCAAATTGATATAATCCCTCATGTCATGAGTACAAAGACAACTTTTTTGACAATGGGTGATAACATAATTTAAATTCACATCAGGTTTTTTTTACAGTTGAAAAAATTTAGTTTTTTAATAGTTTATATTCAAATATATTGATGTTATATTAATTGATGGTGTGGACTAGTTGGTGGGTGGTAAGGCCCATATGAATTTTCATGATGAACATGCAAATTTTACATTATTAGATCAGGTTCTTCACCTTTTCATGGGGGTTTTTGATATAAATACAAGAACAATAGAACCATTACTGGTGGTTAATAGAAACATATAAAACTCGTTTTAGAATTTCCCTTGAGATTGATGAAATATGGAATGGGACTCTTCAAAAAATTGATTTATTCCAGGAATAATTTCAGAAAAAATATGGGGTTTAACCCAATAGGGGAAATTATTTCACTATAAACCAAATCTAAGGAATTAGCCACATTTCACTAAAATCATAGTGAAATTATATGACTCATTTTTTAAAATTAAATATTATTATAAAATAGATTGAATGAAAGTGATTCATTATAACTTGATAATGTACTTAGGTTTAATTGTTTTTATTTGTAATGATGTAATATGTTACTCTCATATTAGGTGATTCTTATCAAAATTAAAATCATTTAATGCTTAAAAATTGAGAACATCTTGTTCGAATAAGGGATTTTTTATAAACTAAAAGGTTCAAAATGGTTCTCTAATAATTATCAAAAACTAGTATACCATTAATATTGATTTATATGAGAGGATTTTATGAATATTGATTTTTATATTCACTATAACCATTCTGAATATGTCACCAATGCCTTTGGTTTGGTGAACACACTGGAGGTTTTCATTACAGTAATGAACCATATCTCCCATATATACTCAGATTCCATTGTTGTAATGTTTTTGACGATATTTTGGTATAATATAGAAATATGAATAACCATTTGAAGAACATTGAAAATTAACAAATTAAATTTCAATAATACTGTTTATTTTATGTTTTCATAAAGTGAATCATCTAAATCAATGATTTCTGATTTTTTAGTAATTTCATTTCTAAAAAATAAATTCCTTTCAAATAAACAAGATAAATGTAGTATACTCTTGGAGAACTTCTATTAATGTTCTTTATGTACACATTTTTCTAGTATTAGCATCTTTTTATCACTTATTTTTTTATATGTCAAAATAAATTATTACCACATGAATTTTTGAACATTAACGGTATTGTATTCATGTTGAATGATGACAATTAGAAAACCATTTTATTACTCAGAACTCATCTCACTAAATAATGAATCCTAGTCATTCCAGAACCTAGTATCATATATGAGTTATATTATGATGCATTTGGATCATAACATGGTTGTACTCTCATGATGGGAGACCATGTTGTGGCCTATGAATTAAGTAAATTTGGAATGATTTATAATAATTAACTTAGAAATGAAATATAATTACTTGCATATTTTCATTCCTTAAATACATGAGGCATTACAGCATTTGATAAATGTTCCATGTTTTCACTGACCATATGATTTTGGAATAAAACATATTTCATTGATACATGAACATGAGTTAATGAATACAAATAGAGTACCATAATATGTTCAATATTGACTTGGTATACCCTAATAGATAATGGAATTCCATAACATATGCATTGAATTTGAAATCATAAGACAATATTTTCAGATAATCTCATAACCAGGGAATTTGACGAGATATTTTTCTAGTATGCATTAAAATTTTCATAAATTTTGTGACAAAGAATTTTTTAATATAATGAGTCTTCTTCCAAACACTATAATTTAAATAAAATAAAGTCGTACATTATATCAAAATAAAATTTCTATTATCTTAAACCAAAATGACAGGTACGGTTCTAATGAATACACAAATGATGAATACACATTGTTATAATTTCATTATTAAATTTTAGATCCAGAATAATATTAAAAATGTATCCTTATGGAATAGAACCATTCAAAATGGTAAATTCACCTAGAAATTTAGAAAATGTACCATGGTATAAAATTTCAATAATTTTGGAAGGTGTTAAACTCAATATTGTAGAATATGTGATGAAATGTCTGACATGACATCATTTAAAAGTGGAATATAAATTTTTAGAAGTTATACAGTAGTTAATTATTATAACATTATTGACTTGGGAGGACATTATATTTGATGTTTTTATATACCAATCATGAATGTTGTGGAATCGTGATGTTATATAAGTAGTAGTGGATGGAATCACTAATTCAGCACATGCAATTACTACATGTGAATCCAATAAGTTACATGACACTGAAAAATTATGTATATATTATGATTTCCATATTAAATGGAGTTAAATATTTAGTTTTATTTCAATGATACCACTATTTCACCTCTTGATTTTGGATATTTTATAATGGGCTCTTAAAATTCAAATGGATCTGAGAACAACATATCATCCCAAGGAGGAAGGGTAATAAAAACACACTCTTAAGTCATTGAGTGTTATTCTTAGTTAATTTTTCACTGAAATTGGGTGTTAATGAAAATATGTTATTCTTTTAGGTGAATTCCTTTATGTAGAAATTTATTAAGAGACAATAAAGATGGCCCTATTTATTGATTTGTATTGAGATCATTGTAATTGTACATTATATTGGGAGGAAAAAATGAATTAAATCATTAATTAAACCACGTATTATATATAAGTCTATGTAATTTGTCAAGATTGTCTATAATTGGATGCCTAAGACACATTGAAGAATAAATTTTCCTATGGATAATCTTCCCCAACCACTATCTTTCGAGGTGAGTGACCATGGTTTTATAAATGTGTCACTAAAACATGATCAAGGAAACATTGGGATGGCTAAGAAGTTAGAACCATGATATTTGGAACCATTCGTGTTTATAGAATGGATTAGATCAAATATTTACCATATGCAATTACCACTAAGATTCTGTGTGTTGCACAATGTAGTCGATGTTTCTCAACTGTAAAATTAGTTTCCTGATCCATGGCATGTGATCAATTGGTGTCATGTTACTCTTGATATGGATAAAACCTTTATCCATGAACCAGAATGAGCTATGACTTAAATGGAAATAAATCATTAAGGATTATATATATCCATGATGTGACTACTATGTCATTATTTTCACATTCAAGAGGAATCATAAAATGCGGAAATCAATATACATAATAGATTTGTTGAATTTTTTGAAAGAAATATCGATATACAGCTTCTTAAGGATGGAAATCATAATGTGGGGAGAATGTAAGATCTCACCCCTCAATTTCATGTATTCTATTGATTTGTATTTTTCTTGAAGTCATTGGGTTATATTCAAGATGATTTTAGTGGGGGAAAAAGGGATGAACATGGATCCCGGTGATCTGAGAATCATCTATAATAGTTTACTAAATAAATTTTTGTTTTAGTATTTAAACATTTTAGGTTTGATGATTATTACATAATACCCATTTATTTTGTAAAATTGTTATCAACCATGAAATGGGTGATTATGGAAAAGTAACTACCAAAGGGTTTTTTCTTTTCATATGACCAATAATGTATTTACAATTATAAATCCCAATAAAAACACTAAATTGATATGGCCCAATAATTAATATTATTGAAATTTTATTTAAAACATCATATTATACTTTGTTACATTAAATAATCTTCAAGGTTTATACTATATGATTTCATTGAATGTTTTTTATTCTATAATTATTGGAAAATTATTGTGTTTATTCAATGAATATTGATAGTTAGGGTTTTATTCCCCCTAATCATTTGTGATCTCATTCAATTGGTTTGAATGGAACCATATATCAATGTATCATATATGGTACTTAGGGATTCTAAATCAGTTAATGAGATATTTATGAGTTTTTAATGGGGGTGAGAATATTTGGTTAATCTATAGAATCGTGTAAGATCCATTAGGAAAATTATATCGACATTGGTGGCTTTCCATCTACTCTAATATCCAAGAACATGTTGGCATAAATCATAGTCAATAGTTCTTCTGATATGGTTAGAAATATATTCATTATTTCATTTGTAAATCCATTGATTTGAGGTTATTTAGAAAGGTTACATTTAAATATTATTTTGATATATAATAAATAGGTTATTTAAATGGATTTTTATAAAAAACATTATTTGTGGAAAACAATTTGATATTGATAAAGGATCAGGAATTCATGGTGGGTTGTGTTCAATTTTAATTATATGAGGCCTTGTTGAATTATAATTTTATCTTGGCATCGAGTATAATAGAACAAGGTAATATTACATTGAGAAAACTAGTTGAATGATGGATTTCAAATCTTGTGGTTTTTAGTTTTCAATAAAAGATCCCATGTTTTTGTGTTTATAGAAAATGGATTGGGTATTCAATGTGGAAGTTGAATGATAATGTTGATGGATTGATTTCATTAAATTTTATCCTTTAAAATCTTTCATTTGAGTAACATTAATGATATTAACAACCTTATTTTTATGAAATGTTCTAGTATATCAGAGTAATAGTTTCTTGTGTATTGACGACATTTGGGAAGGAATATTGAGCTGTATACAAACACCTTTCATTTTGTTGTGTTTTTTATTTCATCTACAATGTTATAGAGAATGGTCTTTTGTTTACTTTAATAGTTATGATCCTTGATGGTAGGGACCATTTTCTAAAGCTATAACTAGGGATTTTTTGTTCCTTGGTTTGGGATGGAGCCACATTATTTCCAATTTCATTCTATTTAGAGTCTTTTATATTCATTCAAATCTCCTTTTTCACTTCTACAGTGATATTGTGATATATTTGTATTTAATGTAGTTGGGTGATTAATTTTTCATAAAAAATTTAGCTGATATTTATTATACTATACTGTTTCAATTGTTCGTGTGTTAATTATGTAAAGTAATCAACCAATAGAATATAAATCCTATTGACTTTATTAATATACTTTGGTGTCATTAAGACAACACATAATGTTACTTGAATTTTTCATATACTTAAAACTATGATGAAGGATGTGGAATTTAAAAGAAAATATTATATTTTTTCAACATATATCATTTATATGTTGTATATAATTTATATTTCTCCTATTATGTATTTAAATACTTATATTCATGTTATTTTCAGTTCATATTCATTCTCAAACACTTATAGTTATTTTATTTTAATGTCACTCAAACAATAATGGATTTCATGTAAATTTCCCATTCTTTGTGATATAGTTTGTATTTATGAACCAATTATTATTTATGTAGTGTCTATACTTTCTATTTGTAATAATACATCATTAATTATCATATATTCATTTCATTGTTCTATTTAATTTCATTTTTTTCATTTTATGTTGTAATGGATTGATTTCATAATTAGTTCATAAGTGATATTTTTTTACATAATTCCTATTTTTTAATGTGTTCTTTATCTTTTCAGCTTTTTGGAAATATAATTCCCTTGAATATATTTTCTTTTTTACCAAAATTACCTTATATATATAGCATGTAAAATATATATATTTCACCTTATATGTTATACATGTTATTATTTGACTTCAAAATTCTTAGTTTTAAATAAATCTAGTTTGGCGGAACTACCCTATTTTAATATTTATTGTCATAAATAACCACCCTAGTTTTTTTAAAAACATTAAAAAAATTAATTAATACCTAATTAATTTATGGATTACCCTCTTGGATATATTCTATTTTTATAGAAAATAATAATTTCATTCTATCATGAATATTATGTTTTTACTTATTTCATAATACACTATCAAAATAGTTTTTTTATTAATTATTCTCTAAGATCATCCCCACGAATTAACCATATTATAAATTAAGGATCAATTAATGTGTTCATTTTTTCAATATCAACATCCCATATAATTTAATTCATTATTATTTTTTATGTTATTATGATATTTAAATCATTTATTCCTTAAGTAAGATTTATGAATACCAATTATTTCTCATGGAATTTATCTTGTTTATGATTTTTATATAGTTTATTTTCATCATGTGGAATAAATACATAATATTTTCATTTATATTAATAACGTTCCAATAATTTTATATCACTAAAATTTGTGTTGTAAAACATTATATCACTTTATGTGTTATATAAGGTTTTATAGAGTGAACCTAAATCCACCATGGGACATTGTCCACATTATAAATAGGTTTTGGGATGGGAAACTGATATATATTTAGTCTAAATATTTTTTTTACTTCCACATGTTTTTTATTTTATAAAAAAAATTCATGAAGGTCCCTTGAACAACCGTAGATGGGCTGGAAGTTGTTGGGTGTTAACTATTTTTTTAAAATTATATAGATATTATCCCCACATTAGTAGGAATCTTTTTAAGATGTCTAAAGGAATTGGTCAATTTTCAAAAACCCATATTTTTAAATATAAACATAGCACTATTGTTTAACATTATTCACCACTAAGGGAATGTCCCTTGAGTATATTATGGAATTGTTTAGATCATACATAAATCTAATATGATTCAATAGTAATGGTGGATTACAATTATTTAGACACTCTCTATAAGGACTTCTCCTTACTAAATTACATAATATTTAATTTTAGTAAAGAAATCACTTCCTTTTATATTGGGAATCATTTAATGACTAGAGTTTTAGATAATTTTTGATATAATAAATACATAACATTTTTGATTCATATAGAGTCGATACAACATGAAACTATATCCATTAATTACAAAACATAATACTTTTCAAATAAAACATCTTTTAGTTGATAAATATTCATAACACATTACATGGATTCCTTCATTTTATTACAATACCTCATAAACAATTAAAATCATTAAAAAACATTGGATGAGAAAAAAAATCTCAGTAAGGGATAAAAAAAATATTTCCATGAAAACATGTAATGTATGAAATCAATTTCAAAAAGACATATTTTTAACCCATATAAAATTACTTAGTGAAAAATTAGATTACAATGAGATTTCCACAAAAATATAGAACATAAATAGAATAATAAATTTATTAGTTAGCATTAATTAAATAAATTATAACATTCAAAACTACCTTATGATTTTTAACCCTCATAGCTACCTTACAATGTAACCCATACGACTGCCTTATGGTTTGACAGTCTCATCTACATACAGAGTAACCATATGACTGACCTCCAACATACACACACCAAATGCATTGAAGGGAGATATATGTTCCGCCCCATTTCATAAAAAAATTCCATGAACTAGATCATCCTCATTCAACAAGAATAATTTCATTAAAACATTTCTTTTATATTTTAAAAAATAGAAATTTATATGATTTTTTCAAAAGAAATTCACCATTAAAAATATAATATAATTGAATTGATTTCTCATAGAGTGGATGTAATATGTATATACAATGTAAATTCACCTAATTAAACATAATAAAAAAATAATCACCAAAATAGTTTTAATATAACATAAATAATGAAGTATAATATTATCATAATGAATGCCAATTGGGTTAAGAAATCCCTTACCTCATGTTTGTATTGCTTCAAATTTGTTTAAAACGCATGTATAATAATTAAAATAGATTTATTAACACTTATAAAAACATATTATGGTTTATAATCCCTTATATGATCATTTATAGACATTATTTATTTGTTTAAAATTTTGTATATTGTTCCTTCCATAGTATTGGGTGGGTTCTTTTAAGGATTTCCATAGATAGTTTGTATTTGATATTCTTCTCATATGTAAATGAGACTATGGAAGTGAAAAAAAATGGTATTTATAAGTTTCCAGAGTATCTAATGATACTATAAATCATTTTTTTCTTATATGATGATTGATAATTTGATAAAACATTAATGATATATGTTTTGAAATCATTTGGTTGCTCCTCGATAATAATTTTCTTGTATCATTATATAATTTAATTTAATTCATAAAAGATCATATAGAACATAAAATAAGTTACATCATAAAATTTTTATTCTATTCAACCATTTTCTGGTTTTTATGATCACATTTGAAGGATGTAATTGAAAAGGAAAACACGTCATCCACAATTTTGGAAAATCAGGGCATCTTGGATGGTGTTTTTATTCATAGAATAATAATGATCGGATTAGAAAAAATATGATGAATTTCATACATGAACATGATAACAAATAGAATATATATTATTTTAGAGATTTCATCCCTCCTGTATATGTGGAGGAAAATATAGTATAAGAAAAGAGTGGAATTGAATTTAGAAAACATGAAAAAGGAATAGAATGCTAATATCTTGATCTATTCTCTTTGGATCCCCCTTATGGCCTTTGATTTTGGAATTTTGGTGAGACCAGATGGTATAGGATGTTGGTAGGATCTTTGGGGAGGGATTGTGGTAAAATATAGGCAATGAACATGGATTGAGAGGTGTGAGAGGAATATGGGAATAAGGGTGGTATTAATAGTGGATTAGAGGAGGGAATTTATATTATTTTAACCATTATTATAATATTTTTCCTCCAGAATAAAAATATTCTTCATTTATGTGACCCCAAATAGTAATAATTTACTTTATTTTAGAACCAAGTTGTCTTACATCACCCAATCATCTCCTATGATGTAGTAAACCATGTATTAAATATTTATCTTAATTTATCGTATTTTAATATTCATAAAATAATCAAGAATTACCGAAAAGTCAAATAAAAAATCAACATAACCATTTTTCAACTTTTACTATTCAAAACCATATTACATTTTTTGAAAGTGATTTTATAAATATTATAAATTTAATTTTTATATAATATCATAATTTACTAACAAATAAAAATTTAAAATCTATAACTCAGTTTTTTAACACCTTGAAAAATTAATCAAAATCAAATTATTATAAAACCTTATGTATATAAACTAATAATGAAATTTAATATTCATATGTTTTGTATGACTATTCATAATGGTATGTTACTATTCAAAAAAAAATATTGGTTCAATTAGACTCAAAATAACATACCAATCCCAAATTTAGATAACCATTTTTTGATATTCAAATCATTAAAGCAAAAAAAATTATGTTTGAATGATAGTTATAACTATCATAATAAATCAAATCATCATGCACCTCAATTTTTTTGAAACATGTTGTGTTAAATTTTCCCCAAATTTAAGAAATTGCATCCTGGAAATTTTCTCTACTTATATATTTATTAAACAATTTGGCGACCTCATTTCATTTTAAGACTCCCATGTCGATTATTCAACCATATGGTTTCTCCAAATAGCTGTTACCAATGGAATTACCTTATTTTGAGGGAAAAAAAATACTTCAATCAAAAATACATAATGGCATATGTTCATATAAATAGTTCTCTCATACTAAACAACATCTGGACTCAATACATGAAATGAATCTGACACATACTTTCTCAATATAAAAATATGAAAAACATTATGTAGAAAATAGAAAAATAGAATGAAATCTACTATGATCTTGATTGAACCAACACTCATCAGTATTTCATAAGGTCCAATTAACTATGGAATATTATTTATTTTCATACCAAATCACATATAACTTTTCCATGGTGATATATTAATAAATACATGATCACATACCTAAAAAGAATTGAATTTTATCTAATTGAATTTATAAAATTTCTGACTACTCTGAGCTATTCTCATTTTATGCGTGATCATATTATCATTCTCAACCACTTATTCTACTAATTCTTGTCCCATAAACATCCTTTCCTCAACTTCATCCATCAAAAACTAGATTTTCACACAGCTTCTCATGAAATTTTTCAAAAGGTGTAATCTCTATACTAGAATGGAAACTATTATTATAAGTAAAATCAACCTAAGAAAATTTGTGTTCCCAACATCCCTGGTAGTCCATTGAACAAGCTTTACTCATATCTTCCAATGTCTGAATTGTTCATTTTGACATCCCATCTGATTGAGGATAAAATTCTGTAAAGAAATTTAATTCTTTTATAATGACATATGACGACCCTTCCAAATTTTATACATAACCCTATGATCCTGGTCACATACGATGGTAAGAGGCATTCCTTGTAACCTGACAATCTCTTTGAGGTTCAATAAGGAAATCAGATCCAATGAAATTGTAACTTGAATAGGGATAAATTGTGTAGATTTATTGAGTTTTACATCAATAACCCATAAATATTTGTTACCTAGAGAATTCCTTGGTAGTTATACAATTAAATAAATGGATATATTCATCCATTTCTACTCTATCACTAGAAATTGATGAAGTATCCCTTTCAGTAATTGTCACTCTACATTAACATGTTCACATGTCAAACATTTCATGGTAATTCATCAATATTCATTTTCATTCCATCCCACCTGTAATACACTCAATGGACTCAGTATATCTTAAGGATTAACTAAAATTGGATAAGGATGATATTTAAAAAACAATTGTTTCTTCAACTGGGAAAAAATGCACAAAATATCTTTTACCAAATCATAAAACACAATATTTGTCATTATAATATTCCAGGAATATCCACATTTTAACCGTTTCATCCTTTTTAATATCTCACAGTATACCATCAGTGCTTGCTAAATTCTATCTGAAAATGATAAATACACTGAATATTGAATCCCAATAGAGGTATTTTATGCACCAACAACATGTAGACCAAAATTAATGAAATCATTAATCAAGTCATCATGTTATAAACATAACATAGTTAATTATTCGTGATGTTATCTACTAAATTTAATTTTCACATTGTTTTCCTTACCCATATGGTAATTTTTGGAGAAATCACAATCATTTATTAGTTTATCAAATCTTCTCTACCTATTGTTTAATTCCTTATAAGTGAATATACAATTCATTCATTTATTGTTCATACATTTTTGACATTTCACGACAAATTACAAATAATGTATGGGTTAATTTTATAGATGAGGTTTTAGTTTCCTTGATGCATAATCAATTTCCTTATACTTATGCATCATAAAAAAGCAAATTTACTTCATGGAAGAATCATTGCAGAGTAAAAACAAAATATTTCGAGTAGGTAAGTGACAAATTGGAGCATTGAAAAATCATTTTGTCAGTTCCTGGAATTAAACATGTCATTCATCAATCCAAAAAATATAACCCATTTTTATGTTAAAATAATTAGTGGGTTATATAACAGTGAAATTTTTTTATCATAATTTTCGTAATAACCAATAAATCCAAGAAAATTGTCAATCTCTATAACATTTTTTTGTCTTTCCCAAATATCACACTTTCAGATTTTACGATATAGTTTCTTTTAACTTAATTATTTTAAAATAAACTATGGATATTTTCAATGCTTATATTTACTTTTAAAAGATATAATAATTCCATCAATAAATACAACTACAAACAAATACAATAACACATGAAACATTCTATTCATATGGTCCATGAATATAGAATGTGAATTTGTTAACCCAAATGGAATAACAACAAAATCATAATTTTTATATCACATACAAGAAGCATTTATCAGGATTTCATCCCCCTTCACCTTCAGCTGATGGTATCCGTATATAAATTTTGTCTTGGAAAAGTACTGAGCTATCTAGAGATGATCAAGAAATTCCATTATATGAGGAAAATTATACTTGTTTTTAACAGTGATGTTATTCAAGGCTCTATAATCAATATAAAGTATCATATAACCTTCATTCATTTCAATTAACAAAATATGATAACCACATGGTGATGTGCTATGATTAATGAATCCTTTATCAAGAGACTACTACAATAATTTTTCAATTCAATAATTTCCATTTGAGCCATTTGATATGGAGGTTTTGTAATTGTCATAGCATGAAGAAATAATTAAATTGTGAATTGGTCTTCTAGTTTAGGTATAACACCAGGAAACTCATCAGGAAACCCATCATGTTATTAATTTTGGACTAGAATATCATTAATCTATAAATGTCCCTTACTTTAAATAATTTGTGCAAGATTACCTTCATTTCCATCTTTCAAAAAAATTTAATCTTCTAGTTATGTTTTGAACGTTATGGATTCATTCATATATTCAATTTGAAACTCTTTCTAAAAACCAACATCATTAATTATATAGTTAATCTAATCATGAAAAATAATAATCCATTCCATTCCCAAAATTACATGAAACAATACTAAGGGAAAAAACAAGGTTCTCTACAAAATACTTTCCTCAGAAAAAAAAATTCCTATAATTACTATTTTCTGTAATATTTCCCATGGTATTTTAGAAATAACTTTGAGACTCAATTATTGAGGTGATATTTTCGATTTACAATAAAAATCTTCAGAAATAAAGGAATTTGTAGACACTGTATCAAAAAAAATTATATGAAGACCGTCAATAAACAAAAAAGGTACATAATATAACATCATTAGATGGCCCAATATCTACAGACAGAGTTGGAAAAGATATCACCACACTATTATATTAATAGTATGGCTTCTTTTCCTCATTTGGATATCTTATTGGGAATGAATTTTGAAAATGAATCATCTCACCACATTTTAAACACATTAAATATTTTTTATAAGGATTAGTCAGAGGATTCTTCTCATTACAATATCTATCTATATGTCCAAAAAAACACATAAAAACAATTCTTAGTTTTGTTATAGAACTCCCCAAGGTGCATTTATCCACACTTTTTACATACGAAAAACATAAATTTCTAACCATCAAATTTCATTGATTGATTATTACCCATTTATTTTCATTAGGTCCTCTAACTCTATATTTTTTTCAAAGTGCAAGTGATCACTAAAAAATTTCATCACTTCCATCTTCCCACATCAGATAAGATTCTCATAACATTGGAATTCACTAGAGGCCAATGACCTTTGACACCATGGTTTTAATCCTGATTAATAGTAGTTGATTTTTCAACCTAGATCTAAAATAACATTTGGGGAAATATTTGCCTGTCAGGGGATGTTCACTTCATACACAGCAACCAAATCTTACTCTTTTTTCATCAATTCAATGAATTTCTTCTCTATCCTATTTCACACCTCCATTTAAAAATATTAGTCATGGAAAAGTATTTTAAATTCATCCTACTCTAAGGTATCAATCTCTTCTATATCCATGATATTTTTTACCATTAACACCCAATCACTATCTTCACCATAAAAATGATAAAAGGAAAGTCATACCTTTGCATTGTGTAAACATCTCATAACATCAAATATCATTACAAGGGATTTAATCCATCCTTCAACTGCTACTGGTTTAGAAGATACATTGAATGAAAGAGGGTGTTGCCTCATAAAATGTTCCTCTATCATCATGTTCATTTGTGGTAGCCTAGGTTGTTATCTTTCATGGTTCACACCACTATTTATTGATTGTTTTAGCTACTATATTATTATCACAAATTTCATGGATACAATACCTATAATTTTAGGATACTAATTTAAAAGGATATTGTTATATCACTACCTCTACACTTGAACTTCCCTATTTCATCAATAGAAAACCACTCAGAACAAACATATATAAGTTGAAGAAACATGGTAATATATAAATTCTATATCATAAAAAATTCACCATAGAGTAAAAATCATTTCTTCAATTCAATTAAGATCATTCTAACCCCTAATGATATGTAAACCATCCTTCGATAAAATATATAAGTACATGACCATATTATATTTCATAATCTTGAATTCTTGTCCTAAAATCATGTCCATTCATGTTAAAGATATTTTCAAGTTAAGTGTTTTATAAAATTCGGATATAATACATACATATTTTTCAACATTTATATAAATGATTCAAAAAAACAATATCTATTTCATCCAAAATACAAAACATTTCAAATAAAACATGTTTTCTTTGAGATATTTCCTTAAAAATCAACATGGATTCCAACTTTATCTTACACATACTTGTAAAATGTGAAAATCATTTAGAAACATGGTATGATCATAAAAATCTCAACAATCGATAAAAAACATTAGTCCATTGATTCTTGTAAAGTAAGAAATAATTTTAAAAAATATATACTTTTCACCCATATAAATGTACCATGTGAAACATGAGTTTTCCATGACATTTACACAAAACATAATGAACATAAACAGAGACACCATGGATTATTGGGGAATTACGTAATTATATTTTAACCCTCACAACTACCTTGTGATTTGTAACCCTCACTGCTACCTTATAACATATAGCACACTACTATCTTATGGTGTAATCATCTTTGTTACACATGGAGTAACAATACAACCGACCTCCATATTAAACATACCCAATGAATAGGAGGTAAATTTAGGTCCCACTATTTATCATAAAAATTTTCCATGAACCATAGCATAACCAGACTACATGAATTATTTCCCAATAATATTTCTTTTGAATTTTGTAGAATAGAATTTTAAATGAGTACATTAAAATAAAATCCACCTTACAAATATCATATAATTTATGTGATACTTAATATAGTGGATGAAATTAGTGTATAAACTATAAATACACATAATTAATCATAATAAAAATAAAACAAATTTCATAAATAATTTAATACAATATAAATAATAAAGTAGAATGTTTACCCAATGAATGGAAATCTGGTTAAAAATTCTCTTACATTGTGTTTCTAAAACATAAATATTTTTAAAATTATATTATTGTGATCAAAATAGTTTTATTTATATCATATATAAACAAATTAATGTTTATAATACCCTATTTTATCATTTCATAACATCATTTAACACATAAATTTAAATTATTTTGTTTCATCCATTGTATTGGATGTGTTCTTTACATATTTCTCATTGGTAGTTTTGTATTTTATTTTCTTGTCATATGGAAATGTGATTCCATAAGTCGAATGAAATCATATTCATATGATTCTAGAATATGTAATGATAAAATAAATAATTTTTTATCATATATAATGATTTGTCATTATAGAAAACATTAATTATAGTTTTTGAGATCATTTTTGGTGGTTCCTCGATACTCATGAGAATGATTCATTATATATTTTAATTTCATGCATTTAAGTTCATTCTAGAACATAAATTACTCAAATAATAAAATTTTAATTTTTTTCAACCATTAAAAGTTTTTTATGATCATATTTTTAGGAATTAATTTAAATTTATAACACATCATTTGAAATTTTTATAAATTGGCACATCATAGACAATTTTTTAGTTTTAGAATCAGATGGAAAAGACAGGAAGAAAGATAATGAATTATTTATAAGAACATAATATAAAAATAATTACATATGATTCATGACAAGTTGTTTGATTTTTATTTGAGATAACTAGTAATGATAATAATTATTAACTTATGTAATGTAAGAATTTGAGGGGAATGAATTGTCTCAAATCCATTGTATTTATTTGGTTTTTCATGTTGAGATCATTATTCCACCACTGGTTTACTTTGATCATTTTTCAAATATTATTCTTCCAAACAAAACTAAAAAATATTATCATACCAAAACTAAAATTTTCCCATATTCATTTAATAATAATATATGTATCGTTGGAGGGTTTCTCTTTATGAAATATAAATGAGGACATACTACCACACCTACACATAAAACACAACCATATTTTTTCAAATCCTTTAATTATACTGAATGTAATATTTCCATTGATACATTTATTGATGATTAAAATGTAAAAACTATATAAAAAATTTAAATATGAATATATATGTTTATTTAATACTATAATAACGGACAATGAAATACTCATATATCATTCAAATATGTATTTTCCACACATAGTTTATGTTTTAGTCAACTAGTCTATGATTATTTATGTGATCCTCCTTCTTTCTCACATGACATGGGAATAAAGTGGCTTATGATTTATAGACACAAATATATATATATATACAAATGAATATTTGGTTGTTTCATATTTCATTAAACATTTAGTATTAATTTTAAATTTGTACATATATCATCCCATTTTAAGGGTACCACAACTCTTCTTTTCAATAGGAGTTCATTGGTTTGGATTCATGTTCGTTATATTTTTTCCTATTTTTTTAAAAATAATTTTTTTGAGTGAAATTGGATAATATAAATTGTGTAAAAGAATATTTAATCAACTAAAATTCGTATGAAATGATTTATAACCATGAAAAGTGTTAAAATCATTCAATGATTCCTTATTTATAATATGTGAATAACTAACTGGTGGGTATAGATTTATATTCCCCTCAACATCCCAACATTGTAAATTGATAACATGAGTCTAAATGATTATATTTAATTTTCTAGATTCCATTATATAATATTTCATATTTAAATATTCAAAAATAAACAATCTATAAAATAAATATGGAAAATTTAGTCTGTATTTCAATATATATTTTTTCATTAAAATAGAGAAAGTGCATCTTAACATTACCTGTATATAATCCATGTGTGATTATTTCATCAAAATATGGACATGGAACCATGAATCTATAAAAATTTTAATATTCATCCTTATTATTACTGTAATATAACTAATTATAATTTAATTTTTGATGTAACCATGGTAGTTGTTTTGATTCCATCCAACCTATAAAAAATTTAACCTTACCTCTTTCCATAATAATTATATTCCAAATTGTGATATTGTTTCATTCTTATTTTTTTCATAAACAAGCTTTGATCCACTAATAATTTTATAATTTCAGCATCATCAATATCTTTTTCTTCGAAATTGGTAACATCATCAGGTGTAGAAGACATTGATTGCAAGAGTAGTAAAAAATTTAATTTTTTTATTTTAATATAGTAGAGAATATATAATATGATGAGGTAAATCATTGAACAATAAAAAAATGTTATCCTTATCATTTAGCACTATTTATCTTTCTAATGGAAGAATATATTTGGATCATCTATCACAAATAAAAATCCCATCTTTGGGTTCCCATATAATATAAAATACATTGTCATCATTTGGAAAACAATGACCTTCCATTGGTCTCCAACTAAAAGGTCTATCCATGAGGGAGATTTTATTCTTATCCAAGAAGATAAATTAATCATCAAAAGTAAAATCGACAAATTTCTTGTTTTTAGATTTGAGACATAAAATAAATTCCGATATTACAATGATATTATGAATGGATTTTATGTTTCTTATTCTACCATAAAAATCCACCTCCACGAATCACATTTCATCAAATCTCACTACACACATATTTTTAACCCATTTTCAGCCAAACCTGGATTGTGCATTCAATATAAAAGAGACCCTAATATTCAATTATTGTGATAGCCTTAAAATGTTTTGTAACCAGAAAATTAATTTACATCCCACAAAACATGTCCCTCAATTTTAATTCTTTACTTGTATGAGAATCATATATTGTAACACTTGTATGAAATGTAAATTTTTTAAAATATATCAATGGATCCAAATACATATCAATATCATTAATGGGGTTCATTGTTCCAGATATAATTAAAGAAAAAATAATTTATTTATGCTTCCTGCATAACCATGGTGGGAAATTATTGTTTACCCACATGATGGATCATGTACTATGAGTAATAATCATTACACAAAAAGGATTTATTATATATATAAATGATATAGGATGAATGCTTATCATATCATTTCCAAGTTATGGTCAATCAAAACAAAATTTCATCCTATAAGGAAAATCAACATGATTACATAGGCTACAATAATTAATCCATGAATCAATATGACATTTCAATTATCCCGTATTTTCAATAAATCCATATATTATTCTAATCCGTGGAATAATAGGAAACTAATATGAAAAAATTTAGGACTTGATTCAATTTTCATGTATAGATATGTACCACACATAAGGAATTTTAGTAGTGCTTCATAGACTATCTGAACCAATATGAAATGATTTGGACAATAATTTATTTTTTTTAAATTATGACCATTGAATATATATGTCATTTAGCATCGTATTTTTGACAACTATGTTCATCTTATTATTTTATAATATCATTTAGAAGACTATGTATCTCTAAAAAGCTGGTGTCACTCCACCTGCAGCCAAATATCAAATTATATTACATCGGTACTATAAAAATGTTGTGTAATTAGAACAATAGGTAGACATTTGTTTCATTATTATTACCATTAAATTTATTCAATTCCTTTATGAAATAACGAAGTTCATATCAACTTTATATTTTCATTTCGTTTAGATTATCATCCTTATCATTTTCACTGGTATTCATATCATATCATCTTATAAGTGTAGTATATTCTCAATTAGTGTGTATATCTTATTTTTTTATGTTTTCATCCCATTGTTGGTTTCTCTGTTCTATTATGTTAGATGAAAAATGTTCTTCCAAATATTCCAAAATAATATTCCATGAGTAACAATAACATAATCTTCGAAAATTATTTGATAAGGGTTGAATGTATGTTCTATTGATAACATGAATGACTATTCAGCCCTATTATTATGTTCATTTTTCATATGGTTAGTAGGCAACCATTTTTGAATCATATAAATCATATAATTTTCCTAAAATATTAATATTGTTAGGAAAAATAGATAAATACCATTAAGATATCCATTATCAAAAGTCAATTTTATAGATAATTCTAATAAGGGAACCCAACATTTAATAGTATCAAGTAATTTTTTTATTTTATCAATGAAATGTTTAATTGAATTTAGAAAAACAATACAACACTACAATAGGTTTTATCATTTCAATTGACCCATAATTTACACAAGTACCCACTATAGGATTCATTACTATTAAAATTGGTTCCAGAATCAAAGGTTCATGTCCATAATTTAATAGTGATGAGTCATTTGAAATAAAATTCTATTATATTTATTTGGGAGATGATGTTGAGGTGGGATAATTATGTCTCCTTAGATCTAATGAATCCTACATCCATCCCTTTAATGATACATCCAAAAATTAAACTATTCCTTTTATTACTTCAACAATTAATCATTACACTTAACAATGTATTTCATTTTATTTCCTTCATTGGGTTTTTATATGAAAAATACCAGACTTAATGGTGTTCTATCAGAATTAGAGATTCATCTTAAATATGTTACATTTAGAAATTTATGTGATTAATCATAATGAAACCATAATTCTATTAAATTGTGGGTCTAAATTGTATACGCAATAAACTATTTTGTGGAAATTTTAGTAACATTTAGTATATAGGATAGTGATAAACTGAACATGGGATTTTTGAGGAAGAGAACCTAACATCAACAGTTACAAATAAAGTAATTGAAATCATGATATAAACTTTAGATAATTTAATCAACATTATATTCAAAAAAATAAATACTATTGGACATCATCCAAAAAACATAAAAACAAATAAAAAACATATAAATAATCATCACAATAAAAAATATATAAAAATTGGATGAAATTTATAACTGTTTTCGCGAAACATATTAATGAAGTGAAATTTAATGATCTCATAATAATGAACATTTTCTAAATTCCATATCGAGACCAACCCTATTAGAAAAAATTCATAGAGGAAAACATGTTAAATTAACATATCTAAATAAAAATTTCCAAATGTCATCTCAATATCACGTTAATGATTCAAAATGTTTTTTTTTATTTTTTAAAACCATTACTGACAACTATATTTTTATATTCCACATGAATATAAACCAATTTTTTTCAATACACATTATGGGATTAAAACCCCATTTTATATATAATTAAGAGTATCATGTTAAATAAATTTCAAATACTTTTCAATATCCATGAACAATAAATTTAATCATTAATGATTCTACAATTTAATGATGTGAATTTTTAGAAGATTAAAAAATTATAATTCCACATTAAAATGGCATCATGTGTTTTAAAATGATGAACCCAATTTATTTCATTATAAGTGAAACTTATTTTATTAATTTCAAAACACTGTTTAATAATTAAATCAATGTTTTGATTTTCAAAAATGAAATTTAAAATATTAATATGTTTAATGATTAAATGGATTCTTCCAAACAAACAAATGAAAACATGATTATTAAAAAAGTCATTAAAATTTTATTAAGCTTTCATAAATAAAACATCACAAGACATGAGAAAACTCCAAATATAAATCCTAGCACCATTGTTAATTATTTTGAAGGTTAGTTAGTTAAATATTCACTGATCCTAACATTATTGGTGATTACGGATACCTGGTGTGATCAATGACCATTGTCCACGAGCCAAAGGGGTAGGATTCCACAACTACATTTTTCTCCCTACCTCATAAATGTTTAGTTATTTTTTATTATGAATTAAATATTTATGTAGATATGGACATGAATACCATTATTATTTTATTCTATAGACCTATATATAGGGGTTCCCATGGGTTTTTTTCCAAATTCCATCAAGTGAATATTCAATTATCAAAAACCATTTTCACAAAATAGTGCACAAGAATCGTCAAGTCCGGGATATCAAATGCCATAGAAATTATTCAAGAATAAAATTAATGATAGTATTACAAATACTCATCAAATTTGAAACTATATTTCAAAAGATCATGAGGTGTTACATAGAAATTGTGCATGATATTCAAATTATGTTTAACATCAATTATATATGTGATAGTCAAATTGTAGTTTCTATAGTTCATGCGGTGAAAAAACCATAGTGGATTTGGTCATTATGGCAAAAAATGCTATAACATATTTCATGTTTGTAACAGCCCGATATTTTATGAAAAATATTCTTTTTAATATTATTAATGTCTTGTGTTTACGCTACACCAAAAGAAGCTTTCACAACATGCATCCTTGACTTGCCTTTCATTACACGCAATCACGACCTTCCTTGATAGTGTGTGTAGTACGCAATACTGAGTTTCACGAAACAACGATATGCTATTAAAATATTATTAAAACTAGCCGTTATTAATAGTAATAACCAATTTTTAAATTTTAGAAAATTTATCTCTCAAAATGGACTTCATTTTTGGATTCGGAGTATCGAATTTAGCCTAAGGTGAAATTTTGGTACTTTTCGGATAACGTTCATATTCTGATGAATAGTGCAAAATTACTAAATTATAATTAAAAACAACTTTTTTAATCGAAATAATTAATAGTGATAAATCATTAATTTGAGTGGTTTTAAAGTATATTTAGAATATATTTTTACAATTTAATACAATGTTGTTCATTGGATGTAATTTCACATTTAAACTAGACATAATCAAGTTTCAATCTTTTGATAGATATTGTTTCTTAAAAACACGCTATTTGTTTTAACAGCGGGATTTAATTATAAAATTAATTAATGCAATTTGTAGGTTTTGAATTTGGTAAAATAGACTTAATTTTTGAATTTGGAATATGAAATATAGCTTAGGATGAAATTTTGGCATTTTTCTGAAAACCTTCAATTTTTGATGAATAGTGAAACTACTAAGTGGTAGGTTAAAAACTGAATTTTGCATAAAACTTAATTTTACTGCTTCTGTGAATGGAATTTCGAAAATCCGACAAACACGTTTAATCTCAAGGACTAAAATGTGGTTCAATGAGATGAAAATAATTTTTGGTGAATAGTAACTTTTTACTTTACCACGGTTAATAGTAAATAGGGTAACTAAGGGTAAATATGATATTACTATTACCCTAACACATGTACTAATTCTATTGGATATGTGTAATTAGACCAAAAACAACCTTATGAATATAATATGACCATTTAGGTCCACTTGGATTAGATTATGACATTTAATATTATTTTATTTAATGAATAGTAAAAATAGATAAAATAAATGTTTAATAACTATAACATTTTTAATATGGGGTTATACATAAGATAAATTCGACTATAAATATTAATTAGAAAGCTAAAATGATTTCCTACATAATGATATTTTATTTATAATTTTTAGACTTTAAATAATTTAATTTATTTATGACAGAATGATGATGCAGTAATTATCTTATTAATGAAATATTGACATAATTGATGTTATAAACACCAAAATAAATGTAATTTGACACTTTTTATGAATTAAAAAAAATTTCTAGGTTACTATGATATATTAGTGTTGATTTAATCAACTTGGTTCGAACATATAATTCTGTTATGACTTTCACAAAAATCATATATCAAATAGTGTCAAAATTGACACAAAATAGTTTTTAAATCAAATATTATATTATTATTTGTTATTTTATTCCTAAAAATCTAAGGTTCGTCCAAATGACTTAGATAAGGATATATGTATTAATAATATACAATTTGGGGTTCGTTTGGCATGTTATAGTAAGTTTATTAACCATATAGTGAAAGAAAACAAAAAGACACGGTAAAAGTTAAATTATTTAACTTTGAGTTAAATCTAATTGATAAGGTTAAAATAATACCCTAAACTTGTCTAAATCCTATTGGTTGATAGGATTTCGACCCATCCCCACTTTATCTTCGAAATAAGACCCTTTGGAACCATTATAAAACGATTTTGACATTAATATAAAATAATATATTGAGGTATTCCTAAGGTGCCCCTCTCCTCCCTTATAAAAGGACACCTCCTCCCCCTCCTCCTCACACCAAATTGAGCACTCAATCTCGGCCAAACCCTGCCATTTTCTCCTCTCCACTTCCCTAGAATAATCCTAGAGGTCCTGGTCTTCTTCAAAGACCAATCTTAGTTCCCTAAGTGGAGGATTCAAAGAGGCGTTCCAAAGAAGAGGTAATATCCATTACCGATCTTTTCAATTTCATTCTTCTTCAACATCTTCTTCTTTAGTTGTTTCATGATAAAGTAATAACATCAGCATTACGTACATACTGATATGTTATTATAAATATGAAAGAACCCTAATTCACCTTCTATCCATCCTACAAAAAAATGAAATCACCGCGCGTGCGTACGTACGGAATACCGTCTCCACGCCGTGGTGTAATCTATTTTCCACCATCACCTTACAAGGATGGGTATAATGGTGTAATGAGTAACTATTTATGACTATTATAAAGTAATATTGACAATGAAATAATATATATATACTCCAATACAATTCCACGATCATAGGAACGATATCATCACTCGTGCGTACGTACGGAATACCGTCTCCACGATGTGATGCGACTCGTTCTACATGATCATCATTACATAGTAATTATATAAATGAATTGAATGAATAAATATGATATATGTTACAATAATTCCATTATGGATATAAGGTATCTATAACCTTAAAAGAAGAATAAGAATGTATTCGGCAAAACATGAATAAGAACAAAAGGCAATAAAGACCCGAGTAACAAGTAACAATGAAATATTACTATCAAGAAGCTAAGAATATGACCATATATGATATCATATCAATATGTATGATTCTGGAATAAGTCAATAACATTATTTAAACCATTATACAGGAGCTTTGGACATGTACAAAGCAAATTGGACCTAAGGTAAGGGAAATATCACAATCTCATTTTTATCCGAGATTGTTTATTCGTAAGTATTTACTCGGGTGTATTTTATCATCCACATCCATGTTTCATAAATATGTAATATTATTTCCATCCACCTACAATTGTTTAAATCCATTTTTACCCTTCGGTGAGTTTTTAGTAAAAGATATGAAAGGAATATTTTGTCGTTTTTCATACGAGGTAATTTTTGACTTTTCCGACAAAAGTACAAAGAATGTTTTTTTAACTTATACGGCATAAATGTATTCTTAAAACATTATTTCCAAGAAGCTTCCTTTACAAGTATTCAAGTTTATTTTTAATCAACTTCTTTTAGTTTAAAATTGTATGACATGTTAAGAAAGAAAACGTTTTTTTGAAGTAGAAAAGCTATTTTCCTCAAGAATGAAGTTCAAGTATTTTATCAAAATTATATTCCATCTAAGATAATAAAAGGGTTATGTTTTTATCCCTATTATTACATGGATTTGATTATGTTGTGATGGAAATATTTTTATGAATTCCTTTATCCTATATGAATTGTTTTATGATGTCATGTTGTTTAAGAATCCCATTTTTATTACATGGGTTACGTTATGATGTATGGTTTATGATTTTGTGGCACACATAAGAAAGGATTCATTATAAGATGGGTGGGACCTATATCTCCCTCCAATGCATTGGGTAAAGATTTTATATCTCATGAGATAAACATGGCTGGAACAGAAGGTTATTTCGGTTCAGTGATACATGACTGAAACGAGGAGTGAACTCGGTTCAGAAAGGGACTTTGTCCACTAAGATAATCTTGGCAGTGAGTCATGACTAACAAGAAATGATTTTCCATGATTATGTGTGCATGCCACAAAGTTTCAAGTTTTATGTTATGATTATGGGGATCTCATTTTCACTTCTATGATTTATTCCATGATAAGATATTGTGATCTCTTTTGCAGGTTTTGATTTTCAAAAAGATATGATATGATTTTTATTTCCTTTATTTGCCCTTGCTGAGCATTTGAGCTCACCCTTTTATGT
This sequence comes from Viscum album, assembly GCA_963277665.1. Lineage (NCBI taxonomy): Eukaryota > Viridiplantae > Streptophyta > Magnoliopsida > Santalales > Viscaceae > Viscum > Viscum album. The sequence goes on from OY728156.1 coordinate 1,083,944,232, forward strand.
TTTCTTTTCCCCAGGTCAGGAAGATGGATATTAAGTAGAATATTCTAAAAGGGACCCTAGATATGATGAAATAAATGGGAGACACTGTAGAAGATTTATGAACCAGTTGTTTATGTTTCCGAGTTCCTAAAGACACTATACATATACGGTCCTTTGTGGTTTTGTCATATGTTGTAATAAGTGTGATTCAATTTTGAAGTATTAACAATGTATGTAAAGTATGGGTCGTTATAATTTTGTTAAATTATAGTGCATGTTTAGAATATCATGGATAATTTTGGATGCATAAGAATTGTGGTAGAGTGATGATATGGCACAAATTTGGCTGGTAATGAACATTTTCAGTGAAAATTTACCCTGAGAAGGACCATATAATAATTTTTCATGATAGTGGGTATGGTGATATGGAACCCAATGTGAGTTTGTTATTCAGGTTATATATTTATACTGATATTGTTGATCAATGGTTTTTAAACTTGAATACATGTTTTAAAATTATTTATTCTATGATGTGAAATTTGGGACATGTGTTCATAAATAAATTACATAAATTAATTTCTATATATTCATGATTATAAATTCTACAAGATCCATATAATTTTAATATACCCAAAGGTATATATCTATCATATTATTGGGTTATATTTCCCCACATTATATTGATAATGCAACATAAATATTCACTTTCCTTAGAGAATTGTTTATGAATGGACATTATAATTTTCTAAAAATTTAATTTTATATAACTTTAGTACGTTTCTTAAACCTAAATTTTGTATTATGTAATGTGTTTCAATTTTATAAATATACATAGTTATATATTCCATTTTATTGTTAGTATTTCAATAAAATTAAAATCAGTACCTTTAATTATAATGTATATTAATTATAATACATTGTATATAACTCAATCGTGATTTTAATATTGATTTAAGGAAGAGAAAATGGAATATTTGATTAGATGGGAAGGAATTAAATGGTATGATGTCATATTAAGTATAATTAGGTTATTTGATTTATAAAACTCAACTAAAAATTTTATATGTACTAAATGATCATTTTTTCTTAAATAATTTTTATGGACTTTGTTTTATGTAAATACCATAAATAAATATAGTGTTTTCTTGAAAACACTACCGTTTGATTTTAAATCACAATAATGTTTAATTCAATCATAATTTTCCAATACTAACAGGAAATATTATTTGTATATTTCAACGATAACGAATGTCAAATAGTATTTTAATCAAATATGAGTTATACATGGGAATCTTACCTTTAAAGTGAACTATTTGACTTAAAAATTATTGTTAATAATGTTTCTAAATTGTATAAAATTGATGTAAATGATAATCATTCATTTTTTGTGTAAGATCATCATAATTGGTGATTAAATTACCCCATATGGATTTTATTGGTTATTATGAATAATAATTTCTTATATTGAATTATATGTTTAATAATTTATGTTGTTCGATAATATGAAGAATTCGTTATTTCATATTACATTTAGAGTTCCTTGATTGGATTGGTAATATGATACATTAAACTATACATTCATAACATCTTATTCATTTGTAGGATTAACAGGAAAATATATGAAATGTTTTCAAAATTACTCATTTGGATGGTTATTTATATGATCAATAACTTTCTATATTCAAACCAAGTCATTCAATAAATATTAAATATTTCTATAATTAAGAAAATAAATTTAATGGTTTAGAGGGAACCCTCCAAAAAATCACTACACATAAATGTTTCATGACAAATAAATAAACATCCAATGTGATAATGTAATAAAATTAAAAAAAATATTAACCAATATATTGAAATACTACCGGAAACAAGCACATACTTGAATAGTTGATCAATGAAAATAAATAAAATTCATTGTGAATGAAAAATTTGGAAATACATGATCCCACCAATAAACATGCATAAATTTTAGGAAATTAGAAATGTGAAAATATTACAACTCCATGTATAAGGATAAAAAAAACAAGAAATAGACACCAATTACATGAAAAAAACTCTGAAGACCATCTCTAACCTAGAATGCAAAAATATAGTATCCTCTATTCTAAAATAGAATAGATATAGTTAAATGGTCACTAAACGATGTATCGTTATATAATATATCATTTTAATATTACAAAAATAAAAAAATGAACTAAAATCAACCAGAGATAAGAAAAAATTCATTACATTTATGGCGTAGCACCAAATGTGGAATTTTACTATACCTACACATCAAATAGCATAAGGAAAGGCATATGGATTAAGATATGTGATGCCCTATTTTAGGGATTTCATGTTATAGTAGGTGGGTTGGAGATGGTCTATAAAATAAACCCAATCAAATTATTGAGGGTACATTGAACACATATAATGTTTTTTTGATCATCCATCCATCTAATGGCCCAAAGAAATTTTGATTTTTTTATTATAATAAACCACATTTTACGGGAATTTGGAGAGAACTCGGTCATCACCGACTCATTAAATTATATGGCCTGAAGGTCAAACCAGTAAAAAATATACAAAAAACATAGAGCTTCCCCACACCGTCATATGAACAAAATGAATCCCTCTAATGTTTCATAATAGTTCTACGGGTAAGTGTCCTCTATCAAAGAATGGGCTCGTTATGATGACTGATTCCATACCCTGTCAAACAACCAAATCCAAAAATCCATGAAAAGATGAACTAAACCCAATGGATCCTCTTCTGGGGCTTGTTCCATGCAGTCATGCCAGCTACAACACCATCCAACTTGCTCGAAGACATGAATTTGGTGACTAAGAGATGGCAGCCCCCAACCTGCCAGGACCCTCAATCTCCTACACGACCAACCATCACAGACTTCATAAAAAAAAGAATCTTCATTGGAAACAACCATCAATACCCACATAATCTATGATCCAATTAATGAGAAACTACTTGTGAAACAACCGTCATGTAACATCAAATCATAGACATGACGCTAGAGCCAAAGGCGGTTGCACCCCACCGCAACCACTAGGCATTTATAACTGTATCAACAACAACCCAATGAGTAAGACAATCTACGGAGAATGAAACTGAGTCATTGGAACCTAGGACTAGAAGATCCAGCAATACCATGAGGGAGAGACACCGATGAGGGGAACCGAGTAGACTAAGGCAGCAACGCCACTCTGGTCTAAAACTAGACTGATCAAACAACAGAAGTACTCACACCATATTCCAGATCAGTCTAAACGCAGAAGTATGGATGACCGAATGATGTAGAAGGGGAATACCATATATGAATCATGAACACTAGTGCAGAAACTAGATTCAAAACCTCTATCAAAACTGAAATCATCAAAACAAACAAAGCACGCCCCCCCTGCGCCACATTGGGGCCAACACTGAGCTTCTTTGGACTGGAGCCTTCAACCGTAGCCGCCAAGATAATAGTCGCAATTGAATCATGTCCACCCTCCCATTTTCGAACTAACGGCACCTCGAGACATGACAATTGTGTCCTCCCGGCCGAACGAGAACCGCCAATGAAGGGGAAGCTGATGACGAGCTTAAAGAAAAGCTGTTGGAGGGGAGGGAATGAGGCTGATGGAGGAAACCATACCCATTAAAAGATATAAATGTGGATGATTAGATACCAAAAATATGTAATCCATGATATAATAGTACTAATATATCCCCATAATAACGCATGTCATGAAACAGAAACAGGCAAGAAATCACCGAGGTGGATTAAAAAATAACATACATGGGATTTGATGATTGATTAAATTGAGATAATGGCAATTAGGGGCATTAGTGTCTATAGACTTCCACCAAAGAATTAGAAACACAACTGAAATTAGTGCGGTTGTGTTTCTTTTAAATAGATCGAGGGGTTTATTATCGATTTCAGTAATGCACAGATAATGATACATTTTTTCCGCACGAAATTAATTAGCACTCATAAAAGGAATAATTATCAGTTCAATAATATTATCACTAATAATTAATTTATAATTATCATTATATGTAATTTTTAATAAAAATTATTAAAAATTGAATATGACAATAATTGTATTTTTATAATAATATATATTTATATACATATATATATTCATACACACACATATATAAATATATATTAAATTAATTCATTATTTAAATACATGAATACAATTTAATAATTTTTTATTTTTATAATTTTTTTTTATATTTTTGTAAATAAATATTTATAAAAACTATATTTATTTATTTCTAATTATATATTGTTTTACAAATATATATATTTATATTTCTTTAATATATACATTTATATAAGTGAATATAAATATAAATATAATAGATATATTCATCATTTGAATGTAATTATCATAATGTCTTAAATATTAAATATTTAATATATATAAATAATTACATTAATACTTTTTAAAAATATAATATTTTCATATTTATGGAATTAGATGTATTTATAAATAAATATAAATATAAATATAAAAAATATTTAATAATAAGAAATATATTCAATAATTAAAATATTAAATTATATTTTTATAAATATATAAATTTATACTTATTTTCCTATAATTATAAAAAAAATATTTAGAAAATAATTAATTATTTAAAATTATATAAATATATAAATGTATACATTGTATAAATATAAATTTATAAATATATTTATTTATTTAAACATATCTAAAAAAGTTTTTTAACATTATTAAAGAATAAATTATTATTTTCATGATGGTTAAAATGTACTGGAATTTACTAATATAAAACTGAATAGACATGAATATTTTTGAAAAAATGTATAATTTTAATTAATTAAATATAATGTATTAAAAATATGGTTATATACTGAAATAAATATAAATAACTATAAAAACTAAAAAAACATAGTATATAAACATATATAAAAAATATTTTAAATTAATGGAATAGTAAAGAAATAAAAATAATGATTCCAAATGAATTAGTAATATCTATCTATAATAAAATTAAAATTAAAAAAATTAAAATTTTAGGATAAAAAAAATATTTATTATACCATGTTAATTTATAAAATTATAATATTAATAATAAATTATGAATAAATTATTTGAATATTAGTTTTATGACTTTCTATATAAGATTTAAATAATTTTGAAAATATATGTGTCTCTGTGTTGAGTATAAAATTCCATTAATTAAGTACATGTATGTGTGAAAATTAATTAAACACACATTTATTATAAGACAAATTTTTAAATAATGCGAAATTAAATTAATTTCTATTACTCGATATAGTTAGATATAAGTTTTAATTGTTATTTAATTTTTATTAAAATCCATTCTTCACTAAATATCTTACTTATTTATTATAAGCATAAATAATTAGTGATATTTAAATTTTATATTTTGAAATGTTATATATTATTATATATATATATAATATTATACGAATATATTTCTATATTAAAAGTGTTAATGAATAATTATTTATAATATTAATTAAAATGAATAAGACATCAATATGTTATTAATTAGTATATTAAAATCATTTTCTATATTTATTTTTACAATATATTTTCTATTATATATAATTATAATATATATATATATTTATATATATATTAGTATTATTCATTTTTATTAATAATTGTTACATTAATAATATTTTTTATAATATGTTAATTTATTATATTTCAAATTATTATTTAATTATTATAATTTATTCATTTATAAATTATTCATTAATTATTCCAATTTATTAATTTTACATATCAATATTAAATATGTAACATTTATTAATATAAATAAATTATATATTTATATTTAATTTATTATTTACATTAAATAATTATTTAATTAATGATTTCTTAATATTTATTGGTGATTTACTCATTTTTTATTTTTATTTGTCAAATATTTCCATATTATGAATATATATATATATATATATATTATTATTATTATATATATATATATATATATATTAATATTAATCATTTATATATATGTATATTAAATTATTTGAATTTTTCAAGTTTTATTTAATTAATTACATTTTTATTATTTTTCGGAAGTTACCCATTTATATTTTTTTATCAATTTAACTATTTTATTTTTGTCAACATAAATATCAATATATTATATAAAATATATAATAATATTTATATTGTATATTAATATATATTACATTTATTAACGATTAATTAATCATAAAATAATTTTTTTTCATCTTATTTTTTTTAATTTTTTTATTTATTTCAATTTTATTTTTATTTTTAGTACATATATCATTTTCCTTATACTTTTTTCTATTAGACTAGGTTGGGTCCTATAGGTTCTAAACAAAATGGTTGGAATGACTAAGGTAAATTTTTTTGGGAAAAGGCCCTTAGGGGCCATATAAGTGCCAGAAGTGTATGTCAGTTCATATCCCCGTAGTATGTTTTTTAGAAATGTATGTCACAGAATTTTATATAACAAAGTGAACTATAGTGTGTTGTTTCAATGTGGGGATCTCCAGGCGATCATAACTTTTATTAAAGCTAATAAATGATACCCATTATCAATTCTTTTTTTAGCATTGATATATGAAATCGTTATTTGTGATTTTTTTAGTGATAGTAAAGTCCAAAATAGAATATAGAGTTCATTATAATAGTGTTCCCAATTTTCACCTTAAAAATCCATACCTTTTACAATTAATTATATTGTTTTACCCTTTCCTCTAGTCTCAATGTATGGTCATTGTGACATTTTCCATCTCTTCGATCTTGAGTTTAAAAACCACAACATATCCTTACAATTCAATTGTGATTAGATTTAAATTAGACTCTCAATATAGACAGTCAATCTCTACTACTATATGATCCACAAAATCTGATGAAACATTCAAAAAAACTCTCATATTTTTGATTTTGGTCCCTGAATATCATGATAATTTAGAGATAGCTGAATTACCATATTTTTATCTACAATAAAACTAACTAAATATATTCTATATTTGTAGGTTATTCCCTATCAATTGTAACCACATTGGAGTTTTCAATATCAAATTTACAATCTAGTTCTTAATTCACCAAAAATTCAGTATCATTTTGTACTGTGTTGTAAAAGAAACTATTTAACTCTAATTTTTTCTTGATTTAATGTGTCCCTTTTTAATGGATTTCATATAAGGCCTCTTTCCAATTTCTACATCACTTTTTGTATCATAAAATCTGGTTGGTAACCAAGGATAAATGTTCTCTACCATACCACAATGTAAGCTTTCCAACAAAATCAATCAATCAACTGTCACCTTTACTGTCTTGAATTCAAAGGAAAAAAACGAATTTGGTTTTTCATCCTCATCATCTCCATCATCACTATCATTGGAAATGTTATTCATTTACATGGATTTTAAAATAATTTCATTACTCACTCGGATTTTTGAACAATTGGGTATTACTCTGATTTCATAAACAACCAGTCTACCAAGAAGATTATCACGAAATATCATATATAGATCTCTTTCCAAAAGGGATTACCCTTTTAATTTTAAAGAGGAGGGAGCCTCCCTAGGATTTTCTTCAAAATGTAAATATCCTCAAGTTATTCCATGTCATTAAATAGATCCAACAACAATATTTATGAGTTTTAAATAAAAGAATCCAAATTTTCATATGGATATATTTGTAGATCATGAAACTAAGTGTACAAGACATGATGTTTGGCCTCATTCACTTTGTTATCGCATTCATGTATATTTTCCTATTTCTCTCACACAAACATGGATATAGTGAAACAAAACACCTTCACATGTATTTGATTAAATAGTGTTGTAGTAAGAACATTTTCATCTTTGGTATCTACATCCATAATTTTCCTATTTATTTTACTCATCGAAATACATGTCGCATCCTTGGGAAATATACATTGAGATATAGAAATGCGAACATCCATCCCATAAGATTATTGATAAGATATCATTATATTCATCCAAATATAAAGTATACATTCATCAAATGGTGTAACTCACCTAAAATTCATTTAATTCTAAATGAATTAAATAGAGGATATATTAGATACCTATAATGTTTACACAATGATACCACATCTAAGACTATAGAACATCGTTATTGGGGAAGGGTTAATAAGGGTGTAATAATTTTATTTATATGATATGGATATTTCCCCAATATTGGGAGGAAAATGTAAAAAATGATTTCCATAATAAAAAAACCATTAAACTCCATGATAATGAAATATAAACCCAACCAAATAGGTCAACTTAGATCACCACTATGTGCTCTTCCTAGGATCCTATAATGAATGTGTTTATGTCTAAATGAATCCCATAATCTTCACAAGTGCTAAATGATAAAAATTGTATATTCATGGTCACTAAAATCTAGGAACACTTCCTTTTGATTAATTATATTGAAAATACACTACATCCCTCAAAACACAATAATTGACCCCCTTGCTCAATTTTTAGGGTGCAGTGTCACTCAGTTTATTGACTTGACAGTGTCGTCAATATATTGATCATATAATTTTTATTCTTAATTAGGTTGAGAATCTTCTTCAACTATAGTCTATAAAACATACAATATAAAATAAATAATTACTAATCCTTGACGATAAATCCTACATTGTGAAGATCCTAACCTTCATGAAACCCCCTCTTCAATTCAAAGATAATACAGTTTTCATAGAGCCACTAATGTTTGTGAATAAAATATAATTCACAGTTATCTAAGCCTCTGTTGATTTCTATATAATTACAATGATCTACAAATTCACAAAACCCCCATACCTAAAATTCTGTATGGTTGATCAGGTCATAATCATATATTTCATGAAGCCTGCAATCGTGAGGATTTTCTAATTAAAAAATTATTTCTTTCATGATGAGACATTCCTGAAATTAGATTGTTTCACAATTTATCTAAATTTTTTCCTTACATAAAACTATCTTTGTTCCCAAATTCATATAAAACACCACATTCTATAATATTTCATGTTAACCAAGGTATTTTATCGAACCACCTTTTCATCGAGATAGATCATTGACTTTATTATTTTTTGATGATTCTCTTAGTCACAATGATTAATTTCTTCCAAATGGATCTTGTTTATTTTTTTGGAGACAATGTTTATAGATATACAAACCATCACGACCGGAAATTAGACATTACATTGTGATGCTCTACATCTTCATGAAACATCAATCATCATGAAATCCATGACTTTTATGTTTATTAATAGAGTTAGTCATAGAAATCAATAATTAATGATATTTTCTCATTCCTCGTAGTTTGAACATGAAATGTTTTATTAAAAAGGTAACTTATGCCAAATTAAACACTAAATCCACATCCATTATAATATCTATTATCTCAAGAACTCATTTTCTTACATTTTGTGGATAGAAAATTGACAGAACACATTCAGTTTCATGGGTGAAAAACCATGATTCCAATATTTCTTAATAACATGTATCTATTCATAGGATCAACCTATTTAAGATATCCTGTTTTTCCTCATAAATAACATTTTATTTAAAATTATATGGTTTGTTCCCTTTTTAATATTTATAGGATTCCAATTATAATATGTATTTTCAAATTCATATCCTATATATATATAATAGAACTTTTAGTGATAATATAACTATTTTGTGTTTCAAATAAATATGATGTTTTATACTTTAGATGATGCATTTTTGTGTATAATCTAAAAAATAAATTTTACCACTCTATTATTGGTGATTATTAGTTCGAAAATTATATTATTAATTTTGAAATAATATCTGTTTAATTCCAGGGTCACCATTTATTATATAATAGGAAGATCAAGTTATTTTCATATATTATGGTGAAAGAGACAGAGTGATAAATTAATGACGATGTCTAACAGATATTAATTATCATATTTTAACATCATAAAATATTGTAAAATTAGAGAATTTGGTTTTATTATTGATGTAACCTCATATGGATTATAAAAATTGATGTGGGTGTGGTGTAGGTTCAACAAAGTATAATCATCCAAAAAATGAATGGTTGAGGTCTTAATAAATAATAACTTTTATGTGTGATGATTGGGAATAATATTAAACACATGTCTATAAAAAATAAGGGAGTATATGTTTGGTTAGTTATAATTCCATTTTGAAAACATTATGACGGATTTGAACATTTTTCTGTGATATTTTTTTTGCATATCCAAATTTGAAGATAATAATAGATATAATTGACTAAAACATAGTAATTAATATTTTTGTTTCTATACATAATATAAATGTTACATAAAATATGATTATGATTTACATTTTATAATTTTATAAAACAACACATTAAAGTCCCAAAAAATCATTTTTTATAAAATGGATACATATAGGGTGAATCATGTTTATGACATTTACTGTGGGAAATGTGATGAATGCCTTAACGAAACTCCTATCATGGAAGCAGAAATAGATTATAAAATTATCAATTTACTGTAAAAACATACTCATGATATCAATACTCACTTGAATCATTTTCAACACCATCAATGTGAGAATTTTTTTGATGAGATCATTATATCATAGAGACCTCAAACATTTAGTTGATCTTATAATCCCATAATCATGGAAGAATGCATTATATTTATTGTGAATATATTTTATGTAATATAAATCGATGAGAAAGAAAATGTAATAAAATATTTTTACTAAATGGATAGAGAATTAAAACAATGGTGGACACTAATTGAGATTAAAAATGACTATGTAAGTCACAAATTCTATATATTTGGATAATTTCTTGAGGTAATTTCTCTAAAAATATTTTCCATACTCCCATAAACATAAAATGGATAGGGTGATATGCTGATGTATGTAAAATAATGTCAAATATATCAAAAATTATATAATAAAAATTATAGGTATTGCACAATATTACTCTAGTTTAATAATAAACATAGAATGTAAAATCAATCTCTTTATTTGGGGGATCATGCTATCTCATTTAAGATCATTTGGAATTTGGGACATTGAGAACTATAAAGAGGATTTTTAATATTTCCTCAAACATGAGATTGAAATGGGTTATTATCAATTATATTTTAGTACAATAGATAATAATATAAGAATAATGTTTATCATTGTGGAACATATAATTGAACTCAAGGTTATATGAAAATATAGCTGTCCATATTTCTATCATTTGGAAGGAAGACTCATTGAAGGTTTTTCAAGTGGATATGTAATGTTTTATTATTTAGAAATGAGTCAAATTACTCTATGACATATGCGAGTGAGATCAATTAGAACTGTCACGAACCAGTCCGGGTCGACCCTGAACCGTTCACCCGAGCCGGTCCGCGGCAAGTCCCGAGGGGCGTTCCTGATCCCCCTGGGATGGCAACAAGTGCCGGGCATTAAAAGTTTCAATCGTTGGGAACGATTTTAGCCCAAACTAAAAACAGGATCAAAAGAGCGAAAATAAATTTAACAAACAGACAACCACTAATGTCACAAACAAAACTATACCACGACATACCTCCATGTGACCTCACGGTCACCACCCAACTACAACCAACGTCGCTCCCACACTGAGCGACTCAAGTAAGAGAACCTGAACAAAAGGAACCTGCAACTGAAAAGGTAAAGGATAGGCGTGAGCACAAAAGTACTCAGTAGGTGATCCCAACAACAAAATCCCAAAGCACTTCCAGTAAATATAGAATCTACAAAATCCAGGTTTGAACTATAATGTATAAAAGTAAGTTTTCACAATGCTTTACTTGAAAATCAAACACGAGACATTTCCCTTATTCCTTTTCAAAAGTTAGTTCCATTCCATTAGTTTTAAACTCATTCTGATAAGCAAAGTGTTACATTTCCAAATCTTACCCAAAGAGAATAAAGCATTTTCATTTGAAAACCATTTTTTTCCAAAATCTAACAGTACAGGCTGTGAAGGATGACTGAAAGTAAACAAGCAGGGAAAACAAGTGCAAGTAAAGGTAAACAAGAAGTTATCAGCAATAACCATGGGCGATCCTGAACATCCCTAGAAAACCCCTAGACGTACTCGGGTTCAGACTACCTGCCGGCATGGTACTCCATAGTCAATAACCAACTGGCCGCCCTAACAGCCAACCAGTGGCACATCCCTCCTGGCCTGTCTGTAACTCCAGGGGGTACTAACCCGTCTAATCAGGGTTAGCAAGCAACCATCACTCGATAATCTACAAGACGCCCAGGAACCCGTGGTAGTTTAGTAACACTGTGTAAGTGGGAGACCCTCGCACGCGTGACTCATCTCACCGCACTTGCCAACCCCTTACACGGACATCACTACACGACAACCCTCGAAGGGGATTCCCCCTGTAGAAATGCCCTCACAAGTACGTATATATATATATAATCACTTCACATTTGATAAAGTGCCAACCGGGCCGTCATGTCACTTACATTTTGATCATTTAAGACTAAAGCGTTTTTAAAAAGGGATGACACACGCCATTTCATTGAAAACCAGAAACGCACTTAGAAATTTATTTAAGAAACTCAGATCAGCATCTTAAACCTGGAACACATTTGTTTCACAAGTAGAGTCACTTTCCAGTCACCAAACTCACCCCACTTTTATCAAGAGCCAAACGGGCCTTTAATCATTTTTTTGAAGGAACAACATTTCCCAAATGAAATTCAAACTTTTGTTCGCGTAACAAAGGAAAACATCTTTCATCAACCAAGAGCCACACATAAAGTTTCCAAAACAAGTTCAAAGGTCACACGACATTTTCTCTAATCAAGGTTCTAAGAGAACACCATTTTCCATAAACAATACATCTATAAATTTACACACGCCAAAAACATTTCAAAACGCAATTTAACATGACTTTCTTTATTCAGGAAGAACCATTTAGCAATACTACCATGGAAGCACAAAACTAAATCCAAGAAGAACACTTTTAATGAAACTCTAGAATTAAAAACGGCTTTTATCATAAGCAGATCACCACACTATAAAAACTACTAAATTTTCCTTTAAATTTACTGAAATTCAATAAAAGGCAAGGAATAAATAAATTCTTAATTTAAAGGCGAGTTCAATGGGAGACCTACCTCAAAATCCAAGCGCGACGGTAAAATGACCTTGAAACCAAGGCGCGATGACCCGACGTGTGTCCGAAGCCACGTGATAAAGTCCAACACTCTCGAAACTTAGGCGCGGAGACGGCAGAACCTCAGAAACAAGGCGCAGCGATGGCGCCTTGTCGGAAACGCCCTGTGCGGGTCCTAAAACAATAGACCGTTAAACGGTCTCAATGATATTAATAACGGAATAATATTAATAATAATAACAATGTGAAAATAATCGCGGTGATAACAATAATCACAATAATAATTATAACACAATGTAATAATAATAATAAGGATGTTATAATAATAACAATAATAATATAATTAGCATAATTATAATATATCAATAATAACAATAATAATAATATCATAATATTAATACAATAATAATAATAGGAACAATGCCAATTTAATATAATCATAATATTTTAATAGTATAATAATGATAATAATATAAAATGATGTTAACATATTAATATTAATAATAATAATATAATGACAATAGCATAATAATAATATAATTAAGACAGTAATAAATATATTAAAAATAATAATAATAATAATAATAATAATAATAATAATATAGTATTAATAATAATAACATAATAATAATTATAATAAAGATGTAATAAGATAATTAAAATAATAATAACAATAATAAATATAATAATAATAATAATAATATAATAACTATAATTATAATAAAACAAAAGATAAATAAATAAATAAAAAGAAACTTACAGCGGGCTCCGGCTTGGGCGAGGCGGGACGACAGGGAGCAGGGGGCGAGGGTGTCGTGTTGGCCGTGGACGTGGCAAGGGACACATGCGGGGAGGGGAGGCTGCGGAACGGAGGTGATGGCCGGCGAGGCGAAGGCTGGGCGCCGGTGGTAAGGGGAGGGGGAGCCGCGAGGCACTGGCGGAGAAGGTGGGATGAGCGCTGAGGCGCTGGGGGGAGCGGGAGCCGGCGCCGGAGAAGGTGTGGCGCGGGTCGGTCGAACCAGGAGGAGGTCGGAACCGCGGAGGGACGCCGGCGGCAGGGTTCAGCAGGGGGGTGAGGCCGGCGGTGCGGCTTCGGACGCAGGAGGCAGGGCGGAGCAGCGGGGGTTCGCGGGTGAAGCGGGGCGAGCCGGGACGGCGATGCGGGCCGGCAGACAGGGTGGCCGGTGCGGCGAGGCGGTAGGGAGGGAGGAGGTCGCGCGGGCGGCACTGCGTGGAGGAGAAGGGAAGGACGGGTGCGTGCGGTGAGAGAGGAGGGAGAAGGGGTAGGCGGCTGGAGAAAAAAGGGGGAACCGGGATTAGGGTTAGGGGAGTTATAAAATATATATATCTATATATAATTGATAATAATAATAATAAAAGGATAAATAAAATAATGAAAACAAATCTTAATAATAATAAAACTTCATAAAAATAATAATAATAATAGTAATAATTAGAAAGTTTATAATAATAATTATTTTTAATCAAAAAATTTAAAGTATTAAAACCATTTGAAAATAAATGTGCACGGCGCGCGCGCGCGCGCACGTATGCACATATATATATATATATACATATATACATATATTGAAACATATACAAACAGATATATACACATATACCCACATAAACACATATATACATATATACCTATATATAAATATAAACACATAGATACAATATATATATATATATATATGAACATAACTTATTAAAGTATATACATATGTATACATATACACATATATAGACATATATATATATATACACTTATACACGGAAAATAACCACAACAATAGTAACTCAACTCAAATAGTAATAATAATAATAAAAATCAACGTAAAAGCTTTAATATTTAAAACACCGGGTGGACACATCGTCACCCAGGCCGAATGCACGATCACCGCTAGCGGTGCGATGACCGCGCACCGACGTGAAACCACCAACCATAATTAATCTTCGAAAAATTTAAACCGGGACCAAGAAAGAAGGAAAATTACTGATGTCCGCGGTCAGGGTGTGACAATTCTCCCCACCACAGACACTTTCTGCCCCCAGAAAGTCACCAGTTCACAAGTCAGCCAAAAATCCAAGTCTATGCCCAACAGTACTAAAGGAACTGAAGAAAACTGAAGTTCTCGGGGATGACCTTACTCTACACAGGTCACACCCGACCGATTCAAGAGAAACCTGGGGTCCGAGGTTGAGGGGAGAACACGAAGGGGTTCTCCCCACCACAAGAACTCAACTAGTGCAGAACAGTTGACCATCTAAATAGAAAACCCTGGGAAGGGGGGGGGGGGGACGACGCGGGAACTCCCAACCGATTCGAACCAACTCCTATAGCCCGATTAAAACAACACTTCCGTCAAGACATTAAATCCTAGACCCGAGTCAACAACCTTCAACACCAGTGAAAACCCATAGAAAAACATTTAACTGACCTCAAATTGGAGACATGATCCACCGAAGTCCAAAAAACATAACCACATCGACAACATAACTAAAACAAGGTCAACCCACACGAGAGTCAAACACACTTTTAAGAAGGATACACGATTTCGAATATTACATTCACACGACAAGTCAACTTAGATTTATCATAGAACAAGTCCATTGTCACTTTTTAGAAAAACAACACATTTACATAAACCAGGCTACTTAGATTATAGTAGAACAAGTCCATGATAACCCCATGGTAAAACAATGAACATTCAACAACGTCAAAACTTAACAGCAGAAAAATAAGCTCTAAAAGATCTTGACAGTTCCACTGCTAACACGGAACACAAAACCTGGACCAAGGTTTCACACCCCTGAGGACTCCTGACTGTGCGCGAGCTACACCCCGAGACTTGTGGTTGGGGCTCTGATGACTGAAGCATCTTCTGCCTCACAGTCAGGTACTGGCATTCTCCCCTCACAGCTTACTCTTTAAGCGACGCTTCTTGCAAAACTTCTCCAGATGACCCAGACAACCACAGCGATGACACGTCTTCGGAGGGTTGCGACAAGACGACTTTAAATGCCCGAAACGACCACACTGAAATCATACCATCGAACGATCTGATGAACTGGAAGCTAGGACCAAAGGGGACAACTCATTAGGAACAGGTATCTCTCGCACCTTTTCCTCACCAGAGGGGGAACTCTTACGAACAACAGGGGATGCTGATGTACTAGCCACCCGCACACCGGAAACCAACTCAGCCAAGAAAGCTTTCTCCACCAGCTTCTCGAAACAAATGTCTTTAGAAGGGAGGACACGCTCCTTGATCTCTGGACGAAGACCTCCAGTGAAAAGAGAGGCCTTCATGAGCTCATGCGACGCTACATCTGGAGAAAAGGAAATCAGTTCCTTGAAATGGTCAACATATGCCTTCACCGTCCGTTGACCTTGTTGAATATGCACAAGCTCTCCCTTTTTCTCCAGCTTCACTTCCTCAGGTACAAACCATTGGATGAAAACGATTCCGAAGACATCCCACGTCATTTCACCTTGCGTTGACGGTGGGGTAACCATCTTCCACTGGTCCAGAGCTGGACCCTCAAACAACTCCATAATTGCACGAACCTTAACATTATCAGGAGTTCCCAATATTCTAAAGACACGTTCCACTTCCTTGAGCCATTCCACTGCCTCTAATGAACCCTGATCACCATGGAGAACAGGCAAAGTCTGAGGAGGACTAAAAACTGGGCATGACATATCCGAATCCTTAGAGACCTTTCTGGGCGGCATTTCCTGAGCGACATATAAAACACAAGGCCAAAACCAATATCAAACCAAATCAACATCAAATAGAAGCAACATCAATAAAAGCGCCTTCATCAAAACAGTCAGCACAAGGACCAAACAAATACAACACAACCCAAAACAAAACCTCCTCTTTAAAATTTCCTTTTCATTTTTGATTTCAAAACCACCCTTTCTCAAAATCACTTTCCAAAAACCAACCCACTTTCAAACCAAAAACATTCCAAAACTGTTTCCCATTTAAAACCAATTTAGAAAACAAGGTCAAGCCATTTATTTCAAATACACACCCAGGTAATCCCATGATCCGTTGCACATGTCTTCATCCACATTCCATTCATACGTGCATCAACACACACTTTTCATGCATTCTCACACATGTGCAAACGTTCATAAAGAGGACATGTGGTTTCACCCCAAACCATTCTGAACCAACTCCAAGCAAACATCAGATTTTTCAAATCAAGAGATTTCAGTTTTAAAACCCATTTTATACATTTAAAGTCCTTTATAAGAAACCAGTCCAATTTCCCAAAAACCTTTTTCATTTCCAACAACGCACCCACACAAACCAAAACGAAAGAAGCAGCCAAATTTGCATCAACCACCGAAATGAGGGACTAGTAGTCACACTCAACCTGGCGACATGGTAGTGAGCCATGTCCCAAGTCAGTGTCGACCACTAGGAGGAATTCAAACCGTGTACTCAGACTCCACATGGGTCACTACTCCATGTGAAATCACGACGTAACATCGGCTTTCCTCCATTGTCATCTCTCAATCCAAGACAAACCAGAAAAGGCAAGGACATAATTCCCGAACTACCCCTGGTAACTCGAGGATCAGTGCGAGCAAGAGTTCGCGACGCTCTTCCCGTACCTACCCCTCGAGTTCCGACAGTCCTAATCTCCTTCTACCGAACAACCCAAATAATAAGAACCTCCCTCTGATACCATTTTGTCACGAACCAGTCCGGGTCGACCCTGAACCGGTCACCCGAGCCGGTCCGCGGCAAGTCCCGAGGGGCGTTCCTGATCCCCCTGGGATGGCAACAAGTGCCGGGCATTAAAAGTTTCAATCGTTGGGAACGATTTTAGCCCAAACTAAAAACAGGATCAAAAGAGCGAAAATAAATTTAACAAACAGACAACCACTAAAGTCACAAACAAAACTATACCACGACATACCTCCATGTGACCTCGCGGTCACCACCCAACTACAACCAACGTCGCGCCCACACTGAGCGACTCAAGTAAGAGAACCTGAACAAAAGGAACCTACAACTGAAAAGGTAAAGGATAGGCGTGAGCACAAAAGTACTCAGTAGGTGAGCCCAACAACAAAATCCCAAAGCACTGCCAGTAAATATAGAATCTACATAATCCAGGTTTGAACTATAATGTATAAAAGTAAGTTTTCACAACGCTTTACTTGAAAATCAAACACGAGACATTTCCCTTATTCCTTTTCAAAAGTTAGTTCCATTCCATTAGTTTTAAACTCATTCTGATAAGAAAAGTGTTACATTTCCAAATCTTACCCAAAGAGAATAAAGCATTTTCATTTGAAAACCATTTTTTTTTCCAAAATCTAACAGTACAGGCTGTGAAGGATGAATGAAAGTAAACAAGCAGGGAAAACAAGTGCAAGTAAAGGTAAACAAGAAGTTATCAGCAATAACCATGGGCGATCCTGAACATCCCTAGAAAACCCCTGGACGTACTCGGGTTCAGACTACCTGCCGGCATGGTACTCCATAGTCAATAACCAACTGGCCGCCCTAACAGCCAACCAGTGGCACATCCCTCCTGGCCTATCTGTAACTCCAGGGGGTACTAACCCGTCTAATCAGGGTTAGCAAGCAACCGTCACTCGATAATCTAAAAGACGCCCAGGAACCCGTGGTAGTTTAGTAACACTGTGTAAGTGGGAGACCCTCGCACACGTGACTCATCTCACCGCACTTGCCAACCCCTTACACGGACATCACTACACGACAACCCTCGAAGGGAAGTCCCCCTGTAGAAATTCCCTCACAAGTACGTATATATATATATAATCACTTCACATTTGATAAAGTGCCAACCGGGCCGTCATGTCACTTACATTTTGATCATTTAAGACTAAAGCATTTTTAAAAAGGGATGACACACGCCATTTCATTGAAAACCAGAAACGCACATAGAAATTTATTTAAGAAACTCAGATCAGCATCTTAAACCTGGAACACATTTGTTTCACAAGTAGAGTCACTTTCCAATCACCAAACGCACCCCACTTTTATCAAGAGCCAAACGGGCCTTTAATCATTTTTTTGAAGGAACACCATTTCCCAAATGAAATTCAAACTTTTGTTCGCGTAACAAAGGAAAACATCTTTCATCAACCAAGAGCCACACATAAAGTTTCCAAAACAAGTTCAAAGGTCACACGACATTTTCTCTAATCAAGGTTCTAAGAAAACACCATTTTCCATAAACAATACATCTAAAAATTTACACACGCCAAAAACATTTCAAAACGCAATTTAACATGACTTTCTTTATTCAGGAAGAACCATTTAGCAATACTACCATGGAAGCACAAAACTAAATCCAAGAAGAACACTTTTAATGAAACGCTAGAATTAAAAACGGCTTTTATCATCAGCAGATCACCACACTATAAAAACTACTAAATTTTCCTTTAAATTTACTGAAATTCAATAAAAGGCAAGGAATAAATAAATTCTTAATTTAAAGGCGAGTGCAATGGGAGACCTACCTCAAAATCCAAGCGCGACGGTAAAATGACCTTGGAACCAAGGCGTGATGACCCGACGTGTGTCCGAAGCCACGTGATAAAGTCCAACACTCTCGAAACTTAGGCGCGGAGACGGCAGAACCTCGGAAACAAGGCGCAGCGATGGCGCCTTGTCGGAAACGCCCTGTGCGGGTCCTAAAACAATAGACAGTTAAACGGTCTCAATGATATTAATAACGGAATAATATTAATAATAATAACAATGTGAAAATAATCGCGGTGATAACAATAATCACAATAATAATTATAACACAACGTAATAATAATAATAAGGATGTTATAATAATAACAATAATAATATAATTATCATAATTATAATATATCAATAATAACAATAATAATAATATCATAATATTAATACAATAATAATAATAGGAACAATGCCAATTTAATATAATCATAATATATTAATAGTATAATAATGATAATAATATAAAATGATGTTAACATATTATATTAATAATAATAATATAATGACAATAGGATAATAATAATATAATTAAGACAGTAATAAATATATTCAAAATAATAATAATAATAATAATAATAATAATAATAATAATATAGTATTAATAATAATAACATAATAATAATTATAATAAAGATGTAATAAGATAATTAAAATAATAATAACAATAATAAATATAATAATAATAATAATAATATAATAACTATAATTATAATAAAACAAAAGATAAATTAAAAAAAAGAAACTTACAGCGGGCTCCGGCTTGGGCGAGGCGGGACGACAGGGAGCAGGGGGCGGGGGTGTCGTGTTGGCCGTGGATGCGGCAAGGGACACAGGCGGGGAGGGGAGGCTGCGGAACGGAGGTGATGGCCGGCGAGGTGAAGGCTGGGCGCCGGTGGTAAGGGGAGGGGGAGCCGCGAGGCACTGGCGGAGAAGGCGGGATGAGCGCTGAGGCGCTGGGGGGAGCGGGAGCCGGCGCCGGAGAAGGTGTGGCGCGTGTCGGTCGAACCAGGAGGAGGTCGGAACCGCGGAGGGACGCCGGCGGCAGGGTTCAGTAGGGGGGTGAGGCCGGCGGTGCGGCTTCGGACGCAGGAGGCAGGGCGGAGCAGCGGGGGTTCGCGGGTGAAGCGGGGCGAGCCGGGACGGCGATGCGGGCCGGCAGCCGGGGTGGCCGGTGCGGCAAGGCGGCAGGGAGGGAGGAGG
Source organism: Viscum album (assembly GCA_963277665.1). NCBI lineage: Eukaryota > Viridiplantae > Streptophyta > Magnoliopsida > Santalales > Viscaceae > Viscum > Viscum album. Next base: position 1,083,965,046 of record OY728156.1, read on the forward strand.
TCGTGCGGGCGGCGCTGCGTGGAGGAGAAGGGAAGGTGGGGTGCGTGCGGTGAGAGAGGAGGGAGAAGGGGTAGGCGGCTGGAGAAAAAAGGGGGAACCGGGATTAGGGTTAGGGGAGTTATAAAATATATATATCTATATATAATTGATAATAATAATAATAAAAGGATAAATAAAATAATGAAAACAAATCTTAATAATAATAAAACTTCATAAAAATAATAATAATAATAGTAATAATTAGAAAATTTATAATAATAATTATTTTTAATCAAAAAATTTAAAGTATTAAAACCATTTGAAAATAAATGTGTGCGGCGCGCGCGCGCGCGCACGTACGCACATATATATATATATATATATAGACATATATACATATATTGAAACATATACAAACAGATATATACACATATACCCACATAAACACATATATACATATATACCTATATATAAATATAAACACATAGATACAATATATATATATATATATATATATATATATGAACATAACTTATTAAAGTATATACATATGTATACATATACACATATATAGACATATATATATATATATATACACTTATACACGGAAAATAACCACAACAATAGTAACTCAACTCAAATAGTAATAATAATAATAAAAAGTCAACGTAAAAGCTTTAATATTTAAAACGCCGGGTGGACACATCGTCACCCGGGCCGAATGCACGATCACCGCTAGCGGTGCGATGACCGCGCACCGACGTGAAACCACCAACCATAATTAATCTTCGAAAAATTTAAACCGGGACCAAGAAAGAAGGAAAATTACTGATATCCGTGGTCAGGGTGTGACAAGAACACTAACATGCTTCAAAAATTTCTAGATAAATCCCCATTATGTTTTCTCATGTTTAAATTACATGGGACATACACATTATGGAAGCCAATCCAGTAATACAAGGGTTGTCCATGATAATCAATGGTAACAACCACCAAGCCAAGGAGATAAAGTGTGGGATTATGTTATTTATATTATATATGTGGATCAAGGAAGACATTTCATGATTGTTATGTTAATTATTCATTCATAATATGATAATGTAATGTTTTATTCTATTTTTTCAAACTCATTCATATCATTCTAGAATTGTAGAACTATTTAAACAATAACTCAAATAACATTGGATATGTTATCAATATAAAATAATAATGGATTAATTGTTTCATCACATTTATAGAACATGTCCCTAGTTGATATATGTGGTTTGAATCTCCTAGCCATTGTTTTAACTCTCTAATAATTAAAATTTGGTGATGTTATAGAAATGGGATAGTTTTCTCTATATAGATCTCGCCTAATTTTTTCGGTGAATGTAATTTCATTCTATATCCCAAATAACCCTTTAATTATATTCATGATTAAGGAGGAGGTTGAATAGTTTTCATAATATTCATTTAAATCATGGATATCGTGGCTTTATGAGAATTAATAACATGGTAAAATGATTTAATCAATAATGGGACCCACTCTTGTAGAAATTCACATTATAATTTCTAAAACTGATTAATTTCCTAAATAATTTCATGGTCATGATCCTAGAAAATTTGCTGAATTTTAAATTAAAATGTTATTTGAATATCTATCATTATACATGATTATATATATAATCATTCCCATTGAAGGGGTGAATTGAAGAATATATTACAACAATACATATAGTAATTTTTATATTCTATAGTTCTTCTCCACGGGGTTCGCTAGTCCTCTTTGTCAAGAAGAATGAGTAGTCTATTAAATTATGTATAAATAATACTAAAATGAAAAAATAATGTAATAATTAATAAATATTGTATTCGTTGTATGTATTAATTTGTATATTATTTATGTGGAAGTAAATACTAATATAAATTGAATCTTCGGTCATAATGTCATTAAATAATTCTAGAGAATGGTAATATTCTAATTCCCCCCTTTCATGTATGTTACGGGTTTATGTTCAGAGCAATTCCATTTGGAATTATGAATGATCCCATGATAATTATAAACATAATGATTGGAATATTCATATATTTAATTGATATATATCTTTTATTCTTTATAAAACAAACTCTTTTATACTCCAAAATATTGTAGGAACAAGAGTATCACATAAATATTGTGTTGTAGAATTTTAATAAGTATAAGTGATATGGAATTTATTCAAAATATGATTTTTTATGGATAAATTGTTATTGATGTGGAATTTTAGATATGTAAGGAGATATCTATACAATTTTCAAAGACTATTTTTAATTAGGATTTTCCTAAACCATAATTGTTTACATATTTATATACTTCCCTCAAATAAGCTGGGTATTATCAGGGGTTTTGGGGAAACAACTCAAAATTTTCTATCATGTAGACTATGTACCAAGGAAGCTTGTGAAGTATATAAGGACAAATAAGTGTGAAGAAAACATCAAGGGGATAAAGATGGGGTTAAACACATCAGCATTACTAACCATACTAATAATCAAGGAAGGATTTTTTATCATAGGTATTTAAATAAACAATGGTAAATGGGTATGATCTCATGTAAAATGATAAGGTGAGAGAATATGAATCAATATATTAGAAGCATTATGAATTGAATTATTTGATTCATTACCTCAATCAGGCCATAGTAATATTAAAATTAAATATTTAAACACATTACCTTTATATAACAATTTTTTAAATATATATATACATAGAAATCACGATACTTAAAGATATATTCACATATAATGAGTTCAATATTCCCCAATTAAGAGAGTGTTAGATTATAATATATCACAATTTCAAAATATTGTACCATAAATAGAATGAAAACAAAGTATAACATTATCTTTGTATAAATGATCTTACTACCTTATATAAAATGATGATCTAAAAGGAACTTATATATATATAAATAAAAGTATTTAAATGGGAATCATGATGAAGAGAACAACATCAGTTGATTATCAAATGATTTCCCAAACACCATTATACGATAAGATTATGAAATATATAATATATGATGTACAGATAAAAATATGGTGGATATCATGATTATGGGAAACACTATTGAGATAAATTTTTATTATTAAGTAATTTTGAGCATTTGGAAATGTCTTTTCATTCCTTCATATTTTAAGATAAACAAGGAGATACTAAATAACATAAGATGGATAAAGTTTCTAGGACCTGAGATGGTGGAAGAAATGTTAGAAATTTACATGATCATTCAATAATAGAAAAATAAAGCACATATTCGATAGAAGATTTAGGGTAATAACCATTCATGAGACATAGTGATTTAGGTTGAAGATAAATTGTTACTCTCTATATCATCATGGAAGATATTAAATAGAGTTAAGAAGAAGTCAATGATAATAAATAGATATATTAACCACTTTGAGATTCTTGATTGCATTATAGGTGTAAAATATCAATTCACTCCCCCCCCCCACAAACCTAACTAAAGTACATGATGCATTCGATTTGTCCCTCATGCGAAATTATATACTATATACCTAACATGTAATGAATTCAATAGAGGTACAATAAGAGAATGATCTCTAATAGAAATATTATCTGGAAATGATTTTTGGCCAAACACCATGTTTTGTGCAATAAGAAAAATCACTAATTCAAATTAGTTTAGAGAAACCATATATATTTATAGGAAACATGGGAACCTGAGAAGACCATGAAAAAAAGTATCCTTATTTATTTTCTCCATAGTGTATAATGAAATATTTATAGTGACAAATATCTTAATGGTGTAATTCTATGATGCCTAATGATATTAATTGTTATTTAACCTCAATAATGAAAGAAAAAACTAAACAAAAAATAGTGAAACCTTAAAAAAATTATTTTTTATTACCATTATAGCTATGAACAAGCAAGAAGATATTATAACGACTAAATTTTCAATTCCAATATTTATAATTCATTAATAATTTTTAATTGACCAAATAAACATTTTTCTAATTAATATATTATATAAATATTATCTTAACATATATTTGTTCTTTGTTTCTTGAAAATAATTGAATTTAATGTGATTAGTATAAATAAAAATTTTCTAGATAACTATGATTTTTAAACTAGGAATTATGTAATGTTTATGAAACCCATTTTTTATAAATATATTTGTTTAACAATTGAAATAAATCATTTAAAATTGGATTTGGAAATTATAAAACACGACTTTACTATTTCCAAAATGGATGTTATATTTCACACTATAAACTATATTTATCCGATTTTGTTAAAAATTAGACAATATCATATTTAAAAAACTTTTGAAAATATTATGTACTATTTCAGTTAGAAATTATAATATTATTTAACATTAGATTTTTTTTGGAATAATGATACAATTAATAAATATTGTAATAATTTTTTTATTAATATTACGTATTTTCCAAATCAATAAAATTGATCTCATTAATATTTTGAATATAATAATATTTTCAATACCATAAATAATTATATTAATTAAAATTCATTTTATAATAAATTATGAATAATATTTATAATCCATTATGGACGAAATGTCAATTTCTTACGAAAATGGTTTTTCTAAATGTTGTCTATTATAATTTAGAAGTTAATCTTATAATTTTTCAAAATTGAATTTTAATACATTGATGATATTTTTATTTCCATAATACATAATTTTTTATGGGTTAAATTATATTTTTATTAATACATAATCCACCTAGATTTAAAGTAGTTATCTAGTGTAAAAGAATAAGTGGAATTGAAAAAGCATAATGTAATAAATAAATAATCATTATTGAAACATAGTTAAGAAGACTTAGTTGATCCTTTATCCAATATGATGCTCCAAAACTCCATTATTTCAAAATGATTCTACTATATATTATGGAATTGGATAGGTATACCATTTAAGTGTAAAGAATCTTCCCAAAACAGTATATTTCCTCACATTTATAATTTCATCACATCTACCCCTCTATAGTTGAAATTACTATAATAACTTCAATTGATAATTTAAAATTAATAAATCTTATAAAATTCTATTTTTATTCCTTAATAATATACCCTTTAGAAGTATTCTTATGTCAGTAACTTCATTGGAAGTCACTAATAGAATATCATGTGTATAAAAAATGTATTACCTTAATTGTTAAAATTAATCCAAAAACATTATCTAATGAATATCGTATATACTGAATAGTATAATGAAATAAGATTAATTATTAAAGATGAATTATTTTATTGTAATGGAAGAACCATTATTTTTTACTCCCCATCATCCAATAAAAAAACATTTTCAATATGTTGTGCATATTACCACCTCGACAATGCGAGGTATTCAATTTTATTACTATTTACAGTAATGCATAATAGAAAGAGGTTATGCATTAATATAGGTGATCTAAATAATTCATCCATACATATAAAATTTCGTATTACAATTTTTCTTATATATCTCTCATTGTACATGAAATGGAAACAATGATCATGTTTTCATCTGAATAATCACCTATAGGAGCAGCAAACTTCATTTTTCATCCCCACCAACTGTGAATTTTATTTAAATAAATATCTTTTATAAAAAAATTATTTCTATAAAAATTGTAATATTTTGAATAGTTAGAATATATTTAATATTTATTACTATAATGGTCAGTATATATATGGAATTATAAAAAAAATTAGGACCATTAACATACAATCATAGGTATGAAGTTTGTATAATAAATATATGAATCTAAAAAAATATTACATCCTTAATTAAATATATAAAATTAATGTAAATAATTTCGTATCTAATAAACTTAATTTTATTATTCATGAATTTAGCCATGTGTACATAATTATTCATTATAATGTAAGGGTTTTATCTTGAAATTTTCTTCATTGAGGAATATTTACATATCCACTCAAAATTCAATTTAAATTGTTTTTATAAATCAAATATCATGTAATTATCATTAATATTATTTTTTCATGGCATATTAACTGCACCATAAATATTTATCTATTTCATTTAGTTTGGTGGTATTTTTTCTTTAGTTATAAGGGATTCAGCCTGAAGTTCCCTTCATTGTAGATTGTTTTTACATATTAAATAAATTAAATTTATATGGTTTATAAAATATCTTTTTTTATATTATATCATTAATTAATTTATCTTTATTTTATTTGATGTTTAATTTCCTTTTCTTACTCCAAAATGTGTTTTTATATAAATGTTACACAATAAGTAATGTATTTCTTCTCAATTTCCTGTCATTAAGACATATGTTATATTTATGAAACCATTATATCTTTAGGAATATGTATAATACCTAATTGATTGTAAATTTCATGAACTGTCTTTTATTCATGGTATTAGAATTTGTATTTCATGATCTCTCTTTTGTAATGATATTGTTTGAATTTTAGGATAGAACATGGGGGATCTTCTGTACCAGCTTCATGAATTTTTCATTCATGTACAAATTATTTTCTAAAATTTTTTAAATATTCATCATCCATAACAATTCAATTTTTTTATATTTACCTTACAAAAACACCCAGATTAATATTTTTTTTATTCTTGGATTTATATAAGTATTAATGCCCAAAAAAATTCTAACATTAAATTAATATCAATTTAAAGGATAATTCCTATTTTTTGATCTCAAGTCATGCATAACACCCATTAAATATTCTTAAATATTTAATAGATTCACAAATTAATCTTTATTTATTAAACATAATATTTTTTTGTTGTTTTGTTGGAAATAATAAGTAATGTTTTTATTTATTAATTACCCTAACCTTTTAAAATTGATCCACATAATCATCTGGTTTTTATTCATTATTATACGATATAATTCACATAAATAATCTATATTTTAACATAATTTTCTATAACTATTATTGTTTTACAAATATGAACATCCCAAATCATTTAATACATAATATAATTTGTGAATATATATGAAAAATATTAAATATATAGCTTGAATCATTATTATGAATCCCAAAAACCTCACATGGGTTTGATAGTGATTATGATTTATGTATATTAAAATTTCCCCCTATACATGCATATTAATGATTTCCATTTATTTTAAAACTAGAAAAATTTATTTATCTATCGATTCAATTCAGTGATACATTATATTTCATGATATTAAATTTAATAGTTTGGTGAGTAATCATAAATCCATCGTGAGACTATCTCCACATTATGATAATGGCCTTGAAATTTAACCTTGACTTATGATTATGATATGAAGTTTTATATTTTTTTGATTTTATTATTCACTTGTTAAAGAATATATTTATACATAGTATCCATGATTTTGATCATCCACATTATGATATAATGTTATTCCTATTGACTCCAATATAAAAATATATGTCCACGTTTATTTCTTGGCTTCTATTTTTAAATCACAATACTACTTCTGTATTTTTTCCATAAAATATCATACTTAATTTTAGAAAAACTATGGGAGTTCAGATCACTATGCAGATTCTTTAATAAATATGATATCTTCTAATATATTATGATTTATTTTTATATATATTCATTGAAATATATATTTTTATACTTGTTTTGTAATTTTTATTAATTTTTGTCCCAAAATATGAAGTAAAATGAGTTTAAGTCTCGGTTCTCCATTAAAACTCTACATTGAAGACCTTTTTATTGAATGGGATTCTATTGAAGTATTTATAGATGATTTTACTAGTCATAATCAGAATTACCATATTGTGTTTTTAATTGAACTCATTCCTCTGGAAAAACCTATTTCAATGAAATAATGAATAATTCCCTCTATTGAGTTATACGGATTTATGAACCAAGTCCATGAGAATCAATATATGGGATTCAGTCACCCATGTGAATCACCATAGGGTGTACCAATTTCATTCATTATATAAAAATGATAGTTCAATGTCACTCTTCAGTTATAATCGGATACATATCATGTTAATGATCAATAATAAGAATCTCTTACCCCTATTAGTGACTCAATTGATCAGCTATAATTATCTCAATATTTATAAAATATTTTACTATATTTTCGATTCTATCAACTAATGGTCAAAAGTGATTTCATTCCTATGATATAATTCCCTATGAGATATTGACCCTGTAAATTTATAGTCATTATCATTGGAATTATGAATTCCCTCATCATCATCATCAATTAAATGATTAGAGCCATTAAATATCACCTGAATCAATTTTTTGTTGTTTTCATTAATTATTATATTATATTATCCAATATAATGGATGGAAATGAAGATAACATGATATTTTTTTATTTAACCTAATGATGAAAAATAATACACATTAAAAATGAGTGAATTAAAGATAAATAATGTATCATTGATGGGAATTGTGATCACAAGTGAGGTTATAACAGTATATACATCTAATTTATAAATCAAATAACTTTTGTTTGGACCATCAACTATGATTGAGATAAAATATTTTATTCTAATATATGAATATTATCAATTCTTTTTGTTTAATTTATCATTTCAATCTAATACACACACCATTTTAACACAAAATAGATAGAAGACCCATTTTAAAATAAATATTGATAAATTTTCATATAGATTAAGATATGTTTGGTTAGTTCACCTATACTCACACTATCCTATAGATTAATAATTTTTTGTGATCAATACTGATTAATATATGAATGTACTTTGATGTGTCCATATGCATACAGAAATTATTATAGCTTTTGTAACACATCAATTAATGGTTCATGAGTATAATTTTAAGAATCATGACATAGTGATAGTAGTTTTCAATGTTTTATTAAATAAATTGAGTTTTTATATTTTTTGACAATGTTATGAAATATATAAAAATCAAAATATTAAAAACTATATATTGAATCATAGAGGCTAAAATATTCTCTTAGGAAAATCGATAGAGTTCAATATTGGTAACTACTTATCAATACATTGCCTCCCTAGGTATGTTAACAAAGAGGATTATACATTTAATAAAATGGATCATTTAATATTTTTTATAGTGGGGATCACAAAATATTCAATATTAATATATTTATAAATGGATTAACATTGAAATTCTAAAGGATATGTAGATATTTTATTTTAATAAAATGTATGTTCAACCATTCATCAATGTAGGATTATTGTTTTAAAGAATGAAGATGTTGATATAGGAAAGATGGTGGAAAATTTTCATCAGTTTAATCATTAATTTTATAGAATGACAACGTTCATGTGTTTCCTATGTTTCCTTGTTAAACATGAAATGGTGATAGATCTGTTAGATGATTCTCATCACTCATTTTTCATTATTCATCTTGGAAAGAAAATTATAGGGGCTATAAAGAGTATTTATGGTTGGATTAAATGATGATATAATTTTTTATTGAATATTTTATTGATTGGTATGCAAATAACACATGGCCAAGTGGAAGAGATCTAATGGAATGTTACAAACATTACCATTACATATTTGAAAATGGAAAATCATCACTTAGTATTTCATTGAATGAATCCCTAAAAACTAAATGGGAATAATGTCATTTGGGTTATAATTGATCAACATATAAAGCCAAAATATTTTATTAATTTTTTAAACACTTAAATCATGACCAATTATCTCATGTATATATTAATGTGGTTTTATAGTTTAATAGTGTAACACATTCTATTATACATGCTCATGTTATAAGATTAACTCAATGTTATGGAGTAGTATTCACTATGCTCGGGATACGGATTTGTGTTTTAGCACTTCCAAAAATGATAATATTATTTTTTATTCTGAGAGATTCATTCTAAACTGGGTTGATATACTATGATCACATTCTAATGAATTTGAAGGTGTTTTGGTTACACACATTTTTCTTTTAATTTTTTTTATTTTAATATATTTCATTTTATATTATTGTTTAATCCTAAGAATCCCTCTTTATAATGTAGTGTAGAACTCCAATATATTATTATTTTGTTGTATAATGAAATATATTGAGGCCTAATATAGATATTAAATTGTAAAATAATTTCAGGTCTTTTCTCCATCATCTCAGGATATCTATTAGTAGACAGAAGATTTATGCTATTAGATATTGTCTAAATTTAGAATATTATTTTTGGGAAATGGAATTCCCTCGGATTTTTCCCATGTAATAATGTTATGATATTATAAATAATTTTCCCCATGTAATAATGTTATAATATTATATCCATCAGTATTATTGATCAAATAGATGCAATATATTATTTCTTGGATCATATAAAAATCATTTCTCAATATCATAAAGTGTCTAGTGTATTTATTATTGAAAAGAACATACATATTTTATAACGTGTATATTAAAAAAAAGTTGTAACACTGAATAAATATATTTCATATGAAATAAATAAATTATAAACCATATCAAAGGTTTTGTTGTCCCCGAAAGCCCCCAATTTATTTCTAAATGATCCTTAGATCCCTCTATCCCCAATAGAGCTCACTTGAGCCACATAAAATTTCATGCCCACACTAGTGACTAGGTTTCACCATCTTCGACCATTAGTAGATGAATTTGATCATTTTATTATTGATTCCTGGAAGCTACAAGAGTGTGTAGTTTTATGGCTTCTTGATTGATGTCCCTTTATGATTCAGTTTCGATCGGAGGAGGACCTTGTTGTTTCCTCGTCTTGGAAATCAAAAAGATGAAACTTATTTTCCTTCTGTTTTATTAGTGTATTGATTTTTATATATGGCACAATCAATCTATAATAACAACTTGATTCAGTCTCCCTGTTCTCTGTTTTTTTAAAAATCCATATATCTTGTGTGTTATTGGGAATATGAATGGATGATATCTCTGTTCTGATCAGAGAACAGAGGTTCTGTGTAATCCTGTGGGTCCATGAACATGCATTTAAGTGGATTTTTTGAGGCCACACATGAATTGGGGTTGGATCACAGATGGGGAAGAATTATAGTGGAAGCAGGAGGATATCATTGATTATTGGATGATTCACTATGTCCATTATCGTCTATTTGGTCATCATGCACTAGTCTGTTGAGGCATGAATGTGACTAGGAATTCGCAAGCAGTGGAATTGGGCTTTGGGGGCTCCTGCGAAAATGGTATGGAGAAACTGCTGGTAGAGGTTCAGCCTGGGATTCCGTTGTGTGGGAGAACTTATAACATTGTAAATAAAGGGAAGGCTCTACCTTCAGAGTTCACAATGCACATTAAAAAGGTGGTTTCCCATGTGTAGGGAGTGAGGTTGGATGTGAGGTCTCATCCAGCTCTGGAAGGTAAGATTGTACAGACTCTTGCATTTGCAGCTATGGTGAAGGCAGTGCAACCTTCATTCAATCCATCTGGTAAGAATGTATTTGATAATCTGATATCAGATATTTTGGGTAGGAAGCGACCCTTGCCTGATGTTAATGGAAGTGTCCAATTTCAGTTAGTTAATGTTTCCACTCCTAATCAGTTTGAGATACTAGATACCGAGAGGACTCAACCTATAGAGGAAGGCACACAAAGGTATGAGTCTGAGAATATGTAGCTTGTACCATATTCTCAGCCTGCAATGAATGAGGATAAAATTCGAAAAGAGTCCCCTGTTTATTATGGAAATGGGCTTCCCCTTCAATGCCTCAAGCGGATTGATGTTCAATCACAGACAGTTGGAGGAGGATGTTTATAAGATTTAGAGCGTTTGTTGATTATATGAACATATGGATGCCAAAAATTTGGTTTCGTTCACATCACTATAAGATGGGGAAATATCCTTGATAGTGAAAAAGGTAATTCTAGTGATGTCACCAGAATATCTTATAGTGATATTGTTTAATGTGAAAAAATAAATTTTCTGCATGTGAAGTTGTTATGACTTCCCCAGAAAGAAGACGACCGAGAAAATATTACTCCTACCTAACGAATCCAGTTACTACTAGATCATACATTAAGAGGGAAATTTTTTGACGGTTCTCAATGGTGTAAATAAGTGAATTCAATCTATTACGATGATTCTATAATTTGAGAAGCCAAATCTGTGAAGGATGTATGATAAGGTTCTGAAGCACTATGAATTATCATTGTGGAAATCGGATATTGCAGACAAAACAATTTCATCAGGAATATGGTGATGGGGATGATTTCTATGATTTGTTGTTGTCTTCCTTGTTGTGATTTACATGCATGATGCACCTTTCCTTTATGTTAATAAATGGCCAGAGGTATACCTTTTGGTGAGATTTCCTGGTAAATCAATTATAAATCATTAGTCACATAGAATATTTTTTATGTAACAAGGCCACTCACTTGATTAATATTTTTTGGAGGAATAATAAATTTTAGGAAGCGACATGAGACCCTAGGTACATGAGGATATATAATTATCCACATTTTTTAAAATTTATTGACTAATTTCCAAGGGTTAAATATATTTGAGGTTGGTTAGAATGAAACTCACTAAGATTTTATATACCTTCCTTTCAAATATTTTTCAAATATTTGTTTGTTATCTATGTAAGTGTCTTGAGTCAAACTAAACGATGATATATTTTTTATTTTTTATTAAATTTTTTGATTAGAGGGAATGAATAAAATTAACTAAATTATGAAAAATGTATGTAACATTTTCATTTAATCAAACATATTGATAAATTCTAAATAAATAATCATAAAATATTTTTATGTTTACATTTCATGATTTAATGTCCTATTTTTGGGATGAAATTAATTTTCCATGGTGTTTAAAATTTTAATGAAAACAAATATATATCACTATTACAATTTTATTTTAATAATATTTTTTAATTTTTTCTTATGAATCATATTTAATTAGTCATCTAATTTTTTGGAATTGTGATCAATAAATTCGAAGGTATGAAAAGTGTTATCTTTGATGAAATTGTTTTTATACTCACAATGTGTATTTATAATAAAACCCAATATAATTAAATATTGTATTATGATGATAAGTAGACATATATAATATATAATCAAGACCAGATTTTTTTATTTGTAATTTTTTTATAGGGTTGGAATGAGAATGAATATTTTTGTTTTATAATTTGAATTTATAAGAAAAGACTTTTGTTAGGATTTACATATTAATTTTAAAATTACTTTTTTCCAATTATATAGATTATATTTCATAAAATAGATACTATATTTGTATTTATCAGTTATAGATGTGGTGATGGGGCTACTTTTTGTTTGTTTATAATGAATACTTAAAAAGTAAAAAAATGATACCACCTTTATGGTTTTAATGGGGTTTATAGGGGGTTAACTAAGTAAAAATGATACAGATGCCAAATATAATTGTCATAGAAATTTGGTTGAAGAAATTTACAAATTTTCATATCGGAATTTATAATTTTTTTCTACCACTTTTACATGAATTTTCATGTTAATTAATTTAAATATTCAATGAAATTTTATGTGTGACACATCCATTACTTATAGAATAAAACATATTATCCTAACATATCCATATACATGGGTCCTACCATATCAGATAATCCCTTTCAAAAAAATCATCATATATTACATTGAATAGATATTATTTTCCGTGTCCTAAGAACATTATATCAAGGACTAATTTGTAATACAAATAAGGTTACTGAAAGAAATATTAATCACCTTACACAACACTATAAAATTTGAAATCATACTATATATCATTTAATTATGACTTATCCATCACAAAATAATTAATAATATTTCATCTATATAATAATATTTATTTATAGGTATGTAACCATCGTTTTCCAATCCCTTTCTATCAAATGGGTATTAAAATTATCACTCATGCACAAAGGTGGAAGCATCCATCTAGATAGAGAATTGATTCATTTATCATAAAAAAATTTTATGGATGGTTATTATTATGAAGTTACTCATTATATTTTTTATTTATTAAAAATATATTTCTAGATATAATGGAATATTATCTTTTTTCTTATCTTCCAATCTATTGTAAAATGATAATGTTTCTCCTTTGTACCTGTAGACTACCACCTCCAAAATGAGATGCAGTTTTATTCAATTTCACAACAAATGGAAGGTATTAAGGATATAATTATGAATATATATTATATTTATATCATAATTTAACTTCATGGTAAAACATATAAATTATATAGATTTTTTTATTGTTACTATAGAAACAAACTATATATGAAAAAAATGTTCACACCCAAAAAGATGAATTAAAAAAAATATTTATTAATTAAACATTATTGAACTATTATAAGGGAATCTTTTATTTTATTATATGTTTTAATATGGTTATTTTAATTAATTATATTAAATTTGAATTTATAATACATTAGTTTATTGGGAATAAATGTAAAATTAGTCTAATATTAAGTGTTTCTCTTATCAAATTTTTTCTTTGAGACATTGCCAAATTCAATATTTATTTCCATCTCGTGGTATATATATTACCATATTTTTATTATATATATTTATTTTTCAATATTAATGGTATTTAAATATTAATTTCGGGGTATTTTATTCAAGGAGATTATAATTCAAAAACTTCCAAATTAGGAAGGGTTTTATGTTTCAATCTCTCATTTTGGTGAGATTGATTATGATCAAATTTTACACGATTAAATTTCAAATATGTTTAAAAAGAAATATTTCATTCTCCCTTAGTTTTTTTAGAAATTAAAATTTTTTATTTCAATTTACAATCATTAATAAAAAAGTTTTTAAAGGGAAACTTATACAGAAAACATACATTTTTACATTTAGTTAAGAATATTTTTTCCAATATCTATGTTTTATTTGGAATGGTTTCCAAATTGTTTTTTACTATTCATAATTAATTTATTAAAAAATTATTTCAGTTGTTTTATTTGTATTAAATTTCTCATAAATATTATTCTTATTCATTTTTGGAATGTTGTACATTTAATCAATTCTTTGACCATAATCAATTATTACCATCTACTATAATAATGAATTTTCCCACTATCATTACAACTATTTTATAAAATGAATATCATAAAATATTACATGGTTGTTCTTGGAGAAAATATATTCTATGTATTCCTATAATTTATTATTTACAAAAAAAATTTGAATCTAAACAGGTATTTCCTTCATTAAATATTTCAGAGATATTTTAGAATAATTTTCTTTATATCAAATATATTTTTCATTTCATATTTTATTTCTAGGGATATGATAATTTTTTAACACATTTATTAACATTTTAGATGTCTTTTTATTATGACGATGAATATTTCATGATACCCATTTTCATTTCAATGTATTATGATTTGATTAAATGGTAATATATTTGTGATCTTATTTCATACATATGATTTCATTATAATAATGTGATATATGGAGCTATTTTTTCCTCCATTTCATTAAATAATTTTTTATGTTACGGTTCTGAAAATTTGCATCAGAGGTTATTACATCCCTAAAATATGGTACATATAAGATTATACCAATCCCATAGAGGGTACATGGGAGGTTAGACCAAACCCAACTTGCAATGGATGTCTTTTATTACTGCATTGAGAAATCATTTTTATGACTATGATAATTCCACACATTATAACAGTATTTTTGGAATTATTTTTATAAAAATGTTAAAATCAATCAGAAGAATATATTTCTTTCTCTAATTATTCCTATATTATGACATAAAAGTGATTTAAATTTAGAATATAAATAATATGCAAAACGTATTGTTAAATAACTCGGTTTATAATAATAATTATCAAAAAATTATAATTACGTAAAAGTAAATCAATTTGGTTTCTTGAAATTTTCTATATTGTGTTTTTATAGTTATATATTTTTATAGTATTCAATAGTTAATTCAATTTCCCTCGGTATTTGATATGATAATAAGACATTTATAAATTGAAAATATAATTAATATTTTTCAATTCATAATTTAATAGTTAGTGTATATTTCCCCTCATCATTTTTTAATCAAATTTTGAGGTTATAATGAAATTATACCATCCTTAGTACAATATCATAGGTTTTTTAATTTGGTGATGATCCTTGGATACTGTACATTTCACTAGATAACCATGCTATTATGTCCATTGTAGTTGAAGAATTGAACCATGGGTGGTTCATTGAGTGCAGCTTTAATTTCCTCTAATTAAGTAAGAGAGTGTTTCTCATTACATCCACATTATAATTAATGATTATATCTTTTTAGATGCGTAAATTGTTTCATTATTCCCAAAATTTACTTGATATTGTTATTCATATCAAATCTATGATTATTTTCTTTGTTCCAACCTCTTACTTCCAGGAAATTTTTCAATGGTTCCACTGGTAGGAAAAGTATTTATTCTATACCTGTCCCTATGTCAATGAGACAATCCTTATAACACCATACCTAATTTTACATAATATCAAAAACATATTTATTACACATTAATTAACAGATACCTATAGTTTTTATAAAATATTTTTTAGACCACCAAATATTTAATATATTTTTTATAATTATTAAAAATGGAATATTTTCATTTTTCACCACATAAAATCATTCTCACATGTCATAATAAATGAATTTTTCTTAGGCTTCACTTCATGAATTTTTCTCTCTATATTATTATGAATGGATTAATAAATATTCATATATATATAACATGTTCATAATGTCATCTCTCCATTTTAATTCAAATTCATCCAATATATTTTATTTATTAATAAATACATTTCGTTGATCAGCATTACATTTCATGTAGTAGATATCCAGTCAAACCACTTTTTTTCATTCAACAAAATATGAATGAAATATATCATTCAACGTAGTTGAACAATTTATCTAATTTATCTAGATCATATAATCAGTATATAAATTTATTCAATATCATATAAAGTGATTAATCATTAATTTCTCATTCTTGGTGGATGGTATAAATTTATTTTTATTTGGGTTACTATTCAGATCTAGTGAAACGTTGTTAAGCATTTCCCTGGTTTTATTGAACATTATATCCAATTAATATAGAAATTTTAAAATGGAAATAATTTAATTTCAATCATAAGAGTTTGTTCTGGGATTCTTATAAATCCAACCATTTTTAAAAAAAAAATTTCTGAAAGAATAAGTCAATACATATTTTTTTAAAAAAATATTTTGTCTTAAATGAATGTTTGTGTCTTATCTTATGAAATAAAAAAATTTCATTTGGTTTGATTTTACTAAATAATTCAAAACATAATAAAACAATTCATCAATATGAAATATATAATCATTTACATTACTTAAATAATTATTTATTCATCTATATTCCAATCATACACCATTTTACAAATAGAAAAATTCATAGGTTGTTGTCTTGGAAAATTATATTGATATGTATTTAATACACATAAAAATTAAAAATTATATTTATCCACACTAAAATCCATCCTATAAGAATTCATTTTCTTATTTAGGCCTGTAGTAAAATAGTTAAATTCTTTAATGGAAGGGTGAGCTAAATTCCCACTAAGTGGATTAATTTTATGAATGAAAAGAGTGAAATAAAAAAATATGTGTTGATGTAAAATATTAGTAATCATAATCAAAACCAAATAATTGATTCAAATTAAAAATATTCATATTATTCAGTAATAAAATACAGTGTATTCATCATAATTATTTATTATACACATAACTCAAGGCTTAGTATGGATTCTTATTTAAATAAAATAATAATATAACTCCATTATATCGATAAATAATGTTATACCAAAATCCAATTAAAATATTTCTATGCTTATTTCTAAAAATATATAAAAATAATTACATATTAAAATAAAGGGATACATAATTTTTATTCCACTTTGCGAATCAATTTATTTTTTAATATAATATTCTATACATATAAAAGAAATATACATCATGTATAAACATGATAAAACACCAAATATAAAAGAATTAGTTAAAAGAGTGTATCATTATCATAATTCAATATATAATCATAGTGGTACTAAAAATATAAAAAAATTATATTAATGTTTTAATGGTAGTGTAAATTATTTAAAAAAATATAACAATTAGAGAAAAAGAAACTATATTATATTAATCAATTAGAGGTTTAAAAAATTAATTATTCATAATGTTTTTTGGTGGTGGATTATAATTAATCCAAAGAAAATAATAAAATGTATATCCCTGTAATAAGTAAATGGATGATTAAATTTTGGAAATTGAACAGGTATATAAAAATTATTAAATGATTCATATAGTAAATAGAGAAGAAGATAAATATTATACTCGAAATAAAGGCAAACTATTTGAGTGTCTGGACACATTTAGTACCATTTTGTTTTTTAATTATTAAATCACAAATATAACTAACTTATATTAATTGGAATTTTTTTTGAAATTATATTGAATTCAAATTAGTTGTTTTTTTATTATAATAATTTTCTTTTATAAATTAACATAACTTTAATGATAGAATGATTTGATGAAATTTTTTTCTGAATTATTTAAATTTTGGTTTCAATAATGTGTTTTTCATTATGTTTATTTATTAATTAGTTAAATTTTTTCCTACAAGTTAAAAACCATTATTATGTATATATGTGTTTTTTGTTGATGTGTGTATCTATGATTCAAATAGTATACACTAGGAAACTATAATTAAACTAATGATGGAATAACTGAAAAAAATAATTGAGTGATGGCAATCAAACCATTAATTGTACATTTTTATAGAGGAAGAGGTATATTGTATAGATATATATTTAATATGTAAAAATTCCCTAGTAACATCGAATATGTACTTTTATATTAATATTTAAATTTCTAAATTTGGTTTGTCTAGTTTGGAAATAGAAATTAAAATAAATGATTTGATGGATATTTTAAATATGAGGAAGGAATATTACCCAATCCTGGACATTTTCTATATTTCCAAAGTCTTATTTAATTATAGTACTACAGTCGGGTGAGACCAGAACATATCTAGACCTCCTAGTAAGTACAATTTGTAGGAATTAGATAATTTGTTGTCAATAGGGATGTTTATAGAAGTGATTTCCCTTATGTTGAAAGGGGTATTTATATTCTATAAGGAGGTGTTATTTTAATTATAAAATTATGAAAATGTTATTTTAAGATAATGGAAATTAATATTGTTAGTATTTGTCATTATGAGGCATGTTTAATTAAAATTATATTTTAATATATTTTGATATCCACATAATACCAAAATTAATAGATTACTTAATATATTAATGGGATAAAATGAAAGATTGTTTATAATAAAATAATTTATCTCTATAGACAATGGAAGTAATGTTATGTGTTTATTAATTGAATTAATCTATTTTTGAATATATTTTTCTGGATTATTTTTCATTGATAAAATCATTTTAAAATTCAAGAGGTCATTATTGTATCACTATTATTTCAAAAAAAATATTAGATAAACAAAATTTTTATTATTCACCCAAAACCCCATTTTTCCAAAGAACCAACAATTTTCATTTACTAATATTGTATACAAAATTATCCTAAATGTTAATATATTTTATGAAACAAAATATAAAAGTCATGTAATTTTAAATTTTAAATATTCATGTAATAAATAATTCCTTTTATGAAATAAGTTATTATGTATTAATAATATATAATTATTCATTACATCAATTACAAAAATTGAAATAATAT
Organism: Viscum album; assembly: GCA_963277665.1. Taxonomy (NCBI): domain Eukaryota; kingdom Viridiplantae; phylum Streptophyta; class Magnoliopsida; order Santalales; family Viscaceae; genus Viscum; species Viscum album. Next base: position 1,083,984,688 of record OY728156.1, read on the forward strand.
ATTGATTCATAACAATATTTGTTTTCTATTATTTTATTCATTTTAAATATTTAATAATTTTCATTTTAGAAATTTGATATTCAGGTTAATATTATAATTGCATGGTTGAAATTTTACTTTTTAGTCAACTATTTCAATGATAATTGTAATTATAAAATTATTATATGCAAATTTTAATTCATTTATTATTCTATAAAATATTTTCCTTTCATTTGTTTAAAATTATTCGAAAAATTCCAATAACTTTTTTGATTTTTTACTTTTTATAATTTCTTTTATTTTTCTACTATTAAAAGGATATGACAATAGATGGAAAATTTTAATTTTAATTTTATATTTTAATTTAGTTTATTTTCTCATTATAGTTCAATAATTTTTTGTACTATTTGTATCCTTCATATTTAATTTTCTATATTGATGAAAAAATGTTTCAATTTTTTATTATGATGTTATTTTGACTTATACCAGACAATTCCATATACAAAAAAATGTCACAAAAATATTTGGATGAAGAATATTTTATATATAGAAATATTAACTATTTAATTCTTCCCTCCTTTTAAATATCATCATCTAAATATCAAATCATATCCTTATCATATAATATAGTGATGTACTAAAATGTAATTAAATTAATGGGATACCATGTTGATGATTTATATACATAGTTTTTCTAATGTACTTTTACACGTTTTGTTGTTATATTTCATCAAACATTGTTTCTGCCATAAAATATAGTGATGGGATGCTCCTTATAATTGTTCATATTCTCAAAATGTATCACCATTATGTTTGAGATATATAAGGGATAAGTTATATACTTACTTAGGGGGGATGTGGAACACATTATACATGACATCAAAATTTTCTGAATGCGGTTATATATTTGCAACATGTTTTTTCAAATAAGTAATATTAATTGTGATAATATACAAATGAATGATCATAACATTCTCTCTAAACCAAATGACTCTTGTATGTTTATATATTTGAAAGATCAATATATCAATAATGTAAAAACATAGTTTCATTCAAAAACCATATATCATTTCTCGACTCTATAGTGAATTACCGTGTTATTGAGTAATATAAAACATCCATATAAATTATTATAATTATGTTTATCTTAGGTACGTACATTACAAAAATTATACAAATATTATTGAGATATCCATCTCTTCAAGTATAGAGAATCAATTGAGGCTGTTAGAGTCATGAGTGAAGAGTGTTATTATAGGATAACTCGACCAATAATATATGTTGATCTGAATATATTTTAAATTTCATCAATAAGGATCATAATATGATGTTAGGTGGTCGAATAGTTCTTTTATATTGACCATGATTCTAGGGATGATATCCCTTACCGATGTCCAAATCTATTTTCAATGAATATTAGAGAGTATTCTTGAACCCACAGGTGAACATTGTATTTGGATAAGACATGATCAAAATTGGTTCAAAAAATCAACTAAACAATTCTATGATATATATCATAGTAATTTAATTGCGATACAAATCATCACTAATTATGAAAAAGTTTGAAATCATGTTATTTTTTCCACCATAACAAATATCATTTTATTTCATTTAAAATTAGTTAATAGAATCATGAGAATGTATATGTTAATGTTTTCTTATTTCTATGTATATATGGTGGGTGGTTTAAAAATTTGATTTGATTAATGAATGATTTTTTTAATTTTTTATCATACTAAAAAATTGAGATGTACTGTGTAATCTATATCACCTAATAAATGTACCAAAATTCTTATCATTTGACAAGATACATTGTTTTACTCAATGAGTAAAATGATAAAGATGAGATATGTATAAAATATATTATCAGTAGTTTAATTTGTTTTATCAAAAAAAATATTCTATCTCCAAAATTAATTACTGAATTTTTCTTATTATTAAAATTATAAAGAAAATATGTATTAGTTTCTAATAATTTATTTTGGAACCATAGCTCATCTCTTTACCTATAAATTATTTCACATGGTAGCTATATTTCAAAAACGTTTTGGAAAAGTGATAAAACATTTAGATATTTATTATTTCCATATCCATCATTACAAATTGATAATTATTGGTTCTTTTCATATCCTTATCATATGAAAAATAAAATTATTCTATGTTTTAAAACCATAAAAACATTATTTCAATCCTAAGGATGGGTGTGTATTGTGAAAACATAGTTATTTATTTACTATAAATGTTATCATTATCATCTATTAGGCCATATCTATAAAAATATATAATTTAAACTATCATGATTAGAATATTTTTCTTAGTTATAACCAGAGATATAATTGATCGAAAATTATAATTCGAATATCTTATATTCTATATCTAAATCATATATTCTGGAATTGTATTAATGTTTTTTTAATTATTTTGATGAATAATTTATCATATTATTATTTTCATGATTATTTAAGAAAAAAATCATTAAATTATTTATACAAATCAAAAACCATTCTCTAATATAATAAAGTATGAGTATAGTTTCAATGAACAAAATATTCTTGATTTAAAAAACCCTCTCACAATCTTCTCTGAAAATATAATTTACACCCATATATGGTAAAATATTTATTCAAATAGTAAATCAAAATATATTCCTCACATATAATTATAGAAACCATTATATTCCCTAAAAAATATGATTCATTGTGAAGCATTTTGGATTGGGGAATTACTCAAATACTATTAACACTAAATGATCCAAAATGATTCTATAACATGTTATCACTTTACCTAGAAACATGGTAATCTAAAATGAAATGTCACAATTGATAATGATTTTATAAAATATCAAATTCATTAATCTATACAACATAATCCTTAGATGTCTCTTATGTTCCCCTATTCTCTTAGAGTATATGAGAATATACACAAAAAAGAACCCCAAAATTTTATTATGGTATACTCTAAATTATATATTCATCAAATACATGTATATTTATAGGATGTTGACAAGTCCAAATAGAATCCTTATGAATCATAATCATTGAATCCTATATAAATTTGTCAATTTGAATATACCATCACTTCAGCTTTAGTTTATTATATAAGGGATGAACATCCACATTTTGTAGTTACTGATCCCCATGAATTTTATAAAAAACATCATCAATATTTTTTTTTGTGGATACATATTCATTGTAATGATATTATTGAGATCTTTTAAATTAGTTCAAAACACATTTACACATCCATTAATTAATAAAGTTCACTAGCGTACCCTGAGGTGATACAATAGAGTATATAATCTATTAAAAAAAACTTACACCATTTTATTCATTAATTCACCTTGTTCAAATACATTTATTGTATATGGTTTCTTTGATATAAGTGTAACATAAGGTAATATTTCAATTTAGAACTCTTTCGCAAAATATTGAAGATGAGAATACAAATTTTTACAAAATATATAATTATATTATCTCTTAATAGAAATTATATTAAGAATAAAATCATACTTTAACTCATCTATATGAATAGGTTATTCATCATCATTGCGTACAAATATATATAAATATTTTTGATCATTATTGTATATTTATAATCCTCTGTAGACTTTTATAAGGCCATAAAATAGTTTATGATATGGATATATATATATTTATTTATATATAAGTTTTAATAACTATATAATTATAACCAATATAATCCATGTATAACATCAATACCCCTAAAAAGAATAATTATGGGGATTGATGGATATATATTACCATTAATTAAAAAATTTAATAGTCATAAAAAAAATTATGTCAGTGCAATTTCACCACTATGTGTTTTTTATATATCATTACCTCATTGTATCGGGGTGTTGGTTTGATAAATCATTCAAAAATATAAAAAATGAACACATAAATCTGAAATTATATATTGAAATTTCAGATAGTGATTGTGTTGTAGGGGTACCACATAACACATTGTCATATTTTTCCACTTTAGTTGACATAATTTTAATTTTCTTTCCCATATCACCTGTTTTTGTGTATGATGACATCAATCACCATATATAACCCTTCATTTTTCATTTCTCGTGAATAGTTACCATTCCCCAATAAATTTTCTCGTTGAAAAATATATATTAAATTAAGTAGATCCTTCTATTACTCTATGGAATTGATTATCCTTCTTGGGCCCTTATAAAATCATTCTCTAGATTCCATCCTTTTCAAAACATATATCTTTTTTCTATTACCTTAATATTACTCTAAAGGGAATTTTAAAAACATTTTTTAAAAAATGGGTAGTAGTATTTTCTTCCAACCATTTTTTTCTATATATTATCATCAAGCATTAAAATAAAGAATTCATTTTTACCTCTATGTCCCTTGAATGATTACACAAACTCCATATCTTTTCTAAGAGAACCTCAAACTAAATAATTTAAACTCCTTGAATTTTGACAGGCTAGAGGTTTTTAGATATGTTTTTATGTAAATACTGGATATACATGTCTTTATATGTCGGTGGATATTAAATATAGAATTGAATATCCATAGAATATTATATTTTATAGGAACATTATGAATGATTAATTTCCTTCCTTTAGGAGTTCAATAAATTAAGTATTTATTTTAGTATGTGGCGGTATAATTATATAATTAATTTATATTTTTTTCATAATATATTCTCAATAGATTTATTCAAATTCATCTTTTATATTTATATTCATAAAATACATCCACCATTAAAAAATTTATTAATCTAAATGGAAGAATCTTAGAGTAAATTATCTTCTTATGAACAATAAAGACTTGGAAATATACTTACAATGGTATGGGACTATTATGTCACTGTAATTTGATTAGAAGATCCAATAAATTAAGGTTAATTTTGACACATGATGGACTCAATGGATATCATCACTTTCCTGTGTGATGTTGGATGTTCTATATGGTTCAATTTTTTTAATAAGATGGATAATTCTTTAAATTATCACCATGATTATTTTAACCATATAATAAATTGCATTAGAAATCTCATTTGGAAAAAAAATTCATATTCATTCACCTAATTTATTTCTTGGGTTTCTTTTTATTAAAAAAAATATATCACATACAAATTGATAGATAAAAGAAATGAATTAATATTTGATAGATTATTTATACATATGATAAAATAAATTTAGTGATCATAACTTATGTGATCCCAAATTTAACCAATATTTTCAATTATCAGCCCAATTTAAAAATAACATAGACTTCCATAGATTGAATATTTTATAACAACACGTAAATTATATATTAATTATATATATTTATATATAGAACAATTAATTTTAACAAATCTAAAAAAAATTTAGTTTAGTTTCATAAAAATTTAATTCATATGATACTAATACCAAAAACATTATACATTAGTTAAATAATATAATATAGGCATACAATAATATTTGATAATATCCATAATTCATGTTATCAGCTAGGAAGATAAATATAATATATGAGATTTAAACAAAATATATTGTAACATAGCTAGATTTTTGATTTTCTACATTCCAATAAAATTGATTTATTTGATATCTTTATTTATATTCAATTCCATATATAAGTAAACCATAATTTACTATGGAATTTATATATTAGTCATTCTAATTTTTGTTGTGAATAAGATTAACAACATTAGGATTTATGAATAAAAATTATTTCCATTGATCAAATGTATTGATTAATTCCAAAAAATATACATAAATTTTAATAAAATAAAATTATAATTTAATGGATTTTTTGGAAACAAATGTATTTTAATACTATTTATCTATTTTAATATTTTTAAATATAGTGATCACTCATAAAAATAAATATTAACGAAACAGGTTTTCAATGTAATTATTTTTATTCATATATCGGTTATCTAAGGTTATGTATGAGGATAAAATAATTTTAATGTAAAAAATTGTTATTTGAATTGAACTATTTTATTTCAAAATGTGTATTTTTCTAAATTTATTTAATTTACATTTATGAATTCAGTAAATGAAATTATTATATTAAATAATAAATTTTAATATTTTTATAATTATCTAAATATTTCATAGGGAAATGAATTAAGGTAAATCAATCTTTATAAAAAAATCACAAAAAAAATATTTTTCGATACAATTTTCAAACATTTTATAATGTCATTTTCTTCCAAATAATGTAATGAAATTTTATAAAAATAGATTCCATATCGGGCATCATTATGTATATATTTTTAAAGATTCAAAATTAATTTTTTCAAAAAGAATATTAAATATAGTAAAAAATTATCACTGTTAGGATTAATATATATTAAAGAGGGTTCCTAAACTAAGAGAGAATAGTAAAAATGTTCTCAAACATGTCAAAATATTAATGTTCGGATTTTTTAGATATTATATTATATTAAAATTTAATTAAGTCTCAATTAATTCCAATTTAACAAGTAAAATTATGTTATTTAGATTATTTATTTAATTCCATGTGTTTCTCTCCCATACCATATAAATTGGAACCTCTTTCTCTCCATAATTCCAATAAATTTAGACTTCAATATCGACGAAGCTATACACGTAAACCTTACTACATTATTTACCTTTTTATTTATCAGTTACTCATCACCTCATACCATACATATAATTATTATAGATTAAATCAAATGTGGTCTCCTAGAGATGAGGTAATAATTTACCCAATTCATTCAAAGTTTATTTTATCTTATACATCCTAAAAACATATTATATCCATCCTAACACATATAATACATTAAAAAAAATATTTTATTAAGATTATTATACAATCTTTTTAACATGAATTCCGTCAACTGGGGAATAAATATATCAATCATTCATATGTGTTGACTACCACCCCCATGTATAGATGTAATTCATTTTGCATCACTCACACACATTGATAAATATAACAATAAATTTAATAAATATATATGATATGTATCATATAATTGTGATTATTTAATGACAATATATTATTTATTTTATATAAAATAGATTTTCTAATAGACTAAACCCCCTTTTGAGGGAAAGGGGGAAACTAACCTGACTTCAGTGACATAAATATTCAAACCTCCCCTCACATTCCAAGAGCCCAAGGATAAAAATAACCATATTAAATACAGTGATTAATCCTCTCCAACATAAATCATGTTAATAATTTCTTTCATCATCAAAACACTACTCATCTATCATCCCTTTCTAGGACTTCTAGGGCCTCATATTGATTGAAATTGTTATACCCTCTCAAACTACCATATATGAATAGCAATGAACAGTGAAAACTCCCCTCTCTGAACTTCTTATAATGTTTCCATGTATGTGAATTGTTTGTCTTTCCCCAATGACGACCAACTTTTATTCCACAATAGAAAACCTCTCAAAATTAAATGAACTCAAATAATAGGATCAATGACTAAACTGAAAAAATATTCACAGAACAAACCACTCAGAAAACTAAAGCATTTCCTACACCATTGTTAGATTCACAAAACCCTCATGACGAAAAACCAATGTTGTTGTTGAAAACCCCCTATGTTACTACAATGCTATAGAATATCAATCGCAAATCATGAACTGATATCCAAATAATGAAAATAATCCAAAATTCCACCCGAAATCCTAAAACAAAATAAAAAAATAGACAACAAGAACTTTCATATAAAACCGAACTCGAACGAGATCCACTGCAAGCATTTGCTGACAATCCCATCACAACCTTCAGTGCACACGGTGACTAGATCCACTAAACCTACCAACAACCAATGTAGAATGAGGTAGTAATCATCATCGCAGCCTCTGTTGTATGAAAATGGACTCTCACTTAACTACCATGAATAATTTTCCAGAATTTTTTGGGATATACAGAGTTGTTCGAGAGCACAAATTAAAGCCAGTCGTGGAATAAACTGTATATAATGAGATCGCTAGGCTGAATCCCCCGAGGAAATTACAATAATTAATCTACAATGGGGGAGAAAGGTGGTGGATGTTGTAAGAACTAGCACATATCCCCATAAAATCCCATTTCTAAATATTATTTATAATTATATCACTCTTCCCATTAGAAAATTATAATTGGTTTCAAGCATTCATAATAACTACTATCTCTAATAATGGTGTTATTCACTTTTGAATCTCTTCCTTTTATGGAAGGTTAAAAATATATATATAATTAATATATATAATATTTATATAATGGTGATCATTATAGATATAATGGTACAATGAAAAATTCACATTGAACATATCTGTAATATTGAAGCAAACATGAAACATTTTTCACTTAGGCGCTTATGAAGTAATTCAGACATTGGGTTAGTCTCTATCATATAACTTTTGTATTTTTGAGATATATTTCATATTTAAAACTTTCAATATTCTTTTAAAAAACAAATATCAATTGATATGTCCCTACACGTGGGTATTTATATTCATGTTAATTTCTGTATCATTTTACAATATTTATTTCACGTGGTTTGTTATTTAAAAGTTATCAATGTGGACATGGTTTTATGTTAAAATTTAACATCATTCTATAATTAATTATTATTAAGTTTATAAATATAAAATTATCTTTAATATATCTTAGAAATAATATTTCTCTTCATATCATATTTTTTTCAATAGATTACACGATGTAATTTTATTCTCTCTCTTTTTAGTGAATAGTCTAAATGAATTTTTTTGAAACCCAACATTATTTAACTCTTTAGTGAGGAAAAATTTCTCTTGAATATAATTTATTTAGAAAAATTATATATTATATTATTCGATGTGTATTTATTAGAAACTTTTCCTATATTTAAATTTCTATAAAATATGATTAATAATATTCATCAATTAGGTTTTTAAATGAGGCACCTTTAAAAAAAGGTGGGAATATAATTTTTATTTTAATCTATTCAACATAAATGAATCTCCATTCCATTATAAATATTTTTTTTTTGAATATCCTATTTTATGTTTCAATTATTCTCTTCAAAAAAATTGTTCAACAGAATATTTTTAATTTTTTTTAAAAATGTGATTTCCAAATTATAATGCTATTTTTCCTCAATAAATTTTCATGTGGTATTATAAGGATATTTTAATGAATAAAATTGTCTATTGAGTTTATTATTTTCAATATTCATATTTCCATGTTATACCATCATTAGTATTTAGTTAGATAGTCATTGATTATGATTATAAATTATTGATATAATTATATTTATTTTCATTCGAGTAATCATTGATGATATGATAAATGCTTTAATCACCCTGTGTAATACATTTTAATTGATTTAAAATTTTTTATCATTGGGTCCATTATATCCATCCAATGCATTGTGTATTTTTAAAAATTTATAGGCACAATGGGTACATAGTGGGTTATACCATGATTGAATTAGGGTACACAAGTGGTTATCACAAGCCCATATAAGGGTATATGGATGGTTACATATGCCAAAATAGTCTACATAAGTGGTTAGAAAATCCCAAAATGTCATGAAGATATTATTATATTTAAATAAAAAATTACATCAATGATCATGATTATTCCACACATAATTCATCTCTCTTAACACATGTTCTAATGTTAATGTTTTATTTCAATGTTATATGATCATTGATTCTATTATTATTCATGTCCAATGAACTACTCAATAGTTATTCAATGATTCATGTTTATGATATATGAATTGTTTAGTTTGATTTCTATTTTTAATATCTTCATCAAATATATTAATTATTTTCTTATTCTCACTTATGATAATTGTTTGATATCTCCCATGTTTACCATTACTGAGCATATGAGATAATACAAATCTTATGTTTCCTATAACAAGTCAATAATAATTTTAAATATAGGGTGTGACTAAGAAGTGTACTATGTTAGAATAATTTATGGAAGATGTTGAAAATATTCCTAGAAAAAAAATGATTATTATATATTTTGTCTCCAATTCGAATAGGTCCTTATAGACATCGGGAGTCTATTTTAATGAAATCAACTGAATATTCATATAGATTGATCCAATATAAAAATATATATATAATAGTTGTGTGGCCTAAATAATGAATGGTAATAAATAACGAATCATTAAAAACATATTAAATGTATGAAAATACCAGTGAATTTTTACCATTATAATATCAGAAAAGAAAATTTTTACTATAATTATTGAAATATAACTCTAATTGTAATGGAACATGGTGTATTGTGAACACTATCAAATCATTAGAGCTTCTAAAAGCTTGGGATAATCTCTTTATAATTATATATACTCTTTGGATGGTTCGTGGGGGATAAAAAGAGATTAAAATCATTCGTAAATACATTTGAGTGAAGATTAATGGTTGAATGGGTGGGTATATATAGAAAAAGGGATCTTTTTTTTTTTAAATTATAAACTTGGTTCCAGAAATTAAGTCATAAATAATAAACTTTATTGGCTTTACCATTCTTTTTCACATTGTATTTTCCATGTAGATTGGTTTTTATAATTATAAAAGGTTCTAATATGATCCCCATATAGTATATACTATTTTTTGTGAGGGAAAGATTAAATTTCATTAAAGAAGATATCTATAATATTATAATATAATATCAGTTTTCTAAGATTCATTATAGATTTATAAAAATAATATTATTACTTCAAAATGCATTATTTCAACAAATTAATCAACTTTTATTGTCAATCATCACCATTTTTATTATTTATTAGATCCACTAAATTCATATGATTTCATAATACAGAAACTATACTCATAGTGAATTTAATTTTTTCTGAAAAAATAATTTTTCTCAGTAATTATTTTTAAAAAATTACTCATAGATAATTTCAATGGGCTACTTTAAAAAATTAAATAATATTTATCAGATTAAAATTTTAAAACTTTATAATTTATCATTTTAAACAAATCATATAATACTTGTAAAAATATTGTATTTAAAATAATACCATTTCATATTATAATTGGGGAGTAAAAGAATATTTTTTAACATCTATTAATTATTATATGTTTATTAATTATTTATATTTACATGTAAACCATTTCAATTTTTTGAAATTATCCACAATTTAAACTGTATTTCTCTCTTGCAAATATATTAAGGAAAAATAAATTAGTGAACAAGATTAATATCCATATTATTACAATGTTATGACAACCACTATTTAATATTTACAAAAACTACATTATAATAATATTTTTTTAATAATAATAAACTATAGGTTATAGTAATTAATGCTTGAAATATAAAATATTACATAATTTAATTTTATTACAATGAATATTATGTTACATAAAATTTATTTACAGATACTTTTTGTCTAGTGACAGATAAAAATTATAGTAAACCAATATATAAATCAATTAAGATAAAACTTAATTAAAAATAAATGATTAATATTTATTTTATTAACAATATTATATAATAAATAAATCATCATTTTTTCACATAAAATTATATATGAAATTAATTTAAATTATTATATTTTATGTTTTTGTGACAATGATAACTTATATGATACTATGATAACCATTAAAAAATATTCACTTAATTTACATGAATATAAAACAATTAAAAAGGTATTTTTTCATTAATCTATATATCTAAAAAATAATCATGTATAGTGAAGGACATTACATAAAATAAATATATAAAATAAAATTCCAATATAAATGAAAATATATAAGGATTAAAATTGGGTGATAAATGTGTACATAAATACTTTGTAGAAATTATTAATGAAAAAAATTAAAATAAAAACAAAATTTAATTTATATAGTTTAATTAATAAAAAAATAATTGGAAATATGTGATGTTATATTATAACCCCTTAAATATTATATCCTTATATATTTTAGCCACTAAATAACTCATATTAATGACCTTGAATATTTCCATGAACCATATTACCAAACAAAATATTTATATCGTATCTATGGTATAAAAACATCATAAATACTCGATTAATGACACAATATTTTCTCATTGTAATTATACATAACCCAGTACTCTATAAAAAATGATTCTCTATCAACAAAACTAGACCAATATATTCAAAATCGTAATTCATAACATTAACCAAACTATTCATTGATACGAATTGATGATCTGTTGACACACAAGTTTTGATCTTGTTCTAAATAAAAATTAATTTAAAACAATACATGAATTAGAACCTACTATCTAGATCAAATGTTTGTTGGAATTGGGAACTAGATACATATTGATAAAATTTCATGAAAAAATAATAATTTCGTCAACCTTGATTCTCCACCAATAAAATACACCCATATTTATCCTTTTATAAATTGTTTTGGGAGAATTGGAAAAATAATAAATGGACGACCTCAAAAGCATGGTATGGGGTCAAAACATTAAATTCGGACAACGTTTCATAATCCAATGACATTAATGACAATGTGAAATGTGGTTACATCAATGGAGTGAAAAATATAAATTTATTAAAAAATAATTTGATAATATACATAACTCACGGCATCCAATGGGGTGAGTTTTTTTAATCTATATTAAATGAAAATAATTATATATTCATGTATGAAGATGTTATATGTCATAGGATCATGGTAATAATGTGGGTAATAAGAATGTGAAAATTTCCTAAAATAAGACTTCAGAAAAATATTTCATGGTTCACTTATAATACTAGATAAAATAGTGGAATAATTCTTATACTTGACTAGGCTAACCCAGAACACCCATACATATCATTACATGATATGTAAACATTTTACAATGTATTATAAGTAAATATATTTTTGGACCCATACTTGAATCCTAAAAAGTAAATATATAAGTTTTCCGAATAATGTAAAAATAGAGAAATTCATCATTAATCATAACATTAGAACCTAAGGAAATCAAACAGATAACCTAGTATATTATGAATCATTCAATGAAATTTTCCTCCAATAAGAATAATGAAAACAATTGTATTTAAGAAATAATAATAATGTAAATATTGTTTAAATGATAATTTACAGTTTCAACCAAAATATGAGTATCTAGGTGAACATCCTTCAAAAAGAATATTCATCACTGGATATATGACATGGAAAGGAATTGGATTTATATTCAATGATAACTGATAATATTGAAAGGTAAAGGTTGTGATAGATGATTCCTAAAATATTGATTTCATTTACCAAACACAACATGTATATTTTTATATGGGAATTAATTAGAACAATATTACTAAAGTATTAGAGTGTAATATCAGGGTGTAAGTGAATTTATTGAAAATATTCCATCATTATAGACTTTATTGAGTTTGATAATTTTCTAAATGATATCCATCTAGAGTGTCAAACAAGATATGTATCTTGATAAATTTTATGCGCACCATGTGATGATTTAGATAGTATATAACCAACCTTTCACAAGATTATTAACAACACGTGAATATATACCAACCCCAAATTCACATGATTGTATAGACATAGATATTTCACTTTTATAAAAATAACTATCTTTAATTTTAAAATTAGAGGAATTTTTATGGATACATGAATTTTTAATCATCGTAACTACTTATTAATATGGATTCATGTGACCGATTTGAATACTCTAATTTATTGAAAAAATAATGGAAAAAGTTAAAATTCATTCAATAAAATAGATGAATAAAATATTGGAATTTAAAAATAATACAACGTATAAAATTGTGAATATAAAATTGTAAAAAAAGATAAATGAACAGTTATACCATCATAACAATGACTTTGGAAAAGGAAATTATAAAAAGTAATAAAAATATACCATTAAAAATATATAATATTTATTAATATATCATGAAATTACAATAAATTTAGTTTACAAAAATAATATTAAATAACAATATTCTAATAATATTGTTATTAAAAAGGATGGAGGGTGATTTGGATGCATTGCCGTACATGGTAGATAAAAAAATATTTAGAGAAAAAATATATAATCAAAAAAACACTTTTTCTGGAAAATGAGATATAAACATATTAGAACATCATTTTCAATGTATTTACAGTGAAGAGAAATGGGATAATGGGTGGGTAAATATTGAAAAAGATTGGGATTTTAGATTTTGTTTCTAAACATAGGTTTTATAATCTATATTATATATAATAATAAACTACTAACCTTCCTATTTTCTTTTAGAATAGTATCATCTAAGTGGAAATTGGATTTTATTATTTTTAATAAGTAATGAGCCAAACTCCCTTTAGTATATATTATTTTGTATGTTGACAAGATTCCTTTTTAAATAGAATTGTTTTCCAAATCATAAAATATATATAGTTTTTTGGGATATAAATTATTGTTTATCAAAATAATATAATAACATAAAAATATATTATTTCAAAAAAAAAATATATTTTACTTTTAAAGCCCCTTTTTATTATTTATTACATTATCTCATGTAATTTATTTATAATTCATTCCATATACTCTTAACGTATTATATTTTTACTCTAAAATTTGTCTTCCTTAGAATATATAAAAAAATTCACTATTGGAAATTTTCAAACAGTTTATTTCAAAATTTATTTCTCATTTTTCTAATTAATATAGTAAATTTTATGAAATTATCATCTTAAAAATATCATATAAAATATGGAGAAATAATTTTATTAATAAAACTATATTTTGTTCATGGGTGGTTAAATTTATATTCTTTATCACTATATAATAATTATATATTTGATAATAAATTTTAAATAGTTATTCAGTAAAATTAAATATTATGAAATTAGACTACATGTTAGGTGGAATTTTTATTTTAAATACATAATTGAGAAATTGATTTTAGAAAAATAGGTTATATTCTATATAATTGCAATTCAATGCCAATGATATTATAAAATTTATTAAAATAACGTTTTTAAATTATATTGGTACAATAAAAAAATATATATATGAAGAAACAAATAATCAGGATATAAATATTAAAATTTTACTATTATTAAAAACCATGTTACTCAATATTGACTATAAAATAATGTATTTTTCAAGTAGAAAATAAAAAAGAATATAAAGTCAAAAATCAAAAATTTAATATTATAATAATTTAATAAATTATGAATAAATATGTTTTATTTTAGTGAAATAATGATATAAATCAATCATCATAAGTTTCCTATAAAATGATATATGGCATTATTTTATATGGTTATATGTAAAAAAATTATGATTATCAAAACATGTATTATATTCAGATTACAGTTAGATAAAAATTAATTAATTACCATGAAATTAAAACAAATAAAATGCTTATGTTTTTATAAAAAAATATGTAAACAGAATAACGAATTTGGAAAAATATTTTTTATAATACAATTTTATAAAGTAAATTTTTGTTATTCATGAAAAAGATGCTAAGGAACATTATATGAGATAAATTATCATATAAATTATTTGATAATATTATAAATAATATAAATAAAATTATTTTAAATTTATATAGTTAATTTATGATAAAAACTATTTACTGTGAATATATTCTATTAAAATAATATTATCAACCATTACCATCTAATACATTTGAAAACGGAAATGTCATTCGTGCGGACATGTAGACTACCACCTCCTTTAATGATGCATTTATATTTTCCACAATTGATCTCATTTAATAACTAAACAATTAATTAAACATATATATATATGATATTTATTATATATTCATTATTCATTAAATATAGTCATTGAAGTATATTGTTTCAATATAATCCATTATAAAATTTAAAATGTTGGGTATTTGAACATCTGACCGCCACGTCCATGAACAACATAATAAAATTCATCCCTACCATACATGGATGGTTCTAAATGTAAATTGATTTTATACACTTGATAATAATAAAAAATTGATTGTCAAGATAATACAACCATGTACCCCATTGTCCACAAAAACAACACCAATGCTATTTTGGAATGAACGACTCAAAAACATTGTATGTGAAATTATAAAATTTTGTACCTAAATGTAATCTGATAGTGAATAAACTAAAAGAAATAATGATTATGTTATGGGCATGAAATGTTTTGATAATCATATAAATAAATAATATTATTTTATTATTTATGAATTTAGAATACATATGTGGCGAGTCATGAGTCTAGGATAGTGATTTCCCCTCATAAATTGCATTCATTGAGACATATGTCATATTCACATCATGTTTTATTTTATATAAATTGTCATAATACATATAGATGTATTTTTTCATTAATTTAATAAATATCCTTTTAAAAAATATGGATTTTAAATTTTCCATATCAATTTAAATTTAATTGAAATTATAGAAATATATTATGTTATTTTTCAATAAAATTTAATTTTAAATAATCTAAAAACATCCTATTTAATGTCTATATTCTTCTAAATTATCTATTAATATTCCTATTAAAAATTCAAATATTTTTTAATATCACCTTTTACTATTTTTGGAATTCATGAAAATGACATAGAAAGGAAACTGAATAGTTTACATCTACATATAATTTCTTATGTAAACAGTGTTATTTCATTATGATGTTAATTTTATTATTTTTCATTTATTTTTACAAATTTAATATTTTATAATTTATTTTTTAATAACAACAATTTTTTGTTTCATAGAATATCATTACATTCTTATAAATGAACAATATACTAGTATTCTACACCACCAAACTTATTGTTCCCACATTAGTATCATTCTACGTCAATCTCATCCACCACAAAAATCCTGTTACCTCTTGCGTTCATACACTACACCACCACCACCAGCATCTATACCTTTCTACGATTATAGAACCACCACCAGAACACTACCCAATAATATCACTCTTCTACCATTTCATACTTCCTCACCAAACCCTCACATAACACTACTGCCAATACTACCCCATACCACCCCCATCCACCATAACCCACTACCCAGTAATAGAATCCAAATCCACATAATAATCAGACACCCATTGTCATCCTCCCTTCTAAACCACAACTATCAGCACCGTGATGATTCATATATATTTATCTACACGATGCCAAATTGAGCCACTATGCCTTATCCAATCACCAATGTATGGTTGTGAACAGTGTACATGATGAATCTTATACTGGTTATTCCAAAAGAAAATCTAAACAAAAATGAGGAAGATAAATGCTAAATAATATTAGGTAAATGTTAGTTTTCATTAAGATATCATAAAACCAAACCTACCATTAAATGTCATTCTAAGTTGATCACAAATAGAATTAAAATCTTCCCTCACCACTGAATGAATATCTCATGCCTAAATACACTACTATTGGATTTTCTTGTTGTTGCTAGAGGATCCATCTCATGAGAAGCCCAAGTTGTGAGATCCCTACCCCTTATAATGAAGATGGGGAATCGACTAAGAGAATATGAATGAAAAAGATGAAAAAACATAAAAACAATATAAAAAAAATTAAAATAATAAATATAAATATAATATTAATAAATATATATATGTTAATATAAATATTTATATGTATATAAATACATGTTATTTAATATAATTATTTTAATTAATAAGAAATAAAAATTAACAAATATTAATATATATATATATATCTGAAAAATTTTGTAATAACAATGAGAGGAATGTTTTTAAAATATATAGTTTTATGTAAATTAATATATATATATATATGTTTTATAAAATGATTATTGTTCTAAATAATTGAAGAAATGGTAATAAAAAATATATTTGTATTCTTACTAATATTAATAATATAAATATGTAAATACTTTTTTGTATATTCTTTTAATACTAGTATAATATAATTATGTATAATATATTTTTATCAGATATTATTTCTTTTACTTGATGAAATTTCAAATTTCATTTCTGACTGATGTATTGGATAATATTTGCAAGTGAAGATTGAAAAAGGATTGAGCTTTCTCACTGGGTGATCTAGACCCTTTAATGATCCATATGGAGGACACCTAATATTATGACCATTGTGGATACAAGGAACATGCTGAGAATTTTATTAAAATGAGTTTGTGTTATACATAACATTGAGAATAATGAGGCACCATCAATGGGTCATATAGAAAAAAGATATATCATCCCATAGGTCTAATATGATATGTCAATGGAAGATATAAAACAGAAAAATATTCTAAAAGAAGAGACTGAAAAGAACACTCTTTGATAGAAGAACACTTCTATACAACTATTATAATAATAAGCAAGAAGAAAAAATAATAAAATTTCGAGATTATAGAAATCTAGTATGGTGGGGGGAGAATATTATCTCATTTAATATATTTAATTAATCTATTTAAGAAGTGAAATTATATGTTTCAGATTATTTTAATATGTTTTATTTGATTAGGATATTTAGCAAATCACATTTTGGGGAATAGGCTGAGCTGGTTAATCTAATTTACCATGTTCATTAATTTCCACTGTAGAGTTGTTCTCTCCCAATGTCTTAACAGACCACAATTTTCTAGAGCACATCATGTATAATTGAAAATTTGAACTCATTTATTACATAATTTGTTCATAATCTATAATTGAATGATCTCTGTAGTTGATAAAATTTATGGCCATTCAATAATAGTTTGACCTGATGAAAAATCCGGTTATACACTTTGAATAAGTTCCAATGTTACAATTTTAATGCATGAATAATAAAAAAACATCCTAAAAATCTTCCTTCCAAATTCCCCAATTTATCATTTATAGGTATAATGGTAATTTATTATCATATGTATTTCCTTCTTTTCTACACTCATAATGACTTTCATAATCACACCATTCTCTGTTCTCATCACTATATTATCTTTATCCTTAATTATAGATTTTTTTTCTTTTTTTCTTTTTTCCATGTTGATTACTCACTAGCACAACTCATTTTTTCCCATGTCTGTTACTCACTGTAACAACTCATTCCTTCTCTATCATTATACCCACATACCATAGTAAAATATATAGGTTGAATATTTATGTATATATACATTAACATTTTCTAGTGTTCAACAACGCACGTGTCAACTTTTGTTGTCGTTTTTGAGGTACTAATGTCCAATAAAGAGCCAAAAAATCAATTATAAAAAATAAAAATAAAAATATAAAAAAAAATTATGGTATAAATAATAATTAATATATATAAATAATTTCAAATAAAAGATGAATGAATATTAAAAAATTATGTTGATGTTATTGTATGAATCAATGTATAAATCTGAGTCCATGGATCTTATTAGTCATAAAAATGAAAAAACATTTGGGATTAGAAAAATAATAAATAGGGTAAAATGGAAGATAATAAGAATTTTTTAGAAATACAACAATGCACATTCTATAAATTAAAATAATAAAATAAATTAGATGATTGAGATGATTTTTGGTGGATTTTGTCTTTCTTTTATCTCTAGTAACCCTTCATCCATTTGGATTTCACCATGGTAATCCAATTATGAATCAAAGTAGTACAGATACTCTCAGAATCAGTCTGTAAATGAAATTTTAAGGGAATAATCTCTTTACATGATAAGAGACATATATTATAGCATCCTAAATTTACATCTAAGAGGAATGAGTAAAGAATATCATATTCTGAGAGTGTTCCCTTTTGAATTAATAGAAATTCCATGAATTTATCTCGACAATTATATTATGAGTTATCATTCACCTAGGATTAACTCTACAATACCTTCACCTTGGAATTCTATCCTAGGATAGTGAAATATATTATTACAAAAAAATATATATTTTTATAAGATAAGGGATATCTATTATATAAATATTGGGATCGATTTAGGGGATTATGTATACAATTTCCCAACCACCAATGAACTCCCCTACTCCTCATTGGAACATTCTATAATCATATAACTCCTTAACACGAAAATATTTTAGAAAAATACTCTAATAGGAATTTTAGAGATAAAATTTTTTATAATTTGAAGAAAAAGTTTTAAACACTATAACATAACTCAAAACATAAATTAACTCATATGAAACGAATTGTGGGGAGAGAACATGACACTATTCAAAAAGATAAATCTCAAAAAATGTATTTTTGAATAAAAACACCATGAATACTCATAGAAAAAAAATTTCACCTCTGTGGAATGATTTAGCATTTGCACATATGCTATATGAATTATGATTTTTTTTCCAGTCTCCATATAAATATAATTTTTAAGGATATCGACATTTAAAATAGAGTATGTATGATCCATTTTCAAACAAATACAATTAGGGATACAATATCAATCTGAATCATTCTAAGTGGGAGTATGAAGTTCTTTGATATCATGCTCCCCCTGGTTACTAAAAAAAACTAGGCATAAATCCCATATTGAGACAAAACATGAATCATCTAACTGACAAGATGATAGTAGAGGTATATTACCACATCTTATATGCTGGCTTTGTTACCCCAACTGAAATAATTACTTTCAAACAGTTAAAATGTATTCTATTATGATAATTTAAAAATTAAAATTATTCTATTAACTAGATATCATGGATGTAGAGATAATGCTTTGATTATATGTACAATTAAAGAAATCATGATAGAAAATTCAATAAGTTTTCCAAAATTACTAAAAAGTGATAACCTAGTTAAATCTATAAATTTTCGAAGAAGCACTGTGTATACTCTAAACCCTTCTACAGAATTTGAACAACAAAAATAAATTTACATGAAAAAAATTTAAAATAATTGGAAGAAAAATCATGTAGTGGATGTCTAGGGAATTCCCAATATCTAAATAACATTTAAATAAGAATCCAATTTTCAAAAAATAACTAAAAAAATCCATGATTTTAAGATGCTGATGTTTCTAAATGTGGTTATAAATCTAAAAATTGGCATTCCCCTCTTAAATTTCTGGATTCAATGATCATCATATCCCAAATTCCTCAAAAAATTATGTTCAAAAAACCTTAGAATAATTTCAATCTATTGTATTACTAATTACTGTAGTATTGTGTTATAGAATAGAATACGACCTAAACAAAAATACCTCGAGATAATTTTCATCTCGTTCACCTTTAGGGATAATGTTATAATGTTTAATTGAATGTGTAATGTTTGAGAAAAATTTATTTTGATTCGATTATCTCTATTTTAGTACTTGCGATTCAGAGTTTCACAACCCACCAATGTTATTTTAAAATATCCTTATTGACCTGTATGTCACCCAATTTGTTTATTATATTATTATTTTAGTGGGAGTAGGAAGACATGTTTTTCATTAAGATCCAATAATATTGGATATAGTGTATGACTGGGAGGTACAAAACACCCATAATAGGCCATCTCTAGCAATAGGGGGAATCCATAGATATATTATTTGGGAAATTAGTTTTCATCCATGGTGAAATAATGAAGACTTTAATGCATTAATAATATAATTGAATCCATCATAGACCCAATATGTTCAGTAGATGAAATTTTTATAGTTATAGTATCTATTTATGAGGGTGAAAAGAAAATTTATGATGAGGAATGAACTAAAATATTCACCTCAGATCCCTATCGAAATCATTATGAGGATTAGTTTTATTAAGGATAAAAACAATTTGGATGAGATATTGGTGGGTCGATGAACATCTACATTATTTTTTGAAGATAGAATCATGTTCAAAAATGAAGAGTTTATATGTGATTGAAATTTCATAATATATAATATTAATGAATAGGAAGCTATATAAACAAACTTAATTAAGAGTTATCATGAAGACCTTATTCCACCATGAACCAATGTTCTTCCCTCAATACATGAACTACCTCATATGGATCTCAACCCCCCCCCCCCCCCCACAAATTTATGTATTATTTTTTATGAGATCGTTATAAACATGCTATGATTGTGTTAAATACCAATTAAATAAAAACTATGCCAATTTCATTTTTATTAATATATGCGATTTCAATATAAATTTTAATTTAAAAAGGATTCTATTTTCAATAGCATACCTGATATGCAACAGTTAGTTTCATTGAAATCTTATGTTGCAAACAATGTTGGGTCGTAGTGAAAAATAATAATATAATGTTATATTAAATGTAGATAACTACTAGCCATTGTATTTGTAGCAATGAATAGAACTGACTATAATATTAATATACATGTTTTTTTATTTTTTTACATTTATTCTATAAATGTTAGTGGCATAAAATGAGAATAAATCTATTTTTAAGCACAAATAGTCTAGTATTCTTTGAAAGGTAGATTTTCTGCCTTTTATTAGAGAACCATTTTTAAATATAGTTTTTGACACTTTTATATGTTATATTTGAAAAAAATAATATATTTCGTTACAATCTGGGCATCAAAATTTATTTTCGGTAAATTTTTTTATTTTTCTAATTAAATTCTTTTTTAAATGAATAGTGAATAAAAATGAATTTTAAATAAAAACATCATTTTAATATAATTTATTTATATCGTTAGATTATATTGTTAATTATTTTTAAAGTTGAATTTGATTTCATTTTTACCATTTATTCCAATTTTGTTCATTGGAAGCAATTTTACTTTGAAATTGGACATAAACAAGTGTGTGTCATTTCATAGTTAATATTTCTTAAAAAGACGCTTTTTGATTTGATAGTGAGAATTAATATTAAATTAATTATTGCAACTTCTATATTTGGAATTTTTAAAAATAGACATAATTTTTGAATTTGGAATATCAAGTATAACATAGGATTAATTTTATGTATTTTTCAGAAAAACGTTAATTTTTTATGATTAGTAAATCCACTGAGTAGTTGTTAAAAAACTAACTTTTTCATTTAAATAATATTTTACTAATTTAGTGAAATAAATTTTGAAAATACAACATACATGTGTGTTTTTAGTATATAAATTTTTTTTCAATAATATTAAATTAATTTTTGGTGATTAGTAACATTTGAATTTTATTTACCACAGTTAAAGGTAAATAGGTTAATTCGAGGTAAAAAACATAATTATAATAATAAATGACATTTACTGTTTTCCTAAACTTATTGGATGACTAATGACTTACCAAGAAAATTTTTGGGTGAGACTTTTGGACTTTTAATGATACTTGGGTAAAACAGTGACATTAATAAAAAAATTTAAAAGTAAAAATAAAAAATATCAGGAACATATATTGTTTTTCTATCAAAATTTTAATGTGGGGTTATATAATTGATATTTTTTACTATAAATTTTAATTATAAGCTAAAAGTATTTCCGAAATCATGGTTTTTTTTATAATTTTTATACATCAAATAAAATATATTATTTATGACACAATAATGATACAATGTTTACCTTATTAGTGAATGATATAAATAAATAAGATTATAAAAACTAAAACAATATCTGAACCTATCCACTTCTTATTGGATGATTTTATTTCAAACAAGAGACATATTATCATTTACTTTAATGAGTTTTGTACCTTATGAAACTGAAAATCAGTATATTAAAATATAACATATTAAACATTCATAAAGAGACCCTCCCCACTTATAAAAATCCCTCACGTCTAACTCATTAAACACACATCTTAAGACCCATGGCATGTACAACATCTTCCCAATTAAGCTCCCTAAATCCCAATCTTCCACCTAGATGGCTGACCTTAGGCATAAGGCACTTTAAGAAATCCTTTTGGTTCAAACCAAAGGGAGTTACCCGATTTAAAGGTAACGTCTTCTCATAAGTTATTTTGTTTTATTTTCCTTATACAACACCAAAAATATTTTCTGTTGTTTATTTTATATATATAACAATATCATAAATATTCTAGGATAATTTTATGAGAATTTTTCTAACTACACTTACACACACCTACATATAATGGTTATATAACCTACTGTTTCTGTGGACGACAAACTACAACCTCTCGAAACGATGATTGTTCAATTATCTCCAACCACCTCTCAAGGTGGACATTATGTTGGCACTGTATTTAAATTTTATATATATTTTATTTATATTGTTTATATGCTTCTATATTTTTCATTTATATAATAATTGTTTTATTTCCATAGTGGGTAAATACGATAATTTCGTTTGAGAAAGTGCGGACTTCCAACCCCTCAAAGTGTTATAACTCATTCATGACATAGATCGATTGTCTAAAGGATGGAGTTACTAAAATTATTTATATATATTATATTATAATATAATTATATTATTCCTATATATAATTAAATTTTCATTCCATTAAATATGAAATACAATTGAAATTATCATCCATGCGTACGTACGACATACCGTATCCATTAACGGTGAATTTCATTTATTACATCTAAATGTTATGTAATATTATAAATACATATATATATATACTAGATATATATGATATATATAATATCGAAATCATGAATATTATTATAGAGATAATGGACTTTTAACCACATGAACAGCTTGTAATTATAATATGTTCATTTTTAACTCTTGTTCTGAACATCAACAAAATTTCTTATCTGAACTCAAATATTTAACTAATTGTTATAGAAAAGAAATAGGAGATATTATAGGAATAATAAACTAGAAAATGGTTCATAATAATGTAGAAATTATCTTATGATTATTCTTTCAGATATTAAAGAACAAATGGGTCATGTCAGACATGAGGTAAGGGACTTCATCTCAATCTTCGATCATTGAGGCATATTTTGATTTATACACGACATTCTTTTTTACAATGCATAAACTACATGGAATTTTCATTTCATACAACTGGAATATTTTCTTATGAAGTATTTCTCTAAACGAAAAAATGAATGTTTTTAACATTTTCGGTAACAATGACTTCTCTTCCACCGTAATCATTATTTGGCTTCCTCTATAAGACTCAACATTATTTAAATGAAAAATAAAATGCCTTATTATATTTTGGGATGTTTTGGTTTTGAAAATTATTTTGTAAATCGATTCATTTTTTAAATTTCAAGATATAATTTCTTGTGATTTCAAATGAAATTTTATTTGTGAAATGTTCATATTTTCAAATAATATATGTGTTACAATTTTTTGGTACTTGAACAATTAATGGGTTGTATCATGATAAAATAAATGACGGGTGTGACCGTGATAAACTAGGACAGGTGGTTACGTTATCACTTCCAATGCATTGGGTATAGAAGTTGGCCGTTTGGATAATCCATTTAGTGATATTTGTGGAAGTTGACCATATGGTTATTCCATTTAAAAATGATTATGTCCTCAGATAACATTAAATATTATGTGTTATTTCTATGGGTTATTTGGTAATTTTTTGGTTACAAAATGGTTTTCAATGATCATTTATTCAGTAAATAGTACTTACTTGTTCATAAAGGTGAAGAGTATTACTTATGATAATGTATTCATGGTTTACCTGTTGTTTCAAAAAACTAATAGTTTCCATCTTTGTGTATCCCTTACTAATATTTTTATGCTCATTCCATGTTTTTGAATGGTTTTTCAGAGGACAAAAAGTGGAATAGGGTCATGGATGGGATCAAAGAAATTTCATGTTGTCTACAACATGGAACTAGACATTAATATTTTTTAAATAGTTTTTATTTTCTGAAATAAATGCATACTGAGTAGAAGTGTCTTCATGTAAACTTCAAGTTGTTATTTATATATTATGACCTAATTATATAAATCTCTAAACCTGAAATGATCCTTAATGTGAATTATTGACATAATTTAATATTATGTTATGATTAAGTTTCCGTCTATATAGTTGGCATCAGAGGTCGGTTTAGACATCTTTAGGGGTTAGAATATTGTTAAAATATTTTATTGTAATATTGAAATGATATAGAATTTACAGATTACCATGTTTCTTCACCTAATATATTTCTGTGTTCAGAATGGATTTAGTTTGAGGAAACATTATGGTGTTTTTGGGAAGACATACATAGGAGAATAACCATCTAATTCTGCAAATGAGATTTTCAGAATCAGAACTGAATTATTTTTTGCAGTGATGGAATAGTTGACTCAAGATATAAATAGTAGTGGGATCCATGCATGAGATCATCCAGAATAACGACAGAAAAACATTCTAGTAGTTGAGAATTTCATGAGGCAACATCCCCATCCATCTGAGGATCATCTGAACCTGTGCTATGTAAAGGTGGATTAAAGTACCAGAGTGGATTTTTGATGACATGGGGTGTTCAAAACATCAAAAGTTTAGTCTTGATGTTTACTGTTTTAAAAGTGAAGTCGATCAGTGGTGGTAGATGGTGAAAAATATAGGGGAAAATGAGGAGATTGAATCTTTTGATTGGGATGAATTCAATGGTACATTTCTTGAAAAAAATATCCTATGTAGGATTATATTAGGATGGAAAAACAATTCCTAGAATTGAGGTAGGAGGATGACTCAATGGATTGTTGTGAATAAAAATTCCCTTGATTGGAAATATATGCTTCAAACTTTCATACAAGGTATTTACAATTATATCAATAGTTTTTACTAAAGAGTTATGCGAAAGTATTGTAGGGATTTAGCTTCTCGTTAGTTCAAATGTTATGAAAGAAATGTTCGATATGCGAAGAAGGTGGAAATAGTGTTTTTAGAGGACTATGTGTTCTTTAAAAAACAACAGAATAAGAGGTTGAGGTGGAAGACAATAGGGAAGAACTCTTTTGAAAAGTTTAATCTTAAGAAACATAATGTTATAGTTAGTGAAAATTGTAGTAAAATGCATACTATGGAATGTCTTTTAAATTCTGGTATGTGCTATCGATGCGGTAAAATGGGACGCAAGGCTCATACTGACACAGAAAATGATCAAGGTAATAGTAAGACACAATTTGGTTTAAGGTTTGTAAAATGTTTTAACTGTAATGAAATGGGTAATTTTTCAATTTAATGTCAAACAAAGAACTCAACCGAGGGAAAGTAGCATGACTACAATCAAAAAGAGGGGGTGAAATCATTTTCAACTACTTGAGTAGATGTTGGACCATCAAATGATTTTTTATTTGGTACAATGTTTATTTATTCAGATTATACCATTGTGTTGTTTGATTCAGCCTCAACACATTCATTCATTTCAATGAAGTTTTTTAGTAAATTGGGAATTCCATCTCAAGATATGAATCTTGAATATATAGAAAAACACCTGGAAGAAATTTTGAGACAAAAAAAAACAAAATGACCTTCATGTCTATGTGTGCTCAAATAATCTACCTTCAATCCACAATTTTTTGGCTCTAGTATAGTTTGATGTTATTTTGGAAATTTATTGGCTTTATATTTAGCAAGATATGATCGAATATAGGGAAAAAGTGGTTCTATTTTAGAAATAATTTTATTTTCTGTACAATAATGGACCATTACTTTTGATAACATATCAGAAAACTGAGAAACTAGGAAAATATGGAAATGAATGTTACCTTGCACATATTGTTGAAAATAAAAGAACTATTCATATTAATGACATGCCAGTGGTAAATGAGTATCTTGATGTTTTTTATAATGATTTTCAAGGTATAATACCCTATAAGGAAGTTGAATTTATTGTTTACTTAGTTCCTAATGCTTATCCAATTTCAAATCCCCTTTATCGAATGGCTCATATTAAACATTTAGAGCTAATGAAATAATTGAAAGAGTTATTAGATAAAGGTTTCATTCAAACTAGCATATCTCCATGGGGTGGGCCTGTCTTTTTTGTTAAAAAGATCTTTCATTCACTAAGACCATGCATTGAATATAAACCATTGAATATAAAACTATTATGAAAAAGTATAATTGGCCTCATATCAATTATTTTCATTATCACCTCGTGGGAGATCAATATTTTTTGAAGATTTACTTATAGTCGGGTTACCAATAGTAGAATGTAATGGAAGCAGTCATTCTAAAAACCACATTTCCTACTATATATGACCATTATGTGTTTATTGTTATGACTTTTGGGATAACCAATGAACCTATTGTATTCATGGATATTATTAATAGAATTTTTTGTGTGCTCTTGGATAAGTTTGTGGTTTTGTTCATTGGTGATTTTTTTTAATTATTCTAAAATTTAAGAATACCATGAATGTCATTTAATGATGTTCTTGAATAACATAAATTAGAAAGTAAATTTGTGGAAAATTCTACATGTGTGGGTTTTGGTAACAACATATTTCATTCCTTAATCACATTGTTTCAAAAAATTCCATAATTGTTGATCCTTCTAAATCAAAAGTTGTTGAAGAATGGCCAAGACACAAAAATATAACTGAGATATATAGACTTCTTGGTCTGGTAATTAATTATTATAGGATTTTTTGGAATTTTTCAAAGTTATCTATCCCACATACTAAGTTAACTTTAAAAGGTGTTATGTTAAACTGGACAAGAGAATTTGATGATTGTTTTCAAGAATTTAAATGAAGATCGATGAATGCTATTGTTTTGGAACTACCTTCAAAAAATGATCAGTTTTTTATCTATAGTGATGCTTTGTTGAAAGGACTCACGTGTTTCCTTATGATGAATTATTTGGTAATTGCATATTCTTATTTTTAGTTGAATCCTCATGATTTAAATTCTAGTACAAATGATTTAGAATTAAATCCTATTGTTTTTTATTTTAAAATTTGGAGGCATCATTTTTATGAAGTAAACTGTGAAATAAAAACTAATCACAACTATTATATGTATATATTCACTCAAAATGAATTGAATATGAGATAGAGGAGATGGTTGGAATTAATAAAGGATTATGATTACATGATCCATTACCATCTGAGAAATGAAAATAATGTGGCACATGCTTTGAGTCGAAAAACTGATTTTCCATTAACCATGAAATTATTGGAATGATATCCTTTGGTTTTTGATTTGATGAACATTGGAATAGATGTATTTGGTGTCATAAATTAATCTATTATGTTTCAGGGTTCTGTGAAATATTCACTATCAGTCAAAATTAAACAAGGACAGAAGGAAGACAATGAGTTGAAGAAAAAGGTAGATTGGGTTTAGATGTGTATATTGCCTGATTTTAACATTGATAATGATTTTGTTTTGATTTTTGTAAAGCGAATATATATTCTTATGATTCACAATTGATAAATGAGTTGTTATGTGAACATCATAGTACACAATTTTCAATTCATCCAGGAAGTATTATGATATACCGAGATTTTCGGATGTGTTACTTGTGGGATGGAATGAAGATAGATATTGTAGACTTTATTGTGATGTTTTTGAATTGAAAACAGGTTAATGGTGAGTGGAAGTTACTCAAAGGGATGCTTCAATGTTTACCCGTTCCAGAGTGGTAATGGGAAAATACATCCATGGACTTTTTTTAGATTATAAAAGACATCTCGATGTAAGAATGCAGTCTAGATTATTGATGATCGATTTTCTAAATATGCTCATTTTCTTCTGATTCAAGATACATTGTCTCTATATCATCTTTCTTGATTGTATGTTAATGTGATAGTCAAGATGCATGGATTCACCCTCTATATTATATCTGATTGTGATGTGTGATTTACTTCTAAATTTTTTAAAGGCCTTCAGATTTCATTGGGTACTAAATAAAACTTTTGTACAAATTTTAATCCTCATTTAGATGGGCAGTCAGAACAAAAAATCCAAACCTTAGAGGATATGTTTCTTTCTTTCTCAATGGATTACCCAGGAAGTTGGGACCAACATCTTCCATTGGATGAGTTTTCTTATAATGACAGTTTTCATTCCAATATACATATTCCCTCATTTTAGACATTATATGGTAGTAGTGTCGAACTCCAGCTTTTTGGGATGAAGTAGGTGAAAGGATTTTGTAGGGACCGAAATTGGTAAAAGAGATGGTTAAAAAAGATTAGTTGATTCAGAAGAACATGAGAATAGCACATAAAAGGTAGAAATGTTATGCAGATAGCTGGAGGTAGGATTATTCATTTTATGTAGATGATCATGTCATTTAAAAAGTTTCTCTATTGAAAAGTATGATGTTTTTTGGTAAGATGAGAAAGTTGAGTCTGAGTTTCATTAGACCATATGAATTTCTAGAGAAATTTTGATCAGTAGCTACAGAGTGTCTTTACCTCCAATTTTATCCCAGGTACAAAATGTTTTTCATTATTCAATGTTCATAATCTATATGCCAGATTCATCTCGTGATTTTATCCTAGAGGTAGTTCAGTTTGAAGAGAATCTATTTTATTAGAAACAACCAGTCCAGATTCTTGACCGAAGAGAGAAAGTGTGTTGCAATAAGGAAATTAATCATGAAATTTTTTAGTGGAAAACCCATATGGATAAAGAGGAAACATGGGAATTTTAATATGATATGATGGATATATACCCCCATTTATTTGATAAGTGAATAAAATTGTAAGGACACAATTTCCAAAAGGGGGGAAGGTTGTAACTTCCAGATAAATAAAGAATAATACATTTTCATATTTATTAATATTTTTTATATAAATATTAATAATAATTTAAAAGGTATTATATGTTTGATAGCGTACATGATACACAACAACATGTTTCATTGAAATATTATGTTGCAAACAATGTTGGGTCATACTGAAAATTAATAATATAATATTATTTTAAATGGTATTTAACACATAGTCGTTGTATTGGTGGGAATGAAGAGAACTAACTCCAATATTAATATACATGTTTTTTAAATTTATTTACATTTATTAAATAAATTTTAGGGGCTTATAATATGAATGAATCTAATTTTAATCAAAAGTAGTCTAATATTATTTAAAATGTCATTTTACAACCTTTTAATGAAAACCCCCTTTTAAATATATTTTTTTACACTTTAAAATGTTTTATATGACATAATAAAATATTTCATTAATATTGGGACATTCATATTTACATTGGGTAAATGTATGATATTTTTCTGATAAAATTAATTTTGTTAATAAACATTGAAAATACTGTATTTTTATTCCTAACTGCCTTTTAATATAATTTATTTATATGGTTATATTATCTTTTTAATTGGTTGTGAAGTGTAATTAGATTTTATTTTTACAATTTAATATAATGTTGGTAATTATATTAAATTACACTTTGAAATTTGACATAGAAAAGTGTCAATCTTTTGATAGTTATTATGTCATAAAAACTCCAATTTCATTTTGAAATCGGTTATTAATTTTAAATTAATTAATGAAACTTATATGTTTTGGATTTGGTAAAATAGACATCATTTTTTAATTCAGAATGTCAAATATATCTTAGGTGGAATTTTTGGTATTTTTATGAAAAACATCATTTTTTGATGAATAGTGAAAACAGCAAGTAGTAGTTAAAGAAACTAACTTTATCATTTAAATAAAATTTTACCATATATTTGAATTGAATTTTAATAATATGAAATTCATTTTCTGTATTATTTAGTAAAATGTGGTTGAATTATAAGAAAATAATAATCGGTGAATAATATCTTTTGACTTTTATTTACCGTGGTTAAAGGTAAATAGGGTAATTCTAGATAAAAACAATATTATAATAATAAAAAATTATATTAACACTTGTCCTACCCATATTTGATAAGTAATTACCGACCATGAAAATAATTGGATGAGAATTTTGGCCATTGAAAGCCAATAGGGTATGATAATGACAATAATAACATTTTATTTAAAGTAAAAATAAAAATATCATAAACATGTATTATTTTGATATTAAAATTAATGTGGGGTTATATTATTGACAATTTTTATGATAATAATTCATTATAAATCTAAAAAATATTTCCTAAATCTTGGTTTTTTATTATATTTACACATCAAATAAGTAAAATTATTAATGGCATAATAATGATGCAGTGTTTACCTAATTAATGAATGATTTAAATAGATAAGATTATTAATATTAAAAAATATCCAAAAATATCCAATTCTTAATAGATGATTTTATTTCAAATATCAGTCATCTTATCTTTCACTTTAATGTGTTTTGGACCTTTATAAAATCAATATCATTTTATAATAAAATAATAGTTTCAAATTTCCTAAAGAGCCCCTCCACCACATTATAAAATTCCCTCACCTCTAACTCATTACTCACACCTCTCAAGCACTCTGGGCTCATCCAAACTCTTCCAAATTAGTCTTCCAACATCCCTATTGTCAACTTAGAATCCTTACCTTATGCATAAGGAGTTTAAATAAATCATATTGGATCAATCCAAAGGGAGCTACCAGATTTATAGGTAACATATTAATGTATCTTCGTTTGTTTAATTTTCCTTCTTAGACCCCCTAAACACTTTTTATTTCATTTTTTAAATACACCAGAATCTTCAATATAATAGGTTGTTATTATATGGAAATTCGAACTACACTTACACACACCTCCATCTAACGGGTAATGAACATATTGTTTCTGTAGACGGTGAACTACTGCCTCACGAAATAAGGATTGTTCAATTATCTCCAACCACCTCTCATGGATGTCACTATGATGTAACCATATTTATATGTGATATAAATTATATTTATATTATTTATATTCTTATGTTTTTTTTCATTTATATAATACCTTTATTGTTTCCATAGTGGGTAAATATGATAATTTCATTTGAAGAAGTGTTGATTACCCCCCTCCCGCCACATAGTGATATGACACGATCATGCCTACGTAGAATGTACAAAGTATGGAGATATAAAATTTTATATAGATATTATACTTGATTTATAATATACCTATGTATAATTAATTTTTCAATCCGTTAAATATGAAATAGAAATGAAAGTAGTGTTCATGTGTACATAAGTCTGACTATCTCCAGAGACGGTGCATTTAATTTATTACATCCAAATGTAATGTACTGTTATATATACATATATTCTGGATATATATGATATATATGATATCTAAACCATGAATATCATTCTGGTGATAATGAAGTTTTGACCACATGAACTATTAGTAATTATAGTATGTTCTTTTTTAACCAATGTTCTGAATATTGAAAAAATGTCTGATATGAACTCAAATAATAAAATAATTTTTATAGAAATGTAGTAAGTGATAAAAAAGAATAATAAACTTGAAAATGGTTCTTATGAAATTAAAAATTAACTTAATTTTATTATTTATGAAATTAAAGAATGAACGAGTCCAGTCGAACACGAGTTAAGAGACATCGTCTCAATCTCCATTCATTGAGGTATATTTTGATGTTTTCACGGAATTCGTTTATACAATGTATAAGCTCCTTTTACCTTTAATCTCATTCAAAGGTAATATTTTTTTACGAATAATTTTACTAAACATAAAAAGGAATTGTTTCAACTTTTTCTGGGACAATGACCTCACCGTTGCCATAATCGTTATTTGGCTTCCCCTATAAGCCTCAATGTCTTTAATTAAAAAGTAAGCCCCTTTTACAATTTTTGTGTGTTTTGGTATGGAAAATAATTTTTGAAACGGATTTACTATTTAAATATCTTGAAATGATTTCTTGTGATGGAAAATGAAGTGTTATTAGTGATGTGTTTATATTTGCAATATTTTATGTGTTATACTTTTTGGAATAAGGACATTTGATGTGATGTTACATGATAAGCCAAATGACATGTGGTGACCTGGTAAACTAGGGTAGGTGGTTACATTATAGCCAAAAAAGCATTGGGTATGGATTTCACCACATAGAGATTCCATTTAGGGATATGTGTGGAAATTTACCGTTTTGGTTTTCCATTTAAGTATACTTATGTCCCACATTACCTTTATTTGTTATGTGTTATTTCTATTATTTTTATGATAATATTTTGTCTACAAAATGGTACGAAGTTATCTTTAATTCTGTAAATAGTATTTACTACTTCATAAAAGTGATAAATATTTCTTCTGATAATGTATTCATGGTTTACTTATTGCTTTGAAAAAATAAATGTTTTCGTTATTTGTGTATCCCTTACTAATATTTGTATGATCATCCTTTTTTTTAAATTTTTTTCACAAGACAGAAAGTGGAATATGTTCATTGATGGGATCAAGGAAAATTCATGTTGTCTAAAACATGTAACTAGACATGACACTTTTTATAAATATTTTTTATTTTAAGAAAAAAAATGGATACTATGTAGAGGTGTCTACATGGAATATACAAGTTGTTATGTATAATTTACGACCTACTTCTATAAATCTCTAATCCTGAAAAAATACTCAATGTGAATTATTAAAATAATTCAAGATTATGTAATGTTTATGGCTGGGTCCTTATAGATTTTCACATCTATGAATGAGAAAGGAAAAGGTGAAATCTGATTTAGTGTTTTTAAGAAATATATGTATTTTATTGGCAAGAAAATTATTGAAAGAAAGGGTATAAGACCATTATTCTTCATCAATAATATCTGCATGGAGAATGAGTGTATAACAATAGTGGAATCCCATAAGAATATTTCTTTAAATCATCGATGATGTGGTATGAGATAAAGGGATCATATTTCTTCATTCCAGGATATTATTTCCAATGTATAATGGTTCGGGGTTATGTATTGTATATGTATTCTCTCAAATTAGTGGAGTGATTGTGGTAACAAATGAAAAAGGATGGGAAATTTATAACCTATGATATGAATTATTGGTTTCTTGTATCATTTATATGATATTCAATGTTGCCTCACCAAATGATTATATTATCATTCCATTTGTATCCAAATTTTAGAGAGGATCAACAAAAATGAGTATTTTTACTTTCTATATTGATATTATTTCTATAACAATATTTATATTTCCTCCTAGTATCAATAGAAAACCACATTCACTTATACATTTAGGTCATTTTCTTACCAGCTAATTCTCATTTGCTTGTGTAGTATGCCAACCACTATTTTCAGATTCCTAATGGACATATTATTGAAAAATATTGAAAATAATTTTGAAGCATTCATGTATGATTATATAGTTATTATATATAATTTTTAAAAATTCAAAAAAATATTTGAAGTTGTGTTGAAAATATTCCAAGAGACAAATATTATTTTCCACGGGGATAAATTATAATTAATGTCCACTAAGGGTATTGTTTTTTGTTACAATATTTCAACAAATGGGTTAGAGGTCGATTATTTTAAAATTGATGTCATCAAAAATATATCACTAATAATGAATGATTAGTGTTTTTGATGTCTCATGGTTCATTTTGGATTTTATAGCAGGTTTATTATATATTTTTTCAATGATCATAAATAAAATATGCTCGCTACTTATTCAGGATAAACTCATTGTTTTTTAATATAAATGAATGGTGTCCTTTCTCTTTGTTAATGAGAAACATAATACATCACTCGTGAGCACTAACCTGAAGAGAATGTTCCTATTTGAAGTAACTTATTATTCTTATGATAAATCTATAAATGTTGTTTTGGGGAGGATGAAGGATAAGAGGTTTCATTTTATTTTAAATTCTAGCATGTTTTTGGGTGGTGCTCATAGAAATTTTTCCACCATTGAAATGTAATAGGATACTATAATGTTTTCAGTCTTCAAATTTATATAGTACACGGTAGAGTCTATTATTATTATTTTCATTGATCATTCATCCCTAAAGAATCTTTGGGCTCTAAAGGACTCAATGGAAAGGCCCGTGAAATGGATACATTATTTACACAATCTTGGCATAGTTATCATGTATAAAATGGGGATTGAAAATGTAGTTTCAAACCAATTTTCAAATATTAGAAACACCAGAATTATGCACTAATAAATATCAATAACATATTCTAGTACGAACAATTTCATTCTTCTTTTATTTAAAAATATAGATGGTTAATAGATTATGATAATTTTGGGAGTTTGGGGTTGTTACCAAAGACCATTCACAAAACCAATGTAAGTGTATTGTATCAACATTGAAAAAAAATCAGGACGACCCTCACATTTCTACTAGATGTGATTATTGTGGTTTGAGGATAGGTGTGGCTAGGGGGGAAATATCATCGATACTTGATAACTGCAATTCATCACCTTGGGGGCCATTAAAAAGAATTGTGGAATACTCAGTTGGAATTATAGGATGTTTTTTAATATCATACTTTATTCAAGGATGATATTATTTTAGTATTTGACTATGAAAATTTAAATACTGGGAAATATATGTAGAAGGTAAGAACTTCCATAAAAAGGAATTCCTTATGTTGATTTTTTTGTTTTTTGGGGATTGTATGTCATGTGACCAATCACATCCTCCTCTATGAATGAATATATTATTTCTGTTTGGGACTATGAGTCTACACAGGTTTGGTAAATGACTCATTACAAGAATCATTTGACTAGTGTAGTGAAATTAATCAATAAAAACTTTTTTCTACGTTTGGATTGCCGAGAGTGTTCATTATATATAATAGTACCCATTTAAAGAGTAATCGATTCATGAATTCGATGGGGAAATATACTTGTTATAAAAAAATGATACATATACCACCCAAAATTATGTGGGATAGATAAAGTGTCTAATATAAACCTCAGATTTATTTTTGATAAAATAGTCTTCAATAGAATAAACTATTGGTTAATTAGAGTGGATGAGGTTTCCTATGTTTATATAAATACTTATGTGACTCACATATGTATTCCCAAAAAGAGAA
The DNA here is from genome assembly GCA_963277665.1 of Viscum album. NCBI lineage: Eukaryota > Viridiplantae > Streptophyta > Magnoliopsida > Santalales > Viscaceae > Viscum > Viscum album. The sequence goes on from OY728156.1 coordinate 1,084,021,229, forward strand.
TAATCTATAGAAATACTTTTATTCTCCCTCTTAAATTAAAAGCAAATTAATTTTGGGTAGTGAAGGAAATAGACATTGCAATAAAATCAATGGGTGAGGAGAGATTATTTGAGGTGGGTGAGAAAGAGTAAATTAAGAGAGAATAATATTAAAATTTTGAAATTTACTATGAAATTTAAAATCCATTTGAGAATAAATAATTTCAAATATGGATTCCAATGATGGTTATAGTATCTTATTATAAAATAATAGTATAATATTTTTCCTCGGAATATTTAGACCCATGTTGTTAGGACACTTCACAATTCTAATTGTTTTTATAAATGTATTTATGTATCTCGTTAGAGGGGAAAAGACCAATATTTTTTGTGGATATAAAATTAAACATGTTATTAAAGAGAATCCATAGGATTGGATATCATTTATTTAGTTGATATATAAATCTATGATATGTCTAAAAAAGGAATATACACTGAGTATTTTATTGGAAATAAACCATGATTTCTATTTACTTTTTTTAAATCTCTTTTCCAGTAAGGATAAATCATTTAAACTGAGTCTCCATTATACTATTTAAATTTCATTACTGTTTCTCAAAATTTTATACTTATATTATTTATCTGATTCTAAAGACTCAACTAAAAAAATCCAAGGGTGTAAAAAAATAGATCATTTAGATTAATCCTCCTCCATAATTCTTTAGTTGAATATTCTCTTGAACATTAAATTATGTACTTTTATGACAATTTAATTAATCATGGTGTAAATTGTGAAAAAAACTATAGAAATTAACTGAGTGATACAAAAGGGAAAAATTGGAATAAATATAAATGTTTAAGGATCAGATACCGAGGGAAGTATTTTTTCATTTTCCTTTTCATAACTGTACTCATCTATTATTACATCATACTGTGAAATATGTTTTGGGTAAGACCCCATACTATTTTGAAAACTATGAGCATTATTTCCTACCAGGTTGTTATCTGAGTGAATTATACTAAGATAAATTTTATATCGAGCAATATTATTAAACCTTATTTCCCAAAGTTCATTCATTTGGATTCATAAGATATTAAACAACAATGGATATCATAAAACGGTTTAAAATAAATTAGTGAATTTTATATCATGTATGGAATGTGATTTTTTGACATTAATATGATTACAGTTCACATTAATCATAATACTATATTATTAATTGTTTATCACTAAGTATTATCCCACTATAGGATCCAATAATGGGGATGTTATAGAGTTATATATATTGTAAAGAGGGCGATTTTTGGATATGTTTGGAGTTTAATTTCCGGATACATCGAAATTCCCATTTATTTTTTAAAATGGTAAAACATTTAAAAATAATTCCTTAACCTGAGGTCATTACAGTTATTTAGTATATTTTTTATTCTTTCCAATAGTATAATAAGATATTGGTTGTTGAGGGTTACATGAAATTTAATTTTTCTTGGGTTGAATGATTTCTAAGCGGAGTTGCATACAATTTTTATTGATATCCTATTTATAAAATAAGAATCAGAGTGATATTGTATAAGGATATGTGGAATTATAAACATAAATTTTGGAAAATAGAAATTTCAACTGGAAACTAGGTCACTCTCCTTTATTAAAAGAAATCACCAAAGGGATCTCACTCAAACAGTAATCAATTATTTCACATGAAACCATAATAAAATTGGAAAATTGTATCCCATAGTGGAAATCTAAGACTTTGGGAACTGAGTGTGTGCAATCCCTCTGAACATATTATTTAATTTACATTACACAGTTATTTACAAAACAATAATTGCATGGTAATATTTAATAAAAAAAGGAAAAAAATAAAAAACACAAAAAAATGCCAAAATAACAAAAAACAATTTCTGTAATGTGAACAGAGTTTTAAATCATGATAAAGAAAATCATAATAAATATATATGAAAATCATTTTAGTTGTATTAATAAATTATGAAATATTTGAACATTTATTTTTAAAACCCAAGAGGCAATGAAAATTGAATTTTATTCTTGTTAATATTTTATTTCTACATATATTTATCATTTCCTCTCTCTTGGAAATGTAATTTGTACCTGAATTTTAGTTGGATAGTTTGTGAATTCATATAGGAGATATTAAATCATAAATAGTAAATGATTTAGTGTTCCATTAATTTATTATAAGATATTTGAATATAGGAATGAACACTCTAGAGATTTCATTGAAAATTTGGACTATATATTATATCTATATAATTGATATTTATAAAAGCATTATTTTGAGTTGAATGTGACAAAAAATTTTGACCTTTTATAAAAATTTGAAAAATTTAAATTATTTGAGGACCAAAAAAATTATGTCTATGTGAGCTTGTTGTGTCTATTATTTACACTCTTATGTTGATCTTCATTATTATAAAATATTATTATTAAAAAAATAAGATTTGTTAGGAATATTTTACTACAAATTTTAATTTTGAATTTACAAGGAAGTTTTTTATAAAAATATTAACTTTTTTCAATTGGAATAACATAATGATTCAGAAGTAATTTAGGATTAACAATCATTTTTTATTATTTTTTTAAAATCATATTATTTCCTTTAAAAACATATAATTTATTAATTATATCTATTTATGTTTTTTTATAATGTATGTTTTAATACTCAATGTATTTTTTTTAATTTTATTAATAAATTTTTTAATTCTTATTCGTTGTAATATTATTTTAATTTCTTAATCAATCAATTTTACTAACTTATTTATTTATTTTCCATCCTTATCAAATTAATTAACATTCTAATATTTTTATTTTTATATATAATTCATTATATTAGTTATTTCATTAGTTCAATTTGAAAAAATTAATTGTATGGTCTTTAATATAAATTTTAGATTTAATTTCTTTTATAATTTTTTTTGTGTTTTTAAAATTTTGTTATTGGAATTTTTTATTAATAAAAAATCTACCACAAGCTCATTCCACTACTATTATCATGCCACTACAAAAATCCTCTTATTGGTGTATTATTCCACCACTTATATCCTTATGCTACTATAGATTAGATCGACTAGTAGCCATCCCACACCAGCTATCTATTAATACACTTACACTAATATAATATACACCCTTCTTCTATTAACCTAACACAGGATGTCAAAACACAAAGGCAATACATTGGTACTATTTCTTACTAATACTAATAGCCCTCACCCAACACTACTAGCACAACTACACCATGTCATCCCTATTCTATAGAATCCACAACCAAAATATAGCACCCGAATCCTTTAGTTTATCTGATATCCTTTATTGAATTACTATTAAAAAAACAAATTTTGGTATCATGATAAGTCGAATACAAATAGCTTCACGACTCCTAATTGATCATCCTTTCTTTATATAGTCACCGAAGGAGAGTCATTCTCCATGTAGAAAACGAATCTTCCATGTCATGTTGATGATGAACCCTGAATAGGGAATGTGGGTTGTTACTGCATGATGAAGAAACCATATATTTAATATGGTTTTCCAATACGAAAACTAAAACTGTCATTGTAAGGTGAAATGAGTTGAGAGCCTCTTGAATTTAAATCCACCATCACAATGTCTTTGAATATATCTCACTAGAGCACATGACTGTTGGTGAATCTCTCCATTGCTAGAGTATCCACACATGAAAAGGATACAATCATGTAAGTATTTCCTATCCTGAATATGTAGAGGTCGTGGCCAAGGGAGAATTGAAGATAAATAAAAATCAAAAATATTTAGGAACAAATTATTAATTTAACTAATATATTAAAAAAATTATTATTATTATCATTATTATTATATTAACCATAATAAGTATGTATATAAATATGTATATTTAAATATAATTCTATTGAGTATATGTATGTATAAAAAATATATATATCTATCTATCTAATAATTCTAGATATAAAAAAATTAATTGTTCTTTATTATATATATTTATATGTTAATATTAGGTCTATAAACATATAAAAGAATTTTTATATATATATATATATAATACAAGTATAAATTAATTATGTAATATATATACATATATACTTGTACACTATAACTAAATAATATTTAGTTTTATCTCTACTACTATAATTATATTTTTAACAATTAAAAATTTATTTTAATACTTATATATTGAATTAGTTTTTCATGACAAGATTGAGGAATGTCCGAACATCCTTACTCAGTGATCACGATAAATGGATGATACTTGTGGGGAGAATCGAGGTGTTCGATTGTAGTTCAATCAGGGAACATGTTGAGTGTTCCTTCTGAAGAAGCTTATTCTCAGGTCTTTGTTGAAAATGAAGAGACATAATGAAAATGAAATGTGGAGGAAAGGGGGATCATATGAGAGATATGATTGGAGTTGTTGATAGATTATGGACTACAAAAGAAGATTCCATATGACGATACTCACAACATCACACATAGAGAGAAGACCACATACCATAAACCATTTACTTCAGGATAAAAGAAGATAAAAGATACTTAAAAATTCGAGATTCTATAAATTGAAATGGGAGGGAGAATAATCATATCACTTTTATTAAGTATTATTCATTTTCATCATCATGAACTTCCCTATTTTATAATAATTTAATTTTTTTAATGATTTTATGAGTTTAATTTAATCACTTATTGGAGGAATATGATAAAATTGTTAATCCATTTTACATTGATCAACCATTTCCACTACTACATTATTTACTCTCTATTTCTATTCTGACACTCATAGTTTAAAAAACATAAACTATCAGTGAATAGATATATAAAATGGGCTTTATTTCAAAATATCTCTAATGTAAATATCTAAATGAAATATTAATAAAATTCATGAGAGAGAAACACACTATTTTTAGGTGATAATTTGAACTCAATGAGTTCGTGATTTTTTATCATATATAGATTGAAAATTCTCTAAAATTGATAACATGTTGAGTTTATTTAGTCATACTATAACATGAAGAAAAATTAGGTTAAAACATTGAATTAATTTTAGTTCATTAATTTATATCCATGAATAGTTGGAAACCTTATAAACACCCACCATGAAACGTTCCCCTATAAATCAATTGTTTGTATCTGCACTAACAATAACTTTCCCACCAAAACAATTATTCATTCTCATCACTAATTCATTATCATCCTTAACTAATTCTCTGGTATTATTTTTTTTATTTTTTAACTTTATTTTTATAAGAAAAACTCTGTACTTTCATATAGTTTAACCATATTACAATTTTAATACTTTTAATTAGTAAGGAAGATTACAGATATTAATCATTGACATGTACATTGATTCATGATCCAGAAAAATATAAAATTTGTTTACAAGGAATAATTTTTATAAAATAAATTATTAAAAAAAATTACTAAACATTTACAACATAGCATTATTTTAATTTTGTAATAGCTATTATCCGTTAGACATATTTATCTACATTTTCCTTTGATTTTTCAATAAACACATTATTCTTATTAGTTTCTAGATCATTAGTTATGATATTTATTTAAAAAAATATGATTTTTTTGTAATTTTATTAAGTTAAATTAATGTGCCTCAACATATGGCCTCAAAGATAACATTATTTATATGACTTAATTATTATGATCCGGATATATAATTATCAAAAAATTCATTAATAACTCATGGAGAATAAATAAAATGGGCTTCGAACCAAACCATGGTGTTTGTTAAAGTGCGTGAAGGAATGATATTTATGACATTTATGACTTATGAAATGTAAATTTGGGTCTAATTTTATTCAATTATAGATCCATATTAATCATTTTTACACCTTTTATAATACCCATGCAAAATAAATCAGGTTGGGTATTCGCATCAATAAAATAAATTTTAATTTATTTAGGAGAAGTGATAAATTTTCGGAAGTTTAATTGGCAACATAACAGGAATAAATCCTGGTTTTAGGATGGGGTATAAAGATATTAGGTAGGAGTATAACATTTATAAAACCTAATTTGGACATAATTCAATGAATAAAAATAAAATTGGAGAGATTGACCATACTATTTAGATGAAATTTATTAAAATTGACTCTTGATACGAAGGGAAAAGAAGGATATTTTCCTTAACTTCAAGAGTAACTCCTACAACATGATTATTGGGAACTTGGATAATTGATGACACCTTTGGAGGACTCCATGGGAGGTAAAAATTTCACATCCTTTTGCAGGATGAATTGGGAGTGAATTGAAATTGAGGAATGGGTGGGTATTTATAGAAAAATATATGGATATTTGTACTAATTTCTAAATAATTTCCTTGGACACATAGGTAGTGAAAATGAAAAACCATGGGGGTTCCAATGGTATTTTCCCATGTTGTTGGACAAATCTAATAGATTTTGTGTTATTTTAATCCAAAAAAGTCAATCATCCTTATATATTAAATATTTTCATTTGTAAAACTAATGTATTTACAAAAAAAATTTAAAGGTAAAGATATCATTTTAGAAATGGGAAATTAAATTATATATTTATAATTTCATTAAAATATATTAAAATACATGATATAAATAAAAATATATATTTTTTTCATAGTCTTTTTTAATAAATAATTTCATAATTATGACACAATTATGATGTCATTATTCATTTTGAAAAATATAAACTATAATATTAATTATAAAAAAATAATGTATATTTGAATTTTATTATAATTTATAACTTACCTAATTTTGAATTTCTGAAGTCAAAAATGATTTTTTATCATAATAATTCTATACATTTTTTAATTTTATCTTTTAGAGTTAAAAATCGTTATTTAATACAAATAATAGAAAATTAAAACATCATAGTAAAATTTTCTTCACTTGAAAAAAATTATTTCATCATTTATAATTATATATTAGTGTTTATGTCATACTATTTCATTAAATTAATAATTATTTATAGTACAATTGTTTATTATAATAATTATTTATTTTTTGAAAAGTAAAATATATATATATAAATCAAAATATAAATTTCCTTCTGAATTTTATTAAGAAAAAAAATTCATGAAATGTAAATGATGGAATAATAGTTTTATTTATCATGTATAATTAAACATTATGTAATTGGGGGGGGGGGTCAAAAAAACCCATTATTACACCCACATATTATCTTAGTGTAAGGTATAAAATTGTGTAGTTTTTTTGGACGCCTTGACTAACATTCCCTGAGTGCTAATATCCACTAATAGGAACTTATCTTATATGAGATTTAATTAAAGCATCACTTGTTGAAACAAACATTGGTTTTGGTCCAGGGATAACCCCATTTTTGATACCAACTTCCCATGTTTTGATAAATGGACATCATATGGAACTACTCTACTAGTTGAGGACATCGACCCTTCATTTTGTATCAATATTCCATTTTCCTAATTTTATATATAAACTCTAATAATGACCTTAAAATTATTAAAAAGGCTATAGTTTCTGATGGTTATATTGAAAAATGGTCATAATTTACCAATGTACTAATAATATTCAATTATATATGGTTACATTTAATTTTTTATTACATTCATTAATGAAAAACATTCTATCGTTGTAAATAAAATAATATGACACACATTTTTAGGTTAAAATTATCAAAAAAAATTAGGTCATTACATTCTCCCCTATTAATAAATTTTGTCCCCAAAATTTCAACTGGTTCTCTCAATCAAGAAAATGTGTCTGTACTTATGCCTCATTACCTCTTCTGATTGCCATGTAACATATTCAAATTTATGGTTCATCCACAACACAATAACGTGGTGGGTATTTATGTTTCTTATAACCTTTTCTCTATTATTCATGATCTCTATCAGTTGTACCTCATAAGAGAGGTCATGTTCAAGACACACCAACTTCGAATTAATTACTTTTGAAGGGTCAGGTTAGTACTTCTCCTAAAAATACCCATATAATATGTCATGAACATTTCCTATATTTTTTGGAAATTCTAATCAATATTCTACTAGTATTATGCAATCAAATATTACTAAGGAACCAATGTAATTGGGGAAAATTTACACATTATTTCTAATCCACTCGAATCTATTACAATGTGATACTTGACCGAACACTTTTTCACTAACACCAAACACCATGTCCCTTCGTTGGTTGTTAGTATTTCTCTTCTACAACTCTGAACAGCCATTATGTTTGGTTGGACGGCATTATCTTCTTCTATCATCTCTTAAAATATATCAAGAATCTGATAAATTCTCTCACAATATTCATCCCAACAAAAGAATTTTCACATCACATCCCATATAAAGGTTCTTAGGGATCCTTTTGAATACTTGACTAGAAGATTTTGTTTTTCGAGAACTCAACTAATGGGAAATATTGATCCCATACAACATTATATTCCATTGAGAATGTTCTATAAATTTCCTCAAGTGTCTAAATATTCCTTTTAGATTGTCCAACATTTTGGGGGTGACATGACTTACTGAAATTCAATTTGGTTCTCAGAGTATATTGAAGAGTAATTCAGATTTTTGATGTGATCTTTATATCATGATATGATATTATAGAAAGTTGTAACCCATTAATCAATTAATATTTCATCACATATATCTTGTATAGTTGTTAATGTGATAAATCTTCCTCAATAGTGATGAAATTGGATGTCTTGCTGACAAGATCCACTATATCCCAAATCACCTTGTTTTCATTTTATATTTTTAGCAGACTAGTGAAAATATATATAGTGATATTAATATAATTCTAAGTTAGTATTTTTATTTGATGTAATAGAAATTTAGGATGATTTCTATCCACCTTAACTTAATGACACACAAAAATCGATGTAGTTTCTTTAATAATATTCCATTTCATGTTATCCAATAAATAATGATCATAGAGGTCACTATAAAATTTGTTGTTATAGGATACAATTAGATTTTAGGGCTATGATTTTTATCCCTCAGCTCCTTCTATATTTCTAGAATAGATATAACACATAGCCTTTTATGAAAATTCAGTATCTCTTATTTATCAATATTTAACTTAAGAAACATTACATTCTTCACATCCCATATCATCTTCACTAAAAAGGATCATATCTTTCTAATTTATTGATAATTTATTAAAATGATGGATGAGAAATCATTTCGAATAGGGATGATGATATACAATCACATAATATTCTTATGAATAGTTTTTCAAGGTATTTGATCAAAGGATCTCCATGAATCCACATCATTTCCATCACAATAGGATATTTCTTACTTAATGAATTAGTGAACTCATTTGATCTTCTGAGATGACAATTAATTGAAAAATCAAACTTGATATGACGTTTCAACCAACTACATTGTCTCAGGTGTAAATACTTTTGTTCAAAAATATAATTCAAACATTGCAGTATTTTTTATATATCAAATTTATCACCATATATACAGTGCCTCTATATCATTAAATAAAAACTTCCAAAGATAGATCAAGGTCATGGATAAGACTATTCTTCTCAAGAGGCATTTAATATTGAGTTGCATAAGAAATCACCATGCCATTTTTCATGACATCGCACGAAATCATTTTCAAGGATGAATCATTAAAAATAACAAATCATTATCCAATAGAAGACAAAATTAACAATGTTATAGTAACAAATCTCTTATTCAGCTCTTGGAAACATTCTTCACAATCAATTGTTTATAATAACAAGGCCCATTTTGAGTTAACATGGCTATTGGATTATAAATTTGAGGAAAAGTTTAAAAAAACATGTATTAATATCCTGCAAAACCAATGATATTTTAAATCTCAGTTACTACTGTAGGATGAGGCCACTACCCCAAAACCTTTTTTCTTATTGGGTCAAATGATATTTATTAATTGGTTACAATAAACCCCAAGAAAGATACATATTTGGAAAAAAATTTACATTTGATGAAATTTTCTAATAAATAATCATTACTTGAAGTATTTTATATAAACTATAGACAAACCTCATTCTACATGAAACTATTATAATATATCATAATTCCATCAATTAAAAGTATTACTATGTTATCAAGGTAGTCCTTAAAGACCATATTCTCTAAATAATTAAATATATCAGATGAATAAGTCAATACAAATTGATTAACTAGAATATTATAATGTCCATCATGTTATTAATGTATCCATAACCTTTTTTTAGTCCATTTACTTATTTCTTATGAGAAGTGAATAATCAAGTCAAATATTCATGTTTTAATATTAAATACAATTTTTTATCATTATTTGAATTATTATTGATTCATGTTAGTTTAATTCTTTAATCATAAATATCATCATACTGATCCAAATTCTATGATTCCTGTTGTATAGGTCTCATTATTGATTTTGCAACATTTTAATTAATGGAAACATTGTCCAATTCAGCCATTATAATGGGTATATGGTCTACACAATAAGGCCCATAGAATATGTGAAAAAAACAATACCATTCTAGATTCATGAATATCTAGACTCAATCCAGACACCCAATTATAATGTAACACAAAGATATATTTTTCTTATCCAAAGGAATCATGGATAAAAATTTCAATGTGAAACTCAAAAAAAGTTTCCCAAATGATTGTTTGTTGTTTATCCCACCATTCTATCTGGGAATTAAAATCTACACACATGTATTCAATATTCCCTTGATATATATGTGCATTTGTGATGATATTTTTTACTCTAAATGAATATATATTATTGGGAGACTATTAAGAGTAAATGGTTCGTATTTAAGTTAATATTGAAATTCATAAACCCATTCACATTTTAGACATCCAAAACATTTTCACTGAAATGGACAAATCAAAATTGGTAAATCAATCCACCATAACATTGGATTCTTATGTCCAATGGCCACCTAAATATTCATGTTATAAATAAAGCATTAGTAAATACATCTTTGAAGAATGGTACCTCCCCATATTTTTTTTGTAATATATAATTGGTGATCAAAGTGGATGGGTTGATTTTGAATGAAAGGACTCCAACTCCTTAGGCTATAAATACAACCCCGACCACTCCTTCCAATGAGATATAATTTCATTGAAATAGATGATAGTTTTGAATGACCAAGGATCTTCAAAAGTATTTGGAGGATCTTTTAAACTCATGTTTCAACATGGGATACTATTCTTCCATTGTTCTTTTAATTTTTTCTAGTTTTCATTGTTCGTAATATCATATGTTTTTGGGTTTCTAATTCTATTTTTATGCATGTTTCTTGTTCTTAAAATTAGTTAATAATACACCTACTATTATTAAATATTAATTCTATTAAAATAGTTTAAACAAAGTTGAAAACCATTCTCTTATATTGCATCTACATTTTATTAAAATCACATTTTTAATTCTCATCAATGTTCGTATGTGTTTGTTTGATGCAAAACCCTTTTCTTACCCAAATATTTTCATTCTTGTTATAATTAATCAACATAAAGACATATTATTAGATTAATAAAAATCTAAATGGATTGTTAAATTATCCATTGGGGTGAGTCATAAGTGGTGGATATTATTTAATTGAGATCTTTTATATGCTTTATATTCTTTAGGTTAACATTGTTTATGTTGAAAAAAATTGTCATAGATTAATCACATGTTTTCTTTAGCATACAAAATGTTAACCTAAATAATATTCATTGAGAAAAAGATATCAATAGAATAATATCCCCAAAATTATGAATCACACCAATGATAGACTTACTAATCAATAGTGATGGTTATTAAAATTGAAATATGTGTTTATTGAAATTAATTATAAATTGAATGAAAATAATGGGATAAGAAAAGTGTTGTCCGTTGAATACAGACCTGAAGAGTGATGAGAATAAAAAATTGACATTTGGTTGAATGAGAAAGATAAATATGGGAATGGGATTAAACTTTATTTAAGTTATTATAATATTTATATTATTTAAGAATATAGGGTGAATGATTAAAAGATATAAAGAATAAGAAACATACATTAAAATACATATGTATAAGAGTGGGATGCATTAAAATCATTTGGACGTGTCATGGTCATACCAAACTATAATCCTTCTCTCTGAAATTCCAACTCCTTGCAAGAATATGTGGGGGATGTATTTATAGCCAAAGAAGTAGAAATGTTTACATTTCAAATCTGCCCCTGCACATGGAATTCCAATTTGATACTCTACACTGCATAATCTAGAGAAGTCATATTCTACATAGTTATAGATATTAATTTTTACAGTATACCCTAAAAATTCAATGTCTATTAGACTAAAGGATCCAATGTTATGGTGGTTTGGTTAAAAAATTACAATCTGTCAATTTCAATCATGACATTTTTAATTTCGGAAATTTGAATGGGTTTTGAATAAGAATATGGACTAAAATCAAAAAAAAAATATTTTCAAAAAATATGGCCAAATATGTCTTGTATTTCGCAATGCAAAATCTCATCAAGAATGGATGTCCAAATCAAGAGAAATGTTAATAAATGTGTGGTGATTTTAATTCAAAACTGAATGGTGGGATGGAATTTACAGTGTCATTACGACCCTTTATTGGATTTCAGTCTAGAAATTTTTATCAATGATTAATATTGATAATCAAGAATATATTTTGGAGTTTCATTAAATTTTTTTATCATCATTGAGCCCAGAAATTATAGCATCCTGGATGGTCTAATTTTTCACTGATTTTTTTGGCCTTCTTAGGTACATCATATGAACATTCAAATGTATGAATTGTCCAATGATTCCTTATAATTTTATGTTGTATATTTAATATGGACGGTTACACAACATAAATCACAGAATTTGTATAAGTATGATGTGAGTTATGAATAAAAAATTAAACTACATCGTATCTCAATTCATTCAAATAATGCCAAAAAATTATATTTAATATTAAAACATGAATATTTCACTCCAATAATATATTCTTCATAGAAAATGAGTAAATGGATTAAGATATATTTATTAATAAATTAATAACATTATTTCCCCCATAGTTAGTCTTGTTAATTTCCTCATGTAAAAAAATGAAAAAACATATATATATAAATCTTTTCACTTGCTAAAAAATAATAAAATTTTATTTTCCCTTATTAGGGGTGTTTTACATCACTTTACTCATCCATATAGAATTCCACCAAAAATTGTTACAAAAAATATTTCCCAAAAAAATTATTTTTTATGTTCCAATGATAAGTATAATGCGTGGTAACACAAAAAAACTCCTCCCAATAGGATCAAAATTTTATAATGGAAGATAAAGCATTCAAAAACAAAATTTGAAAATAATAGAGTTTCAAAAGGATATCATCTTAGATTCCCTATCTTAAAGATCCCAAAATAAAGAGGGATTTTTTAGGGGTTTTTCTATGGCTATGGGTTTGTAGAATTATAATGTCCAAATGAGTGGAAAAGTGGGGAAATTCACAAACAGGATAAAAAAATGCACAATTCCTTTTCAAATGAAACATGGTGGAAAATTGAAAAACAAATTTACTGGGGAATGATTATGGGAATCAAGACATAAAAGAAAGACGAAAATTGAAGGGGATGATAAGATGAAATATTATAAAAACTCAAAACTTCTCCAAAAGACATAAGTGTTATTTTTTTCCTTTTTTCTTTTTCTTTTTAATGGGGTTTTGATTGTAGATATTAATTAAATTGATTAAAATAATACTTTTGAATGATTAAATATTTAATAAATATTGAGGTTAGTTCATTATTGGGGATTTATGATTATGATAACGTTGAGACTTTCTTTATATTACATTAAATTAACATCAACACCATAAAATGGCTTCGATCAGAACTCCCAAGAGTTATGGATTTAATCCTAGCCATAACATAAATAGAGGTAAAATAATAATATGTACTTGTTTATGGTAGTATATTTTTTCATTCCAATAATCCATGTAATCGACATGTTAAACAAAACCTGTCATTAATCCATACCATTTTATGTTAAAATAATTATTTGATATCCATCCCACCATTCTGTCTGGGAATTAAATCAGAACACATTTAATTTCATTTCACATGATATAGACATATATTCGAGATGAAAATGTGCAGTGTGAATGGTAAAATAAAGGTGTCTAATATTATTGGCAAAATATGTTCAGATATTAGTGAATATTAATATTTAAAACCCCATTCACATTTCAGACTTCTAAATATAATGTATTGAAATGGATAGATTAAAATTGTATTGTCAAACTACCATAACATTTGATATATATGTCTAATGACCACCATATTATCAGGTTATACATTAAATATTCATATATACTAAATTAAAGAATAATATTTCAACAGATTCACCTGTCCAGGGAATCAAACTATGTATCCAAGTGGATGTGAAGATTTGGAAAGCAAATTGTCAACCTCATTGGGCTATAAATACATTCCCCTATTATCTTAACTAATAGATGGAATTTCTATACATATCGAGAAGTATTGGCAAGACTAAAATATTTTCACTATCTTGGGAGGACATTCCATTATTTTCTTTTTACAATACATACCTCTCCACCACCATTATTTTCTTTTATGTTTCCATTTTTTACAATTATATTCTTCTATGTTCATTTTCATTTCAATTAATTATTAAAAACATTCTTCATCCTAATTTCTTATTTTTATACACCTTCAGTTTTGTAATATTAATATTCTTAAAATATATAAAATCAAATATAAAACCATTCAGTTATTTTTCTTCTTCATTGAATCAAAATTCTAGTTTTCTTTCTCATCATTATTCATGTGTGTGTTCAATTAATATCTCTTTTCTTATATTATTCTTTCTAATGTATTTATAATTAATATTTATAAATAGATATTACTAGATTAAAAACCATTTGAATGTGTAATTAAATCTACCATTGGAGTGAGTAATAATTTGAGTATATTAATTGATTGATGTATTATTCTCAATAAATATTCTTCAGGATAACATTGTATATGTTGAACATAAAACATAATGGAGTAATAAGAATATTTTGATTCAATTGTGTATTCAGTGGATGATTGGAACCAAAAATACACCACCATAAATAAGCACATATTATTATTAGATTCATTTTTATTTTATGGCTTGGATTAAAGCCTTCATATTTGGGAATTCTGATCAATTTCATCTTATGAAGTGGGTGTTAATTTAAGGAAATATAAAGAAAAACTCCATGATATCATAAGATTAAATAACCAAAAATGAACTCCCCCAACCTTTATAAAATTTTAAATCAATAAAAAATCTTTCATTAATCAATTTAACTATTATATACAGACAATCCTCACTATAATAAGTCAAATACAGAAACAATTTACTATAAAAAAAGTACCACCACCTAGGATTTGACTCAAGTGCCTCTATACACATTTTTAGGGCAATATAATATTGAACAGTTGATATAATACAATCGTCCATGCTTCAAATATCATCGTATCTAGGGATGGTTCATTAAGAAGTTGGTAGATTCATATTTTTGTTAAAAATTTCCATAGAAAACATAAATATAAACTTATCCCTTATAAAAATAATTAACATAAAAAAAATAAAGAAATATCATATTCCTCATCCATTAAAAATCTCTCTAAATGCCACATATCCTCTAGAAAATCCATTGGATTTTTTTTGACACAAAAATAAAATGATATCATCATCGAGTTAGGAGGACCATTAGGGATTATCAAATAACTCTTGATCAGTTAATTTCCCCACTAATTAAACTTGATATGGATTTTCCTTGGGAAGGACCATAATGAACTCGCTAACCCTAATAAGAATTACCAACCCATGGGTATTGAATAATTGATTATCGGGATTCATTTTGAACTAAAATATGGTATGATTCACCTTTTATCACATTTCCATGGTCTAGGTGGTGAGGATCCACATCTATATCTCAAATATTTCTAAGCGGTATACTTTAACATGAATGCCCAAGGGGTTTCTGAAGAAAAAAATTAAACTATGATAATTCTCTTTCTCCCTATATCACTCCAATAATGTAAGGCTCTACTACCTCACTTTTAGATTCATAACCACATTGAATAACTGGAAGAGACACTTCTTAGAGAAATTCTTTCAAACATATTATACTACTTCTATCTTAAAGGAAAAAAATTTATCCATCAATTCCTTAATTATCCACTCTATGAGTATATGGAGAAGAACAAAAACATTGTGGATACATTCCCACCCCATTAAATCCATGACAAAAAAATTATATAATACTTATATGAGTGGATATTTTTTATGTATTGAACTCTCATTGATTCCACAAGTGGTGGTTCTCTTGTGGATAAATCTTCTTCAGTTATACAATATCTTTTAAACAATATGCTACATAACCTCCTTAAATTCCACTAAAAAAACAAATTCCTTTTCCTCAAGAAACCACTAAGCCAATGAATTCAATTTGACCTAATCCAAAAATGCTAGACATGTTTAGGTGTATTGATGTCAACATTCCACTATTAGATTCATTAAAAAAATCAAATTTATGATAATATTCATAAAGATATATGCACCCATAAGAGACATCATTAGACCATTGAGACTGTTTCAACCCATAAGTCCACACTAATGAAGATCAATGTCCTAAGTACATTTACTGTTCCATGACAAATAGGATGTTATAACATTAATGATGCGGTCATAGCCTTATGAGCCTCTATAAATGTCATTCCCAAATCCATATTCTAGATCTTTGGTTAAGGTCACTTGAACCCAACGAGTTTTGTCATCTAATAGGCCAATCAAAGAACAACTAGTCCATAGAGAATAATTGAGGATTCCATTGTCTAATTCAATGATATTATATTCCTATATTACTTTTATGTCCTTGATATAGAAGGTCGGATAACTTCTTTTCAATATACTCTTTTTCTAAGAATACCTTTTCTCAATCCAGCTAAAAGGAAAATTTTCTCTCCATGATGGCATTTGTTCCATGGAAAATGGTCACATTAATTATTTTTTAATCCTTCAGATTCCCATCAAAGAATAAATATATATTCTATATAGATTCTTCTGAATGTCTCTCTATGAGTATGTTGAATCCCAATTTATCATGTTTTTTCTATTTTAATGATAGAGGGGTTTGAGTATATTATATCCTTCTTAACAAAGTAATAAATGAATATGTTGATGATGAAATTTCCTATGAAAACTCCTTCAATCTAAATGATCTTGAAAAGTAATTATAATCTCCTATCACCTCTAATATCAACTGATCCAACATGGATTGTAATGAGTTAAATGAACAAGCATGTTCATTTATTGATTCAGGTCACATTATCAAAGCATCAACATTTCATATCTAGGATAATGAAAATTATTTTATATGTGTGGTGAATCCTATACCAATGTGATTATCTTTTCTCAACAGGAGTTAAGGATGTGTGATTTTTTCTCTAATTAATCAATTAATCACTAGGGTAGTTGAAATTGTCCATCCATTGGTAAACCAGATTCATATAATGTATATTCAATAATATATTTGGTCATAAAACTCCACTAATCATCATTAATGTACATTAGGTTATGATGAATTAAATGAGTCTATAACAATCAGTATATCATACTCTGAATTCATATTATCTGGACCATACATAAATACACCATCAAAACTGAAACATCATTATAAACTCACAATCATTGGAAACTAACACTCAGTGGGCTG
This sequence comes from Viscum album, assembly GCA_963277665.1. Classification (NCBI taxonomy): domain Eukaryota; kingdom Viridiplantae; phylum Streptophyta; class Magnoliopsida; order Santalales; family Viscaceae; genus Viscum; species Viscum album. Next base: position 1,084,038,926 of record OY728156.1, read on the forward strand.
CATAATAACACTTGTTGAAGACCATAGAGTGTATACCCACATTTTATTTCAAACCCCATTAAATTTCACGACTAATAACATGGATGGGAAGAAATTATCCAATTAATAATAAAGAATACTAGAGGAGTTGTTTTTATAGTAGCACAAATAAGGTTAGAAAATATAGTGGCCACTGCCGAACAACGAGTTGTCCACTACATCTTTATTATTGAAGAAAAATATATGAAATGATTATTAGTAGGCAAGCCATGTTTTTTTCTATTTTTGGAATTTTAATTTAATTTAAATTTCTCATTAAATAAATAATTATTTTTTACTCTCTTTAAGAAATTGAATTTTTCTAAAGCATCCACAATGAAGAAACATTACCTAATAACCATATTAGCTTCCATTGGATCCACAATTTATATAGTTGAAACCCCACTGGATAGATAACGTGATGCACTAAATCAAAACACAGGGGAACCTATTTCCATTTAACTTCTCTCCATCTCCCTCAATTTACCCATTTCTCTATTTCATTTTCTTCATCTCTCAGAAGTTGTTGTTTACCACTATGCTTATAAAAAAATTTATTTATTCTTTTTCATTCATATGGGTTTTTCCTTATAAAAACTGAAAAAATGTTTCATAATTAATCCCCATCATCTTTTAATATTTTTTCAATCCATTTTGTGGAGTCAAAAAAAAAATTCCATCTAGAAAATTTAATGTTTTCAACATAAATTTGAATAAGGAATATGGTGTCAAAACAAAAAAATTAATTGTCAATTATAGATTTGGAAAATGATTCCTCCTCAATTGTGTGGATGAAAATTAGCCTTCATTCAAAATTCAATAATGATCATCTTTTCAAAATATGTTGTTTTCACCCCTGGATTATGAGTCTTGAGTATTTTGACCTTCGAGTATAATTTTATACTTTGGAGTTCTTTAATATGGAGGAGTAATTTTCTAAAACATATGAAAATAAATATACCCAAATTTCCTCCCATTAACATTAAATTAATCTTTTTTCATGGAAGTCCCTTCGAGCATATGAAAACCTTTTCATTGATATCCACATCCTAAGCATAATACGTTGTCCTAACCAACAACTACATGGTATTACATTTCATAATTTATTGAGATTAGTGTGGAGAGGGGGTGGATTTCATTTTGGGTGTCATTACCTTGATTTCAAATGCATTATAAATCATTGAAGGTGAGAATCGATTATAGTTTTTGGGAGAGGATTTCATTCAGTGAGTATTGGAAATTTAATTTCAATTATTTAATTTTGTAAATGTTATAAACATGTGTTCAATGAAATTGAAAAAATGTTATTCCAGGTGAAGGTCACAAATTACTCTCACTCATCTGTATATCTTTTTATAACTACTACAATTAGTTTCATTATGAGATCAAATATGGGTTGGGATATTAGTGTGATATATTTTTCAAGTCATTATTTGAAAAAAAAAATAATGAAAATATTTACAAAAATTACACTTAAATAATTGGGAGAAGTTTTTTTTGTAAATATTCCATCATCTCATCTCCTTCAAATTTAATTCCTTTTTTATGTCTTTCTTCACAAAAATATTTTCAAAGTAAATATGTGTTTCAATAACCAGCCATGTGTTATATCAAATTGTGTATTGATTTTTACATGTCAATGTTTTATCCATATTTTCCCCTCTCTTTGAAATTAAATTCCTACAATCCCATAGCCACATAAAAACTCATAAAAATGGCATCTTCGTTCCTATGATCTTTAGGATAGGGAATGGAAATTGAGAGATCTTTTAAACTTTATAGTTTTCAACTTTTTTGTGAATTACAAAACCTCTAGAAATAAATCATATTCATCTTGGTAGGAGAATGTTTTCAGTGACTACCTTTTCTAATTCAAATATGAGCATGAAAAATGAATTATTTTTTCAAAATATTTACCGTGTCATTTTTTAGTCAAATTTAATATGGAAGAGTGAAATGTTATAAACATCCCATGATTAAGGAAAAACAAATTTTAATATATGTATTAGAGTGACAATGATTTAGTTATATTTTTACATATGTTGTATGTGAGGACATGCATATGAAAATGTGTGGGTATGAGCTACTATTAATTTATTCAGTCTTTTTATTTACTGCCATTATTTTTTTAGAAAATTTCATAATTGCTGTAAAATATTCATTTTTTAATATAAAATATAAATTTTGATCATTATTTTAATTAATATAGATTCTATTTAGTTCGATTTTTTAGTCATAACTGTCATCCTACATATCCAAATTGTAATATTCTAGTTTTATATATCCTTATTAAATATCCAATATATCATTAGAAATAAAATTTCTCTAATTCCTCCATTTTGAATGGTATTTTGGTCTACCCAGGAAGGGCAAAAAAATATGTGAAAAATTTTCTATCAACAACAATGATTTAATTTCTAGGCTCCATCCATACACCCAAATTTGATGATAGACCATAATATGATCATTATTATCCAATGTTATCATGGATACAAACATCAAGTCCAACTCCAACAAAATGTCCCAAATGAATCTTTAATGTTAATCCCACCATTTTGTGTGAGAATTAAAATCATCACACATTTATTTATGTTTATCCATATATAGACAACCACCCGATATATGATTTTCTAGTGTGAAATAAAAGATATTTTTTCTACTTTTTAGAAAAAATGGGTCGTATTTGAGTAAACATTCTTTTTGAAAACCCCATTCACATTTAGGGCATAGGAAAACTTTGGATTGAAATTGGCAGCTTAAAATTGTTTAATGAAACATCCATAACATTGGTTACTTATTTCCACTGGATATAAAATTATCCAGGTAGACATTAATCATTTTTATAAACATATTTGAATAAAAAATTTCTACAGATCTAGCCTTTTGATGTACTAAATTTGTGATCCATGTGGAAGGTAATATTTAGAAAGAAAACCATCAACCTACTGGGTATATTAATGTATTCCCCACATCTCTTTGCAATGATTTTCCATTTCAAAACTTAAGGATGAGTTTTCGCAGGTCTAGAGCCTTTACACATCCCAAGGATGAATTTCCTACATCTTGTATTAACAAGATATATCTCTCACCCATTTTTATTTTCATGTTCGTTTTCATTTGTTTTTAATTTTATTCTTAAATGTTGGTTTCATTTCATTAAAATATTAAAGCATGTTTATTCATCATAATTTTTAATTTTCATACACATTATATTTTTTTAATAATAATATTCATAAAAAAGTCTAAATAAAGTATAAAACCATTGTCTTCTTTTGGATCCTTATTAAATCAAAATTATATTTTTAATTATCTACATCATTCATGAGTATTTTCAATGAAGAACAATTTACCTATATAGTTAATTTTTTGTATTTATAATTAGTCACCATAAAAAAATATTACTAGATTAATAATCATCTCAATGGTTTAGTAAATCTGCCATTTGGGTGAGTCATAATTTAAGGATACTATGTGATTGAGATCTTTTTCTCGATGAATATTGTTTTGGTTAACATTATATATGTTGAACATAAAATATCATGGATTAAAGGCATGTTTTTTTAACATGTGTATTCCATGGATTATTGATTGCACAAATACGATAACATAATCAATTTATGATTTTTATTAGAACCCTGGTTATGTTATGGATTGGATTAAATCCTTAACACTTGGGAATTTTAATCAAAGTCATCTTGTGATGTGGGTGGGAATTTAATACAATATAAATAAAATATCAACGATATCATAATATTAAATCCCCAATATTTATCTCACTATAATATTTATAAATTTTTTAAATCAATCAAACATTGTCCATTAATCAATTTAAATTTCATTCTCAAACAACCCAATCATAAAAAATTCCAATTGAAAATAATAGTAAACTATAATAAAAGTACCCTCATCAAGAATTTGACCCGAGTACCATTATACAGATTATCAAAGCATTGGATCCATGAACGATCATTAGGAAATAATTGGAATCACTTTGACTGTAAAAATATTCTATTACTGAGGATTCAATCTGAGTTCCACTATACACCTTAGTAATGCACCAAACTATTTAATGGATTATAGGAAAAATTATCCACACAATATACCATGTCAGAATCATATTGAATTATTTATAATATCTTCTTTTTTTAAATATTAATTGATGATTACCATACCAATGATCAGTCTTGGAGAAGGATTCTGCCCTAGGAAGCTAGTCAAATAAATCATCAATCCTTGGAAGATGGTACATTTTCTATACATTGATCTAATTATGTTACCTATAATCAATTATTATCTACATTGATCTATCCATCATTTTATAATGATAAAACGTGGTACCCAATGAGACATAGATTTCTAAATAAACTCCTTCTCTAAAAGATATTTAATGTGTTTCATTAATTACTCAAACTCAACATTTTACGTTCTATAATGTGTTTTGATATTGTTTATTATCTAAGCCTGAGTTCAATGAAAAACTATAACCATATTTCAATGGGATGTCCATGTATCTCCTCAGGATTTACATCAATATATTCCTCATTTATATGGACATTTTCTATTCATATACTATCATTTCTTTCCTCGTACTCACTGACCGTTTACATAATGAAGGATGTTAGAGGTGCTTATAAAAAAATATCATGTCCTGATATCTCTCTTTAGAAAAAAAAATTTGGTTTTCTATTCTTGACTACTAATATGTACTTTCTTCTGTAGTTGAAATTATATTTGTACATTAACATCCTTTCCATCAATAATATAATGTTGTATTCCATAATGGGGATGACTTCTAAATTTACAACGATATTACCCTCTCCAATGTAAATAGCATAGTTTATATACCAGATTTCTTCTTGGATAGTCCCTACATGTGTCTTGACTTTTAACTCTTCTTTTATATGTTCTCATATTGATTCTATATTCATTTAGAAATTGATTAAGTAATGTAATTTAAGGAACCAAAAAAAATGTACTTCTTAGCATTGATATAATAATGAGCTTTCCTTCCACTACATCATATAGAGCTTCAATGTAATCTATTGTGATAGAAAATGCCCAACCATTCAACTTTGGGATATTCAAGGGTTCATGTTGATTCCCCTCTTATATCATTTGATTTAGAGAGTGATAGAAAACATTACCAATATTACCACACTTGAATAACTGGACTTCAAGATGGGTAAATTCCATCATCCATTTATCATTTTTTTAGAGAAGTTATGGATTCACCACACTAAGATAGTTACAAGAAATATGGATATATCTTCCACAGTTGAATCATTTCCATCCCCCAATGAAATAGCATACTTTAATGTTACATACCACATTTCTTGCATGTAGGAAGGTTCACTTTCTTTCCTCCAATTCCAAGATCATAGATCTTCCCAAGGTTTGGTTTCATTTATATATTCTATTACAATGATATATGGGACCATGGTGACTCTCTCAACTCCAGTTTAACCTTCATAGTACATTACACTATCTTCTCATAAATATCAATTTTTTTTGCTAGAATCATCCATATTTGAGGTCTTAGTGTACATAAGAATATTACAAACTATCTATTATGACCCATGAGAAATCTAGTTGTTTACTGAGAAATCCATGTAATGATTATTTAAAAGCTTCAAAGAGAATAATTATCCTTCAACATCATCTCTATAAATCCATTCCACATTTTAGTTCATGTCGAATAAGGGAAATATATTTTGAAAAAGGTTCTCTTAAATGCATTTCACTCAGTATAACAATGGCCTTTCACAACGTCCTATTTTTAACCATTTTACACCATTGATCAAGTAATTCCATGACCCCAGAATTCCAGAGATGGAGAATTATTTTAATATAATGGCATAATTACAAGGAATCAAGTCCTGAAAGAATGATCAGTTTAGGAATCATGTAAAATAGATTAAATACATGATTGTTGCAGTACAATTAGATAATAAAATAAAACCTAAGTGATCCTATGAGAACAATGTTAATCCCATAAAAAAATACTTAGCATTCTTAATACATTTCTTGGAATCCTGGGAAAATAAAACATTTAAAGCGGTGATCTCAGATGCTCAGTAAGGATAACAATACAGTGGAAAAATTCAAAAATATTCAAAAACATTTAATGCAATGTATAAGACTAAAACCCAAGCATTTTAAACATTAAATTTAGTATAATATGGTCAAAATAAATCAAATAATTCCATTTAATTTTTTACATGGATATTCCACTAGTCGAATAATCACATTTAATATCAATAACCAATTTCATAAAGATGGAATGCATAATGTCAGAATTCATAACCACATAGTCAAGGCCTTGCTCCAAGACTACAAAAAAAGATTTTTTAAATTCCTTGTTCCGAGACACTAGTTTTTATCATGAGACCTGCCAATGGATCAAGGAGCTATAGCGGGCAACACCCATTACATACAAAGAGCAATGCATTCCTCATATTAAATGGTTTGAACATAACAAAAACATTCACATTAACACTATCATACTAAATGTCAATACATTATCCATAAACCATGAATGGTGTAAAAATAACACATACACTATCAAACATATCACAAAAAATTCAATATAATATGGAAGATTTGTATCATAATAAATCATCTTCAACCATGTCTAAAATCCATCAAAAGATTTTGATATAGATGAAATAAAAACTTTTTATAGAAATATCTCTATCTATTATGAAATAATTTTAAGAGTCATATAATTATAAAGGAAAACATTTATTTTGAAAAATTTTTATAAGCATGTATGGGAAGCTTTGATGATGTTATAATGGCACAATATAGTTTCATCCACCGTATATTTGGAAAAACATTTGTACAATAATTTTGTCGAAAAGAACATAATGTACCTTATTTGGAAAATGATAGAAAGATTACTTTAAAAATTAATATAGTCAAATAATAGTATAAATGACTTTAACCCATAGTCTAGAAAATTGTAAAAATATTTTGAATTAATGTTTTAAGAAAACACAGATTTGGATGATAAAGAGGTTCCGGTAGATACTTACGTATAAACAACCTCGGATAAGTAATATGATTGTAGAATTAACCCTTACCATATACTTTTCCTTAGTCAATGGTATGTTAACCTCTTGTATAATAGTTAAAAATTGTTATTATATTATACAATAAGAATATACATAAATATGATATCTTATATTATCCTCTAATATTGCTATAATAATAATATTTCAGAAGTATAATTGTTTTGGCTGTTAACTGATTCGTTTTCCTTTATATGTTGTGTTATGTAAGCCATTATTATTATAGATATGATATATTTGATTCAAAAAAATAATGATATTATGTTCTTAAAAATCATTTTTAATTATTAAATTAAAATTATTCTTGAATTATTATTATAGAAAATGAATCTCATCGCGTTCGTGGAGACAGTATTCTGTATGCATGTCCAAGCAAAAATATCATTATATTGATGGTAAAGTCATAGGTAATTTGATGGTATATTATATATTCAGAATCATTAACATGATTTACATATTATTTAAATAATTTATACTAATTATTATACCTATCAAAAATAATTATGTGTTTGAATAACAAATAGCTCCATGGCGTGGAGAAGGTTAGTTGTACATACGCGCGTATGGTGACATTATCATTTATGGGATGGGTAGAATAATTAATATGGTTTTACCATATTTTTAATAACATCAAATTATTTTGAAGGTAATGGAGTAATTATTTTAGTATGGAAACAACAATGAAAGAGTAATTGGAAGAAGAAAACAACTTGATAGAGTGTGGTGAAATAATTACCTCTTTTTCGACTGTTTCCTTTACAGTTGATCAAAACGGCATCATAAGTTGGCCTTCTGGTCTGAGTAAGGTCTCTAGGATTCATTGATGGATGTTGGGGGGATATTTTTTCAGGTTTTGGCAGAGACAAATGGCTTTGGAGATGCGAAATTCAGATAAGAGGAAGTACCCTTTTATAAGAGAGGTGAGGGTCATAATATGAAATGTTTGAAATATTATTTTATAATAAAACCATTTTCCATTTCTAATTGCTCAAAAATAATTTAACATCATGATAAGGTGGTTAGGGGACGAAAAAATCTCAACCAATAGGATTTAGATAGGTTTAGGTTACCATATTAACCTTATCGTTTAGATTTTACTCTTAGTTGAATAGTTTGACATTTACCATGTCTCTTTGTATTTTTATATTATATTGTTAAAAACATACTAAAAAATTCCAAAAGATCCATAAGTGGTTCATTATTAATATATAACCTTATCTAATTCCTTTGGCTAATACTTAGAATTTTAAAAATATTATATCAATTAATAATATTGTATTTGTTTTAAAAACTCAATTTTGTCAACTGTGACACTATTTAGTATTTGATTTTTTATATCCTTAAGAACATTATATCATAGAATAAAATTTATTTAATCAATACTAACATGTCATATTAACCTAAAAATAGTTTAATTCAACATAAATCTCAATTTAAATTTATTTGGATATTTATAATATCAATAAATTTAATATTTTATTAATAAGGTAATTACTGCATCATCATTGTGTCATCAATAAATTAAATTATTTAATGTATAAAAATTATAAATAAAATAATATTATTTAGGATATCTTTTTATCTTTATAATTAATATTTATAGTTGAATTTATTTGATGTATAACATTATATTAATATTTTTATAGTTATTAAACATTGAATTTATCAGTTTTAACTCTTCTTTAAATAAAATATTAATAAATGTCCTAATCTAATCCAAGTGGACCAAAAGAATCATATTTTATTTCTAATTTATTTTTTAATTAAACATATCCAATAGAATTAAGACATGTGATAGATAATTATAATATCATTTTTACCCTTAATTATGCTATTTAATTTTTACCGTGGTAAATAAAAGTCAAAAGTTACCATGCACCGAAAATTATTTTTATCTTATTTAACCACATTTTACATAATGATATCGACCATGTCTTTTGGATTTTGGAAATTAAACTCACAAAAGAGGTAAAATTATATTTTATGAAAATTTATAAATACCCCTTGAAGTAAAAGATGGTAAAAAGATCAATAAAATTTAACACATCTAATTTTATTAAAAAATGTCTTCAATAAATTACATTAAATTATATAGGTAATATATATCTATTTTGACTAATAATAAATTTAAATAAAATTTTAAATTATGTAAATAAAAAGTTGCTTTTAAACAATTACATTATGTTTTTCACTATTCATCAAAAATTGAATGTTTTCAGAAAAATATAAAAAATTCATCCTTGGATAATTTTGATATTCGTATCTTTAAAATGAATTTTATTTTAAAAAATTAAAAACATAGAATATTCCTTATTTAATTTAAAATTTACTCTCATTGTTAAAGCCAAAAGGCATGTTTTTTTAAAAGTAAAAATTATCAAAATATTGACATGATTTTATGTCAAATTTAAAAGTTAAATTACTTGTAATGACCTACATTTTCTTAAATGATGAAAATATAATGTAATTATAATTCATAACAATTAAAATTCATAATTTAACACTATAAATTATTTTTATTAAAAAATTTGTTTTCAATTAAAACATAGTATTATTCACTATTCATTAAAATATGAAAGTTAATAGAAAAGTACCAAAATTTTATACAAACTAAATTTTTTTGTCCCGCTACTAAATAAGAATTTAATTTAATTATATTAAATATATAAAAGTTTCAAATATTTGTTTTAAAAAGGGTTCGCCATTAAAAGGAAGTACAACTTCTTTTTTTCGAGATACTTCTTTTATCTGAGGAAATGAAATTGTTCTTATATTATGTATAAGAAACACATAATATGGATGTTTAAATAATAAAGATTATATATGACTTAAAATAAGGTTAATATTATTCATAACTTATTTTGGAATGGGTAGTTTTGTAAGTTGTGGTGCGCTCGAACACATTGATACATATTACATAATCAATTTTTACTACTTTAATGAGATAACATACTATTAAATCGTGGGGTGTTACATTCTTCCTAACCTCAATAAATTGGGTCCTCTCAATTTGAAATAGTTCTTCAAAAATAAAATGGTAAAAATAGAAAAATACCTTTGTGTAAAACGCACATAAAAAATTGGGATAATGAAATTTAGTCTTAATAAAAGGGAAAGGGAAATGAAAAATTCAGCACCAAATTATGATCATGATTTGGAAACATTTATGGAAATTATAGACACATAATTGGAGGAAAATATAAATATTTATATAGTGTAGTTGAGGTCATCAATCACAATCATGTGTACAATTGAGGGCCTCAAATCCATTGATCTATGATGATTTAAAATATCACGAGTTCAATAAAACATAAGGTATTACGATAACAAATTTTTGGTTTTAAAATATCTTCCCTATATTTTAAGAATTAATTTCTTCATAGAATAATAGAAAATATATATATACCTTACATGTCGTGTTTTATCCTTTAACTAATTCATACCACAAATTAATATTTCACTACAAAAGATAATATAATTCCAAAATATTCTATTAATCCTATTCATATGAGGATCCAAAAATAATGAATTTATAATTCATTTGTCAAAATATTTAAGAAAAAATACATTATACAAACCAGTACATCACGTAGGCCAATGTAGGTGATGCATCCTTTTCACCCTTCAGTTGCGGTTTCAAGTCTCGCGACCTTACCGGACGCGACGAGTTGTCTCCAGACCCCAAAGTTGTTATTTTTATAACAACCCAAAAATAATATTAAGAAATTATTTGACCAAAAAAATAGTATCCAATGTCAATCTTAATCCATTTTAACCTATAGACTTATCTAAAATACTTCTGTCCAAATTCACAGTCAAAAATTAATATGGAAGGTAAACACAATGAAGATTCTTTTTTCCACGAAAAAAATTTGAATACCATCATCATTGTTCTTCTAAAACATGGTAACACACTGAATTACCATAAATCCATATTGATTACATTAATGCTTCATTATTCCATAAATAATACTGTATATACTTTTTATATAAAAAAATGTTGTAAACTCCATTAAATGAGGGAATATACAAATCATTAATCAGTTTCCTGGTAGTCAAGAATATCCAATATAATTTATCCAAATAAATCATATATTATTCCAAAATATCTACCTTAGTATCAGAAAAATATTATGGTTTATCTTTTTTCAATCATATATTTTCCAAGAAAAACATGTTATTGAGTAACTTTTCATGGTTCCACTCAAACACAAGTCCTTAATCAAATTATACTTCAGTACAATCCTTACATACTGTATAATTATTATAACATGTATATCATTAATAAAATATATAAATGAAACAATACTTTTAAAACAACATAATAAATATAATAATTCTTCCTCATTTTTGGTAGTATCATAACTTGATTATTATCCAGTAGTAGCATTTGGGGTATACTCTGATGATTTGGACATTGATTCATGTAGTGTCCCAACTCCTAGAAGATGAATCAATGTACATTTTAAACCATTTTTTTACCCTTTCAATCACGTACTTGGTGTCCTATTTCTTAACACATATAAAGAACACCCATTCCCTTCAAGCATTTAACAAGGTGATTTTTCCACAATTATCCCATAAGAGAAACTACATTGTTCCCCTATTCCCTTTATACATATTTCTCTATTTCATTATTTTCATCACTTGCTTCCCTACAAAGCCATAGGAATCAGATATTTCATTACATATCATATTAACACATGTAACTATTTCTTTATATGATGAGAATACATGGGAGACTATTTACCTTTTAAATTTTGCTTAATACCATGAAATATATGAACCTTCTTAATCAATAAATCGAGTGTATTGTTGGGTTTCTCATTTCTTCTAATAGGTTCCATTTTTAAACAATGGCATACACTAGGTTAGTTTGTAAATCACAATGCATAATTTCTAACTTGTAAAATACATAATGTAAATTGAAAAAAATATACATATAATCTATAACCATAAAATGTTTTCTGGGGGTAATTATTTACACCTAAATCCTTCATAATTACTTGTAATGAAAATATGAATTATCCTAAGAATATCCCCCTAGAATTTCATAACCAAGAGTGAAGTAAGGCATGTAGTCATGTACCAGGATAACCTGGGTCAAGCCCAATACTCTATGCCCAAGTTCTCACTCCTAGGTGTATCTTATATAAGGCCAACCCTACCTGCTCGTATCCAGACATGGATTTATTTCATGAAAATACACAAAATATCCACTTTAAAAAATTCCAGGATATTCTTCTATACTAATCCTCAAAGTCTATCATTGGGTAATGTTCTCTTATTATAGTTTTTTCTAAATCTAGCTTCTAAGATTTGAACTAATCTTACTCTGAAACCAAATATAATTCCCTGACCCTAGAATCCAAGAGTAAGTGAGTTATTTTAGTACATTGGCATGATTACAAGGAATCAATTCCTGAAAGACTGATTAGTTTAGTAGTCTTGGAAAATAGATTACATAAATCAATGTTGAATTACACATTTGAAAATAAAACACAACATAAATGATCCATTGAAAATGCCATTAATCCCCTAGATTAACATTTCTTATCAATTATAAAACACTTCTTGGAATCCTGGGAAAATAAAACATAGAAATGGGTAAGATAAGATGCTTTGTAAGGATAACAATATAGCAGAAACATTGACAAAAAAGGATAATCATTTATGAAAATGTAAAAGACAAAAACAAAATCCTTTTAATCATAAACATCACCATAATATGGAAACAATAAATCAAATAATGATATTTATTTATTCACATGGATATTCTACTCGTCAAATAATCACATGTAATATCAATATCCAATTTCATCATGGTAGAATGAATAATTATAGCCTTCATTACAACATAGTCAAGGCCTTTTGCGGATAAAACAAAAAATATTTCGTCAAGGCCTTGTGGAAAGACACTATTTTTTCTCATAAGTCGTACTGATTCATCGAGGAGCTATAGTGGTCTCCAACCATCACTTACCAAGGCTAGTGAATTCATCATTAAAATAGGTTTAATCTTAACTTAAATATTCATATTAAAACTATCATGAAAAATGTCAATACTTTATCCATAAACCATGAATGGTGTAAAAATAACACATCAACAGTAACACATATCACAATACCATAATTGAAATATCGAATATTTTTATCATATCAAATCAACTTCAAAAAAACATAAAATCTATCAAAGGATGTTGACATAGATGAAATCAAGACATATTTTTCTGAAATATATCTTTCTGTTTAGAAATAATTTATGTGTAATATAATTATAAAAAAATCATTTATTTTGATGATATTCTTATAAGATTCTTTGCAAATCTTCAATGATGTTATAATGTAACAATATAGTCACACGAACCATATAAGTTAAAAAAACATTCATATATTAATTTTCGCAAAAATGTCAAAAAGTACATTGTTTGGAAAATGATGGAATGATTCCTTTAAAAACCAATATAGTCAAATATGGGTATAAATGACTTTAATCCATAGTCTAGTAAATAGTAAAAATGTTTTCTGTTATATTTTAATGAAAACACAGATGTGCATGATAAAGAGGTCCTAGTAGATACTTACATATTGACAACTACATATCAGTAAAGAGATTATAGAATTAACCCATAACATGTACTTTTTCTTAGTCAATGGTATGATAACCTCCTGTATAATTTTTAAAACATCATTATTAAATTTTTGATGAACTATATACATAAATATTATATAATATATGATACTTTAATATTTATTTGTTTATAATATTTCAGTTGTATCATCATTTCAGGTGTTAACTAATTCGTTTTACTTTATAGGCTTTGGTACGTAAGCCTTGTTTTTATGGATAGGATGTATATAATTCATATAAAGAATGATATTATGTTTATAAGAAATATTTTTAATAATAAAATGAAAATTATTCTTGAATGATTACATTTGGAATGAATTTTCATCGCATTCGTGGAGATGGTAATCTGTATGTACGCATTAGCAATAATATCATTATATAGATGGTGAAATCGTATTTAATTGGATGGTGTATTATATATAAAGGATCATTAACAGGTTATATTTATTATTTGAATCAGTTATACTCATTACTATACCCATCAAAAATAATGAAGTGTTTGTATAAAAAACTACACCCCAACATGGAGATAGTGAGCCATACATACACACGTATGGTGACTTTGTCATTTATAGGATGGAAAGAAAAACAAATATGGTTATACCATATTTAACACTTAGTTAAATTGTTTTACATTTAACATGACTCTTTTATTTTTATTTTATATGGTTAATAAAACTACTATAATCCGACAAGGGAACCCCAAAGAGGTTCATTATTAATATATATAACATTTTCTGTGTCCTTTTCCTGAACCATAGATTTTTAATAATTTTATATCAATTAATAATATATATATTTTTTAAATAACTCAATAATGTCAATTTTGACACTATTTAGTATTTGAATTTTCTGAAATCCATAAAAACAATATCACATAGATTAGAATTTATTTTATCATTAATAATATGTCATATTAAACTATAAAATTAGTGTAATTCATCAGAAGTTTCAATTTACATTTATTTTGATATTTATAATAATTATTATTTTATTATTTCAATGATAAGGTAATTACTGCATCATAATTGTGTTATAAATATATACAATTATATAATGTAAAAAAATTATAAATAAAATATTATTATGTAGGAAATATTTTTATCTTTCTAATGAATATTTATAGTAGAATTTATCTTATGTATTCCCCTATATTAAAAATGGTTTAGTTCTTAATCTTTGAATTTAAAACATTTATCTCTTCATTAAATAAAATAATAATAAATGACCTAATATTATTCAATTGGACCAATTGGTTCATATTTTATTCCTAAGGTTTTTTTGGTCTAATTTCACTTATCCAATAGAATTTGGACATGTTTTAAGGTAATTATAATATCATATTTTCCCTTAATTACCATATTTACATTCAACCGTGATAAATAAAATTCAAAATGTACTATTCACCAGAAAATTATTTTCATCTTATTGATCCAAATTTTACATACTGATGTCTACCGTGTCTCTCGAATTTTTGAAATTCAATTTACAGAAGTTGTAAAATTATGTTTATGGAAAATTTGTAAATGCCTCTCGAAGGTGGGTAAAAGACGGTAAAAAGTTCAATAAAAATTGGTACAAATAATTTTATTATAAAAAGAATTTAATTAATTACATTGAATATATATAGGTATTATATATCTATTTTGAATTAAAATAAATTTAAAAAAAATATATAATTATTTAAATAAAAAATTAGTTTTAAACAATGACACAATGTTATTCACTATTCCTCAAAAATTACATTTTTTCAAAAAAATAAAAAAATCACTCTAAGATAATTTGGATAATCCTAATTCAATAATTAATTCTTATTTACAGTATTCAAAACATAGAAGTTGCATTAATTATTTTAAAATTATTTCCCATTGTGGAAGCCAAAAAGTGGGTTTTTAAAAAGTAAAAACTATCAAAAGATTGACATGTGTTTATGTCAAATTTAAATGTTAAATTACATATAATTAACTACATTATATTAAATGATAAAATTATAATCTAATTATACATAAAAACAATTCAAATGAATAATTTAACATTATAAATATTTTCTATTAAAACAGTTGTTTTCAATTAAAACATAGTAATTTTTCATTATTCATCAAAATATGAATGTTATCAGAAACGTACCAGAAATTTATCCAGAAATTTTTTTTATGTCTTTTTTAAAAATAAGAATTTAATTTCCTTATATTAAATACATAAAAGTGTCAAATATTGGTTTTAGAGATGGTTTCTCCATTAAAAGTTGGTAAAAATTCATTTTTTGAAAGATACTTCTATTATCTGAAAAAATGAATTTTTTTCTTATATTATATATACGAAACTCATAAAATGGAATTTAAAATTATATATTTTATATTATATTCAAAATTCAGTTACAACTATTTACAACTTCTTTTTGAACGGCTTGTTTGGTAAGTTGTGTTGCACTTGAAGTTTGTATTGCTTTTAGCATAAGCTATTGAATTACTATAATGAGATAATGTACTATAAATTCTTGTGGTGTTTTAGATCATCTTCTCCATTTAAGTTCTACATATCCATGGTGAATATATTTTACCTGTAACAATGATGTATATAGAAGATCACTTTTACATATGTTATGAATTATTCGGAAATAAATGGTTTGGTAAATCTAATAAATCATGTTCGCCATTGATTCTTAAAGTACTAAATAAAAAGATTCATCCTTCTAGTGGAATTAGGTATCGTAGCATCATTAAATTTATTTCTCATAACTCAACTCAATTGATTCATCATTATCATGATTTTTTTCAAAATGGAATCCATTAGAGGGTAGTAAGCACATAGTCCATTTCCCTCGCCATTTATGTAATTCCACTTATTTCCCTCTATTTTTTTAAAAGTAGAAAACATAGTTTAAAGCATGTTTGTTTAATTAACTTATTTTTCAAATTGAATTTTATATCTTGAATCCATGTTTTTTGTTATTTTATTTTTAAAAATAAATATATTTTATATAAATCATTCAAAATGGTTCACAAATTTTTTTTAATTAATTAATCATATCTCGTGGGTGTTTGAAACCAAGAGTACAAAAAAGACCATTTTTGTGCACTAGTTAAAATTAAATTATAGCTCAATGAAGTGTTTTTTTGTTTCCCCCTTGATAACTATATTCTAGATCAACATCCATTTGTTCGTAATTAGATAGATATTTGTTTTCTCTGAAAACACATACGTTATAATTCATAAAAATATAGAGATGTTTTCCTAAATTTCAACTAATTTATAAGGTTAATGATAATGTATTGAAATAATATTTCCCAAAAATAACGAAACCATACATTGATACCAACTATGAAATCTCTCCTTTTTATCAAATAAACATTCTGTTACATTTTAAAAAATTGAGGACTATTTAATGTTTAGATTCTCGAAAGTAATGTACATAATACATGAAAATTTAAAATATTATTCTAAACAATGTGAAAGGCTTCATAATTGGTTCACCTTAATTTCATGTTCTAATTCTCATAATTTAGGGACATACATCAATGTAAATCATGATTATAAGTCGTAGTAGTGGAAAATAATTGAAACATTTGACATGTGTTCTTGAGAAATATCAAAAATAAATTGATAAATATAATAAAGGCATGATAAAAGTAAAGACAGTAATATCATAATAAAATAAGGTGAATCATAACATGAAGATGTGGTCACAGGATTTAATTGAGACATTAAGAATAATATTATAATGGGTTTTCACTGAGGTTTCTTTAAAATTACCATGTTTTTTCACCAAGGTACTGTAAAACATGAAATATTGAGATATTATATTCTTCACCAAATGCATTGGAGAAAAATATAGCACAACCATCATATGTAATAATTATTGTAGTAAACATATATCATAATAAAACATTTCATATATAACCATTAGACCATAAAATAAATTGGATTTGAATCAAAATCATTCCATATTTTAAAAGTTTATAAAAACATGATCTTTATGTCATTTATAACCCATGAAAATGGAGTGATGATTTTATATATGAAAATATCTAAATAAAATAAATCATTTTTACATCTTGTTTAATACCCCTAAAAAATATAGTTCTTTTGTTATTCACATAATAAAATAAAAATAGAATTTCATGAGGAGAAGAGAGAAATTTGGAGTAGTTAATTCAGTAGCATAATGGGTATAAAACATGGTTTTAGAAATTTGTAAAAAGAGAGGGGAAATGACTCTCCTATTGATAAAAATAATTTTCCCATGTGGAAATTAATTAATAGGAAGAAATAGAGAGTGACCATAATATTTATAAGGCATATACCAAAAGACGTTCTTCAAATGATGAAAAATTAAGGATATTTACCTTACATTTAAGTGTAACTCCTAAAGAATGAGAATTTCGACATTTGAATCTTGAGGACACTATGAGATGACTCCATGGGAGGTTAAACTTTCCTATATTCATGGAGGGTAAATTAGAAATTATTGTAAATGGATAAATGGGTGGGTATATTTAACAAAAGTGGATGATTCGTTTATTAATTTCCAAATCACTGCCTTGGCCACTTAGGTATTGGTAATTGAACAATTGTGGGCTTACCCATGTTAATATTCCATGAAATTGGATACTTGGAACACCTTTTATGATATTTTAATCCAAAATATTTCACCATCATTTTATATTACATCTTTTAGAAATGAAAATTAAGGTTTTCCTAAAATAACATTTTTAAAGATAAAGATTCTAGTTTAATGATTGGAAAGTAAATTATATATTTTGTAAATAGATTAAAATCTATTAAAATAATAGATAGTAATTAAATTACATATATTTGGTCATTCATTTTAATTAATTAATTATTATTTCATTGTCACATTATTGTGACGTAAAAAATCATATTGAAAAACCCAAATATTATTTTCATTATTCTTGAAAAAATAATTTGTTTTTTTCAAATTCTAATAAATTAAAATTAATCTAATTTTTTAGGTTCTTATTTTAATGACCCAAAATTTTCAAGAAATTTTTTTTTCTTAATTTCATTAGAATTTTACAAGTTTGTGGCTTCAGAAGACACTTGATTCTGAGGCCCGATGTGCCCTGAATCAATTTCCAAAGTTAAGCTCGGGTACGCTCAGTGAACAAACGAGCGGGTTATTCTATCTTTTGAACTAGTGCTCCGAATTAAAAAAAGAGGGCACCGATGAACTCACAGCTCTGGTAATTGCTTAATGGGACCTTTACCATAGTTTCATTTTATGCGGGTTGATAAATATTAATTTGGAGTTTAGTTAAGATGTTAAATAAATTTGTTAAATCAAATTTATTTCTAAGGAACTTTAATACTCCCATGTGTGGATATATGAGAGGTGGGGCCCACACGATCCCCGCACACTCATCTTCCAATAACTCTTTCCACCCCCCCCCCCAATTATCACCACTTCAATTTAATGTGAAAACTCCCCTTATTATGACAAACCTTCACCTCCCTAATTAGTATTCCATCAAGGGTTTCAAAAGCTAAAAGGGCATGATATCTTTATATATTGGGGAGTCTTCACTCAATAATGGTTTGGAAAATATTTTGGTGAACCTTGTGGGAATCCTATTGAGATATTTAGAAGATCTCCCTCCTTCCAAAAAAGAACGTTCTTGAAGAAGAAGAACACCTCTTCGACGAAGAAATCCTCCGATGAAGAACAGGAAGTCACCGACGACGTGCCTTCTCCTCTTCATCCTCTGCATCAAGGGAGGAGCAACCACCATGTAGAATGTTGCCATAAATGATGACACATCCTATAACGTCAACGGAATCAGCACCAATCTTACGCGATGTTTGATCATCGCGACACATTCCTCCTTCCGCGGATCGATGACATGCAATGTCTTTGCGAGGACTGGGTTATCTTTTCTTGTTCAAGACCTCATCATCCTTATTAGTTGCTTAAGGAATTGTTCGCATGATATCGTCGTAATGGGAGGACATCGGACTGCATGAATATGGCCAGTTATCCTCTCCTCTTCTTTTTTAAATTTCAATGATGTTGGAGGTGGAGGCACACGGGGTCGTTGCACCATGGGTTGATTGGTAGGGAACCGCAGCTATGCAAGGCCATGGTGAAGGTGGCGTGCTGCTATTGCACCGCACGGGGATGAAGGGGACCACTACCGGAGCGGGTCGTGGCAGTGGTGGTGCATGGCACCGTCGCGCCGTGCCGGAGAGGCCGAGGAAGGCCGTATAATAGAGTCAAATCGTGGCCGGAGCGGGCCGCGACGGGGTTGGAAGGGCCGCCAGACGATTCTTTGAAAGCAGGTGGTGTAACATCCCCCCCCAATCTGCGGATAGGGCAGGCCCCTCTGGGCGCCGCCACTCCGCCTGGTCGGCCCACCACACGGCCAACCGCGTGGGCTGGCTGGGTCAGGCCGTGGCCAATGAGGCCTGACCCAGACATGGGTCGGGTCGACCCGCTTCGAGCTGACCCATGGGGTAATGGGTCGGGTCGGACTGGGACCAAACCCCCTTTTTTTGAACTGTTTTCAGTTAAATGGTCATATCTTTAGTTACAGAACTCCAATCGACACAACATCTATTTCTTAGGATTCCTTGGATCAGAACAATTTTTTAGGTATATTACACTCAATTATTCGACAAACTTTGGGTATGGCCAGGTTGGTTTGAACATGAAACCAACCGGGCCCTCAGAGCAGAAACGCTTAAAACCTGAGTTCCAGACATCTGAATGACGTGTCGTCGACATTGATGGATTCCTCATGATGAGATGAATCTTATGGAATAGTTCACCTAAGGTTAGGATGTAGTTGGAGTAATGAAGGGTTGGATTGTACCCAAAATCCAACCAGACCCCTGGAATGGAAAAGCCGATAACTTACAGACCGGACGTCTGTTTGATGAACTGTCAACAGCGTTGGTAATCAAGTTGAGAAATGATCCCTATGAGTATAACCTATGAGTGTTCGAGGTACATTTGAGATATGGTCGGTTTGATTTATACATGAAACCAACCGGGCCCCTTGGATGAAAAGGCTAAAAACTCACAGACCTAGGGTCCGATTGACGCGCCATCTATTGCGTTGAGACCAATGTGATGAGGAAGTTCTTTATGATACTTCTTTGTGTGAAATTTTGATACTTGGAGTATCATCCAATAGCTCGTGGAGTGGATCCTCTCGGATATGAGCATACGGAGTGCAGAGACCTTGTAGTTGTGGACCTGACGACTGCATGACTGATTCAACTTGGAGTGAGTCGACTAGCCCAGTGGGGAGCACTACTATGTTTGGGTGGAAGACCCATGGCGGAGAGCACTAATGTGTTTGGGTGGAAGACCTACGGTACTCTACAAAAGGAGTACCTCTGTAGGCTATTAGGGGGAGCACTACTGTGTTGGGGTTACATGCCCATGGCGGGGAGCACTACTGTGTTTGGGTGGCAGACTCGCGATACTCGATAGGAGGAGTACCTCAGTAGTCTAATGTTAGTGAGTAGAACATTTGAGTCATTCAAGGACTACTGTGGTTGACATAGGAGGATTTCTCCAGCAGTCGTGGTTTCCATGTCATGAATTAAATCCTGGTTTGAGCTAAGTCAATGACCTCTGTGTATTCCACATGACTGAGATGGGTTACTTGATAACTTAAGTATATATATGTGCATATACCTAAGTAGTGGATATAAGTTGATTTCATATCTGTGTGATACCTCATGATTGATATGGGCTTCTTGATATCTTAGGTATAATTAGGGGCTTATACCTAAGTAAGGGTTATCTGTTTAGATCCATCTTTCTGATAATCCATGTTGGATTTAGTTAGACCATAAGGGTATTGGGGTCCCAACTGAGTATCATTATACTCAACCCTGCATGGGTTATGCCTGCACCTCGTTGTGTTGGATGCCGACGACGGATAACGCGGATGGAGACTGAGTGTACATTGACTAGACGACGCCTGGAGGAGGATCTCACGACGTGTCAGTACACAGAGGTGGACCTCACGACGAGTCAGTACCTAGAGGAGGTTGACAGAAGAGGGAGCTGAGGAGGATATTTTTACCTACCCTTCAGGTAGGCTCCGTGGTGGATGATCCAGGAGCAGCTTGTCACCTTCCAGCTATTTTTTCTATTTCCTTGTACTTTACAGTTGGGCTTGTATTTTTGGCTCCTTTACTTTCAACACTACTTTTTTTCAGTTTTACTTCATATTTACATCTTCTTGTACTCTGGTTGAGTTTGTTTATGTTTTATAAAGGTAATTCCTTCTCAGTTATCGGGATTTACACCTTTGGTGCTAGTCGCCAGTCCTTGGACTATGGAAGGTGGGCTTGGGGTAGTCACGACACAGGCCCCAATGACGGGTCGTGACAAATTGGCATCAAAGGAGTCAGTTCTACTGTTAAACCCAGGACTCTAGTAATTCATTTCTGTGAAGAAATGGTGTTAAGAGTTCCGTGTGTGGTCTTCAGTTCAGAGAGTCCAGTGTTGGTGCAGAGGCCGACGTATCCATACACCAGGACCCTGACTATTGATTTCCAACATTGTGCATGAAAACACTGATTTCCTGTGCCTTTACAAAAGTTTTAATGTCATCTCAAAACAGGTTAGCTCACCAGTTATAAATTGTTGACCGTGTTGCATCTGATCTGGATGTCTCCACATGGACAATCGGTTGGGGTTCTAAGATAATACACGATGACGGCACACTTAGCGACGATACTCAGGTGCCAGGTCCTTTTTACAATATTGGCACCCTCGGGTGGTGTACCAGTAGCACCACCACCTGTTGGGAAGCGGATGCCAATAGCCATACTAGCAGAGGGTGCACGCCGATAGAGCATGTTGCACGAGTTCCAGCTGTAGAGGCCTCCGCGGTTACGAGGTGACGCAGATTCCATGACAGCAGAGAACTGGCTGGAGGCGATTTCTAGAGTATTCCGCCTAGCCGAGACACCCGTAGTGTGGATGGTGGACTTGGCTACAAGTTTTTTCCAGTGAGTGACCATGAGGATGGTCCGCATAGTGATGAGGCTTTGGTACGTGGACTGATGCCTGAGAGAGTACCTTCGGGTACTGTGTCAGCTATACATCACTACCTATTGGCCAGTAGTTACAACAGATAGTACTGGTAGGTGAAACAAGTAGGATTACTGCCTTACACGTGTTCCAAAATCTGATAAGCTCATGTTTCGAGGTGATCCCGACTCTCAGGTGGCTGAGGACTATCTTGATGAAGTGGAAGATAGTTTTTCTTGAGCTTATACAGCTACGGGAGAATGACGTGTCGGTAGCTGAGTATTCATTGAGGCATACCGATCATTCTGGGTACTCGATGAAAACAATTCGATAAGTGCTATAGAGCTCGGACCACTGAGTATGGTTTGATTAAGGATATTCGAACCAACACCATATCCTCTATGCATTCCTACCTATGTTATGATGCTAGAGAAAACCATTGTGGTTGAATGTTCGTTAGCTAGACTGATACAGCTATAGAATGTTAGCAGTGGAAGAGCATGGTACTGGTGCCAGTCTCAGAGACTTGGGTGTGTAAAATGTTTCAACCAGAGGAAGTGTTAAGGAATGATGAATCTGCAGAGCAGCAGACGTGGAAGCAGAGCTAGGAGTACAACATGAGGTTGTGTACATTTCAACATGTTATAACCACCCACATTTGTAGTCTCTGATAGGATCAAGGAGTTGGAGGGTAGGTGAAGAGAATAACTGCATGCAGTCAAGGAGTGTTACCCAAGGTCTCTATGAATGATTTTAGGTATGGTCTATGTCTACTACTAGATGTTGTATCAATATACATAGGTAACAATCATTCCTACCTTCCACGAATCTTGTCTCAGACATATAGTTTCTGGATAAGTTGTTGACTTGACCCTCACATTTGGAGACACTGTTGGGAGGAGACTCGATAATCACACTTATGAAGACTGTGTGATATGACCCTTTAGGTGAGAGTTTTCGTTGGAACCTCATGGTGGCAGTGTCGAGGCCTTACAGCCTTAGTTTGGGTATGGACTGGGCATCCATTGTTCATATACATATTGACCGTATTGTGAAAAAAGGTTGTGGTTTATCTACAATGATTGGTTGGGGTTTTCCTTGGACGGTGAAAAGAAAAAAACTGGCAGAATAGGATGGAATCATGCATAAGAGGGTGCATTCGATCACTCAAGAGATGGCCAAACTTACCATTGTGCCAGAATTCTCCAGAGTTGCGGCACCACTTCTAGCAGAGCATTCAGGAGCTGGGGTAGAGGATGACCAGTGCTCCCAACCTGAGGGCATTGGTTACATAGTTCACAATAAAGCCTATGGGACTGGAATTGAGTGTGTCCTGATGTTGGATTTAGCAGTTATTGCCTTTGGAACATGGCAGATGAGACTGTACATAGCTGACATGAGACCATTGGAGTTCTAGGATGGCGACCACATCTTCTTACGGGTCTCACCTCAAAGAGGTCTAAGGAGATTTGGCAGAGGTGTCATGTTATCTCTGAGGTTCATTGGAACCTTCTAGGTCCTCATAAGGGTAGGCAAGGTGGTTTACCGCTTGACCTTTCTACCACAGTTGCATCGGGTGCACGAAATCATACACTTATATTAGCTGAGGAGATGTATCCACGACCTATCTGTCATCATTGACCATGGAGAGATGGAAATCGATAACGGGGAAACCTTCTTATGGTTCCAGTAGAGGTTTAGGATCTATAGGATAAGGAGCTATAGGGACAGTCGATTCCTCATGTGCATTTTCGCTGGCAGCATGAGAACCTCAAGGAAAGCACATGGGAACGAGAGGCTCAGTTGTGTGCTCGGTACCTCCATTAGCTTCCCTAGTTTGGGTTATAGCTTTACATGGATGTTAATACCTATGGTGGGAGTACGGTAAAGACCCAAATATTTCAAGGAATTTTTTTTCTTAATTTCTTTTTGAATTTTACGAGTCTGTGGATTCAGACGACACTGGATTTTGAGGCCCGGTGTGCCCAGAATCAATTTCCGATGTTTATCTCGGGTATGTTTAGTGAACGAACAAGTGGGTTTTTCGATCTTATTAACCGGTGCTCAGAATTAAAAACCAAGGGCACCAATTAACTCGCAGTGCTGGTAATTACTGAAGGGGACCATTACTGCAGTTGCGTTTGAAGCAGGATGAGAATTATTAATTTTGAGTTTAGTTAAGAAGTTATATAAATTTGTTAAAAAAAATTTATTTACAATGAAGTTTAATCCTCCCATGTGTGGATATATGAGAGGTGGGTCCCACACGATCCCCATACTCTCATCTTCACATAAGTCTCTCCAACCCCCCCCCCCCAACTTAACACCACGTCAATTTAATGTGATAACTCCCCTTATTATGACAACCCATCACCTCCCTAATTAATATTCTATCAAGTGTTTGAAAGCTAAAAGTCCATGATAGAATTTGATCCTTCACTCAATTATGGGTTGGAAAATATTTTGGTGAACCTTGTGGGAATCCTCTAGGGAAATTTATAATACCTCCCTCCTTCCAACAAAGAATGTTCTTGAAGAAGAACAACACCACTTCGACGAAGAACGCCTCCGATGAAGAACGGGAAGTCAACGATGATGTTCCTTCTCCTCTTCATCCTCCGCATCAAGGGAGGATAAACCACCATGTGGAATGTCGCCATATATGATGACACTTCCTCTGACGTCAACGAAATCAGCACTGATTTTCCACGATTTCCGATCATCGTGATGCTTGCCTCTCTCCGCGGCTCGACGATGTGTGACATCATTGCGAGTTAGGGGTTATCTATTCTTGTTCAAGACCTTATCATCATTCTTCATTGCAAGAGGAATTGTCCACATGATATTGTTGAAATGGTATGAGATCAGACCCCATAAACATGGTCGATTATCATCTCCTCTTCGTTTTTAAATTTCAATGATGTTGGAGGCAGAGGCGTACGGTGTCGTTGCACCGTGCAGAGATCGGCAGGGAACCGCAGCCATGTAAGGCCGCGATGAAGGAGGTGTTGTGCCATTTCACTGCACAGGGACAAAGGGGACCACGGTCAGAGCGGACCGCGGTGGTGGAGGTGCGCGGCGTCGTTGTGTCGCTCTAGAGAGGCTGAGGAAGGTAGAAGAATAGAGTCGGACAACGACGGAGGTGCGCGACTCCATCGCGCTGCACCAGAGCTATAGGAGTTGCAACCGGAGCGGGCTGCGGCGGAGGGGCGTGGCGTCGTCGCGCTACACTGGAGCATTAGGGGCCGCGGCTAGAGAGAGCCACGGCGGCGGGGTGCGGCGCTGTCGCCCCGCGCCGGTGGAAGAAAGCCGATGCGGGCTTGGATGGGCGGCCTGTTGTGCCGGCCACCGGCGCCATAAAGAGGCGGGACCCAAGGGGGGTCATGTGGTCACCCAAGGGGCCGGTCATTATGTTTGGACATTTCTTTGAAACCAGAGGGTCTAACACCCCCCCCCCCCCAATATGCGGATACGGCAGGCCCCTTTGGGCGCCGCCACGCCGCCTGGTAGGCCAGCCACGTGGCCAACCGCATGGGCCGGCCAGGCCAGGCAGCCCGCGTCGGGCCGGCCTGCCAGCTGGGTCGGGCCACATCCAACTGGGTCAAATCTAGACCTTGGTTGGGTGGACCCGTTTGGAGCCATCCTAGGGGTAATGGGCCGGGTCGGACCGGGCCCAAACCCCCTTTTTCGGACTATTTTATGTTAAACAGTCATATCTTGAGTTATAGACCTCTGATCGATGCACCATCTATTACATAGGATTACTTCGATCGAGAAAGTTCTTTGGGTATATTACACTCAAGGTTTCGACGAACATTGTGTATGGTCGGGTTGCTTCGAACACGAAACCAATAGGGCCCTCGGAGCGGAAACGCTTATAACCTGAGTTCCAGACGCCTGAATGATGTGTAGTTGAGTTTGTTGGATTCGCCAGGGTGAGATGGATCTTTTGGCATACTTCACTTGAGGTTAGGATGTCGTTGGAGTAAGGACGAGTTAGATTGTACCCAAAATCCAACCGGGCCCTGGGAACGGAAAAGCTGATAACATTCAGACCGGATGTCCGTTTGACGAACCGTCAGCGGTGTTTGTAATCACATTAAGAAACGATCCCTATGAGTATACCCTATGAGTGTTCAGGGTACATTTGAGATACGTTGGGGTTGGTTTGTACACGAAACCAATCGTGCCCCCCAGACGAAGAAGCTAATAACTCACAGACCAGGCGTTCGATTGATGAGCCGTCTATTGCATTGAGACCCCTGTGATGAGGCGGTCCGTTGGGATAATTCATTGTGGGACATTGTGATACTTGGATTATCAACTAGTAGCTCATAGAGCGAATCCTATCGGAGACGAGCGTTTGAAGTGAAGAGACCTAGTAAATGTGGACCTGACAACTGCTTGTAGGATTCGACTTTGAGTGAGTCGACTAGCCCAGTGCAGAGCACTACTTTGTTTGGGTGGTAGACCCATGGTGGGGAGCACTACTGTGTTTGGGTGGTAGACCTGCGGTACTCGACAGATGGAGTACCTCTATAGTCTTTTCGGGGGAGCACTATTGTTTTGGGGTGGCAGACCCAGGGTGGGGAGCACTACTCTGTTTGGGTGGCAGACCCACAGTACATGACAGGAGGAGTACCTCAGCAGCCTAAGGTTAGTGAGTAGCACCTCGGAGTCGTGACAGGACTACTGAGCTCGACAGAGAAGGAGTTCTCCAACAGTCATGGTTTTGACATCATGAATAAAATCTCGGTTTCAGCTGAGTCAATGACCATTGTGTTTTCCTCATGATTGAGATGGGTTACATGATAACGTAAGTATATGTATGGGAATATACCTTCCTAGTGTTTATTTGATGATTTCATATCATTGTGATACCTCATGATTGAGATGGGCTACTTGATAACTTAGGTGTAAGTAGGGGAATATACCTATGTAAAGGTTATCTGTTTAGATCATTCATTGTGGTTATCCTTGCTAGATTTAGTGAGACCTTGAGGGTCTCGGGTTCCCTATTGAGTATCGTTATACTCACCTCTGCACGGGCTATGCCTAAACCTCTTTGTATTGGAGTCGGTACACAGAGGTGGAACTCACGATGAGTCGGTACCCGGAGTAGGTTGATAGATGAGGGCCTTGAGGAGGCTATCTATATATACCCTTAAGGTAGTATCCGTGGTGGACCATCCAGGAGATGCTTGTCACCTTCCAGCTGTTTTGTCAATTTCCTTGTACTTTAGAGCTGGGCTTGTATTTTCATCCCCTTTACATTCAGCACTACATTTTTTTTCAGTTTTACTTTGGGTTTAATTCCACTTGTACTCTGATTGAGTGTGTTTATGTTTTATAAAGTCAATGACTTCCCATTTATTGGGATTTACTCCTTTTGTGCTAGTCGCCACCCCCTGGCCTATAGAAGGTGGGCTTTGGGTAGTCACGACACGGGCCCTAAGGATGGGTGGTGACACCTATTTCAAAAATGATATTTTATGTTATCATAATAATTATATAAATATGAGAAAATCACCTTTTTAAAATAAAAATACTTTTTTATAAAAAATAACAGTGGATTGAAAATGGGTAATAAAACTTATGACACTTGAAAGGAATAAAATTATTTCATCCATTATAATTAAATAACAATGATTTTTTCCATAATATTACATGCAAATAATCATTATTTATAATAATTTAGTTTATTATAACAATTATTTCATTTCTATAAAGTAAATTCTCTATCCATAAAATCAAATTATCAAATTCCAAACCAATTTTTTTAATATAAGCTATTCAAAAAATTGAAATGATGGAATACAATTATTGTTTTTTACTATGGAATTAGGCTTTAGATATCTATGTCCCTAACACATATCCACTTATTACACTTGCATTGACACTTAGTCTAATTTGTGTAATGTTGGTAATTTCATGGAGTGCCTCAGCTAACATTGACAGAGTTGAAATCTCCTCAAACTTAACCTTCTCATATATGAGATTTTTTGACCAATAACATATGGATTCTCATATTGGGTATGGCCAATGGTGAACCCATGTGCTGATATATCCCTCCCATGTTCAGACATATGGGCATAAAATGGAACAACTCTACTAGTTTAGGTCATCTGATGTTCATTCTCTATCAATATTCTATTGTCAAAAATTTATTTATAAATTATAATGATAAAATTAAAATTAAAAAAAGTATTTTTCCCAACCATCATAATTGACCAACGATCATGTAGAGGTTTAGAAAATATGGTCACATTTCCCTTTATATTCATGTTATTAAATAAAAAACTAATTTTATTTTGAAAAAATCAAATAACATAGAGTTTTAAGAAATAAATATCATTCAAAAAGTCAGGGATGTTAAAATCATGTTGGCCATGGTAATGCTCTAGGGTTATGGTTGGAGGTTGGTCAGAATCAGATTTTGTTTCATTGAATAATATTTAAACAAAATGTGAATCAAGATAGAGTCCTTCATGAGTATCTCATATCACTATTGGTGATACACCTAGGAGTTTTCATGATGTACCTTCAGTTGATGATGAATTTTTTGTGTCCCTAGATGAAATGGGTTGTGGTAGAGTAAATGTCTTAGTGTATTGTTTTCCAGCACTTAAAGGTTATACATTGTAATTTTGGTAGTTTTTAATAGCTTGGATATGTTCTTGGGTGAAAATTGGATGAAATATCATTATATTTCTTCACACACATTCCCTAATCTAAGATAGGTTGGGATGCTATCTATGTGATCAAGGATCAATTGATGAAATTTTCCAACTTCTTAATGATCATGGATTGAATATTAGTTGATTCTATGCCTGTGAGGTATATGAATGAAGTCGTGTAGTTTCAAGGCGTTTTAAAGACCATTTTATTAGATAATGTTGAATGTTTTACATCATTATTCTATAAGTAATTACAACATGATATCATTACTCATTAACAATGAAGTAAATCATTCCACAATCAAACAAATGTAGAGATAGAGTGAGCCACCCATATGGTAGAGGAAATGATTCATGTTTGCATGATGATCCTTGGTGGATTTCAGGAATGAAACATTCCCTTGGTTGGGTTATCATATTAAAAAATAATTCCAATTTCCATTGGCATGTCAGCATTTGATGATTTTTATAGGTGACTATGTTATCCTCTATTTTGTTGGATAGTTGTTTGGTATCTTCTGTTCTTATCCATAATGTGGTTTAGAGAATAATTGAAATCATTTTTCTTCTTCATGATAGAATTAACATAGTGAATAACCAGTATAATTCAAACTCTAATAACATTATATGGGATTTGGATTTGCATGATGGGGTACAGAAATTTATTAATGTTTCCACATGACATTTCCAGTAGAGGTTTTTCAAGTGAGTAAAATCTCCCCCATTATGGGCTCTTTTTTGGTGATGGATAATGTTATCAAGGAAGCATATCATTTGGTATTTACACCATGGATAGAGGTTACCCATGACATCTTCCATGTCTCTTAACATCATCAGTATCTTCCAGATGACTCCCATGTAGTCGAATAGGGAGAGATAGTTAGCAAGGATTATTTAATGTTTTCATAGTTTCCAGTATATATCTAATGATACTAAGAGAATGTGATATTTAGATGTAAAATTCCCATGGTTTAGGTGTTATGGATGAATGGTGTCCTATTGGAGACTAAATTACATTGAGAAAAGAAGTTTTTCTCCCAGTACCTAGGGAAATTATGAGTTTTTCCCTTTTATTTTTGTTATAATGTGATCTTTGGGACCATGTTATATTATATAAAGAATTAATTTTATAGTTTTTTTATGTTACATGTTTGATAATGTAACAACATTGGAAAATTATTTTACATGATTATTAATTTAGATGAATTAAACTACTATGCGATTCAAACCTTATTTGAATGTTTATTCTACACATATGAAATAGTTTCTTTACATTGAGGATTTAATTTCTTGATTTGTATGTTTGGAGAAGTGTGTTTTGTTGGTTTTGTTAGAAATTGTTTTTGGTTTTATTATGGTCGAATTGTTATAGTGTGTGTGTGTGTGGACATTTAGTTATAATTCCATGTAGAATATTTTTTTTCTTATTTGGTATGGCATGCATGAATACCTGAAGTGTTTTGGGTATGATGATATCTTTGACAGGTATTACACAGTGATTTTGTTGGACTCCATTACATCTAGGTTGGGGTTTATGCTATTGAGGGTTGTAACTATATAATAGTTATCTAATGTAAGAGCCCATGCCTTCCCATCTTGTTAAATATTTGGTTTCTATAGTCATAGGTGTTCAGGGGATAATTTTAGATATATCGGTGGAGGATAGATATAAAAGAGTTTAATAGTGGGAAATTCATGTCATCTAATGATTACAGTATAGGAACAGAGGTTTTATGTATTGTGTGTCTGGATATTTTACAACATGAAAGTTTCTAAATGTTACATAGTAAACTAATTCCAATGATTAAAATGTATTTCATAATTTTTAATAAATAAATGCTATGGTGATTATTATGGGGATAAAGTTAAAATTTTCCTACAACCTAGTAATTACATGTCGTGTATCGAATACATTAAATGAAAATGGTAGAATCAATGATTTAATGTCATTTAATGGATAATTATTTTCATTCATTTGTTTCCTCTTACACTCTAATTTTTCTAGAACAATATTTACCGAGAAGTGGTTATATAACCCCTTCTTCTTATATTGATCTTTTGGTTATAGTGGATTATCATTTGAGATCAATGATAAGATATTCTCTTCCTTTTGATTGTTTTTTGAATTCCCACATAGATCAAGTAATGTGGTTGGTTTTTGGTTTCGGGTTCATGTTGGGCTGCGTATTAATGATACATGGGTTCTGTGTAGGTTTATCTATATTTTCTCATGGTGTGGTTTTGGTTTTTAGGAATTTATTGTTTTCCTTGCAATGTGAAGTGAGTAGGAAAAGATTAATTACAGTAGGTAATCTATCATTTCTCATTACATTGTATCATGGGGGAGGGGTGTACTCTAGTTTATATAAAATAGATGGTTTTTATGGTTACTCAAAGATAAATAATAGTTTGATTAAAACTAAAATAGAAACAAAAATTCCAATGTTTTATTCCTTTAATATTAATTTGATTAAATGGATTATACGAGATGGATAGCCAACTAAAAATTGTGGTCATTGGGGTCCTTGATTATGTGGGATGATATGTGTTATAATTTATCTTTCTCTTGTAATTATCATTAGACTAACCTAAAATGGAAATTGGATAACCACTTATATATACCAAATAAAATGGTTTCCCCAGGATTAGGACTTTTATGGTAACACATTTAAAATAATTTAGAATGTCATATAATCCCTATTATTAATTATTTAAAAATTTCCTTTATTTTTTTGTGTTCATTGTTTATGGCTGGCGATTTGTGTTTTTATTCCATGTGGCGATGATGATTAAGATGTTTTAATTTTTATGGGTGCCATGGATGCACTTGTGTGGTAGTTATTTTGGGGTAGTAAGTGGTTGTTTTTTCATGATTTTAAGGATGTGAGGTGTTTGTTTTTATAATCCTTTCGGTGTGGTGAGGTGATGATTGTTCAAACATGATTTTTGGGTGCAGATGTGGTGGTCGTATTTTATTTAATTTAGTGTGGTGATGTGATGGTGTGTTAGAGATTGTAATATTTTTTTTGATTTATGTTCTTTTTTGTGATAGATTCCATGGTACATATTGAAAAAATAATTAATTAATAATGACATAAATAGATGGGGTTTGGTTTGGTTAATTGGATGGAAATTACTAATTAAAAAATCAATGATTAGTGGCATCGTTAAATGTGGATGTGAATTAATAATTAAAATAATGTTTACAATAATATAATTTGTTGGTTTTCTGGTGTGGATTGTGGTTTGAGAAGTGTAATGCATTTATTGGTGGAATAAAGAAGTGATAATATTGTTAGTTTATTACTATTTGGTTATGAACCCATAGGTTGGGTATGTGTGTTATAATATGTTCATACATGTATATTCCATGATATTTCTATATGAACCCCACCTCTCTTGAGAAATATGTTATGGGACAACTTTTTCACTTGGGTGATGTTTTCCCCTAACATCCAAATGATGGGGATGGATGTCTGGGTTCCAACAATTTTTAAAAAATATCTTCTAATAGAGTATATATATACTTCTTTTGATAGTTGGATGGCTATTAGTTCGTTAGGTGATGGCCCATGTGTCTTTGAGTGATATGTTATGTGACCACGTTGTGGGGCGGTGGCCTTGGTGTTTTCGATAGAGATGTGATATTACCATATTGGGGGTGGTGTACACGGTGTTTTCGGGTAAGATATGATATTTTTTTGTTTAGGGGAATCTTATAGTAGGAACCTTTGTTGTTGTAGGAGGAAATGATGTTGATGTAAATTTTGTACATGATACCCTACTACTATTTTTATAGTTGTGAAGTGATATCCCAAGTTACTGTAAGAATGATGTGAAGTGACCATGCTATGGGGAAGTGAAATAGGTGTTTGTGGTCTGTATATGATGTGATTTTACTATATTCAAGTGGTATATGATATTCAAAAGACATGGGAGAACTAGTATGTACGATGTTTAACATTGATTGCATTAAATCACTGGGAAATAAGATTGTGGTACACTTTAGTGCCATGATTATTATTATGTTATTATAAATGTCTTCTATTTTTTGATGAACATTACATGGAGAGGTTAGGACATATAGATAACCTGTTTAGGTGTTGTTTGTTTTTTAATTTTCTCTAGGGTTCACTAGTATTCATCTTTTTCATTTTCACAATTGACTTCATTTTTCCAACAGTGTATTCATGTATATTCATCATACATATATAAATAAATTTTTATATTTGTAATAGGAAATCATGGACCATGTTAGATGTTACAATTTCAAATCATAGTAAAGTTCTTGGGTCCCTGCATTATCCCTCCTTTTTCATTTTGCACATTGGATATATATATCTATATATGTTTTATTTATACATGAATTATAGGATTGTTTCATTTTCATTTATATTATTTCATGGAGTTTATTTTGGATGATTTATGTTATCTCCCAATCATAAATAATTTTCAATGGTAACACATCTCATATCTATAGAATATTATACCCACTATGTGGGTCTCTAACATAGGTCCCACAAGAGGTGAGACTCAATAGTTATTATCTCTCTCCCATTATTACACCATCATCAGGGGGTCATGATAAATATAATTTATAGCAATTACAAATATAGAATTTATTTTGTAAAATAAAACTCTACTAAGTGTAAAATCTTAATTTAATATTAAATCCATATATGTGACAAAAATTTGGGTTTCTAATGAGGAATGTTTTAAACGTTTAATTTTTTTATCAAAATTAAATATGAAATTTATTGTAATGACATAAATAGGATTAATATATATATATATATATATAATATATAACAAATTAACATTTAAAATCCATCTTAAAATTATATTAATATTTTCATTTTTTTAATTATAAATGAAATTTCGTAATATAAACTTCTAATTTACATTATTCATCAAAAAATTATCACTTTAAAATATTATTAAAATATAATCCTATGATTATTTTGAAATGTGTATTTCAGAATTTTTTTTATTTTTTCATATAAAATTTATATGGTTTAAAAAATATATATTATTTTTATGTTTTTAATATGTGAGAAACCTTCATTTTAGAATAATATAGTTTTTATGTGTAAAGTTTGATTTTTTTTTATCAGATACATAGGAAACACATAATATAGATGTCAGAAATAATGTTGATTATATATAATTTATAAATTTTCATTAAATTCATTGAATAAAATTGCTTTATTACAATTTTATGATAATATGTGTTTGTTATAAAATTAGTTTTTTGTAAAATGATAATAATTATTTTTAATTAATTTAAATTTTCTCTTATAATTAAACCGTTAATAATGAATTACATTTTTATAAATTTGTAAACCATATATATTCAAAAAAAAATTATTCCTATTCATACCTTCCATTAAAATGGCTTGGTGATTAGTATCATGTTAAATAATATAATTTTAATAGTATGTAACATTTTATTAAAAGTATTTTTTGTGTGTAACACATGCTAAACTCAGGAGTTCCATGTAATTAAAGCTATAAATAACATTTATTTGGAAACAAATCACAAAATCATGGGTTGTTATATTATAAAACAATAAAATAAATGTCAACCTCAATATACATGACTTTAGTAACAACAAATAATAATATTCCTGCCTCAATAAACCATCAATAAAAAATATGTCTTCATTAAGAAAAGGATTTTTCCAAAAAATATTGACTAGGTTATTAGTCCTGTTTTGTCAAAAAATTTATAATCAATCTAAAATCTATAGTAGTTCTTCATCATAATAATTTCATGATCCAATAGTACATTTTTTAGTTTAGTACATGTTATTTTACACCCTATGATTTTGGGAATTATTATTTTCTAAATTTTTTACCTTTTTTATATTTAACATTTCATACAACACAAAAGATAGATTATTTCATATTAATGCACTATGATTAGATTGAATTATACACACAACCCATTTAATCATGAAAAACATGCAACATAGACATTGTCATTATCTATATGGAACACTGCATTAAGCATGCATTATATACAATAATGACTTCCCTTGATGGAATGCATAACACGCAAGACTGAGTTTTACTGAACAATAATATATCATTAAAATTATATTGCATAATACAGTAAGGTAATACCTAGGTGTTATATTTTAAGTAATCAATATTACTAATTAATTTATGGAAATATATTGTTTACCGTTATTTAAGATGTATTCATAGGCTAGAAATTAATTAAAAATGTATTTGAAACCATATGGAATAAAATGGGAAATATTATTATTTCTATGGAAATAATAATATTTTACTCTAAAAAATATATAAATTACAATTATTGAGAGATATTAATGTAATTTATATGTCATATATTTGATATAATTTTTTTATATTCATCATATATATTTAATAAAAAAAACATAAGAACAGATCAAATTTTATGCTTAATACCAATTGTTTTTATTAAGGCATTTTTACCTCCTTTAAATAAGTTACAAATTTAAATACAATTTTTTTTATCTTTTCTGGATTTTATATTTCCAAATAAACTATCTCATTGAAATAAGACCATGTGAAATAGGTTAGGGTAAATTTTTTGTATTTTTCTATGATGTTTAATTTTTTAATGATTAATTAAAAATAATGAATTTTAATTAAAAAGTTAATTTTTATTGAATTTATTTACATTGATAGATTATAATGTAATGCTGAATAAAATTTTAATTAGATTATATTTGTATCAAATAATATAATATAGTCCATTGAAACCAATTTCAAATTTAAATAGTATATAAAAACATAGCATACTTTTGATCATTTTTACATTATATATTTGCATTGTCGTCCCATTCGTGAGATTAAATTTAAATTAATTTATACCACTAATCAGATTAGAATTTAGGGAAATAGATTAAATATTTGAAAATTTAAAAATTTCTAATTTCTAATATGATCAATTTTTTAGAAATTTTTTTACTGAAAGTGTTTAAAATTTATTATAATGGTTAAGATAAAATTAGGATAATAATTTACTAAACAAATAATTGAATACACGAAACGACCTATACCAATGTAAAATACTAGTTTTATGTACTGTATTCATCCATTAAACTTATATTATTTTGTTTTGTTGGTTTTTTTACTTCTTTTTTAGTAAAATTGTGGGTACACCTAACTTGTTTCAAAAAATTCAATGTCTATCCTTTCCCTTCCATATAAAAGGCCTACAACTATCTCTCTTATTCAAGCCTATAAAACCACATAGAATAAGAATAAATAGTCTCAATAATATTTACAAAAACCCTCAATTCCACCAAAAATATTGTCCTTGTGCAGAAAGAAATTAGAGAAGGCCTTTATGACAAACCAAAAAGAGTTACCTGATTAAGAGGAAACATCTTCTCCCAATATCATTTTGTTTATTTTCCTTCTCCACCCCCACCAATCACATTATAAAATTATTTTATAAAAAAATATCTTCAATATACTCGGATGTGGTTATGATAATTTTTTTACCAACAAATACAAACTCCTAAATTTAATGTGTAACGAACATACTATTTATGTTAACGGTTAACTACCACCTCACTAAAGGATGATTGATTATTTTTCCTATACCAGCATTCATTATAAAAAATATGATGGACAGTAGATTTATTTAGGTAATATAATTTTTATTTATTTATTTAATCTTCAATTTTTTTTAAATACATCTCTTATTAATTTCCATTTGGTGTAAATATGATAATTTTATTTAAGGAATTGTGGACTACTGCCCCTCAATATGATGTGACTTTTTCATACACTACATGGAATTTAATAAGGATGGTTTTAGTGAATATATATGATATATATGATATAATAAAGATACATTAATAATTATATATATATATATATAACTATATTCATTTTACCTTCATTCAATCTACACAACAATAAAATGAAAATAGTGTTCATTTGTACATATGACTTACCATCTCCATGAAAGGTGTAATCTGTTTTAGCATTAGATATTCTATGTATTATTATAATATAGAGATATAAAATGTAAAATATATTTAATTCATATTTTACATTATGTAAATCATTATTTATGTTTAACGACCAATGATATAGCAAATTGAGACACATGTGAACAACAATGCAGATATTTCTCAAAGTGAAACCTTGACATAGAATTATAATCAATAGCGTAATATACATACCTAATGACACCGTGAATGGTATTAGAAATATTAATATGGTTTGATGATAGATTTATAATATATTCAAATTTATTATACATGAGTTTTGAATGATTATGATAATATTCAAAACATAAGGTAGTGGGATTTCATTAATGTCTTTATGTGAGATACATGATTTATTCACAACCCATTTTTTGTGGCTTCTATACTGCCAATGGATGTATTCTAATTTTATTATTATACTAAAAATTATTTTTATTTTCATTTTCATTCTATGATCCTTATATCATGGTGATTTTGTTTCGAAATTTTCCAAATTAGTAAAAACAATTTCTCTCAATTTTCCATCTTTGATACTCTTGTATTGCTATGAACCTAAATTATTTTCGAGTTATATATAAAAAAATTTTACATGATATATAATGAATATATCTATTTTTATTATATATTACTCTTCATGTAATTTCATTTTCTTACATGGATATTATTATCCCATGATACCATGTTATATGAGTTTGTTGAAAAAATCTCATAACTAATCAATGTTTTTTAGGTTTAAGATTCCATTAATGAAATATAATGTTCAATATCATCCAAACACCAATTAATTTTTGTTCTCCATTGGTTATTTATGATATGATCAAGTATTCGTATAATTTTTCAATGATTTGTTACCTAATATTGTTAAGAATGTTTTTTCTATGAAACCATGAATTAACCGTATTTTAAATCATAAATCTTCATTTTCTAAAAACAATTTTCTTGAATATATCATCATTATCATTTATACATTGAAAGAAATTTTTACTCTTATTTACTTTTACCAACCACTTCAATGTATCTTTATTGATTATCTTCAAACAAATAATTTTTCTAACCTTTTTTCAATGTAAATTGAATTTACTTTTTTACCTCATAAAAAATATATATATTTACACACCATTATTTCATTGATACGTACATTAAATTTTTAATAGATTAAATATTAAGAATTTTTGTTGAAAATTAATTTAAAGGAACTTTTTTTTCAAAAGGTTTTCATGATTGTTTATATGTTTTAATGGAAAATATTTTTAAAAAATTTTCCATGTATTATTTAAATTTTTTCAATGTATTTTCAATGAATTGGTTTTCAAAAAAAATCAACCATCTTTCATATAGATATGGATGGAATGGGAAATGAACTCAGTTCATTATTATAGGGCTATAATGGGGAGTAAACGAGGTTCAATGGCAGTCACTGTATCAACGGTGGGCACTATAGCAATGGAAGGTCACTGTAGCAGCGACAGGGTACTGTTGTAGTGACTGATATTGTGCATTATAGTATCAGGTAGATTACCATAGTAGTACTATTCAGAAAATGGGCCATGGGCTAAAATCTTTTGCCTATGGGCCATGTAATGGGTTGAATGCCCACTAGGCCTTCTTGCTATATAATGGGTCTCCCTCTACCCAGTTAAAAGGGGACATTTCTTTTCTTTTAATAATAAATGAGGCTTTGACCCCAATAATCAAAAATGTATATTACCTTTGATATGGAAGGTATGATATTCCATTTTTGTGATCATGTTCTCATTAACCTATGCCCATAATTATTCTTATATATCTCCCTTATTTACCCATACTGAGAATTTGAGCTCATGGATTTTTATGTTGCCTTCCCTAGGTTATGAATATATATATTATTTTTGATATGTGTAATAAGGATGCAAGAAATTAATAACATACAGGTATATGTATCTCATGTTGGTACCAGTTTTTATGTTTCCATTTTCCCAAATGTACTAGATTAATACGTTCTTTGATAAGCTATGTGTATAATATTTTTTTGTATTTCAAAAAGTTATGTAATTAAAATATATGAAAATAAAGGGTATCTATATTCAGAAACAAATAAATGGTTTTTTTATCCATTGGAATCTAGGATGAGAAAACATTAGTGAAAATTCTACGGACAAGTATTGTGATATGTATATAGACTATTAAATGTATAAGAAAATGACTTGGAATTCTGGTAAATAATTGAGTGAGTGGTTTACTATAAATGAATTCATATCTAGATAATACATTTGTTTGTGGATCAGGAATATTTGTACCTTGGGGTAACAACTCTGACAAGAAGTTTCAAGCCTAACTCGAGGTAATCAAGTACATGACAGCAGGTATTCTTCCAACTTGGTTTGACATTATTGGGGTATATGCTTTGGTAATTCAAAAATCTATTCACAAACCATCATAAAGGATTTAAATATATGTTTCCTATGAATGAACTATGATGAACATTGGGTGTCATAGATTAATGAATGTTTCATTATTTATACATCCAATATTTTATTATTATCATGACTATATGGGTTTTTTCTATGATAATTAATGCTCAACCTATGCTTTTGGTTTTCGTGAATGATAGAAACATGTTTCAACTATTTTCACATAGAATGTGATGGATGATTTTAAAACAAGAATTAATATGGGATTATCACCAGAGTGAAGGATGTTTTTATCAAAACTACTTAGTTTTCATTGAACATGATTAAAAACATGTTCCATAACCAACTCTCAATATCACCAAGGAAGATAAAGAAGTATTTTGTAGAGATTTTGGGTAATGGAGACCATAGAGAAAAGAATTTTTCATTTTCATTCTATAAAGAATGTGGAAAAAATTACCTAAGTTAATGCCTTACAGGGAAATGAATATGTTTTTACTATGGAAAATAATGACACAAAGAATGTGAATAAAAGGTAAAAAATAAAGCTTTCTATAAATAAATTGATGATAATATTAGACTTGCTATGATCTCATTTATTTTTAAGTGATTTATTAATCAAAGAAATTGTCAGTGTGAATCTCAATGACTTGAGGTGAAAGATATTAATGAAAATCAGCATGGTGGATCATGTAATGGTTACATTATTGATGATTACATAATAATATATGAAATTTCTATGAAAATAAGTACCACATAGTAAGATGTTATATCCATGTTAATGGAATAGAGGTGATGTGGAATCATAATAGTTTTTATGTATTTGGATTAAATAATTATGTTATATGAATGGTGAAATGTATTATGATTGTTCAGTTTATGTTCACTGTTATGGATTTTAAAGAACAATTTTAATAGTTCTGATGGAATATAAATGTGATATAAAGGTAATTTTATGTCTATAAATAACACATGATTAAGGGAATGATAACCCTTATTAAGTTCCTTGTTTTATGGTAATTTAATTTAGATAGAGATGTGTGGGATACGAAAAATTAAATTATAAGTAACTGATTACCTTGGACCTAATTATATACTTTTTGACAAATTTTTTATCCTATCATATATAATGTTTTCAACTTCATGGATTTATAGACTATATAATGTAATCTATGGGAAATGAAGCATGAATGTTTTCATATTTATTTATGATAATTCGGGTTATTTTGATGTTTCAAAATAATATATGATGAAGATATTCACATGTTGGGATTGTGAAAACCAAGAGATACTTTCTGATGTATGGGGAAATCAATGTTCTGCTAATATCATGACTAACTTTTTGATGGTTCGTATTTTCATATTTGAGAGGGTTTATTGGGTTATTAATTCATGATATGTTCAAGATAAACATTAGAAGAAGTAGTTCTACACTGTGTTTGTATTAAAACCCATTTTTAAAAGGATATTTATTGATTATAAATATTTAAATTATGTGGATATTATTCATTTAGGAAATAATATTACTTTTTTTTAAAAAAAGGCCATCATAAATGCAGGGGGACAACTAGTCATATCCATAAAGGTTGTGGGTCATGCACTCTTTACTAAAAGAAGGTAAGGGTTTCATGCCTAACATTATCCTACATGATGTCTGTGTTATTGTGTAATTGTTTTTTATGAATAATTATTAATGATGAACCAATATATTTTGTTTTTATTTTTATAGATTAATATAGTAAAGATACTGATTTCAAAATTATTTTTGGACAAATAATTGTACTTTTCATTATTTTATGGGTCTTAATATCCTCTAAAATATTATTTTAGTGGTTCTGGCATCAATGTTTAATTATCGTAATCCATATCATGATGTAATGGATGAATTATAAATAGATAAAAGTACAAAAAAAGAATTATATTTAGTTTATAGAATCATATAAAGTAATAATATTTTATTATATTCATGTTTAATAAAATAATTAATCAATGTTATAATAATGATCAATAGAAAATTTTTTTCACTAATACATTTATTTTATGAACTGATGGCCTTTTAAATCATCACATATTTATGACATTATGGATCTAAACTTCTCTTTGATCATTCACATTTTTTTATTGATGACCTCAATAACTTCATACAAATATTTATATTATTCCTAAATGTACAATATTCACTCCCAGCCTATGTTCTTCTATGTGTAATCTTATTTATATTTTACTCTGGGTAGCTATTATGGTTCCAACATTCCCTTATTATGGGATGCCATAGCATCTGTTTATGTGATTTTTTTTATAAATGAATCCTTCAATTATTAAACATTAGATATCATATATTAATTTTGTGGGTGAAATTAATTTTAAGGAGGGTAGAATGTTACACCCCAAGATTTTATGATTTTTTATCAAATTAATTTCTCTTTTTTTTATATTTTTATATTTCACATAACACTAATGGTTGATTATTTTATATTAAAGTAAAATTATTGTCTCGAGTTATAATAAACACCAAGTTAGTCATCAAAAACATGTAACATAAACATTAACTTTATCTACAAGGGATATCAAGATCAACTTGTGTTATACACAAAAATGATTTTCCTTGATTACTTTCAAAACACACAAGAATGCATATTACTTACAAGAGTATATCATTAAAATGTTATTACTTTACATAATATGATAGAAGGTAGAAATTAAATTTGTGGTTATCATTTTAATTAACAAATTTATGAAAATATTTGGTCTAAAAAAATATAAGATTAATTCAAATGTAAAAAATTAATTTTAAATGAATATTAAAATTGATTGAATATAAAGGAAAATAATATTATTTTTATGGCCACAAATATTTTTACCAAAATTAATTAAGTTAATTATTATTATTCATTTATATTAATTTAATATATATATGTTTTATATTCAATAAAATAATATTTTTATTCATTTAATGAACTTGATAGGAATAATATAAGATCAATGACAATTTTATTCTTTGAAAAAATATATATTAAGGTATTTTTATTACCTTTTAATAATGGGCCCATATTAAATCCAATTTCATTAACTCTTAAGAATTTAAAATTTCAATAAAAAATTATTTTCCCTAGGAACAAGTTAATTATGTAAGGGTACATTTTTTTATCATTCTATTTTGTTTTTATTTTTAAAGAATAGTTAAAAATATTGAGTTTGAATTCCAAAAATATTTTTCTTATATTTTATTTACAAAGATAAATTTTATTTTTATTTGGATTAAATGTATAATTAGGTAATATTTTTATTAATTAATCAAATTTTGGTTATTGGATCCATTTTCAAATTGAAATTGGATATAAAAACATAGGAATCTTTTGATCATTTTTTACATTAAAAACCCTATGTGTCAACCCATCAATAGGATTAAATTGAACTTAAATTCTACAATATAAGAGATTAGAATTGCGAAAAATGGATTCCATATTTATTATTATAATAATTTATTATGTCAAAAAATGTTATGTTATTTTCTCATCAATATTAGTGAATGTGTTTAAAATTAATTTAATATATCAAGAAAAAAATCAATTAATAAGGTACAAATCCAGAAATTCAAGTCCCGAAACGAACCGAAAACAGGTCCACAACCTGTTGGATGGACATGATTCGGACATGAAACATCCATTATTGAGTTTTTTTAGTTTTTTATGACTTTGTTTAAGTAAAAAATTGGATACAATTAACTTTTTTCTGAAAATTCTGAGTGTGTCATTTACATTCACTATAAAAGGTCACCACCTCTCCCAATTCATCACACCTTTAAAAAACAAATTATCTTCATAAAATACCTACAAAATAAACATCACATCATCCCTCTATTAATCTTTTAATACTCCCCTTTGGATTAATTTAATCTATGTAATCCATTCAGAATAAACCAAAATGGGTTACCCAATTAAGAGGTAACATCTTCTGTCAAACGCTATCCTTTTATTTTGTTTCTCCAACCATCTAATTTCATTATTACATTATTGTATAAGAATACAAGTATAATCAATATATTATGATTTTTTATGATAGGGGTTATACCTACACATACACACACCTCCATTTAGTGGGTAATAGACATATTGTTTATGTGAATAGCGAACTACAGCCTCTATAATTGATGATTGTTCATTTTTTCATTATAGAATTTCATGGTGGAAGTTATGATAGAAACAATGTGTATATATTTAATATATTATATTTTTTTTTCTTAAATATTTTTTTCTTTTTTAATACACATAACTTTTTACATAACATTTGGTGTAAATACAATAATTTCGTTTGAGGAAATGTGGACTCCCACCCCCACAATGTGATGTGATCCATTCATCCACTACATGGAATGTATTATGGTTATTATAAGTGAATATATATGATATCATAATAATAAATTAATTATTATATATATAAATATATGTCTTTCAGTTACTTTTATCCAAAATACAATTAAACAGAAATAGCTTTTATGCGTACGTTTTACTTATCATCTCCATGAATGTGTTATTCATTTTCTTATTTATATATTGAATGTTTTATTATAATACACGTATATTTAATGTTAATTATACTTATATAATTCTATAAATACTTTACATAATGATATAAATATAAGGATAAGTGATATAACCAATTAATGGAAAATAAAAAAAACAAAGTGGACATTACCTAATGTGAAATCATAGTATATAATTTATAATTAGAGGGTAATATGAAGACAAAAAAATCCTATATGGTATTATAAGTAATAATATGGTTCATTAATATATTCATAATAAATTAATATTTAATATTCATTCTTATTAATTTTGTACATCAAGAGTCAATATACATGGTAAGTGAATTTCATCACACATTTTATTTCTGTGTGATACATTCTTTATTTAGTTCCCATTAAATTTGTGTGGTCTATAATAAATGTGGATGTATACAATGTTTCATATAATAAAATTTATGGTCATTTTAATTTCATTTAAATGATATTTTT
Source organism: Viscum album (assembly GCA_963277665.1). Lineage (NCBI taxonomy): Eukaryota > Viridiplantae > Streptophyta > Magnoliopsida > Santalales > Viscaceae > Viscum > Viscum album. The sequence continues at coordinate 1,084,083,733 of OY728156.1, forward strand.
TCACATGGTTTATGTTTCAAAATTTCCTAAATCGGAAAAATAGTTTTTCGACAATTTCACTTCATTGAGACTCATGTTTTATTATGAAACTAAATTCTTTTCAAGGTTTATATACATCCATTTAACATTTTATTCCTTTAAAATTCATAATATCATGTTACTTTATTCTTTATATAATTTTTGTTTCTTACATGGAGTGTATAATCCTAACTTACTATGTTATAATACTAATTGAAATAATCTCCTTGCCTTTCATGATTTTTTATATTTTTGATTATTTTTTAAAACTTATGATCCATCCCCCAAATATAATCATGATTTATACTTTATTTTGGTTATTTATGAGATTTTAATGTATTTTCACCATTTATCAACTATTTCATATATTAAATAGTTAATTATCTATATTTAATGAAATTCTGAGTTTACCCTCTCTTTGGTTGGAAGTCTATGTTTTATAAAAACGTTTTATAAGAATATTGTTTCATTCTCTTATAATCATTAAAAGATATTATTTACCATTTATTTAATTTACCAATCTCTTCAAAGTAATAATCTTGCCTCTTTATAGAGTACTCTTCCTGTTATCTTTTTACCTTGAAAATGAATGTTCATTTTACCTCGTACTACATGTACAGATTTACTCATAGTTATTTCATTTAAGATTTTGTTGAATTTTGAATGGTTAATGTTTAAGATAATTATTTTAAAATAATTATTCTATGAAAATTGGTTTCATAATGTTTCCAATATTATTTAAGTAGGTTTCATGTAAAATTGTTTTAAAATGATTTAAATTTTTATTTATAATTTTCCAATGTATTTTCATATAGACAATTTTAAAAACATTTTTCAATATTATATCTTATGATTTCATGTAAATAAGGGTTTCAAAACAATTTCAATATTTTTTATATGTTTTAAATATATTTTGTAATAATTTTTTAAAAAAATGATTAGAATCTTATTTTTTATATTTTCAATGAAACAATTTTTCAAATTGATTTCATGTATTTTTATATTTGTTCAATGAATTTTTTATGAAAAATATTTTCATATGGTTATATGAATTTAAAATAAAATTTCAATGAAGAAAGGTTATTTTCCTCAAAAAAATTGTATAAAATATTTCAAAATAATTTTCCTACTTTTATGAAATCTATTGATGTTACCTATTCCCTTATAAGAAATGTTCTAATGGTTTCATTCACATTCATTATATTAATGGGATAATCTTTATTGTATTGTATTTATGAAACCCATTTCTATTTCACCGGTTACATGTTTATGGAATTTGATTCTCATTCATTGGTTATGATTTTGATGAAATGATTATGAATATTATATAATTTTTCACATGATTGATATGTTTATATGTTTATGATACTAATTTCACTACATCAAATATTATATGAATGTTTATGACATTGTGGTACATGTATATATTATTTCATTATGAGAAGGGTGGGACCTATATCTCCCTAAAACTCTTTGAGTAAATATTAATATATCCTAAGATACACATGGCTCAATTGGTAAATGAACCCAGTTCATTATAATAGGGATGGAGAGGGGGGTGAACATAGTTCAGTAGTACCAGGATATAATGAGGTGTGAAATAGATTTAGAAATTAACTATTCATACTAACATGGTCTCAAAATCAATTCCATTACTACTATGAAAATCATTATATATGATTATGTGTCTCCCATAATCCCATGTTTTATTTAAATTTCATGCTTTCATGGATTCTGTTGTTTATCTACTTATGATTAATGTATTATGAGAAGAAATTATTTATTCCATGATTCATGTATATGATCTATGATATATCGGGTATGATCTTCTATTTTTCATGATCTTGTTCTCATACACTATCAATTAAAAGTATGATTACATATCTTTTTTATTTAACATTACTAAGCATTTAACCTAACCATTTTAGGTTTCCATTCTTAGTTTATGTATAAATATATTATTTTTGAAATGTCAAAAAATGGTTCTAGTCGGGATGAACATAGTAAGTGATAATGTGGCTCAATTCAATACCATATTTTGTTTCCATTTTTCTAAAGGAATGAGACTATTACAATATTTGGGAATATATTTCTATAATGTTTTATGTATTCTTCAAATGTTAGGTAATGTTAATATGAGAATAGATAGGGTCATTATATGTCAAGGATCTAGTATGTACTTGTTTAAAAGAGATACATGGAAAACATAATGAACATTAGAGTGATTAACTGGAAGTACCAACCAATAGGCTACAATTATGAATGGATCATGATGTTTAATGGGAAGGATGTACCTATGGTGTTGTTTTCCCTTCATTATTCAAAAGATTAATTTATAAAAATGACTTCTCATAAACATCAAATTCCAAATAACACTACAATTATCAGTATACATTTTCTATCGACATTTATTTCCCATTAATTTTTGTTGATTAAACCTATCATTCTTGTTAATGTATCAAGCTATATCTTATCGCAATAACATTATTTCTATCTCATTATTCTAGTTTTTTTGACTAATGATCTACTTCCAAAATAAGGATTCCTAATGATAGATATAAATGATCATGTAAATTTTAATATTGTTTAAAAAATGAACAAGTGGAAGGTGTTGATCCTAATATTCATTAAAATCCAGAAAAAATGATCTAAAAATATCCTATGCATTTTGTTTTTTTCACATGGACTGACCATATATCTTTGGATGATACACAGAATTGAATATCAACTTTGTGTCAATAGAATATTGATAACTTCACCAGAATATCATAGTAAATGTTGGATCCCAATCAGAATTAATGGAATGTTGTACTCAATGCAGTCTAATCAAATCATGATGTTTTATTCAGGAAATAAGATCTATAGATAATTATTCTGTGCTATTGATAATGCATACTGAATTATTATAATGATCTATTACAACCAATTATTAATTATTCCATTTTAAATATTTTGGGTAGTCTGAAGACATAACTCAAGGTGAAGTTTTCTCATTTACATTCATCTATGTTCAGTGGTTAAAAAATTCCATTAAATGTTTATCTCTTCAACTTAAATGCAATGGCATACCAATTATTGATATACACACTGAAAAATATATATCTTAATTATATCCCACTCAAAATACTATTTTATATAGTCTTGTGGTAGGCTTTATACACTTGTTTTCATTTGTTGATGGATTCATGTCCCATGGTCTCGCTGAATGTGAAAAGTTTCCACCCATCATGTTGATTATAATTTTTCCAAACCTATATTAATGTAATTTTAAAAATTAAAATAACACATATTTACATAAAAATAAATGATAATATAATCCCTAAAGGTTTCCAATACCTTTAATATTATCCCTCAAAATGTAATTTCATTCTTCGTCAAATAATTTTTTTACATCATATACAAAACCTATGGTTTTAGTCTCAATAAATATCTCCCAAAATATATTTTTCACTTAAAACCTCAATAGGGGTGTCTAATAATTTGAACATATGATCAGTCGTCAATATAAAAACTTATGATGGAATCCATAACTCATATGTTAATGTTAAATGGGGAATATATACGTCATCAAATAACATAATACATATATATTTAATGATTCTTATAACAGAAACATCATTTGTAAAATAATTACACAACATAATTCATGATTCCATATATATATACATAATCCCCCTTAGATCAATGCTTTTTTAAAACATATGTTAGTGCATTTTGTCTAGTGGTTAACACTTAGTTAAAGGAATTGACTAGTATAATTCCCAAGATCCTCACATATAAGGCATCAAATTCATTAGAATTTAATTTTTTTATGATTTTCATATCAACATATAAAACATATTCCCTTCTATCTTAGATAATATTATATTTAATTCTTCCCACATTGTTGACATGTAGGAAGCCATAGTTCCTACACATTATGATCATTACCAATGTGATTTCCTAGAATTACATCTTCTTATTACACAATGAGTTGGGATTCATAATTAAGTTCTTATTTATAATCATATATCTCAATAGATAATTTCTCATAATAAAAATTTCGATCTTTTTTATCATTAACCATTTGGGTTTCATATAGTAACCAAATTTTCATTCACATTTATTTTTATCATGATTCCTATGTGATTGAAATTATCCTTTTTTATAACTATGATAAAATAATTTTATATAACGAAAAATATGATCACTCAAATTAAGAAATTGTATTGTGGAAGTAGTTCAATTTCATCAAGTTATATATATACATTGGTAAGAATATTCTGAAAACCAGAATAGTGGATATCATCAATTATTTGGTAATTAGATATGGTGGTCTTCTTTTCACTTATCATGGTGTTCATATAATTTTAGGAATATCACCTATCTCTCATTTTTCAGACATTGTGAGCCATATAAATAATTTAATTATCCTGTTTGAAAGTATATACCGTCTTGATGACAGGATGAGTTACAGTTGTGAATAAATTTATTGTTTTTAAATTTTTCTTTTAATTTGTGGATTATAAATTGAAATTATCTCCCATAAAGAGTATCCAAATACTAATTTAGATATTGTTTTGGAGTGGAGGAATCCCTCAATTAAGTCTTTCAAGTTTTTTTTTTGATGATATGATTTCAACCTATTGATTATAGGGGTCTTTACAGTTATATATCTTTAAATTCCATAAATATTTATAGAGTATTTTATGTTGAGTCTTATTAATGGTATGTAAGATTGAAATTTATTATATATATATATATATATATTCTTGAGTTGTCTTGAATATATGAATTTAAATTATGTACACTCATTAATTAGGATTTCCCATGTGGATTCTTATTCTAGAATATCAATGAACAGTAATTATCTAGCCAACACCAACTCATCTCATAATTTCATGTCAGACAACTACACATGTATTCCTCTTCTTTATTTTGGAAATTGTTAGGAAACTAAAATTTATTTGAATTTATAAATTAATGACCAAATGGGATCCATGTTGTACAAGATATGACATGAAGACAGATATATAGTGATCAATTATATCTTTATTAATAGTGATGATATATTGTCTATGAATGTTACTATAATCATATAAATTCTTCCAAATCATTTTACCATGAATATATTAAATAAAATAATTTTATTTGGGACATGATTTTTATTAGAAACTACATTTCCCTATCTATATTACCACTTATATAGAGGGTGTTGTATTTTAAATTTTCCACTAACTATTTTCATTAGTCTGTTGGAAATAACTTGTTCTTTAAATGAATCATAGTCAATCAACACAAGGATGAAATTGTACACTTATTTCATATCATTCCCAATGACTCAACCATATTAAAGGATGTTTATACTCCATTTTATATTATAACACCTCATTCATAATTTATTCAGTAACACATCACTATATGAATCATGTTTCCCACTCAATTAAGATATCGAACAACATTATGGAGTCCGAATTTGTTATCTTATATGTTCTATGTACTAGAAAAATCAAAAGTATTCATTAAAAAACTAATTTCTACAATAAATTGACTCTCATCCAAAATATTAATAAATAGAACAATGGTAAATCCTTCCCAAATAGATTTTTGATAATTATTATTCATGCTATTTTCATGATTTGGATCCTTAGAATTATAATTAATAATCACTCTCCTTATAAAAAAATAGAAGATATGAGGTTATCCCCACCCCTAACATGGATTTAATATAATACACATGGAGTATCAAGAGGGAGTCCAATACATCATGGATACAGTCTAATTTAATAAAATCAATTTGGTGATGAAATGGTATTTTATATGTTACATGTGGTCTCATTTGTTCTATTGATCTTAAATTTCATGCTATTTTAATTTTAGTTAAAAATTAAAAGATATGAATATGGTTTGAATTTCTGATTAAATTTGACTCTACCACTATTTTTAAAGCTAAAGAAATTAAATTATTCATCATTAATTGAAGTTGACTAATAAATTAATGAAATTAATGAAATAATATTTTCCTAGGAATTATATAATAAGACATGAATACATAATGTAATTTATTTGCTCAGTTTAATTTCTATAAAAGAGATCTCTACTTTTGATTTTTTATTGTGGTAATGACATAATTGATGGGAATTGATATTATTTTCCGAAGATACTTTCATAAGAAATATTTATATATAATTCAATATCCTTTTTAAAATTCAATAATCGATTTATGTGATATGGGAAGGTAATAAAGTTATTCTAGATTAAAATAAGATTTATCTTGGTTAAATCCTATAAACAAAACCAAAAACCAAATTTTGAGAAACATATATCCATGTGGAAAACGAAATATATATGAAAATTTATTTATATGATGTAAAAATAATTACACCAAATTTCAATATATAACCCCATTTTTAACCAAAATTATTCTTGGTCTTTGACTATTTAAAAAACTCATAATTTCTCATAAATAATATTGTAGTGTTGGAAGAATATGTCATGGGAGTGTCAAACTATGTGTGTTACAAGGCTCAAGGTCATGTACCTAGTGATTATTGTGTTCATCTTAGTGGGTCTTTTTCAGAGTTATTTAACTAATTTTACTCTATTCTAGAGTCACACCATTTTTTATTATATAAATAGGGATGTATGTTTTAGAAAATAGTCAACATATACTCTAAAAAAATTGGATGAAATTTTACTATAATGTGACTCATCCTTATAATTTTTAATTGACATATCCTTGGAAACATATTTATGAATATACTTAGGGATATCCCTAACGTTTTCTCATCATCATTTATAGAGGTAAACTAAACTATCCTATGATTCTAACTATAATGGAACTAATATCTCATGCATATATTTAGAAACTTTTTATATGAGTGTTCATTACAATACAAAAATCCTCATTTATTTATAATATTTTCATAATCTCCCAAAAATATATACCCGCATAGTACTCTTCTAAGACATACCATACACAAAAAAATTCATTGTAACATTGGGAAATGAATTATAAGAAAGGGTATGATCAAATTATTATTAAGGGTAAAAAATAGTGATATCAAAAAATCATGAGCATAAGAGTGTAATAACATTATAATAACATTTGAATACAAATATATATATATAATATAACAATGTTTTTAGTAATGAAATATATCGTTGTATTTTATAAGAAATTTATAATAAACAAATTAGAGAACCTGAACCATAAAAACACAACATAGGAAGAAAACATATATTTTTGGGGAAACATAAACATATAATGTAATTTCATCAGTATTCAAGGATCATTTTCAAAAATATCATAGTGGAATGTGTCTAATCCCAAAACCATCATTGTATTCATGTATCAATCCCAAAAATATCACAGTAGACAAAGTCCCATAGTGTTCTGGGTTCCCTAGACATTTCAATAATAACAATTTGAGGATATATCAATCTATACATAATTCAATGGTGGAAGATAATGGTCCCAATTTTCAAATACCAAAAATCACATGTATGTGTTCTAAAATATCATAAAATTTTCATAATATCATATGTAATAGAATGAAATGGTTTTCATTAAAATTTACTCAAAAAATTACAATTTAAAAGAAATTGGATTCAAAATCATTTTACCATGTAATCAAATCATAGAACAAGGTAAAAAGTAGGTTTCAAAATACTTTCATCATTGTATAACCCATTGAAGAGAAATTGGTTTCGTCAAAATATTTTCATCATAAATACAATCATTACAAGTAAATAATAATAGTTGTATATTTAGATCATATCACCATAAAAACATTAGAAAAATCTAATTATTTCATCTTATATGTAATAATATTTTTAAATAAAATTATTATTAACTTTTCATACTATAAATATCCATTCACTTAAAAGACTATTTTATATATTTTTGAATTCAAATATTATTTTTGAAATCATTCATCTTAAAAAATCCTTGAACACATATGACATAAGAATCATATAAAATAATTATCATTATCTTGGTAAATTTCCATTCATGTGGTGAATGTTAAAATAAATATTCCTTTATCATTTTTTGTAAAACATAAAATAGGATATGTTTCAAAAATGAAAGGATGTTTCTATTTGAAAAAAAATATTAAATTTCAATAATAATTAATAATTTCATCCCATAAAAATTTGGGGTACCTTAAAAAAGGAAAACAATTTGGGAAACCATGATTTTTAAAGAATAATTTGTTTTCAATGAAGATAATGATAAATAAAATTGTTCATAAAAAATTCTTTTTAACTGATTAATCCTTAAAGAGAGGAAAATAAATGAAAAACATATATTCTCATAACATAAACATATGAGAGAAAATAATAAAAATTCTAAGAGATGGTTTATAATATTTCATAAATGGAAGCATAAACATAGACAATCCTAGTAAATCAGGAGATTATATCATAAAAACATGAAAACATTGGAAAAAATGAATTTTATTCAAATTTAATGAAAGATCTTACAGTAGACATATAAATTTCAAAAACAATTTAGGATACAAATTATAAAATAAAGTAATGGGAAGTATAAAAACCACACAAAAACTAGACAGTTAATATGGCATGGGTTTTCCTGAAAAGAAATGAGATCGAAATATCAAACTATAAGTCTCAATGTCCTTAATACATGTTTAAAACATGAATATAACAAATAAATTTTTCTAAAAAATATATTAATTTAAAATTATTTTATATAATAAATTAAATTATTTATTTATGACCACTTATTATCCATTTATCAATAATTCGTTCTTAAAATCATGTTTCAAATAATAAATAATTTTTTCATGTATGTTTTTATTTTTGAGTAAATGTTCTAATACATTTATCATTGTTCCATTATATCAGTAACATTAAATATAAAATAAGTAAAATAAATATTCAATATATATTTAATAGTATTAATCTAACATATGTGAAGGTAGAAAATGAAATACACAATTCATAGGGAAGTTAGACCTTGTGTACCTTGAAATCAATTTTTATTTTCTATATGGATGAATAAAAGTATATTAAATAATATTTTACATTCATATATTCGATTTTATTTCATATATATCATGTATATTCATTAAACATTACCTTATTACTATCAATTCAAAGAGTTAGTTAAAAATTAATAACATCAAATCAAGAGGTGGTATTCTATCGTACTTATGAACAATGTAATTTCATAATCCAGATAATGTTATGTAAGAATTTTTATGTGATAAATTTATTTATGAGGTATAATTTTCTTAAAAATGACATATATATTAATTTAGTCTATTCTTATTACCAGGCATGCAAAAAAATGAAAAACACATCACATTGGTACGTGGGGTGTTTGTCCATCGTACACACAAGTGATGATATTTTTTTATAATTTATTCAGATGTAAGAAGAGATATGTGTAAATATAATTAAATATGTAGAAAAATTTATTAAATTTAACAAATAAACATTAAATAAATCATTACATGTTGCTGTGAGAGGTGGTGATCAAAAACAAATAACATCGATTTGTGAGATACTAGGCCAAAAAACAAAAGAATGATTATTTCATATCCTAGTTGATGGAAGAAGAATTTTATTTCTGTTATTAAATGACCATAAAAAATCTCATCACAATTAATATTCTTTGGATTATATATAATAATGGTTTCTATCTTTTTTTATGAGGAGGTGGTCTAAATAAAGTAAAACGCTCGGTTACAGATGTTACCCCTTCTTCATAAAATATCATTTACTTTTTAGAGAAAGAATCTCTAGGATTGATTTATAACAAACATATAGATTTTATGGTATGCATAAGTAATTAATGGATTTATTTTCACTTCTATTTGGAAATAAAATGGGTTTTTGATGAGTTAATAATATATGATACTTTGTGGTTTTTAATAAGTATGGTGGGGGAATACATGTTATTTTTTAAAGGAAAAACATGTACCCACGTTTTTCATAGGAAACAAGGTCAAAAAATATAGCATTATTAATAAAAAAAGATAAACTCTCAAATAATGGGCATAAAAGTTTTGTTGGACAAGTTTGGGTTCATTTTCAACACTTATCTTTCATTATACACATTTTAAATATAATCACTATAATTAATTGTTTTTATTTTTACTAATCATTGAGGTAAGAATTAATTTGAGACTATTATATAATAAAAATTATTATTATTCCAAATACATAATTTTTATGGAAAATTAAACTCACCGAAGTGGAAGGATTGAATTTATAATTAAACTTGTACACAAGATGAGATAACGGTTTTCCAAAAAGAAGGTTTCTAATTTTTTAATAGATTTTAAATAAAAAATATAATATAAAATTTATTACATTAAAATAAATTGGATTAATAAATAAATATTTGAACTAATTTTACATTTAAACATATCAAATATTAATTTATAAATTTTTCTGGTTTTTAAATTATATGTCATTTATTAATGAAAAAAAGTATTTTTCTATATTAATCTAAAAAGATATCTTATCCTAAAATTTTTTATAATTAAAACTATAATAATTGTATTATTTAAATTTTAATATTTAATTATATCTTTTAAATAAATTTTACGAATGATTTTAGATTAATGTTTAAATTTTTTTTCTCAATTTTCAAAAAAACTACATTTTAGAAATATATTATTTTAAATAATAAAAGATGATTAATACCTATAAAATAATTTTAAAACATGTATGATGAATGATAGAAAATTTCATTAATATATAAGAAATGAATATCCTTGATATAATTTTAATTTTTTTTAATTTAATAAGAAAATTTTTATATGTGTGTATAAAAATACTTTTTATAAAAAATATTTCCACACATTTTAAAATGTTTTTATTTTAATTTCTAATTTTTTGGTCCTGAAAAAATTATTTTTAATGCCCATGTGTAAATAATATATTTTTATAATTTTATTATTCAAATTTATATCCACCTTTCTAATATTTAGGGTATAACTAATTTATTAAATAATAGTATTTTAATAGTCTATCACAATTTGTTAAAGTCGGTTGTTGCATGTAATGCAATCTAAACTCATTGTTGATTATAATGTAAGAAATAGAGAAAACAAAAGTTATTTGATAAAAAAAATTAAAATATATCATATTAATACAATATCAATTTAACTTCTATCAGTTGGAAGTTCCTTATTGGAATATAAAACATTATGATATAAAAACAACAATATACCTCTTCATGTTGTCCCACTAGATGTTTCCATTAATATATTAATACATAATAAAGATTACTAAATTAACGGTGGAGGGTGAGATATTTTAATCATTAAAAAGTCCCCAAATCATTCATTGGTCTTATGAGAATCATATTAGTGTTCCTAATTTTATAATTCCATCTTCATCAATGTAAAACTCTAGAAAATTCATTTCCTTCATCTAGATAAACTCATCACCTTTCTCAGACTACATGATCCTCGAAAAAATATGTGTTGGAGAAAATATTCATGTAAGGTGGGAATAAGATCAATTTTTTTATGTATATTCTATTTATGTGTAATAACATTGGATCTGTAAAGACCCGTAAAATTCAAGGGAAATTTTTTCTTAATTTTCGTTGAAATTTTACAAGAACGCAGTTTCAGACGGCACCTAATTCTGAGGCCCGGTGTGCCCGGAATTTCTATCTGAAGCTTACCTCGGGTACGTTCAGTGAACGAACGAGTGAGAATTTCTAACTTTTGAACCGGCGCCCGGAATCGAATTTCGAGGGCACCAATGGAACCGCAGCGCCGGTAATTGCTTAGGAACACCTGTTCCGGAGTTGCGTTTTCACGAGAGTTGATGATAAAAATTGTGGAAGGTTATTTTATAATTATTCTACAATTTTTATTATTTGTACTCTAAGTGTTTAGTTCTTGATGGAAGTTGGGTAACCACCCAACCTCCCTTGGGAGGTTATGAGGGTGGTGGGGCCCACACGAACCCCACCCCTTCATATCCTCTAACCCCTCTCAACTCCCATTAAATGTTGATAACTTATGTTTACTTAACGTATGGAATTAATGTGGTGAGTTAAATGTGGGTTTTTGAAATTCAAACCCATGAATTTTCATAAGGCTTGTTGTGTTAATAAAATAAGAAATGAGCTTATTTTATTTGTTGTTAGAGTTTTGTCGTTGAGAGATTTTGGGAAGAATATCTTCTTCTTGGATTAAGAACTCGAAGAACATCGGTCTCCATCGAAGAACGCCGAGTCCTCGAAGATCGACTCCGCGACATCGACTCGCGACGCGACATCTCTTTCCGCAATGGTTCTTCCACGACGCCGTTTCCGCAACACGACATCCTCCTTCCAAGTCACCTCTTTCCGCGACGGTTATACCGCGCTGTTTTCTCTTCGACGAACCTCCGAACAAACTCCGCTCTTGATACCAAGGTAGGGGTTTTATTTATTCATTTTGTTCGTGAATACCAACTTGACAATCATTGTGGATTAAAACCAATAGTTATCGAATAACGCGAGGGGGTCGGACCACACAAACACGGCCGACCCTCCTCCTTATTTCAAGTTGGTTCCTTTGTGGTTTGGTACTGGAAGGCGTGGTGCCGTAGCACCACGCAGAATCATGCGAAAGGAAATGTGTGGCACCATCGCGCCTCGCCGTGGAAAGAAGATCAAGGACGCGACGCCGTCGCGCCGCGCCACGAATTAATACAAGGACACGACTCCATCGCACCACGTCGGAGACACCTGAAAATACCATGGTCGGTACTGGGGCCGCGGCGGAGGGGCGCAGCGGAGCAAGGTGACCGGTGGCCGGAACGGGCCGCCGGCGTCGGATCTGGAAGGGGACTGGCCATCGCCGGTCCCGTTTAGAAAGAACCGGCCGGCCAGGTTGGGCCGGTCGGATAGGGAGGAGTCGGGGGAATTAATTCCCCTGGAGGGACATAAATGCGACACCAATTAAGGGGCCGCGGTTACAGAAAACCGGGGGGGGGGGGGGGCAGTGTCGGGTCGACCCGGTTCGGACCGACCGGGGGGTCTCAGGCCGGGTCGGTCCGGGTCAGAAACCCCCGTTTCCAGACCTTTTTGTTCATTTGCTCATAACATGAGCTACGGGCCTCCAAACGACGCGCCGTCAGTAGCGATGCAATCCATGGATCGAGATGATCCTGTGTGGGTCTGATCTTGTGTGGGTCTTTGCGTGGGTTAGTACCTATTGATCTTTTGTGGGTCTGACGACATAGATGGATCAGTGATCATCTCTACCGTCTTTTGAAGAAGTATACATGTGTGGCTGAATCCTGTTTGCTTTCCTGTGTGGATTGTGTTGTGCTATCGTGTGGATTACGTTTTTCATTCCTGTGTGGAATACGTATACTTTCTTGTGTAGACTGGTTTGTACTTGGTCTCGGAGGTTGGAGCGTTTGGAATTGATGACTTAGGTATATTTATGGGCATATTCCTAAGCAGTGTCAGTTGTTACTTCGTGATTGTATCTTTCCTTTATGGTTTATCTTTTGTGGATTTTGGGAGACCTTCGGGGGTCTCAGGGTCCCTACTGAGTAGCTTATAATCACCCCTGCACGGGCTATGACCGCACTACGCTGTGTTGGTTGCAGATGATGGACAGCGTTGATCATGGTTGAGGTTGCAGAGTAGGACGGTACCTGGAGGTGGACCACTGGGCAGAACATACTCAGAGCAGACGGCGGGACCCGAGGAGCAATGGAGTTATTTGTACACACCCTTCAGTTGGGATTTCCAGTGGACAGCTCGGCATTGCAGCTTTACTTTACAGTTGTTGTTTTCCCTTTAGAGTTGTACTTTACTTTCAGTTTGGGTTTGTATACTGGCCCATTTACATTTTCCGCACTTTCAGTTGTACCAGCTTTTACTTAGTGTTTAATTATTCTGTTGCTTACTCTGTGGTGTTTGTTTACTTTAAAAAGGAAATGCCTTCCATTTTACCGGGATTTTACACCTTGGTGCTAGTCGCCAGCCCCTTGCCTATGGAAGGCGGGCTTGGGGTAGTCACGGCACGGGCCCCGAGGATGGGTCGTGACAAATTCGAATCAGAGGAGTTCGGTTCTACCGCGAAATATGATCTTTTTCTATGTGAAGCAATAGTGTTTAGTGTATTGGGTGTGGTTATCAGTTTAGGGAGTCCAGTGTTGGTGCGGCGGCCGATATATCCATACACCAGGACCCTAACTTCTGATTTCTGACTTAATGCACGAAAACATTGATTGCATGTGTGTTTCATGTTTTCATTGTTAATACTTTGTATTAGCTTTTCAGGTATACTGTTCTGACCATGGCGCACCTGTTTCCTTTTAAGGATGGCCCCATGATGGCAACCAGCTAGGGTTCCGAGAGACGAGCATGACGACAACCCACCGAGCGACGAGGCCTCGGTGCAGGGCCCGTTGTCAGTAGTGGCACCAGCGGTAGCCTTATCCACCGATGTTTCCAGCCCCAGCTGCTGACGATGCACGTCGCCTTAGTGCACTACATGAGTTCCAGCGCCAGCAACCACCCAGGTTCCGTGGGGAGACAGACCCCCAGGCATCTGAGGACTGGCTGGAGGCAGTGGTGCATGTTTTTTGGTTAGTGAGGACGCCAGCAGACCTTATGGGGATCCTCGCAGCGCGCCTACTGCACGCGGCAGCGGGAAGATGGTGGATCTTGATGCTCCAGGTGCACGATGAGGCATCTCAACTCTGGAGAGACTTTGATAGGATCATCCGCTCAGAGTTTTTCCTAACCACCCTCCGTGCAGTGTGCATCCAGGAGCTTCTTTAGCTGCGGCAGGGCAGCATGACGGTCGCCCAGTACTCGACAAGATTTACCGATCTCTCGCGCAACTCTACAGACATAGTACGAGACCCATTATTCTAGGCCCGGACCTTTAATAAGGGATTGAGACACGAGATAAGGGCATCGCTGATCTCCCTCAGCATTCCGACTCAGAGAGGAGTACTGGAGCGGGCCCTTTTGATCGAGAGCTTTCTTGCTGAGTCTACACGAACGCCGAGACCCACTGCAGGGTGTCACGTAGCAGAGTCTTCTGCAGTAGGTAGTCGACGGATGACTCTTGGGTCCAGGCAGACCAGAACCTCAGGCAGACGACCTCAGGACACTGGCTCAGCATTGCGGGGCACACAGCGTGGAGCCAGTCTTTCAAGAGGCAGGCAGTGCTACTCATGCGGCGGGCAGGGCCACATGGCTCGTGATTGCCCATCCCGCCGTGCCGAGGAGCAGCAGACGGTTGAGGGACCACCGAGGCAGAGGCAGAGGGTCGACCATGGCGGTCCGCATAGAGGAGGCAGATGAGGCAGAGGAGCTGGCCAAGCAGCAGGTGGTGGGCGACGCTTTGAGGCTCTACCACCACCACCACCAGGAGGTCCACCCTGACCACAGGGAGCTGGCGGGCAGAGACAGGCACAACTCTAGGCAGTGGAGGCCTACGACCACGGTGCAACCGAGATGATTCGAGGTACTATCTGTGTCTATTCCACCCATGCTGCAGTACTAATAGACAGAGGAGTGATTCACTCGTTCATAGCCGCTTCCCTTATTCGGAGCTCGGAGATTTTGACAGAGCCGTTGGCTCAATCCTTACGGCTGGAGACTGTAACACCCCAAGCTTCTACGGTACACTTCTCTTTGAATAATGTGATAGCGTGTGTTGTACGCAACACCGAGTTCTAACACACCATAACTAATCAAACTAGCCGTTATGAATAGTAATAACTACTTTTTGAAATTATATATATTTTATATTTGAAAATGGACTTCATTTTTGGATTCGGAATATCGAATTTAGCCTAAGGTGAAATTTTGGTACATTTCGGATAACTTTCATATTTTGATGAATAGTGAAAATTACTAAGTTTTAATTAAAAACAATTTTTTTAATCAAAATAATTAATAGTGATAAATTATGAATTTGAGTGGTTTTAAAGTATATTTAGAATATATTTTTACCATTTAATATAATGTTGGTCATTGGACATAATTTTACAATTAAACCGAACATAAACGAGTGTCAATCTTTTGATAGTTATTACCTCTTAAAAACACGGTTTTTGTTTTGACAGCGGGAATTAATTTTAAATTAATTTCTGCCACTTCTGTGTTTTGAATTTAGGAAAATGGATTCCATATTTTGAATCAGGATGTTCAAATTGTGTAAATAGGTAACTTTTATTTTTAGACATTTTGAATAGTTACTGTGGTAAATATTTTATTTACCATGGTTAAAGGGTAAATCCTGTAAATAAGGGTTAAAAAATAATATTATAATAATACAAAATTACCCTAAAACGCGTCCTAACCTTATTGGTGGACACATACCCGACCATGGGAATCCTTGGGTCAATTTGGGGACCCCTTGGAGCCACTTGTATGTGGTAGGGACACATTATATTGATAAAGTTAAAATAAAAATAAAAATGGCATAAGCTTACATCTTTTAGAAAAACAATTTTTACATAGGGTTATACATGTTGGATTTTAGATTATAAATATTCATTAGAAATCTAAAAATATTTCCTACATGATGATATTTTATTTATAATTTTTAGACATCAAATAAGTTAAATTATTAATGACACAATAATGATGCAATGTTTACCTCATTAATAAATCATTGAAATAAATAATATTATAATGATTAAAATATTATCTAAAACCTGTCCAATTCTTATTGGTTGATGTTATTTACAATATTAGTCATCTTATCTTCGACCTCAATGATTTTTGGACCATTATAAACCGAATATAATTATATTATAAAGTAATACTTTCACTCTTTCCTAAAGAGCCCCTCCTCTCCCTTATAAAAGGAGACCACTTCTACTCATTCCTCACACCTCTAAAGCCACTTGGCTCGTCCAAACACTTCCCAAATAAGCTCCCCACATCCCTCTCCTCCTCCTTGAAGTTTCCCCTTAGGCAGAAAGCATTTCAACAAGTCCTTTGGTTCCAACCAAAGTGAGTTACCTAAATTAAAGGTAACGATTTCTCTTAAATTATTTTCATTTATTTTGCTTCTTCAACCCCCAAACTCTTTTTATTTCCTTTCTTTTGTAACAACACCAGTATCCTCAATATACTAGGATGTTGTTATAAAAAGGATTCAAACTACACATACACACAACTCCATCTAATGGATGATGAACATAATGTTTCTGTGGATGGCAAACTAACGCCTCACGAAACGATGATTGTTCAAATACATATTACCGCCTCTCATGGTGGCCATTATGATGGCACTGTAATTAAATATGATATTAATGATATATATTTTATATATAAGCTTCTGTAATTCCATTTTATTTCATACCATTATTCGTTTCATGTTGTATATACATACGATAATTTCATTTGAGGTAGTGCGGACTACCGGCCCCTTAAAATGATATGACTCGTTCATACCACACATGGAACGTATAAAGGATGGTGTTAATGAACTTAAGTAACATATATAAAATATTATATTATACTGGAATAGTAATATACCTATGTATCATTTGGATTCGATTCTTTTAAAATAAAAATTAAATGGAAATAGCGTTCGTGCGTACGTACGGACTACCGTCTCCACGAACGCGATGAGATTCATTCTCCATCGTATCCATTCAAGTATAATTATCATTTAATGATTTAAAAATGATGTTTAAGGACTTGATATCATTCTGGATATGAATAAGATACAACAAACATGACTTATGTAACAAAACATATAAAGAAAATGAGTAAGTTAACACCCGAAACGACGATAATACTAAGATATTATTATCAAATCAATATTAAAAGATCATATATGATATCATATTAATGTATATGATTCTTGTATAATTTAGTAACAATTATTTCACTATTATACAGGAGGTTAACCTACCCCAACCAAGGAAAAGTACAAGGTAAGGGTTTACTTTACAACCTCTTCATTATCCAAAGTTGTTTATACGTAATAATCTACTGGGATCTCTTTATCATCCACATCCATGTTACTTAAAAATGCATTTCAAAACATTTTTACTATTTACTAGAATATGAGTTAAAGTCATTTATACACTTTTTGACTTTTATAAGTGGTTTATAAAGGAATCTTTCGGTCGTATTCAAAACAAGGTCATTTTTAACCTTTTCGACAGAATTGAGGTAAGACTGTTTTTTTTAACTTATACGGCGGGTGCGGTTATTTTCCGCCATTATAAAATCGTCGAAGCTTTCCATACAAGCTTATAAGAATATTTTCAAAGAAAATGTTTTATTTTATATGGACCTTAAATGATTTCAAAATAAAAGGAGATACTTCTTTAAAAAGAGTTTTGATTTCATCTATGTCAACATCCTTTGAGGGATTTTAAGATTATTTGAAGTTGATTTATTATGATACAAAACTTCTATATTGTATTGAAGGTTTTGTGATATGTTTGACTGTGGATGTGCAATTTTTATACCATTCATAGTTTATGGTGAAATTATTGACATTTCGTATGCTAGTTTTAATACGAATGTTTATGTTATGTTTAAACCTTTTCATATGGGAATGCATTGGACTTAATAAGTGACGGGTGGAGCCCGCTATAGCTCCTCGATGCATCGGTAGGTCTCATGAGACAAACTAGTGTCTTGGCACAAGGCCTTGAAAAAATATTATTTGTAGTCTTGGCACGAGGCCTTGGCTATGTGGTTATGATAGTCTGGCATTATGCATTCCAACATTATGAAAGTGGTTATTGATATTGCATGTGATTATTCGATTAGTAGAATATCCATGTGAATAAGTAAATGGCATTATTTCATTTTACTTTTGCCATACTATGTTGAAGTTCAATTTTAAAAGGCTTTTGTTTTAGTAATTCATTGCCTTAAATGTTTATGATTATTTGAAATGTTCCGCTGTATTGTTATCCTTACTGGGCATTTGAGCTCACCCCTTTTCTATGTTTTATTTTCCCCAGGTAGTGAAGAAGTAAATTATGAATGACTTGCAGGGATATTATGAAGGGTTAATAGTGTGGATATGAAGACTTTGTTGTTGTAGTAGTTTTTCACTTTGAAATGTAATGTAAAACTTTATGATTATATCTAGTGTTTCCAAGACTACTAAACCAATCGGTCTTTCGGGATTTGATCTTTCTTGTGATCATGCCAATGTTATGTAATAATGCACTGACTCTAGGTAGCTGGGATCGGGGCGTTACAGTTGGTATCAGAGGAGGTTTAGTACAAACCTTGGAAACTAGATTAAGATAAACTCTGATTAGAGCACGTAGACCTAAGATGAACTTTGAGGATTAGTATAGAAGAACTTCCTAGAATTTTGGTATTGTAGAGATTTTGTGAGTTTTCTGAGCAATACATCCCTGTCTGGATACGAGCAGGTAGAGGCGGCTCTGGCACAGATATACCTAGGGGTAAAACCCGAAAACACCGCTTTGAGCTAGACTCGAACGGGAACTGGTGCACGACAACGGGCCTTGCTGCACTCTTGGTTACGACACTCCCGGGGGATATGCTTAGGATAACTCTCATTTTCTTTACAAATCATTTTGAAGGGATTATGAGTATATACTTCCTCAAAGAAAACATTTTTATGATTATGGATTATATCCATAAATAGTTCAATTTATGTTAAGTGTTTTATAAGTATGGGATTATGTATTTTGATTCATAAACTGATCTAGTTTATGCCATTGTTTAGAAATGGCACCTAGTGGAAGAAATGGAAACCGTATCAATGCACGCACTCCATGTAGGGATTGCCCTCCTGCTCAAGATAATTATAGTGGGGCTGGTGATGCAACTGGTGCTGATCAGCTAATCACCATACTGGGACAACTTACTCAGGTTATGAATAATAACCTTACCCGTATGGAGCACCCTGATCCGCAACGTGGAGGATCAATGTTAGATCGATTCATGAGGCAACAACCACCAACGTTCAATGGGAATACAAATCCCTTAGTAGATGAGCAATGGATATTTTCCCTAGAGAAAATATTTCAGGCTTTGGGGAGCAGTGAAAGGGAAAAAGTTATCATGGCAGTTTACCGCCACACTGGAGATGCTGATCAATGGTGGTCATTGATTCAGAACATGAAGGAAGATGATGAAGTATCAAATATGGAATGGAGGGAGTTCAACGATCTGTTTTTAGAAAAATACTTCCCTCGCGACCATCGAGCAGATATGGAAAGGCAATTTCTGAGTCTGAGACAAAAGGAGGATGAGAATGTCACAAAGTATGAGGCTAACTTTACAAGGTTAGCGAGGTACGCTGGTGATTATATTCGTAACCCAAGAAGTAAGATTGATCGTTTCCTTGATGGGTTAAAACCATTTCTCCGTCGAGCGTTAGTCTCACAATCCTTTTCATCGTACGAAGACATTGTCTCATGTGCTATCAAGACCGAAAAGGAATTCTCTAAGTCTTATGACTTTAAAGCAAAGAAAGAGAAGAAGAGACCTGCTGATCAATCTGGGAATGGAAATAAGGGGAAGAAGGGAAAGGTTGAATATCCATCTTGTGGTAAATGCGGGAAGAAACATCCTGGTACTTGCTTAAAGGGAATGGGAGTCTGTTACAAGTGTGGTGAAAAAGGCCACCAAGCTCATGATTGCAAGGGGAAGAAGGAAGCTACCAACGTTCAGTGCTACAATTGCAGGGAGATGGGGCATTATGAAAATGCATGTCCTAAGCGTCAGGAGAACATACCTCAGAAAAGGCCAAGGGATCAAGGCCAGACTTATGCTATCACTATTGCTGAGGTAGAAGCTCTGAAAGACGTGGTGGCAGGTAATTTAATGGTTTCCTCAAGTTTAGAAAATGCATTATTTGATTCTGGATCATCGCATTGTTTCATATCTTCCCAGTTTGCTAAGAAAATTAGATATATCCAATTTGATTTAATAAGGGAGTTGTCAGTTAAAACTCCTAAGGGAAGTATCGTTGCAACAATGTTTTGTGAATCAGTCCCCATTAGAGCACATAAATTTTCTTTATCTGCTGATTTCATCGTCATACCTATGATTGAGTTTGATATAATCCTCGGTATGGACTGGCTTTCGGACTATGATGCGAAGATTTATTGTAAGAAGAAAGAGGTTACGATTCTTGATGATAATGATAAGGAGCACCTTATTTTTAGAGCAGAATCGTCACCACCTAATTCTTATTTAGATCCACCCCCAGTAGCTCAACATAATTCAATTATTGGGGAGGAAGAGAATGAAATAACTGTCGGTGAGGAAAGGAATGTTCAAATAGAGGATGTACCTGTTGTGAAAGAATTTGTAGATGTATTTCCGGAAGATTTACCTGGACATCCTCCAGAACGAGAAGTTGAGTTTTCTATTGATTTGATTCCTGGATCAAGGCCTATATTGAAGACCCCTTATAGAATGGTCACTGTAGAGTTATTCGAACTAAAGAAACAACTAGAGGAATTGAGTAATAAGGGATTTATTCGCCCTAGTGTTTCTCCATGGGGAGCCCCTGTTCTTTTTGTTAAAAAGAAAGATGGATCTATGAGGTTATGTATCGACTACAGGGAGATCAATGCTATAACGATAAAGAACAAGTATCCCCTACCTCGTATTGATGATTTATTTGACCAACTGCATGGAGCTCAATACTTTTCAAAGATTGAACTTCGATCTGGTTACCATCAGTTGTGTGTGAAGAAGGAAGACATTCCGAAAACAGCATTTCGAACCAGGTACGGGCATTACGAGTTTACTGTAATGCCGTTTGGATTGACTAATGCACCCTCTGTATTCATGGATCTAATGAATAGAGTTTTCAAGGAGTATCTCGATGAATTTGTGGTGGTATTTATTGATGATATCTTGGTATACTCCAAAACCTACGAAGATCATGAAAATCACTTGCGCATTATCTTGAAGACTCTGAGGAGGCATGAATTATATGGGAAGTTTAGCAAGTGTGAATTCTGGCTTCAGGAGATTTCTTTTCTTGGCCATATTGTCTCGAAATATGGAATCTCTGTTGATCCTTCTAAGACCAAGGCAATCCAAGAATGGCCAGCACCTACGAGTATAACTGAGGTACGCAGTTTTATTGGTCTGGCAGGTTATTATCGAAGTTTCGTCCAGAATTTTTTCCCGATTGGCTAACCCATTAACGAAGCTCACACGTAAAGGGGTTAAATTTGTTTGGACAAAAGAGTGTGAAGAATGTTTCGAAGAACTGAAGAGAAGATTAGTCAATGCTCCTATATTGACTCTACCATCGGGGAATGATGGGTTCGTTATTTATAGTGATGCATCGAAGAAAGGACTTAGCTGTGTCCTTATGCAGAATGATAGAGTTATTGCCTATGCATCACGACAGTTGAAAATTCATGAACAAACCTATCCTACACATGATCTTGAGTTAGCAGCTGTGATCTTTGCTTTGAAGATATGGAGGCACTACCTCTATGGTGAAGAATGTGAGATTTATACTGATCACAAGAGTTTGAAGTATATTTTCTCACAAAAAGAACTCAACATGAGGCAAAGGAGATGGCTTGAATTACTCAAGGATTATGATTGTACGATACACTACCACCCGGGGAAGGCAAACAAGGTGGAAGATGCTTTGAGTAGAAAAGACCATGGAGTTTTGAACAATATGAGAATTGAAAGGGATCCAATTTTCATGGATCTAGTGAAGATGGACATGGGAATAACCAGGGAAGGTGAAACATTAATGCTTTTTCAAATGGTTGCCAAACCATCTTTACTAGAAAGGATTAAGAGTTCTCAGACTGATGATGAAGAATTCCAAAAGAAGATTAAAGCTGCGAATGATGGGAGATTGAGAGACTTTGTGTATGAAGATGGAATTTTGAAATTCGGGAAGAGACTTTGTGTTCCCAATATACCTGATCTAAAAAGGGAATTGCTGGATGATGCTCATAGTTCCAATTTCTCTATACACCCTGGGAGCACCAAAATGTATAGAGATTTGAAGGAACATTTTTGGTGGGACAACATGAAGAGGGAGATTGCTGATTTTGTGTCAAGATGTATGGTTTGCCAACAAGTGAAAGCTGGAAGGCAACAGCCAGGAGGAGTCATGCAACCTCTTCCCATACCGGAGTGGAAATGGGACAATGTTACGATGGACTTTGTCATGGGGCTACCAAAGACTCCTAGAAGGAACGATGCAATATGGGTTATTGTTGATCGTCTTACCAAGACAGCACATTTTCTTGCTATAAGAGAAGATCTACCCCTGGAACGTCTAGGAAGACTATATATTAATGAAGTTGTGAGACTTCATGGATTACCCCTATCGATTATTTCTGATCGTGATCCCCGTTTTACTTCAAGATTCTGGAAAAGTCTTCAGAAATCCCTGGATACTGAACTTCATTTGAGCACTGCTTACCACCCTCAGACAGATGGACAATCAGAACGGACTATTCAAACCTTAGAAGACATGTTGAGATCTTGCTCACTTGACTTTCATGGTATGTGGGATCAATATTTACCTTTGGTAGAATTTTCCTATAACAATAGCTTCCATTCGAGTATTCAGATGGCACCATATGAAGCGTTGTACGGAAAGAGATGTCGTACACCAACCTGTTAGGATGACGTTGGTGAAAGAAAACTTGTAGGCCCAGAACTGGTGGAGGAAATGGTGGAAAAGGTGAAATTAATCCAAAATCACATCAAAGCAGCTCAAAGTAGGCAGAAGAGCTATGCCGATAATCGAAGGAAGGATTTGGAATTCCAAGTCGGTGATCATGTTTTTCTGAAGGTATCTCCGTGGAAGGGAGTCATACGTTTTGGTAAGAAAGGTAAATTGAGTCCCAGGTACATCGGACCTTTCGAAATTCTAGAACAAATTGGGGTTGTAGCTTATCGATTGGCAATGCCGCCAAGTCTCTCCAAAGTTCACGATGTGTTCCACGTATCTCTATTGAGGAAATACATGCCTGATCTGACGCATGTACTCACCTATGAGGAATTAGAACTGGAACCCGATCTGTCTTATTGCGAAGAGCCCGTCAAGATTCTTGATACGAGAGAACAAGTTCTAAGAAACCGGACGACGCGTCTGGTAAAAGTTTTGTGGAGAAATCATAAGATTGAAGAGGCAACGTGGGAACCCGAGGAACTTATGATGAAGAACCACCCGAGTCTTTTTATGCATTAATACCCTAGAAATTGCGAGGACGCAATTATTTGAAGGGGGGAGAATGTAACACCCCAATCTTCTACGGTACGCTTCTCTTTGAATAATGTGATAGCGTGTGTTGTACGCAACACCGAGTTCTAACACACCATAACTAATCAAACTAGCCGTTATGAATAGTAATAACTACTTTTCGAAATTATATATATTTTATATTTGAAAATGGACTTCATTTTTGGATTCAGAATATCGAATTTAGCCTAAGGTGAAATTTTGGTACATTTCGGATAACTTTCATATTTTGATGAATAGTGAAAATTACTAAGTTTTAATTAAAAACAATTTTTTTAATCAAAATAATTAATAGTGATAAATTATGAATTTGAGTGGTTTTAAAGTATATTTAGAATATATTTTTACCATTTAATATAATGTTGGTCATTGGACATAATTTTACAATTAAACCGAACATAAACGAGTGTCAATCTTTTGATAGTTATTACCTCTTAAAAACACGCTTTTTGTTTTGACAGCGGGAATTAATTTTAAATTAATTTCTGCCACTTATGTGTTTTGAATTTAGGAAAATGGATTCCATATTTGGAATCAGGATGTTCAAATTGTGTAAATAGGTAACTTTTATTTTTAGACATTTTGAATAGTTACTGTGGTAAATATTTTATTTACCATGGTTAAAGGGTAAATCCGGTAAATAAGGGTTAAAAAATAATATTATAATAATACAAAATTACCCTAAAACCTGTCCTAACCTTATTGGTGGACACATACCCGACCATGGTCATCCTTGGGTCAATTTGGGGACCCCTTGGAGCCACTTGTATGTGGTAGGGACACATTATATTAATAAAGCTAAAATAAAAATAAAAATGGCATAAGCTTACATCTTTTAGAAGAACAATTTTTACATAGGGTTATACATGTTGGATTTTAGATTATAAATATTCATTAGAAAGCTAAAAAGATTTCGTACATGATGATATTTTATTTATAATTTTTAGACATCAAATAAGTTAAATTATTAATGACACAATAATGATGCAATGTTTACCTCATTAATAAATCATTGAAATAAATAATATTATAATGATTAAAATATTATCTAAAACCTGTCCAATTCTTATTGGTTGATGTTATTTAGAATATTAGTCATCTTATCTTCGACCTCAATTATTTTTGGACCATTATAAACCGAATATAATTATATTATAAAGTAATACTTTCACTCTTTCCTAAAGAGCCCCTCCTCTCCCTTATAAAAGGAGACCACTTCTACTCATTCCTCACACCTCTCAAGCCACTTGGCTCGTCCAAACTCTGCCCAACTAAGCTCCCCACATCCCTCTCATCCTCCTTGAAGTTTCCCCTTAGGCAGAAAGCATTTCAACAAGTCCTTTGGTTCCAACCAAAGTGAGTTACCTAAATTAAAGGTAACGATTTCTCTTAAATTATTTTCATTTATTTTGCTTCTTCAACCCCCAAACTCTTTTTATTTCCTTTATTTTGTAACAACACAAGTATCCTAAATATACTAGGATGTTGTTGTAAGAAGGATTCAAACTACACATACACACAACTCCATCTAATGGATGATGAACATAATGTTTCTGTGGATGGCAAACTAACGCCTCACGAAACGATGATTGTTCAAATACATCTTACCGCCTCTCATGGTGGCCATTATGATGGCACTGTAATTAAATATGATATTAATGATATATATTTTATATATAAGCTTCTGTAATTCCATTTTATTTCATACCATTATTCGTTTCATGTTGTATATAAATACGATAATTTCATTTGAGGAAGTGCGGACTACCGCCCCCTTAAAATGATATGACTCGTTCATACCACACATGGAACGTATAAAGGATGGTGTTAATGAACTTAAGTAACATATATAAAATATTATATTATACTGGAATAGTAATATACCTATGTATCATTTGGATTCGATTCTTTTAAAATAAAAATTAAATGGAAATAGCGTTCGTGCGTACGTACGGACTACCGTCTCCACGAACGCGATGAGATTCATTCTCCATCGTATCCATTCAAGTATAATTATCATTTAATGATTTAAAAATGATGTTTAAGGACTTGATATCATTCTGGATATGAATAAGATACAACAAAAATGACTTATGTAACAAAACATATAAAGAAAATGAGTAAGTTAACACCCGAAACGACGATAATACTAAGATATTATTATCAAATCAATATTAAAAGATCATATATGATATCATATTAATGTATATGATTCATGTATAATTTAGTAACAATTATTTCACTATTATACAGGAGGTTAACCTACCCCAACCAAGGAAAAGTACAAGGTAAGGGTTTACTTTACAACCTCTTCATTATCCAAGGTTGTTTATACGTAATAATCTACTGGGATCTCTTTATCATCCACATCCATGTTTCTTAAAAATGCATTTCAAAACATTTTTACTATTTAGTAGAATATGAGTTAAATTCATTTATACCCTTTTTGACTTTTATAAGTGGTTTATAAAGGAATCTTTCGGTCGTATTCAAAACAAGGTCCTTTTTAACCTTTTCGACAGAATTGAGGTAAGAATGTTTTTTTAACTTATACGGCGGGTGCGGTTATTTTCCGCCGTTATAAAATCGTCGAAGCTTTCCATACAAGCTTATAAGAATATTTTCAAAGAAAATGTTTTATTTTATATGGACCTTAAATGATTTCAAAATAAAAGGAGATACTTCTTTAAAAAGAATTTTGATTTCATCTATGTCAACATCCTTTGATGGATTTTAAGATTATTTGAAGTTGATTTATTATGATACAAAAATTCTATATTGTATTGAAGGTTTTGTGATATGTTTGACTGTGGATGTGCTATTTTTATACCATTCATAGTTTATGGTGAAATTATTGACATTTCGTATGCTAGTTTTAATACGAATGTTTATGTTATGTTTAAACCTTTTCATATGGGAATGCATTGGACTTAATAAGTGACGGGTGGAGCCCGCTATAGCTCCTCGATGCATCGGTAGGTCTCATGAGACAAACTAGTGTCTTGGCACAAGGCCATGACAAAATATTATTTGTAGTCTTGGCACGAGGCCTTGGCTATGTGGTTATGATATTCTGGCATTATGCATTCCAACATTATGAAAGTGGTTATTGGTATTGCATGTGATTATTCGATTAGTAGAATATCCATGTGAATAAGTAAATGGCATTATTTCATTTTACTTTTGCCATACTATGTTGAAGTTCAATTTGAAAAGGCTTTTGTTTTAGTAATTCATTGCCTTAAATGTTTATGATTATTTGAAATGTTCCGCTATATTGTTATCCTTACTGGGCATTTGAGCTCACCCCTTTTCTATGTTTTATTTTCCCCAGGTAGTGAAGAAGTAAATTATGAATGACTTGAAGGGATATTATGAGGGGTTAATAGTGTGGATATGAAGACTTTGTTGTTGTAGTATTTTTTCACTTAGAAATGTAATGTAAAACATTATGATTATATCTAGTGTTTCCAAGGCTACTAAACCAATCGGTCTTTCGGGATTTGATCTTTCTTGTGATCATGCCAATGTTATGTAATAATGCACCGACTCTAGGTAGCTGGGGTCGGGGCGTTACAGAGACTCCTACGGGAGTAGACCCGATGATTACGCACTAGTGCCGGCAGTGTGAGCTTAATCTAGGAGGCGAGAGCTTCGGTAGTGATCTTCTTGTATCATCGTCGAGGCCTTACGACGTCATCTTGGGCATGGATTGGTTGTCTACGGTCCATCCACAGATTGACTATTTTAGGCGCAAGGTGCGATGTGTACGCACCGACGGGAGCAGGTTCACCTTCACCAGCGATAAGGGAGCCTTTGCAACACAGGATGGAATTCTGTGGAGGAGAGGACAACCCATCACTAATCAGTTGGCTAGCCACATTCTAGGAGCAGGTGACGTGCGAAGTCTTGGTTTTCCTGCAGTGGTGGATCAGATTGTGGACGTTTTTCCCGACGACGTTCCGGGGTTAACTCCTCGAAGAGAGGTATACTTTTATATTAACATGTACCCCGAGACGGCCCCGATATCGACTCCAGCATATCGGATGGCCCCCACCAAGCTTCGAGAGCTGCGGGTACAGTTGGAGGACTTGCAGGGAAAGGGGTTCATCTGACCCAGTGTTTCACCCTGGGCTTCCCCGATTTTGTTCGCCAAGATGGCAGACGGGAGCTTGCGACTTTGTGTCGACTATCATTTCCTGAAACAGGTGATAGTGAGGAACAAGTATCCGCTACCGAGAATTGATGACCTCTTTGATCAGCTCGAGGTAGCACGGTGGTTCTCGAAGACAGAACTCAGGTCAGGATATCATCAGCTCAGAGTTCGAGACGAGGACGTGTAGAAGACAGACTTCAGATGTCGGTATGGCCACTATGTGTTCTTGATTATTCCATTCGGCGTAACCAATGCTCCCATAGTATTCATGGCCCTCATGAACAGGATATTTCAGACATACCTCTATCGGTTTTTCGTGGTCCTCATCAATGACATTTTGATTTACTCGACGACTGAGGAGGAGCACCCCTACCACTTACGGGTTGTACTAGACACACTCCGAGAGCACCAGATTTATGGATAGCTCTCGAAGTGTCAGTTCTGGATACGTGAGGTCCACTTCTTGGGACACGTCATCTCTGAGGTGGGAGTTGCAGTGGATCCTGCGAAGATCGAGGCAGTGTTAGCTTGGGAGCCACCCGGGAGCATGATGGAGGTGCGGAGTTTCTTTGGACTAGCTGGATACTATCGGAGATTTTTGCCAGGCTTCTCCAGAGTTGAGGCACCACTCTCAGATTTTATGAAGAAGGTGAAACCCTTTCTGTGGTCAGAAAGATGTCAGTAGAGCTTCTAGGACCTGAGACAGAGATTGACCAGCGCACCTATCATGAGGTTGCCTTTGGAGGGAGTAGGGTACGTAGTCTACTACGATGCATCATGGACCAGACTCGGATGTGTCCTGATGCAGGAGCAGGCAGTGATTGCATATTGATCACGTCAGTTGAGGCCGCATGATCAGAACTACGCTACCCATGACCCGGATATAGCAGCAGTGGTCTTCGCCATGAAGACGTGGAGACACTATCTGATGGGAGAGCGCTTTACAATATTTTCTGACCACCAGTGTCTTAGGTACATCTTCTCACAGAAGGACCTGAACCTGAGACAGTGGTGATGGCTCGAGTTCCTCCATGACTATGACTTTGAGATAGTCTATACACTTGGGAAGGGGAACATGGTAGCCAATGCTCTTAGAAGGTGGACAGACATTCAGCTACTTGAAGAGGCGACAGACTAGCTAGCCACTTTGCAGATATCCTCTGTGGATAGAGATGGAGCAGCCTTCCTTCAGTCCCTCATAGTCACTCCTCCACAACTGCAGAGGGTCAGAGAGGCACAGAGTGGGGGACACTGACTGTGAGACACGGCATGCACAGATATCTTCAGGACAGGCACCTGATGGTTTCTCCTTTGGAGCAGAGCACGAAGTCCTTTTCAGAGGATGTACCTTGGTACCATTTGCATTACGGGAGGAGGTGCTGAGATAGTATCACACTTCTCATTTGGTGGAACATCCTGGAGTGGAGAAGATGAACCAAAATCTCAAATGAAAGAACTGGTGGCCGGGCATGAAGAAGGTTGTGGCAGAGTTCGTTTCTTGATGCCTAACCTACCAGCAGGTGAAGGCTGAGCACCAATTACCAGTAGTCTTGGTACAGCCCTTGGATGTTCCGGAGTGGAAGTGGGATGAAATATTTATGGACTTCGTGACTGGACTTCCACACACTTTCAGAGGTTACGACTCTATTTGGGTGATTGTCAACAGACTCACAAGTCGGATCACTTCTTACCCATCAGAGAGCAGGGCTCAGTGGAGAGCTTGGGATGACTTTACGCTCATGAGATTCTACAACTTCACGGTGTGCCATCTTCTATCGTCTCTGATCGAGATGCTCGCTTTACTTCCCAGCTAAGGAAGGGATTACAGGAGGAGATCGAGACACAGCTACGTCTGAGCACAAACATTCACCCTCAGACGGATGGTCAGATGAAGAGGACCATTCAGACTCTCGAGGACATGCTCCGTGCATGCGTCCTCATCTTTGGTCACTGCTGGGAGGACCACCTACCCTTGGTGGAGTTCGCGTACAACAACAGCTACCACTCCACCATCGGGATGGAACTATACGTGTCATTGTACGGACGACCTTGTATATCTCTTTTGTGCTAGACAGACCCTGGGGAGTAAGCACTTGTGGGACCGAAGATGGTCCAGGCCACAACAGAGAAGGTCCAGTTCATCCAGGAGCAGATGAGGACAGCTTAGAGCAGACAGAAGTCATATGCTGACAGGAGGCGGAGGCCACTAGAGTTTGAGGATGGTGACCACGTCTTCTTGCGTGTCTCACCTCGACGTGGATTACGGATATTTGGCTGAGGTGGCAAGTTATCTCCATGCTTCATCGGACCATTCCAGGTCTTCAGCAGGATTGGCGAGGTGGATTATCGCCTGGCTCTACCACCTCAGTTGCACCGGGTGCACGAAGACTTCCACGTATCTCAGATGAGGAGACACGTGCACGACCCGACACACATCATTGATCAAGGGGAGCATGACGTTGATGATGGGGCGACTTTTGCGGGAGGTCCCAGTGGAGATCGAGGATCGACAGGAGTGGCTCCTACGTGGATGGTCGATTCCTCTAGTGCGAATCAGATGGCAGCACAGGAACCTCTAGTTGAGCACTTGGGAGTGGGAGGCTCAGATGCGTGCTCAGTACCCACATTTGTTTCCCTAGTTTTCGATGTATCTTTACGGGGACATAAAGCCCTGAGGTGGGAGTATTGTAAAGACCCGTAAAATTCAAGGGAAATTTTTTGTTAATTTTATTTGGAATTTGACAAGAACTTAGTTTTAGACGGCACCTAATTCCAAGGCCCAATGTGCCCGGAATTTCTATATGATGTTTACCTCGGGTACGTTCAGTGAACGAATGAGCGCAAATTTATAACTTTTGAACTGGTACCCGAAATCGATTTCTGAGGGCACCGATGGAACCACAACGCCGGTAATTGCTTAGGAACACATGTTTCGGAGTTGTGTTTTCATGAGAGTTAATGATAAAATTTTGGAAGTTTATTTTATAATTATTCTACAATTTTTATTATTTTTACTCTAAGTGTTTAGTTCTTGATGGATGTTGGGTAACCAACCAACCTCCCTTGGGAGGTTATGAGGGTGGTGGGGCCCACACGAACCCCACCCCTTCATATCCTCTAAACCCTCTAAACTCCATTAAATGTTGATAACTTAAGTTTACTTAACTTATGGAATTAATGTGGTGAGTTAAATGTGGATTTTTGAAATTCATACCCTTGAATTTTCATAAGGCTTGTTGTGTTAATAAAATAAGAAAGGAGCTTATTTTATTTGTTGTTAGAGTTTTGTCATTGAGCGATTTTTGGGAAGAACATATTCTTCTTTGACTAAGAACTCGAAGAACATCGGTCTCCGTCAAAGAACATTGAGTCCTCGAAGACTGACTCCGCGACATCGACCCGCGACACGACGTCTCTTTCCGCAACGGTTCTTCTGTGACGTCGTTTCCGCAACGTGACTTCCTCCTTCCAAGTCGCCTCTTTCCGCGACGGTTATACCGTGACGTTTTCTCTTCAACGAACCTCCAAACACGCTCCGCTCTTGAAACCATGGTAGGGGTTTTATTTATTCATTTTGTTCGTGCATACCAACTTGACGATCTTCGTGGATTAAAACCAATAGTTATCGAATAATGCGAGGGGGCCGGACCGCACAAACACGGATGACCCTCCTCCTTTATTTCATGTTGGTTGCTTTGTGGTTTGGTACGGGAAGGTGTGGTGTCGTCGCACCACGCAGAATAATGAGAAAGGAACATGCGCGGCGCCATCGCACCCCACCATGGAATGAACATGAAGGACGTGACGTCGTCGCGCCGCACCGCGAATTAATACAAGGACGCGACGCCATCGCGCCGCGTCGGAGACACCTGAAAATACCGCGGTCGGTACTGGGGCCGCGGCAGAGGGACGCGGCGCCGTCTGGCCGTGCTGGACAACAAGGGCCACGGTGGAGCAAGGTGACCGGTGGCCGGACCGGGCTGCCGAC
This sequence comes from Viscum album, assembly GCA_963277665.1. Classification (NCBI taxonomy): domain Eukaryota; kingdom Viridiplantae; phylum Streptophyta; class Magnoliopsida; order Santalales; family Viscaceae; genus Viscum; species Viscum album. The sequence goes on from OY728156.1 coordinate 1,084,116,092, forward strand.
GTCAGATCTGGAAGGGGACCGGCCATCACCGGTCCCGTTGAGCAGGAACCGGCCGGCCAGGTCGGGCCCGGCCGGACATGTAGGAGCCGGGGGAATTAAATCCCCCATCTGGACATAAATTCAGCCCCAAATAAGAGGCCGTGGTTACAAAAAAACCTGAGGGGCAGCGCCCCCTCCCCCCCCCCCTCGAGCCCAAACAGCTCGGCCGTTTTGGCCGAGCAGCCGACCGGTGCGCCCGAGCGCGCGGGTCTCCGGACCGGGCCGCTGGGTCGGGCCGAGCCGCCAGGCCGGGCCACGCCCAAGCCGGGCCGCACCAGTCTAGGTTGACCCAGACCCAGGGCGGGTTGACCCGGTTCGGACCGACCGGGGGGTCTCGGGCCGGGTCGGTCCGGGCCCGAAACCCCCGTTTCCAGACCTTTTCGGTCCTTTGCCCATAACATGACCTACGGGCCTCCAAAAAACGCGCCATCAGTGGCAATGCAATCCTTGGATCGAGATGGTAGTTTCGGTATATCTCACTGAGGGTTTCAGAATACTTTGGGTACAGCCGGGTTGGTTCGTACATGAAACCAACCGGGCCCTCGGAGCGGAAACGCTCATATCTTGAGCTACGGACGTCCGATTGACGTTCCGTCAACTTTGTTGGTTTCCTCTTAGTTAGACAGATCCTTTGTCATACTCTACCCGAGGATTGGACACAGGTAGAGTATGGTCGGGTTGGTTTTGCCTTAAAAACAAACCGGGCCCCTGGGACGAAAAAGCCAATAACTCTCAGACCGGGCGTCTGATTGACGCGTCGTCTGTAACGTTGAGTTCTTGTTGACGATACGGAACTATTGGATACATCAACTCCGGACTATGTGTCAGTTGATTTATCATCCTCTCGGCTCGTGGAGCGGACCCTCCCGAATGAGCTTGTTGTGTGTGGGAACCCTGGAGCTGGCTGCGACTGCTACTGTGACGGCGATGACTGTACAGAGATCCTTAGTTGATTCGACGGTGACGACTACAACACTCAGTGATCCTATGTGGATCAGTGCTACCGATCCTGTGTGGGTCCGATTCTATGTGGGTCAGCGCTCAGTGGTTCTGTGTGAGCCATCGCCTACAGATCCTGTGTGGGTCTTTGCGGGGGTTAGTACCTATCGATCCTTTGTGGGTCCGACAATTTAGATGGATCAGTGATCATCTCTACCGTCTTTTGAAGAAGTATACCTGTGTGAGCTAAATCCTGTTTTCTTTCCTGGGTGGATTTTGTTGTGCTATCCTGTGTGGATTACGTTTTTCATTCCTATTTGGAATACGTATACTTTCCTGTGTGGACTGGATTGTACTTGGGCTCGGAGGTTGGAGCATTTGGAAGTGATGACTTAGGTATATGTATGGGCATATACCTAAGAAGTTTCGATTGTTACTTCGTGATTTTATCTTTACTCTGTGGTTTATCCTTTTTGGATTTTGGGAGACCTTCAGGGGTCTCGGGGTCCCTACTAAGTAGCTTATACTCCCCCTGCACGGGCTATGCCCTCACTACGTTGTGTTTTTTGCAGACGACGAACATCGTTGATCGTGGTTGAGGCTTGCAGAGCAGGACGGTACCTGGAGGTAGACCACTGGGTGGAACATACTCGGAGCGGACGGCGGGACCCGAGGAGCAGTGGAGCTATCTGTACCCACCAATAAGGTGGGATTTCTAGTGGACAGCTCGGCATTGTGGCTTTACTTTACAGTTTCTTTTTTCCCTTTAGAGATGTACTTTACTTTCAGTTTGGGTTTGTATACTGGCCCATTTACTTTTTCCGCACTTACTGTTGTACCAGCTATTACTTAGTGTTTACTTCTTCTGTTTCTTACTCTGTGGTGTTTGTTTACTTTACAAAGGCAATGACTTCCCATTTACCGGGATTTTACGCCTTGGTGCTAGTCTCCAGCCCCTGGCCTATGGAAGGCAGGCATGGGGTAGTCACGGCATGGGCCCCGAGGACGGTTCGTGACAGGATCATTTGGAATACATTCATGGATAGGATTGTAGGAACATTATACTCAGGATATCATAACCTTTTTTTTCTTTCCCTAAATGGTAAAATATTCAAAAATCATAATCCTTGAATTGATATAAACACCTTCATTGTTTAATAATATTTACATATCATGTAAATATATACATGTGGAATGTTTTATCTTTATATATATCAATATATTCTCTGTAGATATAATGACTCCAAATATTTAATGTGAAGATCACTACCACCAATTCTAGGTAATGTGTTAGGTAGTGATACTCATTCATAATTAATTGGTGGGAGGAAAATATAATCACTTTTTATTCTTGCACGAGTACACAACCCAATCATGTTTTCAATAAATCATTTTAAATTATAAATGTTTCCCCGCTAGTGGGTAATTTGAACACATGTTCAATGATTAGCCACTTCTTTTTTCTTATTAAAGAATTAATTATTTCCATCAATCCAAAACATATTTACTCCCATACATCTAAAATTGGATAGTGGGATTCAACATTGTTATATGTATCTTAAAAATCAATGATATTACCTAGATAATAAAATGAAATTGTGGATTTACATAACAGATATTGGTCTTTCACATTCATCAACTACCTTTATTTTTTTATGAATTCAAATATATCTCTTTTTTAGGGATTATATTTCCTATGAAAGTTAATTTATCAAATAAAAAAATATTTACTATAATGTTCATATACCTTTTCCTTCCACAAGTTCATTAGTGAAATATACAAATTTTCTTCATGTTTCCCCTTGACTTTGGAGTAGAAAAAAATTTTATTTTTAAAGAATAAAAATAATTTAACTATATAATACTTGAAGACTCATTTCATAACTTCAATAAGGATTTCTGGAGAATTAGTGTGTCCAAATACATTCATTATTAACTTATAGTTCCCATACCTTATATGAAAAAAACACTTAGGGTTATCCTCTACTAACTTTACATAATAATATCTTGACTAAATATAACAATTATATAAGTATATTACTCCACATAGCTAATAGAAAATATAAAAAATATACGGAAGAGAATACTAGTACATTTTTAGTTTTTTTAGATTCTGATAATCAATTAATGGACACATTTTCCCATCCATCATCATGAAAAAGCAGTTCGGTGCCCCACATATTGAATAAATTGGATGTATGAACCTTTTATTCAAATTCCCTAGTAATTATTTCTCCATATCCACATGGACAATATTATCCATTAAATATGAATAAATGGATATTGGAAGATTTCCATGTATTTTCTCTAATGAAAATTCACCCTCATGGATATGAGGAAGAGTATATAATTCTTTGGGAAACACATAATTAAATTAAATCACAACAGACACATAATCATTATAAATAATTTAATTAGGAACTATATTTTTAGAAAGGTAAAAATGTTGCAAATGTATGAATATCCATTACTAAGATGTTGGTAACAAATAATATTCATCTTTCTCATAGAACATTTATAGACATAAGGGGAAATATTTATTCAGAGGGTGATTTAATTATCTCAAAAATTTAAGATGGCCCTATACAAATAATTCCAATCGATAGACCTAACATAATATAATTCCACTAAGGGGATTATGAAATGGTATTATAAGAGTTTTAGAAAAGAAATTTTTATAAGGGATGAGTTATATACTTTTTATACATTAATTGATTAATTTTTTCATCATTGATAACTCTACTTCCATGTTTTGAAGTGGATTTTGAATAGTCGAACTAAAATTGTGTGATATAAAATAACACATAGAAAAATAATAATATATTATGTGAAGTACCAATTAATTTATAATTAGTAGAAATGGCCAACCATCCTTATCCCGATCCACCATATTAGTTGTGATGGTATACATCTTCCTTTTCTCTCAAGGGAATTTAGTTTATTGTTATTTGTTATTTTCCACAACCCCAGGTCTAGGGAAGTTATTTTTATAGTGGTGATGATATTTTTAGATGAAATATATAAATCATTATGAGATTTGAAATGATAATTCCTTTATTCCATCATATCAGTGGGTCTCTCCTAGAACAATTTCCTAGTTTGGACCCATTAATCACACACCCAAACAATTTACATCTCCCAAAATATAAATTCCTATTATTCTTATCCCGAGGCTTTTGGAATGTGGGATGATTAACATTTAGAACCACATGAGAGTTTGACATCACACCTCTCGAATTCAAATTCCTTCTCTATTTCTTCTATACAGTATCAAGAGAGCCAGTAGATTCTCTACTGACCATTTACACTATGAAGGACATCCAAAATTTTCTTTATATCATTAAAGGCCTGGAATGGAAAAATATTTTCATAGATTCATCTTTTTAAAAACAATGTTGTGGTTAAATTTATATTAGGTTGTAGAGACAATGGTAGTGACATATTTATGAAGACTTTTGATGTCTTCCTCATTCTCCTGAATTTGTTTTTTCCTCATTCATCATGAGAAAAAGAAAACCATTTTGAATTTATGGAATTAAGTGTGAGGAAAAATGTTTGCAGAAAATACAGAATTCCATCCACTCGGTCATATAAATCATCTTTTCTAGATTAATATTTTTGAACGACATCCACTACTGATAATACTCTCTCTATATATAAAAATAATGCAACATTACCATCTATTTCACATTTTATTTTAGGACATATAATATATTTCAATTTATTTTATCCATTCCTCTTCTATTAATGGATCAACATATCCACAGAAATTCATAGGGACTTTTCACATAAAATTAGAAATTAAAACATTATCATTATTAATAGGATTTTATAGTTTCTCTTGATTCATGTATGACATAAAAAAGTGAGTTAACAAAAAACCATTTTTGAAAAGATTGTAATTACTTCTCCCATTCAGTTGGGCATCAACTTTGGTCCATTATAAAATTACCCATGATACTGGTTATTCGATTGGTTTCTCCTTCTTTCAACCATTTTCTAAAAATAGAGGTAAAATTATGGATGAGTAATTTAAAAATATTAAGGACATAAATTCGAAACTAGAAAAATAAGATGGATAATTCATAAATGAAATAAATTAATCAATAGATGAATTTATATGTTTCAAATAAGGTTATTAAGGTCATATTTACTAACATAAATTATTATGTGTATTTTGTATCTATTAATAATTTTTTGTAGGGTTATTTTGAATTTAAAATAGAATATCCCCTTAGAGTGTGAATCGATGTGTAATGAAATGATCATTTTTGTTAACCATGTAACGATTTTGACTAACTCAATTTACTCTTTTTTGGGATATTATCCCATGGTATAACTAGGCCATAGACACATCCATTTCTTTTAACATGATGAGGATAAATTTTCTTGGATTCCACTTACTCTATAATTTCCAAAATGTCGGGATTTTCCCTATATATTTTCATATCCTTGAGGATTTCTTATGAATTTTCTAATCATTAACCAAATAAATTACAAAGCTTAAATCTCATTAAAATTATGACAACCCATATTTTATTCCAACTAATTTCATGATTTATTACATCAATATAAAATTAATACATCCCAAATAGATAGTGAGGTCTAGTGTACATGTGAAATTAGGTATATATAATATTACATTGATATATGTGTATTGTATCCTTGTTCAAAAACTCTAAAAAATCCCCTCATATTCTTTGAATATGTAAAAACTACCAGGGATAGCATGGGGATGTACATGTGAATGGGGTGATATATAAAGAACATCAATGGGATATAAAATAAATATAAGTTTAAACAATATGTTTGATCCAAGAGTAATATCAAGGAAACATAAGTGGTTTGAGATTCAAATACAATAACAATAAGGCATGATATAACATTTTTATTAAAAAACAATCATATGAATTATGAAACAACATAAAACATGACTTAATAATATTATGTCAAGCATAAATACTCAATAATACAAAAATATTGTTACTATGATAACATATCATGAACCATAAATTAAATTATAATAGATAAACATAATTGAAAATGCATTGGACAGATATATACTTATAGGCCCACCAGTCACTTTAATGTCATGTTCACAAATATATGTGTACAAAGGTTATATAAAAGAATGATTTATTTCCTCAATATTAATTCTAGGATAAAGAATTTATAGTTACACACTTCTTAAAATCCCAATAAATAAATGAAATTTTTGACTATTTGAACGCTGCTGTGTTGAAATGGTCACAAGTATTCACTAAAAAAAATGCAAAATCACATGATATTTTTTTCAACATTAATACTAAACATATGGTTTTATTGAAGGGGTGAATGATAGAATACCTTACCTTGTGAGGGATATTTTTAAATATTGGTAGGATCATAATAATGGGATGGTTCACAATACAAGGTATTTATAAATATAATGGTAGATAAAATTAGTTTTACATGATTTTTGAGTCAAGAGGAATGGATGTTTGGGCGAGTCTATATTGAAAAAAGTCAATAGTTATCTTTATTAATTTCGGACAATCGTTTTTCATAATATATAAAAAATACATCAAAACCAAAAATATCCCAAGGTTTTCTTCCATAAGATCTTACAAATAATATTGGTGTCGAATAATTAATAAGTCTATGAATTGAATACAGTAAAATTTTTTCCTTGGTTAAGTAGAAATGAGTCATGTTTGTAAATAATTTGTATTAAAAACATAAAATGTTATATAGGTATTGAAAGATTAATTAGTATTTTATAAAATTAATAAAAGGAAATAAAAACAATTTTATATTAATTTTGAATCATAATTTTTCGATAGATTTTCATTATATTAATTTCTTCCAACAACTTTTGGGAAGTTATGATTTCATAATATGTAATGTTTAATTATTCCAAATTTATTTTTAATAAAAAATGATTTATAATCATATAAAATTATTAGAAAATCACCATTGGATAATTATAACATTTTTATTCTAAAATGTTTTATGAAGCGAATTTGGAATATGTTATAATGTAATCAATTAAATCAAAAAAAAGAATTATTTGTAAAATAAGGGTTTTAATGACGATAGAATTTTCTATGACTTATAAATATAATATTCAATAAGGTAAAATTAAATTGTTATTTTTTTATCAATCATATTATTTGATGATTATAAAAATTATCATAGAAATAAATATATGTAACCATTGTTTTATTTTTAGAAACTAAAAAAATTCATACTATTATGGTCTATATACAATTTAAACTATTACAACATTTAATTCTATAGGGGTATGGTATGTGATGGTGAGAATTTTTCTAGGGTGGTTAAGTGAAAAATGTTTCACTATTCATCTTGTTGTGGTTGAACTATTCGAATTAATGTTTTTGTTCATGATTTAATAAATGAATCTGTACTTCGGATTATTCAAGGGAAAATCCTATAGAATGTATGTCCCTTTATTGATCTGATAAATGGGCTTCGAAGTGTATGATTCTACTAGTCGAGGACAGCACTGCCTTTTTTTGTATCAAATGGACATTAACAAGTCCTATAATATATTAATAGTAATGGTGAATATAAATAGTTTATATTATCAATAATGATGATTTTCAAGGGTCTTTAAAATTTAATAGACCGTTATATGGTCTAAAATAACCTATGTAGTGAATTTACTTTCTATAAATTCATTTCATTGTAATGTGTATATTAGTTCAAAAATACTATTTAATTTATAAAAGTCTGGGTCATTAAAGTGGATACCCAAATTAATCTAGGGGTAATATACTAAATCCTATCTAACAAATGGAACTTGAAGGTAATATACTAATCCCTGACGAAACTATGCCCACCTAAGGGATATGTTCACCCTAGGTTTTACCATCACCCAAATACCATTCTATATCAAGGCTATTTTCACCCTAGGTCTGTCCACCACATCCAATTCCACATGGTTTTCTTTACAATTATTTTTTTACCATAATAAACAAAATCTATTTCCCTTCTTCTTATCCAAAACACCCATATGTGAATTTTCTAATTCACATAAAATAATTCATTTTAAAAAATAATCATTTCTATCAAAAACTATTTTTCCCATTTGCAATTTTAAATTGTAATTCCCACACCCCTATAAATTCCTTTTTTAAATATTATTTTACAAGATAAAAATAATTAACATTTCAATGAGTTTAATTATAAGGATACCCAATTTATTATTCTTGGTGATTATAAAATATTGTTTAATAATATTCAAATAAAATCATGATTAAATTTTTATCATTTTAAAATTAATTCTCATTTGGAATGATAATAAATTATTCTTATAAAATCCTCAAATTGCTAAACATCCAAAACAATGATATTATATTTTGTTAGACTAATCACATGTTCCATATAATGGACACCATTGGATCCTAAAAAAGGCCTTTCAAATAATTTAAAAATATTATCTTATGGTATGTAATTATGGATACATATATGTAATTTTACATATCAAGCAATATAATATAAGAGATTTAACAAATAGGATTTGATAAAAAATATAGAATGAAAATGCATTGGTAACAGAAGCCACCTTCCTCTTAAAAATAAAACTATAATTATTTAATATCATGGAAAACATCCACTCTTGATATTCATGGACCAATAGTTGACACTCAAACATTGGGTTTCCTAAATCTCATATAAATAGACAATAGTAATTAATTAAAATCAAAATATAATTTATAATAAACTTAAAAAATTATCCAACATAGTTTTCATTGGAATTAATTTAAATTTACTCACATGATTCACCGTGCATACCTAAACAATGAACAACTCTCCTCTAAATTTCTAATTGATTCTCCATGTTCAATATTTGGATATAAAGGTATTATAAAAAACACAATCCATAAGTGAGATAATATAATTTAACCAAAAACCTCGGGATTGAAACACATGTTAACCTTCCTGCACCAAATCTATGGGCGTTTGGGTGAAGGATTAGTATATGGATATCCACTTTTAATGAAACATGGAATCCCCATTATCTCAGTGTGATCCCCCCATGCCCCAATCAAATCATCACTGAGATCAATAATTAGGAGATACAAAAATTATAGATATGTTAGGAGAAGGAAAATTGGGATCCCTAATAAGTGAAAAATACCATGTATTGTCATGAAATAGTTACCAATACTACACCATATAACGGGAGGAATATGAAGATAGGGGAGATCCACTATGGTCCCTGGGATTCAAAAGACATCGAAATTGATGGATTGATCCTCTAAAAACTGATGGGTTAGAATGGTAACTCTCAACAATAAAATTATAATCGAATAGAAGGATAAATCCACCCTTGTAATTTGTGGATACCTTATACCTTTAAGGACCTCTTGTCTAGCCACCCACTGGTAGGTTGTGGGTGGTTGTAGCCCCAGACACCATGTTTTTCATTGGTGTCTTATTTCTACTAATGGATAGATATTTATCAAAATAAATCATCCAATAAATTCTTTTAGAGGGGTGTTAACCTTTGTAATACCATTCAAATATTGGGTTCATTCAAATACACTCTCACAAATTAAAAAACTCAAACTTCAATTGGAATTAAATCATGAATGTAAAAACGTGTAATTAAAAACTATGCATCATAACACTTATCATCCCTCAGAATTCCTGATTGTCATAAAATTAGATTCATCATCCAATATCGATCATCATTTTTTTCAATATCCAAATTCAATAATTGTGTACTCAACATGTTCTGGAGCGCACTAGAAATAAACTATCATAACTAGATAAGAAACAAGACACTCCATAAAATCCATTCTGAAACAATTGTTTTATGCTCTCATTCAGTCATCTAGTGTAACAATCCGAATTTTCAAATTAATAAAATAGAATTAAATAGTTTATATGAAACATAACAATGATCATAAAAAATTGCACAAAATAATTTACTTTAAATTAAATATATTTCATAGCTTACATAACACAAAACCTGGAGTCTAAATCATCCATATTATAGTTATACTATTATAAATCTATCCAATAATCTGTGGGTAGTAATAGTAAAATATCAATTACTAAAATAATTGAAAAATATTAATTATATAAATATAATAATCAATAAAAATTAAAATGACTTTTTTTCTAAAATACTATATTCATTCAATAAGGGGGTTTTGTAACATTTCACACACAAAAAGAGAAATTTATTTCCACCAAATTAAAAAAATTTAAATGACACAATTTAATTAATCTATTAATATATTATATCAAAACTATCATAGTGTAATTTTTTTATTTTTCTGAAATGTATGATTTTTCCATGAATGATGGAGAATACTTGTTTTAATTGAAAACTATATATTTGTTTAAGATTTTAATGACGCAAAATTAAATTTTAAATTTTATTTAAATTAAAAATATTTCAATAATGTTACAATTTATCAATTTTATATAGTTTTAATTAATTTTATATTTAATTTGTGTATTAAAACATTTTATTCTCTTGATAATTTTCCCATTAAAAACCTATTTTTTGTTTTGTCCATTTGTATAAATTTAAATTTTATTCTTACACATAAATGTATTTAATTTTAAAAAATTTATTCCATATTTCGAATTATAATTATTTATCTAATATTATACTTTTAGTTTAATTTTTTCCATTATGATTAGTAATATTTGTAAAAAATTATTACCACATTTTTGGTTAATTTTGTTTTACATGGGGTATGTCTATTATGATAGGTCTCTAAATTAACCTTCCAACTTTTCCTAAAACCATATCCGGATATATTTCTTTCATATCAACAATTGGGTTCTATAATTAACCACTATGTATGATTTTTATTAGAAAAATAAAATAGTGGGATTAGTAGATTATTTTATTATAATTTTATGGTTGTCCTCTAACCCACGTAAAATGGGCCATACACTCTCGTCCCATAATAAAACTCCCAAATCAATTTGATTTGGGAAATACCTGAACAAACAATTCCAACAATCCTATATCATCATCACAGATCCCTTTTTCGGATCCTTAATTTGTCTTAGGAAGGCTTTTGTTTCAAAACTATATAATTTGTCCAAAGAAGATGTAACATTCTTAAATGAGTTTTTTTATATTGTTTCCTATTCCTCCTAATTCAAATCGTGTTTAATAATTCATATATAAAGACCATTGTTTTAATAAATATACCTATATATATTTTTATTATGGTAATTAACTATATCATTGTACCCTTTCATTAAATTTGAATAAAAACTGTCCATAGCGTATACGTCGGACTTCCAGAATAAGAATCATTATAATTAATTTTAAAACATCAACATTAATGTTTTTAATTAATTATATATATCACAAATTAATATAATATTTATGATATTAATATTTTTTTAATATCGTATATACATTCTTCACTTACATTCTGTTTAAAATAAATTAACGTCACTCGTTTATACAATAGACTATTCTCTCATGATGTGAAGTGACTTATTTTTCACAATAAAAATTAAATGGAAATTAATAATGAAAAATATGATAATATTTTTGAAATTATTATATGATAGTTATTGTGTAATATTATTATTTCACTCACTTCTGTACTCTTTCACTCATAACAGCAATGATATCATTTCTCGTGCATATAAATGGTATACCATCTTGATGAAGAACTGTGAAAAATTTTCAATGTCCATACAAAAAAAATGAATAAAAAATTTATATAATGGGTCCCGATGATATTTATAAAACTAATAAGTTTATAAATTCAATGTAAATATACTAGTTATCCACAAACATGAACATTCATGATGAAACATGCATGAGAATACATAGAAATTAACACATGATGAAATGAAAATAATCAAATATTTATAACAATTTTGTGTTAAAATGATATAACTTTAACATATATGATATTATGATTATGAATATTATTAATTTTTAAAATAATAACATTGATAAATCAATTATAAATTATGATTAATCAGGTTTAACCAAGAGGACATGTGAAGTATGTGGCTCATTTCAATTTCACATCATTAAGGCCTATTTTAATATTATGCACCAAATATTATTTATAAGATGTATACACATCCCCTTTGACATGAAATATAATGAATCCATAACAATTCTTGGTATTTAATCTTTCAATTTTAATAATTTCAACTAAATCAATTATTAAATAAATATTTCCAAGTGGTAATGAATTTCAAAACTCAATTTCCTTTCATTGGGTTATATTACATCCAAGTTGTCTTTAACGTTCTAATATTATGTATTTTATTAATTTTTATTATATTATTTTTTTATTTCATATTTTTTTATGTTTATTTACATTTGATGCAAATAATTTTTTCATTTTCTAATTCTCACATCAATGTTATGATCATTTTGAGGGTTTATTTCAAAATCATGTTTTAATTAGGATTATTTATAATTGAGTTTCAATTAAAAGATGTTATTTTTTAATTATCTATTATTCCAATTGTATTTTATTATACTATCTTTATTCCGGATGTGTTTATGTAGTATTACAATAAATCACTCTTTAGTACATAAATTATTTTTAAAAATGATTATATTGAAATATAACTTCATTTCACTATCTGATAAAAATAATTTGTGTTCCAAAACCTTGATTTATAAAAAAAAATTAATTTTTCTGTATAATTATATAAATTTATTTATTAAAAAAATTTCACATGTTTTACATTTTTTATAAATTTTTTAAATGAAATCATCATCTGGGTTTTCGAACAATTACCTATTGTCTTTTACAAAAAAATAGAAATGAACCATTATTTTTACAACTATGAAATGTATAGAGTTCACTTTTTAATGAACAAAAAATATATTATCAATAATTTGAAATGTTTCAATTTCATTTTTAGATGAAATTTTAGTCATAAAAATTGATTTTCTAAATGAAAGGGTAATTTTATACATGAAATATATTAATGATATTTTTATTTTATTTTTTATTTTTAAATGAAATCATCCAACTATAATATATACTCAATAATATTTGAGTTTCATTGATTGAATATATATTCTACCACTATTTGTTTTATTATTATTTTAAATATGTGTATTATTCAAACCCACTTATATGATTCCATATTCTACTCATTAATATTTACATCACTAATCACTTTTTTGTGATCATTGAAAATAAAATTTCCCGTAAATATAAATATTATTAATAATGATTTTTTTATTCCATAAAACATATCTCATTTATACATATGTTGTTTTATGTTAAAACTAATTTAATTTAATAGGGAAATACTGATAAACTATATTTTTTATTCAATATGTATATTTAATAGTAAGGCATATTGATAAAGAATTAATTCTTTTATAAGATATATGAGGAATACATTGGAAATGATGATTTTGATGGGTCCTTCTTATATATACTAAATCGAATTATTGGTAGTATCATGAAATTAATTAGTTTTATTTCCTTGGTTTTAAATGTATATGGGGTATACCTAGCCACCAATTTTAATTTATTTTATATAAGGTCTAGAGAGTACATGTTTTCATCATTCCTAGGATCTTTATATATAATAATTATACATTTCATTCTCTGTCAATATAGTTATTAATAAAAATTAATTTTTGAAAATGATATTATCTACAAAAGGATTTCACTCCACATATTATTAATTAAATGGAAAGCGTTTTCTTTTATTTTCCTACCCACATTGATTATTCATTATCATATTATGATAGACATGTTATTGATTAGATGGCATGTGATAGTAATTATTTACCATTTCATGTTGATTATACTAGTAAAATTATTTAAATTTATTTTTTATTTTGTTACTTAGATTTCTATGACAATGATTATTAATTTATGATAACATCCACTATACATTAACCTTTGGGGTATTTGAGCTCACCCATATTTTTTATTTTTTCCTATGAGTCTGAGATGTGTAGAAAGAATGGTTTTAAAGGATATTCTAGAGAGAATAAATATATTCTCAAAAAAAATTTAATTTATTATTTCAAATTGAATGTGGGAATCTTTTCTGTATCTAGTTTTCCAACATTACAAAACCATTCATAATTTCATGATACAATTCTGTATATCTTATTACAATCTAATATTCTATGGCACATGCTCTGATTTTCTAGGGTTGGGGACATTTGTGTTGGTATCAAAGGATGTTTTAAAAAAACATATTAAATACAATAATAAAACATAGATTATGGAATTGAAAACTGTGATATACTTTTATGAAAATTATATAATAAAATTTGACTATTATTGTAAGGAATATATTATGTGGGTTTTCTTATAAATCCATCTATAGCTGGATACAATAAGTGGGAATTATACTTGAATTATTGTAACTATGAGTAATAAATTTGGAAATGGAACATTGAACATGGTATTCTCATCACCTTGGAAAAAACATTGATCCTTAATGTGAACCATATTTGATAGTCTTGAGGGATATTATTTGAATAATTATTATTTTCCTAACCACACATTATGAATGATTTGAAATTATGATGAAAATGAATAACCAATTCTAAACCTACGATTTATTACATTAAATAAGGTGTAATGATATAACTATCCTATAATTGGATATACTGTTTTCCAAATACGATTATTGTTTATTACAGAACGAATTTTTCATTTAGAAAATAGTTTATTCATAATGAAATCTATTTAACATTGAACATGATAGGAAATGTGGTGATTTTGAGAAAGAAAATAGTGTTAGGATAATATAAAAATATATTTTCATAATTTTAATACAGTTATACTCATTTATTAATAAAAAACTATACAATAGAAAATTTTTAAAAGCTCTATAGAAGAGAATGATGGAGTTTTCTAGTATATCTATTTTGAAGACCATAGAGGAATGAATGATTGATTCCCATCATGTGAGAAATAATGAAATAGAAACCTATTAAATTGTCTCAATGTAATGGAAAAATTAGTTATTTGTGTGAAATACTCCAATAAATAATACTATTTTTGAGAAAAAATGAAGAGTACAAATGATGTAAATAATATCTTCCTATGGATCCATTTATATAAATTGTATTAAATGTGGCTAACAATGGAATTTTCCTACTTAGTTCCTTCTTTAAATTGTTAACTCATAAACCATGGATGGACCTATATTGAAATAACACATGTGAAGAATTTCTATATTAATTTTTATGAATTAAAGAAAAATATTATTTTTCTATTGTTATTTATATTATATGGTCAGTAAAACATCTGACGATAGTCTATAATTTCGGAGGAATATGTGAAATTATTAACCTAAGATTTATGAATAAAATATTGGGTTATTATTTTAAGCTTAATCATTTGTTCGACATCATAAATTAGGATTTTTATGTTTTTTAGGATTGTATATCAAAAATATTAAGGTTAATTTTTTAATATATTTATTGAAATACAAATGATTTTTTAGTAAATGAAAGAGCTATTTGAGAAAGAAATCCTTTATATTTTTTTAAAATATGATTCATGGTGACGTTAAATATTAATTTTAATATTATATATAATGTTGAACTAATTATGGGTCATCATAATTTTGAAATTTAATATTAGTTATATTAATATTTTTTTAGAAAAATGACAAATCTTATGTCAGGTTTCAACCATTCGAGTTAAAGATGTCCTCAAGTCTTGAAACCTCAAATGAATGTTGATAACTCTTTAGAGCCTACCACTAGCCTATATGATATTCTGGTTAAAATGATATTAAGTTTACAAACAATTATTTATGAATAAATATTAATGTTGAAGTTGTGGTGTTATAATTAATGTTATCAAATTAATGTACTATATTGGATAACATGCACAGAAAATATTAGATTTGAAAAACATTTTGAGACCTTTTGATAGACTCATCCCATATATATGGAACATGAGAACTATTAAAAGAAAATTTAAGTGCATCATGAATAAAAAAGTCATTTTTTCATTTCATGTATTGTGAGAAGAAAAATAAAATGATCAAATCACAACAAACGTATTATATTGTGCTTATAAAATTTATATATATCATGTATATTTATTTCCAATTGTCATTAGATATAAATATATGACAAAAAATTTAGGAAAAGGATATTGAAAGAAAAATACTCTCATAATACCTTAATATCTGATGAGTAAAATTTAATTTTTAATCATCAATGATTGTGTGATTTTGGGTCCTAATCATTTCATTTATCATTTAACAACTAGTGATTAATGACCTCTATCATTATCTGTAATAATTTATATTTTTCTTCCATGGATATATCATCACATTACAGTAATATTCTCTTATATATAAAATTATTTATGTGTTAATCATTATTCCCATTATATTTCTCAATCACTATTATTTAGAGGATGTTTTATTAACCTTGTCTACAATATGGGTACTCCACAAAAAAAATTTCAAATATCAATCCCCTTATGTCTAAGAGAATATAAATTTAAGAAAATTAAATTTATTTTAGGTGATGATGATGTAACACAATGATATTCTATTTGAATTTCATTTTATTTAGTAGTGTATGAATCACAAAACACCAAGACTAAATATACTATGAAATATATGTCTGTATATTTAACCATTCTAATTATTAGTAGAACAGGAAACCCCGAATCTATATGAGAAATAATTTAAAATAATTTTACAAAATTTATTTTAATTTTGATGTTATGAATTTTACAAAATAAATTATTAATATTTTAGTTATATGTTTATGAGGATAATATAAGAAACAATTAACATAAAAAATATAATTTCCCAGAAAGCATTTTTTTAAAAGTCATTTCACTTACATATTTCCCACAAAATTTAAAATTACATTGTAAGGATTTTAGAAATATTTATTGAAAAAATTATCCTCTATTTTAAAATCAAATATATAAAAAATTTATTATGGTGAATTTTGGGTATTTTTCGGAAATGTATCATTTTCAATGAATAATGAAAAATAATAATTTATACTAAAAATATATTATTCATTTAAATAATTAAAATTGATAAATTAAATATTTAATTAGTTTAAAAGTATAATTATTTCAATTACATTTATATATATCTATTTTAGGACATATTAATAAATTTAATTTTGAATTTGGATATTTAAATATTCTATACATTTAAGAATTTTTTCATTGCAAACATACTTTCTCATCGTGTATGTGGGGGTAATTTGAAATAGAATTATTCAAATTTTTTGATTTAATTGTTGAAAAATGGATTCAATATCTAAAATATGTATATGAATTATTATAAAATTTTCACAACATATTTTTTTAACATTTTCATTTCTAAAATGTGTAAAAATTATTTGTCATTGTAAAGGTAAGACTTTGTATATCATTTGGTCAAACAAAGAAGATAAGGGCTTAAATGACCTAAAAACATTTCCACCACACACTTTATCACCATAGCATGCACTTATAATCTTTAAGGGGGGATAATTAACCATTTTTATGGGTTATCATGATAAAAACTTCAGTATAATTGAATATTTTTATAAAATCCCATGTCTGTCATCTCCCCCACATATAAGCGGTAACCCCCTCTGTTACCCTCTTCACACTAACATACCTATATGTTTAATCTAAATACCTAATAAAATAAATTACATACATCCCTCCCAATATAATAGTTTTCTTTCTAATGATCTATGATCCATTATAGGATGTATTTTGGTGCATCCCTAATGATGTTGTTTATAGAAGATGCAAGATTCTAAAAGTATAGTTCATTATTTTTTTCTTATTTCAAGTGTTGTTAACATTGATAAAAAAATATATAATAAAAATGGTACATTGAATATATTTAGATATTATTATGCTATGGTTATACCGTATATCCATCCCTTATTCCACCAACCAAGTAATGAAATTGTCGATCGTGTGTTCATCATACTACCACCATGCAAAGAAAAGTAATTTATTTTCCACTTAAATAAATTATTTATTTAACATGTTTATATGATATTTATGATATTATTGTAATCCTATAATTATAATATCAAAATTTCCTTCTAACATTCCATGCTATTATAAATATGATAATAGTTTAATTTTTGTGGTGGACTACCATCTTGGGAACCGATGTAATTCATTATCCCTAATTACCTTTCAATGATGGATATAATTTTGGATTAAAAACATACATATGGTATTTATGTTATTTTAAAACTTCTTTAAATATATTACCATAAATTACTTCTTACATTCCATGGAATAAAAAATTGATAATGTGGCTCAAGTGTATGGAGAGCTGCTGCATTGCGAACCGATATGATTGTTTTCCAATTACTCCTTACATATAAAATAAAAGGAATAAATTTAAATAAAATATAAGATAATTAATTGAATATATTAATTTTTTTATTTTTAGATAACCTACTTCCTTAAACAACAACTCATTAATGGATTGATATCCTTACTTAGGCATTATAAAGACAAACCATCTCTATGAAATGATGTGATTTACATTCCATGTCAATCATTCAAGATTGATTATAAAAAAATTATATAATGGATTAAAATTTTATTCATAAGAGTAACATAATTTTTGATATGATGGCTCTACAACATATAATGAAGAACTATAACATTAATTTCATAACACTCGTGTAAAAACAAATAAATTAACACACAAATAATTGATAATAATGAAATATTATTAACATTCAGTTACATAAATGAAATAAGAGGACAAATTATTTTATTATAATTATGAATATTATATTGGAATAAATTATTAAAATTTATTAAATGGGTATAAATGAGTTCAAATAACATTCAGAAATAAATAATTCATGTGGTAAGGGACTTCATCTCAGTTAAACATCATCAAAAAATATTGTAATGTTATCAACCTAATTTTATTTAAATGTTGTATATGTTGCCCCTTTTCATGTAATATCATGATTACATAAAATTTAATTTAATTTCATGTTTTAATCAAATTTATTACATCTAAATGAATTTTAATTAAATGTGACCAATTGGTAAAAAATTCATAACTCAACTTTTTCATTGTGTTATATTACTTTTTCATTATATTTTAAATTCATATATTAGGTCTATAATAACATTTTATCATCTTTTGTTCTATGTCCAATTTATAAATGTATATTTACATTTGTCATAGAAAATTTATCAATTTATTAATTATCACTTCAATATTATGATATTGTAATGGTTTAATTCACTATCTCATTTTATTTTGGATTACTTATACATTACTCTCCAAAAAAAGAAAATATGTAATAATTTTAAATTAATCAAATTTCTCTATATTAACCTCATATTATTAATTAATATTTTATGAATTTTTTCCTTTTCAACTATTTGGTTCTAATAGTGAATATAAAAATTGTTTTATAAAAATCTGACATCATTTTTCTCTTCTGTAAAAATTTAATTTTGTTCTAAAACCCTTATTGCTAGAAATGTATTAAATAATATTTCTAACATTATTCCAAATGAATAATTAGTGTTATTTTTACCCATGAATTACCTTTATATATATATATATTTATATAAATGATTATTGATGTAAATTTTCAAGAAATACCCTGTTCGATTTTATTGAAAATTTGAAATGAATCATCGTTGAAACATGTACAACTTATAGGAAATTTTTTATAATCACAAAAACTAAATATTTTAATTATAAAATAAAATTTATAAATGTTAACATTCAAATAAAATTGTTTCCAATATTTACTGTCCACTTATAATTTAAAATGTGGTTTTTAAAATAAAATATATATTTTCCTCAAGAATGTTTTTAAAAATATTTTTATAATATATTTATTTATCAATGGAAACAATGATTTATTTTATATAAAATAACCTAGGGATATGTTTCATTGATACATTCCATATTCATACTCTATATGGTTTATCACTATTTTGAATATGTAAATTTTGGACGCTCTCTTCCAAAATTCATTTTTTGTAGTCATTGTTATTACCTGGAATTATTATCTCTCTTGTGATCATTGGATATTAAATTTATTCAAAATAACCAAATTATTTATCATAGATATGATTATTTATTACACCATTATCATTTTAAAATATGATGATTTAAATTGAATTACATTTCATAGGTTGGGAAAATATTGATATACATTATTTTATATTTAATACATATATTTAAAGGTAAATAATATTAAGCATGAATTAAATTCATAATTTAATATATGAGGAATTCATGGGGAATGAATATATTGGAAGGGATTTGTTATATATATTTCCTTGATTCATTACTTTTCTCATGAGGTGAATCAATTTTCTATCCTTATTTAAATGGTAATCATGTATATATATTTTATACCATATGTAATATATTGTTTGGTCGATTTGGATTTGATTCATTATATCTTATACCAGTGTTATAATGTAATACATAGTCTCTACATTACAATGTTTGTGGTTATTACATCTACCTCAATACATGATATCTAGGTATCCTCATAACATTACTCAGCATTCTCATTGTGATCCCCATAATATGATCTATCTAAAAGATTCCATTTTTGGTCATTAAATCTACATCATTGAAATTTCTTATCCAAATATGATCCTAGAATTCAAATTATTCCACCAATGATGATTCCAAACAACTCTTCCTAATCATCTTTGAAATATTGGGCATCCTTTAGTTTAACTCATTGTTTTGTATTCTAAATCAAATTAACTGTATTCCCTTGTCTACTCAAGAATCCAAAACATGTCATATTTTCAAGGAATGAAATGGATGGTTTTGGAAGATCTAAACACATATAATCTATATTCTTTTCCTCTAGGAAAATATTGTTACACATAAGAGATATATTCAATAAACATTTGACCAACCTATCTCAAAATCACCTGACCGCCACCATTTTTGGCCCCCACATCTTGATCAGAACTTATATGATCATGGGAATCCTAAGGTCATCAAATCAGGTACACCATAGTCCAAACACATCTCATTGTTCCTTTCCATGACATGGTCATCAAATAAAGTGACATGTCGACATATTGTGTCATCAGCACCAAGACACCCTTGATATAAATTCTTCTTATATCACCACAAACTATTTCAATTTCAAGATATTTTTGTGAATCCCATATGTTATAACACTCCAATATATATCTATCATTTAAATTGGAATTTTATATAAAAAGAACTCAAATAATCACTGGCCTCAGAAATCGAAATATTTATCCATATATCATTCCCTCACACCCCTATCCCACTCACATGAGGTTCATATTATCAATAATGACCACTCATTCCCCGTCATAGGATTATCCTATTCAAAATATCATGAACCCATTTGTTATCTCCATAGTTCATGATCTATCCATCACCAAATATAGTGTCATGAAGTGGAGAGGACCAATCCCCCTTGAGAATCATTATAAAAGATAAAATAACACCTAAATATCTATTATGGTAACATTACCTAGTGTATTTATTGAAAACCCCATTGATAATAGTGGAAAACATTTAAATAAATGATTATAGATCCACACCATCAGGATCATCCACTATTGATCCTAGAGAATTTCCCCATGCCTTTTAATGGATAGTGCAAATGTTTCATCTCTCTGATCATTGCTCCCACATCAGCCATGTCAGCATATATAACCATTATCAATTTTAACCCTCATTGGACCATAGAGGCACACCATGTACTTCCATGTTCACATTACCATCAAAATAACAACATAATTACTACCTGAATGTCTCAATTACCCATTCCTATAAGCCATTATATGCACCCACATCTGTCTCCATCCAACAAACAAGGACGAATGATCCCACATGAATCATGGGTGTATGGTTCAATACTAAATTTTCCAAAATAAAAATATTATAATGATTCTAAAATGGATGTGTTCCTTATAGATTCTGTCAATTTAATTATTTCGTATTACTACATAACCTGATAATAAGGATTGGGCTCAGCTCCACAGAACATTGTTTATCTAAAACATCGATCTTGTATCTAACCCACAAGAAATGACACTATTATAGGTCAATCACTACGACGAACTGATCTCATGGCCACTCATAATGCGAGAATTGTTCTAGCGTTCAACCAGTTTTTATTTATACCCTCACATCATTCCTGAAGGTTCTTCTTAATTAATGGTTTTTGGTCACATTACAGAAGTCGTTGGGCAGAGTATTTTAAAATTACTCATCGACTAGAGGGATGAACAAGTCATCGCTAACGATCCTAGCCCTGGTAAGGTATGATGACCTCATGTAAATTTTAAAGAGCACAAAAATAAACTGAAAAAAATAAATGTTTCAAATATAAACTCGTTCTCAAATACATCTCTTCACCGATTATCATCGCGGAAAGAATATATAGTACGACTTCTCTAGATCTTCCACATGTACTTCAAAAATGCACTGGAATGTTGATCGCCAAATTCCAGGTGCCAGTTCGGTGATCCAATGATGTCTTAGATGTCTTGATGATCACTACATCGAGATCCCATCAAAATTTGAGGAAGATCATGATCCATGCTCTTGGATCAATAGAATTGTTCTCTCTCTCTCTAAGTAGATGGAGGAGAGAGAGGCTCTCATTTTTCATTCCATGATATTAATATATAGTTAGAATAGATCCATGAGAGATAGCCTCCTCTTTTATTTATAGTGTTGTTTCTAAATACCCAGTAGGGTTCCTCCACCCCTTTTTAGTTCGACATCCTCTAAATAAATAATTTTGAAAAAATAAACTACCTCAATATTACTTATTATTATAACACATACTTGTAAAATATATAAAATATATTAGATGGTAAAAACTGATACATTAAATAGTACTAGCTATCCTGCTTAATATTAATGAACGTTGAATTTTAAAATAATATTTGTTCGATTAGTAACATCTCATATTTATATAACATGTAAATAAACTAAATAAATTCAATATCAATAATTCCTGACTTGAATAATAATGAATTTATTAAATTATCAATGGTGGATAACATGGACAACACTCAGACCCTATGGTGGGGCCACCATGTCCTTATACATATTCAACTAAATATGGATGATTCTTGAATATGATGTCTGTGACCATCTAAGACCTCATTTATATAGTAGGGAATATATCCATTGAGCCATAGTGGAGTCTAGCAACCCATCATTCCCCCTTAAGAGATAATGATTTTCTTTGAAATGACAACCAACCTATAAACATTTAATGTGTACTATAATATATTTGTCATTAAATATATCATAATGTTTAACACACAATCAAGTTTTCATCCTTTTAGTGCTTTATTATTTTTTGATCTAATTAGATGGATTTTCCTTTTGAAAGCATTGGCCAAGAACTTATAAAGGATGAACCATTAGGATCAACCAATCCTGATGTATTCATCTTCCTATCCCTAGAAGAGAAAAATTATTTCATGACCATTCTACCAATGTCATACCACCATTGACTCACCCAGCACTAGCTACCTCACCACAATTTCAATACCATGGTTTTTTTCATGCATGAAAGTATGAAATAAAATGATACACATTGGTAATGGTCTCAATTCAGGAGAAAAATACACATCTATGTAGATAGGAACACCCAATGACACAAAAAACATGTGAAATTCTTATTGGAGGGTCTATTTTCAAGATCTCACTACTAGAGATCACTATGTGAGAACATCATGAGATGATGTATCAATGATTATGAGGCCCGATAACATTATAGTCAATCATATAATATATTGGATTAGTAAAAAGTATATAGACTATAGAAAAAATATTTAAGAATAAGGTTATAGTATTTCAAGGATCTTATTGTAGCATGGGATCTGTTATAACCTCTTGACATGATAATTAATCATTAGACATTACAATTTCAATAGTGCACATAGAAAATTATACACTACAATGGTAAGATGGCATCATGTATAACTAAATGTACACATTATATGTTAATAAAAAGTATTTCATGGTTGGGTCTTGGGAACCAACTATTTTTACACTCCCACTTTCATTTGATCCATCATTTTAAAAAAACATATTAGCAACTCACATGATAAAGATTATTCTTCTGAGGAGTAATGGGTTTAACTGTAGGGTCGGCCACATTTTTGGCGCATGGCTTATCTTTTGTATGTGTCATCATTTCTTGAGTAAAAATTCTCAATATATTGTTTCTCCATGTATATCCCTATTATGCATTTTCATTATATGAATGTTGGCTAGTGAGAATAACAAAATTGATATTATGATAATAATTTTCTCACCAGGTGGGATTCGATGTACTTGATAAAATCATTTATATTGATAACTACTTCTCAACTACCTTAGAAGATACAATGTACTCAGTATTTGTAGGTTTGGATACCAATAACTTTTATGAAATTTGATCCCTCATCACCAATGCCAGACTGTGATACTAGATCAAATTGATCTACGAATTACTATTTTGTTCCCCACAGGAACTTGTTTACATTCTTCTCCATACACCTTGTACATATCATTTGTACTAGCCGAAGAACAAGATTATAATTCTAAGTGCTTAACTTAAAGTGCTATTGGATATAATTGATATCTTCCTACAATAAATTATTACTTAGAATTATTTATTCTTGAACATATATGGAATATGTGATTGATCCGTTGTTGGGTCGTATTGAACTCAACTAACAACATTACTCTCATCCCATTTTTTGAACATGTCATCCTATGGAGATTAATCCATGTGGAATTGGAAAAAATTATATACTTAAACTTTTTCTACTTGTACTTTTCAATGCAATATCACTTTATATATGATTTACTTAGTCCAAAAATCCAATATATTTACCTCTTTAGATCATATTCCCTGTAGTATAGGTTTCTACATTATGGAAATCAACAAAAATTACTTTTAACCTTCTCTTATTTTAAATCAAGACCAAAATTTATTTTCCATATGTTATACATATTTCTCTTGGAACCCTTTGGCATGCCCACTAACCATTGGTACAAACAAGGAAAAAATCATTTAAAATAAATGCTCTAATATCATGTTACTTACATTAATTATAAACTGGATTCAGCAACTTTCAACCTATAGAGGAATTCAATGGTGTCATCATCTCTTTCTAGATCCATCTTATAGACATCATACATGAAATATGATCATGACATAATATTTCAAATAAAATGATATTATGATTTTAAGTATGAAAATTAAAATTCAAATGTATTAAGCAGACAGATTTGGATAACTAAAAAATTCTTATTGGTACCAGGATCGTACCATCCATATATCATCTCATTTTAATACCCACAACGTATTCAATCTATAATCCCTTTTATAATGTGATACATAGAATCCATTATTGAATTTTAATTGATCGTGTCAATCTTATCTAACATTAATATATTGGTTACTTATAGGAATTATCATTATTAATGAATAATTTTTCACCGGACTTGGTGAATATAAAACCATCACCCTGGATTTATCCTTCCTGCACATTATGTATCTCTGGAACATGCTTCTTCCAAATAAACCTACTAAACATGTTTATATGTCAACTGTTTGTGCCTCTCGAGCATTGACTTAGTCCAAGTAAATTTATATCTCACTGTCCGTAATAGATATGTGTACCCATTTTTTTAAATGTAGTTTATCACGTGACCACATATTTTATATCATACGGAATTACATAATATCCTAAGAAACATTTATTATTTTTATATAGATGCAGAATTTGTTTAGATAGATTTATATTTGTTTGTTTTCCTTATCTAAATCATTGCATCATTAACACACTTCCTATGGCATAACAGAATTTCAGCATACAATGACTTATATTATATCTGTTTATCATTTTTTATGGCATATTAGTTATGGTATTTCTCCATTATTTTAAAAACATGTCATCAAATATAATGGAAATTTCTAAAACTTGCAAAATTTATACCCTATACATTATAAATATGATGTATAAAATGTGCATTATTGAATTACACTAATCTACATTTTGTTGATATGTGCTTCCATGTAAGACATTATTATCAATCCCCTTTGTGAAAATTAAGACTATGATGTAGATAATGTAATGTTTGTTTATAAATTACTCCATGCTACATTATCATGATAGATGAATTCTTTTTCAAGATATTCTTCTGCATGGAAATCTGAAGGAACTCCCATATTTTGATCATGCATATACTTCACTATTATATTCCTTAATAACATAATGGAATCTTATGATGTATCTTTAGCTCGAGCTTCCCTTTTGAATAGTTCACAATCCCTTATTGAACAAACCATGTAATCTTTTTGGCATACCTTTATTGGAAATGGTTTCTTTTTATAAACTTATGACAAGACTAAATATCATACATCGTATATTCTTGTTGAAAAATTTTACTTTACTTAATAAATATTTATATATCCCCAGATTAATAAGTCTTACATATTATATATTTCATGTATTTCCTTTGATTCAAGTATGTATGGACTTTTTGATTAGTATATTACACCACAATCAACATTCTGTCCTGATCTTGGAATAATGTATAATTATGAAAAATTGAAAACATGACATAAATATTTTGGTTATACTCAATAACTTGTTCTATTTGAATCAATCACATGGAATTTATATGTTACATGTTTATCATCGATGACTTATGAATCACCCATTCTCATATTCTTAGAGAAGACATATTAATTCTTTTAATGTTCCTATACTTAATTGGTTACAGTATTTATATACTCATATATTATTGGAATGTTGTATTAAATACCCATGAAGTATAATAGAAAAAATTATTCATACTGATGAATATACCTGAACGAGAAGCAAGTACTTTCTTCTTGAAAATTATTTCATTTCATTTTAATCATCCTTAAATTTATATCACTATATGCGATTAAAAACCCTATTTTTAAATAACCAACCACTTTTATTTGAATTCCATTAAAATGGTTCCTTACACGTAAATTTCCATAGGACTTTTGGAATTTTCATTCAATTTATTCTCCATAAGAACAAAAAATGTTGTTATCTATAATATTATTATTTCATAGGGAATGTTACCTTCAAGGTAAAAGTGTGCTTACTCTATATTGTTCATTTGTTTTCTTAAATGAATGAAGAGTAATTGGGAGTAAATGGTATAATAATGGGATACCATGAGAGACTAAAAACATTCTTTAACACTACACAAAGAGAGTGCAATCATAACATTCAAATCATGATTAGTCATTTATATGGAATCTTTCAAGAGATGAGACTACATGTAATAATTATCCAAGTCATGATGTAGAGACCACAAGTAAATTCCGATGATGATGATATCATTATAAAATAACCATCATAATATTGATTCTGGAGTCTGTTATACACAATTTTACTCTCTCTCTTCTTGAGGTCGCATAAAATGTTGGGACACTAAAAACATGAATTTCTAAGATATTAATATTATGACTGAGAGCCTATACTACATTTTGGAAATTCATTCTGGTTTAAATAGTAACATTTTCCAATATTTGTCTGTATATTTACTTCTTGTTAAACATTAACATTCATTATAAATAATCATTTTCAGATTGATAAATTCTCGGTAGATTACTGAATGTGACATTTTTGATTAATTAAATAATAAAATGTATCCCACTAATTTGTCAAATTATTGGAACCCTATGTACTAGAATCAAAATACATTGTTTTTTGAGTATTCTAGTGGAAAGTATCCCTGAAAATCCCTCATAGTCTACAAGATATGGCTACTCCATTACACAGAGGGTCCAATGTAGACTTTGGGCAGGCCAACTGCATTAACATGTTATTACTTGATTTGTTGAGTGAAGTCCCAGCTTCTAAAAACATAATTTTTATTTACACAATGCTTGCCTCTAAAATAACAAAATGGTAGTTATAGCTATTTATTTTCTATAGTTTTTGTTAAGTCAAACCACCACCCAAATAATAAATCCTTGGTAGTAAGAGGCCACAACTTCTGTGGCATGACCGGCTCCTCGAACACTTTATTTTGTTTAAACACGGCTGATTGATGTCCTTAATGACCTAATATTACTATGACAATTTTTAGTTTTTACCTTGATGAATGTAATATATTTATATTAATCTTTTTCATCTATGTTTTCACACACACAACTAAACATTAATAAGAAAACATATATCATTTCTTTATGAATTTTTTATCTATTATTTAATGACATTATCCCACTATTTATAAATGCATAAAATAATAAAAAACTAATAAACGTAAACTACAACCCTACTATTCTTCGGTATCTAATGACCTAAGGGTATCATACCTAAGGCGAAGATTGACTCATAATGCTGCTTTCCCCCATCATATATGTTCCCATTTGTTCTGAAGTATCGCATTGTCCTGGCGGTGTCCACATCAATGATTGTTGAAATGCCTCACTTTGGTGGGATCCACGTGTCATCTTGCACCATCTTGATCAATGTACATTGCCTCAACTTGGCGGGGTCCATGCCATTAACCATCTTAATCTGAAGTACAAAAATACAAGTGTACATGTGAGGGGAACTAGGGGTATAAATATACACCATAAAAAATTAGGCATTCGGGCCCTTATACATTTCACCCAAAAAGGAAGATGATACACAGACTATATATTAAATTAACTACATTCATCATATGAAATTAAATAATATATTAGATAAATTCAACATATATGGGTCAGTGCTCAAGATCATAAGTCCAGTAAAATTGGTGATAAAACCAAATTAACTTAATTAAGTATTCATGTAATAAATTAAATTAAATGAATTTAATATTTAAAATATTTCAATTATTTATCGGTAAACTTTTAATTTAATTTTAATATCAAAATTTAATTAATTTAACTTAATTCGATTAAATAAAAAAATTGAATTAAATTTATATGGGTATTGAAATAAATAACACTAAATTAATTAAATTTATTATTTTTTGTAAATTAAAATTTGTAGTTCCCTGAAACACCGCTACAAGACATATGCGGGTCAGGGGGAGCGGAGGTCAGTGACAGAATGGTGAGGCAGATACATAAAGGGTAGTTCGGAGGTCAGGACCGTGACAGAATCCAAGTGGTGGGTGGTAGGAGTTCGGAGGATGGTAGGCATGCATCCAGATGGGGGGAGGGCAGTGCACTAGAAAGGGTGAATAGGGTGGCTGAGAGTCGTGACGACCGGCTGGGTGGGGGCCAACAGTGTTCGGGTGTCGTGCATAGAAGCATGTAGGGGGCTATTAGCCCATGAGGAGTAAGGGGGTCCACACTGACCCATTTTTACGTCTTTTTTAACATAAAAATAAAATCTTGTCCCCTTTGATATTTTTTTAAAGATGTTTTCCCCATTTTATTAAATCTTTCCCTCTTTTTAAATATCCTCCAATGTTGCCCATTTATTTCATTTGTGTGTTTTTCCAGGGAAAAAAATTTAATGGCCAAATAACCTTTAATTATAATTATAATTATTATTCTAATAATTATCATAATAATAATAAAATAATAATAATAATTAGAAATAAATTATTATTATAAATTTATACAGAAAATTATTATAATTCAATATTAATTATTATCATCCTTTTTTATGTTTTTATAAACAAAATGCAATACAATACTGATTATCGGTAATGATTGAACAATTATTACCTAAGAACAAGCTGCATAATTGGTCTAATTTGAAAATTTAAAATGGACATAGCTCGGCCATTTGAAATCAGATCGATGTGTGGTTTGATCTATTGTGATAATCATTTAACCCTCTAATTAATTTTAATGAAATTATAATTTTTTGTTCTCAGAAAATCGATATGATCCCTATGATACAGCTGAAAGTATCTAGGGCCCACAGTAGATGTCAGTGATCTTGGGATTTTAACATGTTTCATCCATTTAAGGATATAACTGGTTGTTAATGATGATATAAACCCTGAAAATGTCCGAGGATATCATGTAAATTATAAAGATCAAAAAAAAAATAACAGAAAACTTACCTATTTCAGATCTGAAGAAATTCTCGACTGCAACTCGTCATCAATGATCCTCACATGAATAATCCATATTAGTATTCTTCTAGATCATCTACACACACTACAAAAATCATTTGGAACATAGATCATGAAATTCTGTGTACTTCCACGGGGATCTTATTATTTCTTCGTTGTCTCGACAATCAATGCATCAAGATCTCTTCGACACTTGAGGAGGATGTTATTCCTTACTATTGAATAAACTGCATCTCATTCTAGGTAGCAAGCAAAGAGAGTGGCCCTTATTTTTTATTCTATGAATTGAATGTATAGTTTTAATAGATCCATGGGAGATAATTTTCATCCTTTATTAATAATCTTGTCGCTAAATACTTGATTGGGTTCCCTATCCCCCGTTTATATCAACACACCAAATAAATAAATTTTATGAACATAATTGCGTAAATAATAATGATTATTTTATCAGATACTTTTAAATATATATAAAATATATTATGTGATAAAAACTAATAAATTAATATTTAATTCTGATCCCACATAATACTAAATGAAACATGTATATAAAAATAATATTTTTTATATTAATATTATCATGCATTTACTTCACTAGTATATACACTATGTAAATTCAATATAAATTATTCATTACATTAATAATAATGAATTTATTTAATTATTGATGACCGAAAACATGGAAAACTCTCAAACCCCATGATAAGGCCCTATATATCCATAGCCCTATTCAACTAAATAGGGAAGATTCTTGAATGCGTTTTTGTGGGTGAACATCTATTTTATTATCTCGATAGCAGTGAATGAATCCACAGACCCAGAGAAGAGTCTAACAACCCATCATGGACCCTAATTAGTTAAGGATTTTCATTGCAACATCAACCATCCTACGCAAACTGACTTTTTTATTATATTCTATTTTTCATTAAATATCTCAAAATGAAGGACATACACTCATGTTATCATCCAATTCATTCTTTATTATTTTTTGATATATCCAAATGGATTTTCCTTTAGACTACATTGGAAAAACACTTATAAAGGAATAACCATCTTGATCAACCAAGAATAATATACATATCATTCTAAAATTTTAATAAACAAATACATTCTTGATCATTCATCCAATTTCATACCTCAAACAACGCACCCAACACAAGCTACCTCACCATGATTTTAATACCATGGTTTTCTCCATTCATCAAATTATACAATCAAATGATACTCATTGTTAATGGTATCATGTTAAGAGAAAAATGCACATGTTTATAGATAGAAAAAACCAATGACACACAAAACATATAGTGTTCTTATTGGAGGATTTGTCCTCAGGATCTCACTACTAGATATCACCAAGTGAAAGCATCAAGAGGGGACGTCTCAATGAGTATGAGCACCCATCACCAAATAGTCAAACATCTATTGTGTTGGATTAATAAGATGTATCTAGACTATAAATCATATATTTAATATTAATGACATCATATATCAAGGTTCTCATTATAGCCTGGGATCTCCTATAACCTCCCAACAAGACAATTAATCTTTGTAAATTTACATTTTAATAGTGGACATAGAAAATTTTACATGACAATGGTAATCTGGAATCATGTATAACTATTTGTGAACACTATATGATAAACAAATTTACTATATATTTGGGTCTACAACACCCACTATTTCAAAACATAAGTCGAATAGACTAGGAATCTATCTATCCCAACCATAAAAACCTATAAGAAATAATGAATCACCATCACTCAAAGTTCATTTGTTTTTCAAAATAACATTTACTTTCTCATTCCATACATCAATTCCCTATCATGTAATTTCTAACTAACATAAAACTTATAATCTATCCACTCCTATTAACTAGGCCCATCACAATTGTTTCGATGTTCTCAAGGAATCTCACAATCCAAATTATGAATTCTTGTGAGGCTCCCATGAATTGGCCTCTAAAAATGAATTTAGCCATTACCTTTTGGCTCTATATCTACCATCCAAAATTATCTTTGATCACATATCAGAATAAACACAAGGTGTAAGATCCTATAAATCCCTAAAGGTATTTTTTGTTTCTGTTTCTAGTTATTTTCAATAATTTGGTAAAATAATTAAATTCTCAAATTCATGTTATCACCAAGGGTTGTTCCGAGGGTTCGGGACATGACTGTGGAAGAAAAAGGGGGTTTCAGGGAATGTTATATGGTTTATGGATGGTTAGTGAAAACTATACCGAAATCCAAGGTAACCATGAGAGGGGACTGTTTTTGGATAGTGGCATCCACATGTTTTGCATCTGGTTTTGAAACCTATGAGGGTAAACCATGCGGTCTAGTAAATTTGAAAAATATACAAAAAAATTTTAAAAAGATTTTTTATTCCAACTTAGTAATTCAACCACTTCTTCCCCCTTCAACCCTAGTGATGAGAAAAGGTCTTAAAGAACTCCCGTTGGTGTTTCCCCACCATTCAATGTCTATATGGAGTGCCATCATTTAGGGATAGAAGATCTAGGTAACTCTAACCTCCCTGAAACTTATCTGTTTGGGTTTGAGTTATAATATCTTTTTTCTCTCTATCTAAAACCCTAAAACATTTATTTTCATGTGAGTTTTAGGAAGATTAATCCAAGGGTGGTTAAATTGAGATATGAGGCCTCAATTAAGAGTGTGTTCACTAACGGATTCAAGGGAGGTGAAATAAAAGTGATATCCAATAGTTTATAATTGGATTTGGGTATGTAGGGTTATGTTCTTCATTTCCCCTAGTTGTGTTATTGATTATCATTAAAAGGATTAACATAGTAGGTGTTAATCAACCAATTAAACCACTCATGATCCCTAAGGGTTACATAGAGGATGACATGACCAAATTAGGGCCACCCATTTTGTGTTTTGTCTCTCCCGATTGGAGCAACCGAAATGTAAAGTGTGAAATTGACTCATAATTATATAGGGACATAGAGAGTAGGTTAACTGGGTTTATGAAATGAGTTATAGTGTGTTGTGGATAGTTATGTATTATTTGGTTAAAGACTAGAAGAATACTTGGTTGAAATTTAAATAGGTTATATGGGATTAATGGGAATATGATAAGGAATTATGTTTACACATGAATATTATTAGTGAGATATACAAGGGAAATAGGAAATGGGTATAATTGGTTATGTGATATAAATGAATAATGTGTTAATATATTGAAGAGTAGTAGTAATTATATATTTATTTTTATTATGGTAATTTATCAAATCATATTATCTATGCTTTTTTTTATGTGGTTAATTGTGGTGAATGATAATTATGCATGTTCTCATGGATTGGTAGATAGGGGAATATACATGAGGTTCTACACATATAAGTCGAGTTGGAAAATGGTTCTAGCTCCACCCATAAATCCATAGGTTAGGGGAGGGGATAGATTTGTGTTCACATAACAGTATCATTATAGCAGAACTGAGGATTCAAGGTGATTACTATGAGCTTGTTATAATGTGACGCCTAGTGATATATGATTCGACTTTTATTCCCATATTTGTTAGAATATTTATCATTCCTAATCCATTGAACACTTTAAAAGGTAAATTAAACCATGGCATTCCAATGTAGTGAACCAGGTTTATATGGTAGTATAAAACAACGGACCATAGCCAAGAATTACCAATTGAACCATTTACCTTTACATTCCATTATTTATCACTTGCATTCAACATCTACTTTACTGGATATTTTTTAGACACTGCTTTTTGTGGACTTCTATGTTATACTCCCAACAAGATCAGGCCTCCATTGGGTACCTAAGAAAATTTCATAATTGCTGGTTAGGATAGGGGAAACATCCCTATGCTATGGAGTTGAGTTGGACATGGGAAATGTATGGATGTGGTTCAAGACATGGATTCTGGATCATTTTGGGGATTTCCTTTTGTCTTTCTTTTGTGGTGCATTTCACATAGCACTGTATCATGGCATTCTATATTAATTATTTTATATGGTTTTTTCTAGTTTGGATGTTTTTTTATTTATGCATGTTATTAATTAATATTATTTTTTATGTAATATTGATTGTGTTCTATTGTGGATTACTCTTTTAAGGAGGTTTTAGTCTCACTATGTGACCTATAAGACCCTCATTGATGGTCATCTACATTTAGAATATGGGGATGTGTTCTTGAGGTCATTTGGACACCTAGAATAGGGCACTGGATTACAGTCTCTTGGGTTGGGGTCATTACAATGTGCTGTCAGAAGAGTTAATCTCTCTTTTTTACTATTTGGGAATGGTAGATGCGAGGTTTGGAAAGTGTTGGTACTTTGTATTGAGCTCATTTTTGTGATTATCTGACCCATGTATGAAAAAAATAAGAATCCTTGGGATAGGATTATTGTTCTTATTGTGTGTTGATATCTTTGATGATATTTCACCATCAAGTGATGCACATGTTCTGTGATTTGATGGTTTTGTCACATTTCACTTAGGGATGGAATTGAATTAGTTTGTTCATTCAGGAATCTATTTATGAAACTACGAAGATAAGATTCATGCTTCATATTACTTAAACAAATGGGATGGGTGTGTGGAATATACTGTTTTGGATGTATTTGTTTTACTTAAACATAATGAAATTGTGCCTAATGATATGGTATGTATGGGTAGAATGTAAATGAAAATGTTAATTAGTTATTATAAAATGGTGATTAATTATGATGTAAAGGATTTTTAACATTATATAAGATTAAATTAGAATATTTAAATGGTTTTTAATTACTATAAAATATATTTTTTGTAACTGTGTGAATTAGAGACACATGTTAGTCATGGCCTTTAGAGAGGTGACTAAGAGTGGTGTTATGGTTGTGGGTGGAATAATTTGGGTATTATATGTGAAATGGTTTGGTTATGACATGTGATGATACTACTTATATTTTTTTCTTTTCAAAATTTGCCTTATGGTTGTCTTTTAACGATCATGATAGGAATTGTACAGAAATGTCACCTCAAAGATGAATTCTATTTAGGATATATTAGGATGATGATGAGAACAATCCTCTAGTAGAGGAGTAATAGAATGTGGTTAAACATGATGATATGTAAGAGAAGTTTTTTTATAACATTTTACATTAACGAAGGTGATGGAACTAGACCCAAGGCGGGTTGCATTGACAATGTTTGAGATGACCAGAGAATTTCAACTGTAGCACCCTCCTACCTTTACAAGAGAGGGTGGGCTAGAAGAGGATGAGTTCTTGATAGATACCATCCAAAATATAATTTACCATGTATATAATCATCTAAATAAGTGATTCAAGCAATAACCCTATATCCTGAGAGGTCAAGAAATGTGTTGGGGGACATCATGGTTCAGAAGGAGCATGATGATGTAATTAATGAAGAAATATATTCAAGATATGATTCATGAAAAAATTTACCTAGAATTCTTGAGGTGGGAGAAGGATCCAGATTTTATGATGTTGATGTAGTGAACATTATAGTTAATCAACTACACTAGTCATTTCATTGATTTTTGATGCTCTTCTTGGATGTTTACATGAGATGAGTTAGTTGAGGAGAAACACTTCTAGGATGTGCTAGAAGATGAGATCTGGTCCCAAGTGAATATATTCCACCTCAAATTGTTGGATGAATTAGTGGACCAAGACTCTATCTCATAGGGGACCTTGAAGGGTTCTTCAGGTAATCAACATATTTTCACTGCTAGGCGGACATGTGGTGTGGCTTTCAAGATAGGAAACACTATTTTAGAAATATTCCGCATAATGGAAGCGCACAGTGTAGTCATAAGAGGGGTTAAACATCTAAGGGTGGTGAACCATTTTTCTATAATCTGTGTGGTGGGTTGGTGTACTTGTGTGGCATGTGTCTCCACCCATTGGTCGGGTGTTGAGCAAGTGGCAGGCCAGACCATGTGTTGAGGTTCTACAGGAACCTGCAATAGTAAGGGAATGATAGAGGTCAACAGATGATGATGCATGTAGAAAGGTGGTCAGATTCCCCATATAAGGAAATAGTTGGATCTCTACATGTCGTATTTGTACAAGTGGTGAATGTGGGACTCTAGGGTGAGATCATCCTTATCAATAGGGTACTGTAGTGCACGTTACTCAAGTCAGAGACCCAGGTAAATGGGAGGTCATCTCAATGGAGTTTAGACAACACCTAAAGGTGGTGAGGTGGGACTATGTAATGTTCTATGGATTATGATTATATATTCCATGATATCTAGTGATTTATTTTATACATGTTCTATGAATTTTTTTATTTCTTCTTAGTTTTTAGTTATGTTTTCCTCAACTGTTGAGATAGCTTGTGGAGTAATGTCACTTGATACTCTGTTAGGGACACTAGTTGATTACATCATCTATTGTAATGATTATGATGTAGTGGATCGTGGATATCACATTCTATAGAATATATTTGACCTAGAGATGTCAGGTTTTGAAATAATCATTGGGATAGATTTCAATATATCAAGAATCATTCCATAACCAAAATTACACCAGCTACCATGAAATGTCTGCTTGAATACTCGTGTTCTATCAAGATCATGGTAGGATCTGAGTTAAACATTGTATTCCAAGATCACAATTACCCAAAAATAAAATTCCCATAAAATGATCAAGCATATGTGAATAGGAAAACAAAAATAAATTAAACAAATTGGTTTACTTTAAACTAAGATCATAACCAAATACCGATTATAGGTGCATAGTTCCACTCTAGAATGGTCTATAACTTATTATTCCAAAACTGGGGTTCTTTTAAGTATGTAGTAATGATTGTTCCAACCCATACCATTTTGGAGGTAATATACCCATCCTTTGGGACCTGGTGTTCACCATGGGGACATGTTCAACCATGTTTTAAACATAAATTTGTATCCAATTAGGGGTGGTGTTCAACCTAGGATAAACCATCATTAATGAAACTATATGAGGTTCATGTTCACCCCAAGACCATTTTGGAAAACCATGTAAAAAATGGGCTTCATATTCAACCTTATTTTTACAAGATTAATAAATATCACATTGCATTATTTAATAAAATTTATTGGTTATTTTCTATTTTTCATAAAACAAAACACTTACAAATATAACCATTTCCATAATTCCTAGTTTTTTAAATTAAAATTAGCCAAACCAATTTTAAAATCCCATTAAAAATTCCTTTTACAAACATTATTCTAAACCAAATAATCATTACTATTTCATTGAGTCTAATTAAGAGGTCAAACCCACTCCCAATTGTTGATGATTTTGAATTCTCATTTCACAATCATTAACTCACATCATAATTCTTTTATGAATCCATTTAAATCCTAATAATCATTTGGTATGATCAAGATAATCATTTTCTCAAAACACTACATTTTAAAACATTAAAAAATTTATAATTCATTTGGAAAAATAATGTTAGGTTCCATATAGAGATTACCATTAGAAACCATCTATATAAATTGTCTCTAACACGTATCAAAATGAAAAATATATTGAAGAAAATTTCATTATATACGAATCTAATCACTTTTAAATTTCATCGCATGAAAATTATTTTACTATAAAAAAGATTAACTGAAACACTAATAAACAATATGGGATAACTAGAGGGAGCACCTTCCTCAAGAGAATATTCTTCTTATTAGATTTATCATAGTAACCAGCTCCCTGATCTCATCAAGGATATATTTTTAATACCCAACAACAAAATTTCATAAATTTAAAAACAATATAAATATATTTAATTTAAAAAATATTATAATTAATTACCAAATTAATATAAATTAAGAAACAATTTTTTACGAATAAATATGTGTTATCTCACCGTATGCACTCACTACACCGAATCATAAAATAAAACACTTCTAGAGGTCTGTGATAGGATAATAGAATTAAATTATTCTAAATACAAATAATCCAAAAAATTATCAAAATATAGAATATTAATTTAATAGAAAAACACATTGGAAAAATATAACGGTTACATAAATCCTATAAAATGTTAAATGATAGTATATAGACATTAACTCGGGACATCCTCTTGTAGGGTAGCATAAAAATGAAAACATATTTGGATTATTCCCACATGTTCTGGTGGAATCTCCTCTCGTATCGTTAAATGGGAAAACCAAAATAATTGGAAAGACAACATGGAAAATAATAATGATCAACTGTAAGGGAGAAATGCCATGGATTGTTAAAGACTGTTACTCATGACCACTCTACATAATGGGAAAATGAAGATAAGAGACGGTAGAGACCCCAAGTCTTTAAAACCCAAAAATATATTAAAAATATGATTTGTTAATCAACTAATTTAGGGAGGAATTTTAATTATAAAACTTCAAAAAACCATTGGATATATAGAGGAATTTGGAAAATGGGATACCCCACTAAAAGTATCGACTAGATAGATAGTAAAATATATACAACTCGTTGATTTATCCATGGAGGATTATTGTTTTAGGCTACAACCCTTTCCGCATCCAATCTATGAATCCTTCTAAGAACTGATGGAATCTAACCATCTCTAAATCCTCAAAAAAAATTGGCGAGCTAGATCATTCATAATAACTTTTTTAATTCCATATCATAAAATATCCATCCCACAAGACAATAATTTTAAACATATCATAAGATTAAACCTTTTCTATACACATAGGGTATTATAGTAGAAAACCTCATTGTATTTAAATATTGGTTTTAATCATGTTTTCAAAAATAAATTTAATATAAGATCATGTGATAAACATGAAATTATAATTACTATTATATAATAAGTCATTTTTATCTAAAATGAAATATTTAATTTTTTTATATTTTCAAAAACTAAACATTAGGGATCCCATATTCAAATAAAAATATGTTTTTTAAAAAAATATTCAGTTGTATTGATTATGTTTTTAATAATAATATTTGAATTATAAATATTTTTTTAAATAGAATAATCACAGAGAGGATTTAATAATAATAAATTAACTTCTAGGATCTCAAAAATGATGTATATATTTTCAAATTTACCATGATATAGAAAATTTTAAAAATAATAATAGGATTAAAATCAAGAAGAATTGATTTTAATCTATATTTATTATTTCAAATGGAAAATTGACTTTATCATGTTCTAATATTAAGATTCCTAAAATGATATTCCAATGGATAATATTTTTATTTATAAATTTAATTAAATTTCAATTTTTAGTTAAATGAAGAAATTATTTTCTATTAATAAATACAATTTACATTACATACTTAATAATAAATTTTATTTAAAAATACTTTTTTTATTTTCATAAATAGGAATTATTTTAGGATATATTTTAAAATCATTTCATAATGAATATTTTATGTGGTACAAAATTCATTTAAAATAAATAAAATTCCATAATAGTTTATAATGATGATGAATAATAATAATTTATATAAATTTTATATTTAATAAAAATATTGATTATTGAGAAAATAATTAAATAAAATTATATTAGTAATTATAATGAATCTACCATGGCTTAATAATTTATGAATAAAATATTAATATCTACGTATAATATTAATTTAGTATAATGGAATGCATTATAACTGTCATATA
The DNA here is from genome assembly GCA_963277665.1 of Viscum album. Classification (NCBI taxonomy): domain Eukaryota; kingdom Viridiplantae; phylum Streptophyta; class Magnoliopsida; order Santalales; family Viscaceae; genus Viscum; species Viscum album. The sequence goes on from OY728156.1 coordinate 1,084,155,698, forward strand.
ATTAATAATATAGTATTAATTTTAAAATTATTTTTATTTTATTAATAATTTGAGGGTAATAACTATCCTTAATATATTGTGATGTAAGAAAAAATTTATTCCGGAATAAACGATATAAAATTTTATTTAAATAAAAGAAAAATTTTAATTTTAATTATATAAATTTTATAAAAAATAAACTGTTTATATATTAAAAATAAACATGGAGAACCACTAACCTATTTTGCCCTATCAAATAAAATATACTCATTTTGAATATCTACATTTAATAGAATGTGATTATTTATGTTTTTATAAATACATTACATTCTATCTACAAAAACCTATAAGGCCTATAATTAGTAAATTTGAAGATTTATTGTTAATTGATAACATAGAGATGAATTAAAACTCAAAATATGAATCATTAACATCAATAATAGTGATATTATGTCAATTCATATAAATTTATTATAAAGGAGAACTAAAAAAATTCTTTTGTTATTTTTGTATATTTGATAGTTAGTTGGAAATTTGGGACCATATTACTTATAATAATAATTTTATTATAAATATTTATTTTACTATAATGTTTTTATTTGTATAATTTTTTTCCTTGTACTATTTTATATACTGTTTTGAAATTTTTTTTATATTTTGCAATGGAAATTTTTTTTGAGTATGTAAACAATATCACATACTATGATATTTATATATATATATATATAGTTAGGAATGATAATGATATAAACCTCAACAATTGTATATAACAATACATGGGTTATAATATATTATTCTATATCAATTTAATTTTATGATTTCTTTGTATCCTCGAAGGAAATCACAATGTTTTTTATTATTAAAAAATAAGGTTTATTAATTTAAATGATACTATAACTTTTTCATTTATTGTGGATATAATTGTATATAATTCATCTAAGATAAATTTTTTAAAATATATTTCTGTCAAATCATCACTGAAATCATAAGGATTGTAGTAAAATAAGAAAGGTCACTACATGCTTATGAATAATATGAATAAATGAAATTGATTAAAAATATTTATATATAAATTTTTTGAAACTAAGAATATTAATATTTTTCATATAGATTTTAGAACATAACATACAATATGATTATATATATATCATATATTGTTAATATCCCATGATATAAAGAAAAATATCCTTGATTATGGTATATTGTGTTATTCTTAATACAAGAGAGAACTCCAAGACTGTAGTATTCCATGTAAACATATCATTGGGGATCAAGGATACTGATGGATATGATATTTTATATCAATGGATGTTAAGGATGTTGTTGCATATGGAATTAAAAATCACAAAAAAAAACTCTATTTCCAAATACGATAAGGCATGTCAATAGACTTGAACATATGATTAAATTAGCAACACTCACTATGTTCCAATATCTCCACTAATGAGTATTTATTATGAATAACATATGAGTTTTAATACGGATTTTAGGGTTGTTTTAAATAATATTTTTAATGGAAGAAAAGAACATTGAATCCATAATGTTTATGAGGAAATATGGCCTTTGTTTGGTTAGATTTTAAGAAGGAGAATCATTCCAAATTCAGAAGGAAAATGAGTTCCAAAATTTTATGAATTAATTTTTCTAGTTAAATGATCCTTGATATTATTTTTACAATAGTTTCAAAACATTTTAAAACCTAATTTGTGTAATTATTTTTGTGAAATATCACAAAAGGTAATATTTTTGTAATCAAGAACAACTCTTCCCAAATGGCAGTTGAGTATTGTTACACCTCCAAATATATAAGGAATGGTTATAATTTCATGTAATTATTCCATGTTAAAATTGTCAGGATATTTATATAAGTGTAGAAAATACTTTTAAAATTTATCTTCAATATACTTTTTGTGCCCCCTCACCAAGTTAATGTGTGATTTAGGTAATATTTTATTAATATAATACAAATTAATAAAATATATATTTTCATTTAGTATCATATATTTTTTTCTTCTAATTTAGCATAAATTTTCAATATTCAATCCAACATACCCCTTCTAAATATCCATTAGATTACTATACTAAAAATAATAATGATTTCCTTTCCTAAATTAGTTTTAATTGACATTAACTGTCTATGGGTGAATATAGAAGTTGAATTCTTTCATCCATGGCTCCACAGGAGCTCATATTTCATGTTTTAAAATTTTATAATCCATATCGTCAAATGGTTTGGATATAGTTAAAGGTAATGATTTGGTTCATCACTAATTTAGATCCCCTTACTCAACTTCCTTCATTTTATAAAGGATATATAGGATTCTTTTTCTTCTTCTTTAAAAACATATAATTTTATTGAAAGGGATATGTATTTTAGGTAAAAGGAACTCAACGATGATTATGGTGTTGGAATAATAATCCCTGATAAGGATTTATAAAAATGAAGTTTATATATAGTGTTCGACTACGATCTAGATAATTTTCCATTATTTATTATAGTGTCATTTTTAGAAGATTCACATAATTAGCAGTCTAGATACATTCATTAATCAGATAATCTTGAGTACATATATGGTTCAAATTATTTATATTATAAAATTCAGAAACAGGAATACTTAAGGAAATTTATAATAAAAAATTTGGTTTCTTGATAAATACATATAATAATAATAGTAATAATAATCTTATTTATTAAAAAAAATATAAGCTACTATGAATCAATTGAATCTTTTTTTCCTCAACTAAATATTTTAATATTTATGATGAAATTTCACTAGTTATGAATTTTTATTTACTATTAAATTGTTATTTAATGAATTCCATATTTAACTCATCAGGATGAAATGAACATTAAGGAATAAAAATGTACATGTTATGAGGTGTTAACAAAAAATTCATAATGTGATATGGTGTGATAGTTTGACATATGTAACACTCTTTGACATTAATTTTAAAAACATGGATAGATGAAGAGAGAAGATAAAGAATTTAATACTTATTGAATTCATTATTTGTGATTTACTTATTATAATGATCTCTAGGAATGTTATTATTATTGAATTATTATATATTTATGAATTACAAAATGGATAACTTGGTTAAATCCATAGTGTGTTATGTTTCAGAGTTAATGGACAAGAATAAATAAATGAACTATATAAATTTAATTGTAGAAATTTATGAATTCAAATGAATTATTGAATAACTATTCTTATAATATAGATTTATAAAAATATTCATTTTAATATTTCTAAAATAATAAGGATAATGAATGAATTATTCAAAAATGGAAAAGGTATTTCTATAACATAGGATGAAAATAATAACATTTTAAATGGTATCATTTTGTATAATATATTTTATGTTATTAATTTTATAATTTATAAATATTTAAATAATGGTATCGTTAAACTTTACATATAAATGTTAAAAATTTCAATAAAGGGAAAATTTTCAAGAATTGATAAAATAAAAAAATGAAGGATTCATAGATTATAAATGAAAAAATTATGTAATGAATCAAATAATCAAAATATGTAATCTAAATTATATTTCACAATAGGTTTTTAGGAAAAAAATTATTTTTATTAGTTTTGTAACATGCAGAGATTTTGTGATTCTTTTAGATTAAATTGATATTTGTTATATTATTCATTTTGAAAGACACCAAATATTGGTTTTGTGTTATGAAATCACTATGGTTGACTTCTGAAATATGATACACCATGTTAATAATCCACAATAACTAAAATAGAAATTATATTATAGTAAATTTCACACTATTTCTATCTTGTGTTACACCTAATACCTACCCCCTTTGATAGCATGTGTTATATGCCAGTATGCTTTTTACGGAACTAAAAATATACAACTAATATTATTATTATAATAGTTTTATAACTAACACCTTCACATTGGGATGGAAGTCAAGAATAATATAAATTAAATTGGGAAAATATGATATACACATGTATATAAAATAAATGATTTTGTTATCAGTTATTAGATGATAATGAAAGAACTATTTGAAAAAATATATATAAATTTTATAAGAAAACTAATTTTCTATTTACAAATAGATTTTTATGTCAATAAATTATAAAACCATAATTTAGAATAATTTTGTAAAGAAAAATTATATGATATTTAATATATAAATATATTTTACAATATTGAAATATATTATTTAGATACAATACAATAATAATTCCATTTTTTTTAAAATGCTTTATTTTTTAAAAAGATAGTTTTAGCCCCTTTTAATGGAGAACTCATTTTAAATCTAATTTTTTTATAATTTTATATATTTTATTTCGAAAACAAAAATTCAATATTGAATATAAATATAAAAATATAATATAGGGGAATTTTTATTATTTTTTGAGAAGTATTCTTTGTTGATGAATAGTAAAAAAATAATTAATTTTAATTCCAAAATGATTTTCATCAAATTTATTAATGTAGTTAATTTATTTATTAATATTGATTTAATGTGTGATTATATAAATGATACATAAATTAATCTGTTTTTGTTAATTTGATCCATTGACCACAATCCTTTTTTATTATTTAAAAAGTTATTTTTTGGGTAAGTGATAACCATACAGAAAGATCCCCAAACCACTACACACAAAATTCAAATTTCAAAAGTTCCACATTCAAATTTCAAAAGGCCAGATTCAAAAGTACCTCAAAGTACATCTCCTTCACATATGCAGGATTAACATTATTTTAATTTATCCATCTAATGTTATTCTAATTTTTTTTAATAGAGTTCATATTTATAATCAGAATAATTTATAATATTTAATAGTGTTTACTTTGTTTCTTATTAAGTAGATTAGTGAATTTTAATAAATTTAATTACAATGATTGAAGTATAAACAAAATTACATAATGGTTATACATTAATCTTATGATTCCAAATGACGATGGGACTTGTCCATAATCTATTGGATATAAGAATTCGGAACAAGTTCCCTATTTTTTATAATATTAACAATAATTTGTGGAACATTTTGTGATATCGACCTCTCAATAGATTTTATCATTTTATACATAGAAGAATGAAACTCATCCTCCACTATAATATGACACTCACCACCCTTAACTCGTCATGCCTCTCAGGACCCTATGACATGGCCAAACCAATCCCAAATCTCCTCCTAAAACCCCTCCCTAAATCCCAGACTCATAAATTTGGTCAAAAATCAATCTAAGATATCCCATTAGAAAACAAATAAGAGTTAGAAAATAAGATGTAGTATCCTTCATGAAGATCCTTTTTTTATTTTCATTCACCACTCCCTAAAATATTATTAGTCTATGACTATATAAAAACATCAGTATACTCAATGTTATGATATATTTAAATTATATTTAATTTACCAACTCATTCACACACATCAATCTAATGGGTAAAAACATGACCATTCATGTTATGGTGGACTACCTCACGAAACCATAGTATTTCTTTTTTCCTTTACCACCTATCATTGGAGTAAATTATGATGAAAAATATATTTATATTTGATATATTTTATTTTTTATGTCTAATTTATTATTTCATTATCATTATATGAATCATGAATTTGTTCATTTTATCTTTGGTAAATACGATAACAACATTTGTTGATGTGTGGACCGTCGCCTCCTCAATGAGATGCGCTTCATTCTCATATTACGTTTAATATATAAATGATGGATTTTGTAAAATTATATTATATATATTAATTAACAATTATAATTGAATTATATTATATATATATATATGTATTAGTTTGTGTGCGTGTGTCATTTATATTATTTCATTCAATATGATAGTAAAATGGAAACAATGTTCAGGTGTATGTACGGTCTCCCATCTCCATGATGGTTTATTCCATTTCGTATTTTGATATATTAATTATTATTGTAAATTAAAATATAATAAATATTTATTATATTTAAATAATTTCTAATATTCAGTAAATAATAAAATCATGATCTATGTAAGAGTACAATGAATAATAATCGAGAACATATAAAAAAATAAAGAGGATATTAACCGTAAGAAAACATTAACATGAAATTTTTAATAGCCATGTAATATAAATTTCTAACCAAATAATATATGTTATTAGATATAATAATATGGTTCAGTGGTATAATTATAATAAATATATATTTATAATACATGAGGATTGTATGATTATGACGAGAGTTAACCTAGGAAGTAAGGTTCTTCTCATATCACATTCACTTTCCGTGATCACAGGACTTTATCACCTCTATTTTTGTATATGATGTATCTATATTTACAATGGATGTATTTAATGATTCATATATTTTAATTTATAGGTATTTAAATATCCATTTTTTTATATTTATCAGATGGTGTTTACGGTTCAATTGTTACAAAATCTATAAAGAAATTTTTTTTTACATTTTTTTTATTTGAGTTACATGTCATGTCATTCAAATTTATTTTTATATAGTGTGTATATACTTCTTTTTGACATGTTATAAAATGAATATTTTTATTTCAAGATTTTTTAATATTTTTTTAATCTTATATATTATGACTATTATGATACATAGTTACCAATCTGTTAATAGATTATTTATAAAATATCATAGTGTTTCGAGATTGTCAAAAATTATTCTTATAATGATGAAATATTATAATTCATATCTCATAAAAACGAAATTATATTTTTATACTCCAGTAATTTATTCTATCATCATGTATTGTTAAAATTTTCTACTCATCGGTATTATAGATAAATAGGCATGTTTTTATGAAAATATGACATTGTATCTCTCATCGGTCGGAAATCTATGTTCCTTAAAAAACATGTATACATAATAAAATTCCAATAATGATATATTATTTTACTATGATAGTTAATATACATTTTTCCAATGTTTTACATAAAAAATTTATTCATAAATATATTCTATTTTTGGTATTATGATCAAGGATGTTTTCTAATCTTCCTAAAATGCAAAATAAATGTTTAGAATGCACGTATTTAACTTCCATCATGACAGACCTTCCATTGAATATTACTTTCCATGTATAAATTATTCCTTTTTATGAAATGTATATTTATATTTTTTGGATATACATTTTTTTAAAATTAATTTTGAAATAAATATGTTTTAAAATAACTATTTCTGTTTAAAAAAATGTTTTAAATGAATTTCAAAGAATCCTATATATTTTTCCATTAAAATAAATTGATTTAAATGATTTAGAAGCATCTTAAATATGTTTTAAATGTAATTTTAAATAATAAAATTTTCAGAACATATTTCAATTTTCCTTTTAATGAAGTGGTTTTATTTTTTTCAAGATACCTTTATATATTTTCAATGAAACAATTTCCAAAATGTTTTCAAAACTACATTTCATGGTAAAAAGTTTTTAAAAAGTTCTATGGATTTTGTTTTTTCATTTCATGGAATATTTTTCGATATTAATTTATATTTTTATTTTTACATTTTAAGAAAATAATTTTTAAATGATTTAATTCATTAAAAGATATGTTTCAAAGAAAAAGAATTTTTACCTCAACGAATAATTTAAAAAGATATATCAAAATTATTTTTCATATAATATGAAATTTGTTGGGGTAAAATTATCTTTTCATTAGAAATTAGCTAATTTTTCCATTTATATTATTTCTCTCAATGCATTATGTTTTGATGACCTGATGTTTATAAAACATTTTTCACATCCATGGGTTATATGTTTATGAAACATGTTTCTTATTCTTGGGTTATATGTATATAAAACCCTCTTATATTCATAAAGTAATTCAATTATGAAATTATTATTAAACATATTCCATTTCTATATGGTTTTATATGATTACATCATTAAGGTACTAATCTCTTTCTGTGGGTTCTGATATTATTTTAAATAAACTTGTGGAATATGTTTGTATGATTTCCTTATGAGATGTGTAGAACCAATATATCCAACAAATACATTGGGTATAAATATATATCACAGGAGCTGAATATTGGAGGAACATGGATTTAACTCAATTCACTAAAAGAATTTTTCCAGTAATACAGTATTGAAGTGCATCATGACTTCATAGACAGTCAATTGGGTGAACCAATACTACAAATAAGGAATGTTTAGTGAACATTTAATTCAAATATGTACATGTATGTGATTCTTTGAATACCATGGATGTCATTTTTATATGATAATGTGTCTACAAAAAACCATTGTATTCATACAATGTTTTGATTTTAGGGATTATGCTCTTGATTTCCTTATGAATCATTTCTTATGAACATCCAATATTTATTCCTTGGTTTATGTATATGATATTAATATGGAGGGTGGGATCTCGAAATCTTATTCTCTTGTTCTCATACCCCTATTCTCCTGTTTTTCTTATGTATCTATTTCGTTTACACTTACTATGAATTTAAGATCACACATTTCTTATTATTCATTTCTCAAGGTTATGAATAATGTATTTATGTTGAAGTACTAAAGGGGAATATATTTGTGGGAATCATTATGAATCTTTCACCAAAAATGATTTTGTTCCATGTTTCTAAGGACACTCATCTATGAGGGTACATGTGAATTTATTTTTATAATATTATGAATATTCATATAATATGTTGAAATATATATGTATGTGATGCATGGGTAAATATAGTTGGTTTCAAAGGAAAGGATTTATCAACCATTAGAATATTGGCTGAGAACAAATTATTGATATCTATAGTCATATTTATAAAGATATGACTATCTATGTCTCTAAGGATAATCCAATAGTGTCATAGGATAGAGTAATAATTTATACATCCTATAATGGACTTATCATATTTTACAGTTTCATACTAAGATAAGTTATATTCAAACTATGATCTGGTATTATTCAATTGTGTGATCTATAAGGAAATGAACTATCATATAATGTGATGAAACTTTTTTTGATGTGATAACAAATATTATGATCACTATATTGATGGATAGTGTGATCATGCCTAATAATTTTTCATGGATCTTGATAAACAACATGTACATTAACCAAATATCATAATAAAAAAAGAAGCTAATGAAAGAGTATACTAAGAGTTTGGGTATTGGTGACAATGTAGGAAACAAAATTCAGTTTTATTGGGTTCCATAGTGAGGGAAGAAGCATCCAAGTGAATTTATTAATGGAACCAGATACTATTTAGATTGTGTAATATAAGTAAACAATGAAAAAAATTGTGAATGAAATATTTAAGGATCATGTAATGTAATGAATGAGAATATTGGCTTATCTATGACATCATTGAAGGATAAATTCATTAGGTTTGGAATTAATTTCCATTATAAAGATATATGTCCCATGTTGAATGATTAAGAAGAAAATCATCTAGGTGGTAAGGGTAATTGTAATATGGTTTCTGATAACGATATCATACATTAAATGTGAATGAAAAGAGTTATTAAGTGATAGGATGAGGTATCCTTGTTAATGACATATATAATAAGTATAATAATAGATACTTTCAGGAGTTTTTATTCAGAAATTATGTTATATGGATAGTAAAATATATATAATAATTTTCTATTTTATGTATTTTCAGTAAGAAAATATAATAATATATTGAGTGGTTCCAACTAGACAGGAATGTTATTGAATGGAAATTTATTTTTTGTGGGAAACTAATTATTAAGGGGAATATAACCCTTAATATGTTTCTTTGGTTATGATAATGATGATTGGATACATATATTTTATATTTGAAAAAGTAAATTATATGGTGTTGATTAACATGGAACTAATAAATTATTTTTTGATATGTGGTTTATGATATCAAAAATACTGTTTTAAAAAAATTATTAAAGGAATTTATCCAATAAACAATAGAAAAAGGAAACTTGCATGTTATCGACACGATTTTGTAGTAATTTAGTTTAATATAATTTTTTAATAGAATATATGATGACGGTATTTACATGTTTGGTATACAAATACCAAAATCTAGTATCTGATAAATTGGGGGATAAATGTTTGTATATTTTTTTATAATGTTATTTACCTTATTTCTAAAGTATCTTACATTATTTCTAAATTGTTGTAAGGTAATCCATTTATAGAATTGTTTATGTTAAACTTCACATGGGTTTTTAGAGAGTAATTTTTTTCTCACCATATGAGGATTTAAGATTATTTTTCAAAAAATTTTAAACCTTTTTGTGATAACTAATGACATATAGAATGACCTATAACTAAATTTATGGATCTCATGACCTGTTGATGCTTCAAGAATGAAAAATTCGACATCATATAAAAGAAAAAATAGATAAATTGGACATTGGTAATGGAAAAAAGTGTATCATTTTCTCGAAGTCATATAAGTATATCATCTCATGTAAATTAGTAAAATTTTGGTAAATATGTATGAAAATAAAAATATTTAATGTTTTCATCATTCATGATGACATCATTGTCATTTTACAAACTCTATGGGTTACAGATTGGTGACTGTTAACTATCTCCCAATAGGGTTCAGTGTCACTCTTCATCAGAACATGATTGATAGATTTCTCTTATATGTCCTTGTTTTCACCTTCCACCTATATTCCTCTATGTGGAAGCATAATTATAAATTACATTGGTACCTTTTAGGGTTCCAATATTACTTTTTTAAAGGAGGATTAATTATTTACTTTTACGATATAGGTTCTTATGAATGGAACATTTAAGTATTATTTCAGTGATAACCCATAAAAATTTCGAAGGGATTAATTCATTTTAATCTCTCTAGAATATTACATAATGATATTTTTTAATTTTTTTCAATCTATTATAACCCTTTACATAATTTTCATTTCAAAAAACACTGAATATTATTTTAATTACATAAATAATAATGGATGGATTCCATTATATAAATAAAATATAGTCTTACAATACTTGAAAAAAATTATATTATCATTCATTATATTAAACTCTATTTTTGCCTCATGTTACGTAAAATAATGAGTCAATTTGATATATTTCATTACATGTGAGGCTCGGTTTTATAGAACTGAAATTATTTGATTAATATTTATATGAAAAATATTTTTATAACTACCCCCAATCCATTTGAATGGATGTTTGGGACAAGATTATCTATGTTTTGAAAATATTATTTAAACATGTATATATATTAAATCCTCTTGTTTTCAATTAGTATAAGTTAATGAATGAACTATTTGAAAATAATGAAATTACTTTTCATTGAGTATGATTTTTCTATTTATATTCATAATTTGATATTAATAAATAAAAAATTGAATAATGTTTCAAAAAATTATATATTATATATTCAATCAATATTTTTTATAGTCATTCATGTTAGTTTCTAGTTTTAAGATAAAAATAATTCCAACATTATGAATATAATTATTTATTTTTTAGAAAGGTATTATTAACTCCTTTTCAGGATGAATCCATTTTAAATATAGTTTTTGTAAAATTTATAATTTTTTTAAAACTATAATAATGTTTTCTAAATATAAATATTTCAATTTACATTGGGTTAATTTTTTCTATTTTTTGAGAAGTTTCAGTTTTTGAAAAGTATTGAAAAAAAATCATGATTTTTAATTCAATATTACTTTTTTAAGAATTTTATTTGTATATATATATTTTTAATATGGTATTAATTTATACTTATGTCAACTTTAAATAATTTAGATAGATTTATTTCATTGAAACAAATTTGACATCGAAATTGGATTTGAAAATAATTCATGCTTTTGAACCTTTTCACTTTATGTACTAATCATATTATCTCTTCAATTTGATTAAGACTAAAATAATTTCATCCACTTATGTGTATATAATTTGGAAAATTGGATTCAATATTCAGAATTATTATATTTTATACTAGTTTTCCCTTTTTTGGATCATATAAATTGTGAATGTAATTAAAATTATTATAATGAAAAAGGTAAAAATAAATTTACTTAAAGGTTAAAAATTAATATTATGATCTTGAATTATCTAGACGCATGTCCAAAATTCATTTTAGTTAAATTTTAGACTTATAAACCTATTTTTTTATTTGTATAGTTATGGGAGTCATATTTTGTAACATAGATATCTCAATAGTGTTTACATTTTTATATATTCAACAATGACACTCGTCCTCAATTATAAATCGGCACTCCCCCCCCCCCCGCCTCACGTGATCACACCTCTCAGGACACATTGTCTTGGAAATACCCTGCCAAAATTTCATCCCAACATATGTAAAATCAACATATAATCATCCATTTTATAATATATTAATCCTGGGAAGCCCTTTGGTGTGCACATAGATAAGTTACCCAAAGAAGAGGTAACATCCTTTCTCAAACCCTTTTTCATTTCCATTATCCACCCAACAAACTCTTCAGAATCTATGTAAATATAATAATAAATGTACAATCAACATAATTATATTTTTATTCTTTTAATTTTTCAACATATACTTGAACATGTATTTATAAAATGGGTAAGAAACATACCTTTTATTTGTATGGCGAACTACCACCTCATGAAATGATGATTTCCATTTTTTCTTTAACACATAAAATGGATTAGAATTATGATGGATGATATATTTCATTAACATATATATTATTATATTATTAGTATGTAATAAATATGAAAAAAAAATCCTTTTTTGTGTAAAAATGATAACATTTTTTGTAGATGTGTGGACTACAACCCCTCCAATGTGATGTGATTCATGGCCATATTACGGGGAATGTTTTACGAATGGAGTTAGTTAGATTATTTGTTATATATGACATAATAATGTTACTATAATGTTATTATATATATATATATGTCATTTAAATTCATTCATTCAATTAAAAAGTTAAATAGAAACAATATTTAGAAATATGTATGACCTATAGTCTCCATTAACGGTGTATTCTATTTCAAATTTAGATATATTATAGACTATTTTTAGTAAATATTTAATTAATATTTATGTCACATGAGCCTCATCCCAGTTGGTGAGGACTCGCTAGGTGCATCCAAGAGACCTGAGATCAAATCCGGGTGGAGGCATATTTCTGGGGTACTATAGCAGTATTGTAGCAGGCACTGTTCGGTATTATAACAGCAAGAACTATTCAACCATCTGGGCCTTCAGGCAACCGGTTTGGTCCTCAGGTTCTGCAAGGCTTTTGGGCCACCCAAGGCCTTCGTGCCTGTTGATTATCATGGCCTTAGGGCCACTTTATGTCCTTAGGTCCACCCCAAGGACTTTGGCCCACATGAAAGAAGGCCCCAGAAACACTAGAAAAAAAGAGCAGCCCCGGAAGAGGATTCAGAGGAGGTGCACTCAACAGAGCAGAGCCAAATGGATTGTCAGAATGAGAGGCTATGGCTATGCCATCAGTTCCAGCATGTGCTTGCACAGGAACCCTTGCCAGACGGTCATGCAAAAGAGGAGAGCTACTATCATTATACAGATGCTGGGGAGGGTCAGTTCCTTGTCAATAGTCTCTTTGAATTCTCTAAGACCTTTGGGTCATGTAATCTCATAATCCTACAGGCCATGTAATCTCTGAGCCTACAGGCCTTATAAGGTTTCCCCTTCATCCCTAGAATGGTGGGTTATCAAAAATCAATAAAAATTAAGGCCTTCGGGCTATTCAGGTAGACAATGAATATTTATGTTATTTATATCACATTTTTATTATTAAAAGATCATATCACGATCCAAGTAATAAAATCAAAAATCGAAAACCAAATTATATACAAAAAAGTGGGTATTACTTGAAACACACAAAAAACATTGAATTATTAATAAATGGGAAAAATAAATTCATCAAAAATTATATATGTTATTAGTTATAATAATACTATTCTGTTCCAAATAAATAATATACCTATATTTATTCTACAATTGGTTTTAAAAAAAGACTAGAGTCAATTCAAAACGTAAGGATTTTCTCATATCACTTTTATTGTCTATGAGACACAAGCCATGTTCACTTTTTATTTTACTATATGTGGTATATATAAATTAGATGGATGTATTCTATTGTTCATATAAATTAATTTATTGGTATTAATATCACTATTTTATGATCTTTATTTTGTAGGTTCTTTTATTAAAATATTATCATATTTGTAAAGAATTTTATTCTCATTATTCATTTTTTGAGATACCTGCCATGTTATGAACCTATATTTTTAAATGGGGTGTATAGAATACCATATTACATGTTATTTCATTAATATCTTTATTTCATGAAGTAATTATCCTCATTTTATGTTATTCGCTCTTGGGTATTTGTGTCAATGTTATGAAAGTTGTAATAATTTATTGTTATAATCTCATCATTTATCTAGATTTGTTATGATTATTACTCCATTGATGAAATATTATGATCCATATCTCAATATAACTAATAATTTTTATTATCTGATGGGTATTCATGATATATACATTTTCTATTACTATTTTTTCAATAATTGGTACTTAATATAGTTAGGAAATTATTTTTATGAAAAGCTGAATTTTTTAATCTCTTTGGTCAGAAGTATAGGTTATTTCAAAATCATGTATTCTAAAAAATCATTCAAATATCTTCCCATGAACATTAACATTCATTTTTAATGCAATTTTTACTTTCATAAAATTCTTTAACAAATGTAATCTTGTTGTCATTATCATATCATGGGATTTTTCAAATCTTTTAAAAATAATGGGAATATTCGACACGTATGGATTTATCTATCTTCATGACCCTCATTCCTTTTACGCACTATTTGAATGACTAAAATATTAATTTTTAATAAAAAATTGTTCTAATAATATACATTATATTTGTTTTTCTTCAATATTATTTCCAAATAAAATGTTTTTAAAAAAATTTTATTCATAACAAATGTTTTAAATTATTTAAAAATATTTATATATATGTATTAAATATTTTATTTTCAAGGAAAATAATTTCAATGATTTATAATCTCATTTTATATTTTTTAAATTTATTTTCAATGAAAATGGTTTTTGAAAAAAATTTAGGATTCCTTTTTACAAAATGGTTTTAAAAAACGGTTTCAATCATATTTTATAATTTTTAAAATAACATTTTTTATTATATAATCATGATTATGTTTTCATTGAATACTATATTCAAATTACTTTCATATTAATTTATATAACATCAAATAAAACTTTTTTTCTATATTTTTTAATATTTTTTCAACTTTATTTCAGGAATATATTGTGTTTAAAAGGTTTTAGGTTTTACACATAATTTTTTAAAAGTAAAAGGTTATTTTCCTCAAGTAGTGTTTTAAAAAAAATTCCAAATTTTTTTCCATCTAAGATGAAATCCATTGGTCTTACATAATTCCACTATAGGGAATTTATCCAAAGGTTCTATTTATATTATTTCTCTGAATGTTGTATGTTTTTACTTCAAAATGATTATGATACATGTTTCTCTTTCATGGTTTATGGGTTTATGAAAACCAATTATCATTCATGGGTTATATGTTTATAAAACATGCTTATACTTAATTGGTTATATATTAATGAAAACCATTTATTTTCATAGGTGATATGTTTATGAATGCTGATTCCTTTCATGGGATATTCTTTAATGAAATCATTATGAACCCGGTAAATTTTCCACATGTTATGAAATGATTAAATGTTTATAAAACCCATTTCATTTTATGGGCTATGATAATATTGTTTATTATCTTGATGAGCTTGATTATTTGATTTAATTATAAGATTTGTATGACTTATATCTCTCCCATATTCATTAGGTAATGATTTAGTTCTCATTTGATGGGGAATGTTATAATGGGGAGTGAAAATGGTTTCAAAAAACAATATTTTTACTAAGAAAATATTGGGAGTGAACCTTGACTAATTATATAGTTATTAGAGTAAATCAAGACAAAAAGGGTTAGGGGAGTGAACCCATACTTGTATGATGACATTTATTTTGATACCTTGACTACTATCTAATTCATTTTACATGCTTATGTGTCTGCTACAAATTCAATTTCTTAATCCTATGTTATGATGTCCTGGAATATTCTATTGATTCCCTTATGATTCATGTTCTATGAAATGAAAATATTTATCCCATGTCACATGTATATGATATTTTATATACAAGGTATTATATTCAAATTTAATTATCAGGTCCTCACGCCCTTATTATCTCGTTATTCATATTTATCTCTTCGGATTACCCTTACTAAGCATAAGACCTCAAAAATTTCATATGTTTCCTTTCCCCATGCCATAAATAAGATTTTTATGTATAAGAACTATAGGGTATGATAATTTTGGTAAATTTTGAAGATCGTTCCCCATGTTAGAAGATTGCGTTCAATGGTTTCAAAGACACTTAACTATTATGGTCCTCGGGATTGTACTTTTTTAATATAAAGAATATTCATAAAAAATGATGTATTCTCCATTTATTTTAATATAGTGTCACTATAATTTTGAGCTAATTAATATATTGTATTTATAAAAAAAATTGATTATAATAAACTCTAAATTAAGTCAAAGTGTGCAAATTCTTTTTAAATAAAACTGAAGCTAAGATAATCAATCATTATAGAATAAAATTATAAAAAATCAAGAACATTTTCATAGAATATTGAATTAAATATTATAAATAAAATATTTATGTATCAAAGATTATTTTTATGATAATTGAATATATTTTTTAAAAAAAAATTTAAATGAGATTATAGTAGGAAACAAATTTTGATAGTGTTATTGGTTTTCAAATTTCCTCCAAAAAAAATTGAATTGGACATAATAGTAAGAGTTATAAATGTTATAAAAAAAACTATAGTAAAATATTATAGAATTATTTGTACAACAATTTCATCAATATGTTTTTGGATACACAAATATCCAAATAATGAATAATTATTGTAAACACTATATTTGGAATGTAGAATAAAAGTCTTTTTCCAAAAATTATCTTGAATAAAAATTATATACTTACAACATAATGGGTGTTATTTTTTGATGGTTTCATTACCAAAAAATATCTCCAAAATATAAATATTTACCAAAATAATCTATTTATCATTTCAATAAAAAAATATTATCAGCCGATGACACATCACACCCATCCCCCCCTCCAGACAAATCCATAACTACTATGCATGATGGATGTATATGGAATTATATATTTTATATTGTATTTTTACATTATGTCAATGATAAAAACAAAATAATTGATGAATATATAATTGAAAGGTTTTGTATTTTGGGAGAATTAGTTTATTACATTATATTCATATATAAAAATTTATTCTTTATTCAATTATTTTGTCATAGAACCCTAATTATATTTCACGTTCTTATTATTAAAATTATCTATATAAGGACATACATAAAATAGTGTGTGCTTTAATTTCATAGTAAGGGATGAAATAATATAAAAGTTACATGATAAATTAATAAAAATAGTGTGTGTGTGTGTGATCATAATAATCATCATCATATAATAAGAAAAGTATCATCCTGATAAATCATTGTGCAACCAACAATGAGTGCATGCAAAATACCTTCACCCACACCATGAATGCAGTTAGTTGACCTAGAAAATATTAATTGAGTGGATGAACTCTATGTCCAATATGTCTTCTGTATATGGCTTATTTATACTCGGTATAATATAGATACTTATCCCAACACACAACCTTTATCAGGGGCCATTTGGGGACTTCTACCGTACAGAATATTCCAAGAGACTTTATATGGAAATGTCATGGAACAATAGTTCGCCACATAACCACAACGTGAACAAGAACCCTTTGAAATATGGGTTATACTGCAATTTTATCATTTATGGAAGTTCACATTCCATGCTCTATACATTATTAAACACATCACTCATCTTTATTTACCTTCTTGGTGTTTGGGGAAATCTTTGGCCATAGGTATCATATCACCCCCAACATAAAAATCATATTGGTTTAGACTAAACCTTAGACCCAAAAGTAACCAACCATCATACAATTCTATAATGGAGTTTAAATTGATAACAAAGAAATTAAAGAAGTAGGGGTTCCACAATTAGTGCTATAATATAAAACATTAGACCATCTCCTCTGGCCATCTATTGGGAAGTCCCACTATTAGAGTAGTGTACTTAGCTTGCAGGAGAACAGAATAACCCAACTGAACACAGAATCACATATTTATTTCAATGATTCACATATAGTGTTGATAGAGTATTAGAAGTGTAATTAGGATTCCCTCTATTCCTAGCACTTTTATCATCACATCTTTTATACCTTCCCACTTCTCGTCAGAACATGAAAGCATTCTATTTGAATAGAGTACTAGACTCATGCCCCACTAAACTCCAATACCACCACAATGGATATTGACATCCCTTAATAGTTGTTGTAACATTCCACCATCATTGTATACATAAATCATCTCGAAATCCTCTAATGGTGACCCAATGAGTCCAGTGATGACTTTCTTGCTGCATTCCATCATAGTACTCTTCTATAATTTTGATGACAACATAATTCTAAACTCTTTTAGTATAGAGTAGTGAGTGGAGTCTTGGTTTGAAGTTGTGTGTACCCAATAATCTCAAAACGGTCCATTTCCTTACACTTCCGAAAGGAATCGTTAACTCACCAATTCCCCCTTTCTCCAAATATAACCACCCAACATCAGTACTCTACTTTAATGGAATGCCTCCCATAAATATGTCTACTATAGTAATAGATTAGAAATGAAAACTCATATATCCATTCCACTGGTACTTATATATATTGAATGATACCCAGACCAATGAATGGTTTACATGTCCTGATTACACTACTATTATAGTATTATACTTCCCCTAGTAATTATATATGTTTTCTGTTTTTGACCATTCTACCTTCCGTCCCAGATGTCCATCCATTGATCCCCAAAAATATATTACATCCCCTTAATTATTTGGAATTTCCAATGAAAATATTTATACTACCTTAGATCTATTTATTATGAATCTATTGACCACACCAACCCTTTTTCTCTAACAACACCCCCATACACCTCTTCCCATTGTAGAACATTAGGTACTTACCTACCAAAGACATGCTGGTTCCAATGGTTTAGTTGCTAGATCAGTGTGATATTAGGCCTTCAAAACATCTTTATATTCCATCATGACCATCTATCACCCATGAATTATGGTTGTACACTGTTCCACTAGACCACCAGTTCTCTGTTGAGATGTTGTTGTGGTTACCTCATGCATGGATTGATTGTCTGATGCATTCAAACTCACTTCTCCTAAGGTCCATTGGAATCTAAAATCCATACCATAATTGTAGTTTATGTATGAGTTGAAATGTTTATAACACCATCATATATGACTTCACAATACCTTATTACTCTATTCTAATATTTCAATCCACTTGTAGTCATTTTGAAGTTTATCCACTTTGATTGTCATACACTAAAACACTTGTATTATTTGTTAAGCTATGGGAAATTGGTACCCATACCAATAAAACCAATATATTCAAAATGAAAATGGCACATATTGTATTATGATCAACAATATATTCATATGGGTGGATAAATCATGATGCTGTAATGTTAATGGGGTAGTATTTTTTGGGTCATCTTGAGGTTAACATTTGAAGTAATATAAACCACATCAAAAAGAACTAAAATTGGTGGGGATTAGGCTCGACCATAGGTTCGGGTCTTGAAAATGGAAATAAAATAATCATGATCATGGGTATGGTGGTTATGTACCTGATAGATTTTTTGGGTACCCACTATGATAGTGTGATATTCTCATTGAATGTATTGAGCATCAGCAGCAACATACACAATGGGTACACACTTATGTGGTGAACAATTCAGTCAATTAGCAACACTAATCATGAATACAACTAATACGGAAGTACTATGGAAATGGTTATGGTTGATCAAAACAATAAATTTAACCTATAGACACGGTTCTAAGGTATATTTCTACAATTATCTAGTATATAAATAGAAGTTATAGCTATGGTTTTAGAAACCAAAATAACAGACATAACCATGGTTAGTTGGGATATTTCAACAGTTGGAAACAATGGATATAGAAGTTATGTCAATGGGATTTAAATTGTGGAAATAGTCATCTATGTTTTCTTCTGTGCCCATGGTATTTCAATGGTTTGGTGGGTTATTGAAGTGATTTTACACTATTGAAAAAGATTATATATCCATGGTTCTTAAAACCGTGTCTATATATATTTAAAAAAAATGGAAATGGTAGGATTTGAACCATGCAACAGCACTACCAAAATATAAGTTCTTTACCTCTCTACTATCAATAAAAATTGATTAATATATATATATATATAAATACACAAAATAACCTTGGATATTGGAGTAAAAAAATTACTATAACCCATTCATGGAGACCATATGTCTGTGTTTCTTCAATATTGTGGCTATAGGTATGGTCTATTACCACTGTTTCACAAAACTATGGCCATAACCAATTCATAGAGACCATATATCAATGGTACATTGCCACCATGTTTATATGAAATCTATATAACCATATTATCCTTAAAACATGACTATATCCATCAAAAGGGGACCCTATATCCATATATTCATTAAAACAGTGGCTATATATTTGATCTACTACAAAAGTTCGAAAAAACATTGGTTATGGATTTTCTATCCAACTTCCCCTAGAAATATTTTTTACATGGGAAATATATTTCAACTATTTAAGGGAACCATTGCTATAGCCATAGAAAAAGTCATATTTACATGGTTTACAAACAAATTGGCTATAGATTGGGTCTATAGTTATAGTTTATGAAATAAATGGTCGATATATAGATGTTTTCTAGTAGTAGATGTACCAACCTCGTAATATTTTGAATTGAGGGTTTCATGGGAACCTTAATGCCTAGATCAAGTTACAATAGTGGTAAAAGATAGTGCTCAATTTGAAAACATATCCCATTATTATAATGTTTGATCCTTATTCTCGGGGGGTTTCCTAGTATAGTAGTGTGTTTTGAAAATTGATGATCACCTATTCATCACCTACCAATCCCTGGCTATTGGGGCAGCACAATGAGGCTTTCATTCCATGACCTGTGGACTATAAAACAAAAAAGAAAATCTAGAAACACTAATGAGATATGGGGGGATATAGTACTTCTAATGGAATGTTTTAATAGTCATTTTCAATGTACAACAACAATTTGTGTGGGTCATGTAGAATAGCAGTATGTGGATTTTCACTCGATCACCAGTCAGAACAATGTACTAGTGGTCATTAAGATTTCGGTTGTGATTGTATTTTCATTCAAAACTCCCTCAAATATGAAAATAACACATATTGTGGGTCAAGTGTGTTACAAAATATTAGAGTTTCGTGTATGAATTCAACTCATACATAATGGGTTCTATTGGTGTAGATATTATTAATTAAAGACTAATGAGTGTTCTTGTGCTGTATAGATTCTATGGGAACCATAAAAATTCTAACCACATAAGATCCTACTCATATAGAGTATATATGGTCATAAAATAGAGGGATATAATGTGGAAAGATACAAGTTATGGTATAGATTCTATTGGGTATATCAAATGGGCGGTTCTTTTAGAATGGACATGTCCTATTATACTTATTCCACATTGTTTCCCAAGATTTTTTAACTTGAAAGAAATATGGTGAGTACCTCATGATCCCAATTGGTGTAGGTGGGGTTACAACACTATTATAGTATAGTATTGATCTGGTAGGTGATGTTTAATTGGCCATTCAAGGATCACAATATTGACTAGTATTGTCCAAGCTAATAAATTAATTTTGTCAATATTATTGCATAATTTTCATTGAATGGATTTGAGTTGATTTTATATCATCAACATAAAAAACAATAATAATCCTTTTTTCTAAAATATTATATGATTGCATTCCCCATTTTTCCTATTATAGACATGCAAGAATAATCATGAGATATTGGGTGAAATCATGTTCTTCTAGGGGGTGTCAATTGTTGTCGAGGAAAGGAATCTTGTTGGATTCCTAAAACATTAGAGTATAGTATGGAGGTCAAATTTCAATATCCATCCATGGGTGTAGGGCAAATAAAGATCAAAAAAAGTTGTCATAAAATCAGTAGGGGAGTAGGTATCGATTTTGAAATGATAGCAGTAGAATTGGTGGTAGAAACTGAATACCAAATGGTTCCATGATGTTCTACATGGTTTTAATTATGTTGGGTGGCCAATTATACTTTATTTCCTATCATCAATGATAAAAAATATAATGAATACTATGATAATTGACAAATGAGATCTTAACATGTGGCTTTTGTGTTCAGTAATTCCCCCATCAACTGAAACTCAACTATAATATTCTTAGCCAGTGGTGGGAATCAATGCACAACCGGTAGCCATATTAGTGGAATTCAACCTTATTTAATGTGTGTCATGGTTCTGAATTTAATGTTGGAAATTTTAAATTATTTAATAGGACTAGATGAAGGGATAAAACCAGTATTCCATGGAGTTGAGTTTTTTTGTTCAATGGGACTTTGGTATGTGTGATCAATTAGCGTATGGTTTTCCAGTTAGCAAGGTTCCATTTGACTTATTTTTAATTCTTGGGGTTTACTTCAATTCTCATTTTCATATTGGTATATTTAATAGTAGAACTAACATTTTCGAATATGTGGGTGTTCCTGAATCAAGGTAGTTGATCCCAATTAAGAAGGCACAAAAGCACCGGGGCATATCAGGGGAATAACAAGACGGTTTCCATTACAGCTTCATATTATCATATAGTACTAAGGTGGTTCAAGTCATTATTTAAATGGGAATTTGTGATAATTTTATTATTTATTTAGAGATGTAGCATTTCAAAAGTGGGTTTGAGGTATATGATGGAATTTTAATTGATGGTGGATCTAATAGGGCAAGGAAATCTAGTTCTGATTGAAAAAGACAGGAATAACTATAGTTTTAGTTCATGGGTATCCAGTTGGTCAACATCCATGGCTATTGAACAATAGGCGATATTGGAGCTTTTGGCCAATACCAAACATATTGTATCTATACGACTATTGGGATTTCATTTGTTTCAATTTCCTGACTTTCCTAACGTGAATTTTCTTGATGACATGTCCTTAGTGTTGGTGGTTGAAACGGGTTTCCATGTTGAAATGAATGTAGTTCTCACACTAGGTTAAGCATCATTCCATGATGAGACCACAACATATTTTTGAGATATTCCAATTTCAATTATAAGAGAGAGGGAATGGTAGATTGGTATGTGTCCATTTCTTGTGTAATATCTATTTTGAGATGCATGTTCACCAAAAACACTCTCTATATCACCAATTGGGGTATCATGAAAGGAAAAAACAAGAGTGAGGTGGGTATGTTATCATTTCGAGTACACACTTCCTTCTAGTGTATTATGTGGTTGATTTCTGGCATTTCATGTTTGGGCTCATGATTGGTTGGTCTAAAGTATTGGTTCATGATGTTTGGAGACAAATATCATATTCATTAAAGAGGATATACAGTTTATGGATCATTTCCCATTATTCCTTTGAGTTCTAAGGACATCATGTCTTTATTTCATTAAAAACATTCATATGGGTTGGGTTTGGATGTCCCATAGATCCCTGTGAGGAAGTGGGATCTATATCATTAAGGAACAGTTCTATTTTTGTCATACAGGCATGCCTCATATGCAGTTGAAATTGGGATTGTAACGGTTCAACCCCTGTTACCCATTATTGGTTCATTATTTTAATACATTGGCATGATACAAAGAAATCTTGTCCAAAAATACTAATCAGTTTAGCATTCTTGGAAAAATATTACATAAATCAACTTCACATTACAATTTCAAACATAAAATACAACATAGGTAGTTCTTTGAGAATTCCATTATTCCCTTTTATCATAACACTTAATATCAATCATAATACACATCATGGAAATCCTGGGAAAATAAAACATAATAAATGGTTGATCTCGGATTCTCAGTAAGGGAAAACAATATTGAGGAAGATAGTATAAACAAGAGGCATGATGAATAATTGAAAAAACTTGTATTTACAAAAATGAAACATGAACACTTTATGACAGAAATATGAGATGACTATATGATGCCATAATAAAATATAGTCATGAATATTATACTAGTCAAAACCACATGAACATTAAATATTATTTTCATAATGAGGGAATGGATAATGCTAAACATTCTGAAGCATTTTATCAAGGCCACATCAAAGACATATAAAAATGATTAAGGCCTCATCCAAATCCATATATCAAATTGGGAATGGACTTGACCAATTCCATGTATAATTGTCTCATGAGACCTTTCAATTTATCAAGGTGCTATAGCGGGCTCCACCCATCTCTTACTAATTCCAATACATTCCTCGTATAAATAGATTGAAACATAACATAAACATTCGTAATAAAACTAGCATAAGAAATGTGAATAAATTAACAATAGACCGTGAATGGTATAAAAATAAAACATTCACAATAATACATATCATAACTTGTTAAATACAATATATAATATGTTGTTATAATAAATAAACCTAAATGAAGAATAATATCCTGTAAAGGATGCTGACATAGTTGAAAATGATCATTAAAACATTTTGATAGAAATTTTCATTTTTTTGAAATCATTGAAATGTAACACATTGAAAAAATAAGTAATTTAAAAGATATTTTTGAATAAAATTGTCACAATGAACATTGAATCTTTTTAAAATAATTATCATTTCAAAACACTCATTTCCATATAAGTAAATCCATAAAATCATTTTGGAAACATGGATATTAATTAAAAGGATTTAAAAAGATAAATCATTAAAACCATTAGAATTTTGATATAGTTAAATAATCACTCCTGTAAAATATTAAAATATTCCCTTTAAAATGATTTTATGATACATGGGTATCGATGATAAATATGTTCCTGTATATACATACACATTAACAATCTCACATAATAATGAGATTGAAGAAATAACACTTAACTTGCACTTTCCTTTAGTCGATGATACATTTAACCTCCTTTATAATGACCATATTATGTTATTATATTATACCATAAATGTATTCATATTTACTATATCATACATAATTCATTTATAACATTATACTACACATTTAATAATTATTTCCATGTTAAATTAACATTTTGGGTAATAATCGCTTTCTTTATCATATGTGTTTTAACTTTTTATTCTTGATCGTTTTATTTAGATCCAGAATATAATACTTGATTAATATATCATATATATTTAGAATATAAATATTTATAATAGAATGATATATGAAATGGAAGGAACCGTTTTTGGGGATAGTAGGTCGTACGTATCCATAAACGATGTTTAAGTTTTCATATCGTACAGAACAGAAGTAAGTGAATAATATATCTGTAAGTAAATAAATAAATACATATTTATATTTATATATCCAGTAGAATTATTATGTAATATATTAAATACTAATTAATAATATATATTTATATAATATTCATTGAATGGTTAATGTGGAAATGAATCTCATCGCTTCGTGGAGACGGTAATCTGTACATACGCATGAGTGACAATATCATTATATTAATGGTAAAAAATATGTAATTGGATGTAATATAATTTATTAAGAATCATTAACATGTTTTATTTATTAATTACATGAGTTATACTCATTATTATACCCATCCAAATATTGATGTGTGTGAATAACAAATTAGACCATGACGTGGAGACAGTAAGTCGTACATACGCACATTTGGTGAATTTGTCATTTATAGGATGGATTGAAAAACAAACATTGTTGTAACGTATTTATAGTAACATCACATTATGTAGTATATAATTGATTAATTATTTTGTTTTTGAAAAAACAATGAAGGAAGAAGAGGAAGAAGAAAAGAACATGAAAGAGGGTGGTGAAATCATTGTTTTTTCTTCTCATGTTACCATTTGATTAGATCAAAAGTGCCCCATATGTGGGATTTCCAATCTATGTAATGACTATAGGATTATTTGAGGGATGTTGGGATGATATTTGGGTAGGTTTTGGCCTATAAAAATGGCTTTGGAGATGTTATTTAGAGAGAAATAGAAGTGCCCATTCATAAGATGGGTGAGGGTCACTTTAGGAAAAGAATAAAATATTAATTTATTATACAATAATTTTCGGGTTATAATGGCTAAAAATGAATTTATTTAGATACTTAGGTGGATATGGGTA
This sequence comes from Viscum album, assembly GCA_963277665.1. Classification (NCBI taxonomy): domain Eukaryota; kingdom Viridiplantae; phylum Streptophyta; class Magnoliopsida; order Santalales; family Viscaceae; genus Viscum; species Viscum album. The sequence continues at coordinate 1,084,181,960 of OY728156.1, forward strand.
GAAATAATCTCAACCAATATGTTTTAGGAAATTTTAGGTTACCATTTTATCCTTATCGATTAGATTTATCTATTAGTTTGATAGTTTACCTTTTACCGTGTCTTCTTGTATTCTTACACTATATGGTTAATAAAAACACTATAAACTCCTAAGAGAACCTAAATTAGATCATTAATTCCATATATAATATACTTTAATCCCTTTGGATGACCCTTAGATTTTTGGGAATATTATATCAACAAATAACATATTATTTGTTTTCAAATATAATTAATGTGAATTTTGACACTATTTGGAATTTTGTTTTTGTGAAAGCTATAAAAACCTTATAACTTCGAAACAAATTATCTAATAAACACTAACCTGTCATATTATCCTCTATAATTAGTGGAATTCATCAGATGTTTCCATTTATATTTACTTGGATATTTATAATATCAATTTTGTTTAATATTTCATTAATAAGGAACGAACAACATCATCATTGTGTCATAAATAAATTACATTATATGATTTAAAAAATTATAAATAAAAAACCATTATGATTAAAATATTTTTATCTTTCTAATGAATATTTATTGTAAAATTTATCATAAGTATAAACCAATATTAAAAATGGTTTTGTTAATAAATTAGAATATTACACTTTCAACACATTTTTTTAAAAAATAATAATAAATGTCTTAATCTAATCCAAGTGAACCAAATAGGATGTTATTTTATTCAAAATGATTATTTGGTCGAATTATACTTATCCAATAGATTTAGTACATGCGTTAAGGTACTTATAAAATCATTTTAACCCTTAATTATCCTATTTACTTTTAACTGTGGTAAATAAAAGACAAAAGTAACTATTCACCAAAAATTATTTTCATCTTATTGAATGACATTTTGCTTACTGATGTTAACTATGTCTCTATTTTTGAAATTCAACTCACAGAAAAGGTAAAATTATGTTTTTTCCAAATTTGAAAATTCTCCTAGAAGATTGGAAAAAAATTGTAAAAAGTTCCATAAATTTTATATATCTGAACTTATTATAAAATGACTCCAATGAATTAAATTTATCATATATAGGTATTATGTATCAATTTTTACCTAAATTAAATTGAAATTATGTATCTAATTATTTGAATAAAAAATCGGTTTTAAACAATAACGGAGTGTTTTTCAGTATTCATCAAAAAATGATTTTTTTCAGAAAAATATCCAAAATTCACCCTATGATAATTTTGTTATTCCTAATTCAAAAATGAATTATATTTTATCAAAATAAAAACATATAAGTTGCATTTTTTAATATAAAATTAATTCTCGTTGTCAAAATCCAAATGCTGGTTTTTAAAAAGTAAAAAACTCTCAAAAGATTGACATGTGTTTATGTAAAATTTAAATGTGAAATTACTTATAATAACCTATATATTATTAAATGATAAAAATATAATATAATTATACTTAAAACCCATTAAAAAAAGTAACTTAACACTATAAAATATTTTGATTTAAAAAGTTGCTTTCAATTAAAATTTAGTATTTTAAACTATTCATCAATATATGAAAGTTATCAAAAAAGTACAAAAATTTTATCCAAAATGAATTTTTATTTCCTGATTCTAAAGAAGAATTTAATTTCAATTAATTCAATATAAAAATTGTCAAATATTGATTTTAAAAAGGATTCCCCATCAAATGGAGAAAAAATTGTATTTTTTGATAAATGCATCTTTTATGTTAAAAAATGAATTTTTTCCTATGTTATGTCTAAGAAACACATAATATGGACGTTAAAATTATATAGAGTATGTAAGATTTCAAAATGTAGTTAATAATATTCATAACTGCTTTTTGAACGACTATTTTTGTATGTTTTAGTGCACTAGAATTCGTTGTTGCGTGTAGCGAAAGCTATTGAATTACTTTAAAGAGATAACATACTATGAAATTTTGGGGTGTTATGTTCTCCCCTCCTTCAATAAATTGTTTTCTCGAAATTTGAAATTTTTCTTTGAAAATAAATGGTTAAAAATAGAAAAATACCATTGTGGAAAACTCATATCAGAAATTGGGATAATAAAATTTATTCTTAATAAGAAGGAAAGAAAAAATGAAAAAGTTTCCAACAAATTATGATATGTATTAGAAGTACATTGATAGAAATTAGAGACACCTAATTTGAGGAAAACATAAATATTTATATGGAGTGATTGAGTTCATCTATCACAAACCAGTGTAAAATTGAGGTCCTCAAAGCCATCAATCAAAGATGACTTAAAATATCATCTGTTCAATAAAACATAAGACATTAGGAAAACACATATTTGGTTTTAAGATCATTTACCTTAATTTTTATAATTAATTTAATCATAAAATAAGAGATAGAAAAATATACTATAGCAGTACAGTTCCATCCTTTAACTAATTTCTACCACAAACACATCTTTCACATTAAAAGAGAATTGAAATTAAAAATATTCTATTTATCAAAATCATATAGGGTACAAAAAAATGAATTTATAATTCATATTTAATATCTTTTAAAAAACTAAATTATATAATCTAGGACATCATGTGGGACAGTTGTAGGTGATGCACCCTTTTTGCCCTTCAGTTGCCGGTTAATGTCTCGCGGCCTTGCTGGACAAAACGGGTTTTCACCCGACCTCTGGGTTTTACTTTTTATGAAAACCCATAAATAATCTCAAGAAATGATTTAACATTAATAGTAGTATCTAATGTCAAACTTAATCAATTCCATCCTTTAGAATTATCCAAAATACTTCTGTCAAAACTCATAGACCAAAATTTATAAGGAAGATAAACACAATAAGGATCCCTTTTTCCATGTAATAACATGAGAAAACCTTCATCATGTATTAGTTTAAAACATTGTATAACCCTAAATTGCCAAAAATAAATTATTAACTAAATTCATAATCCCTTATTCATTATAGAATACTAGATATACTCCTATCCAAAAATGTTGTAAACTCCAACAATGATGGAATATACAAATCATTAATCTGTTTCAAGGTAGTCAAGAATACTTAATATACATTATCCAAATCAATCATATATTATTCCAAAATCACTACCTATTTATCAGAACAATATTATGGTTTATCTTTCTCTCAACTATATATTTTCCCTAAAAAAATTAACCTGCTATTTAGTCACTTTTTATGGTTCCACACAATCTCAAGTACTTAATGAAATAGTATTTTAGTATAATCCTTGTATACTCTATAATTCCTATAACATGTACATCATTGATACAATAATAAAATGACACAATACATTTATAAAAACATAAGAAATCTAATAATTCCTCTTCATCTTTGGTATTATCATAACTTGATTACTATCCAATAGCTCCATTTGGGGTATACTCTATTGATTTGGATATTGATTCATGTAGTGTCCCAACTCCTTGTAGATGAATCATTGTACATTGGAAACTTTTTTTATGCTTGCAATCACATAATATGTGTCCATTTTCTTCACACATATAACATACTCTCATTCCCTTCAAGCACTTACCAAGGTGATTCTCTCCATAGTTATCACATATGAGAAAATCTATATTTACCCTTTTTCCTTTATCCAAATTTCGCTATACCATCCTTTTCTTATCTTTCTTCCATTCAAATCCATATGACATAGATAATTCTACACATAACATATTATCAAATGATAAAATTTCTTCATATGATGAGAATAAATAGGAGACTATTTCCCTTCTAAATAATGGCTTTAGACTATGAATGATATGATCCCTCTTGCCCTTTGGATCATGCATATTGTTTGAGTTCTCATTAATTCTACTGGGTGCCATTTCTAAATGAGAACACACACTAGGTTAGATCATATCATATGATATAATCCAAAAACTACAAAAATTATCAACATTAATTGAATATTTTCACATAAATAGTCTCATAGTAATAAAAATGGTTTCTTTGTTGGAATATTTACTCATATATCCTTCATAATGGATTTTAAATAAATTATTGCTATCCTAAGTATATCCCATAGGAGTTTCATAACCAATAGTGAAACATGTCCCATTGTCGTGTACCATGATACCCCAGTTCAGGCCCAAAACCTTTTTTCAGAGTTTTCACTTCTAGGTACCTCTATGCCAGATATGCCTCTATATGCTCTTATCCAGATAGGGATGTATTGTTTGAAAAACCCACATAATATCTATATTACCAAAAATTTTAATGTTCTTCTATACTAATCATTAAATTCTACCTTAGGGTAATGTTTCTTAATCAGATTTTATCTCAATCTAGTTTCCAAGGTTATTGCTAAACATCCTCTCATACCAACTGTAACGCGTTGACCCTAGTAATCTAGAGTCAGTGCATTATTTTAATAAATTGGCATGATACAAGGAAATCATGTCCCGAAATACCGATCAGTTTATCAGTCATGGAAATATAATACATATATCAACTTCACATTAGAATTTCAAACATAAAATACAGCATAGTGGGTTATTTTACAATTCCATTATTCCCATTTATCTTAAACATACATATCAATCATAATACACTTCTTGGAAATCCTTTGAAAATAAATCATAAGAAAGGGGTGAGCTCATATGCTTATTAAGGTTAAAAAATTTAATCAAAGATAGCATAAAAATAGCCATGAAGAATAATTGAAAACACATACCTTTACCAATAATAAACAAGAACACTTTATGGAAGAAATATGAGTTGTGTAAATAATTCCATAATAAAACTAAGTCACGGATATTATACTATTCAAAAACCACTTGAGAAATCAATATTATTTTCATAATGAGGGAATTTATAATGCCAGACATCCTGAAACATTTTTTCGAGGCATCGGTCAAGACGTCTAAAATTTTTTAAGGCCCATGCCAAAACCTTATATTAGATTGGGAAAAGCCCCAGCCAATTCCATGTCTAATTATTTCATGATACCTACCAATGCACCGAGGATATAGAGGGGATCCACCTGTAACTTACGAACACCAATACATTCTTCATATGAAAAAGTTGAAACATAACATAAACATTAATATTAAAACTAGTATGTGAAATGTCAATACATAAACCAAAATCCACGAATGGTATAAAAAATAGAACATTCACAGTCCAACATATCATAACTAATTCAATACATTATGTAAGATTGTATTATAATAAATCAACCTCAATAAAGAATAATATCCCTTAACAGATGAAGCCATTGTTGAAAATGAACGGTAAAACTTTTTGAGATAAATATTCCTTTTTGTGAAATAATTAAAATGTCAGACATTTAAAAAAGAAGTAATTTAAAAGAGATTTTTGAATAAAAGTGTCCCATACTAATTTGAAACTATTGAACATAATTATTATTTCACAACATTCAGGTCCATAAAAATAAATCGTTAAAATCATTTTGAAAACATTGTCATTAATTAAAAGGATTTAGATAGATAAATCATTAAAATATTTAAAACAATTGAATAGTTAAATAGAACATCCCATAAAAACAGAAAACATTCATTTTGAATCCATTTTTATCAAATATATGTATCGATGATACATATTTCCCTGTAAATATTTACACATAATCAATCACAGATAATACTGAGATTGAGGAAATAATTATTCCACTGCACATTCCTTTGGTTGAGGGTGCGTTTAACCTTCTTTTTAATGACCATAGTATGTTATTCAATTATACCAGAACTTTATTTATATTAATTATATTACACATGATTCATTTATGACTTTATACTACCCATTTATAAATGATTTCTACGTTAAATTAACATTTTGGGTAATAATCGCTTTCTTTATCGTATAAGTTTTAAATTGTTATTCTTGATCATGTAATTTAGATACCGAATATAAACCTTGATTTATATATCATATATATTTATAATATAAATAGTTTTTATAGAGATATATATGAAATGTAAGGCACTGTTTATGGAGACAGAAGGTAGTATGTACATATAAATGTTGTTTTTTTTCATATCGTATCGAACAGAAGATAGTGAATAAGATATATGTAAGTACATATATATATATATATATACATTAGAATTCTTATGTTATATATTACATACTTATTAATAATATATAGTTTTATAAACATCGTTGAATGGTGAACATGGGAATAAATCCCATCGTGTCTTGGAGACGGTAATCCAAACGTACGCACGAGCGATAATATCTTTATATTAATGGTGAAATATTATTTAATTGGATGGTATATAATATATAAAGAATAATTGAAATTTTAAATTTATTATTTACATTAGTTATACTCGTTTTATACCCATCCAAATAATGAAGTGTTTGAATAACAAAACACACCAAGACGTGGAGATAGTAAGCTGTACATACATATTTGTGGAGACATTGTCATTTGTAGGATGGATAGAATAACGAACATGGTTGTACCATATATATAGTCAAATAATTTTATTTAAGAGGTAATGTAGTTATTATTTTGTTATAGAATCAAAAATTAAAGATCAAGTGGAAGAAGAAAAGAACATGAAGGAGGGTGGTCAAATATTTACGTCTTCTTCGGGTGTTTCCTTTTATGTTGATCAAAGGTGATCCATATATTGGATTTAGGATCAAATGAATAACTCTAGGTTGATTTGAGGGATTTTTGGAGTATATTTGGGCAGGGGTTGGCAGAGCTGAATGGATTTGGAGGTGTGATTTTGAGAGAGGGTAAGTTCCCTTCTACAAGATAGGTTATGGTCACTTTAGGAAAAGATTAAAATATTAATTTATTATAGAATAATTTTTGGTATATAATGGATCCAAACGAATTTACATAAAGACATAGGTGGTTATGGGTTGAACTCCTCTCAACCATTAGGTTTTAAAAAAGTTTATTTTACCATTTGATCCTTATTGTTTAGATTTAACTCTTAGTTAAGTAGTCTATCTTTTACCGTGACTTCTTGTATTCTTACACTATATGGTTCATAAACATACAATAAACATCCAAGATAACTTCAAGTGGATCATTAATGAAATATATATTATTATTTAATCCCTTTTTCTGATCCATATATTTTTGGGATTATTATATCAACCAATAATATAGTATCTCTTTTAAAAATTAAATTATGTTAATTTTGACTCAATTTGGTATTTTGTTTTTGTGAATTTCATAGAAACATTATCACTTAAAAAAATATCTAATCAACCCTAACATGTCATATTAACCTAAAAAATTAATTTAATTCATACGAACTATCAATTTATATTTAATTGGATATTTATAATATCAATTATTTGAATATTTCATTAATAAGGTAATTAATGCATCATCATTGTTTCATAAATAAATTAAATTATATAATATCTAAAAATTATAAATAAAATAAAATTATATAGGGAATATTTTTAGACATCAAAGTAATATTTATAGTCGAATTTATCTTATGTATAACCCTTATTAAAAATGTTTTAGTTAATAATCATTGAATTTAACTGTTTTAACACTTGAATAAATAAAATAATAATAAATCTCCTAATCTAATTCAAGTGGACCAAAGCGAATCATATATTATTCCTAATGTTGTTTTGGGTCGAATTACACTTATACCATAGAATTAAGACATGTTTTAGCGTAATTATAATATCATTTTTACCCTTAATTACCATATTTACTTTTAACTATATTAAAGAAAAGTCAAAAGTTACTATTTGCCAAAAAATATTTTAATCTTATTGAACCACATTTTACTTACTGATTTTAATTTTGTCTCTTGGATTTTTTAAATTCAACTCACATAATGGGTAAAATTTAGTATCATGCCCATTTGCAAGTGCTCTTAGAAGGTGGGTAAAAGATGGTAAAAAGTAAATTAAAATTTTATGTATCTAAACTTATTATAAAATGACTCCAATGAATTACATATAAAATATATAGGTATAATGAATCTATTTAAACCTAAAATATAATAAAATAAAATAACTAATTTTTAAAATAAAAAGTCGATTTTAAACAATAACGTAGTGTTTTACACTATTCATCAAAAATTGAAAGTTTTCAGAAAAATATAAAAAATTCGCCCTGAGCTATTATTGATATTCCGAATTCAAAAATTAATTCTATTTTACTAAATTAAAAACATAAAATTTCAATTAATTAATTTTAAATTAATTCCCGTTCTCTAAAACAAAAAGCAGTTTTTAAAAAGAAAAAACAATCAAAAGATTGACATGTGTTTATGTCAAATTTAAATGTTAAATTACTTATAATGACCTAAATTGTATTAAATTAATAAAATATAATATAATTATATTTCCAAACCATTGAAATTCATAATGTAACAATATAAATTATTTCTAATAAACAAAAATTGTTTTCAATCAAAATTTATTATTTTTAACTATTCATCAAATTATGAAAGTTATCAGAAAAGTGAAAAATATTTATCCAAACTAAATTTTTATATACCTATTGTAAAGAAGAATTTAATTTAATTTAAATTGAATAAATAAATGTGTCAAATATGGGTTTTAAACAAGATTATCCTTTAAAAGGAGGTAAAATTATATTTTTTTATAAATACTTATTTTATCTAAAAAAAATTTGTTCTTATATTATGTTTAATAAACACATAATATGGAAGTTAAAATTATATATAGTATATAATAATTCAAAATTCAATTAATAAAATTTAGACTTTCTTTTTGAATGGCTAGTTTTGTATGTTGTAGCACACTCGAATTAGGTGTTGCGTGTAGCGCAAGCTATTGAATTACATAAATGATATAATATTCTATGAAATCATGGGGTGTTACATGGGTCTTACAATGTGACATCACTACTATATGATATTTTTTTGATGGTTATAATATCTATAGTATTGAGGTATGAGAGACAAATAGTTCTGATTTATAATCATAATTTAACCTATTATATCATATCGATTTCTAGTTCTTTTCATTCTCTAATAATTCAAGTTATATTTTATGTTGATGATTTAATCCCTTCTTTCTAAAATCTCTCTTAGTTCCCCACTATAAAATTCTAAAAGTTAGTACTAATATACATCTTTTTTCCCCTAGATATTTCAATTTTTTATGATTAATGATTGTATTATATGGTTTCATGTTTGATCCAAGTCATTTCAATGTACCTTGGATGTTTTAGGTTTAGAGCTAAAAGTTATGGAAATCATGGGGATAGTAGTAGTCTCAATTGTCATATTCTTAACATGTATTCAGCTAAGGAATTCATTACCTAATTCCTTTCAATGTTTCCCCTCTCCAACCATAGACTTAATCCATTTCCAAAATTTGAAAGAAGGGGACATCTAGTACTAATTCATTATTTTTTTAAAATTTACATATTTCAGAACACCCCAACTGAAATATGGTATTCTTGAGACACAATATAGGTCATGAATATCGAACATGTAGTAGGGAACCACATCGATCCATCCTGATATACAAGATTCATCAATTTAATTTGAAGACATAAAGAATATGATAGAGATAGATTACATTTAATGTATTGAAATGGAGAAGGTTGGTATCTGACCTGGACAAAACATAATGTAAGATTAGATTTATCTAAGAGTGGAAAACTGCAAGGACAAGGCTACTTTATGATATATGGTCATGAAATCTACCTATATAGATTTTATTGTGGGGATGAAATTAAATATGGATTGAAACATGAAAAACATGATATGAACATATATAAAATGAATGATATAATCTATCTAACATTTTAAATATGAATACGAATGGCCTTTAGAGAGAATATACAATATCACGATAAAATATGATTGTAATTCATTTATTAGGGCTCAAGAAAATGGGGTATCCATTTAAGGGAAAAGTATTACCATTTGGGAATCGTAAGAGGCATCAGAAAAGAATGGAATCCAAATATCATGAGATATAAAAATTCATGAGAAGAGAAATAAGTAAATGTTAATGATATTGACATTATTAGTGTTAATTCAAAAGAATTATAAACACCATGTGGAAAGCCACCCGATAGATCCTATGAATGGGGACATGCTTCTTTGATTGGATTAGATCTGATAGATAGAGAATAATATGCAGATGAAAATTATGAAGAAGGTAATTCATAATCAAATGAAAAATATTTTTAAGATTAATATGAATAAATAATTCAACTGAGGTTCGTAACGAATATGATGAATAACACAATGGTGACGGTATGGTTGTGTCATGAGTGGGTGTTGATGTACTGGAGTAGTGAAACAACAGGTGAAGGGGAACTGTCTTATTGTTAGAGAAAATCTGTATTGATTGGTTAATATAACCATGCATTCTGATTTTTGGAGTCATAATTGATTCCTATAAGGTATAATATAATGTTTTTATGTGGACATGTTCACCTTACAAGATAGACGAATATATCATGTGTATTCCCATTTTGCAACTGAGAATGGTGATAACCAGGTAATATGTTGAATGATCTCTTAGGTATAGCTTAAGCCACTCCATTTATATGTCCACTCAATAAATAATATATTATTCTTAGGCCCTACATATATAGTGGGATATGAAGGAGTTATTACAGTTATTTCGGACCAATGTTTTCTTCGAAAAGTATGATAAATATTAATTAAGTGATGTAATAAAGGGGGAAACCTGGGATATGATATATTTAGTAATTGTAATGCTTAAGGGGTTGAGTTCTCTAGTTTTCATAACTCTCTTCTGCTCACATTGAAGAATAGTGTTATTTAAGAAAACTCTATTAATTTAAAATTAATGTCATGTAGGGTTGATACTTAAACCATATTCCACTACTAGGCCAATGCTTGGAGATTAATCTATCCAATTTTATATGATAGACCAATTTATTCAGTTGTCTTTCCACTAAAATAATGAGTACATCCCATTATTCTTGTCCCATGGGGTTTCTAAAAATTATTCCATTGTTTGGATGGGGTGTCTAGTCGTTTAGAATGAAATATTTGTATAAATAGAAAAATTGAAATAATGTTCACATTGTATAACTGTTATTCTTTTCCAACAAAGAACACACCAAGTGTAATGAGATTTCTATATCACCCCGACACATATGCCTTTTATAATGATCATATGGACTTGGAATTGAAAATTATACCCCACCCATAATTCAGGGTTGTTTTCCCACCATTTGATTCATGATGCCCACACTTCATTCTGGTAGCGCTACTCGGATATGTGTGCCAATCGCCAATATAGTGCTACCTCCAATATTTATTTCAGTCAATATGGATAAAATTCCCTTTACTGAAAGTCTATATCTCATGATTAAGATAATTGGAGGGTTATTTCCATGTAACCCACTTACGACCTTCATACTTCTTCTTATGGGTTGAATAAATTTTCCTCTCACTCGATAGAAGCACTAGTCTCAGACGACTGCATGATTTACTGTTTGTATCATCCGTTGTCCTCAAAGAATATTTATAATGAAGAGGGGAACTCTCTTTAGAGTTTTCAAAAAATATGTTTGGTTAGGATAAGTGGTCTACAATATTTCAATAACATTATTTCAACCACCAATTTTCATTACCAATCTTGTTCCCCACATATGATTGATTTATTTGTTAATTCTCCCACATCTAATTAGATTTGATACCCAATTAGAAGACAATGATGTTCTATGCCATATACAATATTTGATATGTAAATTATTTTCTTACTATATAACAGAATTGGGGCACCATTACAACTTTGAGGTACTAGACCAAAGTCTTGGCTGATCTAGTTAGCAAAAATATATGTGCTAAAAGGTTTCTAATCTTATTAATTCAGCTCACAAGATGACACTATAGAAATAGGTTGAAGATCATTCATTCCCATTCAATGGGATCACCATTTTCAATCCCAAATATTAAATCCTCCAATATGTTATACTATCGACAAGGAAAGGATATGTCATGGCTACTACATCCGATGAAGAGAACCCATATTTTCATCACTTTATAGTTTCATCATATCATTACTAAAAAACATGTTCAACATCATATATCTGATGAAAATGGATGTTTTTTTAAAAAACAGTTACCACCCAAATATATGGGATAGATTCAAAATTGATATATTCGAAATGAATTGAGCGTATCTCCTTCGATGATAGTGTAGATTCAATATACTCGATTCTTCCGAAATATTTTTAGACATGAGAAAAGTGAATCTATTTAAAAAATGTCGATTTTGTTTTTCTAACACACCAACGAAATAAAATCAATGAGAATATACCCACAAAAATTTCATGGTGATTTGTATCATACCCTATCATTATTTCACCTCAAACACCCAAACAAACCTTCCCCAAAACTAATAGCCCATATATCTACCCGATCATCCCACGATATAGTTACATCACACAATCACCCTCTCCTGATCTGTCCTATTTTTGAGATATATGATCATATCCGTTATAAAATTATATATAATAAAATTAACCAGTTTTTTTTAAAAAAATAGTGTAATTTAGGCATTATAAAATTGCATTCATTCAATGGAAATATGTACCCACCAACTGAGCCACATTTAAATGTTAACAAACTGTCCTTTTTGACGTTTTTTCAAACTAATTTAGACTATTTAATATGGTTTGGGAACCTAAATTATTTTTTAATGACTCATTGAATATCAATATATAATCATTTCATGGATTTTTAAAAACATGATAGTGCATTTAAGGCAGTTATTCCTGACAAGGAATTGAGTTAGTCATTTGTTGATTATATTTCGATATCATACATTTTTATTTTTATTTTCGGTTTTTTTATCTGTTTATTATTTTTATTATGGTTATAAAACTATTTATTATCTATTAAATTGTTTTTTCTAGTAGATAACACCAACGATCAAATATTTTATCCATATAGACTTCCTTAAAGTGTTGGGGAATCTATTAATGGGTTCAATTTATTGAGCTATTTAAGAGAGTGAAAATATGGTTTCCTAATAAATTCATTCCATTCAAACGATTTTGTGTCTATGTTAGTGAAAATAATGAAGATCCCTCCAAACTATAAGAAGACTTAATTATTTTTCCATTTTACCACCTCACTAGAAATATCACTACACACCACATCACATTCGACTTAGAAACAAAATACAAGCTATGAACAACTACTCCACCTCTATATGTAAAGATAGAGTATTGACTTCGGCTAAAATTCTAGGAAATTCAATGAAGTGTAATGTGGTAAAAATGGATATTATAATATAAGGAATATATTATTCATTTACAATAATGTGGGAGTTCATACTTGGATAATGATCTCTTTTCATGAGAGTGGAAATTGGGGGATGAATAATAACCATTCTGGTGGTTGATAGTGGATAAAACGAAAGATAACCCATGGATAAGAATGCCTTATCATCCAAATGAATATAGAAAGATGAATGGATAATGTGGTAAATCAACTATCTCACAGAGAAGAGGAATACCAGGGATGGTAATAGATATGTAAATCAACATATCACATTAATGGTTCCATATTATTCATGTTTTATCATAGCTTTATATAAGATCAAATAAATTGTAAGGCATAAATAGAAATATGGAATCAAAATTCTTTTTGAAACATATGGTCATCGATGTTATATAAGCTTAGTTGTGGCATAAAAACCCTATTAGAATAGAATTCTTAGACACATGTTTTTACTTGAGGTTTCTAATAATATAAAAAATTTGGGATCTAATCCTCTTGGCTATATAAAGGGATACATTTGATAGAAGACAAACATTTTTCTCTATGACACATTCATTATGATCTATTTTTCTAATTTAGACAAGAATGACATCCACCTGAATAATTTGATTACTCTAAGAGATAGATCTTGAGTACAAAAAATGAACTACTTGTTTTCTTCAAATGATAGTCTTAATGGATCTTAGTGTACTAGTGATCAGATTTCATGAAAGAACCTTTTCGAGTTGTTTTCTTTATCTGCTAACTTATTTTTTGAATAAATAAACAACTCATCATATAAAATTTGAGGTAATATATTGAATGAGGTTCATACATCAATGTAATCCTTGTCAAGACCACCTGATCTGATACTATTTTACTAGTTTTATAAAAAAATTGTTAACCCTTCCAAGTAGACATGAAAATGAAATCCATCAAAAGGCCTAATCCCAAATACCTCAACATGTCAAAATGTTGTTCAGTGGTCTCTACCCAAGTAGTTATGGACCATGATCGAAAGGAACCCCAACCAGTCAATCATGTTATCCTTACTATCCAAACTAACATTCAATCACGTTATCCCTAACTTTCAACCAACCCCTTCTACTCATCATATTCTATATTATATAATTATGATCTTGTAATATGGTTCCTACAACTCATTTTTTTCAAATGACGGAATGAATATATGAAATAATGTTTTTTATTTTTCATTTTCATTGGATGTTACTAAATATAAGCATAGATACACAATGGAATTTGATGATTACCAATAGATATTAAACAAGTGTCACATTATTCCCCAAAAAATTATATTTCCACAGTCAAGGTCAAAAAATCATTTGTTATAAGGTTTTTTTTATTCTAGTAGTATATGGTTCAAAAAACCCTATTCTGTCCTGAAATACATAGATAGTATAGTAGAGGATCTATTTGTGTTGAAATATGGAATAAATCTATGATCAAAATTATTGATAAGACCTATCAACTTTTTTATGTTGGTATATTTCGTAATTTATTTTTTTAATAAAGAACCGTTCTCTTATTAGTGATACATGGGATTCATTATTAGTTCATGGATGGTATAAATGTCTATATCACATTGTAATTTTATATAATTTTTTATTTTATGTTATGAATCAAATCTAAATAAGTATTTCTTGACCAATCCATAATAATTATAATTTTAATACTTATATTGTTTAAATGAACAACAATTCTTTATTGAGTACTCAATAGGAAGTGTCCTAGCCTAGGTTTGGACCACCTCTAATGTTGATCTGTAGTCATAGTTTTAAATAGTCATTTTCCATGGTGGGTTATATTTTAAAATTGTGTGATTATAATTCTTAATTCATGGATATGTTGTACCATTATCCTGAAAATGTACCACATGTAGGTTCTATTAATGATCACATAAATGAATTATATCTGATATTTTTTCATAATGAAAAACGTTCATGGTATACAATATGAATGTCTATAGAGTACAAAATGTAAGACCTAATTAGTGAAATTAGATTCACACAACACAATATAGGATATAAAACTTATCCCAAAGGGTGAAAACACGTCACTGATGAATCATATAACTATAAGGAATATGTTTATACTAAGGGAAAAACTCCCTATTAGTTGGGTGACATAAATGTTTGAATTAAAATATGTATGTTTTAGTAACTAATTATAAATTAAATCTGAATATATATAATTTAAGATGTGCTTTCATCATAGAGCACTACAACAACATAAAGGAAATAGTTTAGAGTATGTGTTAAACCATAGGTGAATGAAATCCTAAAAAATATAGCCCTAACCCAAGTACCCATAATGATTCAACTTTGGGTTTTATGAGAGATAAGTTTATAGACCTGAGCTAAAAATAAATGTTTAAACCGAATCCAAATAAAATATATTAAATATAGAGAGAAAAGGTTAAATCAAAGACTTGTAAATACAGATATATCAAAGAACATTTCTGGTCATAGTTCTATACTCAAATAATATAGGACAATTGATGAAATTTAGTTCAACTAATCCCTTAACCCAACATGATTTGGACACTTAACTTAACAAAAGATGGGACCCTATTAGGATTGTTGTCTTTGACAACCCAGCATAGTATGTCAACCAAAAGTGGAGAGGCTCCTTTTATTTAAGGTTTATGAATATCCAACCCCAAGATGAGTGTCACTAGACTTGATCCCATACATAATAACTACTTATTTGAATCAATCTTATTAGATCTATGATGAGATGGGGGATTTTTGGAACCTTATGATACATCAAAAACATGTGGATTTGTGTCCTTATTATTTAGAATCCACTAAACTACCTAAATGTTCCTCTTGATCCAAAATACCATCAAAAGCATAGAGAGGGTGTTGAGGTATTTGTTGTTAACATAATGAGTGAGAAAGTTGACATATCATTTTATTAAAAATGAAAGACAATAATGTATAAATAGGAAATAAAATTCCCTAAATCTAAATTAAGACCATTAGGGATAGCCCTATCCTCGAATAAAACTTGTATATGTTTCCCATGATTATTGTGAATAAATGTGGAATCAATATGTGTCAAGAATTTTGGTTATGAGTTCCCTAACTAGTTCTATTTTTTCTTGAATTTCATGATTTATAGTGACTCGATTGATTCTTATCAACATCAGATAAATATGAGGAGCTACCGGACCCTAATCAGAGAAGGCATAGCTGGAGTGTTCACATCTAAGGGTATAGATAAGTAACGATGAAATTAAGTCTCTTAAAAGATTAAATGAATGTCATTTCAAATAGGATACTACAACCAATAGATTAAAAACCCTATCTATAGTAGGAAATGACACATTTTGATGGATAAAGAGGGTAAAAGTGTCCCATCTCTCAAGAATGTGTGGGTATCATTGTTCATCCTTGGTAAGAAATTATATTATTAGAGATTTAGAATTAGCACAACTTATAAATTGTAATGTATATTTCAATGAGAAGAATCTAGGTCATAGTATCTAATTTCATTACTAAAAACTAAGGATCATATAAAAAAGGAAATGTGACTAGTAAACCTCTAATTCATTCGAGTAGTTGATATTCCATAATTTGACTCGAGTAATTTTTCAAAAAAAACCTTATAGAATGCTTGTCCAATAAAATGAAATTAGTGTTAATAATGGGAATTAGATTCTCCAAATCCTCGATTCCAAAAACAAGCTATGGGTTACAACTGATTGGAAGACATATGATAAAATAAAAGAGTTAAAATCCCTTCATCATGTTTCACATGAAGAGATAGTTCATACCTGGAGGAAATAAATCAATATTTGAGAATGTCCAAATTTGGGAATCAGATATTCATCTCTAATAAAAGAAAAAGAAAGAATCTCCCTATCATCACCTTCTTATAGTAAACTCATTCAAATGTATTAACGTCGGAAGAAGATTCTCTTACAGTCCCTTAGGTATTGTTAAGATAGAACTACCCAGCAACGCCACATAAATTTCAATCGTGGTATATTTTCCTAGTCATTATTGCTCAATGTCCAATACACATGTATGAAAAGATAGATCATATAATCATTTCCTTAAATGTTGTCCAAGAAATTAAAAAAAACATGTTAGAATCCACTAAAAAAGAAAATCATGGATGACTAGACTATGAAAACTTGAGAATCTACAAACAACTGCCCACACAGATCACTATATGAATGGAGATTCCTACTATGAATAATTCATAAATCTATCAATGTTGGTAATTCTTCTATGAATATTTTTTATAACTAGAAATCCATCTCAACTTCTATATTTTCTCTTGGAAAGTCATATAGGCACAATATATTATTCTGCTATATTTAAACTATTTATGAAATACTCTTACCATTGAAGATCCCTCCTCTCAATCAGTGTCCAAATCTAATGAAATTGAATAAAAAAAGAAGATTCCACATAATAGAATATTATTATACTATATCATTTCTTTTTACTCCTACCATCCCTTCACACAACATTATAATAGAGGAGAAAGGCTATGAATTATTAGCTGGATCATACCCCATTACAAAATTAATCTTCAATGAAATTGATGATTGATTTTAAATTTTACCTATAATACATCCAATTGAGTAATTAAATGATAAAATCTAGTGGATGAATTGAAGATAGTATAATAGGAAATAAATTTTTGAATTAGGGAAGCAATTAAAACCACGGTCCCTCATTTCATTCCAAACTTTGATGGGGAATTCTCACTAACTCTAACAATCTCTAGATGATGGCTCTAAAATCAATATATTGGAGGAATTACTAAGTTTTTTCTTATCCCAACCATAATGAATATTTATGGACTTGTAATTGGGTGCATAATATTTATTCTCTGAAAATGGATAATCGTTCAAGTAAAATTATGATCCTCTATCAGTGTGTCGGAATACCATGTTCATCACGATTTATATCCCAAATTTTATCCCATGTTGAAGACAATGATCTCCATCCCTCGAAAACAACAATATTTGGATGAAATCATCATGAAAAATAATAAAAAATGAAATTTTCAATATAATTTTATACTGTTTGAACATTTCATAATAGAGCCTATTCTAAATAGTTAACAACCTCAAAATTATACTAATGAAAATGTGATATGAACTCCAAACTTGTTAGTGATCCATAGTGATAAATCCTCTTATTGAATTATCAGTAATGGTCGTACATGTCTCCAAAGAAATAAAACATTTAAATAATTATGGTAAATAATGTTTAATGAAATGCATTACCCATAAAGAGAATATTGCAATCAATTATATGGTTTGGGTATTAAATTATCAACAATCCCATATTCCTGAAGGACATGAGAATATTTTTTTATGATGGCTAGTGAATAGTCTTATTTGGAATGAATACCCCTCCACTGTTAATTATACAATATTGGTTTAGATTTCAAGCCCCTTCTATAGTAGAACCATGTTATACTTAATAGTCTCTCTTAAAATCTCACATCCAGAAATACATCACTTAAAACTCTTCACATAGTTCTCATGGGATTTTACTACACTATTTTCATTTATGGGAAAGTGTAATGAATTTATTTTAGTGAAATGGCCTTCTAGATCCCATGGAGAGGGAATCACTCATCAAAAGGATAGATAATGTGGTAAAACCCGATCTATGGAACCAAAACATCATCCTTTTTATTCTATCCTGATAAAAACTAAAATCAAAATCAAATTTTTTTTGAAATAATTCCATGAACACGTTTCTCAGAATAATCCCACAAATTGATGAGAGTTATTTTGGAAGTCACGTGTAAAAATTACATGTAGCATATCACTATAAAAAGATCAATGTGTAAATGAGAGGGTAATTGTTTTTACCTTATATTGTAACACCCCATGATTTCATATTATGTTATCTCTGCAAAGTAATTCAAAAAACATACGCTAAGCACAACAACGAGTTCGAGCAAACCGTGACCTACGAATCTAGTCATTCAAAAAATGGTTATGAATAATATTAACAACCTTATGAATTATATATATATCCTATATAATTTTAGGATTCATATTTTGTGTTTCTTAGACATAATATAAGGACAAATTCAATTTTCAGATCAAAGAATTATTTTACAAAAAATGAAATTTTACCACCTATTTAATGGAGAACCATTTGAAAAAAATTATTTGATACATTTATATATTCACTTTAATGAAATTAATTTCTTCTTCAGAATCGAGACATAAAAATTTAGTTCGGATATATTTTTGGTACTTTTCTAATAACATTACTATTTTCATGAATACTGAAAAATACAAGGTTTTAATTGAAAAAAACATTTTAATCTAAATAATTTCTCGTGTTAAATTATGTATTTCAAATTTTTTAAGTATATTTATATTATATTTTTCTCAGTTAATATAATTTATGTCAATATATGTAATTTCACATTTAAATTTGACATAAACACATGTCAATCATTTGATAGTTTTTACTTTTTACGAAACCCATTTTTTGGTTTTGAAAATAGGAATTAATTTTAAATTATTAAATGAAACATATATATTTTCAATTTGGTAAAATAGACTTCATTTTCAAATTCAAAATATCAAAAGTAGATTTTTTTGAATTTTGTGTATTTTTCTAAAAACATTTAACTTTTAATGAATAGTAGAAAAAATACGTTATTATTTAGACTGACTTTTTCTTCAAATAAATATTTATTTTAAATAAATCTATCTTAATTAAAAATAGATATATAATACCTCTATATTATCAATGTAATTCATTAGAGTTATTTAATAAAAAGTTTTAATATATAATATTTTCTATAACTTTTTACAATTTTTTACCCACCTTATAAGAGCCTTTGGAAATTTGAAAAAAAACATAACATGACCACCCATTTGAGTTTAATTTCAATAATCCGAGAGGCATGGTTAATAAAAGTATGTAAAATATGGGTCAATAAGATGAAAATAATTTCTTCTGAATAGTAACTTTTGGCTTTTATTTACCACGATTAAAAGTAAATATGGTAATTAAGGGTAAAAATGATATTATAATAACACTAACAGATGTCCCAATTGTATTAGATAAGTGTATTTCGACCTAAACTACCATTGGAATAAAATATGATCCTTTAGATCCGATTGTATTGGATTAGGGCATTTATAATTTTTTTTTAAAGAAGAGTTAAAAGTGTTAAATTCAAAGTTTAATAACTACTTTTTTTAATATAGTGTTACACATTAGATAATTTTGACTATAAATATTTATTATAAATCAAAAATTATTTAAAACATAATGGTATTTTATTTATAATTTTTAGAAAATAAATACTTAATGTTATTTTTGATAGAATGATGATGCAATAATTACCTTATTAATGAATGATTAAAATAATTTATTTTATAAATATCCAAATAAAAATAATTTCAGAATTTTGAGGAATTATTCTAATTTTCAAGATTAATATGACATTATAAATTTTATTAAATAATATTTTTTGAAGTAATCATTTTGTTATAAGTTTTACAAAAACAAAATACTAAATAGTGTAAAAATTGACATAATTGAGTTTTTAAAACAAATATTAAATAATTACCTGATATAATATTTCTAAAAATCTTAAGGTTCATAAAAAGGACTTAGATAATTTTATATATACTAATAGTGAACCACATGTGGTTTCTTGGTCTTCTTATAGTATTATTAGTAACCCCTATAATATAAAATTACAAAGAGACATGGTAAATGTAAAACTATTTAACTACGAGTTGAATCCAAAAGATAACGTTAATATAATGACCTAAACCTATCTAAATCTATTGTTTGAGAAGTTTTGGACCCATCCCCACCTTATCCTCTTAATAATTCTTTTTTGATCCATTAAAAACCAAAACTGATTTTATTATAAAATTATATATCTAGCTTTTCTTAATGTGGCCCTCACCTCTCTTATAAAAGGGGACTTCACCTTCACATAATTTCACCCCTCTAATTCCTTTTGGCTTAGAAAAACCCTACCCAAGTATCATCCCAAATTCCCTCCCTTAATCCTAGAGGCCATTATTTGGTCAAAAATCCAACCTAATGATCCCTTTTGATCAAATCAAAATAAAGAAACCGAAGAAGAGGTAAATATTTCATCACCTCTTTCATGTTCTTTTCTTATTCCACTTCCTCTTCCTTTGTTGTTTCCATTATAAAATAATAACTCAAGTACCTTTTATATAATTTGATTTTATTATAGAATTCATACAACCATTTTCATTAATCTATCCATCCTATAAATGACAACGTAACCATATGTGCATACGAACATATTACAGTCTCCACGTAGTGGTGTAGTTTGTTATTCAAACACTTCATTATTTGTATGGTTATAATATTTTTATAAATTATTTAATAATAAGTATAAAATGTTAATTATTATGTATATATGATATACCATCCAATTATATATGATATCACCATCCATAAAATGATATTGTCGCTCGTACATATGTACAGATTACCGTTTCTATGACGCATTGAGATTCATTTCCACGTTCATCATTCAAAGATGATTATAAAAACATATATCATTAATTAGTATGTAATATGGGACATAATAAATCTGTTGGAGATATTTATATTTATATATATATACTTTCAAATATCTTATTCACTTACTTTTGTTCAATACGATATTAAAACGGAAACATCATTTATAAGAATGTACGGCCTACCGTCTCCATAAACGGATTTTTCCCTTTCATATATGTCTATTATAAAACTTTATATTCTAAATATATATGATATATATCAGGTTTAATATTATGGATGTATTTAAATCATGATCTATGTGATACAATCAAGGGTAACAAATTAAAACACATACGATAAAGAGAGTGATTATTACAAGAAATGTTAATTAAACATGAAAATTATTATTAAATGGGTACAATAAATTCATAAATGAATCATTAATGATATCATAAATAATAATATGGTTCTGGAATAATTTAATATCATACTATGGTTTTTATACAGGAGGTTAAACGTACACCCGACTAAAGTAAAATACATTGTAAGGGTTAATTCCTAAATCCCATTATTATTAATGATTGTTTGGGGGTATGTTTTTACTGGGACATATTTATTATCCATATTTATGTTTCATAAAAGAGTTTTTAAAGGGATTATTTTTGAGGGAATATTTTATTAAAAAATCTATTTAAATGTTTTAACTATTTATTCATACAAATTATTCTCAATAATGTACACGTTTTCAAAATTGTCTTTAGGGATTTATTTATATGGTCATGAATGTTTTTAAATTGTTAATTCCATTAAAAATTATCAATGTGGTATCAGACACTTTGATTCAAAAATGTCTCTAAATGTATTCTTTTCTAAGTTGTGTGACATTCTAATGTTTTCAAGGAAAAGTGATAATTATCTCAATGAGTTTTACAAATAATTTTCATCTATGTCAATATCCTTTGATGGATTTTAAAATTGTTTGAAGTTGATTTATTATGATACAAATCTTCCATATTTTATTGATGTTTTTGTGATATGTTGGATAGTGGATGTGTTATTTTTATACCATTCATGGTTTATGGATAATGTATTCACATTTTTTTGCTAGTTTTAATACGAATGTTATGTTATCAACCTTTTCATATGAAGAATGTATTAGAAATAGTATGTGATGGGTGGAGCTCGCTATAGCTCCTCAATACATCGGTAGGTCTATTGTGAAAATTAGACGTGGAATTTGTAGAGGCCTTTCCCAATTTTTTATTTGGTTTTGGTCATGTCCTTAATAATATTTAGACGTCTTGGCTGAGGCCTTGAAAAAATGTTTCAGAATGTCTAAGATTATACATTCCCTCATTATGAAAATATTATTGATGGTTCATGTGGTTATTAGACTAGTAGAATACCTATGAATTTGTTTTATTATTGTATTATTTACTCATCCCATATTCCTTCCATATGTTTTTCATGTTTATTATTTCTAAAGGCATGTGTTTTAAATTATTCACCATGCCTAATGTTTATGATATATTCTATTGTACTTCATATCCTTAATGAGCGTTTGAGCTCACCTGTTTTTTATGATTTATTTTCCCAGGATTATAAGAAGTGTATTATTACTGATAAGCAGAGCTAAGCAAGGGGATTAATGGAATTCTAAAAGCGTCATTTATGTTGTGTTTTATTTTATATGGTGTAATGTAACATTCATGTATGTAATCTATTTTCCAAGATTGCTAAACTGATCAGATGTTCGGGACTTGATTCCTTATAATCATGCCAATATATTAAAATAATGGACTAGCTCCGGGCCTCTAGGGTTGGGGTGTTACAGTTGGTATCATAAGAAGTTTAGTAATAATATTTGAAACTAGATTTAGATAAACTCTGATTAGAAATCATTAACCTAAGATAGACCTTGAGGACTAGTATTGAATAACATTCTAGAATTTTGTTACTGTAGATATTTTGTGAGTTTTCCAAGTAATAAATCCTTATTTAGATACGAGTATGTAGAATAGACTCTGCGACAGATCTACCTAGGGGTAAAAACCAAAAACACCACTTTGAGCTATACTTGAATGGGAACTGGTGCACGACAACGGGCCTTGCTGCACTCTTTCTTACAACACTCTCGGGGGATATTCATAAGATAATTAAAAATTTATTTGCAATCGATTATGAATGATATATGAGTAAATATTCTAACAAAGAAACCATTTTGATGATTATGAGACTAGATGTGTGAAAATATTCAATTAATTTTGAAATTTTTTTTAGTTTTTGAATTATACATTATGATATAATCTAACCTAATGTGTGTCGTCATTTAGAAATGACACCTAGTATATGTAATGAGAACTCCCGCAATGTGCATGGTCCAAATGGTTAGAATGGTAATATATTTTATAGTCTTAATCCATCAATTAGAAGGTAAATAATCTCCCATATATTCTCATCATATGAAGAAACAGTTTCATTTGTTAATAAGATAATTGAAGAAATATCTATGTCCTATGGAATTGATGGGAAGAAAGAGACGAAAAGAATGGTATAGAGAAAGATATTCAATGAGAATAAGGGAAAGAATGATTTTTCCTTATGTGATAACTGTGGAAATAATCACCTTGGTAAAAATTATTGAAGGGAATGGGAGTTTGATATAAATATGGAGAAAAAGGACACCAAGTACATGATTTTAAGGGTAACAAAAAAGTTTCAAATTTACAATGCATTACCTACAAAGAGTTGGGATACTACGTGAATCAATGTAAAAATCAATAGAGAATACCCCAAATGATTCTATTAGATAATAATCAAGTTATGGTACTACCACAGATGAAGAGGAATGACTAGTGTTATTATGTTGTTATTAATGAATAATTTTATTGTGGGTGTTGTATCAATGATGTACGGGTTATATGAATTATGAAAATAAATATGTATTATACTACAGTACTATTTATTTATGGATTTGAGGTTTTATTGTACCATGTAAAGTGACACAATTTCAGGTTAGTCTTTTTGGAAAATACATGGTTGATGGAAAGGTAAATCATAATGTGGTCCTGATACTGAGGTAGTTATTTTGGAATAATGTATGATTGATTTGGATAAATGTTATTAGTTATTAATGACTACATGGAAACTAAATAATTGTTTGTTTATTCTGTCATTGATGGAATATTCAAAAAAAAATTATATAATGAATATATCTAGTGTTCTATAAGAAATATGGGTGCATGAATGTAATCCATAGGGATTTATGGTAATTCGTGGTGTAAGAGTGTTCTAAAAGAACACATGATGAAGTTATTCACATGTTATTACGAGGTAAAATGATCTTCATTATGTTTACCACACTTATAAATTTTTTACTATGAGTTAAGACAGAAATATTTTGGGTAAGTCTAATGTTTGGAATCAATTAAGTTTGAAATTGGATACTATTGTTAAGGTTAAATCATTTCTTGAGATTATTTTTGTGTTTTGATAAAAGTACAACCCAGAGGTCAGGTGAATACCTTTCGCATTAGGCAAGGCCGCGAAACATGTACCCGCAACCGAAGGGCAAAAGGAGTGGATCACCTACCACTGGAATACATGATGTCCTGGTTTGTATAATGTAGTTTTCTTAAATAGTCTGACAAATGAATTATAAAATAATTGTTTTTTGAACCCTATCCAATTAGGAAAATAGAATATTTTTGCATTCTATTATCTTATGGTTTGAAAGAAGAGTTTCTGTTAAGAATTAGTTGAATTATGAAACTCTAATTTTCAAGTACATTTTTCCCCTCTTATTTTGTGAATAAATTAATACTTAAACTATATGCATGGGATCTTAAAACCAAAAATGATTTATCCTAATACCTTATGTTGAACTAACGATATTTTAAATCATAATATATTGATGGATTTAAGCCCCTCAATTTCACAAATGTTTGTGATTGATGACCTTAATCTCTCCCTATAAATATTTATGTTTTTCCTCCAATTATGTGTCTCCAATTTCACCATTGTTCTCCTAATCTAGATAATAATTTGGTGGTGTCTTTTTCATTTCACTTTCACTGTTATTAAGTGTAAATTTTATTAATCTAATTTCCAATGTGGGTTTTCTAGAGAGTTATTTTTCTATTTTTATCCTTTTATTTTTGATGAAAAAATTTGAATTGCGAGGAATTAATTTCTTTAAGGAGGGGAGAATGTAACAACCCATGATTTTATAGTGTGTTATCTCTTAAATGTAACTCAATAACTTAAGCTACACGCAACAACGAGATTGATTGCATTGTGACTTACCAAACTAGCCATTCAATAAGCGGTTATGAATAATATTAACTGTATTTTAATTTTATATATATCTTATATAATTTTAACCTTCATTTTTTCTTTTTTATACAAATAATATAAGGATAAATTCAATTTTTAGATAAATGATATATTTTTCACAAATTACAATTTTACCGCATATTTAACGGAGAATGATTTTTTTATAAAATATTTGACACTTTTATATATTAAATTTAATTAAATTAATTTATTCTTTAGAATCAGGATTTCAAATTATAATTTGGATAAATTTTTGGAAATTTTATAATAAAATTCATATTTTGATGAATAGTAAAAAATACTATGTTTTTATTGAAATCAAAATTTTAATCAAAATATTTTAAAGTGCTAAATTATGAATTTGAATTTTTTTGATATATAATTAGATTATATTTGTATCATTTAATACAATTTAGGTCATTATAAGTAATTTCACATTTAAATTTGATATAAACACATGTCAATTTTTTGATAGTTTTAACTTTTTTAAAAACACGCTTTTTGGTTTTGAAAAAAGGGATTACTTTTAAATTCAAGAATGAAACTTCTATATATTGAATTTAATAAAATATAATTCATCTTTAAATTCAGAATATCAAAATTATCTTACGGAGAATTTTTGTTATTTTTATTAAAACATTCAATTTTTTATGGATAGTGGAAAAACACTGCGTTATTATTTAAAACAGACTTTTTATTTAAAAAAATGTTTAATTTACATAAATTTATTTTAATTAAAAGTAGATATATAATACCTATATTTTTTAAATTTAATTAAATGGATTCATATTATAAAAATTTTAGATATATAAAATTTTATTGAACTTCATACAGTTTTTTACACACCTTCTAGGAGCATTTGAAATTTTTTATAAAATTTAATTTTACTGATTCTGTGAGTTGAATTTCAAAAATCCGAGAGAAATAGTTAATATCAGTTGTAAAATGTTGTTCAATAAAATGAAAATATTTTTTGGTGAATATTAACTTTTGACTTTTATTGACTATGGTTAAAAGTAAATAGGGTAATTAAGGGTAAAAATAATATTATAATTACCCTAACAAATTTCCTAATTCTATTGGATAAGTGTATTTCGACCAAAAACAGCCTTAATAATAAAATATTATCCTTTAGGTCCACTTGGATTAGATTAGGATATTTATTATTATTTTATTTAAAAATGCGTTAAAAGTGTTAAATTCAATGTTTAATAGCTAAACCATTTTTAATATAGGGATACACATAAGATAAATTCAACTATAAATATTCATTATAAAGATAAAAAGGTCTCCTACACAATGGTATTTTATTAATAATTTTAAGCTTTAAATAATTAAATTTATTTATGACATAATGATGATGAAATAATTGCCTTATTAATGAATGATTAAAATAATTGATATTATAAATATCCAAATAAATGTAATTTCAGACATTTGATTAATTAAAGTAATTTTATTGGTTAATATGATATGTTAGGGTTGATGGAATAATGTTTTTTCTAAGTAGTCATGTTGTTATCATTTTCAAAAAAACAAGATACTAAATAGTGTCAAAATTGACATAATTGAGTTTTTAAAAAAATATTATATTATTAATTGATATAATATTCCTAAAAAACAATGTTTCAGCCAAACTAAATAGGTAAATATATATATATTAACAATTAAAAACATAGGGTTCCCATGGCTTGTTATAGTATTATTATTAAACATATAATATAAAATTACAAAGAGACAAGGTAAATGTCAAACTATTAAACTAATAGTTAAATCTATATGATAAGGTTAATTGGATGGAATAAACCAATCAAAAACCTATTGGTTGAACGTTTTTAAACCCATAACCAAATTATACTCTATATAATTTATTTTGGTGCCATTATATACCGAAAATTATTTTATTATAAAATAATATTTCAAACTTTTCCTAAAGAGACTATCACCTCTCTTATAAAAGGGCACGTCCCCTTATCTTAATTTCACACATACAATGCCTTTTTTCTCAGCCAAAACCTACCCAAATATCCTCCAAACATTCCTCCCATAATTATAGAGGCCTTCCATTGGTCACAAAGCCAACCTAGAGAGCCTTTTTGATCAAATCAAAAGGAAAAACCCGAAAAAGAGATAAAATATTTCATCACCTCTTTCAAGTTATTATCTTCTTCCACTTCCTATTTATTTGTTATTTTTTCTTCTAAGAAAATAACTCTAGTATATTCTATATAATATTTTGTTACTCTAAAAATGTTATAACAATTTTCATTTCTCAATCAATCCTATAAATGACAAAGTCGCCATACGTGCGTACGTACGGATTTCTGTCTCTACATGGTGGTGTAGCTTGTTATTCAAACACTTCATTATTTGGATGAGTATAATAATGATTATAAATGATTTAAATAATAAATATAACATGTTAATTTATATATATATATATGATATACTATCCAATTACATACAATTTCACCATCAATATAATGATATTGTCGCTCGTGCGTACGTACGGATTGCATTCTCCATAGTGTGATGAGATTTATTTCCATGTTCACCATTCAACGATGATTATAAAAATATATATCATTAATAAGTATTTAATATATTATATAATAATTCTACTGGATATATATATATATACATATATCTGTGTGTGTTTGTGTACTTACATATATATAATACACTTTATTGTGTTCAATAAGATATGAAAACGGAAATAGTATTAATGTGTACGCACGGCCTACCGTATGGATAAACGGTGTTTTCAATTTCATATATATATCTATTATACATTTTTATTTTCAAAATATATATGATATATAATTCATGTCTAATATCTTGTATTTATTTAAATCAATATCTAAGTGATACAATCAAGAGTAACTTGTTAAAACATATACGATAAAGAAAGTGATAATTACCTGAAATGTTCATTTAATAGAGAAATTATTATTAAATAGGTAATATAAAGTCATAAATGAATCATGTATGATATCATAAATATTAATATGGTTATGGTATAATTTAATAACATACTATGGTCTTAATACATGATGTTTAATTTACCCTCCACTAATGGAAAGAACAAGGTAAAGGTTAATTCCACAATCCCATTATTATTCATGATTGTTTATGGGTATGTTTTTACTGGAAAATATTATTTATCCATATCCATGATTCATAAAATGGTTTCCAAATGGAATATTTTCAATGTAATCTTTTATTAAAAAATTATTTAAAATGATTTAAATATTTATTCTTCTAAATAATTCTCAATAATTTCCATGTTTTAAAAATGGGTGTTAAGGATTTATTTATTTGGAAATGAATGTTTTTAAAATTTTAATTCCATTAAAAAGTTTCAAAGTGCTATGAGACAATTTAATTAAAAAAAGGTATTTAAATATATACCTTTCTAAATTGTGTGGCATTTAAATGTTTTCATGAAAAATGGACACTTATCTCAACATGTTTTACAAATCATTTTCATGTATGTCAACATCCATTGATGGATTTACAACTTGTTTAAAGTTGATATATTAAGAAAAAAATCATCAATAATTTATTGATGGTTTTGTGATATGTTTGACTATGGATGTGTTATTTTTATTCCAGTCATGGTTTATGGATAAAGTATTTACATTTTGTATTCTAGTTTTAATATGAATGTTATGTTATCAACCTGTTCATATGACGAATTTATTGGACCTAGAAAGTGACGGGTGGAGCCCGATATAGCTCCAGGATGCATCGGTATGACTCGTGAGACAATTAGATGTTGAATTGGACAAGGAAAATTTGAATTTGATATATGGTTTTGTCCAAGGACTTAATCATTTTGAAATGTCTTGAATGAGGTTTTCTCAAAATGTTTCAGAATGTATGGCATTATACATTCCCTAATTTTGAAAATATTTTTAATGGTTCATGTTGTAATTGAACTAGTAGAATACTCATCACAATGTATTATTATTGAAATAATTACTCATCTCATATTCCTATCATAATTTTTTCATGTTTATTATTTTTAAGGAATGTGTTTTAAATTATTCACCATTCCTAATGTTTATGTTACCTTCCATTATATTATGTACCCTTACTGTGCATTTGAGCTCAGCCCATTCTTATGTTTTATTTTCCCAGGATTACAAGAAGTGTTTTACGATTGATAAATAGGGTTAATATGGTGGATTAATTGCGTTCTCAATGGATCATTTATGTTTTATTTTATTTTATATGGTGTAATGTAATGTTTATGTATGTAATCTATTTTCAAAGACTACAAAACTAATCAATCCATCAGTACATGATTCCCTGTAATCATGCAAATATATTAAAATAATTCACCTGCTTTAGGATACTGGATGGGGGTGTTACATATATCATTCTATTCAAACATGGTTGATAAGGAAGTGTGAATGACTCTGTGGTTTCTTACTTTAAAAGTAATTTATTGATTAGAACAAATCATAAGAATATTATCCCTTAATAAACTAATGAATCCATACATCCTATATGTATCCTTCAATGAAATTATTCTTTATTTTCCTACAATTTCATTTCAGTTCATTCAAGTTCTATCTATAAAATCATTCTTGATAAGACTCTAGATGAATGAAATAGTATTTTATAATTGGGGATAATGTTTCAATTGAAGAATTCATCTTAGTTAATGGGTAATCAAACTTGATTTACTAGAAGAAAACCTCACATTATGAGATAATTAATAGTGGAAAGTAATGGTTTAGAAACATAAAATTAGATTCTTCTCAAAAGTATGTAAACAACCTAACGATTTCTATTTGAAGCTATCATAAGGAGCTATGAAAATAGGGAATGTGGTATGATTGTCTTATTGATAGAGTGATAAAGCATAAGCCTATTTGAACACTCTAGATAGTGAGACAATACCATATCAGTTATCGAAATGAAAAATAAAGGATATGTATGGTTGTTTAAAACCCCATGTCTGTTGAAGATAGCAACAAACTAGTAGTATGGAGTGGCTCACTTTTTGGGTGAACCCTAAAATCCCACATGAAGTAGGTAACCTGTAGAAGGCTCCAGATATGGGAATGGGGATTTGTACTCTTGAAAAACAAGTATCTATATTATTCTTTTATTTTTTTAATATAATGTAGGAAATATGTAAAAAAATTCGAATATAAAGAAAAGGGGTAGAAATTTCTTGTCCCAAAAAGAATGATGAACTAACTGGATGAAATCATTAAACTACTCCATATGAGAAATGGTCTTATGAGTAACCCTGCATGAACCCCTTTTATTTCTAAGAGCTCCTAATCAATTTTGAGATAAGAAGAAAGATAATGATATTCATATTATGGTGGTAGATTCAGTAGCCTAATGATTACACTTATAAAAAGATCTCTAATGTGTTTAATTGGTCTTGAAAAATCCTTCTATTCACTATTTTGGGGAAAACCCTAATGAAGATGAGGTTTATGCCCCCATTCCACTTTAATTCCCATATGCTTTCTGCCTAAAGACTTCAAGGATGATGATCCATGGATATTTTTTAATCATATTATATGGGTTGATAAGTAGTGGGTTGAATAGTATAAAAAGAATTCAACCTTAGATTTATGTGGTTAGTAGTCAAATCGTCTAAATGGATCAAATAAATTTTGATAAACATAATGTAAAACTGTGACCATGAAAGTGGATAAAATCAATATGGTGAATTACTTCTATATAAAACAGGGATTTTACTATAGTTTATCAAGGATACTAAATTCATTTTCTAGTGAATTAGATATTTTGATTTACCATGTTACTATTCAAAGAATGAACTATGTTGGGGTTATCTCTATCTATCATAATTTCATTATTTTTAATGGATCTGTCTATCATCCTTAAAAAAGGAAAAAAATCATATTAATTGAGGTAATCATAGAATGAATTGAATAATTACTTCATTAAACCCAAAAAGTGTTTTACTATTATGGATGATTATTGATAATTTTTCTAGGATTATATATAGAAATTGTCCAGGTAGTGTAATAATTCTATTCCATGAGGTTAGAATAAACCTGTAGATGATTTTTTTTGATATTAACAGTATATCTTTCATGGTATCATTCACTATAATGTGTTTTATCATCTAGTTTATATTAATGGAATTGAATGTCTGTATATGTATCTATTAGGTAGAGAGATCATCAATATTTGGGATTTAACTTCCCAAATATTTGGGCCCGGTATAAAAAATCCATAAATGACTCTTTTTTTTGATATTTTCAACAATGAATATTTTGATTTTTTAGGGTATTGTTTCTTTTATTATAAAATTACGGTTTATTATGTGATGAAAATATGATCAAAGGATCTTAGATTACATTCTGGGATTGGATATGTTAATCCATGATTTTGTAAATGGGGTACATTTTCTTCCATGGAATCATTAGAGTGACTGAATAAAATTACGATATATAAATTCATTTTCATACAATATATATAACTAGCATAGAACGTGTTAAGATAATCAATGATTTCAATTACATGAGATCATACAGAGATTTATCGAAATTCATTCATTATTACAAGTGGGCCCCAAATTATCATAATAATATATCTTATCAAATTAATTATTAACCTAATATAACTAGATTTTTCTATATGGAAATTTATATGGTCTACTACTATTTTATACTTCTTCAAGGATTACTACCTTACAATCCCTAGAAAAAAGCATCTTGCAAGACAAATTATGTGAAAAATTAATTACAACTATAGATAATTAGGATATCTGATGGGCTTTAAGAATAATAGAATATACAACGAAAAAAATTATAATTAAATTGAATGAATTTAAATAAAACATGTTTGTACATGGTGGGATAAATCAGAATGATGTTCGAGAGGCTATATATTGGTGATATATGTTTACTAGACAATGTGCAGAATATAATGACAATGAAATCATTTCAAGTCACATTTTCTACCATGGTGTGAAAGAATATACTTGAGGAATTCACGATTCATGTTCTGGTAAATTTTTTTCTAATTAATGAACTAGATCCTAACATAGTTACTAAACCACATCCAATAACTTATCTAGTTCATATAGTTTACATTTATAGAGAGTCCATTTACTTCTATTCACATGTAATATTAGTTATATTTGGGAAGTTGGAATAGATCATGGTATGAATTATATGTGGTATATGATTCATGCAATCAGGCACCACTAAGAATACGATGAAAACCATGGTATGTTCCATGAAATATGATTTATATGGTCAAGTAGATGATTGATGATGAATCATTTATGTCTAAAATAATTCTAGTGGTTTTGAAATACTATGAGATGTTGATGTACAATGCAGTGTAAAAAGAGCAAGGAAATTATTTTTTTAGGACACGTTTTCATCATGTTGACCTTTTATAGGAATAATAGGTAGATGAAATTATATTGATTGGTTGTCATTCAGTACATTGAGGTCCATAATGTAATTAGCCTGAGTTTAAAGGGTTTGTAAATTAACCTTATTTTATTGGTGGTAGTGGGAAGCTATTTGAGAGATGTAGTTGGGACTGAATTAAGACATTGACCCATGTTTTTCTATAGTTTGTACTCAACTATAATAATGTGTCCAAATATTGAAATGTGATAACATAGGCGACATATAATTGAGTAATGGAGCACAATATCGAAGAAATCATTACCATTACTGGCACCATTCAGAAATGTGGTGTCTAGGAAATCAAACATGTGCATTTGGAACCATTCCAAACCATTAGTCTTGTTTCAAAATGGATGGTATGGGGTTATTTCAATACAAACTAGTAGGTAGGGAGTATCCATAGGTGAAAAACAATAGAAAAGATAATATCACAAATAGTATGAATTATCATCGAATTCATAGTCTTCATTGTTCATTATTAGATATTTGAATGTGTGGTTTGGGGACCACTCAAGCATGGGTTCTCTATTGGAATTATTTTCATGGGTTAAGCAGTTTGTCATCAATAAGTATGTGAAGAGTGAGGGGATGTCTGATTTTTTTTCTCCATGATCTATATCCTAATGAGATAATTTGAGAAACCAATCATTATCAACTAAGTTGTTTTGGTGTCTTCATTCATCATGTTAACCATACCTATACAACTAGTATTTCCCAAAAAAGATTCAGATATTCACTATTAAGATCTCCTTTTATAAATTCAAGTTCTAGAAAATATTATTACCATTAGGCTCATACTAGAGTGTTGGAATACACTCCAAGAAAAGGAGAGTATGAATTGAGATAGGTACTATTGGGGATAAAAAGTAGTTTGACTCATTGACATCCATCAAACTATATAATATTTATTAGTAATGTGAAAAAATATTAGATGTTTTTTTTTGCGATTTGATTAATGGAATGACAAAGGAAAAATACACCACTCATCATAAGGTCAATCCCCTATAAAATGCAAGATATACTATTTTGGTGGAATTGGGGGAGGTGTTGCATTTATATGATTTTGGAAACATGGAAGGGATGATTTTTATTGGATTCATAGAATTGTTAAACTACAATAATGGTCCAATTGGTGATGATAAGTGATTTGTAAAAAAAGATTCCAGTACTGTGGAACACACATGTTTAGCATTTTAGGCCCAATGTCTTTTTTCTATTGTACTAAAGGATATCCATTCAACTAGTACGCATTTTTCATCTCATCATAATTAGAACAAGGAACAAAAATGACCACTATTTGATGCACTAACATTACATATCAAGATTTGATGATCCAATACAAAGTAGGTATATTATATGTAGTTGATTCATCTGGAAAATCTATTCTGTAAATTCATGGATGTGCTGAACATGTTTTCATGACACATCAAGTTTATTATTTTTTAAATATTTATTATATTATATGGAAGACTATAGGTTGTTTGATAAGGATAATTGGATGTTTTAGGGTGGATTTTTAATAAAAATTACTAAAAGATGGCGAAGGTTTTGAAAAATGTTTGAAAATAACATGAAATTTTTTTAATTATTTAAATTATTTCAAACAAGTGTATTTTTGATGAATAAATAATGACTATGTGATAATTTATATGTTACTAAACCACTTGATATTTTCTATATTCTGAATTTTTATTACGTTTTCAGGTAATTCATTGATTGAGGGTTAATGAAAATATTAGGTACCCACAACCCCTAAAACGATGCAAATAGGGATAAATATTAAAATAATAATGATATAGTCATGTTCCAGCCCTTTAGAATGAATTAATATTTTCCAAGGAACACTAAAATCTCAAATGTTTGGGAAAGAAGTTGATTCTTATATTGTCCAATAAGAACAACAGAAGTCACATCCTTAAAATTACACATGGGACAGTTATGAAATGATAAGTGTTTCAATTAAAAAATCAGAAATGATAATATAAATATTAAAGAACAATTAAAAACCACAATATACACGAAATGAAAATATAATTATGTTTCAAAACTCCCTCTTTTTGTGTATAGCTCCCTAATAATGCTCACCCACCGTTTACCTGCCACTGAGAATAGGAGGAGACTTGGGTAGAACTCATTATTATTTCCTGATCTATATATAAAGATAAAGTCCTAAAAAATATAAAATAAGGAGGATACTCCTCTAGTACTAAAAATGAATGTTATTTTATTCCGGTTCAAACATTCAAATGCAGTGCACATTGTTCCATTTTATAGCCAAAATAGTAAGTGGTTTTGGGCACCTCGTTTTAGAAATACCCATTATGTCTCAAATTTGGATTAGAAAATGACATTATGAAGACTTTGAATAAAGTGTAGAGTTATAGACCGGACTATGTAATATCTTTATTCACAATTTTATTGTCATTAAGGATCAATATTATGATATAGTGTCAAAATACAAAACCTATCATTTGAATACGGGTAGATTATGACCCCTAGATAGATAGGATTTGATGGGAAAGGATATCAACGAATTGGGATTTGGTTTATTGAGATGCGTTTTATCCCATAGTGTTGTGAATAGGATCAAAAAATTTCCTCACATTTAGAGGAACATATGATGAGAAATGTGAAAAATAGTGGACATGTGTTCTTGGGATTCCATGTAGTTTGGCCCATTTTCCTTTTGGATCATCTCTAGGACCTCAAAATCACCTCCACCTACTAAGAAAATATCAAAAAAATGTATGCATTACCATTTAAATAGTGATAAATATTTAATAATGGAAGAAAACATGAATTTAAATTTGATATTATATTTTTAATTTATAAAAACATTCATGTTTAATACAATTATTTAAGGGTAGAATAAAACTGTAAATCGCATTACGATCACAACCCCAAACCTGATCATTTACACTCCTCGAGGATGCTAATTTTTCCAAAAAAAAATGTTTCATGATGAAATTCCCAACTTCATGATGATTTAAATTTCTATGAAATTTAATCAATAATAGAAATTTGATCAAATAAAAAAATCACACCAATGAGTAATTCTCAATGATTTTAGAAAATGATGTCACATAAACTGTATCATAATAAAATTCTAAGAGATGCATGATATCAATCCGAAAAAAATATTCACGAGTTAACATTACCACTAATTCCTCATTTGTGTGTGTCAAAACCATTACATTCAATTGTTTCGACTATATATCTATTAAATATAACTTTTGTTAATATTTTGTCAGCATAAATGATTCTTTCAACTGAACCTACCCTATACCATTTGCAATCAAAATTCATGAACCATTCACTTATGAATTACAGAATGTCAAACCATAATCTCCTGACATATATATCCCCATATGTTTTACATTTCATCACTCCTCTCGCTTATTATTTTTTCCAAATGTTGAACATGGAAAAAATATCACACTCATCACTCAATTCATGTTACATCTTCTCATGACACTAACTGAAAGAATAATAATAAAATAAAAGGGTGAGAATGAGTGGTTTCTAAACTGTCTAAGACACAACCCATATTTTTGTGTTTTTATATGGGTGTACAATATTTAGATGTCAAATACACAAACATGGGTCAATCTAGTATAATAATAAAAAAATCTGATAATAAATAAACCTATTTGAAAACGTATTTTTTTAAACTGATGAATGATTACCAAAAATTTATTTACACAATATTGAGTAGGAAAAATACACACATAACGTATGGGTCAATAAATTTGTGGAGGAAATATGTGGTACAATTTTCTATTAAATTACTCAATCAATAGAATACCAAACATATAAAAGGATTCAATGTGATACAACCACTTTTATCATTGAAAATAACAACTTTTCAACAAAAATTCACACAATTATTTTGAATTCATGCTAAAATTAAAATATCATCAGTGATTTTTTTAATGTTAATACAGATTCATATAGGGATATTCTGCATGAATGTTCAATAACTTCTATTAATAATTTTGTATAATTATCCATGATAGTGTCAGAATAAAATTTCATTCTGCTATAAATGTGATAGATGAAAACAATGTGCATGTTAAAATAATATTCTGCAAGCTAAAGAGATAAAAAGAAGCATGATGATAAAAATTCATAACTATCCAAGGAAATTACCCATCCCCCTACAGCTAGAGCATGCAATTTCCTCACTATAAAAAGAGAATGTGGGATGGATGGGTAAATCATGTTGAGTGTTATTGGTATAATACCTCGTGATCTTGGATTCACTTTATCAAGGTATCTTGAAGGGATTTTTTAATGTGATTAGGATGCTTCCCATTAAAAGAAGTTAATTTTTTTGGTTACTTTAATTTGATCCTGAACAGCAACAAATCGATAAACAATAGTTAGATTGAATGGGTAAAACCAGTGATAACATAGCTTACCTTGATAAAACTTCATCCTTGCATTGCAAAGGAAGACCATCTACCAAATGTGGAATTGACGATGAGGGATGAGATAGTCATTGACAGCCTTAGTTCACCCCTTATAAATCCTAGAGTTCTTATATGAATCCTTATGAATTTCCTCTATCTTTATAGTATAAAAATTCCTTTGATCACATACACCAAAATTATAATTATTATGTTGTTTCATTTCCCAATAGAACTGGTTCTCAATCTCAATAGAGAGGTGAAAACACTCTCCAAACACTAGATGAAAGAGTGACATTCCAATGGGTGTCTTAAAATAAGTAGGTTATGATAATAATGAATCATCAAGTCTAAGACGCCAATCTTTTCTAATGAGTTGAACCATTTTTTCAAGAATTTATTTTACCTTGATATTTAACACATCAACTTGACCATTGGTTAGTGGGAGATATATATTTGAATCTTTATGCATGACCCCATACTAACAGAAAATATATTTCATTGTTTGGTTTCAGAAATAAGAACCCCAGTCCCAATTGATGAACAAAGGTAATCCCATCCAACATAATATTTGGGTTCTCAATCACTCTACAATAGTGTTGGAATCATTATTCCTTAGGGATCATGCCACTACCAATTTTGACACATAATCAACTGCAAGAATATTGAACATGTTTTCATAGGAATTGAGAAATGTCCCAATAAATTCAGTTCCCCAAAAAATATCATTACAGGTTAAGGGTTGTTATGGGATTTAATTTTTTTAAAGGAATTTCACATTCTTAGACTATTAATACATGATTTATAGAAATCATGGGATTCAAAATAATGTGTAGTCTAAAAGATACCATAATCAAGGACCATAGGAGTTTTCCATTGGGGACCAAATTGGACCTCATGAGAAAGATTATGGAATAACCTATGTGAGGATTGAAAATCCTTATCAGAAATACAACTAAAATGACATGACCACAACAACACACCCAATGTAGGGTTCATCAAAAATGTACCAACAATACTCATGTTTTACATGGTCATCTTGGTTTTTGTTTACATCCGCATGAATGAAAGATGATACCAAATAATTTACAATTTCAACCTACCAAGGAATAGAATCATTAACTTTTTATAGTTTCCCATGAGGAAAAAATTTATTTATGTGAATATAGGGGGATGATTCAGTGTACATGGATTGCATGATCCAACTTATATTGTCAAAAACGGAAATCTATGTTCTATTTTATCACTAATTTCTATTGTGAATTCTCTAAGGAGGATAATCCATTGAATTATTTGTGGTTTGGTTTTCAATTTCTTAAGGACATGGTTCAGGAATGAATGGTCTGATAACATAATGACTTTTGGTCCTAAAATGATTGACATAATTTTATCCAAGGGAAACATAATTGACAGAATTTTTTTTCAATTGTTTTATATTTTTCTTGGGTTGGTTCCAGTTTACGTGATGCATATGCAATGACTTTGGGAGATTGATTGACCCTGTGGGATAAAACATCCCTAAAATCATATTTAGGGCATCGCACATGATCTCATAAGATAAATCCCACCATGGAAGTTGGATTACTAGGGGTGATTTGATAATTCATTTAAATTTGTTAAAAGATTCCTCGAATTATTTATTAAAATTTACATACATTTATTTTTTTAGAAAATGGGATAGGGGGAGTTTAATCCTACTAAAGTCTCAAATGAATCATTAGTAAAATATAGCATAGCCTATTAAAGGCTTTACTTCCCATACATTTTTGCGAATGTTATGGAATAAATGTAACAATATTTTAATTTATTGACTTACATACCTTACCTATAAAGGACCTACTTGAGTACAATACCAATTCACACCATGAAATGGCATATCTCATTATTTAATATGGGATTATTTTTTATTCTGGGACATTTGACCAAAACAAGTCTACGTAAACATTCCTCTAAAGTAGATCCATAAATAGTGAAATCATCGAGGAATACTTCCATTAAATAATCCAGGTAATATAAAAAAATTCTAACAATTCATCGCTGGAATGTACATGGATCAATGCACATACCAAATCGAATCCTCCTATACACAAATGTGCTAAAGGGGAAATGAATGGTTGTATTATATTAATCCTCAGGGGAAATATGGATGTGAAATTATCCATAACACCCATGATGAAAACAATAATGGGAATTCCAAGCTACCCTCTATAGAATCTGGCAAATGAATTTAAATGAGACATGGTCCCCTCTAGAATGCTAGTTTAATTAGTGACAGCCTATACAAACACAACAAATATTCATCACATAAGTTAGAATGATTTTTTTTCAATTTTAATTACTTTAAGACCAGTTGTTTTGGAACAACTTGAACTAGGATGACCCATTGGCTATTAGATATGGGTTAAATTCTCTTGCCAGAAAATAATTTTTTTGCCTCCCTTTTGGAAACATATTGGTGGTTTTTGGTTCAATATATGTAGTGTCTACCCCACTAGTTTAGCCTAATTGTTTAACAATATATGTTTAGTTAAAATTGATGGGATGATACCAGAAATGATCGAATGTGTCCATCCCAAAGCAAATTTATTCTACCCCAAAATTTCATGTTAATATAATTCATGCTCTAGATGGATTGAACTATAACTGATGAAATGAAAGTTCTTTTCATTGTCAATAATATAATAATTTAAATCTGGAGGTAGTTTTTTTAGATCCTATTTAGGGGTATTTTAGATTGATGGGTGTGTGTGTGAAGGTGAGATGTCTTTATTCATATCTATATACTCAATGGAATCTTTATCAAATGTGGAATGATCATTTAAAAGTATATAAGTATCATCAAATGTCATCAGATCCTCAATGATTATTAAAATATCAATTTAAAAATATTCATTACTTTTTTCATGACTTGTACAACATTATATTGATTATTAATTACCTATAATTTCAATCAAGGATGAAAAAACATCAAGGGGATTATAGGAAATTAAATTTGTTTTTTCATGGGAAAATAGGACACCAATTGAAATAACAGAGAGAGGAATGTTATTATTAGGTGTTATTTATGGAATCAAGGATTTTTAAGTGGAAAATGTCCCCAAAAAACTCCAATGATAATGTACCATTATTTAAATCAATGATGGTTTTGGTAGTATTTATGAATGTACTCTCCAGTATAATATAGGAATACTTCTTCATCCTATCATATTCCATATTTAGTACATCAAAATCACCATGAAAATTTATATTTTAAACCCTCATAAGAACATCTTATAACAAACTAGAAGGGGGTTATATACAGAATTTTTCTAATTGAACAACAATTCTAATGGGATTCATTATCCAACATGAAATGAATAGAAAATGGAATGAGGAATCACATTTAAAGAAGCATGAAATTCAACCACAACATTGGAAAATGAAAACTCCACAATCGTGCATAGAATCGAGAATGTTCCGAGATAATATAATTTCATGGGAAGTGATGAATCTATCAAATTCGGATTTTTCCCTCACCAATCACACCTTCTAATCCTCTTGAAGTTTCCTTCTATGTGATCACATCTCCATAAAAAACATGTTGTATCCTAAAATTTTCGTCAAGACAATCATCAAGTTGATATTGGCCAGTAATTTTTTTGAATGTTTCCAACATTTCATTATCAATTTCAATTTTGATTTGTTTTATTGGATTTGATGACCATTGGGTAACTATAATATTAATTGTTGGAAATGGGAACTCATCAGTAGGCTCACTCTTTATTTTGGAATGGATTCTCTCAGGACCCAATATTTAAAAATTTCGACTAATTTCAATAGTAGGGATACTTTTTTCCTTGGGAATGGATGAATAAAATGGACGGTTTATTTGTATTTTATGTCATGTCCACTCTAAAGGGTTATGGAACTAACAGTTACCTTATCCCCAGGGTTAATTAGTTGTTGAAAGAGTAGTATACCTTACCCATGACCGCTGATTCACCCCCCAAGTTTGCTAGCATTGGTAATTGGGGTTTTATATCTTCTCGGATAGCTTGGGTGTTTTGGTGGGAATTGGATATTATTAGAATAAATTTTATTATTCATATCTTCTAGGATTGGTTTACATTTTGGAGAGGATTATTAAGAAGTCTTCTAGGGTGGTAGAAGATTTTTGGGTGGTGGTTGATGACTACTCGACCATGATTGGATTCATGGTTTTGGAGGTTGGTTTGAATACCCCCTTTCATATAAGTATGTCTTTATTTCCACATAGGGTTTGTTCGATAATAATTTTCTTTACAAAAGGTTTGGTTATAGGGGTGGCTTGGAAATATTTCACCACCACACTCAAAATTTTCTCTCACTTGGGGTAATTGGTAAGAATACTTGGTTCTGGAATAACATATACCATAATGATTTTGAGTAGGAGATAAGAATTAATCATGGTAAAGGGAATGGTGTGGAAGAAGGGTACTTAGCTCCTCAAACATAGTGTCCACAATTATTTCAAATTTACTACATTAACCCACGCGGAAACCTCAAATGGGTACATGGGGCCTTGAACCGAATTGTTGAGTATTGTGCGCCATGTTTTCAATTAGGTTTCATATAGTAATTGGGGTCTTATAAAATAGACACCACCTATAGTATCTTCAACCAAGTATCAAAGAATAGGATGAAAACATTCATAAAAATATTGTATTTAAAGTTGATCACTTTTTTTGGCGTTTTCAACTTGATAAAACCCTTTTAAATAATTTCTAGTATTTATTAAGGGTTTCTCTATAGATTTTCTAATACAAAATATTTAATTTTTTATTGTTGTAGTTCTAGAGTCCGAAAAAAAATTCATGGAAAATGTGTTTCATGTAAGCCCAACTTTTAATTAGTTAATTAATATATCACAACAAATATTTCTCAGTGTCTCTTAATAAAGAATGAATTTACATAATCTTTCATTTTTATTTATCCTCATTAGTTGGTTTTAATGTTTAACACATAGAATTAATTTTTTAAAATGCTTGTGTGGATATTCTCTTGTGAGTCCATGTAATTTTGGTAATAAATGAATTAAATTGGAATTCTGTTCAAAATTGGGTTCCCCGCAATGTATTTGAATATAAGTGGGTTGGATATCTATATCACATGTGTTAATTATATTAGTGGTCAATTATTTGCATCCATTTTATTCATGATTAAATATATTTTAATGTGGGTTTAAAAGAAGAAGAAGTTGAAGGATCAAGAAGAGTATAAATGTTTTGTGTTCCATCCTTAAAATGGTTCTCCTGTGTGTATAAGTGTCACTGATATAGGAACATATCTGATTCAATTTCTAATGGTGGTAAATATCATGATGTATAATGATCCATGCGCTTAATCTACATAATAAATCCGAAAAAATACGAAAAGGTAATAAAAAAATACACACATAAATTACAAAAAAACATATTAAAACATGCACTATAAACAAAAGTGCTACCCAAAAACAGTGAAACTCTTTTAACATTTTGTCATGACACATAAAATTTATTATGTTTTTTAATATGAATTAAATATATAGAAAATTCTCTAGGTTATCACCCAAACATAGTTGGTGGTTTTAAGTATGAATTTTTAATAAAAATTACTAAAATAGGGGATGGTTTGAAAATTAGATATAAAATAAAATGACTTAATTTAACGAGTTTAATTATCTTAAAAGAAGTAGATTATAAAGAATAAATTATGATTATTTGATTCTTTATAAATTACTATACCACATAAAAAAATTATTTTATTAAATTGATTACTAGGTTTTGGGGTAATCATTTTTATTGAGGGTGATCAAATATATTAGGTTCCCACAACCCCAAAAATAATGAAAATGGACTGAAAATTGACCCAAAAAAAATATTTTCATGTTAAATCCCCATGGATTGAAATAATTATTATCAAGGAA
This sequence comes from Viscum album, assembly GCA_963277665.1. Lineage (NCBI taxonomy): Eukaryota > Viridiplantae > Streptophyta > Magnoliopsida > Santalales > Viscaceae > Viscum > Viscum album. The sequence continues at coordinate 1,084,225,756 of OY728156.1, forward strand.
TATTGAAATCTTAATTTTTTTGGAAATAAGTGGATTTTAATGTTGCCAAGTCAGAACAACACATGTTGAAAACATAATTTTTAACACAGATCAGTTATGAAATAAAATGTTTTTCAATTAAATTAATCAAAACAAATAATGATAAATATAGAAATTATTCAAAACCCTAATATACACCAAACCTGTAGATAATTATTTTCTGAAACTCCATCCTCATATGTGTAACTCCCACCCAATGATCACACATTGTTTAGCTTGCCATTAGGATGAGGAGGAAGCTCAGGAAGAACTACTTCTTCCTTCTTGGTCCCCTATGAGGATAGGGGCCGCCAATGATTCTAGGAAGAGGAGGATGAATCGATAGAGCTCAAAAAATGGTAGATCTTTTCTTCTGGTTCGAACATGAAAATGAGGTACCCATGGATCCATGTATAGCCAAAATGGAATTTTTTTTGGTACACTATTTTTGAGATACCAATTGTTTCTCTGCTTAGGGTTAGTAAATGGCATTATCGTGACATTGAAAAAATAGAATATTTTTGGAAAAACTCTTAATTACCTATACATAATCATTGGTAGTCTTAGAAACCTTTATTGGGATATATTTTCAAAATTATAAACCTAGCTTTTTAATTAGGAAAGATTTCATACGCTGAATAGATTGGATATGATGGGCCACCAGATAGGAAAATTATGCTTATGATTCTAGATATGAGATGGATACTAGAGAATTCTCTATAGGATTAGAGAATTAAAACACATTTGGAGGAGCACATACCATGATATTTGTAAAACAGTGGACATGATTCCTTGGGATATGATGTAGTTATGACCATTCTCCTACTAGATCATCTCTAGGGCCTCTAGATAACCTCCACCTTCAATGAATATATGAAGAAAATTTAATTTCAATTTTAAATATTTTTTAATATTAGACAATGGAATAAAAAATGATGTTCAATTTGATATTATATTTAGAATTTGTAGTACAAAATCATATTATTAAAATGGTGTAAGGGTGAAATATAATAGAGAATCCCAGTGTGATCATGGACTTATTGGACATACCTCTAATGCTTATATTATATTGAAATATATCTCTATTAATAATAGTGGGGTTGTGGTATATATATTTAGTGACATAATTCCTTATGGTTCCATGGATTAAGTCTAGTTGAATAATTTAAATTGTTAATACTAGAATGACATTGATTGCTAGTTTACCTATGGAATGAATGAAAATTCAATGTGAAACATTTTGGTATTGCATAGCTCAATGGGTTATAGAGTGAATTTTTCTATATCAGTCCACCTAGAAATTATCATTGATAAATGGAGAAAGGAATGACAAACATCCCTTAAATATCCTAGTAGATGAAAGGCATGTGAGGTTATTCAGATTCCTATAAACCAACTATATTCCACAAACCAAAGGTATCCCACACATATTCTTTGAAGATCACTCATGTATATGATTTTGTTTCAAAACCATGTTTGGATGGGATGATTTAGTTATATCTCTACTCAGTTGATTTATAAATAGCTCATAAACAAAAGAATGAATTCATAAAACTCACCCTAATTTTGCAGTAGATTCTTCAACATAAAAATCAAAACTACTACTTTTGAACCACAGAATTTTCAGATATGAAAACCTCATTCCTCCCATCATGATATTCATATTATTGATCCAAAAATATTTTATATTACTAAATAGGATATAACTAGATGATGTTCTATTTAATATATGTATATTGTCCTGCCCCCTGATCAGCCCACCTACAATCTATATCACCCAAGGGCTTCCATCAATTGAGATTCCAAAAAATATAAAGAATATAGACTCCTCACTATTGGAGTAGATTACTATGATCAATGCATAATGTCAGTCTGCCCCCTTTTAATTTCTATGTGGAAATAGAAAAACTACGATGTCCCTCCCCTTTTTACTGAGGTTTGTGTGGGTATGAGATTCAATTGTTTAAAATCCTTACATTCATGAGAATCTATTTTGTAGGACCTTTGATACTACTCTCACATTCCATTCTATTATTGGGTATGTGATTAAATTCATAGAACAAGAACTAGGTAGGGTTTGGGGAATCATTGTGAGATGAAACATCAATGTCCTCACCATTGAAAGGTATCGAAGAATGTTCAACTAGAAAATGTGCGAGCTCTATTCCCTTCCTTCATAATGAGATTTCATCAAACCAGATGAGAGAGTATAGATTGATCAAGATCAGGAAAAATATCATATTCTTATAGATATAACTCATTCTTTTCATAAACAAAATGATGTGGAAAATAAATCTGAGCCAAAAAATCTCTATGAGAACACTATCTCATTCCCCTCCTTTATGCTGAACTAGATTGTCAATAATGATCGAGTACTCACAAAATAATCAAAAAGATATTTTGGATGAAACAATATTTCTATTTCCATATATTTTCTCAATCAAATAGAATCCATTTTTCCCATAAAATTTGATTTAGACCATAGGAAGAGGTACCTATTGTCGATGTTCTTCTTCAAGATATGAAAACATAATCTCACTAGAGGACTCCTAACCATAGATGTCTAATTTTTTTCTTATATGTACTTGTATACAATCTTACTACATAGTTAAAAAATACACCCACCCTTTTACCGAGATCCCTATCACACCATAAGTAATGAAAGGACATATCTCACTCTATCTATAACATGAATGTAATAAAAAAATACATCATTGTATTGTTGATTGTCATAAATGGGTATACATGGAATCATTACTTTCTTTATCATTATCAATTAACCTATACCAAAGCATCTAGATTCAAGTCATTATCATGACAAGTTCTATGAATATGAGATATCAATCAAAAAATAGTGAATTATTTCATTGGTTGACCAGAATAGGTCAATAATCTCTGTCAACTCTTTTTGTCATTCCCATCCCTTCTACAAGTTCATTTGCCTGAGGATGCCTTTTCGTGAATAATATTCATAAAATCCTTAGTTTTAGGTCCATCCACTTCAGTTGGGTGGTAGAAGGAGAGTAAGGGAGGAAGTTAATGAATTAGGTATTAATGAATGTGAATGTAGAAGATGGGTACATAGAGATAGTGTGATAGGACTAACAATCCCCTAATCTAATACTAATTTCATCTCACACTAATAAGAATGGGGTGATCCTAGAAGACTTTATTTATCATGTCTCTCAGTAATATACTATTAATATATGTTGTTCCATGACATGATCTACATGGTAAATCTATTGAAGTATCATTCATGGTGAATATCCCAACATGGTCTACTCAGTGATGTCTAATTAAAGTGCTCCAACAAACATAATAAATCATGGTATGAGTAGTACTGTAAGAATATCATTTCATTTTTGAGTCTAGGTTGGGATAAAACTCTATATTATAATTGTATTAATAGGAGAATTTTATCCTACATCATTATCACTATCTCACATTCACTTCATGATAGAAATGGAAAATTCACATGACATATTTTAGGATCAGAGCTATTGAACAAAAAGAGAAATTACCCCATAATAATAGTATATACTATACTCTAGATGGACATAATATACTATACTGGATGATACCATAATGATAACAGATATGAAGAATGAATTTATTTATTATTTGATCCTTAATGGGAATATAAAGCAGTGTAGAAGTAGAAAAATAAATTCAACGTATCTGATGATAGTGTGATGATATATGAAATTTTCACAGAGCTCAGCCCATACAAAAATTTCCAGAAAATAGAAATATTGTATGAACATAGAATTAAAGGCTATAAATAGCCCATATTCTATCCTTTAATAGATGATTCTCCTTTCTTATGTTTTTTTAGTTAAATTTTGGGAGGTTTTGAGAATGTGAACTTGAGAGCGTACCTATTCCCCCATTTCAGTGTTAGGGGTTTGAGGTCAAGTTGTAGTTCTGTTCCAAGTATATTATGCGATAGGATATATGTTATATATCATTCCATTTATGAGTAGAGAAAACATGTTTCAAAATATTATAAAATAAATCCCTCGTATGAATTCATTTTTATTGAAAGAGAATGGAATGTATCTTGGATAAGGTTTATCTGACTAATTTATTTTCATCTTTATTTTATACTATAATAGTTAAGGATACCCTAGGAATCATGGATAATTTATCCTAATAATAACATAGAATGAGAAGAGTGTAACACTCTCTAATGATTGTTTCCATATTCATAGGCTCTATCAAATCTGTTCTGGCACCAACCATGGATGCCCCTGGATATTAAAATTGCCTTTGTGGAACCTCTTCCTATAAAAATGTTCTATAATTCAAGGTCATGGTATTTTAAGGTTAAAATATGGATTTTTATGGGGGTTCATCCTCTCATGGGTCATTGTTTCCCTAACCCAATAAGGAAATTAAATTCCTTTTCATTTCTTGGTCAGACCTACTTTGGTAATGACTAACCAGACATGGGATACCTAAATCAAGTATCCCAGTAAGGGACCAAGTTCTCAGTCACTAGTTCATGGAGTTCCAAGGACGTCCAGAAATACATCAACTATCCCATTGATACAATACATGTTTTATCCTAGTTTATACTACATATATTATACACTGATGAAAAAAATTCATTCAATTTTAGTTTTCAAATCCCTTTTTGGACCATTCATATATTTTTTGAATTGTAGAACCAATCTTCCCAATAATCAATAATGTTTTCTTAAAATTTGATTAGTTTATAGTCAACTCTATATCCAAACATATCTTGATCGATCCATATAGTTTCTATTTTCTTGTAGTTCTCCCTTCATCAAAAGAGTAGTTGGTGGTATAAAAAGGAATTTGGCTTCGGAAGAATGAAATTTATTTAAGGTAGATAACTAAATCTATTTAGTTAAAGAGGGTTACCCTAATTCCCACATTTTCCACTATGCAACTGTAAATCAAATTCTCCTAAATTAAATTACGGAATAATTTATTGATGATGAAACCGGATTACTATTATCAATAGGGGTAGAAGGGGTGGTTTTAGAATCAATATCTTTCATCACTCCATGGGTATGAACCCCCCTCCCCCGCTCTTCATTCGACTACCCATACACATAAAAGGAACTCCACTTACAAATATAAAATTAATGAATTGAGTACTGCAGTTGGGATTAGGATGGAATTTTAAGATACAGTTCATTGAAATTTTATGCCTTTATCAAATGATCAATCACCAACTACACCTGCCCAACCAATAACATTGATGTTTTCATCACCATAGTAGTAAGAAAAATAGTTGTATTCACTACGTAGGATTAGGGGGAAGGAAGTGTGGAGAATCTAGAATTTATTGGTATTTTCCAAAAAATAAAAAATGGAAGGATATTGGGTGGACTGTAACTAGTGTTATTATGATTGAGAAATTACTATGACATTCTCATATCCCATCCTCTTACCTTTCCTCTATTGTAGTCAACCAATCAGGTCGAAATGGAAAATAATCTTATGATGGGGATTTGAATTTTGGATTTGATTGAGGAACTATAATATGGTTTGAATGGATCATATCCTAGGGGTTCAATCCCTCTCACATTTTTTGTGTACCCCATAAAATGTGGACCTCTGTAATCTGTTATTACACACCACACCTTAAATAATCATCTTGTCATGGAATAGAGAAAGTGGTGGAAGAACTAGATGTATGTAATGGATATGTGGTATTTAGGGATGTTGTTCTACTCATTGTTCGATACCATGTTTTAGTTGGGGACGCATCTATAGATGAGATTTTGATTCAATAGAGTGATAGATCTTTCTCTATCTGGGGAGATGATAGTTCAATTTGATGATGTTAAGAAGAATATTTTTTTCCCTATGATTTCGATTCAATACCATATGTAGAATGTAAATATAATCATTATTGATGTCGGTGATTAATAATTATTCCATGTAGTGTTAGGGGAAAGGAGAAATCAATGGTCTGAGATGAGCAGAAAACCACTCAACCACTGAGGGAGGATCATATTTTTGATCCTAGAATTTTGATATCACAAGATGCACCTACACATCGAAGAGAATGAATTACCTAACTAATATCATATAAAAAACCCACTTAACAATTCCAACTAACTATAGTATCTCTACTTCAATATATGTAAAAAAGTTTAGTCATTGTCATGTGATAGAGGTAATTTAAAAAGTACCTATAGCGTGTTTGAGGGAAAAGGCTTGTTCCTCACATCACAATTTCTAGATCGATCACTTAATGTTTGCATTAACATCCCTCAAAAAGGAAACTCCAAAAAAAGACTTCTCTTTTACCATCACTGATGTTCTGGTCGATTCCAAAGTTGTACACATGAGGATTCATTTTATATGGGTTTTCAGATGGAATCCAGACTAGCATCATTGAAGATGTTTAGAATAATTCACTAATAAATTAATCAATGGTGATATTTTTCTAGAAAAATATGACCAATTCTTTCAAAATCACCATGGAATCGTATAATAGATCCATAACATCCATAATCCATGGGAGTTATCCTTGAATATTTTGTTATGTTATTCCCATTAGATCAGAGACAAAAGTTATGAAGATAATAGATTGAACACTAACTATAATAAATTCTTCACCAAAACCCTTAGAAGTGTTCCTTTTGAGTGTCAAAGTAGGTGATTTTTATGGGTTCGTCATCATCACATGAATAATCAAGGAATACTCATTAGGTGAATATTTCCATCATCAACATTCCTTTTCCTCACAACATTAAGGAGTTATGAAGCCTTTGAGGGTTAGTTGTGAAATCATTAAATATTCATATATCATGTTATCTTGAGATGTGGTTCTATGAATCATATTATGCAGATGAATGAAAAAGTTCAAGTGGAACCCAATAATGTTTCATGAAACCTAATGTATATCTCATGAATTCCCCAGTATTATCTCACCCAGAATGAGTATGGCCTATACTCCAATACATTTTGACCACTTAAATGGAAATAGGTGCAGTCCCCACTCAACATAATGATACAAGAAAGAAAAATATTGTTATCTTGTATATAATTAATACATTTACTGACTATGAAATCCATTATTCACACATATAAAAGAATTTAATTGTTACCTTTTTGTAATTTCAGAAACATCTCCCTTATATTCCATTTCACACTATTATTTTCCAAGATCATATGGATCCTCTCAAGTCTATATTCAAGAAAACAACTACAACTGATCTATGGAAGCTATGAATTATTGTGTTCCACATCATCTATTCCACTAATAAGGTGATAAATGAAAAAATTGTTCCCATCTATTTATCCAATCTCCCAGAGCAATACAGTTCATTCATATTTTTAACAGGAATTTCTTCGATAATAAATGATTGAAGATATAATAACTAGGACATTATTCTTCAATGGAGAACTCAATTATAATGAAACCAATAAAGGGATTGGGATTCTTTCACCATAAAGAGTACTTATCCCGAAGTCATATCATCTTACATTTCTAGTGACCAACAATGTTGTAGAATACGAGGCTGTATTCCAAATCCTGACAGAATAAAAAAACAAGACAAAAACAATCCATTGTAATTAAAAGTTATTAATTAGATGATATCCTGATTTATCCATTAAAATAACATCCCCAAATAATTCCTTATCAAGAACTAGAAAAGAACATGATAAAGAAGTTCAATGAAATTTATTTTTAGCACATTACCATAGATGAAAATATGTTAGCTGACACACTAGAAAACATGTCATTGGTTTTTTGACTCCCTTTTCATTGATCAATAGAGCCCCTTATTATATAGATCTTGATTTCAGATATCTATAGGCACCCACCACCACATCAAGATAAATTTTTATAATCCTATTATCTTAAATATCTGAATCACCAACTCAAAATAGTTATTGGTGGGGGATCAAATTAATGTGAAGATGATTGTGGTTCATTTTAATCTATATCATATATTTAATTAATTCATCATTTCATCTATTTATTCTGTGACATGATATGATTATTTACATCTTCTTTTTGTTTATTTATTTTTCTTATTCTTTAGAATCACTTTATTCTATTTTTAGAAGGTTTTAGAATGTTAAAAATAAAATGTGTATTTCCACGATGCATTGAGGAGTTCCATAGAGCTATGATATGTATGAGGGATGAGTACACTGACAATCTATTCATAATGAAACTTTTTATTTTTTTAAAAATATAGTTAATTTTGATTAGTAAAAAAACCAAGATTAATTTTAAGACAATTGCTAACAGTCCCACTACCAAATTGAAGGAACGTTTTTACTAATTTTTGGATATGTAAATGGATCTAGATGAATAGTTCATTAGGATGAGTTTTGATATTCCCATGGGATGTCATCTGTATTTCACCCCCCAGTGTTCAAATTCATCGATTAGTACCAAAGGGGAAAATCCATTTCTACTCGTAAGGTAAACAAACACTTCCATAGAACTCTATGGGATATATTATCAGACTTTAAGTGGGACTATGTGAAACTACATGGAAAATGTCAGGATAAAATTGAAAGATAAACTGAGATCCTATTCTCATTCCAACCAAGACATATTGATTGGGTGGTGGGGTATATTATCCCATTATTCTGTTTCATAGAACCAGATCAGGTCGTCCTTTTAGAGGGATGACCTTAACCGTGTGAAAATTCCATGGCATATGTACTCTAATGAACAAGATATATGTTCTCAATCTTTTCATTCATATGCATTCGATTAGAATTTTTAGTCTTCCTAATCATTGATAAGGTTCAGGTACATTATAAACTCACTGATGACGAGATACTAATGATGTATGAATCCATAAGTCTTTCCATCACGGAATACGGTACTCAAAAGAATTTTAAATTTAATGTCCCTTGTGATTACATTAACTCATAAATGATCACTTTTTGACTTTTTCATGGTTTTGTTTATGACTATTTTGTGTATCATTCAAACAAATGAAACATAGAATCAAACTACTCAAATTTTTAAAAGGCATTCTCTATCTAGTTTTGAATTGTCATTTACATGGTCAGTTACAGATGAAAAGGGATTTGATTGAGACCTTTTCTAATATAATTATGGTTTTTTCTTGGGTAGTTTTAGGTCATCGAGTTAATTAATTTTGGGCACCGATGAGACAAAATTCATATTTCAACCATCTTGTAAAATTCTCAATTGGTCAACCCCCTATTTTATGGTCTTCTTAGGCATTGATTTTATTATTTCATCACGTTCTTGTATGGTATTATGTATATAATGTCTATCCTAATAGAGCATTTCATGTCTATGCTATCCTTAGTGAGGATATTTCAAGGATCCCCATGTGGAATTATTATAAAGTGTATATATCCTTTTTAGGATTATATATTTCACTTTCAACTTCAAGGTGTTGAGTTCATGATGATGTATTTAATGGGCATATTATTAGTAGAATTTCAAGGGTAGTTCACCATAGTTTGGATTGAATCATTTTGTGTTAGAGTGTAGGTGTTACTTGTGTTTATACAACACATCATATGAGAGGTTTAGGATACAAAAGAGTTTATTCTTCTCACAGAACACATTAACACTATCTATAACTGATATTGGTTCTACCACATTATTCTAGCATACTCCATTGGGGGTTCTTTCTTTAACATTCGATGATTTTCTTGGAATTCAAGAATATAAGTTTTTCCACATAAAAATGGGAAAGGTATGGTTTATGCATTGGGATTCCTATTGTAAGGTTTGGGATTATATTGAACAATTATACAATAACATCATGAATAATAATAGTGATAACATGACTTTGAAAGATGAGGAATTAATGCATTAGTATTGTCTTCAATATAGTATATCATTATCTCATTTTCATATTCGAGGTAGTTATAACCACTCTCTAAGCGATTATGATCATTAGGATCCTTCCAATGTTGTATTCTAACTACACCATAATGAAATGTTAAAAAAATGTTTAAATTATGAGAATATGATCGTTTTTTATGATTCAATTCAATGTAAATAGGAACATCTTACATTGGAGAAATTGGGAGTGCATAATAATATCACTATTTTCACAACGTTCATATAGTTAAAATCACACAAAAGGATTGGAGGGATAGTAATACAGAAATATTCTATGGTTGAGACACATGTCTCTCCCATGTTTATAATAGAATAAATCTATATACAGTGTTTCTCTATAGATATAAAGCTAAAATAACATAATATTATAATTACAGCATGACACCTTTTATTAGCATCAATTATTCTATTCAAAATAATGATATATTCTGTGTACGGGTTAGTTGTGGTGGGAAATAGCATCGATCTCAGATTAACTTGTTATATTTTGTGTAATTAAAATTATAAAATCTATGGTCTTTTTTCATTTATTATTATTATTATGTGACTAATTTTGAATGAGAAGGATTTATTCACTATTCACAACAACCTAAAACCTATCAAGGCATTCTATATCGATTACGATGAAAAATCCATGTTTTTATAAAAATTTCAAATAATATAGATAAGCATTTCCTACTTAACTGCAAGAAATACATACTAACTTAGCTACTCCAGGATGTTATTGGAAACCCATACACCTGTTGGTTTCTCATAGTTTTCACATTAACACCAAATTCAATGATTATTTCAAGGAAATGATTCAATATATTAACCCATCAATAATATAAAATTTAAATAATCATCTCAGATCAGCATAGAATAATTTGGAATATTATTATATTATGGTCTTTATATTATGGACTCCTCTAAATAAAAAATATTATACCTAACTTATCTGTAGATTAAAGAATCTCCATTAATCTAAGGATGTACTGCTTGGAAATATGAATATTATCATATCCTCATGGTTACAATTTTGAAAACTATAATCAATTATGGATATCATTTTCTTGATATGATCAACCCTTTATAAGATCTATGAATCTATCATATAAAAATTTAACATAAACATTAGAAGAGGGATGGATAATTGATATTTCCCTATCAAATTCTTCTAGAAGGAAATTTTAATAAACTAATGCAAAAGACCCCCACTTACGCTATCCCAAATTCCATAGACAAACCATTTCCATTTGGATATGTAATAGATAAATGTATAAAAGAGAAATTATGATTCAAAATGTTGCGTAACATATAAATACTAATATTAGAAAGAAGGTTGTAATGATTGACTATTTTAAAAATTGGGTTCATGTTGATGTGGATGTGTTCCTCAACATGACAAAAATTCTGCCCCTTTTTTATAAAGGTGGTGGATTTTTTAAAATCTATAATAAATCTATAATGATTTTTAGAAAAGGTAGAGACCAATGATATATTTATAACATGTGAAATTGTAGATTCCATGAGAAAATATTTATCCTCAAAACATTAATCTACATTAATAGGAGTTTTCTTGTTCATGTCTTTTATAACCATTACTATTTGGTTTCATTAAAACTATTCGGCAACACCACAAGCATCGAAAATGGTAATATGTAATTTCCCTCTAAAATAGTATCGTACGATTAATCTTCTGAAATACTATAAAATGATTCCACATCTTTGAAAACAATAAAAATTCCTATGTGAAACATTCTAAAAAAAGAGGATAAGAAGATGACATAAACAAAATTATATGAATACCTTTAAATACCTTCATATTCATCATTCCTTCAAAATGATTTTGTTAACATCATGCTTTTGGGGTGAGACATTTTTAGGATCAATATTGATTGAGATAAATAATGGGATTGTTCAAGGAAACCCCCTTGGACACTGATATTATAAGAGAGGACCCACATTACTGAGAGACATGATATAGTCAGTATTGTTTTTACCATTTTGTTGACATAAACTGACTACAAAATCATTAAATTTCATTAGATTTTAGAAAATTTTAAATTTTTTGTTCTTTTTGGAATATGGAATCATTTTATATTATACCCTGTTGAAAAAAACTATGTGCTTGAATTTGACATAATAATAATTAATTTTGGGCCTAACTCCCTTCTTTCATACAAAGAGAGGAATATTAAGAATGAATCAGAACTCCACTCTAATGGTATCCATTATTTGTTTAATTAGTTTATGAATGAGACTAGAGACACCATCATTAGAGAAAATGATGATGTAGCTTCAGCTATAGAAAATAACGAAATTTTATTACCAATTTATTGTTTATCTAATGATTTATTTCTAAAAAAATTTCATCATGTAACCAAATACTTTTCCAATTCCAAAATTAGCAACCGCTGACGAAATTGGATCTACTCTCTCACATATTAATTTTTCATATTCTACCATCTCGAGTCAAGACATATCATAAAACGTTTCATAGATCTTCCTAAGTTTCCTTGTTTATTCCTACTCTCATATTATTATCTCATTATGAGAATATAAAAAAACAAAAAAATCAAACCTAAATCATTGTTTCCATTCCACCCATTCTTTCCCTTCCAACTTGGTGGAAATGTTTATCAAATTGACTTTGTTATAATGATACAAGTGTAACACCCCTCAATTTCTAGAATTATTTTTTTGAGAATTAATTTATCTTTTCAATATATTTCAATTGACATGGAACAATAAACATTTCAATGTATATATATATATATATATTAAAACCCAAATTAAAAAATTCCATTCACACGCAATACCCTCATGGCTTGTCCAGTAAGCAACACCAACATGGCCTACGATGTACGCAAAAATACGATTCTATGAAACATATCATTTTATTGTTTTAATTATTTAAATAAGAGAATTATAACATATATTTTAAACATATTAATTAAAATTTTTAAAATATTTTTATTTTATATAAATAAATCATATCGTTAATGAAAGATATTACATTCATTAAAGCCCTTTTTATGTTTAAAAACATTATTTTCTCGAATGAACTTCCTAAAATAATGAATTTAATTTTACACACATTTTGAAAATTAATTTGATAAAATAAAAAACAATTATTATTTCATAATTTAATAAATTATATAAGGGTGATTGTTTTTTCATTTTTCCTAGAAACATCATTTGTTGATGAATAGTGACAAATATGATTTATATTCAAAAACTAGCTTTTTTCAATTTAATTATTAATGATAAATGATATAATGAATTAGTTTTACAGTATAATTAGATAAATATTATATATAATAATTAAATTTAGTTCATTAGAATCTATTTCACATTGATACTGAATAAAAAATCATGACAATTTTTTGATCTTCTTCCTACATTAAAACCTCTCTATTTCATCTCGTCCACGAGATTATCACTAAAATTAATTTTTCCACATATATGATTGTAATTTCAAATGTTAGAGTTAAAAAATTGTATTCAATCTAATTTTTATCTTATAGTAATTCCATGTAATTTTTTGACCAAATGATTACTAAAAATTATTGAAATTAATCACTATAGTTAATCCCATATTGAGCATACTTGGGGACTAAACCTTATAATTAAAGTAAAAAATGACATAAAAACTAGTAAATATACCATTTTATATTCATATATCGTCTATATACCTTCCATTATTGTGTTTAGTAGTTTTTAAAGATTTTTTTGTTAGAACATGTGCAAAACAAATTTGTTTCTAAAGATTCCATGTGAGTCTTTTTCCTTCCGTATAAAAGCCAACCACCTATACCTATTCCTCACACATCTCAAGACTATTAATATAGAAAAATCACTTATCTAATTTCCTCCCATAAATCTTTTATTATTCTTTGAATCATCCATTTTTTCATAAACCCTGTCAATGTAACATTTTCGAACAAACTAGAAGGAGTTACATGATTTAGAGGAAACATCTTCTTTCAAGATCCTTTCCATAATTTTCATTATCCACCCCATAATCTCTCATAATTTCATTATTATGTTGAAAGACAAGTATAATAAATTTACTATGATGTTTTTATGAAATGGATCTGACCTACACATACACACACCTCCTTTTAGTGGATGTTGAACATACTGATTCTGTGTATGGAGAACAACTGCTACACAAATTGATGTTTGTTCATTTATACTTTACCACCAATCATGGTGGATGTTATAATAGAAAAAATATTTATAGATGTAACATAATTTATTTACTATGTATTTATTCTCATTTATTCCTTTTACCTCACACAAAGTTTTCCCATCCATTTTATGTTATTATGATAATCTCGTTTTAAAAGTTTGGACTACCATCCCCTCAAAGTGATGGTATTCGTTCAAACAAGACATTGAATGTATTACTGATGGGTTTAATGAAATTTTATGATATATAATATATATTATTTACATAGATTATTTCTAAACAACAATAAAACATAAAGCAACAATCAGGCGTACATCCGACTTACCGTCTCCTTGAATGGTGTATTCCATTACAAACATCATTATTCTATATATTATTATAATATAATTATTCTTGATATACCTCATACATATATCATTTTATAAATTCTGGAATCGTGATATATGTATAATGATCATCGATATAAAAAATTAAGACACATGTGAGGAACAAAGTGAATATTATCCAAAGTGAAACTCCAATATAAGATCATATACAAGTGGGTAATATAAGGACATAATCAAGGTATAAGTTGTAATATATTTATTAATATATGAATATTACTCTTTAAATGATATATAATGAACTTATGTTCTTTATATAGGATTCATTTTTGAGTACGGAGAGATTCAAGACACAAGATAAGGGGATTTCATTTCAATTTTAATTTCTGTGACAGACAAGCTATGTTCCCTACTCTTTTTATTTTTATGGTGTTTGTACTGCCTATAACACCCCGATGTTTTTATGATTTTTTTAAATTTAATTGATATCTTATGGGGTATTATAAACCATGATAATATTGCACAATAAAAAACACCGAATTAGATTGCGGTATACATGACACTATTCTTGGCTTGCATTACGCAAAATTTCAATTTCGTTTAATAGAATTCATTTCACGCAATACTAAATTCATGTGATTTTAGAAAACAATAATATACGTCATGATGGACATTATTAATGTGATATATATTTAATATATTCAATGTAATGTTTAAAATTTCCATTACATGTTTTTTAGACATGATATTAGAACAAATTCAATTTTCATGGATAAAAGATGTATTGTTTTAAAAAAAATCCATCATTTTATAGAGGATTCAATTTAATTATATTATTCTACATATTTTTATATTAAAATTTTGAAAATAAAATTATTATTTTAATTTATATTATAATTATTTACTTTGGCTGATTTTTTGATATTTTTCTGATAAGTTTCATTTTTTGATGAATATTTATAATATAGATTTTCATTATAAATCATTACAAAGTAAACATATGTTCAATTTTAGTTTTATATTTTAATTATTTATTTATTTTTCAATTAGGGTTTTTGAAAATGATTTTCTACCTGAAATTATTATAAAAACTTTTTCAATTTAAAAGTGGAATTTTTCCAAAAAAAATGTTATTCGTGAGATTTTACGATTTTATTTTAAATTTAATTCTTAAACTTTTTTTATTATAATTATAATAAATTGATGTAAAATTTGGATTGGGAATGTGAAAATTTGATAAATCGTTCCCTTCTTTTCACGACCCGACCCAACGGGGCTCGTACTGCGACTCCCCAAACCTGCCTTCAATAGGCTAGGGGCAGGCGTCTAGCACTGAGTAGGCTATCACAGAAATTGGAGAATTATCCTAAGGTACATGTAAACATGCACAAACCCACACCTCCATGCTACAGTGCAGAGACATATAAAACTGAAAGGTAATTTGATGCAAACAACTTTCCCAAACCAGAGTGCAACCGAAGTAAAAAAGGGAAAAATAGGGCACACACAAGGAAAACCACAAAAGCGTCCAACCTGCTTGGATGAAGCGGTATGCAGCCAAAAGCACCACTAGAAAGATCCTAGGCACATCTCCAGTAAGACTCTATGATCATTCCCTTTCACTCACCTCCACCTATTCTGGGTCGTCCAGGGACACTGTCAAAAGGCTCGTGGTCTGCAAAAGACACAAACATGTGCGAGAAAATCCCTTTCATAGGTGAGTATATCAATACTCGGTTGGCTCCCCAAAAACCCAAAACAAAAGGGAGAAATAGAAAGGAAAAAGTCCACTAATCCCATCCAGAGGGATCCCAGACATGAGGGTAACTCCATCTTGTGACCATACTCGACAAAACACTACTTTTCAGCTCAATTCAGGTGTACTCCCACACATACACCTTGATCATCTAGATATACATTGCTCACACACCAATCCACATGAGGTACCAACCTCATCACCAAAAATGGTTCACAACCAGGAGATCACACTCCATGATCACTGTCATCCCAAATGACACTCACCTGAGAGATACACTCACTTGGGTCACACACAAACATCTCAGATGCTCACTCGAGAGATCATGCTCGTCGTATATCATCACTGAGGAAAACTCATTGAAACAACATAAAAACCAAACTCCTTGAATATGAGATCTCTCCTAGGGTCCTCTAGGGGATGCTCGAACCCACACTAGTATTCGAAGTTCTCACAGATAGGGGATCACTAGTAGGGTCTTCTGGGGATTACCAACCCCGATCTGGCATTCATAGATCTCACGGATAGGTGATCACTCATAAGATTTGGTGGGGGATACGAAAATCCGATCTGACACTCATTAGACATAGGTCACTCAAATAGTGGATTGTCACCTGTGTCATGAAGGTCATGAGGATACTGAAACAGAATCTAGTATATCTCGTACTGTAGGGGATCAAACCGACGATACAATAACCCTACAAAGACCATGTTCACTATAGGGGATCGAACTGACGATTCCACGACCCTACAAAAACCACACACTGATTAGGGAAATGATGCTAGAGGCTTTCGCACTGTTCCCACCATAGAGATGCCACAAATATAACAGATTAAAAATTCCATCGAGAGGATCAAAAACCTATATGAAGGTTGTGATTCTTCGTAAACCCTCATACAAACAAACCAAGGGATTACCCTCAACCACTACTGGTCCAAATGTCGCTAACTCGAGCGACCCGCCACAACGCCAAACCGCTCACCTCAAATGACGATATTGAGGCCACCATCACAATCCACGTGGAAAAACATGCAGGATAGGCTGATCACTCACTCGAAATGGAAAACTGATGGAAGATGCACTATTCACCAAATCTAGCCCGTGTGGGCCCCATAGTACGATCCTAAAACTCATTAAGCGGATCATACCACTATGATCCCATTTGAAAAACACATGAGATTGACTACTTGTTCCTCTAAAATAGACCCTAGGTGAAAAAGGTACTATTCCCCAAAGGTAGCCTAGGTGGGGCCCATGGCTCGATCCTAGAAAACATAGAACAGATCGCATCATTGCGACCCTCTTCAAAAATCACAAAGGATCCACAATTCATTTTCCAAAATC
Organism: Viscum album; assembly: GCA_963277665.1. Lineage (NCBI taxonomy): Eukaryota > Viridiplantae > Streptophyta > Magnoliopsida > Santalales > Viscaceae > Viscum > Viscum album. The sequence goes on from OY728156.1 coordinate 1,084,243,213, forward strand.
AGACTCCTGGTGAGAATGTTGTGTTTCCTCGAAAACGCTCAAACCCGAATTCATGCAGCCTGCACCCCAAACTCGGTCCCAACACCTTAGAACCAACAAGAAGAGTCCTACATGCCATTAGGGTCTCAACTCCACCGACGGAATGTCAATCGGATGCTCTGGGTAGAAGATACGACGGCCCGAAGTCAAATAATAATAAAATTTTAATATTTTATTCAACGTTTCAAGGTCCTGGGCCAAAAACACGAAACATTAAACTCCCAACCCCACCTCAAAGGGTTTGCCTCATTTCCAGGGTCATGTCTCCATAGACGTCATGCGAAACTGACACCCGGTCACCAAACTGTGGGGGTGTAACGAACCTCCAGACGAAGACTGGGTCGGACCGCCCCAGCATGGCCGGTCTGGCCGCACCTGGCCGGTCCACCCGGCCGGCGGCCCTCTGTCGTGCTGCATCTTACTCCACCACAAGACCTCATCCTTCTTCCATGATGGGCAGCGTGCTACCACACCTCAGGCTGCCGACACCACCTTATCGCGTCGGCCCGCCATGGTCGGCCGACCCACACCGGCGCTGGTGCTGCCGCTCCCGCGAGGCTTCTGCGGACTGGCAAGACCACCCCATTGGATCCTTTTTCGATCCGAAATTGGTTGTGTGACTCTTGGGACCCCTTCTACACTGATACTAATTCAAAAAGAAGAAAAAAAAATATAAACATAATCAGGGGTTAAAACTCAAATCTCTTACCATGTGGGAGAAACGCAGAAGTTTCGGGTGTAGAACGACGCCTGTGACGTGCTGGAGCTCGATCTTACAATGAATTTCATCTAGAATGGCGGACATTGGCTACTTCGTTGGCCTTTCATCCATCGGCGAAGAGGACGAGGGGGGGATGGTGGTCTGCGCGTACAAGGGGTTGGGGGAGATGAGGTTTTTAAAAAAAATCCACTCACACACATGACCCCACCTCAGACCAAACCACCTGGCGCATAGAAAAAGAGGACGCCCATAGGCTAAACATGTCGTTCTGAATGGAACAGCGGACTCATATTTTTAATCCAAGACTCCATTCAGAAGTTACTCAAGATGACACTCATAAACAAACATTTCAATCTATTAACAGAAATGCCCCTGGAGGCTTTTCACACAACAGGCCCGTGCCTGCAATGTTTACACCCTACATAGGGTAAACAGCATGCTCTAGACACAACCATGCCCTAAGATTCCCGTTCTAATATACTGTTTAATATATAACACACCCATGCCATGTGCATAGTATAAAAATACATAATACTTTTATGAAATTTATTCCCAGAACATTGGGCCTCGGAATCGCATGTCGTTTTCACGTCTTGCTGTTGAATTATTTATATGAATATTCCAAAGCCTGATAGGGCCAAAACCCAAGTCGTTACATCCTCCCCACCATAGAACATTTCATCCCCGAAAAGCCATATGGACAAGGAAAGAAATAGGACTCTTAACAGGGTCTCTCACACTAGCATGTTCGCCAACAAACACCTATGCCTGAACATATAAGTCAGAGGAAATCATCTACCACGCCTCAACACTATGCACTTCGTGTGGAACTGACTATCCCACAGAGTTTTGAACTTTTCACAAAAATACGTCTCAGTGGGGGGAAGGATCCCTCTTCCTCACGCATTTGAAGCACGCTGAACAACACCCACACAGGGTCTTACTAATGCCCTAAACAAAACTCGAGCAATAAACGAAAATGGAAGAGTACCACTAAACAACGACTATAAAACAACTTTAGAAAGTATAAAGGACACAATTAATACCTTTATCCATCTTTGGAGACTCTGGGTCAAAAATATCTAGGACATGTAGTTGTCCTTGCCCTTTCCCTCAAGCTCCCTGAGCCCGGTGTGGACAACCTAGGGGTGGTGGTGGTTCAATCTGATACCACCTACCACCTCCTGTTGCTGCACCAGCTCTGTCCACACATATTTCACCCAAAGGAACTCCAAACTCAAGACGTTGTCACTTCCAAGGTGGCATGTTGATTGGATACCTCTCAGCAGCTCGATTGGTTGGAAAATTTTTAGCATGTTTTCTCCAACTGTCGCAAGTGTAACACTGCCTCTCCTGTGGGTGACCAAAAATGGCATGCGAGCCCTGTGAGATCTGAGCCTTAGATCCCCCATCCTTGGGTCGCCTCCTAAAATTTCAGCCAAATCCATCCCCTTTTACCTTCCACTGGATACCTGCTACAGATGTCTCACCTTCCACACCCCCATCACTGACGTGCTGAATCTGCTCAGCCAGAAATCTATCCACCACTAAGGCTTGCTCGAGCACTCCAGTATAGGTGGGAAGACACAAAGAAACCAAAATTGCCCATATGTCTATGTGTAGGCTCTTCTTGAAGGTCCATGCCCTAAATAACGGGTCCCAAATCATGTCGAGGGAGTAGTGTGACAGGTCTGTAAACCCCATTTAGTACTATGGAACAGTCATTTCCTCTATCCGATGCTGTAGAAACTCCTAAATCCACACTGTCCTTAGTGTAAACAGATAGGACTCTTCCCTGATGTGTTTCTCAAACTCTGCCCATTCGAGCATCTCCACATTGTGGGACTTCAACACCAAACTCCACTATCACTAGACCGAACCATGCAGAAGGCTCGCCGCTAGGACCACCATCTGATCATGGGGTTTCCTCACCAGGTGGAAAACCCGGGTGACTGCTTCGAGCTAGTAATCAACTGTTTGAGGGTCTGGATCACCCCAGAACATAAGAGGTCACTGCTTCTGGAACTCGTGCAGTGCACTCGGCCTGCACACAACATCAAACTACACTGCCAACACAACCAGCCGCTCGACAGGTACTGGCTTAACTGGCAGACCACCAAGAGGTCCATACCTCAGAACTTGCACCCTGGTCCACAGCCTCTACATATGGCTGATTGTCACCATAATCCCGCTATGAAACTCACACTAGTTGTTGTTGTGGAGGCATCCTGAAATAAAATCAAGATGCACCATGATCAAAGAGTATATCTGGAGAGATAACTGAATAAGGACAAGTAAAAACCCATAACTCAGTGCTATATTATGCATTCCCCCATTATTTTTCCCCTACGACCAGTGTACGAATGTCCCAAGTCAAAAACCAGGTTTTCAGAGTCTTGGTGAATGGATATGTCGGCCGTCTCACCAACACTAGAGTCCTTGGCCTGAAAGATGAACTCGAAACATCCTAATACTGCCGCTATGCAACCCAAACCACACTCACAGCTCGACCAACTATGCTCTGAGATACAAAAGGTAGAAAATCCTCTGAAACCACATTGTCACGACCCGACTCAATGGGGATCATGCAACGACTCCCCAAGCCCGCCTCTAAAAGGCCATGGGCTGGCTTCTACTGTCAAGTAGGCTATCACACACATGGGAGGCATTGGCATAAGGTACATGTACACATGCACCCACCCACACCTCCATGAAACAGTGCAAAAATATATAAGACTGAAAGGTAATTGCATGCGTACAACAATCCCAAACTAAATTGCAAGAGAAGTACAAAAGGGAAAAATTGGGACCACCAATGGAAAACAAAAAATGCATCCAAACTGCTCGGAAGAATGGGTATGTTTCCAAAAGAACCACCGGAAAGCTCTTCGGCACAACTCCGGTATGACACCACGGTCAGTCACACTCACTCAGCTCTGCCTGTTCCGGGTCCTCCTGAAAGGCCTGCGGTCTGCACAAGACACAATCATGTGCAAGAAAAGACCGTGCAGGGGTGAGTATAGAAATACTCATTAAGAACCCCAAAACACCCTAAAAAAGAGAGAAACTAAAAGGCAACAGTCCGCTCATCCCATCCAGAGGGAACCTAGATGAGATAGAAACTCCATCCTGTGACTATCCTTGAAAACCACAACTAGTCATCTCAATTCAGGTGTATGACCATACATACACCTTGAAAATTCACGCACCAATTTACATGATGTACCGAGTTCATCACTAAAAATGGTTCACATCCTGGAGAGGACACTCCAAGATCACTATCATCCCATACAACACTTGATCAAGAGATACACTCCATCGGGTCCCACACAAACATCTCAGATTCTCACCCAAGAGATCATGATCTTCGGATATCATCATTGAGGAAAACATGTTGAAACAACATAAACACCAAACTCCTTATATAGGGGATCACTCCTAGGGTCCTCTAGGGTATTCAAGAACCCACAACAGTATTCGAAGATCTCACAGAAAGGGGATCACTCCTAGGGTCCACTGGGGAATACAACAGCCTGATCTGGCATTTTTAGATCTCACAGATAGGGGATCACTTCCAGGATCCGCTGGGGGATTCGACAACATGATCTGGGGCTCATCAGACACACGTCACATAGATAGAGGATCATCACCCACGTCATGACGGTCACGATTATACCGAAACTCTATCTGGTACATCTCGTGTTGTAGGGGATCAAACTGATGATGCCACAACCCTGCAGAAACCACACGTGTTATAGGGGATCGAGATGACCATCCCGCAACCCTACAGAAACCACGCACTGAGTATGGGATCATATAACCAACGATACCGAAACCCTGCTATAATCTTCATTCTGAGTAGGGGATCATATACCCGATGATTCCACAACCCTATTGAGCATGGCCCACTGCATAGGGGATCATATTCCTGATGATGCCACAAACCCTACAGGGTTAACCTTCTAGATAGCGGATCGTCTCCCATGGATAAGCAGTCACAACATTATCAAGAACCTAATATAGAGAAACAATGCTAGAGGATCCAATTCTAGGCCCATCAGAGGATGCTACAACTCTAACAGATTAAACATCCCAGTGAGAGAATCACAAACCTATACAAAGATAGTGATGGTGTGAGACCCCTTGTAGGAACGAACCAAGGGTGTACCCTCAACCACTGATGGTCCAAATGTCGCTAACCCGAGAGACCAACAACAACGCCACAACTGGCACCTCCAAGGACAATATCGAGGCCACCGTTGCGATCCATGCAAAAAAACACGCAGGGTAGGCTATTCACTCCGCCAAAACAGACAACCAGTGGAAAAAGAACTATTCAGCGAAGCCAGCCCATGTGGGGCCCACACTACGATCCTGAAAGTCAACAATGGGATCATACCACTGTGATCCCCTAGAAACAACAGACATGATTGACTACTCGTTCGTCCGAAATGGACCCCCGGTGAATAAGGAACTATACACTAAAGGAATCTTGGGTGGGGCCCACACCTCAATCCTAGAAAACATCGAACGGATACCACCATTGTGATCTTTTTGGAAAATCACATAGGATCGACTATTCTTCTGCCAAAATCAGACTCACGGTGAGAATGTTGTGCGTCTCTGAAAACGAAGAAACCCTGTCACATTAGGTCTGCACACCAAACTTGGTCCCAACACCCGAAAACCATTAATAAAAGTTTGATGTACCATGAGGGTCACCACACCACTCAGGGAACGTCAATCAGACAATCCAAGTAAATCTTATGATGCCCCGAAGTCGAATAATAATAGAATAATAATATTTTATTCGATGATTCAATCTCTCGGGGCACGATCCCAAAACATTAAATTCCCAAACCCACCTCAAAGGGTTACACCTATCACCAGGGTCGCATCGCCATAGACGTCACATAAAACAGACACCCGGTTAGAAAACTTTGGGGGTTAAAGAACCCCTGGATGAAGACTGGGCCAGACCGGCTCGACCTGGCCCGTCCGACCGGCCTGAATTGGCCCGCAGCGGCCCGAACCGGCCCGCCCTTGCCGGTGAACCTCCATTGCATTGCAGCCCGCCTTTCCACTGGATTGAAGCCCACTACTGTGCTGGGAAGTGTGCATCCGCACCTCAGGCGGCCCACGCTACGTTGCAGTGCCGAACCCTTGTGGTTGGTCGCCCCTCACTGGCGCCGGCGAGCCATCTGCGGACCGCCAGGACAACCCCGGTGGTCTGTCTTTCGATCCGAAGGTGCCTGCGTGACTCTGGGGACCTCTTCTACAGTTCTAAGGATTCAAAATGAAGAAAAATTCAGCAAAAATGGGATCATGATTTAAAACTCAAATCACCTACCTCGCAGGCGGAACACCAATGCTTCAGGTGCTGAACGACGCATGCGACGCACTGGAGCTCGATCTGCCGATGATCTACGTCCAAAACGACTCACGTCATCTCATTCATGGGTATTTAGTTCATCGTAAAAGAGGTGGAAGGGGGTTGGTCTACATGTACAGGGGTTTGGGGGAGATGAGGTTTGTTTTTTAAAACAATCAACTCACACACACGACCTCGCCTCAGACCAAACATCATGGCACAGAGAAAAAGTGGCCGCACCTAGGTTAAACGCGTTGTTCTGAATTCAATGAAGGACTTGGATTTTAGATCCAAGACTCTGTTCTGATTTTATTCTTGTCAACACTCATAAATAAACATTTCAATCTATTTATGGAAACGCCCCTTGTGGCTTTTATGACAAAAGGACCATACCCGCAATGTTTACACCCTGCCTAAGGTAAACAACATGCTCCAGACCCAACCATGACCTCATATTTCTATTCTGAGCTACCGTTTATGAGATAAAACACCCCCTCCATGTTCATAGAATAAAAATATTTAATATTTTTAAAAATTTTATTTCAGGCACAACGGGCCTCATAATCGCATGCCGTCTTCGCGCCTAGCTCTGGAATTATTCATTTGAATGTTCAAAAGTCTAACAGGGCCAAAACATGAGTCACTAAACTTTTAGTTTTGGAAAATATAAATAGTAACCAGAGTATATTTTGTTACCATGGTAAAATGTAATTTAGGTAATTTATGATAAAATTATAATTACAATGACTATAAAATGACGAAAACAAATGAAACAAATTTATTTCATGAAAAAATTAAACCCTTCAAATTTCAGGATAAAAATTATGTCATTTATGGAAACTTCTCCACGAAAATGACTTAAATAATATTTAAATTAAATAAAGACATAAAGTTTCATTTTCATTGTCTTTAATATCTTTTATGTTTTCACATATAGAAAAATGGGTAGAATAAATGAATCTAAATAGTGAATTTTAACTTCATAAACACATTTACATAATATTAATGTACTTTTGACATTTTCGGAAAATTTAGAATATATTATGATTTTTATAATAATTAATTTAATGAAAATTTAAAGATTTCCCATTCATGTTTTAAATAATATATCATTTATAAAATAAAGTTATACAGAATCTAAATTAGATTATAAATACTAATTTGAAATAATTTTTTTATCTTTTTTATGGTAATTTATTTTTTATTCTGAGGAAATAAATAAATAACTTAATGTTTTATATATTGATGATGCAGAAATTATTTAATTGAAAATATATCAATAATTTTTTTTACAATTATAGTAACCCTTAAAGGGAGAAAAAACATTACCAAATTCCATTGGTCGAGTATATCTATATCAACAAAATATAAGGGTTTAGTTAGTGACCATTTAGTGACATATATAAGAGATTTTGAAACTTATATTATTTTATTTCAAGTGGCTTTAAAGTCATTACATTCATAATCTAAAAAATATAACATTTTAAGTCGAATATTTTTTTAATATAAATTTGAATAAAATTATTCTTCATAAATTTATACGATTTATTGTCATAAACGTATTTTAATTTTAATTTTTATGCAACAAATGAGTATATTATATAATTACAAAAAATATATGTAGTAATTTTTTTTAAAAAAATATCAAATAAATGTTATTAAAAATAATTACATAATTTAATCTAAATAATTTTTTCAATGAATTATTTCGTTGACCTTGAATCCCTATAGATATGGAAAAATATTTTTTTCTATGATAAAATCATAACTTGGTACTTTTATAAATCCATTATATTAATAGTGTTAGAATTGTCACAATTAGTATTTTGAAAAATAATGTCTTAATAAATTATTTAAAAATAATAAAACATTTTTAAAAACTATATAATAAATATTATATTGTATACTGGTTTATATATTATTTATTTATAATGTAATTGAAAACAAATAAGTAAATATTTTGGATTTTGAATATTGAAATATTTGTTCCATAGTAAAAATGAAATAGAATAACTGGGTGCTAAATTGGAATGATATAGTTTGAATGAATAGTGAAACATTTATAAATTTTATTGGTGGATGATATTAAAACCATATATCATTTCATAATTTCGAGGGGGAAATTTTGGATGTTTTTAGTGGGTTTTTATTTGATTATTAACTAATATTTTTGAGGTTTTCAAATGACCCCTCACCTCAATTATAAATGGGAACCCCCTCCCTCACCTCCTCTCATCCATTGGATCCCTAAATTTCAGAAATACAAAAAAAACCTTCTATTATAATATATCATAGTGACATTATAGAGTATATGGACTTCTTCCATGAGAAACTCTAGCGCTCTAAGAGGTGATTTAGAATATGAACGTGGAATAAGTGGTAATCTCCTCTACAGATTCTATCAAGGCTTCTTTATCCTTTTACATCCTCATCATGAGTTGTTTCATTATCATATAACATTTCTAGTATCACTTGAATAATTATTTGTGATTCTTAATAGGAAACAACCAAATTTCATCTTCTCTCCATTATATGAAAAATTGAATCACCACGCATACGTATGTATGGCTTTCCATCTCCATGATGTGGTGTAATATGTTTTTTCATCACCAGCATACATAGATGGGTATAATAATGGTATTAATAACTATATATTATTATGATAAAATTAAATTGATTCTAAAATATTATACACCATCTATTTCAATACCATTTAATAATTATGGTAAGGACATCGTCTCTCTTGCGTACGTACGACCTACTTTCTCCATGATGAAATGCGATTCGTTCTACGTGATCGTCATTAAATTATTATTATTTAAATGAATTCGAGAAATGAATATGTTATAAATTATTATAATATCATTTTTTTAATATATATAATTAAAACCTAATAATAGAAACATGAACGTATTGTACAGTACATGCATATGAACACAAAGTAGTTATTAACCAAATAATGAGTAATAATGAAATGATAATAATAAAAAAATGAGAATATAATAATATATGATATAATAAAAAATATTACTCTGTAATAATTCAACAACATCATTTAAATCATTATACATATGTTTGGAATACATATTAAGCATATCACACCCAATGAAAGGGGTTGTTTTTTCTAACATTTATTTCTCTGGGACATATGAATTATACACCATCTAATTCTTTTTTTGTGCAGTGTTTAGGTTGTAAAATATTTTTTATATTATTCATATCATGAAGGTTTTAAAATTTACATATTAATTTAATTTTAAATATTTTATAGGTCATACATCTTTACTTATTATAAATTATTAAGGGATAATTTCACAATTTCATTATTATCTATGATTGCCTATACATAATTATTTACAAGGGTATATTTATCATCCACATCCATTTTTTCTAGGTAGTTATAATTCTACCTATTCATTTACAACTTTTTAAATTTAATTTTACCTATTGGTGAATTTTTATTAAATGGTTTGAAAGGAAACATTATTTCATTTTCCATACGATGTAGTAAGTGACTTTTCCAGCAAGATTATAAGAATAATGATTTTTAACTATTACTATAGTAATGGATTATTACACTTTCATAATGAATTATTTCCATGAATATTATTTTAAAATATATATAATGGCCCGGACCTCTACGACCCATTCCATTGTCGAAAAGAAGTTCATGAAGTGCTCTGGAGGGTAAAATGGACTTTTCCCACACTTTTCAGAATTTTGTAACTATACACCATGTAGTGAGAGTACACTCCATGCACCACCTCTCCGGGTATACACCGTGTTGATGTCGTGTCCTTGTCGTGTGAAATAAATGAGTACACGCCATGTATCCCATACTTCACGTCGTGTAGTCCCTCCTCGCATACGCGTTACCCTCAAACTGTATGTTGACCGGTCAATGGCCGTGTTCCGTGTTGAAGTCGTGTCCTTGCCATGTGAAATAAATTAGTACACGCCGTGTATCCCATACTACAGGCCGTGTAGTCCCTCCCCGCATACGCATTACCCTCAAATCATTTGTTGACTAGTCAACGACTATGTGCCGTGTTGGAGTCGTGTCCTTGCTGTGTGAAATTAATGAGTACACGTCGTGTATCCCATACTACACACCGTGTTGTCCCTCCCCATGTATGAATTACCCTAAAATCGTGTGTTGACAAGTCAACGACCGTGTTCTGCATCGAGGGCCACGGTGGAAGCCGCGTGGTAACCGTGTGAAATGGCCGAGTACACACCATGTACTAGAATGTACACGCCGGGTACTTTTGTTTTTCTCGCCTATAAAAGAAGGGGGCCTCTCCTCCTTTCCAAAGCACTCCTCTCCTCCCCATTCCCTTGAGTAGAGCTCACCCAAGAGACTCCAAGGCTCATTTCTTCCATAACTTCTTCGTATGAGCTCCGATTTAGGATCCATCAGCGGCCACAGGATCATAACGATGAGGCGGAACTTCTGATCTTGGATCTATTGTCTTCCCTTCGGCCTTTCCTTCCTAGCATCCACCCGAAGAGGTTTTGCTAGGATTTGACAGAAGCGACTGACACCGATGAATGTCTTCTAAAGTTTACCTAGGGGTGCGTTGTGATTATTACATGTGGAGGTAGGGATCTTACCTTCATCTCTCTAAATTGTGCATCATGAGGGGTGTGTGTCCTCTTGTTTATTTGAAACACATTTGAACCGATTTAATAAAGATAAAAACCGGCTTAAAGAACGGGGATGGGGAAGTTATTATGTTTATCTTTATTTATCCTATTGTTATGCTGTGAATTGAATAGGCTTACGCCTACTGAAAATCATGGTCATTTGGGGCCTTTTTCTTGTGTAATTAAATTCTTCCTTATCATTATAGATCGTTTGTGGATGGAAACTTTGTGGAATGTGGGAATTGGTTAATCACGTAAAGTTGGCTGATTAAATGAATAACTGAAACCCTTGTGTGATCACCCTGGTTAAACAAAATTGAAATAATAAACATGTGGGTGTTGGTTAGGGTTTATTTATGTGAAGGTAGTGTTTTGTGGGTTGTTGTGGATCGGGTGAGCAGTGGGGCTGCGGTTGGATTAATTGTGGGTTGGTATGAATGCTATGTTGGTGATGGGCAGTGGGGCTACGGTAAATGGTATTAAGGGATGATGATGTACGAGTTTCGGTGTGTTTTTCGTTATGATGGTTGGCAGCGAGGCTGAAGGGATGGGATTGAATGTGAACGAACTATGGGTTGTGAATAATAAATAAAAGTGGGAGATTTAATGAATGGTGGGGTACGGTAATGGAATGTGAATAATAATCAACGGGGTTGGTTGGTTAATAATAAGGGACTTGTTTTTGTTGCGTGTTTTTTCTTTAATTTATTTGTGGATGGAAGTGATATGTTTTACGAACGATTGATATGGTTGGTGTGGTTATTTTCCCAGTAGTTAAGGAAGTAATAAACTAATTTTGTTGAAACATGAAAACCTAAATGGGGTTGGGGTTGTTTGTTGTATACATACATCGATATAGTAGTGTCGAGGAACGAGCTCAGTTTCTCTGTTTAGAAGCCATAGGTCAGGCAATGTTTTGGTATACATATATATATATGTGTCGTGGTGTTTTTTCGCACCCCACCCATGTTTAGAACATAGTGTCGAACACTCCCATTTCATGGGAGAGTGTGTTTTTCCCTTAGTTACTAGCTCCTTCCTGCTCCTTCTTCTATAGGATCTGATGGATTGGGGCAACCTTACACCTATGACTCTTCATGTAGGTTTTGATTGGGGTAGTATTTGACCAAGTCTCTTCAAGAAGAATTACTATTTTCCCATGAATCTTCCGGATGAGGCCCAGGTGTGTGCGAGCGGGATATGCAGTTGTGAGGCCCAGGTGTGTGCGGGCTGGATATGCAGTTGTGAGGCCCAGGTGTGCAGGGTTGGGATATGTGGTTGTGAGGCCCAGGTGTGTATGGGATGGAAGAGTGTGGTAGCGTCAAGACATTCACCATTAAGAAGAGTAGTTAACTAGTGGGAAAATAGTTTGTGGTACCCAAAACAATTGTTCTTATATACTTCTACATGTTGTTTTATGTATTGGGGAGCGTAGCTGGTGAGGTTTGGTGGATAGAATTCCTTGATGGATTTTGGTTTCTTTAGTTTTTCTCACGGGACATTAGGATGTCTCCCCACTTGTGCATGAGGGATTTAAGTGTCCCAACTGAGTATACATGTATGCTCACCCTACGTTTACTTTCAGGTTTCCAGGAGGACTACCAGGGCCGTGCGGGACCCTACTAGTCGGGAAATTTGGAGTTGTTGCAATTTTCTATAATCTTGATTCTTTTGGTATTGTACTTTTGAGCTTTCTTGTACTTGTACTTTGTTTTATAACTGTTTAAACATGCATGTGGGATTGTTTTGGGTTTATTTACTTGTTCCTTTTTTTCTTTGGTGTTTGACTCATCCAATTTCCTGATCATAAATAATTAAAATGGTAATGCCTCCCATATTGTGAAAACTCATAACCTTGGTGCTAGTCGCCACTCCGGGGATGCTGGAGGTGGGACTCAGGGGCCATTATCTCCCTTTAACCATTGGCCGCTCCGGAGGGGAATCATTGGTGGGAGGGGGTCATGATAGAATGGTATCAGTGCTGATGGATGAAATATTGAATGGAGTCTGGAGTTAGTTATAGTGAGGATTTCATGGGGTGGTAGGGCAACAGTGTAGGCTAATCTTGGCACGTGACATAGGCTAGGGACGAACGGTTAACACACCAGATTTTAGGCCCCCCGTGATCCAATGTGAGGACTCTGAGCCTACCGAATGACCAAGTGAGACTACGTTGATTGCAGGGTAGAGACCCTAGGGAATGTACATGCATCATCATGATTGTGTTTTATGTGATTTGGGTGTTCTGGGAATAGAATTGAATAAAATGATAAAATGAAACCTTGAGAAATTTCCTTATTACATGGTCTTAGGAGATCATTGTTTATTGTATAGCTATGGCACCTGGACGATGTCCCCAGGTGGCTAAGACAACCGAGGCCCAGCAGATTTATGCAGTTAATCTGTTGAGGATTGACTGAGAGGAGGAATATAACTAGTGGCAGAAGACTCTTCATTCATTCCAGCAACAAACCCTCAAGAAGTACAAGGGTAGTACTTAGGATATAGAGATGGAGGGGTGGTTTGAGGAGCTAGGTATCTCTTTTACATTTATCCGTGCTCTGAGGGAGTACTGGGTTCCCCTAGCAGTAATTTAGCTGAGAGGTGCGGCATGTCAATGGTGGATGCTCTACCTTAGAGAGAGGACAGAGACAGAGGTTCCGTAAGATGACTTTGAGAAGGGATTCCGAGAGTAATTCCGTTCATCCATGATCAAGGAGGAGAAACGGCAGGAGTTAATCTCCCTTCAGTAGGGGAGTATGTCAGTAAATGATTTGGGGATCAATTTCAAGGATCTATTACACTTTTCTTTGGATCTTTTTCTGGATGAGGAGTCTCGGGCGAGATGCTTGGGGGAGGCGCATGATCCTTCGCTTCAGTATGCTATCACCCCCTTTACCATTCTGACATACATGGCAGTGCAGAATATGGCAGAGGTTGTAGAGAGGATGCACACTCTTGGAATTTAACCATGAGAGGGGATCCATTTGGGTTCCTCAAAGGGGAAGGTAGTCAGCAGCATGTCTCCTACGATAGGACCTTCCAGATTCAGGCCAGAAGGGAGCAGGCCCCAGAAGTCCCAGTTCAGATCTTCGGGTCCTCGTCCCTATTTCACGAGCCCAGAACCGAAGTGTTCCTCTTGTGGAGGTTTTAGGAACATTCAGAGTTGGTTCCCAACCCGAGCTCAGTATGGTGGAGGTGGGCAGGTTCAGTGGCCACCTTAGCAGCACCATTTGCTGGAAAGGCCCTTCCAGCAGTAGCAGGACCCTGCTCCTCTGAGGGCAGACATTAATGGAGGAGGTCGGCCTTAGGGTGCTCCTTAGGGTCCTCGACCAGGACATGGATAGGGAGGTGGTCGACATTAGAGAGGCAGAGGAGATGGGTGTGGATATTTGCACGCCGCAAAGCTGACAGCTCCGGCAGGACCAGAGGTGGTGTGAGGTACGATTTGTTTGTTCAACACTCTCATTTCTGCTTTATTCATTTCAAGAGATTCTCACTCCTTTGTTGCACCTGGTCTTGCCCATGCTTTGGGTCTAGACATAGGGAGACTTTCTATACCCCTTGTGCTGAGTACACTAGTTTGAGGATAGACCAATGTATCTTGTGTTTTCTGGGGATGTGGGCTGACGTTAGGACCACATCGATCTAGTAGGGAATTTTTTTTCTACAGATGCAGCCATACGATGTCATCCTAGGCATCGACTAGTTGTTTTCTGTTAGTGTCATTATCGACTTCTTCCGAAGAAGGGTCATGTTATCCGACGTGGATGGGTAGCATGTATCTTTTGTTGGCGAGAGGAACTATCAAGTGGGAAGCCGACATGTGAAGCCTCTCCTTTCCTTGCAAGGTGGGGTATTAGTAGTTTCATCTGATACAGAGATGATGGATGTCCATGAGGTTGGTGGAGATTCTCTCGATGTTTTTCCTAATGAGGTTGTGACTCTACCCCCCCCCCCCCCCTCCCGACGTGATGTTGAGTTCGAGATAGACTTACAGCCTAGGGCCTGTCATATTTCGATGACCCCTTATCGGATGGCAACTTCAGAGTTGCAAGAGTTGCAGATTCAGATTGACAATCTGATGGAGAGGGGTTTTGTTCAACCTAGTGTTTTTCCATGGGGTGCTCCTGTTTTGTGCGTAAAGAAGGCGGAGGGTGCTATCAGGTTATGCATAGACTACCGATGGTTGAATTAGGTAACAGTCATGAACCATTACCCCCTTCTGAGGATAGATGATCTCTTCGACCAGCTGAGGGGAGCAAGTTGGTTTTCTAAGATTGATCTATGATATGGATATCATCCGATGAGTGTAAAGGATAGTGACATCTCGAAGATGTCTATCAGGTGCAGGTATGGGAACTACGAGTTTGTAGTGATGCCATTTGGAGTTACAAATGCACCAGCTATATTCATTGGACTTATGAACCTTGTCTTCCGAGAGTTTCTGGACAAGTTCATCGTTTTATTTATCGATGACATCCTGATCTACTCAAGATCAGAGGAGGAGCACGTTTAGAATCTCCGGGCAGTCTTGGAAGACCTTCAACACCACCATCTTTATGGGAAATTGTCAAAGACTATGTTCTTGACACAAGAAGTACACTTCCTTGATCACCTAGTGTCTCGGCTTGAAGTGTCAGTGGACCCATCGAAGGTAGAGGAAATTGTTTCATCTACGGCACCCAAGAGCGTGGCAGAAGATTGTAGTTTCCTGGGGATGGAAGGTTATTATTGGAGGTTCATTTCATACTTCTCTTGAGTTGCTTCTCCATTTACGGCTTTGACTAGGAAGAACCATTTCTTCCTATAGAGCGAGCAGTGCCAAAGATCATTCAACTACCTGAAGGAGAAGTTGGTCAGTGCTCCCGTGCTCAGGTTTCTAGAGGAAGGGTTGTTGTATGAGGTGTTTTTTTATAATTCTGTCCTTAGTTTGGGGTGCATACTGATGCAGAAGAAGGGTGTGATATGTTATAGGTCTAGGAAGTTGCACCCTCACGAGCGTAACTATGCCACCCATTACCTAGATCTTTCAGCAGTAGTGTTTGCACTGAAATTGTGGAGACATTACCTCTTTGGAGAGCGCTTTGTGGTCTTCTCAGATCACAAGATCTTACGTTATATCTTCTCCCAGCGTGACCTGAACCTACGGCAGGGGACATGGGTCGAATTTCTCCAAGACTATAACTTCGAGATCTCTTACAATGAAGGTAAGGGCAACATTGTGGTTGATTCCCTGAGTAGGAAGTCGCATAAGGATGTGGTTCAGGAATCTGCTGATTCTTGGAGAGCGGTTGGAGAGTTTACTGCCTTGAACATTGATGCAAGGGTAGAGGGTGTTAGATGCTGTTTGTTTCAGATGATGGTACAGTCCTCCTTGTTGCAGTAGGTGGAAGAATCTCAGTGGGGATACCCTAAGGAAGAAGTATTGTGGGATCATATCGATCAGGGACATGCTCCAGAAGGATGGTCAGAGGACAGCCGACATCAGATGTTTTTTCATGGAAGGATGTTTGTTCCAGAGGCGATACGTGAGGGAGTTCTCTGTGAGTTCTATAGATCAGCCTTGGCGGTATATCCAGGGGTTTCAAAAATGTACCGAGGCCTGAGGGAACAGTTTTGGTGGCCCGGGGTGAAATGGGTAGTGGCAGAGTTTGTGGCTACGTTCCTAGTGTGTCCGCAAGTGAAGGATGAACACCGTGTTCTGAGTGGTTTGTTATATCCTTTTGATGTCCCCAAATAGAGATGGGATTAAATCTCAATGGACTTTGTCACACAACTACCTAGAGCTCAGGGTGGTTATAATTCTATCTGGGTTGTGGTGGATCATCTCATGAAATTATCTCACTTCATAGAAATTAAAGAGTCAGGCCGGGTGAGTACCTTAGCATAAAGGTACGTAGATGAGGTGGTGTGTTTTCATGGAGTTATGAAGTCCATCGTCTCCGATCGGGATACTCGGTTTACCTCACGAGTCTGGAGGGGGTTACAACATGCTTTTGGCACCCAGCTACGCCTTAGCACTGCTTTCCACCCCCAGACAGATGGGCAGACAGAGCGGATTATCCAAACATTGGAGAACATTCTGTGAGTATGCATTCTGGATTTCGGAGGGTCATGGATGCGACACTTTCCTTTAGTAGTGTTTTCCTACAACAACAGACTCCACTCTACTGTTGGTATGGAACCGTTTGAGGATTTGTAGGGATGACCATGTTGTTCACCCATTTTTTGGGCAGAGGTGGTTGAGACAGGTGCTCTTGGGTCAAAGGTAGTACCGAGCACCAGAGAGAAAGCCAGCTTGTGCGTGAGAGGTAGAAAGCTTCTCAGGACCGAAAGAAGTCTTATGCTAATTGAAGGAGGAGGCCCTCATAATTATAGGTGGGAGATCATGTGTTCTTGAAGGTTTCACCTCGACGGGGGCAGCAGAGGTTTGGGAAATGGAGTATTCTCTCCCCTAGGTTCATCAAACCTCTCGAGGTGCTGAGGTGAGTCGGCGAGGTGGCATATCAGCTAGCCTTTCCACCTCAGTTGGAGAAGGTTCATGATGTCTTCCACATCTCCCAGATTCGTTGGTACTTACACAATGACTATAACGTTATCAACTGGGGAGACTTAGATAAGGGAGACGACGGGACCTTCGAGGAGCGACAAGTTAGAATTGAGGATCATAAAGAGAAGGAACTACGTGGATGAACCATCGCCTTGGTTCATGTGTTGTGGAGGTATGATGGCCTCGAAAAGAGAACATGGGAGTTGGATGCATAGAAGCACACTTAGTACTTGGATTTGTTTTGACTTGTGTTTTGCCTTGTTCTTTTGAGCATTTTTTTGATGTTATACTCTGTATATTTGATATATAGAATTCTTGGCTTGTCGGTTGTGAGACTTATTGTTTTCTTGTTCTCTGGAGGTGTGTAACATGTCCAGATATGTGGGAAAATGGAAAAACCCAATCCTTAATCGAGATGCATTAATACGGATGTGATTGAACCCATGAGTGTGAGTCAATACGGCCTAAAGCGGATAATATCTCGACATAAGAGAAGGAATTTCCCCAAAACATGTGTTCGGGTAGTGTGTTAGTTGTACGGTGTTGGGGGCAGTGCAAGTTAAAAAATCCTAATGTATGGAAGTGGGAAGACCCAATTCATAATCGAGACCCATTAATGAGGATACAATTAAACCTATGCAGGTGAGTCAGTGCCGCCTAAATCGGATAATATATCAATATAGGAGAAGGAATTCCTAACACATATGATTAGGGTTGTTGAATGGGTTCCTGTTATAACGAGAGCCCTAAGAGGTATCTTGTTGGGTTCCTCTATGTTAGTTATTGAAATCTAAGGGATGGGAATGTTTTAAGAAGTATCTAATGTAATGGCCCGGACATCTCCGACCCATTCCTTTGTCGAAAAGAAGGTCATGAAGTGTTCTGGAGGGTAAAATAGACTTTTCCCACACCTTTCATAATTTTGTAACTACACACCGTGTAGTGAGAGTACACGCCATGTACCACCTCACCGAGTATAAACCGTGTTGAAGTTGTGTCCTTGCCGTGTAAAATAAATGATTACACGCCATGTATCCCATACTACACACCATGTATTCCATCCCCGCGCATGCGTTAACCTCAAAATGTGTGTTGACTTGTCAATGGCAGTGTGCCATGTTGAATTTGTGTCTTTACCGTGTGAAATAAATGAGTACATGCCGTGTATCCCATACTACACGCCGTGTAGTCCCTCCCTGTGTACGCGTTACCCTCAAACCGTTTGTTGAGCAGTCAATGGCCGTGTGCTATGTTTGAGTCGGGTCCTTGCCATGTGAAATAAATTAGGACATGTCGTGTATCCCATACTACACGCCGTGTAGTCCCTTCCTGCGTACGTGTTACCCTCAGACCGTGAGTTGACCAGTCAATGACCGTGTTCCGCATCGAAGGTCGTGTTGGAAGCCGCGTGGTGACCATGTGAAATGGCTGAGTACATGCCGTGTACTAGAAAGTAATCGTCTTGTACTCTTGTTTTTCTCACCTATAAAAGTAGGGGGACTCTCCTACTTTTCAAATCACTCCTCTCCTCCCCATTCCCTTGAGCAGAGCTCTCCCAAGAGAATCCAAGGCTCTTTTCATCCATAACTTATTTTTTCGAGCTTCTATTTACGATCCGTTAGCGCCAAGGGGATCGTAACAATGAGGCGGAACTTCTGAGCTTGGATCTGTTGTCTTCCTTTCGGGCATTCCTTCCTAGCTTCAACCCGAGGAGGTTTTCCGGGATTTGACAGAAGCGACAGAAGCCGAAGAACGTCTTCTAATATTGACCCGGGGGAGCGTTACGATCAGAACCTATGAAGGTAGGGATCTTACCTTCGTCTCACTAAATTGTGCATCATGCAGGGAGGGTGTCCTCTTGTTTATGTGAAACACATTTGAACTGGTTGAAAAAAGATAATAACTGGCTTAAAGAACGGGGATGGGGAAGTTATTGTGTTTATCTTTATTTATCCTATTGTTAGGTTGTGAATTGAATAGGCTTATGCCTACTGAAAATCACAGTCGTTGGGGGCCTTTGCTTGTGCAATTAAATGATTCCCTATCATTCTAGACCATTTATGGATGGAAACTTTGTGGAATGTGGGAATTGGTTAATCACATAAAGTTGGATGATTAATTGAATAACTGGAACCCTTGTGTGGTCTCCGCGGTTGAACAAAACTGAAATAATAAACATGTGGGTGCTGGTTATGGTTTATTTATATGAAGGGAGTGTTTTGTATGTTGTTGATTGGGTGAGCAGCGGGGCTGTGGTTGGGTGGTTGTAGGTTGGTGTGAATTCTATGTTGGTGATGGGTAACGTGGCTGGGATAAATGGTATCAAGGGATGATGATGTATGGGTTTCAGTGTGTTTGTGGTTATGATGGTTGGCAGTGGGGCTGTAGGGATGGGTTTGAATGTGAAAGAACTATGGGTTGTGAATAATAAATAAAAGTGGGAGAGTTAATGAATGGTGGGGTACGGTAATTGAAAGAGAATAATAGTCAATGGGTTTGGTTGGTTAATAATAAGGGACTTGTTTGTCTTTCTTGTGTTTTCATAACTTGATATGTGGATGACAGGGATATGTTTTATGAACGATTGATATAGTTGGTTGTGGATATTTTCCCAGTAGTTAAGGAACTAATAAACTAATTCTGTTGAAACATGAAAACCTAAACGGGGTTGGGGTTGTTTATTGTATGCATACTTTGATATAGCAGTGTTGATGTATGTGCTCAGTTTCTCTATTTAGAAGCCATAGGTTTGGTTGTGTGTTGGTATACATATATATATCTGTATCTTTGTGTTTTGTCGCACCCCACCCATGTTGAGCACTTAGTGCCGAACACTCCCATTTCATGGGAGAGGGTGTTTTCCCCTTAGTTACTAGCTCCATACTTCTCCTTCTTCCATAGGCTATGTTGTCTTAAGGTGACCTTACACCTAATAATATTTAGCTAGGTTTCGATTGGGTTGGTATTAGCCCAAGTCTCTTTGGGAAGGTTTACTATTTTCCCAAGAATCATTGGGATGAGTCCCAGGTGTGTGCGGGCGGGATATACCATTGTGAGGACCAGGTGTGTTCGGGCGGGATATGCGGTTGTGAGGCCCATGTGTGCACGGGGGGGATATGTGATTGTGAGTCCCAGGTGTGTACGGTAAGGAAGAGTGTGGTAGCATCGGGATGTTGACCATTAAGAAGAATAGCTAACTAGTGGGAAAATGGTGGGGGTACCCAACGCTCTTGTTCTTATATACTACTACCTGTTGTTTTGTGTTTCGGTGAGCGTGACTGGTGAGGTTTGGTGGATAGAATTCCTTTATAAATTTTGGTTTCTTCTGTTGTTCTCACGGGACATTAGGATGTCTCCCCACTTGTGCATGAGAGCTTTAGGTGTCCCTACTAAGTATACTTGTATGCTCACCCTACATTTACTTTCAGGATTCATGGGGGACTACTAGGGCCATGCGGGGCCCTACTAGTTAGGATAGTTGGAGTTTTTGCAGTTTTCTACACTCTTGTTTTTTTTGTATTGTACTATTGAGATTTCTTATACATGTACTTTGTTTCAGAACTGTTTAAACATGCATTTGGGATTGGATTGGATTTATTTACTTGTTCCTTTTTCCTTTGGTGTTTGACTCATCCTATTTCCCGATCATAAAGAATAAAAAGGGTAATTCCTCCTAAATTGTGAAAACTCATTCCCTTGGTGCTAGTCACCCCTCTAGGGCCTACTAGATGCTGGACTCGAGGGTCATTATCTCCCTTTCACTATTACCAGCTCTGGAGGGGAATCGTTGGTGGGAGGGGGTCGTGACAATATATCAAATGAATTTTCTATTAAATTCGGCCTTTTTTAAAATTGGTAGTAATTTTGAGAAAGCAAACTGTTTTTGAAGAAGAAAGGATATTTTCATTAAGAGTTAATTTCTAATATTTTATCAAAATTATTTTCCATCTAGGATGACATCAGGTGTTGTTTATATCCCTATTGTTAATTTTAGTTGACTCGTTATATAATGGATTTATTTTTATGAAATATATTTAATTTATATTGATTATGATGGAATAATCTTTAAGAAACCCATTTTTTGTTCATTGGGTTATGTTACGATGAATAATTTATGTTTTTGTGGAACATGTAACAATGATTTCTTTATGAGATGGGTGGGACCTATATCTCCCTCCAATGCATTGGGTAAATATTTATATCTCATTAGATAGACATGACACAAACGGAATGTAAATCTAGTTCAGTAATACAAGTCTCGAACTGAATGTAAATATATTTTAGTAATACAGCACTGGAAGGACATGTAAACCCTATTCAGAAATGGACATTGTCCACTATGATGGTGTTTTTATATAATCCAAGAATACTATTGAAATCATATTATGTGTTTATTTTTTTACCAAAATTCCATTTTTAGTCCAAAAATATTTCATCTTGGTTAATGTTCCTTTATTATTTATGCCTTACGAACAACCAAGATTTATATCATGACTCATGGATTTGATATTCAAAATTTATGTTCATGTTTTGGTATTCATATTTTTATGTTTCGTTTGATGTTCTCCAATTTTACCATTACTGATCATTTCAGATAACCCTTTCTTATGTTTCCATTCCCCATGTATTATGTAAGATGTATCATGGGGGGTTTTTCTTTAAAGGAAAATGCAGGAAATGGTGAATATGTTTTTTGAACAAGTTGTTTATGTTTCCATGATTCTAAGGGGAATAAAATATTATAATATTTAGGTGTGAGTTTCTATAATGTAATGACTATTCATGAAAAAAGATTTAATGTATTTGTAAATCATTCATGGACCGTTAGAGTTTTTTAGAGGAACGGTTTAGTTATCCTTTGGAAACTAGGATGCGAAAACATTATTGAGATCCCTAGAGATATTTCCATGATATATATATGGATTTCATAAGGATAATTATCATTATAGTATACAATACTAGATTTTTTTTAATGATCATGAATAACCTAGGGTTAAACCTATGTTGATAGAGATTGAATGTAGTACCCCTGATTATGTTGTTTTTTCCAGGATTTATTTTTCTCCTTACTCTATTATTTTTGGGTTTTTGAAAATGGTTGGAAAGAAGAGTATTCATGTTAATAGTGAATATAATGGATGATGGAATGATATTCCTCATGATAACCTAAATTCACATGGAGTTTCAAGGTGAATCATCATTATTATGCCTAATCCTAAATATCATAATATGATCAACAATATCAACTTTGGTGAGTTTCTTGTGCCACCTAATAAGATAAATATGGAGTTACCTAATTAGAAAAAGGAAATAATTATCAATTATCTTCATGTAAAACATGTATTAATAGACATCACAGAGAATTTTTCAATGAAACTCAAAGAAGCATTGAATTTAGAATAGTAGGATGCAGAGTAATAAATTATAATGGAAAAGATTTTCTTAATACAATGTAAAAGGATAATGGTATTTCTATAGAATCAATTAAGGTAAAATGTTTTAAATGGGGAATATATGGGTATTATGAAAATCAATTCCCTAGGTGAAATTCTCATGAAGAGAATTAGTATGTTCGTTTGAGTGGTATTAATATTTTTGATGATGAAGAGACTATGAATGAAAAATGAAAATAAATAAAGTGTTGAAGCATAGTCAGTGGCTTAAGAATATAATGGAATGATTGCATGTTTATTAAGAATAATGTTGTAAATGTAATTTTATTATATTATGGAATTTTAAAATATCTATGTATTGGTCCATTGTGAATTTCCATAATTATACGGTACCAATAACCACGAATAGTGATTTAGGTATCTTTAGTGAACACATTATGGGAATGATAACCCTTGATTTTTCACTTATATTATGATAATTATGTTTGTATAATGATATGTTGTATTTGAATAATGAAACATTATGATCCTAATTTCTTGATAACTAATTATGGATTTATGGTTTTTCTATCAATGAAAAAGAAGAATTCATTTTGCGACGTAAGGAATATTTCCAATAAATTTTGGAATAACAAAACATGCATGTTTTCAATAAGGATATGTGGTAATTTAGGTTATTATGATGACTAAAGAGAATGTGTGATATAGACATTAAAATTTTTGGAATGTGACAAACATGATATATATTATGATATATGGGGGTAAATGATGTTACTCACATGCTATTAATATGACCTTTCTTTTAATTGTCGAGTTAAAAAGGTTTCCTTATGATTTTTCATTTCTCCATTTTTGGGGAGATTGTTGAGTCAATAAAGTTTCCTTATGACTTTACCAGTTACTCATGTTTTGAAAATCACAAACACCTTATCTTATGGAAAATTTCATTTTACCCTATATTTTACTTTCATAAGGAAAATTTCATTCCCCATGGAAATTTATCATTACCATGTTTTTCATTGATCATTATTTCTAAATAAAAAATTTAGTTTCATATCCAAAACCATGGAATCAGAGTTATAATTATATATAATGAATTCTATTCTCAGAATATGAATTCAGGTTCCGAACTACTTGAATTCAGACTCTGGAAACTTTTGAGTTCTGACTCCAAGTTCACTAAATTAAGACATTGAAATCTTCTGAGTTCTAAATTAGAGTTCTCTGAATTTAGACTCCGAACTATTATGAGTTCTGACTCCGAGTTCTCTGAATTCTGACACCAATCTTTTATGAGTTCATGTTCCGAGTTTTCTTGAATTCCGAATCCGAACTCTTGGGAGTTATAGTTTCGAATTCTTATGAATTCGGACTTTTAATTTCCTTAAAAATTCAGACTTTTCATTCTATATAATTCTAACTCCGAATTCTTCTAATAAATAGTATCCAAATATCCATGTATTATAGAATCCGAATAGTTTTTGCGTAGACTCCAAGCATTATTTTTTTCTTACACTCTGAAAAATGAATTTGTTAAATAATCATATTTTTCATTACACATGTTTTGGTTATATAACGATGTCATGCATTCATTCACTAAAAAACCGTTGTTTGATGACACTTGTACAGGTCCTTGTGAAATTCAAGGAAAAATATGATAGTTGGAGGAGGGAGCTGACCATTGAAGTCATGCCTATAAATAACAACTCATTTGAAAGAGCTCAGTACATTTGAGAAAAGTTCTATGAATCTAGAGGATTCATGATATTGAAGTGATTTCTAGGGAGTGACTTTCACTCTTAGTGTGTGTTGAACACCTTGTTCAGATTTTCTTCATGCGACTCTAAATGTTGATGAGTACATTCAATGGCTTCCGGGGATTGGAAGAAAGATGTGCCGACTACCTTAATGATCGATGACTTCCTTGATGAGGAAGACAGAGGTGTCGACTACCTTGAAGTTGAGGGCTTGTGGGGATAGCACGACAGACTCCGATCTTCATGTCGAGGGCTTACCCTGGTGTGGGTAAGTCAAACTTTCTTGAATGTATAAATCAAGGAACCTTTATCCAAGGTTGTCAGATACCCTTCTCTTTGGGTTAAAATATTTACTTCTTCTTACTTGTTTTTTTCATGTTTTCCACTTCATTATGTTTTTTGTGGAATGTATAAATATCTTATACTTCCTTGTTCTTATACTTTTATTTTTATAGATTATATATGCTTTATGTTAGAATCATAATCTTTGTAAACATTTTTTAAGTTACATTTCCAGAATCACTTTTCCATAATTGCATTCTCAGAATCACATTTCCAGTATCAAGAAAGTGGGCAAAACTAAGAGGGTTTGTGACTTTACATTGTTTAACCTTATTAAAGAATAGAAAGGTTTCTAACCAACTTTAAAAGTTCTAAATATTTATTAAAGTATACAATTCACAGCCTCTTGTGTATTGAGCATCATTAGATACTAAATTTAGTATCATCAATCATTATTTTGATCCTACAATTCATATCAGAGAAGGTATCTAAAATACTTATATTCACATATACATTATCCTGGCTCAAGTTTTTCATTGTTCTATATTTTCCTTGATGAGGAATATTTTCCATGTTTACAAGATTTTATTACTATAAATTTGTGTTGAATGATTTTATTTAAGATGGCATGAGTCAATGTTGGTTACATAGAAAACCCAAATCATACTACACCACCACTTTTTTATGAGAATCATTACAAATATTGGAGAGATTGACAGAAGATATTTATTTTCAATACTAGAGTAGGCAATTTTTTCATGCTCATTAGAGGATATAAAATCCTTGACAAAGAAGTTAGTACATTCAGCAATCACAAAAAGCAGAATATCAACTGTATTATAAGGTATTAAATACATTCATTTAATCCAAGACTAGAAATATATATAGCCAAATTTCATTTTTTGATGAAGAAAATTGTATATATAAAAATCTAGGAGTTGCTCACTTTGGAACATCCAATGTTATTAATACTAGAAGATTCATGCTTACAGCTGAATACCATGGTTTTTTCTTTCCATATGGAGAACCCATATGTAAGGTGAAACAAATATTTATGAATATTGTTAATAGTTTGCAATCTATGGTTGAGAAAGGATTAGATGATGAAGATATTGTAGATAAGATCATAGAAATCAAGCCCAATGAGTAGGAATCCAAGAGAACAGCAATATATGATAATATAAAGCTTACTCAGATTTATCTTGATGAACTTTTTGGAACTCTTCTTCAACAAGAGACTAGAATAACGAAATATGCTAATAATGTGAAGAATAAGATTGGGAATGACAATATTGATGTTACTACAACTTCAAATAATAAGAAAAACAAGAATTTAGAGAGAGTTACTAGATCAAAATCTAAGAAGGTTGTTATACAATCTGAATCTATTGGAGGTGAATCTTTAGAAAATGAACTCGCCAATATTGCTCAAAGGATGAAGAATATTTTTGGCTACAAGAACATTCAATCCATATAATAGAAGAAAAAATCTAAACATAAGAAATATTCAGAAGTCCCATGTTATGAATGCAAGAGAGCTGGACATATATGACTTGATTGTGAAATTCTTAAAAGAAAGGAATGAACGGAAAGGAATTATGAGAGATACATGAAGAAGTACTACAAATCCAAATCTAAGAATGTACTGAAAGCTAATGATTTTTGGAGTGCCAATGGTGTTGAATCTTCAGATGAATCATCAGATTATGAATCTTATGGGTAGAATAATATTAGTCTAATAGTCTGACTACCTATTGAAAATAATTTCTTAATGGCTAAGGTACACAATACTGAATTTATGTCCAATGTATCTTTAAATTCAAATTTTAGTGATAATAATTATTATGAATCATCATATGAAGAATCTTCTTCTGATAAGGATAATTATTTAACTACCAATGAAGAATTTTCTAGGTTTTCTACGCTTCTTTAAAATGAAAATTCTAAAGTCAACAAAATTCTTGATAAGGAAAATTATGGGATTTCTTTACTTACTAAAGAAATATCATATCATTCTAAAGATAATGATAAGTAAATTTTTGATTTAAAATGTATTTCAAAAAATCATGAGAAACTAAATTCTGGGAAGGATAAACTTTTTAAGGACTTAGAAAATGTAATTTCTATGAAAAATGTTTTCGAGCCTATCTCTAGTTCTAAAGCTAATTTTTTGGAAGATAAGAACATAGTTTTTAAACTAAAATCCGAAATATTTTCCTCGATGAATTTTTTTTCAAACTTTAACTTAGGTACGGAAAATTTTGATAAAATGTATTGTGAAATCTGACCTCTATAGAATAATTATAAATTTGGTTATAGTGGATCTAAAATGATTTTTAGTAATAATTATTTTGTTCATCGTAGTTCTCCTTTCTGTACTAAATTTCATTGTGGTGGGCACTCAGTAAATTTTTTTCCTTAAACGAAACACAATCTTTAATTTTTCATAAAGCCTATTTTTCTGTTAAAATGTTCGTGCCAACGTTTTTTCTTTCTAAAATATTCTCATCCAAGAATGTTTGAGTTCTGAATGTCTAAAATTTTAATTTTCAGAAAAATAAAGAAATTACCAACAACAATACAAGATACATGGATAGTGGATATTCCCAGAACATGACTGGAAACAAAAACTTCTTTGAAAATATTTTCAAGACGAAAGGAGAAAAGTAACATTCAGAGATAATGCTAAGGGAGAAATTATTTTTATTGGTAACATTGTTCTTCCTGGAAAAACATTGATTTTTAATGTTTTATTTGTGAACGGTCTTAAGAACAACATAATTAGAATAATTCAATTATGTGATAAAGGTTAACTTGTGAATTTTAGGAATGACAAGTGCTTAGTACACAATTGCAAGGAAGAGTTTATTCTTTCTACCAATAGGAAAGAGAATGTTTAGACATTAAACATTGAAGTCCTTAGGAGCCAATATCTACTTGCCTTAGTGCAATGTAGGATCATTCTTGGATATTCCATAGAAGGAAATGACACTGTATCCATAAAAACTAATGAAAAATCTCTATGAATGGACTTGTTAAGGATCTACTGGAGCTTAGATTTTATTCTTAAAATATTTATGATCCTTTTCAATATGGAAAGCAACATAAACCATGTTTTAAATCATTCAGTGTAGTCTCAACCACTGATTTATTATAGCTACTGCCTATGGATCTTTATGGACTAACAAAAATTGGAAGCATCAGAGGTAAATAATATGTATTTGTTTAAGTTCATGATTACACTAGATTTATGTGGGTCTATTTTCTAGCCTTGAAATCTGATGATTTTTCTTATTTTAATATTTTAAATCCCATGTTAAAGATGAGAAAAACCATTCTTTAATTAATATTCATAGTGATGATGGATGATAATTTCAAAATTTTAATTTTGAAACTTTCTGTAGTAGAAAATACATTTGTCATAACATGTCAGCACTAAGAACACCTAAACAAAGTGGTGTTGTTGAAGGAAGAAATAGAATTCTTCACGATATAACAAGAACCATGTTGAGTGAATATTTATAGCCAATAATTTTTGGACTGAAGTTGTAAGTATTGATTTTTATACTATAAATCATGTTTTGATTAGACATTTCTGTAATAAAACACTTTCTGAGTAATTAAATGGTAGAAAACCTAGACTTCCCTACATTAAGGTTTTTTGTTGCATGGTATTAATTTTGAATACTAAAGATAATTTACACAAATTTGCTCCACAATATGATGAAGGAATTTTCTTAGGCTACTCCACAACATCTAAGGCTTATAGAATTTTCAATAAAAACACTTGTACTATTGAAGAAACAGTACATGTCAAATTTGATGAAACTGATCCCTTTGTTTTTAAACAACCCCAACCTACATCTTTATATGTGTTTTCAAAAGCAGAATATCAACTTTTGTTAGAAGATCATTTTGATAGGAAAATGTCCAAGAAGATGTTTCTGAAGCATTTTCCCGAGAAGATTTACAACCCTATGTTGATGAATAGGTTCTACAAATCCCAAATCAGATGTTTCTTATGAATCATCCCAATGACAATATCATTGGTGATGTAAATAAACATGTAAGGACTAGAAGTTCCTTAGGTAATTAAGTAGAACACCTAGCATTCCTTTCCATATTCGAACAAAAAATAACGGATGAAGCTTTTTTGTGATGATGATTGGAAAAATCAATGTCAGATGAACTAAATGAAATTGAAAGGAATAAAGTCTAGACCTTGGTTGAAAGACCTTAGTAAACTTCTATTATTAGAGTAAAATAGGACATCAGAAATAAATGTGATGAAAAAGGAATCGTAATAAGAAATAATGCTAGATCGATTGCTAAAGGTTATAATCAAAAGAAGGAATAGACTATGAAGAAACATATGCTCCAGTAGCTAGACTTGAACCTATTTGTATTCTACATGCTTTTGCAGTATTCTTCAATTTTAAACTTTTACAAATGAATGTGAAATGTGATTTCCTTAATGGTTATGTTCATGAATTTTTTTTAACATCCTCCTTGTATTAAAGATACGAAACATCCTTAACATGTTTATAGACTTAAGCTTTGTATGAACTTAAGAAATCCTATCGAGCTTGGTATGATAGGATTACATGATTTTTTTCTTCAAAATAATTATGTTATGGGAAATGTATATCCAACCCTTTTTATAAATAAAGATAAGAAAAATGTTTTGATTATTGAAATAAATGTTTATAACATTATATTTGGTTCAAATCAGCACTCTTTAACTCATTCCTCTGTAGATCTAATGAAATGTGAGATTGAAATGAATATGATGTGTGAAACATGTTTACTTGGTTTTCAAATTTCTCAAAAACCATAATAAATATATATATCCAATCTTAATTATATTAAAGAACTTCTGAAAAAGAATGGATATGAAAACACTAAGAGTATTAGTACTCTCATTGGTACTTCAAACACAATTGATCTTGATGAAGCTGGGAAACCAGTAGATCAAACATCTTTTAGAGGTATGATAGGAATTTTACTTTACCTGACATCTAGTCATCCAAACATAATGTTTTTATTATACTTATGTGAACAATATCAATCATATCCAATGGAATCTCATTTAAAGGGATTGAATAAAAATTTTCTATACTTAAAAGGAACCATGGATTTGGGAATCTTTTTTACTTCTAGAAATGATTTTGTTCTAAAAAGTTTTTCAGATGATGACATTGGTGGATGTAGAATGTATAGAAAAAGTACTTCTAGAACTTGTCATTTTTTAAATGATTCATCATTTTCTTGGTCATGCAAGAAGAAAAACTCAGTAGAACTTTCCATTACTGAAGTTGAATATGTAGCAGCTGGAAGTTGATGTGCTCAAGTTTTGTGGATGTGACACACACTCCCAGACTATGGTTTGAGTTTTACCAAAACAAAAATTCTGTGTGATAATACTAGTGTAATTTCCCTTAGTAAAAACCATGCACATCACTCTCGTGCAAAACACATAGATATTTGGCATCGTATTCTTATGGATTACACACAAATTGTGGATATCTTTCTCCAATTTATCAGTACACAAGATCAACTCGATGATATTTTCACAAAATCATTACCCTCCAATAGATTTGAATACAGTAAAAAGATGTTAGGTATGATAACAGAACAGAAATATTCCTTGTTAAATTTTTGTTCAAGCCAATATCCTTAGAGTAATAAACCCCTTTTCATAGGTGGAGTACATTATCTTGTTAGATAGATCAAAATCTTTCCTAATTCAAATTTTCATAGTCAAGTGTTTTTCTTCAAATATTTCGTAATGAAATTTTATGTAGTTAGATGTTTTTTGAAATCTTTTGTAATGAAAATCTTGGTATCTAGATGTTTTCTCAATTCATTCATATTTAAAATCATCGTTTTTAGATTTTTCAAATCATTTTTAATGGAAATTTTCAAAGTCATGTTTTTTCATATTTTTTTAATGAAGACTTTGTATATTTTTATAATGAATATTTTTCAAATTTTTCATATTGATGATTTTCTATAAATTCATAGTCATTTTTTAAAATTTTTTTGTAATAATGTTTTTTCAGAATCTAAATTTCTTGATGACAAATTTTCCCCATTATGAATAATCTTCCTGGCTATCTGAAAGGTATATTTCCTTTCTAGAGTTCTTGTAGTCATCCTTTACATGCTGGTAGTTTCTTTTGTTTTAGATTTTTCAGATTCTCTTTTCCCAAAATCTGAATGTTATTCTTAAAAAGCGGAAAATATTGGATTCTACCATGTTTTCCATGCAGTTATCATATCAACTGTCAGATCTGATTAGAATTATTTTCAGCCATTGGATTGTGTTTGGAAAATGAATTGTCTCATCAAATTCCTATATAAAAGACCCCCTGATGATTGTTCCACATCAAATCTCAAGCTCTCACGTGATGATGTTCCACCTTCTACATATGATCATTCTTGATTTTCAAGGGTTTCTCAATTCCGGTTGTCTATCAAAGAATATTCTTAGAATGATATGTCTACTATCAAACCAATATCAAAGTTTCTGGTCTATAGAGAAAGGTGGGTGAATCAGAACTTCTTTTTTAAGTATTATTTTATCATATAGAAGAACATTAAGTTGAATGGATGAGAGAGTGTTTGCCTATAGAAGATAGGGGCTCAAGATTTAGTATTTCTGGACTTGTTTAATTTTATGAATTAGTCAGTTTCTTCATAGAAGAGAGTAGAGAGAAGTTTTCATTCAAGATATTTGGAAGGACTACTGATCCTTCATATACTATGACAACTAGATTGGTTGGTATTCCATACGATGGATAAGATGAGTTCTATTATCATAAGTTACCAAATGTTAAAGGAAGTTTTGTTAAGGAGGAGGCTATGGCATGCCATGGAATCATTGATGTAAAAACTATTAATATGAACCACTTGTCTACAAATCATTGGATTGTTGAATTATGGGTTCAAGGAATTATAATTCTGAGAAATGGGGGAAAAGACACATTGAAGAAGAGTGACATGTATATCTTGGATTTCTTGGTGAACTGAAGGAAGATAAATCTAGTAATGTATATTCTCATTACGATTGAAAAATATTAAGAATGGAAACATGAAGGCTCAGATAATCATGTATCCAACCATTCTATCCTTGTTAATTGTTCGGTGTTTAAAATCTTTTAAAATTCTATTCATCTTGAAGCCATGGAATTGAAAATTCATGTTAGTCAGTGATGATACCATGAAGAGGATGAACATTGGTTTTTCTACAAACTCCAGAAAATTTTATGATTTACCATAGGAACAAGCTGAAGCTGTTACAAAAAAAATAAGTGGATGAACCATCCAAAAATGGTGGAAGGTAGAGGATTTACAATTGAGTAGTAGTGGAAGGAAAAACTCTAAAGCCCAAGGAAATCCAATCTGCACCTCCAAAACCTAAGAAGAAAAAATCATATCGAGATGAAATAGTTGCTAAGTGGAGGGAATATAAGAAGAACATGAAAGAAGGGGAACCCAAGTTTAGACTAGACCCTTTAGAAGAAAAATATCTAAAGGAGATGAAATTTGAGTATCTTGAAAGGGAAGATAATGAAAAGAAACAAAATAAGAAAATGGATGAAGAAGAGATTGTGAAATACCTTCTAAGGGATTATGAGATAGATTCTGAAAAAATTCAGATACTAGAATCCTTTAAGGAATAATGATTACCTGAAACTCTGGGGAAGAAATTTGTGATTTTATAAAAATTCAATGATAAATATGTTGAGGAAGAATTAGAAATCAATGGGGACACCGTATAGTTGATTAAGCAAGTAGTGGATTTCCATGAGAAATAAATCCCATCCAAGAAGCTCTCAATCCGGACATTTGATGTAGAATCATCAATGATGGATACACCTGGGAATTATGAGAAAGGTGAAGATGAAAAGGTTGAAGAATAAGTGAATATGTTTTCT
Source organism: Viscum album (assembly GCA_963277665.1). Lineage (NCBI taxonomy): Eukaryota > Viridiplantae > Streptophyta > Magnoliopsida > Santalales > Viscaceae > Viscum > Viscum album. Next base: position 1,084,275,916 of record OY728156.1, read on the forward strand.
GATGAAGAATGTTATAATCACCATTTCATTCACCTAGAGGATGTTGACGCATGAGCTTAGATTGGAGATATATATTAAGATAAAATTGTTCTGCTGTCTGGCAGTGGACATAAATTTCTAGATGAGGATGCCATTCAGAAAACAAATAAGGGAAAAAAGGTGGTTGTTGATACACCTACTAAATCTGTTGTAAAGAATAAGGTTTCTGCTGGATCTTTAATGAGAAAAATTGATGATCTAGAAAATGAAACCTCACCAAGAAAAATTTATGATTCGGAATCATCATCCTGTGGACATGATTTCATTGTTTAGTCATTGATGAAGCTTGGTTTGCCCATTCCAATTTTTCCAAGCATTGACTTGAGATGTCAGACGCTTCAAGACACCATGATCCAGAAATCAGATTCAATATCCATGGTAATGGATAAGTGTGTAAAACATGAGGCTGATTTGAATAATTTTTTAATTAACTATGATGCCCACAAAAGTCCTTGTAACAAAATGGTTAGCTAGTCAAAGAAGAAAGTTGATGATATGAGAGATCTTGATGAGTTCTAAGAATGTTTCAAGGAGGCATTTGACATTGAATATGGTATGATCAAGGATGTAGCAAGAAGTTTTAATGAAATTTTGACTATAGAATATAATTCTCAGAGTCAATTAGAGAAGGGTTTGAATGGGAAATTTTATTCAGTGGCTCAAATCTACAAGAGAGAAAGATATCTTCAGATCTAGATAGAATAAAATCTTGTTAAGACAGAAGAAGTCCTATAGTCTCATGTAGATGCTCTTAAGGCTCAGGATGATAGAATCAAAGCTTTAAGGTAGAAATCTAAGGATCAGGATCATATTCCTATGTGAGTAGAGAAAGACAAAAATGTGCTTAAGAAGCTCAAGACACTAGTGATGAATCTTAATCACAATGAATATGAACGATAAAATTGTTTAGATCAAATCATTTGTTGTATTTTACTTGTTTTACAAATTTTTTCGATCATATTTAAATTTTTTGTTACTTGCCTTTGGTTGTTTTCTACTAGTATATTAGGTACCATATTTACTTTTCAATTACCTATATTTATTTTTGAAAATCACAAAGGGGGATCAAATAATAATAATTCTATGTAAATAAGAAATTTACCTAAGTAAGGGGGACTTCATCTAAGGTGGAGTTAATTAAAGGGGAGTTCTTATCCAAGAAGATTTCTGTATGCAATTAAATGCTAAGTCTCATTCCATAAATCTAGAATATGATCCTTAGTGTTCAAAGTCATAAGGGGGAGATAGTCATATTCATATTTTCTAATGTTTTTAGGGAGATAAGTTTTATTTTCTAAGTCCTTAGAATCATTTTTGTAAGGATGTTTGTGCTTTCCAAAAAGGGAGAGATTGTTGAGTCAATAAGGATTCCTTATGATTTTTACATTCCTTCATTTTTGGGGAGATCGTTGAGATAATATTTTTCCATATGAATTTTCCATTTCATCATGTTTTCAAAATCAAAAACAACTTATCTTAAGGAAAATTTCATTTTACCCTATGTTTTACTTTCATAAGGAAAATTTCCATCCCCAAGGAAAGTAATCATTACCATGTTTTTCAATGGTAATTTTATCTAAATTTAAAATTCGGTTTTTATCCAAAACCTAGAAATCATATATATACTTAGATATAAAGAATTATATTTTTAGGATATGAATTCAGGTTCTGAACTCCTTTAATTCGGACTCTGAATACTTTTATGTTCTTACTCCGAGTTCTCTGAATTTAGACACTGAACTCTTCTGAGTTCTAACTCCAAGTTCCCTGAATTCAGACTCTGAAATATTTTGAGTTATAACTCCAAGTTCTCTGAATTTAGACACCAAGCTTTTATGAGTTTAGGTTCTGAGTTTTCTGAATTAATATTCTGAACTCTTATGAGTTCATGTTTCAAATTATTAAGAATTTGGACTTCGAATTTCCATAAAAATTCTGACTCTGAATTCTATAGATTTCTAACGCCGAATTATTCTGAAAAACAGAATTGGAATATCCATATATTATAGATTCTGAATAGTTTTTGGGTAGACTCCAAACTTAAATTTGTGCTTACACTCCAAAAAATGATTTTTTTTAAGAAATCATATTTCTCTTACACATGTTTAGGATATAAAATGGTGTCATGCATTCAATTCTTAAATTATCGTTGTTTTAGTGACACGTGCATCGATCCCAAAAAAATCAAGCAAAAATATGACCATTGGAGGAGGGATCCGATCATTGAAGCTGTTCCTATAAATAGGAGATCATTTGAAAGAGCTCAGTACTTTTGAGAAATGTTCTTTGACTGCAGAGATTTCATATTGTGGAAGTGATTTTTAGAGAGAGACTCTCATTCTTAGTTCATACAGAACACCTTGATTATATTTTCTCCTTGTGACTCTGAATGTTTCTGAGTACATTTCAGGGTTTCTGGGGATAGGAATGTGGAGGTGCTGACTACCTTAAAGATTGAGGACTTCCTTGATGAAGAATACATATGTGCTGACTACCTTGATGTTGAGGGCTTGAGGGGATAGAAAGACCGATTCCGATCTTCGTATCAAGGGCTTACCCTATTATGGGTAAAACTTAATTTCATGAAAGTATAAATTGAGGGACCTTTATCCAAGATTTCTCGATACCCTTCTCTTTGGGTTAAATGATTTACTACTTGTTAGTTGTTTGTTTCATGTTTTCCACTGCATTTTTTTGTTGAGGAAATTATGAAAATATTATACTTCCTTGTTATTGTACTCTAATTTTGGTAGATTTTATACGATTAAAGGAAAAATTGTTATCTTTTTAAACTTTTGTTATGTTTCATTTTCGGAATCACATTTCTGGAATTTCATTCCTTGAATCACATTTCTGGAATCGAGCAAGTGTGTAGAACTAAGAGGTGTTGTGAATTTATCTTGTTTAACCTTGTTAAACAATAGAAACGTTTCTAACCAACTTTAAATGTTCCAAATAATTTTTAAAGTAAACAATTCACCCCCACCTCTTGTGTATTGAGCATCATTAGATACTACATACAGTATCATAATTCATTATTTTGATCCTACATTAATTGTTTTTTACAATAATTTGAAATTATGTATATTGGATAAGTCTAACGGTTGGAATGAATTAATTTGGAAACTAGGTAAAAAAATTTAAGGCTAATTTTATTTTATATTATTTCTAGAATGTTCTAATAATATGGTTTCAAAAACAGGACAATCCATAGGTCGGGAAACAACCCGTCGTGTTTGACAAGGCAGTATGATAGATGAATTATAATTCCATTTTTTGAACCATATATGACGAATCTTACCCTAAATAGACTTGTGTATATTTGATAACTTGTGCAATCGTTTTTTGGATAAAGACAGATTGAAGGAAATATCATTCTATTTATGAGCCTAGTGATTTACTAATTTTTTAAGAATGGAAAATTCAATATCATTTAATGGAATGATTTATGAAGTAGAAATTGGTCAAGGCCCGACCCACAGTGAGATTCAAATAAAATCAAGTATTTCTTTACATGTTCTTAACAATATTGAAAGGATCATGAAAACTAATAAAGTTATCCTGTTTCATTCTTATCTGATGAATTAGATGGTCCCTTAGATCACTGTAGAATTATTTATTTGTGAATTATTACTTTTTCCATACTATATTCCTTATCAATCTTTATCAGATCATAATGGTTAGATTTCTCTTCTATAGGCATGTTTTCACATCCCACATATGCTCAACTGTGCGGAAACCCTCTGATATGTTACATTTGGTAACCATTATATTTTTAACCTTACCTTTTAAAATATTTTTTTAGTCCTTTTTTATGTTGGTTTCTATGAAATTAACTTTTACGTACTAATCATTTAACAACCCATATAAATTTTGAGGGAGTTGTTCATTTTATGGGGGGTAGAATTTAACACCCCCGTATTTTTATAAAATAATTTTTTTCAGTTTCATTGATATCTTATATCGTTCTCAAATAAAATATAATATTGTGAAATAATATAGATTTTCTTAGCATTCGGTATGTGAAACACTTTACTTTTCTTCCGTTACACACAATTTCATGTTCATTTGACAAATTCATTTCATGCAATACAAAATTTAAGTGAGTTTCTAAAAACATAATATCACTCATGATGGATATTCATAAAGTAATATATATATAATATAATAAATTTAATCATTAAAATTAATGTTATATGTTTTTTAGACATAATATAAGAACAAATTCAATTTTTCACAAAAAATATGCATTGTTCTAAAAAATATTGTTTTTTCACCTTTGGATCATGCACCAATTTTAAATCTAATTTTTTATGACATTTTATATTCATTTTATCAAAATAAACTTCTTATTTTAATGCATATTATGAAAAATTAATTTAATGATTATTTTGTATCTGTCTGATAAGATTCATTTTTTAATGAATAGTGAAAATATGGATTTTTATCTAAAACATTATTTTTCATGTAAAATAATTACATAGTAAAATTATGTTTTGGATTAGTTTGAAATTATAATTACTTAATTTTAATCTAATTATCATTTTGTAAATAGATTTTATACATAAATTTATTATAAAAACATATTTCATTTAGAGGGGAATTTTTCAAAAAAAACATTCTTGACATTTTACCAGTTTTATTTTAAATTTAACTCTTCATATTCGTGGTTTTGAATTAGATATAAATGGATGTAGAATTTGGAATCAGAAGTTCAACTTTTTTAAATTATTACCCTTTTATTTTTGAGAAATATAAATAGTAACCATGGTATATTTTGTTACCACGGTAAAAGGTAAATTAGGTAATTTAAGATAAAAATAAATTTGTAATCACTAAAAAATGACCATAGAACCTGAAAAAAAAAATATTTGAGAAATTAAATTATACTCTAAAATATTATGATCACAATTATATCATTTGGCATTCACTTGTCCATGAAAATTAAATAAATAATTTTTAAATCAATGAAAGACACAAAGTGTCATTTTTTTTGTCCTTATTATCATTTATGGGATCACGTATAAAAATGTGGGCGTTATCAATGAATATAAATGATAAATTTTAATTTAATAAATAAATTTCTATAATATATATTTAATTTTTACTTTTTGGGTCCATTTGGATATATTTTGGTATTTATAATATTTTATTTAATGAAAATTTAATGATGTCACATTAACTTTTTATATAATATATAATTTTTAAAATAATGTTATAAAGAATCTAAATTTGACTATAAATAATCATATGAAATACAGAATGGTTATCTTTTTCATGGTAACTTATTTTTAAATATTTGGAAATAAATAATTACTTTCTTGTTTTATATATGTATGATACATAAATAATTTAATTGAAAAACAATCAATGAACTAATTTTTATTAAAATTATTATAACCCAAAAAGGCCAAAACACTTTACTGAATTTCATTGGTTGAGTATATATCAACCACAAGAATCCTTTCTTCTAGTTATTGACCATTTGGAGCTTTATATAAGAGATTTAGACACATATTATTTAATATCAAGTGGTGTTAAAGTTTTCACACTCATATTCAAATAAATATAAAATTTTTAAAGGAAGATATTCTAGAAGATAAATTCATAGTAAATCATACATCTTAAATATATTATATTTATAGTCATTATATTATTTTAGTTTAAAATTTTATGCAAAAAATATGATTATTAAATAATTAAGAAAAAATTTGTAGTAATTATTTTATTACAGATGATATGAAATAAATATTATTATAATAAATAAAATAAAAATTTGAGATAAGTAATTTATGCAGGGAATTTTCAAGATGATATTTTCTCTTTATGGATATGATAAAAAAAATTCAAGGGTAACAGCTAATCTAGATTTTTTAAAAAATATATGAAATGAATAGTGTCAAAATTGTCATAAATGATATTTTGATAAAAAATGGTTCATTAAAATATTTAGAAATCATAAAACATTTAAAAATATAAAATATATATTATATGGTATAAAATATTATAATTATATATTTAGGACCAAATTAAACTCAAATAACAAATTATTTTATCCTTTTCATATTGAAATAATTATTTTATCATCATTTCAATTGAAATATTTTGAAGTGTTTTAGAGGGTTTTGACATTATTATAAACTAATATTTTTGGGGTTTTAAAAATGGCCCCTCACATAAAATATAAAAGGAAACCTCACCCCTGAACTATTGATATCTATTTGTGCCCTAAATCATATAAATACCATAAATAATTACCTTATAAAATTCCCTGGTCACATTCTATAGGTAATGGTATTCATCAGAGACCAACTATAGCAGCCTAAGAGAAGATTTAAAGGAAGTACATCGAAGAAGTTGTAATCTCCTCTACTAATTCGTTCAAAACTTCTTTATTTAATACTTAATCAAAATGAGTTATTTTCTTTGTTACTTAATAACTATAGTATTCCATCAATACTGATATGTTATTATGATTATTAAACAATCATATTTCATCTTCTAACCGTTCTATGAAAAATGAAATCAGCACTTGTAGGTACGTACGACTTAAAGTCTCCAGGTTGTGATATAATATGTTTTTTCAACACCAACATAACTTGATCTGTATAATTATGGAAGTAATAACTATATATGATTATTATAGAAACGATTTGATTCAGAAATATTATACACCATCCATGTCAATATCGTTCAACAATTATGTGAATGACATCGTCGCTCGTGTGTACATATGACCTAATGTCTCCATGATGCAATGGGATTCATTAGACATGATCTTCATTAAATAATGATTATTAAAATGAATTGGATGAATAAATATGATATATATTACAATAATATCATTTTTAAAATTAAATAACTATAAAGGAATAAGATAAACAATAACTTGTTTTACAAAACATGCATAAGAACATAAAGCAGTTAATTCCCGAATAATGAGTATCAATTAAATGTTACTAAAAAATGGATTAAATTACAATTATATATGATATAATAAAATAAATATGATTATATAATATTTAAATAACATTATTAAAATAATTATACATGAGTTTTGGATACATACGAATCATATCAAACCTAAGGTAATGGAATATTTTGCCTATTTTTTATTTTTGTGGGACATGTGCCTTACAAACTATCTAATTATTTTTGTGTGCCATGTTTATGTTGTCCATGAATGTTTTTAATATTCATATTATGAAGGATAAAATTATTACATATGAATATAATTAAATTATTTAATGACATATACGATTCGGTTGATTGTAAATTGATATGGGAAAATTTCAAAATTTAATTATTATATGAGATTGAGTATATGTAATTATTTACTAGGGTACATTTATCATACAAAAACATGATTCCTAAATATATTACATTATTTCTATTCATCTACTATTTTATATATTCAATTTTATATATTTTTAAATCTTTATTTAACGGTGTTAAAGGAATTATTCTTTTGTTTACCATACGATATAGTCTTTGAATTTTTTTGGTTGGAGTACCTGAATAATGTTTTTTTAACATGTGCATAATTAACATATTGTTAAAATTTCATAACCCCTTATTTCCAAGAATCCTCTTTTATAGGATTTAAAATATATTTTCATTTAAATTCCTTAATTTTTTAATTTCATTGAATTTTTAGAAAAGAAATATTTTTTTAGATGAAAGGATATTTCCCATAAGAAGTAATTTCAAATATTTTATCAAAACAATATTCAATATAATATGACATAGGGTTATCTTACCATTAATTATATTAAATTTATTTGACTATTTTTATGGTGAAATTAATTTTATGAAATCCATTTTTTATATGGATTATTATGGAATGATGTTTAAGAAACAAATTTTTTTCCTTGGGTTATGTTATGATGATGGGTTTATGATATTTTAGAATATGTATGAATGATTTAATTATGATATTGGTGGGATCTATATCTCTCTCCAATTCATTACCTAATGATTTAATCCTCGTGAGATAAACATGACTAGAATAAGATGTAAATCTAGTTCACTAATACAAGACTCGAATGAGAAGTAAATCTGGTTTAGTAATATATCATTGGAAGGGAGAGTAAACCCGATTTAGTAATGGACTTTTCCCACAACAATTGTATTGGATGAAATGCCAATGTTACAATGTAAATCATATTATATTCTAATTAGTTTTCCAAGATTCAATGTTTTATGCCAATGCTATTTTATCAGGGTCAATTTTCCTTTGAGATATATCCCTTACAAAGAGCCAATACATATTTTCTGAATTAAAATTTTAATATTTAATGTTTATGTTCATTTTTTGATATTCATATTTTTTTTGTTTGGTTAGATGTTCTTCATGATTACTCTTACAGAGCATTTGAGGTCACCAATTCATATAATTCCATTCCCCAGGTATTATGTTATAAGTGTCAAATGGGTTTCAAGATATGAAAGATAATCCAGGGGATAATGTAGATGTTTTATGAACTATTAGTTTATTTTTCAAAGATTCTAAGGGCACTAAAACATTACGGTCCTAATTTTTGAGTTTGTATAATGGAATGACTATTCATCTAAAAATATGTATTGTCGAGGAACATCATTCTTGGGACATTTGAGCTGGTATTAGAGAAAATTTTAAGTTAAACATAGGAAATTAGTATGTGAAACCATTATTGAGATCCCTAGACATATTTCATAGCTATGTCTATGGATGTCCCAATGATATGATTCACTATATGTTAAAATCTGAGAATTATTTTGATGATCATGAATAGCGTAGGATTAAACCTAAGATGATGGAAATTAGAATGTTCTTCCACTTTAAAATGATGTTTTTTTAGTATGATTTTTCTTCTTGCTACATTATTTTAGTCTTTTAGAAAATGGCTAGAAACAGGAGGATTAAGGTTAATGGATAATATAATGGAAAATGGAATGACATTCCATTGGATAAAATAAATGAAATGGGAGCATCGTGGCAATGATTCATTATTATACCTTATATGAAATCTCCTAATATTTTCAATAATCTCAACATTGGTGAGTTTTCTAACCAATATAATAAGAGAACGATGCAGTTTAATGATGACCAAAAAGGAAAGAATGTTCAATTTTCTTAATTTAAATCATGTCGGGGTATACATCAAGGATAATGTTTCTTAATAACTATAAGATTCCTTGACTGTGGAATGTATGGACACAATGTAATTAATTGAGAAGGAAAATAATTAGTTAAAACAATGGAGAAAAGGATAATGGTATTTCTAGGGCAGAAATTAGGATAATATGTTATAAATCTGGAATGTATAGTCATTATATAAATAAATTCTCTAGTGGAAAATCTGATAAAGAGAATAATCATATTCATATGAGTGGTATTATTTTTTTTGATGATTAAGATTCTATGAATGAAAAATTAGATGAACAATGGTTCTGATTCTTGGAAAATGGTTGAAAAATATTTTATAATTATTTCATTTTTATTAGAAAAAAATGTTGTGTAAATAATTTTATGGTATTATGGAATATATAATATCTATATATTGGTCTATTGTGGCTATAATATTATAATATTGTACCGATAACCATAAAAAGGGATTGAGATATTTTTGGAAAACACGTTAAGGGAATGTTAACCCAAAATATGTCACTTATGTTAAGATAATGATATTTGGATAATGATATGTTTGATTTGAATAATTAAAGTTGATTATTCTATTTTTTGGGGAACCAATTATGTATTTTGGGTTATTATATCATGGAAAAATAATAAAACGTTTTTTGGACATAAGGAATATATCAAAAAAATCAAAATAAGAAAACATCCATTTTTTCTATAAGGTTATATGGTAATTTATGTAATTATTATGACACAAAAGAATGTATGATGTAGTCATTAATTTTCTTTGAATTTTACCAACATGATATATCTTAAAATATATGGGCTATAAAAGATGGTATTCACATACTTATTATATTACCTTTCTTATAATTTTTTTTATACTGTATAATTGGACATAAGTATTTTGGATAAGCCTAATGGTTGGAATGGATTAAGATGGAAAAAAAGCACTAGTTACGGATAAAACATTTTAAAATATTATTTCTGGAATGTTATAATAATATTTCATTAGAAAAATGATAACCCACAACTCGTGAAACAACCCATCACGTTGGACAAGGCTGTGGCAATCAAACCAACAATCGAAGTGAGAGATGACATTATCACCTACCAATGGTCTATGAGAAGTCTCTGGATATTATAAATTTGTTTTCATTGATCTTATAATAATGATTGATGATGTATAAGTCTATTTTTTGAACCATATATGATTAATCTCACTATATATGGGCTTATGTATATTTGATAACTTGTGAAAATGTTTTTTTGATAAAAGAAAGATGAATGACATATCAATATATTTAATGACCAAAATAACTACTAATTAATTATTAGTGACATATTCACATAAATTTAATTGAATTAGATATTACGTAGAAATTCATTAAGGCCCAAACTAAAGTAATATTTTATTAAATCATGAAAGTATTTCTCTTCTTGTTCATCAAAAATAGGGAAAGGATCATGAAAACCAAAAATGTTATCCTATTGATGAGTTACTTTTAATAATAGATACATTTTTAAATTTCCATTTTAATAGTATTTTTTAGGTTTTGATTTTTTTTGTTGTGGGTTTCTATGAAATAAACTTTTACATACTAATACTTTAGCAACACGGACAAATTTCAAGGGAAAACTTCATTTTAAGGGGGTAAATTGTAACACCTGAATATTTTAATAAAATAATTTATTTAAATTTCATTGATGTCTTGTGTCATATGATAAAAAAAATATTTCACAATATTCAAAAATATATTAGCTTGTGGTATACGTAACACTATTCTTGGAATGTGTTACACACAATTTCTTGTTCTTTTAACTGAATTCATTCCATGGATGACTAATTTTAAGTGAGTTTCTAGAACAATAATATCACTCATGATGGATTTAATTAATGTAATATATATTTAATATATTCAATATAATGTTTGTATTTTATGTTATATGTTTTCTAGACAAAATATAATAACAAAATTATTTCTTTTTGGATAAAATAGTCATTGTTTAAAAAAATGTTGTTTTCACCTTTTGATGGAACACACATTATTAATCATGTTCTGAAACCTTTTTATATTCAATTTCTCAAAATAAATGGATTCTTTTAATTATTATTATACAAATTTACTTTTTTTGATTTTTTTCTATTTTTTTAATACGTTTTATTTTTTGATGAATATGAAAATATTTTTTTTTTAATTATTATTTTCACATAAAATCATGACATAGTAAAATTAATCTTTGAACTAGTTTTAAATTTTAATAATTTAATTTATATACAATTATTCTTTTTTAAAATGATTTTATACATGAATTTATTATAAAAACATTTTCCATTTAAAAGGGGTATTTTTTTCACAAAAACGAATTCTCATGACATTTTCCCAGTTTTAATTTAAATTTAATACTAAAACTTCTTTCTTTCGATTTTTTATAAATAGATGTAAAATTTGGATATATAAGTTCCATATTTGGAAATTAAGTCCCTTTTATTTTTGTCCAATATGAATAGAAATCATGGTATATTTGTTTTACCATGGTATACAGTAAATTAGGTAATTTAGGATTAAAAAATTATAATGATTATAAAATGAACAATGAAAATGAAAAACAATATTTTATTAATTAAGTTAGACCCATAAATTATGTGGAACAAAATTATGTCATTTAATGGATACATTCCCAAGAAAATGGATTAAATAATATTTAAATCAAAGAAAGACAGAAAGTGTCATTTTTGGCTTTAATATATTTTACGTGTTCACATGTAAAAAAATGGTTTGTATTAAGGAATTTAAAAGGTAAATTTTTACATGATAAACACATTTCCATAACATAAATTTACTTTTCACTTTTGGGGTCCATTTAGATATATTATAGTATTTATATTATTTTATTTAGTTAAATTTTTAACATGTCACGTTCATGTTTTAAATAATATAAAAATTTTTCAATAAGGATATAAAGAATCTAAATTCAACTATAAATTTTCATTTAAAATGTAAATTTTTTTCTTTATCATCGTAAAATATTTTTATTTTTTAGAAAATAAGTAATTACATTATTTCTATATATATTTATGACGTTGAAATTATTTAATTGAAAAAAAAATCAATAAACTAATTGTATTTAAAAGATAATAACATTTAAAAGACAAAAATAATATACCAAATTTCATTTGAAGAATATATCTCATCCATAATCATCCATGGGTTGGGTTATTGACCATTTAGAGCCTTATATGAGAAATTTTGACATTTATATTTTTTTCATTCAAGTGGTGTTAAAATTGCCACATTCATAATCTAATAAATATAACATTTTTAATGGAGGATTTCAAGAAGATAAATTCAACTAAAAGTATTATTATTAAATATATTTGATTTTTAGTCATTATAATCTTTTATTTTTAACATTTATGAAACGAATAATTGTAGTAAATAATTAGAAAAAATTGATGTAGTAATTATGTTAATAAAATTAATAGAAAACAAATGTTATTCAAAAAATAAAACATATAATTTGAGATAATTAATTTCTATAATAAATTATACAACCATGAACCCTTAGGGATATTATAAATAACATTTATAGGATAACAACTTATTATTTCAATTTTTTTAAATCCCTTATATGAATAGTTTCAAAATTGACACAATTGATATTTTGGAAAAATATAGATTTAATTAATTATTTTTAATTTTATAAAACATTTCAAAAAATATATATTAAATATTAAATAGTCTAAAATTTTATTAATTATTTATTTATAATCAAATTAAACATATATATGTAAATATTTTACCCTTTTAATATTGAAATATTTGTTACCCTAGTTAAAATGAAATAGAAGAACTAAGTGTTAAACTGGAAATATAATGTTTTAATGAACACATTAATTTGACTAAAAAATATTTTTTAATGATATTAAAATCGTATATCATCTTATATTTTAAAATTGGAAATGTTGGGGGTTTATAATGGGTTTTTATTTTATTATAAACTAATATTTTTCAGGTTTTCCAAAGTTCTCATTGCCTTAATTATAAATGGTCACCTCCTCCCTCACCACTACACATCCATTTGAGCCCTAGAGATTGGAAATCCCTAAAAATATTCCATTATAAACTTACCTTGTGACATTATAGAGGTTATGGTCTTCATTATTGACAATCTCTAGCACTCTATGAGGAGATGTCGAGGAAGAACATCAAGAAAGTGGTAATCTCTTCTATCGATTCTATCAAAAAATACATATTCTTATGTTTCCTTATCGTGATTTTATTCATTATTACGTAATAACCACAGTATAAATTTAATACTAATATTCTATTATTAATAAGAAACAACCATATTTCATCTTCTATCTATCCTATCAAAAATGAAAAGACCACACGTACGTACGTATAACTTACCATCTCTACATTGTGGTGTAATATTTTTTAATCACCAACATACCTAGATGGGTATAATAATAGAATTAAAAACTATATATTATTATTATAAAATTTTATTTTTTATGAAATATTATACACCATTCATGTCAATACCATTCAATAATTATGCGAAGGACATCATCACTTGTGCATAACTATGACCTACTCTCTCAACAAAGTAATGTGATTCTTTCTACATGTTCGTCATTAAATAATGATTATTCAAAATAAATCGGTGAATACATATGATATATATTATTCAAATATAATTTTGTAAATTATATAACAATAACCTAATAAGATAAACAATTACTTATTCGATAATACATGCATAAAAAAGTAGTTATTACCCGAAAATTGAGTAAAATTTAAATGTCACTATCAAACGAATGAGAATATAATAATATATTATACAATAAAAATGAATATAATTTCCAAATAAATAAATAATTTATAAAATAATTATACATTAATTTTTAGTACATACGAATCATATATGAGATATGGTAAGGAATTATTTTGTCTCACTTTTATTTTTGTGGGATATATACATTATACACTATATAATTCTTTTTTTGTGGTGTTTATGTTATAGAAGAATGTTTTAATTATTAATATTATGTAATTTATGATATTTAAATAATAATATAATTTTTATTATTTTATGAGGCATACGATTCGACTGATTATAAATTCGTAAGAGATAATTCCGAAAACTCTTAATTATCTGAGATTGCTTATACGTTACTATCTACTATGGTATATTTCAAGTCCATGCCCATGTTTCCAAATTATATAATATTATTTATATTATTATACTATATTTTAATGTTCATTTTTCCAATTCGTGAAATTTTATTAAATTGTATGGAAGGATACTTTCTTTTGTAATCTATATGATGTCGTCTTTGACGTTTCCGGTAAGAGTACGAGAATAATATATTATAACTTATATGGCTTGAGAGGATTCTTAAAAATTAATTATCACTTATTTAAATGAATAATACATTACAAGATTTCAAATTTATTTTCAATTAAATTATTATCTTTTAAAATTTAATGGTGTTTTTTGGAATTTAAATGTTTTTCAAGAAAAAAATATGTTTTAGTCATGAGTTAATTTAAAATATTTTATCAAAAAAAAAAACATTCCCCCTAATATAAAATAGGGTTATATATCTATCTATATTATTAATATTGGTTTATTATTTTTATGATTAAATTATTTTCAAAAAATACATATGTTTTATATTGAATATATTGGAATGAGGTTTGAGAATCCCATTTTTTCCTTGGGTTATGTTATGATGAATGGTTTATGGTTTTGGGGAACATATAAGTATTATTTCATTATGATATGGGTGTGAATTATATATCCCAAAAATGTTTTGGGTAAATATTTATATCTCCTGACATTTACATAACTTGAAAATAAACTAAATCTAGTTCATTAATAAAAGTCTGGAAGGACATATAAATTTGGTTTAGAAATACATGGCTGGAACGGCATGTAAACCCAGTTCAGTAATGGAGCTTGTCCACTATTATGGTCTTGGAAGAAATTCTTTATCTACTATGGAAATCATATAATGGGCTTAATTTTTTCACAATTCTATGTCTTATGATAATTCTATTTTATCATTGTTAATTTTCTTTTATGATTTATTCATTACAAACAACCAAGATTTATTTTATGACTCGAGATTTTGATATTCAAAATTTATGTTCATGTTTTAATAATCATATTTTTATGTTTTGTTTGATATTATCCATTTTTAACCTTACATATCATTTTAGATCTCCATTTCTTATGTTTCGTTCTACATGTATTATATATGATTTGTCAAATGGGGTTATAATTATTAAGGAAAATTCATAACACAATGATGATGTTTTATGAAACAGTTGTTTATATTTCCATGATTCCAAGGGCAGTAAACTGTTACGTTACTCCTATGTGGGTTTTTATAATGTAATGGCTATTCATCTAAAATGATGTAATTTCTATGTAAATCATTATTTGGATGATAGAGTTGGTATCAGAAAAATGTTTTATCTATGATTTTGAAACTATGATTCAAAAACATTAGTCGTATCTCGAGAGATATTTCTATGCTATGTCTAGGGATTCCTTATGGATAATTATCAATATAGATTAAAATACATGAATTTTCTTGAATATAGTAAATAACCTTTGATTAAACCTATGATTATATAAATTGAATGTACTACCCCTTTATTATGTTGATTTTTACTGGTATGGTTTCTTCCACTTACTCTATTCATTATGTGTTTTAGAAAATGGATTGAAACATCATTATTCATGTTAATAGAGAATATTATGGACAATGGAAAGACATTTCACATGAGACATTAAATGAAATAAGTGATTCAAGGCAAAAAAAAATATCGTTATACCTAATCATAAATCACATAATATATTCTACAATCCTAACATTGTGGAGTTACTTAACCCACCTAATAAGATAAATAGGGATTTTGATGATGACCATAAAAGTAATAATGTTCAATTTTAGTCATATAAATCATGTTGGAATATATATCATGTAGAATGTTTCAAAGGAACAAAAAGATGATTTTTATGTGCAATAGAAGAACACAATTTAATTAATTTCAATGAAAAATGTTCATTTAAAAAAATGGAAAATTATAATGATATTTGTGAGGAATCAATTATGGAAAAATGTATTAAATGTGGAATTTATGGGAATTATTAAAAAAATTAACTAGGTCGAATGATCATGGACAGAATTAGCTTGGTCTTTTGAGTTGTATTAATATTATTGACGATGAAGTGAAAATGAATGACATATTAGATGAATGAAGGTTTTGTTCAAAGTGTAAAGAATATAGAGAATGATTTCTTATTTGTCAGAAATAATGTTGTATAAGAAATTTTAGGTTATTCTGAAATATTAAAATATCTATGTATTGGTCCTTTGTGGTTTTCCCTTAATCATATGGTACTAGTAAACATTAATAGAGATTGAGATATTTTTGGAAAACACATTAAGGGAATGATAACCATAAATATGTCACTTATGTTCTGATAATGATGGTTGGATAACAATATGTGCTATTTGAATAAATTAATTTTATGATGCTATTTTCAGGGGAACTAACTATAGATTAAGGGTTATGCTATAATGTAAAAAGAATACAACATTTTTGGGACTTAATGGACATATCAAATTAATTTTGGAATAAGAAAATATAAATGTTTTGGATAAGGATATGTGGTAATTTAGGTTATTACGATGACTCAAGAGAATTAATGATGATTTGATTCATATTAATTTAATATTACTAATATGTTATATCTTATGAAATGTGTGTGATAAATAAAGGATTTCACATGATTGTTATATGACCATTCTTGTAATTTCATATTTATATTGTACGTTTGGACATAAGTATTTAGGATATGCCTAAAGGTTGGAATGGATAATGTTCGACTAAAGATATTATTATTTTAGGGTAATCTTTTTAAAATTATTTATATAATGTTATTATAATATATTTTTAGAAAAAGGAAAACCTACTGGTCGGGAAACTACCATTCGAATTGAACAACGTTGTGGGAATCCAACCCACAAAAGAATTTATATAGGCCTTTTCAACTACTACTAGCCTATAAGAAACCCCTAGTTAGTAAAAATTAGTTTTATTTTATTTAAGTAGTATTATAGATGATGTATAAGTCAATTTTTTAACTATATATGATTAATCTCACCATATATGGACTTCTATATATTTGATAACTTGCACAATCCTTTTTTGATAAAGACCGATGGAATGACATATCATTATATTTATGGACTTAATTATCTACTAATTGTTTAGGAAGGTCAAATTCAAATTAATTTAATTAAAATAGATATGATGTGGAAATTATTCTAGGCACAACCAATGGTGACATTCAACTAATATCAAGTATGTATTTCTTTGTATGTTATTCAACTATATGAAAAGGATATTGAAAACCAAACATGTTATCCTACTACATTCTTATCTGATGAATTAGATGTCCCCATAGATCATCATAGATTTATGGTTTTTTGATTTCTATGTTTTTCCTAACCATGTTCTCTGTCACTCTATATAAGAACTTGATAATTCGATTTATCTTATATATCTATGTTTTCAAATCCCACCTATGTTCTCCTATGTGGAATCCCAGTGATGAGTTACATTGGGTAGTCATTATGTTTTTGACTTTACATTTTTAAATTATGTATTTGCCATTGTTTTTTATGTGGTATTCTATGAAATAATCTTTTGTGTACTAATCTTTTAATGAAACCGACAAATTTTGAGGGTGAAATTTATTTTATGGGGGGTAGAATGTTCCACCATGATATTTTTATGAAATATATGTTTTTTAATTTTTTTTATCTCTTTTGTTGTAAACTATCAAAAGATAACATTGCAAAATATGCAACATTGTCTTATCTTACAGTATACCAAACATTATTCTTGGATTATGTTACACACAATTTCATGTTCTTTTGAACGAAATCATTTCATGAAGGACTAAATTTATGTGAGTTTATAAAAACATAATTTCACTCATGATGGATTTAATTAATGAATATATATATAATATTAAATATAATGTTTAATATTTATTTTATATGTTATCTAGACATGATATAAGAACAAATTCAGTTTTTCTGATAAAAGATGTAATGTATAAAAAAATGTCATTTTGTCCACTTTTGATGGCGTACCCATTTGAAATCTAAATTTTGAGACTTTCATATATTCAGTTTTTAATAATAATATTTTCCTTTTAATGTGGATTAAAAAAATTCTTTGGTATAATTTTTTGTAATTTTCTGATAAGTTCAATTTTTTATTAATATTGAAACTACATATTTTTATTTCAAATGTTATTTTCATTTAATGTAATTACATAGTAAAATAATTTTTTTATTGATTTTATGTATTAATTATTTAATTTTTATCTAATTAATTTATTTAAAATGATTTTATACATTATTTTATTTTAAAAACATTTTTTATTTGAAAGGGATATTTTTCTAAAAAAAATATTTTTTGTGGAATTTTACGATATTTATTTTAAATTTAATTATGAATCATCTATGTTTTGAATTATGATAAATGGATGTCAAATTTGGAATTATAAGGTCCAAATCTAGTAATTAGGACCCTTTTATTTTTTAACAATAATAATAGTAACCAAGGTAAATTTTGTTACAATAGTAATGGGTAAATTTGGTAATTTTGGATAAAAATAAAATTATAATTACTACAAAATGACCAAAACAAATGAAAAAAATTGATTTGATTAATGAAACTCGACCCTTAATATTAATGGATCTAAATTTTTTAATTTAGTGGACAATTTTCAATAAAAATGTCTTAAATAATATTTAAATATATGAAAACAACAATGTGTCATTTGTATTGTCTTTAATATCTTTTATGTGTTCCATATTAATAAATGGGTGGTATAAATGACTATAAAGGATAAATATTTAATTAATAAACACATTTACATAATATGAATTTACGTTTTAAATTTTTGGGGTGTTTGTGAGATATTATTGAATTTATAATATTTAATTTAGTAAAAATTTAAATATGCCGCATTCATGTTTTAAATAATATTTCATTTTTAAAATAAGATTATAAATAATCTAAATTTGACAATATTTACTCATTTTAAAGCTAATTTATTTTAATTTATCACGGTAATTTTTTTTTATTTTTAGGAAATAAATTATTACCTTAATATTTTATATATGGACGATGCAAAAGAAATTTAATTGTTGAAATATTATTTAACTATTTTTTTTGAATGATAATAACCAATAAATAGCCGAAAACAATACCAATTTTTTTCTAAAGTATATATCGACCACAATCATATAAGGGTCTATTTAATGACTAGTTTGTGCCTTATATAAGATATTATGACACTTATATTATTTTATTTTTAGCAGTGTTAATGTTTCCACATTCATAATATAATAAATATACCATTTTTCTTACAATATTTTCAAGAATATAAAATCTACTAAATGAATTATTCTAAAATATATTAGACTTATATTAATCAAAGTATTTTATTTTTAATTTTTATGCATCAAATATGTATATTAAATAGTCACACAATTTCCATGTAGTGATTATTTTTTAAGGGAAATATCAAATAAATGATATTAAAAATAATAAAATAAATATATTTTTGGATAACTAATTTTTTGCAATTAATTTTATAGAGAACAATGACCAATTAGGTAAATTATAACTTATTTTTTTCTTGTATAAAAACATATATATATATATTTTGAAAAACCATGAAATTAATATTCTCGAAATTGACAGAATTGATATTGTGAGATAATAATGTTTTATTAAATTCATTATCAATCATAAAACATTTTTTTTAAATAGTTAATTGTTATTATAACGTCTAAAATTATCAAAATAATTTATCTATGATTAATGTACATCAAATAAGTAAATAATCTACCCCTTTAATATTGAAATATTTGTTAACCTAGTTAAAATAAAATAGAATAACTATGTGTTAATTTGACAAGATAAGGTTTGAATAGATAGATGAACTTGTCTAAAATTTATTGGATGATGGTATTTCAACCCTATATGATCTCATATTCACAAATGACACATTTTGGATATTTTTGAGTGGGGATTTATTTTATTATAAACTAATTTTTTTGAGGTCTCTAAAAGTACCCCTTATATAAATTATAAAAGGGTACCTCCTCACTCACCTATTCACATCCATTAGATCCCTCATGCTGAGAAATCCCCTAACCATTAACATTATAATATTAAATTGTAACATTATATATGTTTGGGTCTTATTAAATAACAATACTATATCCTTAAGAGAATATTTTGTGGGGGAACATCGAAGAAGAGGTAATCTCCTCTACCTATTCCATTGAACTTGTTTCCTATTCTATATATTCTTCATTAGTTGTTTTATTATTAAGTATGAACATAGGTATCACTTGTATAATTACATTATATTATTAATATTAAACAACATTATTTCATCTTCAATCCATCTTATGAAAAATGAAATCACCACTCGTCTGTACACACGACATACCATCACTATGTAGTGGTGTAATATGTTTTTCATCTCCAACTTACATGGATGGGTATAATTATAGAATTAATAAATATATATTATTATTATAAAATTATATTGATTTTGATATATTATACAAGATCGGTATCAATACCGTTCAACAATTATGGGAATGATATCGTGGGTCATGCGTATGTAAGACCTACTGTCTCCATAATGCAATATGATACAATTAACATGATATTCCTTAATTCATGAATATATAATTTAATTTATTGAATAAATATTTTATATATTATGTTAATATCATATTTTAAAAGATAAAACTATTATAAAAGAAGTGAAACATGATCTTATTCAACAAAATATGCATAAAAACACAAAGTAGTTAATGCCTGAATTAACTGTAACAATGAAATATTACTAAATAATAGACAAAAATATAATAATCTATGTTATAAAAAAATAAATTATTATATTATTAGTTAATAACATTATTTAAATCATTATACATGAGTTTTGGATACTTACGAAGCATATCAGACTTATGGTAATCGATTATTTTGCTTTACTTTTATTTTTGTAGGACACATGACATATACGACAACTAATTTTTCTTTGTGGTGTTTGTGTTTCCCATGAATTTTTTTATTATTCTTATTTTGAATGTTATTATATTAATATATGAAAATATTTTTCATTATTTTATGATGCATATGATTCGACTAATTATAAATTGGTAATGAATAATTTTGCAATCTCATTATTATATGTGATTGTTTATACGTAGGTATTTACTATGGTATATTTATCATCCACATCCATATTTCCAAAATATATAATATTATTTATATTTTTATATTATTTTTCAAATTAAATTTTACCCATTTGTGAATTTTTATGAAACGGAATTGAAGGAATCATTATTTTATTTTCCTTAGGAGTTACTTTTTGACTTTTCTGGAAAGAGTATGAGAGGAATGTTTCCTAACATATACAGAATGAATGGATTCTTACACTTTCATAACTCCTCATTTACATGAATCTTCCATTAAAATATTTCAAGTCTATTTTTATATAAATTATTTTGTTTTATCATTTAGTGGAATTTTGAAAAAATAATATGTTTTTGAAAAAGAATTGATATTTTCCTCATGAATTAATGTGGAGTATTTTTTCCTAATTATTTTTCATATAAGATGACATAAGGATCTCTTTCTATCCCTAATATTAATTTTGTTTGAATTTTTTTTGATGGAATTATTTTAATGAAATCCATTTATTTTATATGTATTATAATGGAATGATGATTAAGAAACCAATTTTTGTTCCTTGGGTATGCTATGATTAATGGTTTATTTATTTGTGGAACAAGTAAGAATGATTTCATTATGAGATGGGTGGGACCTATATCTCCCCCCAATGAATTTGGTAAAGATTTATATCTCATTAGAAACACATGACTGGAATGAAAATTAAATTTGGTTTTGTAATATATGGCTAGAATAGAAAGTAAATATGGTTCAATAATATATGGATGGATTAGCATGTAAACTGATTTCAGTAATGGACCTTTTCTAATATGATGGTTTTGGAAGTAATTTGCTGGCTACTATAGAAATAATATTATGTTCTTATTTGTTTTCCACAATTCCATGGTTTAGTACAATGTTATTTTATGATGGTTAATGTTCTATTATGATTTATGTCTTTTAAATTGAGAAGGTTTATTTCAGGAGTCAATATTTTGATATTGAAACATATGTTCATCTTTTTAAATTATTATGTTTATTTTTTTATGTTCTTAATGTTTAACTTACTACAAATTTAATCTCACTCATTCTTATGTTTCCATTGTAACAGCCCTAGATTTTATGAAAACTATTTTTTTTTTAATTTTATTAATGTCTTGTGTTATACGCTACACCAAAAGGAGCATGCACAACACGCATCCTTGAATTGCCTTGCATTACACGCAATCACAACCTTCCTCGATAGGGCATGTAGTATGCAATACTGAGTTTCACGAAACAACGATATGCTATTAAAATATTATTAAAACTAGACGTTATGAATAGTAATAACCACTTTTTAAAATTTTAGAAATTTTAGCTCTCAAAATGGACTTCATTTTTGGATTCGGAGTATCGAATTTAGCCTAAGGTGAAATTTTGGTACTTTTCGGATTACTTTCATATTCTGATGAATAGTGAAAATTACTAAATTATAATTAAAAAAACTTTTTTAATCGAAATAATTAATAGTGATAAATTATTAATTTGAGTGGTTTTAAAGTATATTTAGAATATATTTTTACAATATAATACAATGTTGGTCATTGGATGTAATTTCACATTTAAACCAGACATAAACAAGTGTCAATCTTTTGATAGATATTGTTTCTTAAAAACACGCTATTTGTTTTAACAGCGGGATTTAATTATAAAATTAATTAATGCAACTTATATGTTATGAATTTGGTAAAATAGACTTCATTTTTGAATTCGGAATATGAAATATAGATTAGGATGAAATTTTGGCATTGTTCTGAAAAACATCAATTTTTGATGAATAGTGAAACTACTAAGTGGTAGTTAAAAAAACTGAATTTTTCATAAAACATAATTTTAGCACTTATGTGAATGGAATTTCAAAAATCCGAGAGACATGGTTGATGTCAGTAAGTAAAATGTGGTTCAATGAGAGGAAAATATTTTTTGGTGAATAGTAACTTTTTACGTTTATTTACCACGGTTAAAAGTAAATAGGGTAATTAAGGGTAAGAATGAAATTAATGTTACCCTAACACATGTCCAAATTCTATTGGACAAGGGTATCTCGACCAAAAACAACCTTAAGTGTAAAACATTATCATTTAGGCCCACTTGGATTAGATTAGGACATTTATTATTATTTAATTCAAAGAAGAGTTGAAAGAGTTAAAATCAAAGTATATTTACTAAAACATTTTTAATATAGGGTTGTACATAAGATAAATTAGATTGTAAATATTCATTAGAAAGATAAAACGATTTCCTACATGATGGTATTTTATTTGTAATATTTGGACATCAAATAATTTAATTTCTTTATGACACAAAGATGATGGAGTAATTATCTTATTAATGAAATATTGACATAATTGATACTATAAATACCAAAATAAATGTAATTTAATACTTTTTATGAATTCCACTAATTTTCTAGGTTACTATGATATATTAGTGTTGATTTCATCAACTTGGTTCGAACATATATTTCTGTTATTACTTTCACAAAAATCATATATCAAATAGTGTCAAAATTGACACAAAATAGTTTTTAAATCAAATATTATATTATTAATTGTTATTGTATTCCTAAAAATCTATGGTTCAGAAAAATGACTTAGATAAGGATATATATATTAATTTCAAACAATTTGGGGTTCTTTTGGCATGTTATAGTAGGTGTATTAACCATATAGTGAAAGAAAACAAAAAGACACGGTAAAAGTTAAATTATTTAACTTAGAGTTAAATCTAATTGATAAGGTTAAAATAATACCCTAAACTTGTCTAAATCCTATTGGTTGATAGGATTTCGACCCATACCCACTTTAGTTTCGAAATAAGACCCTTTGGAACCATTATAAACCGATTTTTGACTTTAATATAAAATAATATTTTGAGATATTCCTAAGGTGCCCCTCTCCTCCCTTATAAAATGGCACCTCCTCCCCCTCCTCCTCACACCAATTTAAGCACTCAAGCTCGGACAACCCCTACCATTTTCTCCTCTCCACTTCCCTAGAATAATCCTAGAGGTCCTGTTCTTCTTAAAAGACCAATCTTAGTTCCCTAAGTGGAGGATTCAAAGTGGCGTTCCAAAGAAGAGGAGCTTCAGACACGTACAAAGCAAATCGGACCTAAGGTAAGAGAAATATCACAATCTCATTTTTATCCGAGATTGTATATTCATAATTATTTACTGGGGTGTATTTTATCATCCAAATCCATGTTTCATCAATATGTAATATTATTTCCATCCACCTACAATTGTTTAAATCCATTTTTACCCTTCGGTGAGTTTTTAGTAATATGTATGAAAGGAATCTTTTGTTCTTTTTCGTACAAGGTACTTTTTGACTTTTCCGACAAAAGTATGAAGAATGTTTTTTTAACTTATACGGCATGAATGGATTTTTAAAACATTATTTCCAAGAAGCTTCCTTTACAAGTTTTCAAGTTTATTTTTAATCAACTTCTTTTAGTTTAAAATTGTATGACATGTTAAGAACGGAAAAGTGTTTTTGAAGTAGAAAGGATATTTTCCTCAAGGATGGAGTTCAAGTATTTTATCAAAATTATTTTACATCTAAGATAATAAAAGGTTTCTATTTTTATCCCTATTATTACATGGATTTGATTACGTTGTGATGGAAATATTTTTATGAATTCCTTTATCTTATATGAATTGTTTTATGATGTCATGTTGTTTAAGAATCCCATTTTTATTACATGGGTTACGCTATGATGTATGGTTTATGATTATGTGGCACACATAAGAAAGGATTCATTATAAGATTGGTGGGACCTATATCTCCCTCCAATGCATTGGGTAAAGATTTTATATCTCAAGAGATAGACATGGCTGGAACGGTAGGTTATACCGGTTCAGTGAAACAGGACTGGAACGAGGGTGACTCGGTTCAGAAAGGGACTTTGTCCACTAAGATAGTCTTGGCAATGAGTCATGACTAACAAGAAATGATTTTCCATGATTATGTGTGCATGCCACAAAGTTTAAAGTTTCATGTTATGATTATGGGGATCTCATTTTCACTTCTATGATTTGTTCCATGATAAGATATTATGATCTCTTTTGCAGGTTATGATTTTCAAAAAGATATGATATGATTTTTATTTCCTTTATTTTCCCTTGCTGAGCATTTGAGCACACCCTTTTATGTTTTCTTTTCCCCAGGATATAAAGAAAGGTTTTTGGTAAAAAAAGAGAAGATCTTTATGGGAGATATTGAAGATCTTTCAACACGATTAGAAGATTACGTTCCGAGTTTCCAAAGACACTAAACTATTACGATCCTTGTGTGTGTGTTTTTGTTATGTACCAAGTATTCTTCAAAAGTAATGTAATGTCCATGTACGTCATGCTTCGGGTCTCTACAGTTGGTATCAGAGGAAAGGTTTAGTCAACCTTTGGAAACTAGGATGGGAAAATGTTAGTGAGATCCCTAGAGATATTTCTAAGGTATGTCTAGGGATGTCCCTAAGGTTAAGTATACGTATAGGTTATAGTACTAGAATTACGCTAACAATCATAGAATTAAACCTAAGATGTTAGATATTGAAGGTACTCCCCCTTTATTATGTTGTTTTCCCTAGCATGATTTTTGCCTCTCACACTATTCTTTTTGGGTTTTAGACGATGGCTGGAACCCGAAGGAACCGTGTTGATCAATGCAATGGACAATGCAATGATTGTCCTCCTGAACAAACAAATGTTATTGGAGATGGAGTGAAAAATCTTATTGCTATACTTACACAAGCTATGAATCATTCTGGACTTCCAAATGAGCAGAGAAGGGAACAATATTCTGTTGAATCCTTCATGAGGCAACGTCCACCTTCTTTCAGTGGGTCTTCTGATCCACTTGTTGCTGAACAATGGATCAGTACCACTGAAAAGAAATTTTCAGTTCTTCAATGTTCTGAGCATGATAAAGTCATCTTAGCAGTATATCGTTTGGAAGGTGAAGCTGATCAATTGTGGAATCTTATCAAGAATACGAGGCAAAGAGATGAAATTGAGTCCATGGAATGGGACGAGTTCAAGAACTTGTTTTTCAGTAAGTACTTCCCTCATATTCTTCGAACAAAGATGGAGAAAGAGTTTCTTGAACTGAAGCAAAGGGATGATGAATCTGTTGGTACCTATGAAGCAAATTTTACAAGACTTGCAAGGTACGATTCTGGTATTATCATCCAAACTGAAAGTAAAGTTGATCGATTTTTCAGTGGCTTAAAACAAATTCTTCGATGGGCATTAGCTATAAGAGACTTCAGTTGCTATGAAGAAATTGTGTGTTGTGCTATCAAGGTAGAAATGGAAGTTGGTGTTACATATCCATCTAATGGTTTTGATAAGAAACGAAAGATGGTGTAAAGGAGAAATCTCAGAATAATGGTGAAAAGAAGATTAATGTTTCTTTATTCACAAAGTGTGGAAAGAAGCATGGTGGAGATTGTCTTAAAGGGACTAGAAAATGTTTTAAGTGTGGAAAAGAAGGTCATCGAGCAGCTGAGTGTCGAAGTAATGGAAAAAGGTTTTCTAATGATGTGAATAAATCAAACACTGCAGAGAACGCACCACCAACACTTCAATGCTTCAAGTGCAAGGAAATGGGGCATTATGAAAATAAATTCCCTAATCCAAGGGTTAGTGATGATCAACATGAGCAACCACTGAAGGAAAAGGACAAAGGGAAGTCACATGCGATCACTATTGGAGATATTGAATATGACAACGATGTGGTGGAATGATTAAGTGTTTATGTAATGGGATTCCAAAATAATGTTGTATCATGGAGTATTGGAATATTTATGTATTGGTCTTATGTGGTATTCAAAGTGATTGATATATTTTTGGAAATAAGATGATATGCGCATAATGAAGGGAAAATGATAAAATGAAATGTTTAACAGTATTCATGATCTCATGATTGATATATGGGCTAAGTGATATCATGGTTTGAGTATATAGAATTTTGAGGATTTTGGTATGTGGAGAATGTTAACATTTAACTGCATTCATGTTTCCACTAAGGTTAAATGGGTATTCAAGAGAGTACATGATTAAGGCCTTTGAATGTTTGGAATGTGACCAACAAAACATATCTTATGATATATGGGGATCAACGATGGTATTAAATCTCTGGTAATCGTTTTCACTATGTTATGAGAGTGGAATGAAGTATTATGGATAAGCCTAAAGATTGGAATGGATTATGTTGGACATAAGTTAGTATTGTTTAAGGATAGAAGTTTTTTTCCGATATTATTGATGGGATGTTATAGTAATATAGTTTTAGAAAAAGGAAAACCTGCAGAACGGGCGATAGCCCATCGCATCGGACAAGGCTGTGGGAATCGAACCCACAACCGAAGTGTGACTGGCCTTTATCGCCTACCACTGGCCTATAGGAAGTCCCTGTTTAGTAGATACTAGTTTTATTTTATTAAGAGGTTTGATATATGAAGTATAAGTTCATTTTTGGAACCAAATACGATTAATATCACTATAAGATGGACTTATAACTTCTGCTAACCTTTTGTTTGAAATAGATGGAATGGCCCATCATTCTATCACATGATCTACTAACACTTCACGAATAACAAATTCAACTTCATTTTTTTATAATATGAAGTGGAAATTGTTCAATTCACGAACAACAGTGAGATTGTACCAAAATCATGTAAGTATTTCTTTTAATTCATCAACTTTAGGGAAATGATCTTGAAAACCAAAAATGTTGTCCTAGTGATCTTATATCCGATGAATCAGATGGTACCTTAGATTGTCACAAATTTATGGAATTGTGATTGCTGGCTTTTCCATAGCCATGTTCTCTACCACTCTCTATCAGAACATGATGGTTAGATTTCTCTTCCATATCCATATTTTCACCTATGTGGAAACCCAGTGATTAGTTTATTTGGGTAATCGATACATTTCATACTTTAGTTTTTAAAGCCAAGTTTTGGTATTCCTTTTTTCTATGTGGGTTTCTATTAAAGAAACTTTTGAATAGTAAACTATTTATAACCCCGACGAATTTCGTGGGCGAAATTCATTTTAAGGGGGGTAGAATGTAACAGCCCGAGATTTTATGAAAACTATTCTTTTTAATTTTATTAATGTCTTGTGTTGTACGCTACACCAAAAGGAGCTTTCACAACACGCATCCTTGACTTTCCTTTCATTACACGCAATCATAACCTTCCTCGATAGCGTGTGTAGTACGCAATACTGAGTTTCACGAAACAACGATATGCTATTAAAATATTATTAAAACTAGACGTTATGAATAGTAATAACCACTTTTTAAAATTTTAGAAATTTTAGCTCTCAAAATGGACTTCATTTTTGGATTCAGAGTATCGAATTTAGCCTAAGATGAAATTTTGGTACTTTTCGGATAACATTCATATTCTGATGAATAGTGAAAATTACTAAATTATAATTAAAATCAACTTTTTTAATCGAAATAATTAATAGTGATAAATTATTAATTTGAGTGGTTTTAAAGTTTAATTAGAATTTATTTTTACAATATAATACAATGTTGGTCATTGGATGTAATTTCACATTTAAACCAGACATAAACAAGTGTCAATCTTTTGATTGATATTGTTTCTTAAAAACACGTTATTTGTTTTAACAGCCGCATTTAATTATAAAATTAATTAATGCAACTTCTATGTTATGAATTTGGTAAAATAGACTTCATTTTTGAATTCGGAATATGAAATATAGCTTAGGATGAAATTTTGGAATTGTTCTGAAAAACATCAATTTTTTATGAATAGTGAAACTACTAAGTGGTAGTTAAAAAACCTGAATTTTTCATAAAATTTAATTTTACCGCTTCTGTGAATGGAATTTAAAAAATCGGAGAGACACGGTTGATGTCAGTAAGTAAAATGTGGTTCAATGAGATGAAAATAATTTTTGGTGAATAGTAACTTTTTACTTTTATTTACCACGGTTAAAATTAAATAGGGTAATTAAGGGTAAGAATGATATTAATATTACCCTAACACATGTCCTAATTCTATTGGACAATTGTATCTCGACCAAAAACAACCTTAAGTGTAAAATATTATCATTTAGGCCCACTAGGATTAGATTAGGACATTTATTATTATTTAATTCAAAGAAGAGTTGAAAGAGTTAAAATCAAAGTATATTCACTAAAACATTTTTAATATAAGGTTGTACATAAGATAAATTAGATTGTAAATATTCATTAGAAAGCTAAAAATATTTCCTACATGATGGTATTTTATTTTTAATTTTTAGACATCAAATAATTTAATTTAATTATGACACAATGATGATGCAGTAATTATCTTATTAATGAAATATTGACATAATTGATATTCTAAATACCAAAATAAATGTAATTTAAGACTTTTTATGAATTCAACTAATTTTATAGGTTACTATGATATATTAGTGTTGATTTAATCAACTTGTTTCGAACATATAATTCTGTTATGACTTTCACAAAAATCATATATCAAATAGTGTTAAAATTGACACAAACTAGTTTTTAAATCAAATATTATATTATTAATTGTTATTGTATTCCTAAAAATCTAAGGTTAGGCCAAATTACTTAGATAAGGATATATATATTAATAAAAAACAATTTAGGTTTCGTTTGGCATGTTATAGAAAGTGTATTAACCATATAGTGAAAGAAAACAAAAAGACACGGTAAAAGTTAAATTATTTAACTTAGAGTTAAATCTAATTGATAATGTTAAAATAATACCCTAAACTTGTCTAAATCCTATTGGTTGATATGATTTCGACCCATCCCCACTTTAGCTTCGAAATAAGACCCTTTGGAACCATTATAAACCGATTTTTACTTTAATATAAAATAATATTTTGAGATATTCCTAAGGTGCCCCTCTCCTCCCTTATATAATGGAACCTCCTCCCCCTCCTCCTCACACCAATTTGAGCACTCAAGCTCGGCCAACCCCTGCCATTTTCTCCTCTCCACTTCCCTATAATAATCCTAGAGGTCCTGGTATTCTTCAAAGACCAATCTTAGTTTCCTAAGTGGAGGATTCAAAGAGGCGTTTCAAAGAAGAGGAGCTTCGGACACGTACAAAGCAAATCGGACCTAAGGTAAGGAAAATATCACAATCTCATTTTTATCCGAGATTGTATATTCATAAGTATTTATTGGGGTGTATTTTATCATCCAAATCCATGTTTCATCAATATGTAATATTATTTCCTTCCACCTACAATTGTTTAAATCCATTTTTACCCTTCGGTGAGTTTTTAGTAATATGTATGAAAGGAATCTTTTGTCGTTTTTCAAACGAGGTACTTTTTGACATTTCCGACAAAAGTACGAAGAATGTTTTTTTTAACTTATACGGCATGAATGGATTTTTAAACATTATTTCCAAGAAGTTTCCTTTACAAGTTTTCACGTTTATTTTTAATCAACTTCTTTTAGTTTAAAATTTTATGACATGTTAAGAAAGAAAAAGTGTTTTTGAAGTAGAAAGGATATTTTCCTCAAGAATGGAGTTCAAGTATTTTATCAAAATTATTTTCCATATAAGATAATAAAAGGGTTCTGTTTTTATCACTATTATTACATGGATTTGATTATGTTGTGATGGAAATATTTTAATGAATTCATTTATCTTATATGAATTGTTTTATGATGTCATGTTGTTTAAGAATCCCATTTTTATTACATGGGTTACGCTATGATGTATGGTTTATGATTATGTGGCACACATAAGAAAGGATTCATTATAAGATGGGTGGGACCTATATATCCCTCCAATTCATTGGGTAAATATTTTATATCTCATGAGATAGACATGGCTGGAACGGTAGGTTATACCGGTTTAGTGAAACAGGACTGGAACGAGGGTGACTCAGTTCAGAAAGGGACTTTGTCCACTAAGATAGTCTTGGGAATGAGTCATGACTAACAAGAAATGATTTTCCATGATTATGTGTGCATGCCACAATGTTTCAAGTTTCATGTTATGATTATGGGGATCTCATTTTCACTTCTATGATTTGTTCCATGTTAAGATATTATGATCTCTTTTGGAGGTTATGATTTTCAAAAAGATATGATATGATTTTTATTTCCTTTATTTTCCCTTGATGATGATTTGAGCTCACCCTTTTATGTGTTCTTTTCCCTAGGATATAAAGAATGTTTTTTTGTAAAAAAAAGGGAAGATCTTTATGGGAGATATTGAAGATCTTTCACCACGATTAGAAGATTACGTTCCGAGTTTCCAAAGACACTAAACTATTACGATCCTTGTGTGTGTGTTTTTGTTATGTACCAAGTATTCTGAAAAAGTAATGTAATGTCCATGTACGTCAAGCTTCGGGCCTCTACATCCATTCCCCATGTATTATGTTTTTTGTGTCTAGCAGGGTTATAGTTATAATGGAAAATAAAGGAGACGATGTAGATTTTTAATGAACCAGTTTTTTATTTTTACAGTATTCTAATGGAACTAAACTATTATGGTCCCTTTTGAGATTGTATAATGTAATGAATATTCATCTAAAAATATATAATATCTATTAATATCAAGATTCATATATTATAGTACCCATTATTTTATTCAATATATCTGGTACTTATATTATGGGTATTGACATTCCTAATTGATGATCCTTCTTTCAATGGGTTTAAGTTTTAAAAGTTACAAATTGGTAAAAATATATTAATTTTCTTTCTTTAGGTCACATTTTTTATTATACAACAAAATTATTTTTAGGGTGCATATACCGCCATTTTACATTCCATAACTTGAATCTCAATATTTTCATGATATTAAATTCATAATTTAATTTACATTACTTTCATGTAGATCATGATCTCATGATACCATGTTATAAGATTTTTTTGAGGTAATTTCATTGAGTATTGATATTTCTTATGTTTATACTTCCTTAGATGAAATATTTTTATCCATATCTACAGTAAATTTATAAGAATCCCTCTCCCTTTTTATTTCATGATATAATAATTTATTGGTATCATTTACTACTCTTTGATACATCAGATAGTTAAGATGGTGGTTTTAGGAATGATCAAAATTACCCTCTATTTAGTTGGAAATCTATGTTTTCTAAAATTAGTTTCCAAGAATATTATATCATTCCCCTAAAATATCTAGAAGTCATGTTTACCAATTTATTCTTTTAACATTCTATTAAAGGGAATATTCTTGTCACTTTATATGCTTTTTACTGTATAAATTGAATGTACTTTTGACCTCATACGACATGCATGAATTTAGCCGTCTTCATTTGTCCAAAAATCCCTTTGATTTTTTTAAAGGAAAATCAATGAGAAAATATTTTTTAAAATATATTTTTCACTAAAAATTGATTCCGAAATGTTTTCTATCTTTTTTTAGATGATTCAAGGAAAATAATTTTCAAAAAGTATTAATCCATTCTTTATATGTATTAATAAAAGTCAAAGAAAGATTTATCAAAATGTGTACAATATTCATTTATATTTTTTCATGGAAAATTAATTTCAAAAACATTAAAATATTTTTTAAATTTTTTTCAATGTATTTTCAATGAAATAGTATTCCAGACATAAACAAGTGTCAATCTTTTGATAGATATTGTTTCTTAAAAACACGCTATTTGTTTTAACATCGGGATTTAATTATAAAATTAATTAACGCAACTTCTATGTTATGAATTTGGTAAAATAGACTTCATTTTTGAATTCGGAATATGAAATATAGCTTAGGATGAAATTTTGGCATTGTTCTGAAAAACATCAATTTTTGATGAATAGTGAAACTACTAAGTGGTAGTTAAAAAAACTGAATTTTTCATAAAACATAATTTTACCGCTTCTGTGAATGGAATTTCAAAAATCCGAGAGACATGGTTGATGTTAGTAAGTAAAATGTGGTTCAATGAGAGGAAAATATTTTTTGGTGAATAGTAACTTTTTACGTTTATTTACCACGGTTAAAAGTAAATAGGGTAATTAAGGGTAAGAATGAAATTAATGTTACCCTAACACATGTCCAAATTCTATTGGACAAGTGTATCTTGACCAAAAACAACCTTAAGTGTAAAATATTATCATTTAGGCCCACTTGGATTAGATTAGGACATTTATTATTATTTAATTCAAAGAAGAGTTGAAAGAGTTAAAATCAAAGTATATTTACTAAAACATTTTTAATATAGGGTTGTACATAAGATAAATTAGATTGTAAATATTAATTAGAAAGATAAAACTATTTCCTACATGATGGTATTTTATTTGTAATATTTGGACATCAAATAATTTAATTTCTTTATGAAACAAAGATGATGGAGTAATTATCTTATTAATGAAATATTGACATAATTGATATTATAAATACCAAAATAAATGTAATTTAATACTTTTTATGAATTCCACTAATTTTCTAGGTTACTATGATATATTAGTGTTGATTTAATCAACTTGGTTCGAACATATAATTCTGTTATTACTTTCACAAAAATCATATATCAAATAGTGTCAAAATTGACACAAAATAGTTTTTAAATCAAATATTATATTATTAATTGTTATTGTATTCCTAAAAATCTAAGGTTCAGAAAAATGACTTAGATAAGGATATATATATTAATTGCAAACAATTTGGGGTCTTTTGGCATGTTATAGTAGGTTTATTAACCATATAGTGAAAGAAAACAAAAAGACATGGTAAAAGTTAAATTATTTAACTTAGAGTTAAATCTAATTGATAAGGTTAAAATAATACCCTAAACTTGTCTAAATCCTATTGGTTGATAGGATTTCGACCCATACCCACTTTAGTTTCGAAATAAAACCCTTTGGAACCATTATAAACCGATTTTGACTTTAATATAAAATAATATTTTGAGATATTCCTAAGGTGCCCCTCTCCTCCCTTATAAAATGGCACCTCCTCCCCCTCCTCCTCACACCAATTTAAGCACTCAAGCTCGGAAAACCCCTACCATTTTCTCCTCTCCACTTCCCTAGAATAATCCTAGAGGTCCTGTTCTTCTTAAAAGACCAATCTTAGTTCCCTAAGTGGAGGATTCAAAGTGGCGTTCCAAAGAAGAGGAGCTTCAGACACGTACAAAGCAAATCGGACCTAAGGTAAGGGAAATATCACAATCTCATTTTTATCCGAGATTGTATATTCATAATTATTTACTGGGGTGTATTTTATCATCCAAATCCATGTTTCATCAATATGTAATATTATTTCCATCCACCTACAATTGTTTAAATCCATTTTTACCCTTCGGTGAGTTTTTAGTAATATGTATGAAAGGAATCTATTTTTGTTTTCGTACAAGGTACTTTTTGACTTTTCCGACAAAAGTATGAAGGATGTTTTTTTTAACTTATACGGCATGAATGGATTTTTAAAACATTTTTTCCAAGAATCTTCCTTTACAAGTTTTCAAGTTTATTTTTAATCAACTTATTTTAGTTTAAAATTGTATGACATGTTAAGAACGGAAAAGTGTTTTTCAAGTAGAAAGGATATTTTCCTCAAGAATGGAGTTCAAGTATTTTATCAAAATTATTTTACATCTAAGATAATAAAAGGTTTCTGTTTTTATCCCTATTATTACATGGATTTGATTATGTTGTGATGGAAATATTTTTATGAATTCCTTTATCTTATATGAATTGTTTTATGATGTCATGTTGTTTAAGAATCCCATTTTTATTACATGGGTTACGCTATGATGTATGGTTTATGATTATGTGGCACACATAAGAAAGGATTCATTATAAGATTGGTGGGACCTATATCTCCCTCCAATGCATTGGGTAAAGATTTTATATCTCAAGAGATAGACATGGCTGGAACGGTAGGTTATACCGGTTCAGTGAAACAGGACTGGAACGAGGGTGACTCGGTTCAGAAAGGGACTTTGTCCACTAAGATAGTCTTGGCAATGAGTCATTACTAACAAGAAATGATTTTCCATGATTATGTGTGCATGCCACAAAGTTTAAAGTTTCATGTTATGATTATGGGGATCTCATTTTCACTTCTATGATTTGTTCCATGATAAGATATTATGATCTCTTTTGCAGGTTATGATTTTCAAAAAGATATGATATGATTTTTATTTCCTTTATTTGCCCTTGCTGAGCATTTGAGCACACCCTTTTATGTTTTCTTTTCCCCAGGATATAAAGAAAGGTTTTTTGTAAAAAAAGAGAAGATCTTTATGGGAGATATTGAAGATCTTTCAACACGATTAAAGATTACGTTTCGAGTTTCCAAAGACACTAAACTATTACGATCCTTGTGTGTGTGTTTTTGTTATGTACCAAGTATTCTTAAAAAGTAATGTAATGTCCATGTACGTCATGCTTCGGGTCTCTACAGTTGGTATCAGAGGAAAGGTTTAGTCAACATTTGAAAACTAGTATGGGAAAATGTTAGTGAGATCCCTAGAGATATTTCTAAGGTATGTCTAGGGATGTCCCTAAGGTTAAGTATACGTATAGGTTATAGTACTAGAATTACGCTAACAATCATAGAATTAAACCTAAGATGTTAGATATTGAAGGTACTCCCCCTTTATTATGTTGTTTTCCCTAGCATGATTTTTGCCTCTCACACTATTCTTTTTGGGTTTTAGACGATGGCTGGAACCCGAAGGAACCGTCTTGATCAATGCAATGGACAATGCAATGATTGTCCTCCTGAACAAACAAATGTTATGGGAGATGGAGTGAAAAATATTATTGCTATACTTACACAAGCTATGAATCATTCTGGACTTCCAAATGAGCAGAGAAGGGAACAATATTCTGTTGAATCCTTCATGAGGCAACGTCCACCTTCTTTCAGTGGGTCTTCTGATCCACTTGTTGCTGAACAATGGATCAGTACCACTGAAAAGATACTTTCAGTTCTTCAATGTTCTGAGCATGATAAAGTCATCTTAGCAGTATATCGTTTGGAAGGTGAAGCTGATCAATGGTGGAATCTTATCAAGAATACGAGGCAAAGAGATGAAATTGAGTCCATGGAATGGGACGAGTTCAAGAACTTTTTTTTCAGTAAGTACTTCCCTCGTATTCTTCGAACAAAGATGGAGAAAGAGTTTCTTGAACTGAAGCAAAGGGATGATGAATCTGTTGGTACCTATGAAGCAAATTTTACAAGACTTGCAAGGTACGCTTCTGGTATTATCATCCAAACTGAAAGTAATGTTGATCGATTTTTCAGTGTCTTAAAACCAAGTCTTTGAAGGGAATTAGCTATAAGAGACTTCAGTTGCTATGAAGAAATTGTGCATTGTGCTATCAAGGTAGAAATGGAAGTTGGTGTTACATATCCATCTCATGGTTTTGATAAGAAACGAAAGATGGTGTAAAGGAGAAATCTCATAATAATGGTGAAAACAAGATTAATGTTTCTTTATTCACAAAGTGTGGAAAGAAGCATGGTGGAGATTGTCTTAAAGGGACTAGAAAATGTTTTAAGTGTGGAAAAGAAGGTCATCGAGCAGCTGAGTGTCGAAGTAATGGAAAAAGGTTTTCTAATGATGTGAATAAATCAAACACTGCAGAGAACGCACCACCAACACTTCAATGCTTCAAGTGCAAGGAAATGGGGAATTATGAAAATAAATGCCCTAATCCAAGGGTTAGTGATGATCAACATGAGGAACCACTGAAGGCAAAGGACAAAGGGAAGTCACATGCGATCACTATTGGAGATATTGAATATGAAAACGATGTGGTGGAATGATTAAGTGTTTATGTAATGGGATTCCAAAATAATATTGTATCATGGAGTATTGGAATATTTATGTATTGGTCTTATGTGGTATTCAAAGTGATTGATATATTTTTGGAAATAAGATGATATGCGCATAATGGAGGGAAAACGATAAAATGAAATGTTTAACAGTATTCATGATCTCATGATTGATATATGGGCTAAGTGATATCATGGTTTGAGTATATAGAATTTTGAGGATTTTGGTATGTGGAGAATGTTAACATTTAACTGAATTCATGTTTCCACTAAGGTTAAATGGGTATTCAAGAGAGTACATGATTAAGGCCTTTGAATGTTTGGAATGTGACCATAAAAACATATCTTATGATATATGGGGATCAACGATGGAATTAAATCTCTGGTAATCGTTTTCACTATGTTATGAGAGGGGAATGAAGTATTATGGATAAGCCTAAAGATTGGAATGAATTATGTTGGACATAAGTTAGTATTGTTTAAGGATAGAAGTTTTTTTCCGATATTATTGATGGGATGTTATAGTAATATAGTTTTAGAAAAAGGAAAACCTGCAGAATGGGCGACAGCCCATCGCATCAGACAAGGCTGTGGGAATCGAACCCACAACCGAAGTGTGACTGGCCTTTATCGCCTACCACTGGCCTACAGGAAGTCCCTGTTTAGTAGATACTAGTTTTATTTTATTAAGAGGTTTGATATATGAAGTATAAGTTCATTTTTGGAACCATATACGATTAATATCACTATAAGATGGCCTTATAACTTCTACTAACCTTTTGTTTGAAATAGATGGAATGGCCCATCATTCTATCACATGATCTACTAACACTTCACGAATAACAAATTCAACTTCATTTTTTTATAATATGAAGTGGAAATTGTTCAATTCACGAACAACAGTGAGATTGTACCAAAATCATGTAAGTATTTCTTTTAATTCATCATCTTTAGGGAAATGATCTTGAAAACCAAAAATGTTGTCCTAGTGATCTTATATCCGATGAATCAGATGGTACCTTAGATTGTCACAAATTTATGGAATTGTGATTGCTGGATTTTCCATAGCCATTATCTCTACCACTCTCTATCAGAACATGATGGTTAGATTTCTCTCACATATCCATATTTTCACCTATGTGGAAACCCAGTGATTAGTTTATTTGGGTAATCGATACATTTCATACTTTAGTTTTTAAAGCCAAGTTTTGGTATTCCTTTTTTCGATGTGGGTTTCTATTAAAGAAACTTTTGAATAGTAAACTATTTATAACCCCGACGAATTTCGTGGGCGAAATTCATTTTAAGGGGGGTAGAATGTAACAGCCCGAAATTTTATGAAAACTATTCTTTTTAATTTTAGTAATGTCTTGTGTTGTACGCTACACCAAAAGGAGCTTTCACAACACGCATCCTTGACTTGCCTTTCATTACACGCAATCATAACCTTCCTCAATAGCGTGTGTAGTACGCAATACTGAGTTTCACGAAACAACGATATGCTATTAAAATATTATTAAAACTAGCCGTTATGAATAGTAATAACCACTTTTTAAAATTTTAGAAATTTTAGCTCTCAAAGTGGACTTCATTTTTTAATTCGGAGTACCGAATTTAGCCTAAGATGAAATTTTGGTACTTTTCGGATAACTTTCATATTCTGATGAATAGTGAAAATTACTAAATTATAATTAAAATCAACTTTTTTAATCGAAATAATTAATAGTGATAAATTATTAATTTGAGTGGTTTTAAAGTTTAATTAGAATTTATTTTTACAATATAATACAATGTTGGTCATTGGATGTAATTTCACATTTAAACCAGACATAAACAAGTGTCAATCTTTTGATTGATATTGTTTCTTAAAAACACGCTATTTGTTTTAACAGCCGGATTTAATTATAAAATTAATTAATGCAAATTCTATGTTATGAATTTGGTAAAATAGACTTCATTTTTGAATTCGGAATATGAAATATAGCTTAGGATGAAATTTTGGAATTG
Source organism: Viscum album (assembly GCA_963277665.1). NCBI lineage: Eukaryota > Viridiplantae > Streptophyta > Magnoliopsida > Santalales > Viscaceae > Viscum > Viscum album. The sequence continues at coordinate 1,084,315,213 of OY728156.1, forward strand.
TTCTGAAAAACATCAATTTTTTATGAATAGTGAAACTACTAAGTGGTAGTTAAAAAAACTGAATTTTTCATAAAACTTAATTTTACCGCTTCTGTGAATGGAATTTAAAAAATCGGAGAGACACGGTTGATGTCAGTAAGTAAAATGTGGTTCAATGAGATGAAAATAATTTTTGGTGAATAGTAACTTTTTACTTTTATTTACCACGGTTAAAATTAAATAGGGTAATTAAGGGTAAGAATGATATTAATATTACCCTAACACATGTCCTAATTCTATTGGACAATTGAATCTCGACCAAAAACAACCTTAAGTGTAAAATATTATCATTTAGGCCCACTAGGATTAGATTAGGACATTTATTATTATTTAATTCAAAGAAGAGTTGAAAGAGTTAAAATCAAAGTATATTCACTAAAACATTTTTAATATAAGGTTGTACATAAGATAAATTAGATTTTAAATATTCATTAGGAAGCTAAAAATATTTCCTACATGATGGTAGTTTATTTGTAATTTTTAGACATCAAATAATTTAATTTATTTATGACACAATGATGATGCAGTAATTATCTTATTAATGAAATATTGACATAATTGATATTCTAAATACCAAAATAAATGTAATTTAAGACTTTTTATGAATTCAACTAATTTTATAGGTTACTATGATATATTAGTGTTGATTTAATCAACTTGGTTCGAACATATAATTCTGTTATGACTTTCACAAAAATCATATATCAAATACTGTTAAAATTGACACAAACTAGTTTTTAAATCAAATATTATATTATTAATTGTTATTGTATTCCTAAAAATCTAAGGTTAGGCCAAATTACTTAGATAAGGATATATATATTAATAAAAAACAATTTGGGTTTCGTTTGGCATGTTATAGAAAGTGTATTAACCATATAGTGAAAGAAAACAAAAAGACACGGTAAAAGTTAAATTATTTAACTTAGAGTTAAATCTAATTGATAATGTTAAAATAATACCCTAAACTTGTCTAAATCCTATTGGTTGATATGATTTCGACCCATCCCCACTTTAGCTTCGAAATAAGACCCTTTGGAACCATTATAAACCGATTTTTACTTTAATATAAAATAATATTTTGAGATATTCCTAAGGTGCCCCTCTCCTCCCTTATATAATGGAACCTCCTCCCCCTCCTCCTCACACCAATTTGAGCACTCAAGCTCGGCCAACCCCTGCCATTTTCTCCTATCCACTTCCCTATAATAATCCTAGAGGTCCTGGTATTCTTCAAAGACCAATCTTAGTTTCCTAAGTGGAGGATTCAAAGAGGCGTTCCAAAGAAGAGGAGCTTCGGACACGTACAAAGCAAATCGGACCTAAGGTAAGGGAAATATCACAATCTCATTTTTATCCGAGATTGTATATTCATAAGTATTTATTGGGGTGTATTTTATCATCCAAATCCATGTTTCATCAATATGTAATATTATTTCCATCCACCTACAATTGTTTAAATCCATTTTTACCCTTCGGTGAGTTTTTAGTAATATGTATGAAAGGAATCTTTTGTCATTTTTCAAACGAGGTACTTTTTGACATTTCCGACAAAAGTTCGAAGAATGTTTTTTTTAACTTATACGGCATGAATGGATTTTTAAACATTATTTCCAAGAAGTTTCCTTTACAAGTTTTCACGTTTATTTTTAATCAACTTCTTTTAGTTTAAAATTGTATGACATGTTAAGAAAGAAAAAGTGTTTTTGAAGTAGAAAGGATATTTTCCTCAAGAATGGAGTTCAAGTATTTTATCAAAATTATTTTCCATCTAAGATAATAAAAGGGTTCTGTTTTTATCCCTATTATTACATGGATTTGATTATGTTGCGATGGAAATATTTTAATGAATTCATTTATCTTATATGAATTGTTTTATGATGTCATGTTGTTTAAGAATCCCATTTTTATTACATGGGTTACGCTATGATGTATGGTTTATGATTATGTGGCACACATAAGAAAGGATTCATTATAAGATGGGTGGGACCTATATATCCCTCCAATTCATTGGGTAAATATTTTATATCTCATGAGATAGACATGGTTGGAACGGTAGGTTATACCGGTTTAGTGAAACAGGACTGGAACGAGGGTGACTCGGTTAAGAAAGGGACTTTGTCCACTAAGATAGTCTTGGGAATGAGTCATGACTAACAAGAAATGATTTTCCATGATTATGTGTGCATGCCACAATGCTTCAAGTTTCATGTTATGATTATGGGGATCTCATTTTCACTTCTATGATTTGTTCCATGTTAAGATATTATGATCTCTTTTGCAGGTTATGATTTTCAAAAAGATATGATATGATTTTTATTTCCTTTATTTTCCCTTGATGATCATTTGAGCTCACCCTTTTATGTGTTCTTTTCCCCAGGATATAAAGAAAGTTTTTTTGTAAAAAAAAGGGAAGATCTTTATGGGAGATATTGAAGATCTTTCACCATGATTAGAAGATTACGTTCCGAGTTTCCAAAGACACTAAACTATTACGATCCTTGTGTGTGTGTTTTTGTTATGTACCAAGTATTCTGCAAAAGTAATGTAATGTCCATGTACGTCAAGCTTCGGGCCCCTACATCCATTCCCCATGTATTATGTTTTTTTTGTCTAGCAGGGTTATAGTTATAATGGAAAATAAAGGAGACGATGTAGATTTTTAATGAACCAGTTTTTTATTTTTACAGTATTCTAATGGAACTAAACTATTATGGTCCCTTTTGAGATTGTATAATGTAATGAATATTCATCTAAAAATATATAATATCTATTAATATCAAGATTCATATATTATAGTACCCATTATTTTATTCAATATATCTGGTACTTATATTATGGGTATTGACATTCCTAATTGATGATCCTTCTTTCAATGGGTTTAAGTTTTAAAAGTTACTAATTGGTAAAAATATATTAATTTTCTTTCTTTAGGTCACATTTTTTATTATACAACAAAATTATTTTTAGGGTGCATATACTGCCATTTTACATTCCATAACATGAATCTCAATATTTTCATGATATTAAATTCATAATTTAATTTACATTACTTTCATGTAGATCATGATCTCATGATACCATGTTATAAGATTTTTTTGAGGTAATGTCATTGAGTATTGAGATTTCTTATGTTTATACTTCCTTAGATGCAATATTTTTATCCATATCTACAGTAAATTTATAAGAATCCCTCTCCCTTTTTATTTCATGATATAATAATTTATTGGTATCATTTACTACTCTTTGATACATCAGATAGTTAAGATGGTGGTTTTAGGAATGATCAAAATTACCCTCTATTTAGTTGGAAATCTATGTTTTCTAAAATTAGTTTCCAAGAATATTATATCATTCCCCAAAAATATCTAGAATTCATGTTTACCAATTTATTCTTTTAACATTCTATTAAAGGGAATATTCTTGTCACTTTATATGCTTTTTACTGTATAAATTGAATGTACTTTTGACCTCATACGACATGCACGAATTTAGCCGTCTTCATTTGTCCAAAAATCCCATTGATTTTTTTAAAGGAAAATCAATGAGAAAATATTTTTTAAAATATATTTTTCACTAAAAATTGATTCCGAAATGTTTTCTATCTTTTTTTAGATTATTCAAGGAAAATAATTTTCAAAAAGTATTAATCCATTCTTTATATGTATTAATAAAAGTCAAAGAAAGTTTTATCAAAATTTGTACAATATTCATTTATATTTTTTCATGGAAAATTAATTTCAAAAACATTAAAATATTTTTTAAATTTTTTTCAATGTATTTTCAATGAAATAGTATTCCAAACATTTTCATGATTTCGCTAAAATTTTTCATGTGTTATCAATTAACAAAATTAATATTTTTGGAAGATTATTTTAAATGTTTTCTAGGAAACATGTTTTTAAAATGATTTCATCTCTTTATTATATTTTTTCAAGGAATATTCTAAAAAATTATTTTCGAATGGTTTTCCATATTAAATATCATTTTTCAATAAAATAAAGTTATTTTCCTCAATAAATGGCATCAGATAATATTTCCAAATAATTTTTTATCTAAGATGACATCAATTTATGTTACTCATTCCTTTCTATGAAATGATCTAAATGTTACATTCATATCCATTATATAAACAAGTTATGGTTAATTCCATGTCCATTATGAATCCCATATCTCTTTTATGGGTAATATGATTATGAATGATGTTTCTCTTTCACGGGTCATATGCCTTTTATACAATCCTTTTTCACAGGTTATGCTTATGATTAAGTGATTCTGAGACATATCATTTTCCAAGTATTATTAAATGTTATCATGTTTATGATAACCATTTCATTTAATGGTGTTTTATATGGTATCTATAATATTTTGGAACTTTTATGTATGATTTAATTATGTGACGATTGGGACCTACATCTCCCTTCAATATATTGGGTACATATTTATATCTCATGAGATTAAACTGGGAAGGAATGATGGTTACTCAGTTCGGTAGTACAGATCTTGAATAAGGGTTAATAAATTCAATAATTTATAGATGGAATGAGGGTTAATTGGTTTAGTAATACTGGGATGGAATGATGGTCACTCAGTTTAATAATACAGGGCTGGAATAAGGGTAACTTAGGTCTGTAATACAAGGCTAGAGTGAGGGTCCCTAGATTCAGTAATACGGGTTTGGAACTAGGGACACTCTGTTATGTATTACTTGGATGGTATGGAGTTAACCAGTTATGTAATTGATATTGTCCACTAAGATAGTATTTTCAATGATAGATTATATACTATGGAAATATGTATATTCTTATGTGTTTCAATAATTCAATGTCTTACTACTATGTTATGACTTCATGGATTATGTACTTGCTTCCTTTAAATTCATGTCTTATGAATTAACAATATATATTCCATGATTCGTGTATATGAACTTTGATATAAATAACATGATCTTTTATTTTCGTGAACATGTTCTCATACCCTTATACAAATATTAATTCTTACATGTATCCCTTGTTTACCCTTACGGAAAATTTGATCTCTCCCATTTTTATGTTTCCTTCCCTACGTTATGAAGACTTGTATTATAATTTATGTGTTAAAAAATGTACTTGTCGTGAAGATCCATGTGGGAGATTATTATCTCTCTTATGTACCAGTGTATATGTATCTATTTTTCCAATGTAATTGAACCAACTATGTTCTTTGGGAACCTTTTTGTATAATGTTTACACAGTCCACAAAAGTTATGTAACATCTATGTTTGTAAAGAGGAGGTGGCTTCAGTTGGTATATGAGAATAGGTATAGTTAAACTTTGTAAGATCGTATTAGAAAACATTAATGAGATCTATATGTTTTTTTCTAAGTATATGTCTAGGTAAGTCTCCAAGGATAAGTATATGGATAAGTTAAAATTTTGGAAAATGTCTTGGAATTATGGTAATTGATACAGTGACTGGTTTACTAGAAATATATCCATGTTTGGATACTTATTTTGGATATGGGGCTGGCACAAATATACATAGGATTATAACTCTGACAAAATGTTTTGGACTTGATTCATGGCTATCTGGTACATGAAAATGGGCCTTACTGCACACCTGGTTTGACACTCCCAGGGGAAATGATTTTGGAATTCACAAACTATTCATGAACCATCCTGAATAATTTAGATATGATTTTTCTATTAATAACCATGGACCAACCCAATGATTCAAGGATTATAGAAGGGGTCATAATTTATACATATTATAGGTAATTCTTTTAATGACTATGTGGTTTTCTTTTAGGATAAGTAATTCTCACAATATGCTTCTTGTCATTGTCAATGTAGGGAACCAGAAGGTACTGGATTAATGATGAATGTGATGTGGGATTCTATGGTGAGCATTCATGTGGGATGATCATTTTTGTGAATGATTTTCTGATAATTCCTAATCCGTTTTCACATAACATGATTGACAATGTTTCACTTAAACAACTCTCAGACTCACCATGCATGAAAAAGAAGGAGTTTGCTGGGAGTCTGGGTAATAGAGACCATGAATGAAAGAATATTAGGTTACGTTTTTGTAATGAATTTGGAAATAATCACCTATGTGAATGTCTTCAAGGTAAAAGAATTTGTTTTGAATATCAAAAATAAGGACACAAAGAAAGTGGTTCCAAGGGAAAATGATGTGTTCAGTTAACAAAATGGATGGAAATTTTATCCTTCATACATCTTCTTCGAAATTTATGTGTTTTGTAATTTTAATAAATGATAACTATGAAATAAAAATTCCCAAGAGGAAAGTTATTAAAGAGAAACATGAAGGTGTTGTGAGTAAATGTTACATTATTGATGATGAAGAGACTATAAATGAAATGTGATGAAAAAAAGTATTCTGTAATGTAAAGAGGTTTCATTTTCTAATGGATTAAGGATGAAGTAATAGAAGTATTTATATATATTGATTCCCAAATTATAAAAGGAGAATTATGTATAGATTATTTGTTTTACGTTATATGGATTTACAAGATTATATTTAATGGTAATATAGGTCTAGAAAGGGTGTCTCATGAATGTCAACATTTTGACTAAGGTAAGGTAACCCCTAACATGTTCTTTATATTAAGATAATGTTTTTTTGATAACGATACATGGGATATGAATAAGTAAGTTAGATAGTATTGATAACCTTGTAACTATGTGAGTACTTGTTTATAGATGGACTATGCTTACACAAATGAAGTTTCCAACATTTTTGTATTTAAGGAGTAAGTCCAAAATTCTTTGCAATGAGGTAGCATGCATGTTTTTCAAAAGGATTTATGGTAATTCCAGTTTCTACCATGATTCAAGAGAATATATGATGAGGGTACTCACTTTATTTGAATGTGAAAACCATGGGATACTTTGTGATATAAATGTGAATCAATTTTAATCTAATATAGTGACTCTATATCTATGGTTTAAGATTTTTTTCATTCTACTGGGTTACAAGGTGAACCATTCATGATAAGATAAAGTTAAACATTAGAAGAATTATTTTGGGAAATTTGTTTTTTTTGAAAACCATGATTAAAATGTTTACTATTTACTAATATTATTTTAATGATATCTATATGATATATTTAATTGGTGTGGTTTATAAAAAAGGACATCATGAATGTGAGGTGATAACCAATAAAGCCTGCTAAGGCTGCAGGTCATGATATGATGACCAAAGGATGATAAGGGTTTCATGCCTCCCATTGGAGTATGTGATGTACTGGTTAATTTGTATTTATTTTTAATGAATAAATATTTATTATAAATTATAAGTGTTAATTTTATTTTTATATGTTAATGCATATTGTTTTTTTAAAGAAAAATATTTATATTTTTTATTCTTTTTGGGCCTTATGATATAGCATTAGCATATTTTAATTATTTATTCATCAATGTTAATTTATATACATTAATTCCATAATGAAATGGATGTATTATAAATTTTTAATGAAAAATCCTAGAATGAAATTTTTGTTATATAATTTTATTCAGAATAACTCAATTTTCTGATAGTGATCAAAAAAATTGATGTCCTAATACATTAATTTTCATTCAGTTGACGACCCTCTTAATCATCATATTTTTATGAATTTGAAGCCTCTAAATTTTCTTCGATTATTCACTTTTTTTTAATTTATGAACTCAATCCCTCCATATAAATATTTACGTGGTTCCTCCCTTTCCAATCATCACTCCCGTCATATGTTCTTCTATGTGGAAACCCAGTTATATTGTTCTTTGCGTAACAGTTATGTTTTCAAATTTCCGGTTCTAAGGGATATTTTAGTATCCATTTTTTATGTGGGATACTATAAATGAAACATTCCTAAATTAACAATTTATTATCCAGACGAATATCTTGGGAAAAATTTATTATAATGGGGTATAATGTAACACCGTTAGATTTTGAGAATAATTTTTTTTGAATTAATTAAAATTTTAAATATTTTTCATTTGAAATGTAAGAAATAAAATTATATATATATATATATATATATTAAAAAACTATGTAAAACATTTCTTTCCCATACAATACAAACTTAGATGGGTCTACAAGTAACACTGACATGGTGTACGATGCACACATCACTAATCTTCTATGAAACATAACTATTCATTTTTTTATTTAAAAAATTTAATTATAACATATCCATTAAAAATAGTAATAAGAGTTTTTCTAATATTATTTCTTTACATAAATAAAAAATATCTATAACGAAATATAATATTTTTGGTAATGTTATTTTATGCTTCAAACATCGTTTTCTTGAATAAACTGCTTCTAATAATGAATGTAATTTTAGAAGAATATAAAAAATAGAATTTTTTAATATTTAATTCATTTTTAAATTCATTACATCTAAATTACCTTCCGTTGCGTTTTTGGGATTTTTCTGAGAAATATCATTTTTTGATTAATAGTAAAAACCTACTTTTTAGTTAAAAATTCATTTTTTCTAATGAATTATTAATGATAAATGATAATATAAATTTGATTTAAGATAAATTAATATAAATATTATGTCTAATAGTACAATTAAATAAATTATAATCAATTCTATGAAGATACTAAATATAAAATCTTAAAAAATCATTGGACCTTTTCATACCTTTAAACACCATTATTTCATCTCGTTCCTGGGATTAGCACTAATAATAATTTTTCTCTTCTATGATCGTAATTTCACAAATATGTGAAAAAAATTGTATTTAGTATAATATTATGATTATAATAAGTCCATTTCAAGTTTTGGACAAAATGAATAGAAAAAATTATTAAAATTAATTACAACAATTAATGCCAAATTAAGCATAATTAATGATAAAACCATAAAATTAAGGGCCTAATGACATAGAAACATGAACAACACCCATTTTATTTCCAGATTTATTAAATTAACCCACCATTAATTATGTTTTTGTTTTGGTAAGATATTTTTTATGTATGAACATGTGCATATCTAATTTGTTTCTAAAAATTCTTTGTGAGTCCTTTTCCATCCCAACAAAAGGCCACCACCTCTACCCATTCCTCACACCTCTCATGTATCCTAAGGTCAGCCATGAACTGAGAAAATTTACTCCCAAAAACCCTACCTTATATTTTTATTCATCCCTTTTGTAAGAAACCCTCTCAAGGAAACCATTTGGCACCAACAGAAAAAAGTTAACCGATTTAGAGGTAACGTCTTCTTTCATGATCATTTTCTTTTTTCCTTCTACACCCCCTATAATATATTTATTAAATTTTTGTGTGAAAAATGATAGTATAATAATTATTCATGGATATTTATATTTAATTTTTCTGACCGACACTTACACACACCTATATCTAATTTATGTTAACATATTGTTTCTGTGTCTGGAGAACTACAGGCTCACGAAACTTTGACAGTTCATTTCTCATTTACCACCAATCATGGAGTCCATTATAATATAAATTATATTTATATATGTTATATATTATATTTATTATATGTTAAATATTATTTATTTCTTTTTAAAACACATCTTTTTACCTTTCAGTTGGTGTTAATATGATAATCTCGTTTAAAGAAGGGTGGATTACCGCCCCCTCAAAGCAATGTGTTTCATTCAAAAAACAAATAGAATGTATTAAAGGTGGAATTAATGAATTTTTAGGATATATATTATATATTAATGATACATTAATAATTATATATATATATTTCATTTATATACATTCTTTTAAAACAGAAATAAAAACAAAAAATAATGTTCATGTGTACGTTTGGCTTACTGTCTCCATGGATGGTGTATTCGATTAGGGAATTAATTATACCGTATATAATTAAATCATAATTGTACTGGATAAACCTGATATTTATATCATGTTATACATTTTGGAATTTTTATATAAGTATGAGGATCAATGATATAACAAATTAAGACACATGTCAAGTACAAAGTGAATATTATCCGGAGTGAAACTTTAATATAGGATCGTTAACAAGTGAGTAATATATGGTCATAATAAAGGAATATATTGTAATATATAGAGAATTTTATTATATAAAAGATATATAATAAAATTATATTTATTATATTGGAAGCTTTTACAAGTATAAAGAGAGTCAATATAGAAGTTAATGTGATTTCTTCTAACTGTTAATTTTTATGAGATACAAGCTATGATCGCCACTCATTCCTATTTTTTGGTGTATCTACTACATGTTATAGTATTATATGTTTCTTTCAACTAAATAAATGGGTATTAAAATCCTATTTTTATGATCTTCCTTTCAAGAGGTTTATTATTCCTTTGATACAAAATTGGTAAAAAACATTTCTCTCAATCTACCTTTTTACCACTCATGTTTTGTTATGCACCGAATATCTTTTTCAAGTTTAATATAATACCATTTTAGATGAAATATATTGAATTGAAATTTTTTAATGATATTATATACATCATTTAATAACCTTTCCTTACACGGAGATCATTATCCCAAGATACCATGTTATGAGAGCTTATTGAGGCAATCTCATTACTTTTCAAGAATTATTATGTTTATGCTTCCGTTGATGAAATATTCATACCCATATATCAATAATATTAATTAAAATACTTATAATTTATTTCATCATGATATACTCATGTATTGGTAACATTTTCTACTCTTTCGTATATAAGATAGATAATAAAGTGGTATTAAGAAAGCCCAAACTTACCCTATATTCTGTCTAAAAGCATTGATTTCTAAAAATAGTTTTAATGAATATTATATAATTCCTCAATAATATTTAAATCAATATTTTTACCATTATTTACTTTTAACATTCTATTAAAGGAAATATTATTGCCTCTTTCTAAAAATTCCCTTTTCTATCCTTTTTACCATGCAACATGAATTCCTTTTTAACCTCGTACGACATGAAAAAATTTACCTGCCATCATTTCTCTAAAGCTCTCTTTGAATTATTTTCAAAATGTTAATCTTTAAGATATTTTTTTAAAAAAAAATTAATGAAAAAAAGTAAATTTTTTTTGACTTCTTTTACATGTTTGGAGGAATATAATTTTCTAAACATTTTGAATCATTATTTATATGTTGTATCAATATTTTTGAAGAAATAGTATTCAAAACGTTTTAGATATTTTTATATGTTTTCCTAGAAATTTATTTAAATAAATGTATTAAATATTTAATTATATGTTTTCAATGTATTTTGAATGAAATGGGTTTATATAAACATTCAATAATTCCTTAATATTTTTCCATTACTTTCAAAGAAAAATGATTTAAAAATGATTAGAAGTATATTTTAATGGTTATCAAGGAAAAATTATTTCGAAATGATTTCATGTCTTCAATATAACTTTTCATGGTATATCCTAATAAAATTATTTTCAAATCATTTTATATATTAAAAATAGTTTTTCAAATATGAAAGAATATTTTCTACAAAAAAAATTTATAGTATATTTGAAAATTATTTTCCATCTAAGATGAAAGCTATTGATGTTACTGATGCCTTTTTAGGAAATGATCTAAATGTCCCATTCATATCATTTATATGAAAGTGTTACAATTAATTCCATGGAATTTATGAAACCCATTTATACTTCATACCTAATATGTTTATGAAACATTTTTCTCTTTCCTGATTTATATGATTCTGAAACTCGCTTCTTTTAATGGGTTATGTTTATGATAATTTTATTGTTAAACATGTCTCTTTACATAGGTTATGATATTTTTTCATGTTTATGATATCAATTTAATTTCATGGGCTATGATATGGTTATTTATGATCTTCTAAAACATGTATAAATGATATCATTATGTGATGTGTGGGACCTATATCTCCCTCCAATGAATTGGATAAATATTTATATCACATGATATTAAACATGGATGTAATTATTGTTTTTTGGTTTAGTAATACTAGTCTAGAATGAGGGTCACTGAGTTCATTAATACATGGCTATAATGAGGGTTACTCGGTTCAGTAACAAATGTCTAGAATTAGGGTTACTTGGTTCATTAATACATGGATGGAATGAGGTTTACTCAATTGAGTAATACAGTGTTGTAATGAGGGTCACTCAGTTCAGTGATATTGGGCTGGAATGAGAGTCACTTGGTTCAGTAATACATAGTTGTAATGCGGTTTAGGTAGTTTATTAAAGCAATTTTTCCACTAATATGGTCATGTAATTGATGCCTTTTCAACTATGGAAATCAATATATATTTATGTGTTTCCATAACTCCATGTCATACTCCGTTTTATGCTTTTAGGGATTATCCCACTTACATTCTTTTGATTCATGTCTTATAAACAACCATGATTTATTCCATGATTTAGGAATATAAACTTTGATATAAAAGTATGATCTTATATTTTCATGATCATGTTTTTATTCCCATATACTCATGTTTATGCTTTCATATCCAACATATTGACCCTTATTGAGCATTGGATCTCACACCTTTTATGTTTCCCTACCCTTATTAGGAATATATTTATTATGTTTGATGTCTCTTAGAAGTGTTTTAGTGATAAAGATCCTAGTGAGAGATAATATTTCTCACTAATGTGATAGTGTTTATGTTTCCATGTTTCCAATGTTAGTATAATAGCTACTGTATTTTGGCATCTTTTTGCATGATGTTAATGTATTCCAAAAATGTTATGCAATGTCTATGTTTGTAAAGCATGGGATTCTTTAATTGGTATAATTGAAAAGGTATATTTAACCATTGGAATCATGGATGATAAAACATTATTAAAATCCCTTGGTTTATCTATAATTATTTGTGTAGGTATGTATCTATGGTTAATTATAACGATGAGTTAACGTTTAGGAAAATGTCCATGAATTTTCACAAAGGGTCGAGTGAGTGATTTCCTAGTGATACATTCTTCTCTGGATATTACAAATGGTCATTTCTCTAGAACAAATGTACCTAGGGGTAACAAATCCAACAATATGTTCTAATCCTGACATGGGATAATTTGGTAAAAAACAATGCTCCTAGAAACACAGCTGTTTAGAAACTCTCGGGGGATATGATTGGGAATTCACTAAATCATCATGAATAATTATTAATGATTTAGATATAATATATCTATGAGAACCCTAGGATTCCCACATGGTGTTATAGGTTATTTAATCTTTCATGATTAAGTCATCCTATAAGTAATTATTTTCATGATTATTTGGTTTTCTGTTATGAAAAGTAATGCTCACATAAGGATTTTGGTTTTAGTCAATGTTAGGAACCAGAAGGAACTGATTAAATATTTATTGTGGTGGAATATTTTTTTATCATTATTCAAGTGGGATGATAAATTAAGTGAGAAAGTTCATGATAATTCCTAATCAGTTTTGTTGGAGCATGATTAAAAATGATTAACCTAACAAACTCTCAGAATCATCGAGGAAGATAATAAAGGAGTTCACTGAGAGTTCTGGTAAGGAAGACCATGAAGGAAAGAAGATTCATGTTCCATTGTGGAAATATTGTGGAAATAATCACACAAGTGAATGTCTTAGATGAACTAGGATGTGGTTTTAATTTGGGAAATAAGGAAACAAATAATGTTACTTCATGGTAAATATGTGGAGTTTTTTTAAAGTAAGGAATGAGAATTTTGTCCTCCCTAAGTCGTCATCGAAAGTTATGTGATTTATGTGTTGAATAAATGGTCGTTATAAAAAACAATGTCTCAAGAGGAATGTTCCTAAAGAGAATATCCATGGGGGTGTCATTAATGGTTACAAAACAAATTATGAAGGGGCAACTGATGAAATGTGAAGAAAAAAAGTATAGTGTAGTAGGATGAGGTAGCATTGTTTATAAAATAAAGATGAAGTAATCGATGGATTTATGTATATTTATTCCCAAATTATTAATGGTGAATTATGTATGTATTGTCCGATGTTGTTTTTAATAAGGATTAACAGGAATATGCTGAAGGATCACGATGGACTAGAATGGTTATCACATGAGTGTTAACATTTTGTCTAATTGAAGGTAACCCCTAACATGTTATTTTTGTTAAGATAATGATGTATGGATAATGATATGTGTAATATGAATAAGTAAATTGGACTATACTAATTACCATGGAACTATGTTAAAACCTATTTATAGGTGTTTTATGCTACCACCAATGATGGTTACAATAGTATTTTATTTATGGAGTAAATCCAATATACAATGAAATGAGGAAGCATGCATGTTTTCCAAAATGATTTAAGGTAATTAATGTTTTTAACATGTTTCCAGAAAATAAATGACGAGATTATTCATATGTTTGGAATGTGTCATCCAAGATATAATTTGTAATATATAGGGGAATCAATGTTAATATGATTTTGTGAATATCTTTCTATGGTTTTGGAGTTTCATCTTCCTGAAGGGTTACAAGGATAATCATTCATGAAAAGTTAATGTTATACATTAGAGGAATTATTTGTGCATTTAGTTTATGTAAAAAATATTAATTAATGTCATATTCATTGATTAACCTTATTTCAGGAATATATTTATAATATATTATATTAGAACATTTTAAAAAAAGGACATCATATATCTCAGGTGACAACTAATGAAGTCCCAAAAGCCTGTGGGTCTTGAACCCATGACTGATGGATGATAAGGGATTCACTCCTACTAATGGCATACATGATGACATTGTTAATGTCTACTTTTTTTATTGAATAAATATTTATGAATAAATATTTGTGATTATTGTATTTTTTATATATTAAGGCTTTTTGTTTTTTAGAGACATATATATATATTTTTATTCCCTATGGGCCTCAAGATCCATTAAAAGCCTATTTTACTACTTTAATCATAAATTTTTATTTTTAGATATTAATTACATGAGGTAAGGGATCTATTATAAATTTTTCAATGTATATCCCATAAATGAAATTTTTTTTACATGAATTTATCATGAATTACTCAGTGTTCTGGAAGTGATCCAAAAAATTATTAATCTAATACCTTGATTTTTGTTGATCTATGGACTTTTAAAAAATAATAGATTCATGACTTTTAGTTCATCAACATTACTTTTATCATTAATTTGTTTGTAATTTATAACATTAATCAATCCCTATAAATATTTGTTCTATTCATCCATGTCCAATCATCACTCCCTTCCTATGTTCTTTTTTGTGGTAACCAGGTTATATGTTGCATTGAGTAATCGTTATGGCTTCAAATTTAACTTATTAAGGGAATCTTAAGTATACATTTTTATGATATGGGTTATTATGAATGAAATTTTCAAGAATAATACATTCGATAACATAAATAAATTTTGAGGGTGAAATTCATTTTAAGGGGGTAGAATGTTAAATAGTGGGATTTTTAGAATTATTTTCTTCCCATTCATTTCACTTATCTATATTTTCCATTTGACCTGACACTGGATATAGTTATATATAAATATATATAAATACTTTAAAACACTAATTAAAACATTCATTTCACAAGCAATACCAACATCACTTGCGCTACAAGCAACACTAACGTGGCGTACGATGCACACACCACTGAGCTTCTACGAAATATCACTTTTTATTATTTTAATTATATAAATAAGATAATTATAACCTAGGTATTAAAAATAGTAAAAAATAATTTTCAAATATTACTGTTTTATATAAAAAAAGATACCAATAATGAAATATAATATTTTTGGTAACGTCTATTTTATGATTAAAAAAATCGTTTTCTTGAATAAACTTCTTCTAATAATAAAAGTAATTTTAAACACAATAATAAATTTATTTTTATAGACTAACCTTCATTTTTGAATTTATAATGTAGAAATTATCTTAAGGTGAATTTTTCATAGTCCCTTGAAATGTGTGTTCTTGATTTAAGAATCACTATTTCCAGGAAGATTCCATTGGATTTATTCATGGAACTAGAATCTTTAATAGTTCTTTATCCAAAGGGGACATGTTTTCCAAAGTCAGGTGTTCTTTATGTTTTGAAATTTACAATACTTAAGAATATGCATTGGTTGATAGGATCGGTGGATGGATTCATCACACCCTTTTTGGGGGAAATTATTTTCAAATTTGGGACTCTTTCATAATTTAAAATATTTTCATGAATCATTATTAATTCACCAAGTATATCATATGTATCCCTTGGAATTTATAATCACTTATTAACATGTGTATATTTTTTTAATCATCAGTATTCATTCATGGTTCACCATTAATGGAAATATCCATATGTATTTGCGGTTTTCCTTCAATGGTATCCTCTAATATACTGCTTAGATATTATTTTCATCATTGATTATTCATGTTTTTAAGCCACTCATTTGGGAACTCTAGATTTTTATTGTCATATTGGGAGTCGAATGATTAGTTTGATTTTGGGATTGTGCCCATATTATAGGTTACCTATGAATCATTATGAAAGGAATTAGAACCCTCATAGTTTGGTGCAATTGAATGGAACACATCATAACTTTTAAGGACATGTGATAAGGACATCTATGCGAAAGAAGCTTAGTATAATCCATAGTGTGGGACATATGCTGAAGAATCCTAAGGAACACAGAAAGGATATGGGTTTTTATCTACAAACAGACCCTATTGGGAATATAGCCCAATGAGAACAGGGTTGATTTGAAGTGTTTGGATTGAACCTCAAATATGCTTCCTACATATCCCATATAGATGGGAATCAAAGAATGGGTAGTTTGGTAAATCCCATAGGATATTATAGTCATTTAGACAGAATAATTTCAGATTACTTCCGGAAAAGGATTACTTGGTGATTTGATGATGGAATTTGGGGCTTATTCCTAAAGAGGATTCCAAAATTAGGCAAAATATGGTAGGATTTGTGAAGATAACCTATAATGAGCTCGGACCCTATGAAGGCTTCCTATGTATCCCAATTAGGATGGGAATCAGAGTTCCTGTAGTTCATTCAATTGTGAAAATGTTGTGATCAAGAAAAATCTCTATTCTCACGTGTTTCATGCTTAGTGTGAGAAACAAGAGAATGTCAATGATTGAACAAAGGAATTCACACATTCAAAATTTTCCTCCTCCATTAGTAAAAGAGGGAACGTCAACTGTGGAAGAGGTTGATGCGACGATCTCCCCCTCTGTTTTGTTTATATTGGACAAGAGTCCAATATAATAATGAAGGGGTCAAGGTGATGGGATTATAACTAGATGGTTTCCCATTAATTGATCCTGATAAGGGAGGGAGAATTGTATTATTATTTCATGTAAAGGAATATTTGAAGTTTACCTTCCCTACTAGAGACCGGAGGTTCAGGGTCGCCTCTTTGAGAAGGGCGAGGTCAGGACCCAAACCCACCTCCAAACAGGGAACTTCAAAACACTATTTCTAGGAGAAAGGTCTATGTTACTGTAGAAATAAAAATCCACAAACATTCCATGAATCCTAACCCCATTGTAAAACAAATGTGGGAAACCACTGACTGTGGAAGTACAAACCCAAATAGTAGTCACAAAGATGTGTCTTTCTCAAAGGATTGATAAATCAGGAGGTTTTGGTGGAGGTCTCAATAGAATCCCTATCAGAAAAGGGTGCCATTGAAGAATAATCCTTTCCATGAGTGGCTGAGGAAGTCTTGATGGCTAGTAGACTAAATAGAGTGAAGAGAATAAGTGAATAAAAAAGGAGTGCCCAAGTAGAGAAGGGCTCTCAAGTACACATGGGTGACCAGATGTTTCCTTAATCAACGAACAACATATATGGTAGTACTTGGGTGAGATCTTTCTCAATCCCTCATGAGTATTAATAGATGATCCAAAAATTGGGGTGATCAAGATCCTGTGAGAGGAATGGGATACATGTAATAATTTCTAACTTGGGGAGGATGGGCGCATTAGGCATGCAAGTGTTACGGTCTTCAAACACTAAAATACTTAAGACCAATGATATTTTATTAAATCCTCTGATCAAGGTGTTGAATAAATACCATGAATGTTTCGGAAGTCTGGGGTGAAGTACTAGGGTGACGAGAGTAACAATTGGGCTTCTAGGAATTTCGTCCCTAGAAATGGGGGCCCCATGGGTCTATTTATAGGCAACTAAGTGACCTTGGGCGAAATGAGTTGGGTGCTCAAATGACTTGTGTTCTAGATAGGAGTGTGAAAGTGGGTTGTGAGACATACTTGGGTGCACAAGTAGGCTACGTGCCACTGGATTTTTGGCTTCACTAAGGTGATTCAAAATTCATGACATTGAAGATCATGATTTTTCTTCAAGTATTTTACCATTTTCGTTCTAAAGGGATTCCCGTTGTCATTTTAAGACTCTATGACTGAATGGAGTGTCAAAAAAATCTACCCCTATAAATTGGATACGAAATGAAATGAGGATCTTATACTGTGGTAATGTAATAAAGAAGAAAAAAAAGGGAAATGGGGTGCGCAAGTATTCAGCACTCAAGTAGACTTGGGCCAAAAGTGTGCAACATGTAAGATTTCTAGTGCACAGGGTGATATTCATCACTTATACATAACGGCTTCACTTTTGCGAAAAGTTTCGCAACTTCCAAATTCCCAGCTCTTAGTGCGCAAGTATTCTATTCAAAAAATTATATTTAACTATGATTCATTTATATGTTTTTTGGTTTCTCTCCATATGTGGGATGTCATTCCTTCACGCCGACTTATTCATGCGCTTCTTAATGCATTTTCCATTCTTTTTTAAAACGCAAAAAATTAATGTACTTTTAAAAGATGATCTCTATCTTATTGCAGAATCAATGGCTCTCAAAATAATTGGAACTACTGATGAGATCTCCAACAAGAGGGTTTATGTCATTATGAATTTCATTGGTCATTATTACTTAGATGTTTTCAAAACCACTCTTCTAGACAAAGAAAAATATTTGAAGACGTATCATTTCATCTTTCATCGGAGCACCAATTGGCCATTGTATTGTTATGTCCATTAGCAGGATTCTAACAATCCAAATCCAATGAATTATGTCCCACGGTCTTTGTTTTAGTATTATACCATCTTATCATCAGCCAATGTTTCTTTTGGGGGTTCATTTTATAGTGATGGGATAGAAGAAAAATCTCATATTATGCATTATTACCTGTGTGCTCCATATTTGTAGGCACACACACCTGAGCTGTAGCCACATTGTAATTCATCAATATTTCGATATTATTAGATAGATAAACCAAAAAATTATTACAAAGACACATCTGACAGGTTTCATTTCCATGTATCTCAATGTATATTTATTACCAGTCTGAGACCCCAAAGGAGGTGTAAGGTCAGGAACCTTTGTTATTGCAGCTAAGATGGTAGAGAAAATGATTGTAGGGATAGATACTCTAGTTTTGGCCAATATTCATAAGAGTTTTATACATAATTAAAAAGAAATATCGCCATTTGGAATAAAGGTGTGTTCCATGTTTTTTGGGGATGGATTACTACTATGTTTATAAATTATTTTTTACAAAGTGGAGTACTGATTTTTAGAGGTTCTTTATGATAGTCTGTTGAGACCTTTTTTGGTATTATTCCCTTTTCATTGAATGCTTATGAAAACAATGTTTAATTGAGCATTTATAGGGCATTTAATTTCATTCCTTATGGTAATCCGCCAACAGGGAGATTTATCGGTGAAGGTACTACCAGTTTGGAACTGAGGGAATATATTCTAGCTTGCAGAGATGGTCTGTTGGACACCAGAATCAATGGATAAATCATATGTGAGGCTTATGCTCCTTATAGATTTTCACGTAAATTCAAATTTATAAAATAGAATACTATATCCCCTCCCATGAATGATAGGATAGAGAATCACCCAATGGTTTTCCAATAACTATGGTTATCGACATCTGCAGAGAAGAGAAGGGAAATTTTTAATTTACCCATTGTGGATGGATTAAGAAGATTAACCATCTAGTATGCTGAAAATTGGGTTGCATCATACCCTGATGGGGTATTCAATCATGTCATATTCGAGTGGGGATAAATAGAATTAGTAGGAAATAACCCAACCACATGAAAGATAATTATTCATCATGAGGGTCTGACATGCAAGAATTAGAGAGTGGAGGTGATGATGCTCAAAATTCACCAAAGAGACCTTGCGCTAGAAATAATTCTCCAACTAGAATAAAAAGAACCTCTCTATAAATCGCTACTGAATTCGTGTCAAGGAAATCTAGTTGCCATTATTCTAATGAGTGGCGAGTTCCATATTCTAATCCTTCATCCATGACTGAGGGTGTTGGGATAAAACTCATGTCCAAGGTTGTAAGATCCTCCTCACAAACCTCAGACATAAATTCATAATAAATAAGACTAGAGACAATTCAATCATGGAAGAGTCTATACAATGATGCTGAGACCATGTGGATGGATCTGTGAGAAGGACTACATATTCTAGGAGTAGTGGATTTGCAATTTTATTTTGTCATTCATTTAAAGGATAATCCCAGTGAGGTAAGTACCAACATTCGAGAGATAGAAATGATCATATATGAAATTTATTACTCAATTAATACCACAAAGTATGTACATGATATTATAAAATGTGGTTCCACTGAAGGGATAAATCCTTCAATAGAAGAAGAATGGAATGACTTTGTAGATCCTGAGGATGTAAGTTACGTTTCTTTTTGTATCTTCATCCAATTTGAAAAATGCATTTTTTTACAAACATTATTAATTATGAGAAATTATTTCCCAAAATATGGTTGGTTGAAGAAAATACAATTTATATTCCTTCACCACAATATATTATTAGAGGTACAACACTTGGAACTACCGGATCACCCCGTGAATCAGGAGAAATATCTTCGAGCCGACAGGCCACGGAGGAGGAAATAGTGGGGGAACTAAGATCTCTGATACATGTCTTTATATATGATGATGAATTCCCTCCTAAAAATAAAAATAAGAAAAAGCATTGAATAAATAAAACCATGGTTAAGCGTTTTCTGAGCAGTGGTAATTCTACCTAATAATCGCGACTTGTTGTTTTATTCAGGAAAAAGTGTTTAATCTTTTTAAGATTACAGCGGTGTCCTTTTTTCATCTTTGAAGGAAAAAATTGATTAGATTCAATATCCATATATGGTTATAATGAGAAAACACAAATTCATATAAATCCAGTGGTTTCTTAAGATGCATTGAAGCCAAAGGAACCAACATATGTCCGAAGCACTACTCTGATTCCTGCGATTTGAGGAGAGGAAGCTTCTAGTAAATCAATAATATTTCTTAAAGCATCCAATTAAAAAATATCTAAATTCCATATGTGACACTTTTAGTTTCATCACATGCACCAGAAAATATGGCAACAACTGAAGTTGACCCCATAATTGTTGCTGAAGAATCTACTTGGGGTCACAGGATGCCGGGGGAATGTGGTGAAGTAAACACGCAAAGTGTTACCATGGGTGAGACTATCCTAGGATCTGATATATCATTGGATGAAATGATGAAACATGGAATGTAATTTTAGGAACAATTAGTACATGTTAAAAATAAATAGCTTTAGAATATTTTGAAATTTTTTATATAGAATCAACAGTATGTGAGATCTCATTATTCGTCCTGTTAATCTTACTATGATTAACCTACAAACTATGGTTGATTGAAAAAAGCAGTTCAATCTAAAGATAATTCTTCCAAAACAATACATGAAGGATGTGTTGATATTAATTTCAACCCTACCATTGTGAATACATTGGCTCATGTGAATCTTGAAGAAGTAGGTCTTCCTGAGATTCACTCTGAAAATCCGGATCACATTAATGATATCACTCCTCAACTAGAGATATCAAATAAAATTGTTGAAACTGGGAATGTTGGACATGATTCATCTCAATATGATGACCTAATTCTAGGTAATAGATACTAATATTGTGATTACATTCACTTTTATTGTCTCTTAAATATAACCATGGTACTTTATTTACCATACATGGATATCATCTTCAATGGCTAGGTCTGGAGGTGAAGCCTCTACATCTGCCCAAATTTCATTTAAAGGTAGAGCAACCATTTTCCAAGAAGGAATAGAGAAAGGCACTTATTTAAGTGCATTAGTCATGGAATATACCCCTTCTTATAATAGTTATTCTCAATCATACCCAAAACTGCAGATGGATCTTCATCTAGCTGATCACAAAGCATGGAAAAATATTTGGAAGATAATATCCGAGGTGCCCCTTGAGGAACTGATTTAAAGAATTCCAAGAATTTCTTCTCTGATTATCATTCTAGGATTTGGTGGTTTTGAATACAGTGAAATTCATACAATGGTGAAAGAGATTATATGAAGGAGGGAGCAAGATCAAAAGCTTCAACAACACTTGATAGAAGCCAAACTGTCTATCAAAATTGAAGTGTTCCAAGAAGCACTGTTCCAGGCTTAGGCTAATCATAATTAAAATTTAAAGGGAATGATTCCAACAATTAAAGAAAAGAGTATTCACAAATTGAACCATCAACATGAGTTATATATCATTATAGGGGAGCTTGACCAGCTTCATAGCTCATTAGGATAAGTCTAGAAGGATGGTGCAAAATCCATCATAGATGATAAAAAAGTACATCATCATGCTGAAGAGATCGAGGCTAGTTAGAGAAAAAAACTCCAAAAAGAAGTTGATGGGGCTCAAGAAGCTTTTGAAAAAATGCATAATTACATAGAAATGCTTTTTTAAATTATTTTAATAGAGATATTCCAATTTGTGGATGCTTCTCGGTAATGATTATCATAACTGAAAAGTATATTGTATTTAATCATTTTTGTATTCAATTTTGTTAATTGCTTTTGTTTTACCTAGGCTATTGGTCCATTAAGCATAATAGGTTAATATTTAGGGCCGAAATAGATTTGATCATAAACATTGAATTAGATCCCAAACTAATCTTTGGGGATAATAATTGCTTTAATATTCATTAAATATTTCCATGGGGAATCTTGAGTCATTACTTTTATGGTCACATAATTTAAAAAATGTATCATCAAAAGGTGAGTATCTACCATGAACGAAGTTAACATTACATGAAAAACTAGTTATGGGTGCTTTATTATGAAGAGCCAACTAGGGCACATACTGCATAGCCAAATAATGGCATCTTTTGACTGACAGACCAGTTAGGTGAAAAACTTATGACAGGCTGCCTAATGGAACATGATTCATAGTCAAGAAAAAAGAGTTCATTGATGTTTAACATTTTTCTATTTATTGATAATGGAAAAATAATATTTGGATGACTCATGACCACAGTATGTGGTTTTTCCTAGTAATGGAAATTTAAAAATTAAAAAGGTCTATTTTAGATCAATATATTTCATGAATAAGAAATACATTTATATAAAAATTTGGTGTATGAGTAGTGGTTATGATTTATCAGAAAGAGGAATTTTTTACAACATATTGTTCAGTTTTTATGTTATGCAGTATATATATTGCATTGGGTAGTTTATAGTCTTGTAGTGAGGATGTTGTATTGTGACGTTTAAAGTATTGCGGTGAGGACATTGTACTGTGATTTTTATAGTCTTTTAGTGAGGAAATTTTGTGGATTTAATTTATTATCATTATCTTTGTAACACCCCAAACATCCATGGTACGCTTCTCTTCGAATAATTTGATAGTGTGTGTTGTACGCAACACCGAGTTCTAACACACCATAACCAATCAAACTAGCCGTTATGAATAGTAATACCTACTTTTTGAAATTATATATATTTTATATTTCAAAATGGACTTCATTTTTGGATTTGGAATATCGAATTTAGCCTAAGATGAAATTTTGGTACTTTTCGGATAACTTTAATATTATGATGAATAGTGAAAATTAATAAATTTTAATTAAAAAGAACTTTTTAAATCAAAATAATTAATAGTGATAAGTTATGAATTTGAGTGGTTTTAAAGTATATTTAGAATATATTTTTACCATTTAATACAATTTTGGTCATTGGAAATAATTTTACAATTATACCGGACATAAACAAGTGTCAATCTTTTGATAGTTATTATCTCTTAAAAACACGCCTTTTGTTTTAACAACGGGAATTAATTTTGAATTAATTTCTGCCACTTCTGTGTTTTGAATTTGGAAAAATGGATTCCATATTTGGAATCAGGATGTTAAAATTGTTTAAATAGGTAACTTTTATTTTTAGACATTTTGAATAATTACTTCGGTAAATATTTTATTTACCATGGTTAAGGGTAAATCCGGTAAATAAGGGTTAAAAATAATATAATAATAATACTAAATTACCCTAAAACGTGTCCTAACCTTAGTGGTGGACACATGTTAGACCTTGGGAATCTTTGGGTCGATTTTTGGACCCCATGGTTCCAGTTTTAAGTGATAGGGACACTTTATTTTAGTTAAGTTAACATGAATACAAAAATGACAAAGCATATATCTTTCAGAAGAACAATTTTTCATAGGGTTATCTATATTTGATGTTCGACTATAAATATTCATTATAAAACTAAAAAGATTTCATACATAATTATATTTTATTTATAATTTTTAGACATTAAATAATTTAATTTATTTATGACACAATGATGATGTAGTTTTTACCATAATAGTGAAAAATTAAACTAATTGATATTATAAACACCCAAATAAATATAATTTGAGACTTTTAATGAATTACACCAATTTTCTAGAGTAATATGACATATTAGGATTGATTTAATCTACTTTTTTCGATGTAATAATTCTGTTATAAGTTTCACGAAAATCAACTATTGAATAGTGTCAAAATTGACATAAAAGAGTTTTTAAAACAAATATTATATTATTAATTGATATTAAAATCCTAAAAATCTAAGGATCGTCCAAAAGACTTATATCATGATATTTGTATCATTAATGGACCTCTTGGGGGTCGCTTGGATGTATATAGTATGTTTATTAACTATATAATATAAAAATACAAAGTGACATGATAAATGTCAAACTAATTAACTTAGAGTTAATACTTAAATATTATGTTAATATAGTAACCCAAACCTGTCAAAATTCTATTTTTTGAATGGTTTTAGACCTATACCCACCTTAAAATTTAAATAATCAACTTTGGAGCCATTAGAAACCAAATATGAATTTATTATATATTAATATTTCGAGCATTTCCAAAGGTGCCCCTCACCCCTCTTATAAAAGGGCACTCCTCCTTCTCATTTTTTCACTCCTTCAACTCCTTTTGGATCGGCCATAATCTACCCAAATACTCTCCCAAAATCCCGTGATACAACATAGAGGCCTTACTTTGATCAGAAATCCAACCTAAGGATCCCTTTTGATCAAATCAAAAGGAAGAACCCGAAGAAGAGGTAATGTTTTCACCACCACTTTTCGAGATCCTTTCTTCTTCCACTTCTTCATTCATTGTTATTTCCATTCTAATATAATGACTCGAGTATCATATATATACTGTGATATTATAAATATGTTACACCAATATTCAGTATTCTATCCACCCTTTGAATAACATGTCACCATACGTGCGTACGTACGGCTTACTGTCTCCACGTCGTGGTGTAATTGTTATTCCATATATTATTATTTGGATGGGTATAATAATGATGTGTAACTCATGTAAATAATAAATATAACATGTTAATGATTCTGTATATATCATATACCATCCATTTATATATTATTTTAGTATCAAAAGAATGATATTGTCGCTCATGCGTACGTACGGACTACCATATCCACGAACGCGATGAGATTAATTCTCCATCATATCCATTCAAGTATAATTATCATTTGATGATTTAAAAATAATTTTTATGGACTTGATGTCATTATGGATATGAATAAGATAAAACCTATCCATGAAAAACATGGCTTACATAACAAAACATATAAAAGGAAACGAGTAAGTTAACACCTGAAACGACGATAATACTAAGATATTATAAACAAAGCAATGTTAAAAGGTCATATATGATATCATATTAATATATATGATTCTTTTATAATTTAATAACAATTATTTCACCATTATACAGGAGGTTAACCTACCCCAACCTAGGAAAAGTACAATGTAAGGGTTTATTTCACAATCTCTTCATTATCCGAGGTTGTTTATACGTAATAATCTACTGGGATCTCTTTATCATCCACATCCATGTTTTTTAAAAATGTATTTCAAAACATTTTTAATATTTACAAGAATATGGGTTAAAGTAATTTATACCCTTGTTTGACTTTTTATAAGTGGTTTATAAAGGAATCCTTCCGTTATTTTCCAAAAAAGGTGCTTTTTAACCTTTTCGACAGAATTAAGGTAAGAATGTTTTTTAACTTATATGGAGGGTGCTGATATTTTCCACCGTTATAAAATCGTAAAAGCTTCTTTACAAGATTATAAGAAAATTTTCAAAGTAAATGTTTTATTTTATAATTATGTGACTTTTAAATGATTTAAAAAAAGGATATTTCTCTCAAATAGTTTTGATTTCATCTATATCAACATCCTTTGATGGATTTTACGCTTATTTGAAGTTGATTTATTATGATACCAAACTTCTATATTGTATTGAAGGTTTTGTGATATTTTTGACTGTGGATGTACTATTTTTATACCATTCATAGTTTATGGTGAAAGTATTGACATTTCATATGCTAGTTTTAGTACGAATGTTTATGTTATGTTTAAAGCTTTTCATATGGGAATGCATTGGACTTAATAAGTGACGGGTGGAGCCCGCCATAACTCTTTGATGCATCAGTAGGTCTCATGAGACAAACTAGTGTCTTGGCACAAGGCCTTGAAAAAATCTTATTTGTAGTCTTGGCAAGAGGCCTTGGCTATGTGGTTATGATAGTCTAGCATTATGCATTCCATCATTATGAAAGTGGTTATTGATATTGCATGTGATTATTAGATTAGTAGAATATCCATGTGAATAAGTATATGGCATTATTTCATTTTACTTTTTCCATACTATGTTGAAGTTCAAGTTTAGAAGGATTTTTTTAGTTATACATTTCCTTAAATGTTTATTCTTATTTATGAAAGTTTCCACTATATTGGTATCCTTACTGGGCATTTGAGCTCACCCCTTTTCTATGTTTTATTTTTCCCAGGAAGTGAAGAAGTAAATTATGAATGACCTGCAGGGAAATTATGTGGGGATATGAGTGTTGAATATTGAGACAATATGTTGTTATAGTAGTTTTTCACTTTATGATGTAATGTAAGACTTATGAATATATCTAGTGTTTCCAAGTCTACTAAAAAAAATCGGTCTTTCGAGATTTGATCTTTCATGTGATCATACCAATTTATGTAATAATGCACCGACTCTGTGTAACCGAGGTCGTGGCGTTACAGTTGTTATCAGAGGAAGTTTAGTACAAACCTTGGAAGCTATATTTTGATAAACTTTGATTAGAGCACATAGATTTAAGATGGACTTTGAGGATTAGTATATAAGAACTTCATAGAATTTTAGTATTGTAGAGATTTTTTGAGTTTTCCGAAAAATACATCCATGTCTGGATACGATCAGGTAGAAGCGGCTCTGGAACAGATGTACCTAGGGGTAAAACCCGAAAACACCAATTTGAGCTAGACTCGAACGGGAACTGGTGCACGACAACAGGCCTTGCTGCACTCTTGGTTATGACACTCTCGGGGGATATGCTTAGGATAACTATCATTTTCATTACAAATCATTATGATGGGTTTATGAGTATATACTTCCTCAAAGAAAACATTTTTATGATTATGTATTATATCCATAAATAGTTCAATTTATGTTAATTGTTTTATAAGTATGGAATAATGTATTTTGATTCATACACTGATCTAGTTTATGCCATTGTTTAGAAATGGCGCCTAGTGGAAGAAATGGAAACTGTAACAATGCACGCACTCCATGTAGGGTTTTCCCTCCTGTGCAAGATAATTATAGTGGAGCTGGTGATGAAACTGGTGCCGATCAGCTAATCACCATACTGGGACAACTCACTCAGGTTATGAATAATAACCTTACCCGTATGGAGCACCCTGATCCGCAGTGTGGAGGATCAATGTTAGATCGATTCATGAGGAAACAAACACCAAAGTTCAATGGGAGTAAAAATCCCTTAGTAGCTGAGCAATGGATAAATTCCCTAGAGAAAATATTTCAGGCTTTGGGGAGTAGTGAAAGGGAAAAAGTTATCATGGCAGTTTACTGCCTCACTGAAGATGTTGATCAATGGTTGTCATTGATTCAAAACAAAAAGGAAGATGAGGAAGTATCAAATATGGAATGGAGGGAGTTCAAATATCTGTTTTTAGAAAAATGCACTCCTCGCGACCATCGAGCAGATATGGAAAGGCAATTTCTGAGTCTGAGATAGAAGGAGGATGAGAATGTCGCAAAGTATGAGGCTAACATTACAAGGTTAGAAGGTATGTTGGAGATTATATACCTAACCCAACAAAGTAATATTGATCGTTTCTTTGATGGGTTAAAACCATTTCTTCATCGACCATTAGTCTCACAATCCTTTTCATCGTACGAAGACATTGTCTCATGTGTTATCAAGACCGAAAAGGAATTCTCTAAGTCTTATGACTTTAAAGCAAAGCAAGAGAAGAAGTGACCTGCTAATCAATCTGGGAATGGAAATAATGGGAATAAGGGAAAGGTTGAATATCCATCCTGTGGTAAATGTGGTAAGAAACACCCCTGTAATTGCTTGAAAGAAACATGGGTCTATTACAAGTGTGGTGAAAAAGGCCTCCAAGCTCGTGATTGCAAGGGGAAGAAAGAAGATACCAATGTTCAGTGCTACAATTTCAGGGAGATGGGTAATTATGCAAATGAATTTCCAAAGAGTCAGAAGAAATTATCTCAGAAAAGGACAAGGGATCAAGGCCAAGCTTATGTTATCACTACTGCTGAGGTAGAAGCTCCGAAAAGTGTGGTGGAAGGTAATTTAATGGTTTCCTTATTTTTAGAAAATGCATTATTTGATTCTGGATCATTGCATTGTTTCATATCTTCCTAGTTTGCTAAGAAAATAAGATATTTCCAATTTGATTTAACAAGGGAGTTGTCAGTTAAAACTCCTAAGGGAAGTATCATTGCAACAAAGTTTTGTGAATCAGTCCCCATTAGATCACATAAATGTTCTTTATCTGTTGATCTCATCATCATACCTATGATTGAGATTGATATAATCCTTAGTATGGACTGGCTTTTGGACTATGATGCAAAGATTTATTATAGGAAGAAAGAGGTTACTATTTTTGATGATGATGATAAGGAACACCTTATCTTTAGAGCAAAATCATCACCACCGAATTCTTATCTAGATCCACCACCAGTAGCTCAAATAAATTTAATTATTGGGGCAGAAGAGAATGAAATGATAGTGGGTGAGGAAAGGAATGTTCAAATAGAGGATCTACCTATTGTGAAAGAATATGTAGATGAGTTTCCGGAAGATTTACTTGGACATACTCCAGAACGAGAAGTTGAGTTTTCCATTGATTTAATTCCTAGATCAAGGACTATATGGAAGACCCCTTATAGAATGGACACTGTATAATTAGTCGAACTAAAGAAACAACTAGAGGAATTGAGTAATAAAGTATTTATTCACCCTAGTGTTTCTCCATGGAGAGCCCCTGTTCTTTTTGTTAAAAAGAAAGATGGATCCATGAGGTTATGTATCGAATACATGGAGATCAATGCTATAACAATAAAGAACAAGTATCCCCTACCTCGCATTAATGATTTATTTGACCAACTGCATGGAGCTCAATACTTTTAAAAGATTGACCTTCGATATGGATACCATCAGTTGTGTGTAAAGAAGGAAGACATTCCGAAGACAGCATTTCGAACCAGGTATGGGCATTATGAGTTTACAGTAATGCCTTTTGGATTGACTAATGCACCCTCTGTATTCATGGATCTGATGAATAGAGTTTTCAAGGAATATCTCGATGAATTTGTGGTGATATTTATTGATGATATTTTTCTATACACAAAAAGCTACTAAGATCATGAAAATCACTTGTGCATTATCTTGAAGACTCTGAGAAGACATTAATTATATGGGAAGTATAGCAAGTGTGAATTCTGGATTCAGAAGATTTCTTTTCTTGGCCATATTGTCTCTAAAGATGGAATCTCTGTTGATCCTTCTAAGACCAAGGCAATACAAGAATGGCCAGCACCTACGAATATAATTGTGGTATGTAGTTTTATAGGTTTAGCAGGTTATTATCGACGTTTCGTCCAGAATTTTTCCCGGTTGGCTAACCCATTAACGAATCTCACACATAAAGGGGTTAAATTTGTTTGGACAAACGAGTGTGAAGAATGTTTTGAAGAACTGAACAGAAGATTTTTCAATGCTCCTATATTGACTCTACCATCGTGGAATGATGGGTTCGTTATTTATAGTGATGCATCGAAGAAAGGACTTGGTTGTGTCCTTATGCAGAATGATAGGGTTATTGCCAATGCATCACGACAGTGGAAAATTCATGAGCAAAACTATCCTACTCATGATCTTGAGTTAGTAGCTGTGATTTTTTCTTTGAAGATATGGATGAAATACCTCTATAGTGAAAAATGTGAGATTTATACTGATCACAAGAGTTTGAAGTATATTTTCTGACAAAAAGAACTCAACATGAGGCAAAGGAGATGGCTTGAATTACTCAAGGATTATGATTGCACGATACACTACCACCCGAGGAAGGAAAAAAAGGTGGTAGATGCTTTGAGCAGAAAATACCATGGAGTTTTCAACAATATGAGATTTGAAAGGGATCCAATTTTCATGGATCTAGTGAATATGGACATTGGAATAACCCGGGAAGGTGAATCATCAATTCTTTTTTCAAATGGTTTCCAAACCATCATTACTTTAAAGGATTAAGAGTTCTCAGACCGATGATAAATAATTTAAAAAGAATATTAAAGCTATGAATTATGGGAGATTGAGAGACTTTGTGTATAAAGATGGAATTTTGAAATTCTGGAAGAGACTTTGTGTTCCTGATATACCTAATCTAAAAATGGAATTGCTGGATGATTCTCATAGTTGCAATTTCTCTATACAACCTGGGAGCACCAAAATGTATAGAGATTTGAAGGAACATTTTTGGTGGGACAACATGAAGAGGGAGACTGCTGATTTTGTGTCAAGATGTATGGTTTGTCAACAAGTGAAAGCTGGAAGGCCACACCCTGGAGGATTCATGCAACCTCTTCCCATACCGGAGTGGAAATGGAACAATATCACGATGGAATTTGTCATGAGGATACCAAAGAATACTAGAAGGAACGATGCAATATGGGTTATTGTTGATAGTCTTACCAAGTCAGCACATTTTCTTGCTATAGGAGAATATCTACCACTGGAACGTCTTGCAAGACTATATATTAATGAAGTTGTGAGACTTCACGGAGTACCCCTATTGACTGTTTCTGATCATGATCCCTGTTTTACTTCAAGATTCTGGAAGAGTCTTCAAAAATCATTGGATACTGAACTTCATTTGAGCACTTCCTACCACCCTCAGATAGACGGACAATCAGAACGGACTATTCAAACCTTAGAAGACATGTTGAGATCCTGCTCACTTGACTTTCAAGGTATGTGGGATCAGTATTTACTTCTCGTAGAATTTTCCTATAACAATAGCTTCCATTCGAGTATTTAGATGGCACCATATGAAGCGTTATATGGAAAGAGATGTCGCACACCATCTTGTTGGGATGACTTTGGTGAAAGAAAACTTGTAGGTCCAGAACTGGTGGAGGAAACGATGAAAAAGGTGAATGTAATCCAAAATCACATCAAAGTATCTCAAAGTAGGAAAAAGAGCTATGTCGATAATCGAAGGAAGGATTGGAATTTCAAGTCGGTGATCATGTTTTCCTGAAGGTATCTCCATGGAAGGGAGTCATACGTTTTGGTAAGAAAGATAAATTGAGTCCCAGGTACATCGGACGTTTCGAAATTCTAGAACGAATTGGGGCTGTAGCTTACCGATTGGTAATGCCGCCAAGTCACTCCAATGTTCACGATGTGTTCCACGTATCTCTGTTGAGGAAATACATGCCTGACCCAACGCATGTACTCACCTATGAGGAGATAGAACTAGAACCCGATCTGTCTTATTGGGAAGAGCCCATCAGGATTCTTGATAAGAGAGAACAAGTACTAAGAAACCGGACGACGCGTCTGGTAAATGTTTTGTGTAGAAACCATAAGATGGAAGAGGCAACGTGGGAACCCGAGGAACTTATGATGAAGAACCACCCAAGTCTTTTCAAGCGATAATATTATAGAAATTTTTAGGATGAAATTATTTTAAGGAGGGGAGAATGTAACACCCCAAGCTTCCACGGTACACTTCTCTTTGAATAATGTGATAGCGTGTGTTGTACGCAACACAGAGTTCTAACACACCATAACCAATCAAACTAGCCGTTATGAAAAGTAATACCTACTTTTTGAAATTATATATATTTTATATTTCAAAATGGTCTTCATTTTTGGATTCTAAATATCGAATTTATCCTAAGGTGAAATTTTGGTACTTTTCGGATAACTTTAATATTTTGATGAATAATGAAAATTACTAAATTTTAATTAAAAACAACTTTTTTAATAAAAATAATTAATAGTGATAAATTATGAATATGAGTAGTTTTAAAGTATATTTAGAATATATTTTTACCATTTAATACAATTTTGTCCATTGGACATAATTTTACAATTAAACAAGACACAAACAAGTGTCAATCTTTTGATATTATTATCTCTTAAAAACACGCTTTTTGTTTTAACAACGTGAATTAATTTTAAATTAATTTCTGACACTTATGTGTTTTGAATTTGGAGAAATGGATTATATATTTAGAATCAGGATGTTCAAGTTGTGTAAATAGATAACTTTTATTTTTATACATTTTCAATACTTACTTCGGTAAATATTTTATTTACCATGGTAAAGGGTAAATCCGGGAAATAAGGGTAAAAAAATAATATTATAATAATACTAAATTACTCTAAAATGTGTTCTAACCTTATTGGTTGATACATTTTCGACCATGGTCATCATTGGGTAGATTTTTGGACCCCATGGTGCCACTTGTAAGTGATAGGGACACTTTATTTTAGTTAAGTTAAAATGAATACAAAAATGACACAAGCATATATCTTTTAGAAGAACTATTTTTTACATATGGTTATTTATGTTTTATGTTCGACTATAAATATTCATTAGAAATCTAAAAAGCGTTCCTACATAATTATATTTTATTTATAATTTTTAGACATTAAATAATTTAATTTATTTATGAAACAATGATGATGCAATAATTACCATAATAGTGAAAAATTAAAATAATTGATATTATAAATACCAAAATAAATATAATTTGTGACTTTTAATTAATTACACTAATTTTATAGCATAATATGACATATTGGGATTGATTTAATTGACTTTTTTAGAAGTAATCATTCTTTTATAAGTTTCAAAAAAATCAACTATTGAATAGTGTCAAAATTGACATAAAAGAGTTTTTAAAAAACATATTATATTATTAGTCGATATTAAATTCCTAAAAATCAATGGTTCGTCCAAGAGACTTATATAATGATATTTGTATCATTAATGGACCTCTTGGGTGTGGCTTGGATGTATAGAGTATGTTTCTTAACTATATAATATAAAAATACAAAGTGACATGGTAAATGTCAAACTAATTAACTAAGAGTTAATAGTTAATGGTAAAGTTAATATAGTAACCCAAACCTGTCTAAATTCTATTATTTGAATTTTTTTTGATCTATCCCAACCATAAAATTTAAATAATCAACTTTGGAGCCATTAGAAACCGAATATGAATTTATTATAAATTAATATTTATAGTTTTTCCAAAGGTTCCCCTCACCCCTCTTATAAAAGGTAACTCCTCCTTCTCATTTCATAACACCTTAAATGCCTTTTAGTTCGGCCAAAATCTGCCCAAATACTCTCCCAACTTCCCTGAATACAACTTATAGGCCTTAGTTTGATTATAACAAGTCCTCGCCCGTGCTATTGCATGACATATTTGATTGCTGGTTTTTCTTTCAATAAGATATTAGTATTTATAAAAGTTGAGAATAAACAGTAATGTTGAATAAATTTTAATTTTAATGTAATGGTTTATGATAATGGAATATAAGTGCATAGAATATGAAAACACCTTTCAAATAGTAGAAAAAATAGAGTAAAAGTATATGAATTTTTAAATGTTGAGTAAAAATATTTGAATTAATTTTCAATTTTTATCACAATAACTATAATGTAGGCACTAAAATAAAATTTGAAAGCTAAATCAAAAATAAGATAATTATTGTAATTAAAAAAATGAGATATGTGAACATAAATGAAATAATAATAAATTGACTGAGTGGGCTGTTTGGAATAAACGAAAATTATGCGAAACTATTAATCAAGTATATAGAAATATAATACATGTTCCAATGTTCCATTTTTCAAAAAAATGTAGCAAAAGTGAAATATAATAAATGTACAATAAACTAAAAAATGAGACAAAAAAATTATCCACTACTCATGAATTCCCCCAGTGCTTCTCAGTTCAATGATATTGTATTTCTCCAAAATCTGATAATAGTAAACCCACAAGCAGCCTGCGCTTCATGCGGTTTCCTCCACCTCCACCCCCACCATCCTCCAAGATCCTCCATAGCAGCGTCACCGCCCCCAGCTACCACTGGATTTCATGATCTATAAGCATTATTTGGTGTTAGACGTCGTCATTGCGTCTATAAATTGGTGTGGTATTATTGTGACTACTGCAACACTTGAAAAATGATTATACTTCCGTTAGAAATCAACACAGTAATGGATAGAAACACATGGAAAATGTCATGTCTTATTATAAATAGTTTGAAAAAAAATAAACATATAGTTTGATTGACCAGAAGATCATAGAGCATATTGGGCAGGCGGATGCGTTTTAGCAAGTATTGGTGGCTTACTGCCAAAACCCGGCCCCTTTAATAGGAAATCCTTATCGACCTCACCTTCCTATTATACCACACCCTTGATTCAACCATCCATCATGGATCCATCACTATTTCCAGGGATTAGGCTACCTATTTTTTCAAAACCGGCCCCTGTGCTCTTGGTGCTCCGATGTGTGGATCGACCCTGAAAATGATGACAAATGTGGCTCCACCCAGAGCCCCCATCATGCTTATGCAGGGAAAAGGTATGGCTAGGCCTACAACATACAACATTCCCACCGCAGAAAATTCCTAGATAGAAAATCTGAGCTCAAATAGAGCTCCCTATGTAGCTATTCAGACTGTATATCAGGCCAGTCCAAGTGCCCCCGGAATCAATATTCCTACCTCATCATCTTCGGCAGCGGGTTTCACATATGCACAGGAAATTCAAAACAATTGGTGCAGTGTTCTTCCAGTAAAAGACCTGAAACATGAGTATTTCTATATATACTCTTAACTAAATAAAATCAGTTAGTCTTACATAACAAACAACATGTTTTCATAGTCTAATAAATAAGAATGTAAAAAAGTAATGTAGAGAAAGAGTATTGCACAGTGAAATGAAATGTGATCTGAAACAACGGATAATGTGTTTAATGGTCAATACTAAGAAATTAATTTATTTCAGGAATACAAATGCACAGTATTGAAAAATGGATTCTACTCATATGGATAAATTTTATTGCACTGTATGGAATTGTATTATACTCGTATGCATTCTCCACTAGATTATACTCCTAGGGAACGTATGTATTGATGTAATATATATGCATTGTGTTGAGTTAGATCATACATTCTTAAAAGTTGACAATGAATTAGACTAAATTATATTATAATGAAAAAATAACTATATAAATTTATAGAATGAAACATGATTTTTTTTAAATGATTCATCAGCCGTATTTGTTGTAAAATATTCATTAAAATGATAAGTATGAGAATATGAATTATATTAGGATCCATTTGTGTCAGAGGAGTCTTATCAGGTTTTCTGTTAATGGCTACAAAATTCTATGTTTATGTGAAATTTCAAGATGCATGTGTTTTTTTGGAATAGTCATATGATAAATAGTTTTAAATCAATGCATGTAACAATGTGGACCAATAAATGCAGGCCAACTTGGCTATGAATCTGTGAAAATTCACCGCCATTGAATATCATATTTATGAATCAAATATGCAAGTCTTCCCTTTGATTTTTATGAACCCAATTACCACTACATCACGCAGCCTCTAGCATTATATTGTATCATGAAAAAAATTCAAATTCACCACTCAAATTTTAGATTATCACCCTATTGAAGCAGTACCTAGACTATATAAATTATTAAGGAAAACAGAGAAGTCATGCCTATTTTCCACCATGTATTAATAAAATAGCATGCATAGTTTTCAAAATAATAACAAAGAAGAAACTCAATAGGCTCGTCCTCAATTCTGCTTACATATATAGACCTTTTTAACCGGTTTCATGAAGAAAAAGAAGGTACCATGTCCCGAAAAATCCTATTAAATGGGTTACCGAGCCAAGTAGTTAGCTGATGTAGAGATCCTTGCATTCTAAATAAGATACGTCGACACCCAAGGTTTTTAGAGAAGCATTAGCCGATACCAATAATAGCTTCATGAATAATATTTAAATCCACTCTGAGTCGTGGTTGTTGCTGTAGAATCGAAGGAGGCAGAGGAGCCAAAGGTAGAGCAGATGTAGAACAATTAATCATATCTTCTATGATTGAAATCGAAATAAAAAATCATAGAAAATGTTCTTGAATGGACCCTTATGGCTTCCGAAACTAACCTCTGAAGGACCATTATCAGTACTAAAACAGATCCATGGAACATATTTCAGCTAAACAGGGAAACCCCAGTACTTTTTAAATAAAAAAAACAATAAAATTTCATGAATTGAAACAAAATAATATATTGTACATAATAAAAAAATTCAAAATACATAAGGCCCGAAATTCCACTCACCACATACATAAGGCCTGATTCTGAGATGAACATATAGGCCAACTTGTTTCACCAGCTTGACGAATCTGAGCAAATCATATCTCACTTCGATATAGTACTACATGAAATGAAAAGAAAATAGTTCAAACAAATATATATATATATATATATATATATCAAAAAATACATGAAACACTGATTTCCTAAAAGATGTAGTAGATTAATATATCAAACAAATATTGATGTCAAAAAACAAAATAATAAAAGAAACATTATGAAAATGTAAATATAAATAATAGGGAGAAACAATTGCCTTGAATCTTTGATACCATTGCATTGAAAAAAGTAGATGTTGATAAAGATATCTAAATCAAAGAATACATGTAAAGTCATTGGACACCGTTTTAATAATCATTCAATGTAGAATCAATGTACAGGTCGGGAATAATAATGAATTTTGCATAACATGCATCACATAATGAATTGGTGAATAAATACAAGATAACAGAATGAAATAGATGCCCTAATTTATAAGGGTCACCTGAGAAATGTTGTCTGGGTCATTCTTGCAGTCGTCCAAGTTTGAGTTCTTGGCAAGAAGTATTTCTTCAAATTATGATCATATAGAAACACCAATCACCCTTAGAGTTCTCTCCACTGACATCTCAAAAAGCACAAGAGTTATACGCTTTTGAGCCAGCGAGGGTCGTTGTGGTTCGACATTGAGTGTGACGTAGAAGGAGAGGTGGACTCCAGCAAGGCACCCCTACAACATGGGAACAAGGAGATCGAATCCATCTTATCAGTACTAAAACAGATCCCTAGAATATATTTCAGCTAAATAGGTAATCCCCTATAGTTTTTAAAGAAATAAAAAAACAATCAAATTTCTTGAATTCAAAAACAGTAATATATTGTAC
This sequence comes from Viscum album, assembly GCA_963277665.1. Lineage (NCBI taxonomy): Eukaryota > Viridiplantae > Streptophyta > Magnoliopsida > Santalales > Viscaceae > Viscum > Viscum album. The sequence continues at coordinate 1,084,353,231 of OY728156.1, forward strand.
ATAATAAAAACATACAAAATTACCCAAAATGCCACTCACCACAGACATAAGGCCTGATTCTCAGATAAACAAACAGGCCTGCTTGTTTCACCAGCTTGACAAATCTGATCAAATCATATCTACCTTCAATATAGTACTGCATGCAGATGAAAAAAATAGTTCAAACAAATATATATATATATCAAAAAGTACATGAAACACTAATTTACTAGAAGACGCAATATAATAATATATCAAACAAATATTGATGTAAAAATAATAATAAATGAAACATTATGAAAATGGAAATAAAAATAATAGGGAGAAACAATTACCTTGAATCTTTGATACCATTACATTGAGAATAAGGAGATGTTGATAAAGATACCTAAATGAAAGAAGACATGTAATGTCATTGGACACCATTTTAATAATCATGCAATGTAGATTCAACATTGAGTGAGACTTGGAAGGAGAGGTGACATCCAATAAGGCACCCCCGCAACATGGGCACAAGGAGATCGACTCCATCTTAGACAGACAACCATGTTCCGATAGATGATGGTGGAGTTTAGTGGGAATGTGAAAGTCATAGCCATGGATGATAATCTAGAGTTTTAGGGAGACAATACAAACCACCACCTGAAGGGGGCCATCGAGGGTTCTAAATATTCAACTTCATGATCTTCCAACACATTCAACAATATTTCTACATAACAATTGAAAAAATTAGAAATTTAATGTCTAAAAATAAGAATTAATACTAATTCAATATGTGATTAGAAATTCATGTAGGAAATATGAATTTTTTTCAATTTTTATAAGATTTCATACCTCCAGAATGTACTCCTTGTTACATTATTTCTTCAGGAATGACAGCCTGAGGCTTCGATGCAGATCAAGAGAGTTGCGTTGTTGGTTTTAAAGCTCTCCTAAATAGAGAAAAGTAATTGGTAAGAATAGGGGCTACCGGATTTCTTTCAAGTGATTGGAGACATTAACCCATGCCAGGAACATTCATAATAGAGCTCTCAACCACTTTAAAAGACCTGAAAACATGAAATTTAATTAAAAAATATATTTGAATCCAGATTGCATCTTTTTGTAGTGTGAGAATCAATATCACAATTCAATTCTACTTTGAAGCCGTATAATTAATAAGTACATGTAGAAAAATTTAAGAGCATCAAACTATATAAATGTAAAACATTAAAGTGGAACATGCAGTCCACTATGAATATGATCAGAGTCATTTATAAAAACATCAATGATAACTACATGTAATCTTCATAAATAAAAGTGAAAAAATTGTGTATTGAATGAAATAATTTAGGCATACCTAAACTATAGAAAGCTTTAATTTGGTGGGAAGAAATCGATTCCTACCTAGGAAAAAAATAATAAATAATGATATATTGGAAGAGAAGAAGAAGCACAAGTTGTAAAGAGTGAAACAATATAGGAGATGTATTGTAATATTGTTTGAGAATGAAATATAAAACCTGAATTAGTAAGTCTAAAACAGAATGGAAATTGTATCTAGGAATTCAGAAGATTAAATAATAATATTAGGAGGACAAACCATTTATTGGATCTGTAAGATCATTGAAGTTGGTTTCGATGATCGTAAATGGATTCAGGTATTTAGCAGTAATTGGAGGCGAGGTTAAATGAGTATTTTTCTAACGGTAACCAGAATGTAGTGAAAAATTGATTTTGTGTTTGTGTTCGAAGATAAAGGATCCTTCAGAGGTGAGAAGGTTGGAATCGATGTTCACTTATAAATTGAAAACATTCGTAGAATGATGAGAATTATGAGGTTGAAGATGTAGTAGTAGTCCTATGGAAGGATGGAGGAATCAATTCTCACATGTAACCTGAAAATGGAAGAATGCAGAGGAGGTGTAGGTGGTCGAAGTTGAAGCAGTAGTCGGATGCAAGGTAGTGAGATGGAGCAGTTGTGAACAAAAATTCTAGTGGGATAATGAACCTGATGCAGAGGTATGGTGACACCGTGATAAGGAGAAAGACCGATTAAGAGTTCACAGACCATAGGGAAACCAGGAGGAGGATGAACCCAGCATCAGGATTTTGTGGGAACCCTAGGTCTCGAAGAACTCAATCCTGATGGTGAGAAGGAGAAGGAAAATAGAGAAGGGTAGAGTACTAACCAGTAGAAGGTGGATGTTGGAGATGGAGGTCGACCGAGTGTGGATTGACTGTGAAATATAGGATGATAGAGGCAAGGGTTTGAGGGGAGAGCAGGTCATGACGCGGAATAACTCAGCGAGAGCGGGAGAGGGATATAGAGGAAGGAATAGGTATCGCACGATAGAGGGGCAACGTGGAGATATGGAGAAATGAAACGTAAGGAGAAAATGTTGTGGAAGCACAAGATTTTGACACGTGGGAGTAGGAAGGCCGATATTAGTATATATAGTAGATAGATGTATATGTAGAAGATAAATAATACTTAGAATGTGCATATAGATACTGCTATTGTTGGCTGTCAAATTATAGTAATTTACTGTCATCAGAAGATCGTAAATGGTGAAGAAAAATAATACATGGGAGCATTGGAACACATACAGTGAATACAACAGACTAGGAATAAAGACAAATAGAGGTGAAGAAAAATTGATGTGAGGCCAAATAGTGATGATCAAAAAAATGATGGCCAAATTAATTAGATGCCCATATTCATGACTAAAATCAGATAAATTGTAATATCTTACAAAACACTCATCTACACAGGGAAAAACAATAAATTAATCACATACCTGAAGTGCGAAGATATCAGAAGTCCCTCTTGCTTGCTGGACATCGCCACAATTCCCACAAGTTAAACCATGAAACAAATATGTTATCACATATATATATGTTGAAACAAATATGTAATATATCACAAAGATAAATTTTAATCAAACAATTTGATGTTTTTAGAAATAAAAAAACACAGTTTCACTCTACATAATGAATGATAATATACCTCAATTACAGTATACACTATCAACTCCATCTTACTCGTATTCCAATGATAGTTATGATTTATCACAGTAATGTTCTAGAAGAAATCATGTCTAGATAAGAAAAAATTCATCCACAAGAATCATGAAAATTTCATTGAAATTAGAAGATCATACATGTTCCAAATATGTAGATCTGTAGGATTTCTGATATGTATTTTTGTTATCGTAAAGGGGTTTGCAAGCCCCATGTCCTTTTTTGGTGTGCTGAGGAGGTTATGATAGTTTAATTACAGGCTCACCATAGATACATGCAAAAAAAATCGCATGTAGGAGGACGCTGACATCGGGGGTTTGCGCAAACCCCTGGTCGCGAAGAAGTGAAATCCGACCGCGATCGGGAGACCAAGTCGAGATGCAGAGGGAAACCTAAACCGAGGAAAAAAATGGAGAATTTTGATTAAGGATACCAAATCGAGATACTGGGGAAACCCTAGACTGGGGAGACTGAAGGAGGAACACGTTGGCGTTGGGGTTTTGCGGTAACCTAGGTCGCGAAGAGTTGAAACCTGAGGCCAGCCAGGAGATGCAACGCACCGGAGATGTGAGCTGGAACTGGGATATGGAAAAAGTGACGATGACAGAATGCAGCCGGGAGAGGAACCTTGATGGAGGCAGAGCTTTGTGGGGTGCGGGGGTCACAATGCAATGAAAACCTGAGCGGGGGTGGGATTGGGATGAGGATATTTGGTAAAGAATCGTTGCGGAGGGGAGACGTGGAGGACTGGAGGATAGGAACGTATTATAAAAGAGACTTGGAGGTATGGTAGACTAACATGTGTGTTGGATGAATGCCATAATTAGTAGATATAGTAGAAGCCAACCTAAGGATCCATTTTGATCAAATAAAAAGGAAGAACCCGAAGAAGATGTAATGTTTTCACCACCACTTTTCATGTTCTTTTCATCTTCCACATCCTCATTCATTGTTATTACCATCCTAAAATAATAACTCCAGTATCTTATATATGTTGTGATGTTATTATAAATATGGTACAACCATATTCAGTATTCAATCCACCCTTTTAATAACATGTCACCATACGTGCGTACGTACGGTTTACCGTCTCCACGTCGTGGTGTAATTATTATTCAATATACTATTATTTTGAAGGGTATAATAATGATGTGTAAATCATGTAAATAATGAATATAGCATGTTAATGATTCTGTATATATGATATACCATCCATTTATATATTATTTTAATATCAAAAGAATGATATTGTCGCTCGTGCGTACGTATGGACTACCGTCTCCACGAACGCGATGAGATTCATTCTCCATCGTATCCATTCAAGTATAAGTTTCATTTGATGATTTAAAAATAATTTTTAAGGACTTGATATCATTATGGATATGAATAAGATACAACCTATCCATGAAAAACATCTCTTACGTAACAAAACATATAAAAGAAAACGAGTAAGTTAACACTTGAAACGACGATAATACTAAGATATTATTAACAAAGCAATGATAAAAGATCATCTATGATATCATATTAATATATATGATACTTGTATAATTTAATAACAATTATTTCACCATTATACAAGAGTTTAACCAACCCCAACCAAGGAAAAGTACACGGTAAGGGTTTATTTCACAATCTCTTCATTATCTGACGTTGTTTATATGTAATAATCTACTCGGATCTCTTTATCATCCACATCCATGTTTCTTAAAAATGAATTTCAAAAAAAATTTACTATTTAGAAGAATATGGGTTAAAGTCATTTATACCCTTGTTTGACTTTTTATGAGTGGTTTATAAAAGAATATTTCCGTCGTTTTCCTAAAAAGGTGCTTTTTAACCTTTTTGATAGAATTAAGGTAAGAATGTTTTTTTTAACTTATACGGCGGGTGCGGCTATTTTACTCCATTATAAAATCTTAGAAGCTTCATTAACCAAATTATAAGAAAATTTTCAAAGTAAATTTTTTATTTTATAATTATGTGACTTTTAAATGATTTTAAAAAACGGATATTTCTCCTAAATAGTTTTGATTTCATCTATGTCAACATCCTTTGATTGATTTTACGCTTATTTTAAGTTGATTTATTATGATACAAAACTTCTATATTGTATTGAAGGTTTTGTGATATGTTTGACTGTGGATGTGCTATTTTTATACCATTCATAGTTTATGGTTAAAGTATTGACATTTCGTATGCTTGTTTTAATACGAATGTTTATGTTATGTTTAAACCTTATCATATGGGAATGCATCGGACTTAATAAGTGACAGGTGGAGCCCGCCATAGCTCCTCAATGCATCGGTAGGTTTCATGAGACAAACTAGTGTCTTGGCACAAGGCCTTGACAAAATCTTATTTGTAGTATTGGCACGAGGCCTTGGCTATGTGGTTATGATAGTCTGGCATTATGCAATCCATCATTATGAAAGTGGTTATTGATATTGCATGTGATTATTCGATTAGTAGAATATCCATGTGAATAAATAAATGGAATTATTTGATTTTAATTTTTCCATACTATGTTGATGTTCAAGTTTAAAAGGATTTTGTTTTGGTTATACGTTGGCCTAAATGTTTATTCTTATTTATGAAATTTTCCGCTGTATTGTTATCCTTACTGGGAATTTGAGCTCACCCCTTTTCTATGTTTTATTTTTCCCACGAAGTGAAGAAGTAAATTATGAATGACCTGCAAGGATATTATGTGGGGATATGAGTGTGGAATTTGGAGAAAATATGTTTTTGTAGTAGTTTTTCACTTTATGATGTAATGTAAGACTTATGAATATATCTAGTGTTTCCAAGGCTACTAAACCAATCGGTCTTTCGAGATTTTATCTTTCTTGTGATCATGTCAATTAATGTAATAATGCATCGACTCAGGGTAACTGGGGTCGGGGCGTTACAATCTTTGACCAAATTTATGAGAAAACTCTCCAAAATTTATTGATAATGTGTTTGGAAATATCATATAATATTCTAGTTTGGAAGTAAAAATTGTAAAATATGATTTGGGAGTTTCTAGAACTGAGTAATGATATGGGAAAGAGGGATAAAATCATTAGAGGAAGTATTTTCCATGAACAAAGTTACCATTACTTGACAAACCCGTTATGGGGGAGGTAGTATGAAGATCCAACTAGGGCATATGCTACATAGCCAAATAATGACATCGTTTGACTGGCAGGCCAATTATGTGGGAATCATATGCAATTAAGCCTAAGGGAATATGCTTCATAATCATGTAAAATGATCCCTTAGAATATTAAATTTATATTTCCAAAAGTTGAATAATGTTTATAGAGATTCATATTTTTTAAAGCATAGTGTTTGGTTTATGGAGAAAGGTACCTGAATATGGAAAGGGTATTTCCAACCATGATTTAAAAAAATTAGAGGAATAGATCTTTTACAATGGTCTGACACAAACGTAAGAGATATGGTGTCTGTAGTTTTAGGTCATACCACTAGGACCAAATTTGGAAACAATATATAATATGTGGCTATGTGATTTCAAGGTTATTTCATAATGCATCAAAAAAATGGTGAGGGAAATGTGTAAACCATGGTCTTGATGATTTTCATATTTTGTGAAAGATAATGGGACAAGTATACTAGAATGGTGGTTTAAAAATACAACTTCTTGTAAATTTTCATCAATGATTAGATGGGAAAAAATACTATAACCAAGAATGAAGTTACCATTATTTGAAAAAAACTGTTATGGGGGTTGTATTTTGTAGAGCCAACTAGGGAATGTGCTTTATAGCCAAATAGTGGCATCTTTTGATTGAAAGGCATGTTATGTGGGAAACTTATGCAAGGCCTCCAAAGGGAACATGTTGTATATTCAAGAAAAGGAGATCTCATGTATTAGAAACTCTCTCATCTGAATCTGTAAAATAGATTATGAGGATCTATATATATTCGTGATTAAGAGTGTGAAATTGGGAAGGAAGTTATTCCCAATGCATATGAGAAATATTTGAACCAATATGGGACATGAGTTTTATTTCTTTTATATAGATCTGACTCATATGTAAAATGGATAATTTCTTTGTTTCCTCTAAATGAATATTATGATGTGTAGTTTAAAGTCAGGCAATGAGGGCATTATGATGTGAAGTTTTAAGTCATATAGTGAAGAAATCAGTAATCCCATAAAAAATTGAGACAACTTATTTCTATAAAAACTCCATTTACCCAATTCTTAATCACACGTGAGCTAATCTCAGTGTGAGAAACAAGAAGTAGTAAATGATTCTTTTACAACACAAAGGTGAAACAATTGAAGAATAGGGATTATATATTTAAATGTAGTTTAATGTCATGTACTATGCACTAAGATGAAATGATGTGAAAGGAAAATAAATATTATAACTATGTTAAGGGATAACAACCAAGTGTCACTATATGTCTTATTGGGTAATGTTTCAAGTCATACATAATTATTAAAACATTTACTATGCAGATTTGATTCTTATTCAAGAAATAAAGGGAGTTTTTTTAACGTGGTTGGGAACAATATTGGAGATCTAGGCGTCTTTATGTATCTCAAAGTAGATGATAATCAAGCCATATGTATTTATTTAAAAAATAATTCCTCGTGCTACTCAAGTATGACGTGAAGAATGGAGGCTTTTGACACGTTCTGAAAAAATAGTAAATATTAAGACATAAAATGGTATAAGGACCAAATCATATATCTTAAGAAAACAATATATATATATCTGATTCATATACTACATGATAAAAGAATATAATAAGAATTTTTTGTTGTGTTTGTGCCAAAAATTAGTGATTTAGGCATCTCTACGTATGTCATTGAAAATGAGAATCCAGCCATACGTAGTTATTGAAATAAGGTCTCTATGCAGATCTGAATCAGACATAAGAAATAGAGGGACTCATGTACTACTAAAGAGTAGTGATTATGTCAATGATTTTTGTTTATGGAAGATTCTATTGTCAAATAGAGAGAATGATAGTAGTACACATTATGCCATGCAGTTTAACAACATGCAATAAGGATAAACATTCTAAGAATTTTAACGTCATGCTGCCATAATGATGACAGTTTTTATGCAGTTTAGTGACATATAAGTAGGACATGGCGTCTATTCATTTTTCAGTGTTGCAGATAATACATTGTATTGTGAAGTTTAATGTCTTACAATGAGGAATATTATTACAAAACTACACAAAGTTTTTCCTCAATAATCTCACATTGGTTGGAGTTATGATAAGCTCTTTATCCATTGATATTAAGGAATATTCTCCATTTTAATTGAGCTTATGTATGGTATAAGGTCCTTCCAACTTGGGCTCAAGTTTTGGATTTTTCTTTCTTAGTATCATTGTAGTCCTAAGGGCCAATACCATTTCTCCTCGAAGGAATGAACGAAGGAAAACCTTTTTATTAAAAGATTGTGCTATTATATTCTAATAGACTTCTAGATGATGAAATGTATGCAATCTTTTCTTGCCTAAACATTCAAACTCATCAAACCATTTTTGAGACCTTTCATCTATAGAAAAATGACCACAAATTGCCACTCTATGTGAAGGAAATTGAATTTTAATTGGAAAAACCAATTCATTTCTACATACCAATGAATAAATATTTGTTTGGGTAGTATTATAGGAAGTTTTCTGATAAGCCCATTTAGCATTCAAAATTTTATCAGGCCATGATTTATTATCTTTTTCCACCATATTTTGGAGTATATTTGATAGGGTTTTATTGAAGGCCTCTATCTGTCCATTTTCCGCTACATGATAGCAAGATGAATTGTTGGAATTGATATTATGTTCCTTATATAACATTTTTACTTCCAAAGAACAAAAATTGGTGCCATTTTCCATAAAAATAGAATGGGGGACACAAAATCTGATGATGTTATTAGTTATGACAAAATTAATAATGCCTTTGGCTCTAACTTCCTTGAGAGGTATTTTCTTAGCCCATTTAGATAAGAAGTTGGTAGGAGTGATAATATACTTGAACTACCTATTTGTGGCTGGAGGATATAGCCCTATGACATCCATTCCACATGTGGAAAATGGCCAAAATTATTTAGCTGTATGAAGATACTCTGGGGGTTGATGAATGAAGTTGGAATGCACTTGGTAGGGATGGAATTTTTTAGTGAAATCTATACAATCCTAAATCATTTAAGGCTAAATGTATCCAAGCCTTTAGATCTGATCAAACAGTCTATGCCCAGATTGGTGGGCACCACAAGCTACTAAATGTACATCATTCATAAAAAAGATATTGTCTCATCTACATCAATTCATCTGATGATAATTCCATCAAAGTCTCTGTTTCAAAGGATATTTTGGGGGTATGGACTACCATAAAGAGTAAAATTAGCCATTCATCACCAGATCTATTCGTTCTCATCCCTATCTGGTGGAAGTACCCCATTTTGAAGATATTCCATGATGTATGTTCTCCATCTCATGTTATGACCATATGGTTCAGAAATAGTGAAAATTTCATTAATTTCCTCCATTCAGGATAGAAAAAATGGTGAGACCACATGGTGATGGGTTATGATGACAACTGTCTCATCCCAATTTGGATCTTCTTAGGTAGTAGCTGTATTAGCTAGTGCATCTTCTTGGGCATTTTGTGATCACAGGACATAAGACAGTGTCGAATCTGAGGTAAATTCATCCATTAACCATCTGATGTAATCACACAATTGAATTAATTCTTGTTTTATAATAGAATATTCCCATTGATTTTTTTGATTACCAATTCATGAATCACATTTTACTTTTAAATGATCCATTTTCACCTGAAGAGCCAATTACAAACCTGAAATCAGAGATTAATATTCTGCGTCATTATTGGTACCAGCATCAGATAATAGGAAACAATAAGGAAATACTGCATTTTTTGGGGAAATAAGGACAATTCCTTTTACATCCTTATTTAGTTTAGGGTTTTCCATTATCTTTCTTATTGTACTTTTGGAAGCACCATCAAAATACATTTCCCAGGTTTGGGAATTTTCTTGAATAGAGAAGACCTCATCATCAGGAATTTCAGTATTAAACTATGTATCTTCCGTAGATGGATGCTCAGCAAGGAATTATGCCAGATATGGGCCTTTTATTTACTTTTTTGAACATACTACATATCAAACGGTTACAAAAAAACCTCCCACCAAGCTAGACACCAAATGAGCATAGGAAAACTGATAATAAATTTGAGCGGGTTATTTTGAGATAATATTGGACCTCATGATGTTGCAGGTAGTGCCTCAATTTATGTACTGCAATGATTTATGCTAGGAAGAAATTTTCAATACTTGAATATCATTTTCTACATCAATCATAGTTATCCTGAGATAGTTAACTCTGTTTTCATTCCCAGTGTCATTCTTTTGGGTGAGGAAGGCACCTATTGATCGCTTTAAAGTTGTGACATAGAGAATAAGTGGTCTTCCTTCAACATATGTAATTAATACTAGTGGAATCAGGAGGTATTTCATGAGGATATCAAATGCTTCTTTGAAACCTTCAGTCCATTGGTAGGAAACTCCCTTCTTCATTAATCTGGTGAAGGGAAAACAATTTCCTTCCAAATTGGCAATGAAGCGTCAAATATAGACCAAGTGTGCTTGGATTCATCTTAATTCATTGAAATTTCTAATATTTGAAATACAAAGGATTTATTTTGTTCTATCAGGATCAACTTCAATTCTATTATGGTGTACAACGTATCCATGTAATTATCCTGAGGTTACCCCAAAAGCACATTTCAAGGGGTTCATCTACAAAATGTGTTGCCGAAGCTTATTGAATATGGTTTCCAAATCAGCCAAGTGATAGGAATTTTGTTTAGATTTTACCACCAAATCATCCACGTAACATTCAAAAAATTTCCCTAAGAAGGGTTTGAAGATATGATTCATGGCACATTGATAAGTTGCACCTACATTGTTTAAGACAAAGGGAATTAACCGAATGAAAATCACACCATGAGGGGCTCTGAAGGGTTTATTTTCTTCATCCTATAGGGCCATTATGTTTTGATTATACCCAGAGTACCCATCCATGAAGGAAAGATATTCATAGCCAGCTGTATCAACAATTAGAAGTTCTATAATCTGTACTTGAAAATCATCATTATGAAAATGCCAATTAATATCTAGGAAATCAATGTAGACTCTAATTTTCCCATTCTGAATTTTCACTAGGACAATATTGACCAACCATTTGGAATACTAGAATTCCCGGACATAGTTAGACTTTATAATCTTATCAAATTCAGCATCAATTTTAGTGGAATGATTTGGGTGTGTCCTCCTTGCAGTTTGATTAAATACACGATGTTCTTTCGGAAAACCCAAATGATGGGTGGATACATTAGGATTAAGACCTAGAATTTCTGTATAGTTCCAAGAAAATATATAACAATTTTTCCTTTAAAAAGGAATTATGCACCTCTCTCTCTTCATAGTTCATGGCCACACTAATCAGAGTGGGGCATGGATCTTCTTTTGTACCCAGATTTATTTCCCTGAGATCATCCACGGTGGTAGAGACACCTTCTTCAAATACTGGAAGAGGATCCTCGAGATCTTCTTCTTCTTATTCATTTTGTATTAACTCTTCTATTTTCACTTTCATTTTATATGATGTGGAAAAACATCCATAATTAGAGGGAGAAATTAATATTTGATCATCTTGAAGAAGAGTCCATCATATATGACCCTACAGATGACGAATGGTATTCTTGTGGTAATAAAGAGGGAGTAAAGGATTCAGAATCAAATTATTTATCTTCAACTAGAATTGATAGTATCTCTTATATAATGGTTGAAAAAGTTATGTCTTATTATAGTTCATCAGATGGGATGGAAACATCTCTATTTAGGATTTCAACATTGCTTGATGTGTCAATAATTTATCCCATGTTATGAGGCTCAGTTGAAATAATTGACATTATAGAATTTACTGGATGAGTCTTTAGATTTGGTTTTACACTTTAATATTGATTGATGGTTAACTCATAATATGTACTCAAATGTATTAATGGATTTGATGGCATCTTTTGTAGTCCATTTGGATCACTAACTCTAGTTATCTACTTTGTCATGGGCCTCATTATTTTTTTGTGATAAAACTCTACCTCAATATATTGAGATTCAAATGTTTTAATGGATCATTTTCACTATACAATTTCCTAGTTTGACCATTGGCACAATATTTCAAACATTGGTGGTATGAAAAAGGTATGGTTGCATGTTGATGAAACCAAGGCCTTTCAAGCCGAATATTGAAGGACATGTCATGAAGAATAACCATGAAATCCGAATTAGACACAAGATCTCCAAACTGAGTTCTGAGTATCATCTAACCCAGAGGATCATGATCATTCATCTTGTATCTTTAAAACAATAAAGTCTAAGGAGATAAGTCAGATTCTGTCAGGCCCAATTTACAATGTGAATAAAAGGGAATGAGGTTGACCTCAGAGCCATTATCAGTGAAGGCTTGTCATATTTCTATGTCATTAACCTTTCCAGACAAATAAAAAGTTTTGATATTACAATTTACAACATCATCATCATCTTCATATGTAAATGATATGACTGCATGACATTCTGTAGGATCATTCTCTATAAGGTAAACCTCAGCAGTAGCAACTTCAGTTTCAAACTATTGATGAATTGACAAATCCTCAATGAGTGCGTCTTGAAGGTCTTCTGAAATATTTGAATCAACATGAATTGGAATCTTGGCCAGTACATGGGTCAATTATTTCAAGACATCATACATTGGGTCCAATGGTCTGTGTTTCCCAGTATGTAAATGTGGTTTTATAGGTGTCATGGAAGTTTATGCTTCTGTTGTAGATGTACTCTGTGTTATAGTAGAAGCTACAAATACTGATGGATTTTGTAATTTAAACGATCTTTATCTACTCAATTGCTGAGAAGAAGATGGTTTGGCTACTAATCGGACTTCCAAATTAATTGTGTCAGAACCGAACCTGTATTTCAAAGAAGAAACTAATTGTTCATGTTAATCCCGTTGATGGTGTCTTCCATGAATTTTGGTCGCATATATGGTCCGAGCCGGGGTTGAGTTAAAATGGTGGTTTCTGGAATTCCCATGTCTTCCCATGTATCATCGACTATCGCCCCTTCCTTGTGTTCCCCAATTAGGTACAAGGAAATATTTCTCATTATAATTAGAATCACCTTTGGCATAGGGATCCATCAAATGGATAACATAAATATAACCGAAGATAATTTCATTATCTGATTAAGATTCTTCTTGAAATGTTAATTTGTGTTATACTGTTTGCTGGGGCAGTTCCCATTAAATTGAAACTAATGGCATAAATTTTATGAGGGTTAAGTAAAACATTGGCCTTGAAATGAGCTTATATTCTTTTGACTTCTCTTTGTCTTTATGATCACTTCTTTTCATGGAGGAATGGCCTTTTTCTGAAGATGGTTTTTCTGTTAAAAGAGCGGTAGAAGAAACAATTAGTTGTTTCAATTGTTTTCGTAAAATGGCATGAGTCCGGTTGATCATTTTCATGATCATCCAATCATCATATTTTTTCACATTTTTACGTCTGACCTCTTTTCATTCTCCCTCTTTTCCTTTATTGGTAGCAGGCACACATGCTACTGGAGATGATGAACTTTTTAGTTTCACTTATCCACAGTCTACCATCTTTTGCAGATTGTCTTTGAAAAAAAAGCACTCCTAAATGGGGTGTCCCAACATCTGATGAAAGGGAAAATAATTCCTAAGATCTTCATCTTCATCTTTATTTGGATTCATCGACCTTGGAAACAGAACCCTGTTGTCTTCTAAGGATGAGATGAAGTAACCAGGAACTTGTTCGTTCCTGAAAAAATAAACATTATTCTTTAAACCCTGAAACCATTTCTGCCTTTGATCTCTTTGATCATCTTCATGAGGTAGTTGTTGATACTGATGAATGGAGGCAGAGCCCTTTATTGTGATGAGGATCTTGAAGTAGAAGTAGGTAGAGGTGCATGTTTGAGGGTGACTGTAGCAGCTTCTACATTTCCTATCCTCCTCCACGGAGCTAATATAATTACAAAATTTTAATCCATAGATTCTATAATAGAGTCTTCTATCTATTGGGATATTGAAGTAAGGTCTTGAAACCCTCCTGTGTATTTCACAGGGATAAATGGTGTGTGTAATACATCACGTATATTTTACACATAGAATGGTAGTAATTCATCTTGAGGGAGTTCTAGACTTATGGAATATGTTAATCATTTCCATCATGCAATGAAATATGAAACTCTTTCATTATCCCTTTGTTTTCAATTATTAAGATAATTTTTCTCATTGGTAGTGTTGATCTAAATTGGAGAAGGAATTTATAATGGAGATCTTCCCATCCAGTAGTTGATCGTGATTGTAAACATGTACACCAAACAATGTCTGGTCCTCGTAATAACTGCACAAAACACCTAAGCTTAACTGCTTTTTATTATTGAGAAGTTCCTATCATGGTATCACGATGAGGAAAAAAATGTGTTCTGTGTTGTCCCAGATCTATCGATCCATTAACGATTGGGAATTTGGTTTTCACAAAATTTGATGGGGGAGGAATTTCATCCACCCATTCAAGGTAAGATCCCTTTTCCGACTGAACTAGTTCTCGTCATTCCTCTGTAGATTCCAATCGATCCATTAATGCCTAGATGGTGTTCATAAGCATTTGGGGAACATTTTAATGAGTTGGAACATGTGCAGGTACATCAAATGGAACATGAGCTTGTACAGCGACAGGTAAAACCACTGACGGTGGTGCTGATATCGGCCTTGGATAAGCCACTGAAACAAGCCTATCTGGATGTATATGGCCCTCGAATGATTGTGTACCCAGTAGATGGAATTTATTATCTTCATCTATATTCAATAAAATCCTCTTTGTGGAGGAGCTATTACATGATCTTCAAGTTGAGGACTTTCCTTAGGAGTGCGTCTAGTAGAAATGTTGTTTCGAAGTAAATCAGTGTCGTGTATTTTGAACTCCTTCAATTCGTCTTCTTACAAACCAAATCTCACTTCAATCGAAATAGATTAACCTTATCTTGTGGAATAGAGATATTCAATCTTTATTTTTTTCCTTTCCCCTTGTCAGATAACTTTCAGAGAGGGGGAGTTGGTTATTTGAATGCATACCTAGATTCTAGAAAAGCCTCTAATTTTGTGTACGCACACCATCTTCATTTTCCTATGTCTGTACTATATTATGGACAATAAAATCATATTCTGATTCTCATAATCTAGACAAATTTTCTAGAGGATCTTATATAATGGTGTTAATAACATTCACTGATGTATAATTCAATGATGGCATTCTGTCAGTGTTTCTGTTAGATTGTCTCCCTTTGTGTCTTCTGCGAGACTCGGTTCACCTATATAAAGAATTCCCTTGAAATTTTTGGCAGATAGTAGCCCAAAGAGAATCCTTAGATAATTCAGTTGTAGGCATTCCTTTTGTATTATTCCCTAATCAGGAGAAAAATGACTTTCGTTGAGGAGGGGATTGCATATGTGAAAAATCCACCAGCCCTGCAGGTTGGGGCAGTTCTTATACATCTTCTTCAAATCATTGAACATTGTTTAATGAATTTTGAAGGTTGAATTAAATGAACCCCTAGCCTTGTAATCAGGGGAGATTCATGAAATACAATGTCTGAAATTTGTTCAAATGTTGTTATGTTTTTGTGGATTTTGGAACGGACAGTAGTTGGGTGTATCATTCGACAATCACTTAAATAACCTATTTTAGAATATTGTTATTCTATTTCATACATTTGAATCCTTTGACACTTGACATCATCTAAACAGGATTCTAGTTCATGATTCTCATATACTCGATGTAAAAGTAACTCAACAACATATTTTCCATGGGCATAATGTCGAAAAGAATAGGTTGATGCATGTTCTTGAGCGTGCATTTGATTACATACAAAACCTATTGATTGTTGCCGATCGTGGGCAACAACATTGAATGAGACCACTTTTGGGGGACATTGCTGATTTTGGACTATAGTGAATTGTAATGCTTCATATGCACCCCATCCTTTGATATGAACACTATATGGGGAATTAGTAGTTAATATGTGAATCCCATTTAGAGTATTGAGACATGCATGATAAAGGGTTCTATTTTGTTTTCTAACCTTTTGATTTTGGGAAACTGAGAGATATGCCAAGTTAATTGGGCACTTCAACCCTTCCATTACCTTTACATGATTTTGAAATTCATCACATGGTAAGACGTTGGATTCCAAATGATGAAGAGTTTTCTATATGTTTAGACAAATATAATGAATTCAGTCTTCTGTCATCAATTTTGGAATGTTATACTAAAAAATTTCCAAAGGCCAGAACCTGACTGGTATTTCTCATTTATCTAATTGTTTCCTCATGTTTAACACATATTCATCATCATTCATAAGATGTTTCTCCACTTGACCTGACCAGCGATGATTATCTTTATTAGAAGACAAATGACCTAAAGGAGGATCGAAGAATGACTTTTCCCTTAAGATATCATCTTGTTGAAAAACTTCTTCACTTATCAAAGACAAGGAATCAGACATGACAAGCCTTGTGTTTTCAAGTTCCTCAAGATAGGAGGGATTTCTCATCGCTAAATTTCCAATTATGGAATTTCCCTAACAATGTGAAATACTACTACAGAGAGGACTTTCTTGGAGAATGATATCATGGGGAGGATCACTAGATTGGATTTCAACAGAGGATAAATCTTCTTGCTCCTTGGTCTTTTGGCCACAAAGAGGGTTTTAGTTGCTCTCATCCGGAGATAGGAACTATAGATTGACCGAATTTTCATGAAGCAAGCATTCATGATGAGTTTTATGATGAATAACATCATAATTACAACTACAACACCCAAAAAAAATTACTGATAGGATTGTATCTTGTGCAGAAACTGATAAATGGTTGAGGGCATCATGAACTCCAGTATTAAGATGAGACACATACCAGATTAAATCATGATTTTACAATAATTATTAGAGAGACCTTTTTATGGATGTTCTATTATACATAGTTGGGGACACTTGCAAGGAAAAGTGGTAATCATGGGAATGTGTATGTGCCTTCCTTGGAGCAGTTACTAGAACAGACCGATTACCTCTAATTGGAAAGGGTGTATGTTCCCAATCATATTGTGCATATGATATGGGAGAGAATGCACCATGACCATCCTGGACTAGAGAAGAGGTGTGTATCTTCTATGGGATGGCATGATGACGTGTCATACCATGTGTGGGGAACGATTTATGTGTAGGATCCCCTTATAATACTAAAGTAGTTAAAATATCCAGGCACATTTCCAGAATATGGGCAGGGATTTCCCTCTGCACTTTTACCATTGTTAAAATATTTTTAGTGACTTCAATGGTCGGAACGGAAATATACATCCATTACCTATCAAGATTAGTTGTATGTGCCTGCTCTTGTCCTCCTTTTTCTATCAAGGGGTATTGAAAGTACTCATGCATGGGGGCAGAGAGTTGTGTCTACCCCAAATGTTTCATCAGAGCTTTCTGAGTAAATTTGCTGGGTGCTACCAAATGAAATAGTTGGCAGGATTGATTAACATTGGTAGGTGTATGTGCCTACTGGCTGTTTCCCATCATGTATAGTTGACAGAATTCCTTCATTACAGGCAGATGTGGCTGCTGGCAGGATTGGTTATTGTAAACCTATGTATGTTCCTGTTTAGTTGATACCACCACATTCGATTGGAGAACTTCTTTAAATGAAATTAGACGAGCCACTTTAATGGCTGATAACATGTAAGCATGTGTATGTTCTTGTTCACTATACTCCACCAGGTTTATCTGGTGGCATTTGTGTGTTGCTATTAAATGAGTGTGCTGAGTAGAAAAATTAGGACAGATGGGTGTATATTCCCACTCGTTGTTTTCCATCACGTTAAATTGATGGACTTATCTGAAGGAGGAAGAGGTGAGAACCTAATCCCTGTTAATAGATGTTGTCCCTAGAGGTTTTCCAAGTTTGCCTAAGACTGAGGGTCCTGGGACAAACTTCCAAATACAACACCCCCATCATGTTGGAGGTTCAGTACCACACGATTATAGCGGCGACAGCTAGTGGGAGTCCTCAAGAATGACTACTTCATTCTTGAATTGAGGCCTTGAGTGACCACTTGATTGACCTCCCAATAGTATGGGAGGGCATTATTGCTGTGTTCTAGGGATAATGACCCAAAACAGTACGAGATGCTGGTTGGAACCATTTTCTTCTTGATCATTGGTCGTCATTGGCCTGATGATCGAAGATTTTTTTTTTGAGCTGAAGGGCCAGTCGAGCAGCCTCCAAAGATGTGATTTTACTATGATAGCGATATTCTTTTACATGAACAATATAGACCCAACATTGAAGATGTTGGGTTGGTGATGTCTTCCTTCCCAGGGATAGAGATACAACTTGAGTAGTGGTCGAGAGGTTCACAGATGTTGTCTTGGAGAAATCCATTCTTTTGATTGAATGGAATTCTGTGGAAATCATGATTGCAACAATAAGATCTATTAAAACAATATCTATTTAGATGGATATTTTCATGATTAATTCATTTTTCTGGCCTTCCTTTGTCAATTTATAGGTGACTAACAGGTGGGTAACCTTGTTAACATGGTTAAGGATTCACATCGGGTTCACTATTTTTGTCTCATAGTTCCTTGAAATGTGTGTTCTAGATTTAAGAATCATTTTTATTGGCTATTTCCATTGGATTTATTCATCTAACTGGAAACATCGAAGATTTCTTTATCCAAAGGGTACCTGCATTCCCATTTCATGTGTTCATTAAATTTTTAAATTTAAAATACTTAAGAATGTCCATTGGTCAAGAGGATGAGAGGTCGGACTAATCACACCCTTTTGGGGGGAATTATTGTCTACTTCAGGCCTCTCTTTGTAAATTTAAAATAATTTCATGAATCTTTATTAATTCCCCTAGTATGTCATAAGTATCCCATAGAATTTATAATCACTTATAAACATGTGTAAAAGTTTAGAATCATCAGTATGCATTCAAGGTTCTTCATTAATGGAAATATCTATATGAATTCGAGGTTTCCCATCAATTGTCTCCTCTAATATACTAGATAGAGATTAATTAAATCATTATTGTAAGGATACATGTTTTTAAGCCACCCATTGGGGTAGTCTTTAATTTTATTGTCATCTAGGGAGATGATGGTATAGTTTGAATTTAGGATTGTTCCCATAAGATAGGCTACCAACGAAACCGTATGAAATAAATCATAACCCTCATAGTTTGGTGCTACGGATTGGGACACATCATACTTATTAAGGTCATTTGATAAGGACATCTTTGAGGATGATGCTTAGTTGAGAATTTATTGTGGGACTTATGCAGAAGTAGCACAAGGAACTTGGAAAGGATATGGATTTCCATGTAGGATCAGTCCATATTTGGAATATGGCCCAAGGAGAACATAGTTTATTTGAAGTGTTGTGTTTGAACCCCAAGATGGCTCCCTATGTATCCAATATAAATGGAAATCAAATCCACATAGTTCATTAAATCCCAGAGTAGAGTGTAATTCTTTGAAAGAGATGTGTTTTTTCTTACATCCTAAATAGGATGCCTTGGTGATTTGAGGATTGAATTTGGGTCTTATTTCTAAGGATGATTCAAAAAATAGGGGAATTATGGTTGGATTCCTAAAGAAAACTTCCAATGAGCTTGGGAACTGAGAAGGCATCCTACTTGTCCCGATTATTATGGGAATCATAGTTCTTGTATGTCATTCAATTGTGAAAATGTTAGGATTAAGACATATATATAGACCCACGTTAGTCATTCTTGGTGTGAGAAACAAGATAATGTCAAAGATTCAACAAAGGCATTCACATTTTTAATGTTTTCCTCCTCTGTTAGTTAAAGGGTGTGCATTGACCAAGGAAGAGGGAGAGGCAATGAGCATTCCATCTATTCTATTTACATCATACTAAGGTCTCATGAAAGGAGAAAGGGTCAAGGTGAGGGTCTTATACTAGGATGGCTGCCCATTAATTTATCCTGATATGGAAGGGAGACTTATCCTATGCTTGCATGAAAAAGATAGTGTGTAGTTTTCCTTTCATACCAGAGACATGAGGTTCCGGGATACCTCTTTGTGAAGGGAGAGGTGAGGATCCAATCCCTCCTTCGTATCGGGAACATCCCATCACTGTTTCTAAGAGAAATGTCTGTGTGACTATGGATATAAAAACCCATAGGCATTCCATGAATCCTAACCCCGTTGTGAAACAAATGTGGGAAACCTCTGACTACAGAAATACAAACCCCAATAAGAGACATGATGATGTGCCTTTTCCAAAGGTTTGATAAGTCATGAGATATTGGTGGAGGTCTCAACAGAATCCCTTTCAGACAAGGGATACAATAATGAAGAAGCCTTTCTATTAATTAATGAGTAAGGCTTAATGGATTGTAGACAGAAGATATTGAAGAGAATAAGTGAATCAAATTCGGGTGCCCAGGTGGGGAAGGGTGCACAAGTACACTTGGGCGACCTGATGTTCACTTATGAGATGAAGAACCACTTTGGTAATACATGGTTAAGTCCTTTATTAACCTTCAATGGTATTCATAGGTGATCCATGAAGTGGGTCACTCATGTTCCTATGAGAGGAATGGAAGGCACACAAGTATTTCTAACATAGTTAGGTTGAGCGTTTTAGGCACGTCAGTGTTATGGTTTTCAAACACTAAAGGAATTTAAGTCCAATGATCCTCCACTAAATCCTCCACTCTAGGTGTTGAAGAACTACCTTTAATGTTTCAAAAGACTAGGGCGATGTACTATAATGACGAGAGAAGCAATTTGGATTAAAGAAAATTCATTCGTACAAATGGGGGCCACAAGGGTCTATTCATAGTA
This sequence comes from Viscum album, assembly GCA_963277665.1. Lineage (NCBI taxonomy): Eukaryota > Viridiplantae > Streptophyta > Magnoliopsida > Santalales > Viscaceae > Viscum > Viscum album. Next base: position 1,084,374,218 of record OY728156.1, read on the forward strand.
AAAAAGTGACCTTGGGAGAAAAGAGTTGGGTGCACAACTGACTTGCATTCCAGATAGAAGCACACAAGTATGTTGCGCGACATACTTTGGTGAGTATGTATGTTGCGTGCCTCTAGTGTTCTGGCTTGACTAAGGCGATTCAAAATTCATGCCTTTCCAAATCAGGATTTTTTATTATGTATTTTCACATTTTCAATCTAATGGGATTACCTTTCTCATTTTTAGACACATTTATGGAATGGAGTGTCAATAGTGATCTTTTGGGATTTTTTTACGAAACATCATTTTTGGATGAATAGTTAAAAATAATGCCTTTTAGTTAAATAAATATTTTTTGGTTAATCAATTATAAATGAAAAATCATATTATAAATTTCTTTTAAGTTCAAAAAAATAAATATTACATCTATTAATACAATTAAATTAATTATAATAAATTCCAATATGATACTGAATATATAAAATCAAAACAAAATTTGGAATTTTTTCCAACATTAAAACCCTGTAATTTCATCTAGTCCACGATATTAGTACTGAACATAATTTTTCTGATTCTGTGATTGGAATTTAAAACATAATAAATATTCATTTTTAATTTAGTATAATTTTTATTGTCTATTAATTCCATATATATTTTTACCACAATGATAAGTAAAATTGGTTAAAATTAATCAAAATTGTTAAGGCCAAATTAAGCTTATGTAGTGACTAATCCTTAAATATAAGGACATAAATGAGCTAGAGAATCTTTCAAAACCCATTTCATGTCCGTTGTATGTTCATACACCTTCCATTATATTTTTTGGTTTTTTTAATCCTTGTTTAGGTAATAACAAGTGCAAACCTAATTTGTTCCTAAAAATTACATGTGAGGCATTTTTCTTCACTATAAATAGGCACATGCTCAAACCATTCTTCACAACCCTCAAGCTTCTTAAGAAATGATAATACATACCCAAATATATTCTTATAAATCCCTCAATTGGATTTGAATCCTTCCTTTGGACAGAAACCATCTCAAAGAACCTTTTTGGCACAAACCAAATGTAGTTACCTGATTTAGAGGTAAAATATTCTTTCATGCTCATTTCCATTATTTTCCTTCTCCACCCCTCCTCTATATTTATTCCCTACTTGTATGATAGAAACAATATCCTTAATATAAGTGAATGTTGTTATGTAAAAGGTTATGAACTACACTAACAAACACCTCCATCTAATGAATGTTGAACATACTATTTCTCTTAATGTAAAACTACTGTCTCACAAAACGATGATTGTTCATTTTTACTTTACAACAAATCATGGTAGAAATTATGATGGAAACTATATTTATATATGTAATATATTATATTTATTATGTATTTAAACTTATTTATTAATTTTAAAACGCATATATTTTTACTTTCCATTTGGTTTTATTACGATAATCTTTTTTTGAGGAAGAGTGGACTAAAACCCCCTCAAAGAGTAGTGATTCGTTCACACACCACATATAATGTATTAAGGATTGGATTAATGAAATTATATGATATATATGATATATTCATTATACTATAGTAAATATATATACATAAATATATATATACAAAAATATATATACATATTTCATTTACATACTTTCATTCAAAATGGGAATAAAAACGGAAAATAGCGTTCATGCGAACGTATGACTTACCATCTTCATGAATGGTTCATTCAACTACATAAATCATTATTATATAGATTATTATAATATAATTACACAAGATATACCTGGTATATATATCATTTTATACATTTAGGAATCATGATATAACAATAATCATCGTCAATATAATAAATTAAGACACACATGAAGAACATTGAATATTTTTTGAAGTGAGACATTAATATAGGATCATTAACAAGAAGGTGATATAAATTCCTAATCTAGGAATATATGTTCATATATATAAATATATTATTCAGAAAAATATGTATAATAATATTGTATTTATTCTACATGTAGCTGGTATGAGTATAGAGTGATTCAAGAAATTATATTAGGGGATTTCAACTCACTTTTTATTTTTGAAAGATACATGCTATGTTCTCCACTATTTCCCTCTGTGAGGTTTATGTACTTCCTATTAATTTTTTATATTTTGATTTTAAATAAATTTATGATTATTAAAATTTCCATTTTATTATAATTCTTTCATTTTCTTTATGATAGAAAAGTTAATAAATTGGTAAAAATGTTTTTTTCTCATTTTTCTTTCTTGGAGACTCATGTTTAGTTATGCACCTAAACTCCTTTTTCAGGGACTGTATAATTCATTTTTACATGAAATTTCATGAATATAAATCTATTCATTATATTATATTATTCAATAAATTACCATTCATTACATGGAGGACATGATCCCCAGATTCCATGATATAAATGTTTATTAGGGAAATTTCATTCTTTTCTGTGAACGAGTTATGATTAATGTGATGGTAATTATGAATCCCCTTTCTCCGTTATTAATAATGTTTTTATGAAACATATTTCTTATTCAGATGTTATATACTTTTCACACTGGCATCCTTTCATAGGTTATGTTTATTGTGATGTGATTTTGAAACTTGTCTCTTTCCACAAGTTATGATATGTTTTCATATTTATGATACCCATTTAATTACATGGGTTATGATATAGTTATTTATGATCTTATGGAACATGTATATATGATTTCATTATATTATGGGTGGGAACTATATCTCCAGAAAATGCATTAGCTAAAAATTTATAAATCATGAGTTAAATAGGGTTGTAATAAGAGTTACTTGGTTCAGTAATATAGAACTAGAATGGAGGTTACTCTATTCAGTGATACAGGGATGGAATGAGGGTTAATCGTTTCAACAATACAAGGATAGAACGAGCGTTACTCAGTTCAGTAATACAGGGCTAGAATTATGGTTACTCAGTTTAGCATTATAGGTATGGAATGAGGATCACTTGGTTCTGTAATATAGGGATGGAACATAGGTCACTCAATTTAGTAATAAAGGGTTGGAACGGGGGTTACAAGATTCGGAAATTGAATTTTTCCACTAATATGTTCATGGAATTTATTCATTAGAAACAATAGAAAAAACTATATTCTTATGTGTTTCCACAATTCCATTTCTTTCTCCTATTTTATTCTTTCATGTATTTTGTCCTTTAATTTTTTTTGATCCGGTTCTGATGAACAGAAATGCTTCTTTCCATGATTCATGTATATGCCCTTTGATATGTAGGGTATGATCTTCTATTTTTATGATCATGTTCTCATACCCTTATACACATGTTCATGCATATATGTCTCCCTTTTATAGTCTTACTAAGAATTTGAGGTCACGAATTTATTTGTTTTCTTCTACTAGTTATGTAGATATGTATTATGTTTGATGTGTTTAATAAGGGTGCTAGTTGTGAAGAACCTAGTGGGAGATAATGTAGCCCACTTATGTACATGTGTTTATGTTTCCATGTATCCAAAGTCACTATACCAACTATGATATTTTGATGTCTCTTTGTAATGTTTATGTATTCCACAAAAGTTATGTAATGTCTATGTTTATATAGCGGGGGTAACTTCACCTAGAATACCCAAGACATTTTTTTTCATTTATCATCAAATCATTAAATTATCTTGAGAGAAAACTAGGATAATCAATATGATCATTGAAAATAACTACCTAAAAAGGATAGGCATTGTCCATTATAGAGTTAAATGCCTCCCACATATCCCCACCTACTCTATGTATTCATCTTATATCTGATCAAATAACCACTAAAACTCAGGTTGATCACTTTCCGGGTGAGTCATAGTTTTGGAATCACTAGATGAGATACTAATAGGAGAGAACAAATTAATATGCATAAATCATAGTTTAGAGGATGTGGGATGTCCATAATGATTCATAGAATTGTTCATTTAAAGGGACGTTTTGGAATAGGTATATCTATTCCCCTAGAAAAGTGTGATACATCTACTTTATCTCAATTCTAGATGATGTCTATTTTATTTGCGTTTAAAAACCTAATCGAATTACATAGGGAATATCAATGATTTGTTCAAGATAACTTCATTTGATATACATATGATATCTATAGTGCATCAATTTTAGATAAAATCCTTACTGTGGATTGGGACCCAAAGTGGTATATCCCGATTCATCAGGTGTACTATTTGAGTTTCCTTGAACTTACCTCCCTTATGATATTTCGATTTCTAGAGAGAAATGACTACTAAATTCATCATTTCTCTTGATTCTGATAGACACACATTCATTAGGATCATAAGTGATTTCTATCTATATGTATTCTACTTCTCCATGTCTTTAAATATTGAGTATTATGTCATGATTTTAATGTGTTGTGATGAGATGTTCAATAGGTTAATATATTAATATGTCATCATTTTGATATGTTAGCAATATTCATTTTCATTATGAAAGTTATTATATATTGATAATGGTAGGGACTCGAAGCATTTAGTTTAGGTGTAAATAAGAGTACAAATTTCTTAGATGGGATTAAATGACTGAATAAATTTAATACCTTGCTCACCGATTTTCATAGAGCCATCTGATCTGCTGAGATGCCCATATCACCTACTGAGATGATATTTTTTGGCCTATAAATATCATTACATGGTCCATTATGGATTTTTTACCCATAAGCCCACAACCCATTTCCAAGACTAGAGATCAAACAACTCCACACAATTAGAGAAGATCCACCCTTCCAAGAATAGTGGTAGGCAGAGAAGATGCCTTGACAAACAAATTTTTCCTTTGTGGCCACTATATATCCACGTGAATAGAATTAGAACATTAGGGATAATTTTTTATTGGAATTAAACTATTCTTATTAGAATGACGTCCATTATAAACCCCTTTATCCCACTTATTTTTTGTACCCTTTCTGATGGTGTGGCCATAATCTATATTTGATGGTCCCTCACAATATTCCCTACCAATTCCTATTTACAAATTATCTCTGGGTTAGGCTAAGAATATCCCAATTTTCATTACCCTATATACTTATTCTTCCTGAACGAACACTATTAAAACTACTGGTAAAGTTAAATGGCACTAAAAAACTATAATTAAACTGACTTTAAATACACAATACTGAATATTTCTTAGGGATTGTTAGTTATTAGAAATAGAGAAGAGTCCAGAAGTTCCTTTCACCATTTGGAAGTCCATTGTAATAAGATCTTCATTGTACCATCACCTCATAGAAATATAATGAATTATAATTGTGATTATTGGTTTATGATCAACTATGAAAATAGTTGATGTTGAAATAATAATTCATGCATATGACATCCGAGTAAGGTCAAGGGTCATCAAAATGAACAACCCTAATGGGTGAAGCTTCCAAAGATGTAGTTAATGACGTGTTCTATTATGGGAGAGAGTTTATTTTTAATAAACCACATGAGTGAACCTAAAGAGATTTTCCTAATAATCATTTTCATTGTGTTAGGGTGAGTGTCCTTGGATAACAACACATGAATATAAAGATGACTCAAAGTGTCATATAGGTGTCATTGAGGATTTTTCTTCAAATCCATTCTAAATGTCTCCATTTAAATGAATTGCCTTCCCTACGTATCCCGCTAATCCACATAATCAACCCATGATAAGAGGGTATCCATTTTGAATAAGTGTTTAGGTTTAATCAATGTATTTTTTTATAAATTTATCAAGTATACAAGTCTTCTATTTTTATAAGTATTCATAAGACATATTAGTATTTACTATTCTTGGATTCAAAGACTATGCATCTAGTGTATCATTTAGGATATGTTCATGTATAAAAAGAAAGATACACATGTGATTCAAGAACTCACCCAACTGACCTGATCAGGGAAATGGGTTCCAATGTTAGTTCAGTGGTTAGATGTGTTTGTCGTTATGTAATAGAATTATTTTTCCAATATAAACCATCCATGCTAGTGTTTTTGTTTATCAATTATCTCTTGTAAAACAATATTTTACATTGTACCATGTAGTGGTATGATAGTAGATTTAAGATAGTCATTATCCAGGGAGTAATAAAAAGAAGCGTAAATTTGATCTTCATGGAATACAATATGAGACCTATAAGGTACGCTATAGGATTTTCGAAAAATTGAATGTATGAAAAAATTATTCTACTCATATTGAATGCAATGTTTACTCTGTCAAAATACATTTAATAACCTCAATAGTCAAACATGGTCCTCTATAACTCGCTCAAAGACTAGGTTCGTCATCATATATTAAATGATGGGGGAGAGGATTGGGGAATGCCAATAAACCAAAGTCTTGGAATTTTAAATCAAATGATATATCAAGGAGTGGTTTCTTATATCTCTTCAATTACATAGTTGGGGATTATGAATATTATGTAATCTACATATACCATGTAGGAGGACTGATCTTATACATTAACTAATTAGAGAGAGTGTGGACATTACATTCAAATATCGGTGACTACCATATAGGTAGAGTGGTTTTATCCTTGAGAGTATTGATCATTCAAACATTATCCACATTAAACATAAAGCTATAAAAGTAATATCCTTCCATTCATTCATATATTCATGTGACTAATCTTTCCATCCTATTGTTAGATAATTTTCATCCTCATTGCATCTTTTTAAATTTAATAAAATCAAAATTTTAGGAAATTCAGGCTCTAAAAATATCATAAAATTATCACACACACCCACAACATACTAATAAATTAATAAAAAGTAATCAACTCTTTTAAAATGGAACATCAAAAACCATACCTATGATAGGTGGACAACAAACATATGCGATTAGGCAATTCTAAAATTTATGATTAAATTTTCTTTTCATTAAAAACTAATTTTTTTACTCCCTATCCTAATATGGTTATTCATCCCTTAAATAAGAATATCCAACTTATAATTCTAATTGAATTCCAATGTTCAGTTAAGAGGAATCACAAAGTCAGTTTTTTAATGTATTGTTCTTTTTTGACTATGTAATCTTTTTTTGAATGATTGACTCTAGATTGATTATGTTTATATACCTTGCCCCATGACTTTTCCTCCAGGATATATAGTGTTTCATGAGATGTGTGAAGCAAGTATTCCTCAATATAACAAGTCATAGTCTACTACATCACTTAAAAAATAATTGTTGGATTTGACATCAATGACAGTATTTCATCTAGTATCATTTAGGAAGATTTGTGTAATATAGGTATTAGGGTAATTCTAGTAATTTTTTCATTGAATCATGTTCCAACTATTCTCGATTGGCATTAGAGGTTGATCCAAGTGGCATGAATTCCTGGTTTTTCACCATCACCTTCAAATGTACATTCTTCTATATCAAATACAATGAGGGTTGAATTTTTTGTGTGTTGGTTGGTCCTTAATTTATTTATATAAATAAATTATATTTGCGGGACCCATTATCTATTTTCAAGGGTAATATAACAATAGATATCAAAAAATTATAAAAACTAGCAATTAAATGGAATTATCCAAATCTGTCTCAATTGGAGAAGATGAATTGTTCAACTTATAAGAAAAAAACTATTCAATTGATATTCAATTATACAGAGTCTCTCAACATTTATTCTTTTATAATTTTCATACATTTTTATCTAATATATGGGGTTTAAAGAGGAAAAGGAATATATAATTGTCACATCTGAACAGAATCACTGTATAATTATAAAACTGAGTTAACTGGATTGAATTCACATCTAAATGTAGGTGATGGTGGGACATTAAAATCTGAGACATAATGAGTGAAGGGGAAGCTAAATAATCTAATGAGGAGAAATTTTTACATATCTCACCTCAATGGTGTTCATACTTCTATGTATTATCATAATATAATCATATTGAAACATAAAAGGGTCACACCTATTCATCACATTCTTCAATTAATGTTTCTACACTGCTATTAATATAATTTAATCCAGTTGGACTAAGTTAACCTCCTCCATTAGTTCCAATACATGATGGTTTCAATCCCAGTGAGTACCTAGGTATACATTTAGAGGTTATATAATGAGGTACTCTAATCAAATAATGAACAAAAAATTTATATATCTAAATCTCACACATGTTGGAACTACTCTTAGATATCATTCATCATTGTGAATAGAAAGATAAGGTTTGGAGAAAGATTTCATGGTATAGAGGAATAACTAATCATTCTCCAACTGTTGAACAGATAGATTCAATAGATGATACTTTATGAATTAATGCTTCATTGTCTATGAAGGGGTAAAACATTCTAAAATATTTGTGTAAATTAAAGAATGTTGTTTGATTCTTCTATTGAATAAAAACATCCAAGAATACTTTTTATTAATGAGTTGAGAACAATTTTTTTTGGACTCTCATATAATTATTATTTATTATTTAGATTTAGGTGAACTTGAGGGAGAAAAGGGTAATTGGGATAGTGCTTTGGCAGTTCATCAACCTTGTCGAATGAAAAAGTAAATAGGGCACCAGAATTATCATTATTGATGAGATTTTGTAGATGAGGTCTGTAAAGTCTTTTCTACTATTTTGAGACATGTAATGAGGATGTGTCCACTATTTAGTTATAGGAAATCCCCTCCATTCAATAAATCAATTAATGGATAGTATATTGGGTAGAGGAGATGTTTAAATCCTTTCCTTATGTGTGTATCCTACTTATGTCTCTACCGAGCTAATGGTCATTACCCAGTTGACCTTAAATATTTTAGTTTTAACTTAAAATTTTCGTAAAAATCTATTTCTGGTCGACAATATGAGATATATTGTCCCAAATGTGAAATTTAATTTAATTGGTAATCAACAAGAAAAAAAATACTTAGTACTCATCATTGATATTTAATTACCCCGGAACTGACTTCACCGTTTATGGGATGGAAAATAGCCTATTTCCCATCTTTTTGTTTTAACAAAAAAAATATCAGAAATTAATTGCATAAAACTTTTAGTTCACTAACATGGATAGTCAGTATATTATAGATAGGTATAAATCTTCCTTATATATGGTTATTTCTATGAAATATAACATAATATTCTTCATTAAATTCTAGCGTCTTTCCTAGGTGCAAAAGGATAAACTACATTTCCAATCACCAACTCTACTTTTTGCATTAGGTGACTCATTCAAGAAGTAAGAATCAGAAAGAGATAAGATGGACATATTCAACAGCAAGGAAGTGTAATCAATCCTGTTCTCTACATGAAATAAATATAAGTACCATATTTCAATCAAATCCATTTTTACAAGAATTTCAAATCATTGTATAAAACCCCAATACATGCTACATCAACATAGGGATATTCCTAGCTTAAAAAATATCCACTATACATTCCCTAAGAATCCTAGTTGATATCATACAATTTTCCTATCAGGATAGATGGGTGAGATCATCCTAACCTTAATAAGTTCATTTTTAGGAGGAGTACTACACTACAGCTCATCTTTGTTCCTTAGTTCCCATTAGTACCCATTAATGAATGGGAATACGTAGTAGGAATACCTATCTACCCAATCGATCGTGATGTTTGTCACTATGTAAACTTAACATAAAGCTATGTTTGACCCATTATAATAGGTAATTGCATGCTCAAACTATGATAAGCTTGGAACCTCTTTATTACAATTGGTCGATTGAGCTTGTTATTTTCTTCTTCATGTATCCAAATAAATATTTTTTCTAGATATAGGACTCCATTTTAAAATATTTCAATTTAGCATTAATTTAATTTATTATTTTAGTTATACATAGTTCAAATTATCTCTTTAGTGGCATACACTAGTTCTTCAGATTAAGCCAGTTAATCTATCAATTGAGATGACCTTACACCAATGATAATAGATGATGTTCCAATTGTTCTCTCCTTATTTCTCAATACTAAATCATTAAATGATAATTTCATCATAAAAGATGCATTATGATTTTATTCAATAGTACTAAAAGGTTATACAGTTAGAGATACTAATTATTAACCATTATCACTTCAGAAATGATCCTAATAAGGCCTAATTATTATCGATGAGTCCACTGGATTTAGAATCTAATAATGTAGAGAGATAAAAACACTCTCAATGGATTCAAAAAAACATAATGAATACTTCCATTATATGTTAGAATAATGTTATGAAAAAAATAAACTTCTTGGTTCCTTATAATACCACGAATCTTGACCCTAATAAATGATGTCAATGGGAGGAATATTTGGTGTCCAAAGGATAGTTTCATTGTATATAACTCAATATCTTTATTGGATGGATTCTTTAGATTTTTATAATTTTCATAAATACCAATATTAGAATAGGGGAGAACATATCTTGGTTCTCCTATTTTCATGATTTGAACACTTTTCTGAAATAATGTAGAAGAGGTCATCCCTTAGTGAACTGATTCAAACATCTAAAATATCATACAACCAGTCTCCCCTCATTCATTCCTTTGATCAAGTCATATTCTATACATCCTTGTTCCCATCTTTACTATAAAATATTTTTCATCTAATTAATGGGTTTTTATCCCATGGCCAATTGCTGCAAAAATTCTTCCCCACCCACTATTGATGTTCATACTAAGATAGCTTATCAACCACCACCCCAAATGCATTGGTCCCCTTCGACTAGTTATTTCTAAATTTACCCATTAATCCATATGATTCATCCTCTGAATGTTATTATCCCCCTATAATTTTGGTTCTTAAATTCCTATTGTAGGTACTCTAGAAATCTTCATACCCATGTTCCATAAATGGATAGTCAGGACAATGTCAGCTTCTATTTCACGATTTTGATTCCACATTCATTTGTTATAGAATGTTCTTATATTAAATTCTATGTGGGGATGGATCTTCATTATTTTGATGTCAATGGAAAAATATACCATATGGATAGGGGTTCAATATTCCCTCATCTATGTTTCTTTATTTCATTCTTTTCATTAGGATCTTGTAGGTCTCAATGATTGTTTTCCAACTCGACTATAGGACTTGTGATGTTTCTAAAGGAATGTCATCGAAAATGATCAAAGAGGGACATAAAATGAATAATTTGAGTATAAAATAACTAAAAATAGGTTTTATTATCTCCACATACCCATTTAATCCTCACCCTATATCAGACTTTTTCCTTGAAGATGTTGAAATGAAACTATATAGAGAGAGTTGAAGGTTACAAAATTAAAAACCAATCAATCCTCCAAGTTGAACCTTGTATTTGTTAAATATTTACAACAATCATATATCATTAACATATGAAGGGTATGGAATCAGGTCTTATATAGATAATTTTATTAACACTGAATGGATTGGAAAAAAGGAAAATTCCTACCAATAACTAGTGACCACCAACTTATCAATAATAGGCCAAATGTTGATTCTAGAATTTAAAATAAAGTACATACCTAACTCTATAGACATATATATTGAAAAATACTCTTTCTACGATACTCCATTGAGATTCTAAAATCTATATCACATTTCTTCTATGATTGGAATCTTTTATACTTTCTTTGTCTTAATTTTATTGATTCAGCCTATAACTATTTACTCTTACATTATGCAGTTTCCTATTACTCATAGAAATAAATATCATATTATGGAATCTGGAATCCATTGATAATTAAGGTGAGATAAAAAGGAATGGATATTCTAAAATAAAAAACAGGTCATACCCCACAAAATATTATTTTGATTTAAAAGAAAACAATATTTTTGCCATAGGGAGTTAGAATGTTCATTTTTAAAGAGGTGGTATAACATTATATTGATATGGATTGGATTGTTAGTGAGTCTCAATCATGTTTCATACAGGGGTTTCAACATTGATTATGTAAGAAAAATAGTATGATTAGTATTTTAATAGAATAGTTCACATTATTATGGGTAGACAACAATGATCACTAAATTTATCCAATGGTGTGTAGATTGATTGTACCCAGGGGACATGAAAGAGTTTATTTATGATTATAACTCAATTAAAAGTAATAATTATTTAATGTTACTAAGGTTAAGCTAATGAGATCATTGGTCAAGGATTCAATTCTATAGATTGATATTCAAAATAGATTTTATCTAACAATAAATAATTTCAGGAGGGCGAGAAGGACACTAGATCAAAAATGTAAATAATTGATCTTTCACAACCCAGAATAATGTATAAGATCACGAAGACCCTCTATGTTGACTTGGATAGGACCTCAACTAAAACATGTGGATTCCAAACTAGTCACTGTTATTGGTTCATTTTTTGTTATTTCCAGAGTAGCATCTCTTGGTGAGTTTTTATTATGGAAGTAAGTAAGTTGTGGGACTATTATATTAGAGTATTAAGGTGAAACACTACACAATTTTAATGTCCAGATTCTGTCATTATTCATGTTATTGAGTGAGAATAGGAGTGAATAGATTCAATATAGCCATGTACCATCCATTTTAGCTTTCAGATGATGTGATTATCTACCCATTATTTTTCCTTCAACTAAATTCTTCAATTCCCACATTAAACATATACGCGATATGAAAAGTATTCATTAAACATGGGATAGAACCTTATGTTATCATGATGCGTTTGGAAGAAAATAAAGAATTTTGTGTTCTATTTTAATGTCAATCATATCATTATCGTAGAGTGGAATAATGGATAGTGATAGTAATAAAAAATAATATTAAACTGTTAATTTATAATCATGGTATAGGACTTATCATGTATGATTTCATGGGTATTCCAACCATGTATTAATGAACCAGCAGTTATTCATCATCTTTATGTCGGTGAGTGACCGTATGAAAATGGTAGTGTTTATAAACCTATTTCAACAATACCGGTTTTTTTTTAAATATGAATTTCATTTGTTACCTTACATTTCATTTAGAAAATTACTTTCATAACTATTTTATATTTGTTGTGAGAGCATCCATAGTTTGAATAGAGGATATTGGTGTGATCATAGAAGATCCTATTGAATCAGTTGTACATTCATATCTACCTGAGATTATTATCAAATACTATCATATAGAAAGAAATGAAGGGGTTCTTATTGAGTCATCTATGAACGAATATTCTATAGGAGGGGTCACATTAACGGAAATATTATTCTATTTTATAGATTTATTCCCTACATTCTCATAAAATATACTCCATGACTATCTGTCCAAGCCCTTATATGCTTCTACATAGTGTTAAAAAATTATTCCGACAGAATCACAAGGAACTCGTAGGGACCCCATTCAATCAAATATCATATTAATTTTTATACGGAGAAGGATCCAAAAATAATCCCACCCAAACTGGTATACATCTATGAATAGTGGTCTAATGAGGCTTGATTTGTTATGCTACTTAGCTTGGTATGGGGTACAAGTGTAATCTCATTTTGATTATATATAACCAAAAATGGAATTTATTCAATATGAATGTAATAAGATTCATTTATTGTCATGAAACATAACATTTATAGGGAGGGTAATTAACCAATTAATTGAAAGTGTGTGAGTTAGATAATGATAATAACTACATCTAAGGGTTTTATAAATACTGTAAAAAATCATGTGAATATACTTTTACTTTATCCACTTTTACTATAAAAATAATATTATCATTCAAGATTCTAGTTTTTAAATATGTTGAATCTCTCCATATCATAATTTCTATCATTTCTCTATATCACTAGCTTTCTTATATTCATTATCTAGAGATCACAAGACTCAAAATGAGCATATCAATCCCTTAAAACTGAGGTGGAATACATATATAGTTTTATAATTAAAATTAAATATTATTTCATCCTAATAGGACATAAAAAATAACCCCAAAACACCCTTGATATAAGATAGAAAAATACTTATCTTGAAAAATAGGAATCAACTAAATACTAAATAGAAGTCACTTATATATTATCATTAGAATATAGAATTATCTACCATGTAAATTTAACATAAAGGATTTCACAATAGTCTCATGAGAATAAACAATACATATACTGGTAGTGGGAGAGATAAAATAGAAAAAGGAAATCCATCTATAATTTCCAATCAAACAACATGTATGGAATTATCTTTTGTAAATCATAGAAAGGATGATTGGAACTGCCTCCAATTGGATGGATAATGTCTAAGAGATTATATAATTTTTGTAGGTTATATTCTATTCAATGAAAATAAACCTGTATGTAGTTGTTAAAATTAATAAGAGTTTTCCCATGTTATTTTGGCACTATATAATTTGTAATATTTACATAGGGATTCCATGATTAAATCATATTTCTATACCTATCAGAATGGTTTCTCTTTAGTAAACCATGTGAATAAAATTTTAAATCTAGTTCCCACCACATTAATGAGTGGTACGTGTTTTATTTATTCATTAATAACTTATCCCTCACATTACCCAACTTCAAAATGTTGCTAATAAATTTTCGGAATTAAACATAAAGGAAATGATTTTAGTATCATTAATATGGGAAAAGGTATGAATTTTTTACTTTTTCTTACTTCTTTTTGTTTTCTATGTTTCTTTGTATGTTCGAGTTTAGTTTTTTCCCATTGGATCCCTTTTCAAATTCATAGAGATACTCACATTTCACATGAAATATATTTGTTTTATGTAGGCAAATAATGATTATTTTTTCACACTAGATATGATATCTCATAAGGTTCATTATAATGTAGACAAAATTTGGGAACATATAAAAGTGATCATTAATGGATTCTTAATTCCCCATATTTATTCGGTCACAAATACAACTTTTATTTTTTTCATTATTTCTAACATTGAAACCATTGATGCATTTAGTCCATCTATACCATCACCATAGGCAAATATATTCCCATGCATCAGATGCCTTTCCAACATGTAAGGGAAATCCATCATAGGAAGGTGCTATATCGAACTAAATTGATTGAAAAATATCAATTAAATGTCTGAGATAGGATAAACATAAGAATCATATATCTTTTCCTTCATTTTGGTTGAACTAATATAAAGGATGTTCTTTCCAACAATCCTTGACTCTCTGCTATCTCCCAGAAAATATGAAGTCTCGTAAATTCATAGAAGAATAAGGGGTAGGAAAGATCATCTACCCATTTCATTCTTAATCATTAAGAAGATCAATATGAAGATACCAACATGAGATGAGAGTTTTAACTATGTTGGACAATTTGGAAACCACATAGAATAATAAATGCTCTAGGTAAGGTCCGAAATGAAATGGATTATATAATCTTGATTATAGGTGAAGGAAGCACTTACATAAATAATCAACCATTTTCAATCACTTAATCATGTTAATTAGTAATAAAATAGTTATATAATTCATGTAATTTAATTTTAGTCTCTTATCATTTCAAAAAGGATGAATCATTAACGAATAAATCAAACTATTAGTAGATCCATACTCTAACAAGTAAGAAACATTAGTGAAAGCATTTAGAAAAAGACATACCATGATTCAACTATCAATTTCATATGTCAAGAATGATATTTGGATAGTTCAACTGTACATTACTCAAATAAACTATGCTACCATACTTTCCATGTTCATAGGCGCTTCCTATTTTATTTAGATTGGGTTGGTGTGAAGTCTACCAGTTTTTGAGCTAGAGACATTATATGTTATACTACAAACTTTTGAAGGGTCCCATGATCTATTTTTTGGTTGAAACCCCATTGAAAATATATATAATATGTATTATAGAATTTAATTTCGGAGAGGATATAAGCAATAAAAATATATAAATGATAATACTCAACAAACAATGTCTTTATAGTGTATATGCATGGAAAGTTTTTTGTTATATTTTTTTTTCTTTGAAATGGTTTTATAATGGGATGGAATAGCTGATGTTAAAAGATACATATTGTTATCTTCCAACCCTTATCTTATATTTCCTATCACAGGTTTGGAAACAATAAAAAAAATACAAATCAATGTCTATAATGGTGGGAGAAAAAGGATGTCGATGAGAATTATATCATCACCTACCAGTTAATTGTGAATAGAATTTATTGTTTGAAATTGATAATTATATTAGACACATGAAGGGGGGTTATGTCATGGGAGAGTTCACTATGTTTGGGGAGAATAGAGATATTGGGAAAAATTACTCTGAAGCTCCATCTCACTTTTTTGTTCTATTTTTTCAGTGATGCATTTTTTTCTTTCATTCCATTCCATCTATTTGACATTAATATTCTACAAGATCAATGATAATGTAGTCTGAGAAGATGAGGTATTAATGGGTGACTCTATTTCAAATCGATTATCAGATTTCCCCTATTTGATTGATCAATGCCTAGTTCTGCACATCTATGATAATGAGTTCAGACATGAGATTATTTGTTATCCCATCCCCTCACATGTAAAAACATCATGATGGAGAAGACTAATTTTGACGATTTCTCATGGGATCATATCACTCAATTACTCCAACAACATTGTATTTGTTTAGAAACACCACTAGATAAAAATGTGGATGGAATCACCTAATGAAACATCTAAATTTCCTCTTTCTTTTTCAAGGTATTTAGAGATTGAATTAATATAATTTAACTAATCCATGAGTGGACATGTATAATAGTATAATAAAATAGTATATATGAATGATTAATGATAGAAATATTTCATAGAAAAAGAAATCCTCAAAATAAAAAGAGAGAGTGATAAGTTATATATTTATAGTTTCTATTCTTGATATAATAACTAGATTAATCCATAATGTTTTCTTCTTTAAACAAATACCAATATGTTGCAACAGATTAACTAATATAAATTGAACTATGTTTGTATGTTCTGCTAAGAATGATTATTGACCTATGATTATTTATATTCTAAAAAAACAATCTCTATCTTCTCTATATAAATATATTTATAATTATCTATAAATTATATATAAATTTCACAACCATAAATGTTATGTAGATAATAATATATAGATATTTTCAAATTTACATGTGAGAAAAAATGTCTATACGTAGTGGGTAGGCCATTATTTTCCAATGATGGGGTTGCAGTGATCCCTTTGGATTAAAAAATTCATTTGATATAGATGTTTTTTTATAAAAATATTCATTGCTTATGGTTTATTTTATTCATTTTAAATATTTGATAATGATAGAGGTAGAGTATCAGTTTTTTATAGATATATAACAAGTGATTTAATCTATGAAATATCGGTTTGAGAGGGTGATATGGTTTCATTGTTGTCAGTCCATCCATTGAGGATTCAAATCCTACTCGTCTGGAGATAGTTTCTGTTCTAAAAGAAGGAATCGATCATCTTAATGTGATTATTTTTTACATTATATCTAGTAAAGAAGAAAACCATTAAGGCCACAACAATTACATCAATGAAATTGTACTATCTACATTATACCTATAGTCATAGGAAAATTTATCTAGTTGAGTATTGTAGGATTCTTGGATATCAGAAGATAATAAGTTATAGGAAGGGAAATTGTATTAATAATGATATGATATTTACTTATAATATACTAAAATATGTTACTTTCTTCATTATATAGCGCTCAAGCCTACAACATTTGCTAAAGAGGTTGATTGCTCGGTCTAGGGTTGTATAAAAGAGTGAGTTGTGATGTGGGATTTTTTTTCAAAATATATGATCAACCAACCAGATGTCATTATGTTGATAAGAAAATCATAATAAGACATTTTTCACCTCCCACAGTCATTCAATTTTCATCAGTGAGCCAATGTTTGATAAAAATGGTGGTTTTAGGTTGTAAAGCTAATGGGTGTCTTTAATAGAGAGATGTGAAGAGGAATTTAGGAAGTGAAACCATATAAGAAACCCATATAAAAAATAGTGTCTTTGAACCCATACAATAGTTAAGAATCCTCTAATAGTCGATATTGGAATTTTCTATGTGGTCCACTATTGTTCCGAATGTAATAATCCTAGCCACGTGGTCAGTGATAAAATGAATAGAAAAAAATACTGGAAAGGATCCTATATCCCAAATTCTCCTAATTAAACATTTTAATATTCACCTAGGAACATTGACCCCAACACTTTGGTGGATTGAACATATGAGGGACTGGAAAAGAAATGATCAGTATGTTGGCACATAGGTCATATGTTTCCTCACAATGTCACAATGGGGTTGACATCTCAACAATACCACCCACACCTCACTAGGTGAAAGTTGGTTTCTCAGGATTCTATCTTTACTGAGTTTATAAGCATTGCTTATTCCACTATAGTTTTCTATAAAGTCATGTTACTTACCAATTTCATCACCAACACAATTATAATATAATATAAAATAACCCATTCGGTTGGTAAAGGATTATATCTCATGATTGCGCTTGAAAAGATCCCTTTGTTCCTTGGGGATACTATATCGTGTCAACAGTATATCATATGGAAAAGAACATTATGTTATCACTACTTTCCATGCAGAAAAGGTCGAGTAATAAATATAATCACTCATTCCTCCTCCCCATATAAAAGTATAGAACTTCGATTGTTGATATGGGTTGATTCTAGAAAAAGATAAATATCTAAAAACAAATAGGTAAGGGTTTTAGTAATGTTACAACTATCATGATTTGGGTGGATAACTCTTAGATTATAAAGTAAACGGCATGGGACATAGGATATCAAGATTTGTAGGATCAACAGTTATGTTTATTAGCTCCCAATAATCATTTCTGGTCTTCTATAAGACTTAAACTAAACGAATATAAGGAATTACATAAATCTAAATGACAATTGACATTAATATGTAATATTAAACATCTTTTATTGGACATAAATGAGTTGTTCAGTCAAGGAACTAGGGTATTCACTACTCAATAAACATGAAATTGAGCGATGTGACTGGCCTTTCATAGTGATAGTCTACCACAAAATACCCATCAATAATTACTCTCTATTACATTGTTTATATGGTTTCTCCACTATAATTTCATTAGTATAACTCCATTGAGAATGAAATTTTAATTGGACAATCACAAAGGGTGATTTTAGGCTAGAATTATATTACAAAAAATATAATGAACTCGATAGATATAGAAAAGTAACTGATCACTGGTACGGTACAAATTATGAAGTGGAGAATGTTACAGCACAACTAGATTTCTTTTTTAAATCTTTAGAAAAATATGTAATGAAATTGGTTTACCCAACAGTGTAATGACCCCTACCGTAAACCTCTCTTTCATAATCTCTTGTGTCGAAGATATTAGGTACTTTTATTGGGTCAATCATTTGTACGTCCTCATACTATAATATAAAATATCTTATTAGTCATATAGATTCATCTTACTAGCTTACAAGGAACTATCCATAGCAAGAAGAGGGAATGAAAGTATTCTAGATGAATGGAATCATTTCATTGAGGTTCAAGAGATTAGATCTCAAGACCAAAGGAGTTGAACTGCTCTGAGGGGAAATAAAGAATGACAGTTCTGGGGGTGAAGTCGTTAAATAATTTACAGTTAATGACTAAAATACTTGACATCATAAGGAATGTGGAATAAGAATTATAACTGCAGAAAATGTGAATTTTTTTTCTATTTATTAACATTATTTATCATTATTCAATGTCTTAATTTTAGTTCTATGTTATATATCTTAATGTAATGAATGATAAAAAAATGTGTAAGGAAGGGATTCAAGAATAGAGTTTTATAGGGATACTTCCTCAGGCTTGGTTGGATGGACTAACATAAATGTACAAGAGTAGCTTGGCCCAGACTAACTCATTGCAAAGATCTAATCCCAAGAGAAATGAGGATGGAAAAGTCAACATACAACATTCATTATGAATTAGGGAAACTGAATATAATGTTAGTTTTGGTCATTCGGAGTTAACTATCGGGACTATTGGAAAGTGACCATCTAATTGGTGATGAATTTCATATGTGCATTCATTAATATGATACTCTCAAAAGAAGGAATTATTTTCATCAAATTGATAATCATTATCTGAGTTTTTAATACATTATATTAGGGTGACTCTTGAAATAATTAAGGTGGTTTCCAAAATCTTATATGTGTCAAGATATTCAAAATCTTTTCATGAAAGACATTCTAAATATAATAGATCTTATTCTGAAATAAGGATGATATGTCTAAATCTTTTATTGTAAATAAAATTAAATTAGGTTTTTAATCAATATAAACTCATTCCATAAATGTTGTAGAAATAGGTGAAAAAATATTCGACTGAAATTGAAAACATGAACAGTTCTACATATCATAGATGGAATGAACTATCAGAGAAGAGAAGATAGAAATCCCAATACTCTACTCTTATAGGAATGATTTTGAGTCAAGTACAACAAAATAATATTAAGGTATATTTATCATATTGTGTTCATTAGAATGGATTCCTTGATTCATGTAGTAATGAAGGTTCTATGGAACTCAACTCGTTCCATTCATTTGAAATGGAATGGAAGGAAGCCACTTAACACATTAATTTTAGGGATTTTTTCATTTATGAAATTAGAAAACTGCCTATATAGATAGTGTCCAGTCCTAATTTCTTATAGTTTTGTGGGAAATTATGATTGGGTATGACATTTTTAGCACCGCAGTCTAAAAACCAGGGCCCTAAAGTTTTCTGTTTATACAGAAAAATAACATAGGATGGTGTATAGAGTTTGGGAAATCCAATTCTAAAAATCGTTGTAATCCTCATGCTCAACTATTGAAATAGGGAAAAAACATATAAAGAGACAATTTTTTAGTATTTCTCATAAATAGAATCATTATCAGAAATACTCATCTATGAAAACCTTACCGATATCTCAATAATTTATCATAGTAAGAAAGAAAACTAAATCCCATAAGGAATTCAATTAAACAAGGGACATGATATTTTTTTATGAAGATGATTTAATATCGATGGGTGACTATAGTTACAACATAAACAAACCATCATTCTTCTACTTTTCATATAATAGAGGCCAATATTGTACTCTTATTTTAAATCTCGTTTCATGATTGTAGTTCTAAGAATTCTATGACGAGAAAAAGGAACTTTCATGATCTATCATTTAGAGTGAATTTAGTATATTTTGAGTAGTTATTATGATGGGATTCTATTAATAATCAAAATAAAACAAAAATTAAATCCCAATTTCTCCTAAATACTTTTTCGTAGAGGCATTAAATTTTAGAATACATAACGAATCATTAAAATAACATAAAGAGAAAAATCAGGGAATGACCTTCTATATTTAGATATGTTACTTTATCTCTATTTCCATATCATTAATGTTATACCAAAACCCCTACCAACAGATTATTTTTATATAATATGATAGATATGATAGGAAGAGATAGATTTTTGTAGCCAAATTTTCATCATCTATCATTCTTACCATTGATGGCTTCAACCAACTCTTCATAATATACACAAATAAATATTTGATGCTCAACCAGAAGTTACATGCCTATATGAAGCATCCATATCTCATATTGGAATTCAAAATATTTTTTAATATCTATATTAGGAGAATAAGATACCCCAATACATGAAAAAAGACAAGATCTCAACATATTAAACCCTTCAATAGCATTGAGCCACACTGCGAAAACATCTATCAGAAAGAAATAATTTCATTTTCTGGCACTGATATAGATTTTCAGTGAACATATACCAGTTAATGGGGGATATGTTATTTAGTATTTATTATAGAACCTATATTTCATAATGAAATTAATCCACATATTAAGAGGTGACTAGTGTTGGTAGTATCAGAATTAAAATCAGACCAATGGAGTGATTTCACCCATTGGTGCATGTTACTTATTCCATGTAATCACTTAAATACCTGATTCATGTATCCATAGTCCACTCGGGGCTTTGAAGAAAATTTTTAACTAGGGAATGATTTTATTCATCCTATTGAACTTGTGAAATTAGTTGATTACCCTCATTAAAATTAACAACTATCATTCATTCATTATCTCCTACTCGCTTTTCAAGAAACCGATTTATGTGGATGAATCAAATCCTATTCAACATGATCTGATGTTTGGAATCCAACTTACAAACATCTACTGGGGTTCCATAACAATTTTTTGATGAATACATCATGAGATCCTACCTATTTTTTTGGAATAAATATCATGTGATTTTCAATAGAAACAATAGAGTCTAATTGAATTGGTTATATCACTCATCATTTGGTACAGTCAGAGGTAGATCAGAATAGATTTTTTGGCCTTGGAACAATCCATCCAATATGGAAATTAGGAAATCAAAGAATAATGATTCTTAAATAGTGATGGTTGGTCATTTTAAATAATAGTGTTCACTAACCATGTCCTCCAAAGACTAGGATGTCCTTCTCCAAATGGATCATTGGTTCGTTACTGGGAATAACATGGGATACATGAAGTATATTAGCGAACACCTGGGATATTTGAAGTATCCCAATGAGCACCTTGAATATGTGAATTATCCAAGTGATTTCCTGGGATACATGAAGTATACCAATGAGTATCTAGGATATAGGAAGAATCCCCATGAGTATTAGGGATATTTGAAGTATCCCATTGAGTGATTGGGAAAACCTAGTCATGATATATTTTCCAATACTGTAATGGAGTGTATTCATACCCAGGAATGTTGACATGGAATACGTGGGCTCGTATCTCTATCTCATATTCATAAAACCACCAACTGAATTCCAATATAACTTTAATCAAAGAGACTAACACCAAGGATAAAAGTAGGAGTGATGTAGGTGCGAGGTATTGTGTGGAGTTCTCGAATGTGGGTTCAGACTAGTTGATGTTGGAATCGATGATTGGAACAATTGAGTGATTTCGAACTATGTGAATTATTCCATGAATTTTGTGTGATAATCCTAAAGTAGGCCAGGGCGGATGGTGGTTTTGGGATCCCATTAAAAATTCATCATCCCATTATCAGCTTATTACAACACGTTCTAATTATAAAGTGAATCAACCTTATCTTTAATGGTAGTCCTGGATACACAATGTATGGAAATGGGTATTCTATCACTTTATTCCATTCTTGATTTAGTCAAAAATTCATTAAAATGTTCATAGTTTTGTAGTTTATTGAGTGATTATAAGAGGAATTTAGGGTAGTTTTCTAATTGGAATGTTGTAAATTGAGTGGATAATGTCAGAAGATAGATGAAAAAACATATGATGGGAATGACGATAGTCATGTTTCCATTGTCCTTTTGGAACTCCAACTCACTCACCCTTCATCGTCACTCGAATGATAGGCATGAAGGGTTGTCCATTTAATGATGTATTATTTCCCGAATCAAGAGAATTATGAATTACGTGTGGAAGAAAATCATTGATTGATGGTCTCAATTTTATTAGCTATGCAATGAGATCACCAACCCCATTCCCCTTGTATGTTCACATGGGAACCTGAAAAACCAGGTGAAAAGAATATGAGTGAAAGCCTCTGTATCATATAGGTAGTAGAATCTATTCATTACATATCAATATGATATAGGTATCCTACCATATAGATTATATCTTGGTCAGTGAGCGCTAGGCCATCCCATGTCTGGTCAGATGGGGTCTAACCAAGAAAAGGGAAGGTCCTCACTATGATACATGAATCATGTTAACAAGTGTGTACATGGAATACATGGACTGTCTATGACATGGTCACATGATCATTCCATGTTTTATTTAATTTTTAAAGGGCCTTATACCATGGCCCTTTTCCCCCACCCAACAATACCAAACTCAAGATGAAGGTGAACAATTTGGAAACACCAATTCAATGGTCCCATTATGGTTTAGAAGGGTGAGTTTGAGTTCCATGGTTTTCACAACAATTATCATTCACATGGAATCCATACAATCATTAGACTTTTTAAGATACCCAAATAGTCTATTGTTGGATTAGGATACGGTCATAGACAAAACAAGGTACTATCACCGACAATACAATATAAAAAGAGTTCAAAAACGTGGTGGTATAATGAATGGTTGAAATGGAAATGGTAGTATGACATAGGGAAGCTTGAATGAAAATCCATGGTAATTAATATTCATGAAGAACCATAGAAAATATCAAACAATTTGTGTGTCGAGAGCTCAACATTTTTCCTAGGCTCATCAAAAAGGAATGAAAGATGGGAATTGTACTCTTCTAAGAATTTTACGAATACCCATTCATCAAATATCAAACACCGTATTGAACATGGCCATGAATTGAATTCCAACAAAAAATCATCTACCAATAGGATAGTGTTTCCACTACGTATATTATATTGAGTGAATAAAAGGAAGTGGATAGATGGACCATCAATGTATGGGCTTGGAGAAAATGTGAAACCCACTATAAAACGAATTCAAAATATGACCCAAACCAAGATGCACCAATCATTTATGATATATTTATTCATGACCTCCACTAACAAGAGAATAAAAATTGTTTTCAAAAAATTATGAAAACCACCTTTATAAGAAAGACATGGTTTAGAAAAAATATTTCTTATCTTATCGTATAATCTCATTGAATGATTAAAAAAGTTAAACATTCCATTCATGTTTCAGGTAATTGAAAATAATGAATCCTGGAAAAAGATAGACACAATAGAAAGAGAAATCCAAAACTAATACTCATATCATATGAACAAAATCATTCCATCAAACATGCTCTACTGGATTAGAGGACCAATGTTTTTTTTTTGCTCACACTTAGTATCTCATCCCTAATTAGAGATCTAAGGATAATGTGTCCATCATTTTTGAATCCTCCAAAAGGTAATCAGTTGAACTAACTAGACCATATTATTGGAGAAGATTACAAAGATTTTATAAAAATAACAAGTTTAAAATATTATAGTATAGTTTAGATATCAAGTACACTGATTTAAACCATTCTTAAATCATGATATGTCAAGTCCAATTGTGACCATCTTTACTAGAACATTCACTATTGAGTTTGTAGGAAATGCAATAAGTTCATAATTCAATCAAATATTACTTTCACTCACACTACTTGGGTGGAGGTATTAGTGTTTTGCGGGAAACTATGGATAGATGGTGGAACATAGTGGGTCACATATGAACTATATTGAGTAGTTCTCAAACCCTTCATATGATAAAATAGCTCATCATCCAAGTTAGTGATTTTCCTAGGATAATAAAGAGATAATTATCCATTGGATAGTAGGCTTATAGGAAACCATGACATGATGGATGTAATAATAATGGGTGATATGAAATAATGGAGGTTGTTTGAGAATCCAGTCTAGAACTCCCTGATGCTATAGGATTTTTTTGTTTTATATTCTTCCCTCTCTAGACAACTGTGGGATATAGGAGTAAAATTGGATGATCACTGTCTCAATGGCAGGCTATAGTTTCACTAAGACAATATAGTCTTACCAATATGATGAGGAAGAATATTGGTTAAGAACAAACCTATTTTATCCTTCATTGTCTCTTTCCCATGTCAAAAATCACTATCATTTCCAGTAACTTCTAGTCCTTTTGCCTCTTTCCATTTGAAGAAAATCCATAAGAAAGAAAATCTTCTATTATAAAGATAAGAAATCATTGTGGTGAGGTATTACATGTGATCAATGAATATATATAAATACACCAAAAAATAGAAATCAGTATAATATGGACCGTACATTATAATAGATTCATCAAAATGAAGTAATGGAATGTGCCCTTGTTATTACATAACTGTTCATTACATTTTACAAACATAGGATCTTTAAAGTCTGGTGTCTTGAAAATCAGGAACAATAAAACCTTAAAACATGAAACTCCCTTTGGAATCAACATCAAAATATTATTTAAAATATCATCATATATACAATTACTACATCTCATAACCTAGAGTCAAAAATCAAAATTAATGGTGAGCTGAAGGCCTAGTAAGTAAAGCATGAGATTTCGTTTACTTGTGATATCAATAAGAACATGATGAAAACCATAAGACGTGAGAAATGGAAAAATAGTCATATCAAAATAAAAAGAACATGAATCACAACCTAAATATGTGGCTAAAATATTTCATGTATACATTCATGAATATATCCCCAAGGTTCATCCAAAGGTGTCATAAAAATTTTACCAAGGTTATTCACCAATGTGTTGTCAAACATGTCATATCTAGAGATTAAATTCTTTACATGAATCATTGGAGCACATTAAGGGCGCACCCATGATATGTCACTACATTAGTGTGAGAAATATAGATCATAATAAATGATTTCAAAAATAACCCATGGAGAATATAATAAATGGGTTTCATTTCAAAATTGTGACGTTTTAAATGTTCTAAAAAAACTTGATCGTTACGTCATTTATAACCAGGGGAAAAGGAGTGTGGGTAAAATGTATATCAAATCCAGAATACAATACTTCATTATTATGTCTTTATGAAGACCCATATAAATGAAATTGGTCTGGGTATTCACATAAATAAAATAATAGAATTTCATTTGAAAAAGAGAGAAAATTTTGGAGATGAAATCTCTACATCATAATGACTATATAACATGGTTTATGAAAATATTGAAAAGAGATGGGAAAAGAGCCACCCAATTCAAAATAACTCATTATATAGTAGTTTTATATTATAAAAAAATAATACCATTGAATTTATATTTGAAGGAAATACCATATGAAAATTATAATCGAAGGAAATG
The DNA here is from genome assembly GCA_963277665.1 of Viscum album. Lineage (NCBI taxonomy): Eukaryota > Viridiplantae > Streptophyta > Magnoliopsida > Santalales > Viscaceae > Viscum > Viscum album. Next base: position 1,084,400,882 of record OY728156.1, read on the forward strand.
AAAAGTTGCGATTTCTTTTATGAAAATTTGGTTGCCTAAAAGCATCAAATAAAAATATAGAAAATTAATTGATGAATGAAGAAAGGGTATCTCAACATTTGGATATGAAATTTAATTAAAGAAGAATATATAAGAACATACACATATATAAGAATATGGAATATGGAAGACATAACATAAAATAATTCATGACTAAAAGAGGAGAGTAAGTGTTTCACTTACATAAAAGAGTAACATCGAACGCATGAAGGTTGTAACCATGGGGGGATTGAGGGAACCTTGGGAGGAATAATTGGGAGGTAAACTTATTATATGTTTATTGAGGAGGACTTTGGAATGAAATTAATGAGGCTTTGGATTGTTATTTTTAGTAAAAAGGAGGGAATATTTAATTAATTTCCAAGGGACAACTCATCCGTGGTATTTGCAAAACCATGGGCTCTGCCAGAGTATTTTTCCATTGTATTTTATACTTGGGACAAGTCATAACATATATTACCATTAAAAATTCAACCAGATTTATTACATCCTTTTTACATCATTAATGAAGTCATTAATCACCCGAAACACAAAACATTATTTTTACTATTCACCGAAAAAATCTGAGGTTTCAGAGAAATCCAAAAAAATCACTCAAACCTATTATCGATGATTAGAAATCAAAAATGAACTCCATTTTTTGAAAATAATTTTCTAAATATTTTTAATTTAATTTTTAAATTAAAACATCATTTTTTTTCAATAGTACAACATTAAAACTATAACTCCTATTGTAACACCTTATGAAATTAATCAGGGACCCATAAAATAATATTATAACAATAAGGAAATAATGTAATAATATATGATTAAATTTTTGAAAATACATTTCCATTTTGAATTTTTAAATTAATTATAAAATTGTAAATAAAATATTTATGACATACAAAAATACCAAAACAAATATTATGACTGTTTTTCACATTTAATATGTCTAAAATGTATTTATACATTCATTGGTAAAGTTTATATTTTTTTGGTCAATTTAATATTCACTGCTATTCATCAATATGCATACGTGTATGTTACCATTCATAATTTAATATTCACTAAAAATAATGTTCATTTTATTAGAGTCTAAATTTATTACTGAAAACAACTATAGAATACCATTTTTTGAAAATCAATTCCCATTATTAATTTATTAAATAATTCAAAAATATTTTAAAATACTCCATTTTTCCAAAAATCATCAATAATATGGAACATCTATAAATTTATTCTATATTTATTCGGTCATTTGAAATTCATAAATTTTACCATAATAAGAAGTAAAATTTATATTTATATGAAATTATTGTATAAATTAATTAAGGCTTTGTTACATATCCCCTTATAACATATGCATAGTACCTATGTGTATGGTGTGCTATAGTGATAGAATCTTTGGGTGGCTCAAACAACATTTCACATGTAGAGATTTCTATCAGCTTGAACTTTTCCCTTATGAGATTCCATTCAAGCATCACATGTAGATGTTCGGATTGGTCTTGGTCCAGAGCAAAGCCTAGAGATTCTACCTCCTTCCTAAGCTACGATAGATGGGATTCATATGGCTCAAGTCTACTGGATGATGCCATCGACCCTTATTTCTGTACTAATTTTCCAGATCATTTGAATTTGTATATAATAAGTGTAATTTTATGTGTTTACCATCCAACTGTCATATTGACCAATGATCATATAATAGTCGAAACCCAATTGTATAATTTAATTGTACTCAATACATTAATTAAAGTATATAATTTTGTTGAGTATAAAATCAAATAACACACAAAATTATGAAAAAAATTATATTAAATGTTTCGGGTCGTTACATTCTTTCCCCCTTAAGAAATTTCATCCCTGAAATTTTATCTCGTACCCTATTATGAGAAAATGTGTGGGTACTTCTATGTCATAGACTCCTCTTGATCCCATGTGTCTTCTTCAAATTTTTTGTTCTTCCACAACACCTTATCCCGACAAGTAGTATTGTTGTGTAAAACCTTGTCTCTATGATCCAGGATTTCCACCAGCTACTCCCCATAATATTTTTCATGTTCCTATTGTACCACCTCTAGATATAATACATGTGATGGGTCAGTTGTCTACTTCTTCAAGAGGGATACGTGGAATACATCATAAACTTGTGCTAGATTTGGAGAAAGTGCAAGCTGATAGGCCACTGCTCCTATGTGATCAAGGATTTAATAGGGGCCAATGTACCTAGGGAAGAGAATCCCTTTCTTCCCAACCTCGTGACTCTCATCAAAGGTGAAATTCGAAGAAAGACAATGTCACTGACATAAAACACCAAGTCCGTTCAAGGGTTGTCGTAATATATATTTTTTTAACTCTGAGAATCCTTACTATGTTGCTGGATGGCATTGAACTTTTTTGTCATCTCTTGCACAAGATCCTAGCCAATTAGTCTTTCTCTCACTAGATTCATTCCATCATATTGGATTTCTACATCTTTTTCTATATAGAGCTTTATAGGGTGTCGTTTGAATGCTCGAGTGGAAGCTATTTTTGTAAGGGATATAAACTAACAGGAGATGTTGATCCCATCAACTATTAAATTCCATTGAGCATGTTCTCAGAACATCCTTGAGTGTTTGAAGAGTCCATTCAGATTGGACATCATTTTGGGGGTGATAGGCTATACTGAAATTCAATTCAGTGCCCATAGCATGTTGAGGACTTCTCTAAAATACTGATGTGAAACTTGGATCACGATCAGATACGATAGAATGTGGAACTCCATGCATCCTTACCACATCCTTCACATAAAACCGAGCATGTTGATCAAGAGAGAAATCTTCCTGAATGGTGATAAAGTTTTAAGCCTTGGTGAGACCCTCCACAATAACCAATATCAAATTGTTTCCATCGGATGTTCTCGGGAGACCAGTGACAAAGTCCATAGTGATATTGTCCCACTTCCATGCTGGTATGGGTAGTGGTTGTAATACCCCATTATGAAGTTCTCATTCTGCCTTCTCTTTATGACATACCAGGCACCTTGAAGTGTAGTCAGTAATCTCCCTTTTCATATTATCACACCAATAACCATCACATAGGTCCCAATACATTTTTGTGCTTCTAGGATTTATAGAGAAAGTAGATATATGAGCTTCATCCATCAGCTCCATTATTTCTGAAATAGATGGAACCCATAGTCTTGTATGAAATTTTAGTACACCTTCCTATTCAATATTGAACTTAGGAAACTTCCCTTCCTTAAAAGCCTCAATCATCTTTTGTAACAAAGGATATTCTTTTTGAGCGTTCTTGATATTCTCTACTAATGATGGTTATGAAATAATTTGGGATAGGGTTGATGATGTCACTTACATTATTATTCCCATGTTCAGTTCTACTAGGTCATTGATCGAAGGATCTCCTTGATTCTTCATCAGGGAAAGAAAAACTGGGTCTTTCCTACTTAATGCATCAGGGACATTGTTTTCTCTTCCAGGATGATAATGAATTGAACAATCATAGTCTTTGAGAAGATCCATCCATATTCTTTGTATCATGTTCAACTCTTTTATTCCAAAATATACTTAATACATTGATGGTCTGTGTATATATCACAATCTCCCTAAAAAGACTACGCCTCCATATCTTTCGAGAAAAAACTGCCACAACCATCTCTAGATCATGTGTAGGATAGTTCTACTCATGAGTCTTCAACTATCGAGATTCATTTTTTAATGAAATTTTCATTTTCCATGTGGATGCACCCAATACCATTTAGTGATGCATCTCTAAAAATAACGAATCATTGTCCACTTTAAGGTAGAGTTAACATGGGTATTGTAACCAATCTCTTCTTCAGCTATCAGAAACATTCCTCACACTCCTTTGTCCAGATGAACTTGAACATTTTTCGAGTTAACTTGGTTAATGGATTAGAATGTCATGAAATGTTTTTCACAGACCTCCTATAATGTCCCTCTAGTCCAATGAAACTACAAATCTTAGTTATTTTTGTAGGCTGAGGCCACTCCTCAACAACTTTTTTCTTTTTCGGGTCAACTATGATTCCTTCATTAGTAATATTGTTTCCCAAGAAAGAAACTTTTTGTAACTGGAATTCAGATTTTTTTAAAATTTGAAAAATCCATTCCTTCCATTGAGTTTTTATAATAACCCTTAGATTATCCTCATGCTCCTTGAGACTTTGGGAATATATCAAAATATATACAATAAAAACTACCGAAAAGTAATCAGAGTTTTCTTTAATGACTCTATTCATCAAATCCATAAATGTTTCTGGTGAACTAGTCAATCTGAAAGGCATAAAAACAAACTCATAATGCCCATATTTTGATCGGAATGTAGTTTTCTGAATATCTTCTTTCTTCACCCTCAATTGTTGATAATGAGAATGAAGATCAATCAAAGAGAAGAATTGAACCCCATGATGTTGGTAAAATAATCCATCAATTATTGGAAGAGGGTATTAGTTTTTGATTGTGATATTGTTTAGTCCTCTATTTTAAAAGAAATGCCACATCGACCCATATTTCTTCTTTACAATGTGAACAGGTGTCCCCTAGGAGATACACTCGGTCGGATTAAACCCTTCTGTAAAAGATCTTGGAGTTGTTTCTTTATCTCCTCCAGCTCCACATTTTCCATCCTAGATGGGGTCATTTATATTGTATGAGATCCAATTGCATGTTCAATGGTGAACTATACCTTTATTTATAGGGGTGGTCTTGGAAACACCTCAGGAAATACGTCAATGTATTCCATGAAGATGGGGACATTTTCTATCCTCAAACACTCATTTGATTCTTCTTATTCACTCATCAACTCCATAAATAAGGATATGGTATGTTCTTTTATACAAAGAACAATTTGAGATATCTCTCCTTATAAGATAAATATTTGTTTTCCATTCAAGAGTAATGATATTTCCTTGCTTCTACGTTTCATCTTAGCATTATACATTGAGAGAAAGTCCGTCCCTAGTATAATATATAATTCTAGCATGGTAATTACTACTATATGTGTGATAATATTGTGCTCACTAATGTAAATACAAGAGTTTCAAATCATAGACAATGCATGAATAATCTTTCATGGAGTCATGAATCATAACTCTAATTTTAGAAAATAGGGGGTTGATTTTAAATTCTTTGCAAACATGGAGGAAAAAAATGAATGTGTAGAACCAGAATCAAACAAAGTACTTGCTAGCATTGAGAGAACAACAAGTGTGCTTGTCACCACATCATTCGGAACTTCAGCATCATATATCATGATATAAATAGCAAGACCTTACTCCATTGGTTCTTGTTGAGGTTGATGTTGGTTCCCCACCACTACCCCTGGATTTGGACAGTGATTGGAAAAGTCACCATGTTGTCCACACATAAATCACTGGACAATAGGTAGGTTCATCACCAAATTCCCCTTGGCGCTAGTATTTGGAATATTAGGATTCACATCACTATGACAATTCCTCTCAATATGGACATCTCTTCCACATTTTTAGCATTTCCCACTCTTGAGCAGTCAGTTCCTCAGATGTTTCTTCCCACATTTATTACACGTGGGATGTTTCACTTGCTTGAAACCTCTTCCCTGATAAAGGTTCTCCCTATGATGGGATCCATAGATCTCTTCTTATCGTTACGTTTATGAGACTACTACATCTCACCAAACTCTAACATGACTTTCATTACACTCCTCACGATCTTCTCATAGCTATCGTAGTCTTGGATGGCTAGATTATTCTGCAAATGAGGTCTCATTACACCAAATAATCTATCAACCTTAGAATTTGGATCCATGAAAAAGACAGAGGTGTAACATGAAATCCTTGAGAAGTTCATCTCATATATTCCCACAGATAAATTCTTCTTCTGCTTCATCACGAGAAACTCCTTCTACAATATTTTTATCATGGAATGAGGGGAATACATACAGAATAAGATATATCTGAACTCTTCAGACTCCATAGCATCAACCTCCAATCTTTCCATTTTGTTTTTAATCAGTTCCCACCACTTATCAGCATCACCTTCTAATTGATTGTTATTCAGGGTTACCTTCTCTTACTCTGAATAGTGGAGAGTAGAAATGAACTTCTCAATATAGTGGATCCACTGCTCAGCAATCAGTGGGTTAGTCGATCCACTAAAGGTTTGTTGATGTTGACACATAAAGGACTCAACATAATGTTGTCCCCTTCTCTAAGAGGTCAGTCTCTCAGCTTGACTCATGTTATTTCCTATAGCTTGAGTGAGTTGGTTCATCATTCTCATGAATGATTCCATTCCGACTTCCATTGGAGGGTTGTCAGCACATTGTCCCTTGTGGTCACCAATTCCATGGTTCCACCTATTTCCTGATATTTTCGAAAATAATAAAACCATAGTGAGAATATTATTTCATTTATGAATATTTTATCTATAAATGGTTTTATGTCTTAAAAATTTAGAATATAAACCATTACATTTTTCTATCAATCCTTCATAATGATTCATAAAGAGCTTATGATTAACCAAACATTACCCCCAATAGTGTCATAACCAAGAGTCCATCAAGCCCCATTGTCATGTAAAAGGATACCCTAGGATAAGCACGAAACTCCTCATCAGGGTTTACACTCCAATGTACATCTGTGTCATAGCCTCCTCTACCTACTCGTATCCAGATAGGGATGTATTTTCTTAATAAAACACTTACTTAATACTCACCAAAATACCTAGAATTATTCCTGTATTTATACTTTTCCAAAGGGTTCTTCCTAAGGTTTTCATGCCCTAATTTCTATATATAAAGAAATGATCCTTAATAACCACCTACGACATCCATCCCTATTATTATATAACTTTTCATTACATATTACAAATAGTGGATCCTTAAAGAATAGTGTGTTGGAAATGAAGAAAAATATAACATGAAAACATAAAAAACTCTTTTAAGTCCCCTTGAAAAGCTTCTTGAAAATTTCACCCTATGTACAATTACTTTATATAATAACCAGGATACATACATTAAAGGATAGGGAGGGCAAAAGGCCCAGTAAGGAATGAAAGGGAATCTGTTTAGTAGTGATATTAATAAGAACTTGATGAAAACCATAAGACATGAGAATATAAAAAGAGGCATAACATAATAAAAACAATATGAATCAAAACATGAATATGTGGCTACAACATTCCATTTATACATTCATGTACATATAACAAAGGTTAATCCCAAGGTGTCAGAAAATATTACCAAGGTTATTTACAAAAGTATCATGAAACATGTCATATTTAGAGATTAAATTACATTCCCGATGCATTGGAGTCTTATCAAGGAACACCCTTAATTTGTCTTTAATTTCATATGATCAACATAGATAATAATAAAAGATTTCAAAAATAACCCAGGGAGAATAAATGAAATGGGATTCATTTCAAAATCTTGATGTTTTAAAAGTTCTTAAAATACTTGATTGTTATGTCATTTATAACCCATGGACAAGGAGTGTGGGTTATATGTATGACAATTCCAGAATCAAATATATAATTTTTATGTCTTCATGAAGACCCATATAGAATAAATAGGTCAGGGTATTTACATAAATAAAACAAGAGAATTTTGTGTGAGAAAGAGAGAGAAATTTTGATATGAAATTTCTACAGCATAGCGGCTATATAAAATGGTTTTAAAAAATATTGAAAAGAGAGGGGAAAAGATTCAACCACTCATAAATAAATCATTATATATTATGTGTACTGAATAAAATGAAATAAGATCATTTTAGGGATATTTGAAGGAAATACCATATGAAAATAAAACTCAAAGGAAAAGAGAGGATGCGATTTCTTTTATGAAAATTCAGCAGCCTAACGACATCCCTTAAAAAATTTGAAAATAAATTGATGAGAAGATAAAGGGTATTTGGTAATTTGTACTTGAAATGGACGGTAAAAATAATAGATAAGAATATACACCCACATATGAATAGGGAATCTGGAAGACATAACTTAAAATAAATCATTACTAAAGGGAGAGGGTTAAAGTTTCCCTTACCTTGAAGAGTAACTTAGAAACCATGAAGGATACACCTTGGGAGGCTTGAGGGAACCTTTAGATGAATCATTGGGATGTAAAAATATGAGAAGTTAGTTTAGGAGGATTTTGGAATGAATTAAATGACAGAATGACTTGGTATTTGTAGAAAAAAAAGAGAAAATATTTATTTAATTTTCAAGGGACGCCTCATCGATGGTATTTAAAAGCCATGGGCTTGCTAATGATATTTTCCCACGTTATTGGCCACATGGGACACCTCATAACATATATAACTATTAAAAAGTCGGCCAGATTTATTATATCATTATTACATCATCAATGATGTCATTAATCACACAAAACTCAAAACTGTATTTTAACTATTCAGTAAAAAATAAAATGTTTCAAAAAAAATCCCAACAATTCACTTTAACCTAATACAGATTCTTTGAATTCAAAAAATGAACTCCATATTATGAAAATAATTTTATAAATATTTAAATTTAATTTTTAAATAAAATAATTAATTATTCCAAAAATATATTTTAAAACAATTACTCTTTTTTAACACCATAAAAAATAATCAAGGTCAAATAAAATTATCATATAACCATAAAAAAAGTAACAATATATGATTACATTTTATGAAAATAAATTTCTATTTTAAAATTTTAAAATAATTATAATATTTTATATAAAATATTTATGATATACAAAAATACCAAAAATTATACTATGATCAATTTTTCACTTATAAGATGTCCAAAATGTATTTATACATTCATGGGGGACGTTTCTATTATTATGGTTAATTTACTATTAAATACTATTCATACAACTATGTGAATATTCATACATTAATATTCACTAGAAATGAAGTTTATATTATTAGACAATAAATTTAATACTGAACTCAACTATAGAAGACCATTTTTTGAAAACCTATTCACATTATTAATTATTTAAAAAACAGAAAAATAATTTTAAAAACCACTTTTTTCAAAATTCATCAATAATATGGAACTTCTATAAATTAATCCTATATTTATCAGCACTTTTTATATTCACAAATTTTACCGTAATAAGAAGTAAAAATTTTATTTATAAAAAATGATTGCAGAATGTAAGTAATTCTTCATTACATATCCCCTAATAACACCTGAATAGGACCTAAGTGTAAGGTGTGCTATGGTGATAGAATCTTGCGGTGGCTCAGTCAGCATTTTCCAAGTGGTGAATTATTTCAGCATGAACTTCTGCCTTAGGATATTTCATTCAAGCTTCACATGTTGATGTTCCACTTGGGCTTGGTCCAGAGAAAAGCCTTATGATGATACCTCATTCCCAAGATCTGACAGATGAGCTTCATATGGCCCGAGTCTATTAGATGATGGCATTGAATCTTTATTTAATATTAATTAACCAATATCATTTGAATTTATAAACAATAATTGTAACATTAAGAGTTTAGCTTTCAGTGATCATATAACAGTCAAAACCCAACAGTCTCATTTAATTATACTCTCTTAATTAATTTAAGGATATACATTTGTTGAGTATAAAATAAAATAACAAACAAAATTAGGAAACAAATATTATTAAAATTTTTGGGTCATTAAAGTGGTGGGTGACATTAACTATGTTTGAGGGACCTCTTTCTTCGAATTTATTTTCTATTCATCAACATATCATATTCTATTTGGGTATCATATGTATGATATCATTTCTCATTCATATATGTAGCCTATATAGATCATCTTGAGTAAAGGGAAATGGATAAATGACATTCATTGGGTCATATCACCATTGAAAAAAAGTTATTTAATATCTATATTATGTATAGTATCCAGTTCATTCATATATCATTCTAAAATTCTAGGTCTACTATATAGGGGTTTCAAAGAGTAGGAGTCAGACTGAGCCCGCTCAAAGAAGGAGATAAATTGATAGGTAGTACAAGTAATATAACTACATGTTTGTATATATTATATATGTAGATGTATTATGCTTAACAACATGAAAGAAAGTGATTTCAATTAATTAAATAAAGACTATTATATTTGAGTAAAGAATGATAGAAAATGATAGTATGGGGGGTATGCGATGATGCTGCCAGAAGTTGATAACCATACCGGCCACCTAGACACAACTTGTGAACTGATAGGGAATGGTAACTATGGGATCTAGGGTATATTGACTATATCTTGTATTCTTGACCATGTGGTGTTTCTTGGGAATCATAGAAGGATTGGAATGAACAATGGGTCAAAATGGTGGGTGTTGATGAGGTATCATGAGATGGAACCTAGGGTCATGCCAGTGGGGTCCCATTGTTCCTCGCAAGTTTAAGTAGTTTTTCATTCTTTTTTAGGATAATACTATTAAAGAAGTGAATTTATGGGTCCATGTGAAACTCATATATAGTATTGGATTGTTGGGAATGGAATTGAAATTGGACACTAGAAGATGGGTAGGAAAATGATTCTTATGTGGTTCAGTGATCTAGTGGTATGGCCTAGCTATACGATTAGGAACACAAAGCACATAAGATGATGTGAAACATGGCTATATATTAGATAACCATCAAAATAGTGGCCTTGTAAAAGTACTGTGGGTTGTTTTAGTGCACCATGGGAACATTGATCCTATGTTTGGGAGGTGTTGATGGGCATACTTTGGATAAATAGTGGTTCAAGACCAATTCTATCCAGTGGTTTCCCTTTACGTTTCCATGGGTATGTATTTTGTTCCTACCAATGGTAGAGAACAATGTTGGAAAACACTTTGGGTTTTTCATGTAGTTTAATCAATAACCATACGTCAACTAGACCGATGAGATCTATCGGTATAGGGGTGGGTTTACTATGACATACGTGAGGCCATTGGTGTGTTGTCCGAACCGTGTCAACGTAATGCTTTCTATAAATGTTCTCTAAATATATATAAGTACAAGGTGAGTTGTAAAATGATGGATACCATCGAATCCTATAGACCATGGTTCATGGGGATTAATGTTGTACATTAGGTGCAATAGAGATGTGGTTATTGAGGTCTCCCATTCCTCCATGAGGTTTTTTCACGTTCCAAATCACATAGGCCCAGTCATCAATGAACAACACCATCAATCAAAATAAATATGATTAGTGGATAGAAATGTGTATGTAAACTATTAGGGTTTAAAATATCCATACGATTATGGTACGTGGAACTCCATTCTTAATTTGGGATACAATCAACACTGACAGCTACCATTGAAAATTATAGGTTGACATCACATCGAGTCAATAGAAAAAGAGGTCTTGAGAGTTTCAGTGGTCTCAAGGGATATATATTGGTATTCATTCTAGTGAAATTTAAAAGGTACATCATGGAATCATGAACCCATGTTTTTAAATGGATGAGGATCTATTAATGTAATTGTAGTTGCAATGGGCACTATGGACGCCGAAGGAAAACCCCTACATAGCCTATAAAATGGTTCCAAAATTCATGGATTGGGTGATGCTACTATTTTTATAGGTGGTACATGATATATTGGATGGTTTCAATCAGTTGATGGGGATACACATTGTTATTATATAGGTAGTAGATAGTAAAATCTCAAACTCAGTGGAAGCTCCTTCCTACCAGAGGGCCGAACCTCAACGACCACGATTCATACACCTATTCCACCAAATAGAGGTTGTTCACATCCTACCCAAGGGGAATAAATGTGTTTCTACAGGAGGCATACCTCTTCAATGGTGGATCTAAATTATGTCATTTTTATTACCCCTAGAGTGGTTTTCTTTTTAATATACCAAATTATATATCAAAGTCATTGCTTTAATTACCACAAATGGTGTGTTGGTTGATCTCTGTTTGAGTTGATAATTCTAAATTCTCCTATCTCAGGGTCCCCAACAAACCAATAGTGAAATGAATGTAATTTTTGAGATTCTATATAAACACCTGGGGTATGATTCATCATATCCCATGTTAAATACCATGAATATTGAATAGATCTTATGGATGTTGAATGATATAAATCACGATGAGTGTTATTATGAATGAGTTCATCGATCAATTCTATTATAGTAAATTATTGAGGGGGTCACCAACTAGATTCATATTCAATATTACAAGAACTAGTGGATCCTATGTGATATTATCCCTTTGGTTGTGGCGTTCATACCTCTATGATGTCATCACACTAGTAATCTATGATTATTTTGGTGTTGAATGGGTACATTTATCGTCATAGAAGACATGCAAAATTTTAATGTACATCTAATGGTCATAATCACCATATTTACTCTTATAATTGTGTGGTTGGTTAAATTATCACAGTAGGTGTTCCACACCTAAAATCCTAACCTAGAATAAGAATATGCAATAAATATCTAGTAACATCTTGGTGGACATATTAATTTTGGATCTTAGTAATCTACACTAATATTGGGGATGGATTCCTGGCATGTACTCTTCAAAGAAATGGTATATGATGAAATGAGTGTTCTAATGTGGTGAGATATGGAAGGATTATTAATGTACAGTACTAACCAGGTATGCCAATCGGCTTTCTGATTACTACTAATGATATTGATTTTGGAACTACCACATCTCCCTAATTCAAAAGATTTCTAATGAGACACCTATTTTTTTCCAATAGCCTCTATAGGTTGATTGGGGTATTTCTCTGTACCCAAACACCAATGTTAGTTCTCTTTTCTATCATCCATAACCAGCTACAAGTGTGAAATGGAAACCCTAGACCCAGGATAGTCTAGCATTATTGGTGGTTCAATCCATGAAAGGAAGCTCCTTCTATTCCCATTATTCTTGTCAACCTATTCGTGTTGGATATGGGTACATTACACTACTAATAGCTTCTCTCCTTGGATAATAAAACCCATGAACCAAGGCATGGACATTTCATCATAGTAAATCAACCCACTCAAATTATATAACTAACATACTATAGACCAATTTATAGTTCTTACTAATTTTGAATGTTATTGTTCCTTAGAGATATACAACATTTGAATCGGCTTAGCAGGAAGGTGATCATGGAAAAATGAGTTTTTACCAGTAGTGGATTATGGGGTGTGTGATTGATACATGTGTGTGTTTTACAATATCCTGAATTATGGAATGTTTTATTCAACTAGTAATTTTCAATTTTTAAGGATCAAATTTTACTATATTTCTATAAATAACTCATTCCATTACCTGGGTCTGGTACACATACATCTAGAGGTTATAGTTTCATGGTATGGAAGGTAGAGGATAACATTATTCTCTATTCATATAATCCGAATCATTCCACATTCCACGCACTCTAAATAAATAATACTAGTTAATTTTTGAATAAAACCCTCGGGTTTAGTTAATATCTTTTTTAGAATAATCTATTTATCTCCCAACATCACTTTCAATCAGTGGGGTAAAAGAACCCTTTTTGATGTTATTGTGAGAAAGATTTGTATTATTTGAGTACAATAAGAATAATCAATTATGGTTTCATCTACTTCACCTTTTTATTTTACCTCTGAATAGTGCATGAGTGGAATGATTTCATTAGAAGTTGACCAAACCCATCTATTTTTTAGGAAGATCTCATAGGCTTAGTATATTGGAAAAATTAGCATCTCAATGTTGTGTCATATACCATATGCTGCTTCATTCATGCTTCAATATCCAGTTAGATATTAAGGTAGAAGGGTTATGACTGTAGTAGTTCCTCTATATAGTGAGAATATAATAGGATATGAGATCATTATTTATCTTTTGTAGAAGTACATTACTGAAATTGTTATTGTTTTTATACCATTAGTATAATTATTTCCAAGTGGTTTTATGTTCTTAGTTGCCTAATGACCCATATAGAACTTGTCCCTTTTTTGTTTTCTACTCCTTCGGTGTGTGCCTTTAAGAAAATACTTTTCTCTTTATTAAAAATAGATTAGAAAACATTGTTATGGGTGGTAAATGAAGTTACTCAATGGAAGGTGTCCCATGTTAACCATCTAAAGAAGGTGATCATATACTTGCACTTCTCTATTAGCTATGGTACTCAACGTCACCTCCTAGGGAGAGAGTGCATGGAAGATGGGATCCATCTTTCCCTTGATTCTGAACTAAATTCATACCATTATAAGGGCATTGAATATATCTAGTAGGTACATCGATATATAGGGAAATATATAGAGAAATAAATTCACAAGTGAATGTTACGTATATTCAAATAAATTAATAAGGATTGATTGAATGATTTAATACAACATAAGGCTATAGCCTAATATCTAATATAGAGGAAGGGAACCTACTTAATAAAATATATTTCAGCTCCCCCCCCAAAAGCAACAACTGATACTCAATAAGTGACTAAGACAACTAGAGAACCTCTATTGAAAAATACAAGATATACACAAATACTCACTTAAGACAATAGAATTATTAAAAATAATTATAGATAGCTACGAGACAGTGGATATAGAGAACATTATTAAATGATATGGTTATTTAAATAAATAAAGGAAAAATGAGATGGGCAATATTTAAGGGGGATTTCATAATTTATAGTGTATGGATGGGGGTTGAATTAAAAAGTGAAAAAGATATTATGTGGAACAGAACTCTCTCATTTGACTATAATGTAATATTTTCGAACTCAGTTGTGGGAAGTCAACCTATATAATGTTTCACTATCGACAGGTGGTATACTATGTTAAGGTGTTTAATTTCATGGGAAGAAGGATGGATAACTTTCTCTTGTCTAGGAAGGCTGATAGTAGGAAATTCATCACAGTCTCAGGGGACATGGTTTTTATGCATCACATGAAAGGAGGTCTATGAAAAAAATGTTTCAGGGATGTGAATATTGATATTTTTATGAATTTGGGTTGTAGAATCATTAGTAAGGAAATATAATATCATTGTTTTAATTTTTATTTCATACATAAAAAAGGTGGACACACCTATCATTAATCATATATTTGGCATGAAATTAACATGGATTAGAGTTAGAAGGTTGTATCAAAAAATATATCCTCTATTAATAACCAAACATACTCACTTTTACCACCTATACAAAATGATGGGGACATCCTCTATGTATAAATAATGTCTATTTTACACTCTCACGTGAATTTGTGGTTTGGGTTATTGTCATATTTCAATGAAAGATCATAATAGAATTGTTCATAATTGTAATCTTTTATTTGTGAGGAATAATACCATTATCGGTTAGGATGGAATTGAGTGGTAGAAGAAAACCCCTTAACTATATCTATATGGATTAATTTTTGAGGATGGAGTTGAATACTAATGAATTAAATCTTCTTATTGAACTCCATTGAAATGTAAAATATTTTCATGGAGTACTTATCTCATCATTCATGGGTTAAGCCATGGAGCAATCTCTAACAATATATTATGGCTAGTTATTAAGCCCGAATGTAGCACTCAGTTCATACATTAATACTCCAATCATGACCTATCAATGGTAGGTTATGTGAATGTATCCAAATCGTTTTCAATTTCATCAACTATAGATTGATTTTGACTTAGAGTTATTACTTGTTTTAGACTATATGGTTCCAATCATTGATCATCCATGTGGGGTAGGGTCTACTACCAATATTTTACCAACAATGAAGGTGAATTTAGTGTAGTGAGTGGACAAACACATGCCTATAATTTTCAAATTTTTGGGTCTCCTATTTTTTTCAATATCATAATACACAATAAGAGCTTATAAGTGGGGTATATATTAATGATTGCATAAAAATTATTTTGTGGAATAATTACATATAACATGAGATTATTCAAAAAGGTAATATTGATCAATTAATCATAGAGTAAAGGGATGAATTTTCCCATAAATATGGTTGAATTATTGAATAATTTGTGTAGTATGTGTCTGGTGGGTGTTATTATTTTTTGTTGTAGGATGAATCTCTTTCTATGTATAGTTTCAAGAAATCATAAATTATGTTGGATCATTTCATAATTTCATGTGAGACTCTATTGATTTATTAGTTGGGCAATAATCTTAGAATTAAATAGTTATCATGTTTTCTGTGTCCAATAGCATTATATATATAGGAAGAAAGCATCAGTTAATCGATCATCACATTTTTTATTCTATAGGAAAAATAGAAACTAGAGATGTACCTACCCAAGTCTTGTTTACTTGATCAGGCTTCCTCTTTCAAGTCTCTAATTTATTCAGGAGTTCTATGATGTGTTTTTTTGTAGGGTCTTCCTAATAACCTTCACGTTATTTAGTTGAAATTTTTTGAGGTTTTAAAGGGTAAAAATTATTCTTTCTATATGTTTGGTGGTCTATAGAATATATATTGGACTGATTAAATTACTATAATTTTGATAGGATAGGTTTCAAGGTGTGTTTATAAAATATTGTATTGACGCTTATGAGAGAACTCTTGTAATCTGAAACTCAGTTAAGATCACGAAATTTGTTGCTTAAAAACTCTCCAACCATGGTTTGGTGATTTCTGGATGTATATTTCTAGGAGGAATTTCAAGAACAGGAATATAGGAAGGCTCTAAGCTCATGACTCAAAACTATGTTTTAGTCATACATGTGTGTAAGGAGTAAAATGTTCCAAATTTCCTTATGGAAGGTTTGGAGTATGCAACCTCATTTTTTTACACCATATATTCTTTTAAAGTTGAATGAATGGGTTAAACACTAAGGTAATAGGGAGATATTTGGTAGTATGAAACTTAATAGAACAGATATGCTCACTAATACCAAATATACAAAAATCAAATGCATGAGTGTCCGAGAGAGTGATTCAGAAACCTCTTCAATATTTTTGTTATTCATTCAGTATTTGGAATACGAAATTTAGTTCATTCACATCAATGGTATCCACTTCATGATAATAACAAAATTATCATCTTATTGTGAGTGTCAAAGGAAAAGTAAAATTCTTCAATGAATAAAAGTCAATGCCACACCATTATAATGGATTTAAAAGATATTTCCTTACCATCATATGATTTAAATGATTTTTATTTCTAATAAGATAATAATGAATATTATAGGATTAGGTTTTATAAATTATAGTATAACCAAAAGGGTAAGAACCCGTACTAATGAAAAAACTCGCCTAGAGAAATTAAAATTCATAGGAGAAGGAATGAATGAAAATTGATTATATAATAGTATTCTTGAACATTGGCCTTACAAAAATAGTCAATCTTTTTAAAATAATGAATATAATATATTATAATATAAATATAAAATTACTACCAAACCTAAGATGAAAATAAGTAGACCACTAAAAAACTATATAATTTTAAACCATAATCATTGAAGTTAGATTTTATCGTAACTCCTTTTTTTTTTGATAGCTTATTTAGTTTCATCCAATTAGGAGGTGAAATCTGGTATCATATGGGGATAGAATGTGTAGTGAAGTGGGATGTATGGAATGGGTCAAGCCTTTTCAAGGGTTGTAGGGTGTTTTGGATATTCTTATGGCATTGGAAGAAATGGGTTATCAAGTAGTAATTTGCAAAAAACCAAAATCATCTACAATGGAATGATGTATTTTATAGAAAATCCACAAGGATATTGGAAATTTGTGTTTTTTCTTTTCCCATCTGTTAGGACTGATTGGAACATACTTTTCCGTTATGATTTATATGGAATTATCCACCGCATTTGAACAACTATTAGGTGGGTACCATAAACTATATAATGTTTATCTTATAGAACATGCTATAGTCATGATCTTATTAAAGGATATGTTCTATATGATAGGTGGTAATAAAAATTAGAAGTTTTGGATTCAGACTGGGTCCGACAAAATTTCTATTCCAGGCTTAATTAATATTAAATTCTAGTAATATCCTTTATGTATTTTGCAGCTATTGTGCCAAATAATAGTGGAATTGGGTAGTGACACTAGTACGATGGTCTGTCCAACAATATGTGGGATCACTAACCATTTGGGAGGATCACTCTATTTATGAATTTATAGTATTTATCTTATTTTTTTATCATCGATTTTATTTTTAACCAACATTATTTCAATGATATAGAACATGAATCTACCTAGAATGAATATGCATAGATCACCCCTCTTTGTGATGTCTATTCTTGTGACTTCATTCCACAAAGCATTGGCCCTTCCCATATTGGATGTGGAATCACAATTTCATTAATGGATCAAAACATCAATACTAGATTTTCTGATCTAGCTGCTATTGGAGACCCCATTTTATAATCATTTATCTTTTGGTTATTTTCTTTGAAATAGCCCTTTTCAAATTCAAATATGAATATGAACTTCTCTATATGATGAGACTTTTTGCATCATGGAATTAATACTATATTCATAAGTGTTTTCTTTTAAAACCCATCAGTAGTCAAAATGGAGTATATATGACACAATCATTAGGTAACAATTGAAATTAAATTTTTCTAGTAGGAACCTCAAAGAATACATATGATTCAAATGATTCTATATCCATCTATGATTGGGTAGATGGAATTATTGATGGTGTGGTCCGTATTCATGTGAGTAAAAAAAGATATATATTTCTTGAAATTACTATGGGACTGGATGATATATGAAAACTATGATATATCTAACATATGATTGGTGGAATTATTAAAATGAAATTAAGTTCATAAGCATTATATTATCAACTACATCATAAAATTTTTGTGATAAAAATCATGAATTTTATTAATGATCATATTATACATTCAGATGGACTACATTAAGAACATTGTTTCAATCATATACCAGATATCCATTTAATTCTACCTATTGCACTAGATGTTAATCCCAATTATATTTTAGTATTCATTGATGTTTATGGTAACATTGGTATCACTATGAATAATCAACTACCTCAACTCATAATTTGAGTAAAAAATAAACATATAGAAGATGTATAATATTATAAGGTAGTATTTGGAAGAAATATATAAATTGATAGTAATAAAAATTGTAACTATCAATGATCTATAAATAGTAAAAATGATGTGATCATGATTCTAGATTACTTTCAATCATTTACTTTCTAATGTCATCAATCCCAACAAATCTTCCTTATTGAGTAATATTATATACATTATAAAAAAATCATTTAAACCTGACTTCATTCACCATAATTCATTTATAGCATTACTAGAGAAATGGTATCATTTGATGATATACATCACCTTTTTCATCAATATTGAAGAGTATAAGAGAGAAGAAACCTAATGTTTACATCGCCATTCTTCCTAGATCCCTAATCAGTAGTCATATAATTTCAACATATTCTAAATAATTGGTCTTAGGCTTTCTCAAAACATTATATTCAATGACTAGTGATGTTGTTGTTGGCTCTCTGGTACATAATAATCATTTGTCTGTTGTTGGTGTAGATGCTGATATATGTCTGTAATTTACTACGGATACCATTATAATGGATGTTTATATTGGAATTAAAATAATTAGTTTCACTGGTACATGGTGCTGTGGTTCTAGCATGTGCATCAAAAAGACCATGTTATTTTTTTGTGGGGATCAACATTTTTTCACAATTGGTGGACTCACTAGAATAGTACTCACTCATTATGGGTTTGAAATTCCACATCATGATACCTATTACTATGGTGGAACATTCTTATAATGTAAATTTGATGGGCACATTTTTTTAAATTTTCTATATTTCGCTATTATTTTTCAAAATTCACAGGGATGGTATGCATGGAATTCTTAGGGAAACTCAATTTGTTGATCACTTTTTTCTAGGTGAATGCCACTCACTATACAATGCCTTTTTAGGCCCAGTGAGCATGCAGAGTCACATTCCAGATTTTAAAAAAGATTTAATGGGGTTCAACGACATAATCTATTATGGTGAATATATAAAAATTGTTGGGATTGGTTTTTTTCAAAGTGGAAGTGATGATCACATCTGCTAGGGAACCTACTCGATTATTGAGTTTGATTGTCAAAGTTGAACAGATACCAACCACACTTTAACGGCTTCTCCCAATCCCCCATCAATTCATATATACATTGGACTACCATCTATTAAAGAGAAAACATTCATTATCTCAATAAGACTTACTACATTAAACAATATAAAAATGGATAATACATAATAGAATGGGGTATTTTTCTACTTTGACAGGTCCATTAATATTTTTTTGGGATGCCAACATTAAAAAATTATGCATCTCATAGTGTACCCAACTTTGGATTCATTAGGATTAGAAATCATATACCAGTTCTTCCTATGCATCACGCTCAATTGAAACATGTCTTACATATTCTTTGACAATTCATATGACTTCCAAACAACTTTTATTAGTGATATATTTTATTACGGGACCACAATAATTTAAACAAATAGTTTCTCAAAATCCCCATTAACCACCCAAAACATGTATTATTATACTATTACATTGATCTTCTATCTGTATCAAGAGAATACAACAATAGGTATGACCATTATTTATGTATTCTAATGTTTGATGAACCACACTATACAATTTATAGCATCAATAGTATTGTATAATTAGGGGTAATATAGTATTAACCAATAGAGAAACCATTCCTCCAATAAAGGAAAATCACTTCAATGTCATTCTAAACCACTTCATGAGATATATATTGATCCAAACATACCTTGGACATTGCTTCTGTAGAGTGGATTTCAATATAGGCACACACATGACCCAAATCTATCGAATTACCACATTTCCTTACTAAACCATTCATCACCTTACAAGTAGACTTCTATGAGATGAAAACATGTTCCCATTGATTTATGGTAGATAATATTTATTTATTGATCCTTTTCTTGGTAAGGTAGAATAGTAGGGAGAAGGGTGACCTATTGTGGTTCATTTAATTTGAGTTTCCCTTCAATGAAATACTATCAAATACTCATGGTCAACATTGATAATCTTGGAGTTTCAATAGAGTACCGGATTTGGGGTATTGATGCCACCGTCTATTAAGTCCATTCATTGGTGTTGATGGTATCTATTAGGTTTGTTTTAATGAATTGGACCCCAAATAAACATTCAATGTAATTTTGTAACACCCCAATATTTTATGAAAAATATTAATTTTAATTTCATTGATGTCTTGTGTTGTATGCTACACCATGATTTCCTTGCACTATACGCAACATCGTATTAGCTTACAGTATACACAACACTATTCTTTGATCATGTTACACACAATTTTGATAGTAGTTATTCTACCCAACATTGAGTGTGTGTATATACATATATATATATATATTCAATGTATAAAGGAAATATATTTGGATTCTGTTATTCGAAACAACAAAGGAGTCTTGAACTACACTCCACCCTGACTTGGCTTTCTTTACACGCAATTGTGACCTTCCTCGATAGCGTGTGTAGTACGCAATATCGAGTTTCACTAAACAATGATATATGGTTATAATATTATTATGAACTAGGAGTTATGAATATTATTAACTAGAATTTAAATTTTATAACATTATTATTCATCTTAAATATTTTCCAGAACATGGTATGAGAACAAAATCACCTTTTTGAGTAAAATAAGTATTTTTCAAAAAAGGTAGGTTTGCCGCATTTTGATGGTGAACCGACATTAAATCTTGTTTATGACATATTTATAAGTTCAATTTGAATAAATTAGATTCTTTCTTGGAATCAAAATATAAAAATGTAGTTTGGATAAATTTTTCATATTATTCTGATAACTTTCATATTTTGATGAATAGTAAAAATATGATATATTTTAATTAAAAACAACTTTTTTCATCGCAATAATTTATATGGCTAGATTATCTCTTTAATTGGTTTTAAAGTTTAATTAGAGTATATTTTTACAATTTAATCCAATGTTGGTCATTGGAATTAATTACACATTGAAATTGGACATAAACAAGTGATGATCTTTTGATAGTTATTGTTTCTTAAAAACACACTATTTGTTTTGATAATGGGAATTATATTTAAAATTAATCAATTCCACTTATATGTTTTGAAATTGGAAAAATAGACATCATTTTTGAATTCAAAATATCAAATATAGCTTAGGGTGAATTTTTGGTATTTTTCTGAAAAACATCAACTTTTGATGAATAGTGAAAACACTAGGTTTTTGGTAAAAAGCGACTTTTTATTTAAATAATAAATTATTTGATTTAAATTTTTTTTACGTCAAAATAGATACATAATACTTATAAAAGTTCAATGAAATTAATTGGAATCATTTTATAATAATTTATATTTATTAAAATTGCATTGAACATTTCACCGTCTTTTACCCACCTCCTAGTAGCTTTTGCAATTGTTCAAAAAAAATTATTTTACCGCTTCTGTGAGTGGAATTTTGAAAATCCGAGAGACATAGCTAATATCAAGGAGTAAAATTTGGTTCAATTAGTTAAAAATAATTTTTTGTGAATAGTATCTTTTTGCTTTTATTTACCACGGTTAAAGGTAAATATGGTAATTCAAGGTTAAAAGAATATTATAATAATTTAAAATTTCCTAAAAACTTGTCAAAAACTAATTAGATGAGTATTGGCCGCCCATGGTCATCCTTGGGTCGATTTTGGGACCCCATGTAGCCACTTATGAAAGAAAATGAAACATTAGATTAATTAATTTAATGTAAAGACAAAATTGGAATTAACAAAAATCCATTATTAATTAATTTTTATAAGAGGCTATATAAATTATCATTTCGACTAGAAATATTCATTGGAAAGATAAAAAGATTTCCTACATGCTGGTATATTTTTTATAATTTTTATACATCAAATAAATTAAATTATTTATAACACAATAATGATACAGTATTTACCTCATTAATAAACGATTTAAATAAATAAGCTTATAATGATTAAAATATTATCCAAAACATGTCCAATTCTGATTAGATGGTTTTATTTCAACCATGAGTAATATTATCTTCATCTTTAATTATTTTGTGACCTTTTGAAACCGAAGATATGTTTATAATAAAATAATATTTCCACATTTTCTAAAAGAGCCCCTCCTCTCCCTTATAAAAGGAGACCACTTCTATTCAATTACTCACACCTCTAAAGACTTTTGGATCATCCAAACTCTGCCCAAATAAGCTACCTGAATCCTTTTCCTCCCCCTAGAATCCTTACATTTGTCAAAAGGCACTTTAAGATGTCATTTTGGTTCTAACCAAAGGAAGTTACCCAAATTAAAGGTAATAGTTTCTCTTAAGTTGTTTTCTTTTATTCTACTCCTCCAACCCCTAAACTCTTTTTAATCATTTATTTTGTAACAAAAACATTATAATAAATCTACTAGGATGTTTTTATGTGAAGTATTTTA
This sequence comes from Viscum album, assembly GCA_963277665.1. Lineage (NCBI taxonomy): Eukaryota > Viridiplantae > Streptophyta > Magnoliopsida > Santalales > Viscaceae > Viscum > Viscum album. Next base: position 1,084,424,280 of record OY728156.1, read on the forward strand.
ACTAATCTTATACACACCTCCATCTAATGGATGAAGAACATAATATTTATGTGATGAAAAACTAATGCCTCACGAAACGATGATTGTACGATTTTATCCTACCACCTCTCATGGTGGCCATTATGATGTCACTATATTTGTATATGATATATATTATTTTTATGATTTCCTTATGTTTATTTACTTTCCAAATATATCAATCTTTTATGGTTTCCATAGTTGGTAAATACGATAATCTCATTTGAGGATGTGGGGACTACCGCCCCTTCAAAGTGATTTGATTCGTTAATTCCTTATGTGGGATGTATAAAGGATGGAGTTAATGATATTATATATGATATTATATTGTAATTATAATATACCTATGTATCATTATCCTTTAATTTCATTAAAACAACAAATAGAAATGAAAGTAGTGTTCATGCGTACGTACGGATTACCGTCTCCATGAACGGTGCATTTCATTTCTCACCTCCATATGTTTTTTACTACTATAAATACATGTATATTCTGGATATATAATGAATATATATGATATATAAATCTTTATTTACATTCTGTAAGTAAGTAAATCATGATATTAGTATAATAACATCAAGAACAACACGTCCAAACACGTACGATAAATAAGACGATTTTACCCAAAACGTTGCTTTAACATGAGATTTACAAAAGAATGGGTAATATAAAGTCATAAGTGAACCATATATGATATCATAACAATGAATAAGATTCTATAATAAGTCAATTAAATTATTTAAATCATTATAAAGGAGGTTTGGATACGTACGAAGCATATCGGTCCCATGGTAAGGGATAACTATTCCAATCTCTTTTTTATTCGAGATTGTTTATACTTCAGAATTTATTGGGGAATATTTATCATCAACATCAATGTTTCCTCAATATGTAATATTACTTATATCATCCTACAATTGTTTAAATCTAATTATACACTTCTATGAGTTTTTAGTAAATGATATGAAAGGAGTCTTTTGTCGTTTTTCGTATGAGGTACTTTTTGACTTTCACTGCCAAAGTACGAGAAGAATGTTTTTCTAACTTATACGGCATGAATGGATTTTATGATTTCATAAAACATTATTTCCATGAAACATCCTTTACAAGTTTTCAAGTTTATTTTTAATCAACATATTTATGTTTAAAATTGTATGATATGTTAATAAAGGAAAAATGTTTTTGAAGTAGAAAGGATATTTTCCTCAAGAATGGAGTTCAAGAATTTTATCAAAATTATTTTCCATCTAAGATAATATGGGGTTATGTTTCTATCCCTACTTTTACATTATTTTGATTATGTTATGATGAATTTTTTTTATTATGTTCTTCTATCTTATATGGATTGTGTTATGATGGCCTGATGTTTAAGAATCCCATTTTTATTACATGGGTTATGTTATGATGTATGATTTATGATTTATGATCTTGTGGCACACATAAGAATGGTATCATTATGAGATGGGTGAGAACTATATCTCCCTACAATGCACAGGGTAAATATTTATATCTCATGTGATAGACATGGATGGAACGACAAGTAAATCCGGTTCAGTAATACAGGGCTGGAATGGAAAGTAAACCCAGTTCAGTAAGGGACTTTGTCCACTAAGATGGTCTTGACTGCAATGCCTTGGCTACTATAGAAATAATTACATGTGCTTAATATTTTTCCACAATTACACATTTTATTTCCAAGATATTTTATCATGATTGATGTTACATTATTATCTATACCTTACGTACTACCATGTTTTATGTCATTTCTCAAGATTTAGATGCTTAAACATTATGTTCATGTTTTTATGTTCAAATGTATATGGTTTGTTTTATTATCTCCATGCTTATCCTTACTGAGCATTTGAGCTCACCCTTTTATATGATTCCTTTTCACTAGGATATAAATACAGGTTTTAGTTAAGAAAACAAAAGGGGAAGATCTTTATGGGAGATGTTGAAGATATTTCACCACAATTATAATATTATATTCCAAGTTTCCAAAGACACTAAACTATTACAGTCCTTGTGTGTCTATTTTTGTTATGTGTTAAGTATTCCTCAAAATTAATGTAATGTCCATGTACGTTAAGTTACGGGTCTCTACAGTTGGTATCAGATGCAAAGGTTTAGTCATCCTTTGGAAACTAGGATGCGAGAACTTTAGTGAGATCCATAGAGATATTTCTAAGGTATGTCTAGGGATGTCTCTAAAGTTAGGTATAAGTATAGGTTATAGTCCTAGAATTATGGTACCAATCATAGAATTAAACCTAATATGTTAGTTATTTATGTTACTCCCCCTTTATTATGTTGTTTTACCTATCATGATTTTTTCCTCTCACACTATTCTTTTTGGGTTTTTGATGATGGCTGGAACCCGATGGAACCATGTTGATCAATGTAGTGGAAAATGCAATGATCATCCTTCTGAATAAAACAATGTTATGGGAGATGGAGAGAAAAATCATATTTCTATACTTACTCATGCTATGAATCATTATAGACTTCCGAATGAGCCGAGAAGGGAACATTATTCTATTGAGTTCTTCATTAGGCAACATCCCCCTTCTTTTAGTGGGTCTTCTAATCCACTTGTTGCTGAACAATTGATCAGTACCATTGAAAAGATATCTTCCATACTTCACTGTTCGGAACATGAAAAAGTCATTCTGGCTATTTACTGATTAGAAGGCAAATCATATCAATGGTGGACATTAATTAATAATACAAGGCCCTAAGGAGAAATTTACTCCATGGAATGGGATGAGTTCAAGAAATTATTTTGCAATAAGTACTTACATCTAATTCTTCGAAGAAAGATGGAAAAGGAGTTCCTTGAGCTTAAGAAAAAGGATGAGGAATCTGTTAGTATATACGAAGAAAATTTTACAAGGCTTTCAAGGTATGCATCTGGCTTTATCATCCAACCTGAAAGTAAAGTTGATCGATTCTTCAGTGGCATAAATCCAAGTCTTCGAAGGGCATTAGCTATAAGAGACTTCAATATCTATGAATAAATTCTACATTGTGCTATAAAGCTAGAAATGGAAGTTGGTGTTACATATCCATCGCATGGTTTTGACACGAAATGATAGATGGAGACCAAGCATAAATCTCAGAAAAATGGTTAAAAGAAGATGAATGTTTCTTTATGCTCAATGTGTGGAAAGAATCATGGTGGAGATTGCCTAAAGGGTACTAGAAAATGTTTTAAGTGTAGAAAAGAAGGTCATCTAGCAGTTGATTGTCAATGTAATGGGAAAAAGGTTTCTAATGATTTGAATAGATAAAAGAATACAGAGAACTCTCCACCAACACTTCAATGCTTCAAGTGCAAGGAAATGGGGCATTATGCAAATAAATTCCCTAATCCAAGGGTTATTGATGGTCAACATGAGCAACCACTTAAGGAAAATGAAAAAAGTGAAGTCACATGAGATCACTATTGGCAATTTTGAATATGACAACGATGTGGTAGAATGATTTAGTGTTCATGTAATGGGATTCCAAAATAATTTTGTATATAGTACTGTGGAATATTGGAATATTTATGTATTGGTTTATTGTGGTTTCCAATAATTTTATGGTACTGGTAACCATGAAAAAGAGATTGAAATATTTTTGGAAAGTAGATGATATGCGCATAATGAAGGGATAAAGAGAAAATGAAATGAGCTCAGGACTGATAAAAGGAAAAAGTAATATAATGGTTTGATTATATATAAATTTTGGGATTTTGTTATGTGGAAAAGTTACCTTTTGATATCATTCATTTTTTCACTAAGGTTCAATGGGTATTCATTTTTACAGAGAATACATAATTAAGGCCTTCTAATGTTTGGAATGTGACCAACATGATATATCGTATGGTAAATGATGGTATTCACGTTCTTGTTTTATTTTATTAAGTAGTATGATAGATGAAGTATAAGCCCATTTTTTGGAATCATATACGATTAACCTCACCATATTTGAACTTATGTATATTTGATAACTTTTGCTAACCTTTTGTTTAAAACAGACGGAATGACCCGTCATTCTATCATATGATCTGCTAACACTTAACGAATAAGAAATTCAACTTCATTTCATTAAGAGATGAAGTGGAAATAGTTCAAGGCATGAACAACAGTGATATGATACCAAAATCATGTAAGCTTTTCTTTTAATTCAACAACTTTAGGAAAATGATATTGAAAACCAAAAAAATGTGTTCCTAGTATTCTTATATATGATGAATCAGATGTTACCCTATATCATCACAAATTTATGGATTTGTGATTTAGGGATTTTTTATAGCCATGTTTTCTACACTCTCCATCAGAACATGATGGTTTGATTTCTCTTCTATATCCATATTTTCACCTATGTTCTCCTACGTGGAATCCCAGTTATTAGTTAAGTTGGGTAACCATTACGTTTCATACATTATTTTTTAAATACAATTTTTGGTAGTCCTTTTTACGATGTGGGTTTCTATTAAGGGAACTTTGGAATAGTAAACTATTTATAATCCTGACGAATTTCGAGGGCGAAATTCATTTTAAGGGGGGTAGAATGTAACACCACAAGATTTTATGAAAAATATTATTTTTTATTTCATTGATTTCTTGTGTTGTATGCTACACCAAGATTACCTTGCTCTATACGCAACACCGTATTAGCTTGCAGTATACACAACACTATTCTTCGATCATGTTACACACAATTTTGATATTAGTTATTCTACGAAACATTGAGTGTGTATATACATATATATATATTCAATGTATAAATGAAATATGGTTGGATTCTGTTATATGAAACAACAAAGGATTCTTTCACATCACGTCACCCTGACTTGACTTACTTTACACGCAATCGCAACCTTCCTCGATAGTGTGTGTAGTACGCAATACCGAGTTTCACTAAACAATGATATATGGTTATAGTATTGTTATGAACTAGCCATTATGAAAAGAATTAAATACATTTTTAATTTTATAACATTATTATTCATCTTACATATTTTCTAGAACATGGTATGAGAACAAAATCAATTTTTTGAGTAAAATAAGTATTTTTAAAAAAATGTAGTTTTGCCGCCTTTTTATGGCACACAAACATTAAATCTTGGTTTTGACATGTTTATAAGTTCAATTTGAAAAAATAAAATTCCTTCTTGGAATCAGGATATAAAATTTTAATTTGGATAAATTTTTGTTATTTTTCTGATAATTTCATATTTTGATGAATAGTAAAAATACTCTATATTTTAATTAAAAACATATTTTTCATTGCAATAATTTATATGGCCAGATTATCATTTTAATTGGTTTTAAAGTGTGATTATAATATATTTTTACCATATAATCCAATTTTTTTCATTGGAGTTAATTTTACTTTGAAATTGGACATAAACAAGTGGTGATCTTTGGATAGATATTGATTTTTTAAAACACGCTATTTGTTTTGATAACGGGAATTACATGTAGAATTAATCAATTCCACTTCTATGTTTTGAATTTGGAAAAATAGACATCATTTTTGAATTTGGAATATCAAATATATCTTAGGCTGAATTTTTGGTATTTTTCTGAAAAACATCAATTTTGATGAATAGTGAAAATACTGAGTTTTTGCTTAAAACCGACGTTTTATTTAAATAATCATTTATTTTATTTAAATTTTTTTAGGTCAACATAGATACATAATACTTATAAAAGTTCAATGAAATTGAATAGAATCATTTTATAATAATTTATATTTATAAAAATTGTATTGAAATTTTCACCGTCTTTTACCCACCTCCTAGAAGCTTTTGCAATTGTTCATAAAACACAATTTTACCGCTTCTGTGAGTTGGATTTTGAAATTCAAATAGACACGGTTAATATCAATGAGTAAAATGTGGTTTAATTTGATAAAACTAATTTTTGGTGAATCATAACTTTTTACTTTTATTTACCACAGTTAAAGGTAAATATGGCAATTCAAGGTTAAAAGAAAATTATAATAATTCAAAATTACCTTAACACTTGTCAAAACCTTGTTTTATGAGTAATGGAAGACCATGGACATCTTTGGGATGATTTTGGGACCCCATGGAGCCACTTATGAAAGACAATGACACAGTAGTTTAATTAATTTAATCTAAAGACAAAATTGCCATTAAAAAAAATCCTTTAGTAATTAATTTTTATAAAGGGATATATACATTATATTTTCAACTATAAATATTAATTGGAAAGGTAAAAAGATTTCATACATGTTGGTATTTTTTTATAATTTTATTGACATCAAATAAATTAAATTATTTATGACACAATAATGATGTAGTATTTACCTCATTAATAAATGATTTAAATAAATAAGATTTTAATGATTAAAATATTATTCAATACATGTCCAATTATGATTGTATGATTTTATTTCGACAATGAGTCATATTTTATTCACCTTTAATTATTTTGGGACCTTTTGAAACCGAAGATAATTTTATAATAAAATAATATTTCCACACATTCCAAAAGAACCCCTCCTCTCCCTTATAAAATGAGACCACATCTATGGAATTCCTCACACCTCTCAAGCATTTTGGCTCGTCCAAAATCTTCCTAAAAAATCTCCCTGCATCCCTCTACTCTCCCTAGAATCCTTAAATTAGGCAGATGGCACTTCAAGAAGTCATTTTGGTTCAAACCAAAGGATGTTACCCAAATTAAAGGTAATCATTTCTCTTAAGTTATTTTTTTTAATCTACTTCTCCAACCCCTAAACTCTTTTTAATCCTTTTTTTTGTAACAAAACCAGTAACCTAAATATACTCGGATGTTTTTAAAAGATTTATTCGAACTACACTTACACACACCTCCATCTAATGGATGAGGAACATATTGTTTCTGTGATGCCAAACTAACGCCTCATGAAACGATGCTTGTTTGATTTTCTCCTACCGCCTCTCATGGTTGCCATTGTGATGGAACTGCATTTATATATGATATATATTATGTTTTTGATTTACTTATGCTTATTTAATTCTCAATTATATCAATACTTTATGGTTTCCATAGTTGGTAAATACGATAATCTCATTTGAGGAAGTGAGGACTACCACCACCTCAAAGTGATATGATTCATTAATGCCTTATGTGGGACGTATAAAGGGTGGAGTTAATGATATTATATATGATATTATACTAGAATTATAATATACCTATGTATCATTATGTTTTAATTCCATTAAAATAATAAATATAAATGAAATTAGCCTTCATTATTCCATACGGTTTACCGTCTCCATGAACGGTGCATTTCATTTTTTACCTCCATATGTTATTTACTATTATAAATACATGTATATGATGGATATATAATGAATATATAGGATATATAAATCGTGATTTACATACTGGAAGTTAGTAAATAATTATATAATTAATAATAACATCAAGAACAACAAGTCCAAACATGTATGATAAATAAGATGATTTTACCCAAAACGTTGCTTTAACATGGGATTTACAAATGAACCAGTAATATAAAGTCATAAGAGAACCATATATGATATCATAACAATGAATATGATTCTGTAATAAGTCAATGACATTATTTAAATAATTATACATGAGGTTTGGATATGTACGAAGCATATCAGACCTAAGGTATGGGATAACTATTCCAATCTCATTTTTATCCGAGATTGTTTATACTTCAGAATTTACTAGGGAATATCTATCATCCACATCCCTGTTTCCTCAAAATGTAATATTATTTATATCCACCTACAATTTTTTAAATCCAATTTTACCCTTCATTGAGTTTTTAGTAAAATATATGAAATGAATCTTTTGTCATTTTTCGTACGAGGTACTTTTTGACTTTTCCGACCAAAGTACGAGAAAAATGTTTTTCTTAACTTATAGGGAATGAATGGATTTTAGGATTTCATAAAACATTATTTACATGAAGCATACTTTACAAGTTTTCATGTTTATTTTTAATCAAATTCTTTTAGTATAAAATTTTATGATATGTTAATAAAAGAAAAAATGTTTTTGAAGTAGAAAGGATGTTTTCCTCAAGAATGGAGTTCAAGAATTTTATCAAAATTATTTTCCATCTAAGATAATGTAGGTTTCTGTTTCTTTCCCTATTTTTACATTATTTTGATTATGTTATGATGCAATTATTTTTATGATGTCCTTCAATCTTATATGGATTCTGTTATGATGGCATGATGTTTAAGAATCCCATTTTTATTACATGGGTTATGTTATGATGTATGATTTATGATCTTGTGGCACACATAATAATGGTATCATTATGAGATGGGTGTGACCTATATCTCCCTCCAATGCATTGGGTAATGATTTATATCTCATGAGATAGACATGGCTGCAACGACAAGTAAATCTGGTTCAATAATACAGGGCTAGAAAGACAAGTAAACCCAGTTCAGTAAGGGAATTTTTCCACTAACATGGTCTTGGCAGGAATGTCTTGGCTACTATGGAAATAATTACATGTGCTTAATGTTTTTCCACAATTACATGTTTTATTTCCAAGCTATTTTATCATGATTGATGTTACATTATGATCTATGCCTTATGTACTGCCATGTTTTATGTCATATCTTAAGATTTCAATGTTTAAACATTATATTCATGTTTTTATGTTCAAATTTATATGGTTTGTTTTATTTTCTCCATGTTTACCCTTACTGAGCATTTGAGCTCTCCCTTTTATATGATTTCCTTTCCCTAGGATATAAAGAACGGTTTTAGGTAAACAACCAAAAGGGAAATATCTTTATGGGAGATGTTGAAGATCATTCACCACGATTTGAATATTATATTTCGAGTTTCCAAAGACACTAAACTATTACAGTCCTTATGTGTCTATTTTGGTTATGTATTATGTATTCTGAAAAAGTGTGCTCAATAAACAGTTCCTTAGTGGGATAAATAAAGTATCTAAGGTACTCACTTTGATACATGAAAAATGTATCTTTAGTATAATATAGGTTATCAGAAATGGTTAGGAAACAACATGTATCACTAGTATACAAGAAGTATTATATGTCCTCCTAGGTGATCATTTCCCTGGTTAGTTATCATAGGGTCATCCCAAGACTTTTTATATATGGATTGACCAGGAAAAGACTAGGTGGTTACTAACCAGGGAAGGGAGAAACAGGGTGGACCAAAGATATGTATTGTTTCCTATTTATGTGATTACATGGGAAACATGATTCATTTATGGTATTCCAACCTCTATCCTATCATTCTTTCTATTAGTATCTGTTCTTATTATCTCTATGAGGTACACTATAATTGGAAGCCCAAAACAATTACATGTCCTTCAGTTTTAACACTCATTCCTACATTTGAATCAGCCAGTTTATCTTATTTTTCTCAACCCAAAATAATAAAGTAGAATAATCAAGTGTAATCAATGTGATATAATTCATTGAAAAGATCTCATCTCATAGATAGTTAATTAAATATATTATAACTAGTGTAATGGAAATAATATGTATGTGTATGGTAGTTTCATTTAACCATTATATTTCTAAAGTGGTTTCGACCTAGATGCTCATCACCACATTGAAATTGGGACACTAATTATAGTACTTATTTTCTCTTTTCCATCGTTTATTCCCTCCACTTGTTGATGTCAAGGTCTTTGAAATATTCCCTCTTAGAGATAGATAAGGTATATTAGTGACTCTTGAGGATTTTCACAAACACGATGAACTTCTAATAATGTAAAAATATTCAAAAGGATATGATATGAATATATCTGTATAAGATCTTCAATTTCCAACTGTATGTGTTGTATAGTAAGGGACCTAGAACATACCTTGCTTATGGTATGGGATCATCTACAGGATAGGATTTCAGTAGACTGAGTTCCAAATGATATTTCTGGAGTAAGAAAATTATATTCTAACACCTATAATATACCATGATAGTATTCCACCTATATTACATGTATTCTTATGCTTCCCCACATGAAAGATATCTGATTATACACTGGGAAGGGAACTCAATAGAAATCATAACATAGTAAAATCACTTTGTGTAAAATCTCAATCAACATGATCATATCTAAGAAGACCGACATCAGTCAGTTACTAGTCTCAATTCAATTGATAGAATGATATTCATGATGTAACACATAGTGGATGGATTCTGGATAAAAAATGTATATTGATTGGTGGATGAGACAATGCTTTCGATGAACTCTTTTCATTTTTGATAAACTGTTCATTTTTTCCCTTTCTCAATGTTTCCCCATTTCACAATGATCTACACTAGGGGATGCATGAAAAAAATGTTTTTCATCAAATTCCATCGAAGAAAAAATGGCCATATTGATCATTGTCAAACTCTTCAGTCCAAAAACTATGATGAAATATCTCTCGGTATAATATAGATAGTGTAGTAGGCCCAATAAAATGATATTCAATTGGATAGGGAATATAATAAATTGTCTTGTAAGTGTATTTCTTTAGTATTCCCAGACTCAAACCCATCATTAATTAATCAAGATTCATGGAACATTCTCACCCTTAGTTTTTTGTATGATTCATTCTCTCTAACCTCGTTGTAGTAGGAGAATTATTCCAATATCTAACTCTCATAAAATATCATCTGTATCATTATAACACATCTAATATCCCACTACATATATTATACCGAGTCATTGTATCCTACGAGATATATATCAGAAAAAAAATATCCCAAGCCCACTAATCCATATAGGACACCTAATATAGAAGGTCACCTCGGTGATTCAACATTATCTCGATAAATATATATTGTAAGCTATCTTTGTATGAGTAGGATTTTGAGTCATCAATTATGGCTCCGTGGTTATATAGTGAGAATAGTTCTAATGTGATTATGATATAGAGGAAGTACCTTAGTAAGAAATCCAGATCTATTTTTCCTACTTATTTTGATTTGAATGAAATTGGTGGAGGTTATAGTTATATTTATAGTCCCTCCCCTAATCATCATAGGTGTGTCATGACAATAAATCTGGGAGTCATTATATGTTCTAAAAATGGTCAATCACCAAATCCTTTTAGATAATGGTTAAAAAAATGTGTACACTCACTACATCTAAGTAACTCTTATGTGATAGATGAAAGTGAACATTCATGTTCTCATATGTGTTCATCCCATTAACCATTAGAATGAAATCCTACCATTGGTTGAGTTGTATGGATTAACTCTCGAGTTGAAAACTACTAGGTCTGATACATATATTTTACTGAATTCCCCCAATACTATATTAAACATTATTGATTATGATATCACCCAAACTACCTTATATAAGTCATTGGAGTTGTGCCAACTGATGATAAGATGATAGTTCGATGTTGATTTCATTCCAAAAAGATGTCTCCCCATGATGGAAAAAAGATCTATATGGGATGTCCATGGTCCTGACTTATATCAAAATGGGAAAGTATTTGATCTGAAGCTCAAAATACTACCAAGTACGGTATGGTAGCACCATTTATATGTCAGTGGAGTTGATCATAAGAAATCTAGTAAATGTTGTCCATCATGTGGCAAGAGGGACTCCATTGGGGATGAGTGAATGAGGTTTTAATGTATCAACAATCACATTCCGAAATAGGTGAAATTGTGGATGAAATGGAAGTAAGATAAGTGGTTTAACATTACTCAAAATCATGGAACTCAATAGAGTCTATAGTCTAATCATACCACCAAGAACTGATGTATTCAACATCACATTTCTCTTCTTTCCTAGATCTTAGAACTGCCCATGCCACAAATATTAAATTCCACATGTCTTCCGTCCATAGCCCAATATCATATATTCCATACAATGATGTATTATCCCTGAAATGGTTGTGGAGCAATTAACTTGATTTATTATCAACAACCAATATTATATAAATGTTCTTCATATGATACATGAATACCTTTCTATTAGGGTTATTTTCAGGGGATTTGGCCCCATCCCATGACAAGAGTCCTAGTATCCAACCACATCAATGGCCTATCCATTCAAAAATTCCACCATCCATTTTATTCACATATCCAATCAACTCCATGGCAGTGTGCTAAGAATAATAATCCAAAAATCATATTTGAGATGGATCACCATGAACAACCACACATATCACAAGAAAACCTTATGGTGAAACAGTGATGTTTAATGATCTTACAATATCTATGATAGACCTAAGCAATAGTAAAAAAGAGAATGCTTGAATCCTTGAACCATTTAATAGGCTATATTTCCAAAACCCACCATTTCTAATTTCTCTATATACCCAGTTTATTTGAGAATATCAGTTCAATGCAACTATTACAAAAACCAGCTACGGATATGGATTCCTAGTCTTAGTGGAGTATTTTTGTACATATGAATACACATAAACTCCCCACTAAAATACTGGTACAAAGAAGATGAATTGAACGATCTCTATAAAATTCTAGTATCATGCCTTCATTTCAATCCCCACGTGATTTGCCTTTTGAAACATATTTATTGATTGGTGATCGAAAAATTTTCATGAGTATAGTTTTCCAATGATCACATGTTACCGATGACCCATAGTTTATATGGAAAACAATAAACCATATATACAATATGAATAAAATAAGTTGTGTGTTGATATTCCAACCCATTAAAACTAGTGAAAATGAGAGCCATTGAATCAATAGTGGGTAACGATAGAATATATCAATTGTACATTCCATTCAGTAAATCATGATTATCCAAAGTGACTAATGATCCATATATTATGGGAATGATAATATTCAACATTACAATCTCCTGAGGATTGAAATGAATGCTAATTTAGTGTGCATAAATAATTCTAAACACTACCTCTAGTGTGAAAAAAAGAATTATATGATTCCCAATGAGATAAATAGGATTCATAACCTTTTATATGATGTATAAAAAGGAACTATATCTCCAACAATTTTGTACTACTAGGGTATGTTCTCCTCCCTTCACTTCTTGTTTCACATCACGCCTCAAATGGAAAAAAAATTTGGATCACCACGAGTCCCATCATATTTACTATGGAACACCTATGATAGTAATACATGTTCAAAACACCCCAACTGTAATCACTGCAATACTGAAAGATCCAAACATTGGAAAAGGTCTTGTATCCCCCAAATGATTAGAATGACTTAGTGAATCAAAAATTTCTTACCTACTCGAGAGGATTCATAAACTATTCAGGCATCCTCATCCAGTCTAATCTAGTAGGTCAATAGTGGTATATGTAGTATTCGATCAGATTATGCCCCATCACTAGTTGACGGTTTTCCATCTACACATTCCCAATGATCTCAATTGTGTGTAATCACAAAAGAATCTGTCATTCCATAACACCTTATGCTGCACCATCTTAGTCACTTCATCTTATTCTCCATGAATTCCTTCTCTCTATAATAATATGTAGTATATACTAATCATTGGTCATGATACACTATTAAAATGGTACTCCAATATCCTAGTTGAGTTCTATAATCACATTATCTTTCTCTAATATCATTATAAAAAACAATATACGATGATAGATAACCACAAAGGTCAAACCACATCCTCTACTCGGCCAATCCATGCATCCACCCCACCCTATGTTATTATAATATTATTAATCCTTGAATAACTGATGTATGATGCCAATCTGGTGGCTTGAGTGACATCCACTGATTCCCCCACGAAAACACCACCATACCCACCATTCAAATTCCAACGATGATCGGGATGAAGAACTGAATCCCTAAGGAATAAAGAAGTGAAAATAACTAATATAGATAAGGAATTGAGCATGCTTAGAGCTAGAAATGAATTCCAAGACAGTATCCATTTTTGAGTGTATTTGTTCATGAAAGCCTCATCGAAATATATAGAGTGACTTTCCAATGTTACAAGATTACATTTATAGTAGATTATTGATGATGACTAACATATATTAAAATATGAGTACTTGGATTTCCATCTTCCATTTTAATGTTTTCCCCAATAAACTTTGCGTGATCCATGAATCATAATGATTTTGTCTCATGATTGGAGTTTGGTAGCCCCATAATAGATTCTCATAGTCACAGATGAATAGATTCATGTCCACCCTTGGGATAGACTAACCCCCAACACCAACATCATCCTCTAGTTGATCTGTTCTCTTCCCACTACTATCTATTTTGATTCTAGTATCAGTGGTTGACCACAATTGAAACCCAAGGTCCATTTCAATTAAAATGGCACAAATCCTTTCACCAAGTGTCTGTATGGTGGTAAAATAGGATTTTCTATCCAAGTATCACATTAACTAACAAAAGCTATTTGTGACATGGATACCCCTTGTAGAGATATCCAACAGGGTAGCCTAATAATATGTTCGGAAAATTATTAGCTTCATAGTGATTTCTCTGATGCCCTAGAGCCCGAATCAATTGATTCAGTGAAATAATTACCAGAACATGCTCAAACACCAATTGGTTACATGGAATCAATATTCAGATAGATAGTATTCAATGGTGAAAAAATTAACGAATTTATCTAGAATGTTGAACAACATGTTTATCTATTTTAACAGTAATGTACATTTCATCATTCATAGGAAAAATCATACATTCAAAATGAATATGATCCCTAGACACCAACCGGGCTCATGTGTGTGTGTGTTTCTGTGTGTGTGATGTTAAATGTACTATGAATAACTAGAAGAATTGTGTCCAATAGTTGAATTAATCCAGTTTTGAAATTTTTATTTGTTCTAGAAAACATGTTCCCACACCAAATCTATTTAGTTATTTATATAACCACCCCATTAATTGAGACTATAACTTATCTATTCCTCTAGATTTGACCTTCCTTCCATATGTATTCTACAAGTCCTGTATAGTTCTATTTTTCCTACCACCATAAATAGTAATCAGACCATATTTGAAAACATGATTATGAGTGCTATTTATCCCCACATCCCATGATTTGTGAGTGTTCCCACCCATTACCATGGAATCTTCCCAACCCTCTCAAAAAGGTAGGAATTCAAATTCCACACATGATAATACACAACCTCACTATTAGATTAGATTAATAACCTGGGCACAACATCCCCAAACAAATAGAAGTGTAGTTTTGAGCTCTATATCTTATGTGATCTTTCTATTTTCCCCTCTCGACCCACACCGGAGTATGACCTTTTCATTATCAAGAAGACATCATGTATCCCTTAGTATAATCTAGAGAGTTTTATACATATATTATACCAACTATTTCTTGATTTATCTCATTAAATAAACAACAACATCTATATTTCTATATAAGGTATTGCACCCTCTACTAAAATGAAAATAAAGGCCTTTTGAACCCATCCATTGCTCTCTCTCATGGATTCTATCCATTTATTCATAGAAGATGTCCATCATTCCCACACCACCGTAAATTACCCTAAGACACAGTGAAAGGTATGCTAACCAACGAATGTTTTTTCCCCACCATTGGTATCCCACTCACTCAGTGAATGTTCTATAGTGACCAGTTTGGATGTGAATAGCCCATGTCAGGTACCATTAGATTCCTCCATTGGATATGGCCATCGTACCCTCAATATTAATTTGGAATAGAGCATGGATGTTGAAATTAGAATCTCATAGGGCCATTGTGTTGGGGGGGAGGTCAAGAGTGGCCTCATTAGAATGTCATGAGGTACCCCCACTAGCACAATCTACCTAGAATTCCAAGTTTATTGAACATTTGGATATCCATCTCTAATCAACCCACATGTTCATTAACCATTGACCTTGGTATAATATTATTTTATTCCCAATGAAAACATGAATGTATTATAGCATATAAATTAAACCATAAAATAAACCCCAAATAATCAATGTACTATTAAACCCTAGAAAACCCCCAAAATAGAAAATGATTTCTATTAGAATAAAAGCTCCCAACCCCTTTCCAAAGCTCTCCTTAATGATCCCCCAACCCCTAGGACTTCAACCCAAGTGATCAATCTCAGGGCCCCACCAGAAAAAACCCACATGATACTCCAATTTAAATGATTTACATTTTCACCATACTACAAAAGCCTCAAACCACACATGGAAAAATAATCCATAATGATAATAGGCCAATATTGTTCATTTGAGAACCCCTTCAGTGTAAATGGATTGTTGGTATAACAATACACAAAATACATTCATGGGTATTTGTATTTATTAAAAATGGTCACAATAGATTGATTATAGTTCGAATTTCCATTTATTGGAATGGAAATCATACGATACCATAGGTTGTGAGATGAAAACTCCATTGGCTAGAATTTTCCTTTGACCCATAGAACATGTTTAAAGGGGCGGGCTACTGCATCTTAAATGAGTGGTACTATTGATATACATTTTCACTAAGGGGAAACATATTGATAATGAATACTGTGGATGAGATGTCAGGAGCATCTCTGAGCAATGTTCTTTTCCCACGGCATAGCTAGGGAAGAATATGTCACTCATTGGAAGTACCAGATCACCCTTCGTTGATTGTTAAACCTTCGTTTTTTGAGTCTCTCCTCAAACCGCATAGCACATCGAGCATATGATTCAGTACTCTACAAAATTATTCATTGTGTCAATTTCAGAGTTGAGTATTGAGCATCAAACGAGATGTAAATATAGCACACTTCATATTTTATACTGACTATGTCACTCTCTCTCTTGTAGATAACTCAACGGTCTAACATGAAACAATATAGGTATAATTTGATTGCAATATTGACCTATCCCACTAAGCCAGTAGCAATATATCCATGTCATATAGGTATACAATTTATTTATCAACTCTATACAGAGCGAAAAAACACCTCGATTCCTATTATCCCCTATGAAAGTCAAAACATTTCCATCCCATATATCTATTAGACCTCCCATGAACCTGACCCTATATTCAATGATAGAGGGGGGAATGTATGAATCCATTGATATTGGAGGATATCTATGACTAGTTCTCTAGAATAAAATTAAAATGATGATTATGTAGTTGATATCCATTCTTGATGTGGCCATGTGTCGAGTGTATCATTGGTCTTTTCTAAGGTTATTTTTGATGTGGTGTGGTCACATCCTAACCATATATGACCAGTTCTAAAACACTCACCCTACATTGAGATAAATACATACTAATATTGGAGGATAAAAACATATTTTATTACCTCTGTCGAGTTGGAGTGAAATTTAAAATAACTCCACCCCCAAACACCTTATTGAAGAATAAGGGGAAACATATTCCAAATATGTAAAATCCAATGCAAAACAAATTGATAATTTTATTTTTTCTACATTCCCCACCTGCATGGATCATGGTAATAAATACCAAATTCTGTGGATTCTGAGGAAATTATAAAAGAACATAGAAGATCCGGATAAACTAATTACATATCAACAACCTTGTATCACACTAGTGAAGTATTATGTGAAATCCAACAACATAATAAACTAGAAATTACCAAATATCATCCTGATATATTCCTCAATAACATGAAAATTCCATGTTACTATACAATGAGCCACATCATTTATATTTTTTTCCCCATGCTCTATTTTTATTGTTTTTTTAGGACACTCTAAACTGGAGTTGAAAATGACATGTTATTAGCCATTCAACATCTCCTATTAGGGAACATCATCAATCCTATCGGGAGGGGGTCTTATTTCCCAATCATGAATTGAAATTCAGTTTGAGAGAAAAATAACTACTATTAATGGAATCCTAACATGAATATGGGTTCTTGATTATAACCCGAATGGGAGGCTCTTGATTTAAGAGGAAAAAAGGTTTAGACATTTCATCAACTTCTAAAGCGCTAGCGTGTCTACACAGCTAAGAATTATGGAAAGAGAAAACAATGATTCAATAGAAATCCGGGCTATGAAAAAGGAATTTGATAAGTTTATTTCAGAAGAATGGTATAACTAGTGATTATAAAAAAAATCAAAACTCAACTCCAAACAAGTGAAAAAATACAACTGATGTCCTCTGTTATTCTAAGAATTTTAGGAGCATTGAAGGTGGGGGATCAGTTTCCAGATCATGATCCAATTCAGAATCACAATGGTAGAAGGATCAAAATCTCAAACCCATTGAATAGTGTGAATGGTTTTGTGGTGATATTGTCATCCCCTGGTCACCACAGCCTTCAAAAAAATCACCATTTCCTTCAATCCCAATTATAGAGCTACTCATTTTTCTCTTCCAAACCTGTAATGCAAGAGATGCACTGCTCACATATAAAATATCATGACATTCATGGGAATACTTACCAAAAGTCTATGGGGTATGCGTAGAAGGATGAAGGGGTAAGGGAGGCATAACATGTTTTCTGAAACACGAGTATACCATCCATTCTCTATTCCACATATGTATGAATCATTTTCAAGACATTTACAACTGATAATTTTTTTAAAGAAGATTTATAGTAAATAGAATAACCTTGGTCATATCACAAAGAGTGTTGTAGGTATTAAGTGTGTATTTTAATATGGATTACTAAAATTGGGGGTTGATTGGAAAATAGTTATTTAAAAAAATGACATAATTAATGTTTTTAATTTTTGATAAATGATGGTTGTGTTTTAATTATTATGAGTGAATTAAGTCATTTAATTTTAACTACACATCATATTTACTTATTTATTATGAAAATTACATATGATTTAATGGAATCCTTTTGTTAAGGGAAATCAGGATCTAAATTCACATAATACCCTTTATCATGATTCACAAAGAACCAACCTTCAACACAACTATCAGGTTTTCAGGGTTTGGATCTCAAGAAAAGAACAAGGGATTACAAGGAGTACAATAATATCATGTGTGTTTGAGAAAAATAGGATTCTTGTGTTGTCTAATAAAAACAACCCATGATTTTAACATAAATCCCAACCCAATCGGTATTGAAATTAAAAGTGTGACACATAAGTGTACTAAAAAATAATTCAACGGAGGATAATGTTAATATAACACAAAATAATTTTTTTTAAATACTAAACCAGACCCTAATAGTAATAAGTTTTATAACTCACATATAATATCATTATCTCTATTATAATTTCTATTGACCATTTAGCCTTCCATCTGGAGGAGGAGAAGTCTTAGTAGGAACTTTCACAACATCATTGTTCTCCCATATTAGGATAGAGGCCTCTAGGAATTATAGGTTTAGAGGAAGGATCCTTTTGGTCTCCATGTGGTAGATCTTTTCTCTTAGTTCATACATTTAAATTGGGTTCCCCAGGATCCAATTTGTAGGAAATGTGGAAGTTGTTTTTGGCCACACATATTGTGTAAGACAAATTGTCCAATGGTTTTAAAATTCCAAAGAGTCTTACCATACATTTTTTGGAAACATAAAAGATTGTTTCGTTAGCTATTTAATATCTCCATAAAAAATTTAACATTATTTGGTGGTAGAAATATCGAAATATGGAAAAAAATAGGACACCACATTAGACTTTGTGCATATTAGGTGTCATGGAAGGATAAGATCATTTGGGCCCTTATCAAGATAGGGTCCTCTGGTACTTCTAGGATGAGGATATGGCTCTTCTGTGTTTCCAAAATTGCTGAAAGTTTCCCCATGTTCTAACAAACAAATGGTGTTCCCATGGTTCCAATTTATTGGAAAAGGGGAATGTGGTTTAGAGCACATAAATTTTGAAACACCAAGTGGCCCATGGTTTTTTATATCCAAATTTCTTATAATGATTTGGATAAAACTAACAAGTTTATCCCCACCACATGAAAATATACACATAAAATTTGGCATCATTTTGAGGTCGATATCTTGAGATATGTATGAAATATTGGAAACCATATTTGACATCATAAAAATTAAATGGGTTGGAAAGAACAATTTAATTTTAATATCACAAAGAACTTATAGTATGTGAATTATGTTTATACCTTTTCAAGTATATAAATTATTTGGGAAGGATTTGGGATATTTTTGGAGAGTTTAAATATGTTTTCGAAATGATTGGACGCCTTTTTAAGGTTCCACAGTTTGATCGTGGTTAGGGGAAACCATGCCTGAATCTATGTTAATCAAACATTATGCCTCTATTTATAAAATATAATCCACATGGTTTGAGCATGGTTTGTAAAACTATTCTAGCAAACCATTCATCCAATTATTTTTTAAAATGAGGCTAGTATGGATTTTCCCGAACTCGCCCATTTCTTCTCCCATAAGAACCCAACAAGGAATTTCTTATTCTCAAGGGATGGGGGTGCACTAAAACTCATTTTGAATGGTAATATAAGGTATTACATGGTGTTATTATAGTTTTTCATTGTGGGGAATGAGATCTATAGTGTTTTTGGGGGATCTTTTGTTCATAATGGTGGTGTGGTTGCTTGTTGGTCGATTTCTCTAGAACCCTATAGGTAGGTGGCCTTTCTATTGACTCAACGTTTCTTGAATGTGAGGCCGTGTTTGGAATTAATGTGTTTTTATTGAAATTAATTATTATTATTATTATTATTTTTGAATATTGGTGTAAACTCATTTGGTGATGATTTAGGTATTTTGGGTAATATGAGATATTTTAAAAAAGGTGATCGGTTTTGGGATTTTAAAATGTTTATTTTAAAATAGATAATGCGTTGATTTATGGGGAATGTATTATGAAAGATTAATTTCATTAAATATTTTTTTTGTTGAAATATTTTTTTGTTATGATAAATGGTTGAAGGGTTTTTACAATAAATTGGTGATTTATTGAAGTGATTGGCATGTGTTAGAAATGGTTGTGTGCACAATTTGTGTCTTTAGTTTTCATTATTCTTTTAGGTTGGTCATGTATTATGGATTAGGATGATTTTGTGAGAAGTGGGAATGAATTATCACCATAACATGTTATGGATAGTGCATTGACGGGCCGCAATTACGGATAATTGGTTGAGATGTACAACGAGTTTTCAAATGTAGTAAATGGGTTTGAATGTTCCACCATGGTTGTTTTCCTTGTTGTGTGTTTCTATGATAGATTAAATTGGTTGTGCTAATATAAAATGGTGAACTGGTTTATGGAATGGTTTTTTAAAATTCTCTTGGGTTCCATGTTTCGAGTATGGTAGATTGGTAAGGGTATGTTTGCATTATCAGTTATTGTTAAACTATTTGATGTTTTATTTAAACTATTTTACAAAAATCTGCTAATGGTTTTATTCTAGTGGTGTATGTTGGGAATTTATATGGGGAGTTATTATAAAGTTTTATTACTCACACCTATTTGGAACATTGGTGCTTTTGCAGATGATCTATTTTGGGACATAAGTAAGAGTAATACATCTCATTTTGCTAGAAATTCTTCATGATGCTCATGTGGTTTGGCGGTTCATGTTGCATAGAGCTTGTTGTGGAGCAGTGGAGTGTTTCATGGTTTACATTGGGTCTCTTGTTTTGTATTCCTTTGGTAGATTTGTTTTGTTTTGGTTTCATTCATTTTTGGAAATCATATGGATTAGTTTGGAAGTCTTTTGGTACTGTATTGTTTGGGTTTCTTTGTTAACATATATTATGTAGTTCTATTAGAAATTCCTTGTTTAGTAGGTTGGTTAATCTCAATGGAAAATCATTCACAAATTTATTCATTAAGCCCTCAGTATTTATTGACAACCTTTGTCACATTGGGAACGTTTCATGAGGCATAATAGCACCTCACTGCCCTCTCAAGCCAATGAGGAAGGGTAAGGGTATTAAAAATTTGACCCTTTAATGGATGACTTGGGATTTCATATCTTTAGAAGGGTTGTATCCCAATAAATTTCTGATGAAATCACCAAATTATGTAATTATTGAACTCTTGGATAAGCTACATTGTCCATTTCCTTCCAATGGTTTTATTTCAACATTTATCATTTTGGATAATTTTTCATCATCTACAACTTGATCCATTCAAATAACCTCCACCTACAATGATATTATCCATTCATGTGAAATTACTATTTTTAATTGTGATTAACACAAAATAATTGAGTACAATATTTTTTCCAATTTATTATTAAATTTGTAATTTATGATACCAAATCAGTTTAACAATGTTACAAAAGAGTGAAAATGAATAGTTAATCACAACACGATCATATATTGACATCAACTAATCCCAAACTATGCATTTTAAGACCATGTATGAAGAAGTGTATCATGAATGATCTGTATTCTACTCTAATAGTCTATAATTCCCCCATTTTTCTGAAATCTAAGATTATATTGATGGGTGTAATAAAAACTCTATTACACCATCAGATAGCCCCACTATATAGAAATAATATTTAAACCCCTATTTTGATCTAGGCACCTTGAATGGTGTCTCCATGTGTACTTCTTAAAGATTCCTTCCATATCCTCCGATTTGGAATGGTATTGAATGGAAGGTATACTTGACCATTCTCAACTCATTTTATCTTCCTATAGAATCAACTAGAACATTGGATAAATCCCATATCAACAGATATTAAGAAGGTCATACTTCTTTTTAACCATCATTGGGGGATCATGAAAAGTGAAACCTGCTCGAACTTAATGAAAATGGTACCTCATACCATACTGATCATCCTATTTCAAAGACAAATAGTTGATCCTATGACCCAAATATTCTTCCTTATGGGGAATATAAGGTCACATTCATATATCTATGAGTGAACAAATCAATATAATTTTTTTTAACATAGAAACATGGGATTTTAGCTAGGTTCACTCAACAATGGATTATTATATCCAATTGAATAATTCATGTGTCAATTATATAATATTGGTAGATGGCACAAAGATACATCCTATATCCTAGGCCCAAAAATTGGCTAAGCTACACATGGAAATCACCTCAGGAGTCTTCTACCTAAGGAAATCCTATAAATTAACTTATATACATGAATCACGTATCCCACAACAACCCCGAGATAGATGATGTATCTCATAGTAGGACCTCAATGGTATGGGGTACATGAATCATTTATCCCTTAGAGTACCTCAAATTAATAGAGATAGTAGCCTATAGTGGGACACCTGAATTAGGTATCCAAGTAAAGGACTAGGTTCCCACTGACTTGGGCAAGGAGCGATTGGGAGGAAAATGTGTTCACTCCCAATGGATTTCCTGGGATACCTGAATTGGGTATCCCTATGATGACCTCAGAGCCAATAACCTAGCATGTTGCTCGACCTATTAATGTGTATGCAATGACCGACACATAAATGGTTCCAAAAGATGTCACTATTAGTGCACAATACTGAGGTCACCTCTATCCTAACAAATCCCATACCAGCTAGATGAATTATGGGTGCACAGTCACCTCTCACTTCCAACCTCAATAACATTCAGGTGACCATAACCCCCCATCTATATTTTTTCCCCATCTAATATATTAATATTCCCACCCTCCCCCCCAACGTTGAACTATTGTTTGAAATGAAATAGACCACCACCATACTAGGTCAAAGGGATATAATATGAAAGTGTATTACATACTCACTCATGGATGACCAACCATGTTCATGGGGTTATTAGGTGATGTTTCCCCATTGATGCATTAGAATGCATTCCAATAACAAATAAATGGAACAAAAGTAATGATCTAGTGCCACCTTCATTATGAAACATATATTAACTTTTTTAAATTACTTTTGATACAGCTGTCAACTACTATGAAACACAACTATAGCTATGGTTGTGTTGTTTCCTACCATACCATTTTGTTTCATCACACCTATCTCGATCTTGTTTTAATTAAGTGGGCTTCTAGTATTGGGATTATATAAAACCTTTGAGACAAAGAACACAGGGAATTCCCTATGATGGTAAAAATGATTCCACATGCTACCCAAATGTGAGACCGGTATGAGAGAGGTTGGATTGATGAATTATATAAGACTATTTGAATTGGACTAGTTATAGCGAATAAAAATTGATTACAAGATGATGTGGCATATATATTAAAATGATAAATCAATAAAAAGACATGAACAACAAAAAATGTTTTTTATAGGATCAATGTGGTGGCTTTGGAAATCACATGAATCAACCCCCACTTGTACTTCCATAGTTGGGGATCATGGTGTTCAATGCAGAAATCAGCACCACCACCTATTGGTTACACTGATACTTATATATATTTATATTCTAATCGGACAATATAGTTCCATGTTACAATAGTGAGATCAATCTTTTTCATTGCATAGGTGCATACCAGTAACCTTGTGAATAAAGAACATGGGTTGTTGGAAAATGTATAGTCATGTTTGAATGGAAATGGGGGTTCAGAGATGGTGGATCATTTCTTTGACAACAATCAATAGCCAACAGAAGATAACAAGGATGGATGAGTCACCAATAGTATAATATAATAGTCTTATTTACCATAAAACACCTTGAATGATCATCCTCTAAAAGGAGTCATTAGGGTAACCATTTTCTACTACCACTATTATTGATTGGGATGATAATACTTATGAGCTGATGGTCTAATGTCTAAATCTAGCTACCTGAATAGAGTGGATGGACATAGTCATATGATGATAACCCCATCTACTGTAATCAATAACACCATGATGCATCATCAGATTTCCATAAATCACCTCAACTTTTTACTATAGCTGGGAACGACCCATGAGCCCCACCACCCACTATACTAGACTAGTGGTACAAATTAGGGAACACACGTCAATAAACATTCCCATCATTCTCGATCTCATCAGAGATGACAGATATTTTGAAACCTGTTTATTGGGTACGTGGACAAATCAATTCCAATGCCCAAGGGCTGATGTTTTCATATAGTGTGTGATTTTAAATTTATAGTCAATTACTCACAAAGCCAATGGCAGTGCATTTTTATTACTATCTCATCATATCCTCATATTTCATAAATATATGAATTCACATTAGGAACCCAACTACTAGAGGCCTAGATTTTGATGGCCTCTATTTTGGATGTATGTTCTCTTTTTGGAGGTGATGTAGTTTATTGAAATTAAACTATAATCTATAAGTACTCTGGATATTCATGAATAAAGGATCATCAACTCCATTTTTCAAAAGTACAAAACTCGATTGAGATTCCATTTTTGACGTGAATCAACACCTCGAGAACCATAAATGGGTTCTAACTAAGTATAATATATGATTTAGACCTGAAAAAGAAGACCAAATAGCAATAAGATATGATTTATTCTTTTAATGAGTGTTCTATATGAAGAGGTCATTGTTGTTTGATGGGGATTCATTGATTCTTCCCTTTTGATATGCATTATCCATGTCTCAGTACTCTAATCTAAATGTCATTCCCAATTTGGTTTCTACTATTGTTGATGAACACCTCCACCTTGATCTTAACAATATGATTATTCGGTTTTTGGATTTCTTGAGTGACCAAAGGACTATAGCAACATTGCCTATCACTATCAGAGTACCACTGAATGGGATGACTTGTTGGACTGCTTGAATGATGGAAATCTATAATTGGGAATTATCCATTGATGTATTTTTGGGGTCTAAACTGAAAGGGTACAATGCATGATCATAATCACTTATTCAAGCTAGTCCTAAGGGGTTCCATCAAGGCCATGTTGGTTTTTTATCATGCCTTTCTTATTCAATAAGTACTCTACTATAATTGTATCGCTCTAGAAGAAATTATTTATTATTATTGTGGGTGATAGATGTCTTTTCCATATGCATCCAAAAATAAATTGATCTCACGAACGTGTATCGGAAGGTGTTTGGAGATTGAAATACACAAGATAGACAATGGGGTACTTTTTCTTATTGCTACAAATGGTTACCCGATAGGTTGACATATGATTCATCTAAGAAGTAGGATATCTTCAAACAATAACAAAAATAGACCTTTTCCATAGTGTGAAAACTAGAACTGTGAACATAAATGGGACAAAATGACAAAAAACATAGAGAGAAGAAAAAGTTTGATTGTAGCCACACCACCATATTTTGACGGGATACAACGATGAAGGGAATAATTCAGTATGAAATAAAAATCAATGATAATATGGGTTGGGGTCAGCATCATATTAGAAATGAAAGAATTACCTAGATTCCATAGGAAATGTGGGTCAAAAAACACAACCAACATGAGCCTGAGGGAACATGGAACCAATCTTACAAAACCATTAACATATTAATATGGAAAATATGGTATTATATCAATATTTGAATACACACCCAAAGGATTATTGGATCCAAATTAATGAAATGAGTACATATGAATTAGAGTGGATCATAACATCAGAAATGGAAATAAAATGTGAAAAAAACTAAATCTCATTTAGGTTGAATTGACAACAAAGAACCCACCTCATAGACAATTGATGATGGGGTTTACTAGAACAGTTGAGTCACTCATGTTGTTGTCCATGATAGTTTCTCCCCAAACGATAATCTTCCCCCAGGGAAGAACATATCCTAGAAACACTTTCAAAATCTATATGAGTAGTAACATCTCACTGGACACTCAAACCCATTGTTAGTGACTGGTAAAACAATATTTATTGATACCATGAAAGAGATATAGAAAAATGAACTACAAAAAATTACTCTCCCCATTTGAATGTAGATATCAGAGGAAATAGGCCATTGAAAAATCTCTCATTGATGACTCCATGTAGGATAATATAAAATGGAAATTTGTTGTGTGTTGAATCGATAATAAAATTATTCTGACCAAATGTAGTACTCAATGAAAAGTAGATAAATGGATGATTCATGATGAATATGATATATTTATTAGGGTAAGATAAGAAATCATGGGATAATGATGTATTGAGATGAATGTTTCTTTTAGCATTGAGAATGTTTGGTGCATCATTCAATCGTTGAAAAATCTATGCCTCCCAATATCTCAATTGTGATACACCACTCCCACCTCCTTTTATGAACTTTAAAACCAATTAAAACCCTCCCGGATGTGAAATAGTTTACTAATAATAGATCTCAATTGATCCTGGAGTTCTGAGCGTATATGTTGGCAATTCACAAGAACCTTAATGTCTATTCCCTATGCGCTACACTAACCGCTCTAATCCTATCTCACCTTCCACCCTCTCCTTGAATTATCATCCTTTTTTCATGAAGTTATCACTCAAATGATGCATTTTATAGTTTCATATAACCATAGAAGAATAGTTAATTTGAACGCCATGCTCCACAGTTGACTCATTTCTATCTATATATCATAACTGTCATTCCCAACACATCCCACTACTTGACAATACAGTATGTGATGCCAAAAAACATGTTCCTATAGTGGACCACATGAAGGATAATGATTGATGAAACTACTAGAGTATAATATTGATAATATGACTATATAGACATTGATTTATGTGTATTTATGGACATAACAGTGGATAACCACCCCCATTATTAAATAATAGTAATGAATCGATACTTGGAAATGCATTCTCATGATCTTAATACCACCATCCACAACCTCCCATTCAATTCAATTGAAAATATACCCCCCCCACCCCACTCAATGAAAACACAATGCCACAAGAGATATACCTTGATATGTGTATCATATAGGGTGGCTTCGGTAGATGACTAGAATAATTATAGAAGAGTAATGAGGTCCAACACTCAAAATCGATGGATATTTGGAGAATTATTCATGTAGATACAGATTAAGATATTAAAAACAACATCTTATTAAATATTTAACCCATGCTCCATCCCAGTTAATGATAGCAACAAAATAGAGTTCCCATATCACCAATCGAATCGAATTGATCTTGAATTCAGAGCATCATCTATGTGGAAACACTCATGATCATGACTACTATATTCCATGCCATATTATTAGAAAATTAATGGATGTCAAAGCATAGTGCACAAAAACAATGATTGATAATATCTAGTAGTTTAAATATTAGTGTTAATGTCAGCGGAATGACCTTTTGTATTTAGACACATAAAAAATGTAGTAATTATCTCTCAACTCTAAACTGTTTGATTCCAATAAAAATCAATGAATTTAGTGCTAATGTATAGATTAGGTGACTAGTTATAGTGAAGAAAAACAAAAATAGACCTAATGAATTATTACTTAATAAGAATGTAAAGGTGATAGAGAAACATGGGGGGAAATTAAATCACATTGGAACTCCTGCATCCAATATCATCATTTACTATAGTGGGTGAAAACCCATTGGTTGATCCTCAACAATGCTAATCGAAATTGGAGACTAGAGGGTTGATCCTCAATAGTACTAGTAGAACATGATGATGATCATCATGAATAACCATAGTGGATGCATATATCTCATGACATATAATACTACTAGAGGAGTTCTGAATGGGATCATCACAGTACAAGAAGTACCACGGGTTCATAAATTTTTCATCAATGGAATAATGTTTTGAACCATTTCGATTTATTATAGATTGATCGAAAACCGTACCGACTCTTATCAGATGAGCATCCACAGGTGTCAATATGGTGAGTTGATCGGGAAACATTTTTTGGATCTATAGCACATGGTGTTGAAGTGAAAAAATAGACATTCATAGGTAGTTTGTATGTGAACCGATGTTATATGGTTCTGCGGGTACAAAATTAAAATCAATAAACCCATTGCTCTCTCTCCCCAAAAAAAGTTTTAGATCATCGATGAATGGTCTATTAGACGATTTATGACCTTAAAACTCATTCTCAGTGGTTACAACATTGATACCAATACTCTTATAATAGATCTTATAGATATGATATCGATGATAAGGTCTACTCAGGTGGTAGGTTATCATCAATAATCCATAAGGTTCAGTTATGATTTTAGAGTAGAGTTGTAGGTAGTTAACACTCACAAACACTAAGCTAGTTGTATTGCAATATTTGAATGTACACTCCTTCTATTTGCTAAAAGAACACAGAATTACATTCGTTTTCCTATGTGTAGTATCTATCCTTATTCTAGTCTATCCATTTTATTCCATCCATATACCAATGATGTAGCCAATATACAATAGTTGAATAACCACAACCTTCAATTTTACAAAGAGGTATCATCATTCTTCTAATCTTTCCCACCTTTGTTGATCCCCAGGAGTCTAGGTTGATTTTTCACTTTGTGATCCCAATAGTACCTACAAACCACCCTAAATCAAATTTCTATTATCACCCACATGTTATAACCATCGTGATAGTCTCTGATATAACATTGTATTGAGACTCAAATAGTTGAACCTTACTAATGATCATGGAGCACTGGATTTGAGGTTATTTAATAGAGTTTTACTAGTATGTTGTCCTCTCAGTTACTTCCCCATTTCATGAACTATAGTTTATATTCCAACACAAAAACCTTGTATCCCCACACAATTCCTAAAACACTAATCACTATCAATCCCAGATCAATTGAGTTCTACCAACTTTCTAGTAATCATTGAAAAGAAAAAAAATTATACAACCATGTCCATTCATTCTGAGTTCACATACCACACCTTCTAATGCTACATACAGTACCTCCAATGGAGGAAACATTCAATCATACCCCATTAGATACAATTCATATCACCCAACTCTCTAATTCCCATCGGTTGAATCTTCTAAAACACATATTATACTGAATGTAGTTTATATTTGTGAAGAACCAAAGCTATATCCATGTATATTAGGGTAGAGTCCTACAAAAAGTATTATTGGGAACACTCATTACTTGACTCACAATCAAAGGAATACCCATTGATCCATCATAGATATATGTTCTGATGACCGTATGTTTTGATTATATGGGGTTGACTACATTAATGGGTCTTCATCTCCACCATATCCACCTCTACTAGTTATAAAAAGCATACATTTTTTACTCATATATCAGTTATTATAGTGATGTGTTTGGTTGTTTCCTAATTTTATGTTAGAAATTGTGGAGATTTTGTGTCACAACATCCAAACACCATCCATATAGAACACTATTTGTATGTAGTGTCATTCAAAAAATCACACAAAAGATCATTGGAGAACTATTAGAGTAGATAACGACACCATTATAGTAGATAATGTTCCATAATTTGATAACCCTTATATTACCTACATCCATTTATTCTCAAATCCCCACACTGACCTATCTTAAACACTGGTCCTACCCAACTCTACTCGCCCAAGGCCCAAGGATAGAATCATTGTAGCACAATGCATGACCTACCATTCCATTGACACTTCTTACAAACTCACACATTCCCCCATGGTCTCTTGAGTGCATGAATCACTCTCAATACATTTCCCATTTTCCCCTTTTCTACCCCTTACCATCGTTTATTAGTGACCTTCCCTTTTCATTGTATTTCTGGATGTCCTAATCCAATCAACTAGAACCCCCACCATCAACTCACAAAATACCAGCATCTCCATTTCAATATTCACCCATGTGCTATAGGAATTGATCCTACAACCCTAAGGTATTATATACCCATGTTCTACTAATACTTAACTATGAGCGTTGGAAAAACAACATTGTTGACGCATGCCTCTTGGTTTAATCTCGGTGCACCAGTGTCAACAATGCCCAAAAGTGGTCAATAATTGGATTGAACCTACTAAAATGGTTCATGAACTAACCCAATCATTTAACATAGTAGTCCTTGAAACAAATCATCTGAAAACCCCATGTTCCATATCATTTAAACCCTACATAGACCATTTAACTCCATGAAAAAAATTCTCATACTAGGAAACTCAATGATATTGGAGTCACCAGGCCATTGGAGCACTACCATGTTCAATGAATTTGAATTTAGGTTTCCGATAATAATTCAACCACCAAGACAACTGAACACCCAATAAACACATATATGAGTATATAAGAGATACTTCCACCATGGATATCTCTTCACAAGCTATTTCTTCCAAACATCCTAGGGGTGAATTGGAATAGTGGTGGATAAGATGGAATTGGTTTTAAGGAGGTGGTCATTTGGGACCGGTGTAATTATTGATATACAATTGGAATGGAATAATGGAAACCCAATTCCACCAAACAAAATTATTTTTCAACTAACAATGAAAATAAAACAAATGCCATGAAAACCATGTATCCCTTGGTGATGGAGTCAATGCTAGTTTTGAAGTAGGGTTTTGCACTACCGATGTAATTAGAGTATTTGTAAGGCCATTCTTCTGAATCACATAATTGAAATTGTCTGTTACATTTGAACACCCTTGTAATACATCACCAAGTCCTCCAACATATGGTCAAATAATGTCTTACCATGCCTTCCCATGTCTTGTTAGATAATTTCTAACTTAGAAAGGACCAAGTTCCCATTGATTAGGGAATACCTATTGTACATAACAACATGATGTAAATTAGTCCCCTTGAATAAATGATGAATCCCCATTTCCAATACATATATTATACCATGACCACATGTTCTAATATAACAATAGTCCTTCCACCATTCTTGATTCATCAGGGCTTAGTGAGATTCGATCAGGATCTCCACTACAATAAAAGTTATAAACCATCATGACTATTAGGAAACATGTAACATCACATTAATTGGGCCTTATAGTGACCAATCAATGAAAGGGGGACCAATGAATCCACACCAAAGGAAACCCAAAATGGTATTTCCACTCGGCCAAATGAGACAATAATGAACCCTCCGGGTAAATAGGAGATCCCCACCTCCCTTTGAATGTGGGGAATATACCCATAATTTGGTTTTTCCAACCACAACATATACATATATGTATCATAAAATCTCTAACTCATTACATTTACTTTTTTTCCTTGGCCTTGAGTTAGAAACCTCCATTATCAAGCTTATTGGTATAGATTCTCAACCCCTAACTATATGCATTTCAAGTGAACTCAGTATTGTAATATATTAATATTGATCAATTAATGAGATTTACAACAAATCAAAAGGATTTCACTCTGATATAGATTATCCTTTTGGGTTCTTTAGTAACAAAAGAAAAAATTTCAAAATACTCATATTTATACCATTTATTCCACATGAGTCATTTCCATTTCCATTAAACATGATATCCATTTCCAGGAACATCCTTTGGTGGTGTACGATGTGATTACAATGATCCCAATAGGTAAGAAAATTTATTCATAGATAGAAAACCATCACCCCATGATGAATTAATGGTTAATCTATAGTGGGTGGTGAAAATATTGGGTTAGATGAATAACTTATTGATTATATGGGTAGATAATCAAAAAAAACTAATAGAATCTTGGGACATATAGAAAAACGAGCTTTCAATTTCACCTGAAATGATACTCACACTTTCTTGCCCCCCAAAAAGTCTACCCTCACCATTGTGATTTATTCATGATTTGTATCCTCATTGCATTATTATACTAGGGGTAATTTATCATATGGAGTCCAATTTGTGTAATATAGGTACCATATTATCTAGAATATAATGAGATGGGATGGCCCTATGAATAGTGCACTGATATAGGTAATATCACAATAAATAATATAGAGAGTTTCCACCTACCTCAACACTCAAGACCCCATCATTTTTGTGACCAGTTCCCCGATGAAAGTTGTCACCTAGTCATTCTGAACCACGAGCCAGACTATTAAAGTGGAGTGGTGAGAATCTCAATACTATCACATTATTGAGTGTGATTCACATTACCTCACTCTTACGCATATGTTTATCCATATTAAATATTTTACACCATTGAAAAATATCATTCTAATCCATTGCATTTATTATTATTGATTCGATGAATGGGGCTTCCAAATATACCTCTGAAGTTTTATTTTAGTGTTAGGCCTATTATGGTGCTTATTCTTCAATATGTAGGGTCACCCCCATGAACCTAATCCCACAACTCGGAATTATCATATGACTATATATTCATGAGTAAATCATTACTTTTTTCACACAACTACTCACACTATTGAATTGGTGGTGAAATTCACAATGAAAATGACAACCCATCTCAACTCCACTTCTAGTGGATATGTCATTTTCTCTATGAAACCATGTGGGTGATTGAGTGAATTTTCTACCCAAATCAATGGAAACACTATTTCTTAAACATGGAGGTGGAGTTGGGGAACCAATACAACCCCCAAGGATAAAATTCTTATAGTATTGAAACAATAACATGTCTTATTGTTGATAGATATATAGAAATGGTAGCTATGATTTTAGTATAAAGGGACCCATGAGATCGACCTAAACAATCAATCAACCTAGTTCCTAAGAAAATAACTACAAATTTGAACACTCCATGTCAACATGGAATACATGACCCAATATAAAACCTATCGATTCTGATTCGTTATACATATAACCCCACCCTTCAGGTTCATTATATGAGTGGTTCATTCCTCCAACTCAATATAATGCCAACTGAGGCCCCATATCGATTCCATGGAATTCTATTTCACTTGGTATGGTCAATGTTATATAAGTACCTTTGGACATGACCAACTAGTGAAACTCAATATTAAGAACTCCCCCACCACTCCATGTTCTCCATGACCATTCCACCTTATCTTGGACAATCTAATGATCATACATTGCTCTCCCTGATTCATGTGCCATTTTTGTGTCTGTAGTTTGGCTCGTGAGTGGTTTATTCAATTTATATATATATATATAATACCTATGTTATATATTCGTATACATATATTATAATAACCTTTTGACTAGATTTTCTCTTAGGATATGAGAATCAATAGTTAATGATTTTTTATTAGATATAGATAAAATGCTTTGTGGGTAGTCATGAACCTTTATTATAATAATGTGGAACAATTTGATTGATATTTGAATAGTGATAATGGAAGACATCATCTTCCTAGGATAACAATCCAACAATTCTCTGGAATGTTGCACAACTAGGAGAGTCACATTCTGCAAGCCCCCAACTCAACTCAAAACATTGAAAATGAATGAAAGATGTGAACATAGTTTAGTGTATCCAGCTCCTAGGTGAAGAATATACATAATCAATTGAGTAATGGGGTTGAAAATTCACTCAAAACAATGGAAAAGTATAACACCAGCACTAATAACATCGATCCCTCATCTCTACTATATACCATGTCCTATAGGGATGAATCAATTCATTTCATATCATAATATATAATATCATATAATATCATATTATAACAACCAATTGATCAAATATGAGACATAAGAATGATATGTAACTTGTGTAGTGGAGTTGTTAAAACCTTCTTGACCCCCATAAAAAAGGGGGTTTTGGATGAAATGTTCAATAAATTCACTATTGTAATAGATCTGGATTCACCCCATGCTAAAACCCCAAGGCCACAATGTTTCTACAAGATTACCTACATTGCCCCACCTGTTATTGTCCAAACCTATCATGCATACCTTAAATTATAGACCATTAGTTTCAATCTTTTTGGTATTTTCATTTTATGTAGTATGAAATGTTGTTCTATTACCCATTCACCCTTTTTGAAACTCTAGAGACATGCCATAAACAAATAATCCATTTTCCCCTTTGGCATTATGTTGTTCCCAGTTAGAGTGGAAAGGTAATTGTTTTCTACATTTGATATATGCCCTATCCTCACTTAGCCACTTAGGATATGTATTATTCGTATATAGTATAGTTTGAAATACCACTTTTCTTCCCACTAACTATACCATTAGATACCATTGCATTAACTTTTACACATTTTGTTTTTTTATTTCAAAAAACAAAAAAAGTTGTTTGTATTCAGCCAAGTTATCATTATTCATATAACATGTGATCATTACTATGGTTGGAATCCACATGAGGTTGATTGTCACGACCCGACCTCGGGGCCCGTGCCGTGACTACCCCAAGCCCGCCTTCCATAGGCCAGGGGCTGGCGACTAGCACCAATGGCGTAAATCCCGATAACTGGGAAGGCATTGCCATTACAAAAGCAAACAAATACCACAGAGTAAGCAAGCGGAAAAGTAAACACAAGCGAAGAAAAGTAAAAGGGACGGAAATACAAGCCCAACTGTAAAGTACAACTCGAAAGGGAAAAACAGCAGCTGGAAGAACGAAGCAGCTCCTGGGTCGTCCTCCTCGATTCCTACCTGAAGGGTAGGTACAGATGGCTCAGCTCCTGGATCGTCCACCACGGATCCTACCTGAAGGGTAGGTACAGATAGCTCCTCTACTCCTCGGGTCCTGTCGTCTACTCCGGGTACGTCCGCCCAGTGGTCCTCCTCCGGGTACCGACCTGCTCCGCAAGCCTCAACTGCGATCTGCGCTGTCCATCGTCTGCAACCAACACAACGAAGTGCGGGCATAGCCCGTGCAGGGGTGAGTATAAACTACTCAGTAGGGACCCCGAGACCCTTAAGGTCTCACTAAATCCAACATGGATATCCACAAAGTAAAGACAGCAATCACGAAGTAACATCAGACTCTACTTAGGTATATGCCCATACATATACCTAAGTCATCAAGTAACCCATCCAATCACAAGGATACACAAAAATCATGAAATCAACGGATAGCCATCACCCAGGTACATGCCCATACATATACCTAAGTTATCAAGCGACCCATATCAATCATGAGGAAACACAAAGATTCATTGACTCAGCTCAAACCAGGATTTTCATTATCGAAACCGTAACTGCTGAAGAGCTCCGTCTCTGGAGTGTACAGTGGTCCTGTCACGACTCCGAGGTACTGCTCACTAACCTAAGACTGCTGAGGTACTCCTCCTGTCGAGCACCGCGGGTCTGCGGCCAACTACCGGGCGCTCCGTCCGCTGTGGGTCTGTCGCCAAATACCGGGCGCTCCCCCCAATAGCCTACAGAGGTACTCCTCCTGTCGAGTACCGCGGGTTTGCGGCCAACTACCGGGCGCTCCGTCCACCGTGGGTCTGTCGCCAAATACCGGGCGCTCCGTCCACTGGGCTAGTCGACTCACTCCATGTCGAGTCGGTCAAGCAGTCGTCAGGTCTCAGCCGGCTACACGGTCTCCGTACTCTGCACGCTCGTCTCCGGGAGGGTCCGCTCCACGAGCTACTGGTCGATACTCCAAGTATCACAAGGTCCCGCAAAGAAGTGTCACAAAAGTCCGCCTCGTCACAGGGGTCTCAACGCAACAGACGGCGCGTCAATCGGACGCCCGGTCTGTGAGTTATTAGCCTTTTCGTCCCGGGGGCCTGGTTGGTTTCGTGAGAAAACCAAACCCGGCCATATCTCAACTGTACCCCGAACTCTCATAGGGTAAGCACATAGGGACCGTTTCTCAACGTTATCACCAACGCCGCAGACGGTTCGTCGAACAGACGTCCTGGCTGAAAGATATAAGCTTTTCCGTTCCAGGGGCCCGGTTGGATTTCGGGTACAAACCAATCCGGCCATACTCCGACTGCATCCAAAACTCGGGCAGAGTATGTCAAAAGTTCCGTCTCATCAAGAGGAAGTCAACGAAACAGACGGCGCGTCAATCGGACGCCCGGTCTGTGAGTTATTGGCTTTTTCGTTCTAGGGGCCCGGTTGGTTTCGTGTACGAACCGACCC
Organism: Viscum album; assembly: GCA_963277665.1. Classification (NCBI taxonomy): domain Eukaryota; kingdom Viridiplantae; phylum Streptophyta; class Magnoliopsida; order Santalales; family Viscaceae; genus Viscum; species Viscum album. The sequence continues at coordinate 1,084,460,838 of OY728156.1, forward strand.
GACCATACTCCGTCGGCATCCAAACCTCGAGCAGAGTAAGCCAAAAGTTCCGTCTCACTGAGAGGAATTCAACAAAGCTGACGGTACGTCATTCGGACGTCCGGAGCTCATGATATGTGAATTTAACCGAAATGGTCCGAAAACGGGGGGGTTCGGGTCCGGGCCGACCCGGCCCGACCCCCCCTGGGTCGGCCCGAACCGGGTCCGACCCGGTTGGCCCGGCCCCGCCCGGCCAGGGCCGGTCCGGCTCGGCTCGGCCGAGCGGCCTGACAACCCCGCGGCACCCGCGGGGTGTCGCGCTGGACACCCGCGGGGTGCCGCCTGACAGCCCCGCGGCACCCGCGGGGTGTCGCGCTGGACACCCGCGGGGTGTCGCGATGGACACCCGCGGGGTGCCACCCTGGACACCCGCGGGGTGTCGCCAGACAACCCCGCAGCACCCGCGGGGTGCCACCCTGGACACCCGCGGGGTGCCGCCGCCTCCGGCCGCCGGCGCCGCCGCGCCGGCGACCCGCGCCGCCGCCGGCTTCCGCGGGCCACCGGAGACGCTCCGGTGGTCCGATTTGCTTCCCGTCTGTGCCTACGGTCATCCCGGGACCCGACCTTCACTGCGGAGGCCTCATAATTAACTTGCGGCCTCGTTTGTCGTCGCCCGTCAATCTGCGCTCAAGAACAAAATAAAATTAATTTAATCTGCGGCCTCTTTGGCGCGGCGCGACGACGTCGTGTGCTTGATCGACTTCTCGGCGTGGCGCGAAGGCGTCTCGATCTTGTTTGATTTCCTTCCACAGCGCGGTGCGACGGCGCCGCTCAATAGTTGCCGTACGATTCCTGTGTGGTGCGACGGCACCACGCGATCTCGCTCCATCCGCAAGAAACAACAAGAATAAAGGAGGGGGGGGGTTCGGCCGTGTTTGTGCGGCCCGACCCCCCTCGCATTAGATTGATAACAATCGGCCTTTCTAGAACGATAATCCATCACAATCTTTTTAAAAATAAATAAAAAGATTCGGAAACAAGGGCTGACAAAAAAAAAGAACCTTCAAGATCGAAGGAAAGATCAACAACTTTAAAAAGGTTTAAAACCCCTACCTCAAGCGTTGTCGCTCGCGAGTTCGTCACGGAAGAGGACGATCGTCGCGGAAGAAACGTCGCCGGAGAAACGTCGTTGATTCCGTTGTCGTCGAGGTGCGTTCGAAGGGAGAACGTCGCTTGGAAAGGAACGATCGTCACGGAAGAAACGTCGCGGAAGAAGCGTCGTTGATTTCCGCGGTTTCGGCGTTCTTCGCCGGAGGCCGGCGTTCTTCGCTTTCTTCGCCGAAGAAGAACGCTCTCCTCCAAATTCTCCCCACGCCACAAGCTTCCACCCAAAATAAAATAAGAGTAATCTTATTTTATTAACGCACAAGCAACGATTAAAAAAAAAGAAACGAACAATTAATTCCAAGAATTAATTTACCAAAGAAACCGCCCAATTAATTGGACATAAGAAACAGCCCAATTTAATGGTCTGTTAAGAAACTAAGAAACCGCGTCAGTTGACTTTCAGTTTCTTTGATGGGTTTTCGCGGGTGCGTTTCTTAGCGGAAAGAAACGGCAGGGCTCGTGCGGGCCCCACATCACAAATATCCTACCAAGGGGTAGGATATTTCTGGATAGCATCCTATCCAGTTCAACTCAGTTCAAGCCGCCTTTAAGTGGCTTCAAGTGGCTTCCAAGTGGCTTAAGCGAAATAAAATAATGTTGTCGCAAAAAAATTCTTAACTTTAAGCCCGAAAATTAAAAACCACACCCGAGCAAACGCAACTCCAGAAGAGGCGTTTCTAAGCGAATACCGACGTTGCGATTTCATCGGTGCCCTCAGAATTCGATTCCGGGCACCGGTTCAAAACTTAGAAAAACCCGCTTGTCCGTTCACTGAACGTACCCGAGCCAAACTTCGGAAATTGATTCCGGGCACACCGGGCCTCGGAATCAGGCGCCGTCAGAAACTGCGTTCTTTTAAAATTACAAAGAAAATTAAGAAAAAAATTTCCTTGAAATTTACGGGTCTTTACATTACTCCCACCACAGGGCTTTACGTCCCCGTAAAGCGTCACCACAAAATTAGGGAAACAAAGCGGTACTGAGCACGCATCTGAGCCTTACGCTCCCATGTGCTCACCTGGAGGTTCTCGTGCTACCGGAGAAGCACACCAGAGGGATCGTCCGTCTACGCAGAACCTGCTCTTCTCGATCCTCGATCTCTACTGAACCTCCGAAAAGGTCGCCCTGTCATTGACGTCCAACCCCCCTGTGGTCGATGACGTGGGATGGAACAAGCACGTATCTCCTCAGCTGAGATACGTGGATGACATTATGCACCCGGTGCAACTGAGGTGGTAGGGTCAAGAGGTAAACCTCCTCGCCTACCCTGTTAAAGATCAGAAGGTCCGTCGAACATCAGAAGTAACTTGTCACCTCAGCTACAACTCCATAAACCTCGTCGAGGTGAGACCCGTATAAGAACGTGGTCTGCCACCCTCAAACTCCAGAGGCCTTTACTTCCTGATTAGAACTGAAACTCAAAACTCCTGCTGCCACGAAGGTAAGGTGGGTCGACCCAAGAATGATCGGCTACACCCTCCTGTGCATGAGTTTATCTTGAGCTGCCCAGGGTTTCCTTTTCGCCGACCAAGGAAAACCTATCCCAACGTTGTAGATAAACCACAACCTTTTTGCCTAAAACAGTCAACCTGGGTATGATCTGTGAATTCGATCCATAACCAGACCAACGTCGCAAGGCCTCGACGCTGCCACCAAGAGATTCCAACCGAAACTCTCGCCTCGTGGTCAGATAACACTGTCGGCGTAAGTGTGATTATCGAGTCTCCTCCCAAAGGTATCTCCAGACGTGAGGGTCAAGTCAACGGCTTACCCGGAACCTCTAGGTCTGGGACAAGATTCGTGGAAGGAAAGAATGATTGGTACCTATGTCTAAAGATATGGCAGCTCATAGTAGACATAGCCCGTACCCCGAATCATTCTTAGAGCCCCTGGGTCACACTACTTGACCGCATGCAGCTACTCTCCTTCCCAACCCTCCTGCTCCCTGAGCCTGGCGGGGATTTCAAAGGCGGGTGGTTGTAACATGTTGAGATGTACACCACCACCTGCTGCTCTCAAGGCCCCACTTCCACGTCTGCTACTCCACAGATTCATCTGTCCTTTACGCTTCCCCATCTTTAAACATTTAACACGCTCGAGTCTCTAAGACTGGAGTCGGTTCCCTGCTTCTTGCATTGTGCAGTCTTCATCCGCTCCTGGATGATATGCACCTTCTTTGCCTGTGATCTGAAAGTGCTGCTAAAATTTCTCCTTTGCCGAAAAGAGAAACCCGGTCTCATCCCCTGGATGAACCACGCCCATTGCCTAATACAATCAATCCTGACATAAATTTCGCATTCATGCCATGGACGACGTCGTAAGGCCTCGACATAACTACTGAGAGATCCAACTGTCACTCTCGCCTCCGAGGGTCGAGTCACACTGTCGGCATCAGTGTGAGGTCACTGGGTCTCCTCCAGTAGAAATCTCGAAAGTGAGGGTCAAGTCAACAGTTTTTTTTAACCGGGACCACTCAGTATTAACCAAACAAAGGACAGGGAAGTGAACATCAAAGAGATAAGTGTCTTCTTTATTATTGCAGCTCATAATACAAAGACACGAATACAACAGCATAAAGGAACTAGAAGTACAAGGGACGCATCCACTAGTTCCGCTCCCGTCCACTGCTCGACTGTTGCTCAAGCGCTCAACGCTGCCTCTGCCTCAGTGGCTCCTCCAAAACCTGCGCATCATCCGTACGAGGCGTTGGACAGTCACGTGCCAGGTGACCCTTTCCGCCGCAAGAGTAACACAGTCTGCTTCTGGAACGCCTAGCTCTGGCCCCACCCCGGCTGCCCCGCACCACCGGTCGTAAAACCCGAGACCGTCTAACTGCTGGTCTGGTCTTTCTGGGCCTCTGCATTATCTGTCTACTGCCCACAGATGACTCGGCTTCTGATCGAGAAGCACGCAACAAAGGAAACAACTCCCGAACACGCTCGGGGTGTAGAGCTACTGGCACATACTCCAACCTGAAGGAGGTCTCAAAGTCTTCCCATGTGAAAGCCATCCCATCGCAAAACTGGAACAAGTGGCTCCACCACCTGCCTGCTGCTGCCTGAAGAAGGCTGGCAGCAAAGGTCACCATGAAGTCCGATGGCGTCCCCACTAGCCTGAAGACTCCCACCACAGCCTCCAGCCAATCCTCAGCAGCCTGCGGGTCCGTCTCTCCCCTGATCCTGGGTGGCCTTTGGCGCTGGAACTCATGCAGCGCTCTCAAGTAGCGTGCATCGCCTACCGCTGGGGATGGTGTCATCGGTGGCCCAACGTATGGTAGTACCGCTGGTGCCTCTGCTGGTGCCTGGACTGCAGGAGGGACCTGAACCGAAGCCTCGTCGGTCGGCAGGCTGTCAGTACGCACATCCCTCTGGGCTAAAGCTGGTCGTCCGAGAAAAGGCATCCTGAAAGAAACATCGTAACACGGTCAAACGATTAAACCTGGTGAGCTGACCTGGTTTGAGCTGACATTTTTAAACTTTTGAAACACACACGCAATCAGTGTTTTCGTGCACAAAGTCGGAATTCAGTTGTCAGGGTCCTGGTGTATGGATACGTCGGCCGCCCGCACCAACACTAGACTCCCTGAACTGAAAACCATACTCGGTACTCTTAACACTATTGCTTCACAGAAAAGGAAACATCAGAGTCTACGGTAGAACCGACCACCTCTGATACCAATCTGTCACGACCCGACCTCGGGGCCCGTGCCGTGACTACCCCAAGCCCGCCTTCCATGGGCCAGGGGCTGGCGACTAGCACCAATGGCGTAAATCCCGATAACTGGGAAGGCATTGCCATTACAAAAGCAAACAAATACCACAGAGTAAGCAAGCGGAAAAGTAAACACAAGCGAAGAAAAGTAAAAGGGCCGGAAATACAAGCCCAACTGTAAAGTACAACTCGAAAGGGAAAAACAGCAGCTGGAAGAACGAAGCGGCTCCTGGGTCGTCCTCCTCGATTCCTACCTGAAAGGTAGGTACAAATGGCTCAGCTCCTGGATCGTCCACCACGGATCCTACCTGAAGGGTAGGTACAGATAGCTCCTCTACTCCTCGGGTCCTGTCGTCTACTCCGGGTACATCCGCCCAGTGGTCCTCCTCCGGGTACCGACCTGCTCCGCAAGCCTCAACTGCGATCAGCGCTGTCCGTCGTCTGCAACCAACACAACGAAGTGCGGGCATAGCCCGTGCAGGGGTGAGTATAAGCTACTCAGTAGGGACCCCGAGACCCTTAAGGTCTCACTAAATCCAACATGGATATCCACAAAGTAAAGACAGCAATCACGAAGTAACATCAGACTCTACTTAGGTATATGCCCATACATATACCTAAGTCATCAAGTAACCCATCCAATCACAAGGATACACAAAAATCATGAAATCAACGGATAACCATCACCCAGGTACATGCCCATACATGTACCTAAGTTATCAAGCGACCCATCTCAATCATGAGGAAACACAAAGATTCATTGACTCAGCTCAAACCAGGATTTTCATTATCGAAACTGTAACTGCTGAAGAGCTCCGTCTCTGGAGTGTACAGTGGTCCTGTCACGACTCCGAGGTACTGCTCACTAACCTAAGACTGCTGAGGTACTCCTCCTGTCGAGCACCGCGGGTCTGCGGCCAACTACCGGGCGCTCCGTCCGCTGTGGGTCTGTCGCCAAATACCGGGCGCTCCCCCCAATAGCCTACAGAGGTACTCCTCCTGTCGAGTACCGCGGGTTTGCGGCCAACTACCGGGCGCTCCGTCCGCCGTGGGTCTGTCGCCAAATATCGGGCGCTCCGTCCACTGGGCTAGTCGACTCACTCCAAGTCGAGTCGGTCAAGCAGTCGTCAGGTCTCAGCCGGCTACACGGTCTCCGTACTCTGCACGCTCGTCTCCGGGAGGGTCCGCTCCACGAGCTACTGGTCGATACTCCAAGTATCACAAGGTCCCGCAAAGAAGTGTCACAAAAGTCCGCCTCGTCACAGGGGTCTCAACGCAACAGACGGCGCGTCAATCGGACGCCCGGTCTGTGAGTTATTAGCCTTTTCGTCCCGGGGGCCTGGTTGGTTTCGTGACCAAACCAAACCCGGCCATATCTCAACTGTACCCCGAACTCTCATAGGGTAAGCACATAGGGACCGTTTCTCAACGTGATCACCAACGCCGCTGACGGTTCGTCGAACGGACGTCCTGGCTGAAAGATATCAGCTTTTCCGTTCCAGGGGCCCGGTTGGATTTCGGGTACAATCCAATCCGGCCATACTCCGACTGCATCCAAAACTCGGGCGGAGTATGTCAAAAGTTCCGTCTCATCAAGAGGAAGTCAACGAAACAGACGGCGCGTCAATCGGACGCCCGGTCTGTGAGTTATTGGCTTTTTCGTTCTAGGGGCCCGGTTGGTTTCGTGTACGAACCGACCCGACCGTACTCCGTCGGCATCCAAACCTCGAGCAGAGTACGCCAAAAGTTCCGTCTCACTGAGAGGAATTCAACAAAGCTGACGGTACGTCATTCGAACGTCCGGAGCTCAAGATATGTGAATTTGACCGAAATGGTCCGAAAACGGGGGGGTCTGGGTCCGGGCCGACCCGGCCCGACCCCCCCTGGGTCAGCCCGAACCGGGTCCCACCCGGTTGGCCCGGCCCCGCCCGGCCAGGGCCGGTCCGGCTCGGCTCGGCCGAGCGGCCTGACAACCCCGCGGCACCCGCGGGGTGTCGCGCTGGACACCCGCGGGGTGCCGCCTGACAGCCCCGCGGCACCCGCGGGGTGTCGCGCTGGACACCCGCGGGGTGGCGCCTGACAACCCCGTGGCACCCGCGGGGTGTCGCGCTGGACACCCACGGGGTGCCGCCTGACAACCCCGTGGCACCCGCGGGGTGTCGCGCTGGACACCCGCGGGGTGCCACCCTGGACACCCGCGGGGTGCCACCCTGGACACCCGCAGGGTGCCGCCGCCTCCGGCCGCCGGCGCCGCCGCGCCGGCGACCCGCGCCGCCGCCGGCTTCCGCGGGCCACCGGAGGCGCTCCGGTGGTCCGATTTGCTTCCCGTCTGCGCCTACGGTCATCCCGGGACCCGACCTTCACTGCGGAGGCCTCAAAATTAACTTGCGGCCTCGTTTGTCATCGCCCGTCAATCTGCGCTCAAGAACAAAATAAAATTAATTTAATCTGCGGCCTCTTTGGCGCGGCGCGACGACGTCGCGTGCTTGATCGACTTCTCGGCGTGGCGCGAAGGCGTCTCGATCTTGTTTGATTTCGTTCCACAGCGCGGCGCGACGGCGCCGCTCAATAGTTGCCGTACGATTCCCGCGTGGTGCGACGACACCACGCCATCTCGCTCCATCCGCAAGAAACAACAAGAATAAAGGAGGGGGGGGTTCGGCCGTGTTTGTGCGGCCCGACCCCCCTCGCATTAGATTGATAACAATCGGCCTTTCTAGAACGATAATCCATCACAATATTTTTAAAAATAAATAAAAAGATTCGGAAACAAGGGCCGACAAAAAAAAGAACCTTCAAGATCGATGGAAAGATCAACAACTTTAAAAAGGTTTAAAACCCCTACCTCAAGCGTTGTCGCTCGCGAGTTCATCGCGGAAGAGGACGATCGTCGCGGAAGAAACGTCGCCGGAGAAACGTCGTTGATTCCGTTGTCGTCGAGGTGCGTCCGAAGGGAGAACGTCGCTTGGAAAGGAACGATCGTCGCGGAAGAAACGTCGCGGAAGAAGCGTCGTTGATTTCCGCGGTTTCGGCGTTCTTCGCCGGAGGCCGGCGTTCTTCGCGTTCTTCGCCGAAGAAGAACGCTCTCCCCCAAATTCTCCCCACGCCACAAGCTTCCACCCAAAATAAAATAAGAGTAATCTTATTTTATTAACGCACAAGCAACGATTAAAAAAAAAGAAACGAACAATTAATTCCAAGAATTAATTTACCAAAGAAACCGCCCAATTAATTGGACGTAAGAAACAGCCCAATTTAATGGTCTGTTAAGAAACTAAGAAACCGCGTCAGTTTACTTTCAGTTTCTTTGACGGGTTTTCGCGGGTGCGTTTCTTAGCGGAAAGAAACGGCAGGGCTCGTGCGGGCACCACATCACAAATATCCTACCAAGGGGTAGGATATTTCTGGATAGCATCCTATCCAGTTCAACTCAGTTCAAGCCGCCTTTAAGTGGCTTCAAGTGGCTTCCAAGTGGCTTAAGCGAAATAAAATAAAGTTGTCGCAAAAAAAAAAATTCTTATCTTTAAGCCCGAAAATTAAAAACCACACCCGAGCAAACGCAACTCCAGAAGAGGCGTTTCTAAGCGAATACCGACGCTGCGATTTCATCGGTGCCCTCAGAATTCGATTCCGGGCACCGGATCAAAAGTTAGAAAAACCCGCTCGTCCGTTCACTGAACGTACCTGAGCCAAACTTCGGAAATTGATTCCGGGCACACCGGGCCTCGGAATCAGGCGCCGTCAGAAACTGCGTTCTTTTAAAATTCCAAAGAAAATTAAGAAAAAAATTTCCTTGAAATTTACGGGTCTTTACATTGATTGTAAAAAAAACAATGTTGGTGGTGTGGTTTGGTGCATCTAGAAGCTACTGGGTGAGGTTCATACACCAAAAAGTAAAGGTGCGATTTATTCCAAAAATCTCACTACACTAACCATAGTATTTTCCAATACATATTATAAATGTGATCAGTTTATATAAATAACATGTTACTACATCACATTTCAAGTCAGAGGAAGGCAAAACCCAACTATGAGGGACTTCAACTATTGTGACTAGCATATAGATATGCATTTCTACTGGTAGAAAACTCAATTTTATACTTCTAAGATACATGATTTACCCATTTAACGATTATATTATATATTTGGATGACTATTAAAAGTGGGATCCTTGTCTATTTTATCAAATTAGTCTGAATACTAATAAAGGTGGAAAACCAACCCCAAACTGTAGTGGTTTAATTTAACTAGATACATATATCCCAGCTGCCTTTGTACTACCACTACATCCATCTCGATTCCAAAGAACCATCAATTATATTGTTTCAACCATATAAAATAACATTGATGTCCCACTTACATGCACACCACTATCCTAGTCTCTTTATAATGTCATGAGGTACCACCACTAGCTAATAAGTTCCCAATTTTAGGCAATCACTAAAGCGTCTAGTAAATCATATCCCAAAGTAATACCTTGAATCGTGACCATTATATCCACTACATCAACTAGAAAACAACGCTCTTCATACAAAAAATTCATGCTTCTCATGCTTCTGAATTGAATCATTCTGGATTCCAATAACAACACACAAACGTACTAGGGACCTCTACACTATCCATTTGAAGTCAGAGATCCCCTAACCCATTGTAATCAATATTACATGTCTGGTACTATCTAGTTGTGTATGTATTTTCTTCAGCACCGTAAAACCCCAGTAGTGTTCCTATCTCAAGACCTCATCCATTCCGGCCCCACCAACTCAATGTCATCCATAAAATATGTGACTGATTGACCACCTATCCCAGTCATAAGTGAATAACACCTAATAAATAAGAGTATATTGAGTAACTTTAAGTTCATAAACATCCCAAATGGAAACAACTAGGTCATAATCTGGAACCCTATATATCCCATTCAGATGATGGTGGTTCCAAGAATAGAATTTCACATCTCACACCATCTCCTTTAATGGTACAATACTCAAAACTATACTCATTAAAGTCATGAACCTATGGAGTCTATCCAATTCCTCCAAACAACTTCTATTGTTATACTATCTTTGAAATTTTTCTGATATATTTTTCCATCAATGTGGTGATTTTAGGTATCATTGTAGTCACTTTCCAAAAATAACTAAAATACCAAATGCACCACATTTACCATAGGTTCAGAATAATATATATAGTTTTATACCAATATTATACCGTGGTTGTCCTTATAAAACCATTCATTCCATACCATCCATCATCTATATCCAATTTGTTTTATTTTTAATGGTCATAATTCTATTTGTTACATATGAACTATGAAAACCATATGTCCAAATCCACAATCAACCACCAAATGAACTCACTATACACTTATACATTACATCTTCCCCTTTTAATTTCATTGCCAAAACATGTCTAACCAGTCAATAGATGACTTGTCAAGACATTGTCCTAATAGAATAAGGTGAAACTAGATACCTGAATTATATATCCAAATAAAGGACCAGGTGGTGAGTGACTACAGAAGGGAGTTATTGGGAGTACCTGGGATATAATATTCATGTATCCTATAAAATGTACATTGTGTAGGTCGGAGAAAACAAATACTAAACTTTTAATCACGCATTTTACCCTCTCGGTTTTCTCATGATTCTCCATTTCACCAACTTTGGTAGGTCACTGCACTCAGTTTCGTTCTTGGTGGGAACATATATGCTTCAATATTTGTTTGGATTTGATTGATCCTCTATTTTCAAGGGATTATACTAACAACATGTTCAATAGGTGGTGTAGTAAGGGCGTTGCTGAGGGGTTGTTGAGAATGCTTTGGATTTGTGATCGGTGATGAGATCTTCATATTCCATTCCCAATGGAATCAAGTAAATGATAATATACAATATTAATTATATAGATATATATTGATACAAATATTTGTGGAATTCCTACGAAGGAATGGGAATATGAGGCTCTATAGGAATGCATGATTGACACCTTACTATCTAGGGTGGGTCTTTCAATAGCATAGATATCAACATAAGATGTATGAAAGAATATCTTTCTTCATGAGTAAGGATAATCTGCTCAGTTAATAAAAAATATAAAATGGAGGAGAAAGAGGTGTGTGAAAAGTAAGAAAGTGGAAAAACAAGTATGGACTGACTCTGGAACACCATGGGAATGAAATGAAATGAGATGCATCTCTATCACACAATACATCTAAAAAGTGAAGACTGATGTGAATAGAGTGATTGAGATTATAAGGATAACACAATGGTATTACCTCTATTAAAACAAAATTCTAGTAGATAGTATATTTCCATCTATGAACACTAAATTTCATGTGTGTATTTTATTTGACCATGTATCCATCATTGATTCTTTCGTGATCCCCTTCACACTATTGCATCATCCAAGGTATTTTAATCCTAAGGTCTATAATGAAAAATGTTTTTAGACCACTTTATTTAGACTTCATAAATTTCAATACTCATGTCTAAATACTCAGGCCTAAATACATTTTTCCCAATACATTGTTTTGGATATATGACCTATTTAGCATACATAGACTAACACTAAGGTCGAGGTTCTTCATAAGGAAGGTGTATCCAAGTTCAGTCAGCAAGTTTTATCACCCTATAGAAAAATTATTGATAGTGTCATAGGACCAATCATCTATGTGAATTTCAATTGAAATCCACAATAAGAACATACTTTACTAGTTATAATATTCCATAACTTTATTATTTGATATACAATTGTTTATATTTTCCCAATTGATTTGATCCAGAACCCATTCCAAATTGAAATGAACACCTCAATTTTTATACCTTCAATTTCCTACCACATTCTAACCAGCCACTTATTGTTGGATAAATGTAATGTATTATTATAAACATGTACCTTTGTTTACGTTGATGGTATTTGAAAACACAATGACTGAGGTTTGGTTGATCATAGAGAGAGGATAAATAAGATTTTCTTTCCCTTGCTATGATTTACAATGTCCACGATTCTTTTTAGTTCCAAAAACACATTGATTGACTGGGAAAACACTAAATGGGATGGTTGAGTGGGAGAAATCTTTTTGATGTTATCTTGAAATGTTCTAAACCTGAGCCTTCATATTTTATTTGTACGATAAAAGGATCAATCAACATAAATTTAGAATTTTTTTCATTTTAGGTAGTAAAATTTGAATATTATTGTATGTAATCAAAGAAGAACATTAAATATGAGTCTAACATCAATCAATTCAATCACCATCTATCATAATTACAATCATTTTTATGATGTTGAAGGGAAAAATTCATTCATGTGTAGAAGGAGAAGTTGGAAATTCCTGATATAAAGCATGCTACCAAATTTATATATTTCTCCTTAACTGAATGATACCTACATATATGAAAATGAATACCTGATATAGAAAAAGAATACTGTCAAATGGATTAGGGCCCGGATCTATGTCTTTTGAAAATATAGGAGGTAGGATTAGATTAGAAAATCAATATCTTTGTAATCCTATAATAGAGATAGATTCTCTCTTCATTACATGAGCAGTTTAATTTCCCTCATTCACAAAATAGATTAGGAGGATCTAGCTTTAGCTCAAAGAGAAAAATATTTATCATTTGGTTTGGTAACATTTTTCATGGTGTTCATAAGGTAGTTTAGATTATTGTTATTCTTCAAAAACATTTCACTACAAAAAATATTACATATATCAAACAATCCTCTTTATATATCTGAATCATGGATGGGATTCCTTCCCTTAACTAATTTTTCACTTAAAAACTATTATATTTGTGTAATAAGAGAGTTAATTTCTCTCACATGAATGTTGTATTGGCACTCTGGAAGGCTCATTGGTGAAATAAAATGTATTTCGATCACCCTTTGATATTGACATTATTTCTCACTGAAATGAATGATTAAGGGACGGTTATAGTAGTGTAATGATGGAAAAAATCCCCAACTAATCTACCCATTCATGTAACGACTCTACATTCAACATATTTTTTTAATAGAACCCACAATGGTCAATTTATCCTCTTGGGATACCGTAATTAGGTATCAAATTGAACAAATACTAAAATAGGTTATATGTGCATTGGATGGTCAACTAAACATGAAGAATGGGCTTCTGGGTAACTAAATTTCTTTATTCACACTCAGGTCTCTGAAGGGACAACTCAAAATGATTGTATTTCTCCCTATGAACTTGTTCTCATTTTAACTTATATTTGTATTTGTATTTATTAAGATAATTGAAAGACTCTATCATCCCAAAATGACTCAAAGATGGTAATAACTCGTCTCAAAACATCCAAAATGCTAGTGGTGTGGGTGCATTCTCAATTGACATTCAATTTGGGAAGGACTATGTTTCATCACTAGTGCACATGAGAATATGAATGACTAATTATATAGCTGTGAGATAGTTTTTTTCTAGCTGGAAAGGGTATGGATAAAAAAAATTCAATAACCTATTCTAACTATAACTCTCTCTCTCTCTCTCTCTATATATATAATAGAAATGCTTAGAGGCATTATATGAATAAATACTCACTATCTCTTGCTGAAGAAGATGAATGGGGATTAGAACCACATTCCTCCAACCATTCAATTTCATACAATTCCTCACATATAAAATATTTATTGATGTGAAGAGTGATTGAGATGATACCAAGGTGGAATGATAAATCTGGGTCCAAATAAAGAGGTATTGTTGGGAAAACTCCGATAATAATATTGAGCACAAGATATATCACTAAATCCATTTTAAGTAAAGAAAATAGTTTATTCCATATACCCCATTGGTATATGAGGTTATCTAGTAAAACCATCCAGTGTCACCACCAATGATTCATTTCATGGCTCAAATCATCATTTTTCTATCATATTTTCAGGAGTAACCTTTACATAACAGAACCCATACACCAAGGTTGGTTTTTTAGTGAACATACACCAAGTGATACTGCCTCATCCATCTTGTCATATTTTTATTTTGTAATCCTTTTTTCCATCTTAAGTCAAACATTAAATTATTGATGAACATAAATAGTAAGAAAGTAGGGTCATGAATGTTCAGTATCAAATGAACAATGAAAGAAAATGGGTTCTTCTTGCTGATGTGAAGTCAATGGTTATCCCGTAGATATCAAAAGAACCAGCCACTCATAATTATATAAACGGTGGTTCTTGCAATCTTATATTTGTATACCAATCTACTTGATTCCTTTATATATATATATATATATATATATATATATATATCTGTAACCACATATGAATATTATATCAAATTCAAAATTAGTATAATATAGGTAGTATATTTCACTGGCCTACCCTAGACTCTACCAATAGTTTTTTCCTACAAATGGATTAATCATTAAGATTTATCTTCATTAAAATTGACATGGCTGGAGAAAGTAACATAGAGAGTGAACCACTAGGAGTCTTGATTTCCCATTTTTACGAGTCTCATGAACTCCAACAATAATTCATGGAATAAATTCTTAAATTTGTAAATTTGACAAATTTTTTCTGGGATGGGACTAATAGACTTTATTAAGTAGTAGGAATGAGGTCGATAAGTACTCTATTATAAAAATTATAAATTATTTACAAAGTATTCAATGGAATATATTCTATTATTAGGACTTGTAGCTTGATCGACACTACATCTTCTCCTTTCTATTTTTTTCACAATAAGGCTTCAATACACCAAACTATTAGTTCTCAACATCCATGGACTAAATTGAAAATATCCACTTAATTTCATTGACCTACCATTGATTTAATTTCATTTATATTAATAAAAATACCATGAAAACCATTCATATTCACTATTAGTTTACATGACTATCTTGGGTTCAATATCTCTTCCATTTCATCTAATATTCATACTCATTATTTCTCTTAATATTTCTATGAAAAAAATGTAAATGGGCCATAATATATATCATAAAATGTGGGGAAATGATCATATACATCTTCTAGAAATATGAGAGAGATTAACTTTCGTTAAGAGATATGGTATAGATTCGAATCTATTAGAGTATTATACATTTACAATTTATATTATTGAGAAAATCTATTATTATACAGTACCTTTGATATATATTAATCATAAAAAAAATTTATTTGTGTTCATCCCCTAGCACGAATGAGGTCGCACATTGAGAATTTAATCTACTCTAATAGTGGGAATATCTTATAGTTTAGTTTCATCTAGACATTCATTAATATTGGGTTTCTGTTGAGATAAATTCAAGAGGATATAAATCTCTCTATCTTTATCTATATCTATCTATCTCTTTTTATATTATCTTAGAGATGAACGGTGAGTGATGTCGGGAAGATTTACCTTTTTACAGTTATAAGCTTCTAGGATCTCTCCCTACAACATTATATATTCTACCATGCCTCTATCTCTATCAAATTGAATTTCATATTCATTTTATATTTCATCAAGAAATGTTTTTTTGTTGAAATATAAAAATAAGAAAAGATTGAATGAAACTTCTATGTTAGTCATTATGTCCATAATTACTTGATTATGATACCGATGTGAATACCTTGTTATTAGAATCTAGATGATAAAAATTTCTAATTATGAGATGAAAGTAATCATATCTGGGTGGTAGGGTTAGAAATAAAGGTAATAGGATACTTCAATGATTTAGGGTTTCATTATCTTTTCACACAAAACCCAAAATAGGTTGAATATAATATATCTAATAAGTCCATTATTTTCATATAAGAATTCTAAGGAAGGCATGAGAAAAGGGAAAGGGGTGTTAGTAATATATCGAAAGATGGATTATGATGTTATGCCATTAATAACGATAATAAAATAAATTATGTACTATGTGGATTCTAGTTTTCAATATTTTTATGTTTGGGTTCAAATATGAAGTTTGTATGCCAGACCCATATACACTAGTAGCACCAGCAACTAAAAATAAACTATTAATCAGGAAAGAATGAAATTATTAATAACCGTATCAAACATATCTTCCTTTCCAATGTGGTAAAAAAAAATTTACCCTATATTGAGCTACACAATTAATTTTGTATATCCCCACCAAGTAGCACTGTGGATGGACTGGTGTGGATAGAGGAAATATTATCCCACCATCAATCATATAATATTGTCAAATTTATTTTCATTACCAACATTTATTTGTATATATATCTTGAAGCAGTTCCAATAGATGACGTCGTTGATCTGGACCAGAGCCTTTTCACTATGTTTTAGATCGACCATTGGAGTATAGTAGAGGCAGAAAAATAACAATCACCATATCCATTTGTTAACCTAATAGAATTATGGTCAAATACAGTACCATAAGCTGGTTCCAAATCAAGCAACGATACTCAATTTATTCTATTAACAAAATGGAATTGAAAATATTGTCAAGGGTACCTCCCACCTATAAGGTCTGCAACTTGATTCCAAGAAAGCATGTGGGACTTTGGGAATGGAACAGATAATATTTCTGATCACGTATGCAAGGGTTTTATTAATACATAATATATATATTATTATTATTAATGATAGTAATATGAATAATAGTATCCACCCTCGTAATACATGTTTAGTTTTTTAGAAACTACACATTTTCAAAAGAAATCCTGGCTATCAGGCTCACCATTTTAGACCCTATAGAATTACTATTTGACCTAAAGGTTATCTACTCCACCAGTTTATGAAATATATTCTTCAAATAAAATCTTGATAATAATTATTTACTTCAGGGTCTTTGATGATAACCTATTTAATGGGTGAGATCCATTCTACTTATCGATGAATAATAGATCTTGATTAGATATATCAAATAAGATGATTGAATAGGATTTATCTAAGTTTGAAGGATCTCTCACTATTCCTCATATATACTAGGATTTTGTAGATAACTCTCCTTCATCAAATAAATAATCACCAGGGTTACTTCATTTCATTCATATCATCATCGATAAGGGAATGTGTCCTAGGATTGTATTTCATTGTTGGGCCCAATGGTCCCACTTATTGTTTCCATGACCAAATAGGGGTCACAATACATAGATGAACAATGAACCATAGAACTAATCCTATATTATGGTTATATCCAGCCGAAGCACCATTTCGGATAAGTGAGATACTGTAATGGATTCATGGTTGGTGAAGAAGTACATGCTGGAGAATAGGTACATGTAGTAATTCTTGGACAAGAGTACATGTTTCTTATAAAAGGACTATACATAATGTGATTTAAAATGATTACAATAAAGATTTATGATACTGGGCTTATAATTTGATTTTAAAGGGTTTTCAATGTTAGTTTTAGATTCATTTCAAACCATAGAAGCTTTCAAGACTGTGCGGTTTAGGTTCAATCACATGGACTCTTTACATGGGAACTTTTGAGGGTGAATAAGTTCGGAATTAATGATATGGTAGTGTCTAGGAGTTAGTGTGAATAAAAAATATTGTACCTATAAGTACACATGACAACTTGATGCCACTATAATGGATAATAGAAAGGTTTTGTTACCATCATTTGAGATAAATACATCGCTCCCTGATGATACCATTGAAGGGTTATAGAAATTATTGTAGGGGAGGCATATGATATTGGAGAGAAGATAATTTATTTCTAGTACTCTTAATAAATTAATGTGGGTAGAAGTCTTGTGCAATAAAACATTAAATTATTTTTATATAATAGAACCATCTAACTTATAAGATAACGTAGAACAATCTGAGGCCACTTTGTTCATTAAAAATGTTATCTTACATTTTTTAGAATCATTATTTAAAAAACATGTTTTCTTAATTCATTATAGAAGTACAAGATTTGTGGCTCCAATATATGTTGTCCAATTATCCATGTTTTCAATATTTCTCTTCAAAATCATCTAATAGGGAATTTACCTTGGGCCTGATACCTTATAGCAGTAGTCTATGACAAATGTGAATGAATAAATACCAATTATATATTCCTCCCCTATTACATAATTGGATATTAGATCATAAAAAATAGGAGGGGTTTAAATATTAGCTCGAAATTAATTTTATTGTTAATGTATATATTATGATAGAAGAGTTTCCTACTTCTTAATCTTGCCCAGCTGAGTGAAATATTGTGAGAAAAGTTCCCACATCTAATTCATGTGAACACGACACCATCAAAGATCATAGGTTTATTTTTAAAGGATGCATTTGGGGATCCCTAAGAGCCTATTCTATTCCAATATGGCATATAGATCCTACTATCACAACCCCTAAGTACAAGGAATTCTATGAATCAATAGACTTATATAATCTATGCTATATTCCTCCTACAATTGTTTTTTATGAATAAATAAAATGAGATTATTCTTTGAATTCCTCGAAGAAGCTTGAATCCTATTAAATTTGAGTGAACATGACTTAATTTAGTGACTATTTTTCATTTAACTATACCATATAGGGTATATGAGTATAATATAGGTTTCCTACTATCTAGATTATACTAACCTATTGAATTAAATATATCATTAGTTGGAAAATAAAAAATGGTACCCCAATACATCAATGAGTGCACTAGATAAGTCCCAAAATCTATCATTGGATATAATTTCATAAAACCTTCATCAAAGAATTAATTTTTCTCCTTGCGTAATCATAATTTTCATTTTTTCTATTTTATGAGACTATACAAATGAATATGGGAAAGATTTTACTTTATCCCATTACTAGTCTATTATACCTTAGGTCAATCATTTCTTTACTCTTGTCTTTGACAACTAAAAATAGACTCCATTCTTCCAAATAAAATAATTAAAGATGAATACTCATTTGAAGAATAAGTACAAAGGATCCACATTATGACTACTAATAAATGCATTCCTAACCAAGTGGAGATATTGGGTGATTCTAAATTTTAGTAAATTGAATAATGTTTATATTTTCATGTTATCCCATATATGTCAACACTAATCATACCTTATACATCTAGAAATCAGAGGTTCGTAGGATTTAAAGCACTGGAGAAGAAGCGATCTAGCAAGTAAAATAATAACAAAATGTACTTTTTGGGTAGAGGAGAAAAATTAATCTTACAACTAGGATGTTGGATGGAAAGTAGTAGTAATTATTACATGTACATACTATCATTAATCTAGAACTCTTTTGAATGTATGGGTTTATCGTAATTGAAGATTCAGATAATATTATACATAAAGAGAATCCATATTAAATTCTCTAATATAGAGATTTTGATATCGGATTTCTTTCCTTTTGCTGGAAGTATGGTTCAAGACATGAGAAGAGTAAGGGAAATCAAAGATATATCTATGTGGAAGATAAAGGTTGAACAAACCAATTCAATAATATAGGAAAAATATTCATATTTAAATGGAATTACAGTTATATTAATTAAATTTGATGGACATACTATTTGGTAATTGATGAATTAAAGACCACCCAAGTGAATAAGAATCCACTAAAGAGGACTGACAATATCCATGGAGAATTAGGATCAACTATTGATATCATCATAATAGTTGGTTATCTGAATCCTAAAATTAAACGATAAAATGGACTAACCACCTCTATGGGGTATGAAGAAAGACGTGAACCTGGGGGATGGAAAAATGAATTGAGTATAACATGATGGAGGAAGACAAAGAGACAGAATAAAAAAAATCATAGGATAGACTCCAAGTAGTACCGCTAGGATCAAAAGGAATATAAATTGGACTACCATTCATTCTTATTGCGACATTAAAATAATATGAATAGAATGAACAGGGAGTTGGTACTTACTTCATAAATTTCTTTCTTACCAAGCCATCCTGAGAGGCCCCTCCAGTTTAATTAGTATGTTTCAATAAAGAGATATAGAATATATTCATAACAATGAATATGAATGAAACAATTATAGATTTTATAGGAATGACTGGGAAGATCAAATAATAAAATTCAAGACCTATCAAATTAAGTAAATAAAAAATGTAATGAAAGACTAAGAGATATTAAAAAATATTTAGTGTTTAAAAAATCACTCATATCTACTCAATGTTACAATTATCCTCTGATAATGAAAACTTTCCACCATTACATTCTCTAGAATATCTTTGAGATCAATCAAATAAGGTTATAAGAAAATATCAATTCCTCCCATATAAAATAGAGGCAGTCATATTTGATTTATTTTTTCGAGGACAGACTTTTAAGAATATCCATCAGTGACCTATATTAAATTTTAAATTTGAATTTGGGTCTCAATAACGAACTCTAGTACATCATCATTATATTCATAACCAAAATTCCATATTGATCATTGAGTTACTATATTTTAATATTATCAACGATAAATGGTTGACGATGGGGAATTAGTGGCTGTAGATTGATGAGGGATTTGGAGATTGCGCCTAATGGTGACTCAGCCAAAGTTTTGCATAGATAGAAATGAGATTATAAACTAAACCCCCAACTCATGGAATGTAATTTGTTTTTAGAGGCTTATTTTACGGCTTTCATACCCAATCTTATTACCAAGCCTAGTGTTCTTGAACCACTCATCTTTATTATAGGGGAAGAAATGTGTTGCGTGGTACGAGATAAATAAAGCCCCTCAAACAGAGACATTGAAAGACAACCCCACCATTTAAAATTAATAGAAGAACCATCTATGAAATGAAGTGTAATGGATTATATTTTTTAAATAAAATTAATTATTCATAAGAAAATGTTCTTTATAGATCATTGAATATTGGGTTTTTGTATTATTATAATGGCTGAAATAATTGAAACTAGTTAATTTGGAACAAAAGGAAAAAATAGATACAAATCATAAATTAAACATAACCCACATGGTTAGTTCTCACATTCAATATGGAGGGGAATGTAGAAAAAATTTTGGTTTTGGAAGAATATGATAATGTAGAAGACACTTATTTGGTTAATATGAGAATGAAAACCCATGATTGGGCCCTATAGTTATAGAACATGGTTAATTGGGTATACTACTTCCCAACCATCAATATACATTTCTTCAATTGATATTTTATTTAATTTTCCTTCCATCATTACCTTTGGTAATCTCAAATGGAATGAAAACGAATTATTTTTGATGTTGTAATAGGGAACACTGAAGACTAACATAATCTACACATTACCTTTCTTATATAAAGACAACTACGACTACCATAAACAGCCATTACATTAGCTCAAACATTAGTGTTAGATATGAAAAGGATCTCCCAATAGCAATTGGAGATTCATTCTCCCTTAAAGAAATTTAATTGATTTAGTGATGTCCAAGAAAGGTAGAGGACAATTTTGTCCAGTAAACCTCTATTCAACTTAAATAATGTAATTTTATACTTAGATATTGTTTATCAAAACGTTCTAATGAGGACATATTTAGTTGAAATTATTACCCAAGAGGAATAATAGATGGATTAGACATTTTAGCAGAAATTAATTTAAATATAGGAGCTTACCATATTAATTCAACTAGTCATAGATATAGTTGTGGAAATATGTAGACAAGGAAAGACTTATCCTTCTTTAAATGAATTTAATTATAAATTAATAAAAAATATAACTAATACAATTGTTCTATGATAGGCCAATATGACTATATTTTCCTTTTAACATCACTTTGATATAAAATAAATATCCATATATCTTTTTTAATTAGGAAGGAACTAAAAACATTAGTTGAGTACTGAGAAGGGGTTACCCGGGCGATGTTCTTATTTGGATGCATTCTGAACCTGAAGATTGAATGCTCAGTATGAAATATATTAGATGGTAACAGAAGGCTATGAATTTCATCCTTAGGTGTAGCTATTAGGGTACCTATGTATATCTATCATTGGTTATTGAGAACACATCCAGATGAAAATAAGTAGGGAGACCTGTATGTGAAAAAATACTGAGTCCCATGAGAATGAATGAAGGAAATGAGAGCCATAGATAAGACTCAAGGAAAATACAAGACATAGACACTGTAAATTTTATCTTCATTGGACTCGGTGTCTATAATTTAGTCACACCCCTTTGAATTTGAATCCCATATGAAAGGGAATCATGGTATCCATTACAGAACATTGAAAGTGAATTATAGGTTTCAATGTCTAGTAGGGAAGTGATCCACTACTAGTAATGATACCCTAATCTAATGAATGAAAGATAATTCATTCTATTGGAATAGAGGGATGTTAAAATAAATTCAACATTTCACATATATTTCTATAGATAGTTTTCCATGAGTATGTTACCAAGTTAGAAGATAATTTAAATTATCTAATTTAGTCTGGGGCCAACAGAAGCTCAATCGAAAATAAAAAACACTTCTGATATAGATTTATTTTGTCAGCCGATATCAAAAAATAAAGGGATTTCTACATGCATTCAGTTTTTTAATATACTCTAATAGTGAAGATTCACCTGTCATTTGTATGTTATTTATTGAAGTTTCTTGAAAAGTAGAACATAAAATAGAATATTAAAAGTGTACATGTGACCATAATTGATGGTGAAGAAGTGGTTACACTTATTCTTATTAGACTATCCAGTCATATTCGTTATAAAAACAATGAATGGTGAGACATGGATCCCTAGTCTTGGATACATGAAGTATTCCAACAAGGACTTGGGTGATTAGTGACTCTAACTAGTAATCCATGAAACTATTCCTAATTTTTCAATAAAACCAACCAAAACACACAATTCACATTCTACTATGTATATTGTACCATGAATACTATTGATGGAGTTTCTATAATATAAATTGTATCATGTCGTGTGGATTATCAATTCCCAAAACACATGAACCTATTGAGATATTAGGCTAGTTGGAGTGGACCATCTATCCTCTATCTATCGAGTGAAATCAAACCCAAAATAAACCATAGTGGTTCATCCAAACATTCCACAATGCAGTTAGATTGTGTATACTCATGAAAGGTTCGTGGGTGACCTTGTAATGGATTCCTTGTAATACGACCCCTTGAGAGTCACCTGATTTATCTCACTGACCCATATAGTCACAATTAGATGAGTGATGAGCCCATTGGTTTCCTGGTTTATTGATCCTCCCACTACCAATAAATCTTGTTTCACATCGAAAACAATTCATTGATATTATTTCTATGATAATAGTGTTTTTATATTCATTCACCTATAGCTTCATGTATGAAAATAACTCCAATGAATTATCTCACAATCGAAAACAATAGAAGAATTAGTGATAATGACATAGGCTGAAGGAGTCCCCTTAATCATAAAATATCTTGAATATAAATACTCCCATAATATTGAAAATCCTTGTTCTCATTGGTTGGGTCATAGCCCATATCATGTGAAGGAGTAATAGAAAATATTAGGAAGATGAATCCTAGGGGATGACAAGACCATTGGCTAGTAAACCAACTTTCACCTAATATATTCATTTACATAATCTTGCTAATCATACACTAACATTATACCCTTTTTACCTAGGAAAATCAAATAATCCCAAATCATGTTCTGACCACATGGATTGAGTAGTATTGGATGTACGAATATAAATCCAGTCAGCATTAGGAGATATAGGCCCTGAGGGATTAGATTTTGAGTTTTCTATCTTATTTTTCATATATGAGTATTCCGCCTTTGAAACTGAGTCACTTACTAATTATGGTGATCATAAGGCCACTAACACTATGACCTCGGTTCCTAAGATGAAAGATGATGTAGAAAATGAGTAGGATGATGTGGTACCTATCAACCTAAGAATAAAATAAATACTTCACCCACATAAAGTCTCAACCATTGTCTACACCTCAGGATTTATGAAGTGATAAGGAACAAAAGCATCAAGACGAACAAGAAAAATCTATATTAAAAAAATCTCATGAATATCTGGAATTATGTGTAATTAAATTTTATCCCCATGAATAATTCATATGAAATCATACAAAATCATAGAATAATTTGCATAAATCCTAAAATCCACTAACATCATCCATGTACAGACTCCTCTAAAATCATGGATTTGGATAGAGATTATGTGAAGGACCGAAATTCTAAACCTAAATAAAATGAAAATATATTCTATTGATTTTATAGTTCATATTCCTAGTCTTACCCAAGCTCTGATGGTTGGAATTTGGTAACCAATTGAGAAGTAAAACCCCTGGAGAGTCAAAATAGGGTTACCAAACAAAAGGTCATGATCTTTTGACATCATCTATGTGATCACGTAGCAATCAGTTCCAAATATCATGCTAAAATAATGGTGGAGAAACTTATTCACAACTGATGGAGTGTTATCTCTTTGGAAAGGTTGATTTTACATTGAACTCCTCATTCAAATTAAAAATGAAGAGTTATTACAATCAAACAAGTAAAAGTTTACATTGAATACATAGACATATTCTAACCACTCAGAGGAAGGTTCTATCCCCAAAGAATGGAACAAGAGGAAATATATTTTTTCCATGTAGTTTCCCTTGTCTTGGACAAATGAGTCTTTTGTGATAATATTAAATGCTACCTTTAAGTAGTCACAGTCACCTAATATTGTGTCCAATTTTCTTGATTTCCAAAAATACTAATTATTTTGACTAATGGAGGAATATAAATCTGATGAAAATTATACTTCTATTCCTTTCTCAACTATGTATTGATATTCAAGATTAGATCCATTTATCGATACCTGTGTTTCCACATAATCCTTGTCCATGATTCAGCTTGATATTTCTCTTCATTATTCAATTTTTGATATCATTCAACATTACCATAAAAGGATCTTTTCTAACAAATACGCATTGGGATTATTGTATAACATATTTTTATATAGCATAAGAGCATACTAGAATGAAAAATATCTTCTCTCAATATTTCATGGAAATTTTCTATGATAGTGTAATTTTCATTGTTAATGGGAAAGGATATTACATTTCTCATAAGTATGTTGGCCTCAAAGGTTCAATTCAGCGGTGATTTCGAGGGAAGGATTCATTCATCAATACACTTCTAATAGTTTGATTTTTACTCCCAATTTATAATATATAGATAATGTAGGATCACATTGGATAACTTTTCCATGAAATTAACCGATTTCATGCCTTTGGATCCATCCAACAGAAGAAGAGGAATCTGACTAAATGGAAATGAATTTATTTATTAGATAATAGATATTTATCACACCAGGATATCAAAGGGGTAGGAGTAGATGTAAAGGTTAATGTACCATCTAGAAGAACATTTTCAAGTAGAAGAAAAGGTTGATGAGTCATCAATATGTTCAAAGTAAAAGATTTGGGAAAAGGATCAGTCACATACATCCTCTGTGAAAATATACTATCAATATTATATTTAGTGTGAAGTCACATGTCAAACATAGGAGTCATGATAAAAACAAGGACATGTTCCATGATTGATCATTTTCTATGCCTCTACTACTATATCAGGTGATTATGTCTCACATTTATCTACATCATTCCATTACCCTCCTCGTTACCTACTCATAAGAGACAATATTTTTCATATTATGAATTTTTTTCATTATGTCCACTAAGATAATGATAACTGGCACAAATTGTAACACCCCTACCCTATTTACCCAGAGTCGGTGCATTATTACATAACATTGGCATGATCACAAGAAAGATCAAATCTCGAAAGACCGGTTGATTTAGTAGCCTTGGAAACACTATATATATTCATAAGTTTTATATTACATTATAAAATGAAAAACTACTACAAAAACATAATGTCTCCAGAGTCCACACTATTATCCCCTCATAATATCCATCCAGGTCATTCAAAACTTACTTCTTCACACCCTGGGAAAAATAAAACATAGAAAAGGGGTGAGCTCAAATGCCCAGTAAAGATAAAAATGTAGAGGAACATTCAAAAATAAGCATAAAAATTTAAGGCAATGCATTACAAAAACAAAAGCCTTTTAAACTTGAACTTCAACATAGTATGGAAAAGTAAAATTAAATAATGCCATTTACTTGTTCACATGGATATTCTACTAATCGAATAATCACATGCAATATCAATAACCACTTTCATAATGTTGGAATGCATAATGCCAGACTATCATAACCACATAGCCAAGGCCTCGTGCCAAGACTACAAATAAGATTTTTCCAAGGCCTTGTGACAAGACACTAGTTTGTCTCATTAGACCTACCGATGCATCGAGGAGCTATAGTGGGCTCCACCCGTCACATATTAAGTCCAATGCATTCCCATATGAAAAGGTTTAAACATAACATAAACATTCGTATTAAAACTAGCATACGAAATGTCAATACTTTCACCATAAACCATGAATGGTATAAAAATAGCACGTCCATTGTCAAACATATCACAAAACCTTTAATACAACATAGAAGTTTTGTATCATAATAAATAAACTTCACATAAGCGTAAAATCCAACAAAGGATGTTGACATACATGAAATCAATACTCTTTTTAGAGAAATATCTCTTTCTATTTTTGATATCACTTAAGAGTCATATATTTATAAAATAAAACATTTTCTTTGAAAATATTCTTATAAGCTTGTAAGGGAAGCTTCGACGATTTTATAATGGCGGAAAATAGTCGCACCCACCGTATAAGTTAAAAAAACATTCTTACCTTAATTTTGTCGAAAAGGTTAAAAAGCACCTTGTTTGGAAAATGACGGAATGATTCCTTTATAAACCTCATATAAAAAGTCAAACAAGGGTATAAATGACTTTAACCCATATTCTTGTGAATAGTAAAAATGTTTTGAAATACATTTTTAAGAAACATGGATGTGGATGATAAAGATATCCCAGTAGATTATTACGTATAAACAACCTAGGATAATGAAGAGATTGTGAAATAACCCTTAACTTGTACTTTTCCTTGGTTGGGGTAGGTTAACCTACTGTATAATGTGAATTAATTGTTATTAAATTATACAAGAATCATATATAATAATATGATATCATATATTATCTTTTAACATTGATTTGTTAATGATATCTTTGAATTATCGTCGTTTCGGGTGTTAACTTACTCGTTTTCTTTTATATGTTTTGTTACATAAGCCATGTTTATCAACGATAGGTTGTATATTTTTCATATAAATAATTATATCAAGTCCTTAAACATCATTTTTAAATCATAAAATGATAATTATACTTGAATGGATACGATGGAGAATGAATCTCATCGCGTTCATGGAGACGGTAGTCCGTACGTACGCACGAGCGACAATATCATTCTTTTGATATTAAAATAATATATAAATGGATGGTATATCATATATAGAGAATCATTAACATGTTATATTTATTATTTACATGAGTTACACATCATTATTATACCCATCCAAATAATAATATATTGAATAACAATTACACCACGACGTGGAGACGGTAAGCTGTACGTACGAACGTATGGTGACATGCTATTAAAAGGGTGGATAAAATACTGAATATGGTTGTAAAATATTTATAATAACATCACAGTATATATAAGATATTGGAGTTATTATTTTAGAATGGTAATAACAAAGAAAGAAGAAGTGGAAGAAGAAAGGAACGTGGAAAAGGGTGGTGAAATCATTACCTCTTCTTCGGTTTCTTCCTTTTGATTTGATCAAAAGGGATCCTTAGGTTGGATTTATGATCTAAATAAGGCCTCTAGTTTGTATTTAGGGAAGTTGGGAGAGTATTTGGGAAGAGTTTGGCCGATCCAAAATGATTTGACGGTGTGAAGAAATGAGAAGGGGGAGTGCACTTTTATAAGAGCGGTGAGGGGCACCTTTGGAAAAGCTAGAAATATTAATTTATAATAAATTCATATTAGGTTTTTAATGGCACAAAAGTTGATTATTTAAATTTTAAGGTGGGTATGGGTCTAAAAAAACACAACCAATATAATTTAGAAAGGTTTGGGTACTTATATTAACCTTATCTTTAAGTATTAACTCTAAGTTAATTAGTTTCACTTTTACAATGTCTCTTTGTATTTTTATATAATATGATTAATAAACATACTATATACGTCCAAGAGACCCCCAAGTGGTACATTAATGAAAAATCTATCATGATATAAGTCTCTTGGAAGAACCTTAGATTTTTATGAATTTAATATCAAATTAAAATACAATATCTGTTTTAAGAACTCTTTTATGTCAATTTTGACACTATTCAATAGTTGATTTTTGTGAAACTCATAACAGATTTATTACTTCGAAAAAAGTCAATTAAATCAATACTAATATATAATATTATCATAGAAAATTAGTTTAATTCATTAAAAGTTTCATATTATATTTATTTGGGTATTTATAATATCAATTATTTCAATTTTTCACTATTATAGTAATTACTTCATCATCATTGTGTCATAAATAAATTAAATTATGTAATGTCTAAAAATTATAAATAAAATATAATTATGTATAAAATATTTTTATCTTTTTATGTAATATTTATAATCTAAAATCCAACATATATAACCCTATGTAAAAATTGTTTTTCTAAAAGATATATTCTTGTGTCATTTTTGTATTCATTTTAACTTAATTAAAATAAAGTGTCCATATCACCTACAAGTGGCACCATGGGGTCCCAAAATCGACCCAAATATGCCTATGGTCAAATATTTATCAACCAATAAGTCAAGGACACGTTTTAGGGTAATTTAGTATTATTATAATACTATTTTTTAACCCTTATTAACCAGATTTACCCTTAACCATGGTAAATAAAATATTTACCGCAGTAATTATTCATAATGTCTAAAAAAAAGTTACCTATTTACACAATTTGAACATCCTGATTCCAAATATGGAATCCATTTTTCTAAATTCAAAACACAGAAGTGGCAGAAATTAATTTAAAATTAATTCCTGTTGTTAAAACAAAAAACGTGTTTTTAAGAGATAATAACTATCAAAAGATTGACACTTGTTTATGTCTGGTTTAAATGTGAAATTATGTCAAATGACCCAAATTGTATTAAAAAGTAAAAATATATTCTAAATATACTTTAAAACCACTGAAATTCATAATTTATCCCTATTAATTATTTTGATTAAAAAAGTTGTTTTTAATTTAAATTTAGTAATTTTCACTATTAATCAAAATATGAAAGTTATCCAAAAAGTAAAAAAATTTCTTCATATGATAAATTCGATATTCCGAATCCAAAAATGAAGTCCATTTTGAAATATAAAATATATATAATTTCAAAAGGTAGGTATTACTATTCAGAACGGCTAGTTTGATTGGTTATGGTGTGTTAGAACTCAGTGTTGCGTACAACACACGCTATCACATTATTCAAAGAGAAGCGTACCGTAGAAGCTTGGGGTGTTACATTCTCCCCTCCTTAAAATAATTTCATCCTCGAAATTTCTAGAATACTTATCACATGAAAAGACTCGGGTGGTTCTTCATCATATGTTCCTCGGGTTCCCACATTGCCTCTTCCATCTTATGGTTTCTCCACAAAACTTTTACCAGACGCGTCGTCCGGTTTCTCAGTACATGTTCTCTTGTATCTAGAATCCTGACGGGCTCTTCGCAATAAGACAGATTGGGTTCCAGTTCTAATTCTTCATATGTGAGTACATGCGTTGGGTCAGGCATGTATTTCCTCAACAGAGATACGTGGAACACATCGTGAACATTGGAGAGACTTGGCGGCATTGCCAATCGGTAAGCTACAACCCCAATTCGTTCTAGAATTTCGACGGGTCCGATGTACCTTGGACTCAATTTAGCTTTCTTACCAAAACATATGAATCCCATCCATGGAGATACCTTCAGAAAAACATGATCACCGACTTGAAATCCCAAATCCTTCCTTCGATTATCGTCATAGCTCTTCTGCCTACTTTGCGCTGCTTTGATGTGATTTTGGATTAACTTCACTTTTTCCACCATTTCCTCCACTAGTTCTGGGCCTACAAGTTTTCTTTCACCAACGTCATCCCAACAGGTTGGTGTACGACATCTCTTTCCGTATAACGCTTCATATGGTTCCATCTGAATACTCGAATGGAAGCTATTGTTATAGGAAAATTCTACCAGAGGTAAATATTGATCTCACAAACCCTGAAAGTCATGTGAGCAAGATCTCAACATGTCTTCTAAGGTCTGAATAGTCCGTTCTAATTGTCCGTCTGTCTGAGGGTGGTAAGCAGTGCTCAAATGAAGTTTAGTATCCAGGGATTTATGAAGACTTTTCCAGAATCTTGAAGTAAAATGGGGATCACGATCAGAAACAATTGATAGGGGTACTCCATGAAGTCTCACAACTTCATTAATATAAAGTATTTCTAGACGTTCTAGGGGTAGATCTTCTCTTATAGCAAGAAAATGTGCTGAATTGGTAAGAAGATCAACAATAACCCATATTTCATCGTTCCTTCTAGGAGTCTTTGGTATCCCCATGACAAAGTCCATCGTAATATTGTCCCATTTCCACTCCGGTATGGGAAGAGGTTGCATGACTCCTCCAGGTTGTTGCCTTCCAGCTTTAACTTGCTGACAAAGCATACATCTTGACACAAAATCAGCAATCTCCCTCTTCATGTTGTCCCACAAAAAATGTTCCTTCAAATCTCTATAAATTTTGGTGCTCCCAGGGTGTATAGAGAAATTGGAACTATGAGCATCATCCAGCAATTCCCTTTTTAGATCAGGTAAATAGGGAACACAAAGTCTCTTCCCAAATTTCAAAATTCCATCTTTATACACAATGTCTCTCAATCTCCCATCATTCACAGCTTTAATCTTCTTTTGAAATTCTTCATCATCAGTTTGAGAACTCTTAATCCTTTCTAGAAAAGATGGTTTGGCAACCATTTGAAAAATAATTGACGTTTCGCCTTCCTTGGTTATTCCCATGTCCATCTTCACTAGATCCATGAAAATTGGATCCCTTTCAATTCTCATATTGTTCAAAACTCCATGGTCTTTTCTGCTCAAAGCATCTGCCACCTTGTTTGCCTTCCCTGGGTGGTAGTGTATCGTACAATCATAATCCTTGAGTAATTCAAGCCATCTCCTTTGCCTCATGTTGAGTTCTTTTTGTGAGAAGATATACTTCAAACTCTTGGGATCAGTATAAATCTCACATTTTTCACCATAGAGGTAGTGCCTCCATATCTTCAAAGCAAAGATCACAGCTGCTAACTCGAGATCATGAGTAGGATAGTTTTGTTCATTAATTTTCAACTGTCGTGATGCATAGGCAATAACTCTATCATTCTCCATAAGGACACAACCAAGTCCTTTCTTTGATGCATCACTATAAATAAAGAACCCATCATTCCCCGATGGTAGAGTAAATATAGGAGCATTGACTAATCTTCTCTTCAGTTCATCGAAAAATTCTTCACACTCTTTTGTCCAAACAAATTTAACCCCTTTACATGTGAGCTTCGTTAATGGGTTAGCCAATCGGGCAAAATTCTGGATGAAACGTCGATAATAACCAGCCAAACCAATAAAACTGCGTACCTCAGTTATACTCGTAGGTACTGGCCATTCTTGGATTTCCTTGGTCTTAGAAGGATCAACAGAGATTCCATCTTTAGAGACAATATCGCCAAGAAAAGAAATCTCCTGAAGCCAGAATTCACACTTGCTAAACTTCCCATATAATTCATGCCTCCTCATAGTCTTCAAGATAAAGTGCAAGTGATTTTCATGATCTTCGTAGGTTTTGGAGTATACCAAGATATCATCAATAAATACCACCACAAATTCATCAAGATACTCCTTGAAAACTCTATTCATCAGATCCATGAATACAGAGGGTTCATTAGTCAATCCAAAAGGCATTACAATAAACTCATAATGCCCGTACCTGGTTCGAATTGTTGTCTTCGGAATTTCTTCCTTCTTTACACACAACTGATGGTATCCAGATCAAAGGTCAATCTTTGAAAAGTATTTATCTCCATGCAGTTGGTCAAATAAATCATCAATACGAGGTAGGCATACTTGTTCTTTATCATTATAGCATTGATCTACCTGTAGTCGATACATAACCTCATAGATCCATCTTTTTCTTAACAAAAAGA
The DNA here is from genome assembly GCA_963277665.1 of Viscum album. Lineage (NCBI taxonomy): Eukaryota > Viridiplantae > Streptophyta > Magnoliopsida > Santalales > Viscaceae > Viscum > Viscum album. Next base: position 1,084,492,749 of record OY728156.1, read on the forward strand.
ACAGGGGCTCCCCATGGAGAAACACTAGGGTGAATAAATCCTTTATTACTCAATTCCTCTAGTTGTTTATTTAGTTCAACTAACTCTACAGTGGCCATTCTATAAGGGGTCTTCGATATAGGCCTTGATCCAGGAATTAAATCAATGGAAAACTCAACTTCTCGTTCTGGAGGATGTCCAGGTAAATCTTCCGGAAATACATCTACAAATTCTTTCACAACAGGTACATCCTCTATTTGAACAGTCCTTTCCTCACCCACAGTCATTTCATTATCTTCCTCCCCAATAATTGAATTAAGTTGAGCTACTGGGGGTGGATCTAAATAAGAATTAGGTGGTGATGATTCTGCTCTAAGGATAAGGTGTTCCTTATCATTATCATCAAGAATCGTAACCTCTTTCTTCTTACAATAAATCTTCGCATCATAGTCCGAAAGCCAGTCCATACCGAGGGTTATATCAAACTCAATCATAGGTATGACGATGAGATTAGCAGATAACGAACATTTATGTGCTCTAATGGGGACTGATTCACAAAACTTTGTTGCAATGATACTTCACTTAGGAGTTTTAACTGACAACTCCCTTGTTAAATCAAATTGGAAATACCTAATTTTCTTAGAAAACTGGGAAGATATGAAACAATGTGATGATCCAGAATCAAATAATGCATTTTCTAAACTTGAGGAAACCATTAAATTACCTTCCACCACGTCTTTCGGAGCTTCTACCTCAGGAGTAGTGATAGCATAAGCTTGGCCTTGATCCCTTGGCCTTTTCTGAGATAAGTTCTCCTGACGCTTAGGACATTCATTTGCATAATGCCCCATCTCTGTGCAATTGTAGCACTGAACGTTGGTATCTTCCTTCTTCCCCTTACAATCACGAGCTTGGTGGCCTTTTTCACCACACTTGTAACAGACTCCCATTCCCTTCAAGCAAGTAACCGGATGTTTCGTCCCGCATTTACCACAAGATGGATATTCAACCTTTCCCTTCTTCCCCTTATTTCCATTCCCAGATAGATCAGCAGGTCTCTTCTTCTCTTTCTTTGCTTTAAAGTCATAAGACTTAGAGAATTCCTTTTCAGTCTTGATAGCACATGAGACAATGTCTTCGTACGATGAAAAGGATTGTGAGACTAATGCTCGACGGAGAAATGGTTTTAACCCATCAAAGAAACGATCAATCTTACTTCCTGGGTTACGTATATAATCTCCAGAATACCTTGCTAACCTTGTAATGTTATCCTCATACTTTGTGACATTCTCATCCTCCTTCTGTCTCAGACTCAGAAATTTCCTTTCCATATCTTCTCGATGGTCGCGAGGAATGTATTTTTCTAAAAATAGATCTTTGAACTCCCTCCATTCCATATTTGATACTTCATCATCTTCCTTCATGTTTTGAATCAATGACCACCATTGATCAGCATCTCTAGTGAGGCGGTAAACTGCCATGATAACTTTTTCCCTTTCACTGCTCCCCAAAGCCAGAAATATTTTCTCTAGGGAATTTATCCATTGCTCAGCTACTAAGGGATTTGTACTCCCGTTGAATTTTGGTGGTTGTTTCCTCATTAATCGATCTAACATTGATCATCCATGCTGTGGATCAGGATGCTCCATATGAGTAAGGTTATTATTCATAACCTGAGTGAGTTGTCCCAGTATGGTGATTAGCTGATCGGCACCAGTTGCATCACCAGCTCCACTATAATTATCTTGAGCAGGAGGGAAATCCCTACATGGAGTGCGTGAATTGATACGGTTTCCATTTCTTCCACTAGGCACCATTTCTAAACAATGTCATAAACTAGATCAGTTTATGAATCAAAATACATAATCCCATACTTATAAAACACTTAACATAAATTGAACTATTTATGGATATAATCAATAATCATAAAAAAAATTCTTTGAGGAAGTATATACTCATAAACCCTTCATAATGATTTGTAAAGAAAATTAGAGTTATCCTAAGCATATCCCCAGGGAGTGTCGTAACCAAGAGTGCAGCAAGGCCCGTTTTCGTGCACCAGTTCCCGTTCGAGTCTAGCTCAAAGCGGTGTTTTCGGGTTTTACCCCTAGGTACATCTGTGCCAGAGCCGCCTCTACCTGCTCGTATCCGGACAGGGATGTATTGCTCGGAAAACTCAGAAAATCTCTACAATACCAAAATTCTAGGAAGTTCTTCTATACTAATCCTCAATGTTCATCTTAGTTCTAAGTGCTCTAATCAGAGTTTATATAAATCTAGCTTCCAATGTTTGTAATAAACTTCCTCTGATACCAACTGTAATGGGGCGACCCTATTTACCCAGAGTCGGTGCATTATTACATAACATTGGCATGATCACAAGAAAGATCAAATCTCGAAAGATAGATTGGTTTAGTATCCTTGGAAACACTAGATATATTCATAAGTTTTACATTACATCATAAAATAAAAAACTACTACAACAACATAATGTCTCCACAGTCCACACTATTATCCCCTCGTAATAACCATGCAGGTCATTCATAACGTACTTCTTCACATCCTGGGAAAAATAAAACATAGAAAAGGGGTGAGCTCAAATTCCCAGTAAGGATAACAATATAGCGGAACATTCAAAAATAAGCATAAACATTTAAGGCAATGCATTACTAAAACAAAAGCGTTTTAAACTTGAACTTCAACATAGTATGGCAAAGTAAAATTAAATAATGCCACTTACTTGTTCACATGGATATTCTACTAATCGAATAATCACATGCAATATCAATAACCACTTTCATAATGTTGGAATGCATAATGCCAGACTATCATAACCACATAGCCAAGGCCTTGTGCCAAGACTACAAATAAGATTTTTCCAAAGCCTTGTGCCAAGATACTAGTTTGTCTCATGAGACCTACCGATGCATCAAGGAGCTATAGCGGGCTCCACCCATCACATATTAAGTCCAATGCATTCCCATATGAAAAGGTTTAAACATAACATAAACATTCGTATTAAAACTAGCATACGAAATGTCAATACTTTCACCATAAACCATGAATGGTATAAAAATAGCACATCCATAGTCAAACATATCACAAAACCTTTAATACAACATAGAAGTTTTTTATCATAATAAATAAACTTCACATAAGCGTAAAATCCCACAAAGGATGTTGACATACATGAAATCAAAACTCTTTTTAGAGAAATATATCTTTCTATTTTTGAAATAATTTAAGAGCCATATATTTATAAAATAAAACATTTTCTTTGAAAATATTCTTATAAGCTTGTAAGGGATGCTTCGACGATTTTATAACGGTGGAAAATAGTCGCACCCGCCGTATAAGTTAAAAAAACATTCTTACCTTAATTTTGTCGAAAAGGTTAAAAAGCACTTTGTTTGGAAAACGACGGAACGATTCCTTTATAAACCTCTTATAAAAAGTAAAACAAGGGTATAAATGACTTTAAACCATATTCTTGTGAATATTAAAAATGTTTTGAAATACATTTTTAAAAAACATGGATGTGGATGATAAAGAGATCCCAGTATATTATTACGTATAAACAACCTCAGATAATGAAGAGATTGTGAAATAACCCTTACCTTGTACTTTTCCTTGGTTAGGGTAGGTTAAACTCCTATATAATGGTGAAATAATTGTTATTAAATTATACACGAATCAAATATATTAATATTATATCATATATGATCTTTTAACATTGATTTGTTAATGATATCTTTGAATTATCGTCGTTTCGGGTGTTAACTTACTCATTTTCTTTTAGATGTTTTGTTAAATAAGCCATGTTTATCATGGATAGGTTGTATATTTTTCATATACAGAATTATATCAAGTCCATAAACATCATTTTTAAATCATCAAATGATAATTATACTTGAATGGATATGATGAAGAATGAATCTCATCGCGTTTGTGGAGACGGTAGTCCGTACGTACGCACGAGCGATAATATCATTATTTTGATATTAAAATAATATATAAATGGATGGTATATCATATATACATAATAATTAACATGCTATATTTATTATTTACATGAGTTACACATCATTATTATACCCATCCAAATAATAATACATTGAATAACAATTACACCACAACGTGGAGACGGTAAGCCGTACGTACACACGTATGGTGACAAGCTATTCAAAGGGTGGATAGAATACTTAATATGGTTGTACCATATTTATAATAACATCATAGTATATATAAGATACTGGAGTTATTATTTTATAATGGTAACAACAAAGAAAGAAGAAGTGGAAGAAGAAATGAACTTGGAAAAGGGTGGTGAAATCATTACCTCTTCTTCGGTTTCTTCCTTTTGATTTGATCAAAAGGGCTCCTTAGGTTGGCTTTCTGATCAAAATAAGGCCTCTAGGTTGTATTTAGGGATGTTGGGAGATTATTTGGGCAGAGTTTGGCCGAATCAAAAGGCTTTTAAGGTGTGAAGAAATGAGAAGGAGGAGTGCCCTTTTATAAGAGGGGTGAGGGGAACCTTTGGAAAAGCTAGAAATATTAATTTATAATAAATTCATATTCGGTTTCTAATGGCTCCAAAGTTGATTATTTAAATATTAAGGTGGGGATGGGTCGAAAACAACTCATCCAATATAATTTAGACAGTTTTGGGCACTTATATTAACCTTATCTTTAAGTATTACCTCTAAGTTAATTAGTTTCACTTTTACAATGTCTCTTTGTATTTTTATATAATATGGTTAATAAACTTACTATATACATCCACGAGACCCCAAAGTGGTCCATTAATGAATAAAATATCATGATATAAGTCTCTTGGCCGAACATTAGATTTTTAGGAATTTAATATCAATTAATAATATAATATTTGTTTTAAGAACTTTTTTATGTCAATTTTGACACTATTCAATAGTTGATTTTTGTAAAACTCATAACAGATTTATTACTTCGAACAAAGTCAAGTAAATCAATACTAATATATCATATTATAATATAGAATTAGTGTAATTCATTAAAAGTTTTATATTATATTTATTTGGGTATTTATAATATCAATTATTTTAATTTTTCACTATTATAGTAATTACTTCATCATCATTGTGTCATAAATAAATTAAATTATGTAAAGTCTAAAAATTATAAATAAAATATCATTATGTATTAAATCTTTTTATATTTCTATGTAATATTTATAATCTAAAATCCAACATATATAACTCTATGTACAAATTGTTTTTCTAAAAGATATATGCTTGGGTCATTTTTTTATTCATTTTAACTTAATTAAAATAAAGTGTCCCTATCACCTACAAGTGGCACCATGGGGTCCAAAAATCGACCCAAAGATTCCTATGGTCTAAAATGTATCAACCAATAAGGCTAAGACACGTTTTAGGGTAATTTAGTATTATTATAATATTAGTTTTTAACCCTTATTAACCAGATTTACCCTTAACCATGGTAAATAAAATATTTACCGCAGTAATTATTCAAAATGTCTAAAAATAAAAGTTACCTATTTACACAATTTGAACATACTGATTCCAAATATGGAATCTATTTTTCTAAATTCAAAACACAGAAGTGGAAGAAATTAATTTAAAATTAATTCCCATTGTTAAACCAAAAAAGCGTGTTTTTAAGAGATAATAACTATCAAAAGATTGATACTTTTTTATGTCTGGTTTAAAGATGAAATTATGTCAAATGACCCACATTGTATTACATAGTAGAAATATATTCTAAATATACTTTAAAACCAATCAATTTTATAATTTATCACAATTAATTATTTTGATTAAAAAAGTTGTTTTTAATTAAAATTTAGTAATATTCACTATTCATCAAAATATGAAAGTTATCCGAAAAGTACCAAAATTTCTCCTTAGGCTAAATTCGATATTACGAATCCAAAAATGAAGTCCATTTTGAAATATTAAATATATATAATTTCAAAAAGTAGGTATTACTATTCATAACGGCTAGTTTGATTGGTTATGGTGTGTTAGAACTCAGTGTTGCGTACAACACACACTATCACATTATTCAAAGAGAAGCGTACCGTAGAAGCTTGGGGTGTCACACCAATCCCTAGATCCATCAGGGACCTTATGTCCTCAACTGGACTCTCAATCCATGTGGGATCAAAGGCTCTAAATATAACATCACTTAATTTGGATGACAGAGGCATTCCATGTGGTAGTAAAACAATGTGAAATAAAGGAAGCTAATAATTGTTTATGTTCCCACTATTTGACTATAATAAGTAATAACAAGTCAACTCCATTTAGATAACTAGTGATGAATTTATCATTTAAAATACCTGGTCGGCCTAATTATTCGGGGAGTGTTTTCATAGATTTTTCCTTTCCCAATACACTTATTGATCCGGTTTCCAACTTACTTAATAATATTTATTGAAATAAATCTCATTATCTCACCGTAATGATGTTCCTAATCATATGAAACTACCCCTGCATGTTTTTTATTGGTCTTTCTACAACTCATTGTCCAGGAAGAGATATGTTCTTGACATTCCTCCACCATCATATTTGAATCACTACACTCAATGATTCTAGTGGCCATTTCATAACTAATTACTACCTATGTATATTTTTTTGATAGATTCCATTAAAACGACTGATTGTAGATGAATCAAAATAAAGAAATAAGGATATATATGAATATAAATTATTATAATATTTATATTTATTTTTCAATGAATATATTATTTGATTCCTTCCATAGAAACTTTCTTATTAGACTTCAAATTTCTATTATCACATAAAATTCCTATAGGAAAAAAAAACTACAGTGTCCATCATGATAGCAATTATTTCTTACATCAATAGATTGTCCTACATATGAGACAAATTACACATTTATTTAGCAGCACCTCTCATGTCACTTACCATTAATCCTATAGCTAGTCACAAGATAAAGGAGATTCTTTAATTGATGAATCATATATGTATCTGATTGGGGAAATGAGAAGTTGGAGTTCTTATGTTTGAAAAATTAATGTCTTGGAGACCTAATGAATTAATTGAACTACAGGCTGACTGACTCCCCCTTGTTTTGATAAAGAATCATTCCCCATGGATATAATTTCACTCTAATGAGATGGGGTCATACATTCATTATAACCATGAATGAAATTGGCATGGAAAATTATAACATGGTTCTTTTTAGTTTATAATAAAATAGTGAGTATGGAATATCATGATTTATTTTTTCATCTCTAAACTACACCAATCACGTGATAAGGGTTAATGTGGATTAGAGCATCAACTAAACTATAACTACATGTATTGATAAGGATCCACTCTTTAAATGAGAGTAAAAAAGATAGCAATTTTATAAATGGGGAAAACAAAGCCTTTTTCATACCAAAACCATTTTTATCTTTTTTCCAATAAGACCAATTGTATTAAGACTAGAGTTAATACCAATGGCTTTTATCTCCCACAAGAATTAAGGGATGATCATACTATAATACTTACAGCTAACTAATTGAAAGATAATAAGTTTTTAATGGAATGTCCTTCATCATGGAAGTGAACAATCATCGAACTATTGTTGGCACCCATCAACAAAGATATAACCTTTATAGAGAAATAAATGAGAGTAGAGTTTAACCCACCTTTGGAAAGGTATTTATTACTTCATATTCATGTAATCTCACTCATCTCATCCTATATCATATTGTTATTGTATCCTGGTTCATTTATTATTATCATAAGTGTGTAGAAAAAAAAAACATTCCATATTTCTATTCATGATGTTATAGAGAGAAAAAAATATATTTATTTTTTCTCCTTTAATGATATTTAACCCAATATTTAACCTCATTGAACGAAATATTGGATTTCAAAATGAAAATTAGGAGAAACCCATAGATTTTTCCATAATCAAAAAGAATAAAGAGATTTTACATTCCTTTTACACCATAGTGTGATGAATTCCTAAATAACATGGCTATTCAACCATATATTTAAGAGTATATTATTCTCGATGAAACAAGTCGATAAAAAATCATTTCATTACTTTTTATCTAGGGTGCGACCTAATAGAATGGCTATCTTGCTTTACATATCTTCTTTTCTTGGTTTGTTGGAATATGAACAGACACATCTTGATTACAGTAAGGATTACTCCTAAATGAAATGATTCCATTATATAAAAGACAACACAATGTAATGGAAGAAAAATCTGATTAGGTGTGTTACCTAGCTAATAGATCCTTCTCTCAGAAATATCTGCATTATACTAGAGATTTTTCATGGTGTGATTAAATACCTTGAATCAAAAGTGGTCATGCAATAGATCATACTATTTATACATTTATGAATCTAAGAATGTTTTATAGAATCCTTGAATGAGTGAAAGAGAATACATGTTTTTGTGTAACAGGTGTTGAATACATAGTCTTATATATAGACGTTATTATTGATGATGAAATAAAAGATAATTGGTTGATAACTTTTTCTAGTCAAATAAAATATAATGTTGGACCTTTTATCTTGTGAGATAGTTCCACGTGGTAAAATATACTCTATGAAAAAAGACCACATCTCCTACTCATGAATCTAGTTCACAATACATATTGTGATGTGATACTCTTTGAAGGGATACTAGTCAATATGATATCAACACATTGTACCTTAGGGCTAGATATACATATTCATTTTTTTAAAGAGTATGTTAATGTGTAAAGTGGACTAGAATTACTATAATATAAATTATTTATCATTATTAGTTTAAAGGTCATTACTTTACACTAATATCCTACTATTAGAGGAGTACTTGTGATCTCAATGAAGTGATTGTTTACAATACATAAAAGGGTTAGCATATTATCATCAATTTCGCTATGTTAGATAAATAAATCCTAGAATTGTTTACTGAATCGACTACCCAGACCCGATAGATAGTACGGCAGACCCATGAAAAAATAATGACTAAATTATAAATGTTAATCTAAATATTTAAGGTATGATCTACGAAAATTGATGGTATAAGTTTCAAAAGAAATGCAGGAGCTTAATTATTTTCTATATCACCATAAATGAAATGTAAATGTAGTTTATTCCCAATTTTGGGGATCTTAATAATTTTATAAGGTGTATTGAATTATCATATATAAATTAAAATACTCTAAACCAAGTCGTCATATCCTATTAGAACAATGCTACAACCTAAAGACTAGTGGTAGACATTACTATCCTGAACTCTTAATGTAATATTTTTTTCCCTCAATTTTATAACATGTTGGGTGTCGAATATTCAATAGTAGCTCCATTTTCAGAGATTATGTTAAGAATTATTTAAATTACTTTAAAACATCCCAAAATGAATGAAAAATAAATCTATTTAAAAATACAATTTATCCTATAAAGGTACCCCCAAAATCACTCATTATGCAAATTGGGAGGGATTCCCTTGCACGACCTCGAACCTATAATTAGTTGTTGTTCTATCTGGTCATTCTTCTCCTACCACCACCTTCATTATACTATTAGAAATAGAATATTTAGATTTTTTAATGACCTTTTAAAATGCCACATTGTAAAGGAGACCCAATTCCATAACTCTAATAAAAAATAAATATTAGATATTGTGCAGTCTACCTAAACTAAAATACTTATATGGAATGATGTGAACAAGGAGTCAGTTAGTCTGTTAGTTAGTCACTCTATTATGAAGTAACTTTTTAATAAGTATAAAAACAAAATTTAAAATATATTAAACAGAAATTCTTATTATGGATAGTTTAGAATGCTTTAATTAAAAGGTTTTAGGTATTTTTTAGCTTCCTCGAGTCTATCATAGGGGATGATGTAGTTTTTTATTTTTAAGAACTATCCCAATTCCATGATATGTTATCTAATGAATGACCACAACAATCCATATATATAGAATAACTAAATTTCATATTACGTGTAATGTCTCCCAGGGTGTATAATTTTTTTTGATTTGTATAAAATTTTTTGGGATGATCAGGTTCCATACCAGAAGAAGGAAATAATCTCATTACTACTAGAGTGAAACCTTCGATACATGATTTATGTGGTTACTATGCCACAAGAATCATAAAATAATGAGTTTCTTTTTAATATATAATTTTCCATTATTTCTCCTACTTACATACAACTTTTCATAGTATGCCGACCATTGTTTCTTTTTTTCATCACTATGTGTGAAATATTAATCTCAATTAAAGATGAGAATGAACTCTTATTGTTCCATAGAGAATCATAGGCCTATTACTGATAAATGATAAAGAAAATTGAGGATTATTACTAATTATATTATATAATGTATAACCAAAATTTAGGTCCATGGAATGAAGCAATTAATATAATGATATATAGGATAGAAGACTTAGAAGAAGCTATATCATCTTTTATATGTACTACTACGATGGGGGAAAGATATGATGTCATGTAAAAAGTTATTTATAGAACTTTTAGAAGTGTAATAAGTCAGAGTCCCTTGTGAAAGAATAATATATATAAGAACGAGAGTGATTTGAGAAATTTACATTTTCATTCTCCGAGGGTTAATCAAGAAAGATAGTTCCTAACGTTTGGGTTTTTGAGTTGGAATCGATGGAAAAGTTAAAGATAAATATGATTCAGACCCATCAATGGTAATTCCTAACAAAATACATAAATTAGCAAGAAAAAATATATTCTTTATGATTCCCATAAACCATCGGTGGCTACCTATACCAGGTAGTGATACCATACCCTTTTTTCAACCTTTTATGATATATAATATTGATTTAGATACTTTTAGAGTGGGAGGATGGTCAAAAGACCCAAATTTCAAGTCATATCCCTACATCATATTGAAAATTTAATCTAGTATAATAATGAAAATTTTATGTATAATGAGTAGTATACCTTAAAGAAGTGTAGTTATGAAAAATTATATGTCCCAAAATCACTTATTTGAGAATATTCTATAATTTTTAAATTTGGTTATTTTCTAAAATTGAGTCATAATATGTGAGAGAAAGTACCATAGGGAAGATTATTTGTATACTAAAAGTTTATCTGAGTTCATAGGCGGAGTTTTGTATCCACATGTTATTTAAGATTAAATTTTTTTCAAACATTCAGAATGAATATTCTATTTTTTTAACTCTGTGTGGTGATCTGATCCTAGATAATCAATCTTGAATTTACCAAACCCTGAATGAAATTAACCATATTAGAGTAGTAGGTTTCAACATAGTTATATTTATTGATAAATATTGACTTGAACAAAGAGAATTAATTGACATAGGTTATTCACCCTCAATCTGATAAATGAAAAAAAATTCTAAAATTACACATATAAACAAGACTCATCACAATTTAAATTTTAGATTGTGAAATTGGTAGGCCTAAATATCTCTAATTTATTTCCCTTAATGGTCATAGATATGATAACAAACATTTGATATTGAGACTAAGGAACACTAGATATTTGATTCACACCTGCAAGTTGAAGGTTATGAGACTAGAAAATGGTTGTGTTAATGATGTAGAGTTGCATCACTCAAGAAAGATGTGTTTTAATGATGGATATAGATAACGTGTATAGGTGAATTAAATTGATAAATTCATGACCATACATTGCTGATTAGGCTCCAAGGATGTCATATAAGGAATGTGATGATATAGATATGTTGAATGTTCTACATTATTAATTTTTTTATGGCCTTACTATGCTTAGGATTTAAGTGTTGTATTCAATAATAGATAGTTGAAAGAGATGAATGAATGAGGGAAATTCTAAAGGAAATCAATTCATGTAATGATAAGGATTTGAAGCAAAAACTCTAGGATATTGATATAGAGGCATGTACCCAATGAACTATTTTGTACATGACCTGTGACTTTGGTAACATGGTTCACTAAAAATGATAGATTAGTGTGATATACGGGGTTACTCTACATAGTTATATCAGTGTTGTTATTCAAATTTTCAATGTAGATCATTATATTTAGATTTTAATTTGTAAATAAACAAAATTAAACTCTTGTTGTCCACTATTCATACAAAAAAAGTACTCAATTAATATTTCTTATGTAAGGTTCTTAAGATCATCTAGCATTATATTTTTTATTTTATAACACTCCATGAGTATGGAGTGTTTGAATAAAGTGGGTTGTTCTGGAGCAGAATTATTATTATATTGATCAATTGAATTTGAATATGATTCAACCAAAACAAGAAAATAATATGAATTTTTATTCAAATTTATTATTTTCTTTTCATTCCTCTTTTATTTTATTTTATTTTCAATAGTATTATGTTTATAAATTGTTTTTTTTTCTTATCTGTACTTTTTGGTATGTACTACAAATTGGGGTATCTTATTATGACTGAATAATTATATTTATTGGCACAATTATATCCCTCCACATTGGGAGGATGGTATGGTTTCAGTTTACTACTAGGTGATTCTTCATTTTTAATGATTTTTTATTCAAATGGAAATGAAAAAGATGATCATCAAGGTTCTTCAACACCATAAATAGATTATCCCTGAGATTATACCAAATAATTTGACAATATTTCATATGTTAAAAGGATCAATACCTTGATTTTAACAATCAAAATTACTTAAAAAGTCAAGAAAGAATTATTTTTCACATGAAAATTTTTCATTCATAAAATATAAAAAATAATGTTATAAGAAGTGGAGTTGACATTTATTTGACCAATTTGATGGAACTCTAAAATCCCAAATATTGAAATTGAAAAATATCTCATATTATAGGAGTTTTGACTACACATGGGTCATTTTGTCTGTATATTAATACAATATTAGAAGAAATAAGATATCAGGGGATTTCACATTCATTTGATGTGGGGACAAAAAATCATTAAATGAATAAAATGATACAAAAAAAGTGATGAAATAAAACTATAATTGAAAAAAATGAATCCATATCTTGAAAGACATCAGGATGTCAAATTTTTATATGATTAGAATTTAATCACACATTATTAATTCCACAAAAATCCACTAAATATTATTTACATTGATGTTTCCAAATGGAAACTGTAGTTCTTATATCATTAATGTTTTATTCTAAAAAACAATGGTTCCAATATAATCATTGGTAGAGTTTAGAGTGGAAAAAACCATCACAACAATGGATTATTTTACTCCTACTAGCACTACCTATGATCTTCCTACTTGGACACTCCTAGCCTAATGTTTTATATCCAATTATTACATCCATGGTCAAGGATATGTTTAGTATTATTTTAATTATGTTTTATAAGGTTTCCTTCAATAAGGTTTCTAAGATGGGGATTGATGGAAAATTCTCAAAAGAGTTGAGGAAATGATTCTTATCCATCAGATCTAATTCCATTCTTTGAGGAACCGTATCTAACAGCTCACTAAACTATCTACTAATTGATCTTTTGTCCCTCAATTACTTTAAACTAGATTTATAATGTTCTATTATTTGTATTATTGATATATATTTCTTTTTGTTTTCATGATACCCTCACCTCCATCATAACATTAGTACCAAGGACTGTTAAAAAGGGAATTAAATGGGAAATTACTAATTTATATTTTACAAATTAGCTAGGTCTGCGGTGTAAATCCATATACAAATTTTGGGTAATATATTTAGACATACCATGGGAATATAAACTACTGATCCAATTTATGAACATATATAGATACTACCGTGTGATCAATAAATTAGAGAAATGTTTGATATTAGGGTAGATTCCATTCCATCATCTTCTATTTCTTAATAAATTAATTCTAAAAGTGGAATTATTTTATGAGAAACAAATTTAATGTCAAAAAAATAATGAAACCTAGCTTGATAAATATGTTTATTTATTTTTCCCATCATTCTTTTTCATCCTCAAACATGGTAAATAAAATATTTTTCCATAGGAGACTGGTAAAAACACATATTATGTTGGGGAACTTGATAGTCGACACTATGAATAGAGGATGCATGTATGAGGAACTTATATTATCTCTTCAATTGGGATCTCTTATAAATTGGATTATTTATATAATATAATAGTGAAGAAATTGAATTCCAAGAAACATGAGAATGAAAAATATCTCTAAAATTCTCACCGACCATGAATAATTTTCTTTTTTGGATAGGTTTCTTACTTTTTGAAGGTAGGAAATAAAAAATCACTCATCAACCCAATGATCGGATCAGTTTATATCTTTTTTACCAAATCGTAGATAACTCTTCTCCTAAAAACATTGGTTTGAAAGGTTTCCTAATTTTTTAAAATATACATAGGTAACTATACTCATATACACAAACATAGGATGAAAATATGGGGTTTACTCAAAATGGTTGAATATGAAATCCAACATGATAAAGTTTATCATATTAAAATTACTACAAATCCCCAAGTCCTTTTTAGCCAAATTATTATGGGTTGTTGGGAATAAATTAGTTGGTGAGAGAATTATTGTTTCGTGTCATTTTTTTGAGAGGTGGGAGGAATTCACAAATCTATCTAGAACATGATGACTAAATGAAAATACGATACCATAGTAGATGGAGTGATCTATGAGTATGAAAACTAAAATCCCATGTTTTCATGTGATGAAAATGGAACCCCTCCCTCTGAAAAAATAGACTTTGAAAATTTTGTCTATGAGTTACCTAATGACAATGCCGACATAGGAAAAAAAATTAGATATAGGGCATATTAAATGATGTTCTATCTACGAATCGATGACTATTTCAACTCAAATATCATCAGACCAATTTCTTTCATTTTCATCGAGAAAAACCATCTTCAAAGGAAAAAAGAGAAAGGATACTTCTAATCGATCAAACACCCAGTACAAGAGGATAGTGGGAAGGGAAAGTGAATAAGTACTAGAATCTTTTCTACTTAAAATACAAACTATCTATGAATAATGATGGATGAATGATATGAGATCCTTTTGGAATTCATAAAGTATTTTCTAATTTATTTGAAAGAAAAGGTTTTTCATATATATAGGAGTGAGTGGAGGTTATTTGAATCAATTTTCTATGATATATATAATTGTCACTCTAATCCTAATTTATTATGAATTGAGAATATGATAATTGATAGGTGGGTTTGGGGGAATAGAATGAAAAATGTTCCACCAGTCATTGGAGTTGTAGGATGACTATCATTGAATGGATAGTATTTGTATTATAGTAACCTTATCTTATGGACTGGAGGATGCATCACCCCAATGTCCGCTCAGGTTAAATGGATGACTCGATATCTCTTGAACATAACCATTAAAACCTCATCAGACCATCGACCATGGTACTTTCTATTTAGAACCCTGAAGTGCATGATACCAAGACCTCAATATCAATCCCATGAATTGATTGGTTTGTTGGGATTTCCTCCATGTTGGGGATTATTATATATGTATGGCTTTCCCTACACCCCCACATTTCATTTTTTGGATTTCCTATTCCATGACCAAGAAACTACTATAAGATTATCTTTATTAGAAGGCTTTCTTGATTTGAATGGGGGATTGAGTTGATGATGGAATGTGAAGGGGGTTTTCAAAACTAATAAATTAGATGATGACATTATAAACCAACTTGAAAGAACATTTTTTGGATAGATCATGAAATGGAAATGACCATGGTACACCAATCAATGAAATTACATCCTCTTTACAACCCCTTGAATCACTTCATTTCTTTCCCTTGGCCATTCCAATATATATTACATTTTTTCCAGTGGAAGGGAAAAAAATCAAGTGAAAGCCACAACTATGAAAATCCAATCTACTCCAATTGGAAATTTAGTTGTCAAATACTAGTAATGACCATGTACTCTCTATTGTAGGACACCTCATGTAACAAATGGTAACATGAATTATTCCTTTTCCTCCCATGCACTCTCTGCCCTTGTCAGTAATCATCGTTTCCTTCACAGGGATAACTAATTCAGGTATCCTAGGTCCCTAGAGCCCAGGAAAAACAAGTTATGACTACAAAATCACAAGTTACTAAATACAATACTTCATGTATCCATGGGTACTAATCATTATCCATGACTCTGGGAAAAGATTATGAAACTCATAAACATGGTTAGATGTTGACCTCATATTCCTAGAACATTCAATTTTGGTATAACTAAGGTTAATGCATAACTTTTCATTATCATCTAAACACTATATATATGCACATCCCTTTACTCTATACTGACAGGGAATATGAACTACTTTATAATGAAGTGATTTGTTTGTATACAAAGAGTTATGGTGGCATGCATTGAATGTATCCAATCCCATGGTGCTGGGAGTGTTTTTTGACTTTTGATATTTCCCCAAGAGTGGAGCTTGGGTAAATTTATCTTTCCATAATAGTATATCATATAATTATTTTGTTTTTCTCATTAGGGATAATGTGATAACCATTCTAATGAGTTCCACCATCCCCAATTTTGGTAAAAAAGTGTGTTCTTATCACCTCATCTTATTGTTACTCTTCTTTTTGCTATGAACCTAATTTTAGGTATTATATGTCATTTATTACGAAACATATTTCTCACTCACATACAGATCATGGAAATTAGGGAACCCCTCACATATTCTACACCTTTAAATTCAGTTTATTTTTTCTCTTCAAACATAGTTCATGTGGATTTTATCCCTTTTAGATATATATATACATCTAAATCTAAGTGATCATCTTATATGGAATTCAACAATTTTAAAAAAATTGATTGAGTTTTTTGGGGAATTCATTCATCCTTTTTGACTACCAATAATTCATGGTGTGACTACTTCAAGATTAGTTGGGTAAAGACCCTCAATAATATTTTAATAGTTTAATATTTTACTCTAAAATCTTGATATGATCCTAGGGTCTTGATCCCTGATAATACTATTCTGAATGCCCCATTCACTACCTATTTGAAAGAAAATGTTGATGTCACATCAGAAGAATAGTATCACGACTCTGTAATAAACGTAACCAATTTGGAAACTGATATAGAGTCCCTAATATAAAATCATTGACTTCACCCATGATGAGACACATGAGAAATCCTAAATAAACACAATCACATGGACTACATTGTACTGTTAAGGGTTCAAATAACCCTTCTAGATATTCTCTATCAACATATCCTATTAGAAGACAAGAAATGTTTTCACATAATCTTGTAATTATTCATTCATTTTAGGAAAATTAGAACCCATATTTAAAAACTCTTAGGTACACTCCCACACTTCCTATAATGTATCATGTATTTCCTGCAACAACATTCTCCTATAATTTTGTAAAAATCCTTGGCCCATTGTAGCTAATATTTCACCGAGATATGTCTTGTCTTCCATTCATCTATAATATTAATAATATGAAAATATTTTTTAAAGATACACTCCTAGATCTAGGAATCAACCTTAGACATTGATATTTTAATTCATCGCATCAATTCTCCTACATCTCAATGAATCAGGGATGTTCTTTAATATTTCAACAATATAATCTATTTTCCATAGCCATAATTATGAAATTCCAAGGGTTGGATATCTAGTTCCCCAAAATAATATATCAATTTTCCCATTCCCCAATTGAATGCATTTTCATTTTCCAAGGATGAGGAAGCAATATAGTGATAAAAAAGTAAACATTACTGAACTCCCACCCAGATATTAGGGTTAGGTGAGGTTATATGACACCATTTTCCATTGTTCCTACATGAATCATTATGTTTAGTAATTATTATGAGTTTAGAAATAAATAATTGAGATGTTGGTTTGGGGCTATGTAATGGATGGTGTTAACTAGTCAATGGAGTTGTAGCTAGTAGAATGAGGGGAGGTTAATTTTACACGAGGTTAGGTGAGGTTATGTGACACCAATAGTAGTTTTTCTCGTACCCTCATAATTTTTCTCATATATACTATATAGCATGGTGTAGTGATACCAATTAGTATTTTCCTTCCCTTACTTATCTTCAATTTTCATGGTGTTTTATTGATTAGAATGATCCTTCCCATTTGCACCTAGAAGGGTGTTACTCTGAAAGAAAATGAATGTGGTTGATTTGATTTTCACTGAGACAAAATATTCACGGATGCACACTTATCACTACCATTCTACTGTCACGTGTCTACATTATTTTCCAATGTCGATGTTTTCATTGGGTTACTCAAGGTCTAGTTATTCATATTTTTCATCTTCATTGGGTTATATTTTGTTTACATCTATCAATCAAAAGGGGTTTATATTTTTTTACATTGAGTTCATTATGTCTAGTATGGTCCCCTTTTACTCATTCACTCAGAGAGGACTAGTAAGATTTTTGACTTCATATCATCTTTTAGTAAAATTAAATGATAATAAAAATATCTCAACATCCATGACATGGCTAAGCCCAAATATGATTTGGCTAAAAAGTTAATTTATTATTAATAGTTGGTTCAAAAAGAGATAATTGATCTTATTTTCTTTCTTATTCAGCTCTTTTTGATGTGGTTAGTTAAAATTCTTATGATTCTTGTTAATTACTAGAACCAAGACGGATTACAATAATAAATCTAGGAATATTATTAAACATATAGAGACAAGGAATGCAATATAATTCTCGGTGAAGTATTATCATCATTAGGAGAAGGATTTGTACAAAATATCAATATAATTATAATGAAATAATGAAATTATAGTTTATGGGAAGAGGTGGAAGTGTACCCTTCTATTGTTAAAGAGGGTGTCTAATTGGACTCAAATGAATGAATGATTTCTTGATTATGTGTGCACATGGATTGTTTTTCACAAATATAAGGTCAATACAGAAAAGACTATAGTGGTAATAGAACCATTACATATACCAAGTAGTCCCTAGGAGAATGATACATTGGAATTTCTCATGGGTCTCTAGGTGACAATGATTGTGCTTTTATCATGGAGATTGTAAATCGATTTTCAATATGGGGAGTGTTTATTGAAATGCCATGATATTTTTCAACTAATGTTACCGCTACATTTTTTTATCAAACATGTAGTGAATGGGTTGTTATAATGAGTCTTATCTATGATAGGAACCCTAAGTTCACAAGATGATTTTGGAGTTAACAATTTAAATATTATGAGAGTATTAAGGGTCCTAACTCAACTAATCCTCGAGTTATCACCCAATGATTGATAGAAAGACTAAGAGGATGAATGAATTGCTCAAAATAGTCCATCTCCTATAACAAAGCCACTGAATTACATATGATAGGAACTAATATATAATGATATATTTATCTCTATAAATGTTCTAAATGCCACTTGAAGAACCTGGGAGGAGTTAAAATCCATTGGATTGAAAGGTAAAGGAGATTCTAGTGGGTTACTTATTTCCTTGATCAGTATGTTAAAAATCAAATCCCATTGAAAAATAATGATTGAGCATACATGACATTATGAATGGAGCACAAAGAGGCTCATCCATTGGAAGAAGGGATAAAACACATTGATTGACCGAAATTTTCAGGTCTGGAGATAGTCAATGGATTAGTGGTTCTATTATTTCTAACATCATAAAAAATAGTGATTATCTATTACATAATATAAAGGTCTATTATCATGATCTCCACTCTTGGGGTATACCTTAAATGTGATAGATGCTACCAGCACCAATGGATTAGTCTCATTCAATGCAATAAACCATGACTCTCATTAAATATGAAAAAAACATCTTAATAAATATGATCATAATCCATGTTAGTGTGGATTTCATGGATTTATTGATATGGATTATTTAACATATAAATATAGGATATGTATCAAGGTTATTTGAATAAAAATAAAACAGTTTACACATATGAGAATATAGTTCAGCTGAGTCTGTAAGTTTCATGATATGTACATGTATTTTGAGATAATTTCTATTACCCTATGATATATAATGTATCCTGGTAAGTACCTTTTTATTTCCTAGTTAGACCATGTATGGCCATACCTAGGAGGACATTGGATACCTAAATAAGTTATCCAAGTAAAGGAACATGGGTTAACTGAGACGGTTAGGGATCACCTGTAAGGACCCCTAATACTTTATGTATCCAAATTATACAGGAAGTATCCTAGAACATGGAGGACAAAGCCATTCCTAGAATTTGACCACTACATTTCGTCTTGGAATAGAGTGGATTGTCATAGCTATGGTATGTGGATGAGTTTTTTCCCTTCCCCCGAGAAAAATGGAATAGTTGATGAAATGATCATGGGCTAGGAATGCAATGGATCAAGGTGTTGTAAAATAGATTTGAATGTAATTGATGGTGGAAGCATGGTAAAATTCACTTACATATAGACCATGAAAAGTTTCCTTCTAGGTGGTCTACAATTTTATCATCTAATCTAATAGTACTGGAAACCCCAATTTTATTACATCATAATCTCAATCAACCATTCAACCAAAGATCATCTTCCAATGGCGATCATATGGATATAGTGTCATGGGCATGTAATTGGCCAAATCAAAAGGGAAGAGTGGGGATGAAAGGATAGAGGATTTTGAGAAAGAAAAACTAACAAGGTGAAATTCACCTTATCCCAATATAAATCAATGGATTTATCTTTATGTCAAGATATCATTCACCTAATGGTTTAGAATAGCCCGTACCCAATTTGATGGTCTGAGGTGATCTCAATGGTCATGTTCAAGAGATATAGAGTCATTAGTTCAGCCTAAAAAAACTATAGGAGTGCTACATCCTCCAATAAAAATTATAAGGTCCCTATCAACCCAATTCCACCAAGTTGACGATAGTATCACCCAAATCCTTGACTAGTGGAACACCTTAAATAACAAATCCTCAAACCTACCTAAAAATTATTGATTTATCAACTCATAATTTTAAGTCATAAAGGGATCAATGTAAGGATCATGCAAATTATATTCAAAGAACCTCCCCTCACTCTAAAATATTGGTTAAACCATTTTAACTATTAAAGAATAAAATACATTACTCCTAATAATATGATATCTTTTCCTTCCCTCCTCATTTTTCATAGATAGTCCATCTTTCAAATAGTAATGATTCCAGTGCCTATTATATTTCTCCTCATTATCTTTTCTAATATCTAGTGTGTGTTCGATTGTAATGATCCTTCCCCTTTTCTCCTAGAAGCGGGTCGGTCTAAAAACAAATAAAAGTGATTTATTTGATTCTCTTCGAGCTGAAATAGTTTTTAATACATATTTTTCATTATATTTATTTTGTATAATATATAATATTATTTTCATCTTTATACAATGTTATTAGGTCAATCATGGTCTAATTATTCATAATTTTCTTCCTTTAGTGGATTGTATTCCTTTTCATCCAGTGTCCAGATTATTGTTTTCTTTGTTTTCTTATAGTTCTTTACATCTAGTCTGCTTTTTTCTTTTTTGTTCACTAATGGAGTTCAAGTAATATTTTTGAATTATTAATTTATCTCAATCAAATGAAATAGTAAAAAAATTATCTCAAAAAATAATGTATTCTTAAGCACCCAAGTAGATATTTCTAAACAATGTACTTGGTGATTAGTAGCAGGTTTGACAATAAAAAGTTAATAATAATGGATTTCTTATACTAATCATTTGAGTAAACCTTGAATATTCATCCTACCAATGTGATTTTGTGTGGGGTTTCATTAATTTATTTTCAAAAAGCATGAAACCCATACAACCGTTGTTTTTAGGAGTTCAGTTAATAACAATGATTGGAAAGAGTTAGAAACTTATCTAAACCTTGTGTTTAGGCATTGAGTTTCCATTTTTATTATCAAGAAGTTGGAAAACATACCTAAAAAGAAAAATATTCAAGTGATGTGATAAGTTTTTAGTTTCCTTTCATTATTAAGTTCCTTGAATTAAATTATTTCACTATAATATTAAATAATGTCTCCAATTTTTATGATTTCACAGATTATTAGATAATCTACGATTTGTAGCCTTCATTCATCAATTGCTAGTGTTGGAGATCATTTTTTAAAAAATATTATATTTAGTTTCCCAGTATCCTTTTGTTTGTCTTTTCATTAACCAAGGGTGATAAAGAAAAAGGGTGAGGGGGAAACTAAACCTCAAACTTTTCGAGCTATGTTATTTTGTTTACTAGTAAACAACTTCATTTATTACATAATAAATCTATCTACAGTACATTTTTTATTTTGAAATCTGAGAATAATGATCATAATCTTCCCTAATATGTTATATTTCACAAATTTATTTCTCACGTAGAATTATCGATATCAGTAAAAACATTGGATCGGTAGATCATATCCCTTTGATAATTCTACAGGTCTTACCCAACATTATTATATGGATTTTCCTCCAAACCTAGTGTATTTTTATAATATAATAATGTGATTTTTTCTTTCATTCTATTTTCAATAGTCTATGGTACTAATAGTATGATTGAGGCATGAGTGGAATGAAAAAGAAGATGAATTTATATAGAAATTATATATCCTTGATCATTGTAATCCTAAGATAAAGTATGTAAGGGACAAAAGGTAAAATGGAAGATAGTTCAGTGAGATATTTTCTATGGTTCTTCAAATAATTGAATTTTCTATAGTGAATATGAACAATATCCTATTTTATTATAAGAATATCACATCCATCCCCATCCTGGTAACCCTATTGAACGTACCTTAGGAAAATAAGGTGAGAATACGTCTAAAAATATCAACGACCAAGGAAGTTGGAATTAGAAATGAACTATTTGGCTTGGTGAGCCCATGTAGACCTAACATCAATATCACTAGTGATGGTTGAGGAATCAGTTTCTATGTAGGTTTTTTTTCAACACTGACCACTATTTTTTCTTACCTAGGAATAATCCATTTTTTTGAAGAACATATTGAAGTTAGAGGGATTCTATTTTCCATGTCGGTATTATGGTATCTTTAGGGAATTATTGTAGATGTACAAATATATATATAGAAGATTTAGGCATATCCAGATCTGGATACCCATAGAACTCTAAGAGGATGACTTTATGTGCACCCTTATAATATCGTTTCATCATTTTCTTCAACTCAATTCAATAATAGATATATTATTGAATAAAAATTCAAATAAAAAATCATGTTAAGAGAGTAGCCATCAAATGAAATGAAAATAAGATCATAAAGTTTTTCATTATGGAAAACAACATAATTTATTTTTTAATATACCAATAACATAATAGAACAGTATAACATAAATCCAAATAGAGAAAATTTTAACTGTGAATGTGAAAACCCACTATATTTTATTTTTTTACTGTAGGATTAATATATATTCTAGATGACCCAAGGGTAGTAAAATATCATAGAGTCAGATAGTTTTTCCAACTCTGTTATTTGGTGTTTGATATTTCTCTATGGATGGTTAAATAGATTTCTACTGCACTTCTTATATCAAAATATGATATATTTTATGAAATAGAAATTTTCATCTCCACACAAATTTTTCTTGATTTATTAAGAAATTTTGGTAGCATAAATCAAGGTATTGATAATTTTGGAATTCTCAAATACTGTTAAATTTCATTATGTAATCTCCAAGATACTTTTTTGAGAAGTTCAACAATTAGGTTTATAATTTATTTCATTTTAATTTGGATAAAAAATGGGCAATTATAAAGAATCACATTGTTGGTATAAAAAACAATATACTCCTCCCATTGTTAATGGATAGAATTTTTCCACTACATAATATAGTTTATACATAAAATTACACCCCAACATATAGTATAGAACAAAAATAATCATGATGCATAAAAACCACTATATAATGCCAATACTATTGAAATGAAATTAAAATAAATGAAAATATAAAATAAAATAAGATAATTATTTTGAATGAAGAAGAATTTTATTTCATTTATTTTTTATGAACCATGTTTTTATTATATTGCACTAAAAACGAATCTATATTCACTATAACCCACTCTCTCAAACACTCTATACTCATAGAGAGGCATAAAAAATTTAGGAAATATGACCTTATGATCCCTCAACATGAACAAGAAATAGAGTCCTTAATTCTTGAAGGGTTAGTGTAAAAATAGAGATAATGTTTTGTTCTTTACCATCAATAAATGTGGGATAAAGATGTATAACTAATTTAGAATGATTTCACTGGTAGAACTAGGGATAGGAATCCCATATGTCACCCGAACATAACATTTTCAATGAACTGGTTCACTAAAGTCTCATGTGGAATAAAAGGTATTTCACTGGATATATTCTCGTATAACCTTTTCCCATATGTTATGGTACGAATCATTATCATGACATGAATTGATTCCCTAAAAAATTTCCATGTTTCTATATGTACTTTTATATATCTTTTCATGATATTGTTCCAAGAATTATGAATATAGTAGGTACATAAATAGGAATCAGAATGTATGAAAATATGAAACTCCCTATCATCCAATTAATTATTACAATTATTAGGATCCTAGATAGATAAGTAAGTTCAATCAGTTACGCTTTTCATTTTTGAAAAGAACATATTCGTGTCCATCATTAGAGACCAACAATCCATAGTGACATGACTCTACTTTGTAAAATCATCCTTAATTTTGTCTCACAGCATTAGACATCCATGTGTGAAGAATATATCTAGGATAACATAGTCTTAGTCAAACTCATTTTTAAATCATCTCTACGACCTCTCAAAAAAATACCATAGATGTATTCAGGATTTCTACTTTCCCAATCAAAAATATCATCTATGGTGTATCTCATTTATATATGTAAATTGAAACTTAATTTTCATTGATCAGATCATGTGTCTGAACCCTATATCAATTCATTTTCTTTCATTAAATTTAGTCTACATAAAGTGAGATGACCAAGTCAAAACATACTACTCATGTCTGAAATAATTTATTTATGAGATGTAATGTATAGATGAGTCAACTAGGATCGGATCACAATACCTAGAAAAAAACAAAATAGTCCCTTTTCTGGCTGACTAAACACAAACCGAATCTCAATGAATATTGGGGTACACAACTACAACTACAAACCCAGATATCCTTTTATCTTACCTAGAATCCTCCCTACACTATATTACTTTTCTTATTCTAATACAATTCCATAGAATAACTTTTATTAAAAAAGGCTATTCTCAAAAAACTAAATCTCTGACTTATTCTCTTTTTACCCATGCTGATTCAAAAACTACTGCTCTTTATTCTATAATTTTTATTCATTATACTAGATTAAAATTTCAATATTTTTAGGGATACTACTAGTTTTTGTGGTATTTTGATCTACCACTCTTTCTATTATGGTATCATAATCTGAAGTATCTAAATAGAAAGATAGAAAAAAAGTTTATCATATTACATCATATCATATATTTCCACCTATGACTTCTGGGAATCCAAAAATATATTTTTGTTCATAAAAAAATATGTATTATCTTTTTTATTATAATATATGGGTCTGAATTGTCTTTATCATCAACTTCCCCTTCGATTCCAACTCAAAAATCAAACTCCCAAAACTATCATTGTGGATTTACACTGGGAAAATGTGAACATAATTTTCATAAATACACCTCATTCTTTCATAGAATCTTCTTTCACAAGGGATATGTACATGGTAATATTTTAATATTGACACTATTTTTATCTTTTTACATGACATATGATCCTTCTTACCTCACAACAGTAACTATAAATGATGAACTAATTCTTCTATTACATATCTTTTATTTATCGTTCTATTCATTTCTTCCTTCATCAAACATAAATTATTGTCATCATATATATAATATTGCTATAAATGAACCTTGTGTTTCTTTATCTTTTTATCAAGAATAGTTTTTGAGTTACCCATGGAATGATATGATTTCTTTCACTTCATGTGTTGATATTTTTATTTTCCACATAGTCTAGAACATAAAAATGAATCCCAGGTCAACATACCACGAAAATGTGTTTGTACGAACGAGAAGAGAAAGAAATTTATATATCAAAAAAAGTTATTCATTTCTAATTCATATTGAATTTCCACCTCCTACATCAAATATTGAAGGATTCACTCTAGTAGTAATGTGTGTTTTTCCTTCTTCCGAAATTTGACTTGGTAAACCCATATAATTTCATTAAAATCATAATTTAAATTTATATACCTGATGAGGGTTTTCATGAACTTATAAATTTGTTAATTCTAATGACCGGGCATTTGTTGGGGTCTGGGGGTATTCAGTAGTGATCATATCAATGGATTGGAATGGTTTATAAGATGAAAAACATACATTGTCTTCTCTCATAGACTAGATGAAACAATAGATATAAAAAAAATCTTCTAATTAAATAATCCTAATCATTCAACCATTACGCCTTTCGATTACTATCTTATATTTTGGTAATTAACAATTTTATGTAAATTCTTTCTAATAGATAATCTAACGAACAGACTAACCAACTCTTACTTCCCTCCTTCCATATACATATTTTAGTTTAGGTAGATTACAACTTAGGTATTATGACTTATTTCATTAGAGTTATGGTGTATTTATACCCTCTAAAATGTTGTATTTAAAATATTATTTAAAAAAATATTTAAAAAAATATTCATCAATAGTTAAAAAATTGAAATGAATGTGGTGGGTAGAGAAAAAATAACAGATAGGCCAAAAGATAATTCAGGGTTTCATTTCATTTGGGGGAATCCCTCTATGATTTTCTAGTGAGTGCTTTTGGCGTTCAATCACTGTATGATTCCTATGGTTCATTCAAGATATATGTTTTTTTATTAA
The DNA here is from genome assembly GCA_963277665.1 of Viscum album. NCBI lineage: Eukaryota > Viridiplantae > Streptophyta > Magnoliopsida > Santalales > Viscaceae > Viscum > Viscum album. Next base: position 1,084,519,512 of record OY728156.1, read on the forward strand.
ATCATGGGAATCTTCTCATGTAATTTAATGAATACCAATTATAATCTCTAACATTATTTCTATAAGTGAATTAATTTTAGATTATTGTGGTATTAAATAGAAGTAAAGGGGGACGTCTTAAGAGTTCATGGTAGAAAAGTATACCACAAGTCTCTAGGTCACATGCTTGTTCTACTAGGACATGATGGCCTTATTATATGTGTTATAATATAAATAATATAATTATAATACATGTTAGATACACCTTGATATCATTATCAGGAGGAATTAATTTCATTTTAATTTCAGTTAATATTATAATGAAAAGAATTAGTCTCTTCCTTTGTTTTTACGATTATATTTTTACTTTTCATTGCTCATCCTTAATGTCCATAGTTTAATAAGTATAATCTATTCATTCTTCTTAAATGGGTATGCCAAAAAGTCCATTTAGTGCATAAATTCGATTTAGTAACAAATTTATTCGTTATTTAATTACCCTTGGTAATGTGGTGAGAACCTGCTAACTTTTTCTGTTTTATAAACAATCACTTAATTTGATCTTGTGTACTCTTATAATAGTAATCTTCTAGAGTAGAGTATTAACATTTCAACTTATGAATATAAATTCATATCTATTATAAAGATTACAAGCCAATATTTTCATCAACTTGGTCCATTAAATAAGGAAGATATGAATAAATCTATCTATATAGACCTTACTTACAAATTATTATTTGCCTCTTCACTAGTTTCCATTCAAAGGTTATTAATTCAGACTATATATTATATGATATATTTCTATGAATGATGTGTCATCATTTCCCAAAGAGAATATTCTCTCTAGTGGGACCATATCATGAGATAAAATTCCCCATATCTTTTTCAATAGGACCAAGACCAGTTATGAACCAAATATTTTTCATTTCAACTACAACAATATGGTATATTGTTAGGAATGCATATTCAAAAACTATTACACCAAAAAATAGATACTCATTTCCACTCCGTCAAGGACTATTTTATTCATCCTTATAAGTGAAATGTAAGAGATAGTCTGATCTAGCACATGTACACTTTCAATTAAATGTATTTCTTAACACTTGACAAACTCTACAAGGAAATGCAATTCTTTCTTAGAGATTATTTTGTTTGTTTGGGAAACCTCATAAGTAGGGTTTCCATACATTGAATATTGTGGCCTCATACAATAGAGAATGAAAAAATTTAAGTGTAATCTTTATTGCAATCAATTTGTGCCTATTCAAATTACAATATACAAATCCAAGAAGATATGGACAGCATATTAGGCATTATTTTAGTTCACTCCTATGAAAAAAAATAATGAAAGATTCTATATCTTATTAATTTCAATTAAAATTAGTTTTTATTAAATCTATTCTAGAATATATGTGCCGTTTGTAAATTTATCACACCATGGAGTAAAAGGAAAGGAAAAGCTCCTACTTCCTTAGGATATTGGAAAAATATACAGGTTTATGCTGGTTGTCATTTAGAACACCCAGTGTTATTAACTTGAGTCTTGATATTGGGGAGGATTAAAATAATGTATAAAAAATAAATAGATTTATTCCATTCTCGGACATTATAAATATTAACATAGAAAGGTAGTCTTTACTAAAAACATGTGCTTACAGTACCAGACCATAGCAACTATAACTATAGGATATATGTAGGATTGAGTGATGCTATGGGGAGGAGAAACACTAGTTGACTTCCCAAAGGATATATTAGTTGTATTCAATTGTATTCATTTTTAAAGTCTATGTCTTGGTGAAATGTTTACAACAATATATTGATTGTTTTTCTCTATTTTAATGATGGAAATTCCCATCAAGACTCATTATTTACCTATTTGTTATTTTGAAGTATTACTTTATGCCCATCCCTTACATCAAGAGGGAGATTAGAGACATTGGTTATAATTCCATTATAAATCCAATCAGTCCATGTAGGAAGAAATATAAACGTGGTTTTCTCTTGCTAAAGAATTTGTTCCCAATTTATAGGCATCCATTATTTTTTAATCCCATCTGAATGGGGTCTTCATTTCATTCCATGTAGTGAATGTTTTGTTTATGATCTTCTCCATGTTAACCATTATTATAGGATGTATATAGTTCTGAAATGATGTAAGAATAAATGAGAATCGCTAGTCTCTAATTTATGTTATCCATAAATTTTGTATGTAAGAATTTTTCTGGTCTATTTCTCTATATGATTATAAATAAAGTACTCCCATAACATTGAAGTTAAATTCTTCCCACTGGTAATAATTCACTATCACGATTATGGGTAGATATAAATCTGTATCCCAATTCATTACCCAAGTCTCGAAGCCATTATTTTGGTCACATATCTAGACTCTCTCTCTCTCATCCACACCCTAGTCTAATATATAGAATAGTCATTAATGGAATCATCACTATTGTCTTGTGACTAGTAGTAGCAATTAATGGTATGAGATTTGGGATGTGAGGATAGAGGAAAGGATAACTAATTATCCTATCCTTGAAAGTTTGTTTGTGCTAGGAATAAAGGCTGCCATGATGGGTACAATGTTTTTTATTATTCCTAATAACATTATATGTACTAATACATATCTCATGACCTATTATGGGGGATTCCATTAAAGGCCTCAAATGATTGATTCTTCGTAAATAAATAGGAAACAAAAAAGTATTGATATTGATTTATATACTCATTTTCATATTTTGATTCATCTTTCATCAGTCAGATATTAATTATCAAAGGGAAAAGGTGACATGGGTAGAAATCAGTGGTAAGAATTTTACTAGAATCAATTAATGTGGTGATATATATCTGATGGTGGTGGAATTTCATGAAATTATACCTTCATTCATGAAGAGAGGGGGATATCATGATCCATATCATATAGTGGCTTTTTCATAGTTTAGGAACACAACCAGGCTGGGATCTCAGGATTTCATTCATTCCTTATTATATGGTTAGGTTAAAACCTAATCAATTAGAGTATTGGGACGAAAACAAGACGAAAAAATGATCTCAAAATCATTAGAACAACTAAAATGGTAGAAGGCTCCATTATGCACTAGTCATATTAGTTTTATTAAAATGTGTGTCCTTATTCTAATGGAATATCTGAACAAAAATTGTTAGTCCAATCATTTCTTTTACATACTAGACTAGTATAGGTAATGCCTATGTCATCATAATTTATTGAAGATACATCGAGATACATCTTTTCCACACAGATTCAGAGTAATTTCAATGACCTTGGGGCCTTTCTTGACCATTGATCCAAATAATATTTAGCTTAATATTGGCGGAATGAATAAAAAATATTAAAATAAGATGAAAATAATCTAATTTTAATAGATTACCGTTGAGGTCGATGAATGGAAGTATATAGCTGGGAATCATAAGCTTATGATAGAGGGGAAGAGGCACAAAAAAATAACCATGATTGGATCTATACATATATTTAAGCATGACTACTATATTAGACCTAAAGTATGAGACATTGTATCATATAGGTAGTAGATGTTCACATTGGATGAATTTTATTGACCCTTTGACCATTCCTTTTTGTTTGACCTTATCAACGACTCGACTAAAATTATATCATATTAACTTAGCTAGTGTGGATAAGAATTGATCATTCCTATATACTCCCCCAATATTGATATGGAGGTGTACGAACTCTTTACTATCTAATAAATGATTTCATTTGTAGTTAGTCACTTACTCCAACATATAGAGGGAATCCAAAACCATGAACATGGTTCATTGCATAGAAGGGGTTGTAAATGAGCCCCTACATGATATACTGATCATCATACATGTGGGATGAATCCAAATATTTGAAGAATAATAATGAATGAATAATTCCCTTTGAATGACCCCTGACACCCTGACATGATCTATTGGGGCCCACTGACTCTTCTAAAAAGAATAAACCTTTACCATTAAAAAATACAATTCCTCTATCACGGAGTGTCCTCTTGGAATAATCACTAAATTTATTTCTCATTCCATTTTTATTCTATTCAAAACAGGACTAACATAGACTAGAATCTAAAGGCCTAGTTGTTGGACAAGTTAATTTGAAATGATGACAAATAGAGAACAACCTATTATGAACATGTAAAATATCATGTTGAATCTCTTATGAGGAATCTAAGAAAGTTCAAATATAGGGAAATGGGTTGATTCATAAAGATGAATAAATGGTTGATTGAGGGGAAGAATTTTAATTATTATCCGATTAATACTATATCATTGGTCAATAGAACTGGGATTCTAGAGAATCAACAACATCATCTATGATTAGTGGTGAAAAAATACCTTAAAGGTGTCCTTAGGCATGAAAAACAAAATAGTCATTCGAATCATACCAAGGATGTGAATTGAGCACTGATTTATTTCCTCTCATTACTATCCATTGGGATGGAACCTTACTCTATGTGGTTAGACAGACTACTTTTTTCATAATCTTTATTTTTTATATGATTGGAAGAACTCTTCTTTTCTGATCCTTATAAATAATTTGATGTAATAACCCCCTTTACAATGAGACAACTCCCCAATACTAGCGAATATTTTTCTAAATCATTATATTAGGCTAATATATAGAAAATAATTATGAGTTATCACATAGTAGACATCAACATATCATTCCCTTTTGTTTGGGAACCCCCTCTCATCTATGCCCTGGTCATGATTATCAATTGGTCAAGAAGTTCCATCAATTAAAGCTTGATTGGAACAGGATTTTTAAATCATCCATTCAATGGAATACATTGTCATTGTTGTTATGCATATTATTGTGTTCCATCATATAATAGTTGTTTAATATAATGATTTTAGAGGAGTCAATACCTGGTGGATGGTAGTGGATTTTAGGCATCAGGATGAATATTATAATATTAATTTAGATGTATAATAACATCTTCAAGGTATACAATATTATTTACTATTTAATTAAAATGATGAAATAGAATGTTTTGAGAATAGAGAGTGATAAAATATCCATGAGAGCTATTTGATAGAGACTTACATTCATCTTTATGATTTTGTTTTTCCTTCTCAAATATCGGAGCCTAAGGTGTCGATATTGGGAGAGATATTAGAAGAGTGGAACCATCTTTGTTCTCCAGAAGGGGGCAGTTAAAACATCAACCTCATCCCTTTATTAGCCATCTTCCTATATAAGAACTCTTTTCACATAGTCGGTGGACTCAAGATCATCATAATGAGGAAGTAAATCGGTCTCAAAAGTGTACTAGTCATAAATTGTAAATGTGAGAATGAAATCACCATATGATCCCTCAGCACCTAAATCTCCATCTTCTAACGAGATATAAAAACATTCATTCGTGACTACTCGTCATTGGTGATCAAAATATACTTTTTTAATATGTGATGTTGCATGGTAAGAAAGGTATAATTTCACAACACGTTCAATAAGATTATTTCAAGAAATATATCACGGAAAGGAAAATTTAATAACCAGTGGTCAAATTAACTTCTATGAATTTTTACCCTATTGTTTTTTCTCATAATCTCTCACATGATATAGGATTTGGCCTAAACAATGGGAAAAACTATGGTCACATCTAATAGACTATTGAGCTTAAAAATCATCTATTATGTAGGGGACCATTTGGGTCTATGTCTTGATCACTACTTATACATATGATTTCTGGTGTAGCACTTTTATTTGGTGTTCAGTTCATACTTGATGCTAAAGCATATAACTCTTGAAAAATATTTTATCATATAAATAATCTCAAAGACTCTTTGTACTTGTGATACTAGATGTATTGGTTATGGGTGAATTAGTGAACCATCAAACAGATGGACCTAGTACTCTTCTTATAGTGATTATATGGGGTTATTGACATTGATCAGGAAAGTTGCATGGGGAGCTTGTACTACACATCTATTGTAGTGCTACTAGGTGACCATTACAAGAGTACCCATGAACCCTTCATAAAAATATATTATCCTTCTGCATTTTGTCATATTTATAAGATATACAAGGTTTTAATATGCTTTATTATACATGATAGAAAGATTATTGATGATCCACTCTGACTAGTGCATCATCACGCGATGTTCTTGTGTTTTTGGAAATGATTATTTACACATCACAAAACATTATTGACATGGAAAATCCATCCCTTTTATTCGTGGTATAATAACGATTAGAATGAGAGTGTCATTTTTTGGTATGAATATTAGTGACATAAGGAATAGATTCATGACATACTATCTAGAGTCGATGATTTCTCTAGACATTACTAGGATTCTTCATATATTCCAATCCATGGATAAAGGTATGACCGTGACATGGTAACATACTTCTATGATACCAACTTTTCCAAGGTCTTTATAGGGAAGCCTAATTTAGGTATCCCAAGATAGGATATTATCTACAATATAAAAAATTCAGACATGGTCTAAACAGACCTAGTAATTTCTGGGTCAGACCATATCTGACTATGCCTGTGGGAAACTGGTGGTCACTAACCTGGGTAGGGAGCAGCAAGGAATGAACCGGTGGGTTGTGAACACATGGTAAAATGGAGTACAAGGTCCAATAAAACCCTACCATTTTCCCAATGGAATGATCATAGTGGATAACTAAGGTATAAAATAAAACTACCTATTCCACCACCCACAAAACTCTAATATAAGGAAATGGTTTTGGAATTACTACAACAGGGGTGGATTATCATTCTATTTTTCCCACATATATCCTATCAAAGTCCAAATCCAATGTTCTTCAACTATTTTTCTCATATCATATTTTGATCAACTAATATATTTATCCTAAATTCCCAATAAATTTTGAACGCTTCGAATACAATAGTATTTTACTACTAGTGTATATTTTAGTCTCCCACAATATATTTAAACAATTTTATGTTTTTCATCTATTATTCTATCCCTAGAATGTGACAAAACACTTCATTTATATTTATCATCCTTAATAATATGATCTTCCTATTATCTTAATTGGGAGTTTTGGTGAAATAATAAGTACATGTGGGCATACTCCATTATTTTCGCATGAAAATTCTAACACTCTTGTCTTATAATTGTTTGTTTTTTCATTTTTTTATAGTTTGATTCCACTTCTGGGTTAATTTTTTTTTTTTGGCATTGGGTGCGTGATTTCATTCTGCACATATGGTCATTATCCAAACTGAATAATTTACCCCTTATTTCCATCCACGTTCACCTTGCTCTTTAACTTGCTTACTTTTCCCCAATTCTAGCTAGTTCCTTCTAAAATAACCCCACCAATGTATGACACTTAAGGAGTATGAATCTTAATTTTTCTTTCTATATATCTCCTTCCTTTTAAAAAAAGGGACCAACATTATTCCATCACATTGCATATTTGTAGGCCTGGGCACACATAGATTTGTTTTTGGTTATATTGAAAAGAATATGTGACAAAATACTTCTATCCATTCCCACTCAACTACATTATGGGAAATTCCTCCCAATAGTACTTATAAATCATAAATCATACCAACTAATTCATAAATTTGAAAATTAATTCCTTAGAAGATACTCGAATTTTTTGTATTAAGAAATTACTATATATTGTCTCTCGCTAGACCACTATGTGAGAAAAGAACTATCTCTAATCTATTGATTTCATGTATGCTCAAATAGGGAGAGTACCAATCATCTCTGTTCCCAATGATTTTATCTTGATCACTTGTGGTTGTTCCCAATCTAATGAACCAATTTTCCATTCATTGAGAGATCCCCCTCTATCTTTCTACTTATAGAATGAAAAAAAACTCAATGTATTTCAGCAATAATTCACTCCATGGATTATGTTATTGTTCTTACTTTATATTGAGGTCATACAGAGTTACTATATTCCCAGGGATTCTTTATTGGAAATTTTTTTGTTCCATTTATAGGAGGAACACCATGATGATGATTGAAAAAATGACTATACAATAGATGAAGCCTTAAGGTTTAAATTATCACCCAAGTCCACTAAATGAGAATATTGTAGGTTGGCCTATGAAAAATATTATAGTATTTCTGGATGTAGATATTTTTGGTTTTGTCATTACTTTAAATTAATATTCCATCTTGAAAAAATATTGTTTATCATTTTCATTACCAATCCCTTAATCATCTGATTTGGTCCCACTCATACTCTTGATTCATCATCGTTGGTCCTTTTGATATAAAATTATCATCTACATTATTCTTTATTCAATAATTTCCTTACATTATTTTATAATCCACTATTTAAATTCAAGAGAGGAAGTCTCGTAACTTGTAAAGGATTTCTTTAAACCATTCAAGGGAGCCTAAACTCTCTTCTCTCTTTGAATTTCATATGTGCAACATATATCCCATATTCACCATATCTACAGGGGGATCCAATAATGTAAATACAGATGTTTTCTTCAAAGAGAGTGCAGTGAAGTCTCCCCTCCAAATATGGAATAAATTATTACACTTAGGTCAATAACATTAGTCAATGCCTATTGTCCTTTCAGGATAATGTTTAAATACCATATGTTTTATTTATTGACTTATGTCGCGGGGTCTCATTGGTCCAAAAAATATTAATGTACCACATTATATATTCATGGTCTCACATTTTAATCAAAAAATTGACCCCACTTCCATTTTATTTTCATTTTAATATATATGGTCTATTTTATAAAAGGGGGAAACTCATTATAACATAAGAAAACTCACTCTATTTAGAGATAGGGACCCACTAATTTATTTGATAAGTAGAGTCATTGGTAAGAGAATGAGTATTTGTTTATAAAATTATGAGCTGGACTCTGTTTGTTCGTTCATCTACATAAAGCATTTAATGAATCATAGACGTGATTGGGTGACCATCCATGCTATCTTGAGAATGAGATCTTCTTTTTCCCTCATTGGTCAACCATTCTCTATAAGAATTCAAAATCAAAATATAATGGATCAGTCACCTATACTCTACTCTAACTGATTGGAGATTATCTAAAATTGGATTCCCATATTTTGGTAATGAGTAATGAGTTTTCATCTTATGCATTTTCATTCTTTTAGTCAATGAATTACTTGCACTAATGTTAATGTAATACCAATTGAATAATTAATACAAAAGGTATTTGATTCAATCTATACTAATACAATAGTTATTAACTAAATATTTATTCAGGAGTCCTATAATACTACCTCTCATTAATCTCTTACCATCATGTAATATATCTATGAATCCAAAGAAATAGTACTCTACTCTAATAGAACAAACATTTTTATTCTTTGTTATTTATTTCAATCCAAACTATCAATCTCATTACCAGCCATTGGAAAATCATTTTCAAGGATTTGGATCCCTATTGATGAGTTTGGATTTCATTTATTTATGGATAATCTCTATATTTAGGTAAATCATAGGTTACATTGGTTAGAAATCAGGGTTTTCATTGGGTAATTCACATCTTCCTTTCCATAACAAATAAGGGTAACCCCTTGCCAGATATTTTATGTATGTAGCACAATGATTCAAAATATTATTTGATGTTATTCTATCCTTATTTGAATGAATATTCCATATGAACCCCATAATTCACTCAACTATGAATAATGTTATTCAATCCTTTTTTTCCTTTATAATTATAGAATTTTATAAAATTCTTTTAGTTAAATATAATATAGTAGGATTTCTAACATTGGGATGATTTATGGGATATGCATAAAGATGTACATTCTCAATTTAAATAATTCCATTAATGAGATCGACATCCTCAGTAATGATATTATACATGTATTTGGATTTAAAATATTCTATTTGGAACTCAGATAAAATCAATTACAACTGGGTGGACATGCATACCTCTCAAAGGTAGATACCTTGGTCTTTATGAATGAATTCATGATTACTAACTTATTTATTCCATAAATCTCTGAATGATGTGAAATTTATGTGTAATACATTTAACTAACATGATTGAGAGAGACTATTTTGAGATGAAAGCAAATATCTTAGCATTGGATTAATCCTATTTAAAAAAAAGAGGGTCATGATAACATTTAATCATTGATGACATCTTTCAAATGAATATCTCATGAAGAGGGATTTTGAACCTAGATTAATTTATTCGATATAGAAATCATAGAAGAATCTAAGTAGTATGCTAATTATAATAATAGAAATCACATAAAAAATACATGTGAAACAATGTTTTTTCTACTTGATTTACTCTAAGATAATTTTTCATTGACTTACAGACATATTTATTAAGAACCTAGAGCTTCGGTTTCAGATACCAATCTCTTTTACGGGATTTTTATGGAAAAATGGAGAATCTGGAAATTTTCAGAGTACACGCCATGTACTTTATTAGTACACGCCGTGTAATCATCGGCCACTCAAAGTCTTATGTTGGCCATGACTGGGCCATACACACAGTGTGTAGGGGTGACGTGGAGGCTGATTTTGGAGGAGTATGAAAAAAACCCACTACACACAGTGTACTTTAAGAGTACAGGCCGTGTACATTATTTATTTCATTAACCGACCTGGGGTCGCCCCTAATGACAGAAGACATCTTGTTCTCTGCCTAATTCTGTCTAGAATGTCGGAGAAGGCCGATTATTCTCTGATCCACCGATCTGTCACCAGTTGTCCGAATCAAACTCCGTCGGTTGCTGAAGAATCACAGCGGTGAGTTCTTGGTTCTTCTTTAGCCTCGTTTACAGATTCTTCCTCTCATGTATGTTATCTGAGGTTAAACGTTTTAAATTTTTTTTCATATCTACTCCGTTCTAGACCGATTCATGGGCCGAGGTTCAAGTATATCGATCTCTGAGGATCGAGGTAGGTGGTTTGTTTCCCTACGTTGATTTTCTTTGATTTTTGGTTGCAAAAGTGTCGGATACCCATGTATCGGGTATCCCGAGTTTAGGATTTTGATCCTATTGTTTATCTTCCCAAGATTTCTTGTTAGCTTATGATGAATTGATGCTAATTTATTCTTGGTTTCTTGTTTGAGGATCACCCCATGGGTGTTTTCTTCGCCTGTTCGGCTCTTTATCACCGTTTGGCACCATTGCCTATGAGGCAACCCTATTACGATTGTTAGATTAATTGTCATCACTTATTTCATGTGTTTTCTCCTATTTAAATTCTTTTGAAGTATGGTATCTATTATCCATGTAGTTGTTTAAAGTACTTAGGGATTCTAATAGTCGATTATGCACGACTTGACTACTCAGGTCTGTGAGAACCGAGTGCGGGAGATCAAAGAGGGAATAGACAATTAAGTGTGTCCCTAGAGGTTCTGTTGGTTTTAGTTTCATACATAGGACCTACGGGAAATGGAATTTGTGCTTCCCAAGAGTGCTCTTAGTTACCTACGCATCGATACTGTAGGAGAAATTAGACGTAATTGCATCATAAGAGAGTCTGTAGCTATCATTGCAAGACCATAGGGGAATTGACAAGAGTGATTCCCAGAGTTTTTGTGCCTTGTTTAATTACTGGACTATAGGGGTCTACTAGTTTAAGACACCCAGAGAGTCGGTGTGAATATTTATGGTTGGTTGTGATGAGTCCACCAAGCCAAAGAACAATCTTGGTTTTTGTACTGGTTGTGTTTAGGTAGTCTTTTTAGATACCTGCTATGTTACATGCTTACCATGGAATATAAAATATTATTGGTTTTCCCAGGTTGTGTAATTAAGTGAATGTGAATGGTAATTGGTATATTTTTTTACTGCATTTACTTACCTTTACTTTTGTTATATCACTCACTGATAGTAGGGCAAAAATCTTGTGCTGGTTGCCTACCAAGATTAGTCTCACACCCTGTTTTGGTCCTAATTTTCGGCCCAAATAGATTGTATGGTTGCAAGTATAGGTAGGGATTGTGGCACTTCTAACTTGGGTACTTGATTGCTAGTCAGATTTGAAGAGAATGGGATAGAGATTTGGCCCGCGATACTGCTGGAGTTGTTGTTTACATTTAGTACTTTGGTTTTAGTTGTATTTCCGCATGTTTTTTGCTTACTTCTTTCCATAGATACATGTACCATTCTGCATCATTTTTATATCAAATATTTATTTTACTTTCAGTTCAGTTGTTGCATGCTATTTACTACTTTCTGTATTGTTTATGCGTATCCTTCTGTTGCATACTTTACCAAATGAGGGCATAGTTTCCCCACTGACTCACCAAGGCCCTTGCTACTAGTCGGCAGCCTCTGGCATTTGAGGAAACATTCTTGAGGTCATGTGGCGAACCGGGTACGGGGCACCAGTAATGTGGCTCCAGAATCGGGTCGTTAAAAAGTGGTATCAGAGGAGTTTTCTTCTTTTCTAGTGCCTTACTGTTTTGTGACAATAGCCAGGGTTAGGAAGAAATGGGTAGTTAGTACTTAACTGTGCCCGAGAGTAATTAACCTGTGTACAGGGAAAATCAATATTACCTTGTAATTGAAATTTTCAGTTTTTTCAAGTGATACAGTTTATTATATTTCACCGTTGTGTGATGCACATGTTTTGTGTTGTTACAGTTTATATGATTATGGTTCTATTTGGTTTCAACCCGATGAGATGAGGGTATTCCATCTCATGTATCATATAGGCACTGGGTAGGAAATCACTTGTCATGCATTTTAACATGCCATCTTGGGTGCATTAGAATAGCATGTTGTTGTTATATATGTCGTGATAGATTATGAATGTCGTTGGGGTAGTTGTTGTGATAGAAATACTTGTTGCACTAATAGAATATTTCTTCTTTTACAACCTTCTTATCATCCGTGCCAAGCTCTAGTCTTGGAGGTGTTATAGGCCCTCGAGGATCGTAATTTGGCGGATCATTGTTTTCAATGTTGTTTACTTGTTGAATGCATTGATAGGATTCCATGCTTTGATTCACGGGGAGTATGGGCCCCCATGGATCAGAATTTGGCACTTAGCTGGTTTTTTTTCAGTGTTTCTGGTGTTCGGAGAAGTTTCAGAGCTACTGCCCGGAAAATCCAAGAACACACAACGTGTACTTTATTCATACACACCGTGTAGTTTTTAAACCGTGTTATTGACTGTGTGAAAAAAAACATGGGGTGTCAGAGAGTCTTCGGGGACACGCTGTGTACCTTAGGTACACGTCGTGTTGTAGTCAACCATGTACCCATCCATGTCACTAACAACACGGGTTGGGGAAACTCCTGTAGTACACACCGTGTGTTATAAGAACACGTCGTGTAGGTTTCTTCTAGGTACCTGGCCGTGTCACGAACAACATGGGTCGGTGTTATCTATCTTTATACATGCTGTGTTTGTTCGGAACACGCCATGTAGAGGTCAACCGTGTAGTCGGTCGTGTAACCTGCTACATGGGTCACCAAGCCTGTCTAGTACATGTCGTGTGTTTTAAGAACACACCGTGTAGTTTTCTTCTAGGTCCCTGGCTGTGTCACGAACAACACAGGTTGGTGTGATCTATCCTTATACACGCCGTGTTGGTTCGGAACATGCCGTGTAGAAGTCAGCCGTGTATCCGGCCTTGTAACCTGCTACACAGGTCACTGAAACCTGTCTAGTACACACCATGTCCCTCAGTGAACACGCTGTGTAGTTTGGAATTAGGAGGACCGTGTAGGTTAGTCGTGCAAAGAAACTTGGTTAGGGGAGTGGAGTTCAAGTACACGTTGTGTTTTGGGACAACACGCCGTGTACTCTAGAACATTACATGACCTGTGGTGGCAGAATTACATGCCCATGTAAATGGATTTAACAAACACGCTGTGTAGTTTAAATACACGCTGTGTAGTTTAGTTTTTCAAATTTATGTGTTTCTCTCTCTTGTTTTTGTTTTGTACTCCTGTATTTTCTATCCTTGTTGATCCTAAATTAGAGGTGTGATTTTTATATTTCAGGGTTATGGCACCAAGACATCCTCCTGTTGCACGTCAGGAACCATGAGGTGACCGTACGCCTGATATGGCAGACCAGGGACTACCAGTAGTTATGCCGATTGTTCCGGATATGGCACCTGCAGTGATTCCGGACACTGGTGTGGATGCTCAGTTCAGAGAGGGTTTCATGAGGTTCATGAAAACATTCCAGGGAGCTCAACATCCTTCCACGTCTATGGCAGAGCTGACGTGAGTCTTCCAGTAGCAGCATCCTCCCACTTTCACGAGGGATGGAGGACCTCAGGTTGCAGGGTCATGGCTTGAAACCATGCTTTCCATCTTCGAGCATCTGGAGACACCCCCAGACAGAAGCGTGAATCTCGCAACTTACATACTGCGAGATTCTGCCAAGACATGGTGGGATGTAGTCTCACAGTTAGTGCTCCAGCGGACTATGGCTTGAAAATAATTCCAGTGTACGTTCTACAAATACTTCTATCCAGCGACGCTGAGGGCCACCAGGGCCAGGGAGTTCATGAACCTGTAGATGTTTACTCTATTGGTTATGGAGTATTCCTCCCATTTCACTAAGTTACATCATTTCACTCACATTTTGGGAAATGACAAGTTATTTTTTGAAAGGAAGATTGAGGAAGGACTCAAACTAGATATCAGATCGCTGATGAACGTTTTCCAGTTGACTTCTATTACTCTGATAGTCAACCGGGTGCTGATCACTAAAAGAAATCTGAGGGAGTCTAGATCTGTTGACCAGGGTGGTTCAGCATCCAAGGCGGACTCATTTCATACTGACAGCAGGAATCGCCATCGAGAGTCTACTCGAGGTGACTCGAGGAAGCGAGGTATATATTATGGTAGATAGGATCTTCCTTCTGGCAACCTGGTGGTGTGATATAAGTGTGGAAAGAGTGGGCATAAGAATCCTCAGTGCCCGAGGGATCTGGTGGAGTTCCGAGCTTGTGGGAAGATGGGTCATCTGCATCGTTTTTGCATGGTTCTTCTTCCAGAGGCTAGTAAAGGAGGATCTGTTTCTACCCCTCGTTCAGGAGAAAGATTACCAATCACGCAGCAGACTAGGGGCTGCAGTTTTTCAGGTTGGGTAGGCCAAGGTAGAGGTCGTGGATGTGGTAGTCTGGCTCAAGGGGGGTCAGGTAAGGGATATCAGGATGCTACATAGGGCCGCAGTACTGTCCAGACGTTTTCATTAGAGCATATCCATCGGGAGCAGGATCCTGCTGTAGGTTCCCGGTGTAGTGGAAGCACGTTGGTGGGTTTACCCGACATTAATTTTAACATTAAACAACATTCAATCCGAGATCCGTCATGATTTAAAATTCCAAATCATAGGAATAGAATTAAAAAAGGAAATGAAATGAAGAGTCCTGGAACCCTTGAGATAAGATCATCATATGTTGGTTATAATTAATTTAATTAATTCATAAGAATTACCTTGATGGAATTATTTTTTCGTTGGAGTCTCCAGTCACGATCTTGTGATCCGTCGTTGCATTGTAGAATCCTTGTACACGATTCCTCAAGCGGTGATCCACATGTGCTCCACATATATCTAGATGTCTCCAAAGGGATCTCTAGGAGCTAGCACGGAAGAACCTTCACTTGTGATGTCTGACTTCAACCGCCTTGATCAGGTAGAGGATCTCACTCTCATAACCTGAAAGCGTTCTTGGTGGAAAAGGAATTCTCTCTTGGCTTGAGAGTATTTTCCAAAATTCGTTGTGCAGAATAATGACTCTCATTCTATGAGAATAATGTAATTGGGATTATAATACATAGAATAATAAAATGAATTAATTTCCTGAAAGCATTTAATCATTTCATTTAATTCTTATTAATATCTCGTGTCTTAATAATGGATGTTGACAATCATTATTACTTGACATGAACTCAACATATTACATTTAATATCATTTAATTAAATAATCAATATTTTCTCATGAATCCCGAAAAAACAAACAACACGGTGTGTATATAAATATACACGGCATGTACTTTTATACTTCCATTTTATTTATTTCCTCCACCATATTAATTAGACCTTGAGTAATGGTTATTTATTTCTTAAATAAATGTAACTACATTACTCAGTGGAATTAGGCGGAGCCTAGCTAAAGTCCAAGGATAGCATCTAGCAACATGCCAAGGCACCCACAGAAAATGAAGTTAATTCCACAATTATGTGTCACCTCCAAAAATCACTTACCATGTAATATAATCCCTTTGTATCGATATCTCCAATCAAGTGGGTTGCATGCCAGTTCCATCAACCCATGTGCTTGATTATTCTTTCTTTAACATCCCGGAATTGAACTCACCCATAACATACCATGGCCATGGATTTATTTAGGCTATATCAATTCCATAAAAGGGACTGAGATATCTACTTCCATTATAGAATAGAATGGAAAAATACTTTCATGCATTATCTATTAATGCAGTATCACTCGTGACGCACCCAACGTATCCTACCTCGCTGCGAACAGTGTGTTGTCAGAGTTTTCATCAAAACATCTAAGTGCGCCAGCTGTAATACCCATTAATAATAATATTAAATTCTAAGATACAATACACACTTCCGGAGATAGGAACATCAAATAACAATATGAAATGTTGATTTCCTACTAGCGGGTCTCGTTCTCATAATATCCTCCTAGATATTACCAAGGGCGCACACCATGAGAAGGTGCCTCAAAGTTTTGTCAGTCCTCACCCCTAATAGCATGTATTATTTGTGTCCCTAAAATAATATCATCTGGACATAGAACATATATTCAAGAACATTGTTATGTAACTTCCAGGTTCTCATCATAGCAGGGATCCACTATGACCCATTAATGCAACAGCTGTCCTTAGGACATTATCACATACATTGTCACACAGAAGAACAATCAAGATGTGATAAGGCATATATTAATGAATAAAGTAAAAAGTAGTTGGTTCTAGGCCACCAACTCCAACAGACTCCCACATGGACTAGATCCCACTACTAACAACCTTTAACCCGCTATCTCTCACTTGCTATTCATTCTTCTGCTAAGATTGGCCTTTAGTCATGGGGTCTGCCACGTTCTATTCCGTGGACACTTTGATCACTGCATCCTAACCCCTTTGATAGAAATATCTCATGAGGTGATACTTTTGGAGTATTTTCTTTGTCCGTTGATGTGACCTTGGTTCTTTTGCAAGATCCATCGCTGCAGTATTATCACAATATAGTGTAATGGTATCTTTACATCTAGTCACCACATCAAGCTTCTGAAAAAATTTCCAAATCCAGACGGCTTCCTTGGCTGCATCAGAAGCCTCTATATACTTGGACTCCCCTGTAGAATCGGCGACAATTGGCTGCATTGAACACTTCCAGCTCCAGCTCCTCCATTGAGACAGAAAACATATCCAGATTGTGACTTCAGATCATTCTGATCTGTCTGAAAATCAGCATCAGCATACCCTCTGATGACAAGTTCCTCGTCTCCTCCACACACCAGCAACATATCCTTAGTTATTCTCAGATACTTAAGGATAGTCTTAACAGTAGTCCAATGTTGTTCTCATGGATTTTATTGATATATACCTACCATGCTTAGTGCATTGGAAACATCAAGCCTGGTACATAACATAAAATACATGATGGACCCTATAACTGATGCGTATGGGATCTTACTCATCCTATATTTCTCCTGTTGTGTCTGGGGACACATTTTCGTAGAAAGATATAAGCCATGTGACACTGGAAGAAGTCCCCTCTTGGATTTTTCCATACTAAATCTCTTTATTATCTGGTCAATTGATGTGCCCTGACATAGTCCAAGAAGCCTCTTGGATCTATCACGAATGATCTTGATCCCTAGAATGTAGGCTACTTCTCCTAAGTCCTTCATGGAGAAACACTTGTCCAACCAGTCCTTAACTGACTGTAAGGCTGGTACGTCGTTTCCAATAAGCAATATGTCATCATCATATACCACTAGGATGATGATTCCATTCCCATTAAACTACTTATAAACACATGGCTCACATTCGTTCTTAATGAAACAAAATTCCTTTATGGCTTCATCAAATCGAATGTTCTATGACCGGGATTCTTGATTCAATCCATAAATGGATTTCTATAACTTGAAAACCCGTTTGGCTTCACATGGTGTCATAAACCCTTCTGGTTATGTCATATAGACATCTTCCTGAAGGTTTCCATTAAGGAATTCTGTTTTGACATCCATCTTCCAAATCTCATAGTCATGGTAAGCTGTTATGGCAAGTATGATTCTTATGGATTTAAACATGGAAACTGGTGAGAAGGTTTCATCATAGACAATTCCTTGACATTGTCTGAATCCTTTAGCCACTACCCTTGCTTTATAGGTGCTAAATTGACCTTCCTTGTCCAGCTTTTTTTTGAATACCCATTTGCATCCAATATGCTTTACATCAACTCGCCCTTCGACCAGAACCCAAAATTAGTTCTAATACATGGAATCCATCTCAAAATTCATAGATTTTATCCATCTTGCAGCTTCTGAGCTTTCTACTGCTTCCTTGTAGGAGAGAGGTTCATCATTGTCCAATAATAATGATTCACCATCCTCAGTGACTAGGAAACCAAATCACTCTGGTTCCCTTACCTCTCTTGTGCTCCTACGCAGTACTTGTGTTTCTGGAACCTCTTCCCTGGGGACCTCTGGAACTTGTTCCTGTACCTACTCTTGTGTATCTTGAGCATCAACTTCATCGAATTCAATCTTGCTCCCACTATCCTTCTTGAGGATGTGCTCCCTCTTAAGAAAGACGGTTTGTCTGGCGATAGTCACATTCTTGTCTTGAGGGTTATATAGGTAATATCCTTTCGATTTCATGGGATATCCTATAAAGATACTATTCATGCCCCGGGGTGCAAGTTTGTTGCCTGATAAGGCCTTAACAAACGCCTTGCATCCCCATACACGTGCGTGAAATAAAGTGGGTGTCCTTCCATTCCATAACTAGGATTTAATTCCATTTTCCGCCTTAGTTGGTACTCGGTTTACTGTGTATGCTGCAGTTTGTAATGAATATCCCCAAAAGGATAATAGAAGATCCGCATGACTCATCATCGACCTCACCATGTCCAACAAGGTTTGGTTCCTCCTTTCACTAACACCATTCCACTGTGGTTTATAAGGAGGATTGAGCTAAGATAGAATCCCAGACTCCCGTAAAAGATCGATGAACTCTTGGTTCAGATATTCTCCACCTCGATCTGATCGAAGCTTCTTTATCTTCTTACCAATATTATTCGCTACTTCATTCTTGAATTCATTAAATTTCTCTAAGGACTCTGACTTATACCTCATTATATAGACATAGCCATATCTACTCAAATCATCAGTAAAAGTAATGAAGTAAGAATATAAACTTCTATCTTCTATTGGAAATGGTCTACAGACATCCATGTGTACCAATCCTAGAATCTTTGTGGAACATTCACCTTATCCACCAGAAGGCGGCTTGGTCATTTTTCCTTGTAAACAAGAGTGACATCTATCGAGTGGTTTTAGCTCAGTAGAGTCTAAATAGCCATATTGGTAGACATTTGTCGAGCGCTTCTCGTTTACATGACCAAGGCGGTGATTCCATAACTGGGTGATGTATGAGCCATGTGAGTTTGTTTCGTTATCGATTCCAACACTTGGTTTTCGTAATTTAGTACATATAAATAATTATTCAAATGTTCCATACCATAAAATACGTTGTTCTTATAAAAGAGACAACCCTAATTTCGGATCTTGAAAATAAATCCATCCATATCCAAAAAAAATACAAAAATTATTTTCTTGGTAACACTAGGCACAAAATAACAGTTTTTAAAAACCAAAATCATGCCAGTTGGCAATGAGAGGTGATAGTCGCCAATAGCCATCGCAACCAGCCTTGCGCCATTGGCAGCTCAAAGATCCACCTCTCCTCTGGAAATCTTTCTAAATCGACTTGGTTCCTACACTTGAATACGTATGTGAGACCCACAAGCTATATCTAATACCCAATGTGTAGAAATAGAAAGATTGCACTTGATAACGAACACACCTTTAGCGTCCCCATGCTTCTGGGTGCAGTTCCTCTTCCAGTGGCCCTGCTTGCCACATGAAAAACACACCGCCTCCCATTCCTTGCCCTACCTCATGATCTTCCCCTTCTTGGAGGGATGGTGCTCGGGGGATTCAGACCAATTATATGTCTTTGGCCCATTTTACTTGTCCTTCCTTTTCTTTTTCACCATAAAGATCGTGGGTTTTTCATGCCCCATGTCCTTATCTACCTGGAGAACCAAGGTCAGAAGATCTGATATACTCTTCTCATTGCCGCTCATATTATAGATGACCATCAAGCTAGAGAAGATCTTGGGAAGTGATGAAAGGATGAGATCTGTATGCAACTCATCCGGGAGTTTAATCCCTATGATGTCCAGGCGTTCAATATAGCCAATAAGCATGACTATATGAGGCCCAACTGGTGCAGACTCTCCATGCTTCATGGAAAACAAAGCATGAGAGATCTCATACCTCTCCTATATCGCCTTCTCTTGGTAGAGATCTTTAAGGTGATACATCATGCTATATGCGTCCATGTTTTCATGTTGCTTCAAGATCTCATTAGAAAAGGACGATAGCATGAAACACTGGACATCTGTGGCATCATCCATTTGTTTCAGGTAGAGAGATAATTCCTTAGCACTAGCCTATTTCCCATGAGCACCTGGAATAGGCCCTTCCAACACATATAATTTGATTTCGTGGCGAAGGAAGACACGTAAACGCCACTACCACTCTTTGAAATTGGTGCCGGTGAGAAGGATTTCTTTTTTGAGTATGGTGCGAAATGATATGTTGGAAGTCATTTTCTTGCTATTTCTACAAATTAAGATGAGAAAAGGTTTAGTACTTTATTACAAAAATTGAGACAAATAAAAAATTAATACTTATTAGTCTCCCACTATTTTATCGAAATCCAATAGCCCTCCCCATTGTCTTCGAAATATTCTGTTGCATGAATATTCTAGTGGCAAGGATCCATAGTCCCCTTCGCATTACCCCAAATAGGGTTGGTCAATCAACTTGATGGGTTTTAGGTAGGCATTCCAAATTCCAACTGCATTAACTCGCAGCTCCTTGATCCCCTGAGTGGATTCCCCAATCCTGAAATCCTTTTTAGATTTCCTCAACCTTTTCCTCTTAGTCACACCAAGTCCTAATGTGGCCATCAACCCTTGATGCGAAACAAGTCAAGTCAACCCAAAACCATGAATTAGAATTCCCTGATAATTGAAAGCACCCCAACTAGGGTAGGTCAAGCACTTTGAACTATGGTTTGATTCTAAACAAGATTATGGAAGGCTATGCCGACTTAATATTTATTTTGTAGGATTTTATCCTTATACGTAAATTGCGATTTTATTATCTTTGATTACATGATTGTTAATATTAAGTGGGATATACATAAGTGATTAACCATGCTTATGATAATATTTACGTATAAGCCGGTTTTATTTTTGTTCCATCTTGCATGCTCGTTTAATTCATTAATTGTGTGATCGTGACAAAACACCCACAATAAATAAACCATGCAACTAATAGAAATAAAATAAATGGTATGATCATGAGCTTTTCTATTGGTTAGTTTATCTATTGGTTGATAAAATAACCCAAGACCTAGGGGAGAAACACCTTAAACCTTTTGGGTCTGTGTTTACAGCTTTCCATCTATCCACCTTTGTATCTCCTTGGATTGGATTCACCTTGGCTCCTGACGTGAGCCGCCTCCACTAGATTGGGAGCTCCATCCATTACATATGCATTTATATCACATGCAGGTGAGGTGTAAAATGGATTTTTACATATAATAATCCTTGGGCACATAGGCCCTACATATTAATGAGGAGATGGCTCGCAGGACAACAAATTTAATTTAAATAAATTAATTAAAAGAAACCATTAACATACAAAGGTCTCGGTCTAGCTCATGATCATCCATACATGAAACCATATTTACACATAAATAAAACTATCATTCAATTATATAATCATTCTTTTTTAAGATAAATCACGCTTGAAACAATTAATTATCCTTCATTAATCAATCCTTTTATCATAAAACCTTTTTCTAAATTTCCTTGAGATTACCATCCATCATAATTTTATACAAATAAATTAATTTAAAATTATCCTTCAACGTAACTTGTATCTTGGAGGCAACCCGGTGAATTCCCATTTATTACGCAGATGTTAAATTAAACACATATATATAAAACACCTATCACGTGTTGTGCCTCAGCTTTACGCCTGCACCATTGTACACATCTCAGAGGTTTGTATAATATAATAATAAATTTTAATAAATCTGTATAATTTGGGTGAGTACATGTCGTTTAGTTCCGACTACACGGCGTGTACTTTTCTTAACCATCCATCCGAAGTACATGCCCGTGGACATGGCGTGTTTATGTACTTCAAAAATTTTCGGAGTACATGGCGTGTTCTATGGGACACACTCCATGTAGTTTCCGTGATACATGGTTTCCAGCTGGGGATGCCGTGTATGGGGTACATGGTCCAACCCTAACCCGAAGGGACTACACGTCATGTTCATTGGACCACACAATGTGTAATCCGGAAACCGTGTGCCACCTATTTCTGGTCAACACATGGTGTCATAAATTCTTAGAAATAATCCAATACACGACCTGATTTGGCAGATCAATCAATGCATTGAACCTAGACTACATGACGTGTACATCCGAATACACGCCGTGTACTCTGGTGTTTTACGGCCAGAAACGTTTGGCTTTCCAGATGAGTTACTCTATTTTATTTTAGTCAAAATTAAAAAAAATATCGTTTTAGTGAGGTGAATGAGAAACGAGGGAGGAGGAACGGATCTCGATATTCAGATTCCTAGAATGATTAAACTTGAATTGAAATAACTAAATTATTAAATGCGTAAATTACCAACGAAAAACTAAATAATTATAATAAATTATATGACCTCCCTATGATACCACTTGTAGGTTCCGGGCGCAGCGGAAGCGCATTGGTGTGTTTATCCAAATTTAATTTTAACGTTAAACAACGTTCTATCCGAGATCCGTCATGATTTAAAACTCCAAGTCTTTGGAATAGAACGAAGAATGAAAATGAAAAGAAGAGTCCGGGAACCCTTGAGATAGGATCATCATATGTTGGTTATAATTAATTTAATTAATTCATAAGAATTGCCTCAATTGAATTCTTTCTTCATTGGAGTCTCTGGTCATGATCTTGTGATCTGTCGTTGCGTTGTAGAATCCTAGTACAAGATTCCTCTAGAGGTGATCCACACATGCTCCATGTATCATTGGATGTCGCCGAAGGGATCTCCGGGTGCTAGCACGGAAGAACCTTCGCTTGCGATGTCCTCCTTCAACTGCCTTGATTCGGTGGAGGATCTCGCTCTCGTAACTTGAAAGCATTCTTGGTGGAAAAGGAATTCTCTTTTGGTGTGAGAGTATTTTCCAAAATTCTTTTTTCACATCAATGGCTCTCATTCTATGAGAATAATGTAATTGGGATTATAATACTTAGAAAAACAATATTAATTAATTGCCTGAAAGCATTTAATCATTTCATTTAATTCTTAGTAATACCCCATGTCTTAATAATGACAGTTGACCATCATTATTACTTGACATGCACTCAACATATTAAATTTAATATCATTTAATTAAATAAACAATATTTTCTCATGAATCCCGAAAAAACAAACCACACGGCGTGTATATAAATATACACGGCACACACTTTTATTTTTCTATTTTTTTATTTCCTCCACCATATTTATCAGACCATGAGTAATGGCTATTTATTTCATAAATAAATGTAACAACATTACTCACTTATAAATATATATTATTTCACCCACAATATATTCTCTTGAATAACTTGTGTCGAAATAAATTCGATCAGGCATCCTTAAATAATTATTAAACCATAGTCGGGAATAATATTTATTTAACTTATTAAATTAATATTTAACTGAGACACATGGACACACTTATTGTGTGACCCTCTAGGCCTCTTTCTCAGTGGCATTAGGTAGAGCCTGACTAAGTCCAAGGATTACATCTAGAAACATTCCAAGGTACCCATAGAGAAATAAGTTAACACCATAATGATGTGTCACCTCCTACAAATGCTTACCATGTAATATAATCCCTTTGTATCGATATCTCCAATCAAGTGGGTTGCATGCTAGTGCCATCAACCCATGTGCTCGATTATTCTTTCTTTGACATCCTAGAATTGAACTCGCCCATTCCTCACCATGGCCATGGATTTATTTAGGCTATACCAATTCCATCAAAGGGCCTAAGATATCTATATCCATTATGGAACATAAGGGTGAAATCCTTTCTCGCATTATCTATTAATGCAGTATTACTCGTGATGCACCCAATATATCCTACCTCACTACGAACAGTGTGTCATCACAGTTTTCGTCAATACATCTAAGTGCGCAAGTTGTGATACCCATTAATAATAATCTTAAAGTATAAGGTCCAATACACACATCAGAAAATAGGAACATCAAATGACACTATGAAATGTGGATTTCCTACTTGGGGGTCTCGTTCTCATAATAACCTCATAGATATTACCAAGGGCGCACACCATGAGAAGGTGCCTCAAAGTTTTATGAGTCCTCACCCCTAATGGAATGTATTATTTGTGTCCCTCAAATAATATCATCTGACCATAGAACATATATTCAAGAACAGTGTTATGGCACTTCCGGGTTCTCATTATAGTAGGGATCCCTATGACCCATTAATGAAACAGATGTCCTTAGGACATTATCACATACATCGTCATACAGAAGAACAAAAAAGATGTGATAATTCATTTATTAATGAATAAAGTACGAATTAGTAGGTTCTAGTCCACCAACTCCAACACATGGACCTTCCACAGTTCGAGGTACGATCTTAGTAGCCTCAGTTTTATCTTCAGCCCTTTTTGATACTAGTGCTTCACATAGCATTATCTCTGTTTCTGCCATGGAAGGTCTGGAGCTCTGTGTCTTTTCTTCTGCTGACATGTTGACTCTCAACACGCCCTTGGGAACAAGGACATATAGTGCACGTCAGTGCAATGAGTTCCCTCTCAAGGTTGCAGGGTATCATTTCCTATGGGACCTCTATGTCCTGGAGATGACAGGCTATGATGTCATTATTGGTATGGACAGGTTGGTTCTCTTCCAAGTAGTTGTCGATTGTTATCGCCGTAGGGTGATTTTTGTATCAGCAGAGGGTGAATATTTCATTCATAAGGGTGAGTGGTATGTTCAGGCGAGTCAAGCCGGACTCGAGCACCATGGGAAAGGAGGAGTTACAACCCAGATTGCTAGTCTTTATCTGGATGACCAAGGGACTTCACAGTTAGATTTTCCTCTAGTGGTTGATCTCTTTCCAGATGTCTTTCCATAAGACTTTTCAGTTTTTCCACCGGAGCGTGAGGTAGACTTCATGATTGATCTCATGCCAGGAGAGTCACCGGTGTCCATTCCTCCTTATAGGATGGCTACTCCTGAGTTGTTGGAGCTCAAGAAGCAGTTGCAAGAGTTGTAGACAAAGGGATTCATCTGACCCAGTACTTCTCCTTGGGGTTCTCATGTCCTATTCGTGAAGAAGGCAGATAGAACCCTTAGGCTTTGTGTGGATTATCGGAAGTTGAACCAGTTGACGGTCAAGAACAGATATCCCTTGCCGAGTATTGATGATCTCTTCGACCAGGTTTGAGGATCTCGGGTGTTCTTGGAGAGTAATTTGAGGTCCGGTTATCATCAGCTGCACGTTAGTCCTTCAGATATACCTCTGACATCCTTTAGGAGAAGGTATGGCCTCTATGAGTATATGGTTGTGCCGTTCGGCCTTACGATCGTGCTAGCAGTTTTCATGGCACTGATGAACCGAGTGTTCCATCCTTACATGGATTCCTTCGTCGTTGACTTTGTGGATGATATCTTGGTGTACTCTCACACTAGACATGACCATGCAACCCATCTTGAGATCATTTTGAGTACACTGAGGGAGCATCGACATTATGCTAAACTCTCAAAGTTCCACTTTTGGATGGATGAGATTCACTTCCTGGGTCATGTCATCTCAGACACAGGAGTATCAGTACACCCAGAGAAGGTGAGAGCAGTAGTTACCTGTGAGCAGCCGAAGAACGTCTTCGAGGTACAGAGATTCTTGGGGCTGGCTGGTTACTATAGGCGGGTTATATAGGACTTATCATGCCTAGAAGCACCATTGATGAGCTTGAATAAGAAGGGGGTGATGTTTTTTTGGTCAGAAGATTGTGACTCAGCCTTCCAGGAGCTGAAGGGGAGATTGACTTCAGCACCAATTCTAGTTCTGCCAATGTCGGGCAAGAGTTATACTATTTTCTGTGATTCATCTGGCATCGGTCATGGAGAAATGCTTTTGTAGGAAGATCATGTTGTCGCGTACAGATATCGGCAGTTGAGGCCACATGAGAAGAAATATCCTACGCATGACCTGGAGTTGGGTTCTGTTGTTAATGTCTTGTATAGTTGGAGGCACAATATCATGAGAGAGAATTTTGTGGTATATACTGACCACAAGAGCCTCAAATACATCTTCAAGCAGCGTGACTTGAATCTGAGACAACGAAGGTGGGTTGAGTACCTACAATCTTTTGAATTCGAGCTTGCTTATACGCCTGGGAAAGTCAATACTGTGGCAGATGCACTGAACAGGAGGACTCAGATGCAGGCAGTTCTGGAGGCCAGCTATGAGTGGTAGCTCATGGCTCTGTTCTCTGAGATGCATTTGGAGGTGCATGACAGACAGGGTCAGACGATTCTTTCTTCTATAGCTGTTACCTCTACCCTTTTTGATCTAGTTCGAATGATGCAGCTATCAGACCCTGAAGTCCTATTCCTACGAGAGGGTGTTTTAGATGGATACCCTACTCTGGGGTGGATAGTGGGTGATAACTAGGTGCTACATTTTCATGTCCGTGTATGGTTTTTAGTGGAAAAATGGGAGGAGCTAATGCGGGAGTCCCACACTTCAGCTTGGGCAGTTCATCCTGGTGTCACCAAAATGTACCGAGACTTGCACCATCAGTATTGGTGGCCAGGTATGAAGAAGGATGTGGCTAGTTTTGTTATGCGGTGTTCCACCTATCAGCAGGTGAAGACAGAGAATCTGTGACCAGTAGGTCTTTTTTAGTAGTTACCCATTCATGAGTGGAAATGGAATGATGCCGCGATGGACTTCGTGACAGGTTTACCGAGATCGCCTCGAGGAAATGATGCGGTGTGGGTTGTATTGGAAAGGCTCAAGAAGGTTTCACACTTCTTTCTAATCAAGGAGACATTTAGTGTTGATGATATGGTATGGTTTTACATCCGAGAGATTGTACATCTACATGGATTTCCACACTCCATTGTTTCAGACAAGGATGCACGTTTTACTTCGCACTTCTGGCAGGGGCTACAGAGGGTGTTGGGTAAACTGGTACATTTGGGTACAACATACCATCCCCAGACTAATGGCCAGTCTGAGCATAAAATCTAGTTGCATTAGGATATGATCTGAGCTTTCATTCTATATTTTGTCAGTTTTTGGGAGAAGCACATTCCTCTAGTGGAGTTCACCTACAACAACAGTTTTCAGGCGACTATTCAGATGGAACCTTACGAGGCTTTGTATGGTAGGCCATTCCGATAACCTTTATGCTAGCTAGAGATAGGAGAGTCAGCTTTCCATGGACCATGTCTTGTTTAGGAGACCTCAAAATAGATAGAGGTTATTTGGAAGAGGATGGCGGCATCACAGTGTCGGTAGAAGTCTTATGCTGATTAGCAGTGACGACCTCTAGAGTTCGAGGTCGGGGATCAGGTTTTCCTGTGTGTCACACCGAGGTTGGGACAAAAGAGGATTCATAGATAGGGTAAGCTTTCACCGAGATACGTCGGGCCGTTTGAGGTTCTGGAGAGAGTCGGGCTGGTTGCTTACAGGTTTCAGTAACCTCAGAGGTATCCAGCTCTACATGACGTCTTTCATATTTCTCAGCTTCAACGGTATTTCTCAGACCCATCTCATGTTTTTCAACCCGATGAGTTTGAGTTGAAGTAGGATGCATCTTTCTAGGAGTATCCTATAATGATTTTTGATCATAGTGAAAAAGTACTCTGTGGCAAGTCTATTCCTCTGGTACGGGTGCAATGGCAACACTGCCGTATACAAGATGAGACTTGGGATAGGCAGGCTGATATGCGATCACAGTGGCCAGAGATGTTCGAGGTTTCTTTTTCTATGCCTTTCTAGGGAAATTATGGGACAAATTTTTTATGGTGGGATGTTTTTAGGAACCTAGAGCTTCAGTTTTAGGTACAGATCTCTTTTATGGGATTTTTAAGGAAAAATGGAGAATCTGGAAATTTTCAGAGTATGCGCCATATACTTTATGAGTACACGCCGTGTACTCCTCGGCCACTCGAATCCGTGTGTTGGACAAGACCGGGCCACACACACAGTGTTTAGGGGTG
This sequence comes from Viscum album, assembly GCA_963277665.1. Lineage (NCBI taxonomy): Eukaryota > Viridiplantae > Streptophyta > Magnoliopsida > Santalales > Viscaceae > Viscum > Viscum album. The sequence goes on from OY728156.1 coordinate 1,084,548,033, forward strand.
ACGTGGAGGCCGATTTTGGCAGATTACAGAAAAACCCAGTACACGCCGTGTACTTTAAGAGTACATGTCGTGTACTTTTTTTATTTCATTAATCCACCCGGGGTCAACCCTAATGATGGAAAACATCTTATTATCTGCCTAATTCTATAAAGAATGTCCGAGAAGGCCTATTCTTCTCCGAGCCACCGATCCGTCACCAGTTTTCTGAATCAAACTCTGTCGGTTGTAGAAGAATCGTAGCGGTGAGTTCTTGGTTCTTCTTTAGCCTCGTTTCCTGATTCTTCTACTCGTGTATGTTATTTGAGGTTGAACGTTTTAGATGTTTTTGTAGATCTACTCCGTTATAGGCCGATTCATAGGCCGAGGTTCAAGTAAATCGATCTCCAAGGATCAAGGTAGGCGGTTTGTTACCCTACGTTGATGTTCATTGAGTTTTGGTTTCAAAAATCTTGGATACCCTTGTATCGAGTATCCCGGGTTTAGGATTTTGATCCTATTGTTTATCTTCCCAAGATTTCTTGTTAGAACATAATGAATTGATACTAATTTATGGATTGTTTAATGTTTGAGGATCACCCCATGGGTGTTTTCTTCCAATGTTCAGCTTTTCATCGTTGTATGGCACTATTGCCTATGAGGAAACCCTATTGTGATTGTTAGTTTACTTGTTATCACTGATTGTATGTGTTTCCTGCTATTTAAATGCTTTTGAAGTATGGTAGCTATTATCCAAGTAGTTGATTAACTTACTTTGGGCTGCTAAAAGACGATTACGCACTGCTGGACTGCTCAGGGCTGTGAGAACCTGGTGCAGGAGACCAAAGAGGGAATAGACGATTAAGTGCTTCCCTAGAGGGTCTGTTGGTTTTAGTTAGTATGCAGGACCAACGAGAATAGGACATTGTGCTTCCCAAGAGTGTTCATAGTTACCTAATAATCGAGACCATAGGAAGAATTAGACGTAAGTGCTTCCTTAGAGAGTCTGTAGCTATCGTTGCACGACCATAGGGGAATTGATGTGAGATCTCCCTAGAGTGTCTGTGCCGTGTATGATTACTGGACTATAGGGGTTTGCTAGTTTAATCCACCCAGAGAGTCAGTGTGAATTTTTATGGTTGTTTGTGACGAGTCCACCAAGCCAAAGAACAAGATTGGGTTTTGTATTGCTTGTGTTTAGGTAGTCTTTTTAGATACCTACTGTGTTACATGATTATCATGGAATAGAAAACATTGCTGGTATTCCCTGGTTGTGTAATTAAATGAATGCGAATGGTAATTGGTAGAATTTTTTACTACAGTTACATAACTTTACTTTTTATATATCACTCACTAACAGTAGGACACAAATCATGTGGTGGTTGCCTACTGGGATTAGCCTCACACCCTGTTTGGGTCCTACTTTTCAGCCCAAACAGATTATATGGTTGCAGGTTTAGGTACGGATTTAGGCCCTTCTACCTCGGGTACTTGATTGCTAGTCGGAGCTGGAGAGCATGGGACCGGGCTTTGGCCCGCGATGCAGCTGGAGTTACTGTTTATATTTAGTACTTTGGTTTTAGTTGTATTTCAGCCCATTGTTTTGCTTACTACTTTCCATAGATACATGTACCATTCTGCATCATTATTATATCAGATATTGATTTTACATTCAGTTCAGTTATTTCATGCTATTTACTGCTTCCATTATTGTTTATGCTTATCCTTCCTCTACATAATTTACCAAATGAGGGAATAGTTTCCCCACTGACTCACCAAGGCCCTCGCTGCTTGTCGGCAGCCTCTGGAGTTCGGGGAAATGCGCTTGAGGCCATGTGTCAAACTAGGTATGGGGAACCAGTAATGTGGCTCCGTACTCGCGTCGTTACATATTTATTCCCTGAGGAAAAAAATTAGACCATTGTTGAAATTTTTGAGTATCGTTCCCCAGATTTCAAACCATGTGGGAAATATGTTTAAGAAAAAAGGATAGCACAGTACTATAATTACCAATAATTTATAAAGTTAAATGAACCTAAAGAAGAATAGGTTTTCTTGTTTCCACCCTAAATGAATCCAATATCCCAATAATAAAATGGAAATATAGGAATCACATCATGAATCTATTTTCCAATCCATCCTCAAATAATTTATCCTCTAATTAATTTAATGACATAATATATAAATACATTATAATAATCATTTTGTGATAGTAAATAAAAATATCATCTAGGAATCAATATGTTAATGTAGGTAAAAATAAATACATGATATCCGACGTGAATGATCAAATTGATAAGGATGTTATGAATTCAACTAAATTTAGTAGGTTCTTATATAACTAATAAATCATGGTATTCAATATCCCTTAAGCTAATCCACATTATAAGTGAAATTACGAATGTTTTTTGTCATATTCTGTCAATGGTATAGATTCCAGACCAATGATAAATTATGTAAATTTGTGACCCATATATATCAATTACACCCTCATAGCATCCAATTTTAGCACCAATTCATGTTTTATTGTTCCTAACATTCCCATAAGTGGTCTGATATCCTCACATTCCTTTTAATGATGGACGATTATGAATTTCTGTTTTCCTATTTCAGTCATTTCTATGTCTTGTACCAATCATTTTCTCAAAAAATAATGTTGGAAAACCTATACCAGAACCACTCTTCGCATGTATTTTCTGATCCATATTTGAATTTTGAATTATACGGATCTTAGAAGAAGGGTTATGGCGCTATATAGGCTATGTTTTTTCTATACCCTTTATTTACTTCATGAATCATTCATTATTCCTAGCACTAATTCCTACCATTTCAGGAGGATAGTGGCCTTAACATGTAATGGTAACTACCATATCCACAATGTCAGATACGACAACACTTAGCTCATGACATGATAATATATGAAAGAGGAGTATAAAAAACCCCATTTAGTAGGTCCACCTATTATTGTATGAAAAGGATTCTAGACACAGATATGGTACTACTATTTATTTTAGGAATAATAATTTACTAGTCTATGGGGGCATTATTTATATCTATCTTTCTCTCCATTAATGTCATGTCCTTTCTTCGAATTAAATTTTAAGATATATGTTATTATGCTAAGTAGGAATCATATGAGAGTACAATGAGTTTTTTATTTAACGTAAAAAGCTATCTAAAGAGTAGGGAGTGTTGTATCTTTCATACAGGGGGTCATGACATCGATTATAGATAGATACAAGTTGACTGATTGATCGGGAAAATTTTTTATTAAAATATGTGGGTAGGGAGGTAACCAACTAATGATAGAATTTCTACTAAAAGAAAAAACATCCATTAAAGGATGTTTCCTAGCATCCCATACTACTAGTTATGTCTTACTCTAATCCTGACATAACTCATTTTATTACATTATTTCCTACTCAGAAATCTAATCTAATAGTTTCCTTTTATCTATAAATTTATTCTCATTAATCTACAATGATATTAGTTGTAATTAATATGAACTCCTATATAAAGTTACAGACCAAACCCAAAATAAATAAAGTGAAATAGGGATTGCATAGATCATTGATTCCATGATCTTCTTAGAGATGAAACTACATATATTAAGTAGTAATGAACATAATTTTTTTTCCTTTCCAGCAAAATTATAATTTGGAGAAATCACATTAATAGATTCCTCCACAAAGAATGAAATAAGGTTGAAAAAAGGGAAAGAAATTTTTAGAATTTTATTAGTTTGGAAGTATATGAATGATAAAATAGTATTGATTCATATTCCCATACTTAGAGGATTAGATAAATATCATAGTGTTTTCAAAAAAGGATATATTTTCCATGGACCATTGTATCAACTCTAAGTAAGTAGCCCAATCTACTCTACATTAAACCATGATGGCTTTCCTTTCTGCAAATAACGCATTCCCCTGAAATAAAATAAGAATATTGGCATAGTCCATCCCTTCATTGTGAAGTTCCAACCCCATAGTGTAGGTATAAATGTTTACCATATAAAAGGACATTAGACCCTGAGAATACATAAAATCCTAATATAATTAAAATTACTCTCCATTAACTCCTGAAATAGGGTATTTCCCCACACCTTCTTTCTAATTTATCTGGTATTCATATGACACCTGTAAGAAGAAAACATATTTCATTCATAGTTAATGTAACATGTACGATTAGTCCTTATGAATCATATAAAGAGAATTAATATAGTAAAATGAAACAATCACTCACCACATGAGCCCTTATTTGTAAAGGGTCATGGACAGGACTCAATGGAGTTCCCCATTTCATTGCATTTTTTATCAAGAACTATGTGAAACTCAGTTGAAATCCACTTCTTGTTCCCCAATTTTTCTCCTACCAAATAATAAATCTAGAGTAGGTAAGACTCATTGACACCTTGTGGGGTTGTGTCACAAGGAGACTCTATTATTTCCCCTACACAATCATTAGTACATCTACAAGTTATCTTTCCCTTGATAATATATTTTCCAAATTCTACAGATGACCTAGATCTAATAAAAATAATCTTTCACAATCCTAACGAAATTTAAAAACTCATGTTACTAATTAAGAGTCGTTAAATGGGAATTTGTAAAAAAATAAATCAAATTTCCTAGAGTACCAGGACATTCAGGTTAAAAAAGTGACTATAAATCTCTATTTCTATTGACTTGAAATCTTATTAAACAAGCACAAAAAGTGGGAAATATACTACATAAATGATTTCGACCCAAAAGGAGCTAATACCTCTTACCTTGAAGTTCACACTTTGACGCCACTAATTTATTCTCCCAAATCAACTACCATTAGAATATACAAGGCAAGGTCTACCAATGCGAGGTCATTGTCTCTTTCTATTTGTGCCAACTAGCCCTGAGAGAATGTTCCAACTCCCAGTAATCGAATGTTAGATCTATTGCATTTGGAAAACATTTCTTGTCATGGTGTCGTTTTTTCAACTTTCATTTGATATGAAGAAGAATGAATTTAATCGGGTTAATTCATTTCCTCATCCCTTGAAGGTTCACACCCAACATACAATAATGATTTCATCAAAGCTTAAACATTGTCACTATTAGAGTATCATAGCGATTTATGTAATTATATTCAAGTGGATGCACTCCCAACATCCGTTCATAGTGTAGAATCATGCCTTTCTCTAGTGTATTATAGTCCTTTTAACTAATTAATGAGAATATATAGTCAAATATATATATGTGGAACCTCTTTCACACAATCATGTCTCATTAATAGAACTCATCTAAAATTATCTTTCATGTTCTTGTTTTTAGGAAACATCAATCAATATTATATTACAGATAGATCAATTCGAACTAATAGTGTATAGTTATAAACATTTGGGGTATGGAAAATCCTTTCATATTTGGATCCCAACTAACTAAATAAATCAATAGAATATTTTTTTTATTGATATTCTCTAGACTCCAAATACATCAATGTAGACGAACTGTTATACTAGAATTCTCTTCCAACTTCATATCATAACTCCGTAAGTGCATCCAAACAACTATGGATCAACTCCAGGCGGATGTAGAATTTCTGGGGGTACTGTAGCAGTGCTGTAGCAGTACTATAGCAGTACTATAGCAGGTTCTGTAGTGGGAACTATGGAGTACTGTAGCTGGTACTGTAGTGGGAACAGTAGCAGGCACTGTTTGGCACTGTGGCAGCTATGAATATACCACCGTTTGGGCCTCCGAGCCAACAATTTGGTCCCTGAGTCTGGTAAGGCCTTCGGGCCACCCAGCCCTTTAGGTCAGTAACACAATTGGGCCACCTCATGGCCTTCGAGACACCTTATGTGTAGAAGAAAACCAGGAAATCTATAAAGAACAAGCTCTATAGGAGGATGAGCAAGGTGCTTTCACCACAACAGAATCTAAATGGATTGCAAGAACGAGAGGGTATGGAACCTGCCATCAGAACAAGCCTGTGCATGCATGATAATGCATAGCCGAACATCCATGTGATGGTATAGAGCTGATTTCACAATGAAGATACTGGGGAGGAGCAGCTCCAAGTAGTTAGTCTTGGTTGTATGTAATGTTAGAAGCCTACAAGAAAATCAATTCTTCTAAGGCCTACGGGTCATGTAATATTTATGCCTACGAGCCTTGTAAGGGTTCAACCTCACCCCTTGAAAGGTGGATTATCAAAATCAATAAAAAATGAAGGCCATCGGGACATTAGAGGAGTAACTCATGGAAAAAAATCTATTTATGGAAAATTGAAAAGTATAATAGATCTAAACATTTCTCTATTCTAATAAAAATCATTTACCTCCATCCGTGAGATCGAGTTATGAGTACTAGAAGGATCGAACTTCCCAAATAGTATTTGAATCCTTGATTTCCATTTTGATGTTTGATCTTGGATACCATCACATTCCATCAAATATGATTCACCTTTAAAAGATAGAAACCAATCTTAAAATAACATGGATATTGAAGATAAAATTTTTAGGGTTTGAGACATGTCCAGTCCTTAAGACCTCTCTATACCTCTCATGTATATCTTTACATCATAGGGGATATATTATTTTCCCCATACATGTCTCGTTGTTGTCTTGTGCTTGATGGATTCCGATGAACCAATGATTGAGATCCATATGATCACTAACATATGTGACTGAAGACTAAAAACCCATATTTCCCTGAGAATATACTAGATTTCTTATGTGGAATTCAGTCTTTAGGTTCCAAATTCATCGAAAGATAACCTTTTAATGGATATCCTTTTATCGATATTGAAATCTTTCCTTTTTTAGTTCCTGCCAATTACAAGAGATACATGGTCAAATATTTTATATGAAAGTGATCATCCAAGGAAAAGAATAGTTATATATTATGTAATATTGTCCACCCTCACATTCATACATTAATTTTTCTTTTTTTGTTCATTAATAACTAAATTCATTTAAAGGAAAACATTTTTCCTTCTGATATATTACCAACAAAAATTACTGAATTGTGTAGTATTTGTAGGGGATAAATTTTTTATCATATTTTATGCCTATGAAGAGTCTGATCTATCTTATATCTTTCTTGAGAATGAAATGTAAACAGTTGCTGGCCTAGCTAGAACTATACTCTAATCAAACTAGATGTGTAATTAATATTCTCTAAGATGAATAGACAGCGTATAGAAAATGTTGAACTCCACCTATCTAAGGGGTCACCAAAAAAATTAAAATCCACTATGGGAGAGGGAAATTATGATAACTAGTGGAAGGTCATTATCTTCTCTAACACAAATTTTTGAGCTAATGTAACGGATGTTTCTAGTTGTTAGTGTTACATTGATGTCAAAGAGGTATATTTTAGATTATATGAGTGTTTAGTTTTTTTAGTGTAGGATCAAAATGAATTCATTTCATTCCAAGTGTGTTTTCATACAGGAATGAGGAGGATAAATTTAAATAACATCATAAGAGATAGTATATCTATAAAATATTGTGAAGAGAAACACTTGGTTCCACATGTTATTCAATTATAAGGCCCAATCATTGGATTCTATTCCTCCATTACGCAAGTTTACGTCCTCAATTTTTTTATATTCTTCCAAAACATTTCATTTTTAACTATGATCCTCCCAGAGTATGGTGTGAATAACAAAAGTGGGTTGTGGTGATTTGAGAATCTATATCTTTTTTCTGTTGAATGGCTAGTTCACTAGTTTCTCTTATATTATTTAATACAACAACACAAGAATACATTATACAATGATATCAGAAGAATGATTTATTATTATCCTAGGAACCAAATCTTAAAAACGTTTTTAATTTAATTTGTGTCATGTATATGATTATTTTATACTATTTAAATTGTGTAGTTTGGATTTTAGAGTCTCTGTTTGAATGAATTTCTTGTTATCTTTGCAAGTGGTCCCTTTATTTCCTTCACATCAAGATAATGTATTAAAAAATTATAGCCTTAGAAATAGGATTTTATATGAAATATTTATTAGAAGTTTCTATTTACTAATTATATGCAACTTTTTGGGGAATATTTATGAACATAAGATCTTTCAGAAATGCGAATACCATCGACTGAGTCATCGCCATGTGCATGCTCCAAAACCAACGTCAATCAGTAGCCTCTGATTCCCTAGCATCAACCCCATAACATGAGGAAAACATTATTAGATTAAAACTCAATGATAATTTATGAATCTATGATATAAATATAATAATCATTTATTGGACCCATTTTTCAAGACCCAACTCCATATTGAAAAGTATATCATGGTCATCAATTTATATTCCAATTAGTTTTTCCATTAAAATATAAATTAAATATGAGCATATTTATTTTATTCAGGAGGAATGGTGCTTTAGTAATCGAATAATCTAAACAATTTCAATGAATTAAGGAGAATGGAATTATGAAATGTGTTAAAAAATTCCATATTATGATAGAATTGAGAATCTATGAGTAATTTTTTGAAAAAAAATATCAAAAACTATGTGAAATATCCTTGTCCTTCTTGATATTTCATGTTTACTTCTTTAGTTATGCCTTGAATTCTTCCATATAATCTTCATAGTAGTTCATATATGATGTATAAACATTTCATTAATTTTTGTTATGATATTGTTCTATATCTCATTCATGAATCTCATTAATCAAAATGGTGGCGCATTCTAGAATTAATAGGTAAGAAAGAAACCAATTATAAATTTTCCATCTCCCAGTTCATTCTCTTCATTATTTTAAAATTTTGTGATCAAAATGAAATGTATTTCACTATATATGACTTTTCTTTCAAGAGGTTATGGTTCGAGTGAAGATCATGACAAGTACTTTATAGTCATATCTATTTGTCCATTTTATTATTGTTAAAATTTGTTCCTTTTTACCCATGGGTTCAAATCATTCTTTTAACCCGGATATGGTTGTTATTCATTTTTTCCTATCAAATTTTAAAATGTCTCATCTATAAAATCACAGATATTACCTTCCCATCCCCTTTGAAAATGATTTTCCTCCTCTGTTGTTGAATTGGATTGTGCCATAATTATCTTCCTAGTGCAATTGGCATTTTTTCTCATACTATTCTCTTGTACTCAACCTCACATCATGCTCGAATAAATAAATATGATATTAAATGATCTATATTAGTGAATTTCCATAGACTGATATTTATATACACTATTCTGCAAAATAATGAATGATAATAAACCCCACCATTCCTAAGATTTCTTACTCCAAGTTAACATTCACTAAGAATTATTACTACTACTGTGGGTCTAACTGTTTATATTTATGCTTACATTCACCCTAATTCCCAAACCATTCAATTTTAATTATTCAATATACAAACATGAATGCTCTCCAATAGTCTAAAAACTATGAACCTTTATGTTGTGCTGTTGGAAGGGAATATTAGTGTGGACACCGATGGGATAATTTGAACATATAAATATTCATCACATTCCTAAAATAAAGAAGAACCCAATCTCTATAGTATGAAAGGAGTACAATCCGTTGTATTAGTGATGTGGAATAATATTTCTTGATACCTAAAGAGTATCCATATTTAATTAATGTTCATTCATAATATAGTGTATTTTTTTGAGTTGAAGATACAAAAAAGTGATTGACTGATCTAAGGCTTAAAGAAGATGTATGGGGAGAAAGGAACATGTTTCAAAATTCAATTTCCATTTTATTTTATAATAAAATAAATGAATGATTTAATGACCCATTGAAAACAACTTCACTCATTTAAGATGGTATGATGGAATTAAATCCATTTATAGTCTTTGGGACACATCAAGTGTTATCTTCCCTAAAGTTTGGTATCACATTTTCATTTCTATATAATACAAAATTTTATTCAATATGTCTGTATAATATAAATTGTAGTATACCTATATTATAAAGATCTACCTCTTCTAGGATATTAAATTTAATACTAGTAACTAACATGACCATTTCCATTCACATTCTCAATCAGTCAAATTACATTGATGAAAATGTTGGATAAGCTATTATTCAGGTTTTAACTAAATAAATATTATATGTAATATAGAATGGATCGTAGAATGGGATTGAAACATACAATTTACTATTTTAATGGGTTGTGATAGAGGTAATTTTAGTGTATCTCTTATTAGGATATTCTCGTAGGGACTGTAGAATATGGAATTTGGAAGGAAAATATGCTATTTGAGGGGGCATTGTGCACATGAATCAGAGGTGGGGAATTTTATCCCTATCATACTCTCATTAAGGCTACATTCTGAATTGGGAAACTCTACTATTACAATATATAATGTTCCAAAAGTAGTAATATATAACTATAATCATGTCCACTACTATTTCTTATGATTAACTGTCAAATACCATAATATAATAGGAATAGAGATTTTGCCTTTATTCCTTCACTTTAATACATGATTGATGCCAGAAGAGCTCATTACCATTTATAAAGTCTTGTTAGATGAATATAAAGACTGGGTTGGAAACATCAGTTTTTTGGAAAACATTGTTTATAGTCACAAAGCATTCTATTCCATAAAGAAGTATGAAAAAAATATTTTCTAATAATGAATCCTAATAATGAAAGCTTGAAATATTCAGAGAAGAAAGGGGCCTCATTTTATTTAGCCAAATCTTATAGTCTTCACATATCTATTCTCTCTCGCAATAATGTATGGTTTTATTTCATAGTGAGTATTACCGTTCGAAGACTTATAGAAAACACTTCTCCTCTTCCAAATATCTCATTCCACCCTTATAACACATTCTGTATTCATTCTATGGTATCATATGTGAATGAAATATTTTTCTCATATCATGAAAATGAATCCTCTTCTAATATCTATTTTAGTGTAGACACACTATCTTTTATACTCATAGAAACTATAAAATATATTTTAAATTGGCTCTAAGAGGCAAATTTGGTTATTAACCTTGAGAGGTGCATGTAGATGGGTAATCACTCAACTCCATACTATGAATAGTGATCAGAAGACCAAAATATTTGATAGGGTGATAAATCATTATCTAGTCCATTAATCCATATACTTCTAGTGCATACATGTTGAGTAAGCATAGTAGGACTATTGAGTTCCCTACCCAATAATATCTCCCAATTTGATTAGTGTTTATCACATTATTCTGACTTTAAAGGCATGATAGTTGAATAAAACCCCATGTAGGGATGCATACTCTATACGTTCTATAAGGAAATTTGGCATATTTTTTCTTGTTTCATACATTTACACCTTGAACTAAATGAATATTTTTTTATCAAAAAGGAATCTTATATGTCTGTTCATGGCATGTATCCTAGATAACTACAACTCTAAGGTTCCAAACCATGTTAAAGTGGTGGTTAGACCATAGATTTCTTGATCCTAACCTATTTTTGGATGTCATGAATTCTCACCCATGTGTCAAACCAATCTATGATCAACCCACCTTGATTATTTTCCTCTCAAAACAATAGGAAAATAATCCATCATTTTCGCAATATATATACCACAAAACATACTCAATAGAAATTTTTGGCCCTATAAAAACTCTATATTTAGTTGATAAATTACATATAGGTTATTTATTTCATGAACCAGCCCGGGTCAACCCCAAACTGGGAAATCGAACCGATCTGTGGCATGGCCCATAGGGAGTTATTTATCCCCATGGGCTTGAAACTAGTTTCATGAATCATTAGAGTATGTCGGGAACAATTTATACCAAATATAAACAATAATTGAAAAAAAATAAAGAATTAATATCCAAATACACATTTGTATAAAAACAGACATCATTTATAGGACAAAACTAAAAGTAAAATTATACAATATAACTAAACCAACTAGACCTTATGAAAAATTACTCTATGTGACCTCTATGGTCTCTCTCCAACACAACGATCACATGTTGCTTAGGGCGACCAAAACCATGATGAAACTTGTACAAGGGATAAAAACAAAAGAAAACTATAGGCGTGAGTACTAAAACTCAGCAAGGTAGCCCCATATTCTATTCCAAATTAATATTCACATAAAATAAAAGAAAACCCAAATTTATGTTTGAAATTTAATTTATAAAAGTATTTTTTTCCCACAAAGGTTCTTTGATATGGATGTTATCATACAAAATCCTTCATGTTTTATTCAAACGTATTCTAGAACAATATCCAAAGATATGGAACTTCAAAATGATTTTTCTTTCAAGACGGCTAATTTAAAGAGAGAAATTTTTTTAAAAATATACACATGATAATTAATTTTCCATGCAAACACACCATATGTCTATGGTGAACATAATATTGTCAATGAGAACTATTCATGGGAACACCCCTAGGAAGTAGTTAGTCGTGACCCCTGGGTACATCGTATCTCTATGAAAGTAACCATTATGAATATCCAATATTATGAAAACGATCCACTAGTAAGAGAATCATCAATAACATAGTGGTCGCGAACAATATAATCAGTATAGAATAGTTAATTTTTTCATCATTAATCATGCAAAGTGAAACAGGTAAAAACCCCTCCGGATCACCCGCATAGTAGCACCTGTCTTCCCACCTAAATAATCAGGTTTCCTTCATTGTGCTCAATCATGTTACACATGTTTTAAATACCCTGTGCATATAAAAATACCATTACCAAATCATAGACACATAGAAGATCCTGAAAACATGTTTCACATTTCTTTCATGGATCAATAAACTAGTTAAGATGTTCATATATGAATTTCCAGAAGTGTAATGAGGCTTTGACCAGGAAATCCATTCAAAAAATGATATTTCTAGACCCAAAAACCCTCCAATAACATATAAAACGTGATTATTCATCCCCCAAACCTTTTTTTAAATCAATTTCATTAATCATAAAATGACCCCATATTATACAACATGAAATATAGTGGGGAACCTACATTTTAAGAAAAATTTCAAACGGGCCGTTAAGAATTCATCATAAAAACAAAATTTATCAAAAGGAACAATTCAATCATACAAAAATAACTGTAAACACATAATTCTAAGAAACACAACATTTTCCTAACCCCCTTAGAAATTGATCTCACTCATTGATAACATACTCATTTCTAAAAAATGCCAAACATGCTTTCCATTGGAAAAACTTGCAAAAGAACGATAGAAACCCAAACAAATTTCATTATAATACCCTAAAAAATATTCTAACCCACATAAGGGACTCATAAATAACTAATCCACATGCTTCCAACATTTTCCATAAGACAATACAATCATTTTATGACACCATGAACACATAAGAACCAACCAGGCACTTTCTCGAAAATGAGGCATGGAATATTTTATAAGATTGAATCTATTTGATATTTAAAAGGATATAAAGCCAAATTTTCATGCCAAAAACCTTTTAATGTTGTCAAAACATGTCATAAAAATCAGAAACCATTTGTGAAAACCCTAATAACATTTATTTAAACTATTAGTGTGCACGTTTATACGAAACAACTCCATTTTACACGAAACAAGTCATAAATAAACATTTTTTACATAAAATAATATCATCCAATGGTTTTAATGAATCAATAAAAATGAATATTATTTTATAATATCAACAAAATTATTAATAATAAATAATAAAAGAAAAATTATAGGAGAACCAACCTCAAAACATTTGCGAAATGGAAACAAAAAACCAAAATCACCGGTGCGGATTTGTAAACCATAATACTATGAAGACCAACAATAAAAGAACATAAACCCAATAATAAATCATTCAATAAAAATAAACTTAGGTCTTTCATGAGAATGGGAGAGGATCGAACCATGAAATAATGGATGGAGGGAGAGGAAGGATGAAAAAGGAGAATGAAACTCATCATGAAAATTAGAGAACTATTAATCTTCCCTTAGATCCACAATCTTATACGATAGGTAATCGCTTGTAACTTATTTTAGAGGTTTATTAGTTATGTAAAAAGGTGGTATGTTATATTTTCAGGTAAAATATATAAAAATGAATGATTCAAGAAGGAAACAAATTACCTAACCAAATCTAGTCAATTTGATAATGCATGAAAAATTTCTCCCCAATCTGTGACTAAGATTACCTCCAAAGAGGGGAAACGAAACATGAGGGGCCTTCCAATGGTACTTGACTTTTAGGGAGATGTTTAATCACCAAAACATATAGAAAAATTAATATTATATAAATGAGAAAAAATGATTAAAATTGGTAATTGGCTCACTAACTGGACGAATAACTGAATATATTACACCAATCCACCTTGATTATGAATTCCTAAGGGGGTCCAAAAGGATATTATGATTCTAATAGGTCAGGGTAAGCCACATGGGAAGTATAATATGTTAAAAACGTAGAAAAATGAAGGAGTTATAAAAGAAACATTTTTTTTGAAATCTGGAAATTGTATCATAGTTGGCCCAAATCTTGAAGTAACCACAGTTTTCATAAAAATAATACCATACAATATTTGGGGAACCCGTTTTTGGATTATTAGACATAGATTTCAATTAAATACTCAATACTAATTTCACCTTAAACCCAAGGAAAGGATAGGTATTTCCAGAAAACCTGATCAAAACCAAGACATGAAAAAAACGAGTGTGACATTTCTCCCCACCATTGACGATTTCCACCCTCGAAAAGCCACAACACCATCCAGCTATTTGATAAAAACCTAAGGATTCTATATAAAAATGGTATAGAATTTTAATCCAATGAAACCTCATCCACCATTAATTGAACATAATCCTCTTAACTCAAAGAAAACACCAACTCTTATCTACTTCCCAATAATCAACTGAATGATCTGGTCTCTACCTCCACAACCAAACCATGAACCAGATTGTTGGTTTTTCTCCCAATGAACACAAATATCACCCAATACAAAGAGAACTCACAAAAACCAATGATTCCAACGGACTCTATAATGGACTCTCCTCTATTAAAAAACATCACGAACTAATAAAATTTTTAGGATTGAACACTACGAGACCCATGGTGCATCTCCTCTCCATTAAGAACCAAAGATTAATGAACAAAAAAGAAGTCAACATGAAATAAGAATGGTAATATCCAATAAGGGCCCACTGAATCTCTTCCAAAACAACCTACATAACCATATAAACTGGAACACAACAAGAACATTAAAACAAACATCACTCTTGAATGGATGGGACATGAACTCGGCCAACACTCTCTACATGGATCCAAACCCACACAACATAGGGTCGGGAGGGAAGGGGAAAAAATAGTTTGGCCACTAAAACCACAAAAATAAATAAAGGGACCATCATAATTTAATAATAGATTTGAAATCTTAGAAATACTACCCCCAATCAAGGGACACAAGACTACACACCAAAATCACTACGAGACATATGGATAGAGCTCTGATGGATGGAGAATATCCTACCTCACAGTGAGGCTTTGATAATAACTATTGTTAATTATTCACCGTAGTTTCACATGGTGGCACATAGCACTCCTTGGATGAAATAATAGATCAAGGGACACCATGAAACTCTCTTCCCCAAATAACACAGTTTTACCCAAACAAGAACATAGAGATACACAACACTATTTTCTCTCACTTTGAATGAGGAACATAATGGACAAGGTACATAGAGAAAAACATAAACCTCCCCAACCACAACTAAAACGTCCATTTGAAACACCACATTATAATGTCACATTAAATCATGATCGAAATGATATCTATTCAAACAAATGGTATGAGGCCCCATTCAAAGTGGTGAATTTTCAAATTTGGAATGATTCCTTATGTCGATCAACTAGAAATATTCCCAGTAGAGAAGCAACCTTGGCCACATCACAACATAAAACAAATGTTTAGAATGCCACTAAACATTGCACCAAAACTGATCCACCAACAAGATCCCATATCAAGACACAATAAGTGTATTAATTCCATATCATAAGGAAGTATACCTAATAAAAAATAGTTATATGATATACCAAATCCATCCACATAACCATTAGTTATTAAAAATCACCACAATTTTTCATCATAAAACAATTTTGAAAAACAAACCAAAATTGTATATTTTCTCATTCACCAATGGTGTTGCATAATGTCACAATAATTTGCAAGTTTTTGTGCCACCGCGGTCACCCAAACACCATATCATCCTAGACATTCATTCATATATCCATAAAACCATGCATGTGAGAAACTAGGAAAACAAAAAAGGGTAAAATAAAACAATCGTCACAATAAAAAGAATCTTGTACCTTCCAATGTCACATTAACAACAAAATAGAAAACCATTTTCAAATTTTACAAAACAATCCACACTTCATTAAGATCCATTTCATTAAAAAAACATCCATTTCATTTAAAATAAGTTCAAAAAACAACAATTCTATTCAAAATAACACATTTCCATTTTAAAAAAATTCAGCAAGGCCTCATTTCAAAATCCAACAATCACAAATGCCAAAACCCCTTTTCAAAAAAAAACACAAGTCGTTCGAAACCAATTTTCTAAAACCAATTAATCAGATTCAAACATTGTTCAATACCCTAAAACTCCTTAATTAAAAAAAATAATCACTTTAAAATAATCCATTCTTTAAAAACATTTCATTTAAGGAATCCATAAATTTATATTAAGGAAATCAAATCCTGTTAAATAATTCCCACTTTTTCCCAAATATTTATTTCACAAAACCCAAAATTCCAAAACCTTTCTCATATTAAATTTTGAAAACCTAATTTACACATTTTATTAACCAACCATTCCTTTAAAACCCATTTTCACAATTCTCACACAAGTATTTTCAAAACAAAATATTCAATTGAATAAAATTCCATAAGTCCCACAAAGGGAACATGTGTTAGTGGGTGAGTTGACCATATGGTTGGTGGCCATATGTTAAACACACCACCAACACATAGAATCATTATAGGACCATACCCTATCTCTACATGGCCTTCCACTCCTTGAGAGATCTTGAAAACTGTCATTACAACTCCCCTTACGGTATCCCAACACCAAAAAATCAATAATATCCAATGACAGTAAAAAACAAGACTTCTGAAGGACACCCAAGGGTTGGAATGAGAAATAGATCGCAACGCTCTTCTTGAAACTACACCTCTATTTCTGATAATACTAATTCATCTACCATGACAACCCCAAATAACAATGGGTGCACTAAAAATAATTGTCTGATTGGGGACAACCTCCCTCTGATATGATTTTGTCATCAACTAAACCGGGTCACCCAAAATCGGGAACCCGAACCGATCCTGGGCTTAGCCCGATGGGAGTTCCTAATCCCCACAGGCTGCAAACATGTGAAAGCCATTATCAGAGTATAAAATAGAATGACGTCTTCCAAATATAAATAATATGGAAGACAACAGAATGAATGGTCATCCTAATGGACATTTATATAAAAAACCAGCATCATTTAAACAAAAATCCTGATTGTACAACTGAACGATAAAACTATACCGACCAGACCTATTGAATAAATAACTCCATGTGGAATCTCTATTCATCCTCAAACACAATGATCCCATGTCACTCAAGGCCGCCAAACCCAATATGAAACCGGTACAAGATCCAAAAAGATAAGAAAACTATAGGTGTGAGTATTAAAACTCAGTAGGTGAGCCTGGGATTCTATTCTTAGTGAACATCCAGTTAAAATAAAAGAAACATCAATTTCATGTTTGATATAAATTATATATATGTAATATTTTTTCCAAACAAGGTTCCATGCTATAGATATTATTATACAAAATCTTTCATTTTTTATACACAATAATGATAGAACAATTTCCAATAATATGCAACATTAAACTGAAAAAAAATCAAGGGGGATTATTTAAATAATGAAATTTAAAAAAACACACATGATACTGAATTTTCAAGCAACACAAAGCATAAGATAATGGTGAATATCATAAAGAAAATTAGCACTGGTCACATAAATACCCCTAGGCACTAGTTTCATGGGGTCCCAAGGTACCTTGTATCTCAGTGAAAGTAACCAAAATGAATATCAATTATCGTGCACAAGAAGAACTCATAAGAGAATCACTCATAACATAGTGGTCCCCAATATCATCATCAACAAGGTTTGTTAGTGTTGTCCTCATAAAACATTCTATGTGAAATAGGGACAAACCCCCTCTGGATCACTAGCATACTAGTATATGTTCTCCCACCTAGATACCTGGGTCTCCCTCTTTGTGATCAATAAATTTCCACATGTTATCAATACATAGTTCACATGAAAATACACTTTCCAAATCATACACACATATAAAATCCTTCAAACCTTTTTCATATTTCATTCTATAGATCAATAAACTAGTCAAGATTTTCATAAAGCAATTTCAAGAACTGTAATAATGATTTTCCCATGAAATCCATTAAAAAGGAAATTTTTACATTAACCTCCCAGAAATAACCTATAAAACCACATTATTCATCCCCAAAACCATTTAATATTTCAATTTCCTAAATCATAAAATAAACACAAATGACACAACATGAAATATAGAAGAAAAAATATTTATAAAAAATAGCAAATAGGACTTTAAGCATTCATCGTAAAAACAACTTTTTAAAAAATGACCAATTAAACCATTCATAAATACGTGTAAACTAAATTTTTTTAGAAACACTACATTTACTTAATACCCTTACAAATTCATGTCACACATTGAAAACCCACTAATTTCTATATAGATGCCCAACCTGCCTTCAATTGGAAACACAATCCAAAGATAAATAAAAACCCATACTCATTTCCTTATAAAACACAAAACCAAATTTCAACACACATAAAGAATACCAAAAATTGATCAACATGCTTCTAGAAAATTTTATAACCAAAACCAGTCATTTTATAACACCTTGAATACAAAAGAGCGAATCAGGAACTTTCATGTAACCACGAAATGCAGCAATTAATTAAAAAACTCTATATAACAATAAAAAGTGTATAAGTAAGAATTTTAATACCAAACACTTATTATAGTCATTAAACATGGTCATAAACATCAAAAAACACATGTTAAAATGTTAGGACTAATAAGGGCCTATATACCCAGAGAAGGGGGGTGAATCAGTGTATGGATATTCTTTTTCAAAATTCTTCCTTCCCTACTGAATCATGACCTCTTTATTACAAGGGTCAATTTGTTTTCACTTGTGTGATTATTATGACCACTTATTTTCTTCTTTTTCTGATGATGATGCTTAAAATTCAATGTCGGGAAGTAAGCAGGCAGACATAGAGATTTTTACTTGGTTCACCCTCACTGGACTACGTCCAAGGAGTATACAACGACAACGTTCCACTATACCAAATCCACTAAGGCTCACTACCAATAATGTTCAGGCTAGATCACTTCTATGCCCAGGCTCACTTCCTTTACAAAGTTTAGGGTCATCTCCCTACTTTCCCAAGGGTCACTCCCTATTTCTCTTTCACTAGATCACTTCTAGTAGAAAGGATTACCTTCTTCCTCTTCCTTTTCTCACTTCACATGGAAGGGATCCACTCACAGTTTATAGACCTGTA
Source organism: Viscum album (assembly GCA_963277665.1). NCBI lineage: Eukaryota > Viridiplantae > Streptophyta > Magnoliopsida > Santalales > Viscaceae > Viscum > Viscum album. The sequence continues at coordinate 1,084,567,588 of OY728156.1, forward strand.
GGTCTCTTCATTTTCATGAATTCATGCATCCTCAACTGTTGAAAGATTCACCATTAATGTCCAACTTTAATCCAGTAATGAAAACCAATTTGCTTATGAAAACTGGTCAATTACCTTTGGGACAACCTTCATAAAGCGCACTACTTCGTGAGGCTCCAAATTTCACGAATCTAAAACTATCCTTCATGAAGCTTCCTCCATTTATCGAAGCACTCTCGCGAAGCACTCTCACAAATATCAACCCTTCTCAATGCTTTGGACATTGAGGAGCTCTTGTATCTTCCCAGACCACACTCCTTAGATCACACGGCCTTGTGAAGCGCACTGCCTTTCGCAGATCTAGATTAGCCACCGTGAAGCACCTCTCTTTCACGAAGAACACTATCTTTGGGAAATGAGACAAAAATATTTTTTTGGGATCTCTCTCTCTTTATCTCGAGGGGGTTGACCTCTATTTATAGGAAATTTCACCAACCCCTGACCCTTTCACGTGAAGTCAGCGCCACATCATCACCAATCGCGAATCTCTGAAATATCTGCCGGAATTCTCTCAAAATCGCGAAGCACCTCAGCAATTCTCGGATCATGGAGCTTGTTGTTATCATAGAGCGTTATGTAAATACCTCATGCTACTGCCACGAAGATACCTCTCAAAGTCCTTCACCGCCGTGATTCACTTCAACCTCTATCATTCATGAAGCTTGTCGTAATCGCGAGAAATCACCGCCATCATTCTTCTGGTGTTCGCGAAATCCAAACCATGAATCCTCTCTTCGCGAAATTCATGAATTTTCCATATAAAAATATGATCTTCAAGGATATCCACTTTTTCGCGATGCTCAGCAACCTCCAAATTTTGGACCCCAAAAATTTGGAAAACACTGGAAAACAGTGCCACCTTGTACTTCTCTTTTTTACGGCCTGCAAATCATTCGTTCCTTTGTCATTGTTCTTTGTCGATATGGATTGTCAACACCTTCTGTGGAACTCGAAAATTTACCATGGAATCCTTCTTTTTCAACAAACACAGTCAAACTAAAAATTCTTCAATGTTACCTTGAGGGATATTTTCCCAACAATCACCCCTTAGGGTTTATTGTCAACTCTTCAAAATTCCTCTCATAATGATTTTCTATACATTGATACCTCTCTGAATCTCCTTCCAGCCACTACCACCATTTGCCTTTTGCGATTCTGATAGAATTCAAGGAATCACTTAACACATACTCTAAGCCCACATGATAAATGCTCGGCGTGAGAAAAAAGAGTATTATGAAATGTTCATCAATGAATCACTTTATTTCAGACACCAATTGTCGATTCCAAACTGATACCAATAGCTAAATTGATACCAATTGTTGAAGCACACAGATTCTAATTGGTTATAGCTGGAAAACAACTCTCACCATTCCAACATAACTATTCTTCTCTTATCACGATCCTCAGCTATCGTGATATCTATTATTTGATCGATCACTTCTAAAATCCTCAGATTTAATATTATCCCCCTATATATTTTCACTCCCCCTATCTTGATTCTCCACATGTCAGCTTCTCCCCATATCATTAATGATTTCTCAAATATCCACACTGTCTCCCCCTTGAACAATCACTATTTTCTCCCCCATTGTCAATGACCCAAAGGGAACTCCTCTGCGGTCTGTAACAGGGAATAAATATATATGAGAACATAATGGAAAAAAACATACTACATTTGGGAGGGGGGGGGGGGGTTCACAACCACACTATTTTAAGTGTGTGGGGTAGACTGAACTCCCAGAGACAGTTGATTCCTCTCAAAATCTTCATTGGGTAAGGCCGTTGTTAGAATGTATGCAACATGTAGCTCTGTAGGCACATAGTCTAACTTCACGATTACCTACTCAACCTTCTCCTTGATAAAATGATACATTATCTCAATAAGATTTGTCCTTGAATGATGGATGGAATTTTTGCTGAGATTTATATAACTTGAGTTATCACACTAGATTCTGATTAGAGACTTCACTTCAACAACCATATCATCAAGTTGTTTCTTAATCCACAATAAATGTGTGCAAGCTTGAGTGGAAGCAGTGTACTCCGCTTATGCGGTGCTCAATGAAATGAAATCTTTCTTCTTTCATAGACAAGAAACACACAGTCTACCAAGATAGAAAGCAAATCCTGACGTTGAATTCATGTCATCCGCTGAACCGACCCAATATTCATCAGTATATCCCAATAATTCTGAATGAGATTCTCCAATATACATCAAGATGAATTCCGTTGGTCCCTTGATATATAGAAGTATTATTTTCACTGCAAGAATGTGGCTTTCCATGGGATTACTCTGATATCTCGCTGGTTGGAATGTGGCGAAGATAATGTCAGGCCTTGTTGCAGTGAAGTATAACAAACTTCAAATGATTTGCCTATATTCTGTGATATAACTGCCTTGCCATCCTCATCTTTGGAAAATTTCATCTGGGTAGCTACCGGTGTCTTCATATCCTTGTAATTTTTCGATTCCAAATCTAATAAAAAACTCCTTGGAAAATTTGGATTGTGAAATGAAAGTTCCATTCCTTCCTTGTGTCACCTGTAGACCACGGAAAAATGTTATCTCTATAAACATTGACATTTTGAACTCACTTTTCATGAATTAGGAAAACTGTCTGCACTGAACTTCATCTGATCCGCCAAAATATTATTTCATCGACATAAACCAAGACCAACATCCTTTGATTACTGTTGTTGTTGAAATAGAGATTGTAATAAACTCCCCCATGAAAGAAACCAAGCTTCTTCAAGTACTAATCAAGCCTTGAGTACCATGCTCTTGGTGCTTGTTTCATCCCATACAAAGCATTGTTCAGTCTAGAAACCTTGTTCTCATCCTCATGAATGAAAAAACAATATTTCTACTCAATATACACCTCTTCCTCCAGAACCCCATTCAAAAATGTAGATTTAAAATCCATTTGGAACACTTTGATCTTTCATTGCACTGCAATGGCTCAGAATAATCTGATTTCCTCCAGCATTGCAACCGGTGCAAATGTCTCATCAACATCAATTCCCTCGATCTGGGAGTATCCCTTTCACACTATTCATGCATTGTTCAGAATCACTATGCCATCTTCATTCATCTTTTTGCGATAGAACCATTTAGTCCCGATGACATTCTTATCAACTGGCCTCGTAACAATCTCCCACGTTTGATTCTTCTCAATCTGGTCTAATTCTTCATTCATAGCTTGAACCTAGTAATCATCTTTAGCTTCACCAGAAAAACATTTCAGCTCCAACTGAAATAAAAACATTGTTTTTTGTAATGATTTCATTTTTTGAGTCTGAAGTAGAGCTTTCTGATCACCATTGATATTTTTCTTATTAATTTCAGCTTTACCTTTTGGCTTCTTATACGATTCATGTTTTGTTTCCCTTAGCTCATCATCAGTATCTTTTGCTAAGTCAGCCTCTGCCACTTCTACTCCCCCTGTGTTTCTTACCTCCTCATCACTTTCATCCAAAAACGGTTCACTGGGTTGTTGAGTATTTTGTTAAATTTCAACTTTAGTGACATTATTTCTCTCAACAATTTTTCTGATCTTCTTATTAAAACGGTGTTGATACTCTCTCGCAGTTTCTTGGTTTCCTGAAAACCGTCAGCTGATACCACATTATTTGGGAAAAATAGATAAGCCTGAAATTATTGATTATTTCTGCTTCCCCCGCAATAAGTCTTCCCTCCATAGACAAAAACTGACCTGAGTCATCCAATTATTGCATTGATGGATCTTGCATCTGATTTTTCTATTGCATTCTCCCCCTATGTTATGAAACAATTCCCAGGGTTAGGAACACCTTTTAGACCCATAATCATTCTTCATCTCCTGTATCATCTATTATCTTCTTCCAATTGGAATTTATCCATTAAAAAAATCTCTAAACCTACTGAGTTGGAACTCGATGTAGGAAACAAGAGACAATGTCAATAACACAGTCACTTCCTATTATGCTCTGTTGGTCCCTTTCGCCATCAACATTGGTAACTGATTTGAGCTAATCAAGACATTGAAACATATCAGCTTGTCCCTTCGCATCTTTAGAAGCCACATCCCCTTCGATCTTATCTTCCTAAAAACTGAAACACATGATTCATCAGTTACCAGAATTTATAAACATAGGGAGAGTGGTTCTTCAGAAATCCTCAAGATGAGGATTGCAGTTGATCCCGATGGGTCATCCCTTTAATTCATTCTTATATAGAATCACACTCCATTCTTTATTCCTATAGCTACCTATCCAACTTCAACTGCTCTTGCCATATGACTAGGCATTATTTACCCGCATGCCGAGCCTTTTTCTGATATGTGGATTCTGCAGGATTGGCATTTTTCAGAATTTGGGGTTTAATCCCACTTGTAGACACATCCATCATTGATCTACCACCAATATGCCACTTCCCTTGATTTCTTCTGAGAAGGAATATCTTTTATTGTCATCTTTCCTTACTCCTTCCATTATTGTAGAGATCTTCCTCTTTCCTCCACTTCTTGTGGTGGAAAATGACATGAAGTTTTTTCAATTCATTCTTTGTTTGTTCTTATTTAATCATATTTCTGAGTTACCACCATACTTTGCATTGGTGGTGGGTCCTCCACTGAGCGTACATTCTTCTGACTCATAGCTATAGCGTTTCCTCCCTTTTTTTCCAGATTTGTTCATGTTCTTTCTTAGATGGAAGTTGTGAGTGTGATAGAGAAGGTGATAGATACACCTTTTGTTCATCTCCATGTGATTCCCCTAAGGCTCTAATCCTATTCTACAACCTTCAATATTGTCTCCCAATGTAAGAATTCTCATTATACAACACTGGATTCAAGAATCTATTTCTCAACTCCTTTTCCTTTATCGCATTCTTGCAAGTGCAATATCCTTCCAAATGACCATGATTAGAACATATGAATCATCTTCCATTAAAGGCATACATCATTTCATCATCACTCAGCAGAGATATTGATGTAGCTTGAGTTATTCTTCTGACATTGAGATGCTGAGCTTCCTGACACATATTCACGGTGTGTCCCATTCTTCCACAGTAATAACATCTAATGATTTCTTTCCTCTAAGATACTCTTATCTCTGATTTATCATGACGCTTATCCTTATTCTCAGATTTATCAAAGTTTCTATTTTCACTACCTAAAATGTATTCCAGAGCCTCTGAAGAAAATATTGATGTGAGGACATGAATCCCATAGAAATAGCACATGTCGTCACGTCATTTTGTAACTGTTTTATTTGGCCTATCTCCATCACCTACATGTTTTTCTCCAATCCTGGAATTGTTCACGGCTCGTATTCTATCATGAATGGGAGGGGATTCATCAAATCCAATACTAGTTTTCCCCAAACTATATGGTCTCTGAGATGAAAAAATATGATGTTGTTTCTCTTCATAAATAGCATATTTTTTTCATTTTATCATCACTTGCCGAAGGATAAACAAATAGTATGTGCAGTATATCCTTCAACATAGTTTTTCCTTGGTATTTTGACATCTCCATTTCTTTCTAGGATTTTTCTATCACTTCCTATAATTGTTGAATCTTCTTATCCCTTGATTCAAGTTGAGCATTGAGTTATTTTTTGAGATTCTTCCCGCTACTCAACACATCTTATAGTTTCCGTGTGAGCTTTTCCACCATGTCACTTTTCTCCTTCACTTTCTATTTTTCTTCTTCAGTAGAATCAGAACAACATGCATTCTATTGTGGTGGTTTTTGATTCTATTGAACTAGCTCAGATATCTATACAGCAAGATCAACATTTATGGATTTCAAAATCTGAATTTCTTCTATGTTCATATTCATTCCCTTAACATAAGCTTTGAGCTTCTCTTTCTTTATATACAACTTTTGCTGTATTTGGCTTGAGAACCATTCTTATCCCTTAGATCAGTGGCCACATCCATAAAACTTTGATTCAATCATCTTATCTGGTTAAACTCAATTTACATTGCTTGGATCATGATTTCTATAGATTCCATCTCTTCATCCAATTTCTGATCCAATTCATTTGACTTGCGGAAAACATCCACCTTTTGACTTCTTGGTTTTTATTCAACATCAGTGGTTCCAGCATCACTTGGAAGATCAGGTCCTTCACTCATTCCTTCAGCATCATTGAATGAGTAAGTATTTTCACAATATGATTCATCCAAACCATTCTTCTATTAACCACATTATTCCTTTAACTAAATCAAACTCTTTCCATTGACACTTGCACACTGAGGGTTACCATATGACTTTTGATTCTTCATTGATATTTTTCCCTTTGCCATGGCACACCGAGATAAGAGCAGACCGATTCATTAACCACACAGATTGATTGAACCAAGTCAGAGAAAACAAATCTGATCAAAAAAACATATCCATCTCATACCAATTGTTAGGACCAATAAGGGCCTATATACCATGAGAGGGGTGGGGGTGAATCAGGGTATGGATAATCTTTTTCAAAATTATTTCTTCCCCAATGGATTCTGACCTCATTATTACAAGGGTCACTTTGTTTTCACTTGTGTGTTTATTATGACAACTTCTTTTCTTCTTTATCTGATGATGATTCTTTAAATGCAATGCAGGGAAGTAAGCAGGTAGACACAAGGATTTTTACTTGGTTCACCCTCACTGGGCTACGTCCTAGGAGAATACAATGGCGATGTACTGCTGTACCAAATCCAATAAGGCTCACTGCCAATAATGTTCAGACTGTTCAGGATACATCACTTCTATGCCCAGTCTCACTACCTTTACAAAGATTAGTTTCATCTCACTGCTTTCCCAAGTGTCACTCCCAATTTCTCTTTCACTGGCTCACTGCTGGTAGAAAGGATTATATTCTTCATCTTCCTTTTCTCACTGTACTTGGAAGGGATCCAGTCATAGATTATAGATCTGTAGGTCTCTTCATTTTCATTAATTCACACATCCTCAACTGTTGATAGATACTCAGTTAAAGTCTAACTTTCATCCACTGATGAATACAACTTTGCCTCTGAACACTAGGAAACTACCTTTGTTATAACCTTCGCAAATAACCCTACTTCACAAGGCTCCCAAATTCGCGAAGCTCAACCTAGCCTTCGCGGCGCTTCTGCCATTTCGTGAAGCACCGTCTCAAAGCAGTCTCGGGAAGCTCAATCCTTCAAAATGCTTAGGTCGTCGTGGAGCTCCTTACTCTTCACGAATCACACTCATTAGATCATGCGGCCTCGCGAGGTGCACTGCCTTTCATGGAGCTAGAATAGTAGCCGTGAAGCACCTCTCTTTCGCGAAGAACACTATATTAATGAACCACCTTTGAGAAATGAGAGAATACAATTTTCTTTAAAGGCTCTCCCTCTTTCTCTCGAGGGGGTCAACCACTATTTATAGGAAATTCCACCGACCCTCGACCCTTCCACGCGAAGTCAGCGCCACATCATCACCAGTTGTGATGCTCCTAAATATCCGCTGGAATTATCTCAAAATCGTGAAGCACCTCCGAATTTCGTGGATCTTAGAGCTCATTGTAACCGCAGATAATTCCTTCAATTAGCTCACTCTACCGCTGCAAAGCTCCCTCACAAATCCCTTCACCGCCTCGATGCTCTTCAACCTCTTCCATTCATGAATGTTTTCGTAATCACATAGAATCACCGCCAACACTCTTTTAGTCTTCACGAAATCCAAACCATGAAGCCTCTCTTCGTGAAATTCATGCCTTTTCCATATAACAATATGATCTTCAAGGATATACACTTTTCACGATGCTCACAAACATCCAAATTTTGGACCCCAAAAATTTGGAAAACACGGGAAAACAATGCCACTTTTTACTACTCTTTTGTACTGCCTCCAAATCGTTCATTACTTTTTCATTGTTCTTTGTCAACATGGATTGTCAACAAGTTTTCTGGAACTCGAAAATTCACCATGTAAACCTGCTTTGTCAACAAACAGAATTAACCCAGAAATTCTTCAGTGTTACCTTGAGTGATTTTTTTCCAACATAAAACCACCAAAACCTTTATTCAAACAAGCAGTGTGCATGTTTATACAAAAGCACCCCATTTTACCCAAAGCAGGGCATAAAAAACCATCATTCACTCCAAATATAGTATCCAAATGTGGTAAAGAAACATTAAACATGAATATAAGGTTATAATATCAATAAAATTATGAAACATAAATAATTAGGGAATGTTCTTAGGAGAGCCTACCTCAAAACCATTACGAAATGGAAACGCACAACTGAAATAACCTGGCACATGTTTATAAACCCTAAAACTAGAAAAAACAGACATATAAGAACATAACCCCCATAAAAAATTATACCAAAATAGAACCATAAGTCATGAATGACCTGGGGAGAAGAAATAACAATGATATAAAGGAAGGAGGGTGAAGGAGGAGGAGAAAGGAGAAGGAAACCCATCTTGAAAACAAGAGAACTCTTCATTATCCCAAATATCCACACCATTATAAGAGAGGGAATAGATTGTAACATATTTTAGAGCCATATTAGGTCTGTAAAAACTAGGGGAAAATTATTTGGGGGTAAAAGAGAAAAAAATTAAATATTCCTGATCGAACTAAATTACCTTACGAAATTTGGATGATTTGAGAATCCATGAATGTTTTTCCTAATCCATGAAAAATATGAGCTCCAAATAAGGAAAATAGAACTTAGGGGATCAAATAAAGTTCTTATTATCTATATAGATGTGGAATCGCAGAAAATATAAATAAATTAATAATATGTAAAAGAAAATAATTATATTTTTATAACTGGAAATGGGCTCACATGATGGCCCAATACCTGAATATATAACTCCACTCCACCATGATTTTGAAATACTAAGGGGTTAAAAAGTATATTATGATATTAATTGGGCATTTTAGGAATTGTGGGAAGTTAAATGAGTGAAAAATGATGAAAAATGAAGGAGTTATAAAAGAAACAATTTTTTTGTTAAAATCCGGAAATGGGGTCACGGTAGGCCCAAATCCTGAAGTAAACACCATTCTCTCCCAAAACTAAAAAAAATCTATGGAGAACCAAAATTCAGATGATTATACATAGATTTATATTCCAAATAGAACATTAAACTTATCCAAAACCTAATAAAAGGATCATTATTTCCAATGAACTGGTTCAAAACCAAGACATGAAAAAAAATCGGGGGTGATAATTTGGAAACCCTAGAAAAGAATTCATTATAGAAAACCTTAATGACTCCAAGACCATAAAAAGGAATCCTGATCAAGTAAACATGATCCATTAAGGTACATATTTTTATTCCTTATTCCTTGAAGAATTGGAAATGTGAGTATTTATTACAAGACACATTTATCTCATATATAGAAAGACAATAACGGAAAATGTAAGATAACTATTCCCTATCAAATGTATACCCCATCTATTGAATCAAGAGAAGATCACATAACATTATAAAATTATACTAAAAAAAATTTCCAATCAGAAACCATATTGAAATATATTCATCCTATATTAAATAATTGATAATCTACACAAGACACAAACTCCAATAAGGATTCAAGAGTTTATACATGTTTAAGGGTTAATTCTCCCATTTTTCTCTCATATTTTTATAGTTGTATTCCATATCAAGATAAGATCAAGCTATTTAGAATGAATAAATAGGGTAAATTTTAGTATATCATTAATTTATACATCACTTTTGATCTCTCAGTGTGGATTATGAGATTTGAAAAAGAGGATACAAAATAATTTGAACACTATTAACAAGGGTTATTCATCAAACTGTTTCCCATTCACCTTCACTGTTATAATAATATAGGTAGTAGTCCCTAACATTCTTGTATGACCAAGGATTCGAACGTTATAGACTAAAACAAGTCCGAAAAACAAGTCATAATCCATCTATAGTAATCCTAACTAAACAAGATACATATGCTTTTGTATGGATTTCCATTAAGATTTCATGACTACCACATCAAATAAAGAAATTTGAACTATATTAGGGATTATTTAGGGGACATTATAGAATTGATTAAGCATGATATAGTTCTTAACCCATGATATAATAGGTGGTTAACTAAAAAAATATTTTACATTTTGATGGAGGTATGGTGGAAGTTTCCAAACATTAGACTTCAAATCCTTCCTCAACATGAAAAATATAGAGATATGGGTTAAGGGGTCTTTCCCTAATCGCTTAACATTATCATAAATAGTACGAAACATAATCCTCACAGATAGAACACACTAATAAATAGAACCACTTTTCTAACCATGGTATAAATTTTGACAATAACCCTTACCTCCAAATCAATCAAGAGTATAGAATAAATGAATATTATATATAGCATCAATCTCCATCAAACCGTATATGTGTTTGAAGTTAATCTAACCAGTGATTGGAAGAGGATAGAAATATCATTACATCCTTCTCTGTCTAATCCATTATAATTCCAATCCAAATAGATTATGAATGATAGGATTGCCCACATTATTTTTAGAAGCAATATAAAGATAATGACATGATTAACTCCCCATATTTATTATTTTCCAATCCTACTGCATAAGAATTCCAATGTTCTCATTCCTAAAACATATGATCCAGAGTCCACCATCCTTATAGAGCTTACAAACCTTATCCCATTCAACAATGATGAATTTCATACTATGTGGCTTCCCATACAAGAGAAATTTATCCATCCACTTTTCTACCTCCTCAACCAAATTTCCATGTTAGGAAAGTAGTAGGCAACGAAACTATATACATGTAGACTTTCAAAAAAGAATTTTTCCAATTACACTATAGATTAAGTTGAGAGACATTTTCAACAAATAGTCTAGTTTTTAATTTTTAATTTTACCACCTTCCATACTATAGATCTTCTAAAATCACCCATAAGTAATCCAAATATAATTTTCCATCATCCATATAAATTGAGCCATCAGTTAGTAATGTTCGTCATAATTGGTGTTTTGTAGATAGATGTAGATCTTCTTTAGTAAATCTATTTTCCTCACCAAGTAGTTGTGTGTTTATTTTCTTCATACATATATATTATCTATATTTATTAACTACTAATTTACTAGATTTTGAGGATATTCAGGTGGTATGATTCTTTCTATTGGTTTTCGTAGCTTCCCTTCTTTTATAGAAGCTAGTTGGATGCTGACATATTATGGATTGAATCTTTCACTTTTTCATAATTTTTCTATTGGAATTCACATTAACTTTTCATTATATATCCTACTTATGAAAAAAAATTAGAGTTTATATGGGATAGGTATGATATTTATAAACTTATCATCCCTCACTAATACATTAAAATTAGAAGAATAAAATAAGGTAAAAATCGTTAATGATGTTGTATCACACTTCCTTTATGTGTTCTTACTTTAGAAAAGTTCAGTATATGTCTATTTTTAATTTATCCATTCTTTTACGTTTCTATCCCCATTTATATAAGTGAAATAGTTCAATGAATATTTTCATTATGGTTTCTTCTAATGGGAGATGTTTGTTTCAATCTCTTTCCTTATTTCCTTTCATTATTCATCTTTCTAGTTTTCAATAGTACCTCATCCTAGCTAATGGGAGTGCAATGTGTACTTCTAATCAGGAAAGTAGAGAGACTACAATTTATCACCTATGGATAAGCACGAAATAATGGATGTTATACATAAAAATGTTAAACCATCAATTATCAATATATAAATCGGTGTTCTCAAATAGTATTTTTTAATAGTATTTTAATAGTTTAGTCTACCCCTTTTGTTCAGTTTGGAGCAACAGATAAACTACTCATAAATAATGGGAGAAAAGGATTCACTGATTATTCCTACTCAACTTGATGTATTGACATCAATAGCGATCAGGGATTTGAAAAACAATAGATCACAATCTTTAAGTTACTAATCACTACATTTAATCATATCTTAAGGAAATAAGGATTCAAATGACATTTCTACTTGAGTGAATGAAGTAGAATATAGAGGTTACTAACCCGATGGGGCACTCCTAAAGTAGCTAACCCAACATGATACAATGGGAAGGGGTATTGATCACTTCTTTTAACCTACTAATCTAAATGTAGGAATGAAATATTTAAACGTCCATTTCTAAAACTCATTTTATCCACTTCTTATTCAATTTCATTTGTCCATCTATAATTATAAACTAGTGGTATTCAATACCCTGCTCCTAGGAAATGACTTGTTCACAAAAAAATAACGATGGATAAAAACTAACTATGTCACTATAAGTGGGATGAGAGACTCAGTGACATATCTAATTGAGTTGTGGATGTCTATGACCACCTAATTCAGATGTTAAACTTAGACCCCTTTTTTAGTCACTTTGTTCACTCCCCTTACCAATGTTTCATAATCATTTTTCAAGAGCGTGACTATTATTGTCTTAGATATTGAAGCTAATGGAATAGAAAACAAACTAGGGAAATGTTCCACATGGGTATTAAGGAATCATAGAATATATCACTACTGGAAAATGCTTCTTGTAAGGGTAATACAACATAACAAAAAGAACCGACATAGCTATTTGTCTTCTCCAAATGGTATGGAATGAGCTCATATCATATTTTAGTCATCCATACCAGAGGATATTCTCTAGTTGACAACATTCTCCCTTCATCTCTAGAAGACTTTCAATGCATGAATGAAGAATCACAATGTATAGCCCACTACATGGGGATTCTAATTGTTGTCTCCATACTACAAGGCCTATAAAAACATTCACTAAATAGGGGTCAATTTGGATGAATTCTAATGAAATAATTCAACTCTAGAACCATTCTCTAGGAAAATAAAATTGTTATGTATCATAAACCGTAGTAGACTCCACTTGTTGTAATCATGTCATATGAATGTTTCTCACACATAATTAAATAGTTTATTGTTCTCTCTAATCATTGAAAATGTAGTGGAGATAGATGAACTATTATTAAAAAAGAAATTAATTGACCTGGATGAATTGATTATGAAATTCATCATCAATAACTCTTCATAGTGTGTGGATTGTTGAATGATTGGGATAAGAATAGTTCGCATAGTGATCTCCCCTACCCACTGAACAATGAAACTACAACATCTGAAATTTGGGGTAAATTTCTTAGGGAATGGAATGATCAATTTATTGAAAAAATTTCTAAATAAATCCGTAAAATGGATATTTTCTTGTTTTCATGACCATTATGTAATATAATCTATCATAAAATATAAACCAGTATCAATCACACCCCCCCATGATCCACTATTTGTAACAAATCATTTACCTAAAATGACCTGCCTATAGAGCCTGTCCAAATGTCATATTTTCAGAACGATAAAATATCCATCAAAATGAATAAGAACAGTCAAATTAACATATTGATGGTAGGTAAATCATTATGGTTGGTATATTTACTACCAATAAATGTCCATGGTATGGTTCATTGGTTTTATGATCCAAGGGGTGGTCCCACTCGTAGCATACGGTACACATTTCTAATACAAGTAGGTGGTCTGGATGAATGGGAACACAATGAACATCAATTCTGGGATTGAACCATCAATAATACAAGATATTCCTTAGTATTGAGTTTCCATTACTCACATATGGTAGGTTATGGATTATTGGATGAAAAACTACCATCTGTAGTTGGGGATAGAGCACCAGTCGAATCAACCCATGGTGGCTATTGGGGGAAAAGTATCTCATGGGAACTCTTTAGACATGAAGAGCTATTTTTGTGTCAAAAATAGTACTGTCGAGAGTACACATCAATTTGATATTCGTACCTAGTGATTAATCTAATATAATAGTTCTTCTATAACACACAATAGATGAACAATGAAGTCGTCATAAACCATTTGTTTCTAGGTGATACACAAGGAAGCCATCCCCATTATTATAAGAGAGTGTTGATCCCTTTATGGGAGATTTCCAACATGATGTGAAAGAATATTTCTTGATTAATGTTAATACATGTTCATAGTTTCAATCTTTATCACCATGTGTGATAGTTGAATCGCCAATTCTTTTTGACAAGTATTGAAGGTTATTCTGACCTTACAGTTACCAATATAATCTAGCATGATTTCTATGATAAAAAAGTAACCTACCATCCCCACATGCATCCTAGATGACTATTGTGCTGAAAAAAATGTGTTATGAACACCACACATGAAGGTCAGACAACTCATTTGATCAACCAATGCCAGAGGCATTGAACAATAATTAATATTCTACCCCCTCAATACTCTACTCTAATAGAATAACTTGATTAAATCGTTAAGAACCGCATTCATTTTATTTTATTCAATTCCACAACAATCATGAATATTGAATACTCATCGTAGTTTATATGATACAAGATTAAATTTCTCTTTGGAGGTATGTAGATAATTTTAAGGATTACACTTTTTTCACTCATACGTTGTTGGGGCCCCCAGGTGTAGAGAATCAGGAATGACTAACTCAATGTGAGATAGACCTACCCCTTATTATTATCATAAAATCGATGACTATGATCTATAATGTAGTATAAGGTATTGTAATCTACTATAGGATTAATCAAAATTTCTTTATTTCACACCACTAAGGAAAAGGTATTCCACTTATTGAAATTCATTGATGCCCAAGGGGTCAGATCTGGACAACCTCAATTTGATTGAAGATGTCATGTAACATTGTTTTTGTGGTTCAATGGTCTGTGGAGATATTTGGGTTGTCACCATATACTACCTATATTATACCAATGGTGTGCTCCATCAAGTGAAGGAAGCCACTGAAAAAATCTAATAATATAAATGAAAACAATATATATCCCAGATGCGTGAATCTAGAAACCATTCCACATGTTATTTGTTGTTTTAAATCTACTGTCCATGGTTCCCATTACAACTTCAATAACTTTATTTGTTCCTTATAAATAGACGCACATGGGTGGGTGGATCCTCGATGTACCATTACAATCATTCTAGCACAATTTCTAATATATATCGCTTAATCCCACCAACACTCTTAGGACCTCATTAACTATTTTCATGCTATAATGACAACCTAGCTTGTTCAATGGCATCCCTTGTTTTTTGACTGATTCCCTCTTCAATGATAAAGAATCATGTACCATAGTTTTATGGATCTTGACAAAATCATCAGTTCTTATACTGATTCACAATGACCTATTGGATTTTTAGTGGTCCTAGGTGTTGTTCCAATATCGTTGGCTCTGAGTGATGTGATATATGTTGAAACAATGCGGAGGAATGTCCTACCGTAGTAACTTCTTAAATAATGCGCTATAAGTACAAATTCAATCCCCTAGACCCATAGACTACTAGGTGTCCATGGTAGCCATATTTTCATAACTGACACGGTAAATTTATTTACTAAAGTAACACTAATAGAGTTTTTCAGGTTGAATTGGGGAACACAACCCACTAGTAGCCTCATACATAACATAGTAACCCCACTTTTATTTTGATAGATCTTCTAGATCTTGTAGATGTATGGTTATATATTAAATTATATGGAAAATAGTTCTAATTAAATCGGCTATCTCTTTCTCTGGTATGTATAATATATATACTCTTAGAGACTTGAAGGGAAACATCTTGACTCCATAAGGCATGAACTAATACATATCATAGGGTTTACCATCCCTAAAACCAATACACTGGATCATTTTTCCCTAGTTCCACTAAACTAACTCCATGTACTTTTATATGCCACCATAATTAAGGTCATAAAATTTTCTAGCATTTATTAGAGGTGCATTTGTGCTTTTCATTCCAGGTGGTATAGCTCGGGCAAACCATTGGATCAATGAACCAAACCAAACTCATTTTTGGACTCATCGTCTAGTGTTCAATTAATATCCCTTTCCAAAAAACTCCAATATGAATGATGAGTTTCATTTAGACCCATAAATAATATACTCTAATAGACTTCATCCAAACAAGTGCGATAAATTAATTGGCCATGCTAGTAACCATTGAAGGTAAATGTTGTGACATCATGTTCTATATCATGATACCTCTCTTCCAACCATCCATTTTGAACCCAAGTTCATTATGATACTTCTTTGTTGACCAAGAAAACTCACATGAGATAATATACTAGTTATAGGCCACCCACCCCATGAACCATTGGTGACTTTCCCATTTTGTTCTAAAGTAGTTTCTAGGTGGTAGGAAATGTCGGAATACAAATATGGAAATCTAGGTCATGTTCGAACATATAAATTTGTATAATATTGGCATTATACTAGGATACAAGGGTAAATGAACCTTCTTAACAAACTATGGGAACACCCATTATAAATGAAATGGAACAATAACCACCATACAAGATGTTTGGTGCACCAATATAAATCTCAAGAAGCAGTTGACATTGGAATACAAGGATATAGAAAAAATAAATGAGGAGCAGTCAAATGGAACTGGTATATGTGGTCAGTATATATATATATATATATATTGATTGAATGGAAAGATTTTGATTATTAATTTATGAGTGGATTCTCTAGGCTTATAAAGGAATCAATGTCAATTTAATCAACTTGTTCAAATCCTCAAGAAATGTTGTGCATCAGTACATGAAAAACTGTATTAGTCGTTGAGGGATTCAAGAAGATCGTTACAATTGTTTTTTCTGGAATACCAGCTAAACCCTTGAGGAGGAGCCCTTGATCTACCATAAAGAGAGAGTGTGTCATGAAATTCAAACTGGTGCAGCTGAATAGACTACCAAAAGGGAATCAGAGAAAGGAATCCAACTCAATTTCCCATAGCATCCCATCCTACGTCACACACTGACATTTCCTATATTTTAGTACAGTACTCGGATTTTATTGATTTTTTTCAATATAATTGCTTTCATGATTCATGATAAGAATGTGAAATAATCTAATATAAAATAATCAAAATGGTTGTGATAGTACTCGTACTACTTTTCAATTTAACCTCAACTTTGAACAAGCTCAGTATAAAAGCTACTCTATGAACCCCCTACACAATATACATTTTATTTTGGATTGAAATATGAATGAAATATCTTCTATAGATATTAAATACATTCAATCACATTTCCTATATGATGATATTACCCTATGATAGTCGTTTTAACATACTATATTAGTCATGAATGGATATATATTCTATGTATATGAACAAGAAATGTTTTCATGCATAAGATACAAAAACATAATATGATACACTAATGAAGAGAAAATAAATTCCATAAAGGAGTTTCCCCAAACATAGTAAAATTTACCTACATTTTTTTTTCTAAATCTATTCATTTTTATTTTTTATATTATATAGAGTGATCTTGTTTAGTGTATTTATATTTATTCTCTTAGAACATCAAATGCTTCACCAAACCATTTTCACAACCCAATTATAAGAGATTGAATTTCATGTAGATTAGGATTCAATGTGATGAAGGTGAAATGAATAGTAGGGACTAGAAATAAAATCCACTATTTGACAAGGGAATGATATAATGAAGGATGACTTGGGGAGTTTCTTGAATGATATGCTTTCTTATTTGAAAGTGAACCCATCTTAGCCTAGAAAAACTATGGCCATATTTTGACTGAGAGATTACCCACATGGATACCTCCATCCCACAAGGGTATATATATTTAATAAGATCATCCATAATAAGGTCTCTGACTTTAGTCAGTGCGAGATGGGTTACATGAAAAACCTCTATGCTTTATGACCAAACATGAAGAGTATATGCCTCATATAATTGTTTCATCTGTACCTTCTATCTAATGGATACTTCTCTCATAAATAGTCTAGGAAATTAAAGGAAATGAATGGTTATATTTCCTAGGACATGTGGGGTCAGATAACTGTTAAATACAGTTCACATTTATCCCAAACAAGTTCTGATAAATATCTATATTTTCACTTGGGAATGGGCATAATGATCCATCCATGATGAGTGAGTGTTGGTACTACTAGATTAAATGATGACCTTTTAGACCCACTTATTATCTAAATAGTGGTAGTTCCATCTAGTATGATCACAATTGGGCGTGATATATTACTATTTATAAGAGACTGAAATCATTGTAATTGATCTTAGTACTCTACTGAAATATTCTATGTTGGTTGTTCTTGAGAAAATAATTTGAAACCTCATTACATAACTCAATTACTATAGACTTTTTCAATTATCATTTTACCATTAATAGGTTCTGGAAATTTTTGACACATTCCCCTTGGACCTCTAATGTGTCATGAGATTCTATGGATGAGAAATTACCTAAATCTATAATCTAATCTAATACACCCCATTTCATGGAAACATTATATTCATATGATATGAGTACTACTCTTCATTTTTTCTTTCTTCAAAGTTAGTATCATTTATTATTTGATGATTTTCAATTTCTTGAAAGGTTTGTAGATGGGTTCACTTTTTGAGTCATTCACTGAGATTATATTAAAATATAAGACTTATTTCTTCTTAATCTTGATTTTCTTATACTAGTTCATGGAACTATATATTCACACCAATTTATCAAATCTTTTTGATGCAGTTCATGACTCATTACAATGTTAATGATGGGGGTTTATTTATTCTCAACATTGTAGGAATTTGTTTTAAATTCATGTACACATTTTCACATAGATCATCCTTTCAAGGTACTTTAACCAATTCTAATATACTCACTCAATATAATATTATTAATTGTTTCTCTCGCTTATTGGTTGATGTAGGTTTGTTGCAATTTGATTCATTGAAATGATCAATATGGTTGTTGATATAGAATGAATGGGGGGGGGGTCCGAAAAGCCTAAGAAGAATACATTTCCCAACATACCTTCCCATTCTCTAGAGCCTATAATAAATTTAGAGCTCTCGAAACACATCTTTTTTGAGATGGTGCAAGGTTGTTCATGAAGTTTGCTTCACATGGAATTATTTGAAGCCACCATATGGAATACTATTATTTCTAATAAATCCACTATAAATACCCCAAATTCATTGACCTACACATGTATCATACCACTTTTGATAGAACCTACCCTATGCATGGTTATAGCACGATCCAATTTTAAACTATTGAACTATCCTGAAAACTCTTGTGACTGTACGGTGACTGAGTGAAGGAGAATCATAGAAGAAACAATGGAATTTCGATTCAACCTCAAAAACCTACTGGTGTGATTGAATTGTTGTTTGGAAACTATTTTCCCACATATTGAGTCTTGTGTTGTAGGGCATGGTAAATTTTTCACGGTAGCAGGCCTTGTGCCAATTGGTGAAAATTGGGAATGACCTTGTGACTAGGACTGAGATTCATAATGTATTCTAGGCACACACTTGGATATATGATTCATGTATCCTAGTGAGGAATTGATCCTTTCTTAGTCATACCTTGTATGACCATACCTGGGAGGACATGGGGGTCACTAACCTTATTATAATTTGGATAATAGGGTACCTATTTTATATTGAGATATAATGGCCAAGATCTACATCCTATATAATAGTTAGGGATGCACTATTCTCATTTCACATAGCGGTCTGATGCTTGATTTGACATACTATGTGAATTGTGTTTGTGATCTCGTTGATAGGCCAGTAAATTTGAGACCATCCATTAAATTGTGATATATCATTTGGCCTTCTAAAAAACCCATAGTTCTACTATCAATCATCATTAAATGGCCAACCCTTTGAGCCTATCAGTCATGTTGAAATGATGGGTGAGAAATTTGGAGTTCATAAAGACCAATGGAAACATCACTATCACCATTCTCAAATACTTAATGCCTCTCATGAGCACTGAATCTATTCATGAAATATAAATATTTCAAAGAAAACTAGAACAAATCGATTATGAAACAGTGATATAAACCACCCATTGATGTATACTGAACAGTGAAGAACACCAAGAAAGATAGGTATGATTTACTACATGAAGAGAAGAGGTAGCAATAATCTGAGAAAAAGTGGATTCATTTTCAATGGAATCTAAAAACAACTATACACCCTCAACTAAATAATTATGATCCCACTAACTTCTTTGAATGATTCCCACAGTTTGAATCAATCGACTTGTCCAAATAGAAAATTCAAACATCGATTGGTCAAATCCCACTTTTGATCACTTCGCCCATTACTTTGCACCCGATGAATAAAATCTATTCCTATTGACATAGAATATATGATTTGAGATGTAATGGAAAATATTTATACGTTTTAGTATGATGGTATGAGATATGGGCCTAGTTTTTCCTAATTCACATTCCTAGTTTTCAACGCACTCTTTTGGGGTACCTATCTAGATGTCACCAACTGGTTTTCCTAGGAAATCATTGGGTTATTCACATATCCCATGTACTAACTGGGATAACTAATGTGTCATAGGTACTCACTAGGATAGATAACATATCCTTGGAACATAGTGGGATACCTCACATATCTCTGGCACTCACTGGGATACTTTATGTATCCAAAGTCAGAGTTGGTAATCACCTTGTTAGTCTTCTAGTTGAGGATTTATGGGTATTTGGGAGACGAGGTTAGTAAAATCCTTGACAAGAATTGACTAGGTCTTAATATTGAGGAATCAATATCTATTGGTTTCCTAAGTGGCATATTGGATAGATAGTTCCAAGGCCTCCAATTAAATTTTATGCTACCTCTGACATTAACAAATTAGTACTAGTTGAACATGTTCAATTCCACTTTGTCTTGTCAATTTAAAATACAAGGTTGTTCATCCAATTAACATAGGTTATATCTCAATATTACATCCATGAAAATCATAGTGATGGAAAATTAAAAGATTCTTGGAAGATGAATTGTTGATACCGGATCAAAAAGCATAGGATTTGATGCTACTAGATTCTCGGTATGAATACAATAGACTCCAGTTACAAATAAATCCTCCATCCCAATCAACGTGGGATCAAACACCAACTAATCCACTACCTAACACCACTTTTGATATACATGTAGAGTCAGATTATGGTTCCAAATTCCTAGGAAATAAGTAAAATTATCTAATTGCAGAACCCTGAATGAAGACAGACAAGGAACAAACGGAATTTCATATTTTCATCTTCCCCATACCATATGGACATTAAAAATCAAGATAGGCCAAACACACATTCCAAGACCGTATGGTCAGAAATGTGAAAAATATTGAATAAATGTTGATGCTTTATCAATCTACTACTATAGTTCACCCACCTTGTTCACCAGGATAAAAGATAGATAGTAGAATTCTGGAATGCATAATGTCATTAAAAAAAGAAATGGATCCAATTGATATTATAGGAAGAAACCCATATAGTATACTACCATTATGATTCTATAATCTTCCTAAGAGATAAAGGGAATTGATGCATTAGTGGATATGTGGAACTGACTAGTCATGTGATTTGGTTCCTAATAGAATGTGTAACCCATATATATTAGGAGAAGGATACAAATGCATATGAGTTTCCAAAAACATTTCATCGGGTATTTATCAATGGAAATAATAAAAATGAATAATGAACTTGTTCCATTATTGTAGCATCATCAACACAAATAAGGGTTTTCACTGAAGCGATGTTGAAAGGAATACCACAATAATTTATTTTTTAAAATGCAAACCTTTTACCTTAGTACTCTACTTAAATAGTCTCAACCTATTCCCCCATGATTGACATGCATTCCTTTAACTATGTTCAATCTAACTCTTGGTGAACCACTCACATCTATTCCCCAATTTTCCAGTCCCTTTATTTACCATGCATCATTCAATTCATGGATGATGCTATTGGATATAGCTTCCATCACCTAGAAACTAAATGAAGTGAGGTTTTTCCTTGAGTAGTGTTAAGGGAATGAAGATGGAGGACCAACTCAATGAAGGCATATGAATACAAAGGTAACCACAAACAATTCAAAAAGGTGCACTAGTGAAACACATACCCTACCCCATGCCCTCAGAAATCTACTCTAATAGTCATGTTTGTCCACGAACAACCAAACCAGATAGATAACACTAACTCTATGTCCATCATCCAAGGATAATTTTAGTCAATTAATTCTACCATCATTGTTATCAAACTGGTGTCTCACACCATTCTCAAACTCATATTCCAATGTAATGATTCCTCAATTGTCTCTGATCTTCAACCCATCTACATAGTTGATTCTGACTAACCAAACTTTTATTACACTCCAATACCCATGTGATTCTTTTTTATTTATTTCATGTAGGTTATTATACGAAACGTACACCACTCGTACAACTAAAATTTCATTTGAACCTAGGGATTTGGCCACCGAAGCTGGATTCCTTGCAGGAAGATAAAATACAAAATTTTGTATCTCTCAAATGTTATTTCATTATATAAAATAGAACTAAAATGTGTGATTGAACCATGAATCTTAGGTTATTATGAAAATACTAGATTCGAACCTAAATATCCCATATAATGGAATGTGAAAAATGTCATCACTTCCAATCATCAGATAAAATACACAACATCATTTATGAAATATCATATATCACCAACAATTCTTCTGGGTTCGTGAACTGAAAAACACAAGTGATCAATTAAAGGGTGGGGGTATATGGGGATGATAGAAAGGGAATGAAAACAATAAAAGATATTTAATTTTTTCCAACATGGATACATCTATTGGAAAAAGTACATTTATTTTGGTAAAATGTTTTACTAACACTTATGTCCATGTCACTAAACTGTCAGGTAAAAACTCTATGAATAAATGTTTTTATGAAAAATAAAATAGTTCTATTACAAATATAATAATTCTAGTATATAATATATATGTTGGATAATGTGTTCAGAAATCTTTTATTCTGACATATATTTATATGGGTAAAAATATTACCAACATAAAACATGTATTTATAAATTACATTTGAATATAAATTAAATGTTTTTATATTTATTAATTTATCATATATAATTCATATGTTTTAATTATTAATGTAAAGACTATCGAAAAGTGTTTTAAAATATAGAAATAATGTATATTAATATTGAAATTTAATACTAAATGTTGATTAAAAAACATAGGATCCCTAGCCCCCCCACCAAGCCACAAGAGGACCCATCACACCCCTATGCCCCCCAGTAGGATCCATCACCCCCCCCCAAACTACCAATGACCCATCCATTCCCTAATTACCCTTCCATGCACTGGGACCAGCGATCCAACACCATCTATTCTAAATCCTTTTGTGATGCATCCCCAAACACCCATCCATGTACCAAAACTAGCGAGCCTGCTCTAGTTATAATGATAAACAAATTGATCCAGCCTTAAAGCTAGTGAGAAACCTAAATTCCCAACTATGCAACACCCTTTAACTAAAATATCAATATCACACCAACCAAAAATCATTCCCAAAATTAGGGAAAATTATCTACATGAAATGAAACCAATTTTATTTTTTATTTTTAAGAGAAATGAGACATGAGTTGGTAACCCAACTGATACCTCTGGTACTTTATTAAATTAAAAAATTTGTGTGTATAAAAAAGGTGTAAAGAGAATACACCAACATGAAATTGGAAATTGTCAAAAAAAAAATAAAAAGAAGCAAAGGAAATTGTATCATATAATATCCACTGAAATCAAACCTAAATTATTTTTGGATCCATGATTTGATAGACCACCCATAATCTGACCTATCACAGTAAAAGCAGATCCACATATCAACAGAGTGCTTAGATCAGAGGTTTCCATCACATTAAGATGTGTAATTGAATGAGATTTCCCTCAGGCATTCCCCATTATGCAGTTCTCTTTGCAATATTGATATTCTATTATAGAACTAGTTTTTTCCTTTGAACCAATGGACTTATGTACCAGATGAAATAAATATTTATGATTTAATCATTACTAGTATGTCAAGATTATAAGAAACATATACAGTGGAGTCCTAAACTCATAAAATGTCAATGAAGGAATAATAATACACCCTAAAATGAACAAAAAATGGATGAGCTCCTCCTAAACGAAATAATTATTTTACATTTAGATATCTATAATCTAATGGTTGGAATAAATTAAATGCAATTTCCAAGTAACAATCTATTAGATTGTGAAATCTCTTGATCAATGGACATCAAGACTCAATAGTCCCAAATAGTGAAATATGTAAAACTTGTTTTTAGGAAGCCTGTATTGAGAATCAAGAAGATATTTCAATTTTATAGCTCCCCAGTCCCAACAAATATTATACTATTAGACAATAGTCAAAGTATTTTTGGTTTGATAGTACAGTATTTTTGGGCTCCTTCCTTGGAATAAAGGTTTGAAATGAGGAAAAGAATTATGGAATAAATCAAAAATGAAGACTAATTTTAGTACATTCAATATAAAATAATATCAAAAATTGAACAATTTCAATCCATATTACATGGGTTACTCACTTATCTGATAAAACATCCTTGTCGCAAGATCTTCCCCTATAGTAGAAAATATGAACCTACATCATAAGGTTTTTTGCACCATATGATTAATTAATAGATAGGAGTTCATTATCGTAAATGAATACCAATTACTAAAACAATATATATTTTCTCAATAATAAAAAGAACATATAATAAAATGAAAACAAAAAATAAGCTTAAGCAATTTATGTTGTTTTCAGAAAAATTTGTATGAAATGATAATATAATTACTTGAGTGACCAAATACTAATTGAAACAAAAAAAAATAAAAAGTTTAAGAATAAAAAACTTAATATTTTAATGTGAATATTTAATCACTTTCAATGTTGTAGGCTAGATTTTTTTATTGAATGATTGGGGAGATTATGAAGGGGGTCTGTTGAGTTTGTCTAGATCAAAGTGCAAGGTGAGTGGCTATTGTAATGTTCTTAAAAATGAAAACTAAAAAAAGGATAAACTTGTTATCCTGTATTATACCAATGAAATGTTGGCTAATAAACTCCCACCATGAACTTATTTCAAGGAAGTTACTTTTTAAAATCTCTAGAATTTATTTTTTTAGATGATGTTAGTGTAACTACCATGAAAACCCCTTAGCTATTAAATATAAAAATAGATCTTGATGAAAATGATGAATGGGTGTACATTTAGAACATTTATGAAGATGAAATGATGATTTAATCATCATATATTCTTACCAATTAATAAAGAGACCAACATTAAACCCAGTTATTTTTTTAAATAAATTTAACTGTAATTATAAGGTATCATTATCTTTAATATTTTCTACATGCATATCTGTATCAATATTAAGAAAAATAACATATCACAAAATGAAAATAAAAAAGACAAGAACGAAATCAATGTGTTTGAAAAAATCATTGTTAAAAATATGAATAAAAATATTTTTACAAAAATAATAATTGAAACCAGAAAAATAACAAAAAAAGAAGAATAAATAACCTAAGAGTAAAAAGTAAAAATGGAACCTTCACTCACCAAATTTGCCTTCAAGTACTTTTCTCAAGATATCCAGTTCATCACACCACAACTTTAATAACTAAAAAAGACCATGTATGCTTATAAACACCTCTATGAATACATGTATAATGAAACCATACTCCAATGTAAGATAATTATCAAAAGGATTTTGGTAAAAATAATTCTTGTTACATGACATATCATGTGTCAACTAGTATTTAATAGATCTTAAATTACCCAGTTTTCAGTTCAAATTATTTTAACAACATACATAGAATAATTCATATTTAAAGTACATAAAAAATATAAGGATTGAATGAAATACCCCCTAATGATAGCTATTATTATAATAATGGAATCAAAGGAATCATACTCTTTAATATCCAAAAATAAAAATAGGCTTCCAGTATCAAAATAATGATTCATAAAAGACAACAGAAAATATTAATTGAAACATTATTTTTCATGGAGATCTAAATCTATATTAAGTGATGGTGTTCCAGGTGGATTGACTAAGTGAGAACTCTCATCTTTTAACTATTTTCAACCATATATTTTGATATCATGAATTATCCTTAGTAATTATTGAATTTCATATGTAGGACCCAACACCATATCAATGCTAGTTTGTGATCCTCTCTTAGGGTGTCGACCTCCCAATATGGTGAGGGATTGAATGCCTCATCTCTTTTAAATAGGAGAAAGCAGTACCTGACAATATATCCATGTTCAAACTCTTATATTTCTAAAACTCAATTTATTTTGTTCATCAACTGCTCAATAACTAAAACTACTTGTCATGTTATTAAATTATAGATATACATGAATTCTTGCATTAACTCAAATATTTTGGGAATGGATCGGTATTAAACATCCATGAGTGAGTTCACCCTCTGTACACCTTGTATGTTTCATATCATTCTAAATACCCTACTCATGGAAAATCAGTTTCGAGTAATAATACACAGAATCTAGGTTTCAATGATTTAAACCTCACATTAGTCTCCGAAATACTATCACAATCTTGTATAGTAAATCGATTATTTACAAGGGAACACACATGGAGAGTTTTCAAATTCCAATAAAAACATTAATTAAGCTCATATCCATACATGTAGTGAACTATCCAAACAAAAAACAAACACCTCCACTATAAAACTACACATTTATACAAGAATCAGAATGATCCCAAAAATATCCTCCCTACAGTTGCAGTAGAAAAAAATTCATTTTAGTCTTCTGTCGTTAACTTCTCAAGTAAGATTCATCTACATTAAAAATTAATAAAAACTAGAACAGGAAATAACCACCTTTTCTGGTCTCTATTCGACTGAAATATGCAATACTATTTCCACAAAAAGAATTTTTGAAAAACACTATAAATAGAACTACAGTGCATCAATATGTAGAAAAATATTGTCATGTCACTTGACTCGCGATCTTTTGCAAGAATCAAAAAACCAGGAGTCTTGAATGCATCGGCCCTAATTCCCTTTTATTGAAACAAAAACAACCCGCAAATTCTCTATGCATAGAAGTAGTATACCAACTTAATTTGAATTCCACCAATATTTTACTCCAAGGAATAGATCTAGAAATGACTTATAGGTTAGAACTACTGGAAAAACAAACCAACACTGACACTATACATACGAACTACATTTAATCAACAAACTCTACTAGAGAATCGTCTTTATGACAAGCTATTCACTTAAAAAATTTACTGAATACCTCAGTGGACTCATTATTATATTAACAATCTAGAAATCACTGTCATGACCATCGTGGTGATGAAAAAACACATTAAAATAATTTTTTTATAACAAATATCAAGTACTTATCTATATAATAACTTATTGACGTTGGTTTCTTTTGAAATTTATGTGTAATAAGTGCCTTAACCCCTTTGGAGAAGCACGACATTTATTCCACCTACGATGAAAAACATCAAACAAGTAAATAAAATATAAGACAAATATTTTTGAATACTACAATAAACTATTATTCAATTACATGAAACAATGGTTTTTAATAACATGAACATAGAATTTTGATTTTCCATATATAAATAATATTCAATATAAAATCAACTAGTATATGTATTTTAACTCAATAGATATGTAAGGAATGTATCCTAAAATAATTATCAGTATATAATCTAAATATAAAATTCAACACTGTATCAAAAAAATTAATCTAGTAACCTACAAAATTTCATGCATGGCCTATAATAATCTCTAGTAACATGAATAACCAAAAAATCCTACCAAACATCCAGAATAGATTCTAAGGATCAACCTCTAGCCAAACAATAGAACCCCAATATTTCAATTACATCAACATGAACCAGATAACAACCAAAAAATATGAGGCCACTATCATGGCCTAAGAATCACAGTTAGACTCTACCTGATTGCACAATAAAAAATATTTAATAGAAAATAATATTACTTCTCTATTTTATCACATATTTAATCTCACAACATATGCCTTAATATTTAAAACAATTATCTCAATATCAGAAAACAATATAAAAAAAAGAAGAATAAAACATTATTGTTGAATGTAATGAGTCTCGAAACATTGAAATCTTCACTCACCAAGATCACCATAAATTG
Source organism: Viscum album (assembly GCA_963277665.1). Taxonomy (NCBI): domain Eukaryota; kingdom Viridiplantae; phylum Streptophyta; class Magnoliopsida; order Santalales; family Viscaceae; genus Viscum; species Viscum album. The sequence continues at coordinate 1,084,595,673 of OY728156.1, forward strand.
TTCTTCTCAGGATTTCCAATTAAATTATTCACAACATAAACCCTTGAAAAGTGCTTGAATGGTCTATAAGTACCCCAATTAACATGAATCACAAAAAAATCCCACCAAACATGAGGACCAGATTCTATGAATCGACCTCAAATGAAACTATGGAAACCCAAAATGTCCATTGCATCAACAATAGCCAAAGAACAACCCAAAAAATATGATTCCACATCCATGAAATAATTTGAATCAAAAATATTTATGAGAATGAAAACATATCACTTTGATGTTCCAAATATAAATTCAATTCAATATAGTCAATCAACTCTTATGTGTATTTAAACTAATTGAATCTATAAAGTATGCATTGAAAAAACTCATAATAACATGGACTCAAGATAATAAATTAAAAATACTTTTAAAAATTTTCTATTAAAAATATAATATAATGCATTTACATATCATATGGAAATGAAATTATACATTAATCGTGAAAAGGAACGTCATTTAGGTATTTCCTACACCAAATACAAAAACTAAATTGTAACCTTATATTAAATAAACCACCAATATTCATATAATTATAAACGAATCACCTAATAAGATGTTTTCAATTACATTCGCATGTAAAACATTTAATCTTCACTAATTTTTAGATGTCAAATTTATATGTGAATTGTATACATTAATATAATTCATTAAATTAAAATTTTTGTTCAATTAAAATTACATCATGACCTATAATGAGAAATTAAAATGAGTCTCTTCAATCATCAAACTGTGTTGGTGTTATCATTAAGTAAGAATTTGTAGCCCAGAATGGGGGAATTGTAATATAAATTTCTTATTTTTTTACATTCTATTAGTTCTTAGAGAGGGAGTGAGATCGATGAACCAAGGGGGATGTTGATTGAATGGAATGTAACTAGAGAGGAATTGTTTGGCGATGATAACAAGGGGTGAAATTTTACCAGATATTGGGGGCCTCTTGAATGATTACTAGATTTGGGTGGTAATAAGAATGGGGATGAGCATTGTAGCGATGAATCTCAAGGATGAAACCTATAGTGACAAATAGAAAGGATGTACCATGTGTCGACAAACTAAAAGGTTGAACCTCGTGGAGACGAGCTGTAGTTGGATGAATTCTATGGTCACAAACACGGGCATGACATCCTTGGTATTTTTAGTGTTGTCCATCTATGGGATTTTGGAATGAACTTCTTGTGATTTGGGTGTGACTTCTACATGTTTATTAATAGGATGATATTAATAAATAGAAAAAATTCTCTTTGTTAAAAAAATTATATATTTATAAATAAATTAAATATTATCAATACATCCAATTATATATTTACGACTTGGTATGTTTATAATTTATTTTTTAAAAATCAATATATGTTTTAGTCATTCATTGGTAAATTCAAATTATAAATATTAATTTCATGTAACATTTTTATATTATCCATATTTTAATTCAACATACACAAACATCTTTTTATTGAAAATGACTTGTGGATAATTTTTTTTGTGACTCTATATATTAAATTATTAATAAAATATTTATTTATGTCGATTAATTTCTTATAATGTGTTTGTTTAATATTAAAATATTTTTTTTAATAATAAATAATTAAAATATATTCATTTCATTGTAAGATGATTGATGAGATATTTAATATATAAAAATAACATTAATTTATAATAAATTATATGTTTTTATGAGAAAGTTAATACTCAAATATGTATATGTTGGTAAAAAGGGTTATTGGTACATAAAAAATTAATACATAACAATATATCTGTTGGAATTGATCATTATTACCAATAGATAAATTATCCGGCACAAAAATTTGTTGGTATATGTACCTTTTTTGTAGTTAAAGGATATATCTTGTAGTAAGTAACTTGATCTCCGATCTTCCATGAGGGATATTGATCAATATTTTGGGGAGGGGAACATGATCTATCATTTATCTTTAAGATTTAGATCAATTAATGGTGATACTTGAAATAGACATCTTATTTGTTTGTAGTCACTCGATTGTGGATTATGAGATTTAGAGAATTCATGCCTTCTTTTTACATTATTATATACCTTTTTTCGCATATGTGTCACAAACAATACCCTAGTAAAATAGTATAGATCCCCCGCTATTATATTAGAGTTATTTTGACATGTCATCTTTTGATGAATATCATAGATGACTTGCATATCTCTCTAGGTATTCTTTCTCGGTCTTCTATTAACCTATTTTGAAGAAAGGATTTTCAATTAATTCAACTGAAAAAATAGATATCCTACAATTGATTTATTATATTCCCATACTAGTTCCTATTTATGATAGTACAAATAGACAATGGGGCCATCAATTGAGGAAAATATGTATTGTATTCTAATGTTTATCTTATTTCATGCATGAAAGTTTGATACTCAAATTTAATGATCCTCAGCAGTTCCACATAACTGACCAGGAAGAATCACTATCAATGATGTTATACCTCTCAAAAAATGTTCACTACCATGGAGCGATGTATGGAAAATGATATTGTAACCACCACCATTGTGGAACATATGACCCATGGCACTACTACTAGATAAGGAATTGAAACCATCGAGTCAATGTTTTAGTACTCTCTTTGAAGTGTTACCATTCATGGATCACATTCATAAAAAACTCATTTGATGAAAGGTGAAGAAAATTTATTGTTAGTTCATTCATATTCAATATCATATCTTATTTTTGTCATTCCAATAATTCCTTGAAAATAAATTTTTTATAATCTATATCATATAACTGCCAGGGCCAATAAAGTTATATCAATCATTGTTAAGGGGATTTTATCATGTGAGAATGCATTCATGGTAGAGTTTCAATGTCCTATGAGTATAGATTAATGTCCTATATGCCTCTCCAATCTCTGTATTAGTGAAAATTCTAAGATCATATTGAAAGTCAACAATACTTATGATCAATATCTTATTGTATCACATACTATCCCCTCTAAAAGTTGATGAATTCATTATATATGATCATTTCATGTGACTGAATATGCCACAAAATGATCAACTTATTAAAAAATCCTATATTTTTTGTATTTCATTCCATCTTTTTTATTCAGTGAAGGTTAGTACTATACTATAATAGTCCAACAACATTACTAGATGATCTAAAAGATTTGGCTACAAAAGTGGGTATAACCGTATACTAATCACGGAAGCTTTTGGGATTGAATCATTTATTTTTAGAGGATAATATCATATATATTTTTATAATAACACCTTATATTCTTTATTAGTTATGGCTAACTTAGATAAAGATTCATAGTAGTCAAGATGATCTTCATGAGTCCAAAAAAATCTTTTCATCCTAACAACCAATCTTTTTAAAGAATACAGAATGAATGAATCAAGCATGAAAATATGTATTGACATTTTGGTAAATATGGGAGATTTTAAAAAGGTATGATGAATCAATAATAATATAGGTATATCATTCTAATGAAATTATGATTAATCAAATTGAGACCCACTATCAAAAGGATTTCACAAGTGTAAGGGGATTTTGTTCTCTTGTGTCCCTGAGAGCTCATGTAATCCTAAACCACCCATCAACCCCCTGAATCAAATTCTCAAAAAGATCATATGTGATAATGAATTTAATACCCTTATTTATCCTATGGAGTCCAATAAATTCGTTCCATAGGTTCTAGAGTTATAATAATGTCATTCTTTTGTATGCCCATGTATGACATGAATTAAGAAGACATGGGATACCGAAATCATATATTCCAGTAAAAACCAAGATGAATATTTGTGTATCCTTGAGTGAAACCATTCCCTTTTCCTTATTCAGATTCACTAGCTAATAGTGATAGAATCCTCTTACCTTATGGAGTCATTAAATTAAAAGAAATTTTTAAAATAAATTTGACGGACTATACCCGCCATCAACCAGTATAAGTCTTGTGAAAATAAATTATAATACTTGGGGTGAAATTTATTTCATTCTAAAACTTTTCTACATTCTGTGGATCAATGATCTAGTAGGGTTCAATAATTTTTGGTTAGGACCCTTTTCATGAATTGGGGTATCTTATTCTTATATTATAGAAATTCGAAAATTTTTAAAGTCTGATTTGAGAAGTCTATCCTTCCTATATACATATATCTACAGGATGAGCCTTATATTTTATTTAACAAATATTTTGAAGAGTCAGTAGTTGTTGTCAAAGGGTATGACATGAGATGGTGAAAATTCATCTAGGATAACACTATATCTTCTTATTGTTTCAATTCAAGTATATGGAAAACTATATTCTACAAGGGTTTAGAATTATCTTAAAATCTTGGGAAATAGGAAGAATGTCAAGTGTCATTTTGTATATGGACTTTTCAGAATTATTCATCTTATTATATGACACTTAATAATTTGGTATTCTATAAAATAAAATCTCAATCCAATAAAAATTTAGGGCCTCATGGGATTGAATTTTGGTGTTAATATTTTAATTAATAACATTCTAGAAAAATTACATCCCATATTATATGGAATTCTCTCGAAATGAAAGATCAGTAAAGCCCCAATTTCTCCTGACCATGAGTTTCAAAACAACAATTGAGAAATGACTGTGAAAATATGAGTACACTATTAGCCTCCTTCAGATAATATGTAGTAGTATGAGGTCATATGTAAGTAATTATTAGAGTCCCGTATACATTGTAATGTATATTTGAAAAAAAGAGTGTGTCCCATGTTAGATTAATTTCATTAAAGGTATTAGTGTTCATTATTAATCAAATCAGATATAGAGATATCCACATGATACACATAGACAATGATTTCATATAAATATTTAGTTTATAAGGAATACCAAAACACTATTTCAATATAGCTTCTATTCCCTATTACAGTATTCGAGTCTGATGGTAAAAAATAATTTCTGGGCTTTGGATTGGACATACTTAATACATCATCAATTATTTTTATTCATTATACAATTTTGAATTTGGGGACAATGGTTTTTATACCATGTTGTTTTGAATCTTATAAATTTTCATTCATTTTCCCCAAAACATGATGACATTAGGTCCAACCATTTATACATTCAAGGTCTTAATTTGATAAATCAACATGTCCTAAACTCAATCATTTATTCAACATCCTTTCCCTACTTTGAAAAATAAATGAATGAACCATATTCCATAGCCACTTATTTTTAACCTAAATCACGATGTACATTATAAAAAACTAAAATTATAACGAATTCCTAAAAAATCTCAATGTGTACATGAATCGAAAGATATTATATTACTTTAGAGTACTCATGTTTTCACCTTCTCTTCATTGATTTTTCAATCGATCTATGATAAGTTAAGAAGTTTATACTTTCAATGTCATGTCGATAGTTTATCTCCCATTTTTCTAGTGCCTAAAGAATAATATTACATTTATTGTGCACCTGATACAATATTAGTTACTAAAAGGGATAATGAATGATCTTCTTTATTTTAGGCCACAATCTCTATGTCATTGATATTCATTCACAACATTAAGTTGTCTAGCATTATGCCTATGGGATCATAAAATTTCCCTTAAATATTTTCAGGTTCACCCAAATGTAATGGATAACTAAACAATGATATCTTCAATTGATTACAAGACATTCAATACTTCTTGTGAGGGTAATAGATTCTGGAATGTGGGTGTGAAATTCATCACTGACTAGATGTTCACTAGCTAGTTGGCCCAATAGTTCATTCTTGAGGTCTCACCTAAACTTCTATTTGGTAGGATTTATTCATACTAAATGTTGTAATTTTAGTTATCCTATAACGAATTCACTTAGGATGAGAACTTAACAGTGATTCAGTCGAGTCCATTAAATCATTCCATCTCAGAATTTTCCTTCAAAAGAAGCATAGTAAGCATCCCTATAAACCTATATTTCTATATTATTTCTTTAAAAAACATATTTTCATCCATGGTATTAGAAGATCTAATGAAGAATAGGAAATACGAAATTAAATTAATGTTAAAATATGTCAATAAAATGAAAAACCATAGAGTTCATTTTCATTACATTTCCGATTCCCTATTTGTTATGAATTTTAGGATTTATGCCTTTTATTACATATTCCCTAATCTCTTCACCCCTAGAACTAATATTTCAATATTCCCCAAATTGAGAATGGCCCCTCCATTTTTCTCGCGAACTACTCCCTTGAATGATAGTGAAATTATTCAATTCATCTAGGATATTTTCAGTCCCTATTATAGTTATGGAAGGTGAACTATAATATAATATGTTTATAATATAGGAAAAAATAATGATTTTAATTTCTTGTTAGTGGGAGTGAGAAATAATTAACTGATCTACATACCTAAAAGAATTAACAAGGGAGACTTGTACTGAGAAGCTAGTTATCGGTGTTGTTTCATTGTTTTTTCAACCAATTTTATTACATCATTTCAGGTTATGAAAATTAATCCAAGTTGTGTTTCATATTTCTTTAGACTCCCTAGATGTTTCATACCAATTATCATTTCCTTTTCTCTATCAGTAGATTTTATTCTATTCGTTCTAACAAAATTCAATCCAAACATCACCCATGGTGATTGGGAAAATCAATGGTATTTCCCAATAGATCCCTATTAAGGATATAGGGGTCACAAATAATCCAAATGATATAATAGAGGGTCCCTCTAAATGGGTTATCCGAGGTATACCATCAGTATGAAAGGCTAGTCTAAACCACAAGATTTTTAGTCTACAGAGTAGAAAATTCCACATATCCTTGACCCGAGAAAATCGTGTAATTCCAATGTGGGATGTATACTCCTTCCACTTAATGTTAATTTTCTCTTAGATTGATTTAATTCCATATATTAATTTTCATAAAGACTTCAATCGGCTAGGGAAAGATAATCGGGAGTCGACCGACAAAACTAGGGATCTCAATGAAGTCGAGAGCATCTAATCCATGCTTTCGCCAAGCTATTCTGAGATTTTTTCACCCAACTCATGATACTTAGTACAATAGTGAAACCCATACTCATTAATGATAAATATTTACCAATATCTAGAATCAGAAAATATCAATGATTTATGTTCCTTCCTTTAATAGTGGGAAGGAGTAACATGTGATTTCGTGCATTACCATGACTTTCGTATCATGCCAGCAATGATAATATAATTATAAATGGAACAGGATCCACCCTGGGAACTTGATAGTTTCCTTAATTAGGTGTGGGAACCAGTGAAACATTCTCATGATCTCGGGTCCTTTACCACCCAAAAAGGTTGTATTGTATTTGTTTTTTATTGGGTTGGTGGAAGACATTGGAAAATATTCTGAAAATAATGGAAATTGTATCTTCTTGACCGATGGTTATCATCACCCTAGTAATACGAGCATGAGGATAATACTTGTTCCTATGGAATGGTGGGTAGTATTATTGAGGAAGGAATTATAGGACCTTAGTACCATATTATTGATCACTAGTTTTAAATCCTATGAGTAGGAAAATATGCTGAAAAATTGGGACCAATGTTTCCAGGGGTATTTTACAATGTCGAATTATGAGCTATAGGTATTTTGGATGAATCCTTTATATTAATACATTAGCTATAAATTTTTAAACTTATCACTTGACTATGAAAAATACCATTATAGTGTTATGGTTCCACCTATAACCTTCCTATATTGATTATTAGATGACATATATCTCTTGAATGGAAGCACAGATCATGTTTTTTAGAAGTGGTGATTCAATTCTTTCACTTCAGAAACATCTCTTCACATCTCCCTATCAAAGAAATCAATTTTATTGGTTATAGAAATACAACCTTACCGTTTTCCAAGGGCTCACCCATGACCATGGAATGGGTATGAGAGTTACAAAAGATCTTGTATGACTTATTTCAAGGATTAATTTTATATGCTCAGTTGATCAGAAATGTTGGACAAAAAACATGATTTATGTATGATTTTTTATGGAACCACAGTCTAAGCGATCAAACTCTATAGATAACTATATAGTCTTGAGAGATATCTCATGAAGGGAGTGAATTTTTATAGTATATACTATTAAAATTTCAAATTATTCATACTATAATGTCTCTAACTATAATATGTTATCATAATATATTGAAGTATCCTACAAGACAAAACATGATAATTTACCCAATTATTATTGGTATAATAAATATAGTAGAATTTTTTTTGATTTACATGATCAGGTATTAAAGGGTTTTTTCATTTCTGGATGTATGATAATAATAGAAGCACATAAAATCAATCAACTCCATTATAAGTATTGAACATAGATCTATATTAGTAGGACTTGAACCCTCAATGGATGGACTGATGGAATAGGAACCTAGTCACTTATTATGCCACATATTACATAGATAATTTCACATACTCTCTGACATATAGTCTGAAACTGGGGTTGTAAATTACTCATACCATTAAAAGGATGAAAATAGAACATAATTAATGGATATGTATATACAAACCCACCTATATCCATGAAACCTTTTACTCAGTAGGGATTACACCATTCTGAACTATGGAAGAGAAATTTATACTGACTATGTGTATACACTATGTATCTCTTAGAAATTGGATGCTACCCAAATATTATACACTATAGATCATCAATAAATATAATTTTTATATGTTTTATTTCTAAATATATATCTAGTAATATATAAGCCATAGATAGGTATTGAAGCATATAAATATTCCTATGGGCTTCAAACATCCTTAGCATAACATCCGGATGGAGTTCAATTAAGTTTAGTTCATCTCTTTCAACATCTTAGTATTAGTAAAATAAAAAACTATTTATCGATCAATCTAGATAAGCTATACAAAATAGAAACTATAATGATATATTCTATCACACTCTATATAATATTCAATAATTATATTTCTCTAAGATATTAAAACTATTCAGTTTCATATATTCTATTTTATTAGACTTTTATCCTTGTCAATTAATGTTTCATATACATTACGTTAATTAAATTTATGTTTATCATTTAAATGAAAGATTAAATTTTGATGTTTTTTTAGTATTTCCTAACAACATCATTTTATATTTATATTACTATACTTAGATAATTTAGTCAGAGGATTTGAGATATGAGATCACATGAGACCTTATCTGAAAATATCACACTTTTCCCTCTTAATTTTAAATGGGATGATACTAGCTAACCTATGTTCACAGGTTCAAACTCAATATCATAGTGTTATGTAAAATTTAATTAACCAATATAATGGGATGAAAATGATCATTGGAATAGAAGGATGAGAAAGAAATACAAATAGGTATCAAAATAAAAGAAAAGGCAAAAACAGAAATGATATAGAGCTTCGGATATTCCATTACCAACCTCTCAAATCTCACCAAATATAATAAACATTGCTATTTTGAAAACCTCTACATACATAGAAGAGAATGATCAAAGTGAAACTACAATTGTTGTTCACCCTCAAATTATAGACAACATATTCTGTGTTGGCTTCATCATTTTTCTCCCACCAATCCAGTAATTGATTCTTCATTTTTTATTTGTTAGATACCTCTAATGAAAAACTTAAACTAAGGGTATGAATGTCCCTAACTATAGTTTTAATCTTTTCCTAAGTCATCCCATCATGGAATCAGCTAAAATTAAACAAAAATAAAAAAAAATCCTTAATATAGATGCTATAAATCCATTCATTGTTGAGTATTATCATTTATCTTTTTGTATTATTTATATCTTCTCCCCGTGAGACATTATCTAATAAATTTTAGTTATAATTTTCTTGGTTTCATGACCCCAAATTTAATTATAGACCCTAAAATGTAGGTATTCTAGCATATAATGTATCCTATACTAAAAAATGTTGGGCTTCAAACCAACCCAATATCATTGATGATATGATGTTTATGTGATCTCAGATAGAAACATGGAATTGACATGTAGAATGGAGTACTAAATAACTAGACTACATTATTTATTCTCTTATTAAATTGATAGTTTGATCAAGTTTGGTTACATATTGGTGGGCTGGTGATAATGCTACATATTTTTTAGAGTAATGATCCCATAATAATAAGATTAATACCATTAAAATTCTCCCTTTTTGAAAAGAAAAGAAACTGGCCTATGAATCAGATTATAGTTTTACTATGGGAATATTTCTAAATTAGATTCATCAATTAAAAATGGTGATTTATTTTTCTATTTACTTCATGTTACTTATTTAAAGATTATATAATCCATATCATTTCATTCCATACCATGAGCCTTTAATCTTCTATGACCTTTCCACTTTGGCATGCATAGGTAAAGATTTCCTCTCATGATGGTCTTGAAATCTAGAGATTCATCACGATTGGTAATAGAATGTGCAGATGAGCATGCCTATACCATATTCTTCTTTAAATAGATAGATTTCAGGATTCACTAATAGAGAGTATAGATTCATGGTTCATTGGAATGTATGTCATTGATATTAGTTCCACTAGAAAGGATAAAAAGGGATAAGATTCCTATGTTTAGCCTACACCATAATAGAAATATATAGTTTCTAATTGTTGGAGATAGTTATGGGTCCAACCTATGACTAATTACCTTACATATCCAAAAAAAATCTAATGTCTAGTCACATGTCCTCCATTGTTGATGGGGCAGATAGATCAAATGCTGTATAGGGGTATGTGGAATCAAAATATAATATAACTAAAATTGACATTCACACCCTAATAAATAAGGGGAATTAATAATCCATCAATTCCAACTATCCTATGATCACTATGATTGTATCATATTTGTGGATCCATCCTAGAACCATTATTTTTAACAAAAACAACCTTTTCATTTTTCAACATCACATATATATATTTCATGTGTGTCCTGAGAGGAAATACCTACCGGAAAAAATAAGTGCCACAAAACCCATCTAATCTTATAATTACCCGAAATCCTAAAAAAATAAGTAAAAAATTAATGAATATAAATGCTTCTAAAAGAAATTGATTTATCATTAATGTAGTTATAAGAGTAGATTTATTTTATAGTCCTATGAGACCTAGAAGAAGTTAAATATGTGGAAATAAAAGTCATACCACTCATCAATATACCGGGAACCTGAATTAAAATGATATACACCTTGGTGGATAAAGAACTATTGTTATCATAGTTAAATAAGGGTGATTTACCCAATTAATTCCTCAGTATAGATATTGTTGTCCAGGTAGTCAATATAACATAGGATTACCCACAATCATTTTAACAACTAGTTGAAGGTGGGTTTTCATCAAACAAAATATATCATAACCAACATATCTAATCTCATATACATTATATGGTCAGTTATAGTTAGTTTCATCCATCATAACTATGATCATAAATGGATAATGAATTACTTGGTAGAAAGAGTGGAATTCTATTTAGAGTTCACTTTTCTCTTCTGTCTCTCACCCTTCTAACCAATTGATTTCTATTTCTCATGAAACTTATTTCATATCCCTTAACTCAGTCATAAGGGTAGATAGAGCTATAGGATAATGAAATGATTCAAAGGACTTTGATTTAGTATTTAATTGATGGTTATTTCTCTAGATAACATGTATTTTATCTTCATGTTCAAGGGAGTTGTTAGATTTAATTTATAAGTCTTGTTGGGGTGCTATAAAATTTCATTTTAATGAAATTCAAATCGAAGTCTTCCATGAAAGTTTTATGGGAAGGAAGTTCACATATTGAAACATCAAATCTCAAGATCCAGAAAATAATAAATCTAGATAATGAGTGGTAGGATTTATATAATTCTATGGATAGAATAAATATGTCTGTAGATTGGAATCTTATTAGAAAGAGATATATTTTTATCTAATAGTGGATAAAAGATGAGAATATTCACCTCGTTATTCATGTGTATGGATGAACCCCATAGAATTAGTGTTAAGAATTAACAAATTAATGAGATTTTAATGTTTTGGTGAGTTTACCTCTCCATGAAGATAGGGTTCAATATTATTAATAATTCTTCTCATTTTTATATTGAACAAATCCTCTTTTCAAATTAGTCTTACCTAAAAAAGCTAAAAAATTTACGCCTACCAAGCTTAGGATCAAAATTAATCATGACTCGATGAACTACAATTCATTTATTTATACCAGTCTTGGGGGGATTCATTGTGTATCCTTCTGTGGAAAAGATATAATAGGCTATATAGTCAGATGGTGTATCTACACATTCCCTATGAGTTAGTTGGATGATGTTTTTAATATTATGCATAAATATGTAATGTATTGGCCAATGAGGAAGGTAGGGGACTTCATTAGTATGCATTAAAGTGATATTAATGATATAATTCCATTTAATTTGATGGGGCCCTTAATAAAGTAGATTCTTTTACAGACAATTCAATAATAATCCCTAGTTTTCTTGAAGATAGAGTGTATTTGAGAACAATCACCACTAGATTTGATTGTTTCAATGATAGAATATGAACTTCTTCAATCATAATGAGAGGTTACATTCCAATAGTGGAATCACTCATAGTAGATGAAAATGGTTACTAAAATAGTTATCCAATGATGAACACATGTAATGAAATAAAAATATATTCCAATAATAATAAGTATTGTAAAATATTATTCTAAACCATATCATCTTATTAATACCACAAAAATTCTTCAAGATGATGATTAACCACTGATTATTTAGTATGTGGTTGGAATACCCATGATATCCCACATGATATATCCTATTACTTTCTCTTAAATTTATTGTTTTTGTTCATTTTTTCTTAATACAACAATAAATTCATCCATTGCATGATTATGATATAAATCACATTTAAATGAATGAGGGAATTGTTTCTAATATTTTGAATCCTTATTTCTAACATAAGTTTCTAACCAAAATAGAATGAAGACATATCATACTGCATACCAGTTTCTTGTGGGAAGAACATAATTTGGGTGAAGAATAAATAATGGGTAGACTATCACATCATCCTATATCTAAATTGATTGTAAATGGATAATTTTAATCTCTCCACTCCTTATCTCATTCACTCACATGAATAATGACTGAATATGGAAATTATAAGTTAATATTCATTCACCAATGAACTAAAATCAAATAGTATGCCTCCTTTATTTATTATTTAATCCAAAAGCATCAAATGTTTCTACTCTAACATGAGATAAAAATAAACTGATATTAGTTACTAGAATAGATTACAATTGTTCATGTTCAATTATAATCATAATTATCAGATAATGTGGCGTTGATCATCCACTTAATTCCCACAATTAAAATAAAATTTATTTCCATTTTTTCTATAGTTTATCCCTCACCCACCAATAATTCTTTTTTAGTTCAAAAAAATATAATATCATTCGAATTATCTAGAATAAAAAAACAACAAATAGTACCTTACCATTACCTTATGCAAGTGAAGGACATATGACATTGAATTGAGGTAAATTCATAATGAATCTCTTACATGTCATCTGGTCAAAAAGGAACTACACAACATTTTATCTCTTTAGTGATATATATTTTATGCCCTAAATAGAGAGTGATGTTCCATCAATATCCTAATAAGATTATTTCTTGTACTTAAACACATATTAAACCTTGAGTCAATCTATCATCAGTCTAACTATAGAGAAAATATATATCTATATAGGGATATACAACCTATGAACCAAATCACATTCTAACTCTCCTCGATACACAATAATATCTACTATTAAATTAAAATCATCCACTCTGTGGGATTCCATATTTTGAAATGAAAACTCTCTATTAATTCTTGATTCAACTTCATTATTTACAGTTACTAATTTCGTAAATAATATTTGTTCTTGATGAGGTATATTTGGCCACATGAAGAAAGAATAAATAAGTATGGGCTTGATCAACCAATGTAATAAAAATAATGTGCACCAGATTCCAATATCATAAGGAACATGGTGTTGAGGATCAAATCTGGATCAAATATCGCTGCACATGACCATGTCATGCTCTATGTATAGAGATTTAGTTATGGGATTTATTTCTACTAATAGAATTAATAGCTGGCCTATTATTGTTAGTTTTTGGTACACAACTATAGATTGGATTTCTTAATAATGTTTCCATCCCTTGAGTGTTAGGATAATTTATCATATTTGACCCCATGTTGTACCATTTTTGTGTACATGATATTTGGTAAAGGTATATATTTAGAAAAAAACAAGTCTGGACAATGAGGATTGATAGGTTTATCATTTTCAAACCCTCTCCTCTATCTACAAAGTTCAATTTATATGTCTTCAACAGGAATGACTGATATTGGGAGAATATTAAATGGGGAAAGTGTAAATTCTCCAACCTTTGGTCGACTATGATATAATAAACATTTTATTTTCACTGCATCTTCGATCAATCTAAAATAAATTCCCATTACAAACATCACATGTGTTGTGGTTGAGTTAAAAAATAACTTGGACTCATATGATCTCATGATGTAAAGAATGTAATAATAAAACATAGATGTGGGAATCATGAACCCCTCTTCCTATGGTGGAGTTGGCCCATGATCTCAAGATCATGAATATTCTTCCAAACATAAAGGACTGTGTAAGACATTACTCGACTAGATGAACATATTATCATCTTCATGTGATAAAAACCGGTCCTTTTCCGACTTCCCATCTATGGAAAATGTGGATAAATACCTATAGAGTACGTATTAGATGAAATGTAGACCCACTTTTCTAAGTGGAAAACATTTAGTGAAAGAATAATATGGATGACTAGGTCATATGTGAATGTACTAGTTGATGTGGAACATCCAAATTGGGGAGAAGGATGATAAGATGTCCCAAAATGAACATCAAGAGACGTTTGGGAAGTCATGGTGGTGGCAAGGTATCAAGTGATTATAGAAATTAGTCTCATCAATCAGAAGAAAGGGATATTCCCTGAAATATGCGAACAATTATATCCTAAATAATAGTCTTTGAAGGAAGGTATGAGTGTGGGGAGACCAACATCACGATATGCTACAAGAATTTATCAGTAAAATAAGGTATGATCTCTTCTACATGATTTATTTGATGTGTTCGAGTAATAGACATTGGTAATCAGTAAATGTACTCTTATGTATTAATAGTGGGATTGAAAGAAAATATACCAAGATAAGGAATCCATCCAATACAGATGGAGAATCATATAAAATGACTCTATCATCTAGAAACAATTTATTCATATCATTGAATACCTTCACTAGGGTCAATATTCATGGTATTATAAGGGCCACAGAAAGGGATTTATTTCATCTCATTACTTCCACATATAATGGTTCTGGTTGTTTTGATTTTATAGATCAATAGAATATGTGATTATTGCTGCACTTCTCTTAATTCTCAAGCACATGGATTCATCACTCATATTTACGCCTTATTAGCTTCATTTATATTGTGAGAATGAATTTTAGTTAATACCTACAATAATATCTCTAATTTATCATTCATAGATACTATCAAATATATGGAGGAAGCTTCATTCATTATTAAATTAGAATGTGTGGATTCAAAACTGAGAATGAATCAAACCACAGTTGGAGCTGAATGTAATATAGGATTTGTAGGGTAGGCTCTTTTGGTTACATATATTGGATTTTACCAAGAAACCATATTCTACCACTAAAAATCTAATTCAGACTACTCATAACTAATGGAATAAAATCTCATAATATTTCTTCAGAATTTTTTGAAAGGGATCCCTATAACTTGGAAGAAAGGGAGAATCTGCTACATGAATAACAGAAGAAGGACCTCAATGGGCCCATAGTATTTGGGTGGTTCCAAACTAAACAATGTTTAATAGGATAATATAATATTTTATAGAGTCAAAATTACATTTATGTTGGAGATCAATTTTTCAAACTGAATGAATGATTTTGTAGGGAGGTATTCCTACTTCCTATTCACATTCATGAAAGGGTACTAATAAAAACATACGAAAGGTGAAAATTAGCCAAGTAATACTCATTCTCTTGAAAATGATGTTATATGGGTTAGTATATACTCACATGTATACCAGGATTTGAAAAAGAGAATATCTCAATTATGATTACAAGGGAATATCAAGTTGATATTTTTTAGCAAGGAACATGCCTCAAATAAAGTAGAAAGTATTGGGGTGTCTAACTAATATTTCACTTTCTAGTAAAAATGGTTTTACATAAATTCTGGTATATATATATTTTTAGTTGCATATGGGATTGATTTTTCATCCTTGAAATTAAGTACAACCCTCACATATCTTTCTTATTCAGAACTCTTAGAGGATCCAACTAAAGAAAAAAAGAAGAGTTGGATCTTATCAATGATGTTTAACTTATTATAGTTGGGAGATATGTGGGCATTGAATGAATCTAAATCCCCCATATTGTACTAAATTATCTATCTATAATGATGAGTTAGATCTATCATCATTATAATGAATATTCATGTGAGGGATGTGAAAGTTCCAAACTAGTATAGTTTTATTGTGCGTTAGTTAAGACAAAATTTAATGAACGAAACTCTTTTACTTCCCTTCTAAAGTGAATTTAAATCTGGGGAAATCAAATATCACTGATTATTCGTAGATATATTTTCATGTTTTCGACCACCTAGATATGAATTCATATTTCAAATAATTTATCTCCTACTTTTCATCCTGGAATGCATTTGAAAGGTGATGTTATTTGAAAACTAGACAAAGAAGTCCTACTAGGGGAATCCATTTGGTTCTGTATCTGCATTGGCATGACTCGTTGTTGATGAAAGAACTTCTATGAATCATCTTCCCCTAAGATTATCCTTAAATTTATGTCGTGAAAAGAGAGTATTTTCAATAATTCCGTATTGTAATCATTCTCACTCAATGTCTCAAATCATTAATAGAGGGTCCATAGACTACATCTACAAAATATCTTCATTTATTATAATTAAGGACCCATATTAACATTTTATTTCCACATGGATATTGAACAACCATTTCTCCTACTTAATTACCGTGTCACCCTCTCAGGTGAACCTAAATATAATTATTAAAAATAATTATATGAGAGATAAATCCAAAAGTTTTTCATCACATAAATAAAAAAATTTCATCGTGGTTATCTTTCAAATGTTGAATAAAATAGCATTTTTTACATTAGACATAACTTTTGAATAAGTTATACCCTTTCTCAGGAATGGAAAATATGATTGCTCCAGTATAATAATTTGTTTGGATTTTATGCATTCAATGTCTAGAGAAAGATCTGATGCTCTTCCATTTTTAGAAACCTTATTCCTAAAAGTTTCTATCCAATCCAGATGTTTTCTGATATCTATGTGATGTTTTAACATGTGTGATATTTCAAAACATAATTTTTTTATTTATCCTCTTTAAATCATTATTTATTTAACCACTTGAAGTATACATTTCTACTCACTCGGATAGATACCTCCATGTTTTGGAACAAATAGAGGATATCTACATATGCCCA
Organism: Viscum album; assembly: GCA_963277665.1. NCBI lineage: Eukaryota > Viridiplantae > Streptophyta > Magnoliopsida > Santalales > Viscaceae > Viscum > Viscum album. The sequence continues at coordinate 1,084,613,210 of OY728156.1, forward strand.
TTGGATTGAATTCTATTAATGAAAGGGTAGTCACTTAAACCAAAGAATGGAATGAATTGGTTATATCCTTGGTATTTTTTTCATATTTTATCCTAAAAATACATCCATCAATGAAAAAACAAATTATGTGTGTTATGTAAAAAGGTACCCTCATTATAGGATTTTCGATCCCCTTCTTATCTCGAGTTGAGGTTTCTAATTTCTTCACCATCATCCATTTTTCTTAATGTATTTTAACAACAAGACACTATTTTATGAGGATATATTAAATTTGTTCAACTTTTACCATTATATATTCCTTTTCAACCGTAAACCCCTTATCTCACTTTGGAAATTTAAAAAAATTATAAAGAAATCAATTTTAAGATATTCAATAGTGTTGTTGAAAAATTGAATAGTTTATTTCTTATAGTTTAATAGATTATCCATGGAAAATTGAGACAAATAGAGAGAATTTCATTAAGTTGATGGTTTTTTAATTTATTTGAAATCTTAACCTAACATTACCTTGTAAAAAATATAATGAAACACAAAATTTTTAACTCTTTATATTTATAAAATTTGGAAAAAATTATACATAAAGGTTTGATTCCACATAGTTTAAGATGTGAATGAATGAAAATTTAAATGGGATTTTATAAACAAGGAAATCAATGAATTTAGATCTACCACTCTAGAGAATCCATCATGGTTAAAATTTGATTCAATTATATAATTGTATAGAATCAACCTACTACTTATATTATACCAATCTTCATGAATAGTCCACTGGGAAATAAATTCATTGATGTTTTCACCGACACACTTCATTGAGGTGACACAACAGACTATGACTAGTCATCCATGGGAATCCATGCTTCCTACATCTTGTAAAGAACTATACATATTGGAATAAAAGGCCATGAGAAATTAAACTTTCCCCCGGTCAATCCATATTCAATTATCCAAAAATATATTTTGTGGAAGAAAATATTTAGAATTACAAATAATTGAGAAGGTTCTTTCTATCAACTCATCATAACCATTCAATAAGAATAAAAATATTTCTATTCTCAGGTTTGGGATATGTATCTATATGAGGTTTGGGAGTAAGAAAATCTCATTCATAATGGAACAGAATAAATTAAAACTTAAATTATATAATGAATCAATCATAAAGTATTTTTATCCACACAAATTGGGTCTTGAGGACTCTTTTCATTTTATAATAGAGAATTGGTTTATTTGGATGTTCTTTGTAAGGTAGGGATACATATAATATTATTTTCACAAGATCAAATCATATATTTCATAAAATAAGAATTTTATTTCATATAAAAAGATGGGAGTAAGAGGACGTAGGTCTAAAGATTTTAGGGAAAGGTTAGTTACTTGAGTGTAAGGATACCTGAAAGGAGGGGACTTTGACAACTCTATGTTTCATGAGGTCAAACATCAAATGACCTATACAAATAATGTGAAGAAAACTCTATATACAATGTAGTCTCTGACATTTATTATGAATTTTCTTGATTTATCTAGTGAGATAATATTTATGTTCATCCATTCTACATGGTTTGCCTATCTTATAACAATCCAGTAAGCTCTCACTAATTAATTGAAGATAATTGGGAAACCAGTTCATTTCACTCTTACGAAAGAAAAATATAAGAGTTGCGTTATTGAAGAGTTACCCTCCCCTACTGCCTTTCCTTTTAGAGGAATAATCTATTATTTTTATGATTTTTAGTAGACCACATTGATTTATAGAGGTATCTCAACATATTTTACCATAATTACTACAGTGTTCCATTTTACCAAAATCATTATTTCCTACTTGTTTTCTTATAATATCGTATAACATTACATATATATCTCATATTGTAAGCTTAGAAGATGAAATTTTTACTTCATCGTCTTACTTCCAGGAGAATGAAACATTTAAATCCAAGATCTGACCACTATTTAGAATAATGGACTATGTTGGTTCCCAAGACATCACTGATTATCATTTACTCTCTAATAGAAGGTACATATCAGAAAAAAGAATTATATAATGAAATTAATGATGTGTCTAACAAATAATAAATCATTATAACACCTCATCATGATCACATAAACTATGAGATCATTTCAATAACTTTTATGGACAACATTTTATCCATATTGTTATCCTACAAAATATGCTGAATGCATATTCTGTGAAACTGTCACTAGTCACTACCTAAGTGGCTAGTGACTACTCCTTCTTTTAGGAGTCCATTTTAAATAATATATTTTTCTACCATTAATTTAATATACATACCTAACTTCCAAGAAAGGGTGACCATACCATCTATGATGTCTTCTATAGATTGGTGGGATAAGGTAGGGTTGGTACTTCTTTACAATAGTGACATTTCTCATGGATTTGAACAAAAATCCTATATGAGAATTATATTAATCCTTGATGCATATCTAACTTCTTACCTCATCATCCCATTCCCCATACCCCAAAAACTAATAGATAATATTACTAGGACACATTCTAAGTTTCACTCCTATTTTCTAGTTAAAATGTGCACGATACTATAATAGAACACTTTATTAACATCAACTTGGGTAGGTTCACCCTTTAGAGTATTTATTATTTGATGATCCATGACACGACTATATATTCTTTTGCATTCAATATTATGAAATCGACAACTCTTTTCATTGTTGATCCTCAACCAATTCTCAAATTTATACATAAAAATAATTTCTTGAAGTTAGTGTACTGTGAAAATCTTATTCCAAATGAATAAATAAGGGTGAAAGGCTCTTGTAAATGCATATGTGTCTCTAGTGATGATTGAACCCTATGACATATTTTTTATTAGGTATTTAAATGAAATTTAATTATTGATTTTTGGCACCATTTCCCATTTCTGGTAGGATTGATAGGGTTTATTTAGGAAGATAGATGATCCAACTTAATGAAAATAAGGATATTATTGTGCTTGTAGAGAAAAGATTTGAAAATGGGATTTGGTAAGGAATATCAGGAATGCCTAGCTAAGAATAATTAAGGGAGGACATACACAATGGTTCTATAAAAAATTTGAAGTTTAGGGGGTGTCCATGATGGATTAATCCCTTACCATAATATACTACACCCCCCTAAATTCTTATCCTAGAAATAATAATTCTCTTTGTATAGAGATACAGTGGCCGAATAAGAAAAATTGTTCATCGAGGGATCTTATTTTCCATAAAATCAGCTTGGAATTGGGGGCATTACTCTAATAGTGAGGTGTCTGTAGAGCTCCAGTGATTCAATTGGGATATTTCATTTATGGGTAAAAATATATATCATGACTCATGATATGATACATCTAGGCAATAAAATATAATCTCAGTTGGTGTTGTTGTATTATCAATATATTTTATGGTTCTTGAAAAATCATAGAATAAGGAATTCAATTTGTGTAGACATTTAATCAAGGATATGGCTTCACCACTCTACCTCTCCCCTAAAATATAAAATTTGAATCCCTACAATTATCGAAGTAAAATCAATTTCACAAATCAAAGGAACATTTCCGAAAACTAAAAAGGGCGAGATGAGAATATGTTAGGCTTAATAAGATATCATCACAAAACTTTGAAAGAATTCTATCAATTTTATCATTAAATACTTACATTAGTTACACATACATTGATAGAAAACCCTTCTAATTCAAACGAATGCTATTCTAGGGGTATCAAGATAATGGGTGGACTAAGAAGTTATTCTTATCCAAAACAAGAAATATCATAACTGAATAATTAGATAGTAGAGTCAAATATTATGTGCAACAACCTGAGATTTTATGAGAATTATTTTTTTTAATTACATTGATTTATTTTGTTGTACGCTACACCACTATTATCTTGAACTATATGCAACACCGTATTAGCTTATAGTATATGCAACACTATTCTTAGCTTGCATTACATGCAATAGAAACCTTCCTCGATAACTTCCGTTTTATGCAATACCGGGTTTCAATAAACAAAGATATGATATTAAAATATTTTATAAACTAGATGTTATGTATATTAATACCAACTTTTTGATATATTTTAAAATTTATATTTTAAAATGGACTTCATTTTTGGATTCGGAATATCTAGATTATCATGGGGTGAATTTTTGGTATTTCTCTGAAAACATTCAATTTTTGATGAATACTGAAAACATTGAGTTATTGGTTAAAACTAAATTTTTCTTTAAATATTAATTTATTTTATTTAAATTTATTTTATTTCTAAATATATACATAATACCTATATATGTTCAATGCAATTCATTGGATTCATTTTATAATAATTTCAGATATATAAAAATTTTAATGAACTTTTTGCCGTATTTTACCCACCACCTCTGAGCATTTGAAAATTTATATAAACCATAATTTTACTAATTCTGTGAGTTGAATTTAGAAAATATGAGAGACACTGTTAATATCAAGTAGTAAAATGTGGTTCAATAAGATAAAAATAATTTTTGTGGAATATTAACTTTTTACTTTTATTTAGCACGATAAAAAAGAAAATAGGGTAATTATGGGTAAAAATGATATTATTATTACCCTAACACATGTCCTAATTCTATTTGATAAGTATAATTAGACCAAAAAAACCATAGATATAAAATTTGATCCTATTTGGATAATTTGGATTAGATTAGGACACTTATTATTTTTTTATTTAAAGAATAGTTAAAATAGATAAAATCAATGTTTAATTACGAAAATATTTTTAATACAGTACCACATGAGATAAATTCGACTATAAATATTAATTAGAAAGAAAAATATATTTACTACATAATGGTACTTTATTTATATTTTTTAGATATTAAATAATTTAATTTATTTATGACACAATGATGATGAAATATTTAACTTATTAATGCAATGTTAACATAATTGTTATTAAAAATTCCCAAATAAATGTAATATGATACTTTTAATAATTAAACTAATTTGATAGGTTAATATAAAATATTAGGGTTGGTTAGATTAATTTTTTATGAACTAATAATGTTTTTATTATTTTACCGAAAACAAAATACCAAATACTATGAAAATTGATATAAAACAGTTTTCAAAAAAATATTATTTTATTAATTGATAAAATGGTCATAAAAATATAAGGTTCTGCCTAAAGACTTATATAATAATATATATGACATTAATGAACCAATTTTGGTTCGACAGGGAGTTTAATGTTTTATTATTAACAATATAGGGTAAGAATACAAGAAAAGATTGTAAAAGTTAACTTATTTAACTATGAGTTAAATCTAAATGATAAGGTTAAAATGGTAACAAAAATTTATCTATAACCTATTAGTTGAAAGGATTTCGACCCATCCCAACCCTATCCTCGAAATAAGTCACATTGGAGCTATTATAAACCGAATATTAATTTATTATAAAATAATATTTAATGTTTTTCTTAAGGTGCCCCTCTCCTCCCTTATAAAAGGGCACCTCCTCCCTCTTATCTTTAAAAAATTTTGAGCTTTCGTGCTCGACCAACCCCTGCCAATTTTCTCATCTCAACATCTCTAGTTATATCATAGATGTTCTGTTCTAATGAAAATACCAACTCTAGTTCCCTAAGAAGAATTTTAAAAGAGGCACGTCGAAGAGAAGGTAATATTTTTTACCGATTCTTTCAAGTTTCTTTCTTCTTCTACTTCTTATTCATTATTTGTTTCATTATAATGTAATAACATAAGTATTATCTATTTATTGATAATATATTATAAATATGAAACAACCTTATTTCACCTTCTATCTATCTGACAAAAAATGAAATCACCCCGCAAGCATATGTACGGAAAACCGTCTCCATGTCGTGGTGTAATCTATTTTTCCACCACAACCATACTAGGATGGGAATAATAATGTTAATAATTACTCTATATGGTTATTATAATATGATTATAATTCTGAGATATTATATCATCCACTCTAATTCCATTTTATAATTATTGTAATGATATAATCGCTCGTGCGTACGTACAGATTACTGTCTCCACGATGCGATGAGATTCATTCTTCAAGTTTACCATTCAATAATGATTATAAAGTATATATAATAAATAATCATGAAATATATGATATATTAATGATACTGGATTTATGTATATGTTATTTAATTACTTCCATTCAATTGAATAAGTAAACGAAAATATTGTTCATGCGTACGTAATCCCTACCGTCTCCATGAACAGTGTATTTCATTCCATTTATCGATCTATCATATATATTTATATTACGAATATATATTACATATAAATCATGTTTTAGATTTTAAAAATTAGTAAATCAGTATATAAGTAATAATATCATGAACAATAATTTGAAACACGTACGATAAATGAAACGATTTTACCCAAAACACTTCTTTAACATTGAATTGACAAATCAACGGTAAATATAAAGTCATAAGTGAATCATATATGATATCATAAGTATTATTATGATTATTTTTTAAGATAATAATATGTTTTAATCCAATATACAGGAGTATTAGACACATATAGAAGAAATTGGACATAAGGTAAGGGATAATTATTCCAATTTCATTCTTATCTGAGATTGTTTATTCTTAAGTATTTATTGGGGTTATGTTTATCATCCATGTCCATATGTTCTCAAAATGATTTAATAAAACTCTTAAATTTCATCCATGTATGTTTAAAGTCATTTTTACATTTTTTTTTTTGACTTTTAACACATTGTATGGAAGGAATCTATCTTTGGAATACCATAAAAGGTACTTTTTGACTTTCTGACAAAAGTATGAGAAAAATGATTTTTTAACTTATATGGCATGAACGGATTTTTATGATTTTTTAACGCCTAATTTTCATGACGCTTCATCTACCTGATTTCTTGACTATTTTCAACAAAAACATTTTCTTTTAAAATTTCATTGCATTTTGTGAAAAGAAAATGATTTTGAAAATAAAGGATATTTTTCCTCAAGAATTCATTTCAAGTGTTTTATAAAAACCATTTTCCATCTAAGATGAAATTACATCATATCTGTATGTTTAAAGAATAATTTCCATTTGATTTACATGGTTTTTGTTTTCTTATTATTAAATGTTATCCATTTGTTTTATATGGATTGTGTTATGATCAGATGATGTTTATGAAACCCTTTTTATTCTTTGGGTTATGATGAATGATTAATGTTTATTATGTGGCACAAGAAAGAATAATTTCATTATAAGATGAGTGGGACCTATATCTCCCTCCAATTTATTGGGTAAAGATTTATATCTCATGAGATAAACATGGATGTAACAGCAAGTAAATATGGTACATTAATATAGGGCTGGAATGACAGGTAAACTCGATTTAGTAAGGGACATTGTCCACTATGATGGTTCTGGCATCAATTCCATGGCTACTATGGAAATCATATCTTGTGCATAATTGTTTAACACAATTACATGTTTTATTCCAATGATATTTTATCATTATTGATGATCCATTATGATATATGCATTATATTCTGCCAAGATTTAGGTCATTGCTCCTGATTTTGATGTATTATGTTCATGTTCTTATGTTCAAATGTTTATGGATTGTTTATATGTTCTCAATATTTACCCTTATTGAGCATTTGAGCTCACCCTTTTTATGTTTTCGTTTCCCAAGGATATAATGAATTTTTTAGGTGAGAAAACAAAAGCGGAAGATCTTTATGGGAGATGTTGAAGATCATTCAACATGATTAGATGTTTTTGTTCCAAGATTCCGAAGACACAAAACTATTACGGTCCTTGGATGTTAGTTTTTGTTATGTATTAAGTATTCCGCAAAAGTAATGTAATGTTGATATATTTCAACTTTGGGTCATTATAATTGGTATCAGTGGAAAATTTTAGTAATCCTTTGGAAACTAGGATGTGAAAACATTAGCAGATAGCAAGAGGTATTTCTAAGGCATGTCTAGGGATGTCCCTAAGGTTAAGTATAAGTCTAGGTTATAGTCCTAGAATTATAGTAACGATCATAGAATTAAACCTATGATGTAAGAGATGGAATGTACTCCCCCTTGATTATTTTTCTTTCTAGTACAAGTTTTTCCTCTCATACTATTCTTTTTGTGTTTTATGAAATGGCAGGAAACAGGAGGATTCATGTTAATAAAGAATATGATGGACAATGGAATGATATTTTTCATCAGCAACCAATTGAAATGAGATTTGTATGTCCAAACATCATTATTCTTCCCAATCATAAATCTCATAATATGATCAATATTATAAACTTTGGCATGTTTCTTCTCTCCGCTAAAAAGAGAAAGATGGAGTTTCAAGATGATCATACAGGAAATAATGTTCAATGTCCCTCATGTAATTTATGTAGGAAGATGCATCAAGGAGAACATTTCAAAGGAAATAGGAGATGCTTTGGGTGTTGAAAATAAGGACACATAGGATGTAATTTCTAATGAAAAGGTTCATTTAATAAAATAAAAATGTATATAGTATTGCTAAGACATCCACAAGGGTAAAATGTTTTAAATGTGGAATGTATGGGCATTATGCAAACCAATGCCTTAATGTAAAATCTCATGAAGAGAATCAGCATGGAAGTATGGGTAGTATTTATGTTGAGGATGATGAAGAGAATACAAATGATATATGATATGAAACAATTGTTGAGGAATAAATTAATGAAGCTCGGTCAACGGTTTAAGAAGGTAGAGGAATGATTTCATGTTTATCAAGAATAATGTATTTTACCATGGAATAAAGAAAAATCTAATGATTGTTACACTATTGTTTTTTCCTTGAGTATTTAAAATTATATGTTGAATGGTACTGATAATAATGAAAAGTGATTGAAATATTTTTGGAAATCAGAAGATACGCACATAATGAAGGGATAAAGAGAAAATAAGATGATTGATATTATTAATGATCTCATGACTGATATAAGGACAAATTGACATCATGGTTGGAGTATAAAGAATATTTGTGATTTTGGTATATGGAAAGAGTGAAAATTTGACAACATTCATGTTTTTACTAATGTTCAATGGGTATTCATTTTTCAAGAGAATACATGATTAAGGTATCCACATGTTTATAATATGTCCAACATGATATATTATAGGATATATGGGGATAAATGATGGTATTCACATGCTTGGTTGACGACATTTCTAATAATCATTGTCCTTATACTATGAGCTTGGATAAAAGTATTTTGGATAAGCCTAAAGATATGAAATGGATTATGTTGAACATAAGATAATATTTTTTAAGGATAATACCTTTTTTCTGGAAATTATTTCCAGAATGATATAATAGTGTAGTTTTAGAAAAAGGACAACTTGCATGACTGGCGACAACCCGTCGCGTTGGGCATGGTTGTGGGAATCGAACCCACAAACAAAGTGAGACATGACTTTATCACCTACCACTGGTCTACATGATGTCCCTGGTTAGAAGAAACTAGTTTTATTTTATTAAACGGTATGATAGATGAATTATAAGTCCATTTTTGGAACTATATATGATTAATCTCACCATAAGATGAACTTATGTATATAAATTTTTCTAACCTTTAGTTTGAAACAGATGGAATGACCTATTATTCTATCACATGATCTGCAAAAATATTGCAAAAGACAAATTCATCTTTCTTTCTTTAAGATATTATGTGGAAATTGTTCAAGGCACAAAAAATAGTGAGGTTGAACAAAAATAAAGTAAGTATTTATTTTAAAAATTCTTCATCATTAGATAAATGATCTTGAAAACAAAAAATGTTGTCCTAGCGCCTTCATATATTATGAATTAGATGGTAACTTAGATCATAAAAAATTAATGGCTTTCTGATTGTTGGATTTTTCATAGCCATCTTCACTACCACACTCTATCAGAACTTTATGGTTATATTTATCTTCCATGTCCATATTTTCACCAATATTCTCTTATTTGGAAAACCAATGATGAGTTACATCAGGTATATGTTATGTTTCTAACATTCCTTTTTATAATTATGTTTTAGTATTAATTTTTACGATGTGGGTTTCTATGAAAGAATCTTTAATGTAGAAAACCATTTATAACCATGACGAATTTCTAGGGAGAAATTCATTTTAAGGGGGGTAGAATGTAACACCCCAAGATTTTATGAGAATTATTCTTTTTAATTTCATTGATGTATTTTGTTGTACGCTACACCAGGATTATTCTGCGCTATACACAACACTATATTAGCTTGTAGTATATGCAACACTATTCTTGGGTTGCATTATACGCCAGATAAACCTCCCTCGATAGCTTGCGTTGTACGCAATACCGAGATTCACTATACAAATAAATGTTATTAAAATATTATATAAACTAGCCGTTATGAATAATAATACCCACATTTCAAAATTTTATCTTTCAAAATGGACTTCATTTTTGGATTTGGAATAACAAAATTAGCATAGGTTGAATTTTTTAATTTCTCTAAAAACATTCAATTTTTGATAAATAGTGAAAACAATAAGTTATTGTTTAAAACCGAATTTTTAATTAAATAATAATTTATTTTATTTAAATTTATTTTAGGTCAGAATATATAAATAAAACATATATATATTAAATTTAATTCATTAGAGTCATTTTATAGTAATTTTAGATATATAAAAATTTTATTGAACTTTTTACCGTCTTTTACCCACCACTTTGGAGCATTTGTAAATTTACATAAAACATAATTTCACCGGTTCTGTGGGTTGAATATCGAAAATTCGAGAGACACAGTTAATATCAAGTAGTAAAATGTGGTTTAATAAGATAAAAATAAGTTTCGGTGAATAGTAACTTTTTTACCTTTATTTACCATGGTTAAAAGTAAATAGGGTAATTAAGGGTAAAAATGATATTATTATTACCCAAAAATATCTCCTAATTCTATTAGATAAGGTTAATTTGACCAAAAACAACCTTATAAATAAAATATTAACCTCTTTGGTCCACATGGATAAGATTAGGATACTTATTATTATTTTATTTTATTATTTTATTTAAGGAAGACTTAAAATAGATAAAATCAATGTGTAATTACTAAAACATTATAAATATAGGGTTATACATAAGATAAATTTGACTATAAATATTCATTTGAAATATAATAATATTTCCTACATAATTTTATTTTATTTATATTTTTTAGACATTATATAAATTAATTTATTAATGACACAATGATGATGCAGTAATTACCTTATTAATGAAATATTAACATAATTGATATTATAAATACCCAAATAAATGTAATTTGACACTTTTTATGAATTAAACTAAATCTATATGTTAATATAACATATTAGGGTTGGTTTTATGATTTTTTTGAACTAATAATGTTGTTATGAATTTAGAAAAAAAAACCAAATAATGTGAAAATTGACACAAAAGGGTTTTTAAAACAAATATTATATTATTAATTGATATAATGGTTCAAAAAATCCAAGGTTCAGAAAAAAGACTTATATAATAATATATATGACACTAATGAACCATTTTATGCGACTGGAAGTTAATAGTATGTTTATTAACCATATAGTGTAAGAATACAAGAAGACACAATAAAAGTTAAATTATTTAAATTAGTGTTAAATGTAAATGATAAGGTTAAAATGGTAACCTAAACATTTATAAAACCTATTTTTTGAGAGTATTTTGACTCATCCCCACCCTATCCTCGAAATAATTCACTTTAGAGCCATTATAAAACGTATATGAATTTATTATAAAATAATATTTTATGTTTTTTCTAAGGTTCTCATCCCCTCCCTTATAAAAGGGCACCTCCTCCATCTCCTTATTACATGATTTTGAGCCTTCATGCTCGGAAAAAACCTGAAAATTTCTCTTCTCAACCACTCTAGTTATATCATAGAGGTTATGGTATTCTCAAAATACCTACTCTAGTTCCCTAAGAGGACGTTTAAAAGTGGCACGTCGAAGAGGAGGTAATCTTATCTACCGATTCATTCAAGTATCTTTCATCTTATACTTCCTCTTATTTAGTTTTTTCATTATAAAGTAATAACATCAGTATTAATGATATACTTATATGTTATTATAAATATGAAACAACCATATTTCATGTTCTTTCCATCCTACAAAAAACGAAATCACTGTGCGTGCGTACGTATGGAAAACTGTCTCCACGTCGTGGTGTAATCTGTTTTTACACCACCATCTTACTTAGATGGGTATAATGGTGTAATGAATAATTATATATGGTTATTACAATATGATACTAATTCCGAGATATTATTTCATCCACTGTAATTCCATTCAATAATTATGGGAACGATATCATCGCTCATGCGTACGTAAGAATTAACATCTCCATGACCCGATTAGATTCATTCTCAATGTTAAACATTCGAGAATCATTATAAAGTATATATAATAAATAATAATGAAATATATGCCATATTAATGATAATGGATTTATGTATATGTTATTTACTTACTTCCATTCAATTCAATAAGGAGATAAAAATAGCGTTCATTCATACGTACGACATACATTATCCATGAACGGTGTATTTAATTCCACTTATCGATATATCATATATATTTATATGAAGAATATATATTATATATATTTATATTTTTTACATTATTGAATTAAGTAAATCAGAATATAATTAATAATATCAAGAACAGAAAGTCAAAACATGTACGATAAATGTATGGATTTTACCAAAAACACTTCTTTAACATGGAATTGACAAATGAACGGTTAATATAAAGTCATAAGTGAATCATATAAGATATCATAAATGTAATTATGATTCTGTAACAAGATAATAATATGTTTAAATAGACTATATAGGAGTATCAAACACATATAGAAGAAATTGGACAAAAGTCGAGGGATAATTATTCCAATCTCATTCTTATCCGAGATTGTTAATTCATAAGTGCTTACTGGGGTTTTGTTTTTATCCATGTCAATATGTTCTCAAAATGATTTCATAAAATGTTTAGTTTTATTCCATGTATGTTTAAAGTTATTTTTATCACTTTTTCTTGACTTTTTCCACATCATATGGAAGGAATATTTCTTTTGTTTACCATACAATGTACTTTTTGAATTTTCTGAAAAAAGTACGAGAAGAATGATTTTTTAACTTATACGACATGAACAGATTTTTACGGTTTCATAATGCCTAATTATCATGGAGATTCCTCTACAAGATTTCATCAATATTTTCAACAAAAACGTTTTCTTTTAAAATTGAATGGCATTTTGTGAAAAGAAAAAGATTTTGAAGAAGAAAGGATATTTTCCTCTAGAATTCATTTCAAGTTTTTTAACAAAACCATTTTCCATATAAGATGACATTATTTCATATGGGTATGTTTCAAGTATAATTTCTCTATGATTTACATGGTTTTACATTTTCTATGATGAAATGATATCCATTTGTTTTATATGGATTCTGTTGTGATGGGATGATGTTTATGCAACCCATTTTATTCATTGGGCTATGTTGAATGATTTATGTTTATGTTGTGGAACATGAAAGAATGATTTCATTTTGAGATGGGTGGGTCATATATGTCACTCCAATGCATTGGGTAAAGATTTATATCTCATTAGATAGAAAGGGCTGTAACGGAAAGTAAATTCCATACAGTAATATAGGGCTCGAACGACAGGTAATCCCGATTTAGTAATGGAATTTTTTCACTATGATGGTCATGGTAGCAATTCCTTGGCTACTATGGAAATAATATCATGTGTTTAATGGTTTTACACAATTACATGTTTTATTCCCATGATATTTTATCATTATTGATTTTCCATTATGATCATTTCCTTATGTACTACCATGATTTGTGTCATTTCATAGGATTTTGATGTATTATGTTCATGTTTTTACATTAAAATGTTTATGGATTGATTATATATTCTCAATGTTTACCCTTACTGAGCATTTGAGCTCACCCTTTTTATGTTTTCTTTACCCCAAGATATAATGGAAGGTTTTAGGTAAGAAAACAAAAGGGTAATATCTTTATGGTAGATGTTGAAGATCTTTCAACATGATTAGAAGTTTATGTTCCATGTTTCAAAAGACACGTAACTATTACAGTATAGGGATATCAGTTTTTGTTATGTATTAAGTATTACTCTAAAGTATAGTAATTTCCATGTATGTAAACTTTGGGTCTTTAAATTATGCTCAGTGAAATGGGTTATATAACATTATCTCCCAATATATAGGTAGGATTTGAACTGGAATTATGAATATATGGTTAAAATAAAAAAGTCGAACGAACTGATCTCGGATGGGTCTCAGATTTTCTGTATGTTGGTGAGGTTAGTAAACCCAACTCAAATCTCCATCTTCCTGAATTGGGATAAACCAGAAGTATATCTCTTGAGTGGGGGGGGGGGGTAGATCTATCTATTGAACAAAAATCTCTTTTAGTAAAAATTTCTTTGACACATTATGTTAAAATCGAAGCTAATTATCTATGTTTAATGCATAGTGAATTGTTACCTTCCAATAGTATCTCTTCTAGTCATTCATAGACTAGGTCAGATGTGAAATGTGCTCTAACTTAATTCTAGTAGTTGTTAAATAAATTTTATGATGAATATGTAGAGTGGGTGGGGAAAAGCGTGAGTAAATTAGCTCCTAAATGGATTGTTCCATACCTTGATAGGGTAGTTATTTCCAATAATATGATTGAAATTCTCAGTTTTTTAAAAGATATTATTATAATTTAATTTTTAATGGAAAATATTATTGGTTTATCATTAGAAGATTTCTACTTTATGTGATTGATAAAAAATACCATCTAGAATGAAAGGACTTAGGTAAGTCATATGGAAATAATGATTTATATATTTTTCATTCATCTTTATACTCCTTAGATTATATAATAATATGGGATGAGGAATAAATGTGGAATCAATGAAAGAGGTATGGCAATGTGTGTTGAGAATTATCAACCTGAGATTTTAGAAAGAGAAATATCAATAGATTTTAAAGAATCTATAATTACTTCAACATGATATAAAATTTGTATTAGAATCATCCTTAGTTCCTCGATCAATTCTGTGGAAACAAATCCATCATTGTCTAAATAGTCATTCTATTATTCCGTTTTGGGACTTTCTCTAAAAAAATATATTGCATTTTTTACCCACTGATTGTGTCTTTAATACCAATCAAATTAACAAAGAATGGAGACTATTAGAGTAGTGTATTTCTTCATTATTAATAATCATTAATTTCTAATAAAGTAGTGGAGGTAGGGTCAATGTCAAAGGTTATTACATCAAAGGTGGACTATTATATTTTTCATCTATGCATGATGTAAAATGATTACAAATTTAATCAATAATCGTACCTTTATCCTTTAATAAAATATAATGAACATTAATGAAAAAGAAGATGGTTCATGACCTGACTATGGTCAACGAAACTACATACTATACTCTGTCTCTTAGTAAACATGGTCCCATCATCAATGATTCTTGAACACTTGGGACTTCCTTAATAAATCAAGTTTTGTTACTTGATAAATCTCAAGGATGGATAAAAAAGTCTCACAGAACATGTGTAATTTGAGAAGTAACATTTTTACCAAATGATGAATATGAAAGAGTTTCAAGGTATTCCTACATTTTTTATTATTCTCTATTCCAATCCAATATATTTCATTGAATTAATCAAATTTTAATTCCTTTTATTTTTAATAATATTAAGGCATCATAAATTTTTTTGAAGAAGAACTGGATGATTCTATGCTAGAGGCTAGTTATGGATTGTCATTTTTGAGGATCATAGTATTGTTGAAGGGTTTTTATTAAACCAAAATCTTCTCGGTCATGGAACACAACTACAAGAAGACTCCAATAAATTTCATTATATGTTTCGATGGGAATAAATTTCTCGTAACACTTGTAATTTCATCTGTTCTAAATATAATGTTGTACTTCAGCTTTTATAAGAATTATTATGGATTTTGAAAATATTGAAAGAAATAAAAAAAATTTATAATAATGAAGTTGTATATGATTTGGTCGAGGTACTCATACATTTCAACATGAATACAATTTTTCAGACATTCAATCATGACCACCTTCAATCCATGTTTCATTTTTCACATGTGACCATAACATTTTGAATCTCTATCAGTCTACTATCCATATTAAAATTTTAGATTAAAAATGGAAATGATTGTTCTAAGAAATTTGTAATTGTGACAATTATATTTGTTCCATTTTCAATTTTTAATTTCTTCATGTATGATTTTGATAGGTAAATATATATTTTTCTAACCTCTTTATGCTAGTATGGTAAAATTTTATCTATTTTTGTTATTGATCCTCTGAGGGGTTGATGATGTCTTGAGAATGTTATTCATAATAGAGGGTCTCTTACAAAACTATAGCATCTTTTATAAATAGGACATTATGGTTCTATATGGTACTCCATTAGATATATGGATATTATCTTATTTATTGATGAAGAAGGCATAATATATTTTTTTAGTAGAGTCCACAAGATGATGAAAATATTATAAAAATATTTCAAATTATTCTATGCTTATTTGAGATGTATTTTTTTATTTCATAATACTGAGGTGATAATAGACATTCACATTTCATTGAAATATTATAGGTATTTGGTGATAAAGTGAGAAAAACAAAAACAAAATGTTGTATCGGTTTCTAATATTATTGTTGGGAAACTATTCTTGTATATATTTTTTATGGAATAGTGTGTAATCCTTCTCAATATGAAATTATTTTCATATAAATACATAGTTTCTTCTTTTAATTTCTAGAATAATATATATATTAGGACTTGTTAGGATAGAGTTGGAACCATGTAGTTCATAAATCCTTCTTATACTCTATTACTTCAAATATTTTAATAATAATTAAGCAAGGCCATGTACTTTCTTATTTTTCTTGCATCATATCTCACTTGTCAATAGGAGACTGATGCTATTTCCCAACACATGTACCCCAGTACATAGTAGATTTAGTTGTTAGGTCTGGTATAACAAATGATGGGAAAAGGAACTCAACTTCACTTAGAGTGTTATGTTTGTTCACCTACTAATCTACTGATGAAAAAAATGAATCGATTCGTTATATTATAACATTGGGAGATGAAAGTGGATAATCTTCATTCACTTCTATAATCATTATCCCTCTTAACCACTTCTGTGATTTTAACCATAGCCACATTGTCACTAATATAATATTATGATGTATTCTTGATGCCTCTGAAATAAAATCCTCTCATTTTCATCTAATTAAAATAGAATATTGAAACATATGACCATATTAAAAAGAAATTTATAATGGGTCATTAAGGTATGGTTGAAATAAAACTGTTAGAGGATAACAAAGATCATGATTAGTGATAGAGAAATCATAACATGATCAAATATTCCACTGAGAGTATTATAGAAATGATTGACGTCAATAAATAAGAAATAATCCCACGACATTTATTATCAAGTCATCACCATATGGATTCAAAAGGATATTAGAATCTTTTTTTAAATAAGACCAATCCTCATTATGATATCCATAAGAATAAATCATACCATTCGCATTTGGTATAGGAAAATAGATTTATATTATGGTCAACCAATTGAAATTTCAAAAGGTAAATGAAGAATCCACCTGGGTCAGTATGTTTTAAGAATTTGGTGGATTGAATACCAGTTGTAGTTATGTTTACTGTGTTCCAATAGATAATAATCTATTTATTATCTTAAAGCTCTCATATAAAGAGATGTACTAGCACAAGTAAAACTCTTGCCCTGATATACAAGGTTCCAAGCCACACAATGGGAACATACCTATAACATTCTACCTTTAATATTCCCATTCAAAATTTCTAGACAAACTGATGATATTGAAGTAGTAAGAAAATTATCAACTCTTAACAAGGATAAAGACTCCTTATTAGCCTCTTCCATAAAGGTATCCCAAAAATATCATCACTATAGACAATATAGTTAAGAAATAGTCTATGTGGGTATAATTTATCTGGAAAATACCATACAAGAATGTGATAGAATAATGGAAACAATTCCCATGAATATAAGTATCTAATAGGTTGACCGATTATGAGGATTAGAAGACAGATGGAATGATATTTTCGTCACATTAGGGTCTAGAATGATTTCAATCCATAACTAAAAAAACACATGTAAATTTTTTAAATATATTCAAAAATGAATTAATGTACTTCCATTATATCTATAACAATCTTTGTAAATGGTAATTCAAAAATAAATAGAGGAATCCGTTTTCAAAATCACATAGTTTGATTAAAAGACTCATATATTATAATCCAATATAAAAATTATAGACAACAATCATGATAAGGCCCCAAATGATCTTGTTTTGGATATGAAAAATCACAATGACCTTGAAATTGAAAATTCATTTGTTGCACCCTATTCTTTGATGGAAATCCCTTAGAGTGTGTACTTCATTAGCATTTCTGCATCAGTGAGTTTTTTATGTGCCTGAATGTTTTAATAAATTGAGATTACAAAAAATTAGTATAGAATGGAAGAAGAATGAGAAATATGGGAACCAAGATCATGTATAGAACAATACATATACCATGTAAAGTTCACATTTCAAGAATAATCTCTCTAAGAGTACCGCTTAACATTGTGTTAATAAATAGAATGATTTGGTAATATACACCACTTCCTAATCATGAAAATATGGTTAGTGTGTAAAATGGTTCTTGATAGCTCTTTGTGTTTTATCTCAATGTCAGCTCATGTAGTTTCATCTCATTCCACATAGATATTGAGAATATATCCCCGATCATTCTATAGAATGAGGTTTTCCCCAATATAGTAAAATTCAATATGTTCCCTTGTGTAGTAGATGATGATAATGACCAATTAGGGTGCTATAAAAATCTTCATTCTAGAGTAATATCCATAACCCAAAGAAAATACTATTCATCCTAATCAATGCATAAGTCACAAAATTATTTACAAATATCATTCAATTACGTTTTGGGATTCCTAATAATTTTATTAAACTGAAAGTGAGTTTTTAAGTTATTATAATTAACTATAATATTGAGAAAATTGAAATATACATCATGATAATTTTTTCATCATTCCCATCCCTCCTATGTTTCGTAACATTTTGAAATGCAGTAATGCATATGGATAAACAACATCTAATTTAGACCATTGTGAATCCATCTAAAAAATAGAATCAAATGCTACAATAGTATGAAAACAAACCCATCAACAAAAGGTAGATGGTAAATTACATTATCGAGTTTCAAACAAAATATAGAAAATTAATCCATCATAAACAAAAAGAATTAAAAGAAAAAATACACATATTTTTTCAGTTCCTTATGATCCCCAACCCTAGAGTAGTTTTAGTTCCAGATTTTAATATTTATCATCATAAGATTCTACAAAGACTTCATTTATTGGTTGAATGTGCCTCTATGAATATGGAACAAGAGTTTACCGATGAAAATAGACTCCAAAAATCATTTATTAGGGATCCAAAAATAGAATAAATGTTATCCAGGATATTGGAAATCATGTTCTCGTCTCTGTAAATGTTCTTGATCTCAATTTCATTGAACCAATTCATTATGTTCTCATCTAGTTATTGATAAGTGACGATTTCTGGTTTATTATATTAGTGAGAACCATGTATTTTTGATAATTACGAAGTTATGATCCTCTATTATTGGTTATTTCAAGTTATTGTGATACTTAGAGGCATGTGATAAGAGCCTCATATTCTACATACTTATTTGTTGACTAGAATATGACCTGAATTTCCATTGTGATGGGTACTCCTTATGGGGAGTGAATCCAGATCCTAATAATATTTTATCTATCATATAGAGCTCCATCAAAGAACCACGTACATCTTTTTCCTTTTTCATTAGCTTTACTGGATACTAGTTTCATTTTCAATAATCATATGATCTAGAATGTGATCACAGTTTGGAAAAATAATCAGCTATTTATTTCCATTTTTTACCTCCTATGTTACATGAGTGATATAAAACAAAAAAATTCAAAAATTCCTTTTAGATATGATATATGGTTTCTTGAATAGATAGTAGAGAGTATCCGGGATCTTGGAAGGGTGATATAGCATATAATGAATAAGAATATGAGATTACCATACCACATCATGGTGATTCTTTTATATGTGTGAATCATGGGTTTCATATTCCATAAATTCTTTACTATTTTAGTATATATATTTCTAAAAATGTGATTTTAAAAATTATGGGAATAAATTTTTGTTGGATATTAATTTTTTGGTTACTATATTTTATACTATAATAAAAATATTTTTGGGCTGTTTTTTTATGATTATTGTATTTTTTGTCCACAACATGTTTTTGGATGTTTTTTTGTTTCATGAAAATTAGTTAATCTATAAGTGTGAGTACCATCGAATATTTATTTAAATAATTCTATGTAGATCATAAATGTTTTTAAAAAAATGATTACTAGGTGGTTCTCATTGTTAAAACTAATGGTCCTCGAGAGAGATTTCTTGAATGTGGTTCAAATTATAAGGTGATGTAGTTTTATGATATAATAAGTTCAAAGTTGGAATAAATACAGAGAAAAAATGTTTGAATTACATATGATGAATACATTGAAAATGAAAAACACATTATATTTTATAATATTAGAGGTACGTGCTATATATAGGTTACCAAATAAATTCTACAAAACTGAGTATGATAGGATAAAGACATCATAAATACGTTCGATGATGAAATATCTAAAATGTAATATATAGATAGGTATAATGTATAATTGGATATAGATTTATGTTGATCAATGTGTTTTTAATGGGTATAAATTTTAAATTTGTATTAATGGAACTTTTTGGGTTTGTACAAGGAAGGGAAACATGGGATGTCACCAGACAAAGTTCATTGGACGAAGCTCTTCATGGATTCTGACCATAGCAGGATTATCATATAGAGCGTTGTTGATGCATAGAAAAGATCAAAAAGTAAAATTAGTTTATACTACATAAAATATAAGAAACATGTGAAAAATTCTTAAATGTGGAACACTTATTCAACCAAACTAAAATAATTGGATGAAGAAGTTTGGACCTATATTAGTTAGATAGAAGTGTTCAATGAAGGAAAATTTCATGAGAAGTCATCCGAATGACATACATCGGATTGATATTTTAGGTTCTTTACAAAACAATATAAATTAATTAAATTTTATGGATGTTTGAAGAGAATGGTGGTGATGGTATTTAAGGAATAAATTATCAAAGAATTTTTTTTATTTTTTATGTGTTTAAGGTTGTGTAATGAATAATTAATTTAGTGAAAAAGAAAAAATTGGAGCTTGAAATTCTTGCTTAAATTATGGAGGGTGAATTTATGTATAAATGGGTGTAGTATATACATGGATTGTTGTTAGTGATATTAGAATTGTGAAAAACTGATAATGTTTAGTCATTATGATTATCTAGCCAAAAATTACATTAATGAAGATAGTGTTCTAGATATAGCTATTTGATAGTGTTGTATCAAATAGAGGAACTAGAAAAAGGAACATATAATTGAGGAACACCATACGATTGCATAATAGATAGATACTGAAGCAATAGATATAGAAAAATATAATGATTTCACAAAAAATAACATAATTAAATAAATTTTGTGATTATATTTATTGTTTATCATTTCATTGGATATGAAGGATATAAATCTTTTTAATAGGTCAGATCCAATATAATTATATTTTGCGAGACATAATTGATCTTATGGGATTTGAATCGTTTTTATTAACTTAATAATATACTTGATATTAATGGAATGATGTGAGTTGACACAATAAGAACATTGTCACTCATTGGGTGTTATTATTTAAGATTTGTGGGGTGTATTTAATTATTTTATTTTGGTTAAATAATAATTAAATTTATTTACAATGTTTACTGGATCAACAAACATACAATTATCAGATTTTAATTTCAATAAAAAGTATACTATATAAGGTAATCAATGATTCAACCCCCAACCATCTCAATAGTCTACCCATTACTTCAAATATATAGTGGTATTATAGAAGGGATTTTTAATATGTAATATCATTATATTTCATAGCATAGATAATATCAAATCCGTTAATATTTTAGGTATTCCTAAAATCAATAGAAAAAATAACATGGCTAGAAAAATATTATATCCTATATTTTTTTCTTTTTATTAGAGGTGATTGATGAATCTAATATAGGATATCCAACCATAGATAAATTTCCTAATATAACATTTTATTAAAATTGTAATATCATGTTTGGTTGAAATTATTAAAATTAAATTCTTATGTGCTTCTGATAAAAGTTTTATATAAATATGTTTGGACTCAAAACTACAAGGAGTAATAGAAAAAAGAAGAATATTATTGTATAAAAAATTTAAAAAATAATGATGTAAATAATTAAATAGATAGAGGAATGTTCAAAGATATTAGAATAATGGAAGATGAAACTATTTATAATTAATTCACAAATATTAATGAAATTATCCAAAACATAATATTATTTAGGGATGGATTATAAGATTAAATTATTATTAAGAAATTGATTGGGAACTTTCAAAAAATTCATGGACATAGGTTTTATCCCATATAAGATAAATTTGATTTTAATTTTGATTGATTGTTTTGTATTAAATGACGAAAGAACCTACTTTTAAAAATAATTTTATGGAAGAGATATATTATGAAGGATTGAGGAATATGAAAATCATAGAACATGGACATGAGGAAGTTTTCCTCAGTTTATTAAAAAATAACAAAGATTATATTTTAATGAAATTTTTAATTGTGTTTCTCATCTCTAAATATTACTATAAATGAAAATAAATGTACAAAGGAAAAATCTCACAATAAATTTTAATGTGGTACCATCATCAATATTTCATTATGAAATAAAACAGAATATGATGTAGACTATGATTATGATAATTATAATGAAACTATTAGGAGGAAGAAGTGGAGAATGATTTACCGAGAAGATAATAAAAAGTACACTACATTATAGAAAATATTTATTATGTGTAATGTGGTAGATTACAAATCTACTAACATTTATTTATTGGAATATTAATTATTGGAAAACATTTATCCTTCAGGGACCCTAAAATAATAAAGAAATATAGTTAAAATGGTGAGGAATAATAATTTAAAGGATCATATATGGAATAAGATTTATGATTTGTATTTTCTCAAACATTGATAAAATAAAAAATGAAAGAAATAATCTTGAATATTGATGAAAAGAAATGATTGGATGAATTAAGTGAAAATATAATTTATTAAAATTTATGATTAATATATAGAATAAATTATGGATCTCAAGATGAAATTAAAAATAATAATAAAATTTTCTGAAAGCTATTGAGAAAAAATATAATAAGTAATATGATATATATAAGTAACAGTAATGATGACTTGTGGTTAAAATTTTATCAAATTAGATAAAAGATAATGTCAAAAAAAACTCTAAATGTGATGGATTAAATTTTTCAGATTTATATAAGTCAATATACAATGAATTATGTTAAATATATACACACTAATCATAAAATTACATCTAATTAAACTAAACAAATAGTTGTAAAATCATTAATTGGAAATCTTGTGTTTATAAAGGAATTCATAAAGTCATCATAAAAATAGATGTAAAAAATAGTTAACTAATGAATTATTCTCCACATCAAGGAAATTCAAATTCATCAAAATATATTAAATCATGAAAAAAATCCCAAATACAAACCATTCATCTAAAAAATACCAAGATTCAATGGATATTAATGGTTTGATGGAATAGACATGAACAATATGTACATTTTTATTATAATTTTTCTTTATCTAATAGTAAGAAAGAATTAAAGGGGAGAATAAGTAGAATAAAATGAGGAAAATCTCAAATGAATTAGGATGAAACAAAACAAAAGTCATATAAATTTAAAAATCTCTCAAGAAAAATTATATTTGACCACATTAAATGAAATCCATGGATGGTGTGATCCAACAAGTCATTGTATTGAATACTTTAGGAAAAATCCTCTAGTATAATTTCATTACACTACCAAAAAAAATTCTAGAAAAAGGAATATTGAAGACAATTTATTTTTTTGTACTACTCGAAATTATGGAAAGATTAATTATACATGAATTTTTAATAGTGATTATTCCTAAAATATAACTTTTTTGATGAAAATATTTAAAAATATTGATGAACACTAAATAAGAGATATCATTTTGTGAAATTAAAGTTCCTTAAAAATAATAGGAATCAATAAAGATGTGACTGAATATCATATGATAAATTGAAAGGTAGTTTTATTTGTTATTTGGATTGGAAAAATCATTCTAAATGTTAGCAATCATGGTAATGATGGTATAGAATTTATTAATTAAAAAAATTGAGGAATCATCAAACCATTCAGTGATGGATATTTCTTTTCCAAGGGACAAATAAAAAATTGAATTTTATTCATGATTATAGATCTTCCTAATTCATGATACTTAAGAAGTGACAAAAAAACAAGTTATTCTATTAAGGACTCATGAATTTGGTAACATCCCAACCTAGGTTCCATGCCAATGTACATAGACCAATATCTCCAAATGAGCTAGGTCATGCCTCTCCTTACACCAAAGGTTGTCAACTAGCAACGAGGGATCGATATGTGAATCATAGGGAGACTATTACCTCTTCTATTAGTGTAAACACAAACATAAATAATAAACATTAGTTGATTAATATATATAATCATTAATAATTCAATATCTAAAGTTAATTTGAACATGAAATAAAATATCCAGAAGAAAATAGAAAACATGTCATGTTAATTTATGTGTTAAGTGTCTAAAATTTAACCCCAAAAAAAGGCATTGATGACTCTTTGCAGGTACCAAACAACATCTGGTTCCCTCAATGATGCTCCATCACAAAATAGTTAGTTAAGAGAAATACCAATTCACTTAAACATTCCTAAAAAAATACTATCTTTTTTAGGTACTGATCTGGCAGCCAGAGCTGCGTGTGAGTATAACACAGTCTGTCATCTCCAACGGTGTCTAAAAAAATCCAATGAATAACTAGTCTTTGCAGTTTTATTAAAAAAATAATTAAAATATAAAATTATTCTTTTGTAAAATTATCAATTAATATTTTTTGAACAACATAGAGAACTAGGTTCCTCATGACACTCATACCTCAACTACTTCACTATCCCACACTAGGTCTAGACTATGATACATATTCAATTAAAATTTCATTATAGAAAATAGGGTAACATTATCCATGAACCTTAAATTTTATTAATTACATATATTTTGAACCATATTTCAAAGCCAATTTTTTTTGGTGTAGAACACCATGAGAAGAACCCCATTCAAAAACTATTCATTTATATCATTGGAATAGAATGTCATGTTTATAAACCTAAAATTTAAATTATACACATATTCCATTTGCATATTTTTTTCAAGTACCCCACTTATCATCCATGAATATATATCATTTTTTTAGATAATCATGTCTACCACCCCATTTACCAACCATGCATATATATCATTTGTTTATATTTTCTTGTCCATCACCGTAATTCCTATCCATGAATATGTATCATTGGCATAGATTATCATGTATAACACCACATTTCTGAACCATGCATATATATCATAACATATCAAAATAACATATCTATCAATGTAAATCATCTTTTCTCAATGGAGCAATAATTAATTCATAAATTAATTATACCAATTCCATTAATTAATTCTATAACAAATTAATCACAAAAATTTTTATTATCAAATTCCACAACTATTTAATCACGTAGAGCCCATTAATTATTTCTCTAATTATTTAATGAAATATCTTATGTTAACTAATTTGAAAAATAATTAAACATATATATTCTAATAATTAATTTAAAAATTAATTTATCATTTCACATCTCAACATCTATTAATCAACACAGACTATAATTATTGTCAAATTCACAATTTAACAATTCAAAAATTACCAAAAAAATTAATTATCCATTATCACATAATTCAATATTTCCATAATTAAACTATCAATTAATTATCCCAATTTCACAATTCCATGCTTTGATATTTAATTTGGAAAATAATTATCTTAATTTCACAATTTACTTTATTCAATCGAATTACCAATTCCCCAATTAATAATTTAACCCCATTAATTAATACAATTATGGATTTATTAACACTAAAAAACTCTAGAAAATCAATAATTTCATACACAAAATTAAAGTAACGTCATTGTGATTTAAATAATAGAACCCCTTCCAGTTGGTTGATGAAGAATGTTCACCATCAAAAATCTCAAAAATTGAGCTACACAAAGACATAGATCTAGATTCAAATATCTAAACCATTAATTTAGATCAACAAATCAATATCTCTAAAATTATAAATGTAAATCCAAAATCCTTATTATAGACTCACTAAATGTTGATCATAATGAAGAAAAATAGAGTATTAATTCATATTAAAAAATGATAAAAGGAAGGAGGATTTTTTAGAAACAATGGTATTGAAACCACTTACCTAGAGAGGAGAAGATCGGTGATCTGGAATTCAAATCACAATGAACCATTGTCATACAACCATAGTATTTGTTCGGAGAGACTCAAGATCATGAAAGACCAATATAGGGGTAAAAATGGGTGAGTTTCATGGTCTCAAGAAATGATAAAATTAATTTTTTGTAGAAATTATTTCACATGCTTGGGTAGCTTGGTTGGGAGCCCGATATTACTTAATTTTACTACAATCATGCACTTGTTATTTTAAGGGTGTATAGTATATCTTTTTATTTTGAATAGTTTGATAAAACATGCACCATTTATCTGAACCCACACTATCTAGGGTATCATGGTTTTATGGGATGGGTATCATGGTTTCCCCTAACAGTGTGCTAACCCTGAATATCCATTTTTTTTCAAAATTAAACCAAACACACCCCAAGTTATAACCCAAACCAAACATAATCAAATACGGACAAAATATTACATAAATTAATGAAAGATTAAACTCCAAAAAATGGTAGGATCAGATAATATTCCACCTTATAAAAACTCATTTAAAGCATGGACCGTTTTCTACTATTGATTGTTTTATGTTCCAGTTCACTTCTAATGTGTATAGCTGCACTCGGGTCCAATCCTCGGAGATGATAGTTTTTAATGTTCAATTGTTTTTAGTTGAGTGTATTCTGATTGGGAGGATTGTTTTCAGATATTATGAAATGACTTATTGATTAAAATTGATTTAATGAATTTATAATGATTGAAGTGATTTCATCATTAGGATGTTATGCTTGTGATTTCCTTGATTATTTTTTATATTTCTTTAAATTAACACCCATGTCACAAGGTGACGTTGATTGAAATTCCAAAGTGTTAAGGATTTAATCCAAGCGTAAACATAACTATTATTCTAAAATCAATAAGTTCTTAGTTTTTTAGTGTATTAATGGTTACAATAATCTATAGAATCCATACGTTAAACAAAACAATTCATTAATCCATGACTAGTTAAGTCCAACATACACAATGTTAATTTAAAGAATATTCATCAAGCAAAAGATCTCAATCACTTAACATACCAAAATTATAACTCACCCAATGTGATATTTACACATCCATTGAAATGATTAGTCATCTGGTTATAATTATTATGATTATAAATTATGAATATAAGAAAAATAAAGGGATAATAAAATATTGGTGTGACAAACACAAACACAAACGATGATGATAATTAAAAATAATCTTTGTATTGAATGAGAAATAAAAATAAAGGGAAGGTGAGTCAACTATATTTATAATATTTTAAGAACATTAATATTAAACTATAGATGTTGGATGATAATAATATATACATAATTAGAAATTTAAATTCAAATATAATTACAAATAAAATACTTACTAAATTACAATAATTAAAAACACAAAAGTAAAAGGAAAAAAAGTGAGAAGGAAGGGTATATCAAGTGAAAACATGAATATGTAATGTCCTCACAAGACCTTGGAATGGCTTTGAAGATGCTAATATGTGATCCTATCTTCTGAAATTCCAACCTTTTAAAAGAGAGGGGGGAATGAATTTATAGCCCAAGGATGTTGACTCTTTGAATTTCCAACTTTTCCCTCCACTTTCATCCCCATTTTGAGAATTATGATAGTTGAATATCAAGATATATCCTTCTTCAAGGTTTTAGATAATAATCATCGATGACCACATTCAAAATTTTAATTCATTTGGACTTATGGAACCAATTTCAAGGATGTTTTATTAAACAATGTTAATTTTTCCTTTTCAATCATGGGTTTTTAGAAGGCCAAAATGAGAATCGGTTTCTCAATATATTTATTTCTTCAAATACAAATTCTTTATTAAACAAAGTCAGCTACCTATTTCTCTTATTTCACACTGAAAAATCTCTACTTGATTTGATTATTGGAATTGGAGGCATGTGATGAATACTATACTAATTTTAATTCTCGACCAGAATGGTGGGATGAGTTTAATGAATCAGTAGGGCCCCTTGTATTTGGATTTGGGCCTTCAAATTTTTGTAAATGACTCCTTATAATGTCCCGAAAACACTGAAAAAGAATAATAGAATTTGGAATTCTGGATTCTGCTCAAAAATTCAATCTTCATAGATTGTCCAGTTGCATCACAGTTTATTTGGGTCTTCTTGTATGGACCACATGTCCCTTAAAATATAATAATTGCACCATGATTCCTTCTAATTAATTTTATTATATTGAATGAGGAATCCTAAAAAATAAGAACCATTTATGTTTTATTATTATGTTAACCATTATTATTAAATCATTAAACATACTTGAATCTGGATGATTTCAAATAGTTGTCTAAATTGATATTTAATATTTATACATTAATATTACACACTCATTAGAAAAATTTCCAATAAAATAAGTAAAGGGAGTATATAAAAATTTATGAAAATATTAATTACATAGACTCCCCCACAATTAGTCTTATGCATGCCCTCATGTGCATCAAAAATTAAACATGAAAAAATAAGTTATAATCACTAAAAAATATTAAAATTTTGATATCCCCAATCAGGGAAGGTTTAGACAATTTCACTAATCCATATTGAATTCCTCCACAAGTTTTTACAGATACAATGTTCCAAAAAAATCATTTTTTCATTCTCAAATTCAGAAATAGAAAATGGTGGCACCCAAAACATACTCCTCTCAATATGATAAATTTATTTAATAGAGTTTTACTCATTCACTAACAAAAAGTGAAAATCTTAGTGATTGAAAGAGACCATAGCTTCCACTCAATATTCTAATGTTCTCAATAAATATGAGGTCTTTATAGGGGGTTTTCTGTGGCAATATAATAGTAGGAATATGATATCAAACAGATATTAAGGGGGGTAAAATACAAACATGTAAAAAGAAATGTACATTTTTTTAATAAGATATGAAAGGAATGAAAAAACATATTTAAAAGGGAATAAAATTGTTAAGAAATAAACCTGAGAGGAAGAAATTTTTAAGGGGATTGGAAGATGAAATATTTAAAAAACAGAAAACTTCTCCCAATGACATATGTCTTCTTTTTTTCTTTTTTTTTTCTTTTCTTTTTTTTGGAATTTTTTGAATGTTGGTCTTGAAAACAACCTCACACTCATATCCAAACCCATGATTGATCTCCTCATGACACTAATTTCAATATATATAAAAAAATCAATGGTTGAGGAAGAGTGATTCTTAACCATCCGAAGACGTAAATGATTTTTTTTGTTCATTTTTTTATTATTTTGTTGATTTTGTTGAACACTTATCAATAAAATATACAAAATTACATATACTAAAGTAAATTACATTCCACAAAACTCAATGATTTACAACCTCTACCCTACACAAAAATGGAATCTTGCCCTCAAGAATATGATAAATCATTGAAAATCAGTGAGTGGGATACCAAAAATAAAATCCATTCCCCCCAAAGATAAATATAAAAAAATTATTCAATAAAAATCTACGTTGATATTGGGTGGGATAAGGTATTGGGATTATAATTTTAAAATCAAAGAAAATGTTTTCATAGGATTGAAGGGATAGTCAAAATCAGGATTAATGTATAGATAACGGGAGGCGATTTGGCTATTATAATTCTCAGAGGGATAAAACATTCCTCTATCATATTAATGCACACTAATGATTGAAATTAAGCTCTATGGTCCAAAAATTCAAGATTCTAAAATGTTGTTGAAAAAAACACATTTGGAAAAGATGGCCATAGGTATCCTTGGGAGGAAATAAAATGATTTTCCTCATAGGTGGGGGAAATCATTTTCTAAATCAATAACCGAGCATTCAAAATTTGTTATTCTTGACAGAAAATTCCTTATCCAAATTCATGATGGAAATAAAAAAATTTCGATATGAAAAAATTTCTTTTTTACTCACTAAATTGGTTAGACAAAATTTAAAAATTTTAAGTTGAGTAATCATGATTTTACTTTTCCTATTGTTTTTAATTTTTTTTTTGTTTTTTATATTTTTTAGGTTTTTTAGTTATTTTATAAAGACACACCTATAATGAAAATAAAGAGTAAATAAAAAATTGTTATGAGGAAAGTGGTAAAAAACAAGATGATAATGAAGGAGGAAGAAAAATAATAAGATAGAGAGAGATATAAAAGGAGTTAAATGGAAAGTGGTGCCCCTAGTGTAGATTTGGTGGGGTTCCATCTCTTTCTATTAGTGGTTCAACTATAGAAGTTTGGGATATGATGGAAGTCAATGTGGTTCCAGGATTGTTTGTTCTCTCATGGGGATGATTTAACTGATGTCCATTAATGGTGAATGGCCTTTTAGAAGAGGGTTCTTGGGCTTGAACTGCACCAAATGGGTAAATATTAGTAATAACAAAAGGACCTTCCCAATGAGAATTAAGATTACCTGGGTGAAGTCAAAATCACGAGTTGAAAAAAACTACTTTTTCAACATCATGAAATATCTTTCTCAGGATGTTTTTGTCATGGAGTGCCATATCCATTTCTGTGTACAGATTGGAATTCTCATAGGAATCAAATCGAAGCTCCTCCAATTTATCCAATTACAACAGGCATTCTTTACCATATTTTTCAAATTCAAAATTACAAGTTTTCTCATCCCAAAATGACTTATATTGTATTTTAACCGGATGATGACATGTTGTACCAAAAACTAACAAAAAAGGAGACATCCCAATTGGTGTTTTATAGGTAGTTAGATAATCCCAAAACGCTTCACCAAGTCTTTCATACGAATGTTTTTTGTTTGGTTTTACAATTCAATCAAGCATACTTTTCACTTCACTATTAGAAATTGCATATATGCCATTTTTTTGGTGTGATATGCAGATGATGTTATATATAAAACACCATTCTTTTTCAAAAGAGATTCCATGGTTTTATTACAAAAATGAGATCCTAGGTCACTTATCAATGAACGAGGTGTGCCAAATCGGTGGAAGATGTGTTTCTTTTGGAACTCACAAATAGTATGTGAATCATATTTTCTAGTGGGTTTATCCTTGACCCGCCTACAAACATAATCATTCGCAATAAGTATGTATGAGAATCCATTTTATGGGGGAAATGGTCAAATGAAATTGATTCCCCAAACATCAAAGATCTCACAAAAAATTAATTGCTTTTGGGGAATTTCATTTCACTTTGAAATTGTCCCAAACATTTTTAAAGTGAGACCTAATTGATAGAACTCATGTGAGTCCTTGAATATTGAAGGCGAGAATAATCAAGAGTTTAGGAACTTTTGGGAAGTCATTTGTGGTAAAAATTTCCCACCTTTGGGAAGTGAGTGATAGAATTATACGATAAGGGAATTTCCATCTTCATCAACACATCTCTTAATGACCATTTTTGGTCCAGTTTTCCAAATTTTATTTCATCCCAAAAATAGTTTTTTAAACCACTTTTCATCTTCATTTCATTTATTTTGAATTTTTTTTGTAAAAACTCTAGAAACAAAGTAATTTAAAATTTTGGCACACCGTGGTATCATTGGAGTGAGAGATGAAAGGTGCTCATTGGTGAATTAAGGATCAATGATTTAAAAATGGGAGTAATTAGAAATTCAACTCATGTGATCAGCCACAAGGGTTTCCTTTCACGGTATATCATTTATTTCAAGGTCAAACAATTGGAGCATTAGGATCCAACTTATTATCCTTGGTTTATATTCACTTTTCTTGAGTAAGAACTTTATAGAATAATGGTGTGCGAAGATGATGATTCTGGCACCTAAGAGATTGGGTCGTAATTTATATAAAAGAAATACACTACTAAAAGTTCCTTTTTAAACATAGTTTAGTGAGATTGAGTTTCATCCAATGTTTTTGAGGAATAATAGATTACATGGGGAATTATTTCCCTTTGTTGACTAGGAACAACCCCAACATCTCTATTAGAAGCCTCACACATCAAATCAAATGTTAAAGACCAATCAGGGGGTTGGATTATTGAGGAAGATGTAAGAAATGTTTTGAGTTCAATGTAGGATCTCTTAAAAACCTCGTTGAAATGGAATGTGACATCATTTTGGAGCAACATAGTGAGAGGGGGGGAAATCATAATGATGCTATAGATGAATCACCGATAAAAACCAGCATGACCGAGGAATGAATGGATGTCTCGAATAGAATTTGGTTCAATAAGTGATTAGATCACCTTAATTTTTGAATGATCAACTTTAATACCCTATTTTGAAACTATGTTCCCTATAACAATCCGATTTTCATCCATGGAGTTACATTTTTCAAAATTTAACTCAATGTTACACTTGACACACTTTTGAAGAAATAGAGATAGTGAATTTTGTCCGGATTCAAATAACTCACCATAAATGTTAATTTCATCCCTTAAGACACCCATGTAATAATGAATTAATTATGAAAATATACTCATCATACACCTCTAGAATGTTGTAAGATAATTGCAAATTCCTATCAACATTATTCTATATGCATATGTTCCATAGGGGCATGTGAAAGTATTCTTTTCTTAGTACCGAGGTGTGATTGGGATTTGAAAGTAACCGGTGTATCCATAAAGAAAGAAATGGTATGAAATTTTGAATAATCGTTTGGATAATTTGATCAAGTAGTGGAAGAGGATAGTCATATTTTTTTTGTTTCAACATTCAATTTCCCATAGTCGATGCACACACGCCATTTGTTCTTCCCTCGAGTTGTGACTACCTCAACATATTCATTTGTGAAAATAGTTATCCCACCCTTCCTAAGTACAACATGAATTGGACTATCCCATTCACTATTAGAAATTGGGGAGATAATATGAGATTGATTAAGCATAGTGATCTCTTCCCTAAAAACCACAAGGATGAGTGGATTGAGTTTTCTTTGTGGTTGTCTAATTGGTTAGGATGATTAATCAAGATGGATGTGATTCATGCAATGAGAATGGATGATTTTTGGTTTGTAATACAGGGTCTACCCTAAGGCTTTTTCGATTTACTCTAACACTTTAACATGTTTGGACTCCTTATTTTCAGTAATTGAAGTGTAAATAATGAATATAAAAGAGTGATCATGGAAAAATGAATGCATATTTCAGGTGTTCTGGAAGAGGTTCCTGATCAGCCTCATCATTATTTGTGGGCTAGAAAAATCAAGAATGGTGTATGGGACTTCAGTTGCTTCATATTAATTTTCCATAATACTAACCCTGGTGGAGCAGTAGAGATCAGAGTTGATGAGGGATTTAATAGAGTTTTCATGTTACTCTAGATTGACAGAGTCTATGAATGAGAGGTCCACATCAACTTCACCATTTATGACATGGTTTTTCATGGTGCAGATTTCACAAGATCCTTTATCATTTGAACATGAAGAACATGATGGATTGGGGTTCAATTGACTCATAGAAGTGTCCTTAGATGCATGGATTAAGAATACAGAGTGATCCTCCGATGGGTATCACGTGGCTTGGAAAATGTTGAACATGACTAGTTAGTCACCAAATTCCAACGATAGGATTCCTGAATGGAAATCAATCTCATTTCTCGTTGTCATTAGGAATGGTGTTTCGAGAATTAAGGGTGAAGGATAAGAGTTTGTCTCACCTTCCATGTCACGAACATAGAAATTAATAAGGAAGAAAATATCATTCACACAAACAAGTATATAAATTATTTACCCTCAATACTATCAAAGGTATGATTGTCCAATTGAATGACAACACCCATTGGAAGTAAGGTACCTAGACCAGGGTTTGATAAGATGTATTTGTGCATGCCATTAATTGATGTTACTAGGCCTATGAGTGCATCATCAAAGTTGGAACTTCCTATTTTGCATTGAACTGTAAAGGTCCCAGGATCATTGCACTTAATGGGTATGGAATCATGGGTTGAAACATTTTCAATGGTCCTAAGTTGCCTCTTATGGGTACGCAACTCCTTTAAAAACATAACATATTTAGGAATTTGTATAATGGAATCTAAGAGTGGAATTTTCACTTAAACACATCCAAACATGTCAAGCATTTTAGTATTAGGTTTAAAGGACTTCTTTGGATTTGAAACGGCTTAAGGAAAATGAATTAGGTTCATAAGTGAAATGGAAGGAGGTGAGTAAATGGTTTCAGGTTCTTTTTCACACTTATTTTTCTTTTAATTTTCTAGGTCAACATTCAAAGGATGGATGGAGGACTTATCTTGAGCCATAGAATTTTTCATTCCCAATCTATGTGAAATTTCTGATACATTACCCTTGGGGTTGGGTAATGGATGAGCTAGATTTTTGGAAGATTTTGATTATTGTTGCTGGCTTAGGTGGGATGCAAGTCAACCAATTTGGGTTTCAATATTGTTATGTCTAGAATGGGTGAAAGAGGCCATATCTTCAACTACACATTCCAATGGTTTCTTGAATGAATAGACTTATCCCAGATTAGGATTACCTTGATTTTGGATCTTGGGAAAGTGATTGTATTGGTTTGGGAATTGGGAATGCTAACTAGGATAGTGGAAGCCTGGACGAGGAAGAGGAGGATTTATCTTTTGAGATTGAGAAATAGAAGGGTACGATTGATGGATGTTACCAACACCTTGATCATATTGGAACTGGTTTGGGGTTTAATAAGGGTATTGACGGGGATGAGAAACGGGATTCCCATATCTCTTGTTAGGGTTATATGTAGAAGGGAAGGGCTTAGAATGGGGTTGTTTGATGTTTCTAACAAACTTACCTAATTGTTGAGGGTTGGGGTTACACTGAGCATATAATACATTTATATCCATTGGTACGGATGAATCTGATGGTTCATATTGATTTTGTGGATGTGTGTCTATTGGATGAGCTTGTGTGTTGCAGATTCTAGATTTTTTGATAGGTCCAGGAAACCTTGATTTTGGAGAACATGATGTTGGGGCTTTGGTAGCCATAGCTAGTTGTCACACAAGACCTTTAAGTTCACTCATCAACTCTATCATCCTTTTTGGCTCTATTTATTGATCATTTTGGTATTTTTTGATTTGATCACGTTCTCATGTATGGAATTGTTGTGTGCTTGTAGCCATGTTGCTTATGAGATCTCCTACAGCTACGAGAGTTTTATCAACAAGAGCACTGCCACTTGCTAAATCAGTGAGACTTCTCTCCATGGCCAATAACCCATCATAGAAGTATTGGATCAATATTTGGTCTGGGATTTGGTGGTGTGGGTATGTTGCAACAAGATTTAAGTACTTGTCCTAGTATTCATGGAGTGATTAATTTGGGAACACAGAGATAACACTTATTTTCTTTTGGATAGAAGCAGTACGTGATGCAAGAGATAATTTCTCTACGAAGTGTCGCTTCATGTCATTCCATGTGGTTATTGAAATAGGAGGAAGGTAGTATAGGAATGAATTACTTGTGTCAGCTAGGGAGAAAGGGATTGTTCAGGGTTTGATTTTTCCTCAGAAACCTTTTAAGGATTCATGGTAGAGCACACCACATAGATATCTTTAAGGTGGAAATGATTATCCTCACCGACTAGCCCATGGAAATGAGAGAGAAGATGAATCAAACCTGAATTGAGTTCCATTTCAGCTACTATATTTGGACATTGAATACCAATAGGTTGGTAATTTATGTCAGGGGAATCATGTTCTTTTAGTACTTGTTCTAAAGGATTGACCATTTCTAATTCAACTGGTTGGATAAGGACTGGTTATTGAATTATTTGATTATCCCTAATTTTTCTCCTAAGCTGGAGAAGAATTTCCTCAATTTCAAGGTCAAACAAAGCTGAAGGATTTTTAGGGAGTCTACTGTTCATTCAATGTGATTTTGGATGATAGAGGAAAATGTTTTTTTCTTTGTGTTTTTTTCAAATTTGTTTCATTTTTTTTCATTTTTTACAATTACCAGAAACTAATGACTACATAAAGCACCATCCCTAGCAATGGCACTCTTTGAAATCATGGATGATTGTCTCCTATCGACCATTCAAGGTTTCAGTGCTCTTATAATTTGTATATCAGCACTCAGTTTGAATCCTCGACGATGATAGTTTTTAATAGTTGATTGTTTTTAGTTGATTGTTTTATGATTGGTGGGTTAGTATGAAGAGTTTATGAAATAATTGATTGATTATGAATGATTTAAAAAATTTATAAATATTGGGGTGATTTCAGCACTGGGTATTTAATCTTGGTATATCCTTGAAAATTTCTTTATATTGCATTAAATTAACACCCATGTCACAAGTTGACATTGATTGGAATTCCTTAGTGTTAAGGATTTAATACAAGGCTTAACATAACTAGAATTATAATCTAAATTAGTAATTTATTGTGGTAGTGTGTTAATGGTTCCAATAATCAATGGAATCCATACGTTACCCAAAACAAGTCATTAATCTCTGACATGTTAAGTCGAATATACACAATGTTAATTTATATAGTATTCATCGAGAAAAAAGTTCTCAATAACTTAACAAACCTTAATTATTACTCAAAACAAGGAGAGATTTACTCATCCTTTTAAATAATTATTCTTCTGGTTATAATTATTGTGATGATAAATTTAGATAATAAGAATAAGAAAGGGATAAGAAAATACTGGTGCGACGAACACAGACACAAATAATTATGATAATTAAAAGAGAACTTTAGATTGAATTAGAAAGAGAAATAAGGGAAGAGGATTCAACAGTATTTAAAATATTTTAAGAACACTAATATTAAAATATAGAAGGTTATTGAGAATAAGATATACATAAGAATAAAATTTCATTAAAACAAGATTACAATGAAAAGACTAACAAGATTACAATAATGAAGAAACCAAAAGTAAATGGAAACAAAGAGAAGAAGACGAGTGTCTCAAGTGAAAACATGAGTATGGAAGATCCTCCCAAGCTCTTGTAAGGGCATTTTTTGTTACAATATGTTATCCTACCTTCTTAAATTCCAACTCTACTGATATAGATGATGGGGATATATTTATACCTCAAGGAAGTGGACTATTTGCATTCCCAATCTGTCCATCCAATTTCATCACAAATTTGATAATTCATATAGCTGAATATCAAGATAAATCCTTCTTAAATGATTCATATAAAAATATTTTTTGACTACTCTCAAAATTTGGAGGCATTTGGATATGTGGATCCAATGTGATGGATGTTTGATTCAATAATGTTAACCTGTCCATTTCAATCCATTTTTTTGAAGGAAAAAATGTGAATGGGTTTATAAATAATAATATGCCTTAAAATATAAATTATTTCTTCAACAATGTCATACCTTTATATCCTCTATTTCACACTGCAAAATATCAACTTTATTTGAGGACTATGTTGGGAGACACGCCATGAATACTGTAATGATTTTAATTATCGACCAGAATTGTGGGTTGAGTTTAAATGAATCCTTTGGGACTATTTTTTGGATTTGGGCATTGAAATATTTATCCAAGGCTTCTTACACTATCCTCAAAAAATTATAGTAGAATAAAAAAATTTTGAATTCTGGATTGATCCCAGTAATTCAATATTCATAGTTGGTCCAGTTTCTTCACAGTTTCAATGGGTCTTTTTTGGTGGACTATATGACCCTTAAAATGGACGAATTGGACCATGACTTCTTCTAATGAATTGTTTTATATCTCTTGAGGGATCATAAAAAACAATAAATATTCAATTTGGATCATTAGGGTGATATTTAATAGTAAAACATTAAAAAAACATGAATTTTTATGAATTCAAATAGAGTTCAAAAATTATATATAATATTTATACATTAATTTTTCACACTAATTATGAACATTTATCCTTAAATAAGTAAAGGGAGTATATAATAAGTTATGAAATGATTAATAACATCACGCATACCCCATATGCACACCCAATAATCCCTATGATTTCAATCCAAAAATATTGGGCCACTAAGACAGCATATCTGCTTATCTTCCCCATGTTTTGTCTAGAAAATTCCCATGTTTCCCATATTCATGAACTAGGATAATGGTATTTCCATGATACACTCTCTCACTCTGATCCAGACATGTATTAGATGCTACCCATGGGACACATATTTCTCAAGATAAACATTATTCACATAAATCACATTAGATGGGCTGGTGATATTCCATTGTTGGTGTGATAAATGGAAATCATTATTCATATAACATTATTTCTATGGTATATCAAACAGGTATGCCACCAGACCCATTAACTTCAAAATATCGAAAGCTCCCACAATCAAGGGCACTATCCTTCCATATATATATATATATATATATATATATATATATATTGGTGTGACCCAATATTGGCGACACCTGATGGAATACATGATCACCCTATGTATACTCTAGGGGCCAACAACATTTATCAACATCCAAGTGTTGTCTATTCGAAGTCATATACATATGTTTACGAATCATCTTCACATTTTTCAACAACTCATTCATCATAAATGTTCCAATAAATTCTGAATCAGCTACCTCCATCCATTATAGAAGGGATCTGTATTGTCTACCATAACGTTCCTCATAGTGTTATCTCTAGTGAGATTATGAAGAAATGTTGTTATAAAAAAATCAAAAAATTATATGTGATTATATAAACACTGAATTAATTAAAGAACACATTCCCTTAGTATGTCCTCATGATTTTTTATTGTATTCTCGAACTTCCAATATATTTGTGGGGAGAAATTCATTGTAAAAAATATATACTAAGAGCCTTTTGTAAGACATAAATGAAGTGTGATGTGCAATATGAGACCTGGTCTGAAACTACAATACATGGCTCCCTATGTAGATGTAATATTTTTTGAACATTCAATTCTCTTGTATTGATTACTAATAATGTTTCCCATGTATTCCAGGAATTCATTAACTTTGTTAGACGACCCACAATAACCCTTTTAGTGTCACTCTTTCGAGGAATATCAGGATAACCACAACAAAATCCTTTTTCAGGTCGTTAAAAACTCATTTCATAATGGGAATGGCTGTAATAAATTTACAGATCATTAATTCTTTTCCATCACCTAATGATAAGTGTAGTATGATTTGGCGACCCTTGGTATCTCCTTTTTCAGGCCTAGAAGCCAAAATTGTCATCGTATATCCCTATATAAATTGTTCAGAGAAAGATATACCACCCACATAGAGGAATAACATTTCCATATCCACTCCTCATGAATACATGTAGGTATCATAACACGATTATTGACATGAATGATCTCATCCACATATATGCTCCAATCAGATGTTGACTCAACAAATTCCTTGCTTTCTCTCAATGAAAAAAATTTGGGATCCTCTTTCTTTATATATATAGTTGGATCTAATGTGTAACACCCCAAGATTTCATAGTGTGTTATTTTCATAAAATAATACAATAACTTGCACTACACGCAACACCGACTTCAAGCACACGATGAATTACCAAACAAGTCGTTCAAAAGAGGTTATGAAGAGTATTAACTAAATTTTAAACATTATATAATCCTTATAATTTTAGAATCCATATTATGAGTTTCTTAGACATAATGTAAGAACAAATTCATTTTTAGTATTGCACTTTTACCAACTTTTAATAGTGAACCCATTTTAAATAAAATATTTTAACCTTTTTGAGTAAAGGTGGACATCAAAAAAAATTTAAAATGAAACATCCCAAGCTTCTACGGTACGTTTCTCTTTTATTAATGCGATAGCGTGTGTTGTACGCAACACCGAGTTCTAACAACCAATCAAACTAGCCGTTATGAATAGTAATACCTACTTTTTAAAAATTATATATATTTTATATTTCAAAATGGACTTCATTTTTGGATTCAGAATATGTAATTTAGCCTAAGGTGAAATTTTGGTACTTTTCGGATAACTTTCATATTTTGATGAATAGTGAAAATTATTAAATTTTAATTAAAAACAACTTTTTTAATCAAAATATTTAATAGTGATAAATTATGAATTTTAGTAGTTTTAAAGTATATTTAGAATATATTTTTACCATTTAATATAATGTTGGTCATTGGACATAATTTTACAATTAAACCAAACATAAACAAGTGTCAATCTTTTGATAGTCATTATCTCTTAAAAACACACTTTTTGTTTTGACAGCGGGAATTAATTTTAAATTAATTTCTGCCACTTATGTGTTTTGAATTTAGGAAAATGGATTCCATATTTGGAATCAGGATGTTCAAATTGTGTAAATAGCTAACTTTTATTTTTAGACATTTTGAATAATTACTGCGGTAAATATTTTATTTACCATGGTTAAGGGTAAATCCGGTAAATAAGGGTTAAAAAATAATATTATAATAATACTAAATTACCCTAAAACGTGCCCTAGCCATATTGGTTGATACAAGTTCGACCATAGGCATCTTTGGGTCGATTCTGGGACCCCATGGATCCACTTTTAAGTGATAATGACACTTTATTTTAATTAAGTTAAAATGAATACAAAAATGACACAAGCATATATCTTTTAGAAAAACAATTGTTACATAGGGTTATATATGTTGGATTTTAGATTATAAATATTCAATAGAAAGATAAAAAGATTTCCTACATAATTATATTTTATTTATAATTTTTAGACATTAAATAATTTAATTGATTTATGACTCAATGATAATTCGGTAATTACTATAATAGTGAAAAATTAAAATAATTGATATTATAAATACCCAAATAAATATAATATGAAACTTTTAATGAATTAAACTAATTTTCTAGTATAATATGATATATTAGGATTTATTTAATTGACTTTTTTCGAAGTAATCTATCTGTTATGAGATTCACAAAAATCAACTATTGAATAGTGTCAAAATTGACATAAAAGAGTTCTTAAAACAAATATTATATTATTAATTGATATTAAATTCCTAAAAATCTAAAGTTCTGCCGAAAGACTTATATAATGATAGGTTAATCATTAATGGACCACTTGGGGGTCTCTTGGATGTATATAGTAAGTTTGTTAACCATATTATATAAAAATACAAAGAGACATTGTAAAAGTGAAACTAATTAACTTAGAGTTAATACTTAATGATAAGGTTAATATAAGTACCCAAACCTGTCTAAATTCTATTGGTTGAGTGGTGTTCGACCTATCCCCAACTTAAACTTTGAATAATCAACATTGGAGCCATTAGAAACCGAATATGAATTTATTATAAATTAATATTTCTAACTTTTCCAAAGGTGCCCCTCACCCCTCTTATAAAAGGGCACTCCTCCTTCTCATTTCTTTACACCTTCAAAGCCTTTTGGTTCGGCCAAACTCTGCACAAATACTCTCCCAACTTCCCTAACTACAACCTAGAGGCGTTAGTTTGATCAGAAAGCCAACCTAAGGAGCCCTTTTGATCAAATCAAAAGGAAGA
The DNA here is from genome assembly GCA_963277665.1 of Viscum album. Classification (NCBI taxonomy): domain Eukaryota; kingdom Viridiplantae; phylum Streptophyta; class Magnoliopsida; order Santalales; family Viscaceae; genus Viscum; species Viscum album. The sequence goes on from OY728156.1 coordinate 1,084,655,267, forward strand.
ACCCGAAGAAGAGGTAATGATTTCACCACCCTTTTTCCAAGTTCATTTCTTCTTCCACTTATTCTTCCTTTGTTGTCACCATTCTAAAATAATAACTCCAGTATCTCACATATACTGTGATGTTATTATAAATATGTTACAACCATATTCAGTATTCTATCCACCCTTTGAATAACATGTCACCATACGTGCGTACGTACGGCTTACCGTCTCCACGTCGTGGTGTAATTGTTATTCAATATATTATTATTTTGGATGGGTATAATAATGATATGTAACTCATGTAAATAATAAATATAACATGTTAATGATTCTGTATATATGATATACCATCCATTTATATATTATTTTAATTTCAAAAGAATGATATTGTCGCTCGTGCGTACGTACGGACTACCGTCTCCACGAACGCGATGAGATTCATTCTCCATCGTATCCATTCAAGTATAATTATCATTTTCTGATTTAAAAATGATGTTTAAGGACTTGATATCATTCTGGATATGAATAATATACAACCTATCCATTACAAACATGGCATACGTAATAAAACATATAAAAGAAAACGAGTAAGTTAACACCCAAAACAACGATAATACTAAGATATTATTAACAAAGCAAAGTTAAAAGATCATATATGATATCATATTAATATACATGATTCTTGTATAATTTAATAACAATTATTTCACTATTATATAGGAGGCTAACCTACCCCAACCAAGTAAAAGTAAAAGGTAAGGGATTTTCTTATCTCACTTTCAATTCCGTGAGATTTCCATTGTTCGCCACTAAATTATTGAAAGTGGTGTATTGTGTACTACCATTTGATATATATTATCATTATTCTATTTATATTCATGTTATTCTGTAAATACTTTGGTGGTTATTAACTTTTGGCCATACGACTCAGTTGATTAACGTGGTAAGGGGTTTTCATCTCACTCCTTATTCCCGTGACATTCAGGCCATATTGCCACCATTACCTTTTGTGTGGTGTATGTACTACCCATAATTATATTATTTGTGTAATACACTCTAATTTATGTGTATTTACATATTCATTGTATGATACCTCTTTCATGGGTTGTATGTTTCATAAGTTACCAAATTGGTAAGGGTTATTTCACAATCTCTTCATTATCCGAGGTTGTTTATATGTAATAATCTACTGGGATCTTTTTATCATCCACATCCATGTTTCTTCAAAATGTATTTCAAAACATTTTTACTATTTACAAGAATATGGGTTAAAGTCATTTATACCCTTGTTTGACTTTTTATAAGAGGTTTATAAAAGGAATCTTTCCGTCGTTTTCAAAACAAGGTCCTTTTAACCTTTTTGACAAAATTAAGGTAAGAATGTTTTTTTAAACTTATACGGCGGGTGCGGCTATTTTCCACCGTTATAAAATCTTCAAAGCTTTCCTTACAAGCTTATAAGAATATTTTCAAAGAAAATGTTTTATTTTATATGGATCTTAAATGATTTCAAAATAAAAAGAGATATTTCTCTAAAATAGTTTTGATTTCATCTATGTCAACATCCTTTGATGGATTTTAAGCTTATTTGATGTTGATTTATTATGATACAAAACATCGCTATTTTATTGAAGGTTTTGTGATATTTTTGACTGTGGATAAGTTATTCTTATGTCATTCATGGTTTTTGTTTAAAGTATTGACATTTTATAAGTTATTTTTAATCCAAATGTTTATGTTATATTTCAATCTTTCATTTAGATGAATGTGTTAGACAAGTATGTTCCGGGTTGGGGACCGGTAAAAGTAAGCCCTCCGGTTTGGTCTCCGGTTATTAGAGGAACTCCGGTTTGGTCTCCGGTTATTAGAGGAACTACGGGTTGGTGTCCGGTTATTAGATGCACTCCGGGTTGGTGTCCGGTTATTAGAGGCACTCCGGGTTGGTGTCCGGTTATTAGAGGCACTCCGGGTTGGGTTCCGGTTACAGTTAGCCCCAAGGTCGTGGGACGAGGCCTTGACAAAGAAATTAAAGTTCAGCATTATGAATTCTGACATTATGAATGTGGTTATTGATATTGCATGTTATTATTCGATTAGTAGAATATCCATGTGAATAAGTAAATGGCATTATTTCATTTTACTTTTTCCATACTATGATGAAGTTCAAGTTTAAAAGGCTTTTGTTTTAGTAATGCATTGCCTTAAATGTTTATGCTTATTTTTGAATGTTTCGCTACATTGTTATCCTTACTGGGCATTTGAGCTCACCCCTTTTCTATGTTTTATTTTTCCTAGGATGTGAAAAGTAAGTTATGAATGACCAGCAGAGATATTATGAGGGGATAATAGTGTGGACTATGGAGACATTATGTTGTCGTAGTAGTTTTTCACTTTATGATGTAATGTAAAACTTATGAATATATCTACTGTTTCCAAGGCTACTAAACCAATCGGTCTTTCGAGATTTGATCTTTTTTGTGATCATGCCAATGTTATGTAATAATGCACCGACTCTGGGTAGCTGGCGTCGGGGCGTTACATAATGTGTATAAAATTATGAGATTGATATCATATTTATCTTCTCTGGACTCCCAGGGACCATAAAATGTATTTCATCAGGAAAGGACATCATCTTTCACTCTGCACTACACTCCTAAGCCATCTAAGTCTGAGTTATCATACTCAAAGTGTAAACCACAATGTTCCCTATTTCAAGAATATATGCTCTATGAAAATCAAAATACTACATATAATCAGCCAATATGCACTACCGAATATTCATATATCACTAAATAATATGTACATAAAATTTTAGGGAATTATTAATTAGTATTACTTTCACCCTATAGATAGTTCTGCCAACACTTCAGAGAATATTCAATAGCTTCTAGATTGAGGTTCACTAGAGGGTAGTTATGTTCATGTGGCCTCAGGTACCTAGACCCATATTATACAACTTGATCACCCTAAAATAACACAGCACTATAATTGCTGCCCGAAGCATCATAGTACACGGGGTAATCCACTATTGGTATGTGTTGTATTAAGATTAGTGATGATGTCAAAAACATCCTCAAGTCCAATAATTCATTCTCACAATTTTTTAACCTAACAAACTATATTCTCATTTTTTATAAATCCCGAAAGTGATGCTAAAAAATGAAAAAAGTCTTGGATGAATTTATGATAATATAAAACTATGAAAATAAATCTACATATATTGAATATGCTCTTGGGATGATCCCAAGTAACCACTTCCTGAAACTTATATGGGTTAAATGACACAACTTCATCTAAGATGATGTGTACCAAAAATCAAAACTGATCAGAAAAAAACATAAACATATATAGCTTGTAATATATCCAATTATTTATTGTTGTACTCTGGATAAATTTAATATGTTGTAAATTCTCTTCATGAATCTTGGAGTACATTATATCATCCACAAATACTATAACATACTGATCCATGTACGGATGGATGATTTTATGCTTTAAGTCCATAAAAACTGATGGTGTATTCTTTTACATAAACAGCATTATGATATACACATATAAGCCATACTAGATTCAGAATGCATTACTTGGTATATCAGAAGTATGGCGACTCAGATTATAGTACCCCAATCTAAATTAAATCATCGATAACACAGTAGCTCCTTTCAACTTTTAAAATAGATTAATGATTCGTGGAAGAGGATACAAATTCATCACTTTCACCCAGTTCAACTTCTGGTAATTAATCTATAATCCTAGAGTCCCATAAACTTTATCAATAAAAATGGTAAAACCCATAGTGACATTATCAGATGAGTATATTCATTAACCTCCCACTCCTCAAGCTAAGTCCTGTGAACTTATATACCTATTAGTTCCATTCTGTAAGTTGGAATACATACTATCTAATCTAATGAAAATAGATAAATACTAAATCCCACATCTCTCTTAAGTGGAAACCATGACATGGCTTCATTAATGACATCCTAAACCTATTTCACTATAATTTGTTTGATAACATGGTTTACACCCCCTTCATCTTGAAACAAAATAGTAATAAGGTATGTGAGTGTCACGACCCACCTTCACCTATATGAGGAAAGGGACTTGAAACTACCTGGACCTTCCTTCATCATGTTTAAGGAGAGATAATAAACCCTCATGTCCCGACATTAAGAGGCCTCGAAGTGGCATCTAGAACCAAGGGTATAAAACCTCACGTAAAATGGAAGGCTTTAACATTTTTATTTAAATAGATCGGAAGATATGATGGTAAATCCTAAAAAACTCCAAATTTTTAATGTATGTGTAAATAAAAAATTAAATTCCTATATTCATGTTCAAAATGATATTATAAAACTTAAAAAAATCCTTGTTGAAAAGTACCGATGAAATAAAAACAGCAACAAAAAATATCTCAACATTAGAGCTAGTACAGTCAGGCACAGTTCTTAGAGTCCTACTAGAAACCTGAATGCAGTTTTTTGTTCATAGGGTGAGTATATAGGTATACTCAGTAGGGAAAAACAAAATCACTAATGAAAAAGTGGGGAGGAATTATAATTCCCCATAAAAAAGATGTGGTAAACAAAACACCTAACATGGAAAATTATCCACCCATCCCCACTATGGAACACTCCCCAAATAACGCAAGTATGGTAATGTAATAGTAATTGAACATCAATATTTGGGTACCCCACAACACTTTTCCACTTGTTATTGAATAGATCCTATGCGTCATACTTCCCCTTCCATTTTCACTACTGTCCAACCGTAACCCCAACAAAAACGTTATGGGCCACCATAACCACACATCCCACCTGAAGACACCTAGGCCACCATAGACACGCATCCCTCCATTAGATACCTAGGACACCACAAGTATACGTAACCACACCCGCAGACACCTGGGAATGAAAAAAAACCACCACAACAAAAACACCTGATCCTCATCTCGATAACACTGAGGAAAAAAAACAACCTAAACACACCTGGGACAACCACCATAACATACCCTCCCTAAAGATTCATGTTCTATAATGGACGTCATGTTGTCATAAGTTGACAGAAAATTCATGGGAAATATGAGAGAGGGAGAAGAAAAGGTTTAATAAACATCCATTCAAAGGAATGATGGGAACACACCCTACCCGTGATATGGGGGTTTTCGGATCGAAGTGCTCAACGTGGGTGGGGTGCGTATAAGAAACATAAAACTAAACATTTTACAAATATGTAATCAAACACTCATCCCAAAATATGGGTTTCAAAGTGAAACCACTCTCATTACTATTCCTATATGCACACACACAAAACAGCCACAACCAGAGTACATCCAATTTTTAGAAAATAAATCACCCATTGTACTCATTCCCATTATCATGTTCAAGTGTTTTCATTTAAATATTCTTTCACAGCTGGTCAACTATCATAAATAACCACAAGCGAAGAAAACAACTAAAGGAAAGAAACCGAGCATCAATTTAAGCATTCTCATCCTATTCTCTTATACAGTCCCAACAAAAATATGATTTGTGAGATTCCTCAAAGTACTAGAACAAAACCCAGCCCCAACATACGGTCACAGATCTACAAACCAACACCTTTAAAGAAGAAGATCACATCTCCATGCACATAACCCCACATGCATCAATGAGAGAAACTAAAAATATTACCAGAACACAGCAATGATGTTCCAGATTTTCCAACACCATTTATTAAGTTTAATACTTCCGTTTGGTTAGTTTGGGTGATCACACACGAATTATTATTCATTGTGAATTAATTTTATCAACCAAAATTATGTGATTTACCAGATTCCATGTTACGCCCATTCAATCACAAGTTCATATAGAAATAATGTGGTTCATTAGTTTGCATGAAAGGACCACTAATGACAACTGTTTTCTAGTGGGAATAAGCCTATACTATTCATATCATATAAGAAAACATATAACAGTACAACAACATAACCATCAATCACACCCCATCATTATTTAAAGTCCATTTATTATCTTCATTATGTTCTGGTTTCATCCACATCTTGAGGGAAACATTTTCATACCTGCCCCACATGATACACAGTAAAGAGAGTCAAAGGAAACAATTTCATACCCGCTCCATAATGGGCACATGATTTGTCTCTGGAGTAAGTCTCTATGGAATATTATAGATAACATAAAAGAAATTATGAAGAGAGGATCTCAGGTTAAGAAAAGTACAGATAATAAAATCAATGAGACGATTTCTATGTACATAATATTCAGATCATGGCTTGACCACGCAGTTGGGCAGTTTCACACATTGGGATTAATTGAGATATATTAATTCTCATCATAGATGGTGGAGAAAAAATGTGTGGGTTAATATATTTCCATTAAACAGAGAAAACATATAATAGCGGATTAACTGTAAAATACGGCAGAGGTGTGACACCGAGTAAAAAGACCACATTTTTTGGTAACTCATTGGTTTCCCGATAATTGGGTTGTTAAAACATCATTAACTAGATGTAAATGTATTTGAAAAGGGTATTAAAAACTATTTTATGTCAAAATATACGTTACTGGGGAAAACTGGAAGGTCCTTGAAAAATAAAGGACTCACCATTAGGTGATTCATCGTCTCCCTAGAACCGTCACCAATTGGTGTTTCGGATGGACCATCGGTTCCATTTATAACCATCGATGACAATGATTCCACTATGTGATATCGACACTCTTCGGTGCCACCGATGACGATCAATGCCATCAAAGCCCATTGGTGCCACTAATGCTCATCAGTACCACTAATTCCCATTGCTGCCACTAATGCTCCTTGGTGCCACCGATGACTATCGATGCCACTGACGCTCATCAGTTCCACCTATGCTCATCAGTGCCACAAAATCTCATAGGTTCCACTGTTCATTAAATCTTGAAATTTGGAAAACTCTTTAATGAGACACTAGTGGTCCCCATGATACCCCCAACACTAGATTTTGAAAAAGTAATGGACCAGGAGGGTCTGTTCCATTACATTAGATACCAATCAAACTATTATCATCCTTGAGAATTCTATGGTATTCCTGAAGAAAATATAGGGGTCTGAACAACAACCTTGCAAGATACCTCTCAAGGAGAAACCACCCAATAGTTATTCAAAAGTCGCAACAAGCCTCGATACCTAGGAACACATCACCCTCATCTATCTTCTAAATGACTAGGGATACGCTAAGGCTTCCCAAGGATTCATCCTCGACATCCTAGGAATGCCACTCCCTCATACTGATAAACTATAGAATCACTACCACCCCTTACACCATGAAACCACATAGACAAATAAATGTCACATTATCCATACTTACAGATTAGGGAGTCTTATCTCTGATGTCAAGATATTATACACTTTGGGTGGAACTGACTCACCTGCATGGGTTTAATTGAATCCACCATAATTCATCTTGATTAGGGGTTAGTTCCTCCCCTCCACAAACCATGGGATTCACACATATTTAGATAATATTATATATAACACCTATCACAGAAATCATGGTTAAGCATTACACCATAGAAAAGCACAAGCCAAAAAAATACCAATACTCAAATCAGATCTAGGTTATGGGCACACATTTTTTCCTCTCATTACCAGGTACTCTCCTCAAGGCCACCATTCCACCACAACACAAGAACAATGGGAATTATTTTTCCATGAAGCACTTTCTCCTCGGGATCCTCAGTCCCCATCGGTCACTCCATTAATGTTTCATCATCATTGATATCAAGCTCTACCTAGTTAAGGATGTGAAAATCATCATGTAGATACTGATAGAGTTGAGGCACCTGAAAGACATCATGGGCACTCAGTAGTGGCAGTGGTACCACTAACTAATAATCCACTTCGCTGACCTGTCGCAACATCTCAAAGGACTGGATGAACCTAGGAGAAATCTTACTCCCAATATCAAAACTATATTTCCCATACAAATGGGAGACCTTTAAGAACACATGGTCCAAAACCTCGAACTCCAGGGGTCTCCTTATATGGTTTTCATACGACTTCTGCCAGTCCTGAGCTGTCATCTTCCTCTCACGCACTAGATAATCCTTCTCTATTGTGCTCTTCACTTTCTCTTTGACATGAACTCCTACTTACCTAACCTTATTCTAGCACAGAGTTGAACCTCATAATCTTACATACAAGGCTTAAAATGGATTCATGAAAATGTTAGAGAGATAGATATTGTTGTAGGAAAACACTACCAGGGAAAAGTCTTATACCCACGATCTTTCAAAGCCCAAAACCCATGCCCGTAGCATATCTTCCAATGTCTTGATGGTCTTCTCTGCCTTTACATCTATTAGGGGTGGAAAGAAGTGAGAAGTCATAGATGGGTTCCAAAAGCATGTTGTAACCCATTTTAGACTCGTGAGGAAAACCATGCATCCAGGTATGAGACTATGTTCCTTGGAACTCCATGAAACTGCACGACGTCATGCACACACCTCTGTGTTAAGGAATCAACATTACTCGACTCCTTGATTTTCAGGAAGTGATATGATTTCGTCAGCTGGTCTACCTCAACCTCGATAGTATTGCAGTCTCCTTCATCCCTAGGTATTCCCATGACAAAATTCATCAAGATGGCATCCCACTTCCTCTCTGGGAAATCCAAAGGCTGCAACAGACTTCCTAGAACAAGGTGCTCATCCATTACCTCCTTTAACATGAGGCACTTTTCCATAAACTCTACCACTACATGTCTCACCCCGAGCCACCCAAAAATACCTCTTCAGTCACCGATACATCTTGGATTCACTTGGGTGTACTGCTAGGGGTGATATATGGAACTCACTGAGGACACAATCTTGCATCATCTCCGGGAAAAACATCTTCCCATGGAAAAGAATCTGATTATGGCCATCTTCCAACTATCCTTCTGGAACACTGCCCGAGCTAACATGATCACACATTAAATCATCCTCTATGTCCCCCCAATAAGACTCCTCCACCTATAGTACCAATAAATACTGCACCATAATCTGAAATAGATAACATCTACCATCCTCCACCCTATTGCTCATATGTAATGTCCAACTCATCCATCGTTTCCAAGCATCTACTAACCCCTTAATCACATCCTGCTGTGACTTCCTAATCAAGGAATCGTCTAACACCTTCCCCTTTTATGAGGTGTAAGAGATATCGAAATCATAGTTCTGAAGAATCTCCACCCAGCTTCATTGTCACAAGTTCGTGTTTCAATGGGAGAAGACATACCTCAATCACCTGTGTTCTGTGAAGACAACGATTTGTTCCCTGACAATGTAATGTCACCACAAATTCATCTCAGGCACAAAACACTAGAAGCTCTAGGTCGTGGGTGGCATAGTTACATTAATGAGGATGTAACATTATAGACCCATAAACTCAAAAGGATCCATCTGATAGGAATCCATCAAAATAGGATGGGCACCGGGTTGTATGTTTTTCTCTAACACAACTTCACATTGAGGGGGTAGAGTCATGACCTCTTTGGGGAATATTTCTAGGGACTCATTGAAAATATCCAAGACCTACCCCATCTAGGTGTCTATAAAAACCACTGAATTCTTACAAAACCAGGAAAATGGGTGCTCTACTTGCTGGTTTCCCTATTGGCAACCTTGTCGGCAAACAAAAGTTACACAATAACCACCCATATATTAAAACATGTCCCATGTCTAGAATTAGTTGATAAATGCATGCATAGATAATATCCCTTTGATACCCTAGATGATATTGTATTGATTCATTCATCACAGAAAAAAAATATCCACTAGACTAATGTGGCCCACACATTAGTATTCATCCTCTAGAAACATCAAATAGGCTATCATGAACTCCAACTTTCAAACTTAGCACTAGGGGCATGGAGAGTCCCTCTACGCCTAGAACTAGGCATGGGCTAGACCGGGTACTAAAATTTAGTGAGAAGCTCTGAAATCAAACAAGGAATATGTAAGGGTACTAAACATGTTGATCCTACCTTGAACAACCTCCGTCACTACTGGAACTACTTCCTATGTGGTGTATAACTTACCACACTAATCTCCCCTGCCTATCGGATTTCGGACACCTTCCCGAGCATGCCTTGGTCTAGGTCCTTGAGGATGTCCCTCGGTTCGGCCTCCTCCAGCATCGTCATCCCTCAGTGGATCAGGAGCTTGTTGCCCCTACTGTTGTGGCTGAAAAGGAATGACTGCAAATATCTACTACTAAGCTGGGTGTTGAACCTTCCCAACTCGAATATACTACACTCATTCTGGGAACTAATTCTAGAGATCCCCACAGCTACAAAAAATAAGGATCTTCTTTCCTTGGATCATATGGAAAGGGAGACGACTGGGATATCGAAACTAAACTATTGGGGCATGGTCCCCACTAGTAGAAACATGGATGGCCCTGATAATGGAGGCTTATTGCTAAGAGTATTCCCCTTCGATGAGCTCAATTGGATCCCCTCGCTTGGAAAACATCACAACATGTGAATCCTCTCCACCGCACCAGCCTTAATCATAAATTCCAAGTATGTAATTTTAGTGAAGGGGTTAATACATACTGAAGGGAAAGTCAAAATGTCTCCTCTATGAGTCTTGCATGTGACTCCTCATACAGAAAGAGTTCTGGAGTAAAATTAATGATATCCTTGATATTGATCCCCAAATCTGACACCGACATAGTCCCCTGTTAGAGGGAGAGTAACACAAGCCTCAATTTATCCTTCATTGTAGAAGAATGGAATTCCACTCAGAATTCCCTTTTGATGTGAGTACATGAAACCTCATCCTCCTTCATCTCCCCAAGATAGAGCATCCACCACTGATGCACCGCTCCCCGCATTAAGAGTACAACAATATGATCCTAGTATTATTTCAGAGCTCATATCATGATGAATGTTATCACCAGCTCCTCTGCCAGATTTCTATCTCCATGTCGGAGACACTACCCACACACTCCCGGAGGTTCTTCCATTGAAAGGAAGAAAACCTTTTCTACCAACTGTCCTCCTCCTCCTCTCGATCATACCTCAACAAATCAGAAAAATAATCTTCCCTGGCCTCGATCTGTCTCACTACTCATGGATATCGCCTGGCTTACATGGGTGCTAGGTAAACACAGAATGCCTATACCCTTGTAGTAAAGTATATTTCTTTTAAAAATTTAGTACACATATTATTCATTTTAAACTCCCAAAATTCACAGAACACATAATAAAATAAGTCATTATGATGAATTTTCCATTCCTAGGGTATCTACCCGACAATCAGTGTAGGCTCCCTTGGAAATTCAGTTGGTCTAGAGTCCTTGAATCAGATCATAGTGGGCTCTAAAATCCTATGTCCTTTCTGGTATTCTCTGGCCTATTTCATACACCAATATTTCTTAACACTATTGACCTATCATCTCATGAAATCCTCACTATGCCTAAATTCAAACAACATCATATCTATCATCCTTCCTTTGATATCATTCTGTCACAACCCACCTTCACCATGATGAAGAAATGGATAGTAAACTGTCAGACCCTTCATTATTCAAGTTAAAGGAGATAAAATGACCCCAGAGTCCTACCTTCGGTAGGCCCTAGAGTGGGGACTAGAAGAAATGGAATATAATCTTATTTTAAATGGATGGAATTACCATTTTTATTTATATATATCAGGATATAAGATAGTAAATACCAAATAACTCCAAAAAATGAATGTAAAATTAAATCCCAAAAACCATTCCTATATGGATGTTCAAAAACAACTAATACAAAATACAAGAATACTCTGATGAAAAGTACCAATGAAAGAAAAATATCAAAGACAAATGTCCCAGACATCAGAGCTAGTAAATAAACACACGGTTTTCAAATTCATCCTTGAAACTGAAAAGAAGTTGTATATTTGTATGGTTAATATACATGTATACTCTGTAGGTAAAACCAAAATCTATCATGCACATGTGGGGAGACATTATAATGTCCTATGAGAATGTAGAGGTAACCAAAATACCAATCATGGAAAACTATCCTCCTAGACTCACCAAGGCATACTACCCAAATAATGCATGTTAGGTAACATAATAGTAATAAAAAATTGATATTTGGGTACCCCACACTGCTTTCCCACTGGTTATTGAAGAAATATTATGCATCATACCTACACCACTATTTTAACTATAGTCCCACTTCTGGCCCAAAAACATCCTTATGGGATACCCAAACCATGAATCCCACCCTCAGACACTAGGGCCTCCAAAACCATACGTAACCACACACAGAGACACCTGTTCCAGAACATATAACACCATCCCAAAAGACACATAGTCCTCATCCCAAAGACTATTGGGAAACAAACATTCCCTCACACACCTGATCTGAAAACCAAAATATACCCTACCAAATGATTCTTAGGAAATAATGGACCTCTGTCTATCACAGACTACCTGAAGTGTCTTCAAATACATGGGAGAGGGAGAAAAAACAGAGCTAATAACAATCAATTCATAGAAATATGGGAGAAAACACCCTCCCCCGTGAAATGGAGGGTGTTCGACATGAAGTTCTCAATATGGGTTTGGAGCATATAAGAAACAAAAAACTAAACATTTTACATATAGATAATTAAACACTCATCCCATCCTAAGGATTCCTAAGTGAAACGACCCTCATTAATTTTCCCACATGCACACACACACACAACAACCACAACCAGAGAACAATCCATTTATAGTAAAAAATACCCCATTGTGACCATTATAATTATCATGTTCCAGTGATTCCATTTAATTTTTCTTTTACTACCAGTAATCTAAAAGACCTAGTCGAATTCCAAGACTACAACTGAAGGAAAATAGCCAAGAAGTAATTTAAGCATTTACACCTAGGTCTCTTATAGAGACACAACATTAAATGGGATATGTGAGATCGATCAATGTACTAGAACCAAAAACAACACCAACATACGTGCATAGAACCACAAACCACGGACTGAACCATAATAGATCACATCCTCATCCAATCACCCCATAGGCATCAATAAGAGAAACCACACATATTACCAGAATAGAGTAAAGAAGTTTCTAGATTTGGCCCCACCATTCATTAAGTTTCTTCCTTCTATTTTCTTAAATGGGGTTATCACATAAGTAATCTTATTCAATCAGTGTACATATTGTCAGCCAAATTTACATGATTAACCATTTTCTTGGTTACAACCGTTAAATAAAAATTATATTCAAAAATAGAGTTCTATTAGTGGGAATGAATGTCACACCAAGGACCACTATTATCAGTGGACATAAACCCATACAATTCACAACAAATAAGAAATGATAAAAGAGTGAAGCAATATCAAAATCAATCACACACCTTAATTCTTTAATGTTTGTTTATTATCATTGTTATGGTTTGGTTTCAACCATGTCCTGATGGATATATTGTCATACCCACCCCGTATGATACACAGTAATGAGAGGTTAAGTATAACCCTACTTGGATGATCAAAGATCAAAATTTTATCCTTGCTCCAAGAATTGGGGATATTTGAATTGTTGAGGAAGAAATCCAATTGATCTAAGGATATGTAGGAAGGGATCCAACTATGGTGCATGATTTTTCATCTGAATAAGTCTCTATGGCGTACATCAGAGAATGAAAATAGAATTATGAAGAAAAAATCTCATATTAAGAAAGTTCATATCCTAAAATCAAAATTTTGTTGTAATTAAAAGTTAGATCAGGGCTCGACATCATGGTTCGGCAGTTTCACACGTTTTGATTAATTGATATTTAAAAATTATCTTTGGATATGGTGGAGATAATAGGTGTGACTTCATATATTTCATTTAAATGGAGATAAATACATAACAAAGGCTGAACTATAAAACATGAAAAAGGTGTGACACCGATGAAAAAGACCACACGTTTTGGTAACTATGGAGTCTCTCAACTATTTGGGGGTTAAAACACCTTTTATGAGGTTTAAATTTGTTTTAGTAGGGTATTAAAACACTTTTACGTCAAAAGATACATTACTTGGGAAAATTAGAATGTCCTAGAATAATAGGTAATGTCTCGCCATTAGGCGAGTCACTGCCGCCCTGGCTCTGTCACCCTAAAACCGTCACCAATTATGGTTATGGAAAACCCGTCTATGAAACTGACACCCATCGGTGCCACTAAATCTCATTGGTTCCACTGATGACGATCGGTGCCACAAACATCCTTATATGCCACTGATGCTTGTTGGTTCTACAAACACCCATTGGTGCCACCGACGCACTTCAGTTCCACTAATACTAATCTGTGCCACCGACACCCATCAGTGCCACCTTTCATTTAATCCTAAAATTTGAGAAACCCTATAATGAGTCACTACTGGTCCCCAGGACACCCGAAACACCATATTTTGGCAAGGTAATGGGCTAGGAGGGTATGGGTCATTATAGTGAGCTCCCTCTGTTACTGAGTAATTTTCTCAGCATGGATTACATAGATATCCTACTCTCTATAGTGAATATAATTTTCAACCTTTGGTGACATAAGGCCACTCTCCCCTAGTAATAATAAACATGGTTCCATTATACGATTTTCTAGTCCATACCCATTATTAGGTCGAACCCTGAAAAGTTAAGGATATTGAGTTCCCACAAAACATGATACTCCCCAATTTTGAGATAGCATCCATAGCACAAACACTTGTCTCTAGGAAGCACTCCCAATTATATATCTACAATCATTATCCCTCTAAAAAACTCCAACGCTAGGATTAAACCATTAATAATATTCTAAAATATAATTTTATGATAGGAACTAGTATAAAATAAGGCACTAGCTAATATAAAATCTACAAGAATAGAGTATCTCACTGTCGAGGGAACAACCTCTCAACACACAAGTGTAGGTTGCACCACATGAATCTTTTCATCCCATCTTCCTTGTGTTTTCTTCTGAATATCTTTAGTGGCATGAATCTGATAGTGTGGGTGCTCTATCCCAAAAGTACCACGTCCACAACCTCTACTACCTTTACCAGTAGAACTTCATATCCTAGATATATATGGTATATAAGATTACCTTCATGCACCAAGATTTTTTATAGATTCTCCATGACTAACCATTTGTCATAACTTCCTATGAATCCTCTATAGATTTCACATATTTTGGTAGGATTTACACACTACTAGTGGTCATAGATAATGTTTAGGAAACTGTCCCAGCTTACCACCGTGAAAAATAAAATAGGTAATATCCTACGCATCTGATTCCACTAGATGACCACTATTCTTATAACAACATTGGATGATGTTTTCATAATGATTTTTCCTGCACTTAGAAGTCATACCTCCATATCATCCTGATGAAACCAAATGAGTACCACTGGAAGCCTCATTCTGGTTCCCCACTAGGACGAGAGCTTGATTTAACACATTTTATATATTCTTCACCCATATTATATTCACCATGGATTTAATTTCACAGTTAATTCCATCCTAAATTTGTTTTTATCAACTGGCCTCATCTCCTGCCAATGCTGTAACAAAGCACTATAAATCACTAAATTGTCTAACACAATCAATCATAAACAAAATCCCCATAGTTAATATTATGATATCTCTTAATATCTCTTAAATTAACACCCCTGGGTAGGTGTGCTCCAAGAACCTCTCCAAGAATTCCCTATATAGTATACCATCATCTTGTCCAATCAACGGCTAGATGTCCCACTTGTTCTTTACTAACTAAGATATCATATAATCATCCAACATGACTCCCTTCATAGCCAATTTCTACAAATGGTCAATAATCATAGGGATATACTCAATCCAAAACTCATCTCCCAATGGTCCATCCTCTCCAGTGAATTTCAGAGGGTAATTCAATTGAAACTCTCTTATCTGACCAAACATACTCTTCACAACCTACCATGGGTCTCTTTCCAAAAATTGGATGAAGCAAGTGAAGTTCTCTTGGAACTTCTTTCTTGCATCCTGACCCGACACTATATGTGCCTCAGGTTCAACAGCTGGTAAACCACCTTCAACCATATCCTCTAGCCTTCATCTCAACTAGTATCATTGTGGAGACATATCTTTATAATTCAAAACTCATGTATTTGGACTTATAACACAACATTCTGATTTACATAATAGGTAAATCAAAACAAGTCAAAACAATTATTTTCCCTAATCCTCGCCAGACAGCCAAAACTGAGGCCCTATCACTTTATGTGACCATCCTACCCCAAGGCATTGGTTAATGAAGGTTATTATGAATCTCATATCATTTTTCTCACCCATTTATTCACATTTTGTATCATTTAACCATTCTCAATTTCATGTTATGCACCATTAAATATTCTATTTCATAAGGCATGGAAACAAAATAATTCAATAACATACCCAAAACCCATTTTCTCATGTGTTTCTAAAATGATTCAAGTCATAAAATAATTCAGGGTGCCCAAAATGATGCATGATGACTCGGTTTTCATGTCATTTCAGTCTATGAGGCAAATATTTGATATCTCAAAACCAGTTATCACATCACACAACAAGTGCATCGCCCACAGTGTAATAATATTGAAATATAAAAAAATTGTAATAACACCAATACCACTCCAGATACATTGGTTTTCCCCCATACATGTGTTTTTAACTCGAATGAAAATTCTTATTACAAAGGCCCAACTCATCATAGTTTCATTTCATCATTTTAGTAATTGTAATAGAAAGAAATAAAACTAGGCTCCAATAATACTTTGTAACATCCCGACCAATGTTCCACGCCTAGGTTCCACAATCTAGATATCCTTATGACACATGAGAGGCCCCGTGTATTCTAGAAGGCTTTTGGATCCTAGAAAGGGTCTAATATGTTAATTACATGGAGACTATATACTCATTTATCAATAAAAACACCAGTGGAAATAATAAAAATAGAAGAACCATATAAATAACTAATAAAAAATTCATATCTCAAGGGAGTCTAAGCATGAAATACAGTATCCAAAACAAATATAAAAACATGATATGGTTATGTGTATCACATGTGTCAAAAATTCTAATAAAAAAGAAACAAATTATGGACTAAAAGTGGGTCCTTATCCATGTTTGGTTCCTTAAACCATGCTCTATCCCCAAAATCATCAATCTAGAAAATTAATTTCTCACTTAACATGTCGTATAACAACAATTTCTATTCAGGTACGGACCAGGAAGCCCGAGTTGGGTGTGAGTCAAACGTAGTAGGCCACCCATAATAGTGTCTAAAACTAATCAATTCAATAAAAAGTTTTTTAAGTTTCATAAATAAATAATTACAATGTATAACTAAATAGTTTTCACATTATCAACAAATATTTATTGAACCACATAGACCAATGGGTTCATAAGGACACCCATACATCAATACCAACTACATCACATGCCGGTTGTGAACAATGTTACATATTATATTGATATTTTATTATAGAACAAGGGGATAAATTATCCATGTTACATTAATTTAAATAATTATTTAAACATGGAATCATAGTCCAAATCCAATGATTTTGGTGTAAAATACCATGATTATCACCCCATTTATCAAACATGCTTGTATATCATTTTCATAGAATGTCATTTATAGCTCCCCAAATCTCAATCTTAAATATATTTTATTAGAGTGGATAATATTTTCTAGCACCCCAATTATCAACCATGAATATATAACATCAATTTATATCATCACTTCCATCACCCAATTTTCCAACCATGCATATATATATCATTGGTATAGATCATCATGTCTAGTATGAAAATTTCAAACTTTTCCTATATATCATTGGCAAACATCATCACATCTAGAACCCAAATTCCCGACCATGAATATATATCATAACATAACACGCTATCACATTAATGCTGATAAATAAAAACTAATCCCTGTATCATAATAAATCATTGATTAATTCTTAAATTAATTAATCCTTGTCTATTAATTAATTCTACAATAAAATAATCAAAAACAAATCTTGCAATTAATTAATTAATCATGTATATCCATTAACTAATTCCTTAGTGAATTAGATATATATTTATGTTATTTAAATTAATAATTAATTAACCATATAAATTCCATTAATTAATTCAAAAATTAATTAATAATTTCACATATCAACATCCAATACTCAAATAACAAATTATTTATTATCAAATTCAAAAATTTAACATTTTGATAATTAATTCAACAATTAATTACCCTTAATGCTTCAATTCAATATTATAATAATTAAGATGTCAAATAATTTTTTTTAATTTTACAATTCAACAATTTGATAATTAATTCATCCATTAATTATATTAATTCCACAATTTCCATTATTTAATAAAATCCATAATTCACCAATTAATTTATTGAAAATATTAATTGATTCAGTTATGAATTCCAATCACTAAATGAAATCTATAAAATCAATAAATGAATATATGAAAATAAAATGACAACTATGGGAATTCAATAATAAACCACTTACACCATGTATGATGAAAAATCATAACCAATAAAAATCATGAAAATTGAGCATCACAATCACGTAGATCTCAATCCAAATCACTAATCCCTAAATCAATATAAAAAACAAGATATATATTATTCTATATATACTTCAAAAATCCTAGATCCATATTCACAATATATATATATATATATATAGATCTTTCAAAACATAAGATAACTTCTCATCAAAAGAAAGTGAGGAGGAAGGAGGATGAATGTGAAAACATGGGGATCAAATCCATATACTGGGAGAGGAGAAAATCTTCGATCCATGATTCAAATCTAGATGAACATAGTTTATATGGCCTTGGAATTCATTCATTGAGCTCCCAAATTATGAAATACATCCTTGGGTTGAATTGGGGTCAAAATGGGAGAGGTATGGGGGCACAAGGATATTTAAAATTAATTTTTTATAGAATTTAATTCCCACATAAAGTTAGATAGGCCGGGTCTCACTGTTCTGTCTAACTGTGCACAAAACATTGGCATATTATTTAAAAGTTACATGAGTTTTCTTTTAAGGGATAATGTTTTGAGAAACCATGTACCATCCATGGGAACCCCCAGTGATTAGTGTTTTATGGTATGCATGGTTTGAGAGAAATGTTTTCCATAACTATGATCCATCCATTCAAAACCCTTTTCATTCATTTTTTTTCAAACATCCACCAAAACACACCCAATGTTATAACCCAAAATAATTACAAACATAAGGACAAGGTTACCCAAGAAAACAATCCAGATTCAACATCAGAAATTACCAGGATCCTAAAAAACATGGATAAAAGTGTATGAACAAGATTTAATCTCAATTTTTTATAGGTCACTTACCTCAAATAATGACGAAATAGGTGGTTCTTTTCATAAATTTAGTAAAATAAAATATTTTTATAGAAAGTCATAAAAATGTTAAAATTTATTTCACTACCGCACTTTAGCTTATATAAAACGATCTATGTGGGTTGATAAGATAAAAATATTCAATTAATGATTTTTACATTATTACATTCGTTGACTATTTCTCTCAGATTACTAACATTATGATCATGAAGAATAAATGAGAGGATACATAGATTATAAATTTAAAAAGTAATGTTGAGAGTGATATTTGTTTATATATAGAATTTGGGGAATAATAATGGAAATAATTACAAAATTATATATTTCAATACCAATAAAAATAAATATGGAATAAAAAAATTATATTGGGATCCCTACACTCAATAAAAACTAATAGAGGAATGAAAAATAAAAAAAAATTATTTTTAATGGAAGGAATATTTTTGGTAAATATTTCATTTGAAAAAAATAGAAGGAATCTATATGTAACATCGTTCACATTCAGAAAAATTATTCTCTAGTTAGAAAAAAATGACTCAAAAAGATAAGTGGAATAACAAAAATCATTATATGAAATACGTCATGGTTTTTCGGGTCCTCTATAACTACTAATAAGAAATAAAATTCTCATAATGTTGGATGAAAATTTGGGACAAGTTTTTATCAAGTGACATTCAAAAAATATAAAAAGACACAAGTGATATAATAAATGCATACAAAATTTTTTTGATTCCTTTTATATGATGGTCAATGAAAAAGAATCCACCATTACAAAATTTGTTGAAGATAATGATGATAGTTTAATGTATGGTAGAATGTTGTCTTCTATAGAAGTTCATCAGATGTAATTTTAATTATATTAAACCCTTATATAAGTAAATTCAGATCATTCTATCAATGGGGGATGTAAGATCAGAGGAAAAAAACATGAACAATGGGTATTACAAAAACGTGTGAAATATAATAATATATTTGACTTTCTGGAATCTCACATTCATTATATGTGTAAATTAAGGTTTAAAAATCAACCATAACTTAACTAAGAATAGGAAAATAAATTATTATGGATGTTGTTAAGTAGAAAAAATGGTTTAATGTGATGAATGAAGAGATAGATCATATTGATAATTGTGGAACCTACAATCATGTTCCTAGACAATTATTAAAGAATGGTATAGTGCATATGGGTATTTATAAAAAATCTCTATGATAATTGAAAAAATTTGGAAAATAAATTATAACTAGTTATTAGAGGCTACTCATCAGTGGAATGAATTGAATTTGAGATAACATTTTTCTCAATTATATGAATTGAAAAAATAAAAATGTTTTTAGTTGTTATTGATTATATAAATTAAAAAGTATACCAGATGGATTTTAATGTAGAGTAACAATGTTATAAATTAAATATGATGTTAATATTGGAAAATCATGAGAATTTTTATATGATAATGGTGAAATGATGATGTGTAAATAGTAATAAACATGGTATTGGTTGAAATAAACCCTTGGTGCAACATATTTGAAACATGACAGTTCTAGGAAGTAGATGGGATTATCTAATGGAAATATTTATGGAAACATATATGTAAAATAGATGCATATATAGATATATATTTGTATTTGTTTCACATATAATGTAATTTTTACCACTGATATTGAAAAATATTTTGATGAATTTATAAATTGAATGATGAATATATTTTTGATGTCAATGCTTTAAGAGTTAAATTTATTATTATGATTACAAGGTCAAAAAAATGAATATATATCTTAAACTCATATAAAATATAATCTATCTAGATATTACAAATGATTGGAATGAATAATTTAAAATTATGTCTCATGACCTATATATGTTGGCATGAATATGATTAAATAGGAATATGGGATAGGTGTAAATCATAAGGTCTCATATAAGTCAATCAAATGATTGTACTATCTTATTACCATAAGAAAAGACCATTCATATGTTAGAACAGTATATTCAATATATAATACATATCCTAAGGAATCAATAATTATTGAAGGATAGAGATTAATAATTAATGTTAATGGTACTTCTAATAATGGTTTGATGAATATATAATGTAAGGTGATTGACATTCTAGGGTCTATTGATACTGATTTGTGTGGATATTGAAATGATTAAAAATAAATATTTGTGAATGTTCATCTAGTGAGAATGTTATGTGATCAAGAATAGACAGAAATAATGTTTTGTTACCTAGAGTACATTAAAAGAAGAAGTTTTTTTATTCCACATAAGCCTATACACTAATTATGTGGATTAAATTTCAAAAACATTACATTTGGGTGAATGTTAATAACCAATAAAGATTTTTTAAAATAATAAAAGTGTCATTGATCTCTATGAATATATTATATGGAATTTCCCATTGAAATAAATTAAAACTAAATATTATTTCATTAAAGATAATATTTTTGGTGGAAAGTAATATTGGAAAATATTTCCAAAAAAAATCTAATTTATGATGTTTTTTTCAAATAAAGTTCAAGGTACATATTTGATGAATTGAGGTGGAAAATATGTTTTCAGCCTCTACCGCTTGTTTAAGAATATTATTAAGATCCACAAATTATCCATTAGATTTTATTGAAAAACAGTGTGAAGAAGAACAACTTGATACTATATCTTTTTTTAGTATCATGATTTTATTATTAGAGAATGTTTGGTTAAATGGTTGAGGTTGAGTTTCATAATATCGTTTCCACAAAATTATTTCTCACAAAGAAATGGAATAAAATTAAAATGATTACTTAAAATGCATTTTTTTCTTATAGAAACACTCAATGATATAGGTTTTGGATACATGAAATTTAAATTAGAATTATTTATATTGATGTAAATATTTCCAATAAATCCAAAAGAGGGAATTGGTAATCATATTGGTTGATTCATTAATCAATTTTTTTTTCAATTACTATATTGTCAGTGAATGTTTTTTTGTTTCCGTAAAATAATTTTTATGAAGTTTGTTTTACAAAAAAAATAAGTTAGAATACTATATATTTGTGTACCTTATCCCTATCATTATGATTTTTATTATTTTCTTATATTTATAGTTTTTGTTTTTATATAGTGACATTTTATATAAGGCTCAACATATAAGTTGATCTTATTGGAAGATATTCTATTTCGAAATTTTTGAAGATGTACATGACATAGATGTTCACAGTGAATTTTATTGGGATATTTTTTTGATGAGGAAGAACAAAGGAAAATCTTTAGAGTTCCCTAATGTATAGAGATTATTAGATCAAGTTCATAGGACTTACAATGATCAAAGATATACATTAAAACTGTATCTAAAGATTAAGTCTCCCAAGCTTATTGGATGTACATGTATAATTTTTTTCTTTATAGAGAGGTTATGTAACACTGCATAATTTTATATATATTTCCTTTAAAAATCATTATGTATATGATATAATGTCTTATACACAACACTGAGTTTATATGAACTATGAAATAATTGACCATTATAACCTACCCATTAAATTTAAATGTATTAATAATAATAAAAACATTATGATAAACCTGTGTACATGTTTTTTATTTCTATTTTATTTTTTAATTTTATAAAATAAGCACATTATTTTAGGGTATAGTCATTTTAGAGATTAAAAATATGTTTTCTTGAAAAATGGTTTTCATAACTCTTTATCATATAATTTTTTTTATTAATTAATGAATTTCTACATTAAATTAATAGAGTAAATAAATATCATATTAAGAATTATAATGTCAATATTATCTTATGACCTATTTTATTAATTTTGAAAAAAAAATATTTCATTTCCCTAAATAGTGAAAAAATTACATTTTTCGTAAAAAAATGTTAATTAAAATTAATTAAGAGCTAATTTTTAATTTTATTTTCATCATAAAGAAGCTTATTAATAATTTAATTAGAAAAAATATATTTAATTACATTGAATCCTCATTATACATGATTTTGTTCTAAATAATTTGTTTTGGGAAAAGAACAGTTTTCTAAAAATGGGTTTTGTGCATGCAATGTGTTTTTCTGTTATTAAATTAATCTATTGTATATTTTTTTTAAAGAGTTTAATGTTATTTATAGATTATATATTCAATATAATATAATAAATTCATTTTTTTGTTTCTAAAATTAATTAAATATATGTAAATTATGTTTTACACTAAAAAATACATATTTTGAATACTCGTTTCAGTTGATGATTATGTGCATAATTTAAATTAAATTATACCACTTATAGAAATAGAATCTCATAAAAATGATTAAATATTTTAAATTATAAAAATATTTATAATTTAATATGTTTATCTTAATATATTATCATATTGAATTTTAGGAATAGTTCATTGTTTCTACCATAGTTATGGATAAAGAAAGCTTACCATGTGGATAATCAATAAAGTATTGGTAGGACTACAACCCACATTATTATAATTATTATTTTCTGAAATTATTTAAATCATAAATTTTTATATATTTAAATACCTACCAATTAGGGGAAACATTCCATTGAAATTGACCTTCAATCATTTAAATATTCTAATAGATTCCATGATTCTGGGTCCACTCAAGTATAAAAACAAACCTCTTCTTTGGATATGGAAAATACATAATATATACATTACATGAATCATTATATTCATCCTAGAGGTAATATTATTATCCTAAGACAAATCCTTATAGTAATAAGAATTAAGCCAAATCAGGCATCTCATTGAATATTTATAGACCTTAACCGAGCTCTTTAAATATAATTTCTTGTTCTACATCCACTAAAAATTATACGTCCATAAAATAATGGTGTCCCTAAAAATTAAAAAAAATTATAAATTTTTATTAATATGAAATTAAAAACAATTACCACCCATTATCTATCCAATTGGAAATGAAGGTATCACATGTGTTTACAAATTGACCGCCACCTCCATATAGTTATATAACTCATTTTCCACCACCATCACTCTTGAATGGTTATTATGATATATTTAATGTTTATATATTATATTTATTTTATAATAATTATTCTAGAAATATTAATTAATATTTAATATGTTTTTTCCCGTCCACTGAAAATTGGAAATGTCACTCATGCATACATACAGACTGTTGTCTCTATATATTAATAGAATAAATATTCCACAACCACATAAATAAATTGAAATAAATATATACATAATAAAAATATATATTATTTAATTTATGATTAAAATTTTTTAGATTAAAAATGTAAAATAATTGTGCAATTAGCAATACTATCAAATCTAAACTTACATGAAGAAGATGTATTTAACACTTTAAATGATGCTGATAATAAATGATTGTTAATGAATAGGTAATAAGTTATTATGAGTAAACCATTAATGGTATTATATGAATTATTAATGATAATTTTCTTAAATAAAATAAATTTTATTTTATTATACTGAATTTTAGTGCATTAATGCACAAAAATAGAATTTATGTAAGGGTTCTTTGTTATGATCTCATTTTTACCTAGTTTTTTGTGAATAAATTTATTATTGATGAAATTTTATTGTCTATATATAAAAATTACTATTTATACATTTAAAAACTATATAATTATTTATATTCCATGTTTTAATTTCATTTTCATCTATTTATATACACTATAAATTGAAATAATGGTTTTATGGAATACCACCCATCTTTTTCTCTTCGGTCGAAAATGTATTCGTTCATAAACATAATATAATTAAAATATTGTGAATATTTTTTCCACTAATTCTATAATATTTTCTAAATTCATTTTTAATCATTTTTATCTTTAAATAAATTTTTAAAAATGAATATTCCAATCATTTCTTGAAAAAAAATTTCATGCTATTTGTCAACATTTAGAATACATTTTTTATGTACAACAAGTAAACACATATATCTACAATCATGAATACTATTATCAATGAATATCCATTATTAATTTTCATTTAATCATTGAAATAAAAATATTTCATTATTAATTTGGTAAATTTTAATTTATATTTAATTTATAATGAATTAAAAGTTTATTATCCTCAATACATGTCCTAGTTTTTTAATGGAAATTTTTTAAGAACAACATATTTGGTAAATAAAAATATTTACTAGAGATTTGAAATAATGTCACCATATTTACCCTTACTCTAGATTATTTATGATTACGATAACGAAATGTGGATGAAACTAATATACTTTCCAAAAGATATGATTTGATGATATGATAACTATTTTAGGATCTAGTGGAAGACATATTTATTATTGTAATTATTTGATTGGAGGGAAAATATTATATATCCAATGAATTAATTGGGTAATAAAAAATATATCATGAAATTATTAGAACTGGAATGATCAGGGTACCCAATTCTATAATGTACGTTTTCCATGAAGTATGTCTTGGGAGTGATATTTGGATATGAAAATGAGGGAATTCAGAGTGAACCGAATCCAGAATGATATTCTGGGAAGCAAACACTGATTATGGGAATTGTTTTCTGGAATTTTGATTATAAAAAAAATATATATTATAATTATAATATCTTTTCATTTTTCGTGAATTATTATTTTTGATTATTCACTACTATTTATTATGTAATTATTAGAAAAACCATAAATAGTGATTCATTATTACAGATCATTGATTCCTTTCATATGATTTATGAAATTCCTTAGCATATTGTCCCACACATATGATTATCTTTTACTCACCCCTTTTCATTTATTTGTATTTCTTATGATTAACCTTAATGAGAATATAATCACACCATTGGATATATTTTTCATTCCATGGTTATGGTGAATGAAATTAAATATGATATGTCTAAAAAGGGTTCTAGTCATATAAAAGATAATGTTAAATTATATACATAATCTATGAATTATTTTTTAAATTTATAAGTTTCCCAAGAAAATAAACCGTTATATCCCCCATGCATGTATTATTGGGCAATATATTGACTATTTAAATAAAATTATTTAATATTTAAATACAAAAATTATGGGTTGATGTAGTTTCTATCATAGGAATGGTTTTGTAACTTTTAGAAACTATTATGGGGAATCATTAGTGACAAACATCGAGAAAATCCTATTTCTTGGAGAACATCATATGTTATGGTGAAGAAATGAGTTTGGATTACAGAAGAAAAAGATTCTTTATCTAGATAATAAAAGTTGATATTGTTGGGGAATAGATTTATCTAGTGTTAATAACCCCAAAAATGATCTGGTAAAATACATCTCATAAATCACGCTAATGAATAGTGAATGAGACTTTACCTTACACATTGATTAACGTGACAGTTATGGAGGTTATTCATTGGTTTCATCAAATTTTATGTAAAATAAATTAAAAAAATTGGAATACAAAATTTTCATTGTTGACATAGGTAAATATAAATATATCATATACTGATATGATGGTGTTGTTGTTTAGAAATCCGATTAATTTTTTTCTTAGTTTTATTATTTTTCACTATGATTATTGTTTCTCAAACTATGATTTTTGATTTTATTTAATTTATATAACCAGAATGATCAATTTTTACAATTAATGGGATGGAAATTAAAATTTTCCTCCCCAAATGTAACAAAATTTAATGTCAGATAGAATAAAAATATTAATACGATTCATATATAACATTTTGAAAACATGATTTTTTTGAGATTCCCAATAACCAAATGAGGAAACAAATAACAACAGTGTTATTTTTGACGAAATATTCTCCATCTTTAAGTAAGTACTATAATAAAATGATTTATAATAAATGGATTATTACCATAAAAAATATTATTTTATTCTCCATTTCCCAAAAAATAAATGTTTTACTTATTTGTTTATAATTTTAAAGGTGAAAATGATTAATGGTGTAATATTATCAGGAATATAAGGAACCATGTTCAAACTACCTCCATAGTGTTTTTTGAGTTTGGAAGATTATTGTTTCATATGTATTTTATATGTATTCATCATTAAAATATGGAGATGGAATTCTGTGAGGACAAGATTAATGATTGTGAATTATTTTTTACCAATGAGGTAGTTTTTAGAATAATTATGAAGTATGTATCAGATATTATTGTTAAACTCAAAAGGATGTTTTAAAAATTTATCAATGGATTAAAACCATGCCTTATAATGGAATTATCCAAAACATTGTTTAGTATTTTTGAGAAAAATTGTTTGATGTGCTATTATTGTGGAAATGGAGAATGTAGACACCCATCAATATCATTTTCATAAGAATAAAATATGGAATTCAATTGAAAATATATTAACAAATACCATAGAGGGAGTATTTTGAGTTTTACAAAATTAATAAAGTGTGGAATGATGTATGGGGGAATTATCTTATGGTGAATTGTCAATGTATCATGTCGAGAGAATAAGAAAATTGGGAAATCAAAGTCTAAAAAAATAGGAAGAACATAGAATGTAATGAAAATGCGGAGAAATCACCAAGAAATACACTACCCTCTATCCAATGATATAATTCCTAATAGTATTGAAATTATGATAACCAATGTTTGAATATGACTGCTAATGATGATGATTAACTACAAGAAACCTCTTCATCCCATATTAGAATAGATATATCATGTGATAACTATTTTTAATGTGTTGTGTGATATTGAAGTGGTGAACATTGTAATTACACCCCACACATGAACTTCTAATGTCTAATTTGACCATAGATTTATCCACTCGTTGATATTTTAAAATGTTACTAAGGGTGTCAAATCACCAGCACAATGGAAAGATGATAAAAAAAACTATAAAAAATCATAATTGAATGATGGTGTCTTAGGATGTTTATAAATCATACCTAGTTTATGTTTATGGGAATATTCTTCTAGAAAATATTTTTATTCTTTTATAGTTAAATTAGATGTGATTTTTAGGATTTATTATATATATTTATATAAATATCAAATCTTTTTTTCTGAAATGGAAATCATATTTAATATTCTGAACCAATATATGATATTCTCTCTATGTCATGATAAATGTGATCATCTAATAGTTGTTACATCTATTCCATGGGAATATATTGCTATTTAATGTTGGTATTTATCTTATATAGCTAGGTAGAAAATCAATATTGAAGATATAACTATTATATTCTTATTTTTTATGTCTTTCAACATGATTTAACTAGTCATCCTCCATGTCTTGATGTTCTGTTTTTAATACAACTCAAAATTTGTGCTACAAATACTTTAATGGCTCTATATATAATGAACTCAACTGAGTTGTAGGAATTGATGATGAAAATAGAGGTTTATCTTGATGTGGGATTTATTCATCCATGTGCATCACCATGAGGAACACTTATACTCTATATTAAATAGAATGATTCTTCCTTATGTCACTACATGAACTATCATGAACATAACAAGATCAATATCATGAATTAATATCTATTATGAATATTAAATATTTTATTCATCAATTGTGAGGATCTTAATTTTTTCCATGATTAATCTTTGATATGGTTATTATTATTTGAGGGAAAAAGTTAATGAATCTGACCCTTGTTACCCTTATATGATGTCCACTTTAAAACATTATAATAAATACAACAGATTAAATGTGAAATGAGTGATTAATTATGTAGTTTTTGAGAACCAAATTCAAATATGAACCCCAATTTAAAATTTAAATATAAAATAAAACATAATTTGTAACAAACTAAAAGGAAATTCAACCTAGAAAACTAAATAATAGAATACAACTTCATATCTCGGATAATAAAAAATAATAATTGTGACCATAAATGATAAATAAGGGTAAATTATAATAGAATATATCATTAGTAAATAATCTTAATCAATATAGAATGTTTAAAAACATAAAACAAATTCAATTCAAATAACATAATTATCATGATATGACAAAGCGTAATGAATGTGTAATGGTAAATAACTAAACACACATACCATTTTATCAATAATATTACAATGAAATTAAACCAGATATAATTTCACAGATAAAATATAAAAAATAATGAGAATAAATTTATTTTCAATTGAGAAAATTCTTATTTATTTTAAATCATGATCTCGGCCTTCCTGATAATTTTCCCCATGAATATCATTCATCATAATAGCTTAACAAATTCTGAAAGCCATATGATTTTCCCAATTGATTAGTATCATGAAAACCATCGATTCGTCAAGGGGCTATGCATTACTAGGAACCACCTATATCATCATGAAAAAATAATTCACTTTATAATGAATATTTAATTTCATTCTTGAATCAATATTCCTTATCATTGAATATCCACATCGAGTAAAGGAAATATATTTATCAACTACTTAATTGAATAATTTTCAATATAAATACCATATGTCAAAAACAGCATATAATTTTGGATATTTTAATACCCATCATAAAATATTATTCATATTTATGATAAGTATTGTTTCTAATGAAAAATTATCATATTAAAGGAATTGTTTTAATATAAAGTTTACAAAATAAAAATAAAGTGATATTGTACCGTATATTTTATTACATGGTAATTTTCTTGTCCATACCCTTGGATGAATTAATTCATATTGAAACATCAAATAACATGATGTTTTAGTGATTCATGATATTCAAATAGAAATGTGTTTTATATACACCCTAAAAAATAAATTTTTTTCATAACATTATAATATTCATCATTGTATGGAAATTGAGATGAAGCCTCTTTCCTTGAGTCCGAATTTTCTTGTATGTTCATTATCATTTCGAATAATTAAAATATGATAATTATTTAACATCTTAATCACATTTTTAAAGTTTATAATTAAATTTATTTCATTTATTCCTATTATATAAACAATTAATTAATCCAATTTTATTTCGTTGGGTGTTTCAATGATGTTTGGCTTATATGTTAAAAACAACATCGGTAGGTTTCCAAAAGATAGAATAGGTCATTATTTATTATTTCCCATAATATAAATCATTATATAATTATAATATATTTACATCAACAATAATTTTATGAGAAATTGTGAATGAAGGTTCTGATAAATTATATATGTTATGATTATGGAGACAGTATGTCATGTATATTCGCGTGTAATGATTCACTTTATCAATGATCATTATTGAAATGTGGTAAGTATTGTTTTATCATTATAGAATTATAAATAAACACAAATAAAATATTATTTTATTAAATAATAATATATTTATCATTCATGTTGTGGGATAATGAAAATAATGTCACATCAATTTACGATGGATGTAGTCCACACATACGTAAACAATGTTATCATCATTCAGTGTGTGAAATGGTGGGAAATAAAATTGTATAATATCATTTTACAAGGATGAATATGTAATAAATACCAAAACTATTTCATTTATATAACATATATTCATTAATTTTTTTCTAATCCACTTATATAAATAGTGTAAGTGCATGAAAAAATAGATCACTTCGCAAGACGGTAGTCTTCTAAATGTACGAGAGATGTTATCATATCCTCTACAAAATGGAAAGTAGAATGGTTTATATAATAAAATGACTGAATTGGTAAATTTTTTTATAAATCATATATAAGAATTATATCAATCATAATTCCAATCTGTTAGATGTTTTAATGGAAAAATTAATTTCATTGACTTGTGAGGAGATGGTTCTCCAAACAGATGAATGATGATTTCATAACAAATTTGATATAACTGGGTTGGATGTTAGTCCTGAACATAAAATATATTTATATATATGGATTATAATTAAGGTATTTTTTATAATGATTAAATTTTAAATGATGGAGATGGAGGAAGAAATAAAAAATCCTCATTGAAATACATTATATATTAATATGGAAACCCCCATCGGATTGCAACAAGAGCTTTCATGTGATGAATTTCATCCAAAACTAGGGAATCATAGATGAGGTTGTTGATGTTTATATGTTATTTGGATAATTATTTTTTTATAAAAAACTGTATGAACATGTAAATAATAGAATATATGGAGTGTCCTTTTATAAGTGTGGTGAGTGGCACAATTATAACTATTTTACTAGAAAAATGGTGCACCAACATTTTTCACATGAAAAAGGGTCAACAAAGTAGTATTATAAATACATAGACATTTTTAGGATGAAATAGGGAAATAATATATATTTTACATGTTTTGAGTTCATTTTGACATTTATATTTTTAGTTCAACCCTGAGTTAACCCATTCTTACCTTAACTGCAAGATTTTATTTTTAATTTTTTTATTATTTATTTTAGAAAGATACATGTTCTCATTATATATTATATATTATATATTATTAATGATAAAAATGAATATTATATTTTTAAAAATTTAATTTACTATATTATAAAAATATAATTTAAAATTAATCATGTAGACAAGAAGAGAAAGTGGTGTTTCAAAGAGAAATGTTCACAATATACAATGTTTTTATTACAAAATTCAATCTAAAAAAATCCAAAGAACTAAAATGAATTAATAGATTTATAATTTAACTTATTATAATTTGAAAAATATAATATATCTAATAATTATAAATAATTTAATCTAAAATTTAGTTTTCAGTTAAAATATTTTCTTTTCAATTGTTCATAAAAAATAATAAATTTCAAAAAAATAAAAAAAATTCACCCTATGGAATTTTTTATATTATTAAATTAATATAATGTTTATTTTACAAAGAAACCATTAATGGTGAAATATATCCGATGGATCCCTCCCCTACCGCGGTGGATCAAAGTCAATGTTGATGGGGCCGCCTCAGGTGCTCCGGGGCCCTCTGGATGTGGTGGTGTTTTCCGCACGCATCGGGGGTTTGTAAAAGGATGCTTTTTTCATTTCATTGGCAGTGGATATGCAATTGAAGCTGAGATTTGGGCCATTATGAAAGCGATCAGGTATGCTGTCCACTTTGGTTGGAATTTGATATGGATAGAGTCAGACTCGTCTGTTGCTGTCCAAATCTTGAAAGAGCGTTCGAGGAATGTTCCCTGGAAGATCCTTCCGGACTGGATTGATTGTCTTCGGATTCTTGATTCACTCGTCATTGAAGTTTCGCATGTTTACCGTGAGGCCAATCAAGTTGCAGATGCTCTTGCGAAAAGGGCAATCAATGAGGGCACCTCCTGTTGGTCTTGTGTGTCGCCTGATTTCTGTGACCAGTTTGTTCAGGCAAATTGCTGTGGTGAGGTTTTTTCTCGGCTTTGTTGAATGACTCTCTGATCTCCTATTTGTACTCTTGTCACTTTATTTTATTTATTTATCTCAGGAGCAGGGTCACCTGTCTCCTAGCTTTCCTGGTATAATGTTTATTTAATCTAATAAATTATCAACAAATGGTAAAAATTACTTTTTAATTATTTTCCTAAATCATGACTATACCATCTTTTAGAAAAATATAATTTTTATCACAAAACATTTCATACTATTTTAAATTATTGTTATATTTATTTCTAATCAATATATAACTAATTAAATTATATAAAATATATATTTCATAATATTACTAGTTATATTAATACTAGATAAATTAATTTTTAGGTTATAATGGTCATGTTTAGATATTAATTTAGTTGAGTAGATCATCTCATATAAACCTTGTGATGAATGCATTACAAGCTATTGAAGAAATAAAAACTATTCTTAAAGTAATATGTTATAATTTCATGGGGAATCACATTCATCCCTCTTAAAAAAATCATCCTCAAAATATCACTGATATTAGAGTCTAAAAATCTGATGGTGGTATTTCTTCATAAAATCATCTGGTTCCCATATTACTTCGCTAATTTATTTATTTCTCCAACATACCTTTAATAATTGAGTTGTCCAATTCCATAATAATTTATCTCTAATATAAATTATATAAATGTGTTATTCATAGAATGATATATCGAGATCCATTTCTAATTTAGAATAATTGAGAACAAGCATTCGGTCTAAAATGAAATTCATTAATATTGATATATAGAACACATCATGTAATTTGGATGGATTTTATATCATTTACAAATGATAATAAAAAAATCTAATTCATTAAAGGATTTAAAAGTGTAAGATATATCTAGGCTTCATTTTTCTTTCACAAATAATCTTATATACACCTTCTATTGAGATAAATTAATGGAAAATTGATCTAAAAAACATAATTTCTAATTTTCCTCTAAATATAGACATTACACATTTTACAACATTGATCTCAATTAATGTGATCATGAATTACCGTTGTCATTGTTTTTTTATATTTAATTGACACTATGACTATTAGTTTCTTTTCACCAACATCATCTCAACATGTCGTAGTATGTAAAATCATTCTATATTATTCTTTATAAAAAAACATTCGAATAATTGAAATAAAATAATTATTGTAGGAAAACTATAAAAATGGTAAATAATAATCCAAAATACCTTGAATATTTAGTTATAACAAAATCAACATTATTCCATTATTTTAATAGTCCATTTAGATTGTCTATCAATTTTGGGATTATAGGAAATGCTTAATTTATGCTTATTGTAATTAGCCTTATTAAGAATCTAGTAAAATACTTATTGAAAATAGGGTTCATGATAAGATGAAATTTATAGAGTTACACCATTATTTCTTATGTCATCATTATTTTAGAGAATATTGAGAAAAATAAGGGGAAAACATATGTTAGTGTAAGGAAATGTGTATATTTCTTTAGAAAATCAATAAAAGCCCATATAATAACACACTTCAAAGGAGACATAGGTAGTATTATAAAAAATTATATTGAATTTACATCCAATTTACCAATACGAATTTTAAGGGGATTCATTACTAATATAGGATGATGTCACATACCATTCACTTGTCGAAAAACATAAAAAATTTACACAAAATCAATAATTTCCTCTTTAATGGTATCCCACAAAAAGTGATCCTTCAAATATCAATAATGCTATTTTTCTACCATGGCGTATTTAAAAATTTAAGCATGGATCAAAATCCAATAATTCCATTTTTTTGATCAAGTATAGAGTGATCACATAATATCTTTCCATGTTTTATAACTTCATCATAAAAAATGATATATTTTAATTTCATATCCTTCAAAGTTTTAATTGTTTTCATAATGTTCTCGTCATGTTATCACATTTTCATCATGTTGATATCTTTTTGTTAAAATATTTATTTTACTCACTAATGTTCTTTTTATATGTCCCAACTATCCCTATATAGATAATGTCCCCATATCACCAAAAAAAATCTCAACTATGAACTCGAGATTAGGGGATGGGTATTGTTGTTCATGGTTCATCATTTTAAATGATACAAATTCAATAACATACTCATTTTTCTTTTGGAAGAAATCAAATCCCATATTTGAATCACTATGTATTTGAGCCCTATAATTTCTTGATTGTATAGTCAAAAGTAAACATTCGAGCAATCTTTTATTTAGTTCTTCGAAAAAATTATTCACATTTACTTCCCACAAATAACACCATTACATGTAATTTTTGTTAACGGGATAGCTAATCTATGAAAAATCTGATTGAATAACATATAATATCAATATAAACAAATGAAACTATGTAAATCTATTATGTTTGGTGGTATTGGTCATTCTCTAACTTCCTTCATCTTTATGGGGTCAACTAATATTCCTTCCTAGCAGAAAATATAGCAATGAAAAATTTCTTCATGATGAAAAAAATAACACTTACTAAATCTACTATAAATCTCACTCAATCTAGGAGTCTTGAGAATATTCCAAAATTGATTATCATAGTCCTATAAGCTTTTATAATAAACTAAAATATTATGAATGAATAATAAAAATCATTATGATATTCCTTGAGAACAATTTTCATTAGATCAAAAAGTGGGGGTGAATTTTCTAATAAAAATATCCTTATATTAAAGTCATAATTTCCATATATTATTCAAAATGTTGTACTTTTAATATCTTCCTTCTTAACTAAGAATTTATAATACCAATAATGAAGGTCAATTTTTTAAAAATATTTGGCTATATAAAGTTAATTGAATAAGTCTTTAATGCGATGGAGAGGAGACTTTTTCTTTATCATTATAAAATTTAAATCCCTATAATCACTAAATATACCCATGGATACATATATATTCTTAATGATTAGAATAGGTGATCACCATGGTGAAACTCTAGGGTTAATAAATCCCATATCATCCACTCATCAAATTTTTTCATCTAATCCATTAGTTTTTTTGTATCTATTCAATAGGGATTATTTGATGTTATTATTCAATCAAGGTCTAAATAAATAGAAAACTCAAAATCACACTTTAGGGTATGTCTAGGTAATTCCTCACGAAATACATCAATGCGTTCTTAAAAAATATGTAGATCCTTATTTTCATGACTCAATTATCCATCCATATATTTTTTATTATATTCCATATGAATATAATTTAGTTGAGATAATACCTCTAGATATTGATATGAATTTTATAATGAATCCCCTCACTTATAGATATTGAGTTATACATCATAGTCACAAATCACAATTCCATTCTTGTGGAAATAAATGCTAGAATCATATTTTGAATTCTACCCCGAGAAAATTATTATATCGAGTCAACAATATATATGATAATAATGATAGTAAATAAATAATTATTTTGTTTCATACTTGTCACTAACAGAAACATGCTTATTGTAGTAAGACATCCCCTTGGAGTTTTAACTGAAACTCAATTCTTGGAATAAAATTTAATATTCTATTTTCATTTTAAAAAAATGTAGATATAAATGAGTGGGAGGATCCAAAATCATAATAATTGATAGTCAAATTTTAATATAGGATTAAACTATCATCCACAAAATCATTGGGTATATACAACTCATCAATAGTGAACATATAATAAAAGTTTTCTCCATATATCCTATTGTTTGGAAAATTACCTTAACACAAGGGGAATTCATTTTCAGAATGACATAAATTTCTATATTGTAATCAATTAATTGAACTATTTTCTTTCATCCCATACTGGTTACCCTAATATCTTCACTTATAAAAAAATCCAAACCCCTTCAAGCATTCCCCAAGGCGATTATTTCAAAAAAATCACATTATGGAAATAATTTTTCTCCCTTATTATTCATTGACACATTTTATTTTCCATGATGTTTAGATAACATATTATTCTCTTTATTTCACATGAATATGCAAGAACTAGAAAACTAATACATTCTTTTTATGGAATATAAAACCATTTAAAAATTTGATAAATAATTTTGTGAGACCAAGGAACTTTGGAGGCTTCTTCGAATACCATCAATGAAATTTTTAATCGAATACTCCATGTTATTTATGTAATGTAGTGAATTCCTAATTACATTATTATTTTATATTTATAATTTGTAACACATTCATTCGCATTGTCATTAATATTACAAAAATTACCTTTATTTCATTTTCTTTCATATGAGGGAATCATTTTTCAAAAAATGTATCTTAAAATATTTTTATTTCATGGGTTCTATTTCATATTACTCACAATTATTATTAATCAATTAAAAGTATTAGTCAACATCATCTTTGAGAAAAATCATGTAATGTGTATATTTTTCCATTTCAGGAAATCCAAAATCCATAAATATATTTTCCATATTCATAATCCATTGATCATATACCATTGGATTAATTTTATAACCAAATTATGGGGGATTATATCTCAAAATAAGATTCAATATAATAGATTATCACTATGGAACTGTTTAAACCATTCAAAAAACGTTATTTTTCATAAAATAATTACAATTCCCTAATATAGAAATAATATTATATATTCCTAAACCAGATATATTGGATTCCTCAGTAGGGAAATCAGTGAATTGTTCAAGTTTATTGATACATGTTCTCCTTCAAGAAGCCATTTATGAACAGTCGAATATACTTGATTAGATCAAAAAATTAAAAAAATTAAATAATATTCTTTAATTATTTATATTGTTAAACTATAACAATAAATTACAATATACTAAATATTAATATGAGAATATAAAGTTGTATTATTTTAGGATATCATTATTTTCACATCATTCAAAATGGTTTTTGAAGAAATTGTGGATTCTCCTAATCATATCCAATGAATGTGTCAAACCCTATGGGTAGTATGTACCATTTTCATGTGCCAAGTTATATTTGGGTTAAGAATATTGTGAAATTTATAGAGTCATTACACCTATGAACCTCTATGCTAGAACCATGTCCAATTATAGTATCCGTATTGAAATGTATTCTTAGGAAGAAACATATAACCTCTTCTTAATAAATCATTATTATTTCATGTAAACATATCCTGAAATTACATAATAGTTTTATATTATACTATATATTTATGTCTTAATATATATCCCAATGATTCCACTAAAATTCAAAAAAATTCAAGAGTAATGACCCTATCATGAGTAACACATAGCTAATGTCTTTATTTTTACAATGGTGTATATTCAAAGGATCAAGTTCCAAAGAACATTACAGTTTATTAATTTTTGAGAACTAGATAAATAATTCCTACCCATTTTACTTTGGTAATAGAAAACTTAATAGAATACATAACAGATCAAACATAATTTCATCTATGAAAACACATTCCATGAATTCTTCTTCATTTTCTAGTGAAAGGAAACCAAATAAGGGTGAACTCAAATGTTGTGTAAGGGTTAATAAAAGTGTATGTTACCATGAGTAAATGTGAATAATAAACATGTAATGGTACCTAAATAAACATTAATTCCATTTAAATTAATTTACTGCCCAAATGAGATAATCATTAATCAACATGTAAAGGTAAAGAACACAACAAACATTTCGTTTAATCAATAATCATGGAAATATATTAATCTAAAAGATAATATCAAAGATAAACCCTCAGTGATAATTATAAACACTATATAATATATTATTGATATTCATAAATTTGGGAATTATTGATCTCAAAAACCATGATATGTCTCCAATAATGATCATTCATCAATACTATTTAAAACTAATCGGTAAAATCACATCTCAGCTAGAGAACTTCATTTTTTCAGAGACATTTAAATACATAAAGGGGATATTTATTACTAGAACCCAACCATATCTACAAATCAAAATTATTACTCATATATCAAATAATCAATTTATTTTACGATTCAATATTATAAATCATTAAATGTAATTAATATGTACAGGATGTGAATTTATCAATATTTCTTCAGTTAATCAAAAAAATTCAATGCAGATGTTGTATCTAAAAATTGCATACAGTTTATGGAATAACCATATACATAATAAAATATTATTTATAATTAAATTAAATTTAGTTTCCAATGATATATGATCCTAATAATGTTATTTTTTCATGTGAAAGATAATACTCAAAAAATAATGTTATATTGTATAATAAATTATACAACGATATAATTTTAATGTCAATCCCCATCAGATGGAATAAAAAAAATTGAAACCAAAAATTTTATAAATTAATAATTAATCAAGATGTTTCATGTAAGCGGTGAATAATATACATCATATAAATGAAATTTTTTTTAAAATCATTACAGTATTCTATAATGAAGTGAGATCGAGACAAAGTCCCTTTGTTTCAGTATGACTCATCAAATAAATCATTATTCCTCCCAAATAATAAGCATATATTTAATATTTAGTTATTTAAGAACAATTTTAAATATAATTATTCCTTTTATTTCACTTATTATCATGTTATGTAAAATTACATAATAAATTATTTTTATGTCATGTGTTTTGATGATATATAACTTATGTGTCAAAAATTACTATCATGGGTTAACTATTGGCCTATGTTGTCATTATTTAAATATATAAAAAATACTATTAATTATATAATTATCATATTTGTACATCAATTATACATTGTTTTCTACGATAAATTATTTTTTTGATAAATTATATTTTTTTATGATCATGGAGATTGTATGTCGTACATAAACATGTGTAACGTTTCTGTTTTCAAGGATTATTATGGAAAGTTGGTATATATTATATTATAACATTAGAATGATAATAGTATAATATATACCATATTATATATTTTAATATTAATATGTATATCATCAATATGGTTTTGGGGTGAAAATGAAGTACCATTTTTTCGTGAAGGAGGTAGTCAACATGTACATAAATGATGTTATCAAATTTAAAATTTCAGCCTGTTAAAAGGTATAAAAGAAAATAAATTATTATATTTATATAAAGAAAAATATTCCACAATTATGATAATTGTTTCATTATTATATGATATATACATTAAAAATATCCTTATAATAGTCCATGCAATGCATTAGTGAAAGATGAATCACATCCCTTCACAAGGGGGTTTTCTACCATACACATGAGAGAAATTATAGTATCCCCTAAACAATTAGAAGAAAAAAACGTTTTATATAATACAATTTAATAAAAGGATTTATTATGTTATAAATATCATATATATATTTATATGCATCATCTTATCTAACCATGATCGGTGGTAATGGAAAAATGAATGACATTGGTGCGCAAGTCAGCAGTTTTCCTCACAGATGACTGATGATTTGGAAACACATTTGATGAATGTGGATATGCTTATAATTCATGAACATAACATAATAACATAAAATTATATTAAAGTTACTAATTTTATTTTTTAAAATTTTGTTAAGAATAATTTAAATAGGTGGATAAAAAAATATAAACACACTTCATGAAGAACTTTTCATCTTCTTTGGGTATCCTATGTAGGATTTCCACAAAATCCTTTATATGATTACATTATGGAAAGAATAAGTATTCTAGGAGGATGAGACTAACTTTAGGATATTATTTTGTAGGTATTTTTTTAACCATATAGATTTTAATTTGTAAGTAAAAGAGGATTGGGAGAGGCATTTTATAAGTGATTTGAGTGACACAAAGATAATTTTTTTAATGAAAAAAGGTGCAACAAAATAATTCACTTTCCACAAGGTTAAAAAATGTGTATTCTCAAGAAATAGACATTATAAATTAAAAATATTACCAAAAAAATTTATACAGGTTTAGTATTCATTATAAAACATATCATTTTACATTAACCCATGATAATACTACTTTTACATTAATTATTGTAATAAATTTTTATTGTTTTTACTATTCAATATAATCACGAATAAAGTTGAATTTATTTGATAATATATTTTTTTTATTCCAATTATAGAGTCAATTTTTATAAATTACAATCACATAATTCTAAAATTTCAATTTTAATGTTTTCTCACAAACATGACGAAAATACATATTTTCAAAAAGAAAATGTTAAAAATATTAGAGAATTTTGATGTCAAAATTGAATATGAAAAGGATTAAAATTACCTAATTTGGAAAAATGGATATATTATTTGAAAATTTAAAACTAAATACTGATTAAAAATAAAATTTAAAATTCTACATCGTTTAAATTAAAATGCATTTTTTAGTTAAAATTTACTATTTCTCACTATTTATATAGAAATCAAACATTATAATAAAATCCAAAAAAATTAACCAATGTTAATTTTTATATAATTTATTAAAAAAAATTAATTCGATATTTTGAAATAGAATATCTAAATTTTGGTAGAATTAAATTTAAAATATATGTGTGAAACAAGACTAAACCAACTTTTTGAAAAATAATGTTTTTTCCAAAAACATATATTATTCCATTAAATAGAAATTATTTTTATTTATAATATACAGATAACTAATTAACATGTGTAAAGTATATTTTCCTTATAATTTATATAGTTATATTAATATCCTCTAATATAATGTATAGGTTAAAATGGACATGTTTAAATAAGAATTTTATGGAGTGTCATGTTTCATTTCAACTAAATAATACATTCATTTCATGTTATCAAGGAAATTTAAATATTTATAAAAAAATAATTTATAATTTATTTGGATGTGGAAAAAATATTTAATTCATAACCATGGTATATTTCAATTAAACGTATAGAAAATGTTAATTTATAGTGCTTCTAGTTGGTTTTAGTAATCCCCCATCTATCATTATTGATTTAACGAATACAGTTTACAAGATTACATTCATCTGTTTATGGTAGTATTTATAGCTAATGATAATATATATTACATTTTTTAAGGAAGAGGATTTATATCACAATAGTATTTTATTTATTACCCTAATAAATTATAAATTTAATGAAAATTTTTTAAAGGGTAAATTTTGGCAATAAAATGATTTATTTTTTGGTCCTATAGTCTAATGGTCGGATATATCTATGGATCCATTATTGTAAGAAGTTATTTATCATGGTCCCATACCTATAACTATGATTTAAATTTATAGTTTTCTTGGATT
Source organism: Viscum album (assembly GCA_963277665.1). Classification (NCBI taxonomy): domain Eukaryota; kingdom Viridiplantae; phylum Streptophyta; class Magnoliopsida; order Santalales; family Viscaceae; genus Viscum; species Viscum album. Next base: position 1,084,697,014 of record OY728156.1, read on the forward strand.
ATATTGATATTATTGAATAAGTTTTATGTATTTAACATGTATATAAAATCGAGTAACCATAATATATCATAAGTGGTTGTGTTCTTATGGACTAAAGAGTGTGATTTTTGTTCAAGAAAACAAAGATAAGGTTTGTTAGTGAAAATTTTCTCACAATATATTATAGTGTATAATTCTTTCTGATTTAAAATGATGCATCAAGGAAATGGCAAGGATGAGTTCTCATGAACAATGATAATTTGATGTCTTATACCTCACTCTATATTATGGTTCATGAACCAGATCACACAACTCCTTATTTAGAGTTAGTAGATGTAATTATTAAATTAATTATAAATAAGTAGTTGTATTTATAGAGTAATTTGGGACATATCAATTGATCATAAAATTCCAATGTATATATTCACTCATAACATGTTTAATAGGTATCTTTGAAGATGGTTCACATTGATTAATTATTATGTCCTCTCAATACACTAACCCCATGGGAAAGTGATCATGTATGGTGATTATTTCTGTTGAATAGATTGTGTTATATTATCTTTGATGAGGATATCAAAATATCGATTATTTATGAATTTTAAAAGGATAAACATTGAAATATATTTGGAAAGTGATAAATATTATTTTTTCAAAATGTGTGTTCAACCTATGTAATGATTAAATGGTCAATAATGAGGATGTGGGGATGAAAAAGATGGTGAAATTGCTCCTAAGTTAAACTATGATATTAATAGATTTTTTTCAACTAGTTAAATTTAATTTTAATACCATACATAAAGCAGTAACTAATTGAAGAAGCTTACACCTAATAATTATTTATTCATCATATATGTATGATTATGTAGAGATATATGAAAGACTATTTATAGTGGTACAATATGAAGAATGATATTTTGAAGTATATATCATGGTTTTTGGTATGTCAGAATGTTATGAAAGATAGATAGAACTCTAATTGTTTATTATAAACATTACAGAAACATGAATTGGAATGGTAAAACATTACCATGGATTTTAATTTTCATATATCACAATAAACCAAAATACTATAATTTTTTTGGTTATAGCGAAATACCATAAAATTTTAGTGTACATTCATTATATTATATAATATTTCTCTCTTGATTATATTTACCAGATATAAATTATAGAAGTTGAAATGTTTCATGGGTTACCACATCCTATTATATGTCTTCAATATATGAGTTTCACCCAAAATTTCTCGACAAGGATTCACCAAGATCAACATATAGAGTCTCATTTATATAATGAAAAAAATACTCATATAAACGGTTATTATAATATCGACATTCAATGTTTTGTGTATATTTTTATGTCCCCTATGTAAATATTTATAGTCCTCTGATGTACTAGGATAAATTTTTCGATATAATTCTAATGGGACTTGATCTCGATATGGAAATGAAAAAACGTTTAGAGACATTCAACATTATTTCAATGTAGTTATATGTTAATAGAATTGTTATGTTGACAATCATCATTGAGATCTGAAATTAAATATTAGCAAGAATATTTTCTGGAAAATTTCTCTAAATAATAAGGTTATGAAATTAGGAAAAAATGGAAACTCAATCCCAAGTTTTAATTTTCTATTTGAAATTATAGATCAAAAATGGATTGTAGCATATCGATTAGCACTCCCACCAAACATCTCTCTAGTTTAATAAGTATGACATGTATGTCTCTTGAATAAATAAAAATATGATCATTCAGATGTAAAAAATATCAATGATATTACATTGGATCTTGGTTTTTATTTTAAGGAATGACAATCAGAAATTTTATATCTGGGAAGTAGTGTTCTATAGAAAAAAACTACTCTCTGAGATATGGTTCGTTGGAGGAATATGAAATTTGAGTTTATTTCATGGTAACCTAATTATGTGATGAAGAAAATATATCAATATACATTTATTCTATAGTGAAAAAGTTTTGTGGGATATATTTATTTTATAGTGCTAAATAATGTATGATCCCTGATATTTTTTATGTATTTCCTATCAAATAATAGATGATATATTTGATAGTTTGCTTTAAGCGCAACCTTGAGTCTATAATAACCATGATATAGTAAAAATGTATAACCTAGCCATTAATTTTTATGGTATAAATAGAAATTTCCTATCTATAAAAATTATTGACAAATATTTTTGTAAATGAAACCTTGTTAATTGATTAATAATAATTAATTACTGAATTATTAGTGAAGTCATAATATCCTTCAAAATTATGGTTATATCAAAAATTGGATTTTATCTCATATTGGAATGTGAATATTATAATGAATTTAAGTAATTTTTATGAATTATATTATAAATTTAATATCTAATTGAAAATAATAATTTTTATATTACTGTGTGTTTAATTATTTTGATTTTTCTTCAAAGATTAATTTTTTAGTAACTCGTGAAAATATCAATTTTTAGGAAAACAATCATTTATTTTCAAGGAAAGATACAATAATATTCCTAATTAAATATTTATTTAGTTTAATTATACATTTATTATAAATAATATAACATATTCCATATGAATTTATAATATACTTCATTTTGGTATAATTTAATTTTTTTACAGAAAAATACTTTTCTCTAACAACAATTGTTTTGTGCCGAATTTATATTTTTTATGTAAATTAATTTAATTTATATTTCGTAATGATTTTATTTATATATTTATTAGATATTCTATAAATAAATTCATATTTTTTATTTATAGATTTTATAAATCATGGAATTAATTTAAATAATTTTTTCTTACAAAATTATTTTCTACAAAACATGTTGTCATTATGGTTAATGTTCATAATTAAAATAAATTATTTCAATTTTATAATTTAAATTTATAAAAAGGGTTAATTTTTTTTGAATAATTATATTTATGATAATGTAATTGGATTGGATAAATTAATTTCTGTATTTAAGTGTAAAAGTAGAGAATTTTTATTACCATGGTTTTGGTTAAAACAGGTTTATTGGGGGTTAAAAATTTATAATAATGTATAATTACAACTCATCCCAATAAAATTATTGTTATTTAACTTAATTAGTGACATAAATTATTAAAACTTTGTTTCCTATGATATTTGGATCCATATTTCAATGATTGTGAACCTAAATGATTGAAATTCTATAATAAATTTCAATTTTGTACCTCCAAATAATATAAATGTGAGCCTATTCTCCTCCCTTTATCAAAAAGTTATATAATTATAGACCATATAATTCAAACTTAAAACATCATGTATTCCTTCCCATTATCCTATTTATCTTGGGATCCTGAAAATACAAATCCTTTAAGTCTATTGTTGTAATCTAAAAGAGGTTTCTCAAAAAAATTTGTATAGATCTTAACCAAACACATCAAATTTGATATTTTCATCAAATTAATATATTATTATTTAATCCATAAAAATATGATGAGTCTAATATCATAAATTTATAGACATATTATTCTAATTATGATACAACTTTTTACCACCTATTCTAAATTTAATCTGAGAGGAAATTATCATTCAAGAAAATGTGTGGACTAAAACATCGACATTACAATACAACTCATTTTCAACCACCACAATTCATGGTTGATTATTAAAATATATATGCTTTTTAGATATAATATATTTGTTATTAAAATTATTCTAAATATATTAATTATTCTATAACTTTTTTTGTTTCATCTATTTAAAAATTGAATCATATATTATTATTACATTGAAACATCTATCTCCACATTGTGACTTAAATCATTTTCCATCACTGATTTATATGAATAGTCATAAATATGTATATATTGAATATATACTATATTTATATAATTATTACAATACAATAGTTATATTAATGATGATAAAATTCCAATGATTTATTAGTTTCATTTTTGATTTTTATTTTATTTCTATACATTTTTTAAAAGGAAATCATTTTGCGGTCTTCTGAAGATGGTACTTTTGACTTTTTACAGAAAATATGAATAGGATTTCTTTCAAAATACAATGCATGAATGAATTTATCCACAATCATTACAACTCCATTTATTGATTATTCCTTTGTATATTTCTTTTTTTAACTTCCAATGAAATTGGTTTCATTAATATTAATTAATATTTTTAGATTATAAATAAGTGATTTCAAATAAAAATATAAAATCCTTTAATAAATGGTATGGTTATATTTTTTATCTGTTTATACCAATAATACCATCCATGTAGTTTCTTATTGTTTATTAGTGATACGATCTAATGTTACCATCTTGATTATTTCTCTATATGGTTTATGATTATGATGATAAAATGAATATGAAACTCATATCCCTTCCTTTGATAATGATATGATAATATATTTACTGATTGATGATCATATTGAACACCTATGTAATGTTTTTATTATGAGATCATTAGGATTAGAATTATATTTTACTCAAATGAATTGGGTAAAGAAGGATATCTCCTGATATAAAAAGGAATAGAATGGGGCGTGAAACTTGTTCAATAAGAGATTTATTCTGAGAAGACATTCATGGGAGTGAACCTCGTCTAATGAAATAATGGAATGGGGTATTGATGCCAATTCACTATGATAGTATTGGAAATGATCCATGTCAAAAGAAATATTTTTTTATTATTATTTTCATTACAAAAAAATTTATTATTATGTTAGGTTTTCATAGCTCATGGATTTTTATTTTTCATTTGACACTCTTTGATTTTAGGTCATTTATTTAAAAAACCATATTCTTTGATTCAAGATTAATGATCATTTATTGATTTGGTATAATTATTTTATGTCACGAACATGTTCTCAAGCCCTTATATTTATCTTATTCTCACTTATGATAATTGATTAATATCAATTATATTTACCATTACTGAGCCTCTAATATTCCACTTTTTTAGGCTTCACATCACTAAGATATGGTGAATGGGTTTAGCTATGATATGGTTATGATGTTTGGTTGTTCTAAATAAAACAAATATATATTATATGAAATTTCTTCGTACCGAATGCATATATATATCCTAGTTACCAAATACAGTTATCCTACTTGGTCCTTAGGATTTTATGATTATGAAATGCATTGAATATTCATCTAAAAAGATTTATTTTTTATATATGAAATGTCTTTGTCGGTATAGAGATTTTGATACTTAATGTTCCTATAGAACAGTATTTGAAATGTCTATCAGACGGGAAATTTTAGTGTTATACCAGTATTATATATCACTGAAGTCGTTGAAGTTATATTAACATACCATGATATTCCTGATGTTTGAGTGGATATTGATGCTCATACATATAGGTTTCAATGCATCAAATAGACGAATATAGATAAAAATATATTAGTCCATCTGGTAATGGAATCATTTCCTGTCATTTGGACATAATAATAATTAATTTACTAAACTAAAATAATAATTAAAACAATATTTTACAAAGAAATGTCATGGAGAAAAAATACTGGATGGTAAATTTGTTATGAAGGAATTAGATAGACATATCCTAGATAGAGTGTTGAGTTTCTATACAAAGAATTGTAAGTTAATTAAATGTTACAATTCTGAGTTGTTCTATCATCATTATTAATGAAATAAAATATTTATGGAAATTTTAAGTGATCATTAAAACTAGGATTTGAGAATGTGTTTTTTTAAGAATGTTTTCATAGATGTTTATGATATATCATAGGGGGTATCATAAAAGTTGAAATGAGAATAAAAATTCAAATTAGTTCCCCTACTTATACATTATATTATGAAGGATTTATACCTATATATAAGGATATAGGTTCGTAATGAGTTTTTTTCTATTTTTATCATATAGTAATTGTTTTATTTTTTTAGTATCAGCATAGATCTAATGAATCTCTTGGTTGAGTAAAATGTAACAAATAGAGCTACAAGATGGAGTTACATAAAAAAGAACTAGATATAGGGTCAATTATTTATGGAACCTTAGATGGAGGCATACCAGATAGTGTTTGGGGCTCCCTAGATATAGTATAAAGGAATGAGAGTACTAGTTTCATAATTTATATACAATGTTTTGTTCTCATCCTTTATATTTTATATTAAATTATATATATTGGATAATATAATATTGAAATAATTTGAAGAACAATTACCTATTATGATACCAAAGTGAATTTATTTGATTTGGATCATTTTTATTAACATAATTATATAAGGTTCTTCCATGTACTAATGGATGTTGACATTTTAGTCGCACTATATCACACATTGGGGGAATAATTTGTAAAATCATGGGATCCCTTATATATTTTCATATCATTGAAAATGAATGTGTCTTAATTTTAACATTGATAAGATAAGTACATTAAAAAAATTAGGTCAAATTTAGTAGAAAATAAATTATATAAATTTTCCAATAAATCGCTACATTTATCTATTCTCTACCCATTCATTGGAATTTAATTTATTATACTTCTAAATATGACACATGTGATTATTAATAAGAAAAATTATTTATATTAATTTATGGGTCATTACAAGGATCGAAAACCCATATAAATGAGGCATCTGGTGTGTTTAGTTCTAGATAGGTTGGTGAAGGAGAGATTGGTACAATGAAATATTCATGAAATAATAAATTCAAAGGAAGGGATTAAATCAATGGGGATGAGGGTAGAAATTTTCAACCAGATAATAAAAAAAGGATTTTAATTGTTACAATCAATGGGGATAGTTAATAAAATATTTGGGATAAAAAATGTTAACTTTGGAGCTTAAAAATAATTCATGGAATGAAATATTAATAAGAAGTTATAATAAAAAATTGAAAATCACAAACGTTATTAGAGTTATGAATATCAACAATGAAAGTATCAAATTTTAGTGGCTAAAAATTAATTATAATCAATCCGCAAAATTTTTAATATTAATACACATAAAAAAACACGAATGGAAAACATAATCATTACTAAATCTATCTAATAGGAAGTGAAATAAGAAACAATGAAGATAAGATGGGATCCTCAAGAAATAAATGATTGTATGAACTAGAATTTCATAGATCATTCCTTGAAACTATGAATCACCATTTTTTCTCCCATAATGTTCAAGATATAGGGAAAATTGGGAATATAAAACTAGAGGGATAACAGTAAATTTATAAACCATTTTGTGATGTAAATCACATTGTGATATGGACAATCATGGTGAGGTGAGTCCAAATCAAAACATGTCTCTAAAAAATCACAAAAAATCCTCATAGGTCAACTCCCTTTGAAAAAAATATAAATTTCATTGAATATTAATGGAGTGAGGAAGGACATGGTTAAATTACTATCTCTACAATATAATATTTTAATTGTCAGAAAGCAATGTATGACCCAATTTTCTCTACTTCTGACCCAACCACCCAAAACAACCACCACAGTGTAAAAAAGCCACATGGTTCAATGATCGAAAGAGAATAGATCTATATTATTAATGAAAAATGGTCATACACCCCCCTATTCTTTTCAAATTTTATAATTATAAAATGGGTGAAGTGGAAAAGAGATTAATTTTTTGTAACAAGGTTCTTTTCTCAGTTACATAGACCCATCCCTTATAACATGAATATAATACACAAGAGTTATATTTAAATATGGAATCATATAAAATATTTAAAAAAATATATGATGTTATGAATAATGAATCCCATTTTTTTATTTTTTGAACCAAAAAAATGATATCTATAATTTATTTTATTCTTGAGGTTATATGCAGTGGCATAGAATTTTGAAGTAGATGTTAATTTTTTATTTGATTAATTTTTATTTTGGTTGATATCTAATGGTTTCTATATAAAAAATTTGTGAAACTAATGTTATAGGTTCTATATTAATAATTTTTAATGATAATATCAGTTATTAATTTATATAATTTCTTCTATAAAAGGGTTATATTTTTATGATTTTCATATTGACTATCAGTATTCACATATATTTCGTGATCATGGATGATGTTGATACTAGTGATATCCAGTTAGCATGGTTCAATGGTAATCTATCCACAAAGATCTCAGGATTGAGAAAATAGTTGATCTTACATGTCCCATAATAAATGTTTTGTGAGACTATATATTCATCTTCACTATAGCTCATCGAAAAAAGGAAGGTTTAATATCAATTCTAATTATCAATTGTGAATATAAATCATTTAACGTTATTATTATAATGTTATCTTTTTGGAGTTTTCCTAGAGATGTTGTACATAAATCAAAACCATATAAACCCAATGTGTTCTTTTCTTTGATTAATTTTCTTTTCTGAATGATTGTGAGCCCTTTTCTTTCTATGTATGAGGTTGTCAACTTGGTATTATAATTTATGGTGGTGTTTTTTTGACTTCAAAGTTTTGGAACATAATGTCTACGGGTTTATTTTAATAAAGGAGAGATTATATGTCAAAAACGGTGTTATTTCGGTGAAAAAATAATGGATATTAGTCAATTGGCGAATTTTTTTTTCTTAAATATCACTATTCTCGATATTGTATTCAACACCCACCATATAGTTTAAATGAATCACAACATATTTTTAAAATATCTCCATTTAAATATGATCATTTTAACCAGCCATTAAATTGTTAATAAAAACTAGGACTAAATATATTATATAATGTACATAATTTTCATACTAAATATAAATTTATTTATAAATTTTTATTATCTTTGTTCCCAATTTTATGGAAATTCTTTTAATTATAAAAAATTAATTTCCTTCCAAAAAAATGATTTTTTATAGCTTTCTCTGAGCATTTAATTTTTTTTAATTTTTTAATTTCTATGAAAGTTTTTATAAATTTAAATAAAATTTTAAATCATAACATAGATATTAAAGTAGGGTTATATTTTTCATATTTTTTTAATAATATTACATTCTCAATGAATATAAAAAAACAGTTTTTAGAAAATTTTAATTTTTTTTAAATTGTGTGATTTTAATATAAAGTCATTTTTAATATGATTTCAAATTAACCTAATAATCATATAGTCATATTAAATCTAATTCAGTAAATTTAATTCATATTTATATTTTATTTAATTATATGTCAATCTCGTTTCATAAATAACATTTATTTTGAATTTTTTTTAATGTGTATAATATTTATCTACTTTAAGAAATTAAAATTAGACCTAATTGAGAATGATTTAAATGAAATTTTTATGCTATATATCAATAAATATTAATTTATATTAATTTAATTATAATTTAATTTTATATTTTTATTATATGGTCAACTTATTCTAGAAAATTGCAATTCATCAAAAAAATTACCATGTATTTGGGTGTAATTTTAGACTTTGACAATTATTTATTTCTGATTTGAAAAATTGGTTTCTATATTTGGTTTCATTATAATTTATATTATTTAATTAGAAAAAAATAATTTTTGACCACATTAATAGTAAAAATAGTAAAAATTAATTACTTTGATTATAGTAAAAATGTGTTTAATGTGGTTAAACTAAAAAGATATGGTTTCAAAATGACCCCAAAGATGTATAATTGCTCGTTTATAGTCATATTTGGACCATATATCGTAAAATATATTAATCTAGGAATTATTGGTGGATTTTTTTTGAAGAGAAATGTGGTTTTAATTCTTTCTTTTCAAAAATTACAAATGTTCCATCTTCCCCACATATAAAAGGCCACCCCTCTCTTTGAAATTTGTAAACCTTTTTCCCTGCCACTTTGTTAACCGATATAATTCAATTTCCATCACTGTTTCTCAAGGATAGTTATATTTAATTATAAAATTTTTATGAATTATATTTTTATATTATTATAATTATATAATTTTATATCACATATACCTTCTCAATTTTGATTCCATAGAGAATATAATTACAATGCTCATGTGTACGGTGGACTATCCCCTCCTGAAGTTATGTTATTTGTTTTTCACAATTGATTTAAATGGAAGAAAAAAAGTATAAATTTTATGCTTATATTTAGTATTCATGAGAAAATAATAATTTTGGGAAAAATATATATGACATATTATCTTTCCTCACCACCCATTGAATAAATGATAACGTTGTTCGTGTGTACAGCGGGCTACCTCATTGTAATGAAATTTGATTTGTTTTTATTACCTCATCACATAATTGATATATATTAGTATATTTAAATAAATTTTTTTTTCATTATTTACTGATAATATTGGAGATATAATGTTACTCTCTCTTTCTTTCCACTATGATCATTGAAAAATGGAAATGCTCTCATGTGTGTGCATTGCCTACCATCTCCTTGGTTGTATTGTAGTTAATTATTCATAACCATGTTTGATGATTTTTCAAAAAGAGAAAATTATTTATAATAATTAATCAATGTCATTGTTAAAATTATGGACATGTGTAAAAAATAATACATTTTACCCTTAGACATCTTGGAAAATTTACTTTTGACATTTCAGTTTGTTATCATTAAAATATCAGATAAAAAATTAATTCATTAGGTATTTAAATATGACACTGAATAAAATAATATCAATAAAATAATAAACATTAAAAGGGTTTGTACCCAATTAAATTTTCAAGAAATTTTTTATTTATGATGATAAGAGATTCACTTGATCATTCGGACAAGGGGTAAGGGTTTCATCTCAAAACAACATTTTATGAGAAAAATCTTCTTTTATGCACCTAGTTTATTTTATATTGAATATATAATTCTCAATAATATATTATATCATAACTCCTTCATACATCTAGGTATTTTAATTTAAAATTAACCTATATCATTAATGGGAGTTAAGATTCAATATTCTCAAATGAAATATGGTTTTATGCCAAAATCTCATTTAGAATTTTTTTATCATGCCTGAATTTCGGTTTGAAGAAAGTATTTCATAATTTTTTTAAAATCCCCTTTAATATTATTTTATCATTTTATTTATCAAATTAAAATGTAATATTTCCATTTCCTTCACATTGCTACTAAAAAATATTGTGTATTTATTAAGGAAAATATAATTCATTTCTCTCTTCATGAGAAGTATATTCCCTTCCAAGTCATTTTTTTAAAAAATTTATATATATATTAATTACTAATATCCTATAATTGTTATTGAATTTTATAAAATGATTTTATATTAAAATAAATTTGAAAATAATATTCTTTTCATTTTCCCCAACATACATTATTGTCATTTCCTACAAATATGGGAAAACAACCCATTTTTTTACTAAATTATCATACATGAAATTACCCACCATCATGACCAAAAACATAATTTAAAATTACATTCAATTTTTCAGTGGTAATTTTTAAATTAAAATATTTTAGTAATAATTTTTGAAATAATATTTTTTTCAAAAGTGATTTTCAATGTGAATTTTTTTTCTTCAATGCCATTTTCATTATTAAGAAAAATTATTTCAATTTATCAATTATAATACAAATTAATGTTATGGAATGACACTAAATTATATATATAATTTTCTCACATATACTCCAAGCTTACCCTCCCTTCTATTGTTGGGGTTATACATCCCTTATAACCATTTATAAAATTCCATCATTACATAATTTCAATTTATAATTCTATCATTAACGATTATTGAAACCATTTTATTTACATAGGAAATTCTACTATGTTACATTATCATTGACTACAATTATATAGAAAACCTTTTTGATGAACATTTTATAATAGGTTTGTCATCGTAGTTCCCCAATAAATTTCATAAGTCGTTAATTTCATGAATTAGTAGGTATGGGATTTTGAGGCAATCCAAATATATTATAGAACTTCTTCCATCATGTAATATTGTCTAAGAATTTATCCTCAACACATTTCAATTTAATTTTTTTGTGTTGTTTCTACATTTACTATTTTATAATGATCTTATCGTACAATGATCAATATTTTTTTATTCCATTTGATTACTCAAGTACCTTTTATTTTATTATATCATGTCATATATTTCATAATCACATTATGTTCCCTATTAATGTTTATCCCCTTAGAGGAACTTATTTCAAACCCTTACATTATATGAATTTTCAAGGTTATTAGTTTTTAGATATTAGGGGTAAAATGATTATAGGAGCTCACTATGGAAAATAAAAAATTTGGTATTTCTTGTTTTTGTTTCCAATATTTTATTGGTATCATATTCTTAAAAAGTCATTGGGACTCAATATCCTTGGTTTTTAATAAATAGATTCTTATGTTGAAAATTATGTAATTATATGAGTAAAATTCATGGGTTGTTATATATTTTATCAAGGAAAAGATTTATATAATATTTTGAAACTAATATGAGAAAGAAATCAGAGACAAATATGGATAAGTCTATAGATAATATTGTGTATAGAAAAATATCCAGGATTTTGGTGAATTTTATAGTGAGTTGATTCCATGTAATTTTATATATTTAATGATACTTAAACTAGATGTGGATCTAGTACAGTTGTACCTAAAGGTAATAACCGTAAATTAAGAGAAATATTTAGGACTTTAACATCACCAAATTAACAAAAATAGGCCTTTCATTACACCTGGTTTGACGATCATAGTGGATATATTTTAGAAATGCAAGGACTCTTTTCATGCCATAATAAAATAATTGAACTAGGGACAATCATGGATCCCATACATCAAACCTATATATTATAAATCTAATATGTCTGTTGTTGATCATAAGTTTAGTGGCATAAATTACCCTTTTTGTATTTAGTTAGGAAAATATATTATGATTTAGATTCTTTTGGGATACATATATTGTAATATAACACGCATGTTTAGTATTTTTTTGTAAATCAATTGTTTATCTGAGAAATAATTGCAATATATTTTTTGAAAATAATATTTTATGTATTGGTAACATTTATGGTTTTTCCTCCCATTGATGTCTAGGTAAAAATATTTAATTAATATTTTTTGATATTGTGAAAAAATATGCTGTATAGAAATCATTAGTTATTACAAATTGATTTAATGATCATTTTTATTTTGAGGTTGTTATTCATATTTTTTGTAAATTATTTAGAATGTTGAAATTTATATAACGATTTTGTTTAATTTAATGGTTTATTTGTGAAGAATGTTATTAATTTTTTGGATATGTTGCTTAAAGGGTGTGAGATAAACTATGAGGTTAAAACCATTTTTCACGTTGAGGTTATTGAAGTTATTTAGGCTAAAAGTTTATATATATAAATAATGATCTATGTTAAACCTTGGGTTTTATTGATGAATTTTCGAAATCAAAATATAAATATTTATTTTAGTTATTATGTTACCTTTTTGTGACCCTTTTCGGTTTTTCATAATGTCTAAATAATTGAGTAATATATTGAATTATATATATGGAGTCCTTCGATCCAATATCAGTAATTTGTTGTGTTTCAGACCTAAAAAAGTCTTCTATAATTCTCATCATTTAGAGAAATAGAGGATATTTTTGTGAAAATTGATTAATGGATGAAATTATACTCCTCAAGTTTTTATATTTCGTTATGTTCTACCTACATTTAGTAAAATGATAATCATTAAATAATAATAATTTTAATAATGAGATTATAATTTAAAAAATTAATCAATGGATTTTATGAAAAATCAAATTTTTTATAACCATGGAGATAGCATGACTTAATCACTCATTTGTAACATTTCCATTTTCCAATGATCATTATAGTAAGAGAGAACGTATTATTTTATCATTCCAAAATCAAAATTATATCCTTAATAGTGTATTATTTATTTAGATACACTTATATATATCATAAATGTGACTTCGTGATGAAAATGAAATCACATCACTTCGTGGAGGTTTTAGTCCACATGTACACACGAGTGACATTATCATTTTTAAATAAATTTAATCATAATAAATTAAATTATAAATTATATTTTAATAAATAAAATTTTTAGTTAATATCATATATATATATATATAATCCATCATTATAACTAATAATACAATAAACAGATAGAAAATGAATTAAATCGGGTTTTGTGGTGGTAGTTCACTGTACACACAGGCAATGACTTTATTTCCCATTTTATAGAATAGAATATAGATGTAGTAGATTCCTAAAATATAATAACATCACTATATTTTTTATATACATATTTTTTATATAACCTTGGTTAATGAATAATTTATGGATGTTGAAGAATAATTAAAACAAAATCGCTCTGTTACGAACAATATCGCTTCTTTAAAAAACCTCTTATTTTTAAATCCAGATTATCTTTTATGATATTTAAATTTTAAAAATGTACTATTGGATATGTATGGTGGTATGCGAAACATATTTTGGTAGTTCATCACTATAGAGAAAGCCTATTTCTATGTCAATAACATAGGAGAGTAGGTTCCCTTTTATAAGAGGGTATATGGTACTCTTTAAACTTCATAATGTTAAATAAAATAATTTCAATATTAAAATGGATCCAAATTAATAATATTATAATATAGGAAAAAAAATAAAATTACACTCAAATATATTAAATTTACAAGTTTATATTAGTTTTTTACTGTTATATATTTCTTTTATCCCACTTAAATCCTTTTAGACAATTGTTGTCGTAACGAAGATTCTAATCATTATAGATCAAAATAGTTAAAAATAATTACAATTAGGCAATAAAATCAATGGTTTATATTTTAATCTGTATCACAATAACTTTTTTAAATATAGTATTTTTTAACATTTTAAATAAATAAAATAAAATATTAATTTTTATAAATTATCTTATATGTTAATTTTCAGAAAATTCAATTAATTAGACTTTATTAACATTAATAAAATTATGTGATTAGAGTATAATCTTAAAAAAAGTCTCTAATAAGTTATTTTTATCTAAAAATTTCATTGAACACGAAAATTATTTCCAATTATATTTCAATTATTATTTCTGAAATCGGTTATTTTTATTTCTATTTGTTGAATAATTACTTTGATAACATTGTCTAGGATTTTAATTTTATTATTTTATCACTAGAAATAAATAAATTATTTCCATTATAAAAAAATTAGTTATATTTCATGACATATTTATAACTGAACAAACCCTCTATTTTTCTCTACCAAATATTTATATATAAAAAAAGAATAATATTTTTTATATTCCAACATATAAAACAATATAATGCTAAAATTATTTTCTAAATGTCAAAAAATATCATATATTAAAGGATTGTTTGGTTATGGGTTAAATATACACATATTGAAAAACATTATACTTATTACGACCATTGTTTTAATAATTATTATGTTAATTTTACCCTTAATTATCTCACTTTACATTTACCATAGTTAAAAATATTCATTAGGGTTTCTATTAATAATGAAAAAAACAAACGGGGAACACTTTCCCAAATTTTGACCGAATTATTTTTAATATGGAATATTGTTTTTTATTCAAAATTAATAAGTTATAGAATTTAATTTTAAATAAAATCATAAATTAGATAGGGAAAGTATTATTTTCACATATAATAATATGATGTATAACTTTTTATTTGAAAAAATTTACATATAAAATACATTACCGAAACCAAAATAATAATATTTTTATTCAATATGAACTATTAGAAATATAAAAAAATATCAATTTTTTTCTACGTACATAAAAATGAATACAATTTTCAACAGTAATTATTAGTTTTAAATATTCCTTGAAAAGTCAATCATTTCATAAAACTCAAAAATTTCAATATAAGATAAATTCAAAATGATAAATTTGATAATGAACTTAATTTTCGAAAAATCAAATTTTACAATTTTAAAATTAATATTTTCAAAAAATCCTATTAATGAAATAGTTGAATAGAACCATTTCCATTTCCATTTAAAAATAACATTACATTTTTTAATGAGTATTAGTATATAATTCATGGATAATAAAAAATATAAAAAAGATTTATTATATCATTTTGTGTGTTTCTAAATTTATCCCCCCTTTTAAAAATTGTTTACTCACAATTTTATTCATCACATAAGCAACTACGAATATTTTCATCACATTACATTTTTTACATTCCAATGTTTCTTCTTCAAAAAATTTTTTAGATAATCATAACTTTATAAATTATTTTATTTGACAACACTTACTCTCTATAGTTAATAATTATAACTGGATATGCCTCATAAGAAATGTTATATTCGAAATGAACTATTTCATTCATCAAATCATGATATTAATCTGGCCTGTATTTTATAAACATTGAAACATGAAATAAATTATGTTTCGGGGGTAAACTAGGAGGCAAGGACACCCTGTAGAAAACTGATCTAACATTATATAGGATTTTATATGGTCGAATGAACCATTGATTTAGTTACCATTTAAAAAATCATAACACGTTTCCAGGGAGGAACATTTGGAAAAACATGATCACCTACTTGAAAAGAAAAACATTTCATTATTTATCCACATAAAACTTAAATATTCTCAAATCCATCCTAAACAGTTTTTAAATCATCTTAATCTAATCAATAATTTAATCTACCATGTAAATCCCCAATAAATTTCATTCAGAAAATTCATCCTAAAAAAACTAGAATCGGGTACCACATTCCATATAATTATTCAAAATGTACCATTTCTATAATATAATGAATAATGGTATGATATAAAAATATCCAAATGAAATATTTTTATCTCAAAATTCCAATTAATCCTTTTAATAACTATGAAACATTTATTCTATGTTTTTAATATTTTATTAGGAATTTCCATAAAAAAAAGATGAAATATTATATTGATATTTAATTTACTTCCATATGACTTCTAAATCCATTTACAAAGATTTATATTTAACCTTGGTTCAGGTTCGGATTCAAAGGAGATTATTAATAAATTTTATATGATCATATCCTTTATAAATTGTTATTAAATATAATCTAATGATATGGTATCTTGAATTGGAAGAAAATATAATGATTTAGTTAATCAGTCTGTAATAACCCAGATCGTATTATTTCTTAAGGATGTATTAGTAAATACCACTAAGAAATACATGGATATATTTTTCTCATTTTCAATCCATCATTATAATAGAGTAAGTCATCACCTTTAAAATAAAATTACTTATAATTTGACTTATTTTGAAGTCTAAAATGTCCTGGTAAATTTAATAATATGTCTCTAAATTCTATCTAACCCGCAATACTCTCTATTTTCAAAGTTCACCATAGTTCTACTAGAGTTAATGGAAAATGAGGAACTATGAGCATCAATCGAAAATTCTATTTTCAGTTGGGAATAATAAGACACACATAATAATTTTCAAAAACTGATAACAAATATTTGAGGAAGCTTATACCTTAAATGAATACCTTTTATAACATATTCAACCATTTCATGTAAACCATGATCCTCCTCTGAGAATTAATAATTTCTTATGATGGAGAAAATTGTAATAAAAATGGTCAAAATATAGGGAATTCAAGGATACATATTTTTTCTGGTTTGGGGTTTGGGTATGGGGCATAGGTCTGGGGATCGTGTCCCAAGACCTTCTTTGTAGCATATGTGTGAATAGAAATAAAATATTAAAAAAGGATACATATTTCTATTTCAAAATACAATAAATCATTAACCTAATTCTCAATTTCTAAATGTATCATGGGGGTGAAGAATTTTTTTTCTTACTCAATGATTTTGCTGTTTTTTTTCATGATTGTGATAAATCATGCAATTATAATCCTTATTCAGTTTAAACCAACATCTTTTTGACATGTTCAACTCTTTTAGGGGAATATATTATTCAAACAATTTTGATCAATATATATTTCACATTCATTCTCCATAAAAATGATTCCTCCAAATTATTGATGTGAGAAATAATAATTGTTAATTCCAGATCACATGTTTGGAAATATAACACATGATGATTTAGTTGACATAAATCATATTAAATTACCTAATCATTATTCATTAGGACACAACCAATTCCCCTCAATGAATCATCATTGTAGATGCCAAATTCACAATTTATATTTGGTATAGAAAATCCAAGGAATTCACCAATCAACATTTCAGTTCCTGAAAACAATAATCAAATTCTTTCATCCATATGAATTTAACTCCTTTTCATGATAAGATAGTTAGTGTATAGAAAACAAAATACTTTTTTAAAAATAATATTTTTATTAACGCATTAATATAAGATGAAAATGAAAATATGTGACATTTTTTGTTTTTTATATTTCAATAACAACATTTGTTTTTTTAGTTTTAATAGTTATATTAACTTTAGAAAGAATATTCCTGAGAAAAGCTATTTTTCTCACCCAAAATCTACACTAAAGATATTTTTCATATAGTTTATGATCTTTTTGGTTTAAAATTAAATTCACTAGTGTCATCCATGATCCACATGATATTAAGAATAATATAATATATAATTAAATTAAAAGAAATAAACTTATCTAGATAGTAATGCAAAAAAATTAATAAATCCATATATACACCAGGTTAATTATACACCCCAAAGTGAATAACTATAAAATAATTACTCAGATATCTAAACTGAAACTCTATCTTCAAGATAAATTATTCTTCCTCCTTCAACTAATTGTTCCCTAACGTATGGTCTGTCTTTATAAAATATTATACTCACTAGATCTGATCAAACAAATAATCAATATGAGGAAAATTATACCATTTTAAAGAAGTGATTTTATTTTATTCTCTATAATGAATAAGAAGACTCATTGAACCATCATTATTTGTAAAAAAATAGGACCACCCATGGTGATGTTATTGAATAATGAAACCTTTATCTTGAAACATATGATACTATGATCTCAGTTTCTAATATTTTTAGGAACCCTATATAAGGGGGTTTTGAAATAATAATAGTATAGTTTATTATGTATATATTAAAATCAAAAATTTGATATGGAATAACACTAGGAATTTCCTTCTAAGAAACATCCTCATATTCATTCACTACTAGAAAAATAATTATTTGGAATTGGCCTTTCTATTCTACAATATGAGCATGTTTACATTCAGTTCCATCTCAAATAATTTTCTCTGTATCTTGGTAGGTTATAAAAGGTATTAAGTTAGTTAACATATCATGCATATATTTTTAATATATCATAGAATGATTAATTGAATGTAAATACATAACCAAAAGAATATCAAACCATACTATGGGATGTTATAAAATACTTTCACATTTCATAGAAATGAATTACTATGAAGATCTAGAGTGAAACATAGTATTATAATAATTCTAATAAAAATTTGACATACATTTAGAAAAATTTTTAAATTGAACAATGTCAACTATAATAATTGGAAATTGGTTTTTTCCAAAATTTATTTATTCAATATGGATAATTCCCACAAAATTTATGTAACATCAGACACACTTTAGCATAATGATCATTATCATAATAACTAAAACATCTCTTTATTTGTTAGATATATATTTTCTCAATCATGGATTGTAATTAACTCTTTTCTCTATATTCACAACCATTATAATTAATATTAAAACCCAAGGAACACATTACAAATACTTTTAAACATTCATTGAAATAATATTTACCGAACCATAATCATGTTAGGGGTTTCCACAAAACCACATAGTTGGATAGTTCTCCACTACATTCAAACCTTATCAGTTCTTACACATTTCATCTCAGGAAAGATAAGTGATTTCAGACTCCTTCTCACCCTTATCAACACATCCAAAAAAAATTATTATGACATTTAAATTATCATATGCCAAAAGACCTTAATAATATTGGTTTCAATACATGTATAATCTATTAATTTTACTATCATAGTCCAGAATAAAAACTAGTACATACCTCAGTATACTTGTAGAATTTACTTAAAATATGGCTACTAATTATTTATATTTTATCCATGTTTAAATGAATTTTTTCTCCATCCTATGTTGAAAAACCTTTTGAGAATATTTATTACAGAATTGATGCTTAAATATGACCCATTCTTGATAATTCAATTTAAATTTCTCTATTGTATTCGTCAACAAACTACATCAATATACATCACCACAAAAAGGTTAAATGTAATGTATTACATGTTAGTGTTCCAAATAGCCAATTATATATAATATAATTTCCAAATTATTGATCCATCTTTCATTTTATACTATATTTTAACTTCCACCAAAATATAGAAGCTTCTATTTGGTGAAATTATCAACTATGGACATCTTCCAATAAAGTAAATCATATTTCTCTCTTATATATATTCCACAACCCCCTATATTCAGTGTCAAATCGGCTATTACTAAAAAAAATCTATATTCCAATTCTAATATTCAAGGATGGTGATTGAAAAGAATATTTTCTAATTAGTACAATATTACATTACTTTCATATTTTATTCTCTCAAAAACCATTTTGAATATATATAGTTTAGATAATGAAACATGATAATCCAAAAAATATAAATCATGATGAATTTGAATTAGATTTTATTATCGGAGAATGGTTATATTATAATTACCTCTAAAATTTTCCAAAACATATCTATGATACCTAAAAAACTTTCTATACCTTCATTATTAGATGATCCTAATTTTTTGGAAGAGAATTTAATTTCATACATTCTCTAGGGTATTTTTATTTTATTGTTTAATAAAATTAGTTCTTAAATCATATATAAAAAACCCATACATTACGAGTGGAAAATTTAACTCAGTATATATTTTTTTAAAATATAAAACATTTACATGAAAAAAGGTTTCATTTCATGAAAAATCATCATTAAATTGAAATTACCTTACTCATAGATATTAAAATTACATGAAACCCATTAAAACATTTTTAAACATGTTGGATGAGAAAAATAAATCACAATAAGGAACATAAATAAATAAATATGTAAATTTTGTTACAAACATTAAAATATATAAAATACTTACCATTACCATCATATTATTTAATAATATTAAATTAATATTTTCTATAATAAAAACACAAACTTTTTTCATAATGAAAACATTAAAACTTATAACAAGAAAAAACAAATTGTTTTATTAAATTTGAGGCATTATATTAATAACATGATTTCATCCCATGTTAAAATACCTATAGCCCATTAAAATCCATAAGATAATCCATAAAATTTTACTCCCTCTATGTTACCATTAATGACAATGAACCTTTCCCAATTCATTGTACAGCTATAATGGGCTCATGTTTCATACAAGCTATATTTGACTCACTATTATTCATGATCTATAATTTGTATAAACCCACTATATAATTTGTATCAAACTCACATATTCCTCATAAATAATTATTATGTTATATATCATGATAAATCACTTTATTTTTACACTTCTTCATTATTAAACCATGTAAAAATCATTTAAATACATTCAAAATAAATTTTAAATATATAAATACACCTTCCTTTTAAAAATAAATTTTCAAATATAAATTATGAAAAATAATTGGTTATAGGTTTTTTAATTGATTAAATAAAGGAAATAATCTATGTGAATATAAAAAATTATTTTTATAGTAGGGGGAAAATTTATTGTCCCAATATACATTAAATTGAAACTTTCCTTTTTTCAATTTTGTAATGAGATTATAAAATTTCATAGAAATTTCAGATTTGAAAAACATTTAGAGAAGCTAAAAGAAAATATAAAATATCCTTTATAATAAATTTATATTCCTATAATTACATTAATAAGATATTTTTAAAAGTAATCACATGGATTAATCAGATTTTTAATTGAAATATTAAATGAATATTTTTTAAAGGATGTATATTAAATTTAGCCTAAGTCATCACATGCATTTTATATCATCATAAATAACATAATTATGTTAAATATTAAAATTAATAAGAAATGTTTAAATATTTATTATTCATTTTTATTTCAATTTTTATCATTTTATAGGAAATAACAAAATCAATATAGTGTATGTCAGCCGTTTTGATGATATTTGACTCATATGTACGAAATTACTTTGGTATGATTATTATAGTCAAATAATATGTTACCCAATAACCATTAGAATAATACTAATAACATAATTATCATTTATGTACATTAATTTTATCATTAAATCCAACGATTAAATATCTGTATGAAATCAAAACTACTTTACAATCATGAAGGTGGGATATTGTAGGTTTGCTTGAGTAAGATTTCCATTTTTCAATAATCATTATGGAAAAAAGGTAAGTATTATTATATCATTAAGAAATGATAATTACTTTATAAATTTCATAATAACTCTATAATTATACTTATATGTATCATCCATGTGTTGTGGGGATGAAATATGAATCACATCTCTTAATAGACGTGGTAGTCCACACGAACACACAAAAAATGCTATCATTTTTCAATTAATGGAAAGATAAGATACTATATGATGTATTATATTTTATAAATGTGAAATGTTTCGTGAATATAATTTATATATATATATACATTAAATCCATCATTATAACCATTAATAAAAGTATATGATTGAAAATGATTTACACTAGCTTTTGAGGAGGTAATCCACCATACACTTGCACAATGGGTTTGTTTCCAAATTTCTTATTTTTTATGGGCCACCTACAAAAAATTAAATCCATTATTATTTATAAAAATATATCTGAGTCATAATTTAATTCAAAAATAAATTAACAAAACCCGGTGGAAAACTGTTTTTCCAAAAAAATTATTTTTTTAAAATAATATGTTTATATAAAAAATTAAAGCATTATAATAATTAAAAACCCATAAATAGATTATCTTAAATTAAAATTAATCAGTTAAGTCTTAAAACAAATACAAAATATATTTTATGTTTTATATACTATAAAATAAAATGCAATTTTTAATCAATAACACTATTTTTCGTAATTCGATGAAAAATAAATCATTTCAAAAAAATCTCAAATGATTATAATAATATAATTTGTACATGATAAAATAAAAAATAAAATTTATTTTCTTTTAAATTGATATTCTATAATTCTAAAATTACACATTTAAATTAAACCATATAAATAATAATTTCTATATAAATGTTCCCTTTTTGAATTAAAATATACTTAATATAACTATCTAATCCATGAATATTTATATATATGAAAATGATTTATTAAATCATAAACTAGTATTTTTACATTAAATATAAATAAAAATAACTTCCCATAAATTTTAATAATTAAACTACATTATATAAACATAACATCCCCCTTGGACTATATAACCATGCTACATTTACTATATCCTCCAAAGTATAAATAAAATTACACTAAAAAATAACTATCAAAATATATCTTTGTCCATATTTCCCCACATCCCTATTTCTATTCTACATTAAAAAATACTCCTCAAATTTTTTTAAGCTTAGTCCAAGGGAAGAGGAAAAAGAGAAATGTATTGATTCATCATTATCATCCTTCAACTTCAATTATAGATACAATTATTCTAAAATATGTTTAAATTACTATTTGAGTCAATTCATATAGAATATTTTCCTAAATTTATTAATATTATGAATAAGCTATTTAATATTAACTACTATTATATCCTAATCCTATGTCTACATTATTTCAAAGTAAAAGGTATCCTAATAAAACATCTTTATTTATTAATTGTTATTAATTTTGTTAAAATATATCAATAACTAATTAATATTATTTCCATAATACATATTTTATTTTAGTAAAATAAATTTTAAATGAAATATTAAGAAAAAGAAAACATTACCTCTCAAAAAAAGTATTAGAATAGATCTTTTCCTTGTAAAAAAATATTTCATTATTATTTTCATTCATTTATTTTTATAAGAATATTTTTTTATTAAATCAATCAAGATTAAATATTATATACCACCAATATTTCAATTTAATTTTATAATCATTAATTTATTATCATATTAATGAGATATTATTAAAACCCTCTTACTAAACCAATATCTTTAATGACTATTATGTCAAAATTGCTTGTTTTTTTAAAAAAATGTCCTTTAATTTAAATATTTCTTTTTATCTATTTAATAAAATTGTAAAAACCAAAATAGGCAATGGAAATTTATCATTATTATAATATTAATTTTTTTATAATAATCCAGTATTTTTATTTTTTCTATTCTTTAATCTGTTTTGTAAAAAAACACTCACTCTAGTTGTTTTACACTAACAATGTGAGTGGTGATATATTGTAACAATATCTATTTCATAGAAATAATTTCATTTTTTATTTAACGAATATAATAAAATATAACGAATTAATTTTTCATATTAATGAATAAAAAATACTTGTTTTATCATTGATTTTAAATTTAATAATGAATTTTTATTTTTAAACTAACAAAAAAAACTTATCATGGATTATTCATTGAATGGTGAATATTTCCATACTATTGAGCTCCAAAACATTGAATTATTCTAACATATATATATTTAATATTTTGGTTATGGTTCCACATTACAATGAAAAATAATATATACAATCATACCCCCTAGTTTTTGCGAATATGTGCTGGGAACCTCAAAACAACTATAAAAATTGAAACTAACATAAAAATGAATAAAATAATTAATAAATAAATTTAAAGGGGAAATTAATAAAACAATTAATTATTATTGGTTCTAAAAATCACATTAATTTGTTTTATTTTATTATATATTATATTAATGTGTGTTTCTCAAATCAATAATGAAATGTTAGGGTTTAATATATCAATTTTTCAATCATTGAGATATGTTTTATATTTTTCACCTACTATATTTTATAATGCCCCAAAACATCCATATTGAATTATTAAATCATTATTATCCATTTATTCATGGAATTTCAGGATCAATTAATATTTTTATTCTTAAATTTTTTTGATAAAAAATTTTCTAAATCTGTCTGTGTTTTAATCCCCTTATATAACATTTTATAATCCTTACTTACCCTCATATTTAAAGAGAGAATATTTATATTATTAATTTTATTATAAATTTCATTTTATCAATTTTAGATCACCTATACCTCTACTTATATTATATTAAAAATAAATTATATTTATAAAATATTATCATGGTAAAAAAGAATCTAAAAAATAAGTTAAACTAATATATTTGAGTTTTCATAAAAATTATATCCATGTCTAGATATTGGAATCAGTATATGGATGGGACATATACACACCTCAGCTATAATGTCTTAGATTTTCCATCTATTATTTTGTGTATTATATAAAATTATTACTAGACCAGTATTTGCGACGATGTGTGATTCTGAGTCCGAGATTTCCCCTAATAAATTTTTGAAATAAATAAAAATTTTAAACAATGTGTGCGAGTTGTTTTCCTGAAAAAGTAAAATAACATTCAAATTGTTGCCCAAGTTATAAATCTGAGGGCACTGTTTCTTTCAATGTAGCTACTTTACCTTAAGTGAGGCCTATCATCGACTGACTTGGTTGACTACAAATGTTTTTTTTTACATTTTAAAGGAAATAAAATAAATTAATAATTGATTTTATTTTAGATTTTATCTTAAATACAGTAACCATATCCACCCCTATTAATACTTTCTTATGGAATGTTTGTCGGGTTAGACACATAACCCTGCGAATTGAGGATTTCTGGTATAGATTTGGAGGAGAACCCATTAGAATATGTTGATGGCACGATCGATCGACACATCTCGGATTCGACAAACCACGCCAATAAATGTGATGTGGAAATAGTTCTTCAACTGAACCAAGGTTAGGGTTTGGTTGGATTGATTTCATTCCTGGTTCACTAATTAAACAAATAATGTTGATCAACCCATGAACATGTTGATACATGGGTGGTGTGTTCTTGTGGGAGGGTGTTATTTTTTATTCTTATGGGGTTTTGATATTCGAATTGATTTTCAATAATTGTTTATTTTTTTATTCGTATAGTTTAATCCATCTAATCGGAGCGGATGAATGTTGTGATGAATGACAATGGAGTTTCATTCCTCGATTTGGATTATTGAATTTCTTCCTCCTCTACCCCATGTTTTCTTAATTACTCATATGGTGACATACAAGGGATCATTGTGAAACCATTTCATAAATCAATGATCCTAAATCGAAGATTGAACATCCTGACCACCTAGCGGAGGGGCGATGATGATGGCAGATGACTAATAAGCTCAGATCGAGGAGGATAATTCTTCAATCATTCTTCATATGGGTGGATTGAAATGTATTTTAGTGGTTGATCAGATGCCTAAAATAAATAGAGATAGATTCAGGATGTCAGGATGACCTCAATCATGGAGTTTCAAATCGATAACATAATCCGATCGATGAATGGGAAAATCCTTGAGCCATTGAATGAAGAACCTGTTATTCTGAAAAAAACATGAAAAACAGAAAATTTTATTTCCTGAACACGATGTGTGGTGTCATAATGGTGGTGTTTGGTTCTTTCACGCTACACATAGTGTAAGAAAGGTAATGCTTTCAGGATAAAACAAGGTGTTGGCCCCACCTAGTAGTGGCCGGAGTTCCGGGCGGATGAAGCATTGACAAGGCTTGTGACCACTATTATATGGAGTGTGAATCATTACATGGGGATCTTCATATATCTAGGATGATACATAGGTACAGGGTGTAATACAAGCCAGTTACTTTACCACACAACCATAAGATGGCTGACTACACAGGTCACCCCGTGTACTGATTACATGGGTTGGCATACACAAGTTGAGTCCATGTACGGGTACATGGCCATTGTATAGGGAACAAAACTTGGATACCTTAACATGGTTTGTGATCTTTACTTCACACCATGTATATGAATTTTAAAATAGCATGTTCTATATACTTAGGTCATAGTACACGAGTAGTACCTAAAGTAAAGGGACACGACATGTGACCACTCCTATAGTCCTTGTACTCATTTCTACATAGAGTTATTCTCTTTTCCACCATTCATTGGATATGTTTCATTTGGTTTAGTGTCCTTTTACCATTACCCTAAAGGTTAGGTATCATTTCCATTCATAGGAGTATTATCCCTTGAACTGTAAATTCCGAGATAGAGTCAGGTATCACTCCGAGAGTCCCATAGTGAGATCCCCAATTCATCTGAGACCGTAAGTAGATTCATATTTCAACATGACTAATTTTACATTGATCCAATCCTCTATATTGCAAGTGAATCTGGTTTAGACGTGGTCTTCCAAGGACCTAGTAGCGATCCTCATATATGGATCATGATCTTTTCTAAATTAAGAGTGTGTTCTCGTGGAATTTTTGTATCTATTATCTCTTCAGATTGATTAGTTTATCTATCCCTATAATTAATTTTCCTATAGAACTGTGCTTCTCACAAGGACATCATCAGATCTATCAGACTCATGGAGTGATTTCTCCAAGATGAGTGCTTTGTGGAATCATCAAACTGAATCTCTATCGAGGGTGTGTGCTCGTTGTGGAATATGAGTCTGGGTTTCTTGTATAACCGGATGTGTTTCTCTTACTATATGTTAAGTAAACATATATTGTGTATAGATGATTTTACATTTACATTGTGTGTTGATTTGTGGTTTTCGGGGTCCTCTACTAAGTATTTTTATACTCACCCATGAACAGTCCTTGCCCACACGTTTCATTTCATGTGAATATGAGCGACCATTTGATGGAGTCAAGGGAATATCAGGATGAAACCAAGCCTTCTATGTTCTTTACAGGCTGAGGTGTACCTATGACTGTGAGCAGTAGTCTCAGTACCTAATTTTTATTACAAGTTGGACTTTGTAGTTTTCAGAATCTTGATTTTGGTGGTCTTCTATTTTGGTCTAGTTTAACTTGTTCACATTATATTCCATTTTACTATATGGGTTGGGTTTGGTTGTATGTATTCATTTTTATTCCATAGTTGTTTTTTACTTTTTATCATTTTTGGCCTTGGAGATGTGTTTGTGTGTACAGGTACTTAGGAATGACCTCCCCTGATATTGACAGTCCTACTCAGTGCTAGTCACCATCCCATGGCCTATTTGAGGTGGGATTTGGAAGACACAGTGTGAACCCCACTGGGATGGGTCGTTATAGAGTGTTATCTGAGGTGGTTGGTTCTACCGTAGGACCAAGATTCTTTGATATTGGTTTGGGGAAAAAATGTTAAGTGTTTCGATTTTGAATTTCAGGCCAGGGACTCTAGTTTTGGTCTAGGAAACCGATGTATCCATACACTAGGACTCTAATAACCTTCATTTTTACTGAGTACATGAAAACTATAGTTGTAGAGAAATAAAATAATAGTACATTAAACAGATAAAATTTAGTTGTTTTTTTCAGGTCCTTTAATGTCAACTATCCAAACGTACTTTTTGAATGTGGTATATCTTTTGTGATTTCATGATGCCTTTGCAAAACATACTCTCTAGGATTTAGTATCTCAATATTTAGGATGAACCACTCAGTGAAAAGGCTTTGATACATTTACCAGTTACCGAGGAGTAACCTCTAGGTGGTGAACCTTCTATACCACCTCTAATAGAGAATCTCATAGTACATGAATTAATGATAGATGAGGGGCCCATTATGAGCATGTTCCTTGAGATTCAAAGACAAGAACCTCTTAGGATCCGAGGTGAGCCCAGCCCTCAAGAAGCTAAGGACTGGATTTAGGTGGTTACTAGGGTTTTATATCTAGTAAGGACTCTAGCAAAATAGATGGTGATCCTAGGAGTGAGCCATCTTTAAGGTTCAATGGGACGGTGGTGGAGTTTTACCATATAGACTCATAAAGAGGATAATCTTTCATGTATGGAGTTTGAGTGACAATTTAGGGAATAATTTTCCCTAGTTTAGCTGAGTGAAGTTCATTTCCAAGATCTTATTCAGATCTATTTGGGTAATTTGTTGGTGGATGACAATTCATTAAGGTTCAACAACCTCGTTAAGTACTTAATGGATATGTTCATGGATCAATACTTTAGATATCATACCTCTGAACAAGGTCTACCAGGGCCATACAATTTAGTTTCATTCCTCTAAGAATTTCAACTTATACTAGAGTGCTCGACTGGTCTGTCGTGATCGAGATCTTCTTAGCGGAGCAAAGATAGCAAGTGGTAGTCTGCAGTAGGCAGACGGGTGTGGAGACCTCAACACTAGGGACCCGATTTTAGGAACAACGTTCAGAACGTGGGAGACGTAACTAGAGGAAAAATGATAGGGGATCAATAGTCGTGGTCTCTCAAGATGGATCCCGTTAGACTAGGGAGATGTGATTCTACTCATACGATGGTAGAGGACATCTAACAATAGATTTTCCAATCTATAGAGCAGCTAATAGGGTGGTGGTGGATGTACCAATGATGTAGAGGCAGAGAGTGGAGTAGAAATTCCCTCTAGGAAGCTTACATGGTAGATGAGCAGGGAGAGATACAAGTGGTGGTAGATTCTTTGATATACTCCAACCACCACCCCCATGAGGTCCACACCAAGCGGAGGGAGCTAGTGGATTGGGGTGGGGACAGCTACATGCAGCCAAGGTGTACAACCCAGGGACACCATGGATAATATGAGGTATTCCCTATTTATTTTTTTATCATAGCTTATATACTTATATACACTGGTTCTAGTCATTATTTCCTTACCTCATGTCTTTTGAAAAACATTGAGATTTTGGTATAGCCAAAAATTTGTCCATTATGAATGGAGATACTGCAGGAGGAGACTGGATGATCACACATCATTGTAGATAATGTGATCCTTTTTTGGAGGCTAGAGTTTTAATTGGAGCCTCATTGTGGCAACGTAGAGGCCTTACGACATCATTCATAGTATGTAATGGCTATCTTTGATCCATGCCCATAATGACTTATTTATGATAAGAGTGTGGTGTATCCATTGTAATGGGATGTTGTTTTCCTTTTTGATGTAAAGGAGACCCAAGAAGCATAAGACTGTATCATTTATTGGAGGGTAAATCCGATCACATATTAGTTGGCTAGACATACCCCCCGAGAAGTAGATATTGTGAGCCTCCAGTTCCTTTTAGTAGTGGCAGAGTATGAGGAAATCGTTCGTGATGATGTTCTAGGACAACCTCCCCACCATGAGATCGACTTCTTAATGGACTTACACCATTGGAAAACACCAATATACTCACCAGCATATCGAATGTCTCCCATAGAGCTTCACAAGATGAGGTTGCGGTTGGAGGATTTGTACAGTAAGGGCCTCGTGAAACCTAGTGTTTCACCTTGGCCATCCCAAATTTTGTTTTCCAATAAGGAAGTCTAGACTTTAAGTCTATGTGTGGATTTCCAAATTCAGAACTAGGTGATAGCGAAGAAAAAGTATCCATTTCTGATGATCAATGACCTCTTCAATTATCTAATAGGGGAATGATGGTTTTCTAAGGTTTACCTTAGGTCGGGTTATCACCATTTTGGATTACATGAGGATGATATACTGAAGACAACTTTCAGATGACACTACGATTATTACAAGTTCTTGGTGATTCCCAATAGCATGACGAACACCCCTGTTGTGTTTATGGGACTAATGAACTGGATATTCCTGCCATACATAGACCGGTGTGTAGTGGTCTTCATCGATGACATTCTCTTGTACTCGACATCCGAGGAGGAGCACGCGAGACACATGCAGTTGGTCCTAAACATACTCTTAGAGTAGAATATTTATGAAATAATCTAAATTTACTAGTTCTAGATATAGTATGATCACTTTCTAGGACATGTTGTCTTAGAAAATAGTGTAGAAGGGAACCATCCAAGGTGGAGGTTGTGTTATCATGGGACCACCCTTGGGTGTGATAGATGTGTCAAGATTCCTTGGGATTGCAGGATACTACTAGAGATTTTTCCCTGATTTCTCTTACATATCAATACCAATGATAGCCTTAGACCAAAAGGGAAATCCTTTGATATGGATTGACAAGTGCCAATAGGGATTCTAGAAGTTGAGGTAGTGTTTGACGAGTGAACTTATCTGCATATTTCTAGAGGAGGGTGTCAGGTACGTAGTTTTCTATGATGCATCAGTTATCAGGGTTAGCAATGTTCTGATGCAACTATAGGAAGTGATTTCTTATGGTTTGTGTTATCCTAGGTCACAATGTAAAAATATGTATCCCAAAATCTCGAGTTGTCAGTGACAGTCTTCACATTGAATACGTGGCGATAATACTTATGGTAGAAAAATTTATCATCTACTATGACCACAACAACCTCATGTAAATGTTCTCATAGAAGGATGTTAATCTGAGGTAGTGGCGATGGATAGAGATTCTCTAGGATTATTACTTTGGGATCATCTATACTCTTGGTGAGGGGAATATTGTGGCAGATACTCGTAGAAGAAGATTGAGTTCATAGCGATTAAGTGAGGCGTTGGAGCAGTTTGGCCCCGCTATTGTAATCCATCATGGATAAAGATGATGCAGGTTATCTTCGTTCGATGCATGTTAACCATCCACTCATACAATGAGTCAGGGAGGCATAACTAGACGATGTCGAATTCGAGTAATTATATGTTAATCTATCCATAGAAAATGCATATTATAGATATTCACAAGGTGGAGAGTACCTCATCCTTTTCAAAGGATGCACATTTGTAAAAATGGAGTTTCCAGAAGAGGTTCTGGGGAGTTTCATTCATCCCACTTTTCTTTACATACCTAATTGGTAAAAATGTACCATAACGTCCATCATTAGTTCTGGTGGACATGTATGGAGAAGGAAGTGTCATTGTTCATTTCATTATTCCTTATCTTCTAGTTGGTGAAGGTTGAGCCACATGATCTATCAGGGTTAGCTCACCCCTAGATGTGCCAATGGGGAAGTGGGGTAGAATGTTGGAGGACTTTGTGATAGGTTTACCACTAAAATACAAGGGACATGATTCCATCTGGGTGATTGTCAACTAACTCAACAAGTCATCCCACATACTATCTGTAAGGGATAAGTGTTTTTTAAAGAGCGTGGGACCCCTATACATGCAATATATAGTGAGGATTCATGGAATCCCTTCACCAATAGTCTTGGATTTAGACAGGTGGTTCACATCATGTTTGTGAAAGGGATTATAGGAGGCTCTGGGTATTAAATATTCTTTAACATAGTGTTATATCCACCGATAGATTGTTATATGGAGAGGACCATTTAGGTTTCAGATGATATGTTGCTGGAGTGTTTCTTGTACTTTATTCATAGTTTGGAGGACCTCATACCACTATTGGTGTTTGTATATAAAAACAGATACCACTCCACCATTTTAATGGAATCATTAGAGGCCTTATAAGGGAGACCTTGTCAGTCACCGCTTTTCTGGACCGATTGTGTAGAGTCAGTACTCATGGGTCCAGAGTTGGTGCGAACTACCATTAAAGAAGGTGCAGATCATCTAGAAGCAGATAAAGACTACATATAATTGATAGAATCTATATTATTACAGACGACAGAGGCCTCAACAATTCAAGGAGGGAGACCATTTCTTCTTTTGAGTCTCTCTTTGATGAGTGTTATAGGGCTTTGGTTAGGGTAGTAAGTTGTCTCTGAGGTTTATCGGCCCTTTTTATAAACTGCATAGAGTTGGCGACGCTTTGTACTACCTAGCTCTACAAATTAAGATTCATCACATACTTGATGTGTTCAATGTGTCATAGTTAAGGGTGTACATGGATTAACTATCACACGCCATTGACTGATGAGAGTTGTACATCAAGGATGGTGAGACCTTCACATAGTACATGTAAGAGATAGAGAATCAAAAGGAGAGGATCATTTCTAGGTGAGTGATTCCCTTAGTGCATGTCTGATGGTAGCACAAAAATCATCATAAGAGAACATGGGATAGGGAGGCTCATATTTGTGCGCAGAACCCATATCTGTTTGAGTGTCCTTTTGGTTTTTCGTTTCAAGTACATAATGCGCTAAGGTGGGGATAATTTAATTTTTCGTATTTTTAGTATATTATTTTATGTTTTATATGGAATTATTATGATCCAAGGATTTGAGAGGGTGTGCAATTCTGATTCCCAGAGTTCTTGCAATAAATGATTGAAATAAATGAAACTTCTAAAAAGTGCTCAAGATTAGTTTTCTTGAAAATGTGGAATAACTGTTAAATGGGTTCCATGATAAGAAATATGAGGGCACTGTTGTGTTTAGAGCATCATCATTACCTGTGGTGGGTCCTAACATCGACCAGCGTAGGTCAACTACAAAATACTGTTTGTGTAGGTTTTAAAGGAAATAAAATATATTAATAATTTATTTTGTTTTAGATGTTTTATTGAACAGAGTCATCTAATCCCCCTATTAATACTTGGTTATGGAATGTTTTTAGGGTTAGCTATGTAACCCTGCAAATTGATGATTTCCATTATAGATTTGGTGGAGAACCCTTTGGCGGATGAGGATGACATGATCGATCAACACATCTCAGATTCGATGGGCCTCAACAATAAAAGTGGCATGGAAATCATTCTTCACAAAAATCAAGGTAGGGGTTTTGTTTCTTTGATTTATTTTTTGGTTTGTACATTAAATTATCAACACGGATCAACCCACGAATGGGTTTATCTATGGGTCATATGTTCATGAAATAGGGTGTTATTTTCAATTTCATCTGGGTTTTGATTAGGTAATTTATTTAAAATAATTGAGGAATTTTTTTTGATTCACCTAGTTTAATCCTTCTAACGGGACTGAAAGAACATGGTGACAAATAACGGTGGAGATTTTTTCCACGATTTGGTTTATTGAATTTATTACTCCTTCAAATCACATTTTTCATGGTTTTCATGGGGAGACGAATAAATAGATCATTGAGAATCCATTTTGTGATACAACAATCCAAAATCAGATTTTGAACATTGAGACCACCTAGAAGAGGAGCGACGTTTATGGAGGATGAAAAATTGACTCATATCGAGGATGGTTGTTCTTTGAGTCATTATCACACTGGTGGATCATGATGTGTTTTTTGGGCCGATTGGAGGCCCAAAAACAATGGAGATAGATTCAAGATGTCGAGGAGACTTCAATATTGATGTTTCACATTGACAGGAAGATCGAATAGATGAAAAAGTGATTCCCAGAGGAACAGAATGATGAACACGGAGTTCTGGAAACAAACTGAAGAGAACGTTGTGTTCTTCGCTGAATACATCATGTGGTTTCAGCATTGTGGTATCCGGGACATGTGCACTACACACAGTGAATGATATTGTGTGCTCTAAGGAAGACAAGACCTATGGGCCCCATACAAAGATGTTTGGATTTCCGGGCGACATTAAGCGTAGATACGGCGTGGGACCATTCACACATGGATTTTGTGTCCTTAAATGGGATTCAATGTGTATTTTGGATGATACGTGAACATGGGGTGGAGTACAATCCATGTACTTTACCACACGACCAGATATGTCCAGTTATGTGGGTCACCCCATGTATTGGTTAGACAGGTTTGCATACACTGATTGAGGCCTTATACAGGAACATGGACCGTGTACACAAAGCAGACCCTGGATACCTGGACATGGAATGTGAACCTTCCCACATGCCGTGTATATGGATTTTTACATGGCATGTTTTCTAGACTCAGTTTGTGGTGCATGGGAAGTACCCAAAGTCGAAGGAAATGTCGTGTAACCACTCGTACACGTCGTGTACTCCCTTATACATAGATATATTATATTTTAAACTATTAATTGGATAGGTTTAATTTGGTTTAGTTCACGTTAAACATTCGCTTGAAGGTTATGTATCATTTCATTCAATATGAGTATGATCCCTTCCGCATGAAATTCCGAGATAGAGTCAGGTATCGCTCCGAGAGGCCTGGATAGAGATCCTCTATCCATTATTTACCCTAGGTAGAGAAAGGTATTGACATGATTAATCCTATAGGACGCCGATCCTCTACGTATTATGTGAACCCAGATGATTCAGGGTATCATCCATGTCCTGGGCAGTGATCCTCATTTGTGTATTGTGATCTTTTCCAACTCAAAAGTTTTTAATCTAGGAATGAGTGTATCTATTAACTATTTAGATATACTAGTGCATATATCTATCTCATATCATTTCTTGAAGAACATCACTCCATAGACAGATATTGTTAGAGCTTTTAGACTCGTGGATTGAGTTCTCCCAGATGAGTTCATTATGAAATCTTTGAACAAAATTCCAAGCATATATATGTGATTGTTATGGACTACGGGTCTGGGTTTCAAGTATATCTAGATTTTTTCTTCTTTTATTATGTTCAGTATACATGTATTGTGTAGATATCACTGTATATTTTATTTGTGCATCAATTTATGGTTTTTGGGGTCGTCTAATGAGTATGTTTATATTCACAGCTGCATGGGCCTTACCTGCACTTGTCGTGTCTTCTACTGATGAGAGGAATTCTGAAAGAGTTGAAGGTGGATCAGGACTGGACCAATATAACGACCCATAATTTACATACATTGTTGATACTTCAAAATTGAAGCACACTTATTACAACATATGACAAAACCACAAAGGACCATATAGGTATAGTGTCTTTAGAAACTGGGAAACATAAACAACTGGTTCATAAATCTTCTAAAGTGTCTCCCATTTATTTCATCATATCTAGGGTCCCTTTTAGCATATTTTACTTAATATCCATCTTCCTGACCTGGGGAAAAGAAAACATAAAAGGGTGATCTCAAATGCTCAGCAAGGGAAAATAAAGGAAATAAAAAACATATCATATCTTTTTGAAAATCATAACCTGCAAAAGAGATCATAATATCTTAACATGGAATAAATCATAGAAGTGAAAATGGGATCCCCATAATCATAACATGAAACTTGAAACTTTGTGGCATGCACACATAATCATGGAAAATCATTTATTGTTAGTCATGACTCGTTGCCAAGACTATCTTAGTGGACAATGTCCCTTTCTGAACCGAGTTCACTCCTCGTTTCAGTCCTCTATCACTGAACCAAAATAAATTTCCATTCCAGCCATGTCTATCTCATGAGATATAAATCTTTACCCAATGCATTGGAGGGAGATATAGGTCCCACCCATCTTATAATGAATCCTTTCTTATGTGTGCCACATAATCATAAACCATACATCATAGCGTAACCCATGTAATAAAAATGGGATTCTTAAACAACATGACATCATAAAACAATTCATATAAGATAAAGGAATTCATAAAAATATTTCCATCACAACATAATCAAATCTATGTAATAATAGGGATAAAAACAGAACCCTTTTATTATCTTAGATGGAAAATAATTTTGATAAAATACTTGAACTTCATTCTTGAGGAAAATATCCTTTCTACTTCAAAAACACTTTTCCTTTCTTTACATGTCATACAATTTTAAACTAAAAGAAGTTGATTAAAAATAAACTTGAATACTTGTAAAGTAAGCTTCTTGGAAATAATGTTTTAGAAATCCATTCATGCCGTATAAGTTAAAAAAACATTCTTCGTACTTTTGTCGGAAAAGTCAAAAAGTACATCGTACAAAAAAAACGACAAAAGATTCCTTTCATATTCTTTAATAAAAACTCACCGAAGGGTAAAATTGGATTTAAACTTATGTAAGTGGATGGAAACAATATTACATATTGAGGGAACATGGATGTGGATGATAAAATACACCCCAATAAATACTTACGAATAAACAATCTCGGATAAAAATGAGATTGTGATATTTCCCTTACCTTAGGTCCGATTTTCTTTGTACGTGTCCGAAGATCCTGTATAATGGTTTAAATAATGTTATTGACTTATTCCAGAATCATAAATATTTATATGATATCATATATGTTCATATTCTTAGCTTCTTGTTAGTAATATTTCATTGTTACTTGTTACTCGGGTATTTATTGCCTTTTGTTCTTATGCGTGTTTTGCCGAATAAATTTTTATTCTTCTTTTAAGTTTATAGATACCTTATATCCAGAATGGTATTAGTGTAATATATATCATATTTATTCATTCAATTCATTTATATAATTACTATGTAATTATGATCATGTAGAACGAGTCGCATCACATCGTGGAGACGGTATTCCGTACGTACGCACGAGTGATGATATCATTCCTATGATCGCGGAATTGTATTGGAGTATATATATATTATTTCAGTATCAATATTACTTTATAATAATCATAAATAGTTACTCATTATACCATTATACCC
Source organism: Viscum album (assembly GCA_963277665.1). Lineage (NCBI taxonomy): Eukaryota > Viridiplantae > Streptophyta > Magnoliopsida > Santalales > Viscaceae > Viscum > Viscum album. The sequence continues at coordinate 1,084,734,192 of OY728156.1, forward strand.
ATCCGTGTAAGGTGATGGTGGAAAATAGATTACACCACGGCGTGGAGACGGTATTCCGTACGTACGCACGCGCGGTGATTTCATTTTTCCATAGAATGGATAGAAGGTGAATTAGGGTTGTTTCATATTTATAATAACATATAAGTATGTAAGTAATACTGATGTTATTACTTTATCATGAAACAACTAAAGAAGATGAAGTTGAGGAATAAAGAAATTGAAAAGATCGGCAATGGATATTACCTCTTCTTTGGAACGCTTCTTTGAATCCTCCACTTAGGGAAATAAGATTGGTCTTTGAAGAAGACCAGGACCTCTATGATTATTCTAGGGAAGTGGAGAGGAGAAAATAATATGGTTTGGCCGAGCTTGAGTGCTCAAATTGGTGTGAGGAGGAGGGGGAGGAGGTGCCCTTTTATAAGGGAGGAGAGGGGCACCTTAGGAATATCTCAAAATATTATTTTATATTAAAGTCAAAATCGGTTTATAATGGTTCCAAAGGGTCTTATTTCGAAGCTAAAGTGGGGATGGGTCGAAATCCTATCAACCAATAGGATTTAGACAAGTTTAGGTTATTATTTTAACCTTATCATTAGATTTAACTCTAAGTTAAATAATTTAACTTTTACCGTGTCTTTTTGTTTTCTTACACTATATGGTTAACAAACTTACTATAAAATGCCAAAAGAACCCCAAATTGTTTATAATTAATATATATATATCCTTATCTAAGTCATTTGGCCGAACCCTAGATTTTTAGGAATAAAATAACAATTAATAATATAATATTTTATTTAAAAACTATTCTGTGTCAATTTTGACACTATTTGATATATGATTTTTGTGAAAGTCATAACAGAATTATATGTTCGAACCAAGTTGATTAAATAAACACTAATATATCATAGTAACCTAGAAAATTAGTGGAATTCATAAAAAGTCTCAAATTACATTTATTTTGGTGTTTATAAAATCAATTATGTCAATATTTCATAAATAAGATAATTACTGTATCATAATTGTGTCATAAATAAATTAAATTATTTAATGTCTAAAAATTATAGATAAAATACCATCATGTATTAAATCATTTTATCTTTCTAATGAATATTTATAGTCGAATTTATCTTATGTATATCCCCATAATAAAAATGATTTACTTATTAAACTTTGATTTTAACTATTTTAACCCTTCTTTAAATAAATTAATAATAAATGTCCTAATCTAACCCAAGTGGGCCTAAATGGTCATATTTTATTCCTAAGTTTGTTTTTGGTCGAATTAAACTTGTCCAATAGAATTAGGACATGTGTTAGGGTAATAATAATATCATTTTTACCCTTAATTACCCTATTTACTTTTATCCGTGGTAAAAAAAGTAAAATGTTACTATTCACCAAAAAATTATTTTCATCTCATTGAACCACATTTTAGTCCTTGAAATAAACCGTGTCTCTCGGATTTTCTAAATTCCATTCACAGAAGCGGTAATATTAAGTTTTATGCAAAATTCAGTTTTTAACCTACCACTTAGTGGTTTCACTATTCATCAAAAATTGAAAGTTTTCAGAAAAATACCAAAATTTCACCCTAGGCTAATTTCGGTATTCCGAATCCAAAAATGAAGTCCATTTTGAAAGATAAAATTTATAAAATTTCAAAAAGTGGTTATTACTATTCATAACGGCTAGTTTTAATAATATTTTAATAGCATATCGTTGTTTAGTGAAACTCAGTATTGCGTACGACGCAAGCTATCGAGGAAGGTCGCGATTGCGTGTAAAGTAAGCCAAGCTAGTATTTAGTGAAAGATTCCTTTGATGATATATAAAAACAAAATATTACTCATAAAAATCTCGGGTGTTACATTCTACCCCCCTTAAAAAGAATTTTGCCCTAGAAATTCGTCACTTTGTAACAAACAGATGAGGATACTTCTCCCTCATCATATCCTCAAGCTCCCATGTAGCTTATTCTAATTGGTGGTTCCTCCATAAAACTTTCACCAATCGAGTGGTCTTGTTTCGTAGGACTTTTTCGCTACGATCCAGAATCTCTATCGGTTGTTCTTGATAAGAAAGATCTTGCTCCAGCGGTACAGCTTTTGAGCTGAGTACATGTGAAGGATCAGGTATGTACTTTCTCAGGAGAGATACATGGAACACATCGTGAACTTGAGAGAGATTCGGTGGAAGCTCCAATCGGTAATCTACCTTTCCAACACGATCCAGTATTTCGAAAGGACCGATATATCTAGGGCTCAACTTCCCCTTCTTTCCAAATCTCATAACCCTCTTCCAGGGAGATATTTGTAAGAACACTTTATCACCCACTTCAAACTCTAGGTCTTTTCTTCGGTTGTCGGCATAAATTTTATGTTGACTGTAAGCTGCTCTTATGTGTTGTTGAATAGATCTGACCTTTTCTGCCATTTCATCAACGAGATCAGGTCCTAATAGCTTTCTTTCCCCAACTTCATCCCCGCAAGTTGGAGTCCTGCATTTCTTTCCATAGAGAGCTTCATAAGGTGCCATCTGAATACTGGAGTGAAAGCTATTATTATAAGAAATTCCACCAAAGGTAGGTGTTGATCCCAACCTCCTTTGAAATCCATAGAGCAAGCTCTCAACATATCTTCTAGGGTTTGAATTGTTCTCTCAGACTGACCGTCTGTCTGAGGATGATAAGCAGTGCTGAAACTCAACTATGTATCCAGAGTATGCTGAAGACTTCGCCAGAACGTCAAGGTAAATCTCGGATCCCGATCAGATATAATAGAAAGTGGTACTCCATGCAATCTTACCACTTCCTTTGCATATATCCTTGCAAGCTGATCTAGAGAGAAATCCTCTCTAATAGCAATGAAGTGTGCAGACTTTGTAAGACGATCAACTATGACCCAAATAGCATTATTGCCTTTGGATGTTTTAGGAAGTCCTGTTACAAAGTCCATAGTGATGTTTTCCCATTTCCATTCGGGTATGGGTAGTGGTTGTAACGTCCCCTTAGACTTCTGTCTCTCATCTTTAACTTGTTGACAAACCAAGCATCGAGAGACATATTCAGCAACATCGCTTTTCATGCCATCCCACCAGAAGTACTCTTTCAGGTCCCTATACATCTTCGTGCTTCCAGGATGAATAGAGAATGAAGAACTCTGAGCCTCATCCAGCAGCTCCTTCTTTAATTTGGGGATGGGAGGAACACAAACCCGATTCATGAACTTTAGTATCCCATCACAATCAAGGTTGAATTCAGGAACATTTCTCACCTTCTTTTGTAACTCGACATCTTCTTTATGTGCCTATTTAATCTTCGCATGTATAGATGGTTGAAAATTCATTTGAGAAAGATAAGATTTTTCCCCTTCCATTATAATTCCAAGATCCATCCTTTGTAAATCCATAAATATTGGATCTTTTGTGATCCTCATCATGGATAAACTAGCATGGTCTTGTCGACTTAATGCATCTTCCACCTTGTTTGCTTTCCCAGGGTGGTAATGGATTGAGCAGTCATAATCCTTAATCAGCTCCAACCATCTTCTTTGACGCATATTTAGCTCCTTTTGTGTGAAAATATACTTTAAACTTTTATGATTAGTATAAATATCACACCTTTCACCATAAAGGTAATGCCTCCAAATCTTTAATGCAAATATTACCGCAGCTAACTCTAAATCATGTGTTGGGTAATTTTTCTCATGGATTTTCAACTGTCGTGAGGCATAAGCTATCACCATATCATTTTGCATAAGAACACACCCCAATCCCTTCTTGGATGCATCACTGTATATCACAAACCATTCTCCACTACAAGGCAGTGTGAGCACAGGTGCACTGGATAACCTTCTTTTCAACTCCTTGAAATTCTCTTCACATTCCTCTGTCCAAACAAACTTAACTCCTTTCCGAGTCAACATGGTGAGTGGATTAGATAATCGTGAAAAATCTTTTACAAAACGTCTATAATATCCAGCCAAACCAAGAAAACTTCGGATCTTAGTTACTGTTGTTGGTCTCGACCATCTTTCGATAATCTCTGTTTTTGCTGGATCCACAGATATCCCCTCTTTTGAGATTATGTGACCCAAAAATGCAACTTTTTGAAGCCAAAATTCACACTTGGTAAATTTGGCATAAAGCTTCTCATTTCTCAGGGTCTTTAATATAATTCTCATGTGATCTTCATGCTCTTCCTTGCTCTTTGAATATACAAGAATATCGTCTATAAAGGCTACCACAAATTGATCAAGATAGCCTCTAAAGACTCTATTCGTTAGATCCATGAAGATAGCAGGGGCATTAGTAAGACCAAATGGCATTACTATAAATTCATAGTGTCCATACCTTGTACGGAAAGCCGTATTTGGTATATCCTCCCTTTTGACCCTTAATTGATGATACCCTGAATGAAGATCAATCTTGGAAAAGTATTGAGCTCCGCGTAGTTGGTCAAATAAGTCATCAATACGTGGGAGAGGATATTTGTTCTTGATAGTGATCTTGTTATGTTCTCGATAATCAATGCAGAGTCTCATTGATCCATCTTTCTTCTTAACAAATAGAACATGTGCTCCCCAAGGTGACGCACTAGGGTGTATGAATCCCTTATCAAGATTCTCCTGGAGTTTCTTCTTCAATTCCTCCAACTCAATTGGTGCCATTCTATAAGGTGTCTTTGAAATAGGCAAAGAACCCGGTACGAGTTCTATTGAAAACTCAACTTCACGATTTAGTGGAAGACCCGGTAATTCCTCCGGAAAGACATCATCAAACTCCCGTACGATGAGAATATTCTTAATCGTGAGTTTCTCACCAACCATTTGAGATAAATAACCTTCATTTAGTGGAATCAAGACCCATAAGATGGAATAAATTTCCACTGGAAGGTTATATTCATCCTTTCATCGATAGACGATCATAGATTGATCTGGAATATGAAATGTGACTTCCCTTCTTTGGCCATTAATATGAGCTCCATGTAGATAAAGCCAATCCATGCCATGAATCACATCAAATTCCACTGAAAGAAGTATCACAAGATTTACAGGAAGCACTTTCCACCAAACTTTGATCGGAGAAGAATTATAAACTTTTGATGCAACTATTGTGCCATTAGGTGTTGTCAGAGCTAACTCAACATCTAATTGTTGAGGTAATACGGTGATACCCTTAGAAAATTTTTCAGAAATAAAAGAGTGGGTGGATCCAGAATCAAATAAAACATTTGCTACTTTAGAGTGGATGGTAAGTGTACCTTTCACCACTTCGTTATCGTACTCCAAATCGCTGATAGAAATTTCATGTGACTTTCCTTTGTCTTTAGCCTTAAGATTTTGTTGACGTCGACCATCATCATCAACCCTTGGATTTGGGCATTGATTGGCATAATGCCCCATCTCCTTGCACTTGAAACATTGAAGTGTAGTAGGTTCATTCTGTGTATCCCTTCCTTTGTTTGCATCATTAGACATCTTCTTCCCATTATTGCGGCATTGAAATGCCCGATTACCTTCCTTTCCACATTTGAAACATTTAATTGTCCCTTTAAGACAACTCCCTCCATGTTTCTTTCCACACTTTGAGCATAAGGGAAATCTCATCTTCTTTTCAGTGTCCTCTTTAGATTTTCCTTTGAATTCCATATTCCTCTTCTTATCAAACCCATGTGACTGATGGGTTACTCCAATATCCATCTCGACTTTGAGAGCACATCGAACGATTTCCTCGTAGCTATTGAAGTCCCTTATGGATAACGCCCTTCGAAGACTTGGTTTTAAGCCACTATAGAATCGATCGATCTTACTCTCAGGTTGGATAATAATACCAGAAGCGTACCTTGAAAGTCTTGTAAAATTTACTTCATAGGTACCAACAGATTCATCATCCCTTTGCTTCAGTTCAAGAAACTCTTTCTCCATCTTTTTTCGGAGAATACGAGGGAAGTACTTCTTGAAAAACAAGTTCTTGAACTCGTCCCATTCCATAGACTCAATTTCATCCCTTTTCCTCGTATTCTTAATAAGATTCCACCATTGATTAGTATCTCCTTCCAAACGATAAACTTCTAGGATGACTTTATCATGTTTAGAACATTGAAGAACTGAAAATATCTTTTCAGTAGTACTAATCCATTGTTCAACAACTAATGGATCAGTAGACCCACTGAAAGAAGGCGGACGCTGCCTCATGAAGGATTCAACAGAATGTTGCTCCTTCCTTTGCTCGTTTGGATGTCCTGCATGATTCATTGCTTGAGAAAGTTGTGTGAGCATGGCTACAAGATTTTGCATTCCAGCTCCCAAATCGTTTGGTTGCTCAGGGGGACAATCATTGCATTACCCATCGCATTCCGCATTAACACGGTTCCTTCGGGTTCCAGCCATTGACTAAACCCATGAAGAATAGTGTGAGCAACACTAATTATAATAGGAAATCCACATAATCATGAATAAAATTTCACACTTAAGGTCTTATCCTAGGGTATTCATGGCCATTTCTAAAACACTAAGATTGTGTTCTATGCTTAGACTTATCCTTAGGGTTCTTACTAAGGCTTTATCATCCTAGTTTCCAAAGGTTGACTATACCTTTCCTCTAATTCCAACTATAACGACTCATACTTAACATACAATGTTGATACTTCAAAATTGAAGCACACTTATTACAACATATGACAAAACCACAAAGGACCGTATAGGTATAGTGTCTTTAGAAACTGGGAAACATAAACAACTGGTTCATAAATCTTCTACAGTGTCTCCCATTTATTTCATCATATCTAGGGTCCCTTTTAGCATATTCTACTTAATATCCATCTTCCTGACCTGGGGAAAGGAAAACATAAAAGGGTGAGCTCAAATGCTCAGCAAGGGCAAATAAAGGAAATAAAAATCATATCATATCTTTTTGAAAATCATAACCTGCAAAAGAGATCATAATATCTTAACATGGAATAAATCATAGAAGTGAAAATGAGATCCCCATAATCATAACATGAAACTTGAAACTTTGTGGCATGCACACATAATCATGGAAAATCATTTCTTGTTAGTCATGACTCATTGCCAAGACTATCAAAGTGGACAAAGTCCCTTTCTGAACCGAGTTCACTCCTCGTTTCAGTCCTGTATCACTGAACAGAAATAACCTTCCGTTCCAGCCATGTCTATCTCATGAGATATAAATCATTACCCAATGCATTGGAGGGAGATATAGGGCCCACCTATCTTATAATGAATCCTTTCATATGTGTGCCACATAATCATAAACCATACATCATAGCGTAACCCATGTAATAAAAATAGGATTCTTAAACAACATGACATCATAAAAGAATTCATATAAGATAAAGAAATTCATAAAAATATTTCCATCACAACATAATCAAATCCATGTAATAATAGGGATAAAAACAGAACCCTTTTATTATCTTAGATGGAAAATAATTTTGATAAAATACTTGAACTTCATTCTTGAGGAAAATATCCTTTCTACTTCAAAAACACTTTTCCTTTCTTAACATGTCATACAATTTTAAACTAAAATAAGTTGATTAAAAATAATCTTGAATACTTGTAAAGGAATCTTCTTGGAAATAATGTTTTAGAAATCCATTCATTCCGTATAAGTTAAAAAAACATTCTTCGTACTTTTGTCGGAAAAGTCAAAAAGTACCTCGTACGAAAAAACGACAAAAGATTCCTTTCATATTCTTTACTAAAAACTCACCGAAGGGTAAAATTGGATTTAAACTAGTGTAATTGGATGGAAACAATATTACATATTTATGGAACATGGATGTGGATGATAAAATACACCCCAATAAATACTTACGAATAAACAATCTCGGATAAAAATGAGATTGTGATATTTCCCTTACCTTAGGTCCAATTTGCTTTGTATGTGTCCAAATCTCCTGTATAATGGTTTAAATAATGTTATTGACTTATTCCAGAATCATACATATTGATATGATATCATATATGTTCATATTCTTAGCTTCTTGTTAGTAATATTTCATTGTTACTTGTTACTCGGGTCTTTATTGCCTTTTGTTCTTATGCGTGTTTTGCCAAATAAATTCTTATTATTCTTTTAAGGATATAGATACCTTATATCCAGAATGTTATTAGTGTAACATATATCATATTTATTCATTCAATTCATTTATATAATTACTATGTAATGATGATCATGTAGAATGAGTCGCATCACATCGTGGAGACGGTATTCCGTACGTACGCACGAGTGATGATATCGTTCCTATGATCATGGAATCGTATTGTAGTATATATATATAATTTAAGTATCAATATTACTTTATAATAATCATAAATAGTTACTCATTACACCATTATACCCATCCTTGTAAGGTGATGGTGGAAAATAGATTACACCACGGCGTGGAGACGGTATTCCGTACGTACGCACGCGCGGTGATTTCATTTTTCCATATGATGGATAGAAGGTGAATTAGAGTTGTTTCATATTTATAATAACATATCAGTATGTATGTAATACTGATGTTATTACTTTATCATGAAACAACTAAAGAAGAAGAAGTTTAAGAAGAAATAAATTGAAAAGATCGGTAATGGATATTACCTCTTCTTTGGAACGCTTCTTTGAATCCTCCACTTAGGGAACTAAGATTGGTCTTTGAAGAAGACCAGGACCTCTAGGATTATTCTAGGGAAGTGTATAGGAGAAAATGGCAGGGTTTGGACGTGCTTGAGGGCTCAAATTGGTGTGAGGAGGAGGGGGAGGAGGTGCCCTTTTATAAGGGAGGAGAGGGGCACCTTAGGAATATCTCAAAATATTATTGTATATTAAAGTCAAAATCGGTTTATAATGGTTCCAAAGGGTCTTATTTCGAAGCTAAAGTGGGTATTGGTCGAAATACTATCAACAAATAGGATTTAGACAAGTTTAGGTTATTATTTTAACCTTATCAATTAGATTTAACTCTAAGTTAAATAATTTAACTTTTACCGTGTCTTTTTGTTTTCTTTCACTATATGGTTAATACACTTACTATAACATGCCAAAAGAACCCCAAATTGTTTATTATTAATATATATATCCTTATATATGTCATTTGGCCGAACCGTATATTTCTAGGAATAAAATAACAATTATTAATAAAATATTTGATTTAAAAACTATTTTGTGTCAATTTTGACACTATTTGATATATGATTTTTGTGAAAGTCATAACTGAATTATATGTTAAAACCAAGTTGATTAAATCAACAATAATATATCATAGTAACCTAGAAAATTAGTGGAATTCATTAAAAGTCTCATATTACATTTATTTTGGTGTTTATAACATCAATTATGTCAATAGTTCATAAATAAGATAATTACTGCATCATAATTGTATCATAAATAAATTAAATTATTTAATGTCTAAAAATTATAAATAAAATACCATCATTTATTAAATCTCTTTATCCTTCTAATGAATATTTATAGTCGAATTTATCTTATGTATAACCCCATATTAAAAATGATTTACTTATTAAACTTTGATTTTAACTATTTTAACCCTTCTTTAAATAAATTAATAATAAATGTCCTAACCTAACCCAAGTGGGCCTAAATGGTCATATTTTTTTCCTAAGTTTGTTTTTGGTCGAATTAAACTTGTCTAATAGAATTAGGACATGTGTTAGGGTAATAATAATAACATTTTTACCCTTAATTACCCTATTTACTTTTAACCGTGGTAAAAAAGTAAAAAGATACTATTCACCAAAAAATTATTTTCCTCTCATTGAACCACATTTTAGTCCTTGATATTAACCGTGTCTCTTGGATTTTCGAAATTCCATTCACAGAAGTGGTAAAATTAAGTTTTATGAAAAATTCAGTTTTTAACCTACCAATTAGTGGTTTCACTATTCATCAAAAATTGAAAGTTTTCAGAAAAATACCAAAATTTCACCCTAGGCTAATTTCAGTATTCCGAATCCAAAAATGAAGTCCATTTTGAAAGATAAAATTTATAAAATTTCAAAAAGTGGTTATTACTATTCATAACGGCTAGTTTTAATAATATTTTAATAGCATATCGTTGTTTAGTGAAACTCAGTATTGCGTACGACGCAAGCTATCAAGGAAGGTCGCGATTGTGTGTAAAGTAAGCCAAGCTAGTATGTAGTGAAAGATTCCTTTGATGATATATAAAAACATAATATTACTCATAAAAATATCGGGTGTTACAACCAAGCCATATGATTTTCTTTCAAGAAGAGGTGCTCCTACAACTACGATCAATGGTCCCAATACAACTTTCTTGTTACATGATGGAATTTTTAGTTTCCAAAATATTTTTTTGGTGGGTATGTACTTTGACCTAGTTTAATTTCTGCAATTTACATTCTATTACTCTGTTGGTTGGGATTAGTTGTATGCATGCAATTTGTTCCTTAATGGTTTTTAAATATTTGAATTTTTGGGCATAGAGATGTGTGTGTGTGTGTACATGTACATAGGGAATGCCTCCAATGTTACTGATATTCGTAATTAATTCTAGTCACCATCCCTTGGCCTATTGGAGGATGGCTTGGGGAGTCATGGACTAGCCCCTCCAAGGACGTGTCATGAAGTAAGTGTAATCATCCAAAAAAGGATTAGTTTTAATTTAATCTTCAATTAGTGTGTGATTATAGAGTATAATTGTATGCACATAGATAGAAACATCAAGTTGTTATGATTTTTTAAAAATCACATACATATATCAAACCATAGTGAAGGGTTTAAATATATTATTTTTACGTTGATCACCCACTATTACAAACTTTTTAATTAAATAAAATTTTCATATTAATTTTTATCTATTGTCTTACCATTATTTCTAATGAATTGAATATTTAATTTTCTATTTTAATGGGTTATTTTCCATATATTACAATATTTAAAGGGGTTTCTTTACTGTTGATATCGTATCATGTTATTACATTAATCATCCATATTCTTCTTATCATTGGAAATATTTTTCTTTTTCAATTCCATGTTTCTATTCTTATGTGGTGTGATGGAAATGAGAACTCTATATAGAATGATCCATCAATATATTTTTCTATCCTAACCAACAATTATGGTCTAGTAAAACATTTCTTCCAATTCATTTTCATAATGAATACTACCATATTCACCTTTTAATGTAAGTTTATTCATCTATAAACAAATTTATTTACTAGATTTGGGAATTATAGATGAAACCATATTCTATTGAATCTATATGAATTAGACATATCATAATAGATTTTTTTATTAATGTTTATTTACATATAGTGTTTAATGGTCTCATTGGATACCCTATCCATTTACACAAGTTTATCATGTTATCATTATTGATGGGTTTATGTATGATTCTATTGTGTGGAAGACATATGAATTTCCATGTTGTGAATACGAAGCATTCTCTATAATAGTTCTCTAATGTATTATGGAAATATATATTTTTGAAGAGAAACTATATGGGAATGGACAGTAGAACCATTCCACTATGGGAACATTTCTACTATGTCATTATGGTCTTGGAAGATATCCTTGAAATTGGATTATTATTCCATGTGTTATGGTGTTTCTACATTATTATAATTCCGTAGTCAAATGATGTACCCAAATTTTTTCAATAATACTTATGTAATGATTCATGACTTATGATTTATTTCATTCTATGTATGATTAATTCACATTAAAACTTTGTTTCTTCATTATGTTATCTTACCCATCACTGTACTCATTTATTAATTTATTAGATGGAAAGGAAATGGTACAAGCATGAAATGTGAAATAACCCGAAAAAGAAGGGACCTAAGGGGAAATTTAGTAGTACACCATAGGCTAATCTACTCTAATATGTTTCAGCCATCATTTTAAAAAATATTACATTGGAGAACTAGGAAACATTGTGGAATTTTTTTCTAATAAAGCGAGATAGTCTATAAAGTCGTTGCCTTCAAACTAATTATGAATTACATTGATGTTTTTATTGATCATGACTATGTATTTTATGATAGTGTAAGTGATAGACCATGGGGTAAGACCGGTTCCTCACAAGGAATTATGCAGTATCATGGAATCCATTTCCACTTCGGTGGCTTGAATGTGTGCCTATCATTAGATTGATAACTTAGTTAATAGTACCTCTGCCTCTGCCTTGAGAGAGGAGTCACTACCAAGGTCTGTTGTGAATACAAAAATAATTCAACCTCTTGGGTCGTGGACAAATCCATCACCTCTAATGACCCCCAATCTATAGGATCCATCATTTTATTGTTTACTACCCATGATGGGTAGGATCCACTAAATCAATGGAGACCTAGATTTATTAATATTTGGGTGGTCCGCTAGTTTTCTACGGAGGAACTGTTGAATGGTATGAGCATCACACCATCTATTATAGTGCATAACCTTGTCCACAATTAGGCTCCACATTCTAGAAATGATTGACCTACCTATCGTTTGGGTCCCCTTTTACCATGATATATTCCCCATTATCTATGTAAATCAGTAGGCATCAAGAATCACAAGCCCCTGAACCATTTTCTTAGGATCTGTATCGCCCAAACTGTGGAACCGTATATTTTGGAAGGGTGTCAGATATGTTGTGTATAGAATAAGTAGTAAATTCACTAAAAAAATTACATACCTCTTTCACAGATTCACCTTCTATGAAAATATGGGTGGCATTCTCCTCATGATGATTTTTTAAACAACAATACCAAGAATCCATGTTGATTCCACATCATTTGATGTTCTCAAATGAAGGTATGGCATTGTGCTTAATTCTCAAGTTAATGAAAACATATATATTTATATATGGAATTATTATTGACTATAATGATTCATTATTTCCACTTAATATATTCTATTTTGTTGATATCCTTCTATAATACCTTGTAGAAAAGTCCCTTGAACTTGATGGGGTTGAAAACGTACCTATCAAGTTACACATTATGATCATATAAATAAAATAATTTTTTCTAATCCTTGTACAAATTTTTTTTGATGAAGTAAGGGTGTAAAGATGATCCCATAAATGAAATATTAGAGACATAGTATCCCATGAAACGTATGTTTGAACTTTCCCTATTCTAGTTCCAAATGGATATGTCGCCATTCCCAACAATCCAATGAGTGATGGGATAGAGAAAATGGATGAGTTAAAGAATCATGGACCAAAAAGGAGAAAAATTATCTTCAAACATATCTAATATCCCACACCATTTATTAACCATATCCTTCCTCCATAATGTATGTTTTTCTTAGACATCCCACTCCAACTTTTTGTGCATGCGCAAGAGAGTTTTATCTAAGATTGTATCATTGTTACCACCCTCCTAAACAGGTCTTTCAATCTTACCACATGCTATCCACTAGTGTTTTTCCTCAGAGACAACCTCCCAGATGAAGCTAAAAATGTTTTTTTAATATTATTTATGACACCTTTTGATAATTTAACTGAATATATAACATATATTGGGGTCCTAGAGAAAACTATTGACCAATGATATACCACCCCCAAAGTATAGGTAATGATTTTTCCAATTGAGGAGTTGGTATGAAATATTTCTAACAATGTGATCAAAGTCGTAGATGTGGAGCATGTAAGAGGTGATAAAAGCACCCAGGTAACCCATTTTAGAACGATCTCTTTGTATATCTATAGTGTTACAGAAGAACGAAAAATGGATGGTATTACATGTTCTGGATTTGTAAAGGTTTTTCATCCCTGCGTTGATGACTTGACCACTACAATGGAAATATTCTACAAATACATTATCGATTCCATGCACCTATCTCATATTGGAACTCAATAAGATGATGGAATCATCCAAAAACATGAAATGATAAATACATGTACAAGAAATATTCCAACGACGTGGGAGAATATCACCATTGGAAAAAATTATGTTGATGAGTCAGGTCAAAACTTCATGGGAGAGAATGAGGATGCTCGGTGGGAGGGGGTCGCCTAGCCATAATCTATGGGTCACCTAGAATAATCCATGTGTCTTTCCCTTAAATGAGTCCGCCATTGTAGAGGAGAAAATTCACTAAAAAATGAGATCAATAGTCCAGGATGAGAACCCCATACACGAAAGCACCATGTTGATGAATCCCTCCTTGACTCGGTCATATACTTTTATCATGTCTATCTTAATATACATGTTTGATCCATGAGTTTTAGCGTTAGTATCCCTAATCATCTCTATGTCCAATGCTTTAATATCATTGATGCAATGACCTTTCACAAAACCATATTGTCCTAGAGAGACTCGTCTCTTAATGATGATTTGGGATCCTTGAGTTTATAATGCTGAAAAAAATTTATAAGGGGTGTTTCAAATTATAACTTTTTTAAAGTGCAGTTTGGATGATGTATTCCTTATATTGGAAATGAGAATGATCATAGTGGTCTTCATGACACTCCATAAGCTTCCTCTATTAAGTAAATCCTCGATCGTTGCAACTACATTTTACTTAACCACATCCCATGAGCCTGTGTAAAATAATATTGTGAAGATCTCCAGGCATGGAACACTCTTCAGTTTAATATTCAACAATGCCTCATATATTTCATACTCATAGGTTATACAACCCTACATCCCATTTTACTAGGATGAAAATTGGTTAGGAATCAATACCATAATATCACCATTCACATTCATGTACCCTGATTGCATGCACGGGTTCGGGGCTGCAATATGTTCAGTGAAAAATGAGTGGGCCTATACCCCCAAGATCTCTCTATCATTCATGTATGTGAAATCATCAAGCAGAATATTGAGTGAAGATGACCTATTACATTCATTAATAAACGCATGGAAAAACGAATTAATTCTATTTCCCACCCTCAACCAGTTGATCCTTTCATCCTCCCTCAACATTCATTACTTCTTAATAATAATGTCCACCATGGAATTATTTTTATTAGATAGGTCCTTGAAAACCTAATAAAACTATTTTTCCTAAATTATTTTCTCAAGGTGATCAATGTAATTCATGAGCACATAAATGTCTTAGTCAACGAAAGTTAATGTTATGGCCCCAAAATGTAGTGAATTTTAAGATAGTTTAATTTTTTAAGAATGAAATCAATGATTGTCATTGAATGGGTTCTTTAAGAATCCCACTGAATAGTAGATGGTATCTAGGTAAGTGTTTATAGTGCGGGGAAAACCTATAGCTGACATGGGTATCCTACGTAGAGGAAAAAAAACCAAGAGAGGAGAGTGTTCAGAGTCTCCACAAACCAGATGATTCACCATAATGTTGTCAAACATAGAAATGGAATGAATTTATTCTAGGAAGAGATTAAGGTGGATAAACAAATGTCGATTACCTATTTGGTTATTGTACTTTGAATCAATTACTAGAGAATCCCATGACCAGGAGAACCTTTCACACCATGAATTGCATAAAGTCTATGCTATCTTCCTTTGGAAGGGACCGATGCCTTTCTTCTCCTTCGGGGAGACCATTATGTTGAAGCCCCCCCAAAAAAATCCAAGGGTGGTTTCCTAGATCGAATAATTTGAGATCATTCCATAATGATTCTCTCTTGTGAGTGTCACATCTCTCATAGATGAAGGAGTAAAATATGGATTAGTTCCAATGTTAAATCATGGGGGTGATGAACTGATCATCATCCTAGATCATATCCAATAAAATGATCTTGTTCAGGAAAATCTATGTGTGTCAGTTGGTTGGGTCACCTTTTTTTAAGCCCAATGGTTTCAAATAGAAATAAAAAACATTTATTTTTAATTAATTTTAATTATGTTCATTCAAAATAATAATAGAGGCCTTACAGTCAATAATCTGATTGGATATGATGTCAGATATAACCCTGGAACCCCAACCATAGGAATCCCATATTTCGATTTGTAACATTAAAATGAGAGTACCCTAGAAATCACCATAGTGATATTAGCCTTAATGAAATGGGAGGAGGATAAATTCCATCATATTTTTGATTTTGATCCCATGGACATTCATGTATTCAACTAATATATGTTGGAAAAAGAATCATTAGATTAGTCCTTAGCTTGAGAGGACATCTCTCCCGAGTCAGGCCTTGCACACCCATTATTTCAAGCTAGGGATCCAGGTTTGCTATGGAAATTTCAAAACAAAGAGTTCTTTGGACCCGAGGGGGTCTTTGGATAGATCCCTATGGAGAGGGTATGTTGCGAACAAGACCCCTCCATATCACAAAGACCATCCACATCTCAGGGTTGGATAAGATGAGATGGGGGATAAAAAAACATGGGTAGTGAAAATGGGGTCCTAAATTACCCGATCAATATTAGCACTACATCAATAATAGGGGAAATAGAATGTAGTTGAATAAGGGTCCATGAGAAAGCTATGGGGGATGACAGGTCCTACTAACTACGGGCTCCATATCAATTCATGAATCAAATCCACCCTCTGGTGATGAACTAGTTGTTAGCACATGTGTTAGGACTAGATTTGAAAGGGACTCCAATATTGATGCTTCATCCATGTTCTATGAAAACACAAGGGAGGAATATGCAGAATGGGGGAACCACTGATTTTGCAGCACCACATATTTTTTCACCTCTGGGAAAGGCCTTCGATGAACACCTTGACGAGATATTCTAGATATTATTAATTTTTATGTGTGGATATTTTTTTTGGAATAATTGTATTTTTAACAATAAGTTTATATATATATTTACTGAGTTTCAAAATCCAGTAATCTTTTGATCATGGGAGTTTGTTTCAATTCATTTATTGTGTAAAAAAATATTATTTTTGAACATTAGATCCATAAGTGTTGTTTAGAGTTGTCTAAGTATTATACAACCTAAATGGTGAGAATCATAGATCCTTGATATGAGAGATTGTTAAATCTTATTTTTGTAGTTTAGCCAAAGTAAAATCTCATATAGGGTCAATTTAAATTATTCCATTAATTGAAAATACAAAAAATTATATATAGGATTACATTATCAAGAACAAGCCCAATGTATTTTAATAGTTCGCTAAATAGATGGACATGGTTGGAAGAGAAACTATTCATAAGTTAAAGATAATAATATACATAAATTGTGGTATTTATATAATAATTGACTTCCCAAATGTCTATCATAATTAGGGTATTATGGTCGATAATATTGTTACATGTAAATATATGTTGAATGACATGGGAGAGAGAATTAATTGAACACTAATAGATAAATAATAGAGCATGTGGTTACACAATGTATTTTCCTAGGCGTTTAGTGATAAAATAGTGAACATAATAGAATAATTGTTTTTTATATGCTTACCATAACCATTTAGATTACAGATTCCATAGTATTTATGTTTTGATATACCTATGGAAGTTAAAAACAACAAAAATCTATGCACTATCGCATATATCAATGTTATAAACAAGTATAATGCCAAAATCATGGAAAATTTTATGAAATTATTTATTTTGGGTTAGAAAGAAGAATATTATGGATTCCATATATGAGATGAGGGAAATAATCTTCTCACAATAACCCATGATGTCCTCATTAGTGAGAAGATCTTCTAGAATGGCTAGAACATGGATAGAATGGAATTTGAGAATATATTATCTACCCAAAATGAAAATTTAAAAATAATTAGAGTATTTAATGAATAGAAGTTCCAGATATTTCGAATTGTATCTTTAATAATTTAGAAGATATGAAAAATGATTTTTTCTATTAAATGTTGTAGGATTGTAGAGTATCAATTAAATTATGTGTAATTGATGATAAAAAATATGTTGTATCAGAATGTGAATTGATGTAAATTTTATTATGGGGAACTAATGGGGTCATGAAATTGATTATATTATTTGGAGATAAAATAAACATTTTACTTCTAATGGGAGATCGAGAACCAGAATTTATATAATATATTTTGACATATAAGGACTATATTTTGTGGTAGTTAGTGATTAAATAATACATTTCATTATTTCATTCGAATGAAACATAAGTGTTGGCAGTGACACCAAATGGGGTCAATGAACTGGTTAATACATAGGACAATAATTTGATGTAGGAGACTAAATGTAGTACAGTTTATAAGGAATGGATGGTTGTGAGGGGTTTTTAATTTCAATAATGTATTGAATTTTAATAATTATTTTAAATTCCTTTTATGGAAGATCACATTTAGAGAGTATAGATCATATTTTCTAATGATAGTTTTGAAAAATAGTAGATAAATTTAAAACATTTAATTTATTAATGGTGACTAGGATGAAGATGTTTACAATAAAAAAACAATGTGTTTCAAGGATTATCATAATGGGGAAATTTAGTATAATCCAAAGATGTGTCATTATGTATTAATGTAATACCCATGATAGTGGAATCATAAATTCCAAGAATTCATGTCTGAGGAAGGTTTCAGTTAGTGAAATATAGATTATTATTTTCACTAGAAGTCTGAATATAGTTTCATCATTAATTACATGTATATGAATGAAATGACTTTTTAGTTTATTAAATTATGAGGATTCAGGAGTTTATGAATGATTTATATTGAATATTCTCTATGGATGATCAAAATCAGACCAAGAAAATGTTGGGGATAATTCTTCAGAGATATTGGAATTCATTGAATTTTGTTTTACATAAAAACGTACTACATGTGGAAGATTACTCAATTGTTTTCATGGTTTGGATGTATTCTAGTCTCAACTCCATTTGTCTAACACATCAAATTATCTATGTATAAGGAAACAAAAACACAAGATTAGGCACAATACATATAAATTTATTTATTTTCATTTGAGTTTGGAAGCCTAATTTCATTAATGGGGGTCAGATGAGTGCATATTTTTATCATAGAAGGTGGGTACATGAATAATTTTTTATGTGGGTTCATTACATGAAATTTATTTTTTAGGGAATATTTTTTTGGGTGGGTCACCCTAGGTGTCCAAACCTTCAACTATTTCATTTTGGATTTATAATGGTGCTTCTACCATGATTATCACTTTGGGTTTACATTTAAGTATATCGTGGGATAATCCTCACTGATAATGGATGTCCTAGTTTATAGGTTTGGTATTCTCTTTTTTTGTTTTCAATAAATGTTTTTATTTTCTTGGAGGATTGCAATGGTTTTTGATAGTGGCACTGATAGTTGGGAATGCGACGGTCTGGTTCGATTGTGGAGATGATGGATATTCTGGTTTCTAATTAATGGTGCTCTCATTTGATGGTGGTGCCCAATGTTGTTTTTTTCATCAATGGGTGATTCTCCAGGCTAATGATATTTTCCACGGCCTGAGGATTACATGGTGCATTTTGTATTGAACTTCTTGGGTTGATTTTGAATTTTTAATGAATGTCCGTTTTAGTTGATGGTGATTTAGTGGGTTAAAAACAATTTACATGGACATTTAAATTCAAATATGTTTTTTATGTTTGTGGGATGTTTTTTTTATTGGGAGGCTTTTTTAGGTTGAAATTTTATTTTTGGGTTTTTCTATTTCATTTTCTACAGATATTGTATTTTTTTGGGTTCAAAATAAACTGATAAATGTGTCTTCAAAAAAATGAAAAAATGGGTATGGAATTGAAACATTATTCTTCCAAGGATGTGATACCCACATATAAACCATGTAAAACTAGAGTTTTCTTTACATTATTCACTAAATTTTTTAATTTTATATATGTTTTTAGTAATTTTTTATATTTTTCTTATAAAGGATAAAATGGTGTAGAAATTTAGTTTCTACATGGTTTGTAGTCCAATGTTATTTTTTCTTATTATGTGTATTCATTATAGTTAATGTTGTTTTATAAGATCAAATTCCACTATGTGAATCTTTTAGTGGATGTATTTTAGGGATTTGTCCTTTATTTGATTAAAATCTATAAATTATTGGAAATATTCCAATAAACCAATATATGATATTGATACACCTAAAATAATACGTGGGAAAAATATATCCACTATAATATCCTTGACTGGAAAGACTCACCACATCATTTTGTATGAAAACATAATAACACTCAAAAAATTCACCTTAATCAGTTCAGTAATTCTACAACCTCATTCAAATAAATTCCTAAAAATATAAAAACAATTGTAAAATCAAAAAAATCAAGTAAATATGAATTCAAATATATTTTTCATGGATGTGAATAAACCATCAATGATAGAAAACTGATATCATACTATAGTACAACATTATTTTCTAGTAATTAATAATAATAGTTCATAATTAACACAAATATCAGTTGACCATTTCAATATGAGTCATAGGGAATACGTAAAAGTTATTTTACCAAACCTTATAGTTGTACCCAACTAGTCATCTGATTGAACTAAATTTTATATTATGTGGAATCTCGTATATTAGTTATTTGGGACCTATAATCACCTCTAGTAACTGACACTGGATTAGTGATATCTGGTGATCATTGAATGATAATTTTTTTCATTCTAATAATCACCTATGATATAAACCTTTAAAAATAGAACTATGAAGATAATATATTACTGTAGCACCATCAGAAAATCCAATGTAGACCCCATAAAATTTTCATTCACAACAACTAAACCATTTATGAGAGTACACCCATTAGAATAAATTTTTATGTGAACAACATTCCTCTACTAGATCACACTAACCTTATAATGAAATAGATGAATATTTATTCTATAGTTTACAGTTCTTATTGAATTAATGAAAATTAAACATAATTTCCATTTATAATATATGTAACATATTTTTTACTCATTACATCATCTTTCTTATATTCATATAATCTATACTTAATACGTAAGGATCCTTCCTTTGAAAAGAACTCAATACGTAAAATTATCCCTCAATATGTAAGATAATTCATTAAAGACATAAGGTAATTTATTTTAAAATAATATATATGTATGATAATTGATATTTATTTGTAAAAGGGATTATAATGTCTAAACAACACACAACTAGGTACTAATGTCATCCAGACATAATCCCCCCCACAAGGAAAGATATTGAATGAGGGGAATTATTGTATTTTTTGTAAATGGCCAAAAGGGCCGTGATATTGAAGGGTTCAGTGCCCTATTTAATTTTTACTAGTAGACCCAAAAGGTAATTTAATGTGGCCTAGATGAGAAGATAATCAATACTTCGAGTCCATAGAGTTTCATTTTTAATCTACCCTTATTCCAACAACATCACTCCATGTTGATCTATCACACTATGGTAATTCGACACTCCATCCCATAGAAAAAATTATATTAGATCAAAGTAATGTTGATAAGTGTCAATAAATTCATCCCTATTTTGATAATCCCACCTAATGAAACATTTCATTTCATCATTTTCTCCATCTTCAAATTATTTCATGTCTTATTCTTATACACACCTACAATAATGTCACCAATAAGATCGCCATATCACACACCCAAATAGTAACAGTTTTCTTTGGATTGTCCTTATTTCAATATTATAGTGAAAACATCTTTTCCGAATTAGAGATCAGATTGGGTAAATAGTCAAATAATAAGTTTCAACGCATTCCTCACTCATTCATACAAGACACCCAGTGATACATGTGTGTTGGAATACCATTCTTCTTAAAAAGTCACACTATATCATCTATATTATCCAATTTTATCACCAAGATTCCAAAAATTTATTTCATGAGGTCCTAGTACCTCTAAGGCCCAAGAATAAAAAATGAAAACCCAAATCATGGTAACTGTATAACTATAATAGTATAAAATACATTATTTTTTATAATACATATAAAAATCTATCACCCACTAAAATAGTTATTATCATATAATAAAATTCTAAACTATAGAATATTCACTGTAAACTCTGCTTTATCTCACTAAAACTACCACATGCAACAAAGACAACTAAGACCAAATAAAATGCAAAGGGGGATATGATATTTCTTGGCCATACTATGTCAAGAATGATGTATATTATTTAACTATTTAATCATCAATACACATGTAATCTGATTTATTAAATTTAATGATATTTAATAAATATAGTGGACTTCGTTTGATATCTCGAGACAACTGTGAAAGGGAAGAAAATGGATACATAGAGGATTCTATTTAAAACTCAACCATTATAAAAACGATAATGTTCTTAACTGTATAACAATATAATTATGTATGTATGTATCAAATTTTGTGATTATTTTCTGAAAAATAATTTTAATGTCATATATTCTAATATTATATATCCTTAGTGATGAACAATTATTTTCAGTATTCATATAATATAATATATTTTCTATCAATTTTGATGAATTGAACTATATAAATAAGTAAATACTTATAATTTATCTGCTATAATATGAATCTCTATTAATGAAGACCAAATAATTACAATAAAACAATATAAATATAGTTTTCCAAATTTATGATTGTGTGAGAATCACAATATTTTACATATGATATGAATATGTTTACTAAAAAATATTAATCTGTTAAACTATATAAGGAATCCTTCAAATATCATAATTAAACCAGTACTAAGAAAATGTTATAGATGATTGAAATAAATTTATTTACCCACTCAATGGTAGATTGTCTTCAATTAAAACTATACACATTAATTTTTTTGAACAAGAAAAACTTTCAAGATAAATTAATATAATGTTTAAATGGAGGCTCAAAACTACCAAATTTGAAAAACTGTAACACGTACCAATGAACCTTGAGACACATAGTTTCATTAAAAGAATAAAAATAATGTATTTTTTTATGATCATGATACATTATATAATAAATTAATAATAATGATTCCATTAATGTCAATCATCAATCAGTTTTGAACCCTTCATTTATTTTGTTTCCTAACGTAATATCTACCCCCTTTATATGGAAATTCACATTGTTATATTTGTTGAATTTGGTATGAATAAATATATTATTTTCATAAATCATCCTAGACACATCCAATATCAAAACAATATGAAATATTCATTTATTCACCACCCATGTGTGACTATAGCCTCCCAAATGAAGTAATAATTATCAACATCTCATTGTTATGGTATAAGTTCCATATATGTAGTATGTTTTGTATCCCATCCTATAGAAAATGAATAACTTAATAACTATTCAGAAAATATACACCTGAGTTAAACAATAACATCCCTTGAAATGTAATTACCATCAAAATTAAATAACAATGTATAAGGTACATTCACTGTTTTATTTTTCATTTGATAAAAAATGAATAGAATAAAAAAATTAACTTTCTTATATCCATTAGTCATCCCCCAATTCTATCTTTTAGGTTGGTAAGAATCTAATCGAATCTATAATTTACAATCTGCATTTTTTAAATAAATCAGTAATTATTAATAATTAACAAAATTTAATTAATCTTCATCATTAAAAAAAATCAAAAACAAATTCTTATAAAATATATATATTTATAAAAATTATACACATAATCTGGTTCCATAAATGTTATAATTAGGAATTAAGAATCATCATATAGTGTCTGGTTAATATTAGTGGAATTAATGGATTTTCTTGATATAATTTATTATCATATAATCTTAAAACTGTATCATCACATAGTAGATAATATACTTTGGAATAAAATACAAAAAATAATAAACAATGATATCAATTAAGGGTGATCATAGAATGGGATTCTAGAATAAAGAGTTTATGAAAATTGTTATGGTTTTGGTTATTTCATAACATCAATAATTATATAAATCTATAGATAATAATGTTAGTTAGGTATTGAATTTAATAAATTATGTGATTTATTTAACACTACAATAAATATATAGTATTCGTTATGTAAAATAAATAAATAAAAAATCATTGTTTCGTAAATTATGTACTTCTTCTAGATATGAATATCAAAACACCATATGATATTTAATAAAGAAAATATCAAAGTATGGTTCTTTTTTGTGTTTGGGAGTAAAGGTTATATTTTAAATTATAATGATAATCTAGAGAGATTTTATTCCAAATATAGTGAAGGATTATTGCCATGATATAAAAATCACTATATAAAATAAAAGGTATATAAAAAATTACTATCATTTTTTAGAAATAAGTCCATTTGAAATTTAAGATAAAATATCCCTTTTATAATGATTATTTAGTTAGTTATATTTTTCATAATTGGATAACCTAACCTTGTAATGAACTCACTAATTATTGAAGAATATGTTTCTAAAGGATGATAAATGTTTGGTTGGCCAGGAGATAACTTTTATAGTGAATTATCATTATTTTTATTGATACATGTCCTCAAATGATATATTTTATAAAGAAATTGTGTGATTATAATAGTTTAATATAATAAGGAATTCCTGGGAAATTTTTTGAATATAATAATGACCCTAGTTGAGTTACTTCAATATATGAGGAATGTAATTACTTCATATAAAATAAATATGATAAATTATATAATATCCATATTCATTTATATTTATATACCCTATGTAGATTTATAAAATTATTCCATACTTATAGCCCAATGTTGGACATGTACATAAAGGGTATATCTAAGAGAGAAATTTTATAAGAATATAGTATATTAGAGTTCTATTTTTTTTGTCTCATATGATTATTAAATTCTTTTAAATAGATGAAAAAATGATCATTCATAGTGGGATATAAAATGAATTGTTTATCTATTCTATAAACTTGTAGTTTTTAGAATAAAAGTTTATTAAATATTGGTTTATAAAAATATTATTAATTATGTGGACTTAAAAAACACATGAGATTGGAATAAAAGTTAATAAATTTTTTACTACAAATTCATATTGATAAATTTTTTACAGTTTATAATATATTCATTAAGGAAAATAGTTTATATATTGATTACTAAAATATATTTTGATGATACAATTTTTTGATTATCTATTGTAAAATATTGTGAATAGATTTTTATTAATGTAATAGAGGAATATAAATTAAATATTTTAAATAAATGGTTTAGCGATTTAGATATGATTTGAGTGTGGTCATCCACCCCATTATGAAAATTTATTTTAATTTGGATGAGTATATAATAGGAATGATGATATCTCCAATGGTGTAATAAAGAAATATATTATGTTTGTTATATTTAATTTGTAGTAGATCTGGAATTACATTTAGTTTATGTCATTATGAGAGGTTCCCTGAAAACAAGAAGAAAACTTATGTTGAGGGGGAAGTTCTATATTTCAATTTTCCATTCCTTTTGTTTTTGAAATCAAAAACACATTCTCAAAACATGTTTAGAAACATTTTATGTTCCATTTTTTGAAATTGATTTTGGTTGAAAATGTTATTTTTACAACACTAAGAAAAATTTAAAATTAATTATAAAAAAATACTATTCTTCATTAAGAATATCATAATGTATACGTGTGTGATTATTCAAACTCAACTTTATAAGAAGATCACTTATTCATTAGTTTGATATATCATACTGAGAAATGTATTGTCTATCTAATTGATATTTCTATCAATAAAATCGTATTAACACTAAAAATTATTATCTTATTGAAAATCTTTGGGAAGTCCATAAGTATAAATTATTTTTATAATCTCAATACGTATAGTTTTTTATATCATAAGGTAAATGATTAACATGGTAATGTTGTTTATCAATATGAAATTTGTGATTCAATTAAGATGAGATGTCAGGTGCCAACTATTCGAGGAAGTTGGGACAAAATAGGATATATGACCGTTAAAATATAACCTATAACTATATAGTTATTTTATGAGTTTGGAGCTAATTATTTATATCTCTTAAGTTATATGATGAATATATATCATGAACTCGTCATTATTTTTGTTAATTATTTCTTTTGAGAGAGGTATTCATGAGGAATCCTTTTTAGGTATGATTCCATAAGAACATTTGAAATTTTATTTATGTATGATAATTTATACAATTGTGGGATATAGGTGATAAAAATATAGAGAATCATATCCATC
Organism: Viscum album; assembly: GCA_963277665.1. Taxonomy (NCBI): domain Eukaryota; kingdom Viridiplantae; phylum Streptophyta; class Magnoliopsida; order Santalales; family Viscaceae; genus Viscum; species Viscum album. Next base: position 1,084,760,163 of record OY728156.1, read on the forward strand.
GGATAAAGGGATTTTTAGGACAAGAAGATAGAGGGGATCATTATATTGAGAGATTCTGACGATTATAGGATTGATCAAATGTGATCATCTTATTGGGGACATTCCTGATAAAGAATGACATACCTTACTATAAGTATAACACTGGTGATATCTTTATTTAGGGTTATTTACTTCCATATATATATGTATAAATTAGGTTAATATTTATCATAATTTTTTGTAGTCTTTCATACATTTACATAGGTATTAATTTACTTTTTTACATGTTTTGTATTTTTTTGATTTAATAAAAAGTGAGTCATCATATTCATTAGCTTATTCTATTTGAATTATCGAATTAATTATAATTATGAGAATCACTCTGATATAAATAGGATCTCGGGTGATTAAAATATTAATGATAATATAATCAGACTTTGTGTAATTCAAATATTGTGATATTGTTAATCATAATCTACCAATGTCTCATAACATAACTTTTCAAGGATTTCTTATTAATTAGTTTAGAATTCATATAATATGTTTTTTAAATAATAATTCATCCCTCTTGTATGTATACCCATCTAGGAATATACATATTACCCTATAATTAGATTCATAGTATGTATCTAATACTAATATACTTGAGGTGTTTTTACAATCACTTCCAATTTTATGTTGTTAAATACTTTATTATAAACATTTTGTTTATAAAATGAATTATAATAACTTGAATATAAGGAAAATAATTCATATTTTTTCAAGCTATGGAATGACCCAATGTTTTTTCTATAGAAAATATAAATCCAGAAAGACCACCTATCTTTGATGGTGCTGATTGTGAGTATTGGAGAGATTGGATGAAAAAAAATTATCAACACAAGAGATGAATTTTTTTTAATGATTAATAGAGACTATAAAATTACTAATAACAAATTTACTACTTTTATAACTATAAAACAAGAGTATCTATTATAATATAGAGTAAATAGTACTTTTTTATGTTTCATGAAAAATATATTTATTATTAGATATCATCATGTGAGGAAACTAACTCTATTTGGAAAAAATATTTAAGTATCTCACCTTGGTACTTATATTGTGGTAATGACTAGGTTAGAAATGATTTGGGTAGACTATAGTGCCTTTAATTTCTTATGTGAAGAATCAATTTCAATGATTCATGAGTGGTTCATGAGAATAATTAATAATCAAATGTATTTTGGTGTGAAAGGTCTTGATGATGAAATCCTTGTGGAAATTATTATTGATGTCACTCCCAATGAGTGGACATCAAAAAGAACAGATGGTCATGAGACAATAGAGTTGAATAATATTTATTTTGATGATCATATTGAAATCATTATTTAGTATGAGGGTTGAATCAAAAGAGATGTAGATAAATCCCAAATGAAAAATGATTGTGTTCATTTTCTTCAAAATATACCTTACAATAGTAATAGAAATTAGATGATAAAGTTGTTACATATCAAAAAAAAATGAATTTCGATTTCTAATATTATTCTAGTACTTCTAAAAAATATAAAAATTAATCATAAAACATAGATATAGGGGTGATTAAGGTATACAAAAATAAATAATTCCAATAATGATTAAAAAAAGGTGATAAGGATAAAAGTTGTATCAAATATAATGTCACATGTTATAAATATAAGAAAGATGGATATTTCAAACCAGATTTTCCAATGTTAAAGTATAAAGGAAGGAAGGAATATTATTCATAATGGAATACCAAAAGGTATTACAAATATTTTGTCCGTAAAGTTTTAATAGTTGCTCATGGATAATGTATAAACAGTTGAAATCCTTATCAATATATCTTTAAATTATAATTAACTAGATAAGAAAAAATATACATCAACAATTGATGAGTCTTCCTAAGCAATAGATAATAATCCTCATAAATATGATGATGTTTCTCATTTTTCATAACCTATAAAAAATGATAATTTTGATTTATTTAAAAAAATGACAATGCTAAAGAAAAACATGATATGGTTGTTTCAAGAATATATTTCATAACAAAAGAAATATCATATCATTAAAAATATCTGGATGTATCTATTATAAAAATATAAAATATTTCAAATTCTTTGGAAAAGTTGTTTCTCAAAAAAATTAAAAAATTGTTTTCATAAACATAGTTCAAAAAATACTACTGAGGAAAAATAAACAGTTTTAAAACCAAAATATAAGACCTATGGGATTAAAATTATTTTATCAAACATTTCCATTGTCAAAGAGTATTTTGGAATAATGAACAAAAAATTATACCTTATTGTAATAAATATTTTATTGGTTTTAAAAATATAAAACTTCTTTAAATAATTTTTACTTTTTTACTAAAAGTGACCATTTCCATACCATGTGTCAAAATAGTATACACTTTAAGAAGAATTTTTTTAAATAATGTTCAATAATTTTTTTGAAAAAAAAATTATTGTGTCTTTTTATTATTTGTAATGTTTTATTTTCCAATATAGTCAGACCCATTATAGTTAGGTTTCAAAAATCTATTGATTTCATTTTTTAGAAAACATAGGTTGTAAAAATAGAAAAAATATATGGTTCATGGATATTGGGTGTTCCGGGAACATGATTGGAAAAAAAGTCTTCTTCAAGAATATTTTAAAGCTGAAATGCGTAAAAGTAACTTTTAGATATAATTCTTACAGATATATTATCGCAATAGGTAACATTTTCCTTCATGAAAAAAACTAGTATCACAATTGTTTTTTTGTTAAAGGTCTCATGAAAAATATTATAATCCCAATTCAATTATGTGATTAATGTTACCTTACATGATTTAGGAATGATAAATTCTTAGTTCATACTTTCAATGATGAAAATATTCTTTCTAAAATCGTCATGATAATGTTTACATGCTTAACATAAAAGACCATAGGAGCCAAGAAATACCTTTCCCTCATATAATTAATGATAAATCATGGTTTATGAATTGAAGGTTATGACACCATATCCTTATAAAATTATTAAATTTTAAATGGGAATGACTTTTCTATTATCTAATAGAACATATGACCTATAATTCAAAATTTTTTAATCCAATTCAATAAGATAAGAAACATAATATATGTTTAAATTCTATTAGTGAATTATCATCTTTTAATTCATTATAGTTACTATACGTATTTTTATTTAATACTAAATAAACTAGATGTATCAGTTGAAAATACTATATATATGTCTTATTTTATGATTTTAATAGTTATATTAGGGGGTTTTGCACACTACGAAAACTGAACAATTTTGTAAACATTTTTAGAAAAATTTCAAATGTTAATAATGAGAGGAACCTATCCTTGAAAACAATTCATGGTGATAGAAGTGGGAAATTTTAAAAATATGTTGTTGAAAGTTTTTATTTTTATAAAGATACAAAACATAACATTTCAGAACCTAGACCCCCCCCCCCCGCCACTAGAAAAAACAGTTTAGTTGAAAAAAGGAATATAAATCTTGAATAAATATCTTGAACTATGATGAGTTAATATAATGTTGCTAATCCATTATTAGGATGAAGTGGTTATTAATTCCAATTATACTATAAAAATATTTTTAATTATCGTTTTTCTTAATAAACATTCTTATGAGTTGTAGATTTGATTAAAACCAAAATTTTCTTATGTAATGGATTTTTTAAATATATTCATTTTGAATATGAAAGATATCTTATAAAAATTTGCACTCATATCACATTAAAAAAAATATTTTTATGAGATTCCACTACTTCAAAGTCTTAAAGAAATTTTAATAAAAATTAATTTATATCTGTGGAATAATAATATGTAATTTTTTATGAAACTGAACCTTTATTTTTAAATTAAACTGATCGTAAACCATTTCGAGTTATTTCTAAAATATATTTTCAAACATTGTTAGGATGTTATTCACACAAATAAAATATTAAAGAACTAGATTATTTTGTTTTTCCTTCAGAAAATTTTCAACCTACTTTTTAATAATGTACCTTTCAAAACCAAATATTTCATTATTTTCATAGGAATCGTCCTAGTCGAAGTATAATTGGTGATGTTTATTAACTAATTAGACTTAGATATTCCATAAGGAATGATGTTGAAAATCTAGTTCTCCTATCTCAATTTGATCCTAAAAATCCTGATGAGGATCTTTGTGATGAGTATTGGATTAATGAAATCTAAGACAAATAGAATGAGTTTGATTGGAAAAAATTTTATACATTAGTTTAAATACGTAATATGCTTCATTATTTTGAGTAAGAAAATTTATAAAAAAATGATGATTGTTAAATAATTGATTGATATAAATCTATAATTGTTACTAATGTGCGAGTTAATGTTTATTCTAGGTTTTTAATTTTAAGAAAAAACTAAAATGTTTTTTTATATCACTATATAATTATATTAATTATCTTCAATAAAAAAAATTTCATGAAAATACTATAATTATTAGTACCCCCAACGGTACCTAGAAAAAGTTAAATCGTGATGAGGCTTGGGAACCGATTGATCAAAATATTTTTAGACTTATGATATAAATTTTAATTTATATAATTACTAGTCATACAGATATAATTTTTTCATTATTAATATTTTTAATATGTCCAGAATGTCCAACATAATACAATCTTAAATATATAAAATGAATTTTTATTTATCATTTGGGAACTATGGATTTATTAAATTTCAATTCTTTTATAAATGTTTTTAAATTAAATGTTTTGTTTCAGATGCTGACTTTAGATAATGTATAATGGACTGAAAAATCACATTTGAAAGTTTTCATTCCACAAACGATTCAATATTTTCTATGACTTGTAAGAGAAAATGATTAATAGTGTTTTCCCCCAATGAAGCCAAATATGTGGGAGGTGGAGATTGTTTTTCTCAACAATTTTGGATCTAACACACCCTCACTTATTGTGGAATAATTTTTACTTAAACTCAAATACATTTCAAAATAAATTTTCCATTAATTTATTTAAAATCCTGGAAAATCACTCTTGTTTAAGGAATATATATATAAGATACCATTTCCCTTCGGTTCACAAACATAAAGGAGATATAATTTTACAATTCGTCAAAATTAAAAAAACATGCTATTATTTTTACAGAACCTCTTACTTCAGAATGAATAGAACATATTAAAAATAAAATAAGATTTTCCAACAAAAAGTAATCATTAATATATGAATATTTTATATTCATATCCTATTATTAACTTACTCTATATCATTTGGTGAACAATATAAGTTTTTTTAAATAGAATTGCTAAATTATTGTTTTTTCTAAAAAAATAATCATAATGTATTTTTGAGAAGAAATATTTTTATAAAACATTTTTAGTAATGATTTGAAAATTTTTACCATACATTGAACGTGTTAAATATTTTATTGGCTAGGAGTTTCTGAAAATCATTTTTGGATTCAAATTTTTTTTGTCTTAATATAAACATATCCATTTAGAAATATAAAAAAATTCATATTTAGTTTTGTTACTCAAAACATTCATGGTTAATTTTCCTACTAATAATATCATATTTAGTATTTATTTTTATAACTATGGTCACTTTTCTTAAAAAACCATGAAGAACAATTTATTCTTATAGTTGAAAATTTTCACCCTGAAATGTAATTTTCTTTTATTTTAGTTTTTAAAATATTTTATTGTGTTATTTCGTTAATTATTATTGTTATACTATAATTTTTTATAAATTTATTTTTTTTGTATTTAATTTTTTTAAAATTTTCTCCTAATAGGATTCATTCTCAATCCAATAAAAATTGAAAAAACATCAAGAGATCAAAATTATGATTACAATGTTATTTGGATGATTTTCAACTGTCATATCAAAATGTATTTGAATCACAATTGTAGATCATATTTTGGATGTTAAATTATCAGTACAACTCCTATATAAAGAGTACCACCCTTATTGCCCCACATCAGTTTTTCAGAAGATTGTGCCCCAGAGTTGCTACAGCCTTCATATTTTCAGGTTTGATTGCATACCTTTTTGTCGCATTCAACGGTTTCAGTCCCAAATAGCATTGATACCAAAGAGGATTTTGAATATTCTTTCATAGTAAGGGAGTTTTTATTAAAAATTTCATTATATTATTAGTATGATTGAACTTTGAATAAATTTATTTCATTCCATGGTTGAGAATTAGTATGTACTGTAAAAATTGATATGGATGTCCACATTTTTATTAGGATGTATTAAATGTGTTTTACACTTTATTTTAACATTTAAAAAATGGTGGTACAAAATTAATTTATTTTATGATATATGGGAAAATAATTAATTTTTATTTTAATAAGTTTGTAGATATTAATGGAAACAAATCTGAAGGTGATGCTTGTTGTTTATCTCATATGTTTCAGGATATACATGATATATTTAGAAAATTTAGAGTATAAGAATCAATGTTTTCCCATTATGAAAAGTTTAAATACTTTCCCACCTTAATATGGAAAACTATATTATAGACCTATTTATGAAAGGTTTCATGATTCAAATAAATGGGGATCAACATTCGTTAAAGGTATAAAATTTCACTATTCATGATTTCGTGGTTAATACACAGAATATTGACTTGGTGAAATTTGACCTACTGACTATTGGTAATATAAAAATTTATTAAAGAATGATTTTAAAAAAGAGAACAAAATGGATATTTTTACATGTAAAACAAAAAATGCTAACAGTGATAATCATTAATCATATTTATCTATAAAAATAGCACAAAAAGGAATTGATTATATTTTTCTAGAAGTGAAAAGTTTGGAATGAATTGTTCATTATTTCCCTATCTGTGAATCCTAGATCAAGCTTATGAAAAAAAACATAGTGAAAAATAATAATTGATTTATGTGTTTATAGGATCATACATATATATCAAGGTAGTGTTAAAGGCTTTTCATGAAGTCATTCACACACATAAAAGGACATTAAATTAGATGTTGGAGTGTTCTAACCATTTTGTCTCTAATATCAAATTTTTTTGAGAAATTTTATTATACAATGAATTTTACAGTAGATACAACAAAGGCATTAATCTTTTTGTCAATTGAAATTTCTGATAGGGTTATATTCATTGAATAATTCTGGGATTCTACTGATGAAAGAACTATGGATGTTATTTTGTTAAAAATTTTATTCATGATATGGTTCTTAAAACAAGAATTGACATTGTGGGAAAAAGATGTGTTTGTTTTATGTGATCAGTATATGGAGTTACATGATTCAGTTAAACATTTTTATTCTCAATAAGAAAGTCTATTCATGTTGGATAAATATAAGAAGGTTTTCATGAAGATAAAGGAATTTATGAATACCTTGATGAAGAAAGATTGATATTTTTTCTGAACACTGTTTTTATTTCATTATCCATATTATTTTAAAATATCTGAATTTAAACAATGAATAACACTTCTACAAAATTCTATTTTTCTGAATGTTTTCCAATTCCAGTTAGTTAAATGTTCATTCATATTTTATGTGAGTGACTAGATAATTCAATGTATTGTTTTGTATATTTTACATTTTGTAAAATTTTAAGAAAACATCAAATATTTTCTATTCCATTTTAAAAAAATACATTGTGGGAGAAATATATATTTTGGGAGTATTTTATTTCAAACAGGAGAATAATACTTAATGTAGGTGTATTTATATATTTTGGGATTTGTTTCATTAAGGGTGAAAATATGTTCCATATGGAGAGAAATTTTTCATAATTATGAACTTCTCTGAAACACCATTATATTCATCATCATATTTGCATGAGTTATAAATATAGGGGGATTAAATTTTTTCAAATAATATCTCTAAATATGATGTTCTATAAATTAAAATGGGTTATGTTTTTCCCAAGTTTATCCATTCATGTAATTCTTAGGTTTTTTGATTTCTATGAAGTGGTATATTGTTAGAGTAACATACTCTACTTCATACATTTCCATTACATTTTTTGGAAATCAAAAACAATTTATTAAAAAAAATTTCCTTTTTTTGTGGCCAATGAGTTTTATAATGTATTTGGAAAACATTATATTTTAAAATATATAGAAAATTTTCCAATGTTTTAAGAAAATAAAAACTACTAATCTTCAATATTATTATCGTAATTAGTATGTGTCTTGTTAGTTATACATGAAATTATTTGACCAGAAGTTAGAGTTCAGTCATATCTATCATATGAAAAAAATTCATGACTACTAGACTAATATGAGTACTGATACAATCATATTAATACTAAAAAATATTATCATAATAAAATTAATAATAAAGTCCATTAGATTTACTAATGTATGTAATTAGAATACATATGTTTATTTCTATATAAAGGAAAATGATTAACACTCTAATGGTCTTAATAAAAGTGGCTTTAGGCATTTAGTTACGATAAGATTTCATGTTCCATCTATTCAAGGCCATTTTAATAAACATGGAAATATGATTGATGGGATATCCCATTTAAATAATAAGTCATTTGAAGAGTTTAGAATGGTTTATTTTTCACTCTCAATTTGTCTGAATAATTATTATCATTAATTTTTTTGGTTATTATTATCTATTTGTTTGGATAGTTTTCTTAGTATGGAATTCTTATTATTGTTGTAACCTTATGATCATTTGAAATTTTCTTAAAATATATTAATTGTTATAATGGGGGGGGGGTGGTTCCTGGGATTGGAATACAGAGAATCTAATCGATTAGATCGAGGACATCCAAGGATATGAAGTCATTTTCAATCTTTATATCAACGGATTCTAAGGATTTGAAGGCAAATCAAATATGATAACTGTATTGAGGGCTTTCCTACAAAAGAAATACATTCTTTACTGTATGTATAAACCATACAATACCTTTTTTAGGGTTATTAACTACATGATTATTATAATAAAAGAGGATAATATTTTAAATAATAGCTTTTATGTCATTATTACATGTACATAGGTATTTCCTTACTTATTTTTACATGTTTTATATTCCACATTTTTTAATAGAATGTGATAAAATATATTCATGTTCCTATACTATGTTTTTTAATGTAATAATTCTTTTTATGATAATAACTAAGATATAAATCAGATTTATAGTGATTATGATTTTTACTATGATATATTCAGACTATTTCTAGTTAAAATTATATTACATTGTTAATTAAACAAATTCCAAGTCTGATAACATTACTTTAACATGATTTTTTAATTATATTAAAATTCATAAACTATGATTTTAATATAAAATTCCACCTCTTATAGATATATCCATATAATATTACTCTTATGATCCTACAACATATGTATAGATATTAATAAATATTTTTATGTATGTCAATACTTATATAGACCTGTATTTATTTTCTCCTTTTAGTTTATACTGTGAATTATCCAATAATAGTTATTAATATTTTTGATGGTGTATGGAAGTTAGGAATACAAAAGGTGGTATATGTCACTTCCATACAAAATCATTATTATCGTAGTCATCAAGGGGAAAAAATTTATATCTATTTATATATTAATTTCTAGATATGTTGTTTCTATTTGTTTTTGTCCATGAATATTTTTTATTGAATATAATTTAACATATAATGCCCTATGAGTTTTAAATTCACTTAATTAAGGTGATACAGGATTTTAGGTTATTTTTTAAATACCTTTTCCATAATATGCGGGAAATTAATATTGAAAAAGGAATAAATTTATTAGGTACAATGTTGAAAAAGTGATATTCTTTTTATTTTATACAGGTACGAATTCATTCTTTTATATTTTTACAAATCTAATAACAATGAGTAGATTTTAGCTAGTTAGAAAGAATATTTGAATGAATAATTATTTTAAAAAATGAATTGAAATGTTTCTATTATAATGATAATGATATTTCAGTGATTGATGTATTATTATGTATTAATTTATGTTAAAATATTATATAATATTAACTATGTAATAAATGAGATCAAATAAATTTTTAGATATTATTTTCAATGAAATAATTATATATAACATGTGATACCCATCACAAAATTAAGTATAAAAATGTCACTAGTAAAAAATCCATTAGATATAACGACATACCCTATCACATAGATCGATATATATCATAATGGGAGATGAAATAAATAATAAAAAATGGTATATCCTAAAACACAATGAATCATTTCAAAAAAAATTATATTGTAAAATTTTACTTGATATATTTTAACATTATAAGTTACCTTAAATAAAAAAATTATAAAATGATATTTACATTGATATATTATAATCAAAAAATAAATCGTCCAAATCCATGAATAATATACCATTATATCATTAGAATTTACAAATATTTATTTGGAGAATTTTTGTGTAGAGATAAGGTTATTCATCTATAAGGGTTAAAAAATTGTCATTGTTCCATAAGTTTTTAAATGATTAGATCAAAGGAAAGAGGTAGTTATTTTAAAAAATTATGTGATAATATTATAAAGAACACTATATACACCCATATATAATGGAAAATTATACAATTTAATGAAAAATTATTCTCATAAATATATATAAAGAGTTCCAAAATCTCTTAAAAATGAATTGACACCTACAGTTAATTACAAAAATGGAAAATCGATTAAGAAAAAAATAATTTATAGAATAATTTTCGATTTCTAGTGGCTAGATATAATTCATATAATTATGTTAGAATACTGGTGAAATTTTAGTTAAATAAAAATATGGGATGGATTTTTTACGATTAATATAATGGAAAAATTAATATATTGGAGAAAAATATCTTGATGTATGTCATTTTGATGTAAATAAATGTACATTCATTATCACATAAATTGATATAAAAAATATTATTATTATGATATATATCGTTATTTTTTGGAATATTTTAAAAAATATTTCCCGATGATCAAGAGTTTAACAGAGATGTTATGTTGAAAATATTAGTGGAAACTCTTGTAACATATCAAATCAAACTAGAGTAAATACCATCCATCTTCATGTTCCTAGAAAAAATAATTTGTATGAAATTTTAATATGATCATGGATTTAGAGATAATGTAATTCCAAGATATTTTGTATTTTAAATGCTTTAACCTAATGATATTTGATATTTATTTGGTTATTAAAGAAACTTATTGAAATTTTTTATAATAAAAAGGGAGTTGCTAAAAAATATTAATGTTCGGATAAATAATATATGGAATTTTATAAAATTTAAAAGCATTATTTTATGATAAGATAATAGAAAAATACATTGTTTTGAATATTTATTTATTCAAGGAAATATAACATTTTGAAATGTATCATAAGACCATTTGAGATAAAAATACATAGATATTAAAATAGGTGATAAATGTATTTAATATTATATTAATAGAATTAATGATTGAGGAACATTTTCATGTATTTATTTGAATATATATTTTTATTAAAACTTTTATTTATATATGTGTTTACAAATGTCAATGAATTGTTTCTCCTATTTAGTAACCTTTTATTACTAAAATGGGGGATAGAGTTTTTTACATTAGGAATTATATGAGGGATTTTTTAGAAATAAAAAATTTAGGGGGACTTGGATTTAGTTATATGATATACTAAATTTAATAATAAATATAAAAATGGTGGATTTTTTGAGAAATTGATCTATAAAATCATAATTACAATAATAAATTTTTTATTATTCTACATCAATAGGTTTTATTTTTTCATTAAAGTGATTATATGTATTTTATTACAGTTTTTTTAATATCTATACTACTCACGTGATTATAATTGAGTATATTAGGAATATAAATATCAATTATACAACTATATTTTATTGTAATAATACAATAGAAACAATAGTAATATATTATTTTTCTTTATGTAATAATATACAATATTCATTTTTTTTAATTATGATTTTATTCTTATCCCCAAAGGACTGTGATGCCTTTTTTGGAAAATATATATGATATTTATTTGATTTTATATTCATTAAAATAATAATTGAAAATATTTAAATGTTTTTAGATATAAATTTTTATAATTAATATAGCATATATTTATTAATAATTGATTAGGAGTAATCAATCATAGAAATATTAAAATTTGTTCTCCAACAAAAAGGGTTCTTTATTTTGTATGATATTTATGAATCATGTTATGAAATATTATGGTATGATATATTAGGGTTTATAATTGAATATGTCACCCATTATGATATTGTTTTAGTGCATAAGGATTGTGATGATTATAGATGTCATAGTGTGTGTTTCTTGTCACCCAATATGATTAGTGTATATTGATCGATATTGGGTGATCTACTATTATTTTTGAGAAACCTCTCTTATATGATGTCTGTTTTCTACTCCCATTAACCCTAATTATGATTTCAACCCATTTGGGGAGCCTTCCTCATCAGTCCAATCAAAACAGTCTTCTTCACATGTTTCATCTGATGGATTCACGTACTTTTAGATTTGGTGGAAGGGGTAGGGGTGTCCTCAAGCATCCATTTACACTATAATATAATGTTTTTGAAATGTTTGATGTGAAGATACCTTTATATAAATTTTTTTTTTAAATTTTATTACATATTGATGATGAAAGGACCCCAACAATAGATGGGTGGAACCATTAGAGATATCCAAAATAGAAGGTTGGTTCCTCCCAAATACTATGGTGGGATTTGGTAACCGGCCAACATAAATATAAAAAAACAGTACTATTACCCTATGATTTGATAAATTTTCAATGATATTATTAAAATAATTATAATCACCACTTTTTAATTGAATAAGATATATCTTATTTCCTTTACCTAGGATGTAGTTCATGTTGAATAAACTATGAAAATTTGTTTCATGTTTTAATTTTACATTATGCATAAGTGAGATCTTGTTTATGTTATTTCTTGTAGGGGAGGATTCAAGGACTAAATATTTGTATCAAATTACTAGACACAATACATATTCAAAGAATCACACCTATGAAAACCTTCATTACATGTATTATGTCCTATAAATATGATGTTATCAGTAATACATCCCCTCGTCGCTCATGTTCCTCACAATAAAAAAATGGAGATGTATTTTCATGAAGGCACTTCTCCCTAGAGTGATCTACTCCATCCGCTCTCCCCATAAGATCTAGGTTTTGGTTGCATCAAAATTTTCTATAATAGAATTTATGTGGGATAGACAACACATGTATATCAATTAAACATAAAAATTTTGTGAAAGGGGAGTGGTATATGGTGTGGTGTGGAATAAAATATAAAATTAACGGGTATCAGATTTTTCATTTTTTTATGTGAAATTCATTAGATGAGATAATGGAATATGTAAAAATTGAGAAGGTGGTGGAATTATGAATTCAGAGAGAATAAAAATGAGAGAATATATTTTATATAGGGTGTGGTGTTTTTTGAATGTAGTGAAAAAAAGTTTTATAAACTAATTATTAATTACTCATTTGATACATTATTTATGTAATCAAATAGTAATGGTGTCATATTCTCCTATAACCTGCTCTTTGCTCCATCTCTAGGATTATTTTTTTCCTCTAAGAGTTTTTAGTCATCCCTATTGGTGATGGTCCTCTATTCCTTAATCATCTTATTCCTATTTTAGCTTTAACATACTCTTATTTGGTTTCTGATTTTCCAAAAATGACGATCCTTCTATGAATTCTTCATCATTCCACATTACTTGTTATTTATCTCTAGGTTATATAGACTTTTCACAATTTCTCCTCTTCCATTCCTTCAAGGAAGATATGGCCCAACAAACACAACCCCATCTTAGCTGGGTGTGTTGGTTCATTAGATGGGTTTAGGATTGAGGTGGTAGGAGTTAGGGAGAAATGAGATTCATGGTTTCAGTGGCTACTTCCCGGGGATTATCTTGATCCATTTGAGAATTATTTTTTAGGTTTCAATCCCAATTTATTATTTGATTTTAAATCATAGTAAGCACATCGTTATTTATTTTCTTCAAGTTATTGGGTTTAAGTGTTGTTTTCACCTATGGTTTCAATCCAAGCATTACACTTCCCCATTCCATTCCCCCACTTGCCTCATCGATGTTTTGATATCAATTTCTACAACTCCTCTGTAGGTTGTACCTTTATCTATGTATACTCAATGGTTTTCATAAATGAGGTTTGGAGACTCTGAGTCTTCCCTTAATGGGATCATCCCTAATTTCCTTCAATTTTTATCCCTCATTTTTACCATGTTCTTAATTTCAATAGCATTTCATTGACAATTATTTTTTTCTGTATATGTGGTTCTCTATGTTTTTTCTTCGCATCTTCATGGATGGGTTTTTATTTTCTCTGTAGTTTTATCTGCTATTCTAGTAGAGGTGTTTTAGTTGATTCAGGGATGATGGTTTTTTAATTGAAGATAATATTTTGTCAGATGGCTCAAATTTTTTGTAGGTTCGGATTTTTTATGATTATAGGAAAATATTTTTTCTCAATTGTGTTATAGGGTTCTAGTGGTCCTCTGATCCGTCATACATCATTGGGATTTTTTTGGGTTTGTGATGATGATACTACTATATTCGGGTGGACAACATAAGTAGGCTCTATCTATATTTCTGTTGGTCGATGTTTATGGTTTCATGGAACTCTTATTTCAGCTGGTGATACTATAACACAAAGGGTTTTTGTGCAGGTGGTGTTCAACAGCGAAGTTGATGACGAAAACAACATAGATGAGATGATGTGATGATGGTTTTTATTTTTGACATGATATGGTTGGAAATGTGATGATTTCATTGATTGTGACATGAATATTTTGGCTCCTCGGGCATCACTCTTTGACCATGGAAAGGTGGATTCAATTTTTGAATATGAATTTAATCATTTTTTCTAATTTTTATGAGATTTTAAAATTGTGTAATATTATTTACACATTTTTATTACCATAGTTCTTGAATTTGGTTATCGTTTTTTATGGTACCCACTCAATCATTAAATGGGTAATTTATAAAATGGGAACTATATTTCGTGTTGAATGTAATTAAATAATAATTGTTAACATTTTTGCCTATCCATGATGGATTTGTGCTTTCTGTTTTTTGAAATTATGATCATTTATTTTTATTGATAATCCAACTAATAACAGTTGTATAGTGACACATGTTCTAGCTAAGGAGACCACTCCAGATCTAAATACATGGATGGAATGTACTTTTATGCATAGAAGTGTAGTTTCCAAAAATAATTTATATTTGAAGACATTCAACATGATCAATGACTTTACCATTTAGAAATTTTAATTTCACAATGTTTTAACTGAATAGAATATAGAAATAACCTTTGAATAATATCCCACTAACATCTATAATGGTGATTATAGGAGACTCACCAACTAACTTCGAATCATAATAAAAATTTAACTAAAAAGATATTATTAATATATTTTTATGTTTGATAGATATATGAAAATACTGAGGAATATTTTCGAGAACATGTAAACAAAAAAATAATGGAGAATAATCCCTATCTAAAAAAGTCTCTATTATAATTAATGTACATATTAAGTCCAAAATCTATCACCTTGAATGATTTAATGAAATTATGGAATATTTTCAATGATTGTAAGTCATTATTGAATATGAGAAATAAGAGACTATTGATGATAATTTCTTTACCAAAGAGATTAGATAATCTCTACACTATATGTTTGTATGATAAACATTAGTGAAATCAATTGATGTGTTAATGATTAGAATAAAAAAATTACAAGTGGAATGAAAAACTACATATCAGGGGTTCTATATTCCTGGAATTTATAGAAACTAGATGAAAATATTAAAGTATTATTTCATGATGTTTTTGAAGATGATAATATTTATCTATTACAAGAGGTGGTTCAACATACAAGACACCAAAAAATAACAAGTTTATGCATTTTCAATAGAAATTTCACTAAATAATGGATTTACCCAATATTGGGTAACTGAAGGATAATATTTTATAGATGATATAGTATGTTAATGATTTTTATTGTTATATATCCATAATAATAGAACAATTTACAAGGTTGGATTCTTGAATTAAAAATTCCTATTACACATTTTCAGGAATCTTGATTGGTTTTCAAAACTCAAGGAGTCAAATGAAGGTGTAATGCTTACAGGAAATAATTATACATTCAACAAGAGAGTTATTCATAAAATATAGTTTGGGATTTATGATTGTATAATTAATATTCTTAATAATATGATATATGTAATATTATTAGAGGATAATATCATATCATTGTGTATTTTGGATTTTCATAGTTATAGGATAAGAATTGATGATTGAGTCATGCATGTGATATGTCGTTCATTCCATATAATGAAAGGGGAAAGTATAAGAAATTTATATTTTTTAAATGATGAAATTGTTCTAAGCAGATTAGTCACACCATATTGGATAGGGCTAGGCAATTTTAGACTATGAACTATGAGACTCAGTATTACTTGAAACAAGTCATTGTATATTTTATTGAATAAAGGCGTTTTGAGTGGTTCCAATATAGAAAAAACTAACATCTATGAGAATTGTTTAATAGTAAGGTAGTCAAGATTCATTTAATAAATACAACCCATCACATGCAGGGAACAAATGACCCCATATATTATTATTTTTTGGAGACCATAAAAAATTAATTCATAATGATGTAATCATTATATTATCACATTTTTAGATGATTTCTCATAATATATAAGTGTTTATTCCATGAATAATAAGGATGGAATTTTAGAAAACATTTTGAAATTGATGAATATTAGTTGGAATAATATGGAGATAAAAATATAGACATTGAGATCAGATAACAGTGGATGACACCGCTAAAAACCATTAAAAACAGTTTCCATAGTGAAGGTACTCTGATGAATTTTACTATTCAGGGAATTCCATGGAGAATAGTGTGGAAGAAAAAATGAACTGAATAATCTTAAAAACGTAATGATGTTTTTTTATTACATATGATTAAATAAAACTACTATTATAGGATAACTAATGTATGAAACACACATTTTGAGCCAATTAGCTACATTATGGATGGACTGTTAAATTTGGATAGAGGTTTGATCTAGTGAGAATATTTAAGATTATGATTGACTATAAATCATTATTTTCCCTAACTATTTTCACATAACAGAAATATAGTTGTATTTGAGAGAACATAATGACATATTTTTTTAATTTAGTGATGGTGTTAAGGCTTTCTTACCATAGAATCTAGTAGATAAGAAAATATTTTGTGGTCATGATGTCGTATTTAAGGAATCAATTATTGAAAAATTTAGTTTCTTTGGGAAATAAATGGTTTTCCCTAATAGATTTGAAATTTTGGTTTAGAAAATTCAATTTTGGATTGATAATGATCCACATAATATATATTTCAATGATCATACTAATATCGTAATTGAATAAGAAGCCCCATTACTATTAGAAAACTAGAATCATAATCATATCACCACTGGTAGACTATGAAGTAACATAAGGGGACAATCATGGTATGGTTATATATTTTATCATGATATATAATTGTAGTGAATGATGCCCTATAAATCTATTCATATGTATTTTTATAATAATTAGATAAAAAATTGGATGTCCTATGTTGAAAAAAAGGATAGTTCGTTACACTATATTTAGACATGGGATCATGTTCTTTCTATAATGGGAATGAATGCAGTGGGGTGAAATTTGATGTATATGCAGAAGGAAGAAAACACTGGAAAGAATCGTAACAGTCATAAGAATACACATGTTTCTATGATTTGTTTATATAATGATGTTATTGGATATAGTGTTATATTTTCACCTCTTTTTATGTATGAATTTATCCATATTGGGTAGGAATTGGTTTCATATTTTAATCTAATGTTATATCAACATGACTAGAATAAAACATTTTTTCATGTATTATTAGGTAATGAATTATATAATGATAAAATTAATGATTTTTATGTATCAGGACATCAGAACAGGGTTTCTAGGAGAAAAAATCATTGTGTGGGACAATGTTATCAACAATAAAGACATATAATATTATTTTCACTTTTATTATGAATGAGGAATATGTATATAATCAGTTTAATCATTCTGTTTACTTCTAGAAATTTCAGGAATTTAATTTAATTTTCGTTTTATATGTTTTGGTGAATGTTTCATAACAATATAAATAATGGTGGGAATTGATAGGATGAATACTAAAATTATCTCAGAGTTGAGATGAAGGATCTTGGAGGGGAACAGAAGATTTAGGGGACACGTATTGGATGATACAAAGATATGGGTGTTGTTACCATCATCTTGATAGAATATTTTAATAAATTAATCAAGTTTACTTGGGTTGATGTTAAATCTAATCCAGCCAACACCCCATTAGCAATGAATTCTAATAATACATCATTATTATCTCTAAATATATATGTTGAGAGAAAATATATTTTCCATGTTATATATGAAATAATAATATGAAATTTGATGTGTTAGATGGTGTGTACAAGACCTGATATTTGACATGTTGTTAGCATGGGAATATGGTATATGAATGAACCTGGTAATGTTCGTTCGTATGAATTTAGATAGATTCTATGGTATACCAATATTTCTATACTAGTTGGGTTTTTTAGAGATATATAAATTTCTGTAAATTTTATTTTGGAAAATGATGATTTAGATTATATAGGAGATATAGAAAATTGATAACCAATACATATTATTTTTTCACCATTTTCGAATATCCAATTAGATAGATAAATACATTACAAACAATAGTCTATTCATTTACTTAAAACAAAATTTATTAGATAGTGAGAGAATCTTTTAATGAATCTATCTATTTATACGGGTTAACCAATAACATAATTAACATTCAAGAGAACATTATTTTATTTTGTGATATCCATAATATTTTTGGTCTTCAATGAATCTATTACATCAATGTAAAACAAACAATATTGATGTCTGGTTCCATTTCATCCATGAAAATAAAAATGAGATGTTTTTATAAGTAATTATCATTATAAGTTATATCCCGATAGATATGTTGGTGAAGGAGGTTATCAGGATGGTGTTCAATCACTTTTTGGACATTATTAGAAACTATCAATGATCGGATGCCTATGGGAATTTGGAGGGTCTTTGTATGAAATGTTTTAACAGAAACAATGTGGTATTTATAAGAAAGGAAGATATTATTGAATATTGAAATTAAAAACCCACCTCTCATTGGTGGGTGGTTCCACAAGAGAATACCACATTATTAATTTGATTCCTTATAATGATCATTGTAGGAGTTTGTGACATAGAGAGGGAAAAAATAGTATCCATTTTAACAATCTCCTAATATTCTACAATGAAAAGGGGATTGTAATAGGGAAAACATTATATTTGGTTCTCCCTATTTAAATGTGAGATATTATACTTCTCTCAGAATAAATTTTGTTCTCCTCAACTGAAACACAAATATATTTTTCCTATTTTGTATTTCCATCAAGCATGAGTTAGATATTTTGAATGTAATTTTGAGAGAGAGATAGAATGAGGAGTCATGTACTATATATGTTAGGTTGAATATCTAATGGATGTGAATTACTTGTATTTATCTAGGTGGTGTTAGGAAAATATCTAACATTTGTTCCACTAGTTTTTTCATCTTCAGTGTTCAAGTATACAATAGATAGAATTATTATGATGTAAAATACACATGGTATGGATATTCTAATTATTCCCATTTCTAACCCATAAAGTAGTTTTCTTCATTTCACATCTTTAATTTGATTTTATCCACATTAAAAATGTGGTTATTGATCTGTTTTTGTAGGTTATGATGGAAAGTGATGTCATTTATATCTTTTCCTCATTATCATCTCTTTCTTCC
Source organism: Viscum album (assembly GCA_963277665.1). Classification (NCBI taxonomy): domain Eukaryota; kingdom Viridiplantae; phylum Streptophyta; class Magnoliopsida; order Santalales; family Viscaceae; genus Viscum; species Viscum album. The sequence continues at coordinate 1,084,780,052 of OY728156.1, forward strand.
CCATGTATAATAGGATTTCCATAGCCTTATTCTTTTTCAATATTAATTTTTTCGATGTACCTATCCTATTTAGTCTTCACTCCCAAGTTGTTGGTATTCATTAGATTTCAATAATCTTTAACTTTCTTGGTCCACTCAGATATGGTTGATTGTTTGAGAAAGGATTTTCTTTATTTTTACTTTTATATAACATGGATTTCATTATTCAAAATTTATGAAAATTAGTGTTTTGTTGGCATTTTTGTTCTGTGTGTTCTAACATGTTGTGTTTCAGATGTGTGGCTTCCTCAATCTATGGTCTCACATGGTCCATTAAAACTTTTTTGTTGAGGCTAATTAGTTTCTAATCATGACGACCATTCTAATGAAGATAATTTATACATAATTTATGTTTGGGCATTGGTTCTGGTATGTTTTAATTTATATCTTATAGTTATTTTGGGATCCTATGTCATGTTAATTGGGGCCTCTTATAAAATATAAAAATGATTTGAATGTCTATCGGTCCATATGAAATTATTTTTTTAATATATAATATAATAAAATATAATCAAAAAGAAACATCAACAAATCAATAATAAATAGGATATCATTTCATATCAAAACAACCTGTCCAAATTGAATATGATAACATTGTATTATAAATTGATACATAAAATAGAATTACCACCAACAATTTTATGAAATTATTACAGCTAATTCTACATGATTATGGAAATTTTTTGTGTTTTACCAAATATCCATATATCATATTCAATGGGTATTTTAAATGTATAATAAAAAAATAAATCCAAATTGAGTAATAATTATAACAATACCTTTTTATCAAATATTTTAACATGAAAAACAATATAATGAAATAGAATATACCACAATATAACTCTAGGATAAATTTTATGAACTCTATTATAACTATATTACATGAATGAGATAAAAAAATTTAATTTCCTCCACATCCACGTAATCATTTTCTAAGAGAGGGAACCAATTTCATCGAGCTATTTTTCAAACAAAAATAGAAATCGAGCCTCCACCATCCCAATAGAAAATCCTAATAAAAAAACAACACCCTCTATGGACATCAATATCATATTTATTTTTAATACAACCCTTCCATATATTTTACAAAGATTATGCATCATTTATATGTTTAATTCATTTTAAATCCTTCCTTCTATGTTATTTTGCTCAATATAATTGTTCATAAATGTTTATATTTTAAGTAAATGTAAAAGACCAGGTTTATAACCCATTTTTCACAAATCCACCACACATTATTATATTATAGGTGTTAATATCTTTAAATTAACTTATTGTTCACTAAATTACAAGCTTCGTAGAGACTATTTCTCCTTCAGTGTTACAATGAATGTATCACATTCTTTGAATGATGATTTTAATGATATTATGATATAGATGATGTGATGTAAAGAATAATGGGATAATTATTATTACATATATATTCTATAAAGATGATTTAAAATAGATTATATTTTATTTATATACATTAGTGGAATTAAAAAATTTTAATGACATAAAATTATCTATAGGGAGTAGAATTATGTGAAACCTTCTCTTTTTTTGATTTTTTAGAAGTGAGATTGATGTATATAAATATATAGATTAAATATTTTATATAAATGTTTTTTATTATCTTAGGGTATATCTATAAATTTTTACAACACTATATAGTGATTTATCTTATTATAGAAAATTAATTTAACTACATGTTCACACAGGAATCTATATTTAAAATTGGTCACTTGAGGTCCTTCCAGTCATACATTTTATTCGTATCATAGAGTTATAAAAAATATAGTATCTGGATATTCTTAAGACACATCATAACTCTTTTTGATATTCTAAATTCATGTATTAGTATTGATAAATAACATGTATTGAGGATATATATATTTTTTATATTTATATGGGTTAAAAAAATATCATTTTATGCCTTTTGAGGGTAATGAATCTCATTTTTCCAATACATGACCTTCATGAATGTCACATATATATTATATTAGAAATGATATTGGGGTGTAATGGTACATACTATGATGAAAATTAACTTGTGGCTTCATGATTATTGGTGATACTGAGGTGGATTTGGGGGTGTTCTGGAATCCATAAGAGGGAACTAGGAACTTATGGGAGTTTCCACACCATTATGGGGGTGTGTTAGAGGATATGCTGTTTGGGAGTACCACATATTTAATATGGGAAACTTTAAAACATATAGTGATAGGAATATCACATATAATGGTGTCTTGGGGGACCACCTATCTGAAACAGGGAGCTAAAACTAACCATGTTGCGGCCTTGTGCATGCTGTGAAGAAAATGGCCTTGAGTGTGGAGTCAGGCCATGGGGGATGGCCATGTAAGATGATGACTGTTCAATTTAGCATGGACCAGCCTGGTAAAAACTATGCTGATTATCAATCTAAATTATTAATGGCATAAATTTCCAATATTCTTAATGAATATTGACTTGTACAAATGTAAGACACATGTAATATTATTAATGTAATTTAAATTAATTATTTCCTGTATTTATCATCCCAAGATATTATTATTCATCATTTCTATAATTTCTAGAAACTAAAGATGAAATTAGGGAATGGACTTATCATTTCCTAATCATAGACATATTGACATAATTTTTAAGGGGAATGTGTTAGTTCTACACCATGGAGATTGTAGATTTTTAAGTCCATGAACATATTTTTTGGTGTGTTCCTTTTCATGTTTTTGTTGACATCCCATTAGTTTTTTGTTGTAAGTTTTTCTTGGTGTATGAGGAGTCTTGTGGGTATTTTGAGTGTTCGGGACACTAAAAGGGTAAAAAGAGTGTATTATGTGTGTGTGTGTAATGGTTGGTGCATGGTTCATAGTAATTGTGTTCCCCAAAATTACTTTTCTAGAGGAGGGGTTAATAGGTTATATAACCACACAATGAGGGATGAAAACCCATGTGGATACTGAAAGAGAAATCCTACACAATCACTGCACGTTTTTTCAAAATGTGTGGGAATCCAAGGAAACAATGTCACTTGGCCCCCTTTTGGATAGATGTTGGCACACTTCTATCACATTGCATGGAAAACAATTCCTCCAAAAGATTCCCCATATAAATGTGGGTTTTTAACTATCCCTCTTATGAACAAATGAATCCTAAATTTATTTTCAATGCTATTTCTCCTCCAATAGAAATAGTGATTGAAAAATCGCCCTCGGCTTCCCAAGGATTGATATTATTCATGTATAATTAATTTAGGGCATTTTTTGTTGGTAACATAGGATTCAGGTGAGTATAAAACTCATCATCCTTACATATCCTATACTATGGAATTTTTTGTTGTTATATTTCTTCTAATGCACTATACCCCTATTTTTACAAAATATCATAGGTTGGGGCATTGAAGGGTGCTCAAAACCAAATCAATGGAAAAGGTTGATCATGTGTTCGTGTTAGGAATTTAGGTATCTTCTAGTCTACATTTTATATCCCATTTTCTGGATGTTTTTTAGGTGCATGTGGTTGTTCTATTGGTTTCTTCTTGTGGTGATTTATATTTTTACATTGAAAGATGATAAAATGGTTTGATAGATGAGGAATTGGAACCCTTATAATCCCAATGGGATGAATTGAGGATGAATATATTGGGAAAAAGAACACTTATGGGGTTTTATGTATTCAGGAACATGGTTTTTGGTATGTGAATGTGAATTTTAGGTCTCTATGAGATAAATATGTCGATAGTTGTGTCTACCATATTGACACAAGTACATGAAAGAAAATATGTGACATGTATATTTCGTTTTTAGCATGAATTGTGAAATTAAATTGATGTAATTATGTTTTATTGATTACATGGGATAGGGGGTGTTTGGTATAATGTTAATGTGGTAATTAGTCATCAATATTATACATTAAATCCATTAAAAAATAAATGATTTATGTGTTGATTGAACAATGAATTGAAAATTGTATATTTGGTCAATGATTATTATTTTTAATTGGAATATAGTGTATGAGATTAATGAATAATGTGCACAAGTCTAGGTTATTTGTGTGGGGTATTGAAATTGAGGATATACACCCATGGGTTGGGATAAACTATGGCTCGAATCCCCACCACATTTAATGCTTGGGTTAGGGAGTTAGACTAAGGATCCATTCTTCTAAGAGTTTCATGTGATGGATCTACCTATATTGAGACTCTAAGGTATGTTTTATGAAGTTATTTTGTGATGAATGCCCCTAGAAAAATAGAAAACTTGAATCGTTCCATTTTTCATTTCTAATTTTTTTTACATTGGGGAAGTGAAATTGATATAAATACGTAGACGATGGGATAAATGATGGATATGGTTTAAGTGGAATTTTCTAACTAAGGGAACCATGATTACCAATTGTTTATCTGGTCGTTTATTTACTAATTTCATGAACTGTCTGTTTAGACTAAAAAATTTATATATTCTGTTGGTGATGGCCAATTGAGTTGTACTCATAAGTTACTCAAGCGACATTTGGGAACCCCAAAAGATGTCATGATTTCTGGAAAATGCAAGGGAAAAGGTGTTATTTGAAATGGTTTATTTAGAAAGAGTATATTCATGGATGAGTGGTCAAACCATAGAGTCAGGATCCATTTTAGGAATTCTTCTACTTGTACTTATTTTGGATATTCCTTACACATGCACTATAGTACATGTCATAACATACATACTCTTTGGATATGGGCATCTATTCAATGTTGGGAAATGTTTGGTAATGAATGTTTTTAGATTGTTTCATTTATTTATTATTATTATTTGTTGTGGATTACTCTAATAATGAGGCTATAGACTCCCCACATGAAACATTAGTCCCTCACTACTCATTGGCAGAATCCAGCAAATGGGTAGATGCACCTGAGGTCATGTGATGACCTAGCTCGGGGAATAGTATATAGTGGCTAGCGAATTGGGGACATTACAACTTTGTATCAGAGGAGTTATTTATATATTGTCTTAATATTTAGGGATTATATATGAGAGACTATGATGTGTCAGTACTTGTAAATGAACTCATGTATGGGAGTATCTAACCCATTGTTAGGACCAATAAGGGCCTATATACCCTGAAAGGGGGGGTGAATCGGGGTATGGATATTATTTTCTAAAATTAGTCTTTCCCCACTGGATCTTGACCTCTATATTACAAGGGTCACATTTTTTTCTCTTATGTGTTTATGTTGATCACTTATTTTTATCTTTATCTAATTGTTATGCATTATATTCAATGTTGGGATACTAGGAGGCAGACATAGAGATCTTTACTTGGTTCACCCTCACTGGGATATGTCTACGGATCATACAATGGTGATGTGTGGTTGTACCAAATCCACTAAGGCTAACTGCCAATATTGATCGGGCTACATCACTTCTATGCCCAGTCTCACTGCCTTTACAATATTTAGGGTCAGCTCACTTCTTTCCCAAGGGTCAATCCTTGTTTCACTCTCTCGGGATCACTACCCATGGAGAAGATCACCTTCTTCCTCTTCCATTTCTCACTATTCTAGAAAGGATCCACACATTGTTTATTGACCTATAGGTCTCGTCATTATCACTAATGAATGCATCCTCCACTGTATGTAGATTCTCTATTGAAGTCCAACTTTCATCCACTAATGAATACTCATTTTCCTCTTAAACACTGTGCAATTCCGTTGGAAATAAATTCTAAAAGAACCCTACTTCGCAAGGCTCTGAATATTGCGAAGCTCAAATAAGCCTTTGTGAAGCTCCATCCTTTTTATGAATCTCCCAATTTCGCAGAGCTCAGGCCGTTGCAAAGCTCAAGCCTTTGAAATTCATAGGCCGTCGTGGATCTCAAGTCATTGCAAAAAGACTTCCCTTGTGAAGCTCACTGAGACAACACGGAGCACACGACCTTCACGAAGCTATAATAGCCACCATGAATCACTTCATTCGTGAAGCACACCTCCTTCATGAACTACCTTCACGAACCAAGAGTAATGTATTTTCTCTGAAAATTCTCTCTACTTCTCTCAGGGGGGGTCGACCTCTATTTATAGCCGATTCCACCAACCCTCGATCCTTCGGCGTGATGTCAATGCCACATCATCACAATTCACGAAGCTCTGATGTTTCTGTCGAAATTATCTCAATATCCTGAAGCACCATGACAATTTTCTGATCGCGGAGCTTGACGTAATCGTGAAGCATCACCGTCAATCCCTTCGCGCCTTCTCTGCAAAGCTCCCTCGAAAAACCCTTCACTTCTGCGATGCGCTTCAACCTCTGTTGTTCTCAAAGCATGACATAATCGTGAAGAACACTGTCAACATTCTTCTTGGACTCAAGAATTTCATTCCATGAATCCTATCTTCACGAAACTCATGCCTTTTCTATATTTAAATAATATATTCAAGATAGATTGTCAACAACTTCTAGAACTACTCTTTGGTACTGCATCCAGATTGTATGTTCCTTTGACATCGTTCTTTGTCAACATGCTTGTCAACAACTTCTCTAGAACTCGACAATTATCCATGAAAACTAGCTTTGTCAACAAACACAATCAACCCAAAAATGCGGCAATGTTACCTTTAGGGATTTTTTCTCAACACCCATGTATATTGGGAAACCCAAATACAAATGGTTGTATTATTGTTCTTGATGTGTGTTGTTATGTCTGGATGATATTTCACCACTAGGAGATGAACATATTAAGTGATGTGACCATTTTTTTGTATTTTGTCTTATGGATGAAATAGAAAATTTTTGTGAACACAAAAATCATTTTAAAAACCTAATGTTATAGATGACATGCATCATTGAAGGAACACATGGAATTGAAATGAGGAATGTAAGGGATTTAATGATATCTCTATCCAAGAAATCTGAAAAAAAAGACTAATCTAGATGATGGAAATAGTTAAATGGGAATAATGTAATTGAATAGTTTTGTAATAGTGTATCTTGATGGTGTATAAATAGGGTAAAATATCATTTTGATGCATTGTAAAAGATATAAATGTTCGAAAATAATAAATATGGGTGTTGTGAAAGTGGAGGTGAATATAAATGGTGACTTATAATTGTTTGCAGCAATATGAGTTAGTCTATGCAAGATGACCATTTCATTTGATAATGATGGTTGAAGGTAGTGATAGATTTGTGAATATTTTCTTTATGATAGTTTGTTAATAATTAGTTCTTTTAGGATAATAGGGAGTATTATTTTTTGAAAATTGTTTGTATTTTATGTAATGTTTTCTAAGATGTGTTTTTGGTATTGTAGAGCTATTCCACTATGATGGTGTGTGTCAATTGGGAGACATGAAGATATCACAACAAAATGCTCCATGAGTAGCATATAAATAAACCCCATTGATCTTGGGCAACCAAACCGTGGATAAATTCTATGATAACATTTCTTGTTTTACGTAGATTATGTATTGGATCCCAAGGAGGGTTTGGTTGAGCATGTTTTTTCTAAACATGGATTTTTAGTTTTAACACCTTATAATGTTTATGAGAGTGTGTGGAATCAAGGGAGAAAATATTAGGATAGACTCCACCCAGAATATTTCAGACCACTTGGAGACTCCCCCTATGAAGAGAGTTAGGATGGAATATTAATTGCTATGGGGTCTAATAATGAACAATTGGGATATTCTAAATCTATCCCATCAAGAAGAAGGTATGTTGTAGAAACAGTTTTAGGAAACATTTATTGAACATTTCAATAAGAAGACCTTGAGATATGATAAAGCTTATTAGTTTATGAGGTTGACCTAGAGGGATATGTTAGTTTTGGATTATGATAGCCACTTAACCTACATTAAAAACATTATTATACCAATAGCAGGGGATGATAAAGCTATGATGATGAAATTTTAGGACTGACTAATACATGAGATCAGGTCCCAAGTGAACATATCTCATTAAAATAGTTTTGTTGAGCTGGTGGATCATGGCCTTATTACAGAGGGGCACTTAATGGAGTCTTTTTTTAGCATACATGTGGTAATGGTTAGAAAATTTATAGTATGGATTCTTATGGTAGGATGCATCATTTTCATTACCTTCACCACGATGTTAGTGTAATGAGTAGTAATAGAATAAGATCAACCTCTCACGGTGGAGAACATATATTTTTTAATTAGTGAGGTAGGCCATTACACATGCAGGGATAGTGTCCCATACCACATGTCGAGTTCCTAGTGCATGGAAGGAAAGAGAACATACGTATTTTATTTTGGAACCCTTGATTGTTTGGTGATTATATAGGACCAAGTCTAGTACAGATTGTAGGTAGGGGTTCTGTTACCCAATATCAAGTAAGCAGTTTGAGATGTACTATCTATACCAGTTAAGGTAGTATACCTGGTTATCTAGGAAAGGGTGTCCATATCAACTATATAGTGTAGTGCTAGGACGATTTATAGGATCCCAAGGAAGAGGGATATGTTAGATCCATGTAGTTCAGTGTGAATCTGGAGATGTAAAGGATGATTTAGCGCCAATTCATGGTAAGATTCTTGTAGTTTCAATGATATTTCAGTATTTTTTAGATACTAGTTTATCAAAAACCATTATTTTTGTTCAGTTCATGAGTGTCTTGGGCCTATTAGTAGATAATATGTGTCTAGTTATATGAATTGATAAACTGTTATAGAGTATGATAAAAAAATATCTGAAAATATAAGCAGTGTTACCTTGAGGATGATAGGTACCATTTTCTATAGGACTTGTTTGTGCTAAAAATGGCATGTTTTTATATGATATTGGGGATGTATTGAATAGTTTTTTTACCATAAACATATTTAATATTACAACTATTTTGTAACATTAAAGTCCATGGAGGGTAATAATTACGTTCAACATACAGAATAGTATATTTTAGTAGTCTATGATTCATGATACTATCAATAGTTGGGTGAAATCACAGCCCATGGGGCTTTCCTTATGCTTAACAATGGGGGTGTTGAGAATATTTCCATTCCTCTTCAGTGGATCAATTTTGGGATTTGTTTTATGATTAATTCTAACGGATTCCACCCCATAGGAAAGTTGGATTTACAATAGTGTTTATTGTAGGAGAAAAACTATATTCTATTTAGACAAATATTATAAATCATAGTAGGAGGAACTATTGAACTAGGGTTTCATTCATCTGAATACATCGCCATGGGGATCTATATTTTTTTCAAGAATTATTAGAGGGAATTATATTTGTGTGTCAATTACAGGAGGTTGTATCATACAATGGTTTAGAATAGATACACCTTTATGTGAATCGATGATCTGTTTGAAAAGTCGATGGGTTCTTCTATGTCCTCTAAGACGGAATTTTGATCAGGGTATCCTAAACTCTTTATGATAACTTCTAATATACCACAGAATAAATTCCTTATAAGGTATGGTTTTTTTAATGTTCATAATGAAGCCATAAAAGTAGAAACATTCTCAAGTTGTGTTTATGGAACTGATGAATGGAATATTTCACTCATACCTATAACATGTTTTAGTTTCCATTGTGGATGGATTCATAGTGTAATCTATTACTCATGATGATCATGAAAAATATGATGACATTATGCTAGTCTCACTAAGAGAGTAAAGAATATACTCAAATATATATGTGTGTCATTTCATGACTGAATAGGTAAAGATATTGGGCCACATCATCTATGAAGAAGGTGTAACTATGGTCGTAGATACAGTGATATCTATTGAATCATGGGGGCATCCCATGTAATTATTTAAATTCTGATGTTTTCTGGGTTTTATAGGATATTATCTGTGGTTCATCCAAGACATTTCCAATTTGAAACAACCACACTCGGGCTGGAAAAAAATTCAAATAATGTTATACTGGTTTGTGGATTTTGAGAATACTCTCATATAGTTAAAGAAGCGATAACCCAACACTAACTTTGATCTTTGTTCAGCTAGGTAAGGATTATTCAATGTTTGTGTTGTTTCTGGTATTGGTCTTGGGCTAATGTTGAGGCATGATCTATGGGTTGTGCAATATGGTTCATGAATGTTCAGGCCTCATAACATAAATTACCCCCATAGAAGATCTTGAATTAATCATAGTGGTTTATGATTTAAGGTGTTGGAAACATTAATTGTTTGGATAGAGGATTACATTGTATTGCGATCACATAAGACAATTATACATATTCTCCCTGAGTGATATGAATATTCAGTAGAAATGATGGGTTGATTATATGTGGACCAATGATTTAGATATGCGGAGCTCGAAACCTCGGCGGCGGCAATGACCTAGCGGGGATGCCGGCGGATTCGGCCCCCTCCTCCGCTCCGGGGGGAGGGGGGAACGGTTCCTCTCTATTGCCTAGGCCTTTCACCCCCTTCACTAACCCGAATTTTCTTCCTCCTTTCCCGTCGATCCCCCTTAACCCTAAGGTCCCGGAATTGTATAACGGCGCTCCTCATCTCGAGCTCTCAACAAAAGAGTTTAACGCAGCTTCGGACCTACATAGGTCGACTCTAGTGGCTCGATTCAGGGGCATTCGACCATCGGTGGATGCTTTTGATAGATTTGTTTTTGACTTATGGGGGCTTCAAGATCGTGCGGTGGTGGGTCTGCTTGATCGGCGCCATTTGATGATCCGTTTCGCCTCAGAGGATGACTTGATCGTCGCTTGGTCCAGTGCCCCTCGCGCTTTCAACGGATATGGTTTTCACCTTCTTCGATGGTCCTTTGAGTTCAGCATGAATCGGGATGCGGCCTCGACTGCGGTTTGGGTAAGTTTCCCTGACCTCCCTCTCCCTTTTCAGAACCCTTCGATTATCGGTATGCTGGGTAATATGGTCGGAAGGTATTTGTGCTCTGATGTCCGCACCGCTGCGGTCTGTCATCCAATCGCTCCTCGAGTGTGCGTCGAGGTGGATGTCTCGAAGGCCCCAACGGATTGGTTATGGATCTCGGTTGGCGAAGGTTTCAGATGGAAGCAAAGGGTGGCCTTTGAGTCGTGGCCGGTGTTTTGCCTGGGGTGCCATCGATTGGGCCATTTGGTCTCCAGTTGTCGCCGCGGTCGGAATTTCCCAACTCTAGTGGCAAGTCCAGATGAGGGGAATGAAGGGCAGATCGAACCCACAGCCCTACAAGAACATGATAATACTGGCATGGGTGATCGGGAGGAGGTAAGCGGGGCTGTTTCAAAGATAGTGGAATCAGTTATGCATCAAGAATGTACAGGAGTGGAGCCTATGTCCCGGGTGGATCAACTTCCTTTGGTTCCCTCGGTGACAGGAAAATGTGTGAAGTTGAAGATGGCAGAACCGAGAGTAGCAGATGTTTTTGCCCGTCTCAAAGCAGACTTAAGAATTACTCCAGCACAGGAGGGCGGTAAGGAGGCTGTGCAGGGAGGTGGAATACCTGCGAAGGCAGTGGATACAACGGATTCAAATGAAGTGAGGGAATGGACTGTAGGGGATGCTCAGGCTACCGGTGGCACCGGTGGTCAGGGAGGGCAAGACACTAGCAAGCATCTACAGTTCATGGGCCGAGGATATGATCTGAATTCTGGTTTGGACATGGTGCAGGAGACCGATTTACTGGTTGAAACAGGAACTCAAAGCGGACAAAAGAGGCCGAATGGAGTGACTGCATTGGGGACCTTAGACCCGAATACTATCGGTGATACCCCCGCTCCTCAGTTAAAGGCAGGGAATGGGGGGAAGAAGAATGGAAGGGAGAACAAAGCAGGAAAGGGGGAGTCTCCAGGCAGGCATAGGGGCATCAATGCAGGGTTGGGGATCAAGATAGGGAACCGATTTGAGGGCTTGGAGGTTCATGAACCCCCCTTGTCTCAAGGGGAAGAAACTTCAGGAGATGAACGATACAGTCAACTCTCAGTGGACAGCATGGAATGCATTCAAGGGAAGGGGCCTCATAGCCCCCGAAGGAAGAAGGGGAAAAAAGGAGCTCGAGATTCTGGGAAATGTATAGTGGTCCAAGGGAAAAAACCCAAGGGACGCAAGGATTACTCACATTTTCCAAAGCCGATGGAGACAAGGTCGGCCAAGAAGGACAAGAAACACGAAAGCAAAACACTCTTGAAAGGGGAAAGTGAAGAGCCCATGTTGTGTTTGAATTTGATTCTGCACTCCATGGAAGAAATGCCCGACAAATCTGTCCGTCCCAATGTTTCAGAAGAGGAGATCAAAAGAATTTATGAAAGAAGGTTGAAAGTTGACGCCAATGAGGAGCAAGAGCTGTGGATAGACAAACAAGACCGAATTCTGGCCCGGGGCTTCAATCAGGGCAAAATCAACTCAGAGGAATTCATCCAGACAATGGAGAGGATGCTTACCCACTTTGAAGAGCTTATTAGGGATGACCCAGAAACACTGGTTAGTCCTTTGAAATGGGAGCTTTATAGGGCAGCTAGCTCGGGTAATCTAAGTCTCGTGTTTAATAATTTTGTGGGCTCTTTTAGCACATAGTGGTCTTGTATGTGTATTTGGTTTCCCATTTTTCCTCAAAATGGTTTAATAAAAATTTAAATTTGGTGGTGGTATACATTTTCAGAATGGGTAATAGTTTTGTAGATTTTTTGTATCAAAAGACTAAGAACCAAGATGTTCAGGAATCCAGTTCTATGTGGATGATGATAGCGTTGTTTATTGGGATGCATCTAGAGGTTTGGGATAGACATGGGTAGGTAAACCTTGCATCTTATGATATTGAGACTATGATACCAAGATGTATTGAGTAGATTCTGTACTAGAATTTGGTGTATTGGCCTTGAGGGAAAGTCATGAAGGTGGGGAGTCACCTTCCACTTGGACTTTCAGTGAAAGTGAGATCATTTAATATCATTATCATTTTATTGTGCCTTTATGTACATGGGAAGAGTTGATGTGTGAGTTCCATGATTCGATGTGCATAATGAATTCTTCTATTAAATATATTTATTGTGATCATCATATATATTATTAGAGTATTGGGATAAATAAAATGCGTGTAGGATTTAGAATGTGATGTTATACCTATCTTTTGGTGAAGGCTGAGCATCATTGATTAAGTGGTATTTTATAGACATTGCCCATTCTGGAATGTAAATGCAATGATGTGATTATGGATTTTTTTAAATGATGATTCCTCATAATAATAATGTGATTTGGGTCGTTACGGATCGATTGGAAGTGGTGGCACATTTCTAATCGATACAATATAACATCTCCATTGACTACCTTAGAGAGTTGTATATTCAGAAGATATTAAGTTTTCATGGAGTTACCTAGAGTATAGTTTAACATAGAGATATGCATTTTACATCATTCTAATGGAAGGGATTATAGATGGCACTTGGTACGCATCTATTTTTTCTACAGCCTTCCACACATAGATGGACAGAAAATCCGATCATACTATTGTGGGAATGTGTCCTGAAGTTTTGTGGGTTTTTGGAAAATCACTTAATGATTGTTTAGATTTCCTTACAAAATGGTTCCAAGATAATGATTTAGATGGAACCATATATGGTTCTCTAAGAGCGACAATATAAATCGATGTTATGTTTGATGGAGGATAGTGAATATGATTTTGTAGTATTTATTCTAGTGTAGGATACAAAAAAACATGATTAGTTGATTAAAAAATAAATGGATATGGCTCATAGTAAGAAAATGTCATATGATAATAGATTTTTTCGACCCCTTATGATTATTGTGTGTGACTTTGTGTTCCTTTGGGTGTCTCTAAGGATGGGTCAACATAAAATTCATAAAATGGGATATTTTTAATGCAGATATATGGGAAAAATTGAGATTATAGAGAGGATGAGACAAGTGGGTTACTGATTGGTTCATCCATATCAATTCAATTAAATTCATGATTTATTTTTTCATGTATTATGTATTCAACTATTTCACCCTAATCCTTCCCTTTGATTGATGTCAATGATTTTGAGATTGAGGGTGATGTGGTCATCATGGATAATCCAGTTCTAATTGTGCATCATAGTGAGAAAGCCTTTCCAGGACTGGTCATGCCCTTGGATTCTGTTTCTGGATGCATGGTAATTTTCATGAAGATACATGGGGGTGGAATTGGATATGTGGGACTAGATGCCCAATATCTTTACCTAATAAACTCATTTATTCATAGAAGAGTAGATTGAGGATGATCCATTATACAAAGGGGAGGGTTTAATTCCTCAAATATCCATTAAGGGATGTTCCAGTTGATGTTCTTGTTTATGTATTTTAATTGGGTTAAAGGATGGTTTTCCTAGTATATGGGGAGTCTCGGTGGTGTCCTGATGGTTATGGACTACAAAATTGAAAACATTTCATCTAGTGCATGATTTATGGTTGGTACATTGTTAGTAGAAACCGTGCACTCCAACAATTCATTCCTAGAATATGGGTGTATAGTTTAAGAGGTCATGCAATGGGGTAGGCCAAACTAGGTGGTCTTTGACAGATCCATCCAACATAGTTTTCTAAACCTTGTAGTCTTCCTAGGAAACCGTGTGACTTAGACCCTTTTTCCTCATAGGGAGTTGCACAGTTGGCACAATGTTTGTCCAACTATGGGTCCACATCGAGAGCCCATTTAAAAGTGGGGTTTTTAACAATTTCACCCTTATTATTTACAAACTATAACCCTATTATATCTTTGAGTTATCCTCCAGTAGAAACAGTGATGAACCCAATCACCCTTGGCTTCCCAATGAATAATTTACTTTGTTTTAAGTCATTGGAGTGATGTTGTATTTGAATAGAACTCTAGGTGAGTATAAAACATTCCATCATTTTTATTGATTATTGATTGTGTATTTTTTTTATTAATATATATAATCCATAAAATACTCTTTTTCAAGTGGATCATAATTTATGGCCTAATAATTTTCTAGAATCAATATCAAGGGATTTGTTTGTGCATGCAGTTGTCATTAGATTCGAGGTAGCTATTCTACATTTTATATCACATAGTAATTATGATGGGTTCTTTGTATTTGTTTTCTCTTCTAGTTCCTTCTTCTTTTTATGCCCATAGTGATAGATTATAAATTGGATTGTTAAATAATGAGTTGAGTCCATTATGATCTCCATGGGATTCATTGAGGATGACTGGACCTTCATATTGGCCACCTGTAGGGTCATTCTTTTTTTCAATTTGTGTTTTTGTATGTGAATGTGAAATTGAAGATTCTATGTGACAAAATTGATGATATTTTTTTCCATGTTAACACATTTTTATTGAAGAAAATGTAATGGTTTTATATATAATCTATTAACATGAAATTTGAAATGAAATTGATGTATTTTATTAATTGATAACATTTACTATGTTGGTGTTTGGTATAATGATAAGGTTTTAATGATCCAGGAATTGTAGATGGTAAGTGTGTTAATGGATTAATGAAAAATGTGATTTATGTGTTGATAAAACATTGAATTGTAAATTGAATGTGTGTTCAATGAGTATGGTTTTCTAATTCTTATATGTGATAATTGATTAAAGAAGAATGTTCTCATGGGTTGGAGGTATGAAAGGGGTATTAGACTTGAGGATCTATTCCCATAGATCGGGTTAGATGGTGGATCAAAATACCACAACCTTTAATGCATGGGTTTGGTGGTGTGGCTCTAATTTGACATAGTTTTCCATTTTATTTATATATGTTTTTAATGATTTAATTATTTAGATTTACCCTTATTTAAAAATAATATAATTTTTTATATTTATAATTAAAAATATTATTTAATCAATTTTTAGAGAAAATAATTTTCTATACTATTTAAAATAATATAATTAACCTAAAAAACTTTTCGGATATAATTATTATGTAATTAGTTGTGTTAATTTAAATCTGCTCAATTTTCAAATAATATGGCATATTTATTAATTATTAATTTAATCATTTTAATTTGCATCTTTCTATCTTATTTTTTAATTTAATACCTTATCAATTAATTTAAATTCATTAAAATAAACTAAAATTATTAATTTTTTATGATTAATTATTTTGTTAGTTTTTAATATATATTTAGAATTTGAATAATCTAATGAGTTTTCAATTATAATTACACATTTTTTTATTTAATTAATAAATTTAGTTTTTTTATAACATTAATTTCATGTTTGTGGATAATTTTTTTAATTAACCAACAAGTGTGACTATGCAATAAAACAACTATTGTTGGCTCATTGGGTCACCGACACAATGAATCTGTTTCAGACACTGATGTATCTTCAATCATGTTATTTACCAACTTTTAACTATAATCATTTATCAATATATTTTAATTTTAATTCATTTTATTAATTTAATTGTTTTTAATTAATAATTTATCTTTGTAATTATAGTTAACTATTTTACTTTAATAAATAACCGAGTTTTTGTTTATCATTTAATATATTTTAGTATTAGTCTATGTTTTTATCATTTTGTGTCTTTAATTTATTAATCAATTAATTACATTAATTAATTAAAGTGTTGGTTTTAGTTTCATCTATTTATTTTATATTATTATTTTTTTGTTTTTTAGTCATTCTGTTTCCTCCCACCAACGCTAAACCAATAGAAGAAGCTGTAACCAATATGTCATTATTCGAAGGTGGAACATGTCGTCTGAGGGTCACCGGAAGGTGAAGCCGCTGCCCCACCAGAGTTTTGAAGCTGTTTCACCGGAATTATGAAGCTGCACTGCAAGTGTTGCGGATATTCCATCCACCACCATCATTAAGAGCGTTGATGGGATTGGTTTCCAAAGGAAATTGTCGTTGGTCCGCAATGCTTCTTTCGCTAGTTCGTGTTACAAAAATAAGTTAGCAGAAAAAGAAAATGTATAGAACCTTGATGCATGAATCTGGTTGACTGTCCAAAAGGGTTTGATCCAGCCTCACGTCGATAGTGTAGGGTTCTTGGTGGATGTATCCCATGAGGATTTCACCATGGTCTGGGAAAAATCGAACATCAATTTCTAGTTACCCCGCTGCACTGATGTTGGGAGAACTCTGCAGAATTTGTATGATTGAAATTAATTAATTCACAAGAGATCTCATCATCTCATTATTTATAGATTTGAAATGGTGATAATTTCTCCGGTTTTGTCAAATAACACATTGGTTGGACCGAACTAACACAACTCATGGTGAGGGACACACTGCTTTGATAACACTATTTGATCAAAGAACACATTTTTAAACCTAAAAGACACAACTCAGGGAGAGAGACTCAACGGTTCAAATTTGAAAAAATCCTATATTTATTTAAATTAGTAATTTGAATAAAATTATAAAAATATCATTTTTTGAATTAAATATATAATATATATAAAAATCCCCCACTTTTATTCATAAATATTAATTCTCCAAATCACAGGTGATTCATTATACATAATGAAGGTATCTTTCGATATAATCATGTACATAGTATCAATATCTCAAGGTTTATCATATTTATAATTTGTTGAAACATTAAACTTATTAAACTTTATGATAAACTAGAGAAATCATACTTATAATGAACATTCATCCAACATCTCATTTTTCAGCACTTTTAAGGCCATGTTCTTAAATACATTTCATGAACTCTCTAAGGGGTAAACACATTAACTCTTTTAAGAAGCAGCACCACTTCTAAGTTCACATATGAAAAATAATACAATGTGATTCCTTTATAATAGAACATAACTCATTGAGTCTTAATATTTTGTTAAGAGTTTAAACTCAACCTCTTGTCATAACAGACGTTATTAACCCCTGAATTGGGGTTATAATTTTCAATATCAACAATCATCTTCGTAACTTGTTTTTACACATTAAACACTTTGAATAGGATATACCTAAAGAAATTGTTGGTTTTCCATTACTGAAATAATTTATTCTATGGGTTTTAACCTGAGCTCTTTATTAGCTGCACGAATAACCTCTCTTAGTAGAGATTTTGTAAATGGATCCACAATGTTTTTACACGATCTCACATAAACAATTGTTATGGTACCATCTTGTAACAATTGAATCACATAATCGTGTCTCAAACTTATATGTCTAGACATTCCAATTTACATGCAACTATATGCCCTTTATAATTTTGCTTCACTATCACAACTGATAGAGATTGGATGCATCATACTTGACCACAATATAATATTCAATAATAGAATCCTAATCCAGTTGACTTCCATTCCACATGCTACAAAGGTGATAAACTCCGACTCCATGGTGGAATGTGAAATACATGTTTGTTTATTGCCCTCCCTTGAAACATCACAACCTCCAAGAGTAAACCACCATCCTGAAGTGGATTGGTTATCCTCAATATGGTTAATCCAACTTGCATCAGTGTATCCTTCTAATACATCCAGATAATCATTATAGTATAAACTTAAATCTTAATATTCTTTATGTATCCAAAAATTATTTTTATACATCTCTAATTATCCACACTAGGATTACTAGTATATCTACTCATATTACATACAGAAAAAGCAATATCAGGTCTAGTGCAATGCATCTCATACATTAAAGAACCAATTACACTTGCATATTCTAGTTGTGATACATCTCTACCCGTATTTATAAAAAGTTTAACACTATAATTAAATGAAGTATTAACATCCTTGAAACCAAGATAATGAAATTTTTTTAACATTTTTCTATGTAATGATACTGAGTTAATGAATACACCCCACTATGTTTTTTAACTTTAATGCCTAGAATAGTATCAACTATTCCAAGATCCTTCATTTTAATCATAGAAGATAAGTAATTATTTGTCTCGACTATACCAATCATATTGGTCCCATAAAAATTAACATATCATCCACATATAAACACACAATAGCTCCATATTCTTTCATAAACATTGAATAAACACATTTATCTGCATAATTATGAGAAACCCCATTAGATAAAATAAAATAATCGAATTTATCATGCCATTGCTTCAGAGCTTGTTTGAGACCATAAAGAGATTTAAAAAAGTTTACGTACCTTGGATTCATTACCTTGTCTGACAAACTCTTCTGGTTGTTCGATGTAAATCTTTCATTTAATTCTCCATAGAAAGTAGTTTTGACATCCATTTGATAAACATAAAAATGATTAATTAAATATAAATAAAATAATATCCTTATTGAAGTAATTAGTGATACAGGGACATATGCATCAAAATAATCAATCCCTTATTTTTTTCTAAAACCTTTGGAAAACAATATAGCTTTAAAAGCATGAATGTCACCATTGGAATCATATTTATTTCTGAATATCCATTTACTACCAATAGGTTTTGAACCTCATGATAAATCCTTAATAACCCAAGTATTATTCCATATAACAGAATCCATTTCATCATTAATTTCTTCCTTCCAAAAAGAAATATCTATAGAAGGCATGGCCTTTTTATAAGTCTTTAAGTCATATTATATAGTCAAAACCATAGGATACTTATTCCGAAGTTGATTATTTTGATCTCCATCAACATGAAAAATTATGGAATCAGGAGAAGTAAAATCTGGATGTAGATGTTTCTCCATCCGAATTATTGTACTCCGTTTAGGTTCAACTCAAGAATCATCATAATTATCTACTAATATATTTGAACTTGATGAAGTACATGGGATAGGGATTTGAGGAATCAATTCCTCTACATCATATTTAAAAAATTTATTTTCAAAAAAATCTACATTCCTTGATTCAACAATTATATTACATCCTAAATACATAATTCTCTATGCTCTACTATTTTCTTGCATATCCAACAAAAACACCTTTAATTTCTGTAAGACCAATTTTAGATATTTTTTGTATTTGAAACTCTATAATACTCTAAACACCCCGGCACTTTGAAATAAGAAATTTTAGGTCTTCTTCCTCTCCAAATTTCATAAGGGGATAACTTAGTTTTCCTAGATGCAATACTATTATGAATATGACAAGAAGGCTATAAAGCTTCGCCCCATAAATTTTATGGAATCTTAGATTTATTAATCATGCAGTTTACCATTTCTACTAATGTTATATTTATTGGTGCTTTCTTCCTTCTCTTTATACTTTAATTTGAGTGCATCCCAAATCTCTCAAGTGGTCTTCATTTTGTAGAAGTACTCGCACAGACGATTTGATAAAGTATTGAGAATGTGTTCTCAACACAAGACATCATCATATTCACTTTTCATTCTCATTTTTCGAATGTGCTTGACTTGAGTCATTTCAACAAGTGTGTCGTCACCATTTTAAAATGGTCTCATCAAGTATGGGAGGATGATTCAGAATCTATCATCAAGGTTTTGCCTCTTCAAACCCTTTTGACTGTTACCAAAATAAGTTGGCAGAAAAATCATACATATAGAACCTTAATGAGTGAATCAGGTTCACTATCTGAAAGGGTTTGATCCACACCCATGTTAATGGTGTAAAGTTCATGGTGTAATTATCACTCGAGGATTTCACCAAGGTTTGGGGAAAATCGAACACCAATTTCTGAATTCCCCGCTGCACCAATGTTGGGAGAACAGTGGAGAATTTCGAGGATTGAAATTAATTAATTCATAAGTGATATCATCATCACTTTATATATAGATTAGAACTTGTGCAAATTGCATCGGTTCGGTCATGGAACACATGGGTTCGACTAAAACAAGACAACTCTTGGGGAGGGACACACCACTTCAATCTCACCATTTGATTAAAGAACACATTGATTCAACCGAAAAGACACAAATCTTGGTGAGAGACACACCAGTTCAAATTTGAAAAAACAATCTATTTATTTTAATAAAAAAATTGAATAAAATTATAACAATAACATATCTTGAATAAAATATATCATATATATAACTGTTTGAGCCGCCACTATTATAGATGACCGCAGTCGCGGCAATGGAGGACACTAGAAGAATTTCGGACCCGTTTCCCCCTCCCATGGGCTACTATAGCAAGCAGGGTATTTGTGCGGATAATATTTCTTAATAAAAAAACCATTAAAAAATACTAAACTACAATTACAAAACAAATAAATAAAGTATAATTAAAAATTAATTTTCATTATAAATAAATGTAATTAAATAATAATAAATTAACTAAGTAAAATTTATTAAAACTAAATTACTTAATAAACAATTATAAATATTTTTTTATAAAATCAAATTGACTTAAAATATTAAATATTTTATTGATCCTTTTAAATATATTAATATACATTGTCTTTAATAATAATATTTTACCGAATAAATTTTAACTCAATTAATATTATAATAAGTTATAATATGATTTAAAAGAAATTAATTAATAGAAGTAATTTAATATTAAAAAATAAATTATAATTTAAAATTTATAAAAACAATAATTACAATAAATATTTATTAATTGATAATAAAATTGTTATAATAAATAATGTATCATGTTTATTTTATTTTATTTTTTGATAAATTATATTTATCACATTGCAAAATGTGGGTAACATTATTTTGTTTTTCATTTTACAGATACATGAAATGATGATATTCATGTCCATGTTTTCAACTAACATGTATGGAGTTAGTTACATGAGTTTTTCTCAAACACCATGTCATTAAAAAAAACGCACATCTGTGGATGCACTGCGAAATACAAGGCTATATCGGGGGGAAACTAAGGGTGGCATGCCACAGTTGTCAATAGATTAAAAAGAAGAGCAGTTGTAAGGTGGTGGGGACTGGCTGACAACTCATGATTTATCTCTCAGATAAAGAGCATAGTACATCCTAGAGAACATTGGAGAACATATTCTATATGATCAGAGTATTGGTAGTGTATAAAGAGTGTAATTTATAGGGGATTTTTCTAATTCATATGTTTGTTCTCAAGTCCTTTAACTGTAATCTAATGATTTATTCTTCAATGATGAACATGATAGTTAGCTAAACATTTGAGGTTGGGGAAATTTATAGATCCACTACTTATTTCTTATATTTCTTTTCACTTTTCATTTTAATGCATTCAGAATTGATCGATGTTTGGACCAATAGGGGCCTATATACCCTAAGAGGGGGGTGAATCCGGGTATGGATATTCTTTTTTCAAAATTCTTCCTGTCCCACTTGATCTAGACCTCTTTATTACAAGGGTCACTTTTTTGGGACATCTGTGGTTATTATGATCACTTATCTTATTATTTATCAGATGATGATGCTTTAATGACAATGCAGGGAAATAAGTAGGCAGACACAATGATTTATACTTGGTTCACCCTCATTGGGCTACGTCCAAGAGCATAGGCCAACAAGTTGCTAGTCGTATCAAATTCTACTATTCTTCATTAGATGTGGATACAATGGTTCGGGAATAGTCACTTTGTCCTAGGCGCATTGCCTTTACATGGTTTAGGGTCAGCTCACTACTTTCTCAAGGGTCACACCCTATTTCTCTATCTCTGGCTCACTCCCGATGGAGAGGATCACCTTCTTCCTCTTCTGTTGCTCACTGCATTAGAAATGATCCACTGACAGTTTATAGACTTCTTGGTCTCTTCATTTTCATGAAGTAATACATCCTTTATTGTACATGGATGCTCGGTTGAAGTCCAACGTTCACCCATAGATTAATCTCTTTTTGCATCGAAGGTATCGGGCAAACTTCCAACTTCCTCGCAGCCCGAAAATTATTGGCGGATATAAACCTTACTTTGTGAACAAGTCTATCAGGGCGCGCAAGTAACGGAGTGCATTTCACAACAGGCATGCAAGTCCACCTCACACACTTGTGTGACCCAAGCTTCTTCAACTCCAAACTTGCGCAACACACTTCTGTTTACACCCAATCCAATATTGGTGCAGAACTACCAAAAATCACCCTTCTTTAAATCTGGCGCGCAAGTACCACTTGCGCGACACACCACCACTTACGTGACCACCACACCTACGCGATAAGAGCTATTATTTATCAAAGTGTTGACCTCTGTTTAGAAATGAGGACTAGTGGTCCAGTATTTATAGGAAATTGGACCACCCTGTGCGACGACGCACAAGTCAACCCACGGCGTGCAAGTCTCGGCGCACATGTCTCTTCCCATGCAAGTCACTTGCACGACCCACTTCCAAACATGCACGAACCTCTTTCATTTTCCATATTTTGATGTTCTGATCTTGAAAAACAATAGGCGCAAAAGTTTCCAATCCTCCTAGGCACCGGCGTGCAAGTCTTTTCTCTTGGCGCGCAAGTCACCTGCACGACCAACTCAATACTTGTGCGACCCTAATCCCTTTTCCATATTTTGATGATATAATGTTGAAAAACATATGGCAGGCAAGTTTTCATTCCATCAAGTACACGGTGTGCAAGTCCATTTACCAAAAACCATTTTTCTTCATTTGTCGATTTTCAGGCCCAAAAATTTGGCAAACACTGGAAAACGGCACCACTTTGTATCTGTTCTTTTTGTACCGCTTCCAAATCATCCATTCCATTGTCAACATTCTTGAATCAAACATAGATCGTTGACCACATCTCCTGAACTCGACATTCCACCATGAAATCCTCTTTTCCAACATGTTTTAATGACATGGTTTTCTTTTTCAACAATCACAGCACATTTTTCCACTTTTTTAACAAACACAATCACCTCAAAAATGCTTCAGTGATACCTTGATGGATTTTTTCCCAACAATCAACATGATTAATTCTTAATTCATTTGTTCACTTCATTCCACATGATTTTAATTTTCAATTCCATGATCATTTGGTGAGACATATCATGTATATATTTTCTAAAACATTTAATTAATAAAACATCAGATCATATGGCGAGTGTGGTCTGTTGTCTTTTTCAAATATTAATGTCATAGTTTGAATTTATTGTAGTGGAAAACTCCATGATTGATCAATATGTATGGCTTATCTCATGTTTATGGATGCAATATATTCCTTTTTCAGTGGTATGTCGCTACTATATTTGAATGAATTGGAAATCTTTTTAAAACCAGTAGAACAGATTGTTCCTTAGACATTTCACTTGTTGTTTATCTAAGTATCTATTATTGTCTTCTTCATAACCATTTGGTCCTAGTTTTTATAACACATGGTTCATCGTAGTTTAGTAATGAATTAGTTAAAAATAATAAATATAAAAAATAAATACAATGTTTACCCCACTGCTGACAATGGTGGAGTGTTTTTATAAAAAATATATAAACGTGTTGGTCAATATACCTTCCCTGTGGGTTCAAACCTACTAACCAAAATAATATTAGTTATTCAGATTAAATTTTTTAAACTTTTATAAACTTTTAGTGATAGTTGGGAATTAGTTATTGGTTTTGTTTTTGGGTAATTCACGGTCCATTACGTTTTTTAAAATTTAAAGAAAATTCACATATAAAAAATTAAGCCAAAAAAATTGAAAAAATGAAAACATAAAAAAAACATCATTAATTTTTTTATAAATTTCTACATTTTTTAACACTTATGGCCAACATTTTAAAATTTTTTGTGATGACTTTAACTTTTAATTACATAATACATGAACGGTAGGTCTACATCTGAATGATTAGAGCCCCTAAAAATGGAATTGGACAAACAACTTACCACTCCTAAGAAGAAAAACAAATCTGAAATGGAAAATTTATATAATAGGGTTGCTGCAACTAAGGACGTCAAACACTATCCATAACTCTAGGAGATTTAGAGACATAGGGTGAGGGATTTCTCACTCCCTCATGTTTCAAGAAACCCTTCTTTTATCCAACATTGACGTAGAGCCACAAATTTTTATCTGAAACAGTTCCTCATTTCACTGCTTCATGCATTTAATGGTATCTTTAATGATAACTCTCTTGCCTTTATTTGAGACTTATTTAATACTTTGCAACAATAACCTCTTTTTTGACATTCTGAAAATGATCTTAGAATGATAGGTTTTCCATTTATCATTAAAGGTAATACTATGAAATGGGTTTTGAGCCTATATGTGAACATCATTGAATATTGGGATCAGGTGTAGAACTCATTCATAATGAAATTTAATCAAATAATGACTAAAAGGATAACATATAATAAAAATAACTAGTTATTATGAAGAGGATATAGAATCATTCCTTGAATCATGGGATAGATTTAGGGACCTGCATAGGTAGTGTTCCCATTATCATCTGCAATCCCACCTTCTCATGGATACCTTAAATGAAGGGATTTCCTCCTCTTGTAAGAAAATAATTGACCAAGATGCTAGGGGTGACTATAGTGATAAGACTGAAGACTAGTAGAGACAATTATTTTATAACCGTTCAATAAATTCACAACATAAAAATTCAAGAATAAAAAGAGTCAATATAATAATTAATGTTAACACTAGTTCAATGATGAAACTCAAGAAAACCTTGTTGAAACCACCAAGCAAATTCAATCATTAATGAACTAGAATTCAAAACAAGCTATGAATAAATTGGGATGTAAAAAAAAGTCAATCTTTAAGGGAATAGTGTTTCTAGTGTGGAATGTTTGGGAATACTAAAAACATATAACCCAACTTTGACATGCCAGACCAAAAATAAAAATACTCAGAAAAATTTCAATTATGGTCCAAGGATGCCTGAAAAAGAAGACCCTTTCTCTAATAACTACAACCAAGGACAAAGGAATCAGCCAAATTTTCCATAGAGAGAGCATGTATGATGAAACAAATCACTTTATCTAATTATCACAAACAACCAAGACAAAACATTATAATACAACAAAGGGGTGAGTCATCAAACTGACATGGTAATAATAATGGCCAAATGACTTCTATGTTAGGTCAAATTTGGAATAAAATGAATTCTCAGGAAGATATATTGATGTGTAAATTAAATAAACCTCCAAATAAATATGAAACTGATAAATTGAAAAATGATGTTAGAATGCAGAATATGGTTACAAAGCATAGCCAATTAGCATGAGATTTTACTTCTAGGGACAATAGTACGTTGCCTAGTACAACAGAAAAATATTTGGAAGAACATCATGGTTGTTGTCACTATAAGTGGGATTAACATTAAAACTGTTCTTGAAAAAGACTTTGAAAATACCAAAAATGTAAATCTGCATCATTCTAGAAATAAATTTACTTTGTTCTAAGTATGGAAATCAAGTGAAAACTCTTATAAATGAAGAGAATTTGAATTTTTCACCTGAAAAACATTCTAAAAATTATTCTAAAAATAAAAATTATAATGGAAAATAAAAATTTGATTTAGCAGTTTAGAAAATTATTACTCTTTTGAGAAATATTTATCCACCCATCCCTTTCCCTGAAAACCTCAATCCACAAAGTAGCACCAAGACTGAAATTATTCAGTTTCATGATCTCTTGTCCAAACTTCATGTGAACATTCCATTCAACCGTGCCTTAATTTAAATCCCATCCTACATGAAATATATAAAAAAAATTGATTAAAAAAAACAACTCTTGAGGAATTTGTATCCTACAACCTCACCGAAGAGTGTATTGCTATTCTCTAAAATAAAATCCCATCTAAACTATCAAACCGGTATAGTTTTTTCAATCCATGTACCTTATAAAATTCTAACCAGCTCAACTGCTTTTGTGACGTAGGTGCTAGTATTAATCTTCTACGATAATCACTATTTCAATAGTTGAGATTGTTTGATTATTAACCCAACACATTCATACTTTAGTTATCTGGAAGATCTTTAACTCATCCTGTAGGTACAGTAGATGAATTACTAGTTTGGTTTGGGGAGTTTATTCTTCCTGTAGACATTCTATTCTTAGATATGTAGTATGATCAATAGATGTCCATCATCTTGGGTAGGCCCTTCTTGGCCACTGGTGGTGCTGAAATTGATCTGTCTAAATATCATTTTATATTGAAAAAGTAGAACAACAAGAAGTGCATAATGTGTTCAAAAATGTGAAAGGACCAACATTCCCTGGAAACTATTCAATGGTAGTGTCCCAAGAAGCAGAAAGATCATATGAAAATCATGATGAATATGAAAATCAATCCTCTCTTGAAGAAATTCATTTGGAATCTAAAATACAAGATTTTCTTGTCTCACAAGTTGAATATTCTTCTAAAACACTAAATATGGAAAATTTTCTTTATCTGGACAACTGTCCAGTTTCTACTATAGGGGAGTCCTCTTTCATTGAACATATGATATTTTTTATTGAATTTTAGGGTGCTTATATTAACAACGAAACTACTGATCACTTTCATGATGTTGGGAGAGATTTGTTGAGACAACTTGATGATTATTTTATAATAAATATATTAAATTAAAATATAGAAAATCTGGACAGTGAGCTATCAACATTGGACAGCAGCACTGTTAATTCTGAATCTGAGCTAGAAATTGGAAAATTCTCATCTGTTCATACCCATTACAAGTGATATGATGAAGACATTTGTACTTCTAGGGAAAATATTATTTCATCAAGTGAAAACACACCCATTCTAGAAATGATACAACATACTCCAAATTTTAAACACTATATTTTGAGGGATAATTCCACACTACCTTTCATAATATATGACGAGCTAAATGAAAATCAGAAAGAGATATTGCAAAATATTCATAAGAGGTTTTAATTTGTAATAGGCTGGTATATTGCTAATATAAATTGATTTATTACCTCATTCTGCATGCATAAAATTTCTATGGATCCAAACCATATTCCTATGGTAGAGTGTCAAAGAATATTTAATCAAAACATGAAAGAAGTTGTGAGAGACGGAGTGATTAAACATCTTGATACTTGAATAATTCCCTCTATTTCTAACAGCACATGGGTCGGTCCATTTCAGGTTGCCCCTAAGAGGAGTGGTTTAGCTATTGTTAAAAATGAAAATAAGGAAAAAATTTAAGTTAGTAAATATATAAAATGGAGATTCTATATAGATTATAGTAAGATAAATGCAACCACTAAGAAAGACAATTTTCCACTTTCTTTTCTTGATAAAAATGCTTGAGAGGCTTTCTAGGAATGAATTTTTTTATTTCATGGATCAGTATTCTAGTCACCGTTAGATTTATGTTTCTCTACTGTATTAGGAGAAGACTACCTTTACATTCCCCTTAGTGAAATATTCATACATGCGGATTCCCTTCGGGTTGTGTAGAGCCCCAACACCTTTCAAAGGAGCATGGTGGGTATTTTTATGATATGATTGAGAGTATCACTGAGGTGTTCATGGATGATTTTTCTATTGTGGGTAGTGATTTTGATACATGTTTATGAATTTTGTAATTCGTTTGGAGACATTCATTGAGACAAACCTTGTTCCTAATTGGGAAAAGTGACATTTCATGGATACATAAGGCATTTTTTTTGTCGAATATTGTCAAAGAGGGGCTTGGATATTGATAATGCTAAATTGAAGTATCCCAAAAAACTCCCACCTCCCAGAAATGTAAACAGTGTTATATGTTTCTTGTGGAATTCCGGTTTCTACCATAGGTTTATCAAAAACATTTCCTAAATAACTATGAACTTGTGTTCATTTCATGATAAGGATGATTCCTTTAACATTGATGAAAACTATTTGAAATATTTCAATCATCTTATGAAAAAATAAACTATTTCACCAATTATAATTTTCCCAAATTGGAAACTCCATTTTTAACTTATGTGGGATGCTAGAGATATGGATTTTGGAGAGGTCCTTAGAAAGAGGATAGAAAGAAAATTACATGTGATATATTATGCTAGCATATTTCTTGATGAGGCTCAAAGAAATTACACTACTATTGAGAAGGAGTGGTTAGATATTTTGTTTACTCTAGGGATGTTTAGGGATTATTTTCTAGGTATTAAACTCATCATTTTCACTGACCATTATGCCTCGAAGTACATTCTCTCTAACAGAGAATCCAATCCCAGGATGATTAGAAAGATTCTCTTGTTTAAAAAATTGAATTAGAAATAATGGATAAGTATGGAGTGGAAAATATAATTTTTTTATCAAATTTCTAGGATTCCTCATACCCATTATAATAATACATGGGAAATCAACTCTTCCATTCTTAATGAAAAATTTCTCACTGTGTCAATTAGGCAGTCTTCATGGTATGCAAATTTTTCAAATTTCCTAGCTGGAAGAGTCATTCCCAAAAATCTGTCCAATAACCAAAGAAGAAAATTCATATATGATGTTATGTATTACTATTGGGATGACCCTTTTCTGTTTAAGAGATATGTTGATGGTATTCATATGAAGTGTGAGATTGAGGAAGAGATTCTTCCCATTTTAGAGAGTTGTCACTCCTCACATTGGGGAGGTAACCATGGTAGTGAACGGACAACCCCAAAGGTCCTCTAATCTAGAATTTACTGCCCACCCATTTTATGGATGTTTGGAGATATGTTGATGGTTTTGATAAGTGTTAGAGGATAGTAAATTTGGGTAGAGAGAAAGAGTTACCCCTAAAGGGTATTTAGAGGTAGCATTTTTTAATGTTTGGGTTTTAGACTTCATGTGTCCATTTCCATCATCTCATGGGAATGAAAAAATACTTGATTTTTTGGATTTTGTGTCTATGTGGGTTGAGTCTATGTCACGTCCCAACAATCATGCCAATAATGTAATTTAATTTGTTAAAAATACTATCTTTTTATGATTTAGAGTCCCAAAATCCATTATTACTAATAATGAAACAAACTTTAAGAGATAAAAGTTTAAGGCTATGATGGAAAAGTATTGATTTTTTCATAAAACCTGTACTCTTTATCATCCAACTCTAGTGGATAGGTGGAAATTTTTAATAGATAATTTAAACAAAATCTAGAGAAAATAGTGACTGGTACTAGAAAGGACAGGTCACTAAAACTAGATGAAGCATTATGGGCTTATATAACTACTTTCAATACCCGAATAAATATGTATCTATATAGGCTATTTTTTGGTAATTTTTTTTTATCTTCCTGTGGAGTTGCAACATAACTCATATTGGGATGTTAAGTATCTTAACATATATTTTAAGAGTGCTGGTGAGAGATGATTGCTTAAGTTGAGTGGGTTAGATGAGATATGGAAAAAGAGTTGTTATAATTAAAGAATATAAAAATAGGGGAATAAAATCATTCATGATTCTATCCTTCAATCCAAGGAATTTAAAATGGATAGATGGTCCTTCTCTTTAATTATAATCTCAAACTCTTTCTTAGAAAACTTATGTCCAAGTGGTCTGAACCATTTAATATGGATAGAGTGCTTAAGAATTTAGATTTAGATATAGTAGGTGATGAGAAAAAACCCATCATGGTAAATGGGTAGAGAATGAAACTCTATTTTGATGGACAACCGATAGTCTTGGCTGCATTCAGTATACTTTAAAATTGATTCTGAATAATGTCGGGTTCAGAAATTTAATAATTAGCACTGCATGGGAGTCAAACCATGGTTCTTGTTTTTTCCTTTTCTTGTATCATTTTTAATGTTGAATTAAGTGTTACATGCATACTATGTTTCTTTGAAATTCATGTTGCTGCTTTGATCTTGATATTCTTGTTCTGAATTAGGAATGATGTTTTTGTAATGTTAATTATGGAGTTAAATTTCCTTTCTGGAAGATTAATGATAAACATTGATTTAGGGAAGTACTTTACTCTTAATCTTCATTCATATGTTCTGGTATTTTATCTCTAATAAAAAGTCACTGTTAAGTCACAATTTTATTGTTATTGATGGGTCACTTACTCACTGATGCACATGAGCCATCAACACACTGTTGTTGGTGAATAAACAGTAGTATTATCATTGACTTAGATAATGTTACATAAAAACATTCTTGTACTTGAATGAAATTTTGTTTCATGTTTTCTTATATTACTGAATGCAACTCTGCTACATGTCTTCTTGGTGTAATTCATGATATATATTTGTTTCATTGATGTTTTTTAACAAATTCTAAACACCCCCTTTTTTGGGAAAATTATTACTACCTGTGCTGCAATGTGAAAATAAAACATCTGCATGTTCCTCATTGATGAAAACTGAATTTAATTACTATTAATTTGATTCCACTTCTTGAATTTAAGTGTGATTTGTAACATTTAGGTTTATAATTGTTATCTTTTTGAAAATTCTTATTTTTTGGGTTTTTTAGCATTCCTTTATCTACTATATGGAATATCTGTTTGACCCAAAATTGTCTTAACTTGATTTCAAACTTTTCACTATGAACATACATGAGTTATATGATATTGTTGGAATTATAATGAAAATCATGTCTCTAATATAAATATAAATGTATTTATTTGGATAATAAACCTGTTGTAAAAGAACTTTTTTGGAAAACATATTCTTCTAAACATTAATGATACTCATTAACATGTCATCAATCTACTCAATTGAAAATCAGTTTTGAAATTTAACGCATTAATTGTTCTTCTCCACATTTAATTCCTATTTGGGGATAATTTTGGGTTTTAGGTGTGGGGTAGGGGTAAATTATTAACTGAGCTAAATTGTGCTTCACTGAAAACCCATCAATTCCCACAACAACTAAATATTTATAAAAAATTGTAAATTTTTTAAAAATTATTTGACAAATTAATTTCAGTCTTCACACCATTTATAAAATAGGTCTTACATCAGGACAGTGCCTTTATGGTAGTTAAGTGTTTTTTGGGCTCTGAAATTAAGGTGGGTGAATGACTTATGAGTTAATATACTTAGTGATTTAATGAAAATTTTGGTTTTGGAACTACTTTTGAATATGATATGGGTTACCTGTTTGTGGATTTGATATCATAACCTTAGGAATTATAAGATTGACCACTTTACTAATGTAAAAAATTCAATTTAAATAATAAAAAATAATCACATTAGTGATCCAATTTAAATTGTTTATATATAAATATATTAAAACTGGAGTAATTTTGGTATTTGGGATCACATTGTGATTTTCTGAAACCGTAGACGCTAGGTGCATTTTTGTTAACTATAGGCCCTCTCTATAATTTGAATAAGATAATGTAAACAGATCATAGAACATTATACATGGCTTGGGAAAAATATAATAATGCATCTATGGTTAAAAATTGGTTCATTAAGGTGAGGGTAATGATGAACGCAAAATGAAGAGGGGGAAAATTGGTTTATATGGGATTCATTTAAGTTGTATCGATAAAGTGATTCAAAAATAGATTTGTATTTATTTTTTACAACTTTGGAATGTGTCAAAGTATAATGTTCCTTTTGTTATGTTTTTAATTCTATATATTTTTATCCTTTTGTTACTCATAGACATAGAAAATAAACCTGGATTGAAATGAGTCACCCTGCAGATTCATATATGAGGTAGGACATCTTCATAGTGGATGATTCATTTTTCTTTTGACTAAATTTTAGTATTTGATTCATGGAAAGACGTGATTTGAAGACAATAATTGAGCATTTCATTTATCAAGCCTTAAAATAGTTTTTTTCCTTTTTTATGTGTTATATAGGTTATATTTTTAATTGAGAAATAGTAAATACACTTTTCTATTTTACAATGACAATAAATCATGAGATTTTTTAGGACAAACAATGTAATGTTTGGTGAATTTTATGTGGATCTAATTTGAAATAGTTTAACACTTCTTTTATATTTTTTTAATAATTTAATTATTTATATTTGCTCTTTTTACTAAATAACTACACTTTATTATTTTTAAAATTAAATTTATTAATTATTAAATTTTTATACAAATTTTTTTGACTATTAAATAATTAATCTAATATAAAAAACATTTCTAATATAATGATTTCTTATTTAGTTGTGTTAACTTAAATCTACTCAATTTTCACATAATATAGAATGATTATTAATTAATTAATTGATCATTTTTATTTTCATATTTCTATCTTACTTTTAAATTTATTACATTATCCATTAATTTATATTCATTAAAATAATTTAGCTTTATTTATTTTTTATTTTTAATTATTATTTTTTGTTTTTAATATATGTTAAGAATTTAAAATATCTAATGAGTTTTTTATTTTATGTATTCATTTATTTATTGTAATAATTTATTTAGTTTTATTACTTTAATTTCATGTATGCAGATAAAATATTTATGTAACCAACATATGTTTTGTGAGACATACAACAACTGTTGATAACTCAATGAGTCACTCATGCAATTAATTGTTTTCACTTGAATCAAGTTATTTAACAATTTTTAAGATTAATCATTTATGAATACAATTTAATTTTAATTTAGTTTATTAATTTAAGTGTTTCTATTTAATAACTTGACTTTGTAATTATAGTTCTTTTTTATAATTTATCAATAACCTATTTTTCTTTTGTTAGTTAAATTATTTTATTAGTAGTTTACGTTTCTATAGTTTTGTGTTTTAATTAATTAATTAATTAATTAATTTAATTAAATTAATCGTTGGTTTTAGTTTCATCTAATTATTTAAAATAATTTATTATTTTGTAGTCATTATTTTTCCTCCCTCTTACACTAGTTTCTATTTCATGATGTGGTTGGTAGTTTCTTTTTATGTTACCAATGCATTTCCCAGAATTCCAATTCCCCTTTGCAATATCAGTATCATGTCCTAACGATGATGCCTTCCCTTGACATATGTTTCCCCCACCGACACACTCCTTCAATCCCGTGATATTGATAGCATCACAATTCTCTCATATAGACACTGACACAATTACTATTCCTCTATCGGTGTTGGACTGGAATCCTTTAACTGATGTTACATCTCACCAATATCCCATTTTCTCACCATCATTTCGAAAACCACCTACACACATTCCATTCTTAGAGCCTCGATGTAGATATCATCCCCTCCCGAACATCATCTTTATCAAAATGACACATAAACGACTAAACCAGATCTACTAAACATCAAAACACAACAAAACATAAGGCTTTTAATCAATTTTATGATATTCTTTGTAGATTTGAGTCCGAAATACCACTAGTCTGATGTCGCACTAGAAGAAGGATGTTGAACGACGGTTCCTCTATTCAAAGGAGGAGGAACCTTTCGAAGAAGGGTCCTTGCCGGATGAAGCCCTAACACCACCTATGTTATGAAGCCGCACTGCCAGTGCTCTGAATGAGCACTCCACCACCGTTGTGAATAGCATTTCTGGGAGCTGACATCAGAGGAAACTGTCATGGGTCCACGATGTTTTCATCACTAGTTCGATCTGCCACCATCATAGGGGACCATTATCACGACATTGGATGGTTTCTGAAGTAATGCAGACCAGTTTTCCCCTCTTGTCGGCTGATACAACGTGAAGGGGATTTGAAGGGGAAACAAATTTATAATTAAAACAACCATTAAACAAGATACTAAACTAACATTTCAAAAAATATATAAATATAATACTAATTAAAAAAATAATAAACATTATAAATAAAAATAAATAAATACTAATAAATTAAATAAGTACAATTTATTAAAACTAAACTACATAATAATCAATTATAAATAATGATTTCTTAATTAAGTCAAATTAAATTAACATATTAAATAATTTAATAAACACATTAAATATATTATTTAAAATTCAGTTAAAAATTATATTTTAAAAAATAAATTTTAATTTAATTTATTAATTACTTTTAAATCATTTTATAACATATTATGATATTAATGTTAATAATTAAATAATAAATAATAATTTATTAAATGCTCAACATAAAATTAAATTATAAAAAATATAATAATAATATAATTAACTAATGTACTATTTGTTATATTTTTAATAATAATTTAAATAAAGCATTTTATTAAAATAAACTAAAATAATAATCTAACTAATTAAATTTTTTGCCTTAAATAAATAAC
Source organism: Viscum album (assembly GCA_963277665.1). Lineage (NCBI taxonomy): Eukaryota > Viridiplantae > Streptophyta > Magnoliopsida > Santalales > Viscaceae > Viscum > Viscum album. Next base: position 1,084,814,857 of record OY728156.1, read on the forward strand.
GACGTTAACAAATTAATAATTATAATTTATCTTTTTAAATTATTTAATATAAATAATTTAATATTAAATTAGAAATTATAAAATAAAATTTATCAAAATATTAATTAGAGAAAATTTTTATTAATTAGGTAGCAAATTATTATAAAAAATAATTTATCATATTTAATATAATTTAGTTTTACTTAAATTTAATTTATTAATTTGGAAACAATGTTTAAATTAATTATATTTTCATTTTAAAGATACATTTAGGAGATTTATTAACATTCTTGTTCTGGAACTAACTTGTGTGGAGTTAGTTACAAGAGTTTTTCTCGAACGATGTGTCATTCCCCAAAAAATGCTCATGTGTGGATGGCTAGGAAATAGAAGACTATATCACTAGTAATGAGAGGGTGACATGTTGTAGATGACAGTAGATTAAAAAGAATAGAAACAGTAGGGTGGAGGGGAATGACTGGAAACTCATGATTCATCTCTTGGAGTAAGAGTGGGGCACATCCAGGAGAATCTTGGAGAACCACTTCTTGATGATCGAAACACATGTACTATAGAAAGATTATAATTCATATTGGATTTTTCTACTTCCACTATTTCTTCACAAGTCCTTTTTCTGTAATTGAATTATTTCTTCATCAAGGTTGAATATACTTGATAGCAAAACATTTTTTAGGTAAAATTCTAGATTTACTAGTTATCTCTTATCTTCCATTTCACATTTCATTTTAATGCATTCAAAATTGATCGACAAGATCAATTATGAATTCATGTGTACACTTCATGCCACTAAATTTAAATATAGAATTCCATGATCATTTGGTAAGATATATCATAGATATAATTCCTAAAATATTTAATTCATAAAATGTCAGAACATATAACAAGATATTTTTATTTTCGTTTTCAAATATTAATCTTGCAGTTGGACTTTCCTAAAGTGGAGATCTCCATGATTGAACAATATGTATATCTTATCTCCTAGTTATGGAAGTAATTCATTCTTTTTTCAGTGGTACATTGCATCCATATTTGAGTGAATAGGAAATCATTTTAAAGTCAGTAAAATATATTTTCTTAGAACATTTCTCTTAATTTTTCGTATTAGTATATGATGTTCTAGTATTCATTATTATTTTGTCTTAGATTTTTTACCACAATTTTTATCTAAGTTTAGTTGTGAATTTTTTACTTAAAAAACATGACATAAATATATAGTTTACCCCACTTCTAATAATAGTAGAGTGGTTTTTTTAAGAAAATTAGAAAAGTGTTTCTCAATTTACTTTCCCTGGGGGTTCGACCCTACTAACCACATATATAGTAGTTAGTAGGAATATAAATTTTAAAATTTTACCCAATATCAACAATATTTGGGCATCATTTCGGAGTCAATAATAGGTGCTACACCCCCATTGGTTCTATCTGATGAAACAACGTTGAACAAGGCTCCAGGGTATGTGTTACGATGTCATTGTGTGATGGAATTGCGTAGATTTATATGGAACATGATTCATCCAATTATGCATTGATAATATTTTTGAAATATGACAATGTGAAATTGATGTAAATTCCTAACACGTGGAACAAATGATGGAAATTATTTAAGTGAAATTTTTAAAATAATGGAACCCAGATTAGCTTTAATTATTCTCTTGTTTATTTAGTACATGCATTCACTCTTATTTTAGACTATATATTTTGTATAAATTACTAGTTGTGATCTACAGAGTTAGATTCATTCCCTTCTCAGGCCACCATTGTGTACATGAGAAACCATCATTCATTCAGATCAAGATAATGGAAAATTCCCTATGAAAGATGGTTAATTTGGGCATTAGATGTTCATGCATGAGGATTCAGATTTGGAGTCAAGACCTATTTTCTGGATTCTTTAGTTTCTGCATAGTTTGAGGTTTCCTTACACCAGGCTCTATAGGGTATGTCATTAAAGATTTACTATTTGATTGTGGGATTGTATCCATTTTTTTGGAGGTTTTGGGTAATGAATGTTTTTTGTTACACCATTTCAATTATTTTTTATAAGTACTTGTTATAGCTTCATATGATAAATTTGTTATATTCTCCATACATAACACATTATACACTCAATTTTAGTTGTAATCCTCTTGCATACATAGAATCATTCTTGGGGCCATATGGTGACATGGATCGAGGAACATTATATACTTACTACCAAGATGGGGACATTACATTTAATCAACTCCTTCAGGATCCTAACCCTTGGAATGTAAACTATTGTGCACTCTTAGTTCATGTTACCCTTCTAACCTTTTCAATTCCATTATTATTTTTATTCATATTTATTTTCATCATAGACCTTTAATTATTTTCGTAGATCAAAGCATGGATTTTGGAGGCTTTTGGATGTTAAATTCTGTAGAACCAACAGTTTTAGTGGTGGTTGACCATCAATTATCCATTTATACATAGAGAAATTTCAATTTCTAAATATGCGTAGGTGATTCATTAGACATAATAATTTTTATATGAAATCATAATGTTGTCATGGTTTATCTCTTTGGTAAATTGTGGAATTATCCTTAATGAAGTTTAAATAAAAAATAAAGAAAGAATTGTTTCTAGGATACAGTGATCTCACGTATTTAAACCAGGGGAATGTTTTAATTCTATTTTTTCTAGATAATTTGTTTTCTATTGTTTATGGTATATTTTATCATGTTTATTTTCATAGAAATTGGATAAATATCATAATGTTTGTAACTCTTGTTGGATAAATAATGATGATGCATGTTAAACATTTATCATTTTTCTTATAGTTGACAAAATTGAGGTTAATATGGAAAGATTGATTATGTAATAATTTATCAACTATTCATATTTGATATCTTATTTGTATGTGGATCTGACATGTGACAAATTAATCTTCCTATTCAATATGGTAAATAATTGGATTTTAATTAACGATAATTCATTAGGGATAAATGAACATGTTTATTTATAATGATTGGATCCATGTCTATAGAACCTAGATTCTACGTTGTTTTTCTTGTTTCTTGTATGATTGATCTAGATGTGAATCCATGAAATTCTACTTGATGAGAACATATGATATCTTATGGTTTGGAAGGAATTTTTTGGTAATTATCATGATTATGCTAGCAGTTGGAGCATGTGATGGAAATATTGATGAATGGAATGGAACAATGACTGATGGAATGGATTAATGCTCAATATTCTAATTATTTTTTATGCTAATATATGGGATGGTTTCATGATAATATATTTTGTTTAATTGTAAGAGGTATGGGATTCCTGGTTCTTATTTCCAATCCCTACCTCTTGACATAGTTGGTTTTATAGGTTTATGATTATTTTACAGTATCTTAGGATGATTCTAGAGTATCGAGAATTAGATAATAAAGTTGAATGATTTAACAAATCAGGATGAAGGGTTTATAGAATTTTGAAATGATGATATCTCTTATGGAGCCATGGAAATTATTTTTATTATCCTAGAGGGATTAAATTTCATATGGTAAATAATGTATTTTGAAATGTTTAATAGAAATAATAATGTGAATGTCAATTGAAATGTTTCGTTACTTATATGATATCTAGTCATTAACTGGGGTAGTCTTCTGTTTGAGAGATGATTTATGTAGTTGTTTTCAATTCTGGGAAGTTTCTCATAGCGTGGTTTGTGATATATATATTTTCATAATGTTTTGTGATTTCAAACACTACCCCACCCAAATCTGTCAGGAGACCGAGACCCAGTGGAATGTAGTGGTTGTTTTTCCAAAAATAGAGATTGGTGAGGAATATATGGATGAATATAGGCTCTTTACCAACTCACTTTTATGATATTATTATGTGCTGGTATCCATGGTATTTACCTTTCTCATATATGTGTGTAGAGGATTTTAATTCCTTTTGGTCATTTTCACCAACATGTATATCCAGATATAGTATTACTTGGATTATTGTATGAATTTTTCTATGTTTTTATGGATTTCGGAGTAATACATAATGTACGGGTTATGGTGGATCCCAAAAACATCTTGATTTCAATATAGATATGTTGAAGTAAACACAAAAAAATTAATTTTTTTTGTTTAAATAATCCTTTTCTAGATATGTGGAAAACCTCAAAAGGAATTACATAGGATCATTTAACACAGAAAGAAAACACAAAATCATTGAAGATAAACAAGATATTATAAGAACTAATCACTCTATATAATCCTCATTATAAATTATTTACCTTAAATTACACGTCTTCCTTTATGATTTTTGGAAAATGGATGTCCAACATAACCCATGTTTGAATGTTGTCCTCCATATTGATCTTTATTACATTTAATCCTCATTCCAAAATGTGATATGTTGTATTGATCCACTCCCTTTAATGGCCTTTAATTTCAACTACGATCATTATTTCATATATTCAGATATCCTTTTGGGTTGCATTATTTATATAGAGGATCTTTCTAGGATTTCTTCTTTCGAGTGTAGAATGATCTCTCGAAAATTATATTTTTCTACTTCCATAATTTTAGGATTTCTCTTCAATCCATTGTTGGGTATATATTTCTATGATAGTAATTTATTAGAAACAAATATGTTCTCTTAATCCATGGAACCACCACCTCCTTGTTGTTCACTCCTTTTTATCTGACTTTGTCTCCATTGGATTTGGAATGTAAGATTAGTCCATACACCCTTCAAATCCATTGCCCATAGTGTGCGTGTGTCCCTCTACGTCTCAGGTTCCATTATGCCCCTTCCTCCTCCTTAGTCTTGATGACCCAGGACATGAATATGCTCAACACAATCCACTGAAAACTAACTATACATTTCACCACCGATCATGTGACTATATTTCTCTATATTTGAGATTGGTTAGGATATATTTTCTTGAAAACATGACAATACATCAACGCAATTATTGAAATATTTCAACTTCATTTTAAATTTGGGACCATCATATTCCATCCTTCATATTAATAATCACCACCCACAAATTCAGACCGGGCTTGAATGTGGTTCAGAAGATGGGATGAACCAGGGGGAACTACTAGTCGACATTCTCCTACATTAGAGCCTGTCAATTATCCTCCCGTTCAACTACATGTTCAAATGATGCAGTGGGGGAGAGTTCAGATGAACAACATGAGTGTAATAATTCATTCCACACCCCAAGGAAATTCAATTTAGGAAATATAAATTGATTTAGAAGAGGATATAATATAGGCCTCCCCTCCAACCAAACTGAGTGCATGGTTCTAACCACATCACACTTAAAACATGAAGAATTATCATCCTCCTACAAATTGAAAAGAACCAGATCGACCACCTTCTCAATAATATGTTCAAGACCTACATGATTTGATTAAATAATTGAGTGGTTCATATTTTATACAATGATTTGAGATAAGAGGTGATAATTTTGCTGGTGACCATGGAGATAACAAGAAAATAAAAAATTTAACGAGTTATCAAATACCACTAGTTGATGGAAACATAGAACTTCACCAACTGTGATCAAAGAATGATCAATATGGGGATTTGAGATGTCAACATCCACCCATATTTTGGGTGCGATAATATGGAACATGGATATTGAGAACTTATCAACGTAAAAAAATATCATGACAATATTACACGAAATTTGATGAATTGATGGATTTTGGAAAGGAATTGGATGACTCAGAAAACATAGGAAAATCTTCACAATAGGGGGGGTCACATTTCTAGTGGAAATCATAGCCCCATATAAGGAGACATAAATATTAATGACTATATTATATACCCACTTATAAAACAAAGCATTGAGATCATTAGCGGAAGTGAACCACGTATAGAAATGTTTATGGTCCAAAAGTCCAACCATGATTCGATCTTTCAGTGCCCATGTACCATTGATGATTTTATCAATGATTTCTAGTGATGGTCTTAATCAATTGAATAAATCTAATAGCTATAACCCATGAGTATATTATACCCCTATGAACTCCAAGAGTGAAATAATAATCAAATTGTCCACCCTAATAAGGAGATATGACTTTAGAACAATGGAGGTTGTGGGAGATGTTAGGGTAGGGGGATGAGATTTTTAATGGGGTGAAATTTGAAGGGATCCATCAAGGTTTGTTGGAGAAAGGGGATCACCATATCATCTATTGCTGCCACATGAAGGAGGTTAATCCACCAATAGGGTTTGTGGTGAAGTTGAGTGGATCTGTAAATTCTCTTCTTAGATCTAGTTCTATAAAATTGTTTAACTCATTTTTTATCCACCCAAGCCAGATGACCGGTATGTTAATGAAAATATGATGTGATGAATCAGGTTCCTAATATGTTATAGTTTCCCAAATTTTATTGTGAATGATTATTTATGTTGAGAGAGATATCTCAAGATGTTTAAAATTGGTGAAAAGGGGAAACCCAATGGTGATGTGGTGATAGGTTACATTATTTTGAAAGTTTGTTGGAAATTAGATTAGCACTATTATAGGATACATAATGAGATAACCATAGTGTTATTGAGAAAATAGTATAAATATTTAGGATTTGAGTTAGTCTCACTTTATTATTAACTGGGATTTTCTATTCTCTCGTTATATTTTTCGTGAGAGCCTTTAGGGTGAGATGGATCCCATAGAGTATATAGGTTACTATGACCCAAAATCATTTTGAACTATTTATTATGTCTCTAGGAGCTAATTGTATATCATGTTTAAATTTACTAGCTAATCGTGTTGTTCAAAATCTTTTTGGGATTCATGGTTACTGCTGAGTATTTTATTTTCCTGTATGTAGATTCTATTATAGTTGTTAGTTTGTTTGAAATTACCTGAATGTGATGAGATCATTAATTCTTTTTTAGAACATTTTTTTAGTGGTTTTGTATTATCTACCATTCCACATTTTATTCTTAGAGGATAATACCGCCCTTTTGTGCATAGTAATGATAACATGTAGTCTGTAAGAGGTGTTCTCAAGGAATCATTATCCCCCTTCTCTAATTATCATCTTGGAGGGGTACCTTTGGTTGGAAGGGTTTCTGACTTGGGGTTTCATCCTCAATATTTTTCATAATAAAATTGTGGGGTTTTATCAAAATAGTTTTATAACATGGAATTAATATATTATATGTATTTATGAATTTTAGGATTTACAAAACATAATGGTAACAACATATCCTAGTCTGTCAATTCAATCAATATATTAAATACTCTCTCTAACATTAAAAATTCCATCACATACACTAGAGGTTTCCAAATATTTATGAGAGCCTAAAAATTTGTGAAGAATATTCCCTAAAATAAATGTCTATTGTTCATATATGAATCTACTAAAAACCACACCATTAATTTTATTGGTATACATACCCAAAATCAGTTAAAAAGTAATTTTTTAAAAAATAATGAATCCAAAAAATCAATATATAAATTTAAACAGTGAACTAAATTCATTAATATATAAAATATTTTTCTCCCTAATAATATGCATAATTAGAATCATAAAAATGAATAAAATGGACCCATGGCCAATATATATACATCACAGTAACTAATATTGGAAAAAAGGGTCATCATTCAATCACACTATTAAGGTGCTACTAATTCATTAGTTTTTTATACCATTCCCTCCCCAATTTGTGTATCTAACTAAAAGATGATTGTTTTTTCAAAAATTAATGAATCAAGATCTATTGATATATATTGATTAAAATGTCATGTACATAGGAACAATTTTAGTCTAACAACCTAATAGGATTCCCACCCTCTTAAACATTCATTATGTTTATAGTCATGTGGATGAACGTGAAAGTTCATAGTGTATTCATATTTATGGTTATTGAAATTCAACCCACCAAAAACCATAATAATTAAATTCTCATAGAAATCCATACATAAACACCATTGTACCGAGAGGAAAAATGAAACTTGAATAATCAACTAGTATTACCCAACATAATCCCATTCTTTCCTACTTATTATTGATTATATCTTTACCACTTCAAAAAATCTGTTTTTGATAATTGAAAATATACCAAATAAGTATTTATGTTTTGATAAATTAATGAATTATATTTTATTCACACAAAAATGAGTGATAAAAAGTGTTTTATCCATGAACATCATATAGGAGTAAAATATTTTTGATATTTTTTACTAATTTTATCTTTGTGATCATTATATTTTTGTAAAATAATTTTATATAAAAACTAAAAAAAATCTGGTTTTTGGTTAATAATAATTGATTGATGTTTTTCATTAATGGATAATTTTAACTTCTCATATTATTACATATATATATTCTTAATCATAATTATTGATGTTATTATTAATTTATAATTTATAATTTTTTCTTTTCTTATTATTTTTCATTATTTATAATTATTATAGGAATTTTGTGCTAATTTTATTATAATTGAAATTTTATAAGTGAAAAATTACTCTTATAAAAATTCATATGACTAATTTATATAATATAAAATGAATAATATGAAATATGTTTTCTCAAAATTTCTACATGTGTGAAATGACTAATACATGGTGATAAATCACATGCATACTATAATAGACAATCCTAGATCAACCAAACCATACACCAGATCAAACCGTCACAAGGTGACGTGAAGTAAGAAAATAGAATATGTATTTATAAAATGAATGAAGGCTTAAAGAAAGTTCACTATATAGAAGATAATTATATAAAGAGATCCATAGAATCCATGAAAAAATGGATAAAACTGAATTTTTGAATAATGAAAGACCCAGATTTCTATATGTGACCAATATTCACCACCAAAATCATCCCAAAACGAAGGCTGTGGAAACAAGGGAATATAGATTTATACAAGATTCTATTACCATTACCTAAATCATGCAATAAAAAATCTACAACTACCTAATGAATAAGTATATTGTGAACAAAAAAACCCAAAAAAAATACCACCATATAGACTATATAAGGAAAAATATCAAGGATGGAATAGTTAAATCTTAAAAAACAGTTTTACAAGGAATTTTCATAAGTACAATTAATTTTTAAATATTATTACATATTGTTTTCATAAAATATTTAGATACTAGAAAACTATAAATATGATAAATAGAAGTGGAAAACCAAGAAATGTTGTCCAGGAATCAAGTGGAAAACACGCAAACACATATCCATGAAATAACCTATCATGCTAGACTATATAAAACAACTACATAAAAAACCTATGACCAATAATACTTGGTATAAATTCAGGCGGTAAATAACCATAAATGAACAATATCCTATAATTTGTCCCTATCCTGTGGAATAATGTTAACTAGAATCTCAAAATCTCAAATAGGAATAACGTTTTATCCATCCAATATCGGGTCCTTCTTTGGTGCATCGATACCCCAAAGGATACATCCCAATGGCGACACACACACTAATGCTACCCATTTCTATTTCTCAATTCACCTATGTTTCCCATCATGAGAATTGTCAAAATAAATTTCAAATCCATGCTCACAATTTTATTAAACATTTTCAGTTAAAATAAAATCTTTTTATGAAAACCCATTTCCAAATCATGTAAAAAAATTTCACAAAGAAATATCCATTAAAAACATTTTTTTAAATGAAATCGGTTATAACCCCATATATCTTCATCATAATGAACAAATTAATGTAATTTACCTATAATTTAAGGAAATTCAATTCATTTACCCATTTTATAGAGACACCTGCATAAAAATTGTATAAACATTGATGGGTTCTACAATGGTGTTTGGAAACCAGAAGATCAGACTTCAAAAGAAAATGTGTGACCAAAAATTACAAATGATCAATAGAAAAGACTATCCAATAATTAATCTGAAACCAATAAATATCCAATGTAATAGCCTCAAAATATGAATTAATAACCAGAAAGAATAGTTTCTCTGAGAGTTTCACAGAAACAACCCTAATGATGGATCAATGAACGAATGAACCGGAAGGATGGAAGATCTCCAAAATATACTTGGGTTATAATTAGATCAGTAAAGAGATTGTAGATAGACGAATGAAATGAAAATAACTCATACAGAACTCTAAAAACCACAAATCACGATATTTGGAGAGCATGTGATCCCATTACACATCTTTCAATCAATAATGTCTGAAAATTCCAAAAAATTTGTCAACTGTTTATTAAAAAATATATTTTTAAACATTAATTTTTTTTCAAATATTATAAAGAATGATAATATTTCATTCCCTGTATCAATTCATTAAACTGATCAATTAATGAATACATGTCATGTATCCCCCTTCCACAGTTTGTATATCCCTAGTTAGTTACAAAAATTATTGGTTTAAACAATGAAACACCAAGGCACTTAGGATGTTATCCAAACATCTGGATAACCCCTACATAACATTAACACAATTATATCAATACTCCATTATTTCAAAAAAAACATACATCCCTAAAAATTAGGTAAGTTCCACCTTAAAGAATCTCAATCCATGAGAATACCAAAAATGCACCCAAACAACGTTGATAATCAGAAAACATATAACTGAGTGTGTGAAAAGAGAAACAAGGTGTTATAATCTCCCCTTAATAAATTATTTCCACTCCTAAAATGGCCTCAAATTCATATAATTACAAAAATTTATGGCCAATGCCTCCTCATAAACAATTCCCTCTCCCATGTCTTGTGAATATCCTTTCCACACTACTATAGTAACAAGACCAAAGGAATCATTTTACCATGACGTTCCATCTCTCAATGATCCATAATATAAATTGGCTACTCAGACAATGTTTTTTAGGTTCCAATATAAATATTGTAACTTCCAATACCTTGTGAAAGATCTGATATATACCTCATAAGATTGTAAAATTTTAACATTTCATGGTTTGATGTTAAACCAGATAGAAATTACAATTGATATGCCTTCTTCATCAGTCATATAATTATCTATAAGGGTCCCACAAACCGACATGAAAATGTACCCAAAATATCCAAATGACTATTTCCCACATGAGGTGAAACTATGAGAAAAATTTGATCACCTACCGCAATCTCCAATGGATGATGATGAAAATCCGTATAAGATTTCGGCTGACTTTTTCCTAGGATCAATCTTCTCCAGATGAAGTACACCATCTATGTCATATCCTGAACAAGTCTTGGCCCAACGACTGACTGGCCTCCCAACTCCTCGAAGCACAAGGGAGAAAAATATATCCATCCATACAATTTCTGAAAGCGCTTTGTATAAATATTTTTATAGAAATACATTGCCATATTAGAATTCATTTCCAAATTTTCTTGAAAACCTATCACACAAACCAGATAATATCCTCAAAAAATTCAATAGTTCCCTATGATTGTCCATCCATCTATGGATGATAGGTTATTCTCAATATAATCATGCAACCCATTTCCTCCTGAAATGTTAATAGAAACTAGTCATATGACAACCCTGCTTTTCTTACAAACTTAAACATGATTTATTACATTAAACTTCACTTGATAAAACAATGGAGATCGAGAGGTTTAGTGTGTTTTTGAATTAGTATCATTACAAAAAAATTAAAAAATGACCACTACATGCCCTTTTACTTAGCATTGCATGGGGTAACCTGAGGACATACATAAGAAAAGGGTGAGCTATAAAGCCCAGTAAGGGTGTACACATGGAATAACCTAAGGATTACAATACATGTTAGACAATAGGGATATCAATAGAGCATAAAAGAAACAAGAACCTAATGGAATGATAAAGCATGATAATCATAACATAAAATGTGGAAACAAAACTGAACATGGAATTAACATGAGCCAAGGCTCATTGCACATAGAGCATGAGTAAATCCTCATTGCACATGAAGCACGAGTAAACCCATGTTGAACATGAATTAGCAGGAGTCAACACTCATTGCACATGTCGTATCATGATACTATACTTTACCCAATGCATTGGAGCGCTATAAGGGCACACCCATCTTAAACATTTCATTTCATGCATAACTATGCCACATGGATCATAAAACATGGATTCATAAAACATAATAATTTCTTCCACGATAAGGGAATGTTGAATTAAAAAATGAAAATTTGAAATCAATATTTAAAGGTGCAAAAAGGTGGATACCCTTGATGGAGAAATGGTCATGGTATCCACTACACAATGGCATTGGATTATAAAATCGGTGCGATTTCGGCCGCCTAATGACGTGACATAAGAATTCATAAAAATGGTTGATGAGATATAATGGGGTTACTCATCATATTTACATGTAATAGAAAGTAGGGAGGTCATATAGATACATTTACCAACAATTTTAAGGGAATTTAGATTCATGATACAAAATTCTTACTTGAATGTAAAAGAAGAGAGAGAAGTGGCTTTCGGAATTTCGGATTAGTAACGGGTGTACATGGGAGGCATTTAATGAGAGATAAAGGGGTATCCCATCATTAAAAAAATAATATGAACGTATGGGGGAGGTTAGAAACCATACCCCAACATTCATAATTGAAATTAATATGGAAATAAAACTTAATGAAAATTGACAAAAATGAGAAAGGAAGAAAAAAACCCATAGTTGGAAGTGTGCTTCCAAAGGCTAGAGAGAGTCTTGTGAGAGGCTTCTTGGGAGCTTGGGGCACCTTGGGAGGATTCTAGAGAGAGTAGGGCAGAGGTTAGACGAACTAAAAGGGATTTGAGTGAGGAGGAAGTGGGAGCTTGGTTGGGTTTATATATGAAAAGTGAGGGAATTATTTATTATTTATGTTTGGGTCCCCTTACATAAAATTAATCAAAACCACAAACAATCCCATGGTTTTGGATCATGTATTTTGGAAAAGGGAAGAGGAAAAAAATATTTTATAAGGCCAATGTCATAACTTCTTATAATATTATGGTTGCTTATGTGGAGGTGAGTCACACTCCCATGGAAATTAATTTAAAAAGGCAAAGTGTTGAATATGTCTTGAGGGGTTCATTAATTCATTGAAAAGTAAGTAAAACAAAACCAAAATCACATTATTTTAATGGTAAAACATATATTGGCCGAACATAAAGATTATAGTATTTTATTACATCACTATTGGGTCATTATGATGTCATGAAACACATTATATATTTAAACGGTATTTAATTTTTACCCAAAAATTTGACTGTCTCAGAAAATTATGAAAAATTCACCATTGGATAATTTCTACATCCTGATTTCATAAAAAACATTTATTTTATCTAAATACTTTTCTAAATATGCTAATTATCACTTTTAAAATAAAAACCGACATTTATAAAAAAATCACGGGTTTTGACAGAAATGGCTTTCAAACCTTAATAAAAATTTTAATTGCATTCATAAAATTATAAGATCATTTATATTTAATAAAAATTAATTTATTAATAATAATTTTATTCTATTAAAATATTATTTAATTCAAAAATCCCATATTTAAAAAAAATAGATTTCTTAATTAAATAATAACTAAAAACACCATTTGTACTTTAAAAACTATTTACAATGTATCAAAAATGACTAGAAATTATATTTATTATTATATAAAAAAATAATGTACATGAACATAGTACTACTTATTTGTAATATAACCCCTTAAAATATACAAATAAGACCTAAGGGTAAGGTGTGCAATGGTGACAGACTCTTGGGGTGGCTCGGATAACATCGCTCGAGTGGTTATTTCAATCAACTTCAACTTTTCCCGTAGATGGTCACGTTTGAGCTTGACATGATGAATCTCAGATTGGGCTTGGTCAAGGGTGAATCCCAAAGATTCCACCTCTTTTCCGAGCTCCGAAAAATGGGTTTCGTATGGGGAAATTCTACTGGATGAGGCCATCACATCCTTTGTCTGAGTAAAAAGGATTTGTTCAAGTCCTATATTTATACTAATCATGTGATCATTGTTCAATGGATATATTAGCAACGGTCAAAATTCTTAACATAAAACCAAATAAGTTGTCATCTTATAAAAAATATTTTTCATAGGAAGACATTTAACTAGATCAAGAGGGATTTTCCATTAATAAAAATTTGGGTCGTTACATTATTCCCCCCTTAAGATATTTGACCCTCAAAATTTTCCTTTTACCACACTAAAAAAGATGTGGGTAACTCACCTTCATCATTTCCTCTGATTCCCAAGTCGCTTCTTCAATCTTGTGGTTTCTCCACAACACCTTGACGAGGGGCATTGTATTATTTTGTAGAACTTTTTCTCTACAATCTTTGATCTTCACTTGTTGCTCCTCATAAGAATGATCATCTTCCAATTGTACCACCTCAGAAGAGAGTACATGTGAAGGGTCCGGTATGTACTTTCTTAAGATGGATACATGAAAGACATCATGTACTTTGGCCATAGTAGGTGGAAGTGTTAGTCAATAGGCCACATCCCTGACATGATCAAGAATCATGAATGGGCCGATGTACCTTGGACTTAACTTCCCTTTCTTTCCGAACATCGCGACCTTATTCCATGGAGATATGCGTAGAAAAACCATATCTACAACTTTAAAATCAAGGTCTCATCGACGATTATATGCATAACTCTTCTGCGGACTCTAAGATGCCTTGATATGATACAGAATGGTTTTTACCTTCTCCACTATTTCCTTGAACATTTCTGGTCCAAGCAGCTTACGTTCACCGACCTCACCCTAACAAGCCGTTGTTATGCACCTTTTCCCATACAGGGCTTCATATGGTGCCATTTGGATGCTCAAGTGGAAACTATTATTATAAGTGAACTCAACCAGAGGAATATGATGATCCCATCCTCCTTTAAATTAAATTGAGCATGCTCTCAACATATCCACATGTGGTTGGATAGTCCACTCGGATTGGCCATCAGTTTGAGGATGATAGGCCGTACTGAAGTTCAGTTTAGTATTCAGAGCATGTTAAAGACTCTTCCAAAACCTAGAGGTGAATCTTGGATCTCGGTCAGACACAATAGATAGTGGTACTCCATGAAACTTTACCACTTCCTTGATATATATCTGTGCCAGTTGATCAAAATAGAAATACTCCCGAATAGCAATGAAGTGTGCAGTCTTTGTAAGATGATCCACAACAACCCATATTACATTGTTGCCTTTGGATGTCCTTGGAAATCCGATGAGAAAGTCCATGGTGAAGTTCTCCAATTTCGATTCTGGTATGGGCAATGGTTGTTTCATCCCTATAGACTTCTACCTCTCTACCTTCACTTGCGGACACACCAGGAACTTTGATGTATATTTAGCGATATCCTTCTTCATATTATCCCACCAAAAATTTTCTCAGAGATCTCAATACATCTATGTGCTCCCTGGGTGAATAGAGATTTCCCTTTTTGATAGCTTCCACTTTTTCCTGAATTCCTACATCATCCTTTTGAGCATCCTTTATCCTTTCCAAAAGAGATGGTTGAGCAATTATTTGTGAATGTATTGATGATGTTCCCTTCTTTATGATTCCCACATCCTTCTTCATCAAGTCTAAGAAGATTGGATCATTCTCAATTCTCATCATTGATAGAATTGCTGGGTCCTTTCAACTTAGGGCATCTGCCACCTTGTTCGCTTTCCCAGGGTGGTAATGTATTGAACATTCATAATCCTTGATGAGTTCTATCCATCTTCTATAGCGCATATTAAGCTCATTATGTGTGAATATATATTTAAGACTCTTGTGGTCAGTATATATCTCACATTTGTCTCCATAGAGATAATGCTTCCAGATTTTCAAGGAAAAGATCACAGCCGCCAACTCCAGATCATGCATTGGATAGTTTCGCACATGTATTTTAAACTTCCTTGAGGCATATGATATCACTTTATCATTCTGCCTCAGCGCACAACTGAATCACTTCTTGGAATCATCACTGAATACCACAAAAGTTCCCCACATGTGGGTAAAGTGGGCACAAGTGCAGTGATAAGCCTTCTTTTGAACTCCTTGAAGCTTTCTTCGCATTCATAACTCCAAGAAAACATTACTCCCTATCAAGTTATCTTGGTAACAGGGTTGGACAATCGTGTGAAATTTCTCACAAATCGTCGATAATATCCAGCTAACCCCAAGAATCTACGGATTTACATTACCGATGTTGGTCTTGGCCATCCCTCAATTGCCTCTGTTTTGGAGGGGTCCATAGATATCCCATTTCTTGTGATGATATGGCCCAAGAATGAGACCTCATTCAACCATAAATCACTTTTTCTGTACGTTTCATAGATCTTCTCCTTGCACAAATTCTCTAGTATAATTTTTAAATGCTCCTCATGATCCTCCATGGTTTTGGAGTATATTAGAATATCATCTGTAAAGACTACCACAAATTTTTCAAGGTAATATCTAAAGACTATATTCATCAAGTCCATGAATATTGATGGAGCATTGGTGAGTCCGAAATGAATTATTATGAATTCATGGTGCCCATAACTTGTACGAAAAGTAGTCTTGGGGACATCTTCCTTCTTCACTCTTACTTGATAATATCCCGACCAAAAATCCACCTTAGAGATGTATTGTGATCCACACAGCTGATCAAACAAGTCATCGATTCTTGGGAGAGGATACTTGTTCTTTATTGTGATTTTGTTAAGTTCACAATAATCAATGCAAAGCCGCATCGACCCATCCTTCTTCATGACAAAGAGGACTGGTGCACCCCATGGTGAAGCAATTGGGCGTCTAAACCCTTTATCAAGATTATGTTGTAGTTGTTTCTTCAGCTCTTCAAGATCTACAACATCCATTCTATATAAAGTCTTCGATATTGGTAATGCCATAGGTATAAGTTCAATTGAGAACTCAACATCCCTTCTTGGAGGAAGATCAGGGAGTTCCTCAGGAAACACTTCAGCAAATTGCCTCACAATAGGCATTTCTTCAAGGATGGTTTCTTCCTTGGACTCAATCATCTTAGCCAGATACGCGTGCTCATAAGGTAGTAATATCCATGCATGAGATGATGGAGCTAAAGGAGATTCATCTTCCTCCTGACACCTATAAAGAATAGGGGGTCGATTCTCCATATGGAGTGTAATTTCCCTCTCTCGACAATTTATCTTGGCTCTATATACGGAAATCCAATAAATTCCAAGAATCACATCAAATTCTACCAGAGGGAGTATGATGAGGTCACCGAGAAAATAAATCCATATATTATAATAGGGGAGGACCTATACTCCTGGGATGTAATGATTACCCCATTTGCCGTACTCACTGACATCTTCACTTCCATTATTTTTTGGTGGTGCTGGGATTGTTCTACTAAACATTCAAGATATAAAAGAATGCGTATAAGCTGAATCAAAAAGTACGTTCGCTATTCTTGAATGAATAACTAGGGTACCTATCACCACTTCGTTGTCGGGGTTCACTTTGGAAGAACTGATGGCAAAAGATCTTCCTTGCTGCCTTGGAGGTTGTTGGTTGCCTCCGAAAACCCTTGGATTAGGGCACGGATTTCCAAAATGTTCTGGTTCCTTGCATTTTTAGCATTGAACAATGCATTGAGGTTATAATGGAGCATTCCTCCCCTCTGTCGCAGCCATGGGTCTCTCTTGCCGACAGTTAACAGTTAGGTTCCCTTCTCTTCCACAACTGAATCATTTTCTCGTCCCCTTAAGGCAATATCCATGGGGCTTCTTTCCACACTTTTGGAAAGTGGGGTGCTGGATCTTCTTAGCACCATTGGATTTATCCATTGGACCTCCAGCATTGAAGTCCACATTACCCTTCTTGTCCCCATGATACCCCTATGATTCCCCGATCTCCATTTTGAACTTGACGGCACATCGGACAATTTCCTCATAGCTTTCGAAGTCACGGATCGCTAATGCTTTCCGCAAGCTAGGCTTCACCCACCAAAGAAGCGGTCAACCTTGCATTCGGGGGAAACGACAAAGCCGTAAGCGCATCATGCAAGCCTTGTAATGTTTTCCTCGTACTCTCCAATAGATTCTTCATCTTTTTTCTTTCGGGAAAGGAAGTCCCTTTCTATCTTAAGACGGAGGGTGCGCGAAAAATATTTATTGAAAAACATCTTCTGGAAATCCTTCCATTCTAATGACTCGATCTCCTCCTCAGGCTTCGTATATTTGATCATTGTCCACCATTGATCTGCTTCTCCATCCATTTGATAAGCTATCAGGAGAACCTTCTCCTGTTCAGAACATTGGAGGATGGAGAATATCTTTTCAATGGAGTTGATCCATTGTACAGCGATCGTGGGATCGGATGATCCACTAAAAGTAGGAGGTCGTTTTCACATGAAGCTCTCAATATTGACTTGTTATCTCTTGGGGGGGGGGGGGGGTTGAACGTACATCTTGACCCATGTTTCTATTCAAAACTTGAGTTATCTGAGAGAGAAGCATGACAAAGTTCGCGATCCCCGCCCCCATTGGATTGGGCATCTCATTAGTACAGTCATCACACTGATTTTCACATCGGTTGTTAGCCCGAGTCCGCCTATTACCGGCCATTGGATGGAATAAAAGGAATGTTAGGGGTCACAGAAAGGGTAATCCAAAGAAAAAAGTTGATGACTTATAAATAAACTTTTATTTCCTTACTCAAGAGTCTATAGGCTTTAATCTAGGCTTTTCATGATCTACTTTGTAACATATATTTATAGGGGCAAATTTTTTAATTCCCTTAACAAGGGTTCATACTATGCTTTTGAATTTATCAAAACATATCCCCCAGGAGTGTCGTAACCAAGAGTGTAGCAAGGCCCATTTTCATGCACCAGTTCCTATTCGATTCTATCTCAAAGTGGTGTTTTCGTGTTTTACCCCTAGGATACATCTGTTTCTAAGCCGCCTCTACCTTCTCGTATCAAGATATGGATGTATTTGTTTGATAAACCACTTAATCAGTACTTACCAAAATATAGGGATGCTTTTATTATACATAGTCGTGTATCTAAGGATTTACTAGGGTTTCCTAATCCCATTAATAACTAAACCTATCCTCTGATACCAACTATGAAAACCTTGCTTTTATTACAAACTTAAACATGATTTATTACATTAAACTTCACTTGATACAACAATGGAGATCGAGAGGTTTAGTGTCTTTGGGGATTAGTATCATTACAGAAAAACTTAAAACATGAAATACAATATATTTATTGAAAACTTCCTTTACATGACCACTACATTCCCTCGTACTTAGCATTGCATGGGGTAGCCTGAGGACATGCATAAGAAAAGGGTGAGCTATAAAGCCCAGTAAGGGATTAAACATGGAATATCATGAGGATTACAATACATGTTAGAAAATAGGCATATCAATAGAGCGTAAAATAAACATGAACATAAAGGCACGATAAATCATGATAATCATAACATGGAAATGTGGCAACAACACTTAACATGGAATTAGCATGATTCAAGGCTCATTGCACATAGAGAATGAGTAAATCCTAATTGCACATGAAGCACGAGTAAACCCTCGTTTCACTTGAATTATCATGATTCAACACTCATTGCACATGATGTATCATGATACTATACTTTACCTAATTCATTGGAGCGCTATAAGGGCGCACCCTTCTTAAACATTTCATTACATGCATATGTGTGCCACATGGATCATAAAACATAGATTCATGAAACATAATCATTTATTCCACAATAAAGGAATGTGGAATTAATAAATAAAACATTGAAATAAATATGTAATGGTTCATAAAGGTGGATACCCTTGATGGAGAAATGGGTATGGTATCCACTATACAATGGCATTGGCTTAGAAAATCGGTGTGATTTCGGCAGCGTAACGGCGTGACATAAGAATTCATAAAAATGGTTGATGAGAGAGAAAGGGATTCCTCATCATATTTCCTTGTAGTGGATATTAGGGAGGTCATATTGATACATTTCCCAACAATTGTAATGGAATTTAGATTCATGATACAAAATTATTGCTTGAATGTAAAAGATGAGAGAGAAGTTCCTTTCAGAATTTCGGCATAGTAACAGGTGTACATGGGAGGAATTTAATGAGAGAGAAAGGGGTCTCCCATCATTAAAACAATAATAGGGAAGTATGGGGGAGGTTCGAAACCATACCCCAACATTCATAATTGAAATTAAAAGGGCAATACAACTTAAAGAAAATTGACAAAAGTGAGAAAGTAAGAAAAAAACCCTTACATGGAAGTGTGCTTCCAAAGGCTAGAGAGGGGCTTGTGAGAGGCTTATTGGGAGATTGGGGCACCTTGGGAGGATTATAGAGAGGGTAGGTCAGAGGTTGGACGAACTCCAAGGTCTTTGAGTGACGAGGAAGTGGGATCTTGGGTGGGTTTATATAGGTAAGGTTAGGGAATTATTTATTATTTAGGTTTGGGTCCCCTTACATTAAATTAATCCAAACCACAAAAAAATCCCATGGTTTTTGGCAAAGGGAAGAGGAAAAAAATATTTTATATGGCCAAAGTTTGAACTTCTTAAAATATTAGTGTTTCTTATGTGGAGGTGAGTAACACTCCCATGGAAATTAATTTAAAAATGAAAAGTGTTGAATATGTCTTGAGGGGTTTATTAATTCATTGAAAAGTAAGTCAAACATACCCAAAATCACATTATTTTAATGGTAAAACATATATTGACCGAACATAAAGATTATTGTAGTTTTATTACATCACTATTGGGTCATTATGATATCATAAAACACATTATATATTTAAATGGTATTTAATTTTTACCCAAAAATTTGACTGTCTCAGAAAATTATGAAAAATTAACTATTGGATAATTTTGACGTCCTGATTCCAGAAGTAACATTTATTTTATCTAAATAATTTTCTAAATATTTTAATTTTCAATTTAAAAATAAAATCAGACATTTATTGAAAATTTGCGGGTTTTGACAGAAATTGCTTTCAAACCTTAATAAAAAATTTTATTGCATTCAAAAAATTATATGTTCATTTATATTTAATAAAAATTAATTTAATAATAATAATATTATTCTATTAAAATATTATATAATTCCAAGATACCTTAATTTAAAAAAAGATTTCTTAATTAAATAATAACTAAATATGTTCATTATTTTCCAAAAACAAGGCCACCCAAGCAGTGTTCCCTTTTTCCTCGTCACATGGTAACCCCCCTTGGGGTGTAATTTGTTGTTTCCTAGTTATAGAATTCCCTATTATAATTTAATTGAGTTTTTTTTATTTATTATGAGATTTTATTCCTCTTTTACCATGTGATAAATTTAGTTGAATTGTATAAATGTAAAATCGGTTATTTTATACGAGTTGGAAAAAACATTAGTTTTTTAAATAAGAAATGAAATCTGAGCGATTATACTCATGGAATTGAATAATAGTGAATTAATGTATGAAATTTAATGAATTAAATTGTAGATCATTCATTGGTTGGAAAACCATGGATCATGGTTCCATTAGATGACATAGAATTATTTTATTTGGTTCTTGAATGTGTTAGTTGAATCCGTGGATAGAAATTGCTCCATGGGTCTTGATTATGTGGGAATCATTGTTTATAGCTACCCCTTGGAATTTTTTCTTTGCCTTGCAATGGATATGGATGGTAGACCACCTCTTTATACACCAACTCAAGCATAACCTATTTTTCGTTTAGATGATACTAATACTCAATGAGGATGCCTATGTAATATTCACCTTGTATTCGACCATTAGTGGAATAACAATTGTATTATACATCACATCCATGGAAAATTTGTTATTATTGGTTGTATGTTATTGTCTGGTTTGATATAGAACAATTTAATATATTGAATGTTCATAGTTGTCATGATATATCTGTATGTACAATGGCATTTTTGTACTTAATTTTGTTTACTATTGTCTTGTGATACGAGTTTCAGACATGCCTTTTCAGGTTTTGTAGGAAAAAATTAAGTTTTATTGGTTTCATAATATATACGCCATTGGTTTTTTTACATTCATACTGCTTATCTATTTTATATTACTCACTAATTGGATGGTCATATTGCAAAAACATGACTTTTTATAGACCACTGGTTGGTTACCTACTAGGATTGTATCTGACAAACTGTTTGGGCAACTATTGGTTACCCAAAAAAACTATTTGGACAAAGGTATGGAATATGGAATTTTCCCACTATTTGACACTTAATTTTGTTCCACCTTAAGGATCATGGGAGAATGGGATCAAGCGGAGGATCTAGATGATTTCAAGGAATAAAAATTTTCAGGGGACTTCTTGTATTTTGAGTTATTTATTTCATTCTACTATTGTGTACCTGTTTTTATGTTTTTTAGAAAATTTGACATTCCCATAATCATATTTAAGATTATTTTGTATTTTTTATATATTTCTTCAGTTCTTCTATTTTATGATTGTTATACTGATTTGTATGATGACTGTTATTGTAAATTTTCCTGTTTACAATCTGGTGATGAGAGAATAGTCTACACATGGTTACACCCTTATACCTCACTGCTAGTTATTGGCCTCCAGCATTGATGGAGATGTGCTTAAGGCCATGTTCTCATTAGATCTCTAGGAAATGATGGGTGTCATCAGGGTCCGAAACATTACAATGTGGCATTAGAGTGTTTTTTTGGTTTATTATTATTTTATGTTAATTGATAGGGTTAAAAAAAATTGGAATTTTTTAATAAGAAGTTCCTCAGTATCGCGGACCCACATATAGGAAACACCCAAATTTCCTCGAATGAAGATTTTTGTCTTTTGGATTTGGCCTATTATAGAGGATTTGATTCCACTTTTAGGTAATGCACTAGAATTGGGATTTTATTATAGAAGTGATTGAATATTCTATATTTTTCTCAACTTAATCAGCTGAGGGTGTACTATCTCAAGCATCTGTATTGGCACATTATATAAATCACATTCCATGCATTATTCAATAACATATTGGATGAATTTCCTGTTTACATGATGTTATCATAGGTGTTGTGAGAGATATTCTTACTATTGTGATAGGATTATGTTCATGAAATTGAGAAACAAGGTTGGTAGCCATAGTTCCTAGAGTAATCTGATCATTTTTCTTGATCATTCCATTCCAAAAACCCTGAGAATCCAATTTTGGCATGTTGAGTCATGGAACATGAATTACATGGACTAGAATATTTTTTGCTGTGAATTAGGTGGACACCATATTTATGTTCATAAGGAGTATGTTTCCTTTTGGACTAAAATTTTACAAACAATTTTTTTATATATTTAAATTGGGATGTGAGTTCGATATTAAATTAAAATGTAAAATTGAAATGATAAATAGAGACACTACATGTACCTGCATTTTTTTGAGTGGGAAATAGGCAGTGTCTACATTAACATTTGTGACTGCTAATTTTTTGTATTCCTGGATTTTGGAGAAGGTGGTGTTTTCGTATAAATGACATATTTTAATGTAAAATTTAATTTAATTTCCATTACTTCTTTCTTTTGGTGGTTTCCCAAACTTTGATGGAGGAATGGGTGAGTTTTCATGAATTGGTTCAAACTGTGAGCTCAATTCCATATTTAAAAATAAATTTTGATTCCTTTATAAATACTTCAATTTTCAAAAAATTTCATCCACTAAAATTATTAAATGTCATGCCATGAGCTATTAACATCATCATATTAATTTGGACCATTTATGAATCCATTATTATGGTGAATATGGGTTTTTATTTAAGGGATTATGCCCCCTGAAAGCCCATTTTCTATATTATTAATATTATTTAATTTTTTAATATATACATAAATAATTATGTTTTTTACGTGATTCCAACTCTCCCCTAAGACCAAACACAAAAGGCACGTCCCCATTCTATCCTTCCCCTCTTTAGAGCTCGGTTGCATCTCAAATTTGGATGAAATTGCTCTGAATTTCTCAAATCGCCCATATTTGAAGAGGTAAATTGATTATTTCAATACTCCTTCATTTCTCCCTCTTCCCCCCCCAATTATTGTTCCTAAATAATATGTTAAACCTTGTTCGAATATGACAAGAATGGTTGGGTATTTGAAAATTTAGATACTTGTGCATTTTTGGTGATTTCCTCAATATTTTTCAAGGTAAGTGATTCATTATTGGTTTCATCTATTTCACTTACGGTTTCCTCCCTCTTTCATTTTATTATAAACTGTCTAGATGTTAGGGTTAGAACCTAGGATTTGATTTGTTTTTTAGGTCAACTATTGTATTCTAGAGCTAGATTTATCTTCATTGCGGTGTGGTGGTGGTGTTATCGATGTTTTTCACCATGTTTGGAGTGATTTGACACTTTCGGTAGGTGGTTCCATGTGTAAAAAATTATTGAAGATTTAGCTTGCTGTATTTACACATTATTTATATTCCTCATATGATGTTTCAGGTGTTAAAACTATTTGTGATTTATTTGGTTAAGTCTTTAATTTTTAGTTTCTTTTTAATGTGAAATTGGGTGTTTTTATGCGTAACTCATGGGGTATTATTTGGGTTTATTTTATAACATATGGAATTGGTTTAATAAATATTTTTTTGCCTGACAATTATTGTTCATTAATTTATTAGTGTCATTTTGTCCTAACATTAGGATTTTTGGAATAGTTTTTTTTGTGAAAAACATTATATACTTCTTGAGAGCGTTTTAGGAAAATGGGTGTTTTCAGTTTTATCTTTCGTGGTATTATCCAAGGTCAATTTATTACACTTTAATGTGGTTTTATAAATTCATATAGGTCTTATAATTATACTTTGGTAGTGTTTTTGTGCGGTTTTTTCTTCGAAATATGGCTTTTAAATGAGTTTTATTATCAATGATTGGGTATACTCTTTGGAATTGTTGTATGAATGATTTGAATGGTTTAATGATTTATATAGGTGTTGAAACCATATTGGAAAAATGTTTTGGAGTATGTATATTCTGAAATGGTTCATTTAAAATGTGAGAGGGTCTGTTTTGTGATGTATTCCATCTTAGTAATATTTTACAAAATTGTTTGAAGGATTTACTAATGTGTGTAAGAAATATGAATGTGATGTGGGATGTTTTGTGTGAGTGTGATGTGAAAATGAATTTTGGTTGTGAAAAAGGGTGTTATGTTACATGTGAGTGAGATATTATGTGTGTTTTAATATATTGGAAAGTTTTTATAAAATATTTTAATGGTTTTGGGGAAGTGTTAAAGAAATGTGAAAAGTGTCGTGGGCTATTTTGGTGTGAGTCGGATTTAAAATCAATTTGAATTAAAAGTGGTATTTTATGACTTCTGTGGTATACATGTGGTCTTTTGGGTGAATATTTTATGAGAAAATGATATTTTCATGTGAAAAGTATATTTCTTGACTTTTTGAACTTGTTCTAGGACAAAGGGAAAACCCAGGTATGTAGGTGGGAGGACATGTACCAGTATGCTAGTGAATCCATGGGTTTTGGACTCAGTTTCACTTATCTAGATTGATTCTTACAACTCTAACTAAACTATGATGATGATTATTGGGGACCAATAGGTTATGGGCATGTTCCCTACTAGTAGCTCATGCAAGAGAAGATATATTTGTGATGGTTACTCTCACAGAGATATGACATACCTGGGACCCACAACAAACTAGTGGATAGGGGTTATTTCCTATTGATTTTGCTCATTAAATCCTTTAAACATTCCATCATCATATGGTATATTTTGCTGGAAAATTCAGAAGATTCGTAATTTATTTTAAAAGTGTTGATTCTTTAAATTAGCCCTCTTGAAAATGGAATTTTTTAAGTTGACTATTTTAGAAATTGTAACTAGAAATTACATGTTCTTGAAAACAGTCATGCTTTTCGTCTTTGAATTATTATTGCATGTAATCTCATAGTGGTGGTATCCTACTAGGCATTGGTACACACTATACTTACTCTATTGGGTGTATGTATACTTGGTTTTTTTTGTCGCAAGTTGGGTGCAGTTTTTTGTTTTAGTGGTTTGGGTTTCTACAAGGTCCTTGGTTGTGAAGTCTTGTTGAGATTTCTTGATGGCAGTGACCCTTTCCATGAGGGTTCTTGGGATTTTTACTTTTTCTTTTTTACCTTTTTTGTAGTCTTGTTGAGTTTTTTTAAAATATGTAATTCAGTTCTGAATTTTTTTAAAAGAATGTTTTGTTCGAAAAATCCAAATTCGTTTTATTGGATTATTTTGTTGTTTTATGTTTAGAATCTCAGGTAAATCATTCCCAATTCACATTTTATGATACCCTAGAAATTTTTCCACCCCTTGGTGATTGGTAACACCCTTCGGGCCTTGCCATGGGCTAGTTTTGGTGCCGGTTTTGGTGGCAAACCGATCTGGTTCGTGACAGGTGTTGTATGACTCGTTTATAGGATGGTTTTTACTTTTACAACACTTTTACATTATGAAAATTTATTTTATTCTTTTCTGAGGCTTTCCCATGGAATTGTTGAGGAATTCCACAATGAATTAATTTGGTTCTATGCTAATAAGGTGGAAAAAACACTATCTAGAGGTAGTAGTCCTTGGGAAACCGATGGATCATCCATCAGTTTTAGCAGCAACACAAAATATTATTTCGTACATAGGTGCTAAGACAAAAACCCACAGGGAGTCTTAACACTTCAGGTGAATATGGATGAGTTGATCCACATGTTCTAGTAGAAAAATCTTCCCACATTTTTACTTTTTAGTGGTCCACATGATTCTATTTTTTTCTTGAGACTACGCTATCGATCATCGAGAATTGGAGACAACTACTGATTAGAGAGTGGTTCTCAATACTTATATACTTTAGGGAGTAGCAAAGTAATAGTGTAATGTTATAAATTATGATTAAAGGTCGTGATAAATGGTTTGGGATGATTTCCAAACTATGTTCTTGGACTGAATTTACCACATGACTCAGGTGATAAAACAGGATACCATGTTCTTATGTCTGGAGCAGCGTACTATGATAGCTAGAGAGTACAGATATTTCATTATATAGTTTCATCATTTTTCACCGATGTATCTTGTTGATGAGTTATTGAGTGTCAGTATCATTATAGAAGGTTTATGAAATGTCATTATATTTTAGGACAATGTGTTCATATTTAATACTATTAATGATATTCTAAATCATTCACGTCTGACATAGAAGAACATGAGGTAGCCTAGAAGAAAAAAGCATAGAATTGCAGTATCTCGACCCAAATGTTCAACTTCAAATGGTATGAAGTGATGTTTTGAGGCTTCCTGTTAGATTAACACTATCCAGGACACTTGTGCTGCTAGAGTAGTTTTTTCTTCTATGTGGAAAATGGGGAAATATGAAGAATTAGTGTGACTTCAACCAATTCAAGTGTCGATCTTATGGAAGGATGTGCCACAAGTAATTTTTCTTCATGACCTTCCCCCTTCTAGTTTTTTGTAGTGGTTAATCTCTAAAACGAGTTTTATGATATGGTTTCATGGCTCCATGTCTGGCATGGGGCTTTAGTAGTACTAGTCAATCAGGAAAAGGCAATGGTGGTCGTGGAAGAGGTATCCAAACTACAAAGGGCCTACTTCGGGTAATGAGGTTGAGTCACATGCACATTGTTTAAGCCAGATCTATTCTATACATCCTACCCCTGAGTACTAGGGCCCCAAACCATATATAGTGATAGGTATGACATTAATAGCCTACACTCTTGCATATATTTTTTTACATTGGTGAACTGCATTGTTTTATATCAATACATATTGTGAAAATCCATAGGCTCATGATTTCATTTTTTAGGGAATTATGAGACTTGAAACTCTATTTCAGATCAAGAAAAAGTTTATACAATTATGACAGGAGACCCCCCTTGAGTATCGTTAGTGTCCCATCATCTAGAATCTATATGACCTTGAGATTACTAGTTTTGACCTCATACTAGTGATGGATAGGATATTTAAATATCTAGCTAACATCGACTTCTATCACCAGATGGTGATATAAAGTTATATAATGGAGTAGTTTTTACTATCAAAGGTGAATATAATGTTAATGAGAGGAAAGATGTATTATAATATCATTGGATGGGAAGGATGATAGCCTATCTTGATAAATTGTATCTTGTAGACCATACAACATGTCAGATAGACTTTCCTACAACTATTGATCTATTCAAGGATGTGTTCCCAAATTAATTTTCTAGTTTACCAGCTAAAAATTAGGTTGAGTTCTACATCGACCTAGTTTCAAGAGACGCACTTCTATACATTCCTCTTTATAGGATGGTTATGATAATGTTTCATGATCTCTGAGGAATTATAGAGGATTTAGAGAAAAAGGGGTTCAACCAAGTACATCCCCATGGGGTTATCTATTCCATTTATGTAATAGTAGGATAACACGCAAAGGATATGCATGTATTATCAAAAATTGAAACATGTTATTATTATGAACCTGTATCCCTTTTCATGAATTGATGACCATTTTGATCTACTTCAAGAAGCTCAGGTTTTCTAAAAAATTGATTTCAGATCTGGATACCTCCATATATGTTTTCTACCTAAATGAATTCTTCTTACAACCATTCTAAATTGGTATGGTGTATATTAATAAATTTTTTTGTCATGTGGTCTCGTGAATGCAACCGTATTTTTCATGACACTACTGAAATGAGTGTTCCATCCTTATCCGTATTCATTTTTTGTGGTTTTCTTGGAGGATATGTTTTATTTTTTCACAATATAGATCGCCATGACAAACATTTTGAGATCATTTTAAATACATTGAGATATAATTTTTATATGATATAATCTTAAACTGACACATCTAGATGGATAAAATTCACATCATGGGTCATATTATCTTAGATTTATGAGTATTAGTAGAATATTTATCATGTATGGGGATGTAGTCATGGTGTATGGGTCACTATAGTTGAGGTAACATGAGAGTAATTACATGACCCATGTTCTAGAGTTAGCTATCCAAGTTCTTGTATTTCAGTTTTGAAAAAATTACTAAATGGGTGTTAATTTTATGGTGTATACGGTCAGAAAATCCACATTTATATATTTACACAATATGATCTGAATATGAGGAGCCATATGCGGGGTGAATACCTATAATCTAAAGGTTTTGAGTTTTCTCACATGGTTGGTGAGGGAAATTCAGTTGTCGATTCACTAATCTAGAGGACTCAGGTATAGTCAGTTCAGGAGGCTAGTAGAGTGTGGAATCTTATGGTTATGTTCTTATAGATGAACATGGATGTTTGGATATGTAGGGGAATAATTGAATATCATACATAGCTATGCCCTATACCATATGATATATAATGAGGATGAGATGGTTATCAGAATCATAGGGACAATTACTATGGGAGAATGTGGAAGGTAATGACCCTCCTCCTGGTTGGATTGTAGGAATGGTGGAGTTCTCTATATTCATGTTCATGTTTGGGATCAATTAGACATACACAAAGATATGATGTTGTAAATTCATGCCAAATTTTGGGTAGTTCACCCTATAATAACTAATATTTATCATTAATTACATCATCTATAATTATGGTTAGGATTGAAATAAGAACTAAGTTGTTTTATCACGGGGTGTTCCACCTTTTATCAGGTTAATGTGGAACATCAATGACTATCCAAAGTTTGACAGAAGTTACCTATTGCTAAATCAAAATGGTATGATGTCATGATGGATTTCGTGAACACTTTGTTGAGGTTTCCTCAATGAATTTATGTTTTTTGGGTTGTTATTGACATGCTCACAGAGGTTACTCATTTCTTACTGCTCAAGGAGCCCATGCATGTGAATGATATTGGGGGATTTTATATATGGGAGATAGTAAATATTCATGAGGTTCATAAAACTATAATTTATTATTGGGACCCCTAATAAACGTCTCAATTTTGGAAGAGTATGTAGATGGAACTAGGTACACCGGTTATTTTGAGCATAGTAACCCCCCTGCATTCTGATGTCAGTAACAGAGTATTATATAGGTGATATAGGACATGTTGTGAGCATGCATCCAAGATTTTTGTGATTCCTTGGAGAATCATATATCCATGGTTGATTTTTCCTTCAAAAATATCTACCAGGAGATTATACATGTGAATATTATGAGGGTTTAAATCGTAGAAAAGGATGATCACCCATGTTCTTGTTAGAGGTAGATGATTAATCATTATAGGGACCATGTCTCCTGCAGAAACTTATGAGAAGGACTAGTTTAATCAAAAGTTTATGAAAATGAAATATTATTGAAAAAAATATTAAACTGATAACTATAGATGACCTCTAATGTTTCAGGTTAGGGATATAAACTTCTTACATATCACAATGAGGCTGGGACACAGATGTGTCAAGAGATAGAGTTAGTATTCACTACAACATGTTTGGATTTTGAAGATTCTAGATAGGGTTGGGTTAGTAGCCAATCAGTTGTAGTTACATCAGAGGTATGAATCCATGCATGAATCATTCCATGTATCTGAGTTATGTCTTTTTCATTCAGACCCATATCAAATTCTACATCCCAAGGAGGTGGATTTTTAGGTTGATGCATCCTTTGAGAAGAATCCTATTCATATCATTGACATGAGAATGAAGGTTCTCCATGTCCTATCAGTTGCTCTTTTACATCTACTATATATTCCAATACCTCTACAAGATGATTCATGGGAGTAGGAGGCTGATATTTATGATCATTGGAAAGAGATATTCTCATAAAAACCCTCACAACCCATGAGTAGGAAATTCTAGTAAAATCAATTTAAGGGGGAAAATTATAGGATCGACACTTTTTTGTATGAGGTATGGATCCATATATTGTTTGATTTAATGCTTAATTATATCCTAATGGGAATGTTCATGGGGGTCATGGTGGTATCAACATTGTTTGTTGTATGTTCAGATCCCAAACCGCAACATTGTGGGAAAACTTGGCCCTCTTCATTTTTAGTAGGAACCATGCTGATTATGTTAATTGTTATTACTAATCATGTGATACCAGGTAATAGAGCAGGAGGTTCATTCATTTTTTATTTAACCGTGTGACTTGGGCCACATGGTCATGCAAAAAAATGTATAGAAATTTAAAATTGTAGTATTTCATGGTTTTCACAATGTTATTCAAACTATTTAAACTACCCATATGTGGAGCCCCTTTCTTACAAAAAAGGGTGCATAGTTGGGACACTGTTGGGCCAGCCGAGAATCCAAACTGTGAAAATCTACATTTTTGTGTATATTACCCAACTACCCTTATTTAATATAATATCATAAAACTATTTTCACTCTCTTATTATGTTGAGTAGAAATAATATTGATAGCTCCTCCCTGAATCCAAATGTTAGACATTGATTCCTTCCATTGGTCTGATGTTGGATTCTAAAACTTTTCATCTCGTTTGATCCAAATTGGTATGATCTCAATTCATTTTCTATCATTCCCCATTATTATTAGTATTAGATTCACCAATTATTTGTAATATAATATGCCCTAAATTTATGTTCTTCATCAATTCTTCAAATTTTTCTATATCTAAGTCAAATCAATAGCTGATATTGGATAACCACTCCTCTACTGACCTACAATATGTGTTTTATACTTTTCCCATTTTTATTATTGCTTTATTAAGCTAGTTTTCATTATACCTCCTACTAGACATTTGAGAATGACCTAGAAAAAAATTGAGTACTAGAATTAAATGAAATGGACCCTATTACAGATTCCATTACTTCCTTTGAGACGTGGTTTTCATTATTTCACTTGAAAAGGCCACCCATGTGGTGTTCCATTTTCCCTTCCACTTGTTAAACCGACCAAGGGCTTTGTATTGTGCTTTCCTATTTAGAGGAATCCTAATAATACTTGAATTTATTTGAATTGATTGATTAATAAGTTTTTTCTCTCATTTCAATGTGATACCTGATTTTTATTTACTTAAGTACAAAATTGGATATGTTATGTGCGTGGGAATACTCATTGGTTTTCTAAATTTGAAATGATAGATGATCGGCTATACTCATGGGATGTAATTTTTATCAATTAATATTTTTAATGAGATTAATTAAATTGAAGTGGATGATATGGTTGTAAAAACATGGATATTGTTTCATTTAGATTCTTTAGACATTTGTACTAGGGGTTTTAAAGAAGGTATTGGATGACATGGATAGATATTTCTCGGAGGGTCATGATTTAATGTGATGAATTGTTCTTCCCTTAGATCTATCTTTTTTAGGTCTCGCAATGGAAATGGTTAGTAGAAATTTTCCTTGGAACCCTACTTAGGCCTAACTGAGACTCCATTGAGATGATCATGGGAATGGATGAGGTTTATTTAGACTTTTAAAACATTTATTTTACCCTTCTAGTTCTGACACATGTATTATATGGCATGTTCATGGTATGTGTGATATTCTGGGTCATACGACATGATCAGTATTTCTAGAGAACTCTTGAGTATGTGGAAAGTCTAGGGTTTTATAACATGTCTAGATGTATGGTGAGTCAATGGTAGATACTTTTATTTATTGATTATTCATGATATGATCTTGACAATGGGTGATTCAGTTTTTCTTGGAGGCTATTCAGTATTACAATATTTAAATTTTACATGACATTGGTCTTTTTTACATTCATACTACTTAATTTGATATATTTTCACTCTACTTAGCTTATTATATTGCACAACCAGGATATTTTATCATTCTTTGGGTGGTTACCTACTAGGATTATTTCTCAAACTCTATTCAGGGACATGGGAAAGCACACATATTTCAATGCATGATTTTGTCCCATGCTTTGGATCAAGGGATCAGAGGACTGAGATGAGGCTGTTAAATCTCTCGAGAGGTAGTACTTTTTAGGGCATTTTTTGTATTTTTTTTGTATGTATTGGATTTTACTATTAAGTAACTATTATTTAAGAGTTGAAGACACATTGACATGATCAATGTCATATATGAGATTCATTTGGAATTATTATCGATTTTAACAGCTTATCTATTTTCTAACTATTTTACAACTTTATTAAGGTTATTGCAATTTTAGTGTGTTACACTCTATTTATGGGGGTATAATCTCACCACGGACATACCCTAATACCTTACTGCTAGACATAAACCTTTAGCATTCAAGGAGATTCCCTTGAGTCCATGTAGTCATCCACGCTCATGGATCTGTTTAGTGGAATATGGGTCTGAAAAATTTTAGAACTCAAGATCATAGGTAGGGAAGTTCTTATCATGAGGGAATAACTATCAGGATACATAGTACACTAATTGTTTCCCTTTAATAATGAAACTACCCATGCCTATACAATAATAATCATATAAAACATCATAATCTAGGTGAAGTTCATAAAGAAAATAAATAGTGCTATGGTCTACCAGATCTTCATCTCCTAAAAAGATATATGATGGTTATCATTCCATTTAAACTTCACATCGACATGGCTCAAATTTGTAATAAACTATAAAATATTTTATAAATCATTATTGATCCATCTATAGTAACTATCCAAAACCAATAATATTTAGATCTTATACACAATTATGTGTTTCTCCCCTATCATAAAAACCATTATCTTTTCAGGATCCACTAAGAGGCCCCTCTAAGATATCACATTCCCTATAAATATCACTTCCAAGATCCAAAATTCACATTTGAAAGGATTTCCACATAGATGATGTTCATTCATGGTTTGAAGAATGATATTAAAATGATCTGTGTGTTCCTCCTCAAACTTGGAGTGAAATAAAATATCATCCACAGGAACATTAAGAAATCTTTCCCAGAACAGATGAATGAAATGGTCCATCAAAGACAAAATACTAAAGGAGTTTTAGTCAAACTAATTAAATAAATAGGAACAAAAAATGCCCATGTAGTCTCTTGAGTTATATAATATTTATATCATATTATTAGACCATCTACTGGTGGTATCCTACCCACATATCAATATTTGAAAACTGACATTCCCCTCTAATCTGGTAAAAATGATTCTCCATCCTATGAAATATATTATTTTTTATTAACATTCAAACAATTTATATTTTGATAGTTAATAAAGAGTTAGGATCTTGTGAATTCTCTCATAGGAATGAATACAAGAAAACCCCACTATGACACTCCAGGAATAATTAATCCTTTATCATCTAAGTCCTAAAGATATAACTTATGTTCCACATACTCAGTAGGTTTGATTATATAAGATAGAATAGAAATGGGAATCATACTAAAAAAAAGGTCAATATAAATCATTACCCACACCTAGGATGGAAAATCATTAAAACAATATTGAATGACTTTGGGATTACTCCCTCATAACTATCAAAATTTGACAATCCAATCAAGGTTAAAATTCATCCTGAATAATATCTAACAAATAATATAAGATTACCCCATAGTTAGGAAAAATATAACATTACACTCTAGATTTAGGGTTCCACTCACCCTGAATGGAATCAGTGTCCCCATAAATATATAAATACTAAACCTTCAAATGATAACAAAAAATTTTGACCACAACACTAATCATCTAGTCTATGTCAATAATCGAGTCAACGATGTCATGAAGAAGCACTAGGAAGTCACATTCCACCTCAAAGTTGGAAATCATCCCCAAAAATGAGGGAAACATGAAACCATGTTTGGACATCTTTCCCAATGGTTTGGAACAATCCAATAAGTATGAATTATGTTCCAAATGAATGAACATCAACTAACATTGATGAATAAAATAAACGAGTTATGCCTCTATCAAATAAATAATGCACTATAGAAGATGAAATAAATTGGATACCATGAATATTATCTATATTTAATTCAAATTCCCCTTGTTAATACTCAGTAACATAATAAAATTTGGTCTAATCTACATGAAAACCCCCCATTCCCTATAGATTAGACCCACCACCCTTGGATGAATCATTGAAGACTTCTGAACCATTAGTGATAGTGGATCATTCTTTACTTACCATGGATGTATTAAAAAAATGAGTTTGATGGAATAATAATCCATAATGATGAAACATTTTAGGATCCTCTATATAGTTATGTAATGTATTACCAAACCACCTACACTGATTGGAAACTATCTGATGCTATGTTGAAAAATCCCCTACAACTAAACATGAAGATATCTAACCACCCTTATGTTTCCATTTATGGATAGAAGATACATCCTTGATAAAAACAATACCAATTGAAGCTCTACCCAACCCTATCTTCCTAGATAGGTCTACCTCATCCAAACCATCTACATAGAATACCTCCAGAATGGTCAAAACGAACATGAGAAACATCATTGAAATGATATAAGGATTTAGTCATAACTAAATCCTATGATACTTAGGAACTAATTAGTGGCAGATATGGTCCCATATTCACCATATCGACCAATTTTCTTGAAAAATCTAGAACGGTATGCTTCCCATGGTCCCAGGTCAAAAACACATTTGTATCTCTTGCATGTATTGTACCAATGTAAATAATATGATTACAGATTTTATTAGTATAGTCTAATGTAAAGTCCTTGCTAAACCCACCATTCACAATCGATTTCTACCATCTCATTCTCGGTCCCATAAGCACAAATATAAAAAACAAAAATTTGTTTATTAAGTTGTATTCATGAAATTAGACACTCTCTTAATCTACTCAATCCACTCTATAGATTCATGTTTCAAATATTACCATGTAATATTAGAGTATGCATCATAGTAATCGTAAATCCATGATCCACCACATGTAATGGGTTCTCGATACCACATGAAACGTAGTTCGCATGTAAGAGATTATCACATTAACAATGAAAGGGTCCATGAGAGACTTTTCCTCACATACTTTCTTCTAGGTTGAGGTTCCTCACCAGCCTCACTCTTTTTTATGACTACACCCAAAGAATTTTTTAGTTTCATTGTCCTCACTCTACCAAAAAATGTGGAGGTAACAACTATGGATTAAATAGACACATTCCACATACCATCACGCACCCCCAAATACATCTTATATAATAGAGAAATAAGGTTGCACTCTCTATTTTAATACTACAATGCTTGTATCTGAGTCCTCTTTCTTAGTGCATCGACTATTGTATTTCATTAACTTGGATTGTAGGAAATCTTGATGTTAAAAGAATGAGGACATTAAGCAAACCATCACTACCTCAGATTCAAATCGCGTTGTGTAATTATGTACTTGGAGATTTTTTGGTCTCTGAATACCACAAAACACCCTCCATGTAAGTTGCATCTCTAACATCTTAAATCATGAACAACCCTAGCTAACTAAATATTGTGAACTATGTAATTCCTCTCATGTGGCCTTACCTGCTGAGACCTGTATTCCATGACCCTATCCCCCTACATAAGAACTTGTCCTTGATCAACACTTGATGCATAAATGTATATCTTGTAACTCTATCTAGGTTATAGATAAGTCAATATCAGTTCAAATTCCAATCTCCATTTCACCTATTAATATGTTGTCTCAAAAGAATATGACCATATGAACATCACAACCTTCTAGTAAAACAAGTCATTGGTGTTTCTAAGAGTTAAATGTCTACTATGAAATTAAAGTAATAAACAGATATCCTTAAGAAACTCCATACCTCAAATATGTTCATTGGATGTTCCCATGAAACCATACATCTCAGCTTCTTTGTGTCTAGTGATACTCTTATCTCAGAGATAATATGACCCAATTTTTTAATCTAATCAATCCATAAGTGGTACTTTATGAGGTTGGAATATATGTAAAAATATCATAATATATTCAGAACTATATAAATATTTTTTGGAAGAATTGGGTTTATTATGATAATATACCAATATATCATCCACGAAATCCAAAAATAATCTAACAAAGAAAATGTGAGAACATTTGGTTTATTAGGTCCATGAAGACAACTGGCAGGTTCATGAGATTGAACAACATTTCCAAATGCATGTATATTCATTACCTACTATGAAAATATATGAAAGGTATGTATAAGGATCCAAAAAGAACATGATGTGAATTATATATCAAATTAATCATTGATAAGACTTGATCTCCTCCGAGATAGTCGATGAGATCATCTATCTGCGATAGAGGATACTGGTTCTTAACTGTCAGCTGGTTCAATTATTAGTGATCCACAAAAAGCATGGGAAATTCTTCCAATTTTATCACAAAGAGGACTAGTGAACCCCATGGAGAAGAACTGGGTAAGATAAAACCCTTTACGTCTATGTTCTCTAACTTCCCCATGATCTCTTGCATCTTAGTACTAGCCATCATATAATGATTAAAGGATATTAGTGAATATCCTAACACTATCTTGATTGAGAACTCTACCTATCTCGTTGGAGGTAAACATGAGATGTTGTTTTGGAATAAATACCTAAAATGATCAACCACTTATGGGAAATATCTCTAATATGTTCCATGATCATACAGATATAAACTCACAATATGGGAAGTCATCCCACTGAGCACATGATGCTCGTAACCTGCCCAACTCACCTTCACATCCCATTAATCTTTGTGAATAATCTCTCCACCCTCTGGTGATATGAAGGAAACATATGACAATATACAAAATGAAATAATTAAAGGATTCCAACCAATCAATCCCAATAATGATATAAATACCAATCATTTTTAGGATATAGAGGTCCCCAAAAAGGTGACACCCACCAATATCAAGGCGGAAGTACTTGCACTGGCGTACATCATACATACTAATCCCCAAAGTAGTGTCATGTGTCAAAACACCATCATAAATTTAAACACTAATACCATGTAACTCCCCAACATATATAGAAATATTTCTATGTGAATCCCCAGTATCAGAAAGTACAAAACACGAAGTAGAGGCTGATAAAATAGAAACTGTAATAGTAGAATATTCGAGATCCTATTCTTGATGGGTAATTTGAACTACATATACCTATCCTAAACTGCCCCCCTCTGATACTGCCTAGATACCCTAAGAAAATCCACCCACCTATCTTTGTGAAACTGGGGTCTGAATACCATGGCCATAACCACCACCTTGGCCTAACTAGACAGCTCTACTATAGCTCCCTACCTAATGAGAAGCTATTGACCCTAATCCTAAACATGTAATTGTTCAATACCCTCTCTCATTCGCTATTGGTGGAATGGTTCTGAAAAATATTTGTATATGGACTATCATTAAACAAGATCGACACTTTACTGGGTCCGTCGTACGATGTGGCCCCATATTTCTTTACTTAACACATTGGTAAAAACTTACATGGTTAATAGAGTGGGTTCTCTTAATACTGGTATCACTACATATAATATCTTGATGATAATTCCTACTATAAGTGGATGTAGTTCCAGATCTTCCTATTCAGCCTCCACAGCTTTCACCACAATACACTCTCAGGTTATGCATTGTGATAATCACTTGATTTACTATTATAAAAACAATATTAAGATGAAAAACATTTACCTACAATTAGATGTTGTAGTTGATACCACCTTCAAATCACATGGATCAGTATATTTCATCACCCATTGGAATATGTGACAAATGCTAGAGATTAAAAAAGCATGTTGAATAGTTCATGACTAATAGTGTGCCCTGCTCCAGATGCAAGAACTCCAATGATCTATTTTCCCTTAATATATTCTGGTATATTTAATCGAAAAATTCCATTTGAAAATCATTCAAGTCTATTTTTCGATGAAAATACATTCGACTAATAACATCCCACCATCTCTTGGAATAGTCAGACAATATAGATGTAACAAGATTGACCTTCCTCTTAGGATGCATCTCAAGGTTATCTACGAACGACAACATGACCTCTATCCATGACTCTTCAGCTCGTGGTCCACCAGCCCCCAATAAATGTGGTTGGATACTACTGCTTAAACTCATCTTTAATCTCTTACATAGTTAGAGAAGGTCCTGGTTATCACTGAACGGTCTGTATGATGTGAAAAAACCAATCACATGGCTATGATTCGACACCAATATCACGTAAAATAGTTCATATCATATCTGTCCTGACTAAAGGATCCACTGGTCTCTCATGGACCAACACCTTCAATGTGTGATCATTGTCACTATCCTAGAATATATCTGAAGGATGTCATGGTGAAATACCTCTATAAATTCCATGCGCATGCCATAAGTTGAGATTGTAAACATTTTTTGCAGCTCAAAAGTATATAAATAGAAATACAAAAATTTTAATCCTTCCAATATAAGAACAAACCCCTTTTCATGTTTCGTGAGTCAGGTGTAGGTGTTACACAGATCACAAACAAACAACAGACACCACAAATTTCTCAAAACTAAGGTGATTATTATTCATGTTCACTTCTATAATGCTTTTCATTTTCCATTACCTTCTATATTTATTTCACATATTTCATTCATATTGATTCTAAAATCTATTCCCATTCGATTAAATACTAATTTATAATTTAGTTTAGAATATTAAACCACTAGTCCACAAAATCGTGATCCATGTGGGACCATACTCTTGAAGAACCAAAATATATTGTTCTCCTATTTCACACCACATCACATTTTAATTAAATATCTCAATTATAGTAATATATATCACAAAACCTATCGAAACATCGTTAAATAAGTAATTTATTCAAAAATGCATGGAAAAATTCATGGAATGTGAAATCTAGTAGGTGTATGATGCATGAGCTAGAAAACACTCATCTCATTGGGTTGCGGATCAATAGAACACAATCATATAAATTATAAAATGAAAATTCAATTACTTCACCCAATGGTGGAATAAAATCAATTGTAATAGTCAAAATTCATAATAATAAATCAATTCAAGGCTATTTTGTTTTTTTAGTATGCAGGTAAGCTACATTAAGGAATAAACTATTATCAAACTCTATTTCCATAATATTGATTTATATTTCCATGAAATAAAAAAATAAAATTAGAACAAAACAATTCTAAAACCACTTTGAAACAATTCAGACTGACAAACCAATAATCATGTTGCTGAACCCATCACCACATTACCTCAATCAAATCTCTATAAATTATAGAGGCTTCTGACTAGAAATGATAGCCAAGGTGTTTTAGTGAGGATAATAATTCCTCATCACCAAATTATGGAATATTATAATGTCAAATACATACATGTTTCGGAAGAAGTAAAACATAGAGTTGAAATAACTAAACAGTAGAACACTAATAATCTAAACATGTATAGAAGTCATCCCATATAAAAAATGATGGTACATGTCATATGCCTCTACCAAACATAAAAAATAGTATATAATAATGTTTTAAAATACATTCAAAAAATGTACAAAATACTCCACAAAAATCCTAGTTGTATTGAATGCCTTAACATGGTCTCAAGCTCTCCTACCCATAATCAGCATTCAACTACTTGTACAAGGGTGCTTTCCCTTATCGACAGCTGTAATCATATAATATTTTTTGGGTCCAAAATTATTTCCCAAACTAGATGTGGGACTAAATCCTAGCTTGAAACCTCTTATGTTATACTCCAAATTGGGAGGGAATGTATATAATATTATGCCAGAAGGTATGATAATAATGGAATGAGGTACACCTAATAATGAATTCTTCGTGTCCTAGTTCTCATTTTATGTCCATATCATTTAAAAAAAATTATTTAATCATTTAAATACCATTAAATTTATTAGTTTAATTATATTTTCTATTAACAGAATCCCAAATATAATCATAAGAAAAATTAATTCATAAGAATGTGATATGGTATGTATAATTCAAGGCATAATCCAATCTTGTACTTTGGCATGGAAGACACATCATTATACATTTCATTCATTATCCATCTTGAAACCTGAGTTTTACCAAGAAAATCCAATACAAGTATTCATGTATCACTCTAGGTGTAATTTCAACCAACACCTTACAATCCCATCCCCATAGAACCTCTCAAGAACCTTGTATAACTCTTGTAATGGTTGAATATCCAATCTATTCAATTCCATCATTGGTGGTCAACTATGGGAGCCCAAGTATCACCCATGTCTATATAAATCAATATCACTTTTATTGAATCAATGGAATTCCCATATGAATCCATTTATCACTCGACATATAAGTTAGGTCTTTAATGAGTCCATCAATTAAGTCTTTCATTTGGATCCATGTATTACTCATTTCGTAATCAATTTTCAATCCAGTTGATTACATCCTTGATATCTTAATTTGAATCAACATATCACGCATAGAACATAACCATTTCATAAATTTTATTTCATCCATACAGGTTTATTTTCAATTTCATAATCAGTATCAAGAACATCTCAAATCAAACTCTACTCAAAGGCATATCTATCATTGGACAACCACATATGGTGTTTCCTTTAAATTAATCACATAGGTAAAAAAAGATAACATTAATTATAATTATAAACAAACCGTCACAAAGAATGGTTTTGATATAAATGATATGGTAAATTAATTAAAATGATCAATTCATACTTAATTAAGAAATTTCCTTGCATGGATATCCTTAGAATGCTTGCCTCTCAATTAATCATGTGGGAAAAGTAACTTAAACAAGATTATAAAGCCTTAAAATCTATTACATGGCATAAAATCACTATATCACAAATGGAAATATCAATATTAAGAGAAATTCATGCTAATTCAACCATTACATGGGTTAACCATTATTTCAATCACATGGGAATAATAATAAAAAAGAAATTGGAGATTTAACAAGAAAAAAAATCCAATTTCTAGGGGTCATTATCACTTATCCCATCCCATTTAATCATTTCAATTAGAAGCCATAATAAAAATAAATTCATCTTTTTATTTATAACTAAATTAATCCATTTAAAACTCATGGAAATTAAAATTAACCCCTCAAGTGAATCTAAATAAAAAATGTCACCCACAAAGGCCAATATAAAATATGAACACACCAAAGGGTGTTTTTGTTTCAAGGTATTCAACCCATAATTAGGATAAACCATAATTTAATAGGTCACAGACAAAAATTCTATGATTCTATTTAAATTAAAGAAACACCCTAAAATCAGGTATGTGGAATGATGGGACATATAAATTGATATACATTTAGTGAAACAGACAATACCACCTAATGTTGGTTCATAGTCAACATCTCTTCTAGTATTAGGTCTTTATTCGGCTCCAATTTGGAGAAAATAAAAAACAGACAAAGAACCTAATAATAGGGAAAAAACCTTGCACCCAAATAGTGAAACCAATATTTAGAGGAATGGAGAATGTATGAAAAGGAATCGAGGTCTTACC
Organism: Viscum album; assembly: GCA_963277665.1. Lineage (NCBI taxonomy): Eukaryota > Viridiplantae > Streptophyta > Magnoliopsida > Santalales > Viscaceae > Viscum > Viscum album. Next base: position 1,084,857,090 of record OY728156.1, read on the forward strand.
ATTATATATATAAGGATATTATTAGAATATTATTCAGAGATTGTATAGAGAAGTTGTATCAATTCCATGAATATTCTCAATGGAGAGCCACTCTAAAATACTTGTTTCTTTGTAAGAGTTCAAAAAATCCAAATTTGGGATTAAATCAATATTAGTTCAATTTAAAATTATTTAACTTCTCAAAATCATTGGGGGTTCACATTTTAGCTTTATGGATTACAAAAACAATTCACCAACCATGCACAAGCATCTGTAGAAGAAGTGCCGCTACATGGTTTTTCCACATGATTTGACTAACCATTAGAAAACTATTCCAAAGTTCACTGTCAATATTTCAGAGCTGGACACATGGCTAGGAATCTCATGTCAGAAATTTTGTATGAAACTATATGGACTATATCGACTATATGGCCAAACCTCGTATGGTTTGTTAAACCATGCGGCCCTACACTGATGGTTTACACTAACCATGCGTAAGACCATTTTCACCAAAACACTAAGGTTCTAGTCTCCGAACAATCCCCAGGCACCCCTGAAACTAGTATGACCTCAAAGCACATTCAAAGTAAGTAATATATAAAAAAAATTAATCATAAAATTGATTGAAAATAAAGGATATGTGCCTCAATGTAGAAATGGGTTCTTACATCAACATACGAGGTTCCAAAAATGAATTGGAAAATTTAAATAAAAATCACATACAATTTATTAAAATGTCTCCTTACCCAATTCGCATGCCTTTTAAAAGTCCCCCACCACCCATGGAAGCCCAGATACAATCATGGAAACGAGATGGTCATTCCCCTTTTCCCCACATTCTATTGAAATTCCAACAACCATAAATTTTGTCTACCTATGTCATAGAACCAAATATGGGAAGTGTTAACACACTTTAGGATAAGCCATCCCACTAATACCAATTTGTAATAGACCAAATAAGTTCATCCCAAACAGACACTGTATCCTCATGTAGTAGAGTGATGTGAATAAATAAAATTGAACAAGACTTGTATATAACAAAACAATACAGACAACCAGAGTATAATACATGTGAAAAAACCCCAGATAGAAAAAATTCATTCCAAATTAGAAAAACTAGAACGTTTGAAGAATGGAATGAAAAAAAAGTCTTTATATAACCAATATTCACCACCAAAAAACCTAACCTAAAGTAAATGAAATAATGTGAATCCATTATAATAAACCATTCCCCTCCCATAACCTGAATCCTACAATAAAACATGTACTACATCCCAGAGGAAAAATTAGCATGTGAGAAACATTCCTAGTATGATAACAAAATATATTATATAAATGATATAATATCATTAACTTAAGTGTACTAATTTTTACTAAATGTTTTTTTACCAAACATTTTTATAAATCCAACTACATTTCAAATAAATTCCTATTTGGTTTTCTAATAATAATTTTTTATTTAAAAACTAAAAATTTGTCATGTAGAAGTGGTAAAATATGAAATAATATTAATGCATAAATAAGTAATAAAGTAAACACATATCCATTAAAAACCTATCATATGAAGCTATGTAACAAAACCACATATAAATACTTGTGAGAAATGATCCATGATAAAACAATCATGATATAAATAAACATGAATAAAAAATAATATCATATTAGGCCTTATCCTATGGTTAAACACATATTAGACACTAAATATCCTAAATAGGATAGAAATTGAAGCCAAACAATATCATTTTTTCCACATTCAATCACTATCACAAAGGTTGCCTCTTAATGGTTCCACACACACTATGGGTTATCCTATTTATTTCCTGATAAACCTAAGGTTCCCAATGTGGAAATCTTAAAAATTCTTTTCAAAACCATGATAAAAATAATATTATACAATTTCAAATAGAAAAAAATCTTTTTGTGTTTTAAAACCAATTTAAAAATCAAGAATATTCATTTTCAATGAAATACTGCTTGAAAAGTATTTTCCTTTCCACTAAATCATTTATAACTAAATATCACATCACTTTTATTAAAAACCTATTGAAATTTAACAGGAATAATAAGAATATCATTACTATAACCCATTTTCTAAAAACACTTACCACAAAATAGTTTAAACCTTGCTTCCTTTGACAATAGTGTCTAGAAACTCTGATATTAACCTTCAAAAACCAAGTCACAATAAAGAATTACAATGGATAAATAGAAATAACTATATGGTCTAGAATATGAAAGATAAACATAGATATTGAAATACTGACAACCAAAAAAATGAATAACAATAAAAATGTTGTACATGGATAGGTGGACTAAAATAACCTAGATGGTTGATCACTATAAAAATGATCGAGAAGGATCATGTATCTCAAAAATCACCTTTCACGAGACCAAGATTTTATGAGCGAGGGTACACAGATGAATTAAATTAAAATTACTCTTACATGACCCTATTAATTTTAACTTGTGAGAATTAAAATTAATTTAATCCCATTCAATTTCGTGTAATTGAAAATATATGAAAATAATGAAAAATGATTCACCTTTTTATTAAAACCCTCATTTTTTACTATTAAATGTTTCGAATCATTTACATTGATTAAAAATATTTCAAACCATGTATTAGCTCATGACATATATCTGGAGATAAATAGACATCATGTAACCCCCTTAAACAGCATGTAATTTCCCATTAGACGAAGGAACTACAGGTTTAAGCCAAAAAACAAAAAGGCATCGAGGAAATTCACTAAACTTGTAAAAAATCCAAATAATAAATTATGACATTTATACCTGGACACAAATAAATTTAAATTATCATGAATCCCTTAACTTTATGTTATTTTCCACAACAATTGCTCTTTATCCCTAAGAAGGCCACAAATGAACCCAAACAAGGATGATAAAAAATAAAAAATAATGGTGCTCCAAAAAACATAATTGGGGGTTACATAAAAAATGTGAAATCAGAAAAACATATTAAAAATAACTTGTAAAATGACACATATACAGAACACATGAAATACACAAAATTCTGTGAGTATAATAAAAATGACACATATATTAAATTAAATACTCGTACACAACAAAAATGACACATTTAAAAGAAAATGATATTTAAAAAGAGTATAAAATGAGATATACACAACATGAAATTTAGAAAAACAATTAAATTTAATTAATCTTAATTAAAAATATATTTTTTTGAAATTTCAAAAATATGATCAATTTTACATATTTTTTGTATAACAATTTTTTGAATTCTAATGATGATTTTTTAAATTGATATAATTATTTCATAGTCAATTATAAATTATTTATATACAATGAAAAAGTATTTCTAAATTTTCTATTTATATTTTAAAGATAATCATGTTATTTTATTATTCAAGATAAATGTTTTGAAAATTTTAAGTTTTATGTATGAATTTTTTGATGTATGAGTAGTGTGCTAGCATGTTTAATGGGAAATTATTAATGTCAAGAATATTGATTATATAATAATTTAATAAAAATTTTAATGAGTTTTAATGTAAATATTTTAATTTAGTTTATAGATTTTTAATTGATACCACAAGATTATTCTTTTCATTGGAACTTAATGAAGAATACATGTGAAACATTTTCTAGGAATGATACACTGAAAAACATTGACTTAGTTTGATTAAATAACAAGTGCATAATACTATGAAAAATGTTTAAATACATTAGAAAATATTTTTAAAAGTTGATTATCATGAAGTACGTCTTTATATAAATTTAAAATAAAACCAATTCAACATAGTGTGTGGTGTTGGGGAATACTTTCAAATGTTTCTATGCTTTATACTTTTTCAATCATCACAAAATTAATCTTAGATGCAATACAACCATATCATTCTTTAATGGTGAAGAGAACATTATATTCATGATGCCAATAATCTTTTTTTTCAACAACATTATGTGATTCTTAATTCATAATATCAATTAATTGTATATTATATTTCTAATTCATTTGAAAGAAGTGGTAAAATTATATCTAGGTTATACAGCCACATTAAAAAGGTAAGCTGGGTTATGGAATAACTTCTCAATTTTTGGGGATTTGGTTATTTTTTTCTCAAATAAATTTAAGGTTGATTCTTCATCCACATTAAAATAAAATATCTAAGTTGTGACTGTAGGTTTGAAATGTTTCAGATTTTGGTAAGGCCTCTAGGTGTTAAAATTTCATTACAAAAGGTTATGACTCCATTCAAATGTAATATCATTATTTAATTGGGTACCGTACTCTCACATTGAGATTTTTAAGAGAAGTTATATGTTAACATTGATATAAACATATATAAAAAAATTCTTCTTGTATTATTTTCCACAAAAAATTAGAATAAAATTGATAATTATATAAAAAAAATTAAACAGGTAAATTCACCCTTCTTGAAAATTTGAACATCAGGCCTTCAAGGCCAGACTATTGATATCAAATTATATACACTAAATGGATAATTAATTCTATTATTTATTTATTTTTAATTCTAAATTTTACTCTCTAGAAAAAAAATCTAAGGAAAATATCTATTTGGGATGGAAGGAAAGTTTTTAATAATATTAGTTCTCTAAAAAGGAAACCATTATTTGAGGGTGATGATCATAGCTATTGGAAGGCTTAGATAGAGTAATATGTGAAATCGATATGTATTTTTCATTCTAAATTCACAGTATAACCTTAAAACCTCAAAAAGGCTTATCATGGTTCCCTTAATGGTTTTTTATCCTTGAAATATATTGTTAATTATAATGTAATAAATATTCAATATTATTATATTGATAGAGACACATGTAATAACATATTATCATATAAAACCACACATGACATGAAATATATATTACCAAAAACATATTTTGGTTTAGGTAAATTAATTTGAACTCTACTGGGATTGTTATGTATAGAATATAAATAGTTTTAAAAGGAATGAATTAAAGTGGAAATCAAATGTTTCATATATTTAAATCACTATACATTCCATTAATTGATTTAGATAGAGTATATAAAATATTTTTTTTGTTTAAATAGTTTTAAGATGACTAAATTTGAAATAATGTCCTAATATAGATGTAATTTATCACACCAGAAATTTTATTGAATATGAACATGATGTTCTAATTGACTATTTATTTATATATGACATAGAATTGATAATGTATAGTTAAAGAAGAATATTTAAAATTAAAATTTATTGTTTTTAAATTAAAAATTGTATTTTAATACATATTCATTGAATTGTAAGGTAAATAAAAATAATAGTATAGCAGTCAGTCATTTTTTAAAAGGAGCTTATTGGATGAAAAATAAATATCCTAGAAGGAACAAAATATGTTTTTCTAGATGTTATCACATAAAAATACTAAATAGTCATGTTAACTCTAATTTAGGTCCAAAATTAATATACACGTAATGAAAATTAATTGAATATATAAAACCTAAGTGAAGATTGGTTAAAGGAATGAATAAAAAAGTTGAAAACGGAGAAAGGAATATCTATTGTAGCTAGGTGTAGATATACTAAAGAATCAAGTTTGAGTAAAGGATATGGTTCTAAAAAAGAACATAATAAATAAGTGTCTAATAGAATCTTTAATTCATTAATGAAAATTTAATTCATAATCTTCTAAATATATTTTTAACTAACCTATATAGCATGAATTAAATTGATAAATTAAAAGGTCTCATAATTTTATTTCAAGAAATAGATAAAATCATAAGGATCACAAAAAGAATTATATTAATCTTTTTGATGAAAAAAGATCACAAATGATGTTAATGAAAATTTATGGAACAATTCTTATAGGTAAAGTGACAAACATAGTGCATATCTAGACATTTTTTAGATAAAATTTATAAAATAAAGGAATAAATTTCCAAATATTATGATTCCTATGAAATAATTTTCAATTATACTATAAATTTAAATGAAAGTTTGGAAAATAAATTCAAGGATTAAAAACTAATCTATCGTGATTTTTTAAACGTATAATTTTTTAAAAAAATATGTTTAGGTAAAAATATATTAAAATAAATCTAAATTGTTTCTGGGTAATAATTATTAATAACTTAAATAAAATAAGTAATATTTTTTGAAATTGTTTTTGGTGAATGTATAATTTGTATATTGTTTTAAATATTGAATAAACAGACAATATGTAAGAAATTGTTTTTTGAAATTTCAAAAATAACCAGTACAAAAAAAATATGTGTTTATAAATCGTATCATCAATATTAATTATTTATAATCATTAAAAATTAGTTGTAGATCATAAGATATATTACTCTATCCTAATTGGGAATATGTTTTTATGAGTACCAATGTTATATTAAAAGTATTTTTTATGTTGCATGTTTTAGAAAGTTATAAGAAGTGACCAAGTATATATATAGTTGGTCTTTAAAACTTATGATAGGTGATGCTAAAAAAAATTATCATTCAACCAGTGATAATGAGGTAATGTTATATTTGGTTTATATTCAATAGGTAGAGAAAAAGGATTTGGTGAGTTTGGAGTTTTGGTATATATAAACTTCTCTAAAGTGTTAGTTGATGAATGATTAAAAAGATAACATAATTATTTTTTCTAAATTATTTTAATATTTAATTAATATGAAATTTTAAAACCGGCAGTGTATAGTTTAAAATTATGAATATATCAAAATTTAAAAATATTGAATCAATAATTTGTATTATAATAATTTTTATTAATTAACTTGAAAAATTGTAAAATTTTTAAGTGTCATTGTTTCATATAACAACATATGGAATAATAAACTCATCCATACAAACTTCAAACTACTATACATGTTGTCTGAATGAAAAAGTGTTATGATACCACCTGAAATAAAGGTGGATAGAACAAACATGTGTGACTAATTTGTTAAATTAATACATTATAAATAGTATTTTGACCTATACTAGACGTTATGATTGTAAATATTTTACAATTGTTACCTAATGACTTATTTGAACCCTTTTCTACTTCTAGTATGGGTGGAAAAAGGAATATATTTTTAATTATTGATCGTTTTTTCGTATTTACTTTAGTCTATATTCAAAATAATAAATCTGAAACATTACAATATTTTTCTTATTAGAGGATTATTCAAAATCAAAAAGGGTGTTGAATTTTTACCTTTTATTATCTATAAAGAGAGGTAGTTTATAAACATATAATTCAAAACATTATATAGAAATATTGGTTATTTCCTTATTTTTTCATCCCATCTAACATCATAAACAATAGTGTTATGGTATTTAACAAAAGAAATTTATCAACCCATGTTAAATAAAAATTTTTAAACATATATATTTCATATAATAATAAATAAATATATCCATTTATATATCGAAAATATTTATTCTAATATAACTACTTAAAAAAATTATAAATAATAAAAATATACAAAAATAATTCAGAACCATAGAATTTTATGTTCTATAGTTTATACTCTTAACGAGAATGATTAATGGGAACATTTTATTCAAATTCAAATAAAGGTTCTTTTTTACGATAATCTTACTATGTTGAAGATTATTGATTTGTTTAGAAAATATAAATAATATTTTGATAATAACAATGCGATTGTAGATGAAAATGTAACAAAAAAATAAATGATGACATGAAGAAACAAGAAGAGGAATTTAGAGAATAAAATTATTGAAAGGTTTGACCACAAAATAATATTGAAAACGTTGAGGGGACGAATTTCTTCAATGAAATGAAGTAGATATAACCAAGAGATAAAAATTTAGATAAAGTGATTTTAAATGTTAATTTATGATTTAAAACATCAAATTTGATTAATGATTTTTCATTCATATCATGATTTTATTTATTATTTTGTTATTTAAAATATTTATGAAGCTTTAACTAATTCTAAAAATATTCTTTATATGTCATCTGGAAAAAAATAGAGTTCTATAAGTTATATTTTTCATATAGTTGAACAATATAACAATTATCATGTAATTAATACTAAATATATTTTATGAAATAATCAAGATAAATCTAGAAATATTATAATTAATAATGATAGATAAATTTAATAAAGATATTTCTAAGAAGTATAGATAGATTACAATAAATATTATTCCCCATTTTCGAGGTCATAATCTATTAGAACATCATTACCTTATAATTTTTTTCATGGTTCTAAATTATCTAATATGTAATTAAAAATCACATTTATAAATGGATACATTTATGAGTATGTTTACAATAAACACCCCCATGTTTTGAAAGTGGATGCATTCCTAGTCATGTTTTAAGAAATTATAAATCTTTTTAAGGATTTAATGAAGCCCCTATAGAGTGGTATGTATGATTATAGAAATTTAAATTGATGTGAAGTTTTACAAATGAATGGTTGATCCTATTATGTATATAAATAAAAGTTAGACGCTAATTTGATAGATAAAATATTTATGGATTAAATTATTTTTGGATTAATAAATGATATATTATGTAATGAATTTTATTAAATAATGAAAATTTATTTTCATATGATAAATTTTTTAGATTTAAAATTCATCCTTTGATATAAATTTAATCAAATAGAATATTGTATTTTATTAATTAGTCTAATTTTTCCAAAAAAAACTTATTAAAATGGGTTAGAATTTGTAGTTGTAACTACCCTAGGAGTACTCCATTTAAATTAAATATTGATGAATATGGAAAATATACTGATAATATAATTTATAGAGGTAAAATAACTATTTTATAATATTCAACTACACCTTGGTCATATTTAATGTTATTAAATTTTTTAATTATTCTAAAGTAATCATAATGAAAATCACTTAAGTGTTTTAAAAATAATAATCAAAATTATAAAATATTCGTTAATTCTGGGACAATTTTTTCTAGAAAAAAAGATTATGAGTTAAAAAGTCAAATATATTTTCATTCTATTTTACGTAAAATTTATAGAAAATAGAAAAAGTGGAATTTTTCATTATCTATAAAAATTCTCAGAATCATTGATTTATATGAAACAAAATTTTGTTACATAATCTAATATAGTGTTATAATACATTGTTACTAATACTTTCTTATGATTAACCCCTTTGGATTATATCATTGTTGTTTACTTTGAAATGTATCATGTATAATGTGATAAATAATAATATATTTATTTTTAAAAACCCCATTACATCCCTTATGGACTAAACATATTTATGTTTGATATCAACTTTTTGGAAACTATGTTTAGAAATGTGACATTTGTTTAGAATTAATTCTAAATGGTAATAAATATACTGAAATTTTTATTAAACTACTGGATTATGAAAATTTGGAAAAAAAATATGAACTTGTCATGTTTAGATTCTGAAATAAATGATTTAACATAATTTTTTGTCAATATTTCATTATTATTCGTAAATAAAATCCTTTCACATTTAAAATACCAATTCACATTAACCCTATTAGTTTGGAATTAATCTTTTTTGTGAAATGTTATTTTCTTTTTAATATTAATCATGATTAATCTTCTTGAATTTTATCATTTTGAATATATTAATAACCCTATTATAATTTAGGTCCAGTGTATAAGATAAATCTGTTATATCATTTGGTTACTAGCATATGCTTCAAATTCTGGATATAAATTAATTTATTGAAAATTAATATATGATTTCATGAATATGTTTCCATTTCTTCCACAAAACATCACTGATTATACACCATTAAATATGATAATATTTATAAATTTATACTTAACTGATTTTTATATTAGCCCAATGTTTTCAAGTTTAAGAGATTTTAAAAAACAGATATATGATTATTTTAAGGTGGTATATCAATAAATCATTCTTCAATCTATACATATTACTTTTCATTTCACTCTCAAAGAAGAATAACTCATTTTAAGAGGTTATTTCTTGTTTAAAAAATAAATTTATTTAAATAATCTACTTCAAATTTATAAGTTTTCATTAAATTTATTCAAAACATATTTAATTATTACTTTATAAATCATAATGGGTGATATCTTATTTTAATTAAAACATATAATGTGATAAAAAAGGTGGTAGCTTAATAATAGTATTATTCATATTATGAAACTTTTTTCCAAAAAAGGGGATGAATTTTTTTTATTATGAGTTTTGTTTCATAAATGGTCGAAGAGAATATTTAATGGAATATTTTTCGATCATTATGATCATTTCAAAAAGGGAGATTTTTTTTGATATTATACTGGTTTATTAATTCCTACAAAGGGAGATATTTTTTACTAACACATAAAAAATATACTTATTATTATTTTAGAAATTAAATATATAGATTTTTATTTATTTTTTATTTAGATAAATTAAAAAATTAATATTTTATTCCTATTATCATTTGAGACGAAAAATCTTTTATGTTGGAACTACTTATGGGAGAAAAATTTTCTTGATATTGTGTACTTATTTTTTATTCATGTTGATTATGTTTCTTATAAATGTATTTTGGTGAAAAAAAACTTGAATATGAGTAGGGTTAAGGCGCATACACAAATTTTTTTAATAATTGGATAAATACTATTTTTTATAAATTTACATAAATATATTCTAAATCATCCTTGTTCTGGTAAATATTTATTTATCAATTATTTATTTTATTTTTATTTTTATTCATTTTTTCTAATTATAGACTTTATTTTTTTATCTTGCAGTTACATAATTTTTTTATTTGATAATTGACTCATACAAGAAGGCATGTAACTCATATGAACACTATAAAATTACATAATAGATATTTATTTTCTAAAAATTTCTCTATGTGTGAGAGGAGTAGTACATTGTTTTAAATTTCACATACAAAATTCTAAATCATAACAATGCATGAAAAATCACTCATATGATTTCATATACACAGAACACATGTCAGACATCAAATTTCACATCGACAAATGCATTGGATGAATGATTTTTTACAACATTATTTGCACATAAAAAAATGAAATGAAATATACATATCATATCAATGATACATACAGTGAATATGAAACAAAATAAATCAAAAATGAAATTATTCATATTCACATAATGTGTGTTATTAAAAATTGAGAAATGTGTTTTTTTACATATCATTTAATGTTTTGATATTCTCTATGATCTTGATTATTGATATCACTAATTTAATTATTCTATAATTATTTTTGATATTTTTTAATTCTATGAAAAATTATTTCATAATGTTTCATAATGATTTAAATGATAATCATGTGAGTTAAATATTATTTTTTTATTCAAAGAAAATCCCTTGTTTCAGTTTTTAATGTTTTGAAATATAAATTGTATTAATCATATGTTTTATTATAACATTAAAAGGAATTTAACGTGGATTATTTATATATGTATTAATGTTAATAATGAGTTTCTTATATAGATTGTTTTTCACTTGATTGATTTTTATGTGATTCCATGTCAGTATGATTTTCATGTGAATTTATAAATGAATACTCTTGAATCATTTTGTAGGAAAGATACACAAAATAACATTGAAGTAGTTAATTTAAATAACATATAAAATATGATTTTGGAAAATATAAAATAAATATTTTAATAGGATTAAAGGTTGTGCTGAATGAAGTAACTATTAATATATTTTTTTATAAATCAATTTCAATTAATTGATGGTGACGATATTTTCAAAATGTTCTATTATTTAAAACATTATGATCATCATTGCCTAACTGTCAGCTCAAATATATCATTTTAATCCTTTTTTGTTAAAGAAAACACTACTACCGTGACTCTCCACCTATAGTTTTTCATGTGGTTTATATATTTATTAATCCTTTATATATATTTTTTGTTAACAATATTTTTTGTTTTAATTTATTCAAGAAAAAATATGGTCATTTTTCTTGGGTTATACTACCCCATACCAATGGTACGTCATAATATTTTTTATCTGGTAAAAGGTAGGGAATTTTTTTTATTTTGTGTAGATAAATGCAAGTTGGTTATTCTTATACATTAAATATACTGTATTGTTGAGTGAATCCATGTAAAAATATATAGGATTTTTTGTTGTGCATTTATGTGTTAAAATGGGTTTTTAAATTATTTTTACTACTATCAATATCCTAGTCACAACATTAGTGGGTATTCTATTCTAATAATAAATGTTTGAATAGTTGATATTCAATCGGTTTGATCCAAACTTTTATAAAAATACTCATTTTTATATTTTTTTGATTAAAATTAATATTATTTTGGTAATTATTTAAAATTTTATAAAAAATCAATTCACCCCACCACACATGACGTGTAAACCATCATTTATTTGAGAACAAAAACTTGTAATAAAAGACATGTATACATCACAACCATCCAAATATAGTCATATTTTATCTTATATATTTCTCACCATATATATCAAAATTCTCTTAATAGTTTCACACTTGATGCATCACTAGACTCACTAAATGGTGAAAACCAAAAACATGGATATCAAAGTGTACTCATCCATTAATAAAAAACATGAAAACATAGGGTATCCCAAAAGGTACCAAATAAAAAAACAACATCTAAAGATAAAATACAATGATAACATATGGAGAAACATATGATATGGCCTAGTTTCATGAAACAACAAACCTACCTCTTATTCCATATCATATAACATCTCATCATCCCTCACCAAATCTATTCACTAGACATCCGACTTCAAAACACTAGATTTGTGTCACATATACCAATATTATATAGGGTCTGTCTCTCACTTCATGAAAATATGGCTCTAAGGCAACATACCTATCTATAAAATCATACATCATCATCATCTTATTGATCCCCTTCAATTAATATTAACCTCATCATCAAAATGTGTGTGTCATGGATGTAGTCATAACATTATTTTTTATAAAGATGATGTTGGTCTCATATATGAAATATAGAAAAATATATTCTAACTCAAATTTTCTATCTCACTCTATGCTACTCATCAGCTTCCACACCATGTTTATACATTCAGTGGATAGAGTACCACTATACTGATCCTAACTCTTAATCAGAATCTATTAACCATATATAACCTCTAATGGTATGGTAGATATATTTCTTAAGATGAATATCAAACCATAATATATTTTTTAATTTCTCCAACCAAGAGGAAACCGTAATTTCCTCCTATTAAAACACAACTGAGGGAAGCCACTCACCTTTAAATACAATATTCTTGTCCACATAGAGAATCATCAAAACAGTATAAATTTTTTCCATGAATCTACCCCTATCTATTATTTATTTATTATAATAAATTTTACCCACCAATACAATTATTTTCAATAAAAAAGAAACTTCTGCAAAAAAAGTAGGTTAGTCAGTCAATAAATCATAAATAGTATCCAATGATATGGGTTTTTTATGGTCATATATTGATAATTGCATTAAAAAATAAACCCAAAACAAAGGATAACAATATTTAACTGGATGATGTTGAAATATTCTAGAACATAGACTACATAAATATCATTTTGGGGTATTATATCACATATCCCACCTTCAATGGAGTATGGTTATTAGACATAATGAGGAGTAGTGAAGAAATAAATCGTTACTATGAGGTGATACAGTGGTTGAGGGCTCAAAAAATGTTTCATAAAGATACCCTAAATCCAAATGGGTTTCAGAACCATCTCAAATGAGAAAATAGAGTTCTTGTAAGAATAGATTTATTCATAACATTAGCCAGTTCTCACACACAAAACACACCCAAAATAGGGGAACCCATTCTATTTTATATATTAAGGCCACAAATATTACTTTAGAACTCATTTAATGACTTTCTATACATAGTTTATTTAATCATTGATAATGGTTTAATAAATAACTGGATATCTATGAATAAACCAACTATTGCTTCAAATAAAAATAAAACCATTTGGGAGAATTTTTATAAGCTATTTAAAATAATTCAAATCATCCATATTATGCATCTCATCCATATATCATATAATATTTATTATAAATATATTATATATGTTATAGTATTATTCATGAATCATAAGAATGACAATATGTATAAATCATATACATGTATTAAATGTACACTATATATAATATCATATATTATATATGTATATTTATTTTGTACACCATATAAATGGTTATCTACATCTCAAGAATGTACATTTTAGTGAACATATAATAATTTCCCATTTAAAATAACAAATAATATGAAATTAATAAAAAACATTAGAACTCTTCTTGAATTCTTGAAAACTAGTTTATATATGTTTTTTCTCAAAATATCTTTATTAAAAAAAAATTTCAAAAACATTTTCCAAAACATTTTCCTTATACAACGTCCTAACTCTATGACACAATGGGCCATAATAATTTTAAAAACAACTATTAACCCCATATTTCATAGATGTTATAAAATAATGGCCTCTATCAATGCACCATTTCTACTCAAGATAGTAAACATTCTGGTGTGACATCCACCAAACATGCTCATATATCTATGTGAACATGTATATAATAAGATGTGTCATATAAATAATATATTTACTTATATTATCCATTTTTCTTAGAAATAGAGTGACCAAAATACCTGGAATATAAGAATATAGTATTGGCCTCTCATGCCTTCTTTATTTGATAAAAAACTAACCATGTCTGTGAATAGATCACATGTTATTCATTTATCTAATATTTACATCATGAGACACTTATCTAAGTAGATGAATACATTATACATGAAAAAATAGAATCATTTACATGAAATCACTTAATATAATACAAAATGGGATATATGTGATTACATGTCATACAAGTGGAATAATCCCATCTTGGTCATTCCTTAATAAATGGTATTATCAGAAACATAAAAAACGACACCCATATTGGATAATTAAACATATAGGATTGCAATAATAGGGTATGAAATTATGAAGGTTATCATTTTATGTGTCTCTCTAACCATAGTTAATATGTCTTGACAATAAACAGATATTCCTATGTATATGGATGACTATATGACATTCTATGAGATATACATGAGGAGATCAACCTATGCATGGAGTCTCTAATTATTACCTCATGAGTCGACTATTACTATCACATATAAAAATACTAGTAATTAAAAAAATTATTTTTATGATTAATGTATCATATAGTTATTAAAAATAATACTTTGTAATGAACATAAATTAAGAAAAAATCAAAGTAAAAGATTTATTGGAAATTGTCATTCCATTGTTCATGTAAAATTAATTATAGAACACATGAATGAATGATAAATCAATATTTCCAATATTAAAATAAAATTACAAATTATTAACAATTATAACCAACCTATAATTTTTCTTAAACCCATACATTCTATGATACCATCATGATTTTGCTGTAGTAATGGTAACATCAATGGATCTTATGGTTTCTCTAGAGTAGCCACCCAACTTATCTTCATATCACCCCTATCAAAAAATATCTATAATATAATGTATTTATAAAGGATGTGTTTGGTCATTATATAGTACCATGATTCCTTAACCAAATAACCAACATTGTTATTGTTGTAATATTGATTTATTTTTACCTCGATATTAGGTACCACTCCACATTCTGAAATTGACTTCTTTATCATAAAATACATAATTATTGGATCATATAAAATAATGTATTATGTATATATTTCCATGTTTTCTTCATTGAATTTTTGGATTTCTTCTAATTAATTTCCCTACCATATAGAAAAAACAAAAATACATATTGTGATCTCATATCATCTTGGTTGGATTGAAAATTAGCATTTGTGTTACCCTCTACAAGGAGATCGTCTCCACTACAAAGACAAAAAAAATCCCAAGTCATTTATATGTTTGTTGGGATTTTTTGCACTGAAATCCATTTAATCTCTACAAGATTGGATTGGTTTCTACCTTTTATTATCAATTCATAGGAGACAAAATATTCGGTACATACCATGTAATAAAAGATAATTCCAATGTAAAATGCATAAGGAATCTTATTCATATTTTCATTATCTTTATAAGGATCATGGATCGTCCAAATATTAATTTCATGAAACACTAGTAATGAACACTTCATGGAGTTGTCTATAATTATTTTATTTTTTTACTTTATAAATATTCAATTTCTAACATAGTCTAAGAAAAATATATGATCTGTTTTGATAGATCCACAAGAATAGAATTTAGAAGATTCACCCATGAATTTTATTGAGAAACATTCTTCAAACTGTAGGACCGTAGGACTCCTTGAGAGGGGAGGGGTGATTCATGGTGTCAAAATTTTATTTTTAAAACAAGGATCTAGTTTACATGTTGGTATGAAATCATTAACCCTATAAGACCTAAGGGAATAGAAATCACACAACCACAAGAAAAGAGACCACACAAAAAATTTACATGGTTCACCACTAAGGACTACGTCCAAGGAGTATATGCTGATAGGTTGTCAGTCATAACTAATTCCATTAAACATCACTAGTTGTGGATTATTTGGTTCAGGTATATTTACTCTGTCTAGGAATGATGCCTTTACCAAGGATTAGGGATAGCTCATTGGGTACCTCAGATCACTGCCCTTGACTCCCCCTAGCTCACTACATTGAGAAAAGTCAAACTCATTTTATCGATATAATGGCCTCTTCAATAGTTTATCATTGAATTCTTTGTCCCTTTTCAGCAGGTCATGCTGCTTGCATCAAAGTCTTGAATTGAGGCACTTGAAAGTACTGAACCACTGAACTAGATATTCAGAACATTTATTCATTCTACACTGACAATTGTGAGGAACACCTACCATATGTGCGCAAGATCTTACTTTTGCGCACATGATTTGGTTTTCTCAAAGAAAACATTTCACGCAACAACACCCTTTATGCACAAATTTTAACTTTTACGTGCATCTTCAACTTTTATGTGCAACTTATACTTTTATGAACAAATTTTACTTTTTTTCACAACTTTTTCTTTTCCATGAACCATTAACCATTCCATGCAACTTTTACTTTTCTGTGCACCTCCCTTTTCATGAAAATTGTACACACATAAGATCTTAGAACATCTCTAAGTCTTTATATATGCCGAATGAGGGGAGTTTCATCTTATCTGTGTGCATCACTGACCCTCACGTGTAAAAATTATCGTGTCGTGGAAAACTTCTCATATTCCTCACAATGCTTTTTGTGCAGGAACTATTTTCTACGCACAACTCATGATTTTTCATGTAGATCTTGCGTTTGAAAATTTTCAGAATTTTTATCCTGTAATACATTTTTCACGAATAATAAAAAACCTTTTGATCACACATTCCATTCTTTTCATGCACCACTCCAATATTTTTCGCACCTCACTTTAGTACTGTTGTATTCATGAACTGTATGATCCCTTTCCAAGAAAAAATTATGAAAATCCAATGGGGATGGACAATCAACACACAAAAAAACTCCATTTCCTGCATATAACAGTCATGGTTCCAACACATACCATATATTTACAATGTGAATTTGCATGATTTTATTTCCAATAATAGATGCATCATATAAAAATGAAATTAGATTCATTGTTACACTCCCATTAAGAGGCTTGTATATATAAGATTCAATTGCACTTATGATGAAACCAACATATTTTAATACATCATAAATTGGGATATTCTCCCATTGATACGATTTCTTAAATACACAACATGTATTTCGAAACCAGAAAAACATAGAATTGTAATTTTTAATTCAAAAACCTCATGTTATGTCATGTATACATAGTAAAATTCCCATTTGGGAAAATTTTTTTGACATCTATATTTTATATCTTATTGTTATAATGAGAGGTTATTGATAAAAAAATCAGAATATACATTTTCATCAAAATAAGTGGAATGTTTTATTCAATGTTAATATCATAATCATATTTGTAACACTTTTACTATTTATACGATTTACAGGTAGAAAATCCAAAATCTACTATAGATTTCTTAAGGAAAACCTACATGAACCCTATGGGTATCCATCATTAGGTGAATCATAATTATTATATCTTTTTTATTACACATGGATTCTATATCAAATTCAATGGATTTGAACCATTTATAAGAATCATAACACTCAATGGAATATTTTTAGTATGTTGAATTATCTCATATTATAATTACATCATCATCATTAACAATGATATATCAATATCTCTTGGGTTTTGGACGAATCCTAATAATCCATCAAGTTTCTAATGGATGTTGTGTCAGTTATCCATCTACAACTAATTTCAAAAATGGCTCAACAACCATCTTAATGAAACATCCATATTATTATCCTTGAACATAACGATGTTCACATTTCCTCCCACAAACAAGTCGAGTCATGCGTTATATTTCAATAAAAACAAATCCATAAGCTAAAATTTCTTTTTGATTAATGTGATTACAAAAATAATACCCCATATATGCTTTAGGATGCCTCAAAAATTATAATTTATCTTATTTATAGTCAATATTTTCAAAATCCAATAATCATAATATTATATGACATCCCCAAATCATGATTAAGACAAAATAGTATATTTCCCATTTTTTATATAATTTGTGACTTCTTTTATTTCATTAGATGAAATTATATTTTGATGAAATATATAATTCTCTAGATCATAACCCTATAATTAAATAATATGGTCTCATTAAATCCCCATCTATCATACCATGTCTTAAAAGGTATGATTCCACCTTTCATATAAATATTTCAATTTTATTATGATAGAGGGGATGACATGTGAAGAAATTTAAAAATATTTAGTATGATATTTTAATTCAATGGTGAAGTATTCACCACCCTAATTTTATCATAAGTATATAATACATTTTCCATGGTGATTTTGTACTTCATTCTAAAACTTTTTAAGCATTTCATATATTATGTAAATTTATTTCATCGAAATCAAAAACCTATACTGAATAAATTCATCCTAAAAATGACTAGGTACAAAAAACAATACTCTATATTATAATCATTGGTATAAACACAAAACTATGTATGACTTCAAATAATCAATAATTTTAGTCAACATTTCAAAAAAATGGGCATTTTTTATTTTTATTGAAAATCAAGATACAAATGTATCAAATGATTCAAAATTTAATGAGTCTAAAAACCATCTCGTTGAGTTTTCAAATTCTTTTCTACTTTATATATCCAATGATACACTTCCAAATTAGGTAAGATTATTATTAACTATGACCTACTTTTTTAATGTTTTATAAATAGTATTATCCATATTATGAATATATACACCATTCATTATATACCTAATTCCATAATATATTTAATTTTCATATATAAAAATTATATTTTTCTTAATCATGAATTAAATTCAAAATTATAAATATTTTATATATAAATCCAATTAATATTTATTCTAGAAAAATAATAATAGTATTTAAATTCTAGGATGAATCCAATTAGTAAAATTAGATAACATGTTCCATCCTCTAACGTAGTAAAACATTCTACATCACCAACACAAATGTCTACTTCACCCCTCATCAATTGCCTACTATATCAGAATTTGTTTGGTCAGAAAAATATTTGTGTTGTGTTACAAGTACCTAATAACATTGAGTTACAGTTTCAAAAATTTATTTCTTTTATATTCTTATTAGGGTACTCAAAATATTTCTCTTTCATAACACTTCCCATTCCATGGTTCAATTCTTTAACTCTATCATATATAATTCTTATTAATGAAGTCAATATGATTAGCATGAAGTGTGTCATATTAAATAAAAAATAGATATCATTACATGAGTATCAATTATTATACGTATTTATTAAGAGATATAATTTAAAGTTATCCCACTAAAAATGATAACCTTAGAGATCATATACATTTATTGATCGGAGATCCATATATCATCATGACTAACACTCATTATCATATATGAAATAAATAATTTTTTAGTTATAGAATTACCTCATGTAGAATAGTTATTTTTATTAGATTGCTGTCATGATAACCATGTATAAAAATATTTCATATTCACTCACTCAACTATATACCTCTAGTACTCTAACTGCTTGATCGTGACACCGATTTGGACACAATGAAAATTCCATTAATATGTTCACAAAATTAAAAAAAGTGATAAATATATTGAGTTCAAAAATACCCAAAATGAAAAATCTAAATTCACATATAACATTTATTACATAGAAAATCTATTCTAGAGCTACTCATTCTAATCTCGAGAATAACAAGGTGAATTATTGAGTTTCGAGTAAGTGTCACTTTGGAATAATCTCGTACTTAGATTTTAAATGGTTTTATTATTAAGGTATCACTCACATAATATTAATTATATGAATATTATGTTCTTAACTATTACATCATACATAATATATATCTTTTCTAGAATCATTTATTTTGTATCTATGAATGCTAATAAAAATTTACTTTTCGAGATCCCTTTTACAACCACTATATAAATGTCTTCATTCCATATTAATGTGTTACTTTTTGTACAACCCACACATCTATGTTACTCACCTTAATGTATAATCCATGTATATTAAAAAATATATAAATTTATCTTATACATGTTAATCAGGAAAACATCATGTAAATTTGTAATGTTATATGTGATTGGAGAAATCCACATCAGTAAGATAGGAAAGCTAGATAATAAACCCCATTATCTTTACTAGACACAGAATAAGACTCTAGTAAAGTTGGTGGAATATACACAAGCCCCTCTACAAAAGGAAATATTACTCAAGATAGAATTAAATTCACATAACTGATAACATATAATATGAACATAATATTCCCATTAATTATTCTCAAGAACATAACTATAATTACAAAATATGTTAAACGATGGTGAAAAATATATTTTAGGATATCATACCTAGAATTACATGAGGTCCTCTCCTAGAAGCAATTTATGTTATAAATAGGAATACACAATATTCATATTTCTTAAAAAATTACTAATCAAGAGTATAACATTCATTTAACAAATAAATAAATAATATATTTACATTTTAAAACATGTAATATTTAAATAATATTAATAAATAAATTCTAATCATAATAATTTTATAATTTTTCAATGAATAAAAACATTTTAAATTAATTTCTCTATGAACAACATTATATTTTATATTATATAAAATTTATCTGATATTTCATGAATTATAAAAATTTTATAATTAAATATCTATTATATATGAATTTTATATAATCCAAATATCATATATTTTATAGTTTATAAATAATTTATAAATAACCATTTATAACATCAAAATAAATCACTTTTTGTCGAGAATAACTCATGTCATTTAAAGTATAAAAACATGCTTCAATATATTTACCATTATTATTTGAAAAATTTGTTTCAATGCAACTTGTTTAAATAATTATAAAGCTTAAGATTATTTGATGAATTTATAAAATAACTATAAATTAAATATTCCCAAAAATCACTTTTAATGTGATTTATATGTAATTTATGAATCACTAAAACATTTAATATGTTATATAATTACTTATAAAGATTTTATTAACCCTTAGAAGTTGGGGATTCCTTTATATGGATAAAGCCTTCTACTTATACACATGACTCCATGAAGCTCTTCTGTAAGGGTAAGTAAATACATATCATTGTGCATATCAAATATAAAATGCTATGTAAAGGTAATATGAACATTGTGTTTACGCATCGCGTTCTACGTAAGGTTGCAAGGAATATTACCTTTACAAAATGTATCTATAACTCCTTGTGTCAACATAAACACTTTTTTTCTTACTCTTTATAAAGGTAAATTTCTAGGGAAATTATAAAGTTTCTCTGGTACCCAATCATATAAGGATAAAGGGATATTAACCCTTGTACAAACCCCTTACATAAGGGTACTACCTTTTTTAAAAAGAGTGAATAAATTTAAAAATAATGTAACCCATCGGAATAGAATTTGTTTTATGGCATGAGATTTATATATCCTCATTATATAATAGTAAATAATATTTTTCTTTTCATATCTCACATAAATTTCAGTACCTAATATATGATTAATGAAACATTTTTCTTCTTTTCTATTTATTATTTTCTCAAAAAAATCTGATTCAAAAATATTTAAATAATCTAGAATCTCACTATGAATCCACTAATGGGATTACTATTGTAAAGACCCGTAAAATTCAAGGAAATGTTTTTCTTAATTTTCTTTGGAGTTTTACAGGAACGCAGTTTCTGTCAGCACCTGATTCCGAGGCCCGGTGTGCCCGGAATCATTTTCCGAAGATTGGCTCGGGTACGTTCAGTGAACGGACGAGCGGATTTTTCTAACTTTTCAATCGGTGCTCAGAATCGAATTCTGAGGGCACCGATGGAATCGAAACGCCGGTATTTGCTTAGAAACGCCTCTTCCGATGTTGCGTTTGCTCGAGTGTGGTTTTTAATTTTTGGGGTTATGTTAATAAATAAAAATAAAGTGGTGTGACAACTTTATTTTATTTCAATTAAGCCGCTTAAAGCCACTTAAGCTGAGTTGAAGCAGATAGGGTGGAACCCCAAAATATCCTACCCACTTGGTAGGATATTTGTGAGGTGGGGCCCGCACGATCCCCACCATTTCTTTTCCTCTATGTAATGCACCCGTGAAAACCTCCATTTAATGAAACTCAACCGGTGCATTTTCTTATTTTCTTAACGCCCCTATTAATTGGGCAGTTAAGTCGTTACCATTAATTCACCGAATTAATGGTTGGATTCTTAACATTGTTTTTCATTTGTTGGCATATGAATAAAATAAGACCAACGCTTGTCTTTCTTGTGGGTGGCTTGTTGAGAGGATTTGGAGAAACTCTAAGTTCTTCATCCCCCTTCGCGAAGAACGCGAAGAACGCGAAGAATGTCGTACCTCCGGAGATCGACGATGCGACACCGTGTACCGCGACGCCGAATATTATCCTTCTGTGACATTTCTTCCACGAGGATCCTTCCCCGCGACAATCTTCGATCATCAATCGATTGAGGTAGGGTATTTCGGTTCTTTTAATTTCCTTTGTGGATTTTATCCTCAACATGGGTTTAAACGTGACATTAAATCTGTGTGTTTTATTTAAACCTCATAGATCGTCGATGTGATGCCCCTTCCACCACGAGACGATCCTCTTCTTCCATGAGAGCCAGTTCCGTGAAGAAATCACATTCGACGACAACGACGAGGTAGGGGTTTGTTTTATTTAAATCTTTATGATTTATACCCACGGTGTTTGATTAAACTTTGTTTTTGTTGTGAGACTTTTAAAACAGCAAACGCGGTGGGTGCGGACTAACGAACAAGTCCGAACCCACCGCCCCTTTCGTTCTTGGTGTGAGAAACGGCGGAAGTCGACAAATCAGGCCGCACGGGCGATGCAGGGTCCTTGCAGTGAAGGACGGACCCCGGGAGGACCTTTGGCAACGGCGGCATGAATATCTGACCACAGGAACTCATCTGGTGGTCCGCGGAGCGACCCGCCGGCGGCGCCCGACATGCCGCCGTGGAGAACCGCTGCGGCTAAAGCCGCGGCGGTAGCAGCGTGGTCCCGTGACCGCGCGGGACTAGAGGATCATGGGACGCGGCGGCCCAGCCTCTTCTGCTGGAAAGGACGGCCCCACGCGGGGCCGCGGTTCTCTCACGCGGGGGCAGAACGCCCCCCGCTCTGGTCGGTCGTAACCGGCCGAGCTGACCCTCCGGTTCGGGCCGGGTCGTGCCCAGGCCGGGCTAGGCCGCGCCGGCCGGGTCGGACCCGGACCCGGGTTGGGTCGACCCGATTCGGGCCATCCCAGGAGGGGTTGGGCCGGGTCTGTCCGGGCCCAGACCCCCGTTTTGAGACCTTTTCGTTCTCTTGCTCATAACATGAGCTTCGGGCCTCCGATCGATGCACCTTCAGCAGCGATGCGATCCTTGGATCAACGCGGTCGTTTTGGTATATCTCACTCAAGGTTTCGGAGTAATTTGGGTTTGGAGAGGTTGGTTCGTACATGAAACCAACCGGGCCCTCGGAGCGGAAACGCTCATATCTTGAGCTCTGGACGTCCGATTAACGTACCGTCGACTTTGATGGATTCCTATAATTGAGAGGGTCTTTTGGCTTACTCCGCTTGAGGTTTGGATACAGGTGGAGTACGGTCGGGTTGGTTTTGACTTAAAAACCAATAGGGCCCCTGGAACGAAAAGGCCAATAACTCTCAGACCGGGCGTCTGATTGACGCGCCGTCTGCGACATTGAGTTCCTGTTGACGATACGGAACTTTTGGATACATCAACTCTGGACTATGTTTCAGTTGACGTATCAGTCTCTCGGCTCTTGGAGTGGACCCTCCCGAACGAGCATGCTGTGTGCGGGAACCCTAGAGCTTGCTGCGACTGTGACTGTGATGACGACGACTGTGCAGAGATACTCAGTGGATTTGACGACGATGACTTCATCACTCAGAGATCCTACATGGGTCAGTGCTACAGATCTTTGTGGGTCCAATCCTGTGTGGTTCAGCACTCAGCGGTCCTGTGTGGGCCAGCGTCTACAGATCTTGTGTGGGTCCGATCCTGTGTGGGTCTTTGCGAGGGTTAGTTACCTATCGATCCTTTGTGGGTCAGATCCTTTGTGGGTCATTGCGGGGGTTAGTTACCTATAGATCCTTTGTGGGTCAGATCCTTTGTGGGTCATTGCGGGGGTTAGTACCTATCGATCCTTTGTGGGTCCGATGACCTAGATGAGTCAGTGGCAATACCTGATCATCTCTATCGTCATACAAAGTAGTATACCTATGTGAGCTAAATCCTGTTTTTCTTTCCTTTGTGGATCATGTTGTGCTATCCTGTGTGGATTACGTTTTGCTTTCCTTTGTGGACTAGGTCGTACATGGGCTTCGACGTTGGAGCCGAACAAGAATTGATGGCTTAGGTATATGTATGGGCATATACCTAAGCAGTGTCGGATGTTACTTCATGATTTTATCTCTCCTTTGTGGTTTATCTTTTGTGTATTTTGGGAGACCTTCAGGGGTCTCGGGGTCCCTTCTGAGTAGCTCATACTCACCTATGCACGGGCTATGCCTGCACTACGTTGTGTTGGTTGTAGATGATGGACAGCGCTGATCGAGATTGAGGCTTGCAGAGCAGGACGGTACCTGGAGGTGGACCACTGGGCGGGACGTACTCAGAGCAGTCGGATGGACTCGAGGAGCAGTGGAGGTTATCTATACCCAAACTTCAAGTGGGATTCCCAGTGGATAGCTCGGCATTCCGAGTTTACTTTTCAGTTGCTGTTTTTCCCTTCCAGTTGTACATTACTTTCATTTTGGGTTTTTATACTGGCCCACTTACCTTTCCGCACTTACTGTTGTACTCAGTTTTTACTTAGTGTTTACTTATACTTCTTGCTTTATCTGTGGTGTTTTTTTACTTTACAAAGTCAATTCCATCCCTTTTTATCGGGATTTATGCCTCAGTGCTAGTCTCCTACCCCTGGCCTATGGAAGGCGGGCTTGGGGTAGTCACGGCACAGGCCCCGAGGACGTGTCGTGACAAATTGGTATCAGATGAGTTCTGTTCTACCACAAAACATGGGACTATGATCTTTTTCTATGTGATGCAATAGTGTTAAGCTTATTGGGTGTGGTTATCAGTTTAGGGAGTCCAGTGATAGTGCGGCGGCCGACGTATCCGTACTCCAGGACCCTGACTTCTGGTTTCCGACTTAATGCACAAAAACAATGATTGTATGTGTGTTTCAAGTTTTATTTGTGATTACTTTGTCTCAGATCACTAGGTATACTCTTCTAACCGTGGCGCACCTCTTTCCTTTTCAGGATGGCACCACGATGGCAGCCAGCTAGGGTTCCGAGAGTTGAGCGTGACGACAGCCCACTAAGTGATGAGGCCTCAGTACAGGTCCCCTTGACAACTGAGGCACCAGCAGTACCTCTACCTGCTGAGCCACTGATGCTTCCAGCCCCAGCCGCTGATGATGCATGTCGCCTTAGTGCATTTCATGAGTTCCAGCGCCAGCGACCACCAAGGTTCCGCTGGGAGACGGACCCCCAAGCAGCCGAGGACAGGCTGGAGGTAGTGGTACAAGTTTTTCGGTTAGTGAGGACACCAGCAGACCTCATGGTGATCCTCGCAGCGAGCCTACTACACGCGGCAGTGGGCCGATGGTGGATCTTGATGCCCCAGGAGCACGATGAAGCATCTCTTCTCTGGACAGACTTTGAGAGCCTCTTCTACTCGTAGTTATTCCTAGTCACCCTCCATGAAGTGTGAAACCAGAAGATTATTCAGCTGCGGAAGGGCAGTTTGACGGTTGCCCAGTACTCGGCGAGATTTACCGATAACTCGCGCTACTCGACAGACATGGTACGGGACCCATTCTTCCGGGCCCGGACCTTTGAGTAGGGATTGAGACATGAGATCAGGGCATCGCTGATCTCCCTCAGCATTCCGACTCAGTCAGGAGTACTGGTGCGAGCCCTTTTGATGGAGAGATTTCTTGCTGAGACTTCATCAGCGCCGAGACCTACCGCGGGGCGGCACGTTGCAGAGTCTTCTGCAGTAGGCAGTCGACGGATGACTCAGGGGTCCAAGCAGACCAGATGACCTCAGGACACTAGATTATCAGCGCGGGGCACACAGCGCGGAGCCAGCCTTTCGAGAGGCCGACAGTGCTACACATGCGGCAGGCGGGGTCCCATGGCTCGTGACTGGCCGACCCACCGTACCGAGGAGCAGCAGACGGTTGAGGGGCCACCCAGGCAGAGGCAGAGGGTCGATTGTGGCGGTCTGCATGGAGCAAGAGGACTAGGCAAAGGAGCTGGCCGAGCAGCAGGTGGTGGGCGACGCTTTGAGGCTCTACCACCACCACCCCCTGGAGGTCCACCCTGGCCACAGGGAGCTGGCGGGCAGAGACAGGCATAGCTCCAGGCAGCGGAGGCCTATGACCACGGTGCGCCCAAGATGATTCGAGGTATTATCTGTGTCTATTCCACCCCTGCTGCAGTTCTTATAGACACAGGAGTGAGTCACTCTTTCATAGTCGATGCCCTTGTTCGGAGCTCGGAGATTCTGACAGAGCCGTTGGATCGATCCTTAAAGCTAGAGAATCCTACGGGAGCAGACACGATGATTACGCATTAGTGCCGGCAGTGTGAGCTTACTCTAGCAGGCGAGAGCTTCGGCTTGGATCTTCTTGTAGCGGCTTCGAGGCCTTACGACGTCATCTTGGGCAGGGATTGGTTATCTATAGTCCATGCTCATAATGATTGTATTAGGCGCAAGGTGCGTTGTGTACGCACTGACGGGAGCAGGATCACCTTCACCGACGAGAAGGGAGCCTTTGCAGCACAAGATAGACTCTCGCAGAGGAGAGGACAGCCCATCACTCATTAGTTGGCCAGCCTGATCCTAGGTGCAGTTGACATGCAGAGTCCTAGTTTTCATACAGTGGTGGATCAGTATGCGGACGTCTTTCCCGACGACGTTCCAGGACTACCTCCTCGCTGAGAGGTATAATTTTATATTGATCTGCATCCCGGGACAGCCCCGATATCGAATCCAGCGTATCGGATGGCCCCCACGGAGCATTGAGAGCTACGGGTACAGTCGGAGGACTTGCAGGGCAAGGGATTCATCTGACCCAGTTTTTCACCCTGGGCTTCCCCGATATTTTTCGCCAAGAAGGAGGACGGAAGCTTGCGACTATGTGTCGCCTATCGTCAACTGAACCAAGTGACAGTGAGGAACAAGTATCTTCTACTGAGCATTGATGACCTCTTCGATCAGCTCAAGAGAGCACGGTGGTTCTCAAAGATAGACCTCAGGACAAGCTATCATTAGCTCAGAGTTTGGGATGAGGACTTGCAGAAAACGACCTTCATATGTCGTTATG
This sequence comes from Viscum album, assembly GCA_963277665.1. Lineage (NCBI taxonomy): Eukaryota > Viridiplantae > Streptophyta > Magnoliopsida > Santalales > Viscaceae > Viscum > Viscum album. Next base: position 1,084,884,988 of record OY728156.1, read on the forward strand.
GCCGCTATGAGTTTTTGGTTATTCCATTCGGCGTAACTAATGCTCCGGTAGTGTTCATGGGCCTCATGAAAATGATCTTTCAGGCATACCTCGATCGATTTGTCGTGGTTTTCATCGACGACATTTTGATATACTCAGCGACTGAGGAGGAGCACGCCTACCACTTGTGATTTTTACTAGACACACTCCTTGAGCAACAGATTTATGGCAAGATCTCGAAGTTTCATTTCACGATATATGAGTTCCACTTTTTGGGACACGTCATCTCTGAGGCGGGAGTTGTATTGAATCCTGCAAAGATCGAGGCAGTGCTAGATTGGGAGCCACCCAGGAGCATGACGGAGGTGCGGAGTTTCTTGGGACTAGCTAGATACTATCGGAGATTTGTGACAGACTTCTCTAGAGTTGCGGCACCACTCTCAGCTCTTACGAAGAAGGGGAAACCCTTTGTGTGGTCAGACAGATGTCAGTAGAGCTTCCAGGAGCTGAGACAGAGATTGACCAGTGCCCCTATCTTGAGCTTGCCTGGGGAGGGAGTAGGGTACGTAGTCTACTGCGATGCATCAGGGACCGGACTCGGATGTTCCCGGATGCAGGGGCGGGCAGTGATCGCCTATGGATCATGTCAGTTGAGGCCGCATGAGCATAACTATGCTACCCATGACCTGGAGTTAGCAGCAGTGTTCTTCGCTCTGAAGACATGGCGACACTACCTGATGGGCGAGCACTTTACAGTCTTTTCTGACCATCAGAGTCTCAGTTACATCTTTTCTCAGAAGGAACTGAACCTCAGATAACGACGATGGCTCGAGTTCCTCCAGGACTATGACTTTGAGATAGTCTATACTCCTGGGAAGGGGAACATGTTAGCCGATGCTCTCAGCAGGAGGATGGGCATTCAGCTACATGAGGAGGCGACAGAGCCGCTAGCCGCTTTGCGGATATCCTTCGTGGATAGGGATGGAGCAGCCTTCCTTCAGTCTCTCACAGTCACCCCTCCACTACTACAGCGGGTCAGAGAGGCAAAATGTGGGGACGCTGACTGTAAGACGCGGCGTGCGCAGATATCCCCATGATAGGCACGTGATGGTTTCTCCTTTGTAGTAGAGCATGACGTCCTTTTTAGAGGACGTACCTTGGTACCAGTTTTTTTAAGGGAAGAGGTGATGATAGAGTTTCACACTTCTCCCTTGGCGGTACATCCTGGAGTGGCAAAGATGTACCAGGACCTAAGATGACAGCATTGGTGGCCGAGCATGAAGAAGGTTCTGGCAGAGTTCATTTCACGATGCCTCACCTGCCAGCAGGTGAAGGCAGATCATCAGGTACCAGCAGGCTTGGTACAGCCCTTGGAGGTCCCGGAGTGGAAGAGGGACTGGACATCTATGGACTTCGTGACTGGACATCCACGCACTTCTAGAGGTCACGACTCCATTTGGGTGATTTTCGACCGACTCACAAAGTCGGCACACTTCTTACCCATTAGAGAGCATGGCTCAGTGGATAGATTGGGACGTCTCTATGTCTAGGAGATTTTACGGCTTCACGGTGTGCCATCATCTATCATCTCTGATCGAGATGCTCACTTTACTTCCCAGCTTTGGAAGGGGTTGGAGGAGGAATTCGGGACGCAGCTACGTCTGAGCACCGCCTTTCACCCTCAGACGGATGGTCAGACGGAGAGGACCATACAGACTCTCGAGGACATGCTCCGCGCATGTGTCCTCGACTTGGCCGTAGCTGGGAGGACCACCTACCCTTGGTGGAGTTTGCGTACAAAAACAGCTACCACTCCACCATCGGGATGGCAGCATACGAGGCCTTGTACGGAAGACCTTGCAGATCTCCTTTGTGCTTGAAAGACCCTGGGGAGTCAGCACTTGTGGGACTGGAGAGGGTCCAGGCCATGAAAGAGAAGGTCTAGGTCATCCAGGAGCGGATGGGGACAGCTCAGAGCCTGTAGAAGTCTTATGCTGACAGGAGGCGGAGGCCACTATAGTTCGAGGATGGTGACCATGTCTTCTTGCGTGCCTCACCTCGACGTGGATTACGGAGATTTGGCTGAGGCGGAAAGTTGTCTCAACGCTTAATCGGACCATTCCAAGTCCTCAGTAGGATTGGCGAGGTGGCCTATCGCCTGGCTCTACCACCTCAGTTGTACCGGGTGCACGACATCTTCCATGTATCTCAGCTGAGGAGAAACGTGAACGACCCGATGCATATCATTGACCATGGGGAGCTAGACGTTGATGATGAGGTGACTTTTGCAGAGGTCCCAGTGGAGATCGAGGATCGAAAAGAGAAGGTCCTTCGTGGCCGGTCAATTCCCCTAGTGCGCATCAGATGGCAGCACGGGAACCTCCAGGAGAGTACTTGGGAGTGGGAGGCTCAGATGAGTGCTCAGTACCCACATTTGTTTCTCTATTTTATGATGTATCTTTACGAGGAAGTAAATCCCTGAGGTGGGAGTGATGTAAAGACCCGTAAAATTAATGTAATTTTTTTTCTTAATTTTCTTTGGAAATTTACATGAATGCAGTTTCTGACGACACCTGATTCTGAGGCCCGGTGTGCCCGTAATCATTTTCCAAAGTTTGGCTTGGGTACGTTTAGTGAACGGACGAGTGAGATTTTCTAAATTTTGAACCGGTGCTCGGAATTGAATTCTGAGGGCACCGATGGAATCGAAGCGCTGGTATTTTCTTAGAAACGCCTCTTCTGGAGTTGTGTTTGCTCGGGTGTGGTTTCTAATTTTTGGGGTTAAGTTAAGAAATAATAAAAAGTGGTGCGACAACTTTATTTTATTTCACTTAAGCCTCTTAAAGCCACTTAAGCTGAGTTGAAGCTGATAGGGTGGAACACCAAAATATCCTACCCACATTGTAGGATATTTGAGAGGTGGGGCCTGCACGAGCCCCACCGTTTCTTTTTCTCTAAGTAACGCACCGGTGAAAATATCCTTTTAATGAATGTCAACTGGTGCATTTTCTTATTTTCTTAACGCCCCTATTAATTGGGCAGTTAAGTCGTTACCATTAATTCACAGAATTAATGGTTTGTTTCTTTAATTTGTTTTTCGTTTATTGGCATATGAATAAAATAAGACCAACGCATGTATTTCTTGTAGGTGGATTGTTGAGAGGATTTGGAGAAACTCTAAGTTCTTCATCCTCCTTAGCGAAGAACACGAAGAATGGGAAAAACGCCAAACCCCCAGAGATCGACGACGTGACATCGTGTACCGCGACGCCGAAAATTCTCCTTCTGTGACGTTTCTTCCACGATGATCCTTCCCCGTGACAATCTTTGATAATCAATCTATTGAGGTAGGGTATTGCAGTTCTTTTAATTTACTTTGTGGATTTTATCCTCAACATGGGTTTAAACGTGCCATTAAATCTGTGTGTTTTCTTTAACCCTCGGAGATCGTCGATGTGATGCCCCTTCCGCGACGTGACGATTGTCTTCTTCCACGACGGTCAATTCCCCAAAGAACTCACGTTCGACGACAACGATGAGGTAGGGTTTTGTTTTATTTAAATCTTTGTAATCTATACTCACAACGTTTTAATTAACTTATTTTTTTGAGACTTTTAAAACCGCTAACGCGGTGGGTGCGGACTAACGAACAAGTCCGAACCCACCGCCCCTTTCGTTAATGGTGTGGGAAACGGCGGGCATCGACAAAGTAGGCTGCACGGGCGACACGGGGTCCTCGGAGTGAAGGACGGACCCCGTGAGGACCTTTGGCGATGATGGCGTGAATTTCCGACCACTGGAACTCGTCCGGTGGTCTGTGGAGCGACCCGCCGGCGGTGAAAGGCGGCGGCGCCCGGTGTGCCGCTGTGGAGAACCATTGCGGCTGAAGCCGCGACAGTAGCAGTGCGGTCCCACGACTACGTGGGACCGGTGGAGCATGGGACACGGCGGCCCGGCCGCGTCCGCTGGCAAGGGCGGCCCCACGCGGGGCCGCAGTTCTCTCACGTGGGGGCAGCACGCCCCCCACTCCCCTTGGCCGTAACCGGCCGAGCCGACCCGCAGGTTCGGGCCGGGTCACGCCCAGGCTGGGCCGGGCCACCCTAGCCGGGTTGGGGCCCGTCGGTCGGGTCGGACTCGGGTCGACCCGGTTCGGGCCGACCCAGGGGTTGTTGGGCCGAGTCGGTCCGGGCCCAGACCCCAATTTTCGGACCTTTTCGGTCTTTTGCTCATAACATGAGCTGTGGATTCCAATCGACACACCGTCATTGGCGATGTTATCCATGGATCGAGACGGTCGTTTTGGTATATTGCACTCATGGTTTGGGAGTACTTTGGGTTTGTCCGGGTTGGTTCGTACAAGAAACCAACCGGGCCCTCGGAGCAGAAACGCTCATATCATGAGCTACAGACGTTTGATTGATGTACCGTCGACGTTGATGGATTCCCCTAAGTGAGACGGATCATTTGGCTTACTCCGCCCGAGGTTTGGATGCATGTGGAGTACGGTCGGGTTGGTTTTGACTTAAAACCCAACCGGGCCCCTAGGATGAAAAAGCCAATAACTCTCAGACCGGGCGCCCGATTGATGCGCCATCTGCGACGTTGAGTTCATGTTGACGATACATAACTTTTGGATACATCAACATTGTACTATGTGTCAGTTGATGTATCAGCCTCTCGGCTCATGGAGCAGACCCTCCCGAACAAGTTTACTATGTGCGGGAACCCTAGAGCTGGCTGCGACTGCGACTGTGACGACGACGACTGTGCAGAGATCCTCAGTGGATTCGACGACGATGACTTCAGCACTCAGCGATCCTACATGGGTCATTGCTACAGATCCTTTGTGGGTCCGATCCTGTGTGGGTCAGCGCTCAGCAGTCCTGTGTGGCCCAGCGCCTACAGATCCTGTGTGGGTCCAATCCTGTGTGGGTCTTTGTGGGGGTTAGTTACCTATCGATCCTTTGTGGGTCAGATCCTTTGTGGATAATTGCGGGGGTTAGTTACCTATCGATACATTGTGGGTCAGATACTTTTTGGGTCATTGCGGGGGTTAGTACCTATCGATCCTTTGTGGGTCCGACGCCTTAGATGAGTCAGTGGCAATACCTAATCATCTCTATTGTCATACAAAGAAGTATACCTTTGTGAGCTAAATCCTGTTTTTCTTTCCTTAGTGGATTGTGTTATGCTATCCTATGTGGATTACGTTTTGCTTTCCTTTGTGGACTGGGTTGTACTTTGGCTCGGATGTTGGAGCCGAACAAGTATTGATGGCTTAGGTATGTGTATGGACATATACCTAAGTAGTGTCGGATGTTACTTCCTGATTGTATCTCTCCTTTTTGATTTATCCATTGTGGATTCTTGGAGACCTGCAGGGGTCTCGGGGTCCCTACTGAGTAGCTCATATTCACCCCTGCACGGGCTATGCCCGCACTACATTGTGTTGGTTTCAGATGACGGACAACGCTAATCAAAATTGAGGCCTGCGGAGCAGGATGGTACCTGGAGGTGGACCACTGGGCGGGACATACTCAGAGCGGTCGGCTGGACTCGAGGAGCAGTGGAGGCTATCTGTACCCACCCATCATGTGGGATTCCCAGTGGATAGTTCGACGTTGCAGATTCACTTTTTAGTTGCTATTTTTCCCTTCCAGTTTTACTTTACTTTCAGTTTGGGTTTGTATACTGGCCCACTTACCTTTCCCCACTTACTGTTGTACTCAGTTTTTACTTACTATTTATTTCTGCTGCTTGTTTGCTCTGTGGAGTTTGTTTACTTTACAAAGACAATGTCTTCCCTTTTTACCGGGATTTACTCCTTGGTCCTAGTCGCCAGCCCCTAGCCTAGTGAAGGCGGGCTTGGGGTAGTCACGGCACGGGCCCGAGGACGGGTCATGACAAATATAAACATATAATGGTCATTGATAGGTAAAACACAAAAAATACCAGAGATATACCTTGATGAATCAACTTGTAAAGAATCTAAAAAATAAATTATTTATAAATCCCAAATAATTTTAGCTTATATATCATTCCATTTCTAGAGTCTGGTTGATTCAGAACATGAGGAGTAATTAATTAATATACCCTAACTATAGGACAATACACCAGTATAGATATCAATTATAGTTTTATGAATATTCCAAAAATATAAAGGGGTTCTATCGCCTTCTCAAATGAGAAAAATTGAATTTTTATAATATAAGAGTTTAACAATAGTATATCAGTGTCTCACATAGATATCACAACCAAATAGAAGGATACCTTTCAATTTTATTGTTGAAGAACAAGGCTCCTACTTCATAATGCATCCCATTCTTTTCATTCAATTTGGTATTTTTTCATTGAATTCATTTGAATAAATAACTAAAATGTTTTGAATGGAATTACCTTTAGTAAGAATGAAAATAAATCCATTAGGGTGAAGATATATATGAATTTTAACATATTCAATTCATATAGACTATTCATCATATTCATATTCTATATAATATATTTCAATCATATAAATTTTTTGATATTGTTATTCAATCATCATATTCATTATAATGTTCATCCATAATATGCATGTCTTAAATATATTAAAAATATATAATATAAAATATTATATATATATAAATATTTTATCCATCATATGAATTTTTACATCAATATCATATATGTAAATTTTAGTGATCACTAAAGACAATGATCTAATGGTGAACTGTCTCACACACCCCACCAAAAATACTTGTTCGTTTCCTTATTCTAAAGGTTCACTTAGGGTATTATTCACAAATAATTAATGATATCTTAAGAAAAGTAAAATTCAACCCCATGACCCACCCTATGAAGGTAGGTCACTAACATTTTATATAAACTATTATATTACATAAAGGTTACCTCCCAATGTCCCATGAATAATTCATCATCAATAATATCTTACAATATCCCTTTATAGATTAAAAATCCATCACCCAATGGATGGTCTCATAGATCACCTTTATTCTATCAGTCACCTTATGTAATTGATAATGATTTATAAGGTACTAATTAATCAAGAGTTCGAACACAACCACATATACATTAAAAATGATAATACATCTTTTTACTGAGGTTTACTAGGACAAATCCTTTTTCAAAATAGTTAAACTTTTATTTTTTAAAAATAAAAAATAGATACCTCTATAACAAAAATTTAAAAATTTGACTACATTTATGCCATATTCTCTTAAGGAAATTGGATAAAATTAAGTGGAATCCCAACTTATGAAAAGCCACTCATTGTTTTTAAATCCCAATTCAAAACCCATCCAATTAGAAAACATTCAATCAATAATATTTTATTCCAATTTCCATTGAAATAAAAATAAATATTAACCGTAAAATAATAAAATTTTGAAAACAAAATCACCATCTCAATTCACTAAAAACCCATGAAATGGTCCAGTGGTACTCATTCAACTAAGGCACCACAAATTAACCATAAAAAAGCACTACTGTACAAGTTTTTTTTATGTCTATCTATTCCATTTACGGAACTATATAATGTCAAAAAATTAATTCAATAATAGTAATTATAATAACAAAAATATTTTAACATAACTATATCTCAAAAAGTAAATAACTAATATCTTTTTTAAATCACTAAAGGCCACCTACCTCATTCATGATTACTATTTCTAATCGTAGGCTTATACTAACCTCTATTGACACAAAAAACCTCTTTCTATGAGAATCTTTTTTCCTGAATTATTCACACACAATAGAATACACCTCCAATTTTCATAATTGATACAAAATCATGTGGATCAGTTGATAAACTTTGAAACCAATTTAAAATATTTTGGCCCACTCCTTCCACACATTCAGTGCCACAATATAGAAATTACAATACTTTAATGCTATGATTAATTATAAATTTTAACTATTTTTATGAAATAAAAAAAATTCATGGAAGACATATCTAAGTATAATGGTGAAAATTTGAAATATTTAATCATTCATGAATATGTTATATGAAATGAACATCAAAACCTTTGGTTTAAATAGTGATTCCACCATGCATTAGACGAAACACCAATCCAAATTCTTAAATTTATTAAACCAAAATTATTAGAGGAATGGTGAAAATTATTATAATATAGATTAAGTAATATTCCTAAAATTAGAATGAAAAAAACACTCCCAAACCACATGTAAATAATAAATAATAAGTACAGTAATAATAGAATGAATAGTAATCCTTTCCCCATTATTACATCAGATTTTACAATAAATTAGGAGATGATTTATTATTTAATAACTTCCAATATCCTCATTCTTACCCATATTAAAAATAAGTGTCTACGGAATTTTGGATAATTGGTATCCCATTGGGTACCTAGAGGTAGGTCATCAGGCACATACTAGTGAACCAATATGGAAAATCTACTAGTTCCAATACTGGGTACATAGTATTAATAAATAGTGTACACAAAACTATTCCCAACCACACCGTATTACATTTCAATTAATAAATATTTGAATATTCAATTAGAGTATTCTTCACCCATCAATCCAGAATCAAGATATCAATATAAACATATGGCTCATTTATATAACAATGCTCCATCATAGTATGTAAAATAGTAAATTCACACTCATAGTAAATCAATGGAGGCCTGAACATCTATTAAATTGATTGTTATATTAAGGAGAATATCAATTATAAATATTCATTATTATTCTATTCAACTTCATGAATCATTTTCATTCATTTTCCCATAAATATCAACCCATCTTAGTTAATAATTAACTTATGGCTATCCATGTACCATCCCTAAATTATAATCATGATTCACCATATAATTGTAACATCCTAGAACATTATTCTCTGAAATATATAATACTCTATTACTAATATATAAATGGTTATTTCTATTATAACCCTCTCAACATTGATTTCATATTACTAAAAAACATTCATAATCACTCTATCTATATAATTTCGATCACCTAAAAACCAATCTTTTATCCACTCTCCTTTTGTAGAGATGGTGTATAAACACAATCATTTATTTTAAAATAAAATTAATAAAATCATATTTATCCATATAGTATTCCCCAATATAAATACTAATTATTGAATCCAAATCTACATACGAGTTCCATCCACTATTTGAATCACCTATTAAAACATATCTCAAATGGTCTAAATTCATGAAATCATTGATTCTCATATCCTAATATTATAGCCTTACACCCAACACCCTTACATCAAGTCTAAAACATGACAATCTATATAAAAAACATCTCACACAAGCTAGATCATCCAATCCAAAACAAAAAAAAACTTCTAAATCAAATAATAAAAACACATCCTATTTTTTGTACAGCAATGAGTTTAATGTGTTAAATCTAGAGGAAACATTTACATATATATATAAACCACTTTATTTATTAAAAACATATAGGAAATGGTTTTCCCATGTAATAACAACTCGATGTATGTTATATATCCTTAAAAAGTACTAAATATATTAAAAAGTCTTTAAAGTAGTGCTGAATGGCCTAAAATAGTCATCAAAAAGAAAACATAATAATTTCCATTTCCGGATCTATAAAAACATAACTATTGACCCATACTTATAATGGGATTACATAAAATCTAAAATCAAATAAATATGGATCTACTAATTTTTACCATAATCTTTTATATAAAATTAAATATTGTACTTATTGTCTAAATATATTATAGATAATAATTATATGATATTTATATAACATGTTTTATTAGAATATTTTAAAAATTGTCCCCATATTTAATAAATAAGAACTAAAATAACTAAAATAGAAAATAAAATAGCTTATATCTCAAAATTCAATCCAATTATTTTCAAATTGATAGAGTCCAACACAATGTTTTCTATGAGCTATGCATCAAGAACTTAGATTATACATGTTCCCAAAAACATAATGGTCTACCCAAATATATATATTATAATAAATTTTGGAAACCATTTTATAAAAAGGATATGTATTTATTTTAAGGAGTGTATCTGATATTCAATCACTCATTGTTGTATGTAATTACAGATTGATGTGACCAATGTTATGATATATTGATATTGGGTGAATAGAATAAAAAAATTTGATGGTATAATTTTGAATTAGAAAACTAGATGTTACCCTGTACAAAATCTAATGGGGGTCAGAGTCATGGCCTAAAAGACATGCATAAATGTAAATATGGGATTCATATGAGTAAAATCAAAAATAATTTTAGAGGTGGGAACCGTGTACCAGAGATTAAAGTTCATATAGTATAAGACATTGATAGAATAAAGGGATTCATATGTTGATAAATGTAACATATACATTCCTATATAAAGATTAAAAGCGTGTGGCTACTAGTTTTTTCTACTATACTATACCATATTATAAGGATGGATTCACTTTTGAATTGTAATCATAAATTATATTATTTAATAAAATAAATTGCATGCCATAAAATCCTCTAATGGAATAAAACTCTTATATAAACCAAAAATAATGATTATATTTTTTCAATTTCAGCTATTTCATAAAATCATTATCTTTCAAATGACATTGATAGATTATTTCATAGGATAGTGATTCAGTTTTGTGTGATATGTTTTTTAATATTGAAGGTCAATTGATTTTTTTTCACAGGTTCATCCCCTTGATATTTTCCACATTTTGAGTTCTAGATGTTTAACTTAGTGTGGTTTATTGGAGTATATCCATCCAAAAACATTGTATCATAAAATTGGTCAAAGATATTAATATGATTAGGCCCTAGATAAAATGTTTCAATTCCATGAACCATCCCGAATACCATTTAAAAATTTGCATGAGCAGGTCCTAGCATAACCCAATTGTCTTTCCTGATCCTCTTAGGTGGGTGACTATTACCTGAAATCATTTCATGTTATATATAAAATTGGTTTTCTAGAAAACAGAAGAATAAAATTGATACATGTTGGTATGATATATATCATCATGGAGAAATATCCATATAATGAATAGGTAAACAATAACAAAATTATACATCACAAAATCCAAATAATCATCCAACGTAAAAACTTATTAAAACCATGTTACAAGTTGGTAATATCTCCACCAGTCAGCTTCATCACCCCATGTCTCCTAAATAGATTATTCATGCCCCCAATATATGGGGTTTTCACATTTCATGGAACTAAAATAATAAAATATACAAATTCATGAATGGAAATTTAGGTTTTGATCTAAACATCCATGTGGGGTCTCACCAAGTTTCCCTTAAAAAGTTCCATATGAATATCAATTTATTCTTTAAATTTAAATTAATCATGGAATTAATATACATTTTTATATTTTAAACAAAACATGGGTTTAATAAAAATTATTATAGATAAATAAAAATAATATTAAATGAAAATTTTATATATAAAATTTAGATAAAACATTTGGAATGAAATAAATAATTTAATAATCAGTAGAATATAAAATTAGGTCATCAAAATAAACGAAAACACACACTTTCCAAATGCTTTTCATGTTTCTAGAAATAGGATCTGCACACCTCTTAATCATAATCATGTCTCCAGGTATATGTGCACACTCAAATGATCACCGATTAGGAGACCCATTTTAGGGATACAATCTACACCCCAGTTTGGGACCAATCATGGGAGATCATAACAAACATTGTTTAGTGGGTGTTTTATCCTCAATCCATTCCATGGGAGACAAATTCATAGTTTTATTGTCCCAATAAAAAAGAAACTACTAAGGCACGATTACGCCTAAAAACCATTCAATAAATCAAGTGATGACAAATAATTTTTAGATTATTTCATCATTCATATTTCAACAACCGCATTTAAATTCCAAAATTCCTTTTCATTTAAAAACAATCATATATTTTCATTAAATTAAATAACATTTCAAAACAACATCAATTTTAAGATAATTTTTTCAAGAATAAAAATGAAATCATTTCATCAATACCAATTTCAATTCGATCAATCATTTTTTTTATAAAAATCCCACCAATAATTTCTATTCGAATGAAATTATTGGGTTTTCACATTTCCCAAATATTTTAAATCATAAAAGAAATCATATAATTTGTTGGTTTTTAAATCAATTGTAAACTCATTTAAAATCAATCATGTTGCAAGAGAGTTCAATTTTAGAATAAGTCATTTTGGTTCCACGTACCGGTAATCGTGTGATCAATTCATGTCTTATGAAATGTCAATCTTTATGTCATTTATCATGTTTCTGGTCGATGATATGATGGGTATTATCTTCAAATCATATTTTCATGTTATTTCCCCCTTTTTTATCTAATTCTTATTTTATTCCTTTATTTATCCCTACTAAAATTTCAAGATCACCCATTTCTTATTTTTCTATTCCCCATGTTATGAATAATGGTTTTATGTATAAGTAATAATGGGGAACATATTTGTGGAAAACATATAAGAGCTTTCACTATGTTCGAATATTTTGTTCCATGTTTTGAAAGACCCAACTATTACTATCCTAAGGATTGGACTTCTATAAAGTGATTAATATTCATTAAAAATGATGTAATATAAAATTTACTTAGTACTGGGACTCTCTATATTGCATCAAAGGAATGCATAATTCAACCCTGGGAAACTAGGATGAGAAACCATTATTGATATCCCTATGGATATTTCAAAGGATATATCTTGGGATGTTTCTAAGGATGCGTCTAATATGAGTTGATGATCATGAACTTGCAATGAAATATTTTTAAGGTATCGAGTGAGTATTTTTATAGAATTACATCCCTTTTTGGATACTACATGTGTATGTGGCACTGGAACAAAGGTGTGTATGGTTAATAACCCTGAAACATCCATAATGATGTATACATGATAGAGAAATTGTGCACAATAATAGGCCTAGTTATAGAATATGTTATCCACTCCCATGAGATATGATTTGGGGACTTCACAAAATATTTATGAACCATTATAGTGGATTTAAATAGAGGATTATTTTTAATAAACTAGGATAAATCTATGATATCATAGATTGATGAAACAGGTTCCATGATTTATACCTCAAATAAGTAAAAATTTTCATTATTATGGGGGATTATTCTATAATAATTGATGCCCACACTATTCTTTCTAGTTTTAGTAAATGGGTTGAACCAAGAAGAACTAGATTAATGTTTAATTGGATGGAAAATTATAATGATGAACATTAAAGTGGGATGATCACTAGAGTGAGGGATGTAGTGATAATATCTAGATAGTTTTCATGGAACATGATTAACAACATGTACTGTAATGAACCCTTAGACTCACTAAGAAGAAAAAGAATGTGTTCATTGAGAGTTCGGGTAACAAAAACCATGGGGGGTAAATATATTGTTTTCATTATGTGAAGAAAGTGGATATAAAACCCTAAGCTAATTTTTTATAATAATATGGTTTGAATCTGGAAAATAAAGGCATATCCCATGTAACTACAATAGAAAAATTATTGGATCAATTAACACAATGGATTTGAATATTGTTCTCCCTAAGAAATTATTGATGGTTAAATTCATTATATGTGGAACGAATGGTAATCATGAAAATTGATGTCCCAGGTGGAAGGATCTTGAAGAGAATACACAATGTGGTATAAATAATTATTATTTTTTGGATGATGCTGATAATATAGATAAAAAGTGAATATAATGAAGAATAATTAATATGAAAAGGTAACCTTGATAATTTGTTAATGATGATATATAATAATCATAGTGTTTTTTATAAGGATTTTTGTAAATTGGATAACTTTTAATAACCTATTTCTTATATTAAATAATGACATATGGAATGAAATATCATTATTTGTAGGGATAGAATGATCTATTAATTCTTCTAGAATGAAAAATTCACTTTCATTTTGTGGAATAAAAGATGAAGAGGAAATTGATCCGGATAGATCAAAGGGTTAGGATTTTTGAAAATCATATAACTATATATTCTCATGAAAATTTTTTAAATTAAGGAAAATTGCTCTTTAAACAAGAAATTTTATTCTCTTACCTTTGTTTTTTCTGAATTCAATTTGCCTTAGATCATCGTAGTTATATGGATTTTTGATCATTAACATTATCTTACACATGTTCTCTATGTCTATCCATAAAAACCTGATAGTTTTATTTCACTTCCATTTCAATGTTTTTAATTCCCACCTATGCTCTCATATGTTGAATCCTAGTTATGTATTACTTATGGTATCCGTTTTGTTTCTACATAATAATTTTTAAAGGATGTTTTAGTATTCATTTTTACAATGTGGGTTTTTTTGAAAGTAACTTTAATGATTTATACCTTTGATAACATAGTTTAAATTTGAGGGATAAATTCATTTGAAAAGGTGTATAATGTAACACCCCAAGATTTTGTTAATTATATATTTCAAAATAATTTATCATTTTAATATTTTACATAACGCGCCACAATGAATGTAATATTTTTTATATGAAAGAACTAGGTAAAACGAATGTTATACACAACACCAAGGCAAGAATTCACCAAATGAAACAATTAAATTAGCTTGTGGTACACACAACACTATTTTTTTATTACATACAATTATTTTTCATTTTGATATCTTTTCTTACACACATGCTCGTGTCTACTAAACTACAAGATACTATTAATAATGTTATTAAAATATTATCATAGCTAACACCTAGACGTTGAAATAAATATTTTGAATAAGATTAAATCAAAATTCAAAATATTATTTTTAATTTTATATAAAATGAATCTTTTGGTAACAAATTTTCATAAGTGAAAGTATAAACTATTTAAAAATAATGAAATTACCTTTCTAAGAAAACTATTTTTCAATGTAAAAACATTTTTTATCTCAATAAATTAAACAATCCACTTTGGATTAATCTTTAAAATAAAATTAGTATATTTTATATTGAATAAATATTTTCTATATTCATCAAATAGATTTTATAGTTAATAGAATATAATAAATATAATTTTATGAATACAAATATCCATTTTTATAAAAGTAATTATTAATTCCCTTTAGTGGAGAACCTTATTTAAATATGGTTATTGATACATTTATAATTATTTTTTGAAAAAATAATCTTCATATTATTATTTTTAATATAAAAATTTATCATCGATGAAATTTTTGTATTTTTCTAGGCGGTTTCAATTTTTGGATGAATAGTTAAAAACACTTTTTTTATATCAAAATGGTTTTTTCATAAAATTTATTTATATTGTGAAATTATATTTTATTCAGGTTATAATGTTAAATTATATAAAATGTATATTAATTAATCCAATATAGCTCTTTATATTAAATTAAACCTTAAAATTGAATATAAAATCATTTCAATATTTTGGACTTTTTCAATTAAATACTCGATGTCGTGGCACGTTTGTGGGATAAATATTAAATTAATTTATTCCACTTATGTGTTTTGAATTTTAAAAAATAGATAACATATTTTTGATAAACATTATTTATAATATCTTATAATTTCAATTTTTTTGCAAAAAATATTAGCGAACGTGATTGAAAATAATTATAGTGATGTAGAGACAAATTAGCTTAATAAATGAATAAACTATTAACCTATGGACCAAAGTGACATAATAACATATCCAAAATTAATTTTCAGTTATTATATCTACACTATACTCCATTTTGTTTGATTTGGACCATTATTTGATTCACTTTTAATTAAAAACGTGGTTTGAATTCCCTCCTAAAATATTCACAATAATGCCACTCTTCCATTATAAAAATTCAATCACCCCTCCCACTTATTCACACCACTCAAGCCTTATTTCTTAACCGAACTCAATAAATATAATCTTTCTAAACCCATCCCATTTTTTTAATAGTCCCTTTGGTATGAAATCGAACCAAGGAATCCCTTCGGCGCATTCCAAGAGGAGTTATCCAAATAAAAGGTAATATATTTCCTCAAGATCTATTGTTTTATTTTCATTATCCACCCTATATAATATTATTATTACATGTTTATATAGTAACATAGATATCTTAAATATATGCAGATTTTTTTATTCTATTATTTCAGCATACACTTAAAAACACTTCAACAAAATGTGTAATGAACTTAAAAATTTTTGTACGACAAACTACCACATCAAGAAACAATGTTTTTCATTTTTTTCCATTTAATCCTATCATGGATGGGAATTGTGACGGAAAATATATATTTGTAAAATATATATGATATCTATGACGTATTTATTCTTCTATAATTATAATATAAAACAAAAATTCATGATTTTTCATTTTTTGTATATACAATAACATTTTTTGTGGACGTGTGGGCTACCGACTCTTGAAAGTGATGTGATTCTTTCACACGTTATATGGAATGTATTAATTATGGGTTTAGTGAAATTATTTGATATATATATATATATATGAAATTAAATATATAGAATAATTATGTTATATATATACATATATGTCAATTACTATCATTATTTCAATTCGATAAGAATATGAAAAATGTTATTCATAAATACATATGGCCTACAGTCTCCGCGAATGGTGAATTCCGTTTCATATATCCATATTTTTTATATTATAATAAATAATTTTATACATAATATTTAAGATATATAAATCATTTTTTTCACTCTATCAATAAGAAAATCATGATTTATTTTAGAGGAAGAAAGATAACATGTCAAAACATATAAGAAAAACAACGCCTATATTTATCAAAATATAAATTTAACATAAAATTGTTAACAAAATTATTGTAAAATTTCACAATAAAATAATATATGGTATTCTATATATTAATATGGTTCTTATTATTTATTTATAAAAAATTATATTTATTATATTGGATGGTTGAACATGTATGAAGAAAGACAATACATAAGGTTGGGGTTTTCTCATCTCACATTTTATTTCATTGAGACGTAAGTTGTATTCAAGACTAATTGTAGTTTTGTGTTGCATATAATTATCATGAATTTATTCAATGACTATTATAATTAAATTAATTTTCATTTACATAACCATTTTATGATTAATCATTCATGGGTTTAATGGTTCAAAAGTTACCAAAACTGTAAAGTAATTTTTTTATCAATATTCGTTCTTTGAGACACATGCCATGTTATAATCCTTTATGTTTCTTCTAGGTATATATAATACCTTTTTGAAAAATTATATCATGAACCAATTTATTTTTATGATTTTTTAATATTCAGGAAATTTTATTCATTCCATTTTATTAAGAATCAAATTTACCAATGTCGTAAAAATTTATTTCTAAAATCTCATGATTTATTGAGATTGTTTGTAATTGTGGTTCCATTGATGAAATATTCTGATTCATATCTAAATAACTCTTGGGAATTTCTTATCCTTTTTTTATCAATGATATATGCATTCATTGTTACCTTTTTCCACTCATGGGTACTTAATATAAAAAATAATTTGTTTTTCTTAAATGACTTTATCTCTCTCTTAAATCGGAAATTGTTTTTATTTTAAACATGATGTTTTCTGAAAACATGTTTTCAAAAATGTTTTATTATGATCTGTAATCGAAATCATTACCCGTGATTTAACATTACAATGAAAAAAAATTCAAAAGTAATATCAATTTTTTTTTTCAATAAATGTACTTTTATAAACATTTTATGGTGCGAAAGGAATATTCGGCTTATACATAATTACCCACCATCATGATCATAATTCCTTTGACGGTTCATTTATGGGTGTATAAGGTTGTTTTTAATGAAATTTTTTTATATTATGCAAACTCATTGTTTTAATTTTTTTTAAAATTAAATTAGTTTTCAATAATTTATTTGATTTAAAAATGGATTTATAATGTTTTCACGTCTCATTTATAAGTTATCAATTTAATTTTAAGATAATAGGTTATTAATATATTTTAAGCATCCAATATATTTTTTGAGGATTTTTTTTTTCATATTTACTTCTATTTTACTTTCAAACAAAATTGTTTTAAGAGGTTTTATGTTTCAATAAGTATTATTGGAAGATGAAATGATATTTTCCCTCAAGAAATGTTTTTATTAATTTTAAATCATACATTATATTTCTTCAATGTGTTTTTTAATTAAAAGTATTTTAAATATATTCAATGTTTTAAAAATTAAATTTATTTAAATGTTCAATTTCATTATGAAATTTTCCAAGTGATGTTTCAAAATCATCTCCATATAAAAAAGAATAATTTCATATAGTATATGCATTATTGGGGACATGATCTAATAATTCCATTCGTATTATTTATTTATTGGTTTATGTTTTTTTAATGTTGATTATGACTGAAATTTCTTGTAAACGATATATATTCTTCTAAAACCAAATTCATTTCATCAATCACACATTGATGAAATGATTTTGAGACCTATCTATTTTATATAGGAGATGATATGATGAAATATTAATGTTTACCAGTTAATTTCATGGGTTATATTATGAGTTTTATGGAACCCATCCTTTTTTAGGGGTCATGGTATATTTAATGTTATATTTTTTGAGGAAGATGAATGTATGATTTTATTATATGATGTGTGGGACCTAAATCTAGCTCAAATTAATTTGGAAAACACATATATATCATGATATAATAATGAAAAGGATGTCTATGGGCTTGATCCAAATTTAGAAACAAGTGAATCCAAATAAAAAATTGGAAACATGTGTGTCTTAATCCACTATGAGTAGATGAGGAAACCCAATCTACAATTAAAATATGTGTAAAACTAATATGCTAGGGGAATATGGGGAAAACTGGTCATTGATAAAAATAGGACTATGACTGGGGATGTTGGTATATCCTAACCAATAGGTGTAGTCCCCATGATGTTTCCTTTTATGATTTTTGCAATGATCCTTGACTTGTAGAAAATGATATTACATGTTTATGTGTTTGCCAAAAATTTGACGTCATATTCCTAGGATATGGAAACATGGTTTTTATTCTTGGTTAACTTATGATTAATTTGATTGGAATGTCCAATATTTATGACATGTCTCCACTTTTTTATTTTTGGAATGTAGGGTATGATTTTAAAATATTTTTCTCATATTCATGAACCCTTATGTTCATGTTATTCTTACAAATTTAATTTATTTTCCCTTACTGATCATTCTAGCTCACCCATTGCTTATTTTTCCTTCCAACATGTTATGAATGAAGTTTTTTTGTTTAATTACTAAATAGTAAGATCTTTGTGGGAAACATTGAAAATCATTAAAAATGTTTAAATATTTTGTTCCATGTTTCCAATGACACATGACCGTTACGGTCCTCAGGAATGTACTATTTTAATGTGCTAAATATTCATAAAAATTGATGGAATATCGATGTCTGTTAAGACTAGCTAACTAAATATTAATTGAAAATCATTCTATCTGATGATTTTTAGTAAAAATTTTGTGATATATAAAAATTGTACTCATGGTTTAAAATATGGGACACATGGTAAGTAGAAAATGTACACCCTAACCATACACCCCTATTAGAAATCAAGATGGGGTGAATAGTTTGGATGCATAGTTAAACTCACCATGGTCCAGCTATGAAAACACAGTCTTTCCTAGGGTTCATGGTTTAGAAGGCTGATCAAACTATTTAAAAAAACATTACACCCACTTCATATGGCTGAAAAAAGGAAAAACTATTTTCTAGATTGAACCACTTGGTTTAACCTAATCATGTGACAACTAGGCTGGAAAATTTTCTAAAATTTCCAATCATAACATATATCAAACTATGGAAAACCCCAAACAAAATATTATCAATACAAGGGTGATTGAGAAACTAAATGAAGGAAACATGATGTTATAATATACTCACCATAAAAATATTCCATCACTAATAATCCCATCGTAATGATTCCATATCAATGTGACAAGTCCACCTCTCTCTCATCAGTGGCACACAATCCCGTGTATCATGTGAATTACAACCATTCTTTTATAATAATCATACCAAATGTACCTTCCTACCAGAATGAAAATTTTATCTTAAAATAAAAAGTCATTACTAAGTGAAAAGTGATGGATAAATTAGAACAGAAATGAAGAACTTCCTAGATCATGACATGAGGAGGACTAGAAATATACTTAAAAATTTGAAATACATGAAACATGTTGTCTATCAAAATCCACTATGGTGGATGTTCCAAATATTACTGTATATTCTAAAATTGATCAATAAAAATCAAAAGGATTCAGAATCCTCAATACAAGTGTTCACTGCATCCCATGATATCTGTGATATAGTCGAGTTGAAACAATCAAGAATACCTTCTCACCAATAGAATGAAATAAATTTCATCAATGATAATAATCCTATGATTTATACCAACTTTTTCCTCTCACTATTCTATGACTAATCCTATGGATCTTCTCCATCATCTCATGGCCCAATATCAATCAAACAAATTATGTTCCACCAAATATTTTTACAATAATGAGTATATCAACATAGGAAACTATAAAATTATTATAAAGGATCCATTAATATAGTAGACTGAAATTTACTGTTGTAAGAAAACCCAACCTATCCAAAATGGTATTCCCAAGCTCCACAAAATAATACATCTCAAGGATGTAGAATTTATGTAAAATTTGTTATATATCAATCTATATAGACATCCATCTATGATTGGTATACCCTACTCAAAAGTAAATGCAATCCCATTTCCTCCTAGAGGCCACTCCAAAAACAATAAGTAAAACAATTATTAGAATTATATATTATATTAGAAGGAACTCCCATTACATGGATAATATACTTCAGCAAGATACTTCCCAAATTGTTGAATTTTGTTATATCTAAAATGGGTATCTAATTAGCTCATCCTATTGATAACAGCCCATATCAAATTCTTCTTACATGTTTTTCGATGAAACCAAACCATGAACTCCCTTGAAATTTCATCCCATGTCAATGTTATCAAATGATGTGGTTGAATCAAACATGAATGTCTGTGGTTATTGGATATGGCCTATTTGATTGTATAATAATGAGAAAAAAATTCAGAAACTCCTCACCTCATAACTGGACACCAGAGTCATGACATCATACCACTGAATAACATTGTGCTACCAAGGTTCACTTCCCACTAGGAATTTGAAAATCTATTATAATAACCTTGTCACGAGAAAAGGTAAAATGTAATGGTTACAGAAATATATTATTACATTATAAGAGAAAATCAACTCACCAATGGTCTCCCCACTCAAAATATCATCTCTAATTCCATATTAAATTTCATCAAGTGTCTACTACTAAAGAGCCATCTTGAGAATAAAGTGATCTACTAAATGTTTATCAGAAAAAACTAAATCACATCCTCTCATACACCCAAAGAAAATTGAGTAATTAGATCTATTAGATTCTACTATTGTTATTATTCCTTCACATCCATGATAGAAATATTCATTAACAATAAATTAGTGGTTCCATTCCACATACATGGGATTTCAGCATTATTAAAAACAAAAAAGTACAGGTATACACCCAACACCACTATCAGATATTAAGATATTTTTAATGAAGATATAACTAATCATTTTTATATTAAATAAATGTTAATAATTTCTCTAAAAAGGTAATATCTCCAAATCTTAAGAGGATCTATAATATATATGGTATTGATATCCTGGGTTTGATCATTCTTCTTGTCTTCCCTATGTTTTATGAAACCATTGGCTACAATGTGATCACCCTATATAATGATGCATCCCAAACCATAACCAAGCACATCACAAAATGCTTCATATACTTTCCCAACATTATGAAGATCCAACACTAACACAAGTGTCAAAATACATGATTACTCAAAAAAATAATGACGTCTCAAATAACAAAGGTATATCACTCTATTATAGGTTTGAGTGGTCATTTGGGGAACCAAATTTAAAAAATATTTAATTAACCTGTGGTAATACCCAACCAATACAAAAAACATGTGTACCTCAAAAACATTACACAGTTTATCCCATGTCTAAATATATTTCTTCTTAATAAGATCAATTGAGATACCACATTTTGAGACAACATGTATCAAGAACCCCACTTCCTAAATCTAGAAATTACATTTCTAAAGAATCATGTAATGTCAATGATTTATAAAAATTTATTGAACTTATCTAAAATGACATATATGGCCCTTATAGATATTGGAGTAAAAGAAAATATCATTAAAAAGACCATGAAATACATGTTAATACACTCATGGAATATTAAATTCAGTAGTACCATAAAAACTGTTGTTTCATTGGTTAAATGAAAAGTACTAAAACTATACACATAATGTCCATACCAACACTTGCTGGTAGTCTTATAGATGTTATATTATTTAATTATCAACTAATGATAACATGACTAGTGATAAATCTTAGACACCCACTTCCCCATTCTAAATTTCAATTAAAATATTCTATTAGAGGAAATTGATAACTATTCATTACCATAACACAATTGAGTTTCAAATAATAAACTCATAGAAAGAGTGTTCAATTATATTTCCGTGGAAAAAAATAGGCCCTTCCTAAGGTGATACAATATATTGTATAAATAATTTTTCTATCAAATCATTCAAAAAAATTATTCAACTATTCCAAATTATTTAGTATTATATGGTAATAGGGAATTGATATCGGTTGTTTTCCAAGGACTAAATATGAAGATTACCCCACCTCTCTTACCAATGGTAACATAAATAGATCCAATTTAATTACATAAAGAAAATCAATTAATCCCAGAAACATCCCCACTCAAACAATCCTTATATATGTAAAATTAAAACTGAAATATTTCCCGGAAGAACTATACTATAGGGTATGGATATAATCAATATGAGGTCTCTCCTTACCTAAAAAAACTTGGAATAATCTATCAGGCTCATTAAAGGATACACACAGAAGATAACATTTAATCTGGTCCTTATGATAAATGATTCAAACCATCTTGAAAATTAAATCAAGATGTTTTATGTTGAGAATAATAAAATTAAAAGAAACATAAATCTACGAATAAGAAAAAAATTAAGAGGGACATCGAATAACCTCCTCCCTCTTCATTTTAAAGAGAGATAAAATATACATCACATTAGAAAAAATATATAGAGGATTATTTATATTCTTCACAATACATGCCAATATAAATGGGAGAGATAGACCATTATCAAATAAATTAGTCACTAATGATGAAGCTATTTCGATGATTCACAGTTAATGGATCTACATCATCTTCCTCAACAGAATCATCCACAATGCGAAGAAGCTTCATTCTATATGCATGTAGTTAGAAAATTTTATTTCTTAAAGAATCTTATTTTACCAAAGAACATTTAGGTGCTTATGAGAACATCACACTATTTGGATTATTAAATACAATATTAGACATATCCATGTGACTTGATAATCTGTACAAACTATAGATCATGGGAACCTCAGTGAAAACACGTTTTGAATTCCAAAAACATCCACAATGAAATAATTTCATAATAAATATTATATATACTGCAATATGTCTAGATGATGTCTTATTTCTAGAACCAACATGGGACACATCACACTCCCCTTTACAATAGTGTATCAAATAAAACAACTAGTGGGAGAAAATGGAAGTCCTGTCTACCCTGACATACTATTTAGGTCAAGATCAGATGTCAACACTCTATCTAGGAGGTCATCATAAGAAGTGAATTTCATTATAAGGACATGAGATAATATGTCAGATTCATGACCCATCAAAAATAATATATTGTTCATTTTCTCAATTGTCACTACCTTAGGAGAAAATAAGACCAGTTTAGAAAAATAGTTTGTATGCCATGTCATGGTACTTTAACACTGCTAGAGATTAATAAATTGTATAGATTTCACGAAGATTATATATTATTTAAAAATCTGATCTATGAAAATAACACTAAATTCCCTCAATTCCAATCCCTATTGCATTTTTGTCATCACCATCAAATCCCATCACCACTTTCTTGGTCCATCAATATTGATGGTATCACCTTTCACCTTAATAAAATTATGTGTTTCCAAGAAATCAAAATGAATCCCAACCATTATGAATCCATCTTTTTCTTATCAAGGTTCATTAGATCCATGGAAAGATATTGGCATATGGTGGAGAAACTCTTAATCCTGATTCCATGTCTCATCCCTTTTAGGTTCCACTACTCAATCCTGAATGGGAATCAGTATAGGTACATATCCAGAAGCATTGATATGATTTAAAAATATCTCAACAAGATTTGGGTGTTATCTAAGATCCTTCAACTATGGTTTCCCTATAGAATCTGTGTCCAATTATAACATATCATCTTAGATTCATGATGCGAGAAAATAAAAATAAAAAGACTACAACATCAGCAAGGATATGCATATTAGAAAGATAATTAAGTGTTAAAGGGAGAATCACTTCCTTTATCAAGATTCAATATTGGGATTTCAAAAAATCAAATCAATCATAGGGGGAGACAAGAGTTAGATCAAATTATTACTCAAATTCAATTTTCTCAAAAATCTACAGTGACTAAAGGATGTTTACATGGAGAGTTTTCAGGAACTATCTCATTGCTACATATAAGTCCTAATAGTATAACCTCTTTTCTCCCAAGATTTCCAAAATAGAATACTGAAATCAATAAGAGAAGTGCACATAACTGAGACCCTGAATTATCAAAAACTAACCAAAATACCAAGGTATAAAGATATATAATGTGGTCCTTATATATCTCAAAATGCATTACTGATCACCCTTTATTGGTTACTAGCTCTTGAAATCAATTCAATATTAAGATGGATTGGTATTTTCACAAAACAACATAAGAAAAGTGATACAAGTTAGTATTCTGAAATTAATTAAACTGAAAGTACTAGATACAAAATAGGTAACACAATACCCATATTATACATCACAAATTCTTCAAAAACTATATAGGTATGAACTCCTGAAATCCATGTAATTGTTTTATTACATCTCCACTCATCACCAACATCACTCTATGACCCAAAAATCAGTTATACTTCCAAACTCCAAGTGGTGGTTTCTCCTTTCATAAAACTGACATAATATAATCTACAAACACTCGAAGAAAAATGTATGTCTAACATAAATAGAATTGTATATTCTCACCATGTGTTCGTTAAGAAATAGTATACCAATAATCTATTTATGATTTCAATTTTAAAAATTAATGCCATTGAATGATAGATTAATATTAAAAAGCATTTAATCATAAAGATCTAAGTCATATCCAAAAATCATAAATGAAAATATTGTTTAAAAAATGTAAATAAAAAATTCATAATGATTTAAATAGTTCTATAATTAATGGAATGTATGTTCAATTCAACAAAATAGAGAACCTTTATTGTAATACATGAGTTATGTTTGTTTTTGGGACTATAATCTAAATAATTCTCAATCATCATAACAACTCATGATTTGTGTGTATAAACAAATAAACACCCCATTAGAGGGCCCATTATGGGAAATAAATTTGTACTCAATTTAGTGACCCATCTTGGGAGGACATACAGATAATTGTTTTGAAATTTTTATCATCGTTAATCAATTTATATGGGGTAACTGTCCTAGAATTCTTTTCTTAATCAACAAATCACTACAAAAACAAAAAATTTCTTAAAAAATCATTCATTCATTTGATAATAAATAAATATATATCATTTAATCATACATAGGAAAATTTCCCAATTTTAGTTTCAATATGACTTTTCATTTAAAATGAACTTCATGGTTTTCATCGAATTCATTCCCTTTTCAAATAAATATTTAGTTTTTGAAAAATTTCATATACATAAATATGAAATCATTTCATGTAATCCACATTCAATTCAATGAATCATTTTTTCTCAAAATCCACCAAATAATTTCAATTCCAATGAAATTGGTAGTTTTCAAAATATCAAACCCTTTTTAAATATCACAAGAAATCATCTCAAATACAGGTTTTAAAATTAAATAAAACCAAATTTCAAACAATCCCGAAATGTACAATTTCAACTACAGGTTAATGCCATATAGAATCCCCTAAAATTAATGTTGTGATAATTTCAATGAAAAATTTATAAAATGATCCACCAACTAAGAATGCATCCATAAGAGATTGGGGAATCAAAAAAGGATCCGTAACACTAAAAGGAGTCTATATACTTCAATAATATTATGATCCATCACTATATAAGATGATATAGTAGAATATGGGAAGAAAAAATAGAAGAGGACACTTGTCTACCAGAAAGAGATTGTGGGCCATCACCGGTTCTTCGATCCACTGTGATAAGGGGTTTGAGGATTCCCAATTTCCTCTTGAGAGTATCAAAAGATCAAGGAATTATAAAAAGGATGAATGGGGGTGTTTAGCATTTAAACTGAGGAACCCAAGAATTTTTTAAACATAATTGGTAGAAATAAAAACCAGGGGAAAAGTTTTGTATTCAAGATACATGGTTGGTAGTAACTATGCACCCTAACCACATTCCCATAGAGGACTTCTTTATGGGGTTCATGGTTTTTCCAAATGATTAAACTAATCATATAGAAAACTCAAAAACATTACTATAAAATTGTATGTAGTATGGAGGGCTAGAGGCATGTTTTGGAAAATCTATGTCCCACATATTGTGGTTCATCCTTGGTCACACTATTTTTTGTCCCTACCACATGGTGTTATCTAATCATGAACCAATCATAAACATCCCTAAAATACCCAAAATGTTTTAATAATTTCCCCATGTAACCCTAAAAATACTATAATTAATGTGTTATCAAAAAAATAAGTGGATTTTTACCTGAAATATTGTAATCTGATGCAACAATGAGTGCTTGGTTTAGTATATTTATTTCTCCCTTGGTTTTTTATGATAATTCTAGTAATTATTTAATTTTAACTTTTACATGATTGGTTTTTTTGGTAGTTCTCTACCTCTATAATTTATATCACTAGATGAGGGTAAGGTATGTGTGGAGATGTTCAAAATAATGGACATTGGACTCCAGAGGATGAAGATAGGGGAATTCATACTATTGAAGGTTCTTGTTCTACTATTGATGGGAACCTTATTGGAAGTGATAGAAAATGAATAATTGTAATGATTTTATAATAATGAATAGATAGTGACATGGATATCATTATCCTAAAACAATGATTATGACATTCACAAAGTGAACACTAATATAGAATATATGAATGTTCTTACTAATATGTATGAGAAGATAACCAAGATAAACATGGTTTTATATAATGGAGTTTATTAATTATGTGAATATATAATGGCAAGACAATGTATGATCACATCAAAATCTTATATAAGAATATATATATTTTTGAATTATTCAAGGTAAATTTTTCAGATCTAATGTGGGTGATATTATTAATCTCATCACTTCTACAATATCGGGGTGTGATGGTAACCATTGTATGTAACTCTTGTTACAAGACGTTACATGTGTGTATCCATAAGAAAAAATTGTATTTTACATCACTTTTTCATGTTTTAAATTTCATATTTATAGGTTATGTTATTGTAGGCTATGTAAAAAAATATGTTTTAATGTCAGTTATTATAACAAAAAATAATTTTTTTAAGGACTCTTTATTCTGTTTTTTTGATACCTACATAATAAATAAATTCAGCATCATGTATAAAAAAATATGTTTGATCTAAATTTTTAAATGATTTATATAAAAACACTTGTAAAACAATATCTATTTATTAAAAAATCGTTGTTAAATATTCCATATAATGGAAATAAAATATTGATAAAAGGAATAAAGTCACATAAAATAGAATAAATATATATAAAATAAATAAATATTGGACATAATTTTCATGACTTTTATATTCTTCTTCTATATAATTTTCATTGGTATAAATATCTCACAAGGTATTTGAAATTTTCAGTTAGAAGTAATCTTGCATTCGAAATTATCTTTCATATTTTAAACATGATCTGAAAAAAGATTCTTTATTATAATAGTAAATGAATAACTAAATTGTAATTAATTTGTGAAAACATAAAAAAAGTGAATAATGGATGAATGACTATAAATACTATGACGTGGTCATTAAAAGATGAATTAGAGGAATTCTTATGAATATCAGAAGATTTGAATCAGGGGAATGAAGATGCTGATAAAAAGTGTTGATATTAAAATGAATAAGTGTCCATCTTGAAAACCTATAAATGGGACTTGAAAATATATCCATGACATAATAAATTCTAGGTGGAAATTGAAAATTTTGATGGAGTGTGGTAAAAAATGAACACTATGTTGGCATGATACCAAATTTTAACCTTTATGCTGGTTATATATTAATTTTAGTTAAAAATTCAATTTCAATGTCAGTTTTTAACAAATAGATGTTAAAAATAATGTTATTTTTAATTTTTTTTAAATAAAGGAAGAGAAAATTGAGTTTGGAGTGTCATTTTTTAAATAACAAACATAAAAACACGTTTTTACATATGTTATTTAAAAACTAATGCTACAAAATTATTTTTCATGTTTTTAATATTAGTTTGAAAAATAAATGAAATAAAAAAACTTTTAACATTTGTTATTTAAAAAATCAGTTAATACCCTTGCATAAAATCAATTTTTTTACTAGTGAGTGTACATTATTGTTTTGATTCTGAATGAGGAACTTTGATATTTTATGTTCCAAGACAAATTCAAAAAAATCTATAGTGTGGGATGTAGGTGTGTTCCATAACATTCAATTATTGCATGAATGGTAAAATAAAAAGGTATTGGAATATGTGTAGAACGATGGAAGGTATTCGTTTTTATATTATTTTTGGAAGAAATATGTAACACCTCAATGTTTTGTGATTTTTCTAACAAATTTAACTTCATTAATATCTTTCATTACCCATAACAATAATGTTTAATGGTCAATAAATGTATGGTTTTTGACTTTTAGTATATTTATTTATTCAAATAAATTTCTTTTTTTAAATATAAATATAATAATTATCTTTTAGTGAATATTTTATATTTTTTTGAATGGATTAGTTTTTTGAAAAATAAGAAACAAATACTATTTTAAAAAAAAGCCTTCTCATTTAAATATTTTACAAGATAAGTTTTATTTTTTAATGAATTTAAATTATAAAATAGTTTAATTACATATTTATTATTAGAATTTTTTTCATTTAAAAAAAATTTATATTTAATTTTTATATTAAAACGTTCAATGATCTTGAATCTTTTTTCTTTGGAAAACTGCTTTATCAACCGATCTTATGGTTTTATTTTAAATTAAATTCTGAATATATATTGATTTTAATTTGATGAAATTGATTCCATAATAGTAATTTCATTAATTTATTTCATATTGTAATGTCAAATTAATTTTTCATCATAAATATAAGAAAAAATAATAATAATCATTTACTTTGGTTATGGTTAAAGCTGGGGTTTGGGCATTAAATATAAATGTGTCAAAATTCATTAAAAACACACATATGATATTTATTTAATGAATTTTATTATATATTTATAATCATTGTGTAAAAATTATCTAATAAGACTCATTTTAATTTTAGTCTTATTGGTCATATTTTAAACGTAAATAAAAAGGTACTAGTTAAGGTGGTGAAAAATAAAATCATAAATGTGAGTAAACATAGAGATTATAGAACAAAAAAATTAAAACATATTTAATTATTTATTGTGTTGTTTATGGTCAATAATTAAATCCCTCAACTCATTTATTTACTATATTTTGTGGCACATTAAATTATAGTTATTCCCATTATTGAAAATTTTTGTGTATTTACAGAAATGGTACT
This sequence comes from Viscum album, assembly GCA_963277665.1. Classification (NCBI taxonomy): domain Eukaryota; kingdom Viridiplantae; phylum Streptophyta; class Magnoliopsida; order Santalales; family Viscaceae; genus Viscum; species Viscum album. Next base: position 1,084,914,839 of record OY728156.1, read on the forward strand.
CCTCAATTATAAAAGGTGACCTCCTCGCTTCCTTTTTAAGACATAATAAGTCATTTACCTCTTCCAGATACTACCAGAATATTTCCCCAATATCATTTTACACATTTTATATATTATATTATTCCCAAAATTCTAGTCCCAAGGTCTTTAATAAGTGATCAAAATGATGTTTTCTCTATGAAGATGAAATTGTCTTCACTAAACAAAATCATTTTAATTATTCTCATGAAACATTAATTAAAAAACAAATATTACAAAATATTATCCCATGTATCAACTATAATCTTAAATTTAATTATTTTTAGTGAATTATGTATATCCATCTCTGTTTTCATCATGTGGAAAACACAACCCTTGAGAGGTTGTACAACACAGAATTGCCTCACGAACTGAGGTAATTTATTTTCCATCACCTCATATCCCAAATGCATATAAAGATGGATATAATAGATTTATAATATATTTGTTATGTGATTATAATTATCTAATTATAATATCACATAAAACTTATTACTTTCCATTCCATGTTAATAGGATAATGTGAATAGTGTGTACGATGGACTACCGCCTCACCAATAGATGAGATTTGTTCATCAACTATTATTTATATAGAATTTAATAAATATATGTTTAACAAAAATATTTGATATATATTAAATAAAAAATATTCCTATAAGCTAATATATTATTTACCATTTTGATGATTCATCCATTAAGAAAATGGAAGAAATCATTGATGTATATATATGGCCTACCAGCACCATGGATGGTGAAATTTATTTTCTATCATTAACATCAATGGAATACTCTAAATACATTTATAATTAATAAAAATATGGTACATATATTATATTTAATATTCTTGATCTGATTAAACTATGATAAAATTTATAGGAATGAATATACAAAACCAAAACATATATAAAAACGAAGCAGTTATTACACGAAATGTGATTCTAAAAATGAATTGTTAATAAAAGGGTAATAAAAAACCATAATATAATAATATATTGTCTGATATATATATATATATGTATGTATAGTGAAAATATTTTAAATAAATCATTATTTATTATACCTGATTTAAAAACATTTAAAAATGAGATCTATAATTGAGGTACATGATTTTCATATCAGTTTTCTTTCTTTCATACATATGCATTATAGACCACTTGATTATTTTGTGTGGTGAGTATATGTCCCCTCTAATGTATTTAAGGATTATTCAAATGATTATTAAAATATATAAAAGTCAATAAAATTCAATTTCTTTCATTGGGTATACGATTCAGAAATTAAAAATGTGGTAAATGTTTTATGTTACAATATCAATATTTATCGGTTGTGTTTATGATTATATTTATGTAGACAAACTATTATGATCTAGATGTAAAGATACTCCTAGATTTTATTCTAAAATATTTATTTTTTCAAATTATATTATATCTTGACATTTTTCTCATAATATAAAAAATATTTCATAATATTCTTTTAATGAAAAAATAAATTTATTTCCCTCTTTAGTAAGAAACACTTTTTATTCCCTATCAGTGTGTTAAAAAAATGTTTCAAAGAATGAATTACTGTAAATTCACGATTTTATAATGAAATTTATAACCATTTTTAATATTTAATAGAATAATTAAAAATAATATTCTTTTAATTTTCTAGATGATTCAATTTATACAAGTTACAAAAAACTGGAAGCAATCATTGATTCAACATGTTTGACAAGAATAGAATTTTCCACCATAATTATCACTCAATTATTTGAATCTTGATTTAAATGTTTTCATTTTTATTTTAAAATTAATTGTTTTACTTCTCATTTCCAAAATTTCTAAATATTATAGAAGTTATTTAAAATAATATGGGTATTCACTTCAAGAATGTTTTAATAATATTTTTATTTAATTTTTATTCATTAATGAAAAAACCATCATTATTGGTTATATTTTAAGGGTGATATGATACTAAGATACCAACATTATTATTTATTATTATGGGTTACATTTATGATTATACTGAAATGTTGTTTTAAATCCCGTTCCTTTTCCAAGGGATACGATATGAGGGATTTCCAAAATGTTTATGAAACCATTTTTTACATGGGTTATACTATGATAAAATGATTATTACTCCCATTTTATTTATCATGTGTTATGAGATGATAAATATTTTTTGATAATTTGGAATAAAAATATATGTATTATGAGATGTGTAGGATTTATATCTACATCCATTACATTGTAAAATTTTTTATTTCTCAAGAGATATTGTTGGGAAATTAGTCTATGTGTTTGATCTTTAATGGGAGAGAGGCTGATTTTCTTGATGTAAAAAAGGAAAACATGTGGAAATACTTGATCTTTTACGAAACGGGAACCAAGTGATTATTATTTATCCATTTTTAAATGGAACTAATGTTTTGAATCTTAATATTTTATGATTTTCTTGTCACAACTGTACACCTCAACATTTGAAATGTTTTCTATTCTTATAATGTTGCCTATAACATATTACATGAACATATGGTTTATAATTTATTTATTATGTTTTCTCACTTTTAATTTTTATATATTATAACATGATAATTTTTTGTATGGATCATGTTTACATTTAATGATAGATTAGGTATGAAATATATATGTTATATTTATAATATCTTAATCATATTGCTATATTATGGTTTTATATGATCATCAACTGATATCCTACATATTTCACTGTACTGAGAACTTTCTCTCACCCATTATCATGTTTCCTTTTCCTAGGTTATGAAGAAATGTTTATGTGGGGTATGTCTATGAAGATTACTGAATTGGAATAAATTTATAGGAGATGGTAATGATATTTCATTATATAAGTTGATTTTATATGTAGACACGAAAGAAACTAACCCTTTATGGTCCTCTAGTATGTATTTATGGAATGTATTGAATATGAATTTATTAAGATGTAATAATTATATATTAAAATCCTGGTTCTCAATAGTTTTTATTAGAATAAATGTTTAATTGAACATTATAATCATGGATGATAAAACATTATTCAGATACCTATAGATATTTATAAGGATATATCTATTGATACATATAAGGATAAGTCTATGAATAGAAAAATATCATGGAATTTTTTAAATGATAGAGAAAATGGTTTTCAAGAAATTAAATACCTATATGGATTCTAAAAGTGTATGTTGTTATGGAATTGTTTTACCAAGGGGATATTACTTTGAAAATGGTGGATTGGTCTTGAACTCAATCGTAACCTGGTGCATGATAATATCCCATACTACAGAACTTGTTTTACACTCCTAGGGGCATTAGTAAGGAAATTCACAAAAACATTAAAAAACATCGTAAAAGACTTGAAAAGATGATGATAATTAATGTAATAGGGTAATCCTATCATTTCATTTATTTAATAGATAGTTTCAGGATTTAGAAATCCTAAAAATGCTCATTCATGATTGATCACTCTGATCAGAGATGTCTGATTATCCTGCAATCCACTTTGATTTTATTAAATGAATGAAAATATAGTAACAATGTTGGGGTGGATAAAATTATTCTCAAATGTATTATTTACTTGTTGAAAATTATTTTATTGATTTTCCTTATATCGTGGGATATATCTAGGAATGTAAATTCCTATCCATAATGATTATATTATGAATTAGAAGGGAAAACCCTTAATGGTATGATGATCAAATATAAATAATAATCTTTACATATAGATGAATATTCTTGGGATGGGCTTCATAATCACCAAATTATTCACTGACCTGTTTAATTTGAGTTTCTATGAGGCATGGATAGGATTCCTAGACAAAAAAAATACAATTATAATTTCAATAGAAAGGAAATTTCCTTAAAAATTATTAACCAATCAGTAATCATATATTAGTTCTATAATAAATATGAACATCGAATGGAAATTTCCAACATCATATGGGAATTGATTCAAATTAAAAATGGTTTTGTATCCCAGAAGGTTGGGGACAAATTCTACACCAACGATACACCTATTTTGTGGGAGCTTATTGATTTGTTTTTATAAGAGTTTCATAGTTCTTCACTAAAATAAGAATTTGAATTATCAATATAACTAATTCATACTTTCTCAATAATATCAAGGACTCTATATTTAATAGACCTGATTTATGTGTATAAATTAAAGAATAAACTCTATGAGAACATTGAAAATCGATTTCTTCCTCTATGTGTATCATCATGGGGAGAACTGTTCATTTTTCAATGAAAAAAGAAAGATAAATGCGACTCTTAATTGACTATTATGATCTAATCAAGATCAATATCAAGAAAATGTATTATATACAATGTATTGGAGATATCTATTGTCAACTATGTGTAGATAAATACATTTCCAAGAATGATATTCATTCTGGATATCATTAATTTTGGGTTTAAAATATGAATATACCCATGAAAACATATTATACCAGGTATGGATAGTATGATTATATAGTTTTTCCATTTTTTCATACTAATACCCCCATACAAACTCTTGTATTTAATGAATAGATTCATTATATATTACCATGATAAATTATTGGTGGTCCTTAAATATTTTATTCTTATTTATTCAAATAGTAATGATGAATGTTAAGGTCACTTGAGAACTGTAAAAAACACACTAAGGAAGGTGATGTAAATTAAAAAATTCACCATGTCTGAATTTTGGACGAATAATGTTTCATTTTTAGGTCATATATCTTAAGTTAGTGTATATTAATTGATCATCCAATGATGGAGGCTATTTACCATTGTCCTAAACCAACCAATTTGACAAAGATATGAAGTTTTTTTTGTTTAACTTGATTTTATTCACGATATATAGTAAAGTTTACACATCTATCTAATCCACCCACCATGTTAAATCACATGGTAGTCATGTTCCTCTAGATAGTTGAATGTGAGTAAACACTTAGGGAACTAAATATAAGATTAGTCATCACACTTGTTATTAAATTACACTATAGTTGAGAATGTTATGTAGTTTATAGTTATTCATTGTTGTAGGGATGGAGATGTGTTCGTATACATAATGATATGGTGATCGATTATGCCACATTATAATTGAATGTTCATGGTTAAGATTAACCAAATCATAATTATATTTTGATGCACATATTTTTACATTAAGGATATGGAAAAATTATATTGATAGATAAAACTGTGATAAATACATTAATCAAAAATATTTTAATGTATATATTAAAACATACATAGTATAATATTCATCATAGAAGATGGTTTTATTTGATTAATTATTGTGACTGATCAATACAATACAATCCTAGGAATGCAAACAAGGTGTATTATTCTTTGGGTTAAAATGATAATTATAGATTATCTATATCAAAGATAAAAAATATAAATTTTTTTCATATATGTAATGGATTGATTTTGAAATCATTAAGGATAGGGTAAAATTTTACCTATATAAAAAAAATAATACATCGATCTATTTTTGGATAAAAGAGGTGAAGAAGGATGACTGGGAGTCACAAAATAAGTTAAAAAATGATCCAATGTATAAACTTGATTGTTATGGAATGATTAGGATTAGGTGTCGTGTTTTTTTATATCCATGATGTATTTGATGAAGGGTTTGTTAGAATAATATCATAGTTCCATATCTACTTTAATCCAAGAAGTAAATAAATATATATATACATTAAATAGTATTATTGGAGGGAAATAATGACTAGAGATATCATAGAGATTATAGCTTAGATTTATGTATGTCAACATGGTAAGGCTAAGAGACAAAATAATGAGTAAAAATAACAACCAATACATGTTCTATAATGGAAATGGGAAAACATCATCGAGGATTTTGTTATCAAACTCCCCAAAAACTGTAAGGATAACAATGATATATGCGTTCTAGTCTATCTTCATAAATTTTATGAACACTTAATTATTTTCAAATAATATTTATAAGTGGATAATATATATGGGATATAAATTAAGGAAGTTGTTTGTTTTTATGGAGTACCTCATTCTATTGTGTCTACTCAAGATCTGAGGTTGTACTCAATGTTCTGTGATGGTATTTAAAAGGGTTGGGATATGATGCAAGGTTTCTGCATGATCGATCATTCCCAGATCAATAGATAGTCTAATAGAACAATTAAAATCATAGAGGATATGTTAAAATATTATTATATGGGTATTTAAATGTTTTTTGGGATCAACACCATCCTATAGTGGATTTTTCATACAATAATATCCTCATCATGAGAATTTAGTTGGATCCTTATAATTACCTCTATGGAAACATGTATATAAATCCAATGTAATATGATGATGTTTAAGAATGAAAGCTATTAGGACCTAATATTTCTATGTGAATAAAATAGGAAGTTATATACATTCAGAAACACATAGGGGTAGGAAAATGTTATAAGAACATTTATTCTTATAATCACTAGCGTGATCTTGATTTTAATGTTTTTAAAAGGTATTTTAAAAAATTTCTCCATGTAATAAGGTAATGAAATTTAAAAGAATGTAAAAATATTCCCTAGTTATAAAGGTCCTTTTGAAATTTATGATACAATCAGGACATTATCTTTTCGATAGGTAATTCATTCAAACCTCTCTCAAGTCTAAGATATATTTTATGTTTGTCTTCTAAGGAAGAACATTTCTAATAATACACATTTATTGAAATCATACCTCATACCACCGTTATGTTTTTCATTTTTATGATGAACAATAGGTGGAAATCTTGTACCATACAGAGAATTCTATATGATATAAGATCATTAAACTAGTCAATGTTTTCTAGTGAAACCATAAATTTGAAGAAGCTACATGGGAAACAAAGTATATGAAGAGGAAAAAGAATCCTAATTTTTTATATTGATATAAATAATTTCCAAGGAGAAGTTCATTTTATGTATGGTATAATTTTTAACCCTTAGATTTTATGAAATTGTATTCCAATTATATTTAATTTATTTGACAGCATTCTTTTCATGGAATATATAATTTTTATAACTCACAATATATTATTCATATTTATTTATATATATCAACATGACCATTGTTACCAATATTTTTAACTTAGTGTTATGAATATGAATAATTAATATTAAAATATATTATATAATGGTTTTATGTAAAATGAATAAATTGATTATAAAAGTACGAATATTTTGGTAAATACTTTATTAGTTTCGAAAGTAATAAATTAAAATAAAATATTAAAAATTAATAAAACTAATGTTTCCCACTTTTAGAATATTTATTTGTAATTTTTTTTATTTTTAAATGTCATAATTTTTATTAAGAAAATATTTTATAATTTTTTGTAAGGATTAATTTTTCAATTAATTTTAAGAAATACATTTTTTGTTAAAAAATTCCTTTTAGTTTGAAGAATTATAAAACTTTAACTTATATCAACTTGGTTATAAAAGTATAAATAAAAAAATTATTTAATTATTAATTTTTTTTTCATTTCCATAAATTTAAAATTTAATTTTCATATTAATTAATTATATACTAATAAAAATATTATATTTGGAGAACCACATTTTCGTCACATATGAGGTTAAATTTTAAATTAAATCCAGCCACATGAGTGAATTTAATTTTGATCAAATTGACTATATATTATGAATAATAATAATTTATACTACATAATATGGTAAAATTAATTTTGTTAAAAAATATTTATATTAATAATTAAAATTTATTACTATTTAAATTTTTAAAATAGTGATTTGTATATTACATATGAATGTGTTTAAATCGATTTAGAACACAAATGGGATCATTATTTAATAATTTTTATTTCATATGTATTATAAATGGCTATATATTATCTTATTATTCACATTTAAATTTTATAATTATTTGTTATTTTATTTTGGTAAATAAAAAAGGACAAGTTATTGTGGTGAAATATAAAATGGAAATGTGAGTGAACATTGAAATTTCAAAACAATAATTTTAAAAAAAGGTAATGGTTTGGTTTGGAGGTGTGGATCGACCGTATAATACCTCTAATATTTTTTTCTAAAATATGGAGGATTATTTCATGATAATGACATCTGATTATATAATAGTGTTGGATATTTAAAAAAATGATACTCCATGTTTATTATAAAAGGGGACCTCATCCCCTAAATTATTAACACCACATAAGCAATTTGGATTGACCCAAAACATTATAAATCTGTAAGAAACATCCCTATAAATTTTTTAGATATTATTTTCTTCCCAAAAGACTAATATTAGGGTCTTTATTAAGAGATATAAGGTAGGTTTTTTATGTGAAGGTAATTGTTTTTGATGAACTCTTTATTTTTAATTCTTCTCATAACACCTATACTAATGTCCTAATATGTATAATATAATAAATATTTTATATATATTATTGTGAATTTTTTTATTTTATGGAACAACCGCTATCCATCTCCCCTTCCATCAAGTGGGAAACCAAACCATCATTCTTGTGTACGGTGGATTATCGCCTCACAATCTGTTGTAAATTGTTTCCCATCACCACCTCTCAGGACTGGATATAATAATGGGTTTAACATAGTTAAATGATATCTATGAAATAATTTTACTTATAAAATTATAATATCACATAAACCTTTTTACTTTCCATTGAATGTAAATTTGATAATATCACTCGTGTGTATACAGGACTACCACCTCGTGAAGAAATATGATTTTTTCTTCACATACACATTAAATAGAATGAAAAAGGACATTTTAATGATGATATGTAATATATATGACATATTAATAATTAATATAATTAATATATTATTTACCATTATTCAATTTCAATTTTCAATAATATAGAAACAATGTTTATGCACACATATGTCTTACCGTCTCTATGAAAAGATTAATTTATTTTCTATCTAAAACATTAATGGATTATTGTGAATGCATAAATAATGAATATATATTCTACTAATATCATTTATCAAATTATTTTTATTTTTCATATGTGATCAATGTAAGGGGAATGAAAATAAAAAACAAAAACATACATGAAATATAATGTATTTATTTCCAGAAATATGATTTGAACAATGAATTTGTTAATAAACTAGTAGTAAAAGGTGATAAAAAATAATATATATTATTATATATATGTATATATGGTTTTTTAATATATTTATAATAACCCTATATTTTTTATAATTAAGTGTTGAATGTGTACAAAGGGGTTTGAGAATTATGTTAAGGTATTTTATTATCACTTTTATTAATGTGCGGCAGATTCCTCAAACACCACCGTTTTCATTTATGTAGTTTATAAACATCCCATGAATGTATTTTATTATTATTAAAATGATATTTACGGGATATTAATATAAACAAATATTTATTAATTTTAATTTAATTATTATTCAAAATTTACAAATGTGGTGAATGTTTTATGATACAATCTCATAATTTAACACGATTGTTTATGATTAAGTTTCTGATTATAAAGTCATATAGAAACCTCTCAATATACTCTGGCATTCTCTTAAGCTATATATATTTGTTGAAAATTTTATTATTTTATACAAAATTTGTATATTTATGTATTCATTGTAACATCCCAGGTAAATAAATAATATTACATTCTAATGTTTATCAATAGTTGTGAATAAAATGTTAATACTACTTTAAAGGTAATGCTATGCTCGATGGCGTACCCAATACGAAACAACGAGTTTCTTTGAAATCTAACGTTGCACACTAATAATATAATAATATTATAATAGTTAACGCCTAGCCGTTGTAATGGAGTGAATGAATAGAAATAACTACAAAATGATTAAATATGTTTGTTAAATATTATTACATTTATCCAATAAATGTTAGAGCCTTAAAATCCAAAAGAATCCAATTTTAAAAATAAATACTCTAGTATTTTTAAAAGATTGTTTTACCACCTTTTGATAGTGATCCATTTTTAAATCTATCTTTTGACAATTTTATAAGCTATATATGTCAAAATAATCTTATTAATTATGATTCGTACATTGATATTTACTTTGGATAAATTTTTGGTATTTTTCTGATAATGTTCATTTTTTAATGAATAATGAAAAGTGTTGTATTTTAATTCAAAAGCTCTTTTTATTATAATTTATTTATATAGTTATATTATATTTTTAATAGGTTTTAAATTGAAATTAGAGTGTATTTTTACCATTTAATCCATTGGTGTTCATTGGAATTAATATCACTTTGAGATTGGACAGAAACGTGTGTCAATCTTTTGATAGATATTGTTTCTTAAAAACACGTTATTTGTTCTGACAACAGAAATTAATTATTAAATTAATTATTGTAACTTATATGTTTTGAATTTTGTAAAATATACATCATTTTTTAATTCAGAATATCAAATATACTTAGGGTGAAGTTTTGGTATTTTTTTTGAAAAACATCAATTTTTGATGAATAGTGAAACCACTAAGTGGTACTTAAAAAACTGATGTTTCGTTTTAATGAAATTTTACCACCTCTATGTTTTGAATTTCAAAAATCAGACGTACATGGTTTTCATTATGAAGTAAAATGTGGTTCAATGAGATTAAAATAATTTTTTGGTGAATAGTAACTTTTAAGTTTTTAATCGCGATTAGAGGTAATTAGTGTAGTTTAAGGTAAAAATAATGTTTTAATAATATTAAATGACCTTGACACATGTCCTACCCTTATTTGATGTGTAATGGACGATAAGACAACCCATGGGTCGATTTTTGGGACCCCATGGAGCCACATGGGAAAGATAATGACATTAATGCCTTTTTTAAAGTAAAAGTAAAAATGACACAAACATGTATTGTTTTACTAAAACAATTTTTACATGGGGTTATACAAGTCAGATTTTTTACTATAAATAATCATTAAAAATCTAAGAATATTTCCTACATCATAGTATTTTTTTATAAATTGTAGACATTAGATAAATTAAATTATTTATGACATCATGATGATGCAGCGATTACCTCATTATTTAACGATTTAAATAAAATGAAAAGATAATGTAAAATATAAGACCTAAACATGTCAAAAACCTATTTCATGAGTATATTTCGAACCCGTATCACCTTATCCTAGAAATAAATCAATGTGGGACTTTTAAAATCTGAAACTAATTTGAAAATAAATTATAATTTTATAACTTTCCAAGAGTGCCCCTCCTCTTCTCTTATAAAAGGCCCCCACCTCTACCACCTTACCCACACCTCTAAAGCCTTTGTCTCAGCCAACCCCTGACCATATCATCTCTCCACATCCCTATAGGCATCCTATAAGCCTTACCATAAGGAGTAAGCTCATCAAGAATCCCTTTTGGTTCAAACCAAAGTGAGTTACCCGATTTTAAGGTAATGTCTTCACTTGTGTTCATTTGTTTTATTTTGCTTCTCCAACCCACTAAACTCTTTTTATTAATTAATTTTGTAAAAACTCCATTATATTAAATATACTAGGATGTTGTTATAAGAATTATTCGAGCTACACTTACACACACCTACATCTAATGGTTAAAGAACATATTATTTCTGTGGATGGTGAATTTATATCTCACGAAACGATGATTGTTCAATATTCTTTTAACACCTTAAAATGGGGCCATTAAGATGTCACTATATTTTAATATGATATATAATATTTTTATGTTTTCCTTAAGATTATGAATTTTTCATTTATGGCATACCATTATGTCATCTAATATGGGTAAACGCAATATCTTCATTTTAGGAAGTGCGGACTACTGCCCCCTCAAAGTGATTTGATTCGTTAATACCCTATGTGGTACATATAAAGGATAGATTTAATGATATAATATATGATTAAATACTGTAATTATAATACTATTATGTATCATTATGTTTTAATTCCATTAAATATGAAATTGAAATGGAAGTAGCTTTCTTGCGTACGTACGGCTTACCGTCTCCATGAACGGTGCATTTCATTTCTTACCTCTAAATGTTATTTAATATTATAAATGCATGTATATAATGGAAATATATGATACATATGATATCTAAATATTCAATATAATTCTGGATATAATTCATATTTTACCCCATGAACAATCTTGTAATTATAAAGAGTTTATTTTTGACTCAAGTAGCAATGATCGACAAAACGACCATTATTAACTTACATAATCACATAGTGTTCATAACATGGTAATAAGTGATATAAAAGGAATAATTAAATTGAAAAAGGTTCTTAAGAAATTATAAATTAACTCATGTTTGTTATTCAGGAGGTTAAAGAACAATCAATTCAAGTCGGACCCGAGGTAAGGGATCCTACCTCTCTCTTTATTTTTAAGTACTCTTTTTATGTAACTTACTTTAATATCCTATTTATTATGTTGTGGGAAGTTATTTTATATTCCTCTTTCTATAAATTTTATGTTAATATGATGAGAGACCCTATTTTATCTCATCAATCCATTTTTGGAGGTTTTATGGGGTGCCGTTAGGCTGCCAAATTTTCATAAGGGGATTTTTATCTCACTTTTTATTCATGTGACATTCATGCTACATTGGCCAATATTTCCTTTTGTGTGGTGTATGTAATGGCCATTATTTAAATATTTGTATAATATACTCTCATTTATGTGTAGTTACATATTCATTGTATGACTCTTCTTTCATGGGGTGTACGTTTCGAAAGGTGCCCAAATCGGTAAGGGAACCTTTCACCCTCCTCTTTTTAAAAGACTTATTTTTGTTATGTATTTTAATTAACATATTTTTATGTTGGGATATGTTCTTATATATCCTTATAGATGTAAATTTTATTTCCATGTGATGAGATACCACTTTCTCTCTCATAAACAAATTTTATGAATTTTAAAGTGACGTCGTTAGGCTGTCGAATTTTACCAAGGGAACTTCTTAACCCAATTTCGATTTCTTTGGGTTCAACATGTAGTTATTGAATATGTCATCCTTTTAATATTTTTGAATGACCTTTGATTTTTTTACTCTTAATATCCACTTATATTGGGTGTATTTATATTTGTAACACATAAAAATGAGATTGATTTATCTTAAATTTAAGGATTCATTCTTTTTAAGGGATTTCATCTCATTTTACATTTCTATTGAGACATCATTGTTGTTATGAACCAATTCACTATTATATAGTGTATATACTGTCCCTTGGAATATTATATCATGAATCCATTTATTCTCATGATTTTATAAAGTTTTGATTAAATTTTATTCCTCAATTATGATATTCAAGTGTCTCTCATTTTTTTAAAACCTCTTTAACTAAAATATCATTTTAAAAGTATTAATGATTTATTCTTATAAATATTTCATATTAATATCCATGTTTTCAAAAATGGTTTTAAGGATTAAATTATATGGATATTAATGGTTTAAAATGTTAAAAACTTCAAAGTTGTATGGGACACTTTGATTCAAAAATCACATTATTAAATGTTTTATATTGTTTCGAAAATGGTTTTTAGAATGGATTAATTATCTTAAAATGTTACACTATTATTGAAATGTGGGAATGTTATATTTCATTTATTCTTATGTTATGTGCTATGATTATGTTATGGTTCATGGGTATTGATTATGAAGATGGGTGGTTCCATGATAAACTAAGGGCGGGTGAGCCCGATATAGCTCTCCAATGCATTGGGTAACGCGAAGGGGTTAAACGTTAAGGTTTCTCCTAAGAGATTTAGGGAATATACTGTGATGGGTATTCCAAACCTAACCAAGAGGGTTACTCCCTACATAAGAATGTTATGAATGCCACAAGTTACCTTTATGTCTTACGATTTCTATGATTTATTCATGATTTTATGAGGTATGTCAAAGTGATTATGTTTTATGAGTAAAGTATGATTTCATACATGGACTAATTTTTTCATTTCGTAATTTTATATCCCTTTCTGAGCTTTTTATGCTCATCCCAAGTTTTTGAAATGTTTTTCACAGGTCAAGGGAATGGTACATGATATGATGATAGTGTTAAAGAAGGGTCAATAAAGAATCCATGTTTTATTTTAAATGTGTTTCCATTGATGGGAAAAATGAATACTATATTTTATGTGACCACATTGTTTAAATGTAGAATTTAATGCAAGATTTATGATATAATTCCCTAAAAATCTAAACATGAAAATATCCTCAATGTGTAATCTTGTAATAACTCTAGATTAAGCAAGTTTTAAGGATGGGGCTTTATAGTTGGTATCAGAGGTCGTTTTAGATAACTTTAGAGGTTAGAGTGTTCTTTTAGCATAAGTGACAAGTTGTGTATGACCACAATGGTTATTATATTGGATAGAGTCATTGTAATTTTTGAAGTATGGAATGAATTTGAGATAACATGGATAAGTATATCTTAGTGTTTATCTTTCTATTTATTACATGATGATTTTGTTGATATACTCACACTGACCTTTTTGGTTTTAGTAAATGGATGGATCTAGTAGGCACCTAAGTGACAATAGGTTTGATGGGAACTATGGTGGTTCTCTGATTAAGAGACTGGATGAAATGGGGGATTCAATGAGAAATCTCATGGTTATTCTAAACCAACTATCAGGAGTCATGATCAACCACTTGAACCCTAGTGAGTTCCCTAATGCCTCTTGTACGAGAGAACAAACATGATGTGCAAGTTCATGTGATAATTATAAAGGTAACCATTATGGTTTATATGATCCTTACTTTTGAGGTAATAATGGGTTACTATATGTTATGATGGAAGATGAAAGTCATGAGGTAAAATTGAGGTTAAAATAAGTTGTGGTTATTTTTGAAGATTTTATCTCCTTAGGGGGGATGTTTTAATAATTATATAGTTTTGGAAAAGGGTCAACACGTAGACTGTGTGACAACCCATCACGTCGGACAAAGCTACGGGATTCGAACTGACAACCAAAGTGCGATTGGTGTTTATCGCCTACCACTGGACTACGTGAAGTCCCTGGTTAGTTTGACAAATTTTCTTTTAGTTAGATGATTTTATGAATTTGGAGTAAGTTTATTTTGGTTTATCTATGGAAATTATTAATCTATCATGGACGATATGTGATTAGGTTAATTACTTTTCAGTATGAGTCTTTAAGATCAATTGCTGTTCTTTGGAGAATAATTTTAATTTGTACCTTGGGAGACAATGTGATTAAATCCTTCAAATATTTGGGTTTTAATATTAGTTGGGTTTACATTGAATAATTTTATTGACAAATTGTTTATCGAATGGTCTTTGTTGAACTTTGGGTTTTTTGGACAAATTTTGGTGATTAGGAGTAGTTCTTCTTTTTGTAAAAAAAATATCCTTTTTGGATATTATATGATATCGTACTAAACTTTTTGGTTTGGTTTTTTTTATTATAGTACTCTTAATGCAAACAATTCTTCTTAAATACTCGTCTTTTGGAGAAAATATGAGTTTGATTAAGGAATCTAGTAAAAGTTGAAAGTCTACGTGACAAGTAATTGTGTTTCAATATGATTTAGTTCAGATAAAAAATAAATTCCATAATTATGTGTAACTTAAAACAAAAATGTTGTTTGTTAACTTTTCCTAATGAGGAATCAAATACCATTTAACCCATCACAAGATTGTGATTTTTTGTGGTTAACTTTCGCCTAGACATGTTTACTATCACTCTCCATTAGAACATGACCCTTTGTTTTTTTCTCCATATCCATATTTTCATACTTAGAATCCTAGTATGGGTTAACTCGGGTGACCTTTGTACTTCTCCCCCATTCTTTTTAAGTGATAGTTTTACTGACTCTTGTTCGGATGTGGGGCTTTCAATGGAGTTTCCAAGCCCAATTTTGAAATTGCGAGGACGCAATTCCCAAATGGGGGGAAGGATGTAACATCCTAGGTAAATAAATAATATTACATTCTAATGTTTATCAATATTTGTGAATAAAATGTTAATACTACTTTAAAGGGAATTCTATGCTCGATGGCGTACCCAATACGAAAAAATGAGTTTCTTTGAAATCTTACGTTGCACACTAATAATATAATAATATTATAATAGTTAACGCCTAGCCATTGTAATGGAGGGAATGAACAGAAATAACTACAAAATGGTTAAATATGTTTGTTAAAAATTATTACATTTATCCAATAAATGTTAGAGGCTTAAAATCCAAATTAATCCAAATTTAAAAATAAATACTCTAATATTTTTAAAAGATTGTTTTACCGCCTTTTGATAGTGAACCATTTTTAAATCTATATTTTGATAATTTTATAAGCTATATTTTCCAAAATAAACTTATTCTTTATGATTGGGACGTTGAAATTTAATTTGGATAAATTTCTGGTATTTTTAGGATAAGGTTCATTTTTTAAAGAATAATGAAAAGTGTTGTATTTTAATTAAAAACCACTTTTTAATATAATATATATATAAAGATAGATTATATTTTTAATTGGTTTTAAATTGAAATAAGAATATATTTTTACCATTTAATCCAATGGTGGTCATTGGAATTAATATCATTTTGAGATTGGACATAAACGAGTGTCAATCTTTTGATAAATATTATTTCTTAAAAACATGTTATTTGTTCTGACAAACAGAATTAATTATTAAATTAAATATTCTAACATATATGTTTTGATTTTTTTAAAATAGACATCATTTTTGAATTCGGAATATCAAATATACTTACGGTGAAGTTTTGGTATTTTTCCAAAAACATCAATTTTTGATGAATAGTGAAACCACTAAGTGGTACTTAAAAAACTGATTTTTCATTTAAATGAAATTTTACCACCTCTATGTTTTAAATTTCAAAAATCTGACATACATGATTTTCATTAGGAAGTAAAATTTGGTTCAATGGGATTAAAATAATTTTTTGGTGAATCGTAACTTTTAAGTTTTTAATAGCGATTAGAGGTAATTAGTGTAGTTTTAGGTAAAAATAATGTTTTAATAACATGAAATGACCTTGAAACATGTCCTAGCCTTATTGGATGTGTCATGGCCGACCAAGAAAACCTATGGGTAGATTTTTGGGACCCCATGGAGCCACTGAGGTAAGATAATGACATTAATGACTTTTTTTAAAGTAAAATTAAAAATAACACAAACATGTATTGTTTTACTAAAACAATTTTTACATGGGGTTATACAAGTCGGATTTTTTAATATAAATAGTCATCAGAAGGATAAAAAGATTTCCTACATAATATTTTTTTTATAATTTTTAGACATTAAATAAATTAAATTATTTAAGCCATCATGATGATGCAGCGATTACCTCTTTATTTAACGATTTAAATAAAATGAAAAGATAATGTAAAATATAAAATCTATACATGTCAAAAACTTATTGTATGAGTATATTTCGAACCCGTATCACCTTATCCTAAAAATACATCAATGTGGGACCTTTAAAATCCGAAACTCATTTGAAAAAAATGTAACATTTTATAACATTCCAAGAGTGCCCCTCCTCTTCTCTTATAAAAGGCCCCCACCTCTACCACCTTACACACACCTCTAAAGCCTTTGGTTCGGCCAAACCCTATCCATATAATCTCTCCACATCCCTCTAAGAATCATAAAGGCCTCACCATAGGCAGGAAGTTCTTCAAGAAACCCTTTTGGTTCAAACCAAATGGAGTTACCCAATTTTAAGGTAATGTCTTCACTTGTGTTATTTTGTTTTATTTTGCTTCTCCAACCCTAAAATATTTTTATTCATTTCTTCTGTAACAACTCCAGTATCTTCAATATACTAGGAATTTTTTATAAGAAATATTCTAACTATACTTACACACACCTACATATAATGGTTAAAGAACATACTGTTTCTGTGGATGGTGAATTTCTACCTCACGAAACGATGATTGTTCAATATTCTTTTAACACCTTCAAAGGAGGTCATTAATATGTAAAGATATTTATATATTATATATAATATGTTTATGTTTTCCTTAAGCTTCTTTATTTTTCATTTATGGAATATCTTTATGGCTTCCATTATGGGTAAACGCGATATCTTCATTTTAGGAACTACAGACTACCGCCCCCTCAAAGTGATTTGATTCGTTAATACCATATGTGGTATGTATAAAAGATAGATTTAATGATATTATATATTATAACATACTGTAATTATAATACTATTATGTATCATTAATTTTTTAATTACATATAATATGAAATAGAAATGGAAGTAGCATTCATGCGTACGTACGGCTTACCGTCTCCATGAACGGTGCATTTCATTTCATACCTCTAAATGTTATGTAATATTATAAATTCATGTACATAATGGATATATATGATATATATGATATATAAATAATTAATATAATTCTGGATATAATAGATATTTTACCCCATGAACAAACTTGTAATTATAAAGAGTTTATTTTTGACTCAAGTAGCAATGATCGACAAAATGACCATTATTAACTTAAATAATTACATAGTGTTCATAACATAATAATAAGTGATATAAAAGGAATAATGAACTTGAAAAAAGTTCTTATGAAATTAGAAATTAACTCAAGTTTATTATTCAGGAGGTTAAAGAACAATCTAGTCAAGTCGTACCCAAGATAAGGGATCCTACCTCTCTCTTTATTTTTAAGTACTCTTTTTATGTAACTTACTTTAAGATCCTCTTTATTATGCTGGGGGAAGTTATTTTATATTACTCTTTCTGTAAATTTTAAGTTAATATGATTAGAGACCATATTTTATCTCATCAATCCATTTTTGGATGTTTTATGGGGCGCCGTTAGGGTGGCGAATTTTCATAAGGATATTTTTATCTCACTTTTTATTCCTATGAGATTCATGCTACATTGGCCACTATTTACTTTTGTGTGGTGCATGTAATGCCCATTATTTTACTATTTTTATAATATACTCTCATTTATGGGTAGTTACATCTTCATTGTATGACCCTTCTTTCATGGGGTGTACGTTTCGAAAGTTGCCCAAATCGGTAAGGGAACCTTTCACCCTCCTCTTTTTAAAAGACATCTTTTGTTATGTCTTTTCATTTACATATTCTTATGTTGTGATATGTTACTATATATCCTTATAGATGTAAATTTTATTTCCAAGTGATGAGATACCATTTTCTCTCTCATAAACTAATTTTATGATTTTTAAAGTGACATCATTAGGCTGTCGAATTTTACCAAGGGAACTTCTTAACCCAATTTAGATTTCATTAGGTTCAACATGTACTTATTTAATATGTCATCCTTTGAATACCTGTGAATGACCTTTGATTGTTTTACGCTTAATATTAACTTATATTGGGTGTATTTATATTTTTCACACATAATTATGAGATTGATTTATCTTTAATATAAGGATACATTCTTTATAAGGGATTTCATCTTATTTTACATTTCTATTGAGACTTCATTGTTGTTATGCGTCAATTCACTATTATATGGTGTATATACTATCCCTTGGAATATTATATCATGAATACATTTGTTCTCATGATATTATAATGTTTTGATTAAATGTTATTCCTGAATTATGATATTCATGTGTCTCTCATTTTGATAAAAACCCTTTAACTAAAATATTGTTTTAAAAGTTTTAATGATTTATTATTATAAATATTTCTCATTAATATCATTTTTTTCAAAATTGTTTTAAGGATTTATTTATATGGATATTAATGGATTAAAATGTTAAAAACTTCAAAGTGGTATGGGACACTTTGATTCAAAAATCACATTATTAAATGTTTTATATGGTTATGAAAATGGTTTTTAGAATGGATTCATTATCTTAAATTGTTATATTGTTATTACAATGTGGGAATGTTATATTTCATTTATGCTTACTTTATGTGCTATGATTATGTTATGGTTATTGGGAATTCTTTATGAATACGGGTGGTTCCATGATAAACTAAGGGCGGGTGAGCCCGATATATCTCTCCAATGCATTGGGTAATGAGAAGGGGTTAAACCTTAAGGTTTCTCTGAACAGATTTAGGGAATATACTGTGATGGGTATTTCAAACATAACCAAGAGGGTTACTCCCTACATAATAATGTTATGAATGCCTCATGTTACCTTTATGTATTATGATTTATATGATTTATTCATGATTTGATGAGGTATGTTAAAGTGATTATGTTTTATCAGTAAAGTATGATTTCATACATGGACTAATGTTTTCATTTCATACTTTTATATCCATTGCTGAGCTTTTTATGCTCATCCCAAGTTTTTGAAATGTTTTTCATAGGTCAAGGGAATGGTACATGATATGATGATAGTGTCAAGGAAGTGTCAAGAAAGAATCCATGTTTTATTTTAAATATGCTTCTGTTAGTGGGAAAAATGAATATTATATTTTATGTAACCACTTTGTTTAAATGTGGAATGTAATGCATGTTTTATGATCTAATTCTCTAAAACTCTAAACCTGAAAAGATCTTCAATGTTTAATCTGGTAATAACTTAAGATTAAGTATGGTTTAAGGCTGGGGACTTATATTCATGATTAAAAAATAATGTTTTTAAGGAAATATCGAATTTATTTCAATCTTTGATGAAAAAATCACATTCCTCCATGTCAATGTTTTATAAAAATATTTGAATGAAATATTAACTATTATCTATTGACACATTAAATATATTTGTATCCATATTTTATATTTTATAAAAAACATAAATTAATTCTTATTATTGTTTTTTGAATGATTTATTATTAATATTTTACAAAATATGTGAAAGGGATCTTTATTTTAACATCTATGAAATGAACAGAGTTTTTTCCAACATGATAAATAAATTCTTTTAATATTCTTTAATATATTTTATTTTTTTTAAATAAAATGGTTTCCTAAACATTTGGTAAATTTTTAGATTTTAAATATGTTATTTAAACTAAAAATGATATTATTCATAGAGATTTTTTTATAATATATTCTGGAATTTATATCCACAAATGACAACGAATTTAAGTGATGATTTTATATTACTATGTATATGAAATATTAGTAACAAGTGAAATATTTATTTGTATGTTTTATGATAGAAATTTTGATAAAAATATTTTTATGAAGTCTAACAATTTTTTAGAGGTAATGATACGATGAATCGATGAAATGTTTGTAAAAACTCTTTCGTTTCAATGAGTTATTCGATGATGAAGTGTTCATGAAACCAATTATCAATTTTATGTAATATGATGAAAATAAAATTTTATGATCTTGTGGAAAAAATATTAATTTATTATGTTATTGGTGGGATATATATCCCCCAATTCATTTATAATGTTTTATATCTCATGCGACTACAATGGGAAACTAGAAAATATTCTTGATTTTCTATTAGAAAAAAGGTAATGTGCTTGATCCACTTTGGAAAACAAGTAATGCTACTAGATAAGTTATTAAAGGGGAAGAATGTGAAATTTTTTGATCAGTAATGAAGTGGTAAAAAGGACATGATGTGTGATTTAATTTTATTTCATGATCAAAATTTTTTACACTGGTATAAGTAAAATATTTTATACTTATGACGGTGATAAACATAAATGATGTTAATTTATGTTTCATGATTAATTTATGATGATTTATAACATTTATAGTTCATTTATTTTGAAATGTAAATATTATTTTACAATGTAGCATGATTATTTTCCATGATATATTAAGTATGAACATTATATGTTGAATTTATAATCACATACATTTATTATTATATTTTTTTCATATGATCGTTGATTAATACCATCTATATTTAACCTTACTAAGAAATTGAGCTCACTATTTATTATGTTTCCATTCCCCGCGTAATGAAGAATGTATTCTATATGGTATTTAAATAATGCGTAATAAATAGGATGTATGTTATGGGGGGTTCGTATGTTCATTCATTTAATAATAAGATTGTGTATCTTTCTCCATAGATACTAAGTGTTTATAGTCCTCAAGTTTGTATTTATGGAATAATTTTGTTATTAATTTACATTGAAGTAATATTTAAAAATAAAATTCCTCAATAACAATAAAATCATCACAAATAAATATTTTTTAAAAATATGAGAAAATTTAGTAACAAGTGATTTCATAAGTGGATTAGTGAATTCTATATTGGATAATATAAGATGATTATTGTTATGTTCATCTAGTTTACATGAGCCATTGTAGTAGACTATAAATATTTTTTAATCAACATCTATGTGTTTTTATAGGATAAATTATGATTCTATATGTTTTTATAGTGTTCATCTGGAATATGGTAAATCTCTCAAAATTATAGTAAAGGGTGAAATTTTTTTCTAAATAATGAACTAAAGTGTTCTTTAGTTTCATGTTGTTGGAGATGTACCTTGGTTACTGAAGGAATAAATTTCAATTTTATTGGAAAATGATTAAAGTTTCAATAAAAAATTTATAGACAAATCATGGATATTTAAAAAAATTTCCATGGTTGTGTATAAGGGATTGTAGCATAAAACATATTACTTTAAATGAGTATTGAATGATTTAATTCATGTCGAATATATTACATCCAAAATGTTTTGGGATGATTATTTGACACACTTGAGTGATAATTGGATGAAAATAATTATTTTTAAGTGAGTAATAATGATGAAAAACATGAAGGATGGAACATGTGAAGATTATATACTTAGGAATAAATGGATGATGTCCTCCCAAATGGAACGTAATAAACCAAAGAACTAGATGTTAGAGTGGGTTCATTTGATGGTATGGGGCCATATTATATTCGTTCTCTTGTACTGTTGTTTCCTTCTGTTTCCTTTTTTCAAATATGTGACATGGAATGTGGGGGTGTGCCTTCTGGTGAAAACTTATTTGGTAATAAGAATCTTCATTCGATGGAGGGTGATTATGGAAACTCATACCATTTGTAAACTACTATTATTGAGGTCTAAAAATTATAAGGAGCACAGAATTAGAGAGTTCATGATACTATTCTAAGAGACATGAATATGATTCGATAAGACCATACGATGATCTCTGAAACATTACAAATGTTTACAGATGATTAATGAAACATTGGTTAAAAAGGTGAGGAGGATTAGAATTTACATGTGTTTTCCAATGGAGTTGTTGGTGGATGTAGTGAATTGTGAGACATAATTGATAAATAATATTCCATCTTCTCCATTGGTGGATTAACATCTAGATATTTATTAGTTCATATGAAATATCAAAATCCCCCATCTCAAATTAAGTTGTTTTCTCCCCAATATTCATGATTATTTAAAAAAGGGAAAATATAGACAATATTTCTTGAGAAAACTAATTTATGGGATATGGTGATTAGGAGTTTGGTTTCCAACATTGTGTTATTAAATAATTAAATGATATTAAAAGTAAAATTTTTATCTTAAATGAAAAGATATTATAGTGCTATTAAAAAAACATATATATTTATGATGAGATTAAACTAGAATTTTAATATGAAGTTTTACTAATTATTAAAAAAATTAAATAATTTCTAATGAATTTAGGTAGTGTGATAATGATAGAATCATAAAATAGTATAGGGTATTTCTTAGAGTAAGTTCAATATACAATAGTATTTTAATGGAAAATATTAGAGAGATCAATAACTATAAATTCAATGTGATGATATATAGATGGAGATTCTATGAAAGTTGTTTTTCATAATTGTGAATATCTATAGGGTCAACTATAATGAACTACTAGTTTAAGGATCCAAGAGAATATTTATGGAAGTGATCTTTATTACTTTCAACCCGTTGGTGATTGATAGACTGAGAGGGTTGAAGAATATGGAAATAACAAAGACTATAATCATTGGGGGATACCTATAAGGGATGATATTGATTACATAAAAGTGACTTGATCATGGGAGATAATGGAATGGACCACTAGGAATAATGTTCATATAAATAAATGGGTTTATCGACAGAATGATAATGTAGAATATAGATTTATGTATATAGTGAGGATTATTCAAAGGGGGTTTTATTGACTATAATGAGTATTTTATTTTTATATAATTTCTATTATATATAAAAACATGAATACTTTTATAGTGTTATTTATGTTTATAATAGAATGACTAAATGAAGATAAATTGGATCTGAAGACTAGTTTTGTTCTGGGATACATAGATGAAGAATCATACAGTGATAAACAAGTAGGATTCATAATGGAAGAGAAATTAAATATATTTTTCTTTTTAAATAGGGTCTCATATTTGTTAACCAAAAAAACTAGTATTGTGGAACCTTCATTTCAATACATTTTTTTGGATGAGTGGATGTTTATCCAAATTAATGAGGATTTTTTTTGTTAAAAATGGTTGTACAATTATGGGTGATTACTCATTCATATTATATATATTTATAGTATGCTTATTACCTATCCATTGGAGGAAATGATTTAAGTGATAAATATTATTTTTCTAGAATATTCAAGAAAATTGATCTTTATCTAACTAAATAGATGTTATGGATACAAATTTTAGTGGAATTAACTTCTAAAACATTGTTCAACATTTTATTAGGTTACATCCATAATATGGTGGAATACTTCAATTTATGAGAGTTAATGCTGTTTACCTCACCCCTGTAAATACATTTCATGTTGATAAATCTAAATTCATCACAAATAAAATTTAAGAAATATTATATGGAAAATTATCGTTATGCCTTAGAAGTCAAATTTTTTATTTTTTAATGGATGTTACTCAAAATAACTTTTTGATGAAGTTCTAGTAGTTAGTTGGTTCATATAAAATATTATAAGATAGAACAATGAAATTTTAATGTATAAACTTATATATTTTAAGATATATAGAAGGTTTTCAAATCTCTTCATAAATGATTAATAACGGAATGGTTTAAAAAAAACTTTTAATGAAATTATGACACAAAGAAGAGAATCATAAGCCTTGTTTTCCCTATCAGATCAATGTTTTTGAGTTTTATATCATTTATTTAACTACTTGTTGTAATTTTTATAGTGGATGTGGAGTAAATTTCATTAAAAACAATTAGGATGGAGTTGAACTACATAAATGGGTTATTGGAGGATCATATAATATTTCTGAAATTTGGTCTATTATTTTTTGATTCACAAAGTGAAATCCATATGACTGAATATTTAATGTTTTATTTATTTAAAATTATAATTAAAATGATGAATCACTTAATCTGTATATTGTTGTTGGAAAATGTTCCATAACTATCAAGGATATATTTATTAGTAAATCTAATGTAAATTCTACAAAAGGTTGTTGTCCAAGATGTGTTTAGTTGATGCTACAACATAATCTGGGTGGGATGACTATAGTTATGGTTGGAATGAAACTTGGATATAATGGATGATTGGGAAAATAAGGAGGTATGCTGATTCTGATAGAAGAAAGGATTGTGAATACCATAAAATGAATCTTGGATGGGTTATGTTTATGATCGACATTGAAATAAATTTGTATCAATAGAATTCTTATTGTCTGGAAGGGAATATTTTTTTAGTCTAACATATTATCATTGATCTTAATGTAAGACCAGAGTGACTGATTGTTAAGTGTCCATATATTGGGAAATAAAGAGACAGTAAACCCGAAGTTGTTAGTCAGATATATAAAATTAGATTTTTTTCCTTCAACATCATCTGATGGGGTTCAGTGAATAGGAATATTATAATTTAATAAATGAAACTTAGTTATATTTACCAGTAAACTTGTGAGTTCCATAGAACTTAGACCTGTATAAAAGATGATAGTGGGAAGGACGTGGAATTTTTTCACCAAAATGGATGAATGGATATATCAGAGGAATATGGATATTCTAAAATGATGATAATAATGGTTATCACTGCTGATTAAAATGTACTATATTAGTAGGATGTAACAATTTTTTATTCAAAGACTAACCGATGAATTGTAATTATGTTTTTATTATTTAATAAATAATATCACAATACCCCCTAATGAACTATAGATCATGTTTGAACAATTAAAAATATTATTTTTATTTTTTTCCTTTATATATTTTAATCATTTTCTTTTAATATATTTTTTTATTTTTTTAGATGTTAGTTATTCAGTGTGGTTACTTCGGTGTAATAAACATCTGTGTCATGGTGTATTGAGTTCATAGGTTTATTATAGTATATTATTACAAATTTTATGTACTAGATGACTATTAATTATGGGTTTATTAAATGTTTAATTGGTCTTAACAATATAGAATCCAATATCATAAGAAAATATAGGGAGAGACTCTAATGATCGTATGGGGTTACCTGTCTCCCGTCAATCGACTGAGTGAAATTGATCAAGTGGATATCTCATCGTGTCTATGGAATGATCACACCTAAAATGAGTGAAATCAAACCTGATCGGACCAATAAACCATGAATGTCCAGAAAAAATTCATAAAAACATGTCAACATCTCCAATAGAATCATACACCCTGATGACTCGACTAACACTACCCTATAGTTAAAAAATCCCACCTATCTATGATTGAAGATATATACACCCTCATATCCCAATGAGGTATACCTATACACTATCATATCATTAAACGTAATCCAAAAGCCGTAACTGTAAATACATACTCATTAGAGTCCTACCTGAATAATAAAGTATCTTACATCCCATCCATAATAAAATATCTGAGATATAAAGGAAAATAATGAACAGATCAATAAATACATCAATGGGAAATGGAAGGGATCCCAACCATCAACACCAATAATGAAATTATAAAAAAATACGTAAGTCCACTTAAAGAGGGCCTAAATCATCATATAAACTATTAACTACAATACCATGGTAAATTAAATAAACAAATAATGAATGGGGACATTGAAATAAATAACAAACCCATATCTCACATAATACCCCATCTCATCTCATAATTCCTCATTGGATCTATCCACCATAATAAACATTGATTACCTATAGATTTATCGCATAAATTTATAGTCAACACAAGTGTTGGAACCAAATACAATATAATATAAACCAATTGTTTAATGTTAATCCCCTATATCATATATCAATATCATCCCACAAATCTCTCATATTAAATATCAATATAAACACCAACATGTTTGTGACATGATTATGGTATTACTATTGGTGGATCTTTATAGGATATGCGTCCACCATATCATATGTAGCTAGAAAATCATTGTAAAATCCCTCTACCATCTCTCTCATATCCCTTTTTGACTACCACATTGTGGCTAAACAATCAATAGAGTTTGATAGAACCACTAGAGTAAGCATAACTCCTGATTGGGATATAATCTATCCATGTTACCTCACCTGAAATTGTTTCTATGTTCCTTCTGAAAAATATAAATCCAAAAAGTCATCCTAGGAATAAAAACACCTAGGTTCATACCCCAATCTGGAAGAAAATCATGCTACTCTAACTGCCTCATATTAAAAATACATATTTTATCATTCTTACACTAGCATATGCTAGCATCACCTAATAGGAAACCATACTACCCTCTTCTTACAACACTAAGGATAAAACCTAAAATCCTCTCAATCCTATTTCACAATCCAAATAGAGAATAATAAAAACATTTAACCACTTCCTATGAATCCTAACCCAGTCATAAATCTAAATATCATTGAAACAATCTCTCACCTCAGCCTCAGAGGTCAATCTGGTAGGAAATTATTTTTTATCCCAATGTATTGGAATGTGATATCCTCAATAACACCTATAACATGAAAATTTCTATTATCAAACCCCGATGTATCAACTAAAATATTGAGTAACATTTCTTATAACACAACCTATCACCTTCTATCATAAAAAATCATCCAAAAATTCCTAAATGAATCAACAAAAAATCAATATAACTCAAGAATATGTTTAAAAATAAAACCAATATTACAATTAATATTATTATAATGAATGAGTCGATAAAAATAGTGCATCCTGAATAAATTTAATCATGAATATAGAGTACTCAAATGTGATTTTCCTAATTAAATATCCATGAAATCTTCAATATCAACCACCCATATATATAATCTGAAATCACCCTCTATCTACATATGTTTTCATGAAGGAAAAAACTAATCAAAATCCATACACAAATAAAAGGTCTAGAAATAATTCTCACAATAGTATTCCCAATATTTGTTTTGACCCCATAGACATCTAGTTCCTCTGTGAATTAATAATAAATATGTTTATAAAAAACACGACCACATCCTATCATCTTTCATGATGATATTTCTGATCAATCCATTTAAAGTAGCCCATATCTCACTTTTATCACACCCACTAAGTTAAAGAAATCCATAAATAACAAATCCGTACTAATATAAAAAATGACATAATGGTCTCTTGATGACTATATGAAATTATATCATCAGCACAATTTCACAGTATAATATCATATTTATCTAATATTTGTGGCAATCATACATAAAACAAAAAACATATATTCAATCTATACCATGGATGTTTTAATTCAGTTGCCCCACAGGTGGATTGCATTTTGAAATGAAAATAACATTGTATAATTTTAATTTTCTCTCCAATTAAATCACTATTTTACCCTAAAAAATATTCATAGAAGAACAATGTCACGACCCCCTCCCACAATGTGTACCCCTTCTGGGACGGAAATGTCAGAAGGGAGATAATGACCCCCTGAGTCCCACCTCCAGTAGGCCCCGGGTTGGCGACTAGCACTAATGGTATTTTAAACACACAGATGAAAGGCATTACTATCTAAGAGAACACATGCAGAATATATAAATAAGATAGACAACAAACAACTCCAATATAGACTAAAATATAAATGAAAACCCAATTTCACATATGTAATGTCATGAAAAATTGCTACAACCGGAAGGGGAAAACTGCAAGTACCCAAAAGAATGTAAAAAACAACGACAACCACAAGCCTGAACCACTCCTGTAACCCCTAGATTGTAGAAACCAGCATGATCTTCATCATGATCCAAGTGACCTAAAAACAATGTATATATACATAGGTTGAGAATAATAGTATACTCAGTAGGATCCTCTGAAAATCCTCTCGTGAAAAAGTAAAGAAAGCAGGCTAAAGCACAATGAACAATGAGTGAAACTTACATGTTACTTTATTATGAATACTATATTCCCAAACTCACCAAGGCTACTCTCACCATGTAACACATACAGGAGTATATAATATAATAATTAATATCAAGGGTACCCCGCTACTACTTCCCAACTAGTTTTCCACTTTTCACAAATGTTGCACGTCCTAATCATCTCTCTCTAAAAAGTCTTCCACATAGACACCTGGGTGAAGCACCACAACATGCCCCTCATGCAACCAAACCACCATGTACACACAAGAGTGTAACAAGGATGTTTCTGGGAGCCACAACTTCTAGATTAATGTGTATCACACATCAAGAATTATTCTTCAAGTCATTACATCCAATACTCCAAGTAAGGATCCTCATGCCATCACATCCAATACATGTTACACCTATAGTAGTTTATAGGATTCTATATCCATAATATATATTTGTGTGAATAACCACAAGCTATTACATCCCTCTACACACATATATGGGGAAATCTAACCACTTTTCATACAGGCACATGTAACTACCAAGAGAAGAGAGTGGGGCCAAAGGGGGTAGTCAGCCATCCATCCTCCCACCAGAATGTTTTGGAAAACAACCCACAGGGCTCAGAATCCCTAGGGTGTCAGTTTCCCTAACTGACAGGGTGGAGTAGCATATATAACCACAAAAAGTACAGAATATTCTATATCCCACAACCACACTATGTGCATAACCTAGTCTTAGACTCAACTGCAGCTAATGAATATCAGACTCCCAGTTGCCACTTCTATGGCTAGGTATCTTGTAAGCACACAACCATTGAAAGATCTTAATTGCATTACTTCATTCCCTTTTTGTTAGTTCCACTTTATGTTAATTAATACATTAAACATTAATTAAACATTAACAATTTCGCATTATATTTCATTAGTATAACACCCAAAGTCCATACTCCTTTTAAAATTGTAACCTCGACATTTCTTTCCAGCAATCTCTAACCCCATAGGTTAACATCTTTTATTAAATTATTTATTTACATCATTACTTTCCCATATTCACAGGCATTCTAGAAAACATTCTATGCTTCTTAACACAAGGGGGCTCAAGACGATGAGTAAATGAACTACCCATTGAGTCTTCTCCACCTATAACAGGAGTGTAGAACCATCATCCCTTAAGAATCTAGGCACAAAAGGCATGTGGAATACCCCATGTGACTTTTCCCATTTCGAAAAAAGGATAAGAAAGACCAGCTGCCATGAGCAGTGGATAAATTGAAAAAGGTAACCAATCAAAGAAAAATAAAGCATCCAGAAATTCATATCAAACTTGTTCTACCATCCCTAGTGTCCTCTCTAACACCCACATTCATAAATTGATGCATCTCACCATTAGGTTGTTTTAGAGGGTATGGAATTTTCCATCAGATCGGGCATGTGCTTTGACACATGACACTTGCTTGCCAAAATGTCTTGCAATGGTGAAGAGATTCATCATGTATATATGATAGGGAGGGGAAACTCTATGTTTTCAGTCTGGATTTACTTTTTTGTCTTATGGTTGTGAGTTGTCTTAAGTCATGATTTCTCTGGGGGTTTCCTCCTTCTTCCCTTGAAAGGGGGTTTTATCAAAATAATAAAAATTACACGCCTTCGGGATGTTGGATGGATGGATGCATCTCACCAGTGTAGGCATCATCTGCTTCCAAAACCAACCAACCTCCATTCCACCGTGTAGGCATCATCTGCTTCCAAAACCAATCATCCCCCATTCCACCACATATCACAATATCCTTCCAGGTTAACATCACAACAGAAGCAGTAAGAAAACAATAATCATATCAATTGGATTCTTGGCCCTTAAACAAGAAAGATGGTAACTCAGAACCCTACAATGAATTATCTTTTATCAAACAACCAGATCTTTAATCCATCTTGGATTAACTAATATATTTTTTTTGTAAATTCCAAATTCGGGAAACCTAATCAGTAGAGATCAAAAATAATTAAACATGCTTACTGCAACAATTTGATTAACATCAAATTACAACAAGAGGAACCAGATTCATTCACATGCCTCATTATCTTGATCCAAATAATTATCAATTAATTATATCTTAACATTCTTTACCAATGTCCATTGAGAAAGAAAATTCTATGCAAGAAAGAATATATATCACACAATATAGAAAAACAAGAAGCAATGACATATGATCGATCTCAATTTATTTATCTGGTTCAAATATTAATTATGCCAATTTCATTGTTCTCCCATGGGATGAAACATTCTAACTCTAAAATTTCACGAAACATAAAAGATACACAATGAATCCCCTACCTCATACAGTTCTTGACGTTATTTATACGAGAAAGAGCCACACAAAGGTTTAAAATCTCACCCCTCCCCCCCCCCCCCCCCCGTGACAACTATATCCACCTAAGGATGTAGAGACACCACCACACTGGTCAACACCGAAGAAAAGTTCGATAGGAATAAGGAGATAACATTAAATAAAAGGGATATGGGAAACAAGATGAGATGAACACAAAAGAATGACAATAGAACATACCGAATATTGATTACTAATCGATATTGCTTCCTTGCATCAAAATAGAGCGGAAAAAATCCTAGGAGAAAAGATTCATTACACAAATTTTACAAAATGGAATGAGATGTTCGATCATATCACACCCGAGAACAAGGAGGAATAACTAAGGAGGAAAATATATCATTCTATTAAAATATTTAATAGAGCAGTGGTTTATTATATGATGGATTTTCTATTAAAATCAGATCACATTAAACCGCACTATTTGACCATGTAGAAAAAAACATCCTGAGCATTTGGAAAAATTAATATAGGAGTTATGAGCATTGAATCTGTCTTAGAGTAATTAAAAAGAGGCTTTAAATGCATTTTTCGTAAAAGGAAATGTCAATGGTGTGAAAATTTAGGAAGCTAGAAATGATGTTCCTGAACTCGAAATTTGGAAAACGAAATAGAGGTTACTGATGGACCTCACCCTTCTGGAAACACTGTTCACAAACTCAAAATTTGGAAAAGAAAATAGAGGTTACCGATGACACTGTTCACATAATGTCACTGATGTCACTATTCATATAAGGTCACCGTTGCACAGTTTACATAAGGTTACTGATGACACTGTTCACAAGAAGTTCACCGATGACAATGTTCACATAAGGTCCCTAATGTCACTGTTCACATAAGGTCAATGTTCGAGTGTTCACATAAGGTTACTGATGACACCGTTCATCGATAGAATTGTTCATAGAAATGGAAATTTGGAAAAGTGTTGGGGATATGTCACCTTGACCTCCCAAAACTCCTCATACACTTGATTTTTGGAAAGGAAGTGACCAGAGAGGTCAGGGCCATTACATCAGATACCTCTCAAAACATTCTCATCCTCGATAATTCAAAACCCACCTAAATGGAAAATGAAATGGGGTCCAAACAACCACCCATAGATATACCTCTCAAAATAGAGATATCTAAAAGAATCCACAAAATAAATCAATAATATAAACATTAAAGGTCGAAAACAACAATTTATACATCGATACATGAAAAGAGTTAAACATAAAACTACTCTGGGTATTGAGAAAGTCTCTGTGACTCAGATTCCAAGTTACTCTCCTTTATGCCACAGTGTTTCCACAAGACACGAACCAAGGAGATAGAATGCACATGTAATACCTTCTATTTGTTGTATTGTATCTCCACAGGTCACTCCTCAAAGGTCTCATAATCATCAACATCGATCTCTCCCTAATTGATGATGTGAGATTCATCATGAAGATAATGAAAAAAATGTGATACATGGAAAACTTCATGTATCCAACTCATCTGCGGGGGAAGTGATAATCAATACACCACAGATCTGACATGAGAAAACACCTTGAAAGGACCAAAAAATCCGGGATAAATCTTACTCCCATGACCAAACCATCACTGTCCACAACAGAGAGTCACCTTTAGAAACATGTGATCCCAAAAATCAAAATATAAGGGTATCCTCCTTTGACCAGCATATGATTTATAACGATTTGTGCTATCTTCATCCTCTCATGAATCACCTGGAAAATATCTGTTTTATTCTAAACTAGTTCTGGTCCGAGAATTGTTGCCTCTCCAACCCCAGTCCAGCACAATGTAGAATGACAAGGTCAACCATACAAGGCATTAAATGATGCCATACCGATAGTGGAGTGAAAACTATTTTTTTAAGCAAAATCCACCAAGGGTATGTGCCTTGTCCACGAAAATCCTAAATCCATCACACAAGAGCATAACATGACTTCAAGAGTCTAGATGGTTTGCTCTGTATGATCATTCGTTTGAGGATAATAAAGAAATTATAAGGCATAATTGATAACTAAAAGCATGTTGGAGACCTCTCCACAACCTAGAGGTAAAATGAGTATCATGATTAGAAATGATCATTCATGGGACTCTATGAAGTCTCACCACCTCCTCTAGATACTGCCTTGACAAAAAATCAACTGATCTTCACTACTTGATTTAAATGAAGTGGTCTAATTTTGTTAAACAATCCACTACCACCAAAATAGCTTTATTTCCTCCATGATATCGAGGTAAAATAGTGAAAAATTCCATTTAAATGTACTCCCACTTCCATTGACGAACATCTAATGGATCAAGCAGACAACCAAGAACACGGTGTTCAGCCTTCAACTTCTGGAAGACCAAACATTGAGACACAAACTCCACAAATGCATGCGTCAACCCCACCCACCAAAACTAGCTCCTCAAGGATTGGAAAATCTTTTTCATTCTTGGATGCACTGCTAAAGGAGAACTATGGAACTCCTTGATAAATATCTCATGCATTTTCAAATGAACAAATATCCTTCCAGGATACAAAACTTGGTATTTTTCATCACCATACCAACCATCAAGGGCCTCGCCACAAAAAAATTGGTCTCTCTAGACCTCCACCTCTAGATCACCCAACTGGGACTCTTCCACCTTCTGAAACAGATTTTACTATACCGTTATCTATAAAAGACAATATCTACCCCCAAATTCTCCCATATCAATATGTAATGTTGAATGTTCTTCCATTACTCTCCAGGAGTCACCAAATTCACACATTGCATCACTACGTGACTTACGACTCTGCACATCTAGTACAACATTCCCATATCTAGTTGTATACGATATTTCAAAATCGTATTCCTATAAGAACTCCATCCACCAAAGCTGTCGTAAATTCAAGTCACACTGGGATAAAACATACCTCATGCTCTTATGATCGGTGAAAACCACAAAGGGATCTCCAATGAGGTAATGTCTCCCAAACATCAGGGAAAACACTAGGGCTACCAACTCAAGATCGTGGGTGACATAGTTACACTCATGGGGACGTAACTGACAAGACCATTAAGAAACAACTGATCTCTTCTGCATCATAACACAAACTAACCACAGATGCAAAGCATTGTAGAAAAAAACAAACTGAACTCCCTCTACTAGAAGACAAAGAACTAAAGAACTTACTAAATTCTCTTTTAGATACTCAAAATCTACCTGAAACTGATTAGTCCTTATGAATGCCTGATCCTTCCTAGTCAAATTTGTTAGAGGATTCACAACTTGAGAGAATTTATCTACGAACTTTATGTAGTAGCCCGTGAGACCATGGAATCTTCGCACCTCTGACATAGTCTCGAGGGCTTCTCAAGACACAATTTCTTCTATTCTCGATGGATCAACATCTACTCTTTTTTGGGAGACCACATGACCCAAGAAACAGACTTCTAGAGCCAAAAAATCACACTTCTATAACTTCCCAATCAACTGATGTTGATGAAGAACTCCTAAAATGGCATGTAGATTCCATACATGATCTTATTCAGATGTGGAGTACACAATGATGTTGTTGATGAAAACCACAAAAAAAATTCTAGGAACTCACAGAACACATTTTTCATCAATCCGATGAACATAGAAGGAGCATTTTTCACACCGTAAGACATTACAATAAACTAATAATTCCCATGATGACATTGCAAAGCAGTCTTTCCAATATCCTCATCCTTCACACGCATCTAATGATATACTGAATCCAATTCCATCTTTGAGAAAAAAATTTCACCCTTCAGTTGGTCAAATAAATCATCAATTTGTGGAATATGATAGAGATTCATTATTGTAGCTTTGTTCAAGAAACGATAATCGACACACAACCGCAAAATACCATTTTCCTTCTTCACAAACAAAACTGGTGCACCCCACGGTGACACACTCAGCATAACAAAACCGCACTGTAATAGACCATCAATCTGTATGCATTGCTCTCGTAACTCAAAAGGGGAAATCCTATATGGAGACATAGAGATACGAGACACTCTTATTTGTATCTCAATCCCAAACTTGATCTCTCATCGAGGTGGGTAATACTTGAACCTCTTCTAGAAAGACATCACGGTATTCTTCTATAACCCAAAAAAATTCCCGATGATGAACCTTTGAAGAACTCAACATTATCTTATCCATCATGGATGATAATGATGGAACACACCTATGACCCCTCCGAGAATCTCAATCTCCAACAAACACCACCGTCCCTTCATCCGCATTGAATAAAAAAACCTTCTTCCAAAAGCAATCCATGATAGCATATACTGAATACAACAAATCCATGCCAAAGATGACATCATATTGTTGTATTTGTAAACATAGCAAATCTCCCCAAGAGTGGTGTTGCCACAACACTAGCTCAATGTCTCTACATACTTAAAACATGTCATCTCAACCTCCAACTGGCGTAGTCAATGCCATGGGCACTAGAAGCCTCTCTACCTCAAGTCCTAATGCACAGAAAATGGTAGGTGATATGAAGGATTGTGTTGCTCCTGAATTAAACAAGGCATACACCAAGGTAGAAAACAAGAAAATGGTACCTTGAATGAAGTACGGCTCTCCTGGTATTGGAAACGCTAAAGCATGATGCTATCCATGACCTCCTACACTACCTCTCTGACCCTTATAATGACAACTTCTATGGATGCGCTCTTCTCTCTGAGGATATGGATCTTCACTGGGCTGTTCTATCCATGCCCATCTACCACCTAATGATCTAATGTTGGTGAAACCTGCTTCTGATGCCTATGCGGGAACTACTTCAACGGAGGGAGATTGAGCAGAACTCTTGGTGCATGATGACTTCTCTGAAAGGTCCGACACTCTCACTGTTGATGAACATGACCACCATAAGAAAAACAAGCGCCTAATCCCTTAGCATAGTCCTGAGATCTTCTGCCTTTAGAGAAATGAGATGCAGAGGGCTGGGACCTACCCCCGGCTGAATGGAAACTCTTCTGCCGAGAAAATTGGGAACCCCAGAACCCATCTCTACTTCATGAGGAATCATGAAGAATCACCTCTCGTGATGATTAGGTTCTAGACAATGTCTTCTTGATGACCTATTCCCATGCCAATACCTCAAGATATGTCTTCAGCATAAATGGGGTGGCATGGAACTTGATCTATGGATGTAAATCCACATCAAAATGTCTTTCCCTAGCCTCCTCATCTGTCAATAAGAACGAAGAATATCGTAAAATATTTCTGAAAGGGATTCCAAACTCGAGAACACATGAGCTCCCCAGTCGAAGGGAAAGATGCTCCTGGAGACTGGACACCTTCACGGTCGATGAATGGAACTGGGCTCTAAACATGTCTCGAATCTCCTCCCATGAGATCACTGACTCCTCACAATCCTCAAGGAATAAGAACCACCACTACCTCACTACTCCACACAACATCATCAAAAACAAGGACCCCATGTTCTCCTATCGAGCATGAATCGAATCGATTCCTATCTCAACCTCCTAAAACTAGTCATCCATAAATGCATATGAAACAGACCCCTCATACTTCTACAGACTCTGGCACTAAAACTCTTGGAGTGTCCTCCTCATAGTGTGGTTGTCGTCAACCTCTACCCAGCAGCTATCTGCAGGCACTGCCTGCTAGACGTCTTCTATACGATCCTGACGGGGACGTCGACCAGGAGATATACCTTAAAAATATGAAATAGTTAGAGCTCATAAAACTTGAATATTCGAGAGTCATCATTAATTTATTAATTGTCTTATTTCACAAATTTTAGTTTAACCTATCCAAAGGACTACCCCTTATGACATAGGCACAATGATGAATGATGCATGATCATATAATAGGTCTCTACCTTGCAACTATTATCACCTTGTTTAGTATCCATTATAAACATAAAAGTCGATATGTTAGATCATAAGGGGCCATGAATGCCTATGTCTCAATCAGTCTCCTGCTTTTACATCACATTCTAAACTTGACTGACATAGTTTCCCTACCAAACCATGAATCCTCACATGTACCTAACTCCAAACTCCATCCTATTCCTCAACCTCCCTCTGATACCACTATGTCATGATCCCCACCCTCAAAAGTGTAACCCTCTTGGGATAACAATGTGAGAAGGGAGATAATGACCCCTGAGTCCTGCCTCCAGTAGGCCTCGGGTTGGTGACTAGCACCGGGGGTATAGTAAACGCACAGATGGGTGGCATTACCCAATAAGAGAACACATGCAGAAGAGATAGATAAGAAAGAAACCAAAAACATCTAACTCAGAATGAAATATAAAACAAATACCAAGTTCACATATGTAATGTCATGGAAAATTACTACAAATCGATGGGGAAAACAGCAAGTACCCAAATGAAACTAAAAACAGCACCAACCACAAGCATGAACAGCTCCTGCAACCCTATGATGGTAGAAAACATTTTGATCTCCAACATTCTCTAAGGGACTTTAAAAAAGATTATATTTTCATTGGATGGGTATAACAGTATACTCAATAGGATCCTTGATGATGCCTCTTGTGAAAAAGTAAAGAAATCATTCTAAAGCACATTGAACAACAAGTGAAACTAACTCATTACCTAAACATGTTTACTAAGTTCCCTAACTCACTATGGATACTCTCACCAAGTAACTCATATAAGAGAATATAATATAATAAAGAATATCAAGGGTACCCCGCTACTACTTCCCCACTGGTTTTCCACTTTTCCCCAACATCGCACATCTTAAGAATTTCTCTCCAAAAAAGATTTCCCGCAGACACCTTGGAAAAGCACCACAACATGCACCCTGTGAAACCAAACAACCACATCCATACAAGAATGTAACTAGGTAGTTTTTGGGAGCAACCATAGCTCACATAATGGGTATCATACGACAAGTATTATTCCTCAAGCCATTACAGCCCATACACCGAGTAAGGATCCTCAATCCATCACAGCTTATACACGTTACACCTATAGTAGTCCATAAGATACTATATCTAGAATGTATATGTGTATGAATAACCACAAGTTGTTACTTCCCTCCACACACATATATGGACAAAAATAACCACTATGACTACCCACACAAGTAACTACCAAGAGAAGAGAGCAAGGCCAAAGGGGTAGTCAACCATCCATCCTCCCACCAGAATGATGGGGAAAACACCCCCCAGGGATCAAAATCCTCGGGGTGTCAGTTTAACTAACTGAAATGGTGGACTAGCATAAAAACAAAAATAGTATATAATAATCTCTATCTCGCAACCACACTATGGGAATAACCTATTCTTAGACTCAACTATAGCTAACGTCTCTCAGACTCCCTTCTGCCACTTCTAAGACTAGGTATCTTATAAGCACACAACCATTTAAAGAGCATAATTGAATTATTTCATTCCCTTTTTGTTAGTTCCACATTATGTTAATTAATTCTTTTATCATTAATTAAAAATTAAAAATTTCACATTATATTTCATTATAATGACACACAAAGTCCACAGTCCCTTTAAAATTGTAACCTCAACATTTCATTATAGTAATCTCCAACCCCATGGGTTAACATAATTTATTCTATTATTTATTTACTGCATTACATTCCCATATTCCTAAGAATTCTAGAAAACATTATATGCTTCTAAACACAAGGGGATAACCATGGTGAGTAGTTGAACTACCCATCGAGACTTTTCCACCCATAACAAGTTAGTAGACCCATACTCCCTTGAGAAGCAAGACACGGAAAGTAGGTGTCATACCCCACGCGTCTTCAACCATTTAGGGAGAAGGGTAAGCAAGAAGAGATTCCTTGAGCAGTTGGGAAAGTAAAGAAGATAACAAATCAATGAAACATCAAGCATCCAAACAGTCACATCCAAACCGTTCCAGGATATGTGGTGTCCTTTTCGACACCCACATGCATAAACCGATGTATCTCGCCACTCTTGACATCATCTGCTACCAGAACCAATTGGCCTCCATACCCCCACATATCACAATAGCCTTCCAGTATCACATCACCACACAAGCAGTAGGAAAACAACCATCATATCAATTGGGATCCTGGCCCTTAAATAATAATGAGGGTAACTTATAACCGTACAACTAATTATCTTTTATCAAACAACC
Source organism: Viscum album (assembly GCA_963277665.1). Taxonomy (NCBI): domain Eukaryota; kingdom Viridiplantae; phylum Streptophyta; class Magnoliopsida; order Santalales; family Viscaceae; genus Viscum; species Viscum album. Next base: position 1,084,954,439 of record OY728156.1, read on the forward strand.
AGTATTTAATCCATATTGGATTAACTAATTTTTTTTCATAGGATCCAAATTCGGGAAACCTAATCAGTGGGCTATCACAAATAATTAAACATGCTTAATTAACCAATTTTATTAACATAAAATTACAACAAGAGGAACAATATTCATTTACCTTCCATTTTTATCATAATCAAAACAATTATCAATTAATTCTATCTGTATGTTCTTTACCAATTTCCATCGAGAATGAAAAAGACAAGCAATCAAGCCTAGATAAAACACAATCTAGAAAAACAAGAAGAAATAACATATGATCAATATCAATTTATTTATCCATTTTAAATATTTATTACGCCAATTTCATTGTGATCATGTGGGGTAAAACATGCAAACTCTACAGCTAATTTTAACAAAAAAGAGAAGCAATGAATCCCCTACCTCAAACAGTTCTTGACGTTCTTTATATGAGAACGAGCCACACAATAGGTTACAATCTCCTCCCCCTATGAAAATTGTATTCACCTATGGATGCTGAGACACCACCTCACTGGTCAATACCCATGAACAGTCCATTAGGAACAAGAAGATAGCATTCCATAAAAGGGTGATGGGAAACTAGAAGGGATGAACCCAAAAGAATGACGATAGAACAAACCTTATATTGAAGACTGATCGATATTTCTTGGTTGCATCAAAATAGAGCAGAACAAATCCTAGGACAAAATTTTGATCACATAATTCCTGTGGAAAGGAATGTGATGTTCAACTGTCTCACACTCGAGAACATGGATGAAGAACTAGGGAGGAAGAAATATCATCCATTTAGAATATTTAATAGAGTAGTGGTTTAAGATGCATTGGATTTTCCATTAAAGCGGATTGCATTAAACCACACAGTTTTAACATGTAGAAAAATACTTCCCGAGCCTTATGAGAAATTAATATAGGAGTTATGACCTTTGAATCAGCCATAGAGTCCATAAAAGAGGATTTAGAAGCATTTTATGTCAAAGGAAACATCAAAGGGGAGATATTTAAGGAAGCTGGAAACACTGTTCTTGAACATGAAATTTGGAAAAGGAAATAGAGGTTACCGATGGACCTCACTATTTTTGAAACAAAGTTCATGAACACAAAATTTGTCAAAGGAAATAGAGGTTACTAATGGACCTCACAATTTTAGAGACACTGTTCACAAACTAAAAATTTTTCAATGGAAATAGAAGTCACCGATGAAACCTCACTATTCTGGAAACATTGTTCATCAAATAAAAAATTTTCAATGGAAATAGAGGTCACTAATAGAACCTCACTGTTGGAACCTCACTATTGTACTATTCGTATAAGGTTATCGATGACACTGTTCACAGAATTTCACCGACGAAACTGTTCACATAAGGTCACCAATGCCACTATTCACATAAGGTCACCATTTCACTGTTTAAATAAGGTTATTGAGGACACTTTTCATAAAAGGTCACCGATAACATTGTTCACATAAGGTACCTGATGTCACTATTCACATAAGGTCGTTATTTCACTGTTCATATAAGTTACCGATGACACTGTTCACCAATGGAACTGTATATAGAAATAGAAATTTGGAAATGTGTTGGGGATATTTCACCTTGACCACTCGAAGCACCTGACACACCTGATTTTTTCCAAGGAATGGACAAGAGAGGTTAAGGCCATTACACACCATCCTATATTTTAATGAGAATAAATGTCTCCACACACCACTCCTTGAGATGGTGGAGGAAATAAAGTATTTTTTTATATTAATGTATATTAATATGTTATAGAAAATACACACCCCTAATTTTTTCCAGATATATTATTATCTTATTCCCTATGTTTTGGGTAAGATAAGAAATAATATATGGTTCAAAATTTTCAACTCTATTCCTAGAGTTTTTGTATATAATTAGTGTAAACACTTGGGTCATTTATCATTTATCAATTAATATACCAACAATTATTTAGTTATTTCCCATCACCAATAGTCCTGTAATAGAGTCAATAGAGGAATTACACATCTCCATTGATCTTTTAACATGTATTGGGTTTGAATTATCAAAGATTTATTGAGGAGTATACAAAAATAGTTAAATTTATCTACCCAAATCAATTAGTATGAAGGGAAATATTTTTTATGAGCTTGGTTTTTTAGGTATATAAACTAATACATTCTATATGATTTTAATTTCAAAGTTTTATTATGACCTATTGAGATTTTAAATTGTGGTCATGGAGTTATCAGGGGTGTTTGGGGTGGGCATGGATCATAGAGTGCAGATTTTGGGGTGAAAAGGCATATTCCACAGTTAGTAGAAGCCGTGTAGGAAAGTCAACATAGATACTTCTAACCATGTATGAATAGGTATTAAGAAAGGTTATCCTACATGGTTTAAAAATTCAATGGATTATAGGATCAAGCTCGTGATTATCTCTCTTTAGTTATTGATAGTATGATGATACATTGTTTCCACATGGTTTGCGAAATAATGCTTACAATCTATTTGAGGATCCACATCCAATAGTTGTGGGTGAACAATTGGTGCACGTTTTGGACAAACATGCAGCAAAAACATAAGACCCATATAATTTTGTGAATTTAAAATTTTCCAAAATTTAGTCATTTATTTCAACTTACTTTTTTCGCATTGGAAATTCATTGGATTTTGAGAGAACCTCGTCAACACATAAACTAGTAGTTGCAGGATCTTCTCTGTCTGAACTTTGAATAAAGATATGTTCATCTTGTTGGATTCACATCAATAATATCTACCTTACATTTTTTGTCAATCATTTAGTTTGGTTTCGACTATGCTATATATGGGGAAGCTAAAATGTACTAATTTTATATTCATCTTTCATAATTTATTTTTCTCTATATCTAAATAAAATAAGGATTTGATACTGGATGAGCACTCTAATATGATTCTATTGTAGCTTCTATCATGATTTTCTATTAAATTAGAGAGATATATATATATATATATTTCATTATGTTGCATCCCCAATAATCTGATTAACACCCCTAATATGGATTTCAAAACTTGTTTAAATGGATTCATATATCTTATGTAATTAATGATACTCAATGATAATTGATTAAAGTAATTGGAAGTTGAATTTTAACAACCCCACGAGTGATTTTCATAATTTTATGGATCACCATGGGTGTCATGTGAATTGGACTACCCTTACGGGGTGTCCTTTACCCCTTTTCTTGTTATGTTATATGATAAACTATAAATGATTATTGAGTTGTAAATTGATTTGAATAAATTAAGGAATGGATTTTCATTTTCCATGTATTTTCCATGTAATTTATTGTTTAAGCCTTAGTTGACCTTTAGAAATGAAATTCCAACATTGCTTAATTAAAAGGAAATACTCCTAAGATCACCCATGTTATGAGCCACCTCATGAAGGGATATTTAAATGAACCGATCATGAAGATGAAAATGACAAAATTAAATGATATTTATTGAATCCAGGTTTGATATATGCCTTGTCTAAAATAAGGGGTCTTATTAAAATGCCACATAAAGACTCATTTTTCTATATCCTTGCTTATGCCCGAGTGACACTCGGACTCAATAGTTGACTATAAATGATGGAACCATGTGGGCGTACTATTATACACCCAAGAAAAACATGGAATCCTTATGGTATTCCAAGGATGGACATAGAGGGTAGCTAATCATATAAAACATGGGTTATACGTGGGATCCCATGGTGGACTACCAAGTTCGAACTCGACTGGGAATGATATTATACAGCATCCAGAGTGATACTAGGATTCCCCTGGGGAAGGCCTATGATGGGGTTGTTTTGTGTCTGTTCATGATATACATTGAGTGATACATGGATAAAAAATTTGTAATTAAAATTATACGTCTAGGTTCCTAGTTGAATAATAAATTAAATTTTTTATATGACTCATCTTCCAAGAAGAATAATATTTTTTTTCTTCGGCCTTGGCCGCAATCTTCATTTATAAACAAATTAGTTATCCCTAATCACATAGATTCAAAGGGGGTGTTGGGAAATGTTCCTGGTCTCGAGAAATACTTTTCAAATGAGACTAGTGGATTAAAGGATCATAATTATTAAATTATAGAGGAATAAAAATTCATTCAGTGACATTCCTGGTAGGACAATGTAGGTTGTAGAGGACGTGTGTCCATGTGAACCATGACCTTTAGGTGTTGTTTACATTGAAGAACATCTATTACCTTTTATATCACATCTTACAAACTTTTTAATTTATTTGATCATTTAATGGATCTAATTAGACTTGTGGGTGGTTTTCTACCAGATTGGTATCTCACAACCTGTTCGGGCCTCAGTTGGGTACCTTAATAGTCTATTCAATTGCATGTTTGGGTAAGGGAAAGATCCCCCAAACAGGTATTTGATTGATGATAAGGATATGGGGAACACATGATTGAGATGAGCCACATGGGGATATATAGATATATTTTGGTCTCTTTTTAATGTTTTTACTTGTATTTTACACCTACCATGTATACCTATTTTGAATTTTTTAGACACATGACTTCATCATCATTTTATATGAGATACTTCTGGAATTTTTTACCAATTCCTATAGGTTATCTATTTTCATATTATTACACTGCTCTGCTAATTTTATATTATGTCATATCTATTATTATATACTCTGATGGTGAAGGAAATTTCTCCCCATGGACACACTTAGGATCTCACTACTAGTCAACATCCTCTTGGGTTTGGGGAGATGCACTATGGGCCATATGTCTAACAGGTATTTATGAACCTTCTATTAGAATTAGTGTCTAGAAGGTCTCATTTTTTATCATACCACTTTATATATAGTCAATGACTGGGAGTACATGAATTCAAAATAGTATATTATAAACATCGATATATTTCTTTAATAATAATTAGTCACATAACAAATTAAATAAGTTCATAAATGTTTCACATGTATTAGCCAATAAACCTATAATAAATCATATCAATATTTACACATAATAAACTAGAGATCCTATGTCTTCCTCAAAATATCTATAAAGTCTTATGACATTTAATGTTGTTAATAATAATTCAATAATTCTTAAATATTAATTTTAAAGTTATATAGTATAACAAATCACTATTAGTTAGATATCAACTCCCACTTTATTTGTTACATTTTCATCCTATGGGTGATGCAAATAATTCTCACTAAATTTACGAGAATCATCATAAAATCTATGATTTGTTTTATAAATATTCCCCCTTATTAATTTATAACATTCATTCCATTGTTTTAATGTTTTATCAAATAGTTACTAGCTATTTATTTAAATATCAAAAATACATAAACATGATATTCCTTCAGTAAGATGATATAATTTTATCATTTTTTAACACAATACATCATTTTTTAATTTTATACAACATCATTCCTCATTAATATATTATCATAATTCACTCCATTTAACCAATTTATTTGATTCAATAAATATAATCACATGATATATATAAATATTTGCATTATCCAATTAATAATATTGAGTTTCATCCTTAAAAAATTATGTTGACAATGATTATATTTTCATTTACATTTCACTTAACTGACTGGGTTACAAAAAATCAAATATTAATTTTCATTAGTAGAAAAAATAGGATAATATTATTTCTTGTTTTTAATGACATAGTATTATTATTTTCAATTCATTATTTCTCAATTTATCCATTTAATATAGCTATAATATAAATTTTATTTGTTAAAAATTAATTTTACATTCTCTATAATTGTACTGAAATTATCACTAGTGATGATCATTAGAATATTAATGATCACTTTTATGCCATGTTTATGTAATAGATATTATAAATGTATTTATACTCTTCCTTGAGTAATTAATTGTTCAAATAAATTTTTTCATCATCTTAGTTTAAATCTAACAACATTTGACTAAATATTATTACTAGAATTCAAATATAATTAATTAATTAATTTACATATAAAAACTTTTTATTCCACATTATAAATTTTACATTACATTTGTTTCATTCACTTTCATTAAATTTAATTCTCGATGGATGGATGTGATAATTTGTCTCTTTAGTTTTTCTTCTGCAGCCTTATTATATTTTTTTTATAATAATAATTTTCGTAATAATTTTAAATATAAATTTTTCTATTTTATCTACTATAAATCCCTATAATAACCCAAATCCCATTAGATTTGGGATTTTAAGAGGTGTCTAAAATAATTTTTGACTATCACAATTCCCTATCACATATCTATACTAAAATATAGAATAATTTTACTAATAGGGATGACATGTTGAATACACTGTGTACCCCAGGTACTAACAAAAACCACTTCCTACTAATTCCCTTTTATCCTCAACAAAAAATACTTGATCATTGAAAATAATGTCACTGTGGGCTCAAATATTCTCCAAACTAGCCACATCCCAACATGGAGATGTGCCGGTGTGGGTATTTATATGATAATTTTGAAAATATATCATTGTTTGAATAGTACCACTCACTGTACATGTTCTATATGGACACATGGATTTCAATTTGATCGTATTAATCAGATGGCCACACATAAAAGTGGTTTCATCACCTACGAAACCATGCAATTTTTATCCAATATTGCTAATCATAGAATCATATGAGTTTATCATCACATTGTATTGTGATACAGGTTGATCCATGTTTGATATGATATAGTACCAGCCTGGCCATCAAATCACTTGATCATATGGTTTTCTTATTCTGCATCATCTCCATTAATACTTCATCATCTACTGTATTCAACCACCACCCATATTTTTTTTAAATATATAGAAATTTTTAATCATCATGAAAATTGTATTCTATAATACATTAAAACCAAGGTATATTCATATGGTATTTTTCTCTAAATAAACCATAATTTAGATGGTCAATTCAAAGAGAAAATTTGAGAATTACATAAAATTATATCTTTATCTTCTATTAATCCATAAGTTTTTTGTGGTTATCCAAATCCGTTACCTATGTATCATCATGGGATTTAAAAATATATATGCTATAATTAATAATTCACCCTCATGAAATAGTTTTAAATTAATTATAAAAAATGAAACTAAAACTTACCTCTAAGGGTTCATGGAATCAATGTATCAAATTTTTGAAATTTTAAAGAAATTGAATATTATTAATCATATAGAATATGTTTATAAATTTATTTTTTCATTAACAAAATCATAACAATCGTAAAATTAATTATATAATTTTTCAGATTAATTGATATCTCTATAATATCTTATAAACCATGGAATTAATTTATATAATTTATCAACTATTAGAATAGAATTTTTTTAATTAATAATACCCAAAATGTTCATTGTATGATTATAATATTATGAAACATATTATGAAGTGATATGTAATGATTCTAAATGATTAATAAGGATATTTCAGAATCAAATAACAATACGTTGGGCACAATTATTAATCATTCATTAGCAACGATACTCCCTACAGTGGTATCCTCCATTAATAATAATTATATAACCAAATATACTTATCTATTTGACTAATTTAAATATATTTTATAGAAACTATGTTATATAATTATTTTTATTTAAAATTTATCAAAAAAATCACACCACATACTATTCACACTCAAAAAGTGTTTTCAAAATTACTAAAAAAACTAAACGACACACGTCCTTCTAAATTCATTAGATAAGTTTGTTTCTAAATTTCAAATTATATTAAAGATGAATTTTATATATTTACCCTTTATGTAAAAAATTATTATTTTTATTCTTTCACAACAACCAATTCCTATCCCATCTAATAAAGATCGTAATTTTTTAATAAAAATGTGTGACAATAATTTTAGTATTTTGAAAAGTGATTATCATATTCAATATACAGGAAAAATTATTCTCCAGTGAAAACCCATATTGTTATATACTCCCTACCAATAAATATTTACCCTTGGAAATAAAATAATAAATATATATCCTAATTGAATCAATAAATCCCAAAGAAATATATCAAAGGGATTATTATTTTAATAAGAATATAAACTTATTTGATAAAAATCCATTTCAAGTCCTATTATCATCATTATTACCATTAGAAATTATAATATAAGGAAAATGTTCATATAAAATCCAATATTTAAAACCCAAAATATTAATTTTTACAATAATTTAAATATCCTCATTCAAAATAATGATACTCGTTGAATTCTTTCATTCAAATATCAATAAAATTTTCTGCATATCCTAATAGAGAGTGTGAACCTCTCAAAAAATATGAAAATAATCTAGGATATTACCTAAATAAATTTTTTCCATAGGGAATTTATACCTTAATTATTAATTAATGATCATAACACAAATTATAAAAATAACAACATTGAAGATAAACAAAAGAAAACCAATCTATCTCAACCACACATGAATCACAGGGATTACCCAACAATTTCACTAAAACAATAACCCATTTATATTTACCTGAATTATATATTAATTTAAATTAATCATGATTTAAATAATGGTTAATTTTCATATATATTAATCACTAACACCATATATAAAAAAAGAATCATGTATAGTTCTATGTTTTAGACTTCATGACTTTTACTTGATCCCATTCTTGACCCTATTATTCTTTAATTCATATGGAAAATATTTCAAAAACATGGGATGAGTATAAGAAGATCAGTAAGGGATATAAAACAATGAAAGAAAAATTAGTCTATGAATACATACAAATCAAATAAATCACACTTTTCAATCTTAAAACAAAATTTCTTTGACATACCTCCCATAATAATAAGATTTAATAATATCACATAGAAATCATAAACTATAAAGGTAACTTGTGGCATTAATAACATAATTACATTGTAGATTTCAAAAATTATTTGGGAGATACATTTGGAATACCCATCATAGTATATTCCCTAAATCACTTAGGAGAAAACATAACATTTACCTCCATCACGGTACATAGTGCATTGGAGATCTATCTTGGGCTCACCCACCCTAGGATTATCACAGAACCACTCGTATATGTAAACAATGCCCTAGGAACATAAAATATTCATAACACATAAAAAAGAATTAAGGAAAGATAACATTTCTACATTTAATTCACAAGATATCAGTTCACGATATTGACATAATCAATCCATTTAAATCATTCAAAAAGAACAGTTTTGAATCAATGTGTCCCATAACACTATGAACCATTTGAAAGGAATTTAAATTTTAAAACAATCATGACCATATAAATAAATACTTAAAATAATTAAAAAACATAGAAATGAAAGATAATGATTTAGAAGAATAAATATTTAAAACATTTAAAATGATGTATTAGTTAAAGAATCTTTTACCACTTGAGAAAATAATTGAACAAAAATAATGAATGAATAACATCAACGAAAACTGTCAATATCATGAGAATATAGAAATTCTAGATATAAAATGTCAAAATGGTTGTATATACACCTTATAGGATAATAAAGTTGAATAATATTAAGATATGCCTCAATTAAAGGATATTGAGTCATAGTCCCTTAAAAATATTATACCATTATATTAATGATAAATCCATGACCTAATCATGTGTGAAAAATATAAATACACTGAATATATGTTGATATTAAGTGTAAAAAAATAATAGGTCTTTTAAAAAAATTCATATCAGAACATAAAGAAAAAGTATAAGTTTAATTCAATGAATTAAAATTGGGTTAATAGGTTCCCATACAAAAATTCGACAGCATAACAGCGACACTTAAAATTTATGAAAATGAGTTGATGAGAGAGAAAAAGGGTCTCTCATCACATTGAAAAAAATGTACAGTAATAATGATATATACGAACATATCCCAACATTTAAAAATTTAAATTTGAACTCATATCATAAAATATGTCTTTGATATAAAGAAGATAGTGAACGGCTCCCTTACAAAGATCACTTTGAAAATAAAATAGATCGATTTGTGTATTTACAATAAATACACATAAATAAAGAATAAATACAAGATATAACATCAAAATATACATATCAAATATTCATATAATGACATAATAAATATGTATATGGTCAACTGAAATAATGGAAATTGGGTTAATAATTTCTCTTACCTCAATTCCATCTTGTCCCGTATGTTCCTTGTTCTTCCTTTAAATTGGGTAACTCCCTTTGGTTTGAACCAAAAGTATTTATTGAAATTACATCTGTCCAAAGTAAGGCTTCTATGTGAAATAGATGGTTTTTTGAGCTTATTGGAGAAGTTTATCTATGTTCCAATTTGATTGAGAGGTGTGTGTAATGGGTTAGAGGTGGTGGCCTTTTATAAGGGGGAGGAGGGGCTCTTTATTAGAGTTTGAATGTATTACTTTATTATAAAATTATTTTTATTTTAAAAAGGACAAAAATCATTAAATGAAATGATACAATGAATATAATTAGAAATAAATTAATCTAATTATAATTGGAAATGTTTTGGATATTTTTTATTCCTTACCATTTTTTAATTTAACCCTTTGTTATCTTATTTAAATTTGACAATGTCTTCTTGTATATTCGTACTATATGGTTAATATATTTAAAATAAAATTAAAAGTGACCCAAAATGTTTCATTGATGACATTTTCAATATCATATATTCCATTTAGAAAAAAAATTATTTTTAGGACCATTTTATCATTTAATAAAATATTAATTGATTTAAAAACTCATTTATGTCAATTTTTATACTATTCATATCATGACTTTTTAAAAATGCATATCAAATTGAACAATTCGAAAAGAAATCAATAATTTAAAGATAAAAATTCATAATCATCCATAAAATTCGTGTTTGGAATACAAATTTTGAAAATAAATTTATTTTAATATTTATAATCTCGTTTATTTAAATCTTTCACTAAAAACGTAATCACAACATCATCATTATGTCATAAATGTTTTTACTTATTTAATTTCTAAAAATTCTATATAAAATACCATGATGTACGAAATATTTTTATATTTATAATTAAAATCTATAGCTGAAAATATAACTTATATAACCCCATATAAAAAATGATTCTCTAAATGATATCTATTTATGTTATATTTTCCTTACCATTAAATTAATTTATAAAAAATTTCATTTTCCCTTACAACTACCTCTATAGATTTCAAAAATCAACCCAATGATGCCTATGTTCAAACATGTATCATCTAATTGGATTAGAACACATGTTAGAGTAAGTTAATATCATTATAATGCTAATTTTTACCCTTATTTTCCTGATTTAACATTTAACCATACTAAATAAAATATTTAATGATGTTACTATTCATAATGTATAAAAATAATATTTACCTATTTACAAAATATGGACCTCTAAATTACAAATATTTAATCTCTTTTTTCTAATTCAAAACACCGAAGTAGCATAATTTAATTTAATATTAATTCTCTTTGTCAAAACCAAACAACTTTTTTTATGATTTAAAAACTATCTACAGATTGACACGTGTTTATGTCTAATTTCAATGTGAAATTACATTAAATGATCAAAATTGGATTAAATTATTACAATATAATGTAATTACACTTTAAACCCAATTAAAAATACATTATAATCATATAAATAAATTATATTAAAAGGCATTTCTCAATTAAAATTCTGTATTTTTCACTATTCATCTAAAAATGAACTTTATAAGAAAAATACCAAAATTTTACCTAAAGTAAATTTTGATGTCCTCATTATAATGATTACGTTTATTTTGACAAAATTTAATATAAAAAAGTGACAAAAACTTGATTCAAAAAGGGTTCTCTATCAAAAGGTGTTAAATCAACATTTTAAACAATATTAGATTATTTCTTGCTTAAAATTGGATCAATTCTTATTTTAAGCCATTAAAATTTATTGTATAAAAGTAAAAACATTTAAAAAACATTTGAAACCATATTGTAGTTATTTTTTTAATTCCCTCAAATAAAATTCCTCAGCGTTTTCTACCATTTATAATAATAATAATATATTTTTTTTATTATAACTCTATGTTGTGTACTATGTAAGATATCAACGAATCCCATTGTTGCGTGTCGATTATGCTATTATACATAGAATCCCCTTGAATGTAAAATTAATATCTAATTCATAAATATTAATAAATGTGAAAATTTTATATTCCTTATTTACCTGGTATGTTATATCCTTCCCCCGTTTGAAAATTGTGTCCTCAAAATTTTAAAATTGGGATCGAAATCTTTCTTAAATGTCCCACATTGCAAAAAGTGTCAATAAAACAATCGCATTAAAATAATGAAAGATAAGTACAAAGGTCACTTGATATAACACATACTAGGATTACATATAAACATGGATATGAACGAGAACATAATTGACCTGTTCTAATGGAGAGTGATAGAAAACATGATCAGGAGAAAGTTAGCCAAAAGAAAACACAAACATGTGGTGGGTTAAATGGCCATTGGTTTCCCTGTTGGAATTGTAAATGGACAGTGATTTTTTTATTTAAGTTATCTTTCGTAATTTTGGTGAATTTATTTATGATATTGACTAATTAAATAAAGATATATACATACTTTTCATGTAGAGTTTCATCCATCAATTAGTTTCTAACAAAAACTCATATTTTCTCCAAACAATGATTATTCCAGATGACTTGGTCACACCTGAAGTGCTAGAATCAACTTCTAGAGAATCACATAATTTACAAAAGTTGAAATATATATTTCCCCAATCATTATACATTATCCAAATAAAAAATGGTTAGTTTAGGATCAGATAATCCCAAAAATTATATTCTTTTATAAAAATAAATACTACTCGTAATCTACAAAATTGAACAAACAATACCCAAAGATCTACAAATACCATTCAATAAAAAATTTTCCTTAAAAAACATCATCAAAATAATCCAACTAATATTGAAAAAAAAAGTCAAAAGGATTTGATCACATAGTCTTCAACAATAATCTTAACATTTATCTCCAAAAAACATCAGTTCCTCTTAAAGTTACACACTAAAATTTAATTAACCTAATAACATATTCTCTATGATAGATTAATCGTTTCCATAAAATAGAAAAATATTCATATGTTCACAATAAAAATATAGATTCTCCAAAATTAAAATTTCAACCATTACACCACAAATGAAATCCCAGAGTATTCTATTTTCCTTAGGCGTATAGTGTTCCAAAAAGAGAGAACGCCTTACAAAATAACCTTTATCACTTAATCACCAAATCATTTTCCTATGTTAAGGATATCCTTTTGATAAAACATAAGTTCCCAAAATCAACTTATTATTAATCCATAAAATTATTTAACTAAAAAGAATATGTCATACTAACCAGAGGCTTCACGTAGTCCAGTGGTAGGTGATGCGCCCTTGTGTCCCTTTGGTTGTGGGTTTGATTCATACGGCCTTTCTGGAAGTGACTATTTGTCCCCCATCATGTGTGTGGTCCGTTTTTATAAAACTATATAATAACCCTTTCCTGATTTAACCTCAATGGCTTTCTTATACCTCTCATTTTGTCCCATCTCATAATGAACTCAATAACTTAATTCATGAAGACTTATATATATTAACATTTTTTTACCTCCATAAAATAACACTATTCCCAAAGAAACAACATCATACCATGATCATGGTGTCCAATAGGTTTCATCAATATCTTGTTCATATAGATAAATGGTCCATCCATTGCAAAAATAATTTATATATCCTTCAAACTCATTTACTTTCTTTATTAGAATACACTTTTTACAACATGGGTCATATGGGTGCTCATAGAAAAATAGTTTTGGATAATAATCATGTATGACATTCAATTTCAACAAATCTTATAAAAAATTCATTCTATAAAATATGCAGACAATGTTTGTGTTAAAACATTCAATCAATGGTCCCTTTAAAATACCATAAGTATGTGATTAAATACTATAATTTAACTGAAAATATAAATACATTGCACAATTCTATCCTTATTTATTAGCTTTTTCGAAATAATAATATGCTTCAAAATCACGTGATAAGGTAAAATATTTTAAAATTCCTTAATAATATTTACCTTTATTTGAAATATTATAATATTGAGGAAATAAGATTTGATTAATTACAACCCATGATCCATGATCGTATCGAGGTATATCAAAGGTGTTTGATATCTCAAACAATTGCATGTGATTCAGTTGTATGTTTGAAAATGTATCATAATTTCCTAGACATGACTTTGCAATAATTATAACAAGCAATTAATCATGAAGAGATTGAAATTTCGTTTGAGATCCTCCTCCTTGCATTTGCAAAATTTATTTCTTTATCTGAAAAAGTAACAAAATAAGGATTTAACATAAGGAGTAAACATGGAGACTGACCATGATTCTAACAAAAACTCATAATCCCTAATTTTTTCTAAACTGGCCTTTAATACCAACTATAAGGCCACGACCATAAATATTATATAGTCTGGAATTATTTAAATAATTAAAAGTGATGATATTTTCATGTTTATATAATTAAAGAATAAGGTACTATCTTATACATAACAACATCAAAATTTTATGTAGACACTACTACTCAGTATCCATTTTTTACATAATATAAAAACTCTTAAAAAATAATCAAGTCTAGTTCTAGGTTTTAGATAGAATGACTTTTCCATGATCCCATCCTTCACCATATTCATCATTAATACCTATAGAAAACAATTACAAAACATGGGATGATCATAAAAAGCTCAGTAAGGGATATAATATAAGGAAAAAAAATTTAGACCACGAATACATACATATCAGAGAAATCATCCTTTTCAATATTAAAACATAATCTCTTTAACATACCTCACAAAATCATAATATTTATAAAAATTCACATAGAAATCATAAATCATAAAGGTAACTTGTGGCATCTATAACATAATTACATTTTATCCTTCATAGATAAACCTGGATTTAAAATTGGAATACCCATCATAGTATTTTCCTTAAATCACTTTAGAGAATCATTAACATTTATCTATGTCATGTTACCAAATGCATTGGAGAGATATATCGGGCTCACCCACCCTAGGTTTATCACAGAACTACCTGTATACATAAACCATAACACATTCATTACACATAAAACAAGAATAATGGAAAGATAAAATTTCCTTGTTATATTTACAAGATATTTGTTCAAGATATTGACATAATCAATTCATTTAAAACATTAAAAATATGAGTTTTGAATCAACGTGTCCCATACCACTATGAATATTTTGAATGGAATTAAAACATTAAAAAACTCGTGTCCAAATAAATAAAAACATAAAATCATTTCAAAAACATCGACATGAAAGAGAAGGATTTATAAGATTACATCTTTACAACAATTAAAATGATATTTTATTAAATGAAACTGTTACCAATTGAGAAAAAATTTGAATTAAAATAATTAATGAAAAACATCATAGAAAACTATAAATATCATGAGAAAATAGAAATTAATGATATAAAATGTCAAAAGGGTTGTATATAAAACATATAAGATAATAAAGGTACACAATATTAAGATATTTCTGATGAAAGGAGATGGAGACATTGTCCCTTACAAATATTGTATAATTAGATTAAGGATAAATCCATGACATAATTATGTGTGAAAAATATATATACAACCAATATAATTTAATATTATGTGTAAAACAATCAGACGTCATTCACAAATATTTATATAAAGACATAAACAAGAAGTATAATTTTAACCTAAAGAATTGATATTGGGTTAAGTAGTTCCCTTACAAAAATTTGGCAGCCCAACGGCTTCACTTAAAAACTTGAAAATGAGTTGATTAGAGAGAAAAAGGGTCTCCCATCACATGGAAATATAATGTACCGAAATAAGGATATATAAGAACATATCACATCATTTGAAAATTGAAATTAAAATACGTAACATAATAGATGTCTTTGAAATAAAGAGGATGGTGATAGGTTCCCTTACCCAGATCATTTTGTAAATAAAACTGATCGATTATGTGTATTTACAATAAATACACATAAATAAAGTATAAATACAAGATAGGACCTCAAAATTTATTTCCCTCATAATCATAGCATGAAATAATCAAGAAGTTGAAGCTCAACCCAAAAAATGGAAATTGGGTTAAGAAGTTCACCTACCTCAGGTACGACTTGTCTAGTATGTTCAACGTTCTTCCTTTAAATTAGGTAACTTCCTTTAGTTTGAACAAAAAATATTTATTAAATTTATTTCTAAACAATTTATGTATTATTCGGGAAAATATATGTATTTTTGGATATTATTGGAGCATAGGTTTAATGAGCCAAGGGGCAAGAGAGGTGTGTGTAAAGGGTTAGAGGTGGTGGCCTTTTATAAGAGGGGGGATGGGCTTTTTAGGAAACATTGAATGTTTTATTTTATTTTAATTTCTTTTTAGTTTAAAAAGGTCCACAACATATTATATTATAATATAAGATTAATATATGTCTAAATAAAATCATCCAATAATAATTGGATATGTTTAGGAAATTTTTTAATATTATAATTTTTTATTTAACCATTCGATAAATTATTTATAATTTACCATGTCTTCTTTTATATTAATTCTATATGGTTAACATATTTACAATAGAATTTCAAGACACCCAAAATGGATCATAATGGCATTTTTAATATCATATATGGCATTTGGCCAAATCTTATATATTTAGGGTCATTTCATCAATTAATAAAATATTAATTGATTTAAAAACTCATTTATGTCAATTTTTATACTATTCATATAATGAATTTTTCAAAATTTACATCAAATTTATAAATTAAAAACAAACATCAATAATTCAAATATAACAAGTCACTATCATCCATAAAATTCTTATATTGAAAAAAAATTCAAAATAAATTTATTTAAATATTAATAATCTCATTTATTTAAATCTTTCATTAATAAGGTAATCACTACATCACCATTATGTCATAAATAATTTTATTTGTATGATTTCTAAAAACAATATATAAATTTCCATGATTGAGGAAATATTTTTATATTTATATTCAATATTTATAGTAGATAATATGACTTATATAACCCCATATAAAAATTATTTCACTATAAGATATAAGTTTATGTTACATTTTCCATAACATTAAATTACTTTTTATAAAATTTCATTTTCACATACAAGTGGCTTTATGGGATCCCAAAATCAACCCAAGGATGCTTGTGGTCGGACATGTGTTTATGTCCAATTTCAATGTGAAATTACTTTCAATGACCAACATTGAATTAAATGAAAAAAATATAATCTAATAAAACTATACACTGAATTAAAGGGATAGTATAATGATATAAATATATTATATTAAAAGGTTGTTTTCAATTAAAATCTAGTAATTTTCACTATTCATCTAAAAATGAACATTATCATGAAAATATCAAATAATTATCCAGTGTAAATTTTGATTTACTACTTCTAAAGAAGAAGTTTATTTTGTCAATTGGAACATATAAAAGGGACAAAAATAATATTGAAAAACAGTTATCCATCAAAAGGTGGTAAATAAACCTTTTAAATAATATAAGAGTACTTCATGTTTAAAATTGGATCCATTATTATTTTAAGCCTCTAAAATTTATTGGATAAAATTTAAAACATTTAACAAACATGTTTAATCATATTTGAGGTAGTTATATTCATTCCCTCTAATACAATGCTTAGGGGTTAACTGTCATCTTAAATAGTAATAATAATATATTATTTTTAGGTAGAACTAAAAGTTCTATTAAACGTATGATTTCAATGAAACCCATTGTTGCGTGTTCAGTATGCTATCAGACATATAATCCCCTTAAATGTAAAATTAAACTCTAATTCACAAAAATTAGTAAATATAACAATTTCATACCCTTTATTTACCTGGGATGTTCTAGTGTGTGTACTTATATACTTAATATATTTTAGGCACTTTTGTTGGGATCACAAGGCCATGTAATCACACCCTAATTCGACTCCTAGCCATGAATGTATTTTTTATAATATCAACAAATAATAAACAAAAATATGATTTATTATATTTATTTTATACTATTAAATCTCATTCATTAATCTCAAATTGTATTATAAACTTGCTAAATGTACCTGCATAGCATTTATGTTATGTGACAGACATTACTAAACCTCTTATAAAGAAGACTGAGAAGCGTATTAATTGTCATACTAGTATTTTATTTTTATCCCATATTGATCTTCCTTGGAATTTTCTAGTTCAGAACCTAAAACCTCTTGAAGTCATTTCAATGGATTGCCTAATTTCTAATAATACTAGAATTGATTATTATATTTGACGGCTCTCATTTAACATGCTCGATGGGGTGTACCATATCATTTTAGGAGAGTGGGACCTAATGTATATTAGATCCAAACATTATTATCATGATTTGGGAAATGTAATATCATTATTCTTTTTTAATATATATATGGAGTCTTTGATAGATTCCCTCCCTCTAGTTATCATCATGTTTCTTGATGTTTTTCTTTCTGACATCTCATGTATTCCATCAATATGCAATGTATATATCTTTATTAAACTGGTACCTAGTACTTAGCTAGTATCAATTTCTTATTATTGTATGGAACAATCTAAAATAAAATAGTCATAGAATAATTTTGATGATATTTTATAGAATGTAATTATACATCTTGTTGTGTACACATTGGGGGGGGGCCCTTTTCTATTTTCTAAAAAAAAGAAATGGAACACATCACCTATGTGATGATTACCAGGAAGTAAACTGAGCTATGGTAATGAGAAAGTAATTTTTACCATATATTGATGATCCTTTGTAATATAAAAAGGTGGAGAAGTTATTTTTTATTATTTATCTTCGGTCGGGTTATCACTAGTTGACTATAAAATATTTATACAGTTAGAAAAGCACAATTCAAAATAGGAATGCCAATTATTAGTTTATTTTCAATCGATTTGGTCTAAAAAATTATCTTGTAATCATTATGGATTTGTTGAATAGGGTCTTCCATGAGTATCATGATAAATTCATGGGGTTATTTTTTGGATGATATCATATTTTACTCTATTTCTAAGGAGTATCACACAGGTCATCTAAAACTAGTACTAGAACATTGGGGAAACCACTGTTTTTTTTTCTAAACTATCTAAATGTGATTTCTAGATTTAGGAATAGTTTTTCTTGGGACAAGTAATGTTGGAACATATTATTTACGTTGATTCTAAAAAGTTGAAAGTTGTTATAAAGTGGGATAAACCATTTAATATTTTCAATATTTATATATTATTGGTTTCAATATCATATTATCATGGGTTCAAAAAGTATCTATGGAAGATGGATTCTCTAATCACCACTATCACTTAGAAGTGAGTGATGTTTTCTTATGATAATAAATGGTAGAGTTATATTGTTATGTTGAAAATAATTTTTAATTATATATAAGTTTTGGCTCTTCTTGTGTTTGGGTAAGGCTATATTGTCCTATTTATATTTCCAGATCATGTTTGGGTTCTGTTCTTATGCAGGCTCACCATTTGGTATCCTATAGCTCACGGTATAATATGAAACACAATAATATTTATCCTACCCATGACCTTGAACAGAAATTTTTGATGCATACACCTAATATTGGGTGGTGTTACCTCCTTGGAGAAAGGTTTACAATATATTCTAAAAAATCATGAGTTATATCTTCTTTATTTTTTTTAATATCTTTTAAAGGCATTGGGAGGAGTACCTTAAGTCTTTTAATTTCAAGATCAACTAAAACATGGGAATGGGGATTGGAATTTCAAATAAATTATGTACAAAACATATGATGATGATATTGAATGAATCATCAAAATTGTTGAACATTATGGATCCTTTCACTCAGTTCACATAGGAATTTTTGAAACAGTGTTCGAGGCTTCATGGTCTAGTGTTCAGTGGACATATACTCCTCTTGAGATAATTCTTTTAAAACAACAACTTCTTGATGAATTTCAACGAATTATAGTATCTATTTATTGTTGGGAGACCAAATAAGAGTGGATGTTCTCCATTAATTGTGTGCTAGGATATTAGAATCAGTTTATTATACATTTATATAACATCCAAGAACCCATATTCTATGATCCTATTCTGAAATTCAGAACATCACATTCATGGATTTGATGATGATAATTGTGAACCTAATTTTTCCTCTAATCCATAGAAAATAAAAAAGAAAAATTGTATCACATAAATTCTAGATAAAATTCTAGGATTATTGTTTTAGAGAATTTATAAAATGTCATATATAAAAAATTAACATGAATTTAAATTTTAATTTCTCATACATATCCTAGTTTTCATTATCACCATAATACATTTTAATAATTTATATGAAATTCTTTTTAGACGTAACTTTTTCAACATCACTCTTTAAAATCCATGGAAATGGAAATATAAGAATTTTTATCCTAGGTGGTCAGTAAAGGTGAACATAAGAATCAAAAATTTAATGCCATAAATGAAAATAAGAGATCTTAATAGTGTGATAACATAATGAAAGTGCATGAGAAAGTCATAAAAGAACTCATAGCCATCAATAACATGATCATAAAATACGAATACATGGAAAAGGAAATAATCTTTCTAATAAAAATTTAAAAACCATGTGATTCAATATCTATGATTAGAAACATTATAATCTCATAACAAGAAATAAAAACTCCTTTTGAGAACTTATAACATCAAATTTATAATACTCTTTCAACCCCCTTCTAATTAGAATAAACTTATATTTGAATTTCAACATTATCATTACACACTGCATTGGAGAGTTATAACAGGCTCACCAAACACTGTCTGGTCCATACCATGTTGATATGTAATGGTATTTCCCAACACTATCTTGACCACCCCATGTAAAGCTATAACAAGCTAACCTAACTCTATTTGTAACACCCCATGTTATGATTAAATTGTCATTACATGTGATATCTGTCATACCCAACCATTTAGGATGTCCAAGTACCACAACATGAATAAAACAGATAGAAACCATCATTATTCATTTTACAATATCATTTACCCATGGAAAATAAATTTGTAACATTTCAATCATATGGTAACAAAATTTACCTATAGAAATGAAAAGTGTTCTATAAAAATATATTTGGATGTGAATCACCTATGGAAAACACAGGTTTAATACCAAACCCTCAGAAACAGGATTCAACCATGTAATAAATATGTGTTCAACAACAATCTTTTCGAGATATGATTAACCCATGGAAAAGAAATACGTTGAATAACAATAATCTTAAAAACATGATTACCCCATGGAATAAAAATTGGTTCCCAAAAAATATCTTGGAAAAATGATTTACCCATGGAAGATAAAAGTTTTACCAAAAAATGTCATTTAAAAATGATTAACCCATAATAAAAAAATTGGTTTCATAACAATATCTTTGACACATGATTAACCCATATAGAAGAAATGTGTTCTATAATAATATTTTAGAAAAAATAATAATCTATCAAGAAAATAATGATGATGGTATGAATAAAAAATATACATTGTGGAGGATATGTAACAACAATTGTTTATGAAGTTGGTGAATGAAAATACCATTAAAATATCATTAGTATCATTCTTGGGAAAATAATCTTTAATCATTCCAAAGTGTCTCATAACACATTAAAATATTTAAATATTAAACCCCATTAATTAATACAAATAAATGAAACTCATAATATAATGATAATAAAGAGATTCCATATATATCACTTTAAAATATAAGTATATTATCCTTAAAAACTAATTTAGTTTTATAACATAACTATCATTATAGAGAAGGAAAACAATGAAACAACCCCTCTATGACTCTGGTATCATTGAAATCGTAAACCACCTGAAAATAGATCGTAAATTTCATATTTAAAAACCCATAAATACATTTATAATAATCATAATACTCATTTATGTTTAGTATATACACAAAAAAACAAATATAAGTGATCAATATGGATTAATTCTCACAGAAATAAAAGTGAGAGTAGAAATCATCTTACAACTTTTTTAACCTCGAAATCCGAAACCCCAAAGGTAATAATCATCAAGTGAAAAATTAAAATAATATGAAGATAAAATATATAATTATATAATATATCAAAAGTGGCATGATATACTCCACAGATAAAACTATGGGTTGGATATGAAATTTATCTCACATATGTAAAAATTTAGATGAAAATCCCTTTCTAATTGAGAAAATTTTGAATCATTAGATATGTGAAATAATAACATCAATTGAAACATTTAATTTCATTAAATACATGAAAATAATATTATAAATGGTCATGGGTTAGTAGAAACACCATATAAATGTAACAAGGTGCATAATAACAAATAAGTCTCGATGGAATGCAAATTGAGGTGAAACCCCTTATCTTGAGTCTGATTTGTTATACTTGTCATACATATTCATAAATTAATATCATATGATAATTATTAAATTGTTTCATAAAATATTTCAAGATTATTATTAATTTTATCTCTCTTAAAAACATGTTTTATACAATTAATTAACCAATAATTCTAAAGTTGAATGTTCTGACTATATTCAGCTTATGTGTCAAAACTGACATTGATTGGTTGAATATGATCAAAGTGGTAATTATTTTAAAAAATGAATAATAATAAACAAGTCATAATTATAAAAATTTTACATCAAATATACTTTTAAAAATGATGAATCACATCACATCGAGGATAAGGTAGTCCACATATCTCTAAACGATATTATGAATTTTTTTGTGTGTGAAGGAAAGAAGAAATTGATATTTTATATGGAAAGATAGATAAATGTGTCTTGAATATAATTAATATGTAGTTTATATCATATATTATTTGTTAAAACAATATTTAATACATTTGATTTAAATATTGAACAAATCGCATCGCTTTTAGGAGGTGATAGTCCATGCATCCACAAATGATGTTATTATATTTAAAGAAATGTAATGCATGAAAAAATGAGGTATATGAAAATTAATAAAGAATAATAACATTAAAAATATAAAAAAATATCAAATCAAAATAATAATTATATAACTATCCCCAACCTCATAAGGTGGTAGTGAAAAAATTAATGACATCGGTTCGTGAGACGGTAGTCAACCAGACACATGAATGATTATTATGTATCCCATTGATGGAAGTGTGTGAAGGATTTAGTTTAAAACTAAACATAACTAAATATAAGTATAATGAAGATATTTAAATTATAATATTTTCATGTAATAATAATAATTTAAGGGTTTTGAGAAAATAAAACAGAATTGATCCTTGGAGAATGTTACCTCCTTTTCGAGTATATCCTTTTGGTTTCACAAAATTACATACATGGAATGAATTATTACCAAAGTGAGGATAATATGATGAGGTGGGTTATTTGGGGAGGATATATTGGAAGGGTTTTAATGATACAAAGTGACTGAGATGTGTCAATAAGTTGCAAGGGTGACTGCCTTTTTTATAGTGGATATGGAGTGTCATTATTATAAATATAAAAAGATAAACACTATTGAGAGGTCTCCCTTACAAAATATGACCCCACAATTGAACCAAATTATATAAAAATGGTAATATGGTAGAATAATGGCCATAATTGTTTTGATAATATTTCTAGTTTAATTTTGCACTTAAGATTAATTTTTAACCAATATGTAATCACATTTTTACATTATTCATCGTAATTAATTTTAATTTCATTAAGTAGTAATTTAGATAAAATCACTGAGTTGACCGTATTATAAAATTTATATTTTTATTATTTCAAATATGTAATCCATTATTCCAAATTCCATTCATATTACTGGCATAATTTTATTGAAAATTAATCTTTTTGATGATACGTCAAAAGAGTGTTTTCAAACAGAAAACATTCGAATGATTTCAATATTTTCATATATATATATAATCACTATGAAAATGATTCCAATGAACTAAATTAGATTAAATGATATAAAATTCACTTAATTATAATTTAATATTGACTACAAATATATGTCAATACTATAAATTTTTTAGAATAAAGGAGGGTTACATTTTAAGTTTGGTGTCATTCATTATTCATCAAAATTTGAATGTTCAAAATATAATACAAAATATTAACCCGTTTTAAATTAGGATGTTCTGATTTAAACTAATAATTTTATTTTTTAAAAAAATTATTAAAATTTCAAAAATTAGTTTTAAATCATGTATTCCATAAAAAGGTGGAAAACCACCTTTTAGAAAAATACACTATTTTAAATCTTGAAATTATAATTCTTCTTATTTCATGCCTATAAAACACATTATATGAATTTAAAATTCTTAATAAATATATAATATATATATTTAATTACTATATTTCACAAATAATTTTTAATATAATTATTTTGGATAAATTTCATTCTGTTCATAAAAATAGTTTTCCTTAAAAATACATCCTTTTATATTTGATTGGTCTTTATTTCCATTTCTATGTAATCTGAAAACAATGAATTCATTTTATAATCATTATTAAACCATAATTTTCATAATTTACATAATCTAATTTATTCCATCCATTACAATGGAGTGTTCAAATCTATTATAGTAATAGTAATAGTATATTATTTTCCTATAAGTCGTGGTCTTGTGTTTGTTAGAAGTTATCAAAGGAACTCAATGTTGCATTCAACACAAGTTAAACATGGTGTTTAATGGGATTAAAGAAAACAATTTATTCCATGTAATTAAATGTATTAAATAATTTTATTTAATTTTAATGTAACTTTTTCATTAAATATCTGGATGTTAAATACTACCCGTCTTAAAATGAATTTCACCTAACAAATTCATCTTGGTTCTCATAATATTAAAATAATAATAATGGATTTATGGAATCCCATAATATAAAAATGGTTAATAAAACATCATATTAAAATGGAATATTAGAAAATAAAATGGTCACTGGATGTTATGCAATACATGGATTCCCCCTAGATTGAATACAGATGGTAATGGAAAGAAAATGTAAATAATTGAAGAGAGTGACTGAGGCCATTGACCAAAAACTAACAAATGATCAATGGAATGATAAGGCCCAAAAAATTAATATATGATGACTGAAAAGAAAATTAGTTAATCATAATTGTAGGTACTGGAATATTATATATTTTTTCTAGATCATTTTCCTTGAGTTAATGAATTGTCTTACTATCTAAACAAATAGAAAATATGAAATAATAATAGTTTTTTATTATAATTTCAGCCTTTTATCCACACACACCCAAATATCATTTTTTCATACAGTGATGAGTATTCATGAGTAATTATTAAATTAAAATAAACTAAAATAACCCCTCAAATATCACAGACCCATAAAAGATATTTCCATGCTTTTCCACCTATATTTAGATAATAAAAAAACCCTAAATTATTTTCAAATGGTACGATAATTTCAAAAAGGTATAAAAACATAGATGACACACAATTCTTCCAAATCAAAAATTAATACAAATAAATGAAAATAAATTAATCTATAAATAAATATCGTTAATATTCTTCAAACAATTTATGACATTGTTTGAAACCAAAAGTTTTGAATGATTTGATCATATATTCATCCAAGATAAATCATTAATTATCTTCCAAATAAAATTCCTTGTGTTTATAACATAATATTTATATGTAAGAAAATTTCATTCTAACCGAGACATCGTGTAGGCTAATAGTTGTTCATAAAACCCTAACCATCCTTCAGTCCTAGATTTATGAACCACCACATTGTGAGATGCAATGGGTTATCATTGAGCATACATTCTTTCCTTTTCATCTATAAACATAAAATTTAATACATCCCTAAAGACATGTTATTTTGATCCTAGTGGTTAAAAATAAATTTTCTGAACAAATCCATAAAAATAAATTTATTGTGACATTGTATAAAACATCAATGGGGTGTCTTATATTATGCACATATGATCATCATTAATATTAAATAACTATAACAGTATACAAGACTCTTATGGTAACAACCAATGAAAACTATATAATTTACAAAGTTATCTAAAATGACCTTTGATTCCAACTATCACATCCCAAAACCCACCCTCCTAGATCCTAAGATGGAATCCAAACATTACATTTCTGGATTTGAAGCTGATAATTATGAATCAATTTTTTTTCAAAACCATAAAACATAAAAAGGAATACATTGACCATTTTCATTCTATAGTACCTTTTTGGTTTAGGGTTTTAGTGAATTATTACAAACTACTATATAAAAAATTCACATGATATTAAATGGGAATTTCTCCTTCTTAACCCAGCTTTTCATTTTAACATTAATACATCATCACCATCCATATTAAATTACTTCTAAAAATTACATGTTCAACATCATTATTTAAGGGCTGTGGAATATGGAACATATGAATGGTGATCTTAGATGCATCATAAGGGTAAAAATAAATATTAACAATTGAATTTATTTAATGAACATAAGTCTCATAATGGTATGATAACATAATAAAATTGCATGATAGAGTAATAAATGTACCCATACCCATCAATACCTAAATTATAAAAAATGAAAAAAATGGAAAATTAAACATCCAGTGAAATCAATAATTAAAATCCAGTATATATCAATATCCATCCTTAGACACATTATAATCTCATAACATGAAATTAATGCTATTTTTGGAATCTTTTACCATCACATTCATAATACACTTTGAAATCACATTCAAAACATATTTAATTGGATTAACCATAAAGATGACACCAAAAATTATAATTTGTCACGACCCGACCTCAGGGCCCGTGTTGTGACTACCCGAAGCCCACCTTCCATAGGCCAGGGTCTGGTGACTAGCACCAAAGGAATAAATCCTGATTAAAAGGGAAGGCTTTGCCTTTATATAAGTAAACATACAAAACAGAGTACGTAGGTGAAGCAGGCACTAAGTAAATCTTAGTACAAACATAAGTGTGGAAAAGTAAATGGGCCAGTATAAAAACCCAACGGAAAGTACAGTACAACTGAGAAAGAAATTTCAACAGCATCAAAGTAAAGCGGCAACCATTGAGTTGTCCTCCGGATATCCCACATGAAAGGTGGGTACAAACGGTCTCCTCATCTCCTCGGGTCTGGTCATCCACTCCGTGTACGTCCCGTCTTTTGGTCCACCTCCAGGTACCATCCATCTCCACAAGCCTTCACCTCGATCCATGATGTCCGTCATCTGCATCCAACACAACGTAGTGCGGGCATAGACCATGAAAGGGTGAGTATACGATAGTCAGTAGGGACCCCAAGACCCCCGAAGGTCTCCCTGAATCAACGAATGATAAACCACAGTGGAAAGATACAAACATGAAGTATCATCCAACTCTACTTAAGTATATGCCCATACATATACCTAAGTCATCAATCTCAGTTCAGCTCTAACATCCGAGCCCAAGCACAATCCAGTCCACCTAAGAAAGAATTCATTCACATCAATGATAATGATTGCAAGACAAGACTCAGCTCACACAGGTATACTATAAATGAATAGGGGTGTAGATGATTAGTTGTAGCCTCTGAATCATCTTCTCTTCCAAACCCACATAGGATCCAAGTATAGAAGTCGTCGATGCCAAACCCACGTAGGATCCATGTACAGTAACCTTCTATGTCGAACCCACATAGTATCCAAGTATAGTCTTTATTTTTTTCGAACCCACGGAGGATCCAGGTACAGTCGCCATCGATGCCGAACCCACGTAGGATCCAAGTATAGTCACTGTCGCACTTGCACCCAGCTCTAGGGTTCCCGCACACATCGTACTCGATTCCAAGAGGGTCCGCTCCTCGACTAAAGGGTTTGATACATCAACTGTCACAATGTAAAAATTTGTTGTATCATGAAGTTCCTTCTCATCAAAAGGAACTCATCGTGATAGACGGCGCGTCAATAGGATGCCCGGTCAGAGAGATATTGGCCTTTTCATTCTAGGGGCCCGGTTGGAAATATGCTCGTTCTAAACCTGGCTGTTTACCAAAGTTGTCCAAAACTCACATAGAGTATCGAAAAAAGAACGCCTCATCTAAAGGACCCAGTGCTGTAGATGGCGCGTCATTCAGACGCGTGTTCTTCAAGATATTTACCATTATGTGAAAATGAGCTCGGCCCGTTTAGTTGAGTGGACGGGTGGGTCTGGTTAACGCAGTTTGGGGAGTCCGAACCAGCAGGGGTGTCAGACCAGCCGGATGATTTGTGTGGCACAGCCTGAGGGAAGCGGCCCGGCCCGAAGAGAGCACGGCCTACCCCGAAGTGGCGCGGCCCGACCTGGCGGGGCCCGGCCTGGCCGGGTGTGCGGCCCGGATGGCTAGGCCCGCTAGACGAGCAGCTCGGCCCGAAGGCCGAGCAATCCGAAGGGGGCGCCCTCCCCCCATCCCCCCCCCCCCCCCCCCCCCCCGCCGACTGTCTGATCCTGTGGTTCCAAGAGGCAAAGACCTTCCAAAACCGGCCGGCTTTCTGGAAAAAATAGCCTGCACAGCGGGCCACGGGTTTCTTCAACATGGCGCCCTCCTAGTGCAGTGGTTCAGCTCTGCCTGGCCTACAGATAGGTCGGCCGGTCCTCCCGCACAGCAGGCATGATGGCACCGGCATCTTCCGCTGCGGCATGCCCTGGCCGTGGCTCCGCAATCCCAACACGGTGTGACGGCACCGTGCTTCCTCCGCCGCGGCCCGCTTGGGCGTATATTTTCTTTGCGCGTGCATCGGTGGCCCTTGGGGCTCCAACCTCTTTCATGATCCGCCTCTGATCACCAATTCCAAAAATAAACAAGATCAAACGGAGGGTCGTCAGGCTGTGTTTTTCAGCTCGCACCCTCTGCGTTAAGCGATAGCAATAGTTTAGACAAACAAGATTATACTACAATGAACCAAGGAATAGTTTTTAATCCATTACAAATTGAACATAACCCCTATGTCGAATAAGGTTCGCGTTTGACAAGCGTCGTGGATGACTGTTTCGTTTCCCTCATCGTAGGAGTGCACCCGAAAGAGAATTGATGTCTCCTCTCTTGTCATGTAGAAGGGAAAAGAGTTTCTTTCGTCGTTCTTCATGGAAGGAAGTGTCGTTCTTCACCAGAGATTTGGTGTTCTTGAACAAATGATAAATTCCCCTGTTCCTTCAGAAAATATCTCACTCAAAAGTCCCACCAACAAAACAAGTTCCAACCCCAATTAAATTAAGGATTCCCGTTATTTTAAATAATTTTTCCAAGAATTCAAAATTTGAATCACTTAATTAATTTACTGAATAGGTTCCATTAATTAATTAAGGTGTGTTGGTAAGAGTTAAAGAGGAAGAAAGAGAAGAAGAAGAGTAACATAATTAAGAGGAGTTAACAAATTAATGAAGGGGGTTTAAGGGGGTATGGGGAAAATGAATGGTTGGGGCACATGTGGGCCCGACCTCTTATATATCCGCACATGGGAAGTTGGCTGGGTGTGGGCCCCACCAAAAACTTCCCATTGGAGGAATTAACCACTTTAGATACAAAATAAAATTTTTCCAACAATTTTATTTATTTCTTAATTAATCCCCAATAATTAACTACTCCTCCCATGAAAATGAAACTATGGTAAGGGTCCACTTAGGCAATTACCAGCGTTGCGAGTTCATAAGTTCCCTCATATATCAATTCTGAACACCGGTTCAAAAGATAGAGAAACCCACTCATTCGTTTACTGAACGTACCCACGATAATCTTCGGAAATTGATTCTGGGCACACCGGGCCTCAGAATCAAGTGCTGTCAGAAGCCACATACTCATTAAATTCCAAAGTATTTATGAAAAAAAATTATGTGAAATTTCTGGGTCATTACAATACTCCCACCTCAGGGCTTTACATCCTCATAAAGCTACAACATAAAAAAGGGAAACAAATGTGGGTATTGTGCACGCACATGAGCCTCCCACTCCCATGTGCTCTCCTAGAGGTTCTTGTGCTTCCACAAAATGCACACTAGAGGAATCAACCACTGACGTTGGACCCGCTCCTGTCTATCCTTAATCTCCACCAGGACCTCCGCAAATGTCGCTTGTCATCGATGTCCAGCTTCCCATGATCAATGATGTTGGTTGGGTTGTGCACGTGTCTCCTCAGATGAGATACGTGGAAGACGTCGTGCACCTGGTGTAATTGAGGTGTAAGGGCCAGCCTGTAAGACACATCGGATACCTTGCTGAGGACCTGGAAAGTTTCAATGAATCATTTAGATAACTTGCCGCCCCGGCCAAATCTACGTAATCCACATCGAGGCGAGACCCGTAAGAAAACGTCGTCACCATCCTCAAACTCCAGTGGTGTCCGTCTCCTATCAGCATAGGACTTTTTTCTGCTCTGTGCAGTCCTCATCCGCTCCTAGATGATCTGCACCTTCTCCGTCATAGCCTGAACCATCTCTGGTTCTCCAAGTGCTGACTCCCCAGGGTCAGTCCAGCATAGAGGTGATATGCAAGGTCAGTCATACAATGCCTTGTATGGTGCGATCCCGATGGTGGAGTGGTAGCTGTTATTGTACAAAAACTCCACCAAGGGTAGGTGATCCTCCTGTCTACGACCAAATTCAAGGACACATGCACAAATTATAGAAACACATACTTTACATACATGGTTAATAATTCAAAATTGAAGCACATTTATTATAACATATAACAAAAACATGAAAGGACCATATAAGTATAGTGTCTTTAGAAACTGGAAAGCATAAAAAATAGGTTCATAAAGCATCTACTTTTCCTCCCATTTATTTCATCATATATAGAGTCTTATTTTGGCATATCCTACTTAATAACCTTATTCCTGACATAGGGAAATATAACATACAAAAAGCTGAGCTCAAATGCTCTATAAGGGTAAACAAAAGAAATGTTAATCACATAATATACATAAGAACATAACTTTTTCAAATCTTAACCTGCAAAAGAGATCATAATTTCATAACATGGGATAAATCATAGTAGTGAAATGTAATCCCGATAATCATAACTTAAAAGATGAAACTTTTTGGCATACACAAAAAATCATTGAGAATTACTTCTTATTAGTCAAGAATCATTTCCATGACTATCTTAGTGGACAAAGTCCATTTCTAAATCGAGTTCACTCTTCGTTTCATTACTGTTTCACTGAACCGGTTTAACCTGTCGTTCCAGCCATGTTTATCTCATGAGATATAAAAACTTTACCCAATAAATTGGAGGGATATATAGATCCCACCCATCTCATAATGATACCATTCTTATGTTTGCCATAAAATCATAAACCATACATCGTAGCATTACCCATGTAATAAAAATGGGAATCTTAAACATCGTGACATCATAAAAAAACTCATATAAGATAAAGGAATTCATAAAAATAATTCCATCACAACATAATCAAATCATTGTAATAATAGGGATAGAAATAGAACCCTTTATTATCATACATGGAAAATAATTTTGATAAAACACTTGAACTCTATTCTTGAGGAAAATATCCTTTCTACTTCAAAAACAATTTTCCTTTCTTAACATGTCATACAATTCTAAACTAAAAGAATTTGATTAAAAATAAACATGATACCTTGTAAGGGAAGCTTCTTGGAAATAATTTTTTAAAAATCCATTCATGCCGTATAAGTTAAAAGAAATCATTCTTCTCGTTCTTTTGTCGGAAAAGTCAAAAAGTACCTCGTATGAAAAATAACAAAAGATTCCTTCCATATCTTTTACTAAAAACTCACCGAAGGGTAAAATTGGATATAA
Organism: Viscum album; assembly: GCA_963277665.1. Classification (NCBI taxonomy): domain Eukaryota; kingdom Viridiplantae; phylum Streptophyta; class Magnoliopsida; order Santalales; family Viscaceae; genus Viscum; species Viscum album. Next base: position 1,084,986,321 of record OY728156.1, read on the forward strand.
AATATTTTAGAAGGATGTAAATATTAAATATTGAGGAAACATGGATGTGGATGATAAAATGCACCCCAGTAAATTCCCAAGTATAAACAATCTCCTATAAAAATGAGATTGTGATATTTCTCTTACCTTAGGTCTGATTTGCTTCGTAAGTGTCTGAACCTCCTGTATAATGATTTAAATAATGTTATTGACTTATTCCAGAATCATAAGTATTTTAATGATATAATATATGGTCATATTCTTAGCTTCTTATTAGTAATATATCATTACTACTTGTTATTCGGGTGTTTATTACTTTTTGTTCTTATGCGTGTTTTGTCAAATAAATTCTTATTCTTCTCTTTAGGTTATAGATACCTCATTTCCAGAATGTTATTAGTGTAATATATATCATATTCATTCATTCAATTCATTTATATAATCATTATTAAATGAAGATCATGTAGAACGGGTCGCATCACATCGTGGAGACGGTATTCCGTACATACGCATGAGCGATTATATAGTTCCCATGATCATTGAATTGTATTGGAGTGTATGTATACTATTTAAGAAACAATATCACCTTAAAATAATCATATATAGTTATTATTTACACCATTATACCCATCCAAGTAAGGTGGTGGGTGATAATAGATTACACCATGGCGTAGAGACGGTATTCCATACGTACGCACGCGCGGTGATTTTGTTTTCCGTAGGATGGATATATGGTGAAATATGGTTGTTTTATACTTATAATAACAAATCAGTATATGAGTGATACTGATGTTGTTACTTCATAAAGAAACAACTAAATAAGATGAAGTGGAAGAAGAAATAAAGATGAAATAATCGGTAACGGGCATTACCTCCTCTTTGAAGAACTTCTTTCAGACCTCCTTTTATGGCACTAAAATTTGTCTTTGAAGAAGAACAGGACCTCTAGGATGTCTCTAGGGTAGTGGAGAAGCGAATGTGGTTGGGGTTGTCTGATCTTGAAGGCTCAAATTGGTGTGAGGAGGAGATGGATGAGGTGCTCTTTTATAAGGGAGGAGAGGGGCACCTTTGGAAATATAAGATATATTAGTTTATATTAAATCCCAACCCCACTTAAAAACTTCCAAAATGACTCATATCATAAGATTTGATGAGGCATGGTTGTAATATCATCAACCAATAAAATTTAGACATGTTAGTAATTTATTTTAAACATTATCAACTAGATTTATCCTTATTTGTCAATTTAATTTTATTTGTGGTAATAATATTCCAAATTTTAAATTATTATAAATAATTACATATGTGTTGTGAATTTTCCATAATTTGACACTTTATGACATTGTCGACCATAAAAATTTTAATTTATAAATTTTAAATATTTTTGTTATTTTTAAACTATTTTATAATATGTTATTTTTATAAAATAAGAATAGTTTCAATTTTGACACTATTCATTTATTTTAATTTAAATAAAATATATAAAGAAGATATGTTCGAAATAAAAGATTTAAAAGATTCATAAAATGTCATATGTATCTATAAAATTAGTGGAGAACATTAAATAGTTTATATAATATTTATTTTATTATTTTTAAAACCATTTATTTGATATATTAAATAATAAAATAATTCCAACATCACTATTGTGTCATAATTAATGACAATTATTTAATCCCTAAAAAGTATAAATAAATTCTTATGATGTAGATAATTATATTATCTTTCTTTAGACTTTTCATGTTCGAAGTTTCATGATTTTTATCACTAAATTAAAATTATTATACTTATAATGTTTCAGAAAGTGACATGTTGTCACATTCTTTGGTTTTAATAATAATTAAATTATTTTCATGGAAAAAAGTCCATTAAATTAATCTAATCTGACACTTTGGTGATATGGGTCGAATTTTAGTCATCCAATAGGATTTTGGCAGGTGTTAGGGGTAATTTTATAATCTTATATTTACCCTTAATTACCCGATTTATCTTTAACTATGGTAAATAAAATTTACCGTAGTTACTATTCATAATGCCCGAAAATAAAATAGTAGACTATTAAAATAATTTGGACCCACAGATTCTGAATATGGAATCCATTTTTCAAAATTTAAAACATATAAGTTGAAGTAATTAATTTAAAATAAATCCCGTTGTTAAGAAAAGGGGTTTTAGAAGTTAAAACATTGCCAAAGATTGAAATGTTTTTACCTATGAATTCAATGTGAAATTAATGCTAATGACATAAATTATATTAAATGGTAAAAATATATTCTATTTATACATTAAAAACATTTAATATTATAATTTTTCCATATTAATTATCTCAACGAAAAAAGTTGTTTTCAATTAAAAATTAGCGTATTTCTAATATTTATCAAAATATGAAAGTTATCAGAAAAATATCAAAAATTTATCCAAAGTAAATTTTTATACCCTGATTCAAAGGAAGAATATTATTTTTTCAAATTTAACTTATAAAAATGTCAAAACTATATTTAATGTGGGTTCACCATCAAAAGGCGTCAAAACAACATTTTTTGAAAAATACATCTTTTATCAAAAAAAACTGCTTTTTCTTTTATAGCTCATTCTAGAAAATTTATAAGTTGAATTAAAATGTTATAAAATTAAAAATTCAGTTAATACTATTCATAAAGGCTAGTTTTAATAATATTTTAATAACATATTCTTGTTAATGAAACTCGGTATTGCGTACGACACAAGCTATAGAGGAAGGATGTGGTTGCGTGTAAAGCAAGCCAAGCTAGTGTTGTGTGTAGTGAAAGATTTTTTTGATTATTTATATAACATAAAAACAAAATATTTCTCATAAAAGTCTCGCGTGTTACATTCTACCCCCCTTAAAATGAATTTCTCCCTCAAAATTCATCACTTTTAACAAACAGATGAGGATTCCTCTCCCTCATCATATCCTCAAGATCCCATGTAGCTTCTTCTAATTAGTGGTTCCTCCTTAAAACTTTCACCAAGCGAGTGGTCTTGTTCCGTAGGACTTTTTCGCTATGATCCAGAATCTCTATCAGTTGTTCTTCAAAAGAAAGATCTTCCTCCAGCGGTATAACTTCTAAGCTGAGTACATGTGAAGGATCAGGTATGTACTTTATCATGAGAGATACATGGAACACATCATGAACATGAGAGAGATTCGGTGGAAGCGCCAATCGGTAAGCTACCTTCCCAAAACGATCCAGAATTTCAAAAGTGCCAATATATCTAGGGCTCAACTTTCCTTCTTTCCAAATCTCATGACCCTCTTCCAGGGAAATATTCGTAAGAACACTTTATCACCCACTTCAAACTATAGGTCTTTTCTTCGGTTGTCGGAATAACTTTTCTATCGACTATGTGCTGATCTTATGTGTTGTTGAATAGATATGACCTTTTCTGCCATTTCATCAATGAGATCAGGTCCTAATAGCTTTCTTTCCCCAACTTCATCCCAGCAAGTTGGAGTCCTGCATTTCCTTCCATAGAGACCTTTATAATGGGCCATCTGAATACTGGAGTGAAAGCTATTATTATATGAAAATTCCACCAAAGGTAGGTGTTGATCCCAACCACCTTTGAAATCTATAGAGAAAGATCTCAACATATCTTCTAGAGTTTAAATTGTCCTCTCAGACTGACCATCTGTCTGAGGATGATAAGCAGTGCTGAAACTCAACTCTATATCCATAGAATGCTTAAGACTTCTCCAGAACATTGAGGTAATCCTCAGATCCGGATCAGATATAGTAGATAGTGGTACTCCATGCAATCTTACCACATCCTTTACATATATCCTGTCAATCTGATCCAGAAATAAATCCTCTATAATCGAAATGTAGTGTGTAGACTTTGTAAGACGATCAACTATGACCCAGATATCATTATTGCCTTTGGATGTTTTAGGAAGTCCTGTGACAATGTCCATAATGATGTTTTCCCATTTCCATTCTGGTATGGGTAATGGTTGTAACATCCCCTTAGACTTCTCTCTCTCAGCTTTAACTTGCTGACAAACCAAGAATCGAGAGACATATTCAGCAACATCTCTTTTCATGCCATCCCACCTGAAGTACTCTTTCAGGTCCCTATACATCTCCTTGCTTCCAAGATGAGTAGAGAATGAAGAACTATGAGCCTCATCCAGAAGCTCCTTCATTAATTCGGGGATGGGAGGAACACAAACCCGATTTCTGAACTTTATTATCCCATCACAATCAAGGTTGAATTCAGGAACAGTTCTCACCTTCTTTTGTAACTCTACATCTTCTTTCTATGCCTCTTTAAACTTCACATGTATAGATGGTTGAACATTCATTTGAGAAATATAAGATTTTTCCCCTTCAATTATAATTCCAAGATCCATCCTTTGTAAATCCATAAATAATGGATCTTTTGTCATCCTCATCATGGATAAGCTAGCATGGTCTTGTCGGCTTAATGCATCAGCCACCTTGTTTTATTTCCCAGGGTGGTAATGAATTGAGTAGTTGTAATCCTTAATCAGCTCCAACCATATTCTTTGATTCATATTCAGCTCCTTTTGTGTGAAAATATACATTAAACATTTATGATCAGTATAAATATCACACCTTTCACCATAAAGGAAATGCCTCCAAATCTTTAATGCAAAGATTACCGCAGCTAACTCCAAATCATGAGTTGGGTAATTTTGATCATGGATTTTCAACTATCGTAAGGCATAAGCTATCACCATATCATTTTGCATGAGAACACATCCCAGTCCCTTCTTGGATGCATCACTGTAGATCACAAACCTTTCTCCACTACAAGGCAGTGTGAGCACAGGTGCACTGGATAACCTTCATTTCAACTCCTTGAAATTCTCTTCACATTCCTCTGTCCAGACAAACTTAACTCCTTTCTGAGTCAACTTGGTGAGTGGATTAGATAATCAATAAAAAGCTTTCACATAATGTCGATAATATCCAGACCCACCAAGAAAACATCGGATCTCAGTTACTATTGTTGGTCTCGACCATCTTTCGATAACCTCTATTTTTGTTGGATCCACATTTATCCCCTCTTTTGAGATTATGTGACCCAAAAATGAAACACTTTGAAGCCAAAATTCACACTTGGTAAATTTGGCATAAAGATTATCCTTTCTCAGGGTCTTCAATATAATTCTCAATTGATCTTCATGTTCTTACTTGCTCTTTGAATATACAAGAATATCATCTATAAAGACTACCACGAACTGATCAAGATAGTCTCTGAAGACTCTATTCATCAGATCCATGAAGATAACAGGGGAATTAGTAAGACAAAATGGCATCACTATAAATTCATAGTGTCTATATCTTGTATGGAAAGCAGTCTTTGTTATATCCTCCCTTTTGACCAATAATTGGTGGTACCCTGAATGAAGATCAATCATGGAAAAGTATTGAGCTCCGCGTAGTTGGTCAAATAAGTCATCAATGCGCGAGAGAGGATATTTGTTCTTGATAGTGATCTTGTTATGTTCTCGATAATCAATGCAGAGTCTCATTGATCTATCTTTCTTCTTAACAAACAGAACATGTGCTCCCCAAGGTGACGCACTAGGGCATATAAATCCCTTATCAAGATTCTCGTGGAGTTGCTTCTTCAATTCCTGCAACTCAATTGGGTCCATTCTATAAGGTGTCATTGAAATAGGCAAATCACTCGGTACGAGTTCTATTGAAAACTCAACTTCACAATTTTGTGGAAGACCAGGAAATTCCTCTATAAAGACATCATCAAACTCCCGTAAAATGGGCATATTCCTAATCGTGATTTTCTCACCAACCATTTCAGATAAATAACCTTCATTTAGTGGAATCAAGACCCATAAGATGGAAGAAATTTCCACTGGAAGGTTATGTTCATCCTTGCATCGATAGACGATCATATATTGATCTGGAATATGAAATGTGAATTCCCTTCTTTGGAAATTGATATGAGCTCCATACAGGGATAGACAATCCATGCTAGGAATCACATCAAATTCCACTATAGGATGGATCACAAGATTTACAGGAAGAACTTTCCCACAAACATCAATCGGAGAAGAATTATAAGCTTTTGATGAGACTATTGTGCCATTAGGGGTTTTCCTAGCTAACTCAACATCTAATTGTTGAGGTAATATGCTGATACCCTTAGAAAATTATTCAGAAATAAAAGAGTGGTTGTATCCAGAATCAAATAAAACATTTGCTACTTTAGATTGGATTTTAAGTGTACCATTCACCAAATCGTTATCGTACTCCACATCGTTGATAGAAATTGCATGTGACATTCCTTTGTCTTTATCCTTAAAAGTTTTTTGATGTCAACCATCATCATCAACCCTTGGATTCAGGCATTGATTGGCATAATGCCCCATCTCCTTACATTTGTAACATTGAAGTGTAGGAGGTGCACTCTGTGTAGCCTTTTCATTGTTCGCATCACTAGACATCGTCTTCCCATCATTGTGGCATTCAAATTCCCGATGACCTTCCTTTCCACATTTGAAACATTTACATGTCCCTTCAAGATAACTCCCTCCATGTTTCTTTCCACACATTGAGCATAAGGGGAAACTCATCTTCTTTTTAGTGTGCTCTTTATATTTTCCTTAAAATTCCATTTTCCACTTCTTATCAAACCCATATGACTGATGGGTTACTCCAATCCCCATCATGACTTTGAGAGCACATCGAACGAATTCCTTGTAGCTATTCCAGTCCCTAATGGATAACATCCTTCAAAGTCTTGGTTTTAAGCCACTAAAGAATTGATCAATCATAATCTCAGGTTGGATAATAATACCCGAAGCATACCTTGCAATTCTTGTAAAATTTTCTTCATAGGTACCAACAGATTCATCATCCTTTTGCTTTAGTCCAAGAAACTCCTTCTCCATCTTTGTTAGGAGAATACGAGGGAAGTACTTATTGAAAAATAAGTTCTTGAACTCGTCCCATTCCATTGACTCAATTTCATCTATTGGCCTCGTATTCTTGATATGATTCCACCATTGATCAGCATCACCTTCCAAATGATACACTGCTAAGATGACATTATCATGTTCAGAACATTAAGAACTAAAAATATCTTTTCAGCAGTACTGATCCATTGTTCAGCAATTAATGGATCAGTAGACCCGCTGAATGAGGGTGGACGCTGCCTCATGAAGGATTCAATAGAATATTGCTCCTTACTTTGGTCATTTGTAAGTCCTTCATGATTCATAGCTTGAGAAATTTGTGTGAGCATGGCTACAAGATTTTGCATTCCATTTCCCATAACATTTGGTTGATCGGGGGGACAATCATTGCATTTCCCGTCACATTCCACATTAACACGGTTCCTTCGGGTTCCAACCATTGACTAAAACCAAGAAGAATAGTGTCAGAAACACTAATTATAATAGGAAAACCACATAATCAAGAATAAAATTTCACACTTAAGGTCTTATCATAGGTTTTTCATGGCCATTTTTAAAACACTATGATCATGTTCTATGCTTAGACTTATCCTTAGGGTTCTTACTAAGGCTTTCACTTCCTAGTTTCCAAAGGATGACTATACCTTTCCTCTGATACAAACTATAGTGATCCATACTTTACATACATGGTTAATACTTCAAAATTGAAGACAACTTATTACAACATATAACAAAACCCTGAACGGACCGTATAGGTATAGTGTCTTTAGAAACTGGAAAGCATAAACAACTGGTTCATAAAGCATCTACTTTGCCTCCCATTTATTTCATCATATCTAGAGTCCATTTTTTGGCATATCCTACTTAATAACCTTCTTCTTAACCTGGGGAAATAAAACATACAAAAGGGTGAGCTCAAATGATTAGTAAGGGTAAACAAAAGAAATATCAATCACATAATATACATAAGAACATAACTTTTGGAAATCTTAACCTGCAAAAGAGATCATAATTTCATAACATGGGATAAATCATAGTAGTGAAATGTAATCCCAATATTCATAACATAAAACATGAAACTTTGTGTCATACACACATAATCATATAGAATCATTTCTTATTAGTCAAGACTCATTTCCAATACTATCTTAGTGGACAAAGTCCATTTCTGAATCGAGTTCACTCCTCGTTTCAGTCCTGTTTCACTGAACCAGTTTAACCGTCCGTTCCAGCTATGTCTATCTCAGGAGATATAAAATATTTACCCAATGCATTGGAGGGAGATATAGGTCCCACCAATCTCATAATTATACCATTCTTATGTGTGCCACAAAATCATAAACCATACATCATAGCATAACCCATGCAATAAAAATGGGAATCATAAACATCATGACATCATAAAACAACTCATATAAGATAAAGGAATTCATAAAAATAATTTCATCACAACATAATCAAATAAATGTAATAATAGGGATAGAAATAGAACCCCTTATTATCTTATATGGAAAATAATTTTGATAAAATACTTGAACTCCATTCTTGAGGAAAATATCCTTTCTACTTCAAAAACACTTTTCCTTTCTTAACATGTCATAAAATTCTAAACTAAAAGAAGTTGATTAAAAATAAACATGAAAACTTTTAAGGGAATCTTATTGGAAATAATGTTTGAAAAATCCATTCATGACGTATAAGTTAAAAGAATACATTCTTCTCATACTTTTGTCGGAAATGTCAAAAAGTACCTCGTACGAAAAACGACAAAAGATTCCTTTCATATCTTTTACTAAAAACTCACTGAAGGGTAAAATTGGATATAAACTATTGTAGAAGGATGTAAATATTACATATTTAGGAAAGATGGATGTGGATGATAAAATTCACCCCAGTAAATTCAAAAGTATAAACAATCTCGGATAAAAATGAGATTGTGATATTTCCCTTACCTTAGGTCTGATTTGCTTCGTAAGTGTCCGAAACTACTGTATAATGATTTAAATAATGTTATTTACTTATTCCAGAATCATAATTCTTTTTATGATATCATATATGGTCATATTCGTAGCTTCTTATTTGTAATATTTCATTACTACTTGTTATTCGTGTGTTTATTACTTTTTGTTCTTATGCGTGTTTTGTCGAATAAATTATTATTTTTCTCTTTATGTTATAGATACCTCATTTCCAGAATGTTATTAGTGTAATATATATCATATTAATAAATTCTATTCATTTATATAATCCTTATTAAATGAAGATCATGTAGAACGAGTCGCATCACATCGTGGAGACGGTATTCCGTACGTACGCACGAGCGATGATATCGTTCCATTGATCGTGGAATTGTATTGGAGTGTATGTATAATATTTCAGAATCAATATCACCTTAAAATAATCATATATAGTGATTATTTACACCATTATACCCATCCAAGTATGGTGGTGGGGGAAAATAGATTACACCACGGCGTGGAGATGGTATTCCGTACGTACGCACGCACGGTGATATTGTTTTCCGTAGGATGGATAGATGGTGAAATATGGTTGTTTCATACGTATAATAACATATCATTATATGAGTGATACTTATGTTATTACTTCATAATGAAACAACTAAAGATGAAGAAGTGGAAGAAGAAATAAAGATGAAAGAATTGGTAACAGGCATTACCTCTTCTTTGAAGCGCTTCATTGAGACCTCCTTTTAGGGCACTAAAATTGGTCTTTGAAGAAGGCCAGGACCTCTAGGATGTCTCTAGGGAATTGGAGAGGAGAAATTGGCAGGGTTCGGCCGTGATTGAAGGAACAAATTGGTGTGAGGTGGAGAGGGAGGAGGTGCCCTTTTGTAAAGGAGGAGAGGGTCACCTTTGGAAATATAAGAAATATTAGTTTATATTAAATCCCAACCCCACTAAAAAACTTCCAAAATGACTCATATCCAATGATTAGATGAGATAGGGTTGTAATAGCATCAACAAATAAAATTTAGACTTGTTAGTAATTTATTTTAAACATTATCAACTTGATTTATCCTTATTTATCAATTTAATTTTATTTGTGGTAATAATATTCTAAATTTTAAATTATTATAAATATTTACATATGTGTTATGAATTTTCCATAATTTGACACTTTATGAAATTTTCGAACATTGAAATTTAAATTTAAAAATTTTAAATATTTTTGTTATTTTTAAACAATTTTATAATATGTTATTTTTATAAAATAAAAATAGTGTCAATTTTGACACTATTCAATTATTTGAATTTAAATAAAATATATACAGAAGATATGTTCGAACTAAAAGCATTAATAGGTCCATAAAATTTCATATGTATCTGGAAAATTAGTGGTGCACATTAAATAGTTTATATAATATTTATATTATTATTTTTAAAACCATATATTTGATATTTTAATTAATAAAATAATTTCAACATCACTATTGTGTCATAATTAATGATAATTATTTAATCCCTAAAAATTATAAATAAATTCCTATAATGTCGATAATTGTATTAGATTTCTTGAAACTATTCATGTTCGAAGTTTCATTAAGTTTATAACTAAATTAAAATTATTATACTTATAATATTTAAGAAAGTGACATGTTGTCACATTCTTTTGTTTTAAAAATAATTAATTTATTCTCATGGACAAAAGTCCATTAAATGAATCAAATACGACCCTTAAGTGATATGGGTTGACTTTTAGTCATATAATAGGATTTTGGAAGGTGTTAGGGTAATTTTATGATCTTATATTTACCCTTCATTACACAATTTACCTTTAACTAAGGTAAATATAATTTACCGTAGTTACTATTCATAATGCCCAAAAATAAAAAGTAGCCTATTAACATAATTTGGAACCACTGATTCTGAATATGGATTCCATTTTTTAAAATTTAAAAAATATAAGTTGCAGTAATTAATTTAAAATAAATCCTGTTGTTATGAAAATGTGTTTTAGAAGTTAAAACATTGCCAAAGATTGAAATGTTTTTACCTATGAATTCAACGTGAAATTAATGCTAATGACATACATTATATTAAATGTTAAAAATATATTCTATTTATACTTTAAAACCATGCAATATTATAAATTATCCATATAAATTATCTCAATGAAAAAAGTTGTTTTTAATTAAAAATTAGCATATTTTTACTATTCATCAAAATATGAAAGTTATCAGAAAAATATCAAAAATTTAACCAATGTAAATTTTTATACCCTGATTCAAAAGAATAATTTTATTTTGTCAAATTGAACTTATAAACATGTCCAAAACTGGACTTAATGTGGGTGCGCCATCAAAAGGTGGTAAAAATGCATTTTTTTAAAAGTACATCTTTTATCCAAAAAAAGTGATTTTGCTATTATACCTCATTCTAGAAAATGTATAAGTTGAATTAAAATATAAAATTCATAATTCAGTTAATACTATTCATAACGGCTAGTTTTAATAATATTTTAATAGCATATCGTTGTTTAGTGGAACTCGGTATTGCGTACGACGCAAGCTATCGAGGACGGTCGCAGTTGCGTGTAAAGCAAGCCAAGCTAGTGTTGTGTGTAGTGAAATATTCCTTTATGATTTATATAACATAAAAACAAAATATTTCTCATAAAATTCTCGGGTGTTACACAAAGCATGTTCTCAAGAGACTGAATGGTCCTCTCTGTCTGGACATCCCTCTGAGGATGAAAGGTGGTGCTTAGGTGTAGTAGCGTCTTGAATGCCTCCTGCAACCCCATCCAAAGTTGGGAAGTAAAGCGAGCATCTCGATCTGAGACAATAGATGATGGCACAACAAAAATACGTATGATCTCCTGAATGCAGAGGCATCCCAAGATCTCTACTAAGCCCTACTCTTAGATTAGAATGAAGTGGGACGACATGGTGAGTCGGTCTATGATCACCCAGATGGAGTCGTGTCCTCTGGAAGTACATGGATTCCCTGTCACGAAATCCATGGATATCCCATCCCACTTCCACTCCGGTACCTCAAAAGATTGTACCAAGCCTATTGGTACCTGGTGCTCTGCCTTCACTTGCTAGAAATTGAGGCATCTGGAAATGAACTCTGTTACAGCCTTCTTCATACTCATCCACCAGTGCTGTCATTTGAGTTCCTAGTACATCTTCGCCACTTCAGGGTATACTGCTAGAGGGGAAGTGTGAAACTCCCACATCACTTCCTCGTGTAGTGAAACTGGTACCATGGTACGTCCCTTGAAGAGGATGACGTGCTCCCCTCCTTTAGAAAATCCATCAGGCGCCTGCCCTGTGGAAATCTGAGCATGTCGCATCTCATAGTCAATGTCCCCACCCTGTGCCTCTCTGACCCACTGAAGTATTAGATGAGTGATTCTGAGGGACTATAGAATAGATTCCCCATCTCTATCCACAAATGATATCTGTAAAGCGGCTAACTACTCCATCGCCTCTCCACGTAGCTGATTGTTTGATCTTCTGCTGAGAGCATCAGCTACTATGTTCCCCTTCCCCGGATTATAGACAATATCAATGTCATAGTCCTGGAGAAACTCGAGCCATCGTCTTTGTCTCATGTTCAGGTCCTTCTACGAGAAAATGTACCTGAGACTATGGTGGTCAGAGTAGACTATAAAGCGCTCTCCCATCAGATAGTGTCGCCACATCATCAAAGAGAAGACCACTGCTGCTAACTCCAGGTCATGGGTAGTGTAGTTCTGCTCGTGCTGCCTCAACTTCAGTGAACCATAGGTGATCACAACCCGCTCTTGCATCAGGACACACCCGATTCTGGTCCCTGATGCATCACATTAAACCACAAACAAAACACCCTCCTCTGGTTTCCTCAAGATGGGTGCACTGGTCAATCTATGACTCAGATCTTGGAAGCTCTGATGGCATCTATCTGACCACATGAAGGTTTTCATATTCTTCGTCATACCTGAAAGTGGTTCTGCAACTCTGGAGAAGTCTGGCATAAATCTCTGAGAGTACCCAGCCAGACCTAGGAAACTCATCACCTCTTTTACGCTCCTGGGTGGCCCCCAAGAAAGTACTGCCTCGATCTTCGTAGGATCCACAATAACACCCACCTCCGAAATGATGTACCCCATGAAGTGATCCTCTCAAATCTAGAATTGGCACTTCAAGATCTTACAATAAATTCGGAACTCTCTGAGTGTGTCTAGTACAACCCGTAAGTGGTAGGCGTGCTCCTCATCAGTAGTCGAGTAAATCAATATGTCGTCGATGAAGACCACAAAAAAAGATCATGGTATGCCTAGATGATCATGTTCATGGGACTCATCAACACTGTCAGTGCGTTGGTTATGCCAAAGGGCATAACCAAGAACCTGTAGTGGCCATACCAACACCTGATGTCCATATTCTGCACATCTTCATCTCAAAATCTGAGATAATTATAGTGTGACTTGAGGTCTATCTTTGAGAACCATCATTCTCCCTTGAGCTGATCAAAGAGTTCATCAATCCTCGAGAGTGGGTACTTGTTCTTCACATTCACCTAATTCATGCAATGGTATTTGACACATAGTCGTAAGCTCCAATCCACCTTGTTGGAGAATAAAATCACGGAAGCCCAGGCTGAACCACTGGGTCAGATGAATCAATTTCCCCGTAAGTCCCCTAGTTGTACCCGTAGCTCACAAAGCTCGGTGGGAGCCATCCGATATGCTGGAGTAGATATCGGTGATATCTTAGGGTACAGGTCAATGTATAAATATACCTCTCTGCGAGGAGGTAGTCCTGGAACGTCTTCAGAAAAAATGTCTGTATACTGATCCACCACAATAGGAAAACGCGGACTCCGCACATCAACCACTCCTAGGATGAGACTATCCAACTGATGTGTGATCAGCTGCCCTCTTTTCTACGTAAGTCCAACTTTCACTGCAAAGGCTCCCTTCTCGCCAGTGAAGGTGAACCTGCTCCCATCTGTGCGAACACACCACACTTTGTGCCTAATACAGTCGATCTGGGATTGGACAATAGATAAGGAGTCCATACCCAAGATGACATCGTAAGGCCTCGACGCCGCTACAAGAAGATCTGAGATGAAGCTCTCGCCTCCAAGATTATGCTCACACTACCGGCACCAATGCGTAATCATCTAGTCTACTCTCGTAGGAGTCTCTAGCCATAAGTATCAAGCTAATGGCTCCATCGGAATCTCTGAGCTCCGAACAATGGCAATGGTGATAAAAGAATGACTCTCTCTTGTGTCTATAAGAACTGCAGCAAGGGACGAGTAGACACAGATAGTACCTCAAATCATCTCAGGCACGCCGTGGTCGTAGGTTTCGACTACCTGGAACAAATACTACCCCTGTCTTCCAGATCCCTATGGTCGAAGTGGTCCTCTTGGTGGTGGTGGTGGTAGAGCCTCGATGCGTCTTCCACCACCTGCTGCTCGGACAACTCCTCTACCTTGTCCGCCTGCTCCCTGCGGACCACCACGGTCGAACCTATGCCTCTTCCTGGGAGGTACCTCTACTGTCTGCTGCTCCTCTACATGGTGGTTCAGGTAGTCACGAGTCATGTGGCCCTTCCCACAACGTGCGTAGCACTGCCTGCCCCTCGTATGGATGGATCTGGTGTGTGTGCCCCGCACATCCGAACCAGTATCCTAAGGTTGACCACCTAATGGCCTCGTCCGCTTGGAACTCTGTGACATCTATTTGCTGCAAGATGCAGAAGACTCTTATATGTGTTGCCCTGCGGTGGGTCTTCCTACTGGCATAGGCTCAACAAGAAATCTCTCCACAATAAGGGCTCGCTTCAGTACTTATGCATGCATCAGAATGCTGAGGGAGACCATCTATGACCTAATATCATGCCTCAGTCCATGCTTGAAGGTCTGGGCCCGGAAGAATGGGTCTCGTACCATGTCCATGGAGTAGCGCGAGCGGTCGGTATATCCCATCGAGTACTGGGCTACTGTTATGCTGGCCTGCCGCAGCTACAGTAACTCTTGGATGTGAACCGCATGGAGGGTGGCTAGAACAAACTCCGTGCGGAAGAGGCTCTCAAAGTCTGTCCAAAGTAGAGGTGTCTTGTCATGCACCTGGAGCATCCAGATCCACTATCAACATGTTGTTGCATGTAAGAGACTCATGGAAAGGATCACCATAAGGTCTGCTAGTGTCCCTACCAACCTGAAGACACTAACGATAGCCTCAAGCCAATCCTCGGCTGCCTGGGGGTCTGTCTCTATGCAGATCCTGGGAATCCTCTATCATTGAAACCCGTGCAGTGCACTCAGGTGGTGTGCACTCTCCGCTACTAGGGCTGGTGGAATCAGTGGCTCAGCGGGTAGTGGCACTACTAGTGCCTCCACAATAATGGGGCCCTGTACCGAGGCCTCATCGCTCGGTGGGATGCCATATCACACTTTAATAGGAACCTGGGTTGGCTGCCTTCATGGGGCCATCCTAAAAGAGAAACAGGTGCGCCATGGTCAAACAGTATACCTAGTGATCTACCACAAGTAATCTCAATGAAAACTTTTAAAACACACATGCAATCAATTTTTTCGAGCACTGAGTCATAAATTAGAAGCCAGGGTCCTGGTGTATGGATACGTCAGCTGCGGCACCAAAAATGGACTCCCTAAACTGATAGCAACACTCAATACTCTTAACACTATTTCTTCACAGAGAAGAAATTATCAGAGTCCTGAGTTCTACGGTAGAACCGACTCCTTTGATACCGATTTTATCACGACCCGACCTCGGGGCCCGTGCTATGAGTACCCCAAGCCCGCCTTCTATAGGCCAGGGCGTGGAGACTAGCACCAATGGCATAAATCCCGATAAAAAGGGAAGGCATTGCCTTTATATAAGTAAACATACACAACAGAGTACGCAAGTGAATCAAGCACTAAGTAAAACTGAGTATAAAAGTAAGTGGTGAAAAGTAAATGGGCCAGTATACAAACCGAATAGAAAGTATAGTACAATAGAGAAATAAAGTACAACATCAGCAAAGTAAAGAAGCAAGCATTGAGTCGTCCTCCGGATGCCCCACATGAGGGTGGGTACAGACGGTCTCCTCAGCTCATCAGGTCTAGTCGTCCACTCAATGTACATCCCATATAGTGGTCCACCTCTAGGTACCATCCAGCTACACAAGCCATCTCCTCGATTAGTGTTGTATGTCCTCTGCAACCAACACAATGTAGTGCAGGCATAGACTGTGTAGGGGTGAGTATACGATACTCAGTAGGAACCCTGATACCCCCGAAGGTCTCCCGGAATACATGAAGGATAAACCACAGAGGAAAGATACAAACACGATGTATCATCCTACTCTACTTAGGTATATTCCCATACATATACCTAATTCATCAATCTCATTTCTCCTCCAACTTTTGAGCCCAATCACAATACGGTCCACCGAGGAAAGAAGTCAATCACATCAATGATAATGATTGTGAGTCAAGACTCAGCTCACATAGGTATACTACTCATGAAGTGGTGTAGATATGATTAGGTGTAGCCTCTGAATCATCTCCTCTACTGAACCCATGTAGGATCCAAGTACAGAATTCATCGTTGTCGAACCCACGTAGGATCCATGTACAATCGTCATTGTTGCCGAACCCATGGAGGATCCAATTATAGTCGTCTTCACTGCCGAACCCATGTAGGATCCATGTACAATCGTCCTCATGGCCGAACCCACGTAAGGTCTATGTACAGTCGTCGTTGTAGTCGCAACCATCTCTAGGTTTCCCGCACACAGCGTACTCGCTTCCGGGATAGTCCACTCCTCGAGTAAAGGGTTTGATACATCAAATGTCACGAAGTCCAGAGTTGATGTATTCCAAAGTTTCATCTCTTAAAAACTAACTCAACGCGACACATGACACGTCAATCGAATTCCCGGTCTGAGAGATATTGGTTTTTTCATTATTGGGGCCCTATTGGAAATATGCTCCTTCCAAACCCATCCATTTAACAAAGTTATCTGAAACACACTTAGAGTATCAAAAAAGGACCGCCTTGTCGAATGGATCCCAGTGTCGTAGACGACGCATCGTTCAGACGCACAGTCTTCATGATATTCACCATTAAGTGAAAACGAGCCTGGCCAGTTAGGCCGAGAAGGCTGGCGGGTCGGGTTAACCCAGTTTGGTGGGTCGAACCCAGCAGGGGTGTCAGACCAGCCCAAATATTTGAGCGGCCCGGCCTGAGGGGTGCGGCCTGGCCCAAAGAGAGCGTGGCCTGGCCTGAAGTGGCATGGCTCGGCCCGGCCCGGCTGGGCACGGCCTGGCGGGGCGTGCGGCCCGGCTTGCTGGGCCAGCACACCGAGCAGCTCAGCCCAAAGGCCGATCCGTCTGAGCCCCCCCTAGATGTCTGAACTGGCAAAGTCAAGCAGTGTTTCCCTTCCCAAACTGGCTGTCCTGCTGGGGTAAGTGGACCGCACGGTGAGCAGCTGGTTTCTTCAGCATGGCACTCTCCTGGAGTCGTGGTTCATCTATGCCCGACAGGCTGATGGGCCGACCAGTCCTCCCGCAAAGCTGGCACGACGATGTCAGCTTCTTCCGCCATGGCCAGTCCTGGCCACGACTCTGAAATCCTGGCATGGACAGACGGCGTGGTGCTTCCTCCATCGCGGCCCGCTTGGCTGTGTCTTTTCTTTGCGCATGCGTCAGCGGCCCTTGCACCGCCAAACACTTTCATGATCTACCTCTGATCGCCAATTCCCAAAATAAACAAGATCGAATGGAGGGTCGTCTGGCCATGTTTGTTCAGCCCGGGCCCTCCACGTTATGTTATAGCAATAGGTCAGACAAACAAGATAATACAACAATGAATAGAAGCACAATTTTTAATCCACTAAAAATTGAACATAACCCCTACCTCGAATAAGGTTCATGGTTGACAAGCGTCGTGGATGGCAGTGTCATTTCCATCATCGAAGAAGTTCACCTGAAGAAGAATTAACGTCTCCTCTCTTATCGTGGAGATGAGAAAAGAGAGCGTGTCATCATTCTTCATGGAAGGAAGTGTCGTTCTTCGTCGGGGGTTTGGTGTTCTTTAATAAAGGATAAATTCCCCTCTTCCTTCACAAAATCTCTCACTCAAAAGTTCCCCCAACAAAACAAGATCCAACCCCAATTAAAATAAGTGTTCCCCATATTTTAACTAAACATTCCAATCCTTCAAAATTTGAATCACTTAATTAATTAATGGAATAGGTTCCATTAATTAATTAAGTTTTGTTGGCATGAGTTAAAGTGGAAGAGAGAGAATAGGAAGAGTTACATAATTAAGAAGAGTTAACAAATTAATAAAGCGGGTTTATTGGGGTTTGAGGAAAATGAAAGGATGGGGCTCGTGTGGGCCCCACCTCTCATATATCCACACATGGGAAGTTGGGTGTGTGTGGGCCCCACCAACAACTTCCCATGGGAGGAATTAACCTCCTTATATATAAAATAAAATTGTTCCAACAATTTTAATTACTTCATAATTAAACCCCAATAATTAACTCTCCTCCCGTACAAACGCAACTACGGTAAGGGTACCCTTATGAAATCATCGGCGTTGTGAATTCATCGGTGCCATCTGATTTCAATTTCGAGCACCAGTTAAAAATATAGAAAAACTTTCTCGTTCGCTTACTAAACATACCCAAGCTAAACTTCAAAAATTGATTCCGGGCACACTTTGCCTCAGAATCAAGTATCATCAGAATCCAAAGACTCGTAAAATTCCAAAGTATTTAAGAAAAAATATTCCTTGAAATTTTGGGGTTTTTACAATAATTACCAAATTATTTATAAAACAATAATAGCCTCATATATTTCTATTGTACACACCCCATGTTTATTGTTAATTGGATTTCTTGTTGTTATCTTAGACACCCCATGGTAAGGTATAAGGGGCTTACTTGGAACTATTTGCGCCACCACGAGTTATGCTACAATGGGCTTACCAAGCAGTATCTTGGCCACCCCATCATTCTATATGTCCAATAACCACAATATTAATAAACTTCATAAAAAAAATTAATTATTCCTTTTTTAACCTGATTACCCTATGAAAAAAATAGTTATCATGTTAATCTCGTTGTAACATGATTTACCTATGGGAATAAAATGGGTTCCAGACAATCTCATTAGAAATTACTAACTCATTGAATATAAATGGGTTTAATTAAAATATCAATGAAAAATGATTAACCCATGGGAAATAATTTTATTTAATGACAACCTATTTGAAAAGTGATTTACCACTGGAAAATAAATGTGTTAAACAATAATCACATTTAAACATGATTTACCAGTGGAAGTAAATTGGGTTTCATAAAAACGTCTTCAAAAAAATATTAAAACATGTAAACAAAATGGGTTACATAAAAATCTCTTTGAAAAATTATTAACCCACGGAAATGAAATGGGTTACATAAAAATTAATTTTAAACATGATTAACCCAGTAATATAATTGTGTTTCACAACAATCTCTTTGAAATAACAATAATCCATAAAGAAATGAATGACGATGGTATCTGTAATATATATCTCTAATGTACAATATGTAAAAATATGGTATTTGATATAGATAAATGAAATTAAAATTAAAATATCATTAGAAACAATCTTTAGGAAAATAATCTTTAGACATTCCAATGTTTCCCATTCCACTTTGTAACACATGAATCACAAACCCCGTGAAATTATAACATTAAATATTACTATTAATATCATGATAATAATTATATTAATGATATATAATTTCAAAATAGATGTATGTACACATCATAAATGATGTTAGGTGTATAACATATCAAATATATCAAAGAAGGAAAACCGTGACAAAAATTCATTACCGCATTGCGGACATTTAAACTATAAACCCCATGAAAGGGAGATAAAAAATTAGATATGAAAAACCCTATAAATACAATAATAATAATAATAATAATAATAATAAAATAGATTCATGGGAATTGAATACACCACACCACAAAAATTAGTGGTTAATATGTAATAAGTTTCCAAGAAACAAATTTTAGATGAGATATCCCCTTATAACTAGAGTGATATATGAATCGGAAACAAAAAAACTAATAACCATCAAATGAAAATTTAAATTAAATAAATATAAAATAATTCAGGATATAATATATAAAAAATTTATTATATTCACAACACAAAAAATAATTTTTGAATATTAAATTTATCTCATAGATGTAGAAAAGCTATATGAAAATACGTTAGTGCTTGAGTAACTTTTGAATGATGAGATGCCTACAATCACAACATCGATTGAAACATTAAATATAATTAAAGAAGTAAAACTCCTAATATAACATGCCATATTTTTTTGATGTTCTATTTAAAAGTAACTTTTTGATTCATAAAAAATAAGTCTCAATGGAATGTAAATTGAGACAAAACCCCTTACCTTGAGTCTGATTGATAATAATTTACCACTATAATACTAAATAATAATCCTATGTTAATTATTTATGTGATTCAGAACCTATTAAATGTTTAATATTAATTTTATCACATATGGAAAAGTTATATAAAATTAAATAATCACAAAGGCTTAAGTCGGATGTTTTTACCATATCATGCATATGGGTTAAAACTGACTTTGATATATTGACCAGGGTCAATGAGGTGATTATTTAAAAATATATAGAATAAAAACCATTATATAATTAAAATTTATTAAAAAATAATTATAATATAAAAATAATACAAGAATGTTGGTTCTGAAATATGAACCAACATTACGATCATTGAGATGGCATGTTGTTCGTATGTGTGAGTAACGTCCCCATTTTTCAAGGTTCATTATAGAATGAAGGTAAGTAATTTTTTTCATTACATAATGACCATTAAATAATATATACCATTTTATTTAGTTATAAATACATATAGGTAGAATTATTATGATGTGGTGATAAAAATAGAAGAATCGAATCACATTAATGAGGCAGTAGTTTACAAGTCCACAATCGACAATGTTAGTTTTTCATTGTGTGAAATGGAATGAAGAATATGAAATTTTATTTGACCAAATAGACACTTATGTCATGATTTATATAATTATTTCATTTTTATCATATATTTTCATTGAAACTATCCTTAGTACATTCCATGTAAATAATCAATGGATCACATCACTTTGAGGATGCAGTATTCCACACGTGAACAAACGATGTTATCATATTATAAAAAACTAAAAGCATGAAGGTATGTGTTACATAGAATTTAAATAATAAAAATAATATTATAAATACCATATATATCTGGTCAAAATATTAATCCAATAATTATACCCTACCATGAATTGTTTTAACAAAAAAACGAAGGACATCGGCTCCCAAGAAGGGGGTCAACCATACACACAAATATTGATTGTGCATACCAGTTTATGGAAGTGTGTGCATGTGTAGGTAGAAAACATAATATCAAAACATATAATAATATTTATGATACTATGTTATTTATATAATCATATAATAAGTATAATTTTATTGTTTTGATAAATAAATAAAATTAAAGTTGTTGTTGGATAATGTTACCTCTTTTTTGGGTAACTGATTTTGGATTACATCAAAGGAGTTCCATTTATTTGTTTCTAAAAAAAGTGAGAATAATAGGGTTAGTGGAATATTTTTTGGATTTTATTTTATAAGGGGATGGATGATACATAGGGAAAGATAGGTGTGAATATATGGTTGGGTTTCTTTTTTCTAGTGGAGTGGGAGGGGTATTCTTATAAATATAAAATGGTAAACATTATTTGGAGGTGTCTCTTACATAATGTGCCAAAAATAATAATCCAAATTCTAGAATAGTGGTGATATGTTCAAATAATTTTCGTCTAATGTGTTTTTTTGATTCTTCTAGGACATTTAGCGATTTAAGAATAATTATATACCACTATGTATACATATTTTTTTTAATTGTTGTAAATAATTTTAATTACATTCACTAATAATTTTCATGGAAAACTATGTAGATAATTTTACGAATTATAAATTATTATTATTCTAAAATTGGAGTAAAATTTTCTAAATTCCAGTCACTTAATTTGAAGAAATTAATTTATGTTTTATCCCAAAAATGGTATTAGAAAGAGTGGTTTTAAACAGAATATACACAAAATTTAGATAAATTTTTATAACTAAAATCACTAAGAAAATTATTATAATTACATAAACTGTATTTAATGATATAAAATGATTTTCATAATACTTTAAAAAAAATAAAAAAAATAATTTAACAATAAATATTATTTGTACAAATAAATTAGTTTTCAATTAGTATTTGTTGTGATTCCCTATTCACTAAAATATCAATATTATAAGAAAATAAATTTACCAAATTTAAATGATAATTTTATTCAATAAAATAATGATTATTTTTCTAAATAAAATTTTTAATAGTGTCAAAATTTATTTTTAAATAAATTTTTATTACAATATGACGTAAAAATGCCATTTAGAAAAATGAACACTTTTAATTGAATTTTTTTTGATTTGTTCTTATTTTATGCCTATAAAAATTATTAATGAAATTAGAAACATATGATTTAATATATAATATTAAAATTTCATAAATACCTTTAACTAATAATTATAAATTTAATTTTTAAATTAAAATATCATTCTGGTAATAAAATTAGTTTACATAAAAACACATCCTTTTTATTGGAATTGTCTTTATATTCATTTATAATATATTTATAACAAATTAATTTCATTTATTAACATCTAGAAATCATAAATTTTTATAATTTAGAAAATATCATATATTCCCTCCATTCCAATGTATAGTTGATAAAAATCATAATAATAATAATAGTATTTTATTGTCTGGCAAGACTCAGATTGTGTATAACATAATTCATCAGTGAAACTCCATATAAAGTAGAAGGAAAGATAAACATGGTGTTGAATTTAATTCATGATAAGCTATTTATTGCATGTAACGCAATATATTAAAGAATTTAAATTAATCTGGAAGAAGATATTTCATATTCTTTTATGATTTTACACTTTATCTATGAGGAAATATGTGAAGGGGGATTCCAGAAATTCCTAATGTGTTGTGCCCACAGGAAGCAATTTTTTTTCTGATATGTGGATTAAAATATTTCATCCACTAATACGATTGGGAATAGTTGGGTTTTTATCTCATTTTTATACTTTCCATCATGTCAAGGCAAAGCACTAGAGACCCTCACCCTTGCAGTAGCCACTTAAAATGCCATATTAGAAGTAGAATTAGACATCTATGTATTTTTTTGTTGGGTTTCCATGTACCGAGATAAATACAAATTCAATGTGGTTTGTGATTGATAGGATGATTTTTTTTTTCAATTTATACACATTCATGATACAACCAATTTTGAGGAGTTGTAAAATCTTGATGTGAGAGAGATTAATTTGTTTTCATAGAGATCCATATATTATATTATCTGATAGGGATCAAAGGTTAACATCCCACATTTGGTGAGTCCCTTTAATTGAACCGATATATAATGTTCGTTTGGGTATGGCATACTATCAATTGGTGGTAGTCTAGAGAGAGAGAGATATACAGATTCCATAGGAAAAGCTATGATCATACGTCCCTGACATTGGCTAAGCATGGGACGACCAATTGGGATTGCTTGAGCACTCTTATAATAATACTCACATGTCCATGATCAAGCTAAATCCTTTTGAGGCCTTCTATTTTCATACTTAAAAATCTATATTATGTTTGTTTGGGGTCAATGAATGTTCCTTGGTTGTACCATTATTTTCCCAGGAGATATTAAAAAGATTCTGTAGATTATTTTGAGAATTTAAATAGCACATAATTGGTATAAATCTTATTTTGATCTTAAATGTAGACTATTCAAGTTATTTGATATTGATCGTGTATTCTTTAATGTTTCACTTTGGTTGGGTCACCAATAGATTCAAAGGAAATGAATGATTTCTCCACCTTTTTTGGGACCATTTTGACATTTTTCAAAAGGTGTGGAAAGAGGGTTGTTGGGAAGCCCATTCCCCATATTTGACCTCGATAGAGAACTAGTTCCATGTATCACATAATTGAAAATTACTTTCTAATACATATAATGTATTTATATGGTGTGATATTGATGTTGAGCATAATTTATCTATGAATGATCATTATGGTAGGATAGTTGATACTGAAACCAAGGTGCATTATGAGAGGATGATACATTTGGTTTTTTTTGAAATGGTTGAACTGTCCTATGTCATATGATAATTGGTTGAGAGATGCACTAATGAGAGTGTAGTGGCCTCATAATTTTGACATAGAAGCTTCACAATAGGATTTCTTGGGATATAATGTTTTTATGGTAGGAAAGTTGTAACATCTAGTAACTGGTTTTTAGGTACTCCTAAAATAACCTTTTTTACTATTCCATGGATTTGGTTTGTCTCCAGATGTTTCAGATAGATGTTTGAAAATTTTAAAAATTTATCCACATTTTATGTAATGTTTTCCCACATATTGAACCCACCTAGTGAAAAAAATTCAACCCAAGAGAGTGGGTGTTTTAAGCATTATTTTCATGTTTTCTAAAATTATACCCAAACATAGAAAAAACCATAAAACCTGATAATGGGGTGAAATTTTAGCATGCACATTTTTTCTAACCATGAGACCATGCTAGGATAACCATGCATGCAATATTTTTAATTATGAAAATTATATTAAATATACATGATCCTCCAATTAACCTATAACATAACCCTAACACAAAATATCATGATTTCCTAAAACATGGAGGCTCGTAAGAACCCTTTTTAGATCCCCCAATCCCATTCCTACAGGGATTAATGTGAAGTGAATCTCATTCTATCCATCCTGGTTAATAGATCTCCACCCATTATTTCTATCCTTATATAAATTTCTTTCCACAGTAGGAATTTGTATATCATTGGTTGTATTATAGATCTAATCTAAGATGATTTTAATCTTGAATCTAGGTCAGTTTTCTATATCTTTGATGTTGTTAACCATCTTTGGGAATTACCTCTATGGGCGTGGAGTTCGGATACCATGAATAATGGTTTGTGGTTCTATTTGAGGTTTAACATATAATGAAACATGTATTTTCCTTACCTAATTCAAATTATTTTAATCGAATTAGGAAAAACCAATTTGATGAAAATTAATATTTGAAATTGAAATAGAATGGTTTTTAAAAACCCACCAATTCCATTGAAATTAGAAAAAAGGGTATAATTTGAAATTGATTAAATTTTTTATTTAATTTATGTACTAGTTTTGAGAAAAATAGACTAAATTTAAATGATTAAATCCTATGATTGGTTTTATATTGAAATTTAATTGTTTTATGAAAAACAAATTTTTGGATTTAGAATGTGAATTGGCATTCTGAAAATCAATAGTGGGATGTTGAATTGTGAATGATGATTTATTTTAAATGAAATGATTTTTCCTTTTTTAAATGATTGAGTGATTGAAAACATGAGAGAATGGAAAGGTATTAGGTTATTTTGGACAAGAATTATAGGACAGAAATTCATAAGAAGAAGATTGATGATGAAAAATCTGAAAAACTAGTTAGGTTGATCATATTCATAACGAAATTTTCATGAGTCATATTCATCCTTATATTGGGGATGTGTGTATGGATATGTAATTACCATATATATGAGAGTGTGACAATCCTTAAACTAGAAACTATCATATTATAGGGAATAGAAACTGTGTTCTTATTTTGAATCTTTTGATTTTAAATTCCCGTGATTGTAAAACAAATTTACTACTACTTGATGATTTATATAAAATATTTTATTAAAGGTTTTTATATTATCAATGTATGAAATGTTTTCCACCATTTCAAAATAAATAATATATTTTTTGAAATATTAAAATATACTTTATTTGTTGTTTTATTTAAAATTGGAATCATTTGTATATTAATTATCATGGAATCTTATTATGTAACACTTGGTGAGAAAATACTTGTATTTCGTTCTCATACCCTAAATTTTCCTTCAGGTGTTTCTATATTTTCTCCTTTCACCTCTGAGCAATGGGAATGTGCATCTTGGATGAGTTTTATGTTCTTGATCTATTAGGGGTGGGAGTAATATGTCCACAACGACATTGAGTATATGTTTGTTATTTTTAGTAATTTGATGATATTCTGATTTGGGATTTTTTTACCTATTTTTCTGTTATATTCCCTATAATGATTTTTGAGCATAATGGAATTCATTTCTTTTCTTCTAGTTTTTTCATGCAAATTTTTTTCCATCTTCCATGTTGATTGATGATAGGTTCCAGTATCCAACCCATAGATATTCATAATTCCCTTCAAGATATGTTAGTATCTGTATGTGTATCAATGTACTATGGTATGTAGGTTGGTTCATGATAATTCTTCTCAATGTTTGGTAGAAATGGTAAAGAACTACCATATTTGGAAGAAAATGAGAATATTAATATTCAAACATTTTTCGTAAAAACCAAATCATGGTTATGAAATATTTTAAAAAATTATAGGATAATATTAAAAAATTCATAAAAATATATTTTTTAACATTAATAATGAAGAAAATGTGCTTCTCAATAGAAGAGATAAATGAAATATGTTTTCATTAAAAATGTTTTTTTATCTATTGAGTACACGTTAGGAATAAAATTAAACTAAAATATGTATTCAAAATAAATAATTATAGGATATGAATATTCTTGTTTTCGATTCTCTGTATATCATAATGTTTCATCATCATGAATTTAATCATAAATAATATTGATAAATAATGATATTGTAACATAAAACCCTTACCTCGAGTTTGACAAAATTTGAAATCACTTTAACCTTTGATATATAAATTTTATTTTCATTACACTTCTATAAAATAATAACTTATATACAACTAATATCATGTATTATCCATTTATAACAATTACACACAAATTTATTAATAATCCATTAAAAATCATCATTTCCGTGTGTTAGCTAGTTCATTCATCTATAAAAATTTTGGTTGAGTGGTGCTAGTCCATGTAAATTAATCATAGTTCCTTGTACTTCTTAATATTAATAATGAAATAAATATCATGTATATTCATTATATATATATATATATATTCATAAATAAATGTTAAACATAGAAAAAATTAATTACATCGTTCATGGATACTCTATGTCGTACATACACATAAATGTTCTATTCACATTTCTATAGATAAAATAAAATTAAGTTAAATACCATCTAAATGTTAAATTTTTTATTATATCATATAAATAATAAATATTAATAAAATGCTTCCATATTACCATCCATGTATAAAATAAATGAAAAAAGAATTGCATCGCTTCATGGAGATAGTAGTCCACATATATTCACAAGTGACATTATTAATTCAATTTTATTGGATGGTAAGAGAGTAGATATGATGTTATAACATAATATGAATAATTATTTCATAAATATCATATATTAATATTAAAATTTTCATAATACCCATCCATAAAATAAATTAATGACTAATGATTTGTATCACTATATGGAGATTGTAATCCATTTGTACACATGATTGATATATTTACTTATCATTTTTTGAGAAAGAGGGTTGATAATAGTTTTTTCAAAATTATAAAAACATATATTTAATAGAATTCATAGATTATTATTATACTCTAAAAACCATATATATAGATTTGGAAAAAGAAGAAGTAAAAAAGTTAGTGATCAGTTAATGATATTACCTCTTCTTTGAAATGACTTCTTTAGACCTCTTCTAAAGGACCATGAGGTTATCATTTTTGGGAGATAAGAAAATATATAACGTGTTTAATGATTTTTAGAATATATATTTTAGGTTTTTTAAATCATGTTGGCCCATGTTTTTCAAAATAATATAATGTATTTGTGTCACTTTATATGGTAGTGAGAGGAAACACATGTAACTTCTTAAAATATTAAAATATATAAATTCCATTATCAATAAAAAAACATCATAATGGCCATTAATACATTGAAAATGGATATACAGTCAAAATAAAATTAGAAAATAAATTTTATACTGGTTTTTCTATCAAATTAACCTTTTCCTCCACTCCATAATTAACCATTTATGTACTTAACCAAGGTAATAACTATTTGAACCATAAAGAGTTAATAATGTCACCATCAATGAAATAAGGAATCATAAATGAAAGATGATTTATCATTTAACCATTTTCCATACATGTTCATGAATATTATATTTTTATGAATTTTATGTCATTTAGTAAAATATTAATTATTATAAAATATCCATAAAATCAATTTTGGAACATTTCATTTAAATTGAATACAAACACATAAAGGAAAAATATATAATTATTTAATAATGCTTTATAATACCCATGAAAATTTATATTTATCTAAAAAATCATTTTAGACAATAATGTAATCAAATTCTAATAATTGTAATAATTTTAAACTAAGTTATTTTATTTTTCTATTAATTAAAGTAATAATATGTTGACGTTGTGTAAGAATTTGAGATAATTCTATAATTTTTCAAAAAACATAGAAAATTTAACCTAATGAAAATAATTTCATTATTAAAAAAATAAAAATTATTTTTGATTCATAATATTTTTTTTCCTTATGTAATCAAATAAGTGACATTTAAAAGTAACATAGTGACACTTTTTCCTTTTCTTAATTTAATATTACTATCATAATAAAAGAAATATAGAAAAAATATGAAATATATATAGTACATGGAAAAAATAGATAATATCCAAAAAAATAGGATAATGGTTGGTGTTAGAATAATTTTTCAATCCTTCTAAAAATATTTAAACCATATTTTACCCATTTTACCCTCACTGGGTTGAATTTTTTTTACTATGGTTACTATTCATATTAAAAATAATATAAACTATTTATCATATTTGAGCATTATAATTAAAAATTTTAAATAAATTTTTAAAATCATATTTCTATAATTATGTGAAATAATTTTTTGAATGATCATGAAAAACATGATGAAAACCATTTTCTTCAGAAAAAATATATTTTAAATTAAAAAAACTTAATTTCTTGTTATCTAACTATTATAAACTATATTATTTGATTTTTAAAAATAATTATTAAATTTTTCAAGATTTTGTTTATTAAAATCATTCAACAATAGTGATCAATTTCATTTATTATGATAAAAAACAATTGTGTGGAAAAAATATTTTTCCAAAAAAACATATATTTTACTAAATAATTTAATTTGTATTTATAATAAATTTATTACAAATGAATTTCTCTTATAAATATGTAAAAATTAAAAATTTCATTAACTGTTCAGTCCAATCAATACCCACCAATTCATCATCTTGGAGAAAAGTACACCATTAAATAAAAATATTTTAATAATATATCACAGTTCATTTAGACTTGTTGTTTAATGTAATGAAAGTTATCAATGGGTTTTTAATGAAATATTTACTATAATATCTGGGTGTAAGAAAATATAACTCATATACACCATTATTTGGAAGAACCTACCTAGTACAATATTGGAATTCATTATAATTTCTTTATTTATATAAAATATAACTCTCTCACAATCCTTTTTAATATCTTATAAATCCACAAGGAGGGATACTGAAAAACGAAAGTAAAACCCCACTGGAAAAACAAAACTAAATAAAATCCTTAAATTTGTAATTTATTATCATGGCCGAAAAAATTGGTTCTTATGTGAGAAACCCAATCCTTCTAATCATCCCACCTTAAGCCTGCCACCTCACATTCAGTATGTTTGAACGTCCCAAAGTAACCACGGACCACCACCGCAATGATGTCTATGATAACACCATCTTCAATGGGGCCATCATATGAACAATTATCACCATCTAATTTCTAAACAAATACTAACCATAATCACATACAATATAACTTCAACAATAGACAAACAAAATGATATGGCAACACCATGTATATCACTATACTTTCTCCTACATCCATCAAATATCCAAAAGAAAACCACCTACTTCCAAACTTTTAATGTACTTCACCTTCATATAGCATGATATTTAATTTAAATATATGCATTATAATAATGATTTAGTTTTAATTATAATTACAAAAACTAAATCAATATGATTAATCTATATTTACGAGTAAATTTTTATACAAATAATAGCTTATGTTACTAATGAAAATGAATAATCCATCTATATTTACACATATATAAATGATTCTTATTCATAAAGTGTATGAAATAATTCTATTTTAATTATATGAATCTTATGATATAAAAAATCCCAAATATTAAACTTAGAGAAATGGATAATCAAGCTCAAATTTTTTAGACAATGAGGAATCCTCCATATCATTGAGAAATCCAAATGAATTTCCCTTTGAAAATGATACATTATTCCAGATATATTTATATTTTTTCAGAATTAGAAAAACTAATATGAATAAACTATAATTACCGTCTCAATTGAAGTGAAAAACCATAATATAATCTAAAGTAATGTTATATGAAATATTAATCAGAAATTATACATAAATTGTATCTCCTTTGATGCATGTATTACAATATATATAACTAGTTTTACATGATAAGCGATATCATAAATCAAAACTCATAATATAGAATTTATATATACTATTATGAATAATCCATTGCTGAAGATAATAATAAATACTTTTTAGTTTATCCATAAATTATATAGATTTCATGATTAAATAAATATAAAAACATTATAATTTTTTGTAAAATATAATTACCAATGTTATCATTTTATATCAAATTTATTAAAGAATGTATGATATTAAATGAAATATAATCATATTATTTCCCAATTATATTATGATAGAAAAAATTATAATATAATTAAAAAATATTTAATATTATTTAATCCTTTATCAAAACAATTTATATAATGAAACAATGCCTAGAACTAAAATCTCTTATTGACAAGTCAACTATATAAATACTTGGGTTCTTGTGGATGTATGAATTTTTATTATTCCTCAAAGTGATAATTCAGTAACATGATACAATGGTTTTTGTATAATCAACATTATATAATAAATAAATGATATCATTGATTCACCAAATACCTCTCTCATTGATTACATTAATTTTTATATGTCCTTTTTAATTGGTATTAGATTGGAGGTTCCCTTGGTTTACTCTTTTATTAAATATTTGAACATAATTGGTTATGGAATGTATGAATTGTGTGATAAGTATGAGGATTCCTATTTTTCATGAAAAAAAACTATAATATCCATAATGATAAAATGTTTCCATATATTATGTCTTTTGATTCTGATGTTTTGGAAGCTATTACAGAAGTATTTCCTCTTATTTTGGGAAAATTTTATCTTACATCTATGGACAAAAAGAATCTATGGAATGAAGGAAGGTATAAGAATTATTTACCGTCATAACATTATAAAAGTTAATTCCTTAGTTTTATGATAGTTTCATCATGTATGGAAATCTATGAATGTTGAAAACATTTACGATGTAAATAAAATTTTTAAGAAATCTGTGTTACAAATTTTTCAGTTTAAGTATGCAGATCTCATAATGACTGATAATAAATCATCTGGTGACTTATTTTCAAGGGTAAATGATATTGATTTAATTATAATATATCTTAGGGATAGGCTAGAAGATTATACTATTTTCAGGAATATCTTATGTATTCTTCCTCACATTTCTCATCCCAAATTTGAATCCTTGGATGATATAGATAATGAATGTCTATCATTAGATGACCATAATATAACTCTTATTAGATATGAAATGATTATGGAGAATTTATGAAAAATTATTGATTAATTCCCTTCATATATTCCAATAATGTAAAATAAAAGATAACTTTATATGAAGAAAATATTGGTGGTTATAAATATGAAAATGAGCTTAGTAAAAAATTTCATAATATTTTATCAAGGTTTTCTAAAAACATGAAAAGATGTACAAGCATGTAAATGGCTATGTTTTTGCTAAAATGTTTTTAATGTGAAGATATTTATCATTTTGGTAAAAAGTTTCCATGATGAAATAACTACTATGAATGTGATGAAAATCAAAAAAGGATATGAAGATCATCAAAAAAAAACATGTTGAAAAATCAAAATCATATTATAGGGGAAATATAAAATGGTTGTCAAATAAAAATGGACAATTCTCTGTCTAAGGATATTTAATTTAATCATATTGAAGCTTAATATGAACGAGTAACTACTGATATTAGAGAAAAAACATTTAATGAAATAGTGAAAGATGATGTGTTTACTGGTGATGAAATTATATGTTATGATGTGGAAGAGACTATGTTGTAATTTTATCTAAGCATTGAGCTGATTGATTCCTTATAAATATTCTATGAAATTAAATGGATATCAAGAAGTTGGAAAAGTAAATTTCTATAACAAATAATCATTAATATTTTCTTAAATTTAATGTTATATTGTTTGAAGAGAATGATCACCTGAAAACAATTAATGAAAAAGAAAATAATAAAAAATAATTTCTAAAATTGAAATTAAATATAGAATAAGAAGATTTGGACCATTTTCAATGACTGTTTTATAAAGATAAACTAAGAGTTACATGTTTCTATAACTCTATATTTGAATAAGGAAAAAATTCTAAAAATATTGAACCTAATAAATATAAAAAAAACGTAGTCTATAATGGATGAAAGAATGGAAATGTTCCTAAGAAGATAAAATATGGTAAATTATTTCTTGTTCAAAAAATAACAAATATTTATAATATTTAGGTTTCAAAAAATTTAATGGGAAAACAAATGATTTTAATACATATGATTATGAACATTTTTGGATGAAATATGTATTGAATAAGAATATTGTGGGTGATAATAGGATGTTTAGGGATCATAAGGTTTTTGATTTGGATGGTAAGAATGTTTAGGAAAAATAATTTAACAAATCTATACATTATTGATGTTATATGGGAAAATATTATATCTATGTTCATTGTTATTATTTTGGTGGGTTTCATCATTTAAAAAATATATTTTGGATCAAAAAACACCCCTAAAATTCTCTCATGTGTTATAAGAACCAATGTATTAGGGAGATTCAATCATCTCAATAAAGGAATTGCGAGAAAGTTGTATTAAAAGGTGAGAAAAGGTTTCTATATATCGAAACCATTTGTGATTGATGTGAAAACCTAGAAATCATCCTAAAAAATTACTTTTTCAAAATAAAAAAAAATGTCTTTAAAAATTCTAAAAGGTGGGATGTGAATAATGATAAATGGAAAAAACAATTTCTTGTTATTAAAATTGATATGAAAGTTAAAAAAATAGAATGGTCGTAGACTTTCCATAGATGGCGCTCCACACATTTTATTGGAGATTTGAAGATGAAGAAAAACATGAATTATTTTAAAGAAGGAATATACACATTTTGAAATGATGTATCACTTAGAATCAAATGTGTGGGATCCTATTTTATTAGGGATGAAAATTTGAAATCCACAAAGGCATTATTTTGATGTTTTGGATGACAACTTGTTGAGTGTTTTCCACCAATGTGATAAAGGGACTAACAATTTTTCTACATAATATAGTTTTTATGAATATATTTCAAGATTCAAATATTTTTATAAGAGGTCAAAGTAGAAAGGGAAACACATATAAATTTTTCGATCGGTATAATTCTTGGTATCTTTGCATGATGGATGAAAATTTTTTATGGAGTAAAATGTTGGGACTTATTTTTCTTAGAAATATGAGTATTCTTTTTAAGTGAGATTGTGTTTATAAAATTACTAAAATTAAAATTAGAATACATTAGTGTTGTTCAATTGTCAGAATGTACGAACTTCATACTCTATGAAAAAAAAGATAAAATTCATTATCTCATCCACTGGAACATGTTAATTCAGATGTTTATTTTCTAATGAGTAAAAAATCAACATTTTGGATATAATTAATCTGTTTAATTCAATGAGTATTTGATATATAATAATTTTTTTTGTTTATTTTAATCATATATGTGAATTTATAAATAGGTTTAAGTGTTTAATGATAATAGAAAAATATAATCGGGATATTCTAAAATGAATTTACCAACTAATGATGGTGGTGAAAAAAAATGAATAAATAGATAAAAATTTATCTCTAAAAACATTGAATTCATCATGAGTTTTATTAACTATACAAACCATAACAAAATATTTTCGCTGAAAGGAATAATATATGTTTAATAGTGATGGGGCCTACTATGCTGATTTAACATGGTCTCTCTCTCTACTTCTAGTGTAATGTAATAGGTAAAATAGTCTATATTTAGAATACATGTTTTGAAGATCCAAGTTCTAATACAACTCCCTGTGAAATTCTATACAGTGAGGTTCCTTATTTGAAACAGTTATGGGTATTCAAAATCCCAGGCATCTAAAATTTTAACGGATAAAATCATGGAGAATTTAATCAAATAGGTGAAGATGGCATTGTTCTGGTTTATTCGTTGTATGGAAATATATATATATGTTTCATCATAGAAATCATAATGATAGTATATTCTGTTGATATATATGTTCATGAAAAATAAGAACATGATGTTTCCCAAAAACATCCAGATGAATAAGATGAATAAAATGAAAGAGTTCATGTTGATAAATATGAAAATAAACTCAATAAATTTATTCTATGAAGATATATGAGATGGACTAATCTCTTTATTGAAATGATGATGAACTTCTTACATATCATCCCCAACTGAAGATATAAGTGAATGTTAAAAACATTATTTTTGAATAAAAATAAATAGTTCTAATAAGAAGAACATTAAAATTCATTGCAAAAAAATATTTTTATTATAAAACTAATCTGAAATATCTTAATGAAGGTTTCTAGAAATGGGAATGTATTCTCGTTATGAATAACGAGATTGACTATATTGAGAAGAATGATACTTGGGAACATATACCTAATCCAAATGATAAAAATGTATTTGCTAAATATTGGTTGTTCTGGAATAATTTGAATGATGATAGTAATCTAATAAGAAACAAATAATGATTACTTTTCAAGGATTACAGAAATATTAATGGAATTAATTTTTTGAGGTTTTTTCTCTACTTGAACGGATAAAAACAATTATAATCATCCTTTCAATAGATGAAAAACATGGTTATTAAATTTTTCAGATGGATTTGAAATCATTAATTATAAATGGAGAGCATTATGATGAAGTTTATATTGAACTACTGAGTTACTTTATAATTTTAAAAAATGAAATTTATGTGTGAAACATGAATAAATATTTGTATGGGATAATGAATTATATGAGATATTAGTAGTCCATATTGGATACTTCTTTGAGGAAGATAATATTTATGAAAGGAATAGTTGATAATAATCTCTATATCAAATAAGGTCTGGTGATTTATTTTATTTTTATTGTATATTATGATGATATTATCTTATATGGGAAGGATGAAAAACTATAGAAATTTCTTCCAAATAAATGAAGAAGTTGTCTAAAATGTCCATCCTTTGTGAAATGAAATATTTTATTTGCTTAGAAATCTCAAAAAAGAATAGATATATTTCTATATCTCACGTTAGGTATGATAAAGAACATCATAATATGTTTGGAATATAATATTCAAAACCTATTCGTACATAAATTTTGGTCGGAATGAAGTTGTATAGATGTGGAGTTACAAAAGATGTGGATTCTAAAAAATTTTAGAATTTTATTGGAGTTTTGTTATATTTGACAGCTGCAAGACCCGAAATTGTGTTTGTTTTTACCTTTTTATAAATATTTAAAGTGAAAAAAAGGAATATCACCTTTTTATGGGAAAAATTCTCAGATATTTCAAATTCATAATATATATCATACTCAAATATGAATGAACATGATAATTTTTATTGTATACATATGTTTATTGGGAAGGAACTGTTGATGATAAGAGATCTACATTTAGTGGAGTTTTCATTCTAGGAGAATGTTGTATGAGTTTTCATGCAAAAAATAAAACTTTTTAACTCCTAGCATGGATAATTATTAATATGTTTTTTATACTCATGTTTCAACATAACTAATTTGGAATGAGGATCATTCAGAATATTTTTTATTTGAATTCATGTTTCCCCTTCACTTTGGGTGTGATAACCAGAGTACTATAAATCAATCAAGAAATCCAATATAATATTTTAATTCAAAACATATTTATATCAAATATCACTTCATCCAAGATAATGTTGAGAATAATGAACTCATTAATAATGATTTTGTGTTTTATGAACCTTGGTTGAGAAAATAATCATAGGGGAGATTTTTTAGACCAAGTCTGATGGATGTGGTTTTTCAGATTCTCAAAGGAGCTATTTTATGACTTATTAGATTTTTTTATTTTAACTATATCACATCATTTTTATGTTCTGATGATCAAACACAAGAGTTCCAAAATTAGCATATTAGATGTAGTTTCATAAAAAATTCCATCATCGTAGTTTTATATTCGGATGATGATTTTTCAGTGAAACTATTTTTGGACTCATAATATTTAAAAAATGAGGATTTCCATCACATTGTGAGGTGTCGTATTAGAATCAGAATGTATTTTGAGATTTTTAACAAAAAAATGATTATTTCTTTTTGTAACAGGAGTTCTCAACATCTTAATTAACAAATAATCTTGTTATTATTGATTTGTGAATGAAAGGGGAGAAATGTTTTCCAAATATAGATGATGTTGTTCCAATATAAATATTCTCAAATACTGTATAATTCCTTGTACAAGAATTTTTTTTGAGAAATAAGAGAATAAAATGTATAAATATTCGAGGCACATATCATCACAATGAGTTGTAGTGGACTAATAAAATTTTTGGTGTCTAAGAGTTTGAATTTTTTGATGTTATAGGGTTTTTAGAAGAGAAGGTTGAATAGTAAATCAGATATGTTGATCCCTCAATTGAACTAATTCATTGAATGAATCATTATTAGCCAATTTTAACACAAAAATATGTTTTTATTGATAATTATCCATAAACAATATGTGCTATAGATCCATCAGATATAAGGATAATGCTGATAAAACAACAGATGCATAACTCCATTGGAGGAATAACATTTTTCTATCAAATTTTTATTAGATTGAATTGAATTACTGAATAAGATAAAGTAGATTAATTTATAGAATTGATGAATCAATGGTGTTTTAGAGATGTATCAATCAGATGAAATATATAAGTATAGTCAACCATTTTTGTAGAACATTAATTTGTTAATATATTCATTTGGTTCAAGGATCTTACAGTAAGATTTCACCCTAATACATTTTATGCGAAATTGAAACTGGTCCATCATACAAAAACTAACTCTTGATTGTTCATTGGTTTCTAGTATTCTACAGATGCAGTGTCCTGTTATGATAAATTGTTGGTCAAATGAACAAAGTGGCTATAATGTTAAGACATATTGATGTTTCCATCAAACTACTGTTGGTTTCAGAAGTGTTTATATTTTGTAATTATTTCTATGTAATATTAGTTTTTATTGGATTAGATAATTGTAATTGGAAAAAATCTATCTTCCATGTTCAACTTCAGGCCAAGTAAATCAATGTGACCAACAGTTTCAGAGTAATATTATTTTAGAATTGGGTTAATGAGGGGTTCTTGTTGTGTTGTAAAGTGTTTTAATGACTTCAAGAATATTAGAAAATAATTTAAAAGAGGATAGAAGGGTTGAGAAATGTTCAAAATGGATATTGAATGAAAAATAAATTTAGGGATCTAAAATTTGTGTGAGTAGGGGAAAAACATTTCCCACACATTTATCTTCTGATTCACCAGTAAATATTTTCAACATGCAACATAGTGTAAGACTATTCTTGTCCCGGATAGAGTGAGGGTAATATAGTTTTTGTGGAAAAAATTATTATAATAATATTTATAGATTTATTTTTCATCAAATACATTTTTTCGATAGAAGAAGCTTGCAGAAGAAGTTGTGGTTAGAGTTTTCTGGATCAAACCGAGCATTCGGACTGATATTTTCTGTAAAAGAAAGAAGATAATTTATATTTCTTAAATACTTGTGAGAAAATACTATATTATACTTAGAAATCTGTACTAAATAAACTCGATAAAACATTAGACTAAATTTTTATAAAATTTATTAAGAAGTTATTCCCACATAATGATGAGTAATAAAGTAAATATTTGAATTTTTAAGAATAGAAAAATATTAAGTTGTTTGTGTAGCAAAGTGAAATGTTCATGACCAACGGGTTAAGGTTTCTAATATTTTTACAATGTATTATTTGCATCATTCATTCTAGAAGAAACACATGCATTGCTGAATTGATCATAGTGCTACACAAGTATATGGGTATTTCCAACTTGTTTTATCCATATAAAATTATTAAAATTTTATATATTTTGTGGTACTTAATTATTTTAAAAACATGTCATAGACTATGCATTCATATTGAGTAGTGAACCATGTAAATACTCATGTTATTATATATTTTTCAATGTTTCTTAATTAGAAAAGTGATGAATATTTAATAGGGGAGATTTATTTTATACAAGTAAGATAACCTAAAAAATATATCACTAATTCATCCCATCCCCCACTTAGGGATCACATTAGTTTAGGATGGGCCTTTTCACTTTTTGGGATAAACCTTGCATGTGGTGATATACATACCTTATTCTTTGTAATGCTACAATATATTATATGTGATATGTGACTATATTTTTTATCTTCCATTCAATTAAATTAGTTATGATATTTTATATCATAAGGTGAAACTATATCTCAGTTTATGACATCACATATCACATGGCAGGCCCCAAAAAAATATCTAATGTTTTAATAATTTGGAATTGGGTAGATATATTATTTAACCACTCAATTAATTTTCAATAGTATTTATCGAATTAGAGAATATATTTATGCTTAGATACATATAGTAGGTTTCTATGGATTTATTAACACTGAATATAAGAAAAAATACTCATTCACATGATACCTGATTCTTGGTAACCAAAACCATGTATAATAAAAATGAAGTAATAGTGTACTATACACTGGTGTGAATCAGCCAATGCCTTCATCATGGTGGTTTAAGGAAAATTACATTAGGGGAAGAAAATGGACTCCCTACATAATTTTAAATATGTAGGATGAAACTAAATAACCCGTCTCATTGTTCTAACCCTTCTTAACACATGATTTTCTAATATCAGGGATGGTAAATGGAGAAAAATTACGAGAGCTTCAAGGGAGAATCAAAATAATTCACGAACCATTTCTATAGCCAAAATCCATGTTATATAATCTTTGAGCATACTCCCTAATCCCCATAAACATACTCACGTGTTAGATAGCATATGAGAATACAGAATTTTGATATAAAGTGTTTAACCCTTTTTCAATGTACATAACTCTTAAGTGCATTGATTCTCTATGTGGAAATGTAATATTATGTTGAAGTATAACTAAATTATAATGATTGAAATTACACTTCATGATAAATCATCGGCATAACATGAATATAATAAATTGATTCAACACCCTATAAATTCATGATGTCAGACTCAATGACATTCTCAAGGTAGTTTCTACATTAGAAACACGTCATATTTGATGGTATGGCCAATCCATGAAAACCAAAATTCATTAGCTATTATATGTATTACCAAATGACATGTCAATTATGTATTATATGATATTGGAATACACACATCTTATATGTGTATGGATTTAAGAAACAACTCCATCAAATAGACTGCATCACATAAGTGAAGATATAAATCTAAAAACCCATCCCATGTCTTAATTTTAACCCTCCTATAAGTCAAAAAAATCATTCAACAATACAATAAAATGATTCCCAATAATCCTCTTTAAATCCCTATATTCTCAGATTATTAATTTATTTAATTAAAAATTCAAAAAAAATTATAATTAGATATTAAATGATCTAGTCAATCATAGCACTACACGGTCTATATCAAATCTAACTTTGTGAGTCAAATTCAAGTCATCTATAGTGACTTGAATCACTACCATTAAATTTAGAAACATCCTCACTACTAATATGATTATTTTATCAAAATATTTCAATGGATTAGTTTTTAACATTGATGTTATCATTTTATTCTCATTCCATCTATTACATGACAATATTTTTTTAAAACCCCATAATGAATGTCTTTCATCATCAAGAGTTGTATTTTTTCCAACAGTAAACTCAGTATTTCATTTCCTTTAACTATTTAAAAAATTAGTCATCATTAACAAATATTCATTATTAACCCCTTTTATCCACCTTTATAGGGTTCGTAAATTTTTATACTTTTATATAATAATGTATATATATTATCTACATAACTCATCCATGATTCATCATTAAAATATAATTTATTAATCTATGGTTCTCCTTGAGCATTTTTATTCCCATTTCGGTATATCCCTTAATAAATCATATAATTTTTAATATTATCATAAATATTATAATAATAATTTTTAATGTTCTTAATCATGAACTCAAATATTTTATTCTCTATTATTTATTTCCCCATTTTACCATTTTTTATTAATCAATCTACTAAATTTCAATTATTATTTATTAATTTTATAATTATAATTATAATTGTAAAAAAATCACAAAGTAAAATCAATTATAATTTGAATAATCACTTTGATAAAATAATTAATTAAAAAAAATTAAATTTATTTATACTCTTAAATTTATAACAACTCATTCAACTTAATTACCTCAATATGCTTATTTAATCACAATAATATTTCATTTATTGTTATTATTAATATTTAATTATTATATCTTAATTAATTAACACCATAGTTATTATCATTCATCTTTATTAATTTCTTATTATATATCATACATTTCCATTAATTAAATTTATTTTTCGATTCTCATAAGTAACGATTTGTCTCTTTACATTGTTTCTCTGTAGAAAAATTAATAATATATTTATAATAATAATTTTGAGCATTTCTTTCAGATAAACTATCTACAAATATAGAGAAAATGTATCTAGAATGACCTAAACTACATTTTTGTATACATAGGGTGTTGAGAGGAATAAAATGGTCTTTTTTAGTTCTATATAACCCTTACATGGACCCCCTAATTCCACTTGAATAATAATCATACCATAGGATGCCACATGGAATTCTTATAAACCATTAAGCATTGGAGACTCTCTTATTGCATTGATTATTAGTGGTCAAAAAATAGAATATATAATCAGTGATTGAATGGATATCATAGCCCAATAATATTTGGATCTCAAATAAATAAAAATATGTAAATGTGGCCATGTGGGATCTCATTTGATCATCTGTATCTGATGGCACCATCTAAAGGTGTTAATATACTTTGCATTGATGAAATGTCTAGATATATTTCTATTGTATATGATTGACTCGATTGTCCCACATGAATGATTTCACGATCCCTTGATCATTTATGTTATCAAATTATAACCATGAATATATGACCATAGGATAACTTCACCAAGTGCATTTCATTCCACATAGTTAAATGATCATAGAATATCAAGGGTTTTCATTCGACCCCACAAGCCATCAGATCCCCTGACCAGATGACTGTTGTTCCCTTCCATATCTTCCTAAAAGCTATTATTTTTTATTTTCATAGACCACCATCCATCATAGATTTATTAATAGAGAAAAAAATTTATAGTCAATAAATTTTACTCTTATAATCTCATTAATTCCTTAATCCTAAAATTTTCCTTGAATTTAAAAAATTTATCAATTTGGTATGTTAATTCAAATACATGATTATGGAATTTTTGAAACTCAAATATATATTTTCTATCAAAACACAACTCTTAACAAGGTGATTCGAAATATGTCGTGTGATTACATTAATGTTCTTTATAGGGAAATATGGTGTGATTTATAATATATCTTTTGTAACGTGCTTTCAAAAAATTATAATAAAGTTTCGTAAAAATTTATTTCTATAAGTTCTCAAAATATATACATCAGATTTAGAAAATTACATTGTAATTAATCCCATTTAATCATAATTATTCATTTTCTAACATTATTCATCATAATTTAAAAAAGTTCAATTTGAATATAAGTGACAATTTTTCTAACGTAAAACCGATCTCTATGATATCCCATAATATATACATTGCGATTATGAGACTAATAAAAAATAATAATTATATTTTATTAAAAAAGTTCTTTTATTATTTCAATCATAGGTAATATAACATGGAGAAATAATTCAAGGCTCTAATATTATTTTAATTGATTCTTCAGAATCAAAAATCCAAAATATTCCATTCTGATTAATCACTCTCTAGGGATGACCGTGCCTTTGGTAGTGGTCTCCACATGAGAAAATTATCTAAACATTTCTTCAATTCAGTTCCTATAAAATATTTATATATAAAAGAAAATTAGTTATTTAATTATATATTATCAATTATTTATCCTCTAAAAATTCTTTCTATGGACTGTGCATTATCTTATCAAC
The DNA here is from genome assembly GCA_963277665.1 of Viscum album. Taxonomy (NCBI): domain Eukaryota; kingdom Viridiplantae; phylum Streptophyta; class Magnoliopsida; order Santalales; family Viscaceae; genus Viscum; species Viscum album. The sequence continues at coordinate 1,085,028,796 of OY728156.1, forward strand.
ATCCAAAATTTATCAAAATACATTCCCTGTGGAAACATGTCATTTTGAACTCATATGTGATATTTTATTACAATTCCAAAATTAAATTAAGTGTGAATTTACTATTTTACTATTATCAAATAAAAAACATGATAATCTATTATAAGTATCCCCAACGAAGTCTACATTACTAATAGTTCACATCATATGAAGAAAAAAGGGTGATAATAAATTTTAAGAAACTAACAAAACCATTGGATTCCATGTATATGAAAATTCATTCATGGGTGAAAAAATGTTAATTTCAATAATTCTACATTATAAAATGTGGAAAACCATGCACTAAAAAATTAATCATAACCCAAAAAACTAATGATGAATTGTCTCACCCATCCCATTATCAATATTTTTGTCATAAACTATTTCAAAGGGTCACCTAAAACCCAATTTCCAATGAATGTCTACTCTATAAAGGATTAAATATTTAACCAAATGGTTCACACTAATCATTCATGTAACTAATAATTCCATCAATAAATCAACATTCCCCAAGCATTCCTCCCAACGACACATAAATGAAACATCATTAATAATATCAATTGACATTCGAGTCTAGTCTATAAACCTACAAACAAAGAGAATGTCTCATTCAAAGAAATTTTTTTGTCATAAGAAAACATTTAATATGAGATAAAAGATATTTAAATCCTAATTCATGAGACTACACACTAAAAATAATTCATTAGAGATAGTTTGGGTATTTCATTCACAAGGTCAATCAGGGAAAATGATTTATTAGAATAAACCCTCTTTTCCTTCCCTGAAATTTAAAAACAATATCATCATTAATAAAAATTTATATATTATAGAAATCATCCATTACTAACTCAATTACCTTAAATATAATCTTTTAAAAATACCACAGTGTGAAACCAACACATTGTTTTCCTATCATACATCAAAACCTATTTTATGAAAACAATTTTTCCCCAAAAAAACATTTCATTAAATATCATTTTCTTTTAAGATCTCATATTAAATTTATAACTATATATATCTAAAAAATAAACAAAAACCAATTATTAAAACTATAAAATCCCAAAAACATCATCCACCAACACCTATTTTTCAGAGGCACCACCAATGAGCTATTTAGTAAGCTGTACAGACATTTTTAACTATTTAGATGACATGAGCTCGTCCCTTTTACAGAAAAGTACAATGTGACAAAATTATTCTATTAGTAATAATAATCCATATTATAGAAACATATATATTCAATAATTCATGTAAAATTAAAAACTAATCATCACTCTTAATGGGTAGAATCTACTTATATAATTCATGTATCCATTCAATAAAGCTAAGCATTTGCTGGGCTATTTTGACTACAATGTGAAAATATATCATCATGAATAATCACAATGTTATATTCCATGCACTTTTATATAAATCCTATATTTTAAATAAATATTTAAATTTTTATAAGTAAAAATAAAACACTAAAAATAGATGTATAAGGCTAATTTCCACTATTGATTCCTCCATTACAAATTTTGTTATTTTGGAAGAACCACTTTTTGGATTAATTGGGAACCTTAATGACCATATTTATGAAAATATGTCAATGATTATAATCTCACACTAAAAAAAATACATATTTAAAAAGTAAAAAGAAAAAATAAAATTAAATGATTCTTTAGTAATATGTATTTTCATAATTAATATAGAATAATACCCCACACATAAAAATATCAACATCAAAATTTGGTGAATTGGTCCTTTCTTCATATAACCTATTTCTTCCATGTCAACCATAAATATCATACCACCACCATTGTGGCTTCATCAGGGAACCATGTACCACAACCCTTGACTAGATCAAACCTAATGGATAAAATTTCTAAGATTAACATCATTACTATATAGAGAATAAAGATAATCCACTACCATAACTACTCCTTCTTCTCGCAAGGCTCAAAAACCTCCTCAAATATGAAAAAATCTCAAAAAGAAAAAAAATCACTGGACAAAAAGTCAAAATCAAAAAACCTAAAATATATCTCTAAAAAATTCAATCATCCCTGAGTGACAAAACTCATATCTTGTTGAAACAAATCCACATTCGTAGAGGCCTCTGCTATACTATTAATGCACCCCCACTAGTGAGAAAGCCAACACTGTTTTCCTTCCATCAATATTTCTTATATATATATTTGGGAGGAAATATAGTAAGACTATGAGAATGAACCATATATTAGTAAAAAAAACTAACAACTAAAATACTATACACAAGCCAATTACAATTACAAAACTGAAATCCTATTAATAAAAAACCAATATGCTACAAAAATTGTTGAAAACCCATCATGATAATCCCAATACACCAAAACCAAACTTCTATTAGACCTAAATGAGGTCTAACATGATGGTGTAGGAAAAAATACTAGAGTAAGTAAATAGGTGTGATCAATAACAACCAACAATGAGTAGAAAAAAACACACAATCATGGAAACCTAATAGACAAAAGTGGATGATGGGCCCTAATGAAATTGACCATTGAATTACATATCATCAAAAAAATAACCCACGAGATCATAACTACATTCATGCATGATAAAAATCATTAGAAGATTAATGGTGGAGAATATATCATTATCAAACATAAAGTATTTTTTTCAACAACATAACTCAATATAGTGAAGATTTTTAGTGATAATATATCATTCATAGACCTCCAATATGCATCAAACATGAAATCCCCATGATTAAAATGAAATTCTAGGTTTATGTAATGAAATATATCATCCAAACCCTTCAACTCATCCATCCAAAATTTGATGAAGGAAATGACAAGTTGAAGGGAAGAAATGAGAAGTATTCTATCTAAAAACATATTGATAACATGGTCTCAAACAACTGTGTTCAAATAAATAGTAGGAGTATATGGATTGGGAGGAAGGTGAAGGACTCCCCCAATCTATTAATCTAACTTAAAAACGTTCAAATATTCATCTTGTTATTTTAAAACCCCCATAACCACATTATTCCCATAATTATAAAATGAAGTTTTGAGGCCAATTGTTTATCTTATAGACTTCGACTTGGTTCCTGGTGTACCATAAAAATATATTTGGAATACCTTAAACCACCTTGTGAAAAACCAGTGAGACAACCCTAATAGTTTCACCATTATGAAATGGGAGGTATTCTTCTAGGTTACTAGGGGTTATTATAAGACACGTCATCCTATTTTTCATTAATAAATACTAGATAATTCACATTAATTAATTTTCTCTCATCAGTCTTTTAACACCCCAGGTAAATAAAGAATATGACATTTTCACATTTATCTATATTTGTGAATAAAATATTAATATAACTTTAAAGGGGACGCTATGCTCGATGGCGTACCCAATACGCAACAACAAGTTTCTTGAGAATCTTACGTTTCACTCTAATAATAAAATAATATTATTTTAAGTTGTAGTTAATGCCTAGCCGTTGTAATGGAGGGAATGAACAGAACTAACTACAAAATGATTATATATGTTTGTCAAATATTTTTTCTTTTTACAATAAATGATAGAGGATTAAAAATGTGAATGAATCTAATTTTTTGCATAAACATTCTAATATTCTTTAAAAGGTCGATTAACCGCCTTTTGATGAAGAACCTCCTTTAAATCCACTTTTTGACAATTTTATGTGTTATATATGAAAAAATAAAATTCTTCTTTAGAATCGGGACATCAAAATTTACATTGTGTAAATTTTTTTTATTTTTCTGATAATGTTCATTTTTTAATGAATAATGAAAAATGTTTTATTTTAATTCAAAACTTCTTTTTAATCTAATTTATTTTTATGATTAGAATAGATTTTGAATTGTTTTCGAAGATAAATTAGAATATATTTTTACTATTTAATCCAATAATGGTCATTGGAATTAATTTCATCTTGAGATAGGACTTAAACTAGTGTCAATCTTTTGATACTTATTGTTTCATAAAAACACACTATTTGCTCTGACAGTGGGAATTAATTATTAAATTAATTAATGTAACTTATATTTTTTTAATTTTGTAAAAAATATATCATTTTTGAATTCGGAATATCAAATATAGCCTACGGTGAATTGTTGGTAATTTTCTGAAAAACGTCAATTTTTGATGAATAGTGAAAACACGAAGTAGTAGTTAAAGAAACCGATTTTTCATTTAAATGAAACTTTATCACATCTGTGATTTGAATTTCAAAAATCCGACATACATGGTTGTCATTAAGAAGTAAAATTTGGTTCAATGGGATTAAAATAATTTTTTGGTGAATAGTAACTTTTAACTTTCTTAATCGCGATTAGAGGTAATTAGTGTAATTTAAGGTAAAAATAATGTTTTAATAATATGAAATGACCTAGACACATGTCCTACCCTCATTGGATGTGTCATGGACGACCAATACAATCCATGTGTCAACTTGGGGACCCCATGGAGCCACTTTGGTAGGAAAATTACATTAATACCTTTTTATTTAAATTTAATGTTAAAATGTCACAAACATGTGTTCTTTTACTAAAAAAAATTAAATGGGGTTATACAAGTCATATTTTTTACTATAAATATTAATTATAAAGATAAAAAGATATCCTACATCATGATATTTTTTTATAATTTTTAGACACTAAATAAATTAAATTATGTTTGACACCATGATGATGCAGCGATTACCTCATTAGTTAACGATTTAAATAAAATGAAATGATAATGTAAAATCTAAGACCTAAATTTTTCACAAACCTATTGGATGGGTGGATTGAGAAACCTTATCACCTTATCTTTGAAATATATCCTTTTCGGACCTTTAAAATCCGAAAATCATTATATAATAAAATAATATTTTATAACATTCCAAGAGTGCCCCTCCTCTCCTCTTATAAAAGGCCCCCACCTCTGCCACCTTACCCACACCTATCAAGCCTTTGGCTCAGCCAACCCCTGCCCATTTTATCTCTCCAAGTCCCTCTATTCATCATTGTAGCGTCAACTTTGTGCAGAATCCTTTACAAGGAAGCCTTTGAGCTCAAATAAAAAAGAGTTACTCGATTTAAAGGTAATGTCTTCCCTTGTGTTCTTTTGTTTTATTTTGCTTCTCCAAACCCCTAAACTCTTTTTTTCATTTATTTTATAACAACACCAGTATATTAAATATACTAGGATGTTTTTATGTAATTTATTAGAGCTATACTTACACACACCTTCGTCTAATGGTTAAAGAACATACTGTTTCTGTGGATGGCGAATTACTGCCTCACGAAACGATGATTGTTCAATCTCCTCTTAACACCTTTCATGGTGGCCATTATGATGTCACTATATTTTATATATGATTTATATGGTATTTATTTTTTCAATATTCTTCTGAATTTTATTTTTAAATCATTTCTTTATGATTTTCATGTTGTGCAAATGCGATAATTTCGTACGAGGAAGTGTGGACTACCGCCCCCTCAAGTGATGTGACTCGTTCATGAAATATATGGAATGTATAAAGAATTAAATTAATGAAAATATTTGACCTATATAACATATATATTATAATTTAATTATAATATATAAATATCTTTCAATTATTTTTAATTTCATTAATATGACAAAGAAATGAAAGTAGCTTTCATGCGTATGTACGGCCTACCGTCTCCATGAACGGTGCATTTCATTTCTTTCCTCTAAATGATTACGTAATATTATAAATACATGTATATGCTGGATATATAAAATATATATGATATCCAAATAATGAATATCATTATGGATATAATGAACCTTTGACCACACGAACAACATGTATTTGTAAGAAGTCCACTTTTGACTTAAGAACCAAATATCGACAAAACAAACATTATTAATTTAATGTTGACATAATGTTTCTAACATAGAAATAAGTGATATAAAAGGAATAATGAACTTTAAAAATGTTCTTAAGAAAGTATACATTATCTCAAGTTTATTATTCAGGACGTTAAAGAATGATCGAGTCAAGTCGGACCCGAGGTAAGGGATCCCACCCCTCTCATTCTTTTTAAGTACACTCTTTTATGTCATTTCTTTTAAGCTCATATTTCTTATGATTGGGATGTTCTTTTATATTACTCTTACTGTAAATATTATGTTAATATTTTGAGATACCCTATTTGATCTCATAAATCCATTTTTGATTTTAAGTGGCGTAGTTAGGCGGCCGAGTTTTCGTAGGGGATTTTTCATGTCACTTTTATTCTCGTGACATATATGCTATGTTTGACACTATTTCCTTTGAGTGGTGTATTTACATCCCATTATTATACACTTTTTGTAGTATAATTTAATTTATGGGTATTTACATATTCATTGTATGACCCTTCTTCCATGGGGTGTACGTTTCGAAAGTTTCCCAACTCGGTAAGGGGACCTTTCACCCTCCTCTTTTTAAATGACTTATTTTTGTTATGCCTTTTAATTTACATCTTATTATGTTGGGATATGTTCTTCTATATCCTTATTGATGTAAAATTTATTTCCAAGTGATTAGAAACCATTTTTTCTCATCAACTCATTTTCTGAATTTGAATGTGACGCCGTTAGGCTGTCAAATTTTTACAAGGGAACATCTTAACCCAATTTAGATTTCTTCGGGTTCAACTTATAATTCTTGAACATGTTATCCTATGAATATGTGTGAATGAAATCTTATTGTTTCACACTTAATATCCACTTATATTGGGTGTATTTATATTTCTCACACATAATTATGTGATATATTTATCCTTAATTTAAGGATACCATCTTTATAATGTATTTCATCTCAATTTACATTTCCATTGAGACTTCATTGTTGTTATACACCAATTCACTCTTATATGGTGTATATATTGTCCTTTGACATATTATATCATGAATCCCTTTATTATCATGATATTATAAAGTTCAGATTAAATGTTATTCTGAAATTATTTGTATTCAAGAGTCTCTCATTTTGTTAAAAACTCTTTAACAAAAATATCGTTTTAAATGTTTTAAAGATTCATTATTCTAGATATTTATCTTTAATGTCCATGGTTTCAAAATGGTTATCATTATTTATTTATATGTACGTTAATGTTTTAAAATTATAATTCCATTAAAATCTTCAAAGTGGTATGGGACACTTTGATTCAAAAATCTCTTTTAAATGGTTTTTGAAAATTGATTGATTAATTCAATATCTTGGAATTAATTATTGTGATTGCAAATGAAATGTTGTTATTGAAATGTTTATATTTTCAATATTTATGTGTAATGATGGTACTTGGACATTTTACTGGTGGTTACGTGATAAACCATATGACGGGTGGTTCCATGAATACCAGGACGAGTGGTTACATTACAACCTCCAATGCATTGGGTATGGATGTTGGACATATGGCTATTCAATTAAGTATGTGTGGAAGTTGACCATATGGTTATTCCATTTAAATATGCTTATGTCCCAAGTTACCTTTATATTTTATGTGTTCATTATGTGGGTTTTATGGTAATATTTTGGTTACAAATGGGTATGTAATGGTCTTTTATTCAGTGAATGGTTTCTACTACTTCATAAAGGTGAAAAATATTACTTTGGTAAAGTATTCATGGTTTACTTGTTGTATTGAAAAACTAACAGTTTTCCTTCTTTGTGTATCCTTTACAGGGCTTTTTATGCTCATCCCTTGTTTTTGAAATGTTTTCCACAGGACCTTAAAGATCAATAGGGTCAGGGATGGGATCAAGGAAAGTTATTCTATCTAAAACATGGAACTAGACATGTTTCTTTTTAAGTGTATTTTTTTTATTTTATGGAAACTTAGTAGAAGTGTATACTATGTAATCTTTTGAGATGTAATAGTTATGTCCTAATTATCTTAAACTCTAAACCTGAAAATATCCTCTATATGAATTATTCGTTTAATTCCTGATTAAGTAATGTTAAAGTTCGAGGCCTTATAGTTGGTATCAGAGGTTGGTTTAGATAACTTTAGAGGTTTGGGTATTCTCTAATCATAAGTGACATTACCATAATGGTTAGGATTTTAGAAAGAGTCCTAGTTTTAGATAAAGTGAGTAATTAAGTATATCTTAGTGTTTATATTCCTCATTAGTACATAATGGTTTTGTTGATATGCTCACACTGACATTTTTTGTTTTAGTAAATGGCTGGATCTAGCAGGCACCAAAGTAACAGTGGATGTGAAGGAAACTGTTACAGTTTTCTGAGCGAGCAACTGAATGATATGTGAGCTGCAATGGGAACTCTTGTGTTTATCCTCAACCAACTATAGGGATTCATGATTGACCACCTAAACCATGGTGATTTCTATAAATCATCTATTTCATCCCACCTTTTTATCACATAAACTTTCCTTACATTTTACAAAACTGAGGATCTTTAAGGTTCAATGTCTTGGAAACCAGGAACATAAAACATGAAAACATAAAACATTCTTCTTAAACACTTAAAAGGCTTCTCCTCATGTTCATCCTAGGTTCATTACTACATCTCATAACCTGGTGACATACATCAAATGAAAGGGTGAGCAGAATTCCCAGTAAGGGAAACAAGGGAAACATTTAACATGTGAACTTGAGATACATCAACTATGTCATGAAAAAGAACTTTAAAGCATGAGAAAGAAATCATGTGGAATATCATGATAAAAATAACATTTTTCATAACTTTAAGATGTGTCTACATCATTTAACATAGACAATCATGAACATATCACCAAGGTCCATCCCCAATGTGTCATTTGAAAATTACCAAGGTTATTCACCATGATAACTTCAAAACTGTAATCTCTAGTGGTTACATCATTACCCATTGCATTGGAGTGCTATCAGGGCGCACCCTTAAATTTGCCTTTATTATCATGTGAGCCACACATATCATCATAAAAAATTTCATAAATAACACATATAGTATAAAATAAATGGGTTTCATTTCATAATCATAATGTTTTAAAAACTGCTTTAAAGACATGAACTTAATGTCACTTTAAAACCACAGAAAGGGAAAGCGGGTCTCATGTATGTAATTCCCCATATTTAAAATAAAAAATTTTGATATATATATATATGAATAACCCTGTAGAAATAAGATCTTTGAGTATTCACTTAATAACATAAAATAATTTGGAGAAAAAGAGAGAGGCATTTTGAGACGAAAATTCTGCAGCATAATGACTATGTTACAAGGGTTTTAGAAAACATAGAAAAGAGAGGGGACATGGGTCAAACACTCCTAAATGATCCATAAACCAGTAGGGGAACAGAATATAAAGGATTTAAGAAAATGGAAATGAAAGTTTAATGAAATACCATATGAAACGAAGAACTTGAAAGGAAGACAAAAAATAAGATTTCTCTTATGAGAGTTCGGCAGCCTAAAAGCGTCACTTAAAACATCCAAAAAAAATTAATTGATTAGATCAAAATAGGGTCTATCATAATATGAACATAAGGGTTAATTATGATAGATATAGAGATCATACCCCAACATAATAAAAAGGAACTTTAAATACTTGACATGAAAATATATCTTGAAAACGAGAAGGGTGAAAGAATCCCTTAAAAATTCGGTAGCCTAACAGCGCCACTTAAAACATCAAAATACTGAATTGAAGAGATCAAATGGGGTCTCTCATCATATGATCATAAAAGATCATTATGATAGATATAGAGATCATACCCCAACATAATAAAAAGAAACATTAAAGACTTGACAAGAAAATAGAACTTGAAAATGAGAAGGGTGAAAGAATCCGTTACAAATATTTCGGCAGCCTAACGGCGCCACTTTAACATTCTTAAAAAGAATTGATGAGAGAAAGATGGGGTCTCTCATCATATGAACATAAAAAGGGAAGTAATATGAATATATAAGAACATCCTCCAACATAAGAACATAGAGCATAAAAGGAATGACATAAAAGAGATTACTTGAAAAGAAAGAGAGAGGTCGGATCCCTTATCTTAAAACGTAACTCTTAAAACTCAAAGGTTGGGACCTTGAGGGCTTGGGGAACCTTGGGAGGACTCCTTGAGAGGTAATGAGACCATAACTTCGTTGGGGAGAGTAGGGAGTCGAATGGATGAGAGGATTGCTTGGTATTTATAGGGAAAGTGAGGGGACAAAGCATTAATGGCCAAGGGACACCTCAAAAGTGGTTTTCTCAAAATCATGGGCCCTCCCATGGTACTTCCCATAGAGTTAGGCCACATGGGGACCCCCACACAATAATTCATCCTCTTTAGTCGACCATCCCTTAAAATATGTCATGACATCATCATGACACAGTTATGATGTCATTAAACATACCGAAACCCTAAAACTGTGTTTTTACTATTCACTGAAAATTCAACATTCTCAGAAAAAACCCAAAATTTCACATTAACCAAATATCAATGCTCTGATTTCAAAAAGAAACTCCATTTTATAAAAATAATTTTCGAAATGTTTTAAATTTTATTTTTAAATAAATACACTATTCACCGAAAAATAATTTTTTTAAGAAAAATTCCCTAAAATTACCTTAACATAATATCGATGCTCTGAGTTCAAAAAATTAAATCCATTTTATAAAAATATTTTTCTAAATATTTTTAATTAAATTTTTAATTAAAAAACACTATTCACCTGGAAAAACTAATACTTGAATAATACTTTATGAAACCGTTATTTAACCATTTTATTGAATCACATTACTTAATCAAGGTGCCTAGATTATATTAATACATTCTTTAAGTGAGATTACTAATCCATTTGGACACATTACTAATCCTAATCATAAAATCACTATTCATAATTTACTATTCATCAAAAATCAAGTTGATCTTATTAGACTCGAAATTTTGTACTGAACATAATTGTAGAAGGCCATTTTTGGAAAATCATTACACATTTTTATTTATTTAAGGTTTACATAAACATTTTTAAAATATCCTTTCTCTAAAATTCATCAAAAATATGCATACTATATTTATCCGGACATTTGAAAATTCATAAAATTCATCATAAGAAGAAATCCCAATTTTTATTTAAAACAAAGGATTACACAAGGCAGTTACGGTCTCCTTACATAGACCCTTATCACACCAACATAGGACTTATGTTTTAGGTGTGCTAAGGTGAGAGAATCTGAGGGAGGCTCGGCAAACATCGCACGAGTAGTAATTTATATCAGTTTGAACTTCTCGCGAAGGTGATCCCATTCGAGCTTCACACGATGAAGTTCATCTTGGGTTTGGTCCAGAGCAAAGCCCAGTGGTGCTACCTCCTTCCCATGTTCTGTTAGATCAGCTTCGATCGGTCCAAGACTACTGGGTGAGGCCATCAAATCTTCTTTCTATATTAATTAACCAAGATTTATTGTATTTAGAGACAATAATCAAAACATTTAGTTTCCAGCGGTCATATTGAACAATGGTCATATAACAGTAAAAAACCCAGCGGTCTCATATTAATTATACTCATATTATCAAATGAAACATTTTTGTTGAGTATAAAGAAAATAAAATAACACAAAAAATTAGGAAACAAGGATTATTCAAAATTTCGGGTTGTTACAATCTTCCCCCCATAAGAAATTGTGTCCTCGCAATTTTTAAAATTGGGGTTTTAAATTTCATTGAATGTCCCACATCAGAAAAGGAGTCAGTAAAACTATTACTTTAAAAGAAAGAAAGGTAAGTGCAAAGGTCACCCGAGTTAACCCACACTAGGATTCCATGTAGGAAAACATGGACATGGAGGAGAAAACAAAGGGTCAAGTTCTGAGGGAGAGTGATATAGAACATAATTAGGAGAAATTTAACCATAAGAAAATCCCAAACTTATGATGTGTGTAAACGGTCTTTCATTACCTAGTAGGAAATGTAAACCAACAACATTTTTGTTTTACGTTTCCTTTCATAATTTTGAGGAATTCATATACTACATAGAACAAAAACATAAGAAAATATACCTACCTTCTTGTAGAGTTTCATCCTTTAATAAGTTTCTACCCAAAAACAATCTTTTCTACAAACGACCAGCATTCAAAAACACTTGGTCTCATCAAAACACAAGAATCATCATCTAGAGAATCACATAATCCACAAAAGATTAACCATCTATTTAATCTATCTTTAAACATTATCCCAAAAACAGAATGGGTAAGGTAAATCAACTCTTCAAAAATAAATAATCCCATAGGAATGGAAACTACTTTTAAATCTCCAAAGTTCCATGGTACTACCCAGAGTTCATCATAGACCATTCCGTAAATAAATGTCCTTAAAAAATCCTGAAAATAAACCAAACTAATATTGAAACCCAAATACAAGCAGGATTTGATAACATAATCTTCGAAGGCAAACTTTATCATTCATCTCCAAACAACATCAACCAATCCTAACATCTTATAACAAAAGTAACTAACTTAAACATATTTACCCCAAGATAGGTTAATTATTTCCATAAGTAACATAAATTACTATAAGTCCGCCATAAATTCATCGATTCTTCAAAATATAAGTCAACCTTACTCCTCAATGAAAATACCGTAGTAATCTATTTACCTCGATCATATAGAGTCCCCAAAATAGTGAACATCTTCCAAAATAATATTAATCTCTTAATCCCCTAATCATCTCTGTCATATTAATACGGAAATCGTCACATTTTCTATCACATTGGTTGTTGGGACATGTTCTTCCATTTCCCACCATTAACTAAGAAGAGAAAGTATAATTAGGGGCTTAAATACTTAGCCAATAATCATGAAAATGAACTTAAAACATATAAGGATAACTTGTAGAAGAAAATTATACCCTAACGTGTGATCCCCTAGGTTTCAAACTAGGTTATCCATGATCATATATCCTTATGTGAATCTTTATTTTATTTTATCTTTGTTCCTTTAATAATGGTTCATACTAAGCTTATGAATTTACCAAAGTATATCCCCCGAGAGTGTCGCAACCAAGAGTGCAGCAAGGCCCGTTGTCGTGTACCAATTCCCGTTCGTGTCTAGCTCAAAGTGGTGTTTTCTGGTTTTACCCCTATGTATGTCTGTGCTAGAGCCACCTCTACCTGCTCATATCCAGACAGGGATGTATTTCCTTGGAAACCCCTTACTCAATACTCACCAAAAAACTAGGAATATTTCCTATATATAAACATTTCTATAGGCTTATTCCTAATGTTTTCATATCCTAATTTCCAAAAATAACTAAAAAATCCTTTGATACCAACTATAGCATCCCACCTTTTTATCACATAAACATTCATTACATTTTACAAAACCGAGGATCTTTACGGTTTAGTGTCTTGGAAACCAGGAACATAAAACATGAAAACATAAAACATTCATCTTGAACACTTGAAAGGCTTCTCCTCATGTTCATCCTAGGTTCATTACTGCATCTCATAAGCTGGGGAAATACATCAAATAAAAGGGTGAGCAGAAGGCCCAGTAAGGGAAACAAGGGAAACATTTAACATGTGAACTTGAGATACATCAACTATGTCATGAAAAATAACTTTAAGGCATGAGAAAGAAATCATGTGGCATATCATAATAAAAATAACATTTTTTATAAATTTAAGATGTGGATACATCATTTAACATATAAAATCATGAACATATCACCGAGGTCCATCCCCAAGGTGTCATTTGAAAATTACCAAGGTTATTCACCATGATATTGTGAAAATTGAATCTCCAGTGGTTACATCATTACCCAATGCATTGGAGCACTATCAGGGCGCACCCTTAAATTTTCCTTTATTATCATGTGAGCCACATATATCATCATAAAAAATTTCATAAATAACCCATATAGCATAAAATAAATGGGTTTCATTTCATAATCATAATGTTTTAAAAACTGCTTTAAAGACATGATCTTAATGTCACTTTAAACCCACAAAAAGGGAAAGAGGGTCTCATGTATGTAAATCCCAGAATTTAAAATAGAAAAATTTGATATATATGTGAATACCCCTGTAGAAATAAGAGCTTTGATTATTCACTTAATAACATAAAATGATTTAGTGAAAAAGAGAGAGGCATTTTGAGACAAAAATTCTGCAGCATAACGGCTATGTCACATGGTTTTAGAAAACATTGAAAAGAGAGGGGACATGGGTCAACCACTCATAAATGATCCATAAAATAGTAGGGGAACAGAATATAAAGTATTTAGGACCATGGTAACGAAATTTTAATGATATACCATATGAAACGATGAACTTGAAAGGAAGACAAAAAAATAAGATTTCTCTTATGAGAGTTCGACAGCCTAACGACGTCACTTTAAACTTCCAAAAAATGAATTGATGAGATAAAAATAGGGTCTCTCATCATATGAACATAAGGGTTCAGTATGATAGATATAGAGATCATACCTCAACATAATAAAAAGGAACATCAAATATTTGACATGAAAATAGATCTTGAAAATTTGAAGGGTGAAAGACTCCCTTAAAAATTCGGTAGCCTAACGGCACCACTTAAAACATCAAAATACTGAATTGAAGAGATCAAATGGGGTATCTCATAATATGATCATAAAAGATCAGTATTATAGATATAGATATAATACCCCAACATAATAAAAAGGAAAATGAAATACTTGACAAGAAAATAGAACTTGAAAATGAGAAGGGTGAAAGAATCCGTTACAAATATTTCGGCAGCCTAACGGCGCCACTTTAACATTCTTAAAACGAATCGATGAGAGAAAGATGGGGTCTATCATCATATGAACATAAAAAGGGCAGTAATATGAATATATAAGAACATCCTCCAACATAAGAACATGGAGCATAAAAGGAATGACATAAAAGAGATTACTTGAAAAGAAAGAGAGAGGTCGGATCCCTTACCTTAAAACGTAACTCTTAAAACTCAACGGTTGGGACCTTGAGGGCTTGGGGGCACCTTGGGAGGACTATATGAGAATTAATGAGACCAGAACATCATTGTGGGAGAGTTTGGAGTCGAAAGGATGAGAGTATTTCTTGGTATTTATAGGGAAAGTGAGGGGACAAGGCATTAATGGCCAAGGGACACCTAAAAAGTGGTTTTCTCAAAAGCATGGGCCCTCCCATGGTACTTCCCATAGAGTTAGGCCACATGGGGACCCCCACACAATAATTAATCTTCTTTAGTGGACCATCCCTTAAAATACCTCATGACATCATCATGACACAGTTATGATGTCATTAAACATACCGAAACCCTAAAACTGTATTTTTACTATTCATTGAAAATTCAACTTTCTCAGAAAAAACCCAAAATTTCAAATTAAACAAATATCAATGCTTTAATTTCAAAAATAAACTCCATTTTATAGAAATAATTTTCTAAATATTTTAAATTTTATTTTTAAATAAATACACTATTCACCGAAAATTCATTTTTTTCAGAAAAATCCCAAAAAATTACCTTAACATAACATCGATGCTCTGAGTTCAAAAATGAAATCCATTTTATAAAAATAATTTTCTAAATATTTTTAATTAAATTTTTAATTAAAAAACACTATTCACCTGAAAAAACTAATACTTCAATAATAATTTAAGAAACCGTTATTTAACCATTTTATTGAATCACATTACTTAATCAAGGTACCTAGATTATATTAATACTTTCTTTAAGTGAGATTACAAATCCATCTGGACACATTACTAATCCTAATCATAAAATCACTATTCATAATTTACTATTCATCAAAAATCAAGTTGATCTTATTAGAGTTGAAATTTCGTACTGAACAGAATTGTAGAAGAACATTTTTTGAAAATCATTACACATTTTTATTTATTTAAGGTTTACATAAACATTTTTAAAATATGCTTTCTCTAAAATTCATCAGAAATATGTGTACTATATTTATCTGGACATTTGAAAATTCATAAACCTCATCATAAGAATAAATCCCAATTTTTATTTAAAAAAAGGTTTACACAAGGCATTTACGGTCTCCTTACATAGTCCCTTATCACACCAGCATAGGACCTAAGTGTAAGGTGTGCTAAGGTGAGAGAATCTGAGGGAGGCTCGGCCAACATCGCACGAGTAGTAATTTATATCAGTTTGAACTTCTCACGAAGGTGATCCCGTTCTAGCTTCACACGATGAAGTTCAGCTTGGGTTTGGTCCAGGGGAAAGAACAGTGGTGCTACCTCCTTTCCAAGTTCTGTTAGATGGTCTTCGATCGGTCCAAGACTACTGGGTGAGGCCATCGAATCTTCTTTCTATATTAATTAACCAAGATTGCTTGTATTTAGAGACAATAATCAAAACGTTTAATTTCCAGCGGGCATATTGACCAATGGTCATATAACATTAAAAAAACCAACGGTCTCATTTTAATTATACTCATGTTATCAAATGAAACATTTTGGTTGAGTATAAAAAAATAAAATAACACACAAAATTAGGAAACAAGGTTTATTTAAAATTTCGGGTCGTTACAGCATCATATATGCGAGAGAGAAATCCCTATGGAACTACAGGTAATAATCATAAAGGTATGTGTGTTCAAAAACCTATGTGTCAAATATGTGGAAAGAAGCACCTAGTAAAATGTTTCAAAGGGACAGAAAAATGCTATAGATGTGGAAATGAAGGTCATAAAGAAAGAACCTACCATGGAAAAAGGAAGCATCTAGTTAACTCGAGGAAAGGGAAGGATGTTATTTTTGAGGGATCAATTGAATGTTTTAAATGTGGTGTGCATGGTCATTATGCAAACACATTTCCTGTGAAGACGTTTTGGGAATGGGATCACCAAGATCGTACAAATATTCATTTACCAATACCTAATGCCATTCCAATTGAGGATGAAAAAACTGACAATGACCAATCAAATGTATGGATTATTTCATAACTTTTGTTTTCCTATTTTGGAATCATGGGATATGATTCATGATTTTGTTTGTAGGAAATAATTATTTTCAGATTAAGTTGGAAAGGAATGGTTAATGGATCATGAAGAATGTTGAATGAGTAAGAAGTCAACATATAAGGGCTTCAAGAGTTATGGTGAAATTCTTAAGTGTATTAAGTCTCTTTTGATGATATGGTTACATTAGAATACTTTTTTATAGTATTTGTAACCCTGATGTTTGATATATGAAAATTTTATTCAATGAATAGTTTTCTGTTCTTTTGTGAAAATAGTTATAATGAACCATTTTCATTTATATGATCCTTACTTTTGAGGTAATTATGGGTTACTATATGTTATGATGGAAAGAGAAAGGCATGAGAAAAGAATTGAGGTTAAATTATGTTATTATTATTTTTGAAGATTTTATCTCGTTTTGGGGAATGTTTTAAGAATTATATAGTTTTGGAAAAATGACAACACACAGACCGTGTGACAACCCGTCGTGTCGGACAAAGCTGCGGGAATTGAACCCACAAACATAGTGCGACTGGTATTTATCGCCTAACACTGGACTATGTGAACTCCCTGTTTATTTTGACTAATTCTTTTTAGTTAGATGATTATAGGAATCAAGAATATGTTTATTTTGGGTAATCTATGGATATTATTAACCTATGATCATGGATATGTGGTTAGGTTAATTACTTTTCAATATGAGAATTTAAGAGCAACTGATGTTATTTGGAGATATAAGTTAATTTGTATCTTGGAAGACTATGTGATTAAATCCATAAAATATTTGGGTTTCAATCTTAGTTTAGTTTACTTTGAAGAATATGATGGAACCATTTTTTATCGAATGGTCATCGTTGAACTTTGTGTTTTTTTGGGACAAATTTTGGAGATTAAGAATAGATTTTCTTTTTATAAAGGATTATACTTTTGAGGATTATCTGATCTCATACTAACAATTTTGGTTTTGTATTTTTTCTAAAGACTTGGGAAATATATAGTTCCCTTTTGTGGATTAGGTAATTCTCAAGAAGTTGATTATAGTACTCTTAATGCGAACAAGTCTTCCTAAAAACACATCTTTTGGAGAAAATTTGTGTTTGATTAAAGAATCTAGTAAAAGTTGAAAGTCTACGTGACAAGTATGTATGTTTCATTATGATTTCGTTAATCTCAAAAATAAATTCCACAATGAAGAGTAAATTAAAAAAATGTTGTCTATTAACTTTTCCTTTTGGGGAATCGAATACCATTTAACCCACCATAAGTTTGTGATTTTCTTGTGATTAACTTTCTCCTAAACATGTTTACTATCACTCTCCATCATGACATAACCCTTTTTCTTCTTCTCCATATCCATATTTTCATACATGGATTCCTATTATGGGTTAACTCGGGTGACCTTGGTACTTCTCTTTCTTTATTTTAAAGTGATAGTTTTACTGACTCTTATTCCGATGTGGGATTTCCAATGAAGTTTCCAGGCCCAATTTTAAAATTATGAGGAAGGAATTACCAAAAGGGGGAAATGATGTAACACCCTAGGTAAATAATGAATATGAAATTTTCACATTTATCCATAATTCTGAATAAAATATTAATATAACTTTAAAGGGTACGCTATGCTCGACGGCGTACCCAATATGTAACAACGAGTTTCTTGGGAATCTTACGTTGCACTCTAAAAATAAAATAATATTATTTTAAGTTGTAGTTAATCCCTAGTCGTTGTAATGGCGGGAATGAAGAGAACTAACTACAAAATGATTATATATGTTTGTAAAATATTTTTACTTTTTACAATAAATGTTAGAGGATTAAAAATGAAAACGAATCCAATTTTAAGCGTAAACATTCTAATATTCTTTAAAAGGACGATTAACCGCCTTTTGATGACGAACCTCCTTTAAATACACTTTTTTACAATTTTTTTGTCTTATATATGACAAAATAAAATTCTTCTTTAGAATCGGAACATCAAAATTTACTTTGTGTAAATTTTTGGTATTTTTCCAATAATGTTCATTTTTTTATGAATAGTGAAAAATGTTGTATTTTACATTAAAACCTCTTTTTAATATAATTTATTTATATGATTATATTGTCTTTTGAATTTGTTTCAAAGTGAAATTAGAATATATTTTTACCATTTAATCTAATAGTTGTCATTTTAATTAATTTCATCATGAAATTGGGCTTAAACTAGTGTCAATCTTTTGATACACATTGTTTCATTAAGACATGCTATTTGCTCTGAAAGTAGGAATTAATTATTAAATTAATTAATGTAACTTATATGTTATTAATTTTATAAAATAGAAATCATTTTTAAATTTCGAATATCAAATATAGCCTAGGGTGAATTTTTGGTAATTTTCTGAAAAACTTTAATTTTTGATGAATAGTGAAACCACTAAGTGGTAGTTAAAGAAACTGATTTTTCGTTTAAATGAAACTTTACCACTTCTGTAATTTGAATTTCAAAAATCCGACATACATGGTTGTCATTAAGAAGTAAAAGGTGTTTCAATGGGATTAAAATAATTTTTTGGTGAATAGTAACTTTTAAGTTTATTAATCACGATTAGAGGTAATTAGTGTAATTTAAGGTAAAAATAATGTTTTAATAATATGAAATGACCTAGACACATGTCCGACCCTCATTTTATATGTCATGGCCGACCAAGACAATCCATGGGTCAGCTTGGGGACCCCATGGATCCAATATGGAAGGAAAATGACATTAATACCTTTTCATTTAAATTTAACGATAAAATGTCACAAACATGTGTTGTTTTACTAAAACAATTTTTACATGGGGTTATAAAATTTATATTTTCTACTATAAATATTAATTATAATTCTAAAATAATTTCCTATATCATGATATTTGTTTTATAATTTTCAGACACTAAATAAATTAAATTATGTATGACACCATGATGATGCATCGATTACCTCATTATTTAACGATTTAAATAAAATGAAAAGATAATATAAACTCTAAGACCTACACATGTCAAAAACCTATTAGATGGGTGTATTTTGAAACCTTATCACCTTATCCTCTAAATATATCATTTTCGGACCTTTAAAATCCGAAAATCATTATGTAATAAAGTAATATTTTATAACATTCCAAGAGTTCCCCTCCCCTCCTCTTATAAAAGGCCCCCACCTCTACCACCTTACACACACCTCTCAAACCTTTGGCTCAGCCAAACCATGCCCATTTCATCTCTCCACATCCCTATCTTCATCATTTAATCCTCACATTTGGGTATAATCCTTTCCAAGGAAGCCTTTGAGCTCAAATAAAAAAAGAGTTTCCCGATTTAAAGGTAATGTCTTCCCTTGTGTTCTTTTGTTTTATTTTGCTTCTCCAAACCCCTAAAATCTTTTTATTCATTTTTTTAACAAAAAAAGTATGTTAAATATACTATTATGTTGTTATGTGAAGGATTAGAGCTATACTTATACAAACCTTCGTCTAATGGTTAAAGAACATATTGTTTCTGTGGATGGAGAATTTTTGCCTCACGAAACGATGATTGTTCAATCTCCTCTTAACACCTTTCATGGTGGCCATTATGATGTCACTATATTTTATATATGATTTATATGGTATTTATGTTTTCTATATGCTTCTGAATTTTAATTTTAAATCATGCCTTTATGCTTTTCATGTTGTGTAAATGCGATAATTTCATACGAGGAAGTGTGGACTACCGCCCCCTCAAGTGAGGTGACTCGTTCATCCAATACATGGAATGTATAAATAATGAAATAAATGAACATATGTGACCTATATAACATATATATTATACTGGAATTATAATATATATATCTCTCAATTATTTTTAATTCCACTAATATGACAAAAAAATGAAAGTAGCATTAATGCGTACGTACGACCTACCGTCTCTATGAACGGTGCATTTCATTTCTTACCTCTAAATGATTATGTAATATTATAAATACATGTATATGCTTGATATATATGATATATATTATATCCAAATCCGGAATATCATTCTGGATATAATGACCCTTTGACCACACGAACAACATGTAATTGTAAGAAGTCCACTTTCGACTTAAGAACCAAATATCGACAAAACAAGCATTATTAACATAAATGATTAAATAATGTTTATAACATAGAAATAAGTGATATAAATGGAATAATGAACATGAAAAAGGTTCTTAAAAAGTATAAATTAAGTCAAGTTTATTATTCAGGACGTTAATGAATGATTGAGTCAAGTCGGACCTCAGGTAAGGGATCCTACCCCTCTCTTTCTTTTTAAGTACACTCTTTTATGTCATTTCTTTTAATCTCATCTTTATTATGATTGGGGTGTTATGTTATATTTTCATACTATAAATATTATTTTAATATGATGATATACCCTATTTTATCTCCTCAATCCATTTTTTATGTTTTATGTAGCGTCGTTAGGCGGCTGAGTTTTCGTAGGGAATTTTTCATCTCACTTTTATTCTCGTAACATTTATGCTAAATTTGCCACTATTTCCTTTGAGTGGTGTATTTACAGAACATTATTATACACTTTGTGTAGTATAATTTCATTTATGGGTATTTACATCATCATTGTATTACCCATCTTCCATGGGGTGTATGTTTCGAATGTTAACCAACTCGCTAAGGGGACCTTTCACCCTCCTCTTTTTAAAAGACTTATTTTTGTTATGTATTTTAATTTACATATTATTATGTTGGGATATGTACTTCTATATCGTTATTGATGTAAAATTTATTTCCAAGTGATAAGATTCCCTTTTTTTCTCATCAACTGATTTTCTGAATTTTAATGTGATGTCGTTAGGCTGTCGAATTTTTACAAGGGAACATCTTAACCCAATTTCGATTTATTTGGGTTCAACCTTTAATTCTTGAACATTTCATCCTATGAATATGTGTGAATGAACTATGATTATTTCACACATAATATCCACTTATTTTTGGTGTATTTATATTTCTCACACATAATTATTTGATATATTTATCCTTAATTTAAGGATACCTTCTTTATAATGGATTTCATCTCAATTTACATTTCCATTGAGACTTCATTGTTGTTCTGAACAAATTAACTCTTATATGGTGTATAAAATGTCCCTTGAAATATTATATCATCAATCCCCTTACTCTCATGACATTATAATGTTCGGATTAAATGTTATTCCGAAATTATTTGTATTTAAGAGTCTCTCATTTTGTTAAAAACTCTTTTACAAAAATATCGTTTTAAATGTTTTAATGATTCATTATTCTAAATATTTATCTTTAATGTCCATGTTTTAAAAATGGTTTTCAGTATTTATTTATATGGACATTAATGATTTAAAATTATAATTCCATTAAAATCTTCGAAGTGGTATGGGACACTTTGAATCAAAAATCTCTTTTAAATGATTTTTGAAAATTGATTAATTAATTCAATATCTTGGAATTACTTAATGTGATTTCAAATGAAATTTTGTTATTTAAATGTTTATATTTTCAATATTTTATGTGTAATGATGGTAATTGGACATTTTACGGGTGGTTACGTGATAAACCATATGACAGGTGGTGCCGTGAATACCTGGACGGGTGGTTACGTTATAACCTCCAATGCATTGGTTATGGAAGTCGGTCGTATAGCTATTCCATTAAGTATGTGTGGAAGTCGACCGTATGGTTATTCCATTTAAGTATGTTTATGTCCCAAGTTACCATTATATGTTATTTGTTCATTATATGGGTTTTATGGTAATCTTTTGGTTACAAATGGATAAGTAATGGTCTTTTATTAAGTGAAGGGTTTTTACTAATTCATAAAGGTGAAAAGTATTAATTTGGTAAAGTATTCATGGTTTACTTGTTGTTTTGAAAAACTAACAGTTTTCCTTCTTTGTGTATCCTTTAATGGGATTTTTATGCTCATCCCAAGTTTTAGAAATGTTTTCCACATGACATAAAGATTAATTGGGTCAAGGATGAGATCAAGGAAAGACATTCTATCTAAAACATGGAACTAGTCATGTTTCATTTTAAGTGTTTTTTTTAATTTTATGGAAACTTAGTAGAATTGCCTACTATGTAATCTTTTGAGATGTAATAGTTATGTCCTAATTCTCTAAAACTCTAAACCTGAAAAGATCCTCTATGTGAATTATTCGTTTAATTCATGATTAAGTAATGTTCATGGTCGGGGCCTTATAATTCTACCTTTAAAATAAGCATTCAAGAATTTTAAATTGGAAAAAATTATCTTCCATCAATACAAATCTGAAAATAAAAATCCAACTCACATAAAATTAAAGGCATCCAAAAATTAATTTAGTTTTATCAAAAAAATATGGTTCATGTCATTAAATTATAATCATCAATATTTTCTTCTTTCAATAAAAAATTTCGGTGGGCCTCTGATGTCCATAAATACTAATCATCCTTCTTAAAAACTTTATCTAACATCATCAAATCATAAAATAGATAAATAATTATATCCCATAGTATTTTCGATAACAAAAACAATAAACAACGAAATGTTATCAATTAAAACATATTTGATACAGTTTGTGCAATTTTTAAGATATATGTATATTTTATCTTATTCTTATGATCACTATAGAGTGTAATTATATAGTAGTTATTATTCCCATTAGAAAACTTACGTTAAATCTATGTGACTTATTGTTGTTAATGAATTTATTTATTATTACAAAAAGATATGAATTTTCACACTTTCAGGAAGAAGTAAGTTCGACCTCACAAATGAAATATCATGTCTATCTTGTTCAAAATATTATTAGTATCTTAAAAATTATATTGAAACTATATAAAATATAAGTAAATTTCATATTTTTGGATTAACCAAATAATTTTATTGAGTATCATGTTTATAAATTTCTTTATTAGTGGAAATTTAAATATTATGATGGGTTTTCTCTAAAAAGGTAGATTTTAAATTGAGTATTATTTATGATATCGCACACATGAACATTTTGGGTGTACATAAAAAATTTATTTTTATGGATTTTTTAATGATGGTTTCCTCCGTTATATTCTCTATCCATGAAATATGTTCATTATTAGTGATTCATGTTTATGATTCCCTGCTAATTTCATCTCTCTGATTATTTCTATATGATTCCCACCCCTAGTGGAATCCCATTATGGGGTGTCTTTTATTAGATGTGTCACGACCCGCCCTCGGGGCCTGTGCCGTGACTACACCAAGCCCACCGTCCATAGGCCAGGGGCTGGGGACTAGCACCAAGGCGTAAATCTTGATAAAAAGGGGAAGGCATTTCCTTTGTAAGTAGAGAAGCACCACAGAGTAAGAAAGCGGAAAAGTAAACTCTAAGTAAAAACAGAGTACAACTGAAAGTGCGGAAAAGTAAATGGGCCAGTATACAAACCCAAACTGAATGTAAAGTACAACTCAAAAGGGAAAACAACAACTGTAAAGTAAAAGCCGCTACACTAAGCTGTCCGCTGGATATCCCACCTGAAGGGTGGGTACAGATAGCTCCACTGCTCCTCGGGTCCCACCGTCCACTCCGAGCATGTCCCGCACAGTAGTCCACCTCCAGGTACCGTCCTGCTCAGCGAGCCGCAACCACGATCAACGATGTCCGTCGTCTGCAACCAACACAACGTAGTGCGGGCATAGCCCGTGCAAGGGTGAGTATAAGCTACTCAGTAGGGACCCCGAGACCCCCGAAGGTCTCCCCAAAATCCAAAAAGGATAAACCAAAAAAGAAAGATACAATCACGAAGTAACAACGGACACTGCTTAGGTATATGCCCATACATATACCTAAGTCATCAATTCCAATATGCTCCAACCTCTGAGCCCAAGTTCAACTCATTCCACACAGGAAAGTATATGTATTCCACACAGGAAGGCAAAACGTATTCCACACAGGATAGCACAACACAATCCACACAGGATGGTAAATAGGATTCAGCTCACATATGTATACTTCTTAGAGGACGATAGAGATGATCATTGATCCATCTAAGTCGTCGGAACCACAAAGGA
The DNA here is from genome assembly GCA_963277665.1 of Viscum album. Taxonomy (NCBI): domain Eukaryota; kingdom Viridiplantae; phylum Streptophyta; class Magnoliopsida; order Santalales; family Viscaceae; genus Viscum; species Viscum album. The sequence continues at coordinate 1,085,053,782 of OY728156.1, forward strand.
TCAAGAGGTACTAACCGCCGAAAAGTCCCACATAGGATCGGACCCACACAGGATCTGTAGGCGCTGGTTCACACAGGACCGCTGAGCGCTGACCCACACAGGATCGGACCCACACAGGATCGGTAGCACTGATCCACATAGGATCACTTAGTGTTGTAGCTGTCGTCGTCAAATCCACTGAGGATCTCTGCACAGTCGTCGTCGTAGTCACAGTAGCAGTCGCAGCCAGCTCTAGGGTTCCCGCACACACCAAGCTCGTTCGGGAGGGTCTGCTCCACGAGTAGAGAGGCTGATACATCAAATGTCACAAAGCCCAGAGTTGATGTATCCAAAAGTTCTGTATCATCAATAGGAACTCAACGCAATAGACGGCGCGTCAATCGGACGCCCGGTCTGAGAGTTATTGGCTTTTTGGTTCTAGGGCCCGGTTGGTTTTTAAGAAAAAACAAACCCGAACGTACTCCACCTGCGTCCAAACCTCGGGTGGAGTATACCAAAAGATCCGTCCCACTAAGATGAACTCAACAAAGCTGACGGCACGTCAATCCGACGTCCGCAGCTCAAGATATGAGCGTTTTCGCTCCGAGGGCCCAGTTAGTTTCGTGTACGAACCAACCCGGACAAACTCCAAGTAATCCGAAATATTGAATGCAATATACCGAAACGACCATCTCGATCCAAGGATCGCATCTCCGCTGACGGTGTGTTATTTGGAAGTCCGTAGCCCGTGTTATGGGCATTTGAATCCAAACCGCTCGGTATCGGGGGTTTCAGGCCCGGGTCGTCCCGGCCCGAGACCCCCTCGTTGGCCCGAACCGGGTCGACCCTCCGCGTCCCAGGCCCGTCCCGGCCTGGCCGACCTGCCAGGCGCACCGGTTCGGCGCAAGGCAGCGCGCTGGGCGCGCTGCCAGCTCGGCCAAAGGCCGAGCTGATTGAAACGGGGGGGCGCCTGCCCCCCTTTGTGAAACCGCGCCCCCACCCATTATAGGGGGCCGTTTTCAGCTGGCCGGGGGAATTAATTTCACCCGGTTTCCTCCTTTTCGGTCGGCCCGACCTGGCCAGCCGGTTCTTCCTCAATGGGACCGGCAAGGCCGGTCCCCTTCCGGCTTCCGACACCGGCTGGCCGCCGGTATTCTCGTTCCGCAGTGGCCCAGAACCGGCCGCGACCTTCGTCATCCGGCGCGGTGTGACGGCACCGCGCCCCTCCGCCGCGGCCCCGCTCCGGCCGCAGCGCCTTCGTTTTTCCTTTGACGCGGCGCGACGGCGTCGCATCCATGAATTTCTTTCCATGGCACCGCGTGACGGCGCCGCACAGTAATTGTCGTGCGATTCCCGCGTGGTGCAATGGCACCACGCCATCTCGTTCCATCCGCAAGAAACAATCAAGAACAAAGGTGGGGGGTTCGGCCATTTTTGGGCGGTCCGGCCCCCCTCTCGTTAAACGATAACACTTAATCGTTTATCCTCAAAGTTCGTCATACTATAACCAAGAACGAGAATAATTAAATAAAACAACAACAAACCCCTACCTCAGTTTCAAGTGCGGAGCACGTCAACAAGCCACGGAAGACAAGCGTCACGGAGGTCGGGCGTCGCGGAAACCGAACGTCATTTCCATTGACGTCAACGTGCGTCCGAAGAGGTACGTCGCTGGAGAAGCTTAGTAAGCTGATGGAGGAAGTTCGAGGAAGAAACGGCGTCTCCTTTCGTTGACATGGGAAGAATATCGAAGATGCGGCATCGTCAATCTTCGGAAACACACCGTCTACGAAGAAGAGAAGTGGTGTTCTTCGTCGGAGCTTAAGTGTTCTTCGTCAAGGTTGACCAAGATGGAGAGAACTTCCCAAATCCTCTCAAGGTGGAAAAGAATACCAACCAAAATAAAATAAGCTTAAATCTTATTTTATTTACAAAATTAAACAACTGGAATTTCAAAAGATTGAAATTAAAACAACTCAACTCAATAAATAACCCAAGTTGTCAAGATTAATTAAAGAAGAGTTATAGGGAGTTAAAGGAAAGATGAAGTGTTACGGTTCGTATGGGACCCACCACACTTAATCCTCTCAAGGGAGGTTAAGTGGATGTGGCTCCCACCCCTAACTCCATTTGTGAGGTTATAACCAACTTGGATAAAAAATAAAATGTGTTTCCACATTTTATTTAACTTCATTTTAAATTCCCAAAAACTAACTCTCAACCCGCATAAAACGCAACCTCGGAAAAGGTCTCCTTAAGAGAATATCGGCGTTGCGAGTTCATCGGTGCCCTCAAAATTCGATTCCGGGCACCGGTTCAAAAGATAGAAAGTCACACTCGTCCGTTCACTGAACGTACCCGAGCCAATCTTCAGAAAATGATTCTGGGCACACTGGGCCTCGGAATCTGGTGCCGTCAGAAACCGAGCTCTTGTAAAATTCGAAAGAAAATTAAGAAAAAATTTCCCTTGAATTTTACAGGTCTTTACAAGATGAGCATGTGTTATTCCCTAATAAAAATTATGATGTTATAGTTTTTCTTTGGAATTCAATCAGTATCTGTCTATGATGTTTTTTCCATTTTCATTGTCTCCAAAATTCTATAGTGGATAGATTTTGATCTATTACTGATTCACATCATTTCACTTTGGATTTGTGATATGAATGTACTTTATTTGAAATAGACCCCATTTAAGGACTCTTCTATATCAACTAACTAGAATTCAAATGTTCATATTTTTATTCTTTTTTCATCATATTTATTTTCATGTTTATAGTTCTTTTCTAGTGATGTTATGCATATGTTTCATGAAAAAATTATATAGTGGGACTCCAATAAAATTATGTTAGAATTTTTCCCGTCATGTGTCACTACATTATTCAATTCCAAATTTATTTTATAATTCTATAACAACTGAATGTTCAGTTTTATAACATAATGATTTAGTTAACACATTTATTATTACCAAAAATGAACTAGAAATAAATAAATTCCAAATAGGATGTAAATAATTAAATTAATTTTATTTTTATATGAATTTAAATGAATGAGAATCAAATCAAAACTACTTTTTTAACTATTATATTTATATTTTTGAATATTGTCGACCAATCTCATATAGATACTATATTGCAAAAATAAGTGTGTTTATAATATTTATAATGAAATATTAATCACCTATTATAAAATAAAAAAAAATATTGGAGGCCTAAATTGTTATGTAGCTAAAGGAATTCAAATTCCTGATGCTATCTTCAAAAGAATTGATGATCAAAAAGAAAATAAGGTGGTTTTTTAACATTAATAATGTTTTTTAGATTTTCCCATTTCAAATACTATAGTGGGAATAATACATTCCTATGTAATAACTCACTGTTGACTCCATCCTTTATTATTTTTGTTTTAATAAAAAAATTGGTATGAGTGTCTTTCTAATTACCTAGAACCTATTTAAATTGTATTTTATTTATTAAGTGGTGATGCCACTAATTTAAAATTACATTGATACTATTTATTATAAAATTTTAAATTCATGGTTCATATTGAAATAATTAATATTATATTATCATAAAATTTATAATTTATATCATTTTTCAATTTACATTGAATTTTAAAACTGAGTTTCTAAAAATATTACCATTTTTCTAAAAATGAAATTAATTAAAAACTAATTTCATTTACTAATTTGGGAATTAGTGCATCATAAAAATAATTGAAAACAAACTATTAATATAATTTTTAATGTATAAATTAATTTGTATCCAATGTAATTATAAATAATGTCTTCTACATTTAAATCCAAATAATTAATTTTAAATATATAAAAAAACATATTTAATGATTAAATAAACCTTAATATTAAATTATAGGAAGATAAATTCATACATTATTTTGATCATATAAATGGATTTCTACAAACAAACTAATTAAAATACATTTGAATTAAACATAGAATGAGTTAATTATTTTGAAAGAAATGGGTGCCCTCTAACTGGGTATCCAAAAATACACAACCCGGTTATATAGTGTAATTATTTTAGTTAAATGGGTATTTAAAGGGTTAGGTTAAGAAATTGAAAACCTAATTAATAAAATGGTAGTGTTAAGGTAGTACTCATACAATACCATTAAACCCAACCCAAATATGATGATTATTATTAATAAATGAATAATAAATTTTCAAAAAACATTAAATTTATAAAATCTATTTATTTATTTTTAGTTCATTTCAAATTATATTTTTAAGTAATCATTAAATTTGAAATCATTGATTATATGTTTTTATAAAAAGTACAATTACAAAATATATTTACCAAGGTTGACGACAAGTTTATTCAAATTTTATAATTGAAATATTAATATTTGATTTTCATAATGAGTAATTAAATGTGTAACATGTTGTGTTTTGTATCAGATAAATTTTCAGATAGAACGTGAATTTTTTAGTTTGTTGGAATGACTAAATTTAAATTTGAGATCCATAATAGAAATAAGAGCATTAGAACACTTGATATTAATTTTTTAATCTTTTTTATGGCCCCAGTGGGGCCTTAAGGGTTATGTCATGTTTCTGGATCATGAAACCCAAAAACCTAAAATCATGATAAGGCCGGCAGGGGTGCCCAGTTCATTTGAAATTGTGTGGCCCCCCAGAAAAAACCTGATTCCAGTCTAGAGTGGTTTTGGGTGTCTCACAATTAGTTCTAATCATGAACACCATGCCACATGGTTGTGGCCCTAGTTTTTGGGTTTTTATAGAAGTGAAACACATGGTTTGTGCTTGGTTTCTTAAACCTCGTGAAACAACTATATGGTTCTGACTCATAGTCACTTACTATAGCACTGTTGGTGCACTACTTATCCAAACATGTATCCAAATGATGCACCTAATTTAAATTGTAAAAATTACCATTTTCCCCTACCTCCTTATTTTATTCTCCCCATATTCTTCTTTCTCCCTTGTGCGCACTAGGGGTATCAACTCAAGCTCTATCCCCTCTACTCATACAGGAATCTATGTATCTCCATATTTTTGGGTCAGAATTTATTTTTGTTAGAATTTTTTGATGTATATGGTTAATATCATCATTCCACTTGAACCTATCACAGTTTGATCCTCTATCGATAGAGTTATTTTGGTGCGAGTTGATATACCCTATTTCCAGGGAGACTATCAAATCATTAATTTTCTTCCATTTAGTCTCTTATTAAAGCCCATTATTGGAGTCATATCTCATATTAATTATTTTGTTAGTGTTATATTGCTTTTTTGTGTAATTTCATATCATTTTAAAACATTTCTTCAATGTACTGCTCACCGGACTAACCATATAATACTCATAACCTTTAAAATTTTATTACATGAATTGTTAGACCACACCCAGACTACCTTATACCCTATGATGTGGATGGAGGTTATGAACTCAACTAAAACCATATTTTATATTGATTTAAATTAGTTTCCATCATATTAATTTCCATCTTTTTATATAATACATCCCTTTGTGTGCGATAATAATGAATATTTTTTGAAATTATTTCCTACTTTAAACCACTACTTGAGGTGGGTTATTATAAACATTGGGAAGGAATTTAATTATTTGAATTAAATGTATTTTTCAATGGAAATGTATTATTTTATAATAATAACCATTATTTAGGTAAGTTGTCTTATTAATCGAAATTCCATGACTTAATGATGTTCATAGAGATTTTTCTTTTGGATGGTTTACTACCGATGAAGTTTTTAATTTTTGGTGAATGTAAAATTATTGTTAATTAATTTTTTTGGAGATGTGAGGTGGAATGATTAAATAAATAATTATTTTTATTCTTTCATTGAAATGGTTAATGGTAATTCCATCAAAATTTTGTGTGATATTTGACATTAAATTCATATTCATAATGCCTTCCCTATTTTTAAAAGTGAATGTGTAAATGATGAAATTAGTCATTAATACTGAGATTGATAATTGAGATTACATTTGTTGATTTCATTGGAAGGTCTCATTGTACATAATAATTAGAATTATTTGATGAATTAAATATTCACCATGAGCGATACTTGTTATACCATGGATGGGCTTTCCCTGTGGATTCACTACATCCTTTTGAGAGACACCAGTTCCCTGTTGGGGACACCATGGATGGGCTCAGTGGATATATGGTTATCCCAAGACATGACTGATACTCGGTCTCCTGTGAGAGATATCTTGTATGGGCTTGGAGGGTTTTTATTTTCTCGATACTGAGATTGATACATGGGATACCATTTATGGGTATCCTTGGATGGACTCTTATAATATTGGGTTTTTACTAGGCCCTAAAGTGATACATGGGATTCATATTCAGATTTCCCATGGAAGGATCAATGTTCCCGATATTAAATTAGAATTATGACCTTTTTTAATTTCTATTAATGAATGGATGATATCCATGGATGTATATGCTTAGACAAATAACATGTTTGGGGTTCATTCCAGCTCTTTATACATGTTTTATAATGACTAATTATTTCACCAATGTTGTATGTTCCTTAGTTTCTGTCCTTTTAGACATATCTATATTGGATTGAAGTTTGTATAATTTCCTGGTGCCCCTAAACAACCTAATAATACATATATACTTTTTTATTGATTTACTTATCATAAATTCACAATATTTTATAGTATATACATGGGCTGAATTCTACTTTTTTCTCCATTGGTGGTGCAATAATAAAACCCTTTTCAGGCCTCCATTTCCTTAGGGTTACCAAGAATACATCATTATTCAAAACTATATAGATTATTCTCTATGTTGTTAATCATAATGGGGAGCTTTGGAAAATAGGACTGAACTGGTACTTAGGGTGCACATGTAGTTCTCCATTGATGTTTTTTATTTTGTTTTAATATTTTTTATATTATTTAAATGACCAATGTATTCTTACTTATTTTACTTGTATCATCATTTGGACATGCATGAATGTCTTTATTTTGGAATGACATTTTACATTCATTTAGTATACTATATTCTTTCATTTCATGTAATTTATAATTACTTTTTATCCTACTGTCATTTGATTTTTTAGTAATGTACCACTTGACCACTCTGATATTGATGGTATAGAATCAACATCATGCCCCCATTATACCCTCACTACAATTTAATGGCCTCCGGTGTATGGGGAGGTGTGGTAGAGGCTATTTGAAAATTTTTCCATCCACTAGATTCATTTTTTGTTGGCCCGTGATGTAAAAAAGTGGTATCAGAGCATTATTTTCCATTGTCATAAAATTTGGTAATGGTAGAAAGAAGACTAGGAACTTGATGGGACTTTGTAAATAGTTATGTCTGGGAGTGATCAAACCATTCTTGGTAAAATTCCATGTGGCCAAGAATGGGATTTTGGGCTATTTTGTTCTTTATTATAGTTGATTACAATTTCACCTCAAGTGATTGGTTTACTTTCCCCTAATTACTAATTTACGTGATTTCAATATTTACACGTGGCCTAATATGGCAAGTATGTACCATTACATGCATAATTATAGATACATAGAGATTCACAAGTCATGCATATGATATTAAGTGTAGATAAAATCAATATCTCAATTGATATTTGTTGATGTCTCTTATGTGTTCATTATGCTTAATTTATATACTATGTAAGATTTTTTAAAAAAATTCATAGTTCTATACATTCCTATTTAATTCATTTGCATGAAATTTTTTATAACATTATGTGTGATTTATTCTGTATTTTTTCATATAAAACATCCTTCTTTACATTTATTGGTATGATTTTCATGTTTATATATGTACCATGCTTGGGTGTTTTCTTTACTTAGAGGATTTCCATGTTTGTTTTTCATTATTTTGTGCTTATTTAGCATGTTTCCATATATTTATTTCTTGGAATATAACATTTTATATATAATATTAATATACTCAAGGATATTGAAGTTGAATAATAAATAAGAATAGTGTTTCCCTATATTGATTGGTTGTTAAAAATCATATAATAAGTCATGAAATGTTTGATCCATTGACTATTGGTTTCATGGGATGGAATATATTGGTTACAGTTAAATGGGAGAAAATTTTCTATTTATAAAGTTTATGGGAACTTTTTACATTTGTAAATGGTATAAGATATATTCAATCCATCTTTACGAGATTTATATATATATATATATATATATATTCAATTGTATTAATAAAAATTATCTTAATTTTTTTCCTTAAATGTTATTTTAACATATGGACATTTTACATGACCAGAGAAAAGTGGGATTGTGTTGGAATTTGATACTTATGAGATAGACATAAATTGACCTGTGTAAATTGATTTGGGTTCTTTTTTCTTCTGCGATAAGCCTGTTGTGGGTGTTTTAAAAATAGTAATGTTTTTTAAAAAATGGGATAGAATTTAGATGAAACGTAAATGGTTTAACTATAGCCTCATAAGTTTCCTTTACTTTGTCATTTATAATTAGTTCATAAAACCTTGGCAGTATACTTATGATATTTAATCATGGTCATTTAAGAGTCCATAGCCACATATATATGTTCACATATAAATATATGGTGGAATGTTAAATGACCAGTCCCCTTGTTAATTAATAAAATATGTCTTATATTTTCTTGAGCTATATTGGTATGATGTGTTAGATAATAAAAAAGAACATTTCAACATAAAAGGCATATTTAAGTATATATTGTGATTGACCATGTCTCTAACTGACACCAAATTATAAAAACCTTATAAATTGATGAATTTTGTTTCAAAAGGGGTGTGTTGGTTGAAATTGCTAAATATGATGTGAGTTCAATTGAATAATTAATTTTTAAGGACGTTTGATAAACATGCATATGTTTTATTATGGCTTCATCTAAATGAATTACCATTTCATTTATTCCTTATAAATGGAACTATACGTTTAAATTGAGTTTTTTTAATTTTTGAATATCATATATAAATAAATTTATCAGAAAAAATGAAAAATTAAAGTTGTATTTTAGGTTAAATCATGAAGTGGCTCTAATTTAAATCTTCCATATGTTTTCCCATGAAATGGGAAAATCATAATTACCTATAGGAATATACTTTTATAAAATTAATCTAATGGATAATCCCTTAATACTACTGAATTTTTAGGTCTAACCCCCTTGTAGATCTATTGGTTTATGTTTTGTTAAGGGTATAGCTCGATCTAGGTAATTCACTCCGAACCAATAATAAAATTCTACATGTAAGTGAACCATTTTTGATGTGTTATTTCATTCATATATCATTTTTCATGAGTATGACTCATTAGTTTCAAACAAAAATACACTCGTGCTAGATATGTTATCTTGTGATATTTTGACCCTTGTTACAGTTGTGATAATAATGTACTATCCAACTCCATTTTGTTAGACATTAAATGTGATGGTCACCTTCTTAGTAAGATTTGTGACCCTTATTCTCTTCTTCTACAATGGGAGACTCTCTAATTCATTAGCCGTACTTATGGTCATGTGGAATGGTAAGACTATATGGTTGTTCTTCTACATTCTCTCAGATATTGAGACACCTAGTTCTATTAAACATATGAATTGTATCAAATTATTATAAGTTTTGAAAAATAATCTCTACTGGTATGAGTTGATACAAGTAATACCCATCAAGTCCTAAAAAGATAAAACATACTATACGAGTTCAGTGATAATTTTTTAAGCCTTGAGAAATTATTCTTCGAACATGGATCATATTCATGGTATGGTGATCTTGGAAATATATTAAAAAATTGACTTTTCCCAATGATCGGGATGAAATTTTAAATTGGATGGTGTTTTTGACATGTTGGTGTATAATTTTGACTCTTATTCCTAATTCTTTGGTAGGTGTGAATATTACTCAATATAAGTGTCATGTGTGCATCTAAGGTAAATTTATCCAAGTTCAATTTTAAGTGGATAGTCTATATTTACTTTTGGATTAATTTATTCTAAAATCATTTTGGCCACATCTAGGACCCGTGGTTAGGGGTTAATAGAGTGTGTTTTATAGAATGACTCATCTTTTTTGGTAAATATGATGATAAAACAACTCCAATTATGGGTCGAATCACATCAATCCTAGAAATACATGCCTTTACATGTAAAAGTAACAAAACATAGAAGGATATTTTGGAAATGGATAGTACTTATTTCAGATTCCCTTGGTGATGGGGAGTTCATTTTCTGTAGGTGCTTCTGAGGCAGCATGGTGATGATATGACTGGTCGTATAAACATCCTTTAAAATAATTGATAGTAAATCTAGACATTAATGGATATTCATGACTATTAACAGATTCTTCATGTGGTAAAGTCACTATGGTTGATTAATGAAGATGCATCAGCATGGGTAGATTGACTCTATTAAAAGAAGTTGAATTATTATGGTACAACCATTATTTCTACTAGTAGATGGGTTTGATTGGTTGGAAACTATACCGAGCCATTTTTTTGATCTAGTAGGAGTGCCTGATGAACTTTCTAAGAATCATTTATATCCTCTTCGTGTACTCTTTTCATATTTACAATCATGGTACCAATCTTTATATTATCTAGGATACACTAAGAAAGTTTATGTTATACACCACGATATAGTAAAATACTATTTTTTTATAAACATACCATGTAAGAGTTGTGTTCTTGTAGAATGTTTTTAAGCATATCTAGTCCAGAGTAATACTTGGTTTTCATGGTATGAATGAATTGGATAAACACATGGGAACTATTAATTCCCCTTGACTTATTTCTAAGAGGATTCTTCATTCATCTCTGTCAATGTTATTGATAGATGAATGTTCATATTTTCAATAATTCTACACTTTTGAATGTCGTAGAACCTACTTCCTTTGATGAGATCCTTGAATTCGTTTTAATGTTCTTAAGGTTACCTCAAACTCTTTTTGGGATAAGATGTGATGTTTTAACGGGTAATTAACCAGGTTTGATTCATAGGATTTACACATATGTCTGTGTGTTGGAATAACAACATAAAAGAGCATTGTGGCTATGAGATTTCACCAGAATTTGAATATTGGATTTGGTTAATATTCCCAAATAATGAAATAGGTGTGTTGGTGGAAGGAAACAAGATTTTGGTTTTGTTACACCGGCCATCTAGGATGATAATTTCTAAGAGTTGTTTGGGCCAAAGTAGCACAGCTTTATTCCTTCTCATTTTGATGAATGTGCTCGTGGGGAACCATTTTAGGCATATCATTAAGTTAGGACTGGTGTGATCTAAATGTCTCCATTTGATTTCGAGGAAATCTTTTTCCACCAATATAATGTAGTCTTGATAGAATTCGGATGTTATAGTCAAATAAGGGTCATGTTATGTCCGTGGATGTAAAAGTGATGCAATGTAGAGTAAATCATGTCGGTAGCATCATTAATGTAACGTCCCGGTTCCGGAAGCCACCCAGAGGTGCCCCGTACCCAGTTGGTCACATGGCCTCAAGCGAATTTCCCCAGATTCCAGAGGTTGCCGACTAGCAGCGAGGGCCTTGGGTGTGATAGTGGGGAAACTACGTCCTCATTTGCAGAGTACATAATGGAAGAAAACAAATAGATAGTAGTAGAAACCATAACCATCATACAAGATTAAATGATAAATAACGGAAGACTAATATTAAACAACTAGGTAATGCACACATGTATATATAATGATGCATGATAAATATGTCTAGGAATGCATCCAAACATGTCACAATGCGGAATAAAATACTAAACAAAAGTGAAAAAAAATAGTTAAACTCCCAACATCACAAGACATATCTTGGTCCCATGCTCTCCAGCTCCACTATATGTCAAGCACCTGAAGTTGAAGGGTGCGTTAACTTATCTATAACTACAACAACATAATCGGTTTGGTCCAAAAAGCATGACCCAAACTAGGTGTGAGACTAGGTCCCAATAGGAAACCACCCAAAGATCTGTGCCTAACAGTCAGTGAATATATGGCAGGTAAAGTATAGTAAGTAGTAAACAGGATAAAATACAACATAAAAAATCCATAGTTTCTATCATATATTCTCCAAAGAAGAATCAACCACTCAAGAAAGTAGAACAAAAAGGTAACCTCTGGGTAGTTCTCACATCCTAACCCGAAAGGTTCAACCTACTAGTACTAGAAACCCTCTGGGAGGAACACACAGTCTCACCCATCTGGTTAAGCTAAATAATAGACTCTCTGAGGAAGCACTAACCATCAATTCCCCCTATAGTCTCGTAATGTACTAAAGGATCTCTGGGGAAGCACTCAACGTCTATTCCCCCTATGGCCCGTGTCGAGGAACTACAGACTCTCTGAGGAAGCACTCATCATCCATTCCCCATGTGGTCTTGCATCGTTAATTATTGATACTCTAGATAAGCCATTATGTCCATCCTCCCTATGGTCCACTACACTAGGTTCTCACATCCCAATGTAAAATACACATGCATTGTGCACGTATCGGCCCATGTAAACCTCAAGAACTACTTGGCTATCATTCTATGGCACAACATCATAACATTTCAACAGTTTCACTATCCTACAACTAGGCATGGAAACTGGAAAAACTAAGAACTAGAAAAACAAGCAAGGAAAAACATCCAGATTATAGTAAAAGAATTACCCTACACACAAGAAATTACCTCTACTCAAGCAATCATGCAAATCAGGCAAACAACATTGAAAAACAGGAAACACGCATTACCCCGTTCATGGGTATTAGTGGAATTCGCACAAAATATTCACATACTTCTTATGGAAAGAAACAAACCACCTACCTCGATGCTAGGAGAATGATACACGTGAACGAAAATGATTGATTCTCCATAGAACATCAAAGATTTGAGAAAATGTCAAAAACGATCAACCTACGATAACATGAGAAAGAGGAAGAATTGGAAAACAATGATTTTGGAGAAGAGGGAGCTTACTGCTGCGGTTCGAACGCAATCGATGGCAGCTGAAACAGGGATCGGACGGAGGCATGGGGGCTCAGAGATGAATCGCGGCCATATGGGTCGCTCTCGGTCGAAGAACCTGAAGAAGAAGAAATTTATGTCCTTTAGGCACGACCCTGGTCTGTTTAATGAAAAAATTAAAATACACAGCATGTACTTCAAGGGTACATAGCATGTACTCTATTTTTTCATAATTCGCTTTAAATGGCCTCCACATCATCCCTACACACCATGTGTGTTCCTCGGACACGGCCAGCAAATGGCATGGCACGGCAAGGGAGTACATGGCATGTACTTAAAAATTTCCAGAAACCCCTATTTTCTCAAAAACATCAAGAAAAATGAATAAATACCTGAATCAAAGAGTCGGGTTCTTAGAAACTTCCCCCCCATAAAAAATAGTCCCTAAATATACCTAACGATGTGGAGAAGAAGAAACCCCGAACAGCTCTAGCCATTGTGATTGTACATTGGCCTTCCTTTCCCAAGACTCATCCTATACTCACATGTGCTACCATAGCACCCGTACTTGAAGAACAGACTACCCATGGAGAACCTTCATAGTGTGATTGACAATCCGGATAGTATGCTCCTCAAATGATGCATCCTATTAGAGCTCAACCTCCTTGGGATGAAAGATGTGAGATAGTTTTGAAAAGTAATGTCGGAGCTGAGAGACATGGAAGACGTCGTGCATGACCTGGTACCTCTGAGGTAACTAAAACCGATAGGCAACCAGCCCTACTATCTCCAACACCTCAAATGGACCTACATACCGTGATGATAGCTTAACATATCCATGAATCCTCTTGAGTCTCAACCGCGGTTCGAAAAGTAGGAAAACCTGATCCCCGACCTTGTACTCTAGAGGTCATCTCCGCTGATCAGCATAAGACTTCTGACGAGACTGTGTTGTAGCCATCCTCTTCTGAATCAACTCTATCTGCTATGAGGTATCCTGAATAAGATGAGGTCCCAGAAAATTTGCCTCTCCTACCTCCAGCCAGCATAAAGGTGATCAACATGGCCTACAATACAAAGCCTCGAAAGGTTCTATCTGAATAGTCGCCTGAAAGATGTTATTGTTGGCGAACTCCAAAAGATGGATATGCTTCTCCCAAGAACTTCCAAAGTATAGGATTCAAGCTCAGAGCATATCCTCAAGCACCTGAATCGTACGCTCGGACAGGCCATTAGTATGGGGATGGTATGTTGTACCCAAAACTACCTGTGTACCCAAGGCCTTCTGAAGTCCCTGCCAGAACCGAGAATTAAAGCACACATCCCTATCTGAAAAAATGGAGTGTGGATCTCCATGAAGATGTACAATATCTCGGATGTACATACATCCCATATCATCAACCCTAAAGGTCTCCTTGATCGGTAAGATGTGAGAAACCTTTGTATGCCTATTGAAGACAACCCAAAAAGCATCGTTCCCTCAGGGAGACCTTGGAAATCCGGTCACGAAGTCCATCGGAACAATGTTCCACTTCAACTTAGGAATTGTTAATTGTTGTAAAAGGACTGATGGTCGCTGATGCTCCGCCTTCACCTGCTGACAAGTGGGACACCTCAGCACAAAACCAGCAACATCCCTCTTCATTCATGGCCACCAATACTAGTGATGAAGATCCCGATACATCTTGGTGACCCTAGGATGAACTTCCCAAACTGAGGAATCGAAGTCCCACATCATCTCCTCGCGTATGTCTTCTGGCACCCATATGCATCCCTAGAAATGAAAGATCTCATCCTCATCCACTCTCCATCCAAGAAAAGGGTCCTCTCCTGACACACTCTCCCGCAGGACTAAAACTTTAGAGTCTAATAGCTGCCTCATCCATACCCGATCAAGAATTTTAGAAGTAACGTCTACAGAAGATAGGTATGTCTATCCATTTCTGTTATGTAGCTCCAGATGCATCTCAGAGAATAGAGCCCTAAGCTTCCACTCATTGCTGGCCTTCTGAACTGCCTGAATCTGAGTTCTCCAGCTCAAAGAATCTGCCACTGCGTTTCCCTTTCCTGACATATAGAAAAGCTTGAAATCAAAAGAGAGAAGATACTAGACCCATCTGTGCTATCTCAGATTCAGATCACGCTGAGTGAAGATGTACTTGATAATCTTGTGGTCGGTGAAAGCCACAAAGTGCTCTCCCAAAAGATAATGTCTCTAATAGTGTAAGGTTTGAACGATAACTACCAACTCTAGATCATGCGTCGGGTAATTTCTCTCATGTGGCCTCAACTGCTGAGACTCGTACTCAATGACTCCGTCTCCCAGCATAAGCACAGTGCCCATCCCGATTCCTGAAGCATCACAATTAATAGTATAGCTCTTGCCTTGCTTTGGCAAGACTGTTATCGGTGCTAACGTCAACCTTCCCTTCAGCTCCTAAAAGGCTGACTCACAAAAATCTGACTATAAGAACTTCTCTCCCTTCCTGTTCAGACCTGTTAATGGTTCTTCTAGGTGTGAACATTTCTGAATGAAGTGTCTGTAGTATCTAGAAAGCCCTAGGAAACTCTATACCTCAAAAATGTTCTTCGGCTACTCCAAGAAAACTACAGCTCTCACTTTTTATGGGTCCATTGATACTCCTTTATCTGGGATGACAAGACCCAAGAATTGAATCTGATCCATCCAAAAGTGTCACTTCAAGAGTTTTTCATAAATTCGATGCTCTCTCAGTGTACTCAAAATGATCTCAAGATGGTTAGCATGGTCATGTAGAGTGTGAGAGTACACCGAGATATCATCCCCGAAGACCACAATGAAGGAATCCAAGCAAGTATGGAACACTCGGTTCATCAGTACAATGAAAACTTCTGGCACATTTGTGAGACCGAATGGCATAACCATATACTCATAGATACCATACCTTCTCTTAAAGGCTCTCAGAGGTATATCTGATGGTATAACGTTAAACTGATGATAACCGGACCTCAAATTGATCTTCACGAAAACACGGGCTCCTCAAAGTTGATCCAAGATATCATCAATCCTTGGTAAGGGATATCAGTTCTTGAACATCAACTGGTTCAGCTTCCGATAATCCACATAGATCCTAAGGGTACCGTCTGCGTTCTTCGCAAACAGGACAGGCGAACCCCACAGAGAAGTACTGGGTCGGAGGAAACCCTTTTCCTGAAACTCTTCATAATGCTTCTTAAGCCCCTAAAAATCAGGTGTAGCAATCCTATGAGGAGGAATAGACACTGGTGTCACTCCTAGAATGAGCTCAATCAATAAGTATACCTCACGCTCCAGAGGCAAACCTAAAAAGTCCTATGGAAAGACATCTCTGAAATGATCAACGACTGGAGGAAAGTCCAACTGTGAAGTCCCCTGGACATCAAGATAATGACTAGCAATCTGGGACGTAAACCTTCCTAGCCCATGGTGCTCGAGTCCCGCTCGACTCGCCTGGACATCCCATTCACCTCTATGAAGAAAATATTCACCCTCCAGTGAATTGAAACTCACCCTACAACAATAAAAGTTGACAACTTCCTGGAAAATAACGAACCAGTTTATCCCAAGAATGGCATCATAGCCTGTCATCTCTAGGACATAGATATCCCATAAGAAACGATACCCTTCCACCTCGAGAGGGCACTCTCGTCACTGACGTACACTAGATTTCCTCGTCCCCAAAAGTGTGTCTAGTGTGAAAAAGATAGCAGAAGAAAAGATACAGATCTCAAGGCTCTCCATGACAGCACCAGAGATAATGATATGTGTATCACCAGTATCGAAATGAGATAAAAATAAAACTGAGGCTACTAAGATCGTACCTCGAATGGTATAAGATACATGATCTTTCTCCTGATAGGTCTACTCCGACAAACACGTTTGGCCAGCCCCGCGGCCCTGTGACCCTGCCTGAAAACTCTGAGCTGATCCTCCCTACTGACGCTGAAGGACTGGTGACTGACTGACATGACCTCGACCTCCACCTTGGCCTGAACGGCCTTAAGATCTCCAGCTTCTCGACTCATGAGAAACTGGTGGTTCTGCTCCTGAACGAGGAGTCATGGAAGAACCCTCGTCACCTGCTACTGGTGAGAAAACCAGGCAGAAACGTTGAAGGTGACCCCTCTTACCGCAAGATCGGCACTCCAATGGGTCTCTTTGGCACTACGTCCATGTGTTCCCTTCCCTTCCACATAGGTAGCATACTACCTGGATACATGTAGATTTATCTTTCCTCTTCGGATCACCGTGCGTAGACTGCCTACGGTGCTTCCTACTATCAATTCGAGGAACACTAGCTCTGGAAGCAGAACAACCCTGGCTCGTAGCTCCGAAGTCTCTCAGATTGTGCTCTATAATCAGCCTCCGATTGGTGATATAAGAGATGGAAGTCAACTGGAAGATATTCACCTATGAGTGGATCTCCCTCCAGATACCATCATCGAACTTCAGTGCTAAGAACACCCCGCTTCTATCCCGGAGGGGTGTGAAGCATTGCAGCTCCATGAAACGAGAGGAATACTCCATGACAGAAAGAGTACCCTACTCTAGACCAATGAACTCCTCGGCTCGATCAGCCCGGAAGGCCTCTGGGTAGAAGTAGTTATAACACACGCGCTGGAACTCCTCCCATTCCATAACCTACTGATGAACCACCTGTGAGATCACTTCGCACCACCTATTGGTGGGGTCTCGCATAATATAGGTAGCGAGCTTGACACGCCTCTCTAGAGGTTTTTCCAGATGCTCAAAGATAGTCAGCATGGCTTCCAGCCATGACTCTACAGCCTGTGGTCATCCTTCCCCTGAGAAAGTAGGAGGGTGCTGCTGCTATAAAACTACTGTCAAGTCTGCCATAGTTGTGGCAGGAGGCGGTGCTCTCTAAAAGGTCTGAAAAATCCTCATAAAGCCTTCTTTGAATAGTGCATCACCTCCTACAACTCGTATGACAGCCGGTTCCAAGGCTGGCCTGACGGGAGGATCAGTGGGAAGTCTCTGATTATCCATATTTGGTGTCTGATCACTATCCTACAATTGAAGTACAAATGAAGGACGTCTAGGTGGCATAGCTCTGAATGATCAAAAGAACACCTTAGATTAGGATTAACAGGGAATGAGAACATAGGAGTACATAACAGAAATAGGAGAAGTGAACACTCATGTTTTTACAAAACACGGCTACACGACGTGTATAAAAACTACACATCGTGTTCATTTAAACCAAATACATGGGTGTGTAGTCCTACCACTGTTGCTCATGTAACACCCCAAACTACATGATGTGTTGTTCCCACACACGATGTGTACGTGAACTCTATTCCCATGCTCGAGTATCTTTACACGACTAACCCACAAGTTCTTTCTAAACTGAGACCACACAGCGTGTTCCCTGTGGACACGGTATGTAGTAGACAAGGGTTCAACAACTCGTGTTGTTAGTTACACGACCGATTACATGGATGAGACTACACGGTGTATTCTGAAAAAACATGGCGTGTACTTGAAGACTTTTCTCGACTCGTGTTGTTGGCGATATGGCCAAGTACACAACTAACCCTTACATGGCATGTTCTGAACAAACACGACGTGTATAAGAGAAGGTAACATCATCCTGTGTTATTCGTGACACGGACAGGTACTGAGAACAAGGATACACGGCGTGTTCATACACAACACGACATGTATGACACGAGATTCCCCAACCCGTGTTGTTAGTGACACGGTCAGGTACACAGTTCACTAAAACATGGCGTGTACCTACCATACACGTCATGTTTTTGGAGATTTTCCACAACCTGTGTTTCTGCTCACACAATCAGTGACACGGTTTAAAACTACACGGCTTGTATATATAAAGTACACGCTGTGTATTCTAGGTTTTTCTAGGTAGTAGCTCTAAAACTACATCGTATCCCAGAAACCACTGAAAAAAAGAATGAAGGTGCCAAATTCTGACCCGTGAGGGGCCATACTCCCAACAAATCAAATATTGGCATCCAATATAGCCATATATAATGAAAAACACCTAAATGATTCCCCAATATCTGATTCAAGAGGGCCCATAACACCTCAAGAACCGAAATTTGGCATTCATTTAACCAAGGAACAAAACAACATTCCTCTATCAACTGAAAATATTCTATCAAGCATATATCACAACAGCATGTATAATCTAAACACGGTCTATCACAACAACATGAAATTGCTAACGCACACTAGATGGCATGGAAATAATGCATGGAATTTGATTTCTAATAAGTGTCTATATGATGTGTGAGATGGAATACCCAAATCTCATCGGGTTACGACATAAATATAACCAAAATAGCAACAATAGTAACAACAAAAAACATGTGAATCACTCTAGGTGAAATCAGGTCAACCATAAGATAGAAAAACTAGAAAACTGCAACAAGCAAGGTAGATTGGATTTTCCCAATACACAGGTTAGCTACACCAGAGCACAGCTTAATACTAAGTACCAAATCCGTCTTATCCCTGGCTAAAGGCTCTATATATTAATCAAGAGAAAAGAAAATGGTTTGATACCACTTTGAAATGTCCTTGTTCCGGAAGCCACCCAGAGGTGCCCCGTACCCAGTTGGTCACATGGACTCAAGCGCATTTCCCCAAATGCCAGAGGCTACCGACTAGAAGCGAGGGCCTTGGGTGTGATTGTGGGGAAACTATTACCTAATTGGCAGAGTACACAGTGGAAGAAAAAAAATAGATAGCAGTAGAAACCATAACCATCATACAAGAGTAAATGATAAATAGCAGAAGACTAACAGTAAAAAACTGGGGCATGCACACTTGTATATAAAACGATGCATGATACATATGTCTAAGAAAGTATCCAAACAATTCACAATGCTGAATATAATACTAAACCGAAGTGCAAAATAAAAACCGGTAATCTCCTAGCATCACAAGCCATAGCTTGGTCCCGTGCTCTCCAGCTCCAAAGCAAGTCAAGCACTTGAAGTAGAAGGGTTATTTCCCTTATCTATACCTAAAACAACAAAATCTGTATGGGCCCAAAACCATGACCCAAATAGGGTGGGAGACAATGTCCCAATAGGCAGCCACCCAATGATCTGTGCCTTACAGTCGGTGAATATATGGCAGGTAAAGTACATTAAGCAGGAAACAGGATAAAACACAGTAGTAAGAATCCACAATTTCTAGCATATAATGTAGAAACAAGAAGTTCCACACAAGCATGTAGAACTAAAAGGTAACCTCTGGGTAGTTATCACAGCCTAACCCCTAAGGTTCAACCTACAAGTACTAGCAACCCTCTGGGAGGCACACACAGTCTCAACCCTCGGGTTCAGCTAAATAAATGACTCTCTGAGGAATCACTCACCGTCAATTCCCCCTATAGTCTCATAACGTACTAAAGGATCTTTAGGGAAGCACTCAATGTCTATTCCCTATGTGGCCCACGTTGAGGAACTATAGACTCTTTGAGGAAACACTCAACGTCAATTTCCCATGTGTTCTCGCATCGTAAATTAAAGACACTCTAGAGAATCCCTTTTGTCCATTCTCCTTATGGCCCACTACACTAGGTTCTCACAGCCCTGTGTAAAATAAACATGCATAGCAAATGTATCGGCCCATGTAAACCTCAAGAACTACTTGTATATCACTCTAAGGCACAACAACATAATAGTTAAATAGTTCCACTATCCTACAACTAGGCAAGGTAGTTGGAAAAACACCGAACTATCAAAACAAGCATGGAAAAACATCCAGAGTATAGTAAAAGAATTACCCTACACACAAGAAATTACATCTACTCAAGAAATCAAGCAAATCCGGAAAACAACAGGGAAAAATAGGAAACACGCAATACCCCGTTCACAGGTATTGGTGGAATTTGCACAAAATTTTCATAGACTTTCTACGAAAAGGAACAAACAACCTACCTCGATGCTAGGTGAATGATATACGTGAAACACAATGACTGATTCTTCATAGAACATAGAAGAGCTGAGAAAACATCAAAAATTCTCAACCAACTATAACTTGAGAAAGATGAGGAATTAGAAAAGAAAGATCTAGGAGAAGAGAGAGCATACGACTGCGGTCCCTATGCAATCGACGACGGCAGAAATGTGGATCATACGGAGGCATGGGGGCTCGGAGAATAATCACGGCCGTATGGGTCACTCTTAGTCGAAGAACCTGAAGAAGAAGAGCGTTATATCCATCAAGCATGACGCCGGTCTATTTAATGAAAAAAATACATGGCATGTACTTCTGGGGTACACGATGTGTACTCTATTTTTCTGTACTCTGCTTTAAGAAGCCTATACATCACCCCTACACACTCTGTGTGTCTCCCGAACACGACAAGCACACGGATTGGCACGGAAAGGGAGTACACAATGTGTACTCATAAATTACATGGCGTGTACTTAAAATATTTACAAAAACACCTCTTTTCTAAAAAACACTAGGAGAAAGGAAGACATACCTGAAATGAAGATATGGGTTCTTACAATTAGAGTGAGTGTGATGTTCTTTAAAAAAAATTCATATTTTCAGAGTGTTTTGACTCATAATTTTCATATCAATTGATCAAAACTATGTTCAGAATCCCCAAAAGTTTGGTCATGAATGGAATATGATTTGATCGTGTATCAGGTATGATGGGTGTAGTTAAACACCAACCAAATGGTTTAGTTTGGAAAAATAGTATCAGATTGAGTTTTAACATCTTAGGCTTCGTACACAGAAAATGATGTTTGGAAGTGTTTTGGGTATTTGGAAACACAATGTGGCCATTAGGATGAAACTACACATCCTGAGTAGGTCAAGTGTTGTTTCTCTTTTTTTCAAACATCTCAAGTATTATAAGTTTCTTTCATCTGATCGTGTAACATAATTTTTTTGAAAGATTAATTCTCAAGAAGAATATGAATTTTTCATTTTTGGAGGATGAGAAAAACTTTACACCAATATTTTTAATGGAAATAAAATATTTGGAACACTTAAATGTGTTTTTGTAGACCCGTGTTTAATCCTAAGAGACACCTCAGGCATTCTATCAATTTCAAGAGTTTGAGACCTCGAATACACAATTATAAAGAAGGATTATAGTGGTTCATGGATTTTCCAAAACCATGTGTCCCTCTATGAGAAATTTCACAGCCATTCTAGAGTGGATGTGGTTATCAAATGTATAATTATAAATGTGCACATAAGGCCAGAAAACTATGGGCCTATTACAGGTTATGGACATTAGATAAATAAATAGTTGGAGAATTGTATCTCAAAACATGCACATGAACCATGGGATTCAACTTCCTTGGTAGTAGCGGAATAACATTTGGAGAATAGTTTCTCCATCCATGCAGACAAATAGTGCACCTCATTTCATTGGGAAAAATTATTTTTTCCTACTTCCTTTTCACTTTAACCCCTATCATTACTTCTCTGTCATGAACAATGGGTGTATTCTATTAGGTTTACAAGTATCTCGTTTTGTCGGCATTGGAGTCAAGCATTGTCAGCCTCATTGTATGGGTGTGGGTAAGTTGTTCATTCCTCCTCAACCTTTATTTGGTTACTCCTCCATCGTTGGACATATTTTGGTGTGAGCTAATTCTCCATAATTCTAGGATGTTTTTAATAACATCCATTTTTATCTATTATAGATAAATTAAAATCTCAATATTGTATGTGTGTATCTTATGAATCATTATATATATGGTCTATATATTTACCCTTTAATGTTTTATAATTTTATAAAATGTCTCCATTACTCCGCATATAGGACTACCCACTCATTTCTCATAAATTGCGATATTCCCTTAGTTATTTTTAAAGGACACATATTGAATAATTATAACCCTTTTATGTGGTTGGAGGTGAGTTCCTGAACCAAAAACACTTTTTTGCTGATTTCAATTAATTTCCTTTATATTAATTATCTTCATTATTTAGAATCCATAACATTGGATGTCACAATTTAAATTTTTTTTGAAATTATTTCATTCGTTAAACAACTTCATCATGTTGGATGTTATATTCTTAACGAATTCTTTTAATTAAATAAAATAAATGAATTTTTTGATGGAATCATTTTATTTAATAAAACTTCTCATTCAAGTGTGTTGAATTGTTAATTAAAATTGAATTGATTAATAATGATCATAGTTACTGTATTATTGGCAGGCGTACTTCCCATGACATCTTCAATTATTTTTCAACATGAAAGACATCATAATTAGTTATTTGATATTTTATATGGAATGATCTTGTGCATTTCACTTATTATTCTTTAATTAAAATGTTAAATGAGCGTTAACACAAATGTACATGAGATATGTGATGTGACATTGTTATGGTTATGGCCATTAATATTGTTTAAAGTGAATGTGTAGACAAATAAAAGTTTCAATAATGTTAAGATTGAAACATGGGATTCAATTTCTGAATCTCCTTGGACAATCTAATCTTTATTTGTAAGTAATATGCATTGATGAGTTGTAAATACAATGGGAGATATACTTGGTATGACATGGATAGGCTCACTATGTGGATTTTTCAACCTCTATATAACTAATACTGGTACACTGGGGAAGACACCAAGGAAATTTTTGAGGGATATATGGTTATACCAAGCCTTGAGTGAAACATAGTCCCTTGATTGAGATACTAGGGATGGGCTTAGAGGAGTTTTCTATATTCCATAGTGAGAGGGATACTTGGGATTTCATTTATAGATTACCATTGATAGAATATTATGGTATTCGTTATTTACAAGGCCCTTGAATGAAACACGATATTCCTATTCATTAGACCTTGGATGGGAATAGGGTGCCTCTAATGAAATTTGAATGATGACTTTTATATTAAATTCTTATAACGCATGGATATTATCCGGGGACATGTCTACCAAGACAAATACAATTTTGGTGTTCCATCCATATATTGATACTAGTTTTATGGTGAATAACTATGGCACTAATATTATCTCTGTATAGTTTTCGATTTGTTCAGACATATCCATCGTGTCTTGAAGAATGTATAGTCACCCTACTATCCCTGAGGAACCTGAGATTACTTGATTAAATTTATTTATATACTACATTACTTATCATAACGACACACTGATATTTATTATATTCACCTACTATATTATGATTTATACACCATTGCGGGTGGCTGAATGAGTGTATCTGACATCCTACTTAGACATCCATTGTACTGGGGTATCTGAGATTACTCAATTAGTCGTAGTATCCTAGATTATTGTTTGTGTTGTGCATTGTACACGGGGTCTTAGGAGATAAGGACTGAACTAGTACTCAAGATTCTCATGTATATATCCATCATAGATTTATATTGTATTTCATTATTTTTGAATTGTATTTAACTTCCCATTGTATTATTCAAACTTATAATTATAGAATAATCTGGATATGACTTCATGGTTGTATTTGGTGATGAACATTTTTTTTCATTCAATCTATTATATTTTTCTGAAACTTGACATTTATTATTAATTCTTCTTCTCTTGTCTGTGGATTATTTATTATTATAGCACTTTGTCACACTTATAAAGAGTGTATAGTCTCCCTGCCATCCCAATATTTCATCCTCAATTCTAGTTAGCCACTTATAGGAAATGGGGAGTTTAACTTGAGGTTATGTGGAAACTTCTCTAGACACCAATTTCATTGTATGATTGGCTGGGGTGTTGTAATATGGGAAATGGAAATTAAATGGGTATTTAAAAATACGATTGGGTAGGATTAAGGTAATGAACTGGCTTTGTAAACACTGTTAAAATCAGGTGTCTTTAATCAGCATTAAAAACTGCACCAATAAAATCCTTTTTTGTCAACGATAAAATGATAATAATTTATGTGGGACCTCTATCATCTCCTATTTTATTTTTGATAATGTTTTATTTTATTGGTGTGATATCTAGCATAGGCAAATGTATGTTAAATCAGCACCACATATACTTCTGATAAAATAACCTTTTGTTATAGATACATTTTCCATTGAAGAAATTTATATCTATATTAGTGTTCTTCTACAATTACCACACAATACAATGACATAAAAATACCAATTAATAAATTTATTTAAACCCCATTTCACTACATAATTTTAAATAAACCACAATTCAAACATTTCTATACATTTAAATTACATTAGTATTTAAAATGTTATGCAAATTTTCTATTTTAGAACACATTCAAAAATAAAATGTGTGGTCCTGTATTATATTGTCATTGGGACAACATTTCAAAAGAAACCAGTCACACTAAAGGTTTTTGAACACACCACCCCAGATTGAACAAAATAAGAGAGTTAATATAATAAAAATTCATTATTCTAGTAATACTATAAATAGATTAATGAAACATAATTATTATAAAATAATTTATTAGTAAAATTTCACATTTAAACTACAAACACATACTTTGAGTCATATCAGGAACACCATGTGTTTATTTGACATGGGTTATATTCCATTATTACACCGATGATTTATGAATATTTTTCCTAGTGTTTGAAAAAAATATGTGTTTTTTTATTTTGTCATGTGTGTTTCCAATTAAAATGTATCCTTAAAATAAAAACACCCACTTTTTTACATACTGACCACTCCATGGGTTAGAGTAATTTATTGATAACTCAAACACATACAAAATAAATTATGGATTCTTTTTCAATATCTTTAAAAAAGCTTGATTCTATTTTCTAGGTTTTTAAATATTGGAATATGTTTTGAACTAAAAAGTCACATTTAAATAGAAAACAAACACATTGTGTTATACCAAACACACCGTGTATCTAATTGATGTGATATTTATCCCTAGATGTCAAAAAATTAATTTTGGATTATTTTAATGATTTTTATGATAATTAATGTTTTTTGTGACTGATACACATTTTGAATGAAAATGTTACTTTTAAATTGGAAATGCACATTTTAATTAAAATGCGGAATATCACATTCCATATTGACATGATGTTGATTCTTATAGGTCACAAATGATTTGTGTTTTTCTAAAATATAATACCCATAAGAGTATGTTTTATTGGTTTTTAGTATGTGATGTGTGTTTTGAATTAAAGTGACTACATTATGAAAATTTTTACTTTCAATCTTATTCGGAACCCCATGAATTGGATTATCATTCATATGATTCCTAAATATCACAAAATGACTTTTAAATCATTTGGATAATGTTTAAAATAATTTTTTTTGTTTTTATGTATTTAAGTGATTAAATAAAGTCCTGTTTTTTTTAACAGGGAAAAAATATGGTTGTTTTTTATTTTTATAGTTTTTTCGATGTGTCAATATTAAAACCAAGACATGGGAAGATTTACAAAGAGTTGGAATCAATTAAACATGTTTATATTGGGATTGGGAGAATGCTCCAGGAGTTCATCTAATGGATGATTCGAATTTAGTAGTGTTAGATCGGGAAAATTTAGGTTTTTAAAAAACAGTAGAGGGAGAATGCTTGTTGAAGAGACTGAAAAACCGTGCACCCTACTACATATAACCATGAAGAATAATTTCATGAGATATAGGCGCAATCATGGTACACAGTTGTTTAGGAAAACTATCCGGGAAAACCCGTGTGAGGTGAGTGGCTTAAATAGAGATGCCTACTTGGTTTGCACACAGTTAGGAAAACAATGCGGGATAGACCGTACTAAGTGGGTTCCTTAGACAAAAGTTTCTATATTGTTGTCATAAAATTTTTCAGGATGTGCAGGCCAAACCATGAAGAATACCCAATTTTGGGTTTCAAGATAATTTATTTAATAAAATTCCCAGATGAGGGGGATTTAATTGAATTTCATGATATTAGGTATTTTATTATTTTAATTTTTGGTTAAGAGGAATTTAATTAATTAATGAAAAATAGGGTTATATTTAAATAAATTAATTTTGAGAGAATATAATAAAATGATATATAGTTATAGTTTTATTTAATTAAATCTAAGTGAATGGAATTTAATTTAATGAGTAATAAATGGAGGATAGAGAATTGTTTTAATTATTTTAAAGAGAATTTATTTAAATATCATTTAATGGGAGAATTTATTTAATTAAATTGATGTTAGAAGAATGTAATTAAATAATTTAGAGTTTAATAATTTATTTAATTGAATTCGTAATAGAAAAAAATAATTAAATGATGTGTAATGGGGGAGTTGTGGGTTTTATCAATAAATAATTAAATTAAATGATATTACTAATAATATCGTTATTATTATTATTATATTATTATTTATTATAAATTTAATTGGGGTTATTTTATGGAGAAAATAAGAGGGAGG
The DNA here is from genome assembly GCA_963277665.1 of Viscum album. NCBI lineage: Eukaryota > Viridiplantae > Streptophyta > Magnoliopsida > Santalales > Viscaceae > Viscum > Viscum album. The sequence continues at coordinate 1,085,081,046 of OY728156.1, forward strand.
CTGGCCCCATCTTCTCCTCTTATGTGAAGCACGACCTCGCTTTTCTCTCATGGTGGAGGTACACCACCCTCACATCCCATATAGTCTCCATGTAATAGATTGTGACATTTCCTTCACGGATTTTTTCCATATGGTCGAGGTAAATAATTATCCACAAATTTTGTTCTTTTCATCGGTCGTCTCACATCTCCTTTTCCTAGTCTTTGTTTGGATGAAACCCTAAGGCTTGGAATTATTTTGGTTCTTTCCTTTCTGCCGATTCAAGGTGGTGTGAAGGATGTCTTAGGACCCATTGGTCCGTATTTTCACAACATCTACCAAAGGCATGGAGGTTCGGCTTGATTTAGTTCATCGCCATAATTTTTATGTATGCATACAAACCTAATAATTGGTTTTGTGCCCTTTAAAATTGATTCTTATAGATTATTTTCGTTTTAGTGAATTAATTAGAGTTGTGTTGGTCCTGACCGTGGTAATTTTGGATTTCATTCATCGTTGTAGTGTTATGAGACTAATTTTGAGTGTGTGCACATTGTTGTTAAAGTGTGTGTATGTAATAAGTTGACTATTTAACTTATAATTCATTGTCTTAGCCAATTCTGTGAGGTAGGGTCATCAACATTTCGCAATTAAAAAAGTCATTACATGTTTGTAAAGATGTGGAAATTCCATATAAATTTAATTAATTATATGGAATTGTTGTGAGATTTCAAAAATTTACTACACGTGATTCCGAGGCTGAGAGAGCCTGAAAGAGATTTTTTAACTTTTTTATGGAACGTTTGGTAAATGTGCGAGAGGGTATTTCTATCTTTTGAAACGGTTTTTAGTTTGAAAATATGAGGGCACCGGTGAATTCGCAGTGCCAAGAGTTTGTTAGGAGAAGCATTACTTCGACTGGAAACAGTTGAAAAAAAGTTTATTTTTGGACTCTTTAGAAAAAATTTATAAAATAACTAAAAGACATTTTACTCTTTCTTCAAACCCATTGAACGACGGTGTCATGACCAAAATGTAAACAATTCATTTAATATCCTGTTACACTGAGTTGTGTAACTATACCTCTAGGTCATTAATGGGTTATTTAATTAATTCATTAATGAATCACATTGGTGAGTGAAGCGTGAAACTATTTAAATATACTGTTAAAAAACCGTTGTTGAAATGAATAATATAGCCACAAGAGAACACTTGATGAATCACTAACAGAAACCCTCTCAATTGAAGAGCGAGTATTTGATATAGGATCAACGAACTCCAAAAACACCTTCAAACTAAGGATTCTCATCCTTCGTCATTAGTGAATCCAACATGTTCAACATAGGGGTTTTGATTTTAATTATAATAGACATATAAATTATCTTTTCTTGTTCTTGTCAAAATATGACGAACACAGATCAACTAACTAACAGGTTGATTTTTGGTTTCTTCATTTTCGTCTTGCAGGTAGTTTATACGGGTTGAAATTTGGAAAAAACTTTTTCATGCTGATGTTGGAATTATTCCCATGAAAAAACACTAATGTGGATGCCGCATGCCAATCCAAATAAGCCTCAGACACTCTATAAAACATGGTTTTTTTCCCCCTTCATGGGTAACCATGAAACCTGATGGTAAAGTGAAACTGAGGTCCACTAAGTGAAGGTGATGTCCCAGGAGGCTTGTAGGTGCAGACAAGATGGAAATCAGACCATCGGAGCATCACTGGTGGGCTATGGAAGCACCAGCGGCAGCCCGACTCTCACCGGCCACAAGATGGTGGTGGTGCCCACAGGCGCCATGACAGACAAGGGGAATCCAGCAATCATTGTTCGCATTCAAGGCGGGTGTCATGCCATGGTGGCACACCATGAAGGTGTTGTTGCAGCTCCAGCCACAACAGTGACGGACCCACGTTCGTGGCTCCTGCCCTAGGCTAATTAGCTGGAGGGGCAGTGCCAACCTGGCCCTATCGGTTGGAGAACCCGAATGCACTACGACCGTTTGGGAGGGGAGCGGACCACAAAAACAGCTGGCAAGCTGCACTCAACCAGTAGTCCGGCCAGGTCTCACGGCTCAGCGGGTCGGGCCTGGCCAGTTCCGGCTAGGCCCAGCGGGTTGGTCCGGGTGTGTTTGACTGTGTCGGATCAGACTCGGACCCAATTTGACCTAGTTTCTCTTAAAGGGTCATCTCTTCTAAATCAAACGTCCATTTCATGAACTATCTATAGCATTATAACCCTTAGGATGGGGAAGTCCATTTGATATACTCCACATTGGGTTTGGAGAATGATTGAGTACAAAAGGGTTGCCCTGGACTTGAATCTAATCAGGCCCCTAGTAAAAAAATACCTATAAATTTCAGGCCAAGCATCCGATTTGTGTGTTATCTGATGCATTGGAACCCTTATTATATGGAATTTCTTCAGGTTACTTATTCATGGGAATTCTTGGTGTTTGATATACGACCATGTGGAGATCATTGACTTACGACCTTATATGGACTAGCAGTAGCACGTCCCCATGAGGACCATCCATAGAGCAGCCCATCGTGAATCATCAACTTACGACCATGTGTGTATCGACAACTTACAAAACAATGTGGATTTGTAGTATTACAACCCAATGAGGACCATCCTTAGAGAGGCCCATCATTGATCACTGCCATATGACCCTGTGTGGATCGATGAATTACGACCCAGTGTGGATCTATGGATTACAACCCTATGTGGATTGGTAATAAAACAATTTCTTCAATGTTTAGCAGTGGAACTTCTCAATGAAATAAGATGAATAATCTTTATGAGTAATCATATTTATTCAAATTCTTTAAGTTATATACCGTGTGTGATCTCTCTTTTACTTTGTGCAATGTGATTGGGATCATGGATTGTGGTTTTCCCACTGTGGAATTAAGGGAGACCATTGTGGGTCTCGAGGTCCCTACTTGGTGTTTCTATACTCACCCCTACATGGGCTTCACCCGAACCTTGTTTTGTCTTGTTCACATGATGGAAAACATTGTTTGAGATTTGATATCTAGGTATATATGGTGTACAAAGGTGACTAGTTGATATGGGCAGCCGTAGTGATGATCTATACTTACTCATCAGGTAGGATCTTTGGCAGGTGACCTAATGTTAATTTTATTATTTTTTTTACTTTCATTTCATTGGGTATTTATAATGGACCATTCTTCTTCAGTTCACACTTTTACATTCATCAGTTATACTATGTGGTTCGCTCTTGTTGTGTACCTCGTCTTTGTGTCTGAATGTTTAAAGGAAATTACTTGCAATTTTATGGGATATGCCTTTCTGGTGCTTGTTACCAACCCTTGTCCTATGGTAGGTGGGCTTTGGGTAGTCACGACACAGGCCCCGAGGGATAGGTAATGAAAAAGTGGTATCATAGGTAGTCGGTTCTACTGAAGAACTAAGACTCTGATATTTTTAATGGTGCAACAATGTTAAGTGTTTTTATTATGGATTTTAGTTCTGTGAGTCCATTGTTGGTACGGATGGCGATGTATCGATACACCAGGACCCTGAGATTTGATTTCTGACTAGGTATTCTAAAACACGGTTTGAGTCTGTTTTGAAAATGTTTTTCTATTGATCTCTTTTGATTCATCTCACTAGGTATAACATATTTACTATGGAACATATGTTTATTTATAGGATGTTGGTGCATAGAAAACCTACCAGGATTCTAGAGAGAGTTTGCAAGGACATCCCACCAAGTGATGAGGCTTCATTGCAAGGTCCTATTACGACTATGGTACCTTCGTGTGGTGTACCAGCAGCACCACTACTGTAGGGAAGAAGCTACCACCATCCCCACTAGAAAATAGTTCATAATGACTGAGTGCATTAAACGAGTTCTAGAGATAAATGAATATGATGTTTTGGGAGAGAGATAGATGCACAGGTACCTAAGGACTGGCTGGAGGCTATGGCACAAGGTTTCTGTTTGGTCGAGTCACTAGTAGACCAGATGTTGATCCAAGCTACTAGTTTCTTTCAAGGCACATAAGGTAGATGGTGGATCTTGATGCTCCATTTTCAAGATGAGTTGACCCTCACTTGGTTGGAATCGATAACATATTCAGGGTGGAGTTCTTACCAACAACTCTTCGTTATGTTTTTATTCAGGATCTCCAACACTTATAGTAGGGCAGTCTGATAGTGGTCCAGTACTCAGTGAGATTCACTGACCTTTCTTGATACTTCATTAAAATGGTACAACACACTTTATTCAGGGCCCAAACCTTTGATTTGGGTCTCCCACTAATGATTAAGTGTCTATGATATCACTCAACATTCCAATGTAGGATGGTGTGCTAGAGTGAGCACTTCTGTTAAAGAGCTTCATAGATGAGCAGGAACTGATAGCGAGATCCACCACCAGATGACATATAGCCAAATAATCTACCACAGGTAGTAGGCGAATGACGCAGAGGCACAAGCATGTCAGAACATCTGGTGGATGACCCCAGGATATAGGGTCAGAGGTGTGTAGCTCACATGATAGTGGAAGTCATCAGAGGAATAGACTATGCCACTCATGTGGTGGGTAGGGTAACATGGCTCGTGACTGCCCAACTCGCAGCACTAACCAATCAACAGATGGTAGAGGGACCACTGTGACAAAGGTAGATATTATAGTGGGGATGTCCATAGGGTAGTGGTTGTAACAGAGGATCTGGTCGTGTAACAGGCGATGGGTAGCTATTTTAGGTTCTACCTCAACCACCTCTGGGTGGTCCACCCCGACCTTAGGGAGCAGGTGGACAGTGACGAACATAGCTTTATGTAGCTAAATTATTTGACCACAGTGCTCTAGAGATGATTTTTGGAATGATCTCTATCTACTCAACCCTAGATACAGTTCTTATGGAAACATGTTCTTGTCACGCTTTTATTTCCACAGCTCTTGTTCGGATCTCAGAGATTCTGATGGAGCTGTTGGCTCAATTATTTCGATTAAAGACACCTACGGAAAATGATTTGATGATTATACACTACTGACGGTAGTGTGAGATTACTATAGGAGGTGAGAGATTTGAATGGGATCTCCTAGTAGCAGTGCCGAGGCCTTACAACATTAATTTGGTTATGGAATGTCTATCCATGGTCTATTCTCAGATCGGTTGTTTTAGGTGCAATGTCTGTCATGTTCGCATGAATAGGACTAGTTTTTTCTTTCACCAAAAATAAGAGAACCTTTTCATAACATAATGGTATTTATCATAGGAGGGTGCAACCAATCGGTCATCATTTTTTTATTCTTACCCTAGGAGTAGTTGACGAGAGGAATGTTAGCTATCCTATAGTGGTGGACCAGTATGCTGATGTATTTCCTACTGATGTTCTAGTACTACCTTCTCATAGAGAGTTAGACATCAACATTGACCTAAACCCCAGGATGACACTGATATCTAAAATATAATATCGGATGTCTCTCAGGGAGCTTCTTGGGTTTAGGGTAAAACCAGAGTATTTTCAAGGGAAGGGGTTCATAAGGCCTAGTATTTCTCCATCGGAAGCCCCAATTTCATTTCACCAAGAAGTCATACAAGTGATTGAGGATTTGTGTGAAATATAGGTGCCTAATCATAGTGACCGTAATGAAAAAATATCCAATACAAAGGATTTATAATCTCTTCGATCATCTGAAGGGAGCTCAGTGGTTTTTGATGAACGACTGTAGATCTATCTTTCATCATCTCAAGGTACAATAGGGGATGTTCTAAACATGAACTTCAGATGTCGGTATGGACACTATGTGTTCTTGGTGATGCCTTTCGGCATGAACAATTTTCCAATAGTGTTCATGGGACTGATGAAAATGATCTTATAACCTTAAATTGGACGCATCATGCTGGTCTGCATTAGCGACATCTTACTGTACTCAACATCAGAGGAGGAGTAGGCTACTCATCTACAGATTGTTCTGCATACACTACAAGAGCACCAGGATTATGGTATGATCTCAAAGTTCCAGTTAGGAATATGGGAGGTCCACATTTTGGGACACATTATCTCAGAGGGTCGAGTTGTAGTGGATCTAAAAAATATAGAGGTAGTGCTTTCTTGGTATCCACCCAAGAGTGTGACTGAGGTGAGGAGTTTTATTGGTTTGGTTGGGTACTACCAAAGATTAATAATTGAATATTTTAGAGTAGAAGCACCCTTTTTATCTTTGAAAAATAAGGGAAAACCATTCTTATGGATAGAGAGATGCTGGGAGATTTTCCAAGAGCTGAGGCAAAGACTGACAAGTGCCCCTATCATGAGGCTACCAGAAGAGGGAATTGGGTATGTAGTCTACTACGATGCATCTGGGACTGGAATAGGATGTGTCCTAATGCTGGAGCGATTGGTGATCACCTAAGTCTCAGGAAAATTGAGAAATGATTACAAGAACAACTCTAACCATGACCTGGAGTTAGTAGCATTGGTATTTTCCTTGAAGATGTGGTTGCACTACATGATGGGTGAACCCTTTACTATATACTAGGATCATAAGAGTCTTCGGTAAATCTTCTCATAGAAGGTCTATAATTTGAGATTGCAGCAATGGATAGAGTTCCTCTAGAACTACAAATTTTATATAGTCTACACTCGTGGGAAGTAAGATGTGGTGGAAGATGCACTAAACAAGAGGTTTGGATTACAATTATTGAGGGGGAAGATAGAGAAGCTAGCCGCCTTACAATAATCCATTGGGCAAATTGACTAATCATCTTACCTCCAGTCTATGACAGTCACTCACCCACTCCTTCAGCAAGTCAGGGAGGTATAGCTTGGGGACATTGACTGTGAGACCGAATGTGCTCATATATCCTCAGGATGGGCTCCTGAACGATTTAATGAAGGGGATGAGTACGTCATTCTTTTTAGAGGACACACCATTGTACTAGTGACGCTACGAGAGGAGGTGTTGAGAGAGTTCCACACATCCCCTTTGGTGGTACATCCTGATGTGGAAATGTTGTATCAGGACCTCCAGCTTTAGTAATGATGGTCTGGGATGAAGAAAGCAATGCATAGTTCATTTCACGTGGCCTCACCTGTCAGCAAGTGAAGGCCAAACATCTGTTTCCAGTAGGGTTTATATAGCCACATTAGGTGCTATAATGAATGTTAGATGACATCACCATGGACTTTATGATAGGGATACCATGTATGTCTAGGGGTCGTGATTCCATCTAGGTGATCATTGACTGACTCAGCATGTCAGCCCACCTACTAACCATCCATGCGTAGGGATCAATAGAGGGATTGGGATGCCTCTATGTACTACAGATAGTATGAATTAAATGGATTACATTGTTGATCGTCAAATATCATGAATCTTGATTTACATCCCATTTTTTTGTAGGTATTTCAGGAGGCATTTGGGACTCAACTATGTGTGAGCATCTCTTTTCAACGTCAGACATATTTTCCGACAGAGCGGACCATATAGATGCATGAGGACATGATTCGTGCTTGCATCCTTTATTTTGGCCACAGTTTGGAGAATCAATTCCTATTTGTGTAGTTTTCATACAACAAAATCTATCACTCCACCATCGACATGGAACTGTTTGAGGGCATGTATGGGTGAACATTCAAATCAACTCTATACTGGAAAGACCTAAGGGAGTCAGCACTTATGGTTCCTAAGATAGTATGAGCTACCAATGAGAAGGTGCAGATCATCCAGGGGAAGGTGAATACTATACGGAGCATCCAAAAGTCGCATGTTGATAGAAGAAAGATACCCATGGAGTTTTAGGTGGGAGACCATGTCTTCATATGGGTCTTACCTCGATGAGGTTTGTGGAGATTTAGCTGGGGTGGAAAGCTATCTCTGAGGATCAACAGACCTTTCCATATTCTCAAAATATTTGGCGAGTTGGAGTACTACCTAGCTCTTCCCCCATATATGCATAGGGTGCAAGAAATTTTCCACCTGTCGTATCTAAGTATATACCTTAATGATCCATTTCACATCATCGACTACGGAGATCTGGTCATTGATGACAGTGCGACGTTTGTGGAGTTCCCAATGGAGATAGAGGATAAACAAGAGCGGGTCCTATTGGGTATGTTGATTCTTTTGGAATGTGTTCGGTGGTTGCACAAAAAACACTAGGAGAGCACATCAGAGCAGGAGCCTTGTATTTGTGCTCAGTACCCCAATTGGTTTTTATAGTTTTTGTTGTGGTTTTCGGGGACGTGAAGCCCTAACGTGGGCAAAATTTAAAGAAATGGAAATTTTGTATAACTTTTTAAAATATTATGGAATTATTATGTGAGTGTGAAAATTGACAGCAGCTGATTCTAAGACCCAGAGTGCCCAGAATGGAATTCTGAACATTGTTTAAGGTATGTTCAGTAAATCTGCGAGTGGAGATTTCTATCATTTGAACTGGTGCTCAGATTGAAAATATTAGGGTACTGTTGAATTTGTAGCATCGAGATTTACCTAGGAAAAGCTTCACTTTGACTGGAAAGGGTCAGAAGAAAAAGTTAATTTTTGGACTTTTCATAAAATAAATATTAAAATAACAAAAATTTATTTTATTCTTTCCTTAAAATTGTTGATCAACACTGGAGGTACCACAGAGTTAACATGTCATTTAATAACATGTTAAACATCGTTGTGTAACCACACATTGGGTAATTAATTTGTTTATTAATTAATTTATTAAAGAATCACACTGATGATTTGAGAGTGAAAAAATTTATCTCTAATGTTAAACAAACTGTATGAAAAAAGGATTGGACAACCATGGGATAAATCTTGAAGAAGAGCTAATGGAAATCCTCTCCAATGAAGAATGTGGATTTGATCCAGGATCAACAAAAGCTGACGAATACCTTCAAACAACAGATTATCATCCTTCTTCATCAGCGAATCCAATGTGTTCATGGTATGGGTTTTGATTTTAATTATAAGCGAATTATGAATGATATTTTCCTATTCTTGTCAAAATATAATGAACAGAGATCAGCCAACTAACGGGTTGGTCTTTGGTTCGTTGATTTTATTGTTGGGGGTGGTTGATGAAGGATGAATTTATTTTAACATTATCATGATGATGCTTGAATTCTTCCCATGCTAAAATGCTAATACTGAGGGCACAAGCCTACCGATATAGGGCCTAGAACCTCTATCGAACTTGGTTTTTTTTGCGTTCTTTGTGGGAAACGGAGAAACCCAGTGGTAGGGAGAAACCGAGGGACAATATGTGATGGTGGTATTCTCGGAGGCCCATAGGTGTAGACAAGAAGTAAATCGGACCATCCGAGCTTTACTGGTGCCCCATGGAAGCACCGCTGGTGCGGCACCACTGGAGCGGCGGTGGCCGGATCTCGTTGGCCGAGAGATGGGGGTGGTTGCCACTGCCGTTGGGGAAGAAAAGGGGTTTCCATACATATCCAGTCACACTAAAGGCAGGTGGAGCACCATGGTGGCAGGTAGAGAACCCTGGTGGTGCGCCATAATGGAGGTGTAGCGGCTCTGGCAGTAGTAGTGGCAGACCTGCATCTGTGGGTCCCACCCAAGACCGGTCCACCGAATCGTTCAACTGGTGGGGGTGGTGCTAACGTGGAGCCACCGGTTGGAGAACCTGAATGGAACACGTCCATGTGGAAGGGGATTGGACCCCGAACCCAGCTAGTGGTCCTTGCACATCCTACAGGTCGGGATGATCCCGCGGCCCGATGGGCCATGCTGAGCTGGGTGGGTTGTGCTGGTCTCATGGCCCAACAGGCCAGACTAGGCCTAGCCAGTCTGGGTTGGGCCCATCATGTTTGAGTTAGGCCCAGCAGGTTAGGGTGGGTTGATCCAGATTGGGTCGGGTTGTCTAGGACCACGTCGTGTTAGGTCAGAGCAGACCCAGACCCAATTTGACTTAGCTTCTCTTAGAGGGTAATCTCTTTTAAACTAGATGCCTATTTGACAAACCGTTTGTGGAGAAAAACCCTTAGGATGAGGATTTACTTTTGAGACAGTCCATTTGGGTTTTGATGAAAGTTGGGGTATGACCGGGTTGGATCAAACTTGAATGCAATTGGGCTCTCAGTAATAAATACCTATAAATTTTAGAACGGGTGTCCGATTTAAAGGATTTTTCTTGCATTGGAACCCTAATGAAATGGAGGTTATTCAAAAAAATTCTTCATGACACTTCATGGAGGTTGAGATATGACACTGTGTGAATCACCAACTTAGGACCCTATGGGTATTATCAGTAGCCCTACCCGATGAGGACCAGCCTTAGAGATTCTCGTTGCGGATCACCGACATACAACCCTGTGTGGATCGATGGCTTACTAACCTGTGTTGATCATAATTAGAACAACGCAACAAAAACCATCCTTAGACTGTCCCGTCGTGGATTAGTGACATATGACCCTTTGTGGATCGACAACTTACGACCCTATGTGGATCAGCAATAGAATGGTTTCATTGTGGTCTAACTGTGGAATATTTCAATGGGATAAGATAAATTAGCTTTATGAGTAATCATCATTATTCATATTTTTTATGTTATACACCTAGTGGGAGATTTCTTTTACCTTGTGCATTATGATTGATATCAGGCTTTGTGGTTTTTCATTTAGGGAATTCTGGGTGATGTTCGGGGGTCTCGGCGTTCCAACTAGATATTGTTATACTCATCCCTGCATGTGTTTCACCCGCACCTTGTTGTGTCTTGTACGGATGATGGACATATTTGACATAGATTTGTGAGATAGGTATATATGGTGTACAGAGGTGCCCATTTGACATGGGGAGCTGTAGTGACGTGTTTTACTTACTCTTTAGGTATGATCCTTGGTGGGTGAAATTATGAGTTGTGTTTCCTTTTGTGGTACTTTCTTTTAGTTGGGTTTGTATACTGGCCCATTATACTTCTATTCACACTTTTTCATTCGGCATATATACTCTGTGGTTTTCTCTTTTTGTGTACCTAGTCTATGTGTTTGTAGGTTTTAAGCTAATTTCTTTCTAATTTTAGGGATATGCCTTTCTGGTGCAAGTCGTAAACCCCTTGCCTATGGTAGGAGGGCTTGGGGTAGTCACGACATGTGCCCCGGGGGATGGGTCATGACATTATTAAATTACAATTAATGATAAATTTAATTGAAAATTCTCAATTAATGGTTTTATTTGTATATAATTATTTTTTAGACAAAAAAGCACAATTTTGTAATAAAACCCCTCCAATGATGGTGGCATGCCTTCAAGATAAAAAACAACATTTTTAGATTGATATGTTTATTTTTCTTTCTGATATGTATTTTTCTATTGTCTCCCTTACTTGTTTACTCACCTGGGTTATGTGGTAATTATGAGTATTGGGTGGGAAAATTATTTATAATTAATTGGGTATTAATTATATTTATTATGTTTGAAATTTATATAATTAATTGGGAGATTAATTATGAGATTGTGAACTGGATAAGTCAAGATAATTAATTTGTGAATTAATAATGAACCTTTTGAATTGGAATTGGGATAATTTAATTTTGGATTAATTATTTTATTTCACAGTACGGTTTTGGATATTAATTGTGGAAATTGCTTATGGAATTGTGAGGTTTAGAATAGAAAAATTAATTGTGAATTAATTTTTTGCGTGAATTTGTAATATAGAAAATTAATCCGAGGAATAATTATGATATGTAGAATTGACTATGTTGAGATAATTAATGGTTGAATAATTATGTGCCTTGATTTTAGATTGAGATAATTAATTATGAGATTAATTATGATGAGTTGTGATTTTGATTAGATAATTAACTATGGATAATTAATTATGGAATGATATTTGTGTTTATAGATTAATTAATTGATGAATTAATTAATGGAATTGTGGACATATTTAATTGTGTGTTTAACTAATCGATTTAATGTGTTTCTCTTATAATTGGATTATTAAGGGAATTAATGTGGATACTTATTGAGGAATTATTTATTGAGCCTGGATTATTTAATTTTTCAACAAATTAATGAAGGAGAATTATGTGTAATACAATTCATTCAAGACCAATAGAGATGTTGGGATATGGAAATGGTGTTCCTACCCAACAGTTATATTGATGTAAATGAATGAGAATGTGGGTGCAAGACAAGGATTTCTAGACCAATGTTCTAGTTGAGACTTCGACATGGCGTTCTTCCCCAATAGATATCTATCAACATAGATGTAAGCTGTTGGACTTGGTGATCTACACTAGATTATAATTGGGGTGTTAGACATGGCGATCTACAACGAATGAGAATTAGGGTGTTTTAAATGGTGTTGAAACACCAAATGAATGAAAATAATGAATTATAAAGTGAATGATAGATGTGAATAAAACCTGAGATAAATGTGACTAAATGAACAAAGGTTGATAATGATTAGAATTCCAGCACATGCCAATGATAGTATTGAGGTACTTGAAATCAGGGAAAACTTATAGATAATAAGTGATTAAATAGAGAATAATTGTTAAAGTGTTGTAAGATATTTAAGAAAGATAATTATATTTGTATGATTCTTGTGAAAACTACTATTCTAGATATCGGCCAAAGTAGGTATCATCGTCAGGTGTCCCTTTCGAACCAAGACAGGTTGTTGGTTAGGTATTCAGTTATGTTATTACATTTTTATATTTGTACCTAGTTTTTTTAATATTTAGTTGTAATGATTGTGATAGACAACCGGTTTTCTAGGACCACTGAGATGTATATATCAGACTCTATTTGGGCTTCCATTGTACTAGGGTTCCTGAGTCAAATTTATTCTTTACAAGACTATGGACCACTGCTTCTGGATTTTATTTGTACGTGGGATTTAGGAGAAAAGGACCCAAATGAAGCTCAGGATGCTCATGGAGATTTTCCTTGGGGATTTGAGCCTTTTATTTATTTCTGAATTGTAATTTAAAGCATCTTGTGTTGTCTAATACTTTTCCATACGTATCACCATGACATGCATGAATTTTATATGAATACATTGGAAAATTTCATTATACAGTTGATTATTGTTTTACATATACTTCTTGATGTTGTCTTAATTTACTATTTGTTTCGGCAGTTCACTCTGAATATAGGGTTATAGTCTCCCAATGTACTATCCATAGACCCTTAATACTAGTCAGAAGTCTCTGGTGTATAGGGAGAAGCTCTCGAGGTCATGTGGTGACTAGTTCTACTACTTGTTTGAGGGTAATCTATGTCGAGACGTTACAAATTTTCTTATATTTAGAAGTCAAATGACACCTTCAAACAAAAAACACACACTTTTAGACACGTTAGAAACACTATGTGGAATATTGATGTTTTATTGATTCCAGTAAATAAAAAATGAATTCATGATTGTTTTACAAATGTAGCAACAGAATCCAATTGTGTTTTTTCGCATTTTTAAATGATTGAAACATGTTTTGGATGAAAATGTCACTTCAAAACTTAAAGAACAAACTTTGAGTCATATCGGGAACGCCAAGTGTATGATTGGCATGCAGTCTATTCATACACATAAAAAATGACTTATGGATCATCTTCCTAAATAATAGAGACAATATTTGGGTGATTTATTTGTTTCATAGAATGTCGCATGTTTTTTAGATTAAAAAGTCACTTTCAAACTAAAATCACATACTTTGAGCCTTATTAGGAACACACTATGTCATATTGTTGTGAAATTGATTCCAACAATTAAAATATTACCACTAGGGTATTTTAGTTACTTTTCTAGGAAATTTCACTACAATTTATTAGTTTTGAATATATAATGCATGTTTTGGATTAAAATATTAATTTTAAATAAAAACAAACACATTCATTCATATTGGCCCCACTTTGTGTCAGATTTGTGTGTTGTTGATTTATACAAATAAAAAAAATCAACAATTGTTTTCATAATGTATTAATAAAATATTCATTTTCCCTCGTTTTTAGTGAGTTATGTTGTTGTCAACTGAAATATCACTTTTAAACTGAAAACACACACATTGAGTCTTATCATGAATATTGTTTGTTGGATTTATGAGAATTTGATTTCAACATGTAAAAAATTATTGATGGATCAATTTTCTAAATTATAGTGATTTCACTAGTATGTTATCTTGGTTTTTAGATATTTTTATTTGTTTTTGAACTCAAATTTCACATTAAAACTAAAAACATAGACTTTATGTTGTACAATCCATGACATGTGTTGGATTTATGTGAGGTTAATTCATATTAGTAAAAAAATTACTTAGAAGTATCGTGATAATTCAATTGAGTTTTCCTACTGTCTATTTAATTTTCATATTTTGATCTATAATGTCACATTGAAACACAAAACATGCACATAATGTCATATCTAGAACATCAGGTGTATGACTAACATGTTTTTAATTCATGCACTTCAAAAATAATTAATGTATCATTTTCCTATTATATTAATACAATATGAGTGAATTTTATCATCTTTGAGTATATAACATGTGTTTTAAACTAAAATAACAATTTAAAATTGAATCAATCAGTTTTAGTCACACAGGAGACACCATGTGTCTAATTAATGTGTAATTTATTCATACACGTTAAAATTAAATAAATGTTTTTCACTATATTATGAAGTTTTTTTTAAATTTTTTATATGTTTTCAGTTAGTGGGTGGGTCTTTTAACTAATATGTAAATTTTAAACTGAAAACAAAAAACTTAAGTCATAATAGGAACATGATGTGTTGGATTACATGTAGTTGATTCATACACCTCAAAAATTACATAGGGATATTTTTCTTAATGTACCAAGGAAATCTGGATTTTTATGATTTATTATAGAGAGTGAATAATGTTTTAAAAAATGTATCTTTTAATATGAGAACACGTACTTCAAGTCATTCCAACCACACCGTGTGATTGATTAATATGAAGTGAATTCCTAAACATAAAAAATTACATAACTATTGTTTTAAAAAATTATCAACATAATTAGATAATTTTTCACATGTTTTTAGTGAGTGGAACATGATTTGTACTAAAATTTACATTTTAAGATGGAAACACACACTTTCAGTCATACAGAACAAACTGTCTTTTCAATTAATATACAGGTGATTCATACATGTCTGAAATGATTTATGGGCCATTTTACTAAATTGTTAATGAAATCCCAATGTGTTTTCCTAGTTAAAGGGATGTTATGTGTGTTTTAATATAAAATTTCCATTTAAAAAAATGAACATTTAATATATAATCCACATCATGTTTTTGATTGAACTGATTTTAAATTGTACAAATGAAAACTAACCCACACAGCATTTTTGTAAAATTTTAATATAATTTGTGCAGATTTTCTCTTCTATTGAGTATGTGACTCTAAATGTAGAATAAAATTTAACTTCCAAACATCAATCAAGAACATTGAGTCATATTAGTCACAACATATATTTTATTTAAGTATTGTTGATTAATACACATCACAAATGAATCATGGAATATTTTCCAGAAGTATCATTATAATACATCTTTATATTCATTGTTTTTAAAATTTAATGCATGTTGTATGCTAAGTTGATACATTTTGGAAAATGTATATCCTCAACCTCATATTTAAAATCCTAATGTTATTAGGATAAATTTTATAGGCATTCCCTAGCAGTTGTGGGTAGAAATTTCTGAAACTTATAGTTTGATACCCAAATCACTGATTATAATAAATTAAACAAATTTCAAAACTCTCATTAAAACAAATATATATATCATCAATAGGTTATTAAATTTTCATGGACACAAAGTATAATTAATTTCGTCAATATTGAACATAAATATATCATATAATGAAAAAAAACTAAATTGATAAAGAATTAAAAAAGTACATTTGTTCTTGATCATTATTGATTTCTTTATTGGGAATTTATTTTAAACCAAGAATTTTTTTCCAATGAAGTACACATAGGGCTTTAATATAGATTTTCGGATCCTTATCGATGGCTAATATGATTCCCTTTTCGAAACCTACATTACATCACTAAATAATTTTAAATTTAGAGGTCAGTGTTTTCTCCCTATACATATTATTTTATCATTAATGAACGAACATGAAAATTGTATGTATGCCTTTGGTTCTCTTCATAGAAAATAAATTCTTAGAGAAAAATTAGTGTGAAATCACCTCTTTATTATCTCTACAAAAAATATAAAAACGATATATATATAAGTTTTATATGAAAATTTACAAAATGATAAGTAAACAAAATGTTATGAAAAATATCATGATAATAAATAGTTAAACCTACTCTTTATAAACTATATGAAATAAAAATAGAAAACATCACTAGAAATCTCCTCTTCTGGATATATGTAATCATTCTGAAACCATGAAATATGAACACTCAAATACAAAAAAAATCCACTTTATATTTATAATATGTGAACTATAAAAAATAACAATAGTAACATTATAATATAAACAAGCAGACTACTGATTTATATTTTCAATGGAGTATTAATTATCATCATAAATTCCACTCTTGGGTTTCTAGTTTGTTGATTGAATATGATGTCATTCATAATTCTAAAAATATAATAATGAC
Source organism: Viscum album (assembly GCA_963277665.1). NCBI lineage: Eukaryota > Viridiplantae > Streptophyta > Magnoliopsida > Santalales > Viscaceae > Viscum > Viscum album. The sequence goes on from OY728156.1 coordinate 1,085,097,607, forward strand.
AATAATTTTTGTTAATTCATTCCATAAACTGCCAAAAAATTGAGAACAATAAGAAATATTTTTTAATATGTTTGTAAGGATACATTTTTTTATATATATGATAATAATTATCAATTTGAAAAAATTGATATTATTTTTTTTCTCATGTAATTTCCTCATACCTTTATATTATTATATTGAATAACCATATTATCATAAGAAGATATTCATTAAAAAAATATAAAATAATATAATTTGAGGTTTATTTATAAAATATTAAATAATGTGTATTATAAAATTGATAGAAATCACTATTTGTGGATTCTTTGATGTATATAGATGTCTTTAATATACAAAATAAATCTTTACAGTATCCAAATTGATTGAAATGAGAAACAAATTATTTATAAAAAATAAAATGGTCTTTGTAATGAAGGAAAATAGAAAATATTTTATATGAATATATTATAGAGTTTTACACATGTATTTTTGTAATTAAAAGTTGTTTTTGTCTATATGATTCTACTCAAATATTGTATCATGATTCTAACTTTTCTTCCAATATTATTTTCTGAAAATAAATTATTTTCTATAGAAGTTGTGTGAGGACTTACGAGTTTAATTTCTCATTCACGCCATTTTTCTTTACATAGTAATGAAATATACACATATAATAAAATAATTCTATTTAAGATAAATAAACATAGTAAATTAGTTATTATAAAAACGTGTCTATTAAATATACATTTATAATACATTCATATCTGAGCCTCCTAACCATCCATATATGATAATTTCATTTACACTCTCATGACCAATTATGCCTTGAATAGCCTATCCATACAGTTTTTCTTCAAATTAAGTGTATATCATATTATTATCATTTAAATTTTTATCTACATGAAATAAAAAATATTATTAAATGTGATATATTGATTGTAAATTACTATGGGAAGGTCCCAATTATTAATTGGATTTTTTTCAATTATTTTTATTCAATGTTCAATTTAACCTTACCTTTCACTTCATTTAATAATGTTTCTCAATTTGGTCATTTTTTATTATTTATTTATGGTTTTGCAAAAAAATTGTAATTTATATACCTCATTATCATAATTTATTTTTAGACGATCAAAAAACCATGCTACAAAAATTCATATTTCATGTTCAACTATGTCAACATCCATATCATCAAGGGAATATGTTTCTTGATTCTTACTCCATAAGCTAAGTGAATCCCTACAGTAACATGATCATTTTAAAGTTTCTTCTTCTATAAAATATATCCATTTATATTATAAATTGTACCCAATTAAAAAGGTAATGGGGTGGCATGGATAGATATAAATCATAAGAAATTTTACACTGTAAAATTTATGTATAGGAAATGTATCAGTATATTTTGAATAAACAATTCTCATAATTTCTTATGAAAAGAATTAACACTTATGTTAAGGATAACCATTAAGAGTAATTGATAGACTCAAATCCTGGGGGTAATCTTTTAGGGTATGGTTCTTTGTTATTTCTTCCCATTGATCATTTCCCATAAACCTAAATAATAACTTAGTATACCAAATTAATTTCTATTTTAGAGAATTTTTCTATCCATACATGTCATCTATTTACTTATCATCCCCCCCACTATATTTTATTTCTCAAAATATACTCTATGTAAAACTCTTAAACATTTACCTCTTACATGACCATAAGTTTCTATTAGTTTTAAGGCTATAGAAAGTAGTCATTCATCATGTATATTAAATGATTGTTATTATGTCTAAGATAAATAAAAAATATAGGAATATAAATTTTTATTTTTATGTACATCTGATTTAAAGAATAATAAATTTTCATTAAATAATATTAAAAAATGATTCCCATAATCCTTTCCTATTTTTATATATACTATATTTTCATTTTGGTATACATGAACCTCATTCCATAGTAAATGACATGGGATGGAAGTGGATTCGTATTTTTATTCATCCATCTATGTATATACAAGAGAATATTAATATTTATTTGTCTAAAAGAATATAAAAGTATTACAATGGAATTAAAATACACACCATTTTATAAAGTGAGGTATACTATTACATTGATTTATAATTGGGGTATAATGGTATTGATGAAATATGTAAATATTTAAATCATAGATTTTGTTTCATAAATTAAAAATTCCCAAAAAATGTAATTAATATATGTGATTTTTTTTTAAATATTTAAAACTTAAATGCACTAGAAACAATACATCCTAATGAATAAAAATGAACAAATTCCAGGATTCTTGGTTTATCATGAGTGCATATATTTGTGGTGTGTGTGTCATTACATTCACAACAACAAATATGAGTTGATGGTTTATAATGAGAATCTAAAACACTATATGTGTCTTTCCAACAATAACTAATACAAAATTAACCTGATAGTTATCTAATACATGTAAACTATATAAGGGATAACATAGATTAAATAAATAGTTCAATATTAAAATAGATAAATTTAATGATAATTTGACCCTAATTTCTACCCAAATCTGTTTCTGCATTACTGGCAAAGTATTATTTCACATTTCTATATTAATTTAGGTATTCATTTTAATGGTGACCCCAACATAACAATTGAAAATATACATTTTTATGTCAACATGTTAGCCACATGCATTCCATTTCACCCAGAACTTATTCCTTTTTTATAGATTTAATAATTTTTTCTAATACTATTATGGTATGAAGCTCTTGGTTTTTCTCCGATAAAGATTTTTCACCTTCTACAATTTCCTCTACATTAACATTTTAAAAATGTTTCTACTCATGTTTTATAGCACCATCATCTAGAGAAACATTTTATTACTCATTATTGGTGGAATCAGGATGTGGAGAAGCCATTTTCTACCAATGTATTGGATAATTTAAATTACCTTTTGTACGCATAATACTGAACACTTAATATATTTCCATAACAAATGGTATAATAAATGAAAATATTACATGACTATTAAAATAATTTTTTGATATTTTAATTGATTTATCCCCTCTTTAAAGTATATAAATCCCCACATTTTTGTCTCATCTTACGTATTGAATATAGTCTATAATTGATCCATAGTGAAATGATTAGGTTCTCCTAATGAAATGGTCATCCGTAATGGAATTTTCAATTGACCATGCATGGGTTTTAGTAGAAAATAACGAAATTGACCAATAACTATTTGTAGGATGTGAGTCATAAAATTACTATACTACCTTTGATTCCATAATGAATAGTTTCCCTTAGTACCCTACCATATTGAAATTAAAATTCATGAAACCCAATTCATTGAGTTTAACTTCCCTCACGTTATCAACATTTTTGCATAAAACATCAACACGTAGAATTTTGTATAATCATACTCCCATATGTGTTCAATAATACACAAGTATGAAATGTTAGTGTAAATTGGATGTCTATATTTTTTCCTAGGTTCATGAATTTCTTTTTACACAAGTGTAACGACTCTATTTTATATCATACATTATTCAACATGTTATATTATATAGAAAAAATAACCTTTAATTACATAACCATTATAAGATAGTACTTTCACACATAGTCCCTAAAATAGCCAACAAAGTAATTATCTAATTGAATAAAAATTTATATATAAATTCTTAAAATGTGATCTCAAAACCAACCTATAAATGTTCACCGATGATTATTTTAAATACATATTTCATCCCTTAATGAATTAAAAATTAATAAGAATTACATTGTGGGTTTCAACATAATGAGAATCATTTAATCCATTGTACAAAATTTAAAAATGATCCAAATCAAACTATTTAATTGTAATTGTGACAATATATCTTCTAAGAATCCATTTACCCATAAAGCACTAACATTGATGATATTTAAGAGGCTAATGTTGTCCTTTTTAGACAGATTGTTAAAGGAGAATTCATAAAAATCCTCAAAAATAAATTTATCTACAATACAACCTTTTAGACTATTTAATTATTTAGGTCCCCTTTCATTGAAATTATTGACCATATATTGGGTTATATCCATCTATAATTTTAATTTACATGTATCTAAATGTCTCTAACCATGTATACCATTATATAAACTAATTATGGTGGGAATAACGTATTTGATTCACTTAATATAGTAGCAACATCGATTTTAAATGTTGGAAACTATGAGGAGTTTCTATAATTATTTTACATAGATTAGAAAATTAAATAAAACATAGATAATATTTGTCAAACATTTTTTGGAAGAATATATTGTTATTTTACAAGCATTAAGTGTTTCATAAAAATATTAAATTCATGTGATTATACTCATTTAACTTTCAAATTAGTCATTAATATGATATTCTGTATAATTGATTAATTCACCTCCAAAACAATTACATTATTTATGAAGATTTCAAATAGGTATATCCATTTGTTTTACAGAGTGTGTGATATTATGGGAAGAAAACTATACCTTTCACCTTTCACAGGTGACAAATATTTCATTATTCCCATATAAATTATTTACAATATACTCTTAATTCCCTCCTTTCATAGTCCATTTTGTAATGTTCCAATGATACTATCACATTAATTTTTTTCTTTATGCATGTCACGAACCGAATCTAGTCACGGCCAAAACCGGCACCAGACCCAGCCTGTGACAAGTACTGAAGGGCTTTCCCTATCCCCACGGGCTAGCACAAGTGTCCAGGTATCATTTATCTTGTTTTGGGAACGATTTCCCGAATATGAAAGCATAAAACCTTAAAAACAATCCATAATATAAATTCTGAAATTTATAGCCAAACAAGTCTTAATAAAAAAATACAGAACTGAATACATTGGATAAAATAAAATATAATAGGTTAAAATACAAAAAATGAAAATATAAAGACATCCCCAAGGACTCTACACGACAAGGGGGTCATCACCCGTAAGTCGCCTCCACAACTCTGCCCCAATGATGGGGACTAACACCCATAACCGCCATCACCCTTGGACTTTCCTTTACGTGAGTCAAAAAAATAATAAAGTCTACTTACACAGAAGGGGTGTAAGTAGGGTGTGATCCTATGCCCAATAGGATACCACCCAATGATTCCAAGGTGCATGCAATACAAGGTGAAAAAGCAAGCAGTTTTAATATGCAATGAAAAGCGGCAACAAATTCCAAGAAAGGATACTTTAAATTGAAAACATTTTTCAATATAGAACCTTCAGAATAATAACACATTTAAATAGTAATTTTATCTAATTAAATATAATTTCAATGACACCCAAATACAAGGTCAAATACCACAAAACCAATGAGCAACAAAACCGGGAACACCCCTAAGCACTAGATAGTCTCGAGCCCCATGTACCTCGTACCTCGGTGTAATGTAACCATAGTAAAATCTGTTCTCATGCATGAGCCACTAGTATGGAACATACTAATAACCTAGTGGTCCCCAATCATCATCCACATAGTTTATTTAGAGTTGTCGTTATCCAAATGCTAAGTGACACCTGGACAAAACCCATCTGGTCCACTAGCCATACTAGTACAAATCCACCCCACCTAGGTACCCGGGCTTCCCCCTTTGTGCTCAAACAATTTCAGGATTTAACACATGTCAATTTTATTCTAAAACACCACCACTGGTCATAGATACCAAATACAGTAGCTATCTCATTTTATACCACTTAAAACACACAACAAACTCTTTGAATTTGAATAAATCAATTTCTCAAAATCCCGTGTTGTTTTGCACATAAAACCCCTTAAGAAACCCACAAGTACAGTATGTTCACACTTGTAAGTTATTAAAATAGTAATGTCATCCCAATAAATTTCAATTAAAATAACAAATCAATTTTCGGGCATCCCCATGTTAAACAAGAATTGTTATCTTTGTAAAACCTTCATTTTCACAAAAAAGTGGAACCAAAACATCTATTTCTTTTCAAACACAATTAAAACCCATTTTTGAAGCAATAACCAAAGGGGATAAACATTATAAATTTTATTTTATACCTTATTACAGATCAATAAAAGCAACTAAGTATTTATATGGCATCCCCAAATAAACAAACAAAACACTTCTTTGGAAAACCCCCAATTTCACACCAAATTGGTATTTTAAATTCAATTGCAATAGAAACATCATTAAAACCAATTTTTGCAGTGATAATAAAATTATATAAATCTGAAAATATGATAAATACAGCATGATAATACACAATGATTTCCTCAACATTGCTGTAACGCCCCGACCCCAGCTACCCAGAGCCGGTGTGTTACTTCGTAACATTGGCATGATCACAAAAGATCAAGTCTCGAAAGACCGATTAGTTTAGTAGCCTTGGAAACACTAGATACATTCATAAGTCTTTCATTACATCAAAAAGTAAACAAACTACAATAACATGGTCTTCATAGTCCACAATCATATCCCTTTATGACTACCCCTGTAGGTCACTCATAAAATACTTCTTCACATCCTGGAAAATATTAAAACATTGAAAGGGGTGAGCTCAGATGCTAAGTAAGGATAACAATATAGCGGAAGCATTCATAAATAAACATTAACATTTAAGGCAATGTATAACTAAATCAAAAGCCTTTTAAACTTGAACTTCAACATAATATGGCAAAAGTAAAATGAGATAATGCCATTTACTTCTTCACATGGATATTCTACTGGTCGAATAATCACATGCAATATCAATAACCACTTTCATAATGATGGAATGCATAATGCCAGACTATCATAACCACGTAGTCAAGGCCTCGTGCCAAGACCACAAATAAGATTTTGTCAAGGCCTCGTGCCAAGACACTAGTTTGTCTCATGAGACCTGCCGATGCATCGAGGAGCTATAGCGGGCTCCACCCGTCACTTATTAAGTCCAATGCATTCCTCATATGAATAGGTTTAAACATATCATAAACCATAACATAATCGTATCACATAAAACATGCATAAAGGAAACATAAAATTTCCACATTTCAATCACAAGATATCAATACAACACATTGATATAATAAAAACGCTTTCAAAACCATTTTCAAAACCAAAATAAAAGAAAGTTAAAACTTTGTATTTATTTTTCATTAAAAAAAAGTGATGGCTTGTAGAGGAATCCGAAACTCAAATAATGGTCACGGCGGCGGAGAAGTCATTGTCGCCGCATAAGTACGGAAATAAAAACATTCCCTTTTTGTCGTTTAGTAAAATTCTTAGTATAAAAAAGTTTCCTTTTGAATAAACGTAAAAGTCAAATGGGTTTATACACCGTATAAAAGAATGTTTTGTATAAAACCAAATATGCCTCAATGAAAGGGGATTGAGACGAAGTCCTTAAAAAGATCATTTTTTTAAATAAAGTACATCTATAATGTGTATTCACTATAAGTACACATAAATAATGTACAAATACAATATAGGACATAATAATATCATGACATAATTTGAAAGTAGGAGATTAACCCAAAGAATGAAAATTGGGTTAAGAAATTCCCTTACCTTGTGTCCGACTTTACTCAACCGTTTATTAACCTCCTGAATAATAAACTAGAGTTAATATCTACCTTATTAAGAACCATTTTCAATTTAATTATCCTTTTTATATCACTTGTTACAATGTTATGAATATTATGTAATTATTCAAGTTAATAACGATCGTTTTGTCGATCTTTGGTAACTTGAGTCAACAATAAACTTCTTATAATTACTAGTTGTTCATGTGGTAGAATATCCATTATATCCAGAATTATATTCATGATTTAGATTTCATATATATCTTATATATCCAGTATATACATTCATTTATAATATTACGTAACATTTATAGGTAATAAATTAAATGCACCGTTCATGGAGACGGTAAGCCGTACGTACGCATGAACGCTACTTTCATTTCAATTTCATATTTAATGGAACTAAATCATAATGATATAAATGTATAATATAATTCCAGTATAATATAGTGTATAATACCATTTACTCCATCCTTTATACATCCCACATATGGCATTAATGATTCAAATCACTTTGAGGGGGCGGTTGTCCGCACTTCCTAAAATGAAATTATCGCGTTTTACCCATAATGGAAATCATAAAGTATGCCATAAATGAGAAATACAGAAGCATAAGTAAAACATAAAAATATTATATATCATATATAAAAATAGTGACATCATAATGGCCACCTTTGAAGGTGTTATAAGAGTGTTGAACAATCATCGTTTCGTGAGGCAAAAATTCGCCATCCACAGAAACCGTATGTTTTTTAACCATTAGATGTAGGTGTGTGTAAGTGTAGCTCGAATACTTCTTATAACAACATCCTAGTATATTGAGGATACTGGTGTTGTTACAAAAGAAATGGATAAAAAGAGTTTAGGGGGTTGGAGCATAAAAATAAAACAAAACAACATTACAGAAGACATTACCTCAAAATCGGGTAACTCTTTTTGATTTGAGCCAAAGGCTTCCTTGGGAAGAGTTCTGCCCAAATTAAGGCTTCTAGGAGTAATAGGGGGAAGTTTGGAGAGTATTTGGGCAGAGTTTGTCAGAGCCAAATGTCTTGAAAATGTAAATGAGGTGGGAGAGGTGGGGGCCTTTTATAAGTGGAGAGGAGGGGCTCTTTTGGAAAGATTGAAATGTTACATTATTACACAATTCTTTTCGGATTATAAAGGTCCCACACTTATATAATTCGAGGCTAAGGTGATAAGGGTTCTAAATCTCCTCATCGAATTTTCTTTGGACAAGTGTAAGCCTTGTATTTTGCATTATCTTCTCATTTTATTTAAATCGTTAAATAATGATGTCATCGCTGCATCATAATAATGTCATAAATAATTTAATTTATTTAATGTCTAAAAATTATAAGAAAACTACTATGATGTAGGAAATATTTTTATCTTTCTAATGAATATTTATAGTCAAAATTTGGACTTGTGTAACCCCACTTAAAATCTGTTTTAGTAAAACAACTCATGTTTGTGTCAATTTAATTTTAACATTAAATAAATATATATTAATGTCATTTTCCAACTAAAGTGGCTCCATGGGGTCCCCAAGTTGACCCATGGGTTGTCTTGGTCGGCAAGGACTCATCCAATTGGAGTAGGACAAGTTTCATGCTCATCTCATATTATTAAAACATTATTTGTACCTTAAACTACACTAATTACCTCTAATCGCGATTAAGAACTTAAAAGTTACTATTCACCCAAAAATTATTTTAATCTCATTGAACCACATTTTACTTCTTAATGAAAACCATGTATGTCGGATTTTTGAAAATCAAATCATAGAAGTGGTAATATTTCATTTAAATGAAAAATCAGTTATTTAACTACCACTTAGTGGTTTCACTATTCATCAAAAATTGATGTTTTTCAGAACAATGCCAAAATTTCACCCTAAGCTATAATTGATAGCCCGAATTCAAAAATGATGTCTATTTTACAAAATTCCAAACATATAAGTTGCATTAATTAATTTTATAATTAATTCCCGCTGTCACAACAAATAGCGTGTTTTTAAGAAACAATTTATATCAAAAGATTGGCAATTGTTTATGTCCAATTTCAATGTTAAATTAATTCTAATGACCACCATTGGATAAAATGGTAAAAATATATTCTAATTATACTTTAAAACCACTCAATAGTATAATTTATTACAATAAATTATTTTGATTAAAAAAGTTGTTTTAAGTATTTTTCACTATTCATAAAAAAATTGGAAGTTCTCAGAAAGTTACAAAAAATTCAACTTAGGATAATTTCGATATTACGAATTCAAAAATGAAGTCCATTTTGAAATTTAAAATTTCTATAATATTTAAAAGTGGTTATTACTATTCATAACGGCTACTTTGATTAGTCTCGGTGTTTTAGAACTCGATGTTGCGTACAATGCAAGCTATTGCATTATTGAATGATAAGCGTATTGTGGAAGCTCGGGGTGTTACATTCTACCCTCCTTCAATAAATTGCATCCTCACAATTTGAAATTTTTCTTTGAAAATAAAAGGTTGAAAAGAAAAAAAATACCTTTGAGGAAAACCCACATCGGAAATAAGATTAATAAAACTTTTCCTTAATAAGAGGGAAAGGGAAATGAAAAAGTCACCACCCAATTATGATCTCGATTAGGAGAAAATTGGTGGAAATTAGAGACATATAATTGGAGGGAAAACGTAAATATTTGTAGGGAGTGATTGAGGTCATCAATCACAATCAACTGTCAAATTGAGGGCCTCAAAGCCTTCAATATATGTTGATTTAAAATATCATCAGTTCAACAAGACATAAGGTATTAGGATAACACATTTTTTTGTTTTAATATACCTTTACTAAAGTTTAAGAATTAATTTATTCATTGAATAAGAGATAGTTATATATATATTTATGCTTGACAATTAGAGTTTCAACCTTCAACTCATCTTTCACTCAAAAAGATAATAGAACTCAAAAATACTATACTTATTCTAATTGTATAAGGTTCTAAATGTTAACACATACCATTTAGATTAGTAAAATTATTTTGTAATAACCAGGGACTTCCTGTAGGCTAGTGGTAGGAAATAAAGGCATGTCACAAGATGGTTGTGGCTTCGATTCCTACACCTCTGTCCGACGCGACGGGTAATTCCCCACCCTGCAGGTTGTCCTTTTCCTAAAACTATAGTATTATAATATTCCAAAAATAATCTTCAGAAATTCTTTAACCTTAAACAATACTATCCATGGTTCAACTTAATCCATTCCAACCTTAATAGTTATCCAAAATACCTCTGTCCAGACTTTCTCTAAAAGGTCTCTAAATTTCAAAATCAATTGTAACATCAGATTCCCCAAACAAAGAAAAGTTTCTCTTATTGTCACATACTAAAAATATGATTACCTTAATCATATTAAAACCTTACTGAAATCAACAAGTACTGCAGTACAATCCATATATATATATCACATTATTCTTATAACCAGAATATAATCCTTGAGTCCAAAAGCACCAATACATTAATTATTCCGCTTCAACTGTAGTCGCAGCATAAGATTGGCCTTGATCCCTTGGCCTTTTCTGAGGTAAGTTTCCCTGACGCTTAGGACATTCATTTGCATAATGCCCTGTTTCCCTACTATTGTAGCATTCATCTTTGACAGTCTCTTTATTTCCCTTGCAATCACGAGCCTGGTGACCCTTTTCTCCACATTTATAACAAACTCTCATTCCTTTTAGGCAAGTACCAGGGTGATTCTTCCCACAATTATCACATAATGGAAAATCCTTCTTTCCCTTTTTCTCTTTATCTGTCTCTTGTTCCACCGTTCTCTTCTTCTCTTGCTTTAATTTGTTGTCATAAGACTTAGAGAATTCCTTTTCTGTCTTGATAGCACACGAGACAATATCTTCGTATGATGGGAAGGATTGTGATACTAAAGCTCGACGGAGAAATGGTTTTAACCCATCAAAGAAACGATCAATCTTACTCCTTGGGTTACATATATAATCGGCATCATGCCTCGCTAACCTTGTAAAGTTAGCCTCATACATTGAGACATTCTCATCCTTCTTCTGCCTCAAACTTAGAAATTGCCTTTCCATATCTGCTCGATGGTCACGAGGAAAATATTTTTCTAAAAACAGCTCTTTGAACTCCTGCCATTCCATGTTTGTTAATTCATCATCTTCCTTTGTGTTTTGAATTAGTGACCACCATTGATCAGCATCTCCAGTGAGGTGGTAACCTGCCATGACAACCTTCTCCCTTTCACTACTCCCCAAGGCATGGAATATTTTCTCTAAGGAATTTATCCATTGCTCAGCTACTATAGGATTTGTACTCCCATTGAAGTTTGGTGGTTGTTGCCTCATGAAACGGTCTATCATTGATCCTCCACGTTGCGGATCAGGGTGCTCCATACGAGTAAGGTTATTATTCATAACCTGGGTGAGTTGTCCTAGTATGGTAATAAGTTGTTCAGCACCAGTTGTATTTCCAGCTCCACAATAATTATCTTGAGCAGGAGGGAAATCCCTACACGGAGTGCGTGCATTGATACAGTTTCCATTCCTTCCACTAGGCGCCATTTTTAAACAATGGCATAAACTAGATTAGTTTATGAATCAAAATACATAATCCCATACTTATAAAACACTTAACATAAATTGAACTATTTATGGATATAATCCATAATCATAAAAAAGAAATGTTTCCTTTGAGGAAGTATATAATCATAACCCTTCATAGTGGTTTGTAATGAAAATGAGAATTATCCTAAGCGTATCCCCCGGGAGTGTCGTAACCAAGAGTACAGCAAGGCCCGTTGTCGTGCACCAGTTCCCGTTCGAGTCTAGATCAAAGCGGTGTCTTCGGGTTTTACCCCTAGGTACATCTGTGCCAGAGCCGCCTCTACCTGCTCGTATCCAGACAAGGATGTATTGCTCGGAAAACTCACAAAATCTCTAAAATAACAAAATTCTAGGAAGTTATTCTATACTAATCCACAAAGTCTATCTTTGGGATATGTGCTCTAATCAGAGTTTATCTAAATCTAGCTTCCAAGGTTAGTACTAAATTGCCTCTGATACCAACTGTAACGCCCTGACCCCAGCTACCCAGAGCCGGTGCGTTACTTCATAACATTGTCATGATCACAAAAGATCAAGTCTCGAAAGACTGATTAGTTTGGTATCCTTGGAAACACTAGATACATTCATAAGTCTTTCATTACATCGAAAAGTAAACAAACTACAATAACATGGTCTTCATAGTCCACAATCATATCCCTTTATGACTACCCCTGCAGGTCACTCATAAAATACTTCTTCACATCCTGGAAAATATTAAAACATTGACAGGGGTGAGCTCAGATGCTCAGTAAGGATAACAATATAGCGGAAGCTTTCATAAATAAACATTAACATTTAAGGCAATGTATAACTGAAGCAAAAGCCTTTTAAACTTGAACTTAAACATAATATGGCAAAAGTAAAATGAGATAATGCCATTTACTTCTTCACAAGGATATTCTACTGGTCGAATAATCACATGCAATATCAATAACCACTTTCATAATGATGGAATTCATAATGCCATACTATCATAACCACGTAGTCAAGGCCTCGTGCCAAGACCACAAATAAGATTTTTTCAAGGCCTCGTGCCAAGACACTAGTTTGTCTCATGAGACCTGCCGATGCATCGAGGAGCTATAGCAGGCTCCACCCGTCACTTATTAAGTCCAATGCATTCCTCATATGAATAGGTTTAAACATATCATAAACCATAACATAATCGTATCACATAAAACATTCATAAAGGAAACATATCATTTCCACATTTCAATCACAAGATATCAATACAACACATTGATATAATAAAAACTCTTTCAAAACCATTTTCAAAACCAAAATAAAAGAAAGTTAAAACTTTGTATTTATTTTTCATTAAAAAAAGTGATGGCTTGTAGAGGAATCCGAAACTCAAATAATGGTCACGGCGGCGGGGAAGTCATTGTCGCCGCATAAGTACGGAAATAAAAACATTCCCTTTTTTCGTTTAGTAAAATTCTTCGTATTAAAAAGTTTCCTTTTGAATAATCGTAAAAGTCAAATGGGTTTATACACCGTATAAAAGAATGTTTTGTATAAAACCAAATATGCCTCAATGAAAGGGGATTGAGACGAAGTCCTTAAAAAGATCATTTTTTTAAATAAAGTAAATCTATAATGTGTATTCACTATAAGTACACATAAATAATGTACAAATACAATATAGGACATAATAATATCATGACATAATTTGAAAGTAGTAGATTAACCCAAAGAATGAAAATTGGGTTAAGAAATTCCCTTACCTTGTGTCCGACTTGACTCAACCGTTCTTTAACCTCATGAATAATAAACTAGAGTTAATATCTACCTTATTAAGAACCATTTTCAATTTCATTATCCTTTTTATATCACTTATTACAATGTTATGAATATTATGTAATTATTCAAGTTAATAACGATCGTTTTGTCGATCTTTGGTAACTTGAGTCAACAATAAACTTCTTATAATTACTAGTTGTTCATGTGGTAGAATATCCATTATATCCAGAATTATATTCATGATTTAGATTTCATATATATCTTATATATCCAGTATATACATTCATTTATAATATTACGTAACATTTAGAGGTAATAAATGAAATGCACCGTTCATGGAGACGGTAAGCCGTACGTACGCATGAACGCTACTTTCATTTAAATTTCATATTTAATGGAACTAAATCATAATGATATAAATTTATAATATAATTCCAGTATAATATAGTGTATAATACCATTTACTCCATCCTTTATACATCCCACATATGGCATTAACGATTCAAATCACTTTGAGGGGGCGGTACTCCGCACTTCCTAAAATGAAATTATCGCGTTTTACCCATAATGGAAATCATAAAGTATGCCATAAATGAGAAATACAGAAGCATAAGTAAAACATAAACATATTATATATCATATATAAAAATAGTGACATCTTAATGGCCACCTTTGAAGGTGTTATATGAGTGTTGAACAATCATCGTTTCGTGAGGCAGAAATTCGCCATCCACAGAAACCGTATGTTCTTTAACCATTAGATGTAGGTGTGTGTAAGTGTAGCTCGAATACTTCTTATAACAACATCCTAGTATATTGAGGATACTGGTGTTGTTACAAAAGAAATGGATAAAAAGAGTTTAGGGGGTTGGAGAAGAAAAATAAAACAAAACAACATTAGAGAAGACATTACCTCAAAATTGGGTAACTCTTTTTGATTTGAGCCAAAGGCTTCCTTGGGAATAGTTCTGCCCAATGTAAGGCTTCTAGGAGTAAGAGGGGGAAGTTGGGAGAGTATTTGGGCAGAGGTTGGCCGAGCCAAATGGCTTGAAAATGTAAATGAGGTGGGAGAGGTGGGGGCCTTTTATAAGTGGAGAGGAGGGGCTCTTTTGGAAAGATTGAAATGTTACATTATTACACAATGCTTTTCGGATTCTAAAGGTCCCACACTTATATAATTCGAGGATAAGGTGATAAGGGTTCGAAATCGC
This sequence comes from Viscum album, assembly GCA_963277665.1. Classification (NCBI taxonomy): domain Eukaryota; kingdom Viridiplantae; phylum Streptophyta; class Magnoliopsida; order Santalales; family Viscaceae; genus Viscum; species Viscum album. The sequence continues at coordinate 1,085,112,676 of OY728156.1, forward strand.
CTCATCCAATTGGCTTTGGACAAGTGTAAGCCTTGGATTTTGCATTATCTTCTCATTTTATTTAAATCGTTAAATAATGATGTCATCGCTGCATCATAATAATGTCATAAATAATTTAATTTATTTAATGTCTAAAAATTATAAAAAAACTTCTATGATGTAGGAAATATTTTTAGCTTTATAATGAATATTTATAGTCAAAATGTGGACTTGTGTAACCCCACTTAAAGTCTGTTTTAGTAAAACAACTCATGTTTGTGTCAATTTAATTTTAACATTAAATAAATATATATTAATGTCATTTTCCAACTAAAGTGGCTCCATGGGGTCCCCAAGTTGACCCATGGGTTGTCTTGGTCGGCCATGACTCATCCAATAGGAGTAGGACAAGATTCATGCTCATCTCATATTATTAAAACATTATTTGTACCTTAAACTACACTAATTACCTCTAATCGCGATTAAGAACTTAAAACTTACTATTCACCCAAAAATTATTTTAATCTCAATGAACCACATTTTACTTCTTAATGAAAACCATGTATGTCGGATTTTTGAAAATCAAATCATAGAAGTGGTAATATTTCATTTAAACGAAAAATCAGTTATTTAACTACCACTTAGTGGTTTCACTATTCATAAAAAATTGATGTTTTTCAGAACAATGCCAAAATTTCACCCTAAGTTATAATTGATAGTCCGAATTCAAAAATGATGTCTATTTTAAAAAATTCCAAAAATATAAGTTGCATTAATTAATTATATAATTAATTCCCGCTGTCACAACAAATAGCGTGTTTTTAAGAAACAATTTATATCAAAAGATTGGCAACTGTTTATGTCCAATTTCAATGTTAAATTAATTCTAATGACCAACATTGCATAAAATGGTAAAAATATATTCTAATTATACATTAAAACAACTAAATAGTATAATTTATCACAATAAATTATTTTGATTAAAAAAGTTGTTTTAAGTATTTTTCACTATTCATAAAAAAATTGGAAGTTCTCAGAAAGTTACAAAAAATTCAACTTAGGATAATTTCGATATTACGAATTCAAAAATGAAGTCCAATTTGAAATTTAAAATTTCTATAATATTTAAAAGTGGTTATTACTATTCATAACGGCTACTTTGATTAGTCACGGTGTTTTAGAACTCGAAGTTGCGTACAATGCAAGCTATTGCATTATTGAATGATAAGCGTATTGTGGAAGCTCTGGGTGTTACAATTGGAATCACCTACCAAATCAAATGAAACCATTGAATCCATTGTGCGAAAACACAAACGCACCACCGCCGCACCTCAAGAAGTGTAGATTAAACCTAAAAATAGAAAATTGGACTGAGAAAACCCAAGGTTAAACCTTAGGTTCGAACCCCTACCCACTTGTGATTTTTCAATTCAATAAAAAGGGAGTAAACCCTAAAAAATAGAATGAAACTCTAATCAATTTGAAAGGGGAAATTAAATGGACTAACTTACTTAAGAAATCTTGAACGAATCTCCCCAAAACACGAGCATATGAAATTGAAAACGGCCAAAACTTAGCGGATGTTCGAACAAGAATTATTAGGTCATTTAGGAATTGGAATGGAGGAAAAATAATATGAATTGGGAGAGTTATGATTGAATGAACATACCTCATCAAATCTGGACGATTTTAGAGACCCTAAGATGCTCGTCCATATATCGCGATTCTTAAGATCTCTAAATAGGGGGTAAAGAGTCTGGGGGAGTGGAGGGGTGTATGTGGCTCATATGAGGCTTGGAATCACCTAAAAATAATAATACTTGAATATGTTATTAAATACATAAAATTAATTTTTAAAACTGGATATGGGCTTCCGGGCAGGCCCAATCCATTAAATAAAAACCAAACTAAACCTTGGCTATAGATTTCCAAAGGCTCCAAATATTAATTGTAGTGTTAATATATCAGGGGATGACATTTAGGAGTTGAAATGAGTGACAAATATTAAAAAAGTAATATTTCATAAAAGAAACAAAATTTATTTTTAAATCTGGAATTGGGCTCGCAGTTTGACCCAAATTTTCAAAACCCACCATTTTCACCAAAATGAGTGGTAAACCCCCCCCCCCCCCCCCAAATCAGGAATGGAAATTAAATGAAATATTAATATATATAAAAGTAACGTGTGTGACAATTATCCCCATCATAAAACATTCCGCCCTCGGAAATCCACATCAAGGACAAAGAAAAAACACCAAACCCAACTGAAAGACAGAAATGAACTCCTTTGCTAAGCTTTGCCCCCAAAGGCCAAAACACCTCCACTGATCAATTGAGGAAGGAATAATTCACAACCAAAACATACACCTCGTTACTGAAATGATCAAGAACATTCGTATTTATCCTAAAAAAACCCCTCAAACACTATCTGAACAAGGATCAAGAAATTTACCTAAACAAACAAGAACATCGAATAAGGTTACACTTACCATGATATAACTAAACCATTGGGAACTCTCCAATCCTGATGTTTACCCAAGGAATATGTAGGTGGTTATATAGCTCTGAAAAAGACCACCTACTTCCAAGACAATACCAAGTAAAAAATTGTGTTAATGGTACAAGGATACACAAATGGGCCCCCACCATAAGAACCAACCATCTTAACGGACCAATATGGGCCGACACAGAAAGAACCCAAAACTTAATGAGTTGGGACAACCGCATGGTTATTTTGAACGGTTTGGGAAGCCATACACTAATAGTTGGGATCCTTCTTTCCACATGGTTTTCTGGGGCATGGTCACTATTATCCAAGTGAAAACCGTGTTCTCAAACAGTGTAGAAAACCTTCAATCCTTTCTCTAAAGACTTAGTGGAAACCAAAAGGGGGAGGGAATAACAATGGGTGATGACATGGGCACACGGCCCTCCACCTATTTCCACCAAACATGGACAACATAAGAAAGATTATGACACCATAGGTTTAAAATCTTCCTAACTTTCATACTGAGGAAATGACTTTGTACAAGGGTTTAGATGACCCTATGATTTCCCCTGACTACGATCCAGCTTCTCTCCAACACATATTGCTGGAGCTCAAATGATTGAAGAATCTTCGTCCCCACAGTTAGGATTTGGAATCCCCATGAACGATACTTCTTCTTTCGATGCAAACAACAACTACAATGCAATCACAGATAAGTTTTCCATACAAAACACATTCCAAACTCACTTTACCTGATCCCAATATTTCACTGAAACAACGGCTAAGAAGATGCACACACATCACACAATATTTCTTCAGGTGAGAAACAATAGAAGTAAAGAACACCAACAATCACCTTCATCTAAAATGGAAGATTTTTATGGTTTTCCATGGGATACATTCTCCCAACATAACAGGGACTCTCATAGTATTTCATGACATTCACCTCTATGGTCAATCGTCCACATGACATCATAAGGCATCACCGAACATGACCATTGTGAATGATATAAAAAATTCATGGAGAGGGACCTTATACAACATCCCCAAACAACACACATTTCTAGAAAGTGGACACAATATCCTATCGTGACTATATTTCCAACACAGGTGGTTTAACATGAATTAATGCATCAAAGAAACTTCGAAAAAACCAAAGGTCCTCTTAGACACAATCGAGACACTCATCCACACTTACAACCCTAGAACACATCCACCTTCGACGTATCAGGAAATATAAGAAACTAAGGTCTCTATAAACCATCCATGGGCACTCTCCCGTTGCAAGAGGATCTAAAAATCAAAGAAAGGAAAGGGTGTATTCTCAATCTAAAAATCGCATGAAAAATATTCCTTATATTGATCAACTGGAGGGTCTTCAAAATGCAAAACAATCCGGGTTGCACTTTAGTTGTGCACTAACCATTAATGGGGCGTACCGTATCCAACGTTTGAACCAAAGGACCGAACCAAGATGGTCTATTGGTCACAATATACCACAATCCAGATCCAAACACATGAAGGGAACCACCACAATGTCATCCCAAAACATTCATCAAAAGAGACCACTAACCGTCCCTACAACACAGCTCACCGACCAAACACAGACCCAAAATATAGTTCAAACAGGATGGGTTCTTGGACTCAAAACATCCCACAACATCAACATTAACAAAAACCCATAATAAAAACTATACCGAACTATTCATAAATACATCATGTTTTTCTTTAGAACTATTTCTTTGAAAACAAACTGTTTAGCAGTAAGCATATCCACCAATGGTACCCCATGGGCCTCACACATGCATGTTTTTGTGCCACACCTTGCACCCTCCTCATATCCGTCCCAGCACTCATCAATTCATGTCGTCAACCATCCATCATACCATATAACCCCATGCATGTGGTTACTCATGGAAATACCAAAGGTTAAAACAAATATTATTTCCACTTTTCAAAACCAAAATGATCAACCAACACATCCTTTTTTTTCAAAAATGCTAACTAGGAGATCAAAATCCCAATTCAAATATTATGAAAATTTTCAGAAAGACAAAAACATTTATACAAGAACTGAATTTCAAGATATTCACATCAATTTCATAACATCTCATACCATTAAAACTCCCTTTTATTGTTTATAAAACTCTATTAGAAACACTTTTTCAAAACCAACTTCGGTATAGATTCTACTTTTAAAAAGAGGTGTAAGCACACCAATTTCCATTTGAATATAATTCTGAAAATTCAGTTCCAAATTTTCATAAATCAAACCATTCTATATTTATATGAAAATCATTTCACAAAAACTTTACACTTCTTAAAACCAAGTCACTTTAAAACCAAAGTTCCAAGATTTCAAAATTAAGGAACACAAGACAATGCGAGAGGAAACTAGTTTCAGTGGGTGACTGTGACATATAGTTGGCGACCATACCCCAATCACTTCACCATCACAAAGAGTGTTCTAGGTAAGATATCTGGCTCCACATGGCTTTCCAGGCCCTGCGAGCTCACTGATACCATTAACCCAACTCTCATTTCATTTCCCCTATCCATAATTAAAAGAAGAAAACCAAAGGACTTAGATAAATCCTAACTTCCCCAGGAAACAAGAATCCTGTCATGAGGTGTGGTGATCAGGAACACTACCCATAACTAGAATACCAAGTCCCTACAGTCCTAACTCCATAATATCCTGACTCTTCCCCAAATAACATGACCCAAAGAGTTAACCTGAACCTCCTCTGATACAATTTTGTCACGAACCGAATCTGGTCGCGGCCAAAACTGGCACCAGACCCACCCTTTGACAAAGCCTGAAGTGTGTTCCATATCCCCATGGGCTAGCACAAGTTCATGGGTATCATTTATCTTGTTTTGGGAACAATTTACCCGAATATGAAAGCATACAACCTTAAAAACAATCCATAATATAAATTCTGAAATTTATAGACAAACAAGTGTTAATGAAAAAACCAGAACTGAATACATTGGATTAAATAGAATATAATAGGTTCAAATAAACAAAATGAAAATAGAAAGACATCCCCAAGGACTCTATATGACAACGGGGTCATCACCTGCAAGTCGTCTCCACAATTCTTCCCCAAAGATGGGGACTAACACCCAGAACCGCCATCACCCTTGGCCTTTCCATTACCCGAGTCAAAAAAATAATAAAGTCTACTTACACCCAAGGGGTGTAAGTAGGGTGTCAGACTAAGCCCAATAAGATACCACCCAATGATTCCAAGTTCCATGCAATACAAGGTGAAAAAGAAAGCAGTTTTAATATGTAATGAAAAGCGGCGACAAATTCCAAGAAAGGATACGTTAAATTGAAAACATTTTTAAAGATAAAACATTCAGAATGTTAACACATTTAAATAAGAATGTTATCTAATTAAATTTAATTTCATAGACACCAAAATACAAGGAAAAATACCACAAAACCAATGAGCAACAAAACCGGGAACACCCCTAGGCACTAGATAGTCTCGGGCCCCATGTACCTCGTACCTTGGTGTAATGTAACAATAGTAAAATCTGTTCTCGTGCACGAGCCACTAGTAGGGAACATACCCATTACCTAGTGGTCCCCAATAATCATCCACCTAGTTTAGTTAGAGTTGTCGTTATCCAAATGCTAAGTGAAACAGGGACAAAACCCATCCAGTCCACTAGTCGTACTAGTACAAATCTGCCCCACCTAGGTACCCAGGCTTCCCCCTTTGTACTCAAACAATTTCAGGATTCAACACATATCCATTTTAGTCTAAAACACCACTACTGGTCACAGTTACCATATACAATATCTATCTTATTTTATACCACTTAAAACACAGAACAAACTCTTTGAATTTGAATAAATCAATTTCTCAAAATCCCGTGTTTTTTTGCATATAAAACCCCTTAAGAAACCCACTTGTACACTATGTTCACCCTTGTAAGTTACCAAAACAGTAAAGGCAGCACAATAAATTTCAATTAAAACAACAAATCAATTTTCGGGCATCCCCATGTTAAACAAGAAGTGTTATCTTTGTAAAACCTTCATTTTCACACAAAAGTGGAACCAAAACTTCACTTTCTTTACAGACACTATTAAATCCCATTTTTGCAGAAATAACCAAAGGGGATAAACATTATAAATTTTATTTTATGGATTATTACAGATAAATAAAAACAACTAAGTATTTATATGGCATCCCCAAATAAACAAACAAAACACTTCTTTGGAAAACCCCCAATTTCACACCAAATTGGTATTTTAAATTCAATTGCAATAGAAACATCATTAGAACCAATTTTTGCAGAAATAATAAAATTATATAAATATGAAAATATGATAAATACAGAATTCTAATACACAAATATTTCATCAACATTGGAATCACCTACCAAATCAAATGAAACCACTGAATCCTTTGTCTGAAAACACAAACGCACCACCGCCGCACCTCAAGAAGGGTAGATCAAACCTAAAAATAGAAAATTGGACCAAGAGAACCCAAGGTTAAACCTTAGGTTCGAACCCCTACCCACTGGTCATTTTTCACTTCAATAAAAAGGGAGGAAACCCAAAAAAATAGAATGAAACCCTAATCAATTTGAAAGGGGAAATGAAATGGACTAACTTACTTGAGAAATCTAAAACGAATCTCCCCAAAACACCAGTATCTGAAATTGATAACGGCCAAAACTCAGGGGATGTTCTCACAAGAATTATTAGGTCATTTAGGAATTTTAATGGAGGGAAAAGCGTATGAATTGGGAGAGTTATGATTGAATGAACATACCTCATCAAATCTGGCCGATTTTAGAAACCTTATGATGTTCGTCCCTACGTATCAATTCCGACGAGCTCCAAAGAGGGGGTAAAGAGACTGGGGGAGTGGCTGGGTGTATGTGGCGCATATGAGGCATGGAATCACTGAATCATACTTAAATTTTAATACGTTATTAAATAAATAAAATTAATTTTTAAAACTGGATATGGGCTTCCGGGCAGGCCCAATCCCTTAAATAAAAACCCAACTAAACCATGGTTATGGATTTACAAAAGCTCCAAATTTTAATAGTAGTGTTAATATATTGGGGGATAACATTTAAGAGTCAGAATGAGTGAAAATATTAAAAAATTAATTAGTTAAAAAGGAAAAAATATTTATTTTTAAATCTGGAATTGGGCTCGTGGTTTGACCGAAATTTTCAAAACCCACTATTTTCCCCAAAATGAGTGGTAAACCCCCCCCAAAAAATCATTAATGGAAATTAAATGAAATATTAATATATAAATAAGGCACGTGTGTGACAATTCATGACATAAAAAATATTTTTATAAAATAAGCAACTCTATTATGGTAATTCAAAATAAATTATTTTCTATTTCTAACTAATTTTCATAAGGTGTTTAGAAAAAGGTTTGACAAAAATGTTGGCCATATCCTTAAATTTTTCAACATGTTGACAACCTATTAATGTAGGTGGTGTTTTATATTATTTTGATTTCTATATGATGGATATAATTTAGGATTGACATTTATCTCATCATGGTAAATATTTTTGATGTCCTAAAAAACTACCTTTGAGGAATGTTTCAGCATAACTGAGCATGTGACTTATTCAGAAATGTGTCAACCTAGAATTATATTAATTACATATCCTATTAAATATCCATGAGAAAGAATGTAATTTATCATTCTGCACAACATGTATGTCAACCTGAATTTTTCATTCCAAGAGGAATTGTACAATATAACAACTGCATTCCACGTTAATTTTTCCCATCATTATTTCAGGTATCTATATGTCACATCAATATTTGCATAGTATCTTCACATACATATTCTCTCTTAAACCTTGGAATGATGTTATAGTAGAATAAATATTTCTAAATATAAGATTCATCATTCTTGAATCAGGATTCCAAAAATTTAAGGAATTGTTTATGTGATTTATAGTCTTTGTTAGAAAATATAGTCATTTGGATAGAAACGTATTCATTCATAAATCATAAACATTGAAAATAGAAATAATTTAGTGGAATATTTTAAGAAATGAATCTCATTGCCTTATGATATAGTATCATTCAAGATAGAAATTATTTTAGTTGTCATGGTCTAACTCCATATTTTGAAGAATTTCATAATATATAGCTTCATAGGGACTGAAAATTATCAATAATTAGTTCAACTATGAAATAATTGAATATTTTCATAGTTCATTAACATCAAAAATATCTTTGGATTATTATGATGTTCATTTTAAACTATTATTTCATTCCCTAAATAAAAAAATCCTCATCATTTAATCTTGTAATCATATCCTTGATATGATAATTGTCATCATTCCAATAAGTAATCATATTAGATAATCAACAAATCAAGGTGTTATCATAGTTACTAGATACATCTAGTTCTTTATTATGTCTAGTCACACATTTATGTCTTCTATATATTCATTGATAGACAAATTGTTCTTATAACTCCACTAGAATAATTCATCAAGAAAATTCACCACATAAACACATAAAAATGAGTTGATATAGGTCATATTCATGATCTTTTGAAAATATTCTAAACTCTTTAACCCCATACTGAAAATATTTGGTTATATGATTGCAAAGAATCCATATTTAACTCATATCCATCCTATTTGACTCAATAATATTCACACCTAAAAAAAATAAACACAATGACGGTGTCAACCAAGAATCCTAAATGGATAATCATTAGATATACACACATATAGTAATCAAATTTAAATAAATAATCAGTGAATCAACAATATTATAGGAAAGTAAAAGACAAAAAAATATTTAAATAACAAATATAATAATACTTATATTTTTATTTTAATAAGTCGCAAATATTTAGTCATTCTATTTTTGAAATGGATTCATTGAAGGATATAATCTACTCCATATCACGATCAATGTGCACAAGAAACAATTTCATTTTTAACACTAGATAATATTAGTATATAAATAATAATATTCCATTAATCAAAACATTAATCACAAAAATTACGTCTTTTTTTAATGTTTCTGTAGTATTTTAATCAAAGTAATGTCCTTAATTATTTTAATTAAAATTTGAAATCTATGAATACCCAACCTGTAAATTTATTATAAAAATAATAATTGCTAAAAATTGAATTTAACAATATAAAAAATAATGACGCAACAAAAAATATCTAGTATAAGTAATTTCCTATACACAATACTAAAACAAAAAACAAACCACCATTCTAGACTATAATGGGGTATTTCATGGTAGATTAGTAAACATGAGAATTACCGGAAACAGACAACATTTTTTTATTCATGTATATTTTTAATGGGAGATTTTTTTTCTATCCCAAAGGTTTTTATATGTGAGAAGATTATTATATTTTTTTATTATCATGATCACTATTATTTTTCCTCTATTTCATTTATTGTTTCATGATATTTGTTAATAGGTATTAACTTTTTTTTCATTTCATAAATGGGCAATTGTGGATCTATGGTCTTGTTTTAAATAATAAAAAAAGAGAGATTATTTGAGAGTTTTATGTTCTTGGTTTTGATGTACATAAACCCATCACTAAATGGGAGTTAATTTTTTAGATTATTGTTGTCATATTGTATATTCTTATAGAATTATTCTCTTGAAATTATATTGTATTTATTTTAGTTGAATTATATATTTCATTTTTGGTTTTCATATATGATTGAATTAATATTGTATATATGGTTAATTTTTTAATATTATTATATTTTAGATGTCCACTATTTTTCATTATATATGAGTTTTTATAATTCGATTTTAGTTTGTGAAATAATGGAGGAATTTGTAAAATCATGGAATTCAAAGCCTGCAGTGAACCACATAATAAACTCTCATACACAAATGATGCAAACCCCTTATGAAATGTTTAGAATATCAAAAAATAACAATATATGGTTTTTTTAAAACTCAAAGGCACAGTGATAGCATGGGGTTTCATTGATTGAGGATTTCAGTGATGGGGTATTGATAACATGTTGATATGGTGACTAGAAAAAAACTCCACATGGGATGATGGAGTTGCAAAGAGGAGTAACATCAGAGGATGCTCGGAAGAGTTGAGGGGAGGAGTTATAAACAAGAGCAACAACAAAACATGAAAAACTACAATAGATTGATGAAAGGAAACTACTTATTTTCTAATATTAAACCCAAAAAAATATTAAAAAATTATTTTAAATAAATATTAAAAATTAATAAATAATATTAATTATATGAATTTTAATATATCAAAAAAGTTTAAATTATATAAATTATATGTGTTACAAATGTAATATAAATGAATAAATATTATAATGAAAATGAATTAATGCATAAATGAGAATTTAAATATTAAATATTTCCAATAAATTAATTATAAATAATAATAAATAATAAATGTTCAGAGACTTAAATAAAATAATATTAAAATAAAGACAAATAAAAATTTAATTATTATAATTTAATTTTTTTTAGAAATATAAAATATTAAAAAATAAAAACGTGTAAATAAATTTCAAAATTAAATAAATAATAGATATATTAAACAAATAAGTATTAAAAATGAATAAATTTCAGAAATATTAAAAGTAAATGGATATTATAAATGAATAGAAAATAATTACTAAATAAATATGAAAAATGAATAAATATTATATAAAAAATAAAAAATGACCAATGATTACATAAAAATAAGAGATTTATAATAAATTACTAATAAAAAATGAATGAATAATAATTGTATAATGATTTGAATTCAAATATGTTAAAATAAAAAATAAGTACTATTAATTATTGAAAGTAAATACATATTTATTTTTTTGAATATTAATATTTATAAATATATAAATAACTATTGAAATGAATATATTTTATAAAATATTAAATCAATACATATTAAAAAATGATTGAATATTAGAAATGAATAAATTATGAAAAATATTAAGAATGGATAAATAATAACAATGAATAAATGATAAAAATGAATAAAATGTAACAATTAAATATGACTAAAAGTTTTAAAAAATATTAAAAAATATTAAAAAATATTCATAATTTCGGTGAAAATAATATTAAATTTAAATAAATGCTAAAATAAAAAATTATAAATATTAATAATCGCATTTAAATGCAAAATTTTCAAAATAAATATCTAATTAATAATTAATTAAAAATAATTGTGTAATTATTTCAATATAAATCTATTAAAAGAAATAGTAATAAATATTAATCATATAATTTATAAAAAATTTAACAATATTAACAATTAATAATTAAAAATGTATAAAAAATATTATAAAATGTTAAAAATACGAAAAAACTACTAATTGTGTAAATTTATATAATTTAATTAAGAAAATTTGAAAGACCAAATGACATTTCATGTGATTTGGTGTTTGTATATATCTATATATATACACACACAATACAGTGAGATGTAAAATTTAAAAAACACATCATTTTTCATGTAATATAATGATATATACATATATATAGATATAGACATACACATTAAATAAAAACACATGCACACATACATACACATGGATATACACATACATATACATACATATAAACATACACATTAACATACAAATGCACATAAACTTACACATAAACATACACATTAAGATACACATACACCTACACATTTACATATACCCACACATACACATATACATACACATACACATACAGACACATACATACCTATACATAAATATATACATACATGAATGTATACACACATATATACATGCATACACTTACACATATTCAAATACTACCACTTGTAATAAAAATATAATTTTTAGTGAGTCTATTGTTAGTTGTTTATAAAACTGACATTAAAACAATTACTAATTTACTTTTAACACTGTTTATATAAATAAATGACTTAAAAACCCATTGAGAATGAATTTTAACATCTATTATTTATATAAGAAATTTTAAAACACAATGGGAAAAGGTTTTAAAATCAATTATGTAAATAATAGATGTAAAAACATATATAAAAGAGGTCTTAGCAAATTTTATTTATATAAATGATTTAAAATATTAACAATTTTCATGTTCTAAAAATATTTCAATTTTCCAAAATGTTGTTTCAATTATAAAAATCTCTCAAAATTTTAATTAAACCATAGATATAAATTTTCATGTAACTTATATGAATTTTTTTCTTCCTCTTCCATAATTTCCAATACTATCATTATTGATCATTATTTTAATTCCACCGATTCTTCATTTTATGATTTAAAAATTTTATTTATCATTTTTCTCTCATAATTTGTTATAATTATTATTTGTGTTAATTTTTGGTAAACTTATTGATCATTTTTTTTGATAATGACGACTTCACGGGATAATGTTACAAACATAAAACATTCACATCAGATTTTCTAGCCAAGGTTAAAAATTACTTGGAACCATATTTGAAAATATCATATGAGATCATTATAAAAAAGAAGAGGAATACTAACAGACAATATATATATATATATTTATATATATTCAATGGGTGCCTCCACAAGTAATGAAATTATGTTAATGATTTAAATTATGTTATTTCATTCTTATTTGATTTCAAAAAATTTTATTTCATCTATCTCGTATTTTCATCTTATATATTAGTGTGGATTGACATTTTTTTAAAAAAACCACTTTTTTATCTGTTATTCTAATAACTGATGATAAAAATAATTTAGAATGTCTGTTATTATTATAACCAGTATTATAAGATTTTTTCAATGTCTTTTATCAAAATAATAAATGTTTAAAGGGTCTTATTATCCAATTTTAACAAAATTTATCAAAATAATTGTCATAATCCTTCAAAATTAGAAATAATTACTTCATTTTGTTCAAATAATATTAATAACAATTCCTAAAACGTCATTTTTATTTACGTACAATAAAAAATTATTGTTAAACTAAATAAAATTACAAGGTATTTATATTAGTTTACATTAAGATACACATACTATATAAATGAACACAGACACACACACAGATATATATACATACATATGGAGACACATACAGACACAATCCCATAAATAAAAACCCAACTAAACCTTGGCTATGGATTTCCAAAGGCTCCAAATTTTAATTGTAGTGTTAATATATCAGGGGATGACATTTAGGAGTTGGAATGAGTGAAAAATATCAAAAAAATGAATATGTTATAAAAGAAACAAAATTTATTTTTAAATCTGGAATTGGGCTCGTGGTTTGACCCAAATTTTCAAAACCCTCCATTTTCACCAAAATGAGTGGTAATCCCCCCCAAAAAATTCAGTAATGGAATTTAAATGAAATATTAATATATAAATAAAGCATGTGTTTGATAATTCATGACATAAATAAAATTTTTATAAAATTAACAACTCTATTATGGTAATTCAAAATAAATTATTTTCTCTTTCTAACTAATTTTCATAAGGTGTTTAGAAAAAGGTTTGACAAAAATGTTGTCCATATCCTTAAATTTTTCAATATGTTGACAACCTGTTAATGTTGGTGGTGTTTTATATTATTTTGAATTCTATATGATGGATATAATTCTGGATTGACATTTACCTCATCATGGTAAATATTTTTTATGTCCTAAAAAACTACCTTTGAGGAATGTTTTAGCATAACTGAGCGTGTAACTTATTTAGAAATGTGTCACCCTAGAATTATATTAATTAGATATCCTAATAAATATCCATGAGCAAGAATGTAATTTATTATTCTGTACAACATGTATGTTACCCTGAATTTTTCATTCCAAGAGGAATTGTACAATATAACAACAGAATACCACGTTAATTTTTCCAATCATTATTTCTGGTATCTATATGTCACATCAATATTCGCATAGTATCATCACATACATATTCTCTCTTAAACCTTGGAATGATGTTATAGTAGAATATATATTTCAAAATATAAGATTCATGATTCTTGAATCAGGATTCCACAAATTTAAGGAATTGTTTATGTGATTTATAGTCTTTGTTAAAAAATATAGTCATTTGGATAGAAATGTATTCATTTATAAATCATAACCATTGAAAATAGAAATCATTTAGTGGAATATGTTAATAAATGAATCTCATTGACTTATGATATAGTATCATTCAAGATAGAAAGTAGTGTAGTTGTCATGGTCTAACTCCATATTTTGTAGAATTTCATAATATATAGCTTCATAGGGACTAAAAATGATGAATAATTAGTTCAACTATGATATAATTGAATATTTTCAAAGTTCATTAACTTAGAAAATATCTTTGGATTATTATGATGATCATTTTAAACTATTATTTCATTCCCTCAATAATAAAATCTTAATCATTTAATCTTGTAATCATATCCTTGATATGATAATTGCCATCATTCCTATAAGTAATCATATTAGATAATCAACAAATCAAGGTGTTATCTTAGTTACTAGATACATCTAGTTTTTTCTTATGTTTAGTAACACATTTTTGTCTTCTGTATATTCATTGATAGATAAATTGTTCTTATAACTCCACTAGAATAATTCATCAAGAAAAGTCACCACATAAACACATAAAAATGAGTTGATATAGGTCATATTCGTGATCTTTTGAAAATATTCTAAACAGTTTAACCACATACTCAATATTTTTGGTTATATGATTGCAAAGAATACATATTTAACTCATATCCATCATATTTGACTCAATAATATTCACTCCTAAAAAAAATAAACACAATGATGGTGTAAACCAAGAATCCTAAACGGATATTCATTAGATATACACACATATAGTAATCAAATTTGAAATAAATAATCATTGAATCAACAACATGTTAGGAAAGTTAAAGACAAACAAAAATTTAAATAACAAATATAATAATACTTCTATTTTTATTTTAATAAGTCACAAATATTTTGTCATTCTCGTTTTGAAATGGATTCATCGAAGGATATAATCTACTCCATGTCACTATCAATGTGCGTAAGAAACATTTTCATTTTTAACACTAGATAATATTAGTATATAAATAATAATATTCCATTAATCAAAACATTAATCACAAAAATTATGTCTTTTTTAAATGTTTCTGTAGTATTTTAATCAAATTAATGTCCTTAATTATTTTAATTAAAATTTTAAATCTATGAATACCCAACCTGTAAATTTATTATAAAAATAATAATTGCTGAAAATTGAATTTAACAATATAAAAATTAAAGACACAACAAAAAATATCTAGTATAAGTAATTTCCTATACACAATACTAAAACAAAAAACAACCCACCATTCTAGACAATAATGGGGTATTTCATGGTAGATTAGAAAACATGAGAATTACTGGAAACATACAACCTTTTTTTATTAATGTATATTTTTAATGGGAGATTTTTTTATATCATAATGGTTTTTATATGTGAGAATAATATTATATTTTTTATTATCATGATCACAAATATTTTTCCTCTATTTCATTTATTGTTTCATGATATTTGTTAATAGGTATTAACTTTTTTTTCATTTCATAAGTGGGGAATTGTGGATCCGTGGTCATGTTTTGAAATAATAAAAATGGGAGATTATTTTAGAGTTTTATGTTCTTGGTTTTGATGTATATAAATCCATCACTAAATGCGAGTTAATTTTTTAGAATATAGTTTTCATATTGTATATTCATATATAATTATTCTCTTAAAATTATATTGTATTTATTTTAGTTGAATTATATATTTCATTTTTGGTTTTAATATATGATTGAATAAATATTGTATATATGGTTAAATTTTTAATATTATTATATTTTAGATGGCCACTATATTTCAATATATATGAGTTTTTATAATTCAATTTTAGTTTGTGAAATAGTGGAGGAATTTGTAAAATCATGGAATTAAAATCCTAGAGTGAACCACATAATAAACTCTCATACACAAATGATGCAAACCCCTTATGAAATGTTTGGAATATCAAACAATAACAATATATGGTTTTTTAAAAACTCAAAGACATAGTGATAGCATGGGGTTTCATTGATTGAGGATTTCAGTGATGGGGTATTGATAACATGTTGATATGGTGACTAGAAAAAAACTCCACATGGGATGATGGAGTTGCAAAGAGGAGTAACATCAGAGGATGCTCGGAAGAGTTGAGGGGAGGAGTTATAAACAAGAACAACAACAAAACATGAAAAACTACACCAGATTGATAAAAAACAACTAATGATTATCTAATATTAAACAAAAAATATATTAAAAATATATTTTATTAAATATTAAAAATTAATAAATAATATTAATTATATGAATTTTAATATATCGAAAAAGTTTAAATTATATAAATTATATGTGTTACAAATGTAATATAAATGAATAAATATTATAATGAAAATTAATTAATGCATAAATGAGAATTTAAATATTAAATATTAACAATAAATTAATAATAAATAATAATAAATAATAAATGTTCAGAGACTTAAATAAAAAAATATTAAAATAAAGACAAATAAAAATTTAATTATTATAAATAAATTTTTTTAGAAATATAAAATATTACAGAATAAAAACGTGTAAATAAATTTCAAAATTAAATAAATTATAGATATATTAAACGAATAAGTATTAAAAATGAATAAATTTTAGAAATATTAAAAGTAAATGGATATTATAAATGAATATAAAATAATTACTAAATAAATATGAAAAATGAATAAATATTATATATAAAATAAAAAATAACCAATGATTACATAAAAATAAGATATTTATAATAAATTACTAATAAAAATGAATTAATAATAATTGTATAATGATTTGAATTCAAATATATAAAAATAAAAAATAAATACTATTAATTATTGAAAGTAAATACATATTTATTTTTTTGAATATTAATATTTATAAATATATAAATAACTATTGAAATGAATATATTTTACAAAATATTAAATCAATAAATATTAAAAAATGATTGAATATTAGAAATGAATAAATTATGAAAATATTTAAGAATGGATAAATAATAACAATGAATAAATGATAAAAATGAATAAAATGTAACAATTTAATATGACTAATAATTTTAAAAAATATTAAAAAATATTAAAAAATATTAATAATTTCAGTGAAAAAAATATTAAAATGGAATAAATTCTAAAATAAAAAATTATATATATTAATAATCGCAATTAAATGAAAAATATTCTAAATAAATATCTAATTAAAATTTAACTAAAAATAATTGTGTAATTATTTCAATATAAATATATTAAATGAAATACTAATAAATATTAATTATATAAATTATAAAAAATTTAACAATTTTAACAATTAATAACTAAAAATGTACAAAAAATATTATAAAATGATAAAAATACGAAAAAATCTTAATTGTGTATATTTATATAATTTAATTAATAAAATTTGAAAGACCAAATGAAATTTCATGTGATTGGGTGTATGTATATGTCTATATATACACACACACGGTAGAGTGAGATGTAAAATTTAAAAAACACATGATTTTTCATGTAATATAATTATATATACATATATATAGACATAGGCATACACATTAAATAAAAACACATGCACACATACATACACATGGATATACACATACATATACATACATATAAACATACACATTAACATACACATGCACATAAACTTACACATAAACATACACATAAACATACACATACACCTACACATTGACATACACATACACATACACATATACATACACAAACACATACAGACACATACATACCTATACATAAATATATACATACATGAATGTATACACACATATATACATGCATACACTTACACATATACAAAGACTACCACTTGTAATAAAAATATAATTTTTTAGTGATTCTATTCTTAGTTGGTTATAAAACTGACATTAAAACAATTACTAATTTAGTTTTAACACTATTTATATAAATAAATGACTTCAAAACCCATTGAGAATGAATTTTAACATATATTATTTATATAAAAAATTTTAAAACACAATGGGAAATAGTTTTAACATCAGTTATGTAAATAATAGATGTAAAAACATAGATAAAAGAGGTTTTAGCATATTTTATTTGTATAAATGATTTAATATATTAACAATATTCAAGTTCTATCAATATTTCAATTTTCAAAAATGTTGTTTCAATTATAAAAATCTCTCAAAAAATTTATTAAACCATAGATATAAATTTTCATGTAACTTATATGAATTTTCTTCTTCCTCTTCCATAATTTCCAATACTATAATTATTGATCATTATTTTAATTCCACCGGTTCTTCATTTTATGATTTAAAAATTTTATTTATCATTTTTCTCTCATAATTTTTTATTATTAATATTTGCGTTAATTATTGGTAAACTTATTGAACATTGTTTTGATAATGAAGACTTCACGGGATAATGTTACAAACATAAACCATCTACAGCAGATTTTCTAGCCAAGGATAAAAATTACATGGAACCATATTTGAAAATATCATATGAGATCATTACAAAAAAGAAGAGGAATACTAACAGACAATATATATATATATTTATATATATTCAATGGCTTCCTCCACAAGTAATGAAATTAGGTTAATGATTTAAATTATGTTTTTTCATTCTTATTTGATTTCAAAATTGTTTATTTCATTTATCTCGTATTTTCATGTTATATATTAGTATGGATTGACATTTTTTTTAAAAATCACATTTTTTATCTGTTATTCTAATAACTGATGATAAAAATAATTTAGAATGTCTTTTATTCTTATAACTAGTATTATAAGATAATTTCAATGTCTTTTATCAAAATAATCAATGATTGAAGGGTCTTATTATCCACTTCTAATGACATTTATCAAAATAATTGTCATAATCCTTGAAAATTAGAAAACATTACTTTAATTTGTTCAAATAATATTAATAAAAATTCATAAAATGTCATTTTTATTTACGTACAATAAAAATTTATTGTTAAACTAAAAAAAATTACAAGGTATTTATATTGGCTTACACAAAGATACACATACTATATAAATGAACACAGACACACAGAAAGATATATGTACATACATATGGAGCCACATACAGACACAAATACAGACACAGACACATACACATACACATAAAATCATATACGAATATATATTTAATTAGAAATAAACATCCACATATATAAACATACATGAAAACATACACATACAAAACACATACATTTGCATACATACACCTAAGCATACGAATAAAATTACACATCAAAGACATACATATAAAACACATATATGGAAATATAAATATCATATTTATGAATATATATTTGTATATATAAAATAATATATTTGTATGATCAGTGAAATTATATTAATATATATTCATTTATTTATTTTTATAATTGTTTAAATAAAATTTTAATATATTATATTTATATATACATTTTAATGTATATAAATGTATTAATAAATATTTTTACTGATTAATATAAATATGAAATTTTTGGCATTTGGCATAGTACTATGCATATCATAATACTTCATCTAATGTTGGGGGTTCAAAAACAATTGAACGAAATTCACTATAGTAATTGTACTATAACATCACAACAACATCTGTGGAACTTTAGAAACAATATCACTATAGCACCTATGATAATGTTTTCAGTACTGTTGCACTAAAATTCACATGATTGGCCTTTTGACCAAAAAATACTGGGTTCCAAACCCCAAGTCATTTGATCCTTGATGATAAGGGACTTTGAGCCATCAAAACTAGTAGGACGTGGGCCATTTAAAAATCAGTAAAGCATTAGCTTGATGATTTATCACTTGGGGGGCTATGACCAATCCTTTCTTGCCCATTGGTGTCTATGTGTATGAGTTTTCTTGTATGTTACCACCAATGAATAAAATAGAATAAAAAAGTTATATTTTTTTAAATAGGAAATTTAAAAAATAATATTTATAGTAAATTTTTCAATAAAATATAGTTTTATATATCATATTTAAATAAATTTATATTTTTTTAGAAAAAACATAATCCTTTCCCAAAAACCATGATTCCTTTATCGAAAAGAAAAAAAATATAAAAAACTCTAAAGTTAGAATATTTACAAATATCCTTCCTAAAAAGAGGAAAGAGATCACCTGGCACATGATCAACCCAATGATAATCATTAACATTATAACATTGTTTAGAAAGACCATCAACCAAAGAATTTTTGTCAATTTAAATATGAGTGAAGATATGTTCCCTTGGATGGAGAAAGCCCAGTAATATTTTCCAACGATTAGTGAGTCACCATGAGAGATGTAAGGAACCTATTCTGATGGAAAACACCACTACTGCGGACTCACACTTGAACAAAATATGTTTCCAACCCCACTATTCAGCCTGTCAAACTACCATATTAATACCAATAATTTCTGGTTCAAGGGAAGAGATAATACCAAATGAACATAAATACACCCACAAAGATAAACTTGATAATACATAAGGATAACACCAAATCTAAAAGGACAATAATTACCCCCCAAAGCTCTATCTGATTTAATCTTAATATATTCAGGAAGAGGAGTCTTCCATAAAACATTTATTGTGCCAAGGGGAGGCCGAAATTTTACTTTATCCATAATCCAACAAAGAAAAGGTAAATCATGTATGGAGTTATGAAAAAACATTCTTGTCGACAATTCCCTCTCACACACAGCAGCGAGCAGGCCTGATAAAGTAGCACTAGCTTGAAAAATCTTCAATTTATGAAACACCTTGTTCCTTGTATTCCATATTATATGAATATTCTCTTCTGTTGCAGCCTGAAGGAGATTCCACACCTTAAGTGACAAATTCTGATCATACCAGTTGTTTATAAAATTAAATATCGAGTTATAATGAGTTATAAACACTTAAAAATGCATGAAACTTCTTTCCACATCACTAAGGTAATTGTACATCTAAAAAATATATGATCAACATCCTCCTAATTTTGATGGAATAATGGAAAAACAGAACAGAGTAAAATTCCTCATATTTGTACAAAGTCATCTGTTGGAAGTTTTTTGTGAGCTAGTCTCCATATAAATATGGAACGAGATGGATTTAGAAACATTTTATGTAAATCACACTTCCATTTGAGTTCTGATGTGATTCTAACAAAAATTTTATAAAACATTTTGGAGGTAATATTCCATTGGGAGCAGGATCCCTTGCCCAAAAATCACCCATGGAAGACCAAAAATACTTTCCCACAATATAGGAAATGTGATCCAGAAGAATTTTTATATCACCAAGCTTATCTTTAATTGATAATTAAAAAATATGATTTGATACCCCATCCAAAACCATGTAAATAATTTTATTCCCATTCCAGTGAAATTTCCTTCATTTTAGAGAGGATTCCTTATAGTCCAAACATTGATAGTCGACATGAATTTTCGAGAAAAAACTCTTGAACACATGACCCACTGAAGAGTTAATGTAATTAAAGTTCCAAAACTCAATCCATTTTGTGAATCTGGCTCTAAGGAAGCAAATATCCTTTGAGTGGCCATTTATAAGCCTCCAAATAAAATCATCTTGCGACGAGTCATTGAAACCGTCATGATTTTTTATGCCTAAACCCCCATCATCATTACGTTGGCAGATAAAATTCCAGGGAACCATTGCAAGTTATCTTTCCATAGTGCACCCACACCAAATGATGTTCCTGATAGACACATTGTTTATCTGGATTAAAACAATCAGCCATTTACACAGCATGAATGAACATAAAAAAATGGAGGTTATTATGGACTTCACAATGAAAACTATACCCGCCATGGAATGACACTTTCACTTACGAGCAAAAATTTGTCTTCTAATCATCCCTACACTGATAGAGAAATGAAAAAACATTAGTCTCCCCCAGAACATGGGCACCCCCAAGTAAGTAAAGGGGTATATCCCTCTTGAATTCCCATCTCTCTAATGATGTCATTTTTCCTGATGAATAAAAAGTTCCTCCCAAAGTAAACAAAATAATTTCTCCTACTAACTTCTTTTCCAAAAACCATATCATAATGAAATAGAACAAGGTTTATATTTTTTATGTTTCCCTTGTCCCCTTCAGTAAAGATAATGATATCATCTGCCTAAAAAAGGTGGGAAGGGGCCAAATTCCCCCTACCTGCTAGGAAGAGCTTCATCATTCCATTACCACCCATGATAGAAATAATCCTACTGAGATAATACTCAATAATAAAAAAATGATTGATGATAAAGGGTCACCCTTCCTAACAACTCTCGAGCAATCGAAATATCCTTTAGGGGATCTATTAATGAGAACTGAAATATGACCAGATCTCAAAATAATTTTCAACCAATTAATTAAAATATCATCAAAAGCATACATGATGAGAATCATGTTGATGAAACCCCAATCCATTGGGTCATATAATTTCTTGAAATCAAATTTAAAAGAAATATTAACAACTATGATGGATTTTTTTAAAATATTAACACACTCTGAAGAACTAATAAGGCAATTTTTGATTCAACTCTATTTCATGAGGCGAAACTGATTTTCAGAAACAATATTGAAATGAATAGAAGATAACCTATTATCCAAGATATTGAAAATGATTTTATAAGTGGTATTAACATGGGGAACATGACTAAATAAATGTATTTCATTTTTTTATCCACATTCAGAATACCAGAAAGACACTGAGCTTTCAAGACCCTTGGTAGAGATCCACCTCGGAAAAAATGAGTGACCATCCTACAAACATTTGCATGATTGATATCTCAAAAAGATTGAGATAAGAAATTACCAAAGCTATATAGGCTAGGAAAACATTTATATTTTAGTTTAAAAACAGGAACCTTAATCACTGGCTCAAGAGGGACAACAATAAGAAAAGAATTTTCCTCTCGATTCACCAGTCTCAGAATGACACCATCCATAGGATCATTGGTGGGATGTGAACTTCTGAAGTGATCTTTAAAGTAATATATAATGTGTTCGGAGATATCTTCTTTTTTATCATTGATATTATAACCATTCAAGATAATGGAAAGTGGCATATAGACTTTCATTTTTTCTAATGATATTTAAAAAAAATCAATTCTTATCACCATCCTTCACCCATATATCATTAAAGAAGTCCCTTTTAAGTAATATTTTATGTTTAATTGTTTTTTTATTTTTAGATAAAACTCATATTCAAAGAAAATCCTATCAGAGAAGTCATTTTATGTGTTGACTTCTTCAACATTTTTTAGAGATTCTTTAAGAGAAGATATATCAGTGTCCAAAGAGCTAAAAATATTCTTTTCTCCACATTTTCAGGATCATCTGGATAATTTTGAGTTTGGTGATTCATGAATATGCCTCATAATTTCAATTAATAGAACTAAAAATTCTATGACCTATTACCATACATTCACGGTGAGGGACCCAAGCCATGTTGAACCTGAAAGGTAAATGATGCTTTGGTTCCTTCTCACCTTGATTCACCAAGATTGGATGATGATCAGAGTTGATCCGTGATAGGGTTGAGCATGATATAGAACCCCATGTGTCCAGAGAATTCCCATTGTCATGAGACATGTCCATATTACTAGCAACAATGTTATTCATGTGTTACCTAAACCTTCTGTATTTAGCACCAAATAAGTTGATATCAATAAAATCATTCAGGTCAATGCATAATCTAAATTCTCTAGAGGAGATTGAAATGTTGGATATACCAATATTCTTATCCTAATTCATTATTTAATTAAATTCATCCAAAATAATCCAAGGGGTAGTGATGGTAATCTTGTGAGATCCAATGTCACCCACAAATTCATGCAATCTTGATACCTTTTTGAGAATAAATGAAGGGAAATGCAAATTGGGAACCATGGTTTTTAATGGAACAAGTGATATGATGATTACATGATAAACCCTTGGTGATGTTGTCCAAAGAATGATGAGCCAGCACCCATAGAGTCTTAACATCATTTTAACTCCAATTGGTGTCAATAAGGTGAAACCCCAGCTTCATTAAGTTTTCAAAACTAGGGGAGAATATTTTCTTATGAACGAACAGACCTAAAGGATTGGATTATACTTTTCAATGAACAACTTAATGGATTAATAGGTTTCTAAATTATACAGACATTGTGAATTCAAAAATAGAATCTTCATTTGAAACAAAATCTGGGGTTGGAACCCCTCATGTTTTTACCAATGTCTTTTTAGGTATCCTCCCAACAATTTTTATTAGGAATATGATATATTTTCAATATATCATTGATGTCCTGTTTTTTTTTCATCACACTCCTACTTTTATTAGAAAAAACTGGACTGACCATCTCTGCCCAGATTTCTTGATTTAACATGGTTCTAGGATTTTTGGAATTGATCCCACTATCAACCTGATCTGGACTGCTCATATGTCTAAAATTAGAAGAAATAGGTTCTAATTTTATGATAACCTCAGGACACTGATTCTGACATTAAAATGATGTTCTACTTTTGTATTCATTGGGTTCTCCGAACTGCACAAACCATTCACTAGTGTGGTGAGAACCATTTCAGGATTCACTATCTTAGATATGTCAATAATTGAACCTAATGCCTGGGTCTAGCTTGTATGATTGTTCAGTGCTATAATAATATCATGGGATGAAGCATACATTATTTCATAATTTCAAGTCCTCAAATTCACTGATGTGATAAGAAACCTTTCTAGATTCACGATAATTGTTGTAGTAGTAACAAAACCTACTACTTGGGTCTAGCTAGTAGGGTTGTTCAATGCATGAATAATATCAACGGATGAAGTAGACATTATTAAATAATTTTATGTCATTAAATTCATTAGTTTAATTATAGATGATGAACTATTATCAACAGCATGCATACCAGCAAGTAGTGGGGTGGGATCTGCTCAGATGCCAAGGGCATCAAAATGAGATGTATCCTGCTCTTGCAGCATGAGCTGAACAAAGTCAAAGTTATCATCAGAGAGCATATGGACGATGTAATTTTTATCCATTTCCATTTTTAGGTTAAATACCAAATTATTGATATCACTATAAATATCATAAAATGAGACATGCACATCTCGAGAAAGACTCTTGTAAGGGGAGAAAGGAAAGATATTATATTTATCATCTTCCTTTACTTGGTCATCCCCTGAGATATTTTTTGTAGGGGAGGGCCCAACTAGTAGCAAAACATGAGTAGATGAAATAGGCTGAGCTTTGGTGATGTATGAAGGAACATCTAGTTTACAATTGGAAACATTTTTTTCAACAATTGGACTTTTGTTCTTTCTATTCCTATTGAAATCATTCCAACCTAAGACCTTTGGATCAACATTGACCTTCTTCTATAGCAGTGTAAAATTCTAAATTGAATGAACCACGGTCTTGCATACTTTAAAAAATGGGAACATTCTTATACTCTACTTTCAATTTAATATTGATACCATATGCATGAATAGAGATAATGGTAGTCCTATTTCTTTCTAAATTAAAATCCTCTAGCATCTGAGCATAGAAACCAAGATTACCATCTAGGGTCCTCTGATCCATTCTGATGGGAGTACCAAGGCATGAGGAAATATTATTAAGGATCTTTGGGTGCTAGTATACCAAATTCATACCATGCAACCTAACCCATAGTTGAGCATTGGAAAACATGAAATTAAAAGGAATAACATTGAAATTAAATTGGAATAACCATCAAATTCCATGTTTTAGTTGAATATTACCAAAGTTCCATATCGATTTCATGGCATCCTTTGAGTGGAGTATGATGTGAAAGTACCATCTCCCAATCGGAATTAACATCCAATCCCGGTTTTCAAAATAGCGAGAATCCCAGTTTTTGAGATCACTATAAGGCCATCGTCTATCCCCCATATAATAAATTAATCGACCCAGTATTGAGAACATAAAAGAGATTGATTTGTTTCCTCAAGGCCTCCAGATCATCCACCACCTAGAATCATCCATTCTCGAGTATTTTGACAATGGAATACCTAGATGATTCATCCCACCCTAAATTAGATGAATCTGTAATACCTCTACAAATGATAAACTCATATTCCTCATGATCACGGTTTCATGAGATTTCGAAGCTTGGATAGATTCCCTAAACATGGGACAATCACCTTTATAAGAAAATTCCAAATCATGGTTAGATGAATCCATTACTAAAATCAATGAATACCCCAAAATGATCGATAATCACCATCTCCATAGTCCTTCTCTAGGTCACCCACTCTCTCCATCACCATCAACCAATTTATATATTCATTACTATAATAATATGATATAAATAACTGTGTGTATATATACATTATGGGGGTTATCCCACCCATGTTTGAGTGATACTGATAATTTGTTTTTGTAATTAGATAATGAGAGGCTTAATATATAATATATTATACTATATATTTTTTAATATATATTTTATTTATATAAATATGTTATTATTTTTATATAATTTGTTTTTGAAATATAGAAATATGAAAATCTAAATTAAATTATTCTGGGTTCCCTTTATCATTTTTAGCAATTTTAAAGGGGCTCCTCTTCCCAATGATAATTAAAGAAATGATAAAGGGTATTATTTAATATCACTAAAAAATACTAATAAAGTGGTACCATTTATGGGTAAAAGTTTAGCACAAATAGAAGGAACTTTTTTGGGGATTTAAGTGAGATTTGATAAAGGCTCCCCATTATTACTGTTTTATTAGCTCTGATAATAGGAGACTGAAAAAAATTAATACATAGTATTATTTTTTTCAAAATAAAAGGGTTTATGTTAAAGTACTAGACATGTTTCCATCCCCAGGTAAAGGGAATAAAAAATTTAATGAAATATTTATTTTATTATTAAAAAATGAACAATATTATCCCTAAAAAAGGCTAGTTTCATTCATTATATAACCAAGATAAATGTATGAATACCCTTAATAAGAAAATTTTATGAAAGGTAATTATTCGACTAATATATATAAATATGAACTTATCACTCATGAAATTACATGGGAACTATTTTGAGGATGAGAATGAAAATATTTAATTCTTTTATTTATTGTTTAATTATATTGAATTATAATTTTATTAAATAAAATAAATATTTTTTTTGAAACAGTTTTGATAACTCATTATGAATCATGGGAAATTTTAATTTTGTAAATTTTAAATAAAAAATACATTATGTTATAATTTATATATTTTTTCTATTATAATTACTATACAATAAACTTATATTTTATTTCCTACATTATTTTTCATTTACTTAGTATTTTGAAATATTGGGAATTTATACATGGGATTTAATTGGTTTTGGATGCATTACATGAAATGGGGTTCAAATGTGCCGCCATTTTTCTACACTAAATTTTTGGAATGATATTTAGTGAATGCGAAGAACTAAATATTCTATTATAAATATTTATATATTTATTCTCACATATCAATTTTATCTAAAAATGAAATGTTCTCCACTTATGTTACTCAATGTTGTGTCAATCATATAGTGGTCATGAACTATATCATTTCCCCCTCATCCATGTGGAGATATTCACATGGTTCTATCAACATACAACAATTTTAGATTCCAAAATTTAATTAATATTCAATATTTTCTAATCTAGTCTATGATATATTACTCATATCTTCACATGTACCTCTCTCAGCTATACTTTATTGTTAATATATCTTAACTATTTGGAATAAAAACATTTTAAGAATATTTATTGGAGATGGAGAGATATTGTTCAATCTATCAAGATTTTTTGGCAATTAACTTTTGATATTCCATGGGAATTAGGATTTCTAATCGCTGTGGATTGAAGGAATGGTTTTTTACATGACAAAATTATTGTAAAAATTTTCGAATTTCCCCTAAATCTATTAAAATTATGTGGTTTTTATCATCTTCATGTATTAAGGTAACAAATCTATAGTAAATTATGAAAAATACTACATGATTTACTCTTCCATTATTAAATCTTCATTCAAAATTATTATGACCTTTAATGATCTAGTTGTATCACATTGTGCTTGTAATGTGGGGAGAAAACATTAATTAATTTAGCCAAGATTGATCATTGGTTCTTATTCTAAAATAGTATCTACCTCAAATATTTGTGTGATTTACTATTATTGAAGTATTTTTCTTTTTTTATTTGTTTTTATATTGTTTATTTGTAAGAAGAGTAATAATGTTGGATTCCTTCCATGCACGTATGTCTAACATGGATCAAATATTTTAAATCATTATATTTTCTTGTTTCTATTTATTTGATATTATTTAAGATATTTATTTAAATCAATATCCAATTTTAGTTATTTTTTTGTTTTATGTTTTATGTTTTATTTAGTATTGAATTTATATACGTTTTCAAAAAAATATAATGGCTAAATAGGGATCATTATTTTGTGTTGTGGTATGAGTTGGTGCAACCTTGTTAGTATACCACACTAATTGATATAAGATACTATTATGTGTTTTTTATGTTGGATTATATATTCTTATCTACTATTAATACAAAAATATCTTTTTGAAGCCTTATTTTATCCTAAAAATTAAAATCACTTTTCTAGTTATTGATAGACTATGTTTCATATCAAGTATTTATTATTCTTCTAATACTCATAAAAATTCATAGAGTTTATCTTTTTTATGTCTTCCTAACATAAATTATTGTGTGAGATAGATTATTATTTTAATACTACAGCTATTGGGATAAAATTGGTATTCATCAAAATGACTAAGACACTCATTTGATAGTTGTATAAAATAATTTCTCTTTAAAAATTTAATATACACCTTCGAACTATTTTTTTTTCTCACATAGATGAATTTATTAATGTATATCATTACTTATCCCATAATTGTGTTAAAATATATGATTAAAATAAATACATAATATGTTTATATTAATTATAATGTTTTTATAATATTTTTGAGAAATACCATGATGCATAAGAATGATTATATTGTCCTAGATGAGGCCATGTATGCACTTTTATCTGGTAATTTATAATGTAAAAATAGTGTTTAGAATCAAGGTGAATGTATTAATGTTAATATAAAAATATATAAAATTGGAAATTGGAACTACAATAATTTAAATATAAAAGGAAACCATCTATTTAAGATTAGCATTATGAAGTGTTATAATTGAAAATATCTATGACAGGGTTGATGAATTTAACATTATATTAAAATATAATATAGAAGCATGGGTATAATAATCATTTTTTCTTTACATGTGTGACCTATGAGATATTGGTTCTCTCAATTGAGAGTAGGTGTGGTTAATAACGTTCTTTTAGAGGTCAAAAAAAATTTAATGTGATTGTCATAGGTTATGTAGTTTTAGATCTTCTCTGAAGCATATTTAAATTTCTAATGATGTTTGGAAGGTACATAAACATAAAAGAATTTATATTTAATAATTCACTGTTGAAAAATGGAGGTATTAATTTTAAACTACACAGGATTTCATTATGATTTTTAAGGTCTATATCATTGTTTTTAATGATTCTGTCACAAATGGGATATATATGTTACATTGAAAGTCCCATGTTATGACTTGACACAACCCACGATGGACCCCCATAAATAAGTATTATATTTATTATACCTCCCCAAGCCAATATCAAATAGGTTCGGGCCTGATGAATAATTTAAATCATCCACAGTACACAATTTCAGAGGTCATAGCATAAAGTTCCTATAAAAACCCACCAATCTCTATAGAAAATAACAAAAATTAAATACATTATAAATTACATATATTAAAATGTTTCATTTTATGTTCTATAATGGAGTTACCATAAATGAAAAATAATTTTAGCATTTGTGTAAAATTCATACCCAACAATCCCCAAATAATACCAACCTAAAGGAATTTAGGAAGGGGGTTCTCCATAATAACTAACACTTGCAACAAACACCATCCACTACTATCATCTCAAGGAACCACTGATCCCCCACCCCACCAATTCAACGACATTAGACTCTTTCATTTACTCTCCATCATCATTATAATAGATGAAAAGTTTTTGGAATATTTTATAGAAGGGGTTAGTATATACATACCCAACATGAAATCCCAAAAATTACAATAGAATAAATATTGTGCTAATCCGCATATTATCACAAATGAAATTGATTACCCAATTTGGGAAGAAGACATGTAGACACAATCAAACGAAGAAGTACACTAATATAGAGAACCTAATAATCTAAGTCCCACTTGTCAAAGTCATAATATCAGAAGGAAAATTTATCACCCTGATAAGCCAAAGATTCCATGTTACACCACTAAACCAAAACCTCATCACCACTTAGAGTACATAACAATGAATTTATGAATCTCAGATGTAATAAAAGATGTTTGAGGGAGTACATGGTATCTTTTTAAGAATATGTTTAAGTTTAACCTAATTTTAGGATGAATATAGAAACCATCAATCTCACTAGTCTTCATGTTTACATTACTAAAATCATAAAACCAAAAATAAGAATATTTATACTTTTTATTGTTGTCAGCAATAATCATCAACTTATATAATGGTTTGATTTCTATTTTCATTCGATTTTCAAAGGGGAATTGGGTATATTATTCACATGATGTTTAACATTAATTTTTCCCAAGTCTAGGAACCTATGTCCAGGAAGCAAACTACTTCACTACATTTTAGGTGCCCAGTTGGATAACCCAATTCAATATTCCATGATTCCATTCCTCGGTTGTACAGATTTCTTTTCAATGATTTTTACCTTTTATTCATGTATAAAGTGTCCAAAAACTACATATGTGATCCCTTAATCCTTGACTCCAATAGACTATAAATAAACCCCTTGGGTTCCCATTTTAGATCATTAAGATGATAAAATGTGATTTCAGAGTATATCTTCATCGAGGTCCACTATTCCACTTTAAGGAGGGTTAGTAATCCTAAATCCATGGATAATAACAATAATTTTCGGTAATTTTGTTTGATAAATCATTAAAACACCAATAACTTTATTAACATACAATTCAATTCTTTTCCATGAAATCTTGCTTGAAGTATCTCCTTTTCTATATGAGATTCATTATGTCCCCACACACCTATCTTTCCATCATGACATATCCATGATGGAAAAAACACACACATGGATCTTAAATATTGTTAGAAATCTACCCTATCATTCATCTATGATGATATTACTATCTATCCTACCATTATACTATCAATTCATTAATTCTCCATACATGGAAAACAATTTTCCAATGGTCCATATCCCTGTTTCCAAACTAGGGAGACCAAATATTTATAACCCTTCACTTGGGTCATCCATTATCATAAGCATGTATTAATTCAAAAATTCACATTGAGCTCCAAATGGGGTGACATTTCATCCTAGTCTAATATTATTGCACACAAATTCATCAAAGTCCCTTAGTAGGGTGAAAATTCTTCGGGGTACCTCAACTCAATTCAATTTTCAGAAATTTTCGTATCAATAATTTGTGATACCCACCCAGAAACCTCATTCACATATGTCTCAAAAATTTGATAAAATGGTTAACTAAGAGACATTACAAACACTCACAGGACCATATTAATTTATTATTATGTGTAATTTTCCTTTTCCTCTTCCATAGACTCCCAAGAGAGATGATCAGGAAATAAATATCTATGTGGACCCCATTAGATAATATATTCCCCTAATAAAAGGTGTTTCTCACAAATCAACCCTAACTGATAGGGGCCTTAGGGGATTTACAATCAATTATCCCCTTGATAATAACGTTATCCGTCATGAGAACACCAGTGTTGTTTTGCCTCATTTAGGCACATGGCACACATGAAGGTGTAAGTCCCACTCTACCTAACTATTTACTCTACCATGATGTAGTCATCACCCTCATTAATTTTAAAACTACATGAAAAAAAATCTTTATTGCATGATGTTAAACATTATTAATTTTTCTCTTCACATGAATTTAAATTGTAAAATCTAAACTACATGGTCATTGATTTCTACTACTCATGATACATGGGGTGCCTCTCTGAGGTTTGAAACCAATATCTATATTTATAGCTTCACATGGATATACATTGTATGAAACCCATGTTTCCCTCATTGTATATTCCCTCTGATCCATGATCTCCCTTAAGGAATCATATTCCCAATACAAATAACTTGATAGGGTCACTCATTTGTATGTCTGTAATAAGAAATTATTGGGAGACATTAGCATAGTATTTTTTAGATCATGGACGAGAAACCATAAATGAAACTTCACTTAGTCCGGGATAAAATAACTTAAAAGAAAAAATAATATTCATTTTCAATATACATTAAAAAGTGTGATGAATATCATTAAGTGACATTGAGCTACATGAATTTTTTTCCCTTCATGGTGATATGTAGTAATGCCACAACATGACTTTGATTAAAACTCCATAATTCCTACCACCTTCTTAGATGATGAAAATATCGAGGGATCCTGACTGTGAGACTTTAAACCAAAGAATTAGTAATTTGAGATAAAAATATAGAGAACCACTTATACATATATATTTATTTACATGAATATTTATTCTCTAATAAATATAGATGGTATAATCTACAAAGTGTCTTTGATATATTGATATGTTCACAATGAGTCATGTTGAGAATCAATGACATGCATTCTAGTATCAATTATCGTATTGGGATTTGGGTAGAATTCATGAATATGTAATAAATGTATAAGAGAGTATTGGAGTAGTAAATAATTCTTATTAAAGGGTGTAATGAGCCCAAACTCTCATTATGTTGACAATTAGACACACAATTCATCATTGGTTAAAATCCCTAGTGACCACCTTCGTCTGAAAAAGTACTTTTCATTAGTGAAAAAATGAACATGGGTAGGTCCCATATTATAAATAAAAATGTGAATCCTATGTGAATCTATTAAATAAGAGAAAAATCTAATATAGTATTCTATTACATGAGATAATGAAAAGACATGTTTTCTCATATGTGTTGGTTTATACCTTCTTGAATTCAAAAACGTTCTTAGAAATACTTACATCTAATTAAATGGAATTATCAATGCATAAAAAACACACTCCATCCATCATAAAATCTTTGGGCCTAATGACTAAGAAGATTTTATCATCGACTCAAAACCTCTAGAAATAAGTGATGAATTATTTTTTTGGGAATACTGCCTAAATAGTAAGACAAAATTCTTTTATCCATATTTAGGGTAACAATAAGTTTTCTATCCTCATAGATCACAACATCATGGATGGTCGTAATCTCAGTATTTCCTATGATCCATCTATGAGGGTTATTTCCATTATCTACAATCATTAACACAAAATGGAAAAATCCACACATGAATCATATGAGGAGCCTACCTAGTAGTTCTTATCCCTTTTTATCTAGATCTTGACTTCCAAAATTTGTTATAGAGGATGGTAATCCCAATAATATAGGAAATGATCTTAGATTAACCATCCCATCGAATAACCTTGCTGATGTATATTAGTGGAAGACCATCACCGATATTATATTCATGTTTGTAATGAATATGTTTTCCAAATTATTCTAGAATCATAATGGGGACCAAGATAGTATATTGCAATAATAAATAAGGAAAAAATAAATATTCTTTCTTCTCCATGTGAAGATCATTTCAAAATCATGATGACAAATAGAGGAAAACAATAAGCATATATTTTAATTCACTTTGAATATTGGGACTATATTGTCATAAATATGGGAAAAGCTCATATATAGGTCCTATAAGATATATAAAGGAATAATTATATTTCTAAACATATCATTCAAATAGAATAACATATTTTAGTGTTATACCATGAAAATATTTAGTGTACTCTAGGAGGAACATGGTGGAAAGCTCAGAATCCTTCTCCCATCATTTTTTCAACCCACTCGATGATGTATCCATGTTGTTACTTATGATGAAGACCATACTCTTTCTACCAATTATGAGGATCATTATAATATCCTTACATGGAATCATTAATAGTATCATGCTAAAATTCTCATTCCAACTATCGTCTCTCAACATATCCTAATATCAACTTTGAGGGAGACATTTAACCATTATAATATTATTAGATATCGCCACCATATTCCACTAATTTCTTAGGTCCATGACTATATTACTACTATTTTTATAAGAAACGTTTATATAATAAATTTATAGTAACCATATTTCAAGTTCACATTCCATCACATAGTAGAGAAACACATCGGTATATTTTTGTGGAAAATATGCTGAAGAATCATACAGTCCCCCAATATCAATAATGTCATTTGATTATCAAGAATGAAATATGAGTGTCACCTAGGATGATTACCAACCACAATAAATGTATCACACATTAAAAAAACCCAATGGCATTTTAGATAACATCCAAAAGGAAATATCACCTATGAGAATGCATGTCGAATGAGTATAATTATATTATGTCCTAGGTTATTGTTGATCATCTAGTTGAATTTCAATACCTGTTAGTATAATCTCTTAAACTCGCTAAATACTCATAAAAAGTGGAAAAACTAATGCAATATGTATTTACCACTTGTAGTATAGATATTAAGTTCATTGGAGGTCCCCACCAATGTGATTAATTTAAATATTCACCACATGATTATCAAATTAGATGCTTCTATGAATAATGATAGCACTTATTGAGAATCACTAACTCTTATTTCAGTTTTTGGAAATTAATAATTCATTTTGTAAAATATTAGGAACATCTGGATATTCCTAATAAAATTAATCATAAATGTACTTATTAATGCTAGAAACAAATTTATAGATCATCACATATAATTTATAGTT
This sequence comes from Viscum album, assembly GCA_963277665.1. NCBI lineage: Eukaryota > Viridiplantae > Streptophyta > Magnoliopsida > Santalales > Viscaceae > Viscum > Viscum album. The sequence goes on from OY728156.1 coordinate 1,085,148,046, forward strand.
AATTTAAAGAAATATTTTGAATTACATAAATCTAGTAATTATTTAATCATCAATGAATTGATAGACCACTCTTTTCATACCATCATTCTGTCAGACAGACAAATTTTACATTATATCTGGCGGTGGTTGAAATATTATTGACAAACCTCTAATCATCACCAATGAATTTTATGGGTTCTAGTGTGTCGGAATCTAATGCTCATGAATGTTTTCATTGATTAAAACTAAAAACATGAAGTGGAATATTATTTATTATGTTGTAGGATGGAAATTAATCTACATTCATCAATAAATTTAATAGAGACAGATCACTATAACATTAAATAACCATATCCTCAATTTTTTTTTTGAAAAAAACAAATAAATGTTTCTCTTACATGAAAAAATTATGAAATATGTTTAAATAATGCTTGGGTTAAAAAATAATAATTGTGAAAGGGCCCTTACTATTTTGAAAATTCTAGAAAATACACGTCTCTAAATAATAATATTATTATTATTTACTTAAAATTCACTAAACATAATGGTAAAATTAATATCACATTCACGTGTAAATAAATTAACTTTTATTCATATTATATTTATTAGGATATTTATTATCAGACCATTAAACACTATATTCTAATCATCATTGATATTTATTAAAACTTATACAATGAAATATTTAATTAGTTAATTAAATATTACAACATAGTTAGGAAATATATATAAAAACATTATATTAAAAAAATAGTGAATAAATATTTATTAAATATTCAGTTAAATAAATAAATAAATATTTCAGTACCTTATGAAGAAACAAACCAAATAAATGTTTTATATTCTTGTAGTTAAATAAATAATTACCCTATTAATAAATATTGTATAAATAGTCAACTCCCATATATATTCTCTTGAATAACTGGGGATTAAATTACAATGATCAAACTCATGAAAGAAATATTAAATCATGAATTGGAATATTATTTATCCTATATATAGAATTCATATAGAATTTATTAAAGGTTATAAATACACTAAATGTGTGACCATTTATGACCCCTTTTAGTAGAAGTAGTTTAGACTAACTAAAATCCTTGGATGACATCTAGAGACATGCTATGGATCCCATAAAGAACTATTTGACCTAAAAATGAGATGTAATCAATCGCGAACGTACACTTTTTAATTCAATACATTTATCTCAATATCTCTATTATTGAAGGATTCATACAAGTTTCATCAATATATATCCTCTATATAACATTATTTGAATTTCTATAAATAAAATTTTTAAACACACTTCCATTCTAATAGACTTAATTACGAAGTTACATTCGTATAAAACAGTTTCAGATATAAACATCCATTAAAGAACAGAATTGATAAATCTTTTCACCCATGATTTATTAATATAAAATCACTCAAGATGCACCTAATGTATCATAGCTTTCCATTAACTCATGTCATCACATTTTTTCATAAAAGATAAAATTAAGTGACACATGACATGAATTAATAATAATATTAATATATTGAGATCATGATACACATATGTAGATAGGATTAACCAAAAACTCATATAAATGTGGACTTTTATTGGTGGTTCTTATAATCATATTCTCATGCACCAATTATTACTAATGTAATACAATATAAGAATTTATTTCAGATTCCTAAGTGTCTCCAACCTAGATAACAAGTATAACTCATGTTCCATAAAATGAAAGCATTTATATATAGATATTATATTTATGAACACTTTCAGGGGACTTCAGGGTTCCTATTATTGCACTAAATTTCTATAACCCTTATATGTGATAATTACCGTTAGAACATTATCATATACACTTTAGTGAAGAATAATAATCTTCATTCAATAAGAACATTATATTAATATTCTAAAAATGAAAACTAGTAACCATAAATTATTTAGAATTTGGATCTGGATAACTAGATGCAAAAAACAAATCACTTTCAATAGTTCCAAATTCTATTAAACTTTAGCTTGATATCACTAAAATGATTTTCATTCATCTATTTAGATAATGGGACATTAATAGCTCCCCCATGTATTTTTACATTTATAATTTTTATTATAGGGACTTCTCCAATATGAGAAAAAAAACCCAAGAGTTGATATTTGTAGTGTACATTATTCATCTATTCAAGTGAACATTTCTCCTTTGCGAGATGCACCACATTAATATCATCATAATGAAATGTTATAGGATCTATATTTATATTAACAACTGCAAGATCATTCGTGAATTTCTGAATCCAAATATCTTTCTAGGATGAACCATAATCCACTATATATATATATTCCACTATAGATTCGGTGGAGAAAGGAATTTTTGAACACTCCCAACTCAAATACTCTCTATTATTACTGATAACATATCCAGACCGTGAGATTATATTTTTTTAGTTGATATGGAATCAATCATTTGTATATCATATAAATATTATTTCCATATATCTTTTATATACAGGGGAAATATCTATATAACACCTCTAATGAATTATGATAACCATTACATCAAAAAAATTTGTTCTCAAAGATATATTTGATATCCACATTCCTTATCAAAGCATAGGAAACATTATTCCTAGTTTATAACATGCCATAGATGATAGATCTTATCACATATGAATATGTTATCTTACTCATTCTCTATATCTTATATTGTGTCAGAGGGCATATTTTTTGGAAATCTTTATATCATGTGGGAGCAAAACCAATACCCTATTAGATATTTTCATGAAAAATATCGTTAATATATGTTCAACATAAGAACATTCTTATATTCCAAGTAGCCTTTTTGATCTATCTTGATTCCAAGAATATATGATGATTCGACTATGTCCTTTATGGAGAGACACATTTTAACTAACTCTTAAATGATTATAATAATGGAATGTTATTTAAAATATATAATATTTAATAAACATATACCAATCTGAATAGGAATACAATCCCACTAACCTATTTGTATACAGTTTTCTCATATTAATTATTTATGAAAAAATAATTTACTAATAGATTCATCAACTAAAATTATCCATGACCCAAATTCTTTAATCAACTCGTAAATGTATCTCTATAACATTCATTTATTATTGGAATTTCATAAAGTCAAATACAATTTATGTAATATCATATAGAAATCCAATAAAATACTTCAATTATTTAAATATGATTTGACATCCTTCTATGGAATCTATAAATAATGGAATGATTTTATGGAGAGTATTATTCAATGGATTTTGACATGGAAATAAGAGGAAGAATTTTTTTAGTATCAATTCCAGGATTTTGTTTAAACTATTTAGTAACTAGCATTTAATTATTCAAATTTAATTAACCGTTTAGGCCCAGTTTTCTTTTGAATACCCATTTTATAACAACATTCTATACTGTAATTTGGAGACTGACCAAAACCCAGATATTATTCTGCTATATTGATTCCATTTTTGAATTTATGGCTTCTCATCATCAATTTGCATCTAAACTCCCCCAATACCTCTATAAAAGAGGGTAATTATTAACAATAAATAATGAGTCATCATCATTGTTTTATATAAAAAATATGTTATTATTTATATATCATATATGGAACTCTTATATAGTATGTGTGTTTTACGAAAAACATATTTTATTGGAACTAATCAAATTTCTTCATGTATTGTTTCTTGTTTACCTTTATCATCAACATCATCAATGTCAATATTACTCCCACTATCGTTATTTTGTATATTCTCCATCACTAGAAAGAATGGATTTCAATTGGGTTTTCACCTTTTTTGGAGTGTTCTCATATGTATTATTATCTTTTTTCCTTGGGACACCCTGTAAATATAAACCTCAGACATGGGGTACTTGTTTGTAACCCGAGTAGTCCATAACAAACATCTTACATCCCCATTAATGAATATATGATAAAAGATATTTATCTACAAAAACTACTCATATGGTACCCTATACACATCCTTGATTGGTAGTTAGTTTAGAATATATTGTGTATCATGTAGTACATATCATAAAAATGATTGTTAAAAACTTATGTGGTTCATCATGGAACTTACTGTGTAAGAAAAGTTACAATTCCTCCTTTTAATAAAAAAAATCTATAATGGTGTTTAAATATTATCAAGTTAGGATGGAATCTATATATCCAATTCAAAGATGGTTAATTCTTGTTTAATATACACACCACATCCATCAGATCAAGGATTCATATTATTCATATGAATTTGATTCTCTATTTCATTCTTTTACTCTTTGAATTTCTCAATATATTCTGAATCATACCATAACAATGGATATATTCATATCAAGATAAATCATGTTAAACTTAATGATGTATGATTACCCACATATAGAATCTATTCAAAAATTTCTAAAGACCTTACTATGTAACAATTCTAGGATCTCCACATCCATTTCAACTTATCCTCAAAACTGTGTCCCAATTGTTTTTCCTTTCAAAAATATATTACATATATTGAGTTTTATTTACTATAAATTAGTCTAAATAAAAATATATTTTTTTGCGATTATTCAATCGTGAATCCATAGTTGGGTATGAAATGAGTCAAATAAACATGAATCTTGGTCAATTTACAATTATTTGTTTTATTAATTTAATATATAAATACGATTATTTTAATGTGACATTCCATATTATAAGATTTATTTATAAAACAAACAACATTTATTTCCAAATATTAATATAAAAATATATGTATCTTGGAATGATATATAAATTATATTACTATTTAAAGATGGTATATAATAATATTTTTTCAAATACTGAGATAATCCCATTTGGAAATGGAAGGTGTTAGTCTCAAATAATCTCATTATCTATCATGTCACCATTTAGTCATGTAAATACACCTATCATTGAGAAATATTTTAAAATATAAATTATTTATTTATTTAGATATATATTTTCTCACCACATGTTGAATATAATACCCAATGTTTAGATATATAAATATTTCACTCAGTGAATAATACTATAGAAATTTCCTCTCTCTTCATTAATTTGGTATAGTTCTTATTCTAGTGACACATACTACCACATGAAAAAAATACAACTTCCTTTAACCTTTCTAATTATAAAATTATCCTATCCATATAAGGTAAATGATTAAGAGATATAAAAATTGGATGATTCATGGGTCTCTTCTCATTGTTCTTCCTTTTATTATTCACCATAGTAAATATAGTCTTTTTATGTCCCATGAATTTATGAACATGGAGATTAAGATTAGAAAATTATTATAGGATATTATAACTATTTAAAACATTATGATTAATAATAACATATGATAAACTCTTTGGATGTGAATAAAAAATGTAATCTATGTGTAGATCATCAAGGATCATAATTTCATAAATGGTCAGGTCCTCGATATAGGAAATCATCTCGAATAAGTGAGTCCCAAATGGTAACAAATATCCAAAAATTAACATGAATAGTTTATTAAACATCTTATATCTCTATTATATATCATTAAATTGATACAAATCTTCTTAAATATTACCTTGAGTTGGGACATCAGGAAAAGGGTCTTCCCTCAAATTTAAATTCGGTTCATGTCATAGTATGAGTGTAAACACCTATACTATTGTTTGAAATTTGAGATGATTTTAAGATTATCCTTATCTAATTTCGATCAAAATGAAATATTCGAAGTCAGTTGGGTCTCGATTCCTACAAAATATAGATGAATAATTATATTAGTTTACATAGAATACCAAATTATGTAAGAAATTTAATTTCATTTTCTAAACTCATAATATTTTTTTAAAAAAATAACTCTCACAATTAGTTTTAGAAAATAATATTTCATAGATATCATAGTAGAAATTATCCATATTTCCATTCTTATAACCTAAAAAATGCTTCGATATTCTACTTTATGTAATTTAGGTAGGCATAAATTTATAACTAAAATATATTATATCACCCTGATATTTTGAATAGACTATCCAATTTTAAAATCCAATATTAGGATTTCCATTACACTTCTCTTATGAGTCACACAAATTCTAAAAGAGGTTATCAACCATTAATGAAATCTTAGTAATGCTGAACAAAAACTAAAGATAATATTTTCCTAAAAATTGAAAACACCCCAATGAAATTTATACAAGAACATTGAACAATGGATTGATTACTACCAATTTAGTTGTATGAAGTAGAAACATAATAATTTTTTGAGGGATTATATTTTTATGTGTAAACTACCCATTTTATCTTGTTTAATTTTTGTTTATATTATGTGAGTTTTATTTAAGTGATTCACCATGTCTAGATAAAATTTACTCATATTATTAATCTTATTTTAATTCAATCATCCACGACTGTAAATAACCTTAGTTATTGATTTGATCATCTATAAACAATTAACTAAGAATGAGATAAATGTAAAATTAATAATGTATAATTACCATGAGATTCTATAATGGTTAGTCTAAATAGATGGTATTTAAAAAACCCCTGAAAATAGTCAATAATTACCTAGAACCAAAAATGATATGAGATAAATCATACCACCTATGATCTTGTGTACTTATTTGATTGAATTCACCTCATCTCCAAATTGAACCACGTCCAAAATCCTACGAATTCCATCCAATACGTAATTTTAATCATAATACTGTGAGGGGAACCAATGTATTAGTTAATTTGGTTCACATAAAATTCATTATTGGAACAGATGCCCTCGTATAATGAGTGGTGTTGAAGGACTGATTGGGAATTATTTAATTTAATAAATTATTAGAAAACCCATATAATAAAATGGTAAATAAACCAATTAAAAACTATATTGTATAATCTCTTGGTCATCCATATACATGTACCTAATATGAAAAAGTACTGTAGTAATAATCTACATCAATTATTTCATTATTGTTAATATAAAGATGTTAGAATTAATTCTATGAATTAATTCATTCAGTCATTAAGTCATTTATCATAATGACAATTAATATCTCTTAGAGATACGCATAAAAAATTCCATATGGAAAATAGATATCTTGAAGAAATATTACTATATAATTAAATAAATATTTTAAGCCATTAATAATTCAGCAATCCGTATTACATAGTCAACAATATATATATTAATAGTGTGATTAGATTTTTTAAGATATGATTAATTATTATTTAGAATATTTAATTATTCCATTTATTAAGGTAATAAAAATTATTTAGTAATGATATAAAGATCATTCTATTCACATTATATATATTTGAGATAAATTCCTAGGTACTCAAAAAGTATCTTGGTTTAGTTACATGATGTGTACTAACAGGCTATACATGATGTCTTATACTTGTTGTGTGACCTCTTAACCTGCATGATGACTGATGTATTTCTTCAATAACATTCATTAATCTGTCCCATGTATTTTATGCATTATATGCATAATATATCTCAATATTGGTGCAATCTATCATCCCTATGTGGACTATGCATTGGATTTTACCAAAAAATTAGTGTGAAATTCATTCCAAAACCATGTGGATGATGTGACATGTTTTCAAAATACACATTATCAGTCCTATAGACAATTTGTTAGGATGTACTAGACAAAATTATGTGTGAATTATGTTTACCAAGTGTCCTTACTACTCAGAATTTCATGTATCCCATGAAACATCTAGGTACATGGATATTTAGTACACGACAAGTACATTTATCCAAACTCTACGTAGCAATGCCTACCAATTATAATTATTGGAACCTCTAGATGGAATCACTAATCATTATTTTTTATTAATAATTTTTTATAAGAATATATTAAGCTTGAAAAAAGAAAATTTACTTTTCTATAACATTTAAATTCAGCTTCATGATTTAATGATTGAATAAACTAGAATTGGTAACTAAAACATATTATGTATAATAGATCATGAAATGATAAATAATTAAAAAATATCACGTTATTTACCGCTTTATGGTTCTAAACATATCATAAATTCCTATTCGTCTATTCAAAATCATATTTTAGTCATAATCAATGAGTAGGTTCTCGATTAAATGATGATGAATTTATATAACCAATGGAATAAAATTGAAGATTAATTGACTCATTAATCATAGAACAAAAAGTAAAGATAATAATATATAATTTAAAAAATATTTAAAGTAGGATTTATAATGAACAAGATCTTGTAATTCATTCTTGTTCGATTAATCAGTAGACAGATCTTAGTGTACCATCACCGAATCAATGGAATCAAATGTAGATTTCATTTATTAGTGATCTATGAATGAATTATTTATCTATGATCAATAGAAAAAGATTATTAGGTTCTAGAATAGAGGAATACAACAATTATGATGATCATTATTGATCACATCCAAATTTATCAAGGGGATATAAATTAATTCTTGTGGTGGAGCAGAATTACTCTATGATATTTAGAGTATACTAGGGAGAGATCTCTCTATGGTTTGATATTATCTACTTGGTATTTTTTCACACTAAACAGAATGTAACTAAAACTTGAATAAAACATTGTTATTGTGATTAAATAGTACTAGGGTTAGAACATAATGATTTCATAAGGGACCTTATTATTTTTATAATTCTTAAAAAACCCCATGAATTATTTATATCATTATTATTATTTACATAACAAGAGATAAAATCATTTCTAAAATAAATAATATTTTCATGAATAAGTATATGAAAATTTCTTAAAGTAATATTAAATATGTTATTTCCCACTAGTATGTCAATTATTATTTTTTAAATCCATTTCAATATTTATCAAGTCTTGAATGATGAATATTTATTTAATTAAATAAATATCACTACATTATTCACCTCTAAATTTATAAATATTTTATTCACCAAAATTTGGGACTATATATATATATATTAAATTATCATGTAACTAAATCTATAAATATTTTGTTTCCTTGAGAATAAACCATAATAAATAAATGTTTTATATTAACATAATTAAATAAATAAATACTTAGTGACTAAATGTTTTGAAAATCTAAAATCATAGAAATAGTCTCTCAAATAATTAGTGATTTAATATTTGTGATCCAAATAACATGAAACAATTTTAAATTACGTATCATAATAACATTTATGCAACATGTTATATTTATATGGAAGATAACGAAGTTTTCAAATACACTTAGTGCATGAGCATCTTGGACCCTTAGTGACATCAGACTACAATGGATAATGTCTTGGGGTAGTGTCAAACAACACTCCAAGGTTACCATAGAGAAATAAATTAATTATGTAAGGTCATGTAGCCTACATAAACAGAGAAAATTTAATATAATAATTTTATCTCAATATCTATAATAACAAATCTTACATACTTATTTAATTAATATATATACTTGATGCCTCTTTCATCCACATTCTATAAATGAATATGCCAAAACATTCTTAATTCCCATGGCCTTAATCAAGTAGTTATACTCCCATTATAGAGATGGAGATATCAACTTCCAATAAAAATATAAGAGATAAGTAATTTATTGCATTATTTATTATTACAACATCACTTTTGACACAACAATGTAGTCTAACCTCATAGAGTGGATATGTCTACTTACTATCAATACATCAACATAAATAACTAATGAAATGAATTAATTATAATTTAAATGTCTATGGATCCTTATTAAACTCAAAATATAAGAAATATCAAATAGCACAAAAATATATGGATTTACTACTGGTGGGTCTCATGCACGTAAGATTACCTAGGGTATGAACCATTAAAAAGTGTATCAAAGTCTTATGAGTCTCCAAACCATAAATATTTTATAAATTGCGCCTTAAAAATGATATAATCTACATATAGATCTTATATTTAATAAAAATATTAGGGAACATACATCTTCCCATCATAGATGGGAAATTCAATGGCTGTCCAAATCTACATTAACTCTTTGGAAATTATCACATGTGATTTCATGGAGAATAATAATAATGATGTGATAAAAACATTATATTAATATTTGAAACAATGAATACAAGAAATCATGAAGTGTATAGAAGTTTGTTTTCCAGAACCAACTCTAAAAAATTCATCCACCCAAGAGATCTTCCTGAAAGCACATGTTACAGAGTTCCTTCTTATAGTCAAATATTATACCCAAATGAGAATCCTTCCCATTGGGGAGAATATGAATATTATTATGGTAACCATTCCAATGGTACTCATTATAAGGGTCCTCCCTATAGTGACATCCCACCTCTACAAAAAGGTCCTTGAAATTTTAAAAAACATTGAGAACCACTTTGTACTACACGGGACTTGAAATAATGTAGCAATATACACCAATTTTTTTAATCACATACTGGTGATATTTCATCTTAATATATTGATAGGTAAAGATTTTGTTCATCATTTGGGACACATTTTAATAGAATGAATTTCGATTTTAAAGAATATATTATTGATTCACTAATTTCATTTGATAGGGAGATAGGGGAAAACTTCTATTGTAAAAAAACATGCAGAATATTTCTCTAATGATATGAAAAATAACATGGTTCTATGGAAAGATCTAGAAAAATGTGATATTTTGATTATGATATAACCCATATGTAAGATCCTGATATTTCATGGGGATGTATTTGGCTCACATAAAGATATTATTTTCATTTTTAGTGTATATTTTGTTTGGGTTTTATCATCAGTGTGTTTGGGTGAAAATCTGAGAATATTAGAAGCACGATGAGTCTTGAATGATTGGCGGATGGTTTTCCCAAACAATTCTCTCTTCCAAGCCAACCGTCTAACCCCTCAAGAGAGGGATTGCATGGCTATCACATAGTTTTTTAAACAATGAACCCCTTATGAAAAAGTCTTCCACCCCCCCCCCCCCCGAATAGGCACCCTTTTTAGGTACACTATTTTCCAAACCATGTGCCAATGCCCAGGAAACCATGTTTGGGTATTTAAATAACACAAAAATTGGTTTTAAAATTACCTAAACCCTTGTTTTAACAACTAATAGTCCCCAATAAGGCCCTAATAAAATTACCTCATCTTTTTAGGATCCTAGAAGAATTCATAGTGATCCCAACCTCATTTAATAGAAATTTAATGCCTAAATTAAAGATTATAACCCTCTTAGTAAGTGAATATTATCCTGTGTGGATTAATTTTTCTCAACCATCTGAACCTCATCTTTTACAGAAATGTTCTCACTATTTTTTTGGATCATCCTCAAGTTTATAATTCCATATATATAGCTTTTTTTTATTTATATATAGGTTTTTAGGATCATGATTCATTTGATTTTGGATCTAGATCTTATTCATGGTTGGCTTACTGATTATTCTGCCGAAATTGAGGATTTTATTTTGATGATATCTCATCAACAAATTGATGTAGGGGTAGATTATTCAAATAAAAAAGTCTTTATTTCAATTACATGTATGTTCTTGAATACAATTTATTGGATGTTTAGAAATTTAGTTTTTCAAATTGATTTAATTAATTTGGTAATTTAATAAATTAAAGGATTTTAAAAATGGGGAAATTGATATATTTTAAATTAGAAAAATTATTTATTGAGTTAACTAAGGGATATTAAGACTATGAATTGAGTAAAGTGTTTTTTAGTTATTTATGGGTTTTTTGGATTGTGAAATTGGATTAGATAATGTTGGAATAATTAATATAACTGATTTGATTAATTTTTTTTATTTAATTTATAAAATTTATGTGATTAATTATATTTTTGATTAATTAATAGAGTTGATATGATTATTTAATTGTTGAATTAATTAATATAATTTATGTGATTAATTATTTATTTAATTAATTAATGGAATTGATGTGATTAATTTATCATTTAATTAATTAAATAAAATCATTTGATTAATTAATTTTTTTATTAATTAATGGAGTTGATGAGATTATTTAACTTCTGAGTTAATTAATGGAATTTAACTAATTAATTTACTTTTGAATTAATTAATGGAGTGATATGATCATTATGTTATTGATTTGGATTAATTATTTTGTGAATTATTTAATTGTGCGATTTTGATACATGTGATAGTGTAACATATGTGTTTTTCTAAAAAATGGGGTGTGAGTCAGGAACTGACACACAAAATCCCCAAGGGGTCCCATCAATGATATTCTAGGACTAAATTAATCCATTGAAATGTTATTATATGATATAGGTACTGATTCCCAAAATACTCAAGGGGCCTAGGATAGGGACTAAGGCACTAAATACCCACATGGTTCTTAACACGATGTTTTATTCCCACGAGATTGACATTGGATGATGGTTACAATTAGATTTTATAATTAATTGAGAGGAAATGGATCATCAAAACCCTTGGGTTATAATGAATTTTTAATCGAATATGTGATATAGTTCAGACTCCAACACGGGCCAAGGTGAGTATTGTTGTTAATGTATCGTTATGAACCGGAAGTTTTATGTATTTAATTTAGAGTATAAAAATTCGGATGAAGATTTAATTATGAATTTTAATTTCATTATACAACTGTATACACTATATTCTGTAGATATTGTTTTAGACACCATTAGTGATAGCATACAGAGTTGTACTATGATCCTAATTGGGCTGCTCGATTGGTACCCAAATAGTTTTCATTGTTGTAGGATAGGTTATGGGAAGGGCACTATATTAGATAGACAGATTAGGATAGAGCATGGATGAGGGAACAAGACTTGGGTTGGGAACTACATGGTATTTTTTGTATATTTATATGTTTTTTTACTTTTATTTTGAAACTCTGCATGTACTTTGTCAAGAAATATATATTATTCTGCTTTTGATATTCTATTTCATTATTTTGCCGTCATGTGACACTGCAATTGGTTTGGTTATTAGTTTTATCCATTTGTGATTTTTTTTATTTCCAAAAGATTTTTTACTCAAATAATAAGTTTATAGTCTCCCATTATTGATATGTCACCCTCATTACTAGTTAGAAGCCTCTTATGTATGGAGCAGAATGCTTCCGGTCACATAGGTGTCCAGATCGGGTCACCAGTGTCTGTCACCATGGTTGGGACGTTGTAAAGTTGTAGCCGAGGATTTTGGTTTTATTTTATATTGTATTACTATTTTGAAAAGGTATATAGGAGACTAGTATGATTCATACCATAGTTATGAGCTTATGAATGGGTGTATCTAAGCCTTTTACTGGGTAAAACCCAAGTACCTACAGTGGGATTTTTATTATTTGTAATTACTATAACTGTTGGATGTTATTTCACCATGGATGAGGCACTTATTGTGTGATATGATAATATTTTCTATTCTATTGTGACATTTGAATGATGTACTGGTATGGAATTATAGATTCATCAATTTACGTAAACAAGATTATTCTGTGACATGCATCATTTTAAGCATGGTTGGGAAACAGGTTTTCAGATAATTGTTGAACATGAAATTATTATTATTTTCTTATTTAATTGGATTAAAAATGTGATTCATATAAATAATAAAATTGTAAATTGATGAAACATGTGAATAAATGGGTTTCCAATGAGAAACATGTTTAATAAAAAATGATTTAACCTTGTTAATGATGACCTAGATATAAGATGTTTAGGGTTAGTGATAATGCCTTGGTTTTGACTGTGTGGTGGGGTTTGGGGGAATGAATTGGTATATATTTAAGTACATTCTCATAACGATGATAATATTGTGATATAATTCCTGATACGTGTGTTTGGAATCACATATATATGAATCCTTCACAATGCATATTAAGAGAATGACAAGAGGACATGGCTGGAGATTCTTCTCTAATAGTTGAACCTAAAGAACTAATAGTACCATGTGATAAATTTGGAGAGAAGTTTTGGGTGAAGTTTTCTCTTTTCATGTAGTTCATGGATACAGATTGGGTTGAAAAGAACATTCCTGATTTGATGAGGGAGTTCCGGTTATAGAACCCTACGAATTTTATTAGAGAGGATGGACTAGAGGTAGGCGTGTTCTAGATTGAGTCCATCAAGATGATACCTTACCACATTCAGACTCCTACCGAGAAGAGAGTAAAATTGGATTCTTACATGATTCATGGCAATTCTATTCATTTTTGTCACATCTAAACTCAGTAAAGTCAGCTGAACAATGTGGCGTGGAAGGGAATTTGGGAGATGTTCTTTGAGAACTTTTAATATTAGATGCTCATGAAGGAGAGAGAACATGATTTTATGTGACAGAATTGGGGGTAAATGTCTATTATGGAATCCTCTAGAAATTGTATAGATTTTTAGTGATTTTCCCAGTATTGGATAAATCTGAGGGTACTGTAGAAAATTGGTTTCATGATGGGCTCAAATGTTAAATTAACTAACAAGTGAATATCTTTATGAAGAAAAAGTTTTCAAAAGTAGTGAATCAGGCTCTCAAAGGGGAGGGAAACCTAAAGGAGGAATCCAGTGGAAGGGAAATTGGTTTTTGTTAGATGAAATTGATGTATGCCTTCTAGGATCAAGAATTGTAGTTTTGAGGATGTTACCTTGTATCACACCATGATTTTGTGAAATATATTTTTTGAATTAATTTATCTTTTTTATATTTTTTCATTTTAGGGGTGACTAGAAATAGTTATCTATATATATAACAATAATTCAAACAATCCATTTACAAAACACAAAAATGGATTTCACTACATGTAACAATGACTTATATTACACTACGAACAACACCTAATTTGGATATGCTTCATGCAAAACTGACACGTAGAATATTACACGCAATACCATGTTTCTATGAAACATCATTTTATTGTTATAATTATTTAAATGAGTAATTTATAACCAATCCATTAAAACAAATTAATATTAATTGTGATAACTACTTTTAAAATATTTTTATAATGATTTTGTAAATGTAATTAATATTTATAATGAAAGGTTTAATTTTTTAAAGGCATTATATGTTTAAAAAATACTATTTTTACAAATGAACTACTTTGCCTTTCCATTTGTGAAGAACAAAAAAAATAATTTTAGACACATATGGAAATTGAATTTAATAAAATTAAATTCATTTTTAATTTTAGAAATAATAAATCATATTAGGGTTATTTTTTTAATTTTTCTAAGAAACATCATTTTGTGATGAATAGTGAAAGATACATCATTTTAGTTAATAACTTCATTTATATTTAATTAAATTAGTGTTAAATTATATATTAAATTTGTTTTTCCATCAAATTAGATAAAATATAAAATTATTAATTTTATTTATTTCATTATAATAAATTTCACATTGAAAATGAATATAAAAACATGATAAACATTGAATCATTTTACTGCTTCAGAAACCAGTTATTTTGTCCCATCTACAGGATTTGTATTAACCTTAATTTATCCACTTATATAAATTTAGTTTTCAAAAAATGACATAAACCATTTTAATATGTATAATATTTATTGTATAATTATATCAAGTTAAATTTTGATAGAATTATTTTTGAAAATGTGATTAGAATTAATTCCAATAATTAAGGTAAAATTAATCTTAATTTGGGACTACAGCTTAATCTTAGAGGCCCAAATGACCTATAAACATGTACGAAACCAATGTATTTGAAATATATAATAAAAAACCTGCCATTATTTACTGTTTTTTTATTTTCTATCAATTCTTTTGGTAAGAACATGTGTAAACCTAATTTGTCTCCAAAAATAACAAGTGATTAATTTTCATTCCCTATAAAATCTCACCATCTATTTCTATTCTACACACCTCTAAACCCACTTATGTTCTTCCAAGATCATACCAATACATATTTAAACACCCCTAAATAATTCTTATAAGCTTTTTCCTTGGAATTAAATAGTCTATCGAATCCTTTATGCACAAACCAAAATGAGTTACCCGATTAAGAGGTAACCTTTTCTCTCACGCTCAATTCCTTCAAATTCCTTCTCCACTGATCCAATATATTTAATCTAGTATTTTATAAAACAATTATCTTAAATTTAATAATATGTTTTATTTTATGGTTTCAGACTACAATTACACACCCATCAATTTAATAGATAATGAACATATTTTTTATATGTACGACGAACTACCACCTCACTAAATGATGATTGTTCATTTATTTTGTTACCACCTATCTGGGTGGACATTATGATGGACTCTATGTTTATACATGAAAGATATTATGTTTATTATTTCATTAATCCTTTTTATTTCTTCTTAAACACATATCCCTATACATTTACATTTGGTGTTAATACTATAATTTTGTTTGAGGAAGTGCAAACTATCTCCCAATCAAAGAAATGTGATTCATTCAAAAAATACATGGAATGTATTATGGATGGGTTTAGTGAAATTATATCATATATATGATATAATAATAAATCTATAATAATGATATTTATACATATATATAAATATATTTTAAGTACTTCATTTCATTCTATATGATAAAAAAATGGAAAAATCATTCATGCATACGTACAACACACCATCTCTATGAACGTTGAATTCCTTTTCATAATTATATACTATATATAATATTATCATCAAAATTTTGTTAATATAAATTTTATTTTTATCAGGTTTAACATTCTTGAAATCATGATATATGTACAAGAACCAATGATATAAAAAATTGTGACAAGTGAAAAACAAAGTGAATATTAAATAGTGCATAACCTTAACAAGAATTTTCTAACAAGAGGGTAATATGATTTCATAATAAAATCATATATGGTATTTGATGTAATAATATTGTTCTATAAATGAATTATAATAGATTTATATTTTTTATAAAGGAGGTTTTAATGAGTACTATGAGAGTAACTATAGAAGGAAATATAATTTCATCTAACTTTTATTTCAATGAGTGACATGTTTTATTCCCAAACCATTCTATTTTTGTTGTGTCTGTATTACCAATGGATGTATTATATGACTATTATTCATAAATATATTGGTATTCAAAATTATATTTGATTTTCTTTCTTTAATGGGGACTTTTTTTCAAAAGTTACTAAATTTTAAAAAATAATTTTGTCTCTATTCTCATTTATTGAGACACATTACATGTTTTACACCTATAGTTTTCATGATGTGTAAATACATTCTCTTAAATGTTATATAATTAATCTACTTAGTTTCCTGACATTTTGAGCTTCATTTAATTTTATTTTATTTAAAGGGTAGTATGTATCAAAATTACAAAAAGGTAAGAGTTTATATAAACAATCTCATCGCTTATAGAGAATATTTATGTTTACGTTTCCATTGATAAAATATAATGATACATATCTCAATAAAATTTACAAATTTTTTTATACACTATTTATTCCTAATATATTCATTTATTGGGACCATTATTCTACTATTTAATACATAATGTAGTTATGAACGTTTTTTTGAATGTTTTATTTTACATCTCTCATCGATCGAAAGTTTGTATTTTTTGAAACCGTATATTTTTAAAAGGATTTTCAATAATAGTACACTATCAAACTATAATATTTAAAGTAAATTTTTACCCTTTTTTTCTTTAACCAATGTTTTCAAAGGAATATTATTGTCTCTTTATGAACATTTCATTTTTCTACACATTTTACAATGAAAAATTAATATTCATTTTACCTCATACGACAAGTACAGATTTCCCCACCAACATTTCAGTGAATATTTATTTTCATGTTATAAAGTTTAATTTTCAAGAGAGTGTTTTTAAATTTATATTCCAAGAAAACTTTTTAAATATTAATTTATATTTTTTAATGTAAAATGGAATTTAAAAATGTGTTGAGGGATTATTTTAAAAGAAATCAATGTGTTATCAAAGAAATAGATTTAAAAAAATTCCAATATTATTTCATGAGATGTCATGTAAAAAATTTCTTAAAATATTTACATGCTCAATTTATATGTATTAAATGTGGTATAAATGAAATTGGTTTTTATAATTATTCAAATATTATTTAACATGTTTTCAAGATAAATTTTTTCTATTTGATTTAAATCCTCCTTTCTATGATTTCCATGTATTATAATTAAATGGATTTCAAAATATTATATGCTTTAAATATAATTTTTCAAAGAATAAGGGATAATTTCCACTTGAAATGTTTTCAAAATATCATTCAATGTTATTTTCCATCTATTATGACATCTTTTGATGTTAATCAATCATTGATAAGAAATAATCCAAAGGTTTCATTGAAATTATTTATTGAATTGTTTATATTTTGATGGATTAATTCAAATGTATCCCATTTCAATTCAATAAGTTATATGATTTTGACACATTATTATAATCAATTTTTTTGTTGATGAAATGATTACGAATCTTATCTATTTTACATTGGATATGATATGGAGAAATTTAAATGATGACCATTTCATTTCCTGGGATATGATTTGATGTTTATAAAATATATCTCTTTTCAAGGATCTGGATAGGTTGAATGTTTTTTGGAACAACCATGTATGATTTCATTATTTATTCAGTGGGACCTATATCTCCCTCTAATCTATTGGGTAATGATAAATGTTTTATGAGCTAAAAGGGTACACATGAGGGCATCTGAAGCCCGAAAAAAGTGGGTAAATGGGAGGACATACCAAGAACAAAACAAAAAGGTAAATAAGAGGAAAACCCACGATAAAAAAAGCGGTTAAATGGGATGAAATCCTAATCCTAAAACAAGAGGTTAAACAAGAGGACATCCCCTGAATAAAAAATAGGGTAAATCAGAGGACATCCCATTACCAAAACAAGAGGGTATACGGGATGACAACCCAATCCTGAAAAATCAAGGTACATGGGAGGGAATCCCATTCTCAAAGAATGTACAATTCAGATTAACCCACACATTACATGTTACAATATCCTTTTTAGGAATCCTATACGTAGTTTTTTTATAATGTCATATGTTTTCCATAATTCATTGTTCTATTCTTATGTTATGATTTCATAGATTATGTTCACTATTTCCTTATGATTCATGTCCTAAAAAATTTTATTATTTATTATGATCATTAATATGATGGGTACGATCATAAAATGTTATTCTCATGTTAAATACCTTTTGTTCATGTTATGCTTATGCATTTCATTTATTTACCCCTACTGGGCTTCTAAGAATACCCCTTTATTATGTTTCCTTTCCCTAGATTATGAATAATTGTTTTATGTAGATCTACTAAAGGATGAGATATTTATGATTTATTATGAAGATATTTCAGTAGGATCAATGACTTGGTTTCCATGATTCCAAATACACTAAACTATTATGGACCTCAGGAATTTATTCATATAATGTACAAAAAATTTATCTAAAATGATGTAATATCTATGTATGTTAAGACCGGGTCTCTATAGAGGGTATCAAAAGAAATTTTGATTCATCCTTTGTAAAATAGGATGACAATGAATTATTGATATTTGAAGGTTTATTCTGAATGATATGTATAGGTATATCTTTATGGATAAGTATACAGATTTGTTAATGTTTTAAAAAATTACATTTAATTTTGGTAATGGATAGAATGAGTGTTTTCCTAACTATATATACATTTTTGGATACTACAAGTGGATATGGATTACGAATAGATTTAACTTGGGGTAACAACCATGAAAATTTGTTCTTGTCCTTACTTTGGTTAATTTAGTAAATGAAAATGGGCCTTGTTTCACATCTAGTTTGGAACTTCCATGAGATATGCTTTGGAAATTCAAAAAAAATTATCATGAACTACTATGAAGGATTTAAATATATGTTGGATTTGAATAACATAGTATGTAATAGATTATGTATGGTGTCATGATTTAGTTATCATATAAGTAATTATTTTTATGAATTTGTGGTTTTTTTCTATGATAAGTAATGCTCACACTATGCTTCTAGTTTTTTTTGATGGAGGTAAATAGAAATAATTGAATTAAAGTTTCATGTGATGGATGATTTCAAGATGAGAAGATAAGTTGGGTGATCACTTTAGAATAAAATGTTCTCCTTGGGCCTAACTAGTTTAGACAGAATATGAATAACAACGAATATATTAACCATCTCCCATATTCCGTAAGGAAGATAAAGATGGATATTGGTAAGAGTTCGGGTAAGGAGACAATGAAGGAATGAATATTTAGTTTCCATTATGTAAATTTTTTGAAAGAATAACCTATGTGAATGTCATAGAGGAACAAGAATATTTTTTGAATATGGAATAAAAGAACAAAAATCAAGTGACTGGAAGTGGAATATGATGAATTTTTTAATGAAATGGATTAAAATATTGGACCCCCTAAGACTGCATCGATGGTTATGTGTTTTATGTGTGGAATAAAAAGTCATTATGCAACTCAATTTCCCATGAGGAAAGATCCTAAAGAGAATCCGCATGGAGGTGCAAGTAATGGTTAAATTATTGATGATGAAGAGACTATAGATGAAATGTGAAAGGAAAGAGATATTGTATAATAGGATGAGGTAGCCATGTTAATGGATTAATGGTGATGTTTTAAATGTTTTTTTCTATTTGTATTCTTGAATAATGAATGGTGAAATATGTAAGGATTTACAAGTTTCTATTATGTTCTCAAATGATTTCAATGAATATATTGAATGGATCTGATGGAATAAAAATTTAATTTAATGGAAAGTTTATATCCATGGAAAATAGATAAATAAGGGAAATATAACCCTTAATATGATCCATAGGATATGATAATATTGTTTGAATAAGTATATGTATTGTATAATTAAATTGTATGCTACTGATTACCATGGAACTAATTAAGGAATTCTTTAGAATTAGTTTATTCTATCATGGATTTTGGTTAAAAGTAATTTGATTTGTGGAACACAACTCGTAATCTATTGAATAAGAAATAAAGGTTGGTAAAAACTAAATGTACCATGAGAAGAATTAGTTTCACCCCCTGGGGAACTCACACAACATGTCATTGAGGCATACATCTATATAAAGAAACAAAATAAAAGATCATAAAATAGAAAATTCTCACTTCAAACTGTATACATAAGTAAAAAACAGAAATTAACCTATGGAACTCAAAACTGGATACACAAATCCCAACATCCCATAGTAACATGAGTCTCATCACAGTAAGAGCTTGTCTGTCACTTTCTCAACATACATCTCATTCCCTGAAAGTTATATCTTCATTCTACCAAATGTCCCATGATAATGAATATTGTTGAAAAGAAGCCATCGATACAAAAATGTAATGAACCGATCCAAATACGCTCTCCAAATGCTACATTCCCTAACCTGTGACATACCCAATGGGATTTCCTGATCCCCATGGGATGTCGAATGGCACCAAGAAATCAATAAAGAACCATAGGGTATGATATCTCTCTATTTGATGCAACAACATGTAATATATATACAAATGAGATAACTTCAAAAAAGATAAATATATGTCATAACTAAAAACAATTAGCAGACACCAAACAAATCAACAGTAGAACGAATATTCATGTACCGGTCCAATCATAAATGACTACTAAAATTGGAAAACCACTTAATCCATGTGATATCATGTTAATAATCTCACTATATCAACACAAACTTCTTAACTCATATAACTAAAAACCACTCTACCTCACTACGACGCCTTGAATTTCCATGTATTGAAAGACTTAACTAGGACTACGCACCTCCGAAGGGGTACATAGTGTGTTAGATAACCGACCCAATTGGGTATCACCCAGAAGTTCTATATCAATTAGTTAAAAAATGATCCAACCTTTATCAACATTGAAGAAAAAAGGCATTATAACTATTTAATAGTTTTTATAAAAAAATAATTTAAGAATAGTTTAATTTCCAACTATTATAAATTTATATATAATGTAGGTAAATTAGTTTAAAATAATTTCATATACATATATAAAGGTAGATATATCATGTCAATGAAAAGAAATTCATATATCATATCTCATATGAAATCCATGGCTGGATAATACATAGTATATTGCAAAAGTATAAGCTCATGTAACATCACATAAGGGATCACACTATGTCTGGATTGCTAAGAAACTCATACCTAACATATACAATCACATACAGATCAAGCCACCATACATATGCATCAATTCTAGATATAATAAGAACACCCCTACAAGTGAACCCCAAATAAGTCTAACTAGTCCCTGGTAATCCAAGCCTTTTGTGTAGAGGAAAGCCACATGAGAAAACCGCATCATTGTGAATGAGACCTATTACTATACTTTTTACATATATACTCAGGGATTCCCATGTGGTATATGGTCCAAACCATTTCATAAAACCATTTTTTTGGTCGGAGTGGATACTCAAGGGGGGGGGTGAATTGAGTTCCAATTAAAATTTCTGTTAAAATATTTTATATTAAAATCCCCCAATTTATAAAACAAGTTAAACTGTAGTGAATTTTTATAGAATTTAAATGTTCACTTTGCTTCTCAAAGATTGATTAGGTATCACTTAATTTAACCCCAAGATTAAGCTAACTTTCGAATCTAACCTTCTGATTTACAATAAGTATAAAGACTTAATAATTTAACTTTCAATGTAGCTTTAAAATAGTTTTTTATTTCAAAGTAATAGCAGTGGAATATAAAATATATATGTAGTATACTTTAAACTTAAACTAAAGATGCACAGAAGATATAACAAGAGGTATAGCCTCAAGCTGAGACTTAGTCCTCTCAAATTTATATAAATTTTATCCACACCTTGGATCAGGGTTAATTACAGTTTACAAAACTATCGAGGCTAGGCAGGGAGCTCTACCACAGTTCTTCATGGGAAACAAAAGTTAAGAGTTTTGGAGTGGGGATTTTGATATCTTCCAGTTTAGTGCAGGAGACAGTGTGTGTGTGTGAGATTTACGGAGTACACCACACTTCTCCATAGTAAATAAAAAAATCACTTATAGTGAATAGATAAGAGTTTAGAAAGCTCCAGTTATTAGCAATGCAGCTCTGGACTAGTTAGATTCAGTAGAAAAGCTTCTAAGTCCTTCTCTGGTTTTTTTTTTGAAAAACAGAGTGTCGTAGTCCATATTTTGTTCTACAGGAATGAAGATGTTCTCTTGAATTCAGTTCTTCCAGCAGTGTAGTATTTCATGTGTTGGAACTTCATTGAGGATCATGCAATGTGTTCTTCACAGTTGTGCTCAGGATTGTTCTTCGGTTTAGTATAGAGAACTTCTCATGTGTTGTAGAATGTATGTCGAGGCGACTGCTACTTTTTACTACAGTTGAGACTTATTTATTTTTCATGAGAACCAACAATAGGAATGAATCCCTTTCCATAAGTACGAGGTACGGTTTCCTGACATGCCAAAAACTATCATTAAATAACATTAATTGCATTAAAAACTTCATATATGACCGTTAGCAATATTTAAATAATATTGACGAAAAGGTTAAGAAATGAGGTCACAGTTTGTTATGAAAATGGTGTCTCCTTCACGGTATATACTTCACGGTATGTGGTTCAGGGTATGTGCTTCACGGTGTCTGTCCTTCACGGTGTCTGGTTCACGGTGTGTCCTTCATGATGTCTAGGTCACGGTGTGTCCTTCACGGTGTCTGGGTCACAGTGTGTCCTTCACGGTGTCTGGGTCACGGTGTGTCCTTCACGGTGTCTGGGTCGCGGTGTGTCCTTCACAGTGTCTGGGTCACGGTGTGTCCTTCACGGTGTCTCTATGTCTATGACTGTGTCTTGCACATAGTCTGTCTTACTGTGTCAAACATCATGGGGTCTCTATACTTGGAAAAATATCTGTATTTAGACTTAAACTGTATTAAGTAGAATATAGATTAAGCTTAATTATTAGAGAGTAAGAGAAGTTAAAACATAAATATAAAGGCATGATAATATAAGTGAGATTTGTGATAATTCATAAGACTTGTAAAATAAAAAAGAGGGTAATTAAAATCAATATGATTTTCTATCATTAAAACATGATGTGTAGTTATTATTGAGATTGGAGAGCATTAACTAGATTTTCAATTAAGACTGAGATTTCGGGGATGGACATTTTCCTTGCCTTTATCAGCAGAAGGAGCTGGTGCTGATGTAGAAGAAGGCATAGATGTGGTAGAAAAAGAGGGTAAGGGTAGACCATCAAAAACAGATGGAGCCAAAGTACGAGCAGTAGAATATCTAGGTTGTGGTTGGTCAGGAATGACTGGATAGATCTGAGAAAGTGCCTAACTGACTAACATGGCTATTGAGGCGAGGGTAGTTAGACCAGATCTAAGGGGTGAATCAACTGGAGCAACTATAGAAGTACTATGCACATGAAGATACGGGTTTAAAATATTGATAAAATCAGTAATGATTTATCCACCATATTGCATAGATTTTTCAAAATCATCCTTATTCTCTAGGAATTTTTCCAACAATCTGGTGAACTCTATCAGGTTATGTACTTGAGCATTAAAAGGTTCAGTTACTGGAGGGATTCTCAAATTCTCCACAAGATACTTAAGGTTATTTGTCATATCACTTTTAGAGAAAATTCAGGTCAGATAAAAAATATATCTTCTTGGTGATTTCTTGTTGAGCATCATTGGCTATCATAGAGTGGATCTGGACCAGATCAAGTGCTCTATCATTTTTCTTCATAACATTAGTCAGAGGAGACAGATCTAAACCCCTGAAAACATTATGAATTTCTTCTTTGATTATAGATATAAACATAGAAGCATCCAAAGAAGGTGTGGACGTCTGAACAGAGGGAGAATAAGCCTTGACAGCTTCGGTTAGAACATTGAGTTATTTTACAACTTTCTGAAAACATTTAGTGTGCTCATATGTGAGCTTATTCATATTTTCTAGAAGCTCCCTCATGTGTTCCAACATTTTTTTTTGACTTTTTCCAATCTTCTCATCAAAAGACAGTAAATATGGATGCACTTGAGACACAATCTCTCTAGAAGGGGTGGAATCAGATGGTTCAGAAGAAGCAACAACATGTGCAGGGGTACAAACAGGAGCAAGCACAAGCTCTGATCTTGAAGACAGTTCTGATGGCAGATTTTCCACCAAACCTTTCAAATTTGCAACATCAGCACTAAGAAACCTATTTTCAACCATTAATTCTTGAATCTCATGGATCATCCTTAGTTGAATATGCATAATAATGTTTTCCAGTAGAATTGAAGCATCTTCTTGACATTACTGAGTCACATGACGAGGTTGAGTGCATAAAATATTCTAAACACCATCCAAGATAGTATCTCCAATGACTTTTAAATCATCCTTAGTTACAAAAGTGTTTTGCTCAGCTAAGAGTGAAGGTGAAGGTAGTGGAGCCGGTTCTAGTTGCGGTTTAGAGTTATCTTCAGACTCAGATTCTGATTTAGATTGAGACTCTGGTTCTGGTTCTGTATGATCTATAGACTTCAGTTGAAACAATGAAGAAAGATCTATACCAGTTGCAGTCACTTGTTATGACTCACTCACATCATAAAAACATGGAAATTCATACCGAGTGTACACAAAATATGTGACAGTAGGTTGAGATGTTCCAGCATGTCCAGCCTCTACAATCTCAAGGTTTTGAGGTTCCTCCCCCTCAAAATGTGCTTCCATTTCAGATTCTTGAGGCTTAGGAATTGGGTCATGATCCATGGGATCATCTCTAATCTCTTCATCAAACTCTTGTCGTTCCAGTTGAAAGGAAATTTTCATCCTCTCTTCAGCAGAGGGTATGTACTCAGGAACCGACTATTCCACAGGCAGTGCTTCCCGATTAGGATTCTTTTCAACAGGGAGTTCTTCTACAACAAGATCTGTCTCCACCATTTCTTGCTGCTCTAAATTAGGAAAAACCAATTTTCTTGCAACTGTAGGATGAGTTTATGGATTGACATTCTCACTAGAAGCATGAGCTTCTTTTTCTCTAAAACCAACAACAACTTCCTCTCTTGAAGGCATTTCAATAGGAACATCACCAGGGACATCAGTCCTTTCTTTCTCAACAGGATCTACTTTTTCTTGAGGTATTTCAGCTTCTTCTCTAGGTGGTACTTCAGCTGACACTTCCTCTTCGTATTCTTCTTCTTTCGAATATTCAGCCACTTCATCTGGTTCCAAACCAGGATCGGCTAGGTTGTTAGGTCTTCTTGTATAATCAATAGGATTAAAATTCTTATACAATTGATCATTATCCACAACTCATTGCTTCTTCCAGGGGTTACAATTAATTTTCATCCTTATGATGATAGGCTTGGATACGCAGAAATCAATGTCCGCTATATTTTCTTTATTCGGTCCAACAATTCCTTTTCCAACTAGCATGTATGAAATCATCCTTGAGTAAAACAAGGAGGTGGATTTGGAAGTGACATTAATCATCTCACAAATATGGTTAATAACATACTATCATAGGTTGATCTTATGGCCATTCATCAACAGGTGAATCTAGAACACATCTTGATACATCATCACAGCAAAATCCCCTTTTCCTGGACTAATCAATTTTTGAACAAACTTGAATAGTATTCATGTTTTTTCATCTAGCTCTGCAGCTATAGCCCTTCGCTTGGTGCCATTACCAATTTAGGTTTCCAAGGCATTTTCCAGATTGAAGATGTCAGATGATGGAGGAGGGTCTCTCTGGTAATCCTCACAAACTCCTTCAGGAGGAATCCTTAGGCATGCAACCCACAACCTTGAAGAGAATGAACACTATTGTCCATTTATCCATCTTGTCACCATAAATATTTCGCCAAAATCAAAGGAAAACTTCACATATTGGAAGAATTGAGATACCAACCTTGGATAAATCGGACTATCTTGTCCATAGAACCATTCAAGCCAACCTTGTTCTTTTAAAACTTTCAAGACTAAAGAATTTCTAGGTAGTAGCCACTCAAGGCAAATATCATTTTTAGGTACAATAGTATGGTTAACAAGGATTGGATTTATATTTCCTTCGGGATCTATCCTTGGTATTCTCTTCGGTTTCTTAGAGCAGTGCTTCTCAGATAAGGGTGAAGATGGACATTTCATCCTTGGCATCCACTGAAGGTTCAGGAGAGAGAGGTGAAGGTTTTCAAGAATGAGAAGATTATAGAGAGATATCAGGTAAGGAATCGAATAAAACCCTTATTTTTTATCATTTGGGAATGTCAAACGTCATTAAAAAAAGTCACATGAATCCAAGTAGTGGTGAAATAAAAATTACCGTGATACAGGTTAAAATAAGTGTATAAATAATCTTCACGGTGAGACCGTGAGTAAGCGTTACAGTGGGATGAAAAACAGTCATCACGTTGAGACAATAACCATTATGTGCAGTCACGGTGAGACAATAACCATTATGTGCAGTCATGGCGAGATAGTGAGTGAACTGATCCATCACGGTGAGACAGTTAGGTGACAGACCGTGAGCACAAGGTGTTAACACTCAGACTGTATGCATGAAACAGTAATTGTAAAATAGTGAGCATGAAACCATAATGTAAAATATAGTAAAGTATTAAACATTAAGATCAGTAAGATATCTATTTATGATTAATCATACCGAGATCATGTATGATGTAGTATAATCTCTCAGAATTTAATGGTTTAGTGAATATATCAGCATCTTGATATTCAGTACCAATTAATTCCAAAGTGATATCACCTTTTTGATAATGATGCCTCAAAAAGTGATGTCTTACATCAATATGTTTTGTCCTTGAATGTGAAACATGATTCTTAGAAATTTTAATAGAACTTGTGTTATCACAATTTATTGGGACATGTCTGAATTGATATCCATAGTCTAGAAATGTGTGTTTCATCCAAAAAATTTGTGCACTACAACATACAACATCTATGTATTAACCTTCTACAGTAGAAAATGCAACAGAATTTTGTTTCTTACTACACCATGATACATGTGACTTGCCTAAAAGGTGAAACGCTCCAGAGGTGCTTTTTGTATCTAACATACATCCAGAAAAATCATCATCATAATAACTAACTAATTCAAATGATTGTCCTTTTGGAAAAAATAGTCCTAAATTGGGAGTATGCTTGAGGCATTTGAAAATTCTCTTTACAGTATTTAAATTTGACTCTTTTGGGTTTTCATGAAAATGAGCACACATACACACACTAAACATAATATCAGGATGACAAGCAATCAAGTAGAGTAGGCTTCCAATAATTCCTCTATAAGTGGTTTGATCAACAGATTTACCATCTTCATCAAGATCCAACTTACACGTGGTACTCATGGGAGTGTCAATACTTTTTGTGATATCCAATCAAAAACGTTTTAAAAGATCTCTAGTATATTTACATTGAGTTAAAATAATTACATCATCATTTTGAATGATTTTAAATCCAAGGAAAAATTTGAGTTCTCCCATTAAACTCATCTCAAACTCATTTTGCATCATTTTAGAAAAATATGTAAATAGGGAATTTCGTGAAGATCACAAAATTATCTCATTTACATGAATTTGTACAACTAAAAAATCATTAGAAATTCGTTTTATAAAAATAGTAGGATCATTTATTCCTCTCATGAAACCATTAGAAATTAGAAATGTACTTAATCTATCATACCAAGCTCTTAGAGCTTTCTTTAAACCATATAATGCTTTTGATAATTTGAAAATATGATTTGGAAAATGAGGTTTTGAAAATCAAGGTGGTTTTTCAACAAAAACATCCTCAGTTATAAACCCATTTAAGAATGCACTCTTGACATCCATTTGATATAGTATGAAATTTAGATGTGATGCATAAGCAAGTATAATTCTAATGGATTCTATTCTGGCTACGGGAGAAAAAGTCTCATCATAGTCAATTCCTTCTTCTTGACTGTAGCCTTGTGCCACTATCCTAGATTTGTTTCTAACTATATTTCAAGATTCATCTACTTTATTTCTAAACACCCATTTAGTGCCTATGGTGAAAGTGTCCTTAGGTCTTTCAACAAGTTTCCAAACTTTATTTCTTTAAAATTGATTGAGTTATTCTTGCATAGAAATTACCCAAAATTCATCATTAATGGCATAATCAATGTTCCTAGGATAAAGCTGTGAAAAGAAGGCTTGATGTTCAACCTGATTTCTAAGAGAAGCTCTGGTATATGTCCCTCTATCCATATTTCCTACAACATCATCTAAATAATGATTCATTTGAATTATAGTTGATCTAGTAAAGGTAGGACTAGAAATTTCAGGTTCATCTATAGGTTTCGTTTTATTAGGAGAAGATTCTGGAATAAGTCCAGAACTAGTTTTATTTATAGTAGGTTCATTGATTTTGTCATTAAGGTCCATAACAGATAAATATTCTTCAAGATTTTAAAGAGAGGTTTTAGGCTCATGTGGATCAGTTTCATCAAATTTGATGTGAGCATATTCTTCCACACACATGGTTATCTTATTGAAAACTCTATAGGATTTACTAGTTATAGAATATCCTAAAAATATTCCTTCATCACTCTTAGAAGAAAAATTTTCCAGATTATCCTTTGTATTGAAAATAAAGACTTTGCAACCAAAGACTCTAAAGTAAATAACTTCGGGTTTTCTATTGTTCCAAAGTTCATAAGGGGTCTTCTTGAGAACAGGTATAATCATGAATCTATTAATAATATAACAATCTATATTCACACACTCAGCCCAAAAATAAATAGGTAGGTTATATTCATTAAGCATGTTTCTAGTAATTTCTTGAAGGGTTCTATTTCTTCATTCTACTACACCATTCTGTTGAGGTGTCCTAAGGGCTGAAAAGTTGTAACTATAGCCATTTTGTGAGAAATAATATTCAAAGTCATGATTTTTAAACTCACATCCATGATCACTTCTCAGGGTCTTAATCTTATGTCCACTAATTTTTTCTATAGACTTTGAGTATTTAATAAAGTAAGAACAAGCTTCACTTTTGTGAGCTAATAAGTATACACAAGTATATCTAGAAAAATCATCTACTATGATAGAGAGATAGTGCTTCCCATTTAATCTAGAAACTCTAGATGGTCCCAACAGATCCATGTGAACCAACTCGAGAGTTTGAGAAGTTGAAACTTCTTTCTTTGATTTGAAAGAGATTTGTGTTGCTTTCCCTTTTGACAAGGATTACAAAAATTTTCATTTGGAAACTCATGTTTGGGTAAGTCTCTAACTAAGTTCATCCCAGCTAGATTTCTATGTGAGTGTATATTGCAGTGTCCTAACCTCTTATGCCATATCGAAGACTTTTTATGAAAAGCATTTAAACAATTAATATTTTGTTTAGCTAAAGAATTTAAATCAACAGCATAAAAATTCTCATTTCTCAACGCAGAAAATACTAAAACATTTTTATAATTAAAAACATTACATGATTAATTTTCAAACTAGACATTAAAACTATCATCACACAATTGGAAAATACTTAACAGATTATATTTAATTCCATCAACAAATAAAACATTAGAAATTAAAACTGAATTAGTGTTAAAAATTCTGCCTAGGCCGATGATCTTTCCTTTATAATTATCACCAAATTTGACATAGCCTCCGTAAACCATTATTATGCTATTGAAGCATGAGTAATCCCCAGACATATGTCTTGAACATCCATTTTCCAAATACCATGTCTTCTTGTGGAAACTCTTCATGAAGGTTTCTTAAAAAATAGTTTTAAATAGAATTTGATTTTGGTACCCAGATCTTCTTGGGTCCAGACAAGTTAGAAATCAATAATCTTGGTACCAAAATTTGTCTTATGGGTCTCATATAATTTGATTCAATAGATTCTGAAAGATAAACTCTATTTGATCTATAACTATGTGAGTAACTAGTTGATGCAAATGAATTTCTAGAACTTGAACTAGTAGTATTCTGTCTAGATTTAGGAATAAATCTATTCTTAGTAATCTGTCTTTGTCCTGGTTTGTAGCCTATTCCAGTAGTGTATTTAGGTGCCACTTGCTTTCCTAGAATTTGAGTTAGAGTGTCTTTTCATTTTTGAATTTCTATAAGTCCTTTCTATGTTGCTAATTTGACATTTTCAGTTCAGTGTTTTCCTTTAACATTTGAGAATTTTTCTATTTTTTAATAGTAAGTTCACTTTTAACAGTTGTAGTGAGGGCATGTTGTTTCTCCAATGATTTGTATTTACCCTTAAGTTCATTGCATGTCTCTAGCTTCATATTCCAGTATTCAAATAATTCCTCACTATTCTTGTTTTCAAAATCCAAATCAGATTCAGTTCCAGAATAATAGGAATTTAAAGTAGGAGTATCTATGGTTACCTCAGATATGTTGGTCATGAAACACATGTTGGCACGATTCTTTTCAGAATCAGACATTTCAGATTCACTTGTGTTGTCTTCAGAAGCACTACAGGTAGCCTTCATATCTTTCTTGTACATACTATTCTTGTAATCATATTTCTTCTTGAATTTTATCTTTGGGCAGTCTGCTTTAATTAGTCCTTTTCTTTCGTACTCGTAGCAAACAACTTAATCACTTTTATCTAGCTTATTCTAGTCCTTCTTCCAATGTCCCTTATTGTCATACATTCCGTTGTAAATTGATTTTCTGAAAAAATTCATCTTCCAATAAAATTTCATGAACCTTCTGGCTATCTGATCCATTTCAGAATCACTATCAGAGTCTGAACTTTCACTTGTTGAACTGTCAGTTTGTATTTGAGCTTTTCCTTTGTCCTTTCTCTTTGAAGAAGTAGTCTTGAAAGCCACTAATTTCTTTTTTGGTTCATCATCTTCCTCTTTATTCACCTTTAGTTCATCCTCATACATCATAAGCTTACCAATCATCTCTTTGATAGGTAGAGCTCCAATGTCACATGACTCTCTAATTGAAATAGATGTGCCTCTCCATCGGTCTGGTAGACACCTCAAAATCATCATAATTTGTTCCTTTGTTGGAATAACCTTTCCAAGTGAATTCATTGTATTGACTATCTCATTGAACCTGAGATACATATCAGAAATGGGTTCATCAGTTTTCATTTTAAAATTATCATATTTAATAGTATATGTATTCAATATAATTTTGTTAACATTGGTTGTTCCTTCATGAGAAACACCCAATGTATCCCATTTTTCAAAAGCAGGTTTACAGGCATATATTCTATTGAATTCTTCATCTCCTAAAACACAGTATAGGGCATTCATATCTTTACAACTATTATTGTAAGAAATATTTGTGAGTTCATCCCAAGCTGTTCTTTCGGTTTCTGGAATTTTATATTGAGACTCTATAGTAGTCCAAATATCAAAACCCATACATTCCAAATGAATTTTCATTTTAAGCTTCCACTGGGCATAGTTTGTACCATTAAAGAAATGTGTCATGTTAGTAGTAGAACCCTCTAGTATATTATCCATAGCTAGATTTTAGAAAGTAAATTTAAAGAGATAAATTTTAGAACTAATAGAAATTTAATATCTTTAAAGATGCAACTAAAATCATAGTTGAAAAATAGAGTATTTCAAAAATCCTTTAACAAAAACAATCCTATGATACCAAATGTTGGTCAGAGTGGATACTCAGGGGTGGTGAATTGAGTTCCAATTAAAATTTCTATTAAAATATTTTCTATTAAAATCCCCCAATTTATAAAACAAGTTAAAATGTAGTGAATTTATACAGATTGTAAATGTTCACTTACCTTCTCAAAGATTGATTATGTCTCATTTAATTTAACCACAAGATTAAACTAACTTTTGAAACTAACATACTAATTTACAATAAGTATAAACACATTATAATTTAACTATAAAAGTATCTTTAAAATAGTTTTGTATTTCAATGTAACAACAACAGGATATAAAAGATATATGTAGTATACTTTAAACATAAACTAAAGATGCACAACAGATATAACAAGAGGTTCAGACTCAGGCTGAGACTTAGTCCTCTCAAATTTATATAAATTTGATCCACACCCTGGATCGGGGTTAACAATAGTTTACAAAACTATACAGGTCACGTAGGGACCTCTACCACAGTTCTTCATGGGAAACAAAAGTTAAGAGTTTTGGAGTTAGGATTTCGATATCCTCCAGTTCAGTGCAGGAGACAGTTTGTGTGTGTGAGATATATAGAGTACACCATACTGGTCAAAAGTAAATAAAAAAATCACTTATAGAGAATATATAAGAGTTTAGAAAGATCTAGTGGTTAAAATGTAGCTCTGGACTAGTTAGATTTAGCAGAAATGCTTTTGAGTCCTTCTCTGATTTTTCTATTGAAAAACAGAGTGTCGTAGTTCAGGTTGTGTTCTACAAGAATGAAGATTTTCTCTTGAAATTAGATCCTCCAATAGTGTAGGATTTCATGTTTTGGAACTTCTTTGAGGATCATGCAATGTGTTCTTCATAGTTGTGCTCAGGATTGTTCTTTGGTTTAGTACAGAGCACTTCGCGTGTGTTGTAGAATGTATGTTGAGGTGACTGCTACTTTTTACTATAGCTAAGACTTCTTTATATTTCATTAGCATCGACAATAGGAATGAATCCCTTTACATAATTACGAGTTACAGTTTCCTGACATGCCAACAACTATCATTAAGAAACATTAATTGCATTAAAAACATCAAATATCACTGTTAGCAATATTTAAATAATATTGACAAAAGGTTAAGAAACGGTGTCACTGTTTGTTGTGAAAACGGTGTCTCCTTCACGGTATGTACTTCACGGTATGTGGTTCACGGTATGTGATTAATGGTGTCTACATGTCACAGTGTCTAGCTCACGGTGTCTGAATCACGGTTTGTTCTACATGGTTTCTGGGTCACAGTGTGTCCTTTGTAGAGACCCCGACCCCAGATAACCATAGGAGTCGGTTCCTTCTGAACATGATGTGTTATCTTAAAATAAAATACAATTTGTTAACAACACATCATGTCCCATACAGAGGATCGTGTGCGGTTCGGGTTCTGGGAAACCGGAAACTTCTGAAACCATCCATCTTACACAAGCTGACACCTGAAAATTTTAAACCAAAACATAGGGTGAGCATTGAAATACTCAGTAAGGGGGTTTTAAAAGAATTTAAAATACAGTAACATTTGAAAACATTCTTTTAAAAGGGTTTGAGCATCCACTAAGAAAGGTTTTAACACACCAACCATAACAATGCTTTAATCAAAGTTTTCACGACAAACATGAAACAAATACGTTAATTCTTGAAGGAGTGATAATGGTTGATATAAACAAGTACTACATGTGATTTACTTGAGCATAAAATTCAAACAGTTAAAAGTAATGCATGATCAGAGTTGCGCACAAGGAAACAACTAAATGTTCATATGTTGGTTACTATTCTATTAAGTGATAACACTAGGCATGCTTCAGGCTTAAAACTAGGGAATTATGAACTTTATACAAACATTAAAGACATCAGTCATGAATGAACTTCATCTCGGAAAACTTGTTATATGACTTGAATTATGTGGCATCAACATTTAATATTGACAATCGTTTCGTTTCACCAAGGTCCATCCCCACGGTGTCATTTGAAAATTACCATGGTTATTCACCAAGGTATCGTGAAAATTGTAATCTCTAGTGGTTACATCATTACCCAATGCATTGGAGCGCTATCAGGGCGCACCCTTAAATTTGCCTTTATTATCATGTGAGCCACATCGTTCATGCTTTATTGAAATCATTCATATATTCAAGATGTCCCATACCACCATGAGTATCTCATTCATTTTCATTTTTTTCTTACCCATGGCGTCCCATACCACTTTGGGTAATCCAGATTTACTATTTCATTTAGTGATAGATCATAAGTATTATGTACAATAATAATGAATCATTACACATTTTACTATTTACATCATATGACAATTCACGTTGTAAAAACATGCTAATGACTAATTAATGACATACATAGTTTAGTACAACATCCTTTTCACTAGAGCATATAAATAGCGGTATACTAAAAGATGAATCTTTGTCATTATAAATCTCTGGAAAAGGGAAAATCCTAAGTAAACACATGAAATCAGTTACGGGGATAAACGGCCCTTGGACCAAAATACTTATTTTGTCATAAAACTCATCAGGCCAATGTTAGATAATCCTTTTTAGTAAAACATTTGTGTGTATTTTAAAAAATGTTGGTTTAGCAACCACACAATTCATAACTTAATAAAATCATCCCAGCATCCCAGAATAATTTTTGTCCTGCTATTTATAAAAGAAAATATTCTTATAAATATATACATGTGTGCACATATATATACCTGACGTGTATATATATATGGGTTTTACACAATTCAAAGCAAAGTTTACTAAATTCCTTAGGTAACTCAAAGTTTCCAACCATAATTCAATTACATGGTTGAAACTAAATCATTATAAGGTTTGTTATAAATGTAACCATGTGTAAGAAGATTAAGGTTTTACAAACATATCTTCACTTAAACCAAAAGGGCATAGTTTACAAATATATCTAAAAATTTCATCTAAATATTGATGCCCAAAACAGATCGGGTTAAGTAGGGAGAACACATTCACTAACTAGATATATACATACACACCATATACATTAAAAACGGGGTTGAGATATGTATATATATATATTCATTTTTTTTTGAAAACCAAAATATAAAATCGTAAAATAGACAACCTGGAGAAGTTGAAAACGTGCTTATACACGGTGAATATACCATTCACATATATATGAAATCATATATGCACAATATTTATAATATCTGATGAACTTGTATAAATATATGTGAGCAGTATATACCGGTTTCAAAAAAAAGAAACTAGAACGAGGTATGTACGCACCCGCACGTATACACCCACTGGAAGTGTGAAGGCCAACCCTCTGAAGGAAGAACTGAGGGGTATATATACCAAGTGTATATATATATATATAAAAAAAATTGGGTATATACTGAATGTTTCTTTGAAGAGGAAAAGTATGCAGGAACCCTTACCGCGTTTGAGGAGGAAGCTTGGACAGGAGCGCCGTTGGGTTGCTGGGAGTCCGTTGAAAAGAAGGAAGAGGAGGGGAAGGGGCCGCCTCAGGCTTCAATGAGGCAGGGGTTTTATATAGGCCTTGGTGCCTCGTTGGTGGCCCGACTTAGGCGTAGACTGACGTGGGGAAGACGGACGAACATGAACCTAGGAGGGGGAGGTGTTCGGAAGTCAAGGAGAGCAGAGCTTCGGAGGGGGCCGAGGCGTCCTTTGAGCAGGCCTACTGGTCGGGGCCGACTCGAGGAAGAGGACGATGGGGTGACGCGGGAGATGAAGGGACGGTTCGGATTGAAGAAGGCGAGATCGTGTGACTGAGGGAGAAGCGGGATTTTAGTTTAAATGATTAAAGAGATGGAGGGCTGCGATTCAATCGCCGAAGAGATCGAATGGCGATGGAGATACCGCGGGAGAGGCATCGCGTTTAAAAACAGGATGGACGGCGGAGATCGACCCAGAAGTCGATCGGACGGCTCTGGTCGCGCGGAGCGCGTCCCACATCGAAACCGCAACGTTTTGAGGTGCGGTATAAAAGATAAGCCGCTCGGGTAGCGGAGCAATAACACAACACACACACGCACTCGGGGCCTTATACACGGGTCCCCACCCTCACCCCCGCGGGCCTTGGCCCACCCTCATGCACCGCGAGCCGCGACCTTACACACGGGCCCGCTCGCGATACCTCGGTAACCTATGCGGCCGGCCCTGGCCGAGCTCCAGCCTGGCTGGGTCCTGAAACGCGCACGCACACGTGTGGGTGCCCGATGGCGGTACCTCGGGTTCCCATGGGGTCTCGGCCTTGGCCTGAGGGCTTGTCCCTTGAGGATTCCCTTGGCTGGCCGGGACCCACTTCATTTTTTTATAAAAAAAAATAGTTTTATTATATTCTTTGCTCAAAATTGAGTGAAATATAAATATTTGTAGGGATTGAGTAAAAACAACTAGTTTTAACTTAAAATTTTAAAACCAACTTCTAGTTTGGATAAAATATTTTAACCCTTGATATAATTTTAAAGGATATACCTTTTGTATAATACTATTACAGTTATTAGTATATTTAAAATACTTCACTATTTGTTTATAAAATTCTTTTTAAAGGCGAATAGTTTCCCAAAAGTTTACATAGTTGAAAAGACATAATTATTACTAATGTCTTCAAAAAATATTTTTCACAAAATAATACCAAGTTTCCAGCTACCTAGGTATTCGTCGGGATTTTGTAAGAACGAAGAAATTTACTTTTAAGAATAAAAACGAAGAATATTCTATGAAAGAATGCTTTTACGAAAACGGTTATGAGGGAATAAAACTTACTTCTCCTTTAAAGTAAATTTTGGTGGAAACACAACGGTAGCTTTTTTTTAAAAAAAACCAACGGATATATATATATTTAAACATAACGGTCATAACTCAAAGAACTAGTATAAATACAGGGATGTGGGGTACCCTTTAAAACAGAACACTTGAACAAGAAGAATGGCTCTCCTCATACCATTGGCGTTGAGCATGTGTGCCGTGGCCCTGGAGATTATACTTTTCACGCTGATGGACCCTGAAGATGACGACTATCCGATTGCCCGTGTTGTGGTTCTTTGTAGCCTTGCGGTGGCCGTGTTAGGTCTTGTGCATGGTACACTCAACTAGTTGGGTCTCGTTGTAAAGTAAGGTTTTAATAAATGTCAGTTTACCTTATTCTCTATATTTTATTTCATTTCTAATTCCTCATTAGCAAAAATAAACAAGACAAGATGCATTACTAAAGGCATAACACTTCTTACATAAACCAGTTCATAAAACCTGGGGCGTCACATTATCCCCCCCTTTAGAAAATTGCGTCCTCACAATTTATTTCACGACACTACAAGGTTCAGAAACGTTCCTACCACCTCCACCAACGAGAAGGGTCAACAGGTGTATTTAGAGGGATCCCCGTAGCGAAGCTCACTTCTTCCAGCTCTCTAATCCACACACACCTAAGACAGGAGGGGTAGCACTTATGTTCCGGGCTTTCAGGCCTCCAAAGGGAAGCTCGAACCATACAAAGTACTGAAATGTCTTTGCAGACCAACGTTCGAAGAACTTTCTGAATTATGTCTCGATCGAGGATATCGATGCCATAGATATGGTCAAACAGGCTAAAGTTGAGAAGTTGGAGCATATAAGCTGCATAAAGATTTCCCTCTAACGCAGCCTCTTGGAAGTTCACTCTGGCCGTGAAGTTTCGGCCTAGGGTGAAACAAAGAAAGAGCCCTTCGTGGTAACTTCCTCGTTGTTTACGTCCGGCTAGCTGAGCAGAGCCAATGCGGTAATAGATGGAGGCATTCCCCTGGCAGGTGCGGAGAATCTCCGGACCGTTTGTTATCTCAAACCATTGCTTGCACGTTCTTCGCAAACTTGCGAAGGGGTCATACTCGTCCTCACACGTTTTGATCGCAATGATTTCCAAAATCTCGGTGGGAAGAGATAACAGGTGGGTTTGTCCTTCCATCTGAAAGTTTAAAGACATGAGTTCCATTACTTGAAAATCATACAAGGGCAAAAACAAGGTAAGGACAAGGAAAGGAGAAAGATAACATTTCAATAAACATACGTTCATTATTATTAGTGCATGAGTTTCCCTTACTCATTGACTAAACGAACTCCACACAGAGAAGCAAAACTCCCTAACTCCTCGAACCAAACACAGGCCGAGCATTCAGGGAAAAACTAATGAGGACACCTATGACGTCTTATGAGTCTAGCATGGGGGACGTGAAGTTGAGAGACATCTTCATACACTTGTCGTCTGTAAGACAATCGGGTGGACTCGTCTTCTAGACTTCCGAAGTCCAACAACTGACCCCAGAAGCCATAGTTTAAAATCTGACAAAGGTAGCCCGCTCGGAGGTCTCCGTCAGCAGCAGCTTCTTGAAAGGGGTTATCAAGCATAGTGCCAAAGTTCTCACCCGCTGTGAAAATCCGAAAAAGTCCCTCGTAGTACCTTCCTCGACGTATATAGGAGGGAAATTGGGTTATTATCATAAGGAGGTAATCCAATCCCAAACCTCGGTGCAGACTAAGCACTCGAGGTGAGTTGGATACATCGTAAAGGTATTTGCATGTCATACGGATATGGGCATAGTTTAGAAAGTCCTCACGGCTTGCTAAAGACACGATGGTCTCTAGGGCCTCGGTGGGGAGAGATAAGAGATTTGTGCCTTCACTTTCCATCTAAAAATTAAGAAAACCCAGTCTTTAATAAAATTGAAATACATATACATATATATTTGTGTTTCAGTTCCTGTCTTTCCAGAGTTATCCAAACCGAACCTCTGATACCAACTGTAGAGACCCCGACCCCAGATAACCATAGGAGTCGGTGCCTTCTGAACATGATGTGTTATCTTAAAATAAAATACAATTTGTTAACAACACATCATGTCCCATATAGAGGATCGTGTGCGGTTCGGGTTCTGGGAAACCAGAAACTTCTGAAACCATCCATCTTACACAAGCTGACACCTGAAAATTTTAAACCAAAACATATGGTGAGCATTGAAATACTCAGTAAGGGGGTTTTTAAAGAATTTAAAATACAGTAACATTTGAAAACATTCTTTTAAAAGGGTTTGAGCATCCACTAAGAAAGGTTTTAACTCACCAAACATAACAATGCTTTAATAAAAGTTTTCACGACAAACATGAAACGAATACGTTAATTCTTGAAGGAGTGATAATGGTTGATATAAACAAGTACTACATGTGATTTACTTGAGCATAAAATTCAAACAGTTAAAAGTAATGCATGATCAGAGTTGCGCACAAGGAAACAACTAAATGTTCATATGCTGGTTACTATTCTATTAAGTGATAACACTAGGCATGCTTCAGGCTTAAAACTAGGGAATTATGAACTTTATACAAACATTAAAGACTTCAGTCATGAATGAACTTCATCTCGGAAAACATGTTATATGACTTGAATTATGTGGCATCAACATTTAATATTGACAATCGTTTCGTTTCACCAAGGTCCATCCCCAAGGTGTCATTTGAAAATTACCAAGGTTATTCACCAAGGTATCATGAAAATTGTAATCTCTAGTGGTTACATCATTACCCAATGCATTGGAGCGCTATCAGGGCAAACCCTTAAATTTGCCTTTATTATCATGTGAGCCACATCGTTCATGCTTTATTGAAATCATTCATATATTCAAGATGTCCCATACCACCATGAATATCTCATTCATTTTCATTTTTTTCTTACCCAAGGCGTCCCATACCACTTTGGGTAATCCAGATTTACTATTTCATTTAGTGATAGATCATAAGTATTATGTACAATAATAATGAATCATTACACATTTTACTATTTACATCATATGAAAATTCACGTTGTAAAAACATGCTAATGACTAATTAATGACATACATAGTTTAGTACAACATCCTTTTCACTAGAGCATATAAATAGCGGTATACTAAAAGATGAATCTTTGTCATTATAAATCTCTGGAAAACGGAAAATCCTAAGTAAACACATGAAATCAGTTACGGGGATAAACGGCCCTTGGACCAAAATACTTATTTTTTCATAAAACTCATCAGGCCAATGTTAGATAATCCTTTTTAGTAAAACATTTGTCTGTATATTAAAACATGTTGGTTTAGCAACCACACAATTCATAACTTAATAAAATCATCCCAGCATCCCAGAATAATTTAAGTCCTGCTATTTATAAAAGAAAATATTCTTATAAATATATACATGCGTGCACATATATATACCTGACGTGTATATATATATGGGTTTTACACAATTCAAAGCAAAGTTTACTAAATTCCTTAGGTAACTCAAAGTTTCCAACCATAATTCAATTACATGGTTGAAACTAAATCATTATAAGGTTTGTTATAAATGTAACCATGTGTAAGAAGATTAAGGTTTTACAAACATATCTTCACTTAAACCAAAAGGGCATAGTTTACAAATATATCTAAAAATTTCATCTAAATATTGATGCCCAAAACAGATCGGGTTAAGTAGGGAGAACAAATTCACTAACTAGATATATACATACACACCATATACATTAAAAACAGGGTTGAGATATGTATATATATATATATGCATTTTTTTTGAAAACCAAAATATAAAATTGTAAAATAGACAACATGGAGAAGTTGCAAACGTGCTTATACACGGTGAATATACCATTCACATATATATGAAATCATATATGCACAATATTTATAATAACCGATGAACTTGTATAAATATATGTGAGCTGTATATACCGGTTTCAAAAAAAGAAACTAGAACGAGGTATGTACGCACCCGCACGTATACACCCACTGGAAGTGTGAAGGCCAACCCTCTGAAGGCAGAACCGAGGGGTATATATTCCAAGTGTATATATATATATATATAAAAATTGGGTATATACTGAATGTTTGTTTGAAGAGGACAAATATGCAGGAACCCTTACTACGTTTGAGGAGGAAGCTTGGACAGGAGCGCCGCTGGGTTGCTGGGAGTCCGTGGAAAAGAAGGAAGAGGAGGGGAAGGGGCCGCCTCGGGCTTCAATGAGGCAGGGGTTTTATATAGGCCTTGGTGCCTCGTTGGTGGCCCGACTTAGGCGTAGACTGACGTGGGGAAGACGGACGAACAGGAACCTAGGAGGGGGAGGTGTTCGGAAGTCAAGGAGAGCAGAGCTTCAGAGGGGGCCGAGGCGTCCTTTGAGCAGGCCTACTGGTCGGGGCCGACTCGAGGAAGAGGATGATGGGGTGACGCGGGAGATGAAGGGACGGTCCGAATTGAAGAAGGCGAGATCGTGTGGCTGAGGGAGAAGCGGGATTTTAGTTTAAATGATTAAAGAGATGGAGGGCTGCGATTCAATCGCCGAAGAGATCAGATGGCGATGGAGATACCGCGGGAGAGGCATCGCGTTTAAAAACAGGATGGACGGCGGAGATCAACCCAGAAGTCGATCGGACGGCTCTGGTCGCACGGAGCGCATCCCACATCGAAACCGCAACGTTTTGAGGCGCGGTATAAAAGATAAGCCGCTCGGGTAGCGGAGCAATAACACAACACACACACGCACTCGGGGCCTTATACACGGGTCCCCACCCTCACCCCCGCGGGCCTTGGCCCACCCTCACGCCCCGCGAGCCGCGGCCTTACACACGGGCCCGCTCGCGATACCTCGGTAACCTATGCGGCCGGCCCTGCCCGAGCTCCAGCCTGGCTGGGTCCTGAAACGCGCACGCACACGTGTGGGTGCCCGATGGCGGTACCTCGGGTTCCCATGGGGTCTCGGCCATGGCCTGAGGGCTTGTCCCTTGAGGATGCCCTTGGCTGGCCGGGACCCAGTTCATTTTTTTATAAAAAAAATAGTTTTATTATATTCTTTGCTCAAAATTGAGTGAAATATAAATATTTGTAGGGATTGAGTAAAAACAACTAGTTTTAACTTAAAATTTTAAAACCAACTTCTAGTTTGGATAAAATATTTTAACCCTTGATATAATTTTAAAGGATATACATATTGTATAATACTATTATAGTTATTAGTATATTTAAAATACTTCACTATTTGCTTATAAAATTCTTTTTAAAGGCCAATAGTTTCCCCAAAGTTTACAAAGTTGAAAAGACATAATTATTACTAATGTCCTCAAAAAATATTTTTCACAAAAGAATACCAAGTTTCCAGCTACCTAGGTATTCGTCGGGATTTTGTAAGAACGAAGAAATTTACTTTTAAGAATAAAAACGAAGAATATTATATGAAAGAATGCTTTTACGAAAACGGTTATGAGGGAATAAAACTTACTTCTCCTTTAAAGTAAATTTTGGTGGAAACACAACGGTAGCTTTTTTAAAAAAAAAACCCAACGGATATATATATATTTAAACATAACGGTCATAACTCAAAGAACTAGTATAAATACAGGGATGTGGGGTACCCTTTAAAACAGAACACTTGAACAAGAAGAATGTCTCTCCTCATACCATTGGCGTTGAGCATGTGTGTCGTGGCCCTGGCGATTATACTTTTCACGCTGATGGACCCTGAAGATGACGACTATCCGATTGCCCGTGTTGTGGTTCTTTGTAGCCTTGCGGTGGCCGTGTTAGGTCTTGTGCATGGTACACTCAACTAGTTGGGTCTCGTTGTAAAGTAATGTTTTAATAAATGTCAGTTTACCTTATTCTCTATATTTTATTTCATTTCTAATTCCTCATTAGCAAAAATAAACAAGACAAGATGCATTACTAAAGGCATAACACTTCTTACATAAACCAGTTCATAAAACCTGGGGCGTCACATCCTTTATGGTGTCTTGGTCACGGTGTGTCCTTCATAGTGTCTAGGTCACAGTGTGTCGTTCACGGTGTCTGGGTCACGGTGTGTCCTTCACGGTGTCTAGGTCACGGTGTGTCCATCACGGTGTCTGGGTCATGGTGTGTCCTTCACGGTGTCTGGGTCATGGTGTGTCCTTCACGGTGTCTGTCTGACTGTGACTGTGTCTTGCACAGAGTATGTCTTACTGTGTCAAACATCATGGTGTCTCTATACTTGAACAAATATCTATATTTAGACTTAAACAGTAATATGAAGAATATGGATTATGCTTAATTATTAGAGAGTAAGAGAAGTTAAAATATAAATTTAAAGGCTTGATAATATAAGTGAGATTTGTGATCATGCATAAGACTTGTAAAATTAAAAAGGAGAGTAATTAACATCAATGATATTTGATATCATTAAAACATGATATGTAGTTATTATTGATATTGGGGAAAATTAACAAAATGTTCAATTAATATTGAGGGTAATTAATAGTAATAGGATTTGTGATCATTAAAACATGATTAATACATGAGGAGTCCAACACATTTAAATCAAATCATGCATTCAAAATCATTTCACTAAATGATTCCATGGTTATGTTAAAATACCATTCCATTTTTCAAAACAAGGGGAAATCCATATGTTATAAAAACCATTCTTCACATAAAAAACAAAAATAATCAATATTTCCATTTTATGTAACAAAATATGTTCTCAAAATAGGATCAATTCCATTCCCCAACACATGCTAATGACGGAACCACCAACCATAAACATTATGTCACAAATTCCCACAATGTAATCCACTACAAGAATGAAATATAAAAAAATTAATGGAGTCCGTATAACAAATATAAACATCATATAATTGATCCAATTCAAAAAAAGCTAAGGTGGAGAACAGTAACCAATATATACCTCAAGAAGGCACACCTTCCTCACTATAACAAATAAAGGAAACTACCCTCGAACATGATCACACAATAGACCTAGAGAGAAATAATATTTAACATCGCCACATATTAATGAATATGATAATTCAACACAATTTTGATACCATAATCTATGCAATAAAGTCGAAGAAATGATTACTCATGTAGAGAGATGAAATCCAACCACTACATTGATTAATCCCTAAAATAATCAATCTAGAATGAAAGAAGACTCCCAAAATCAATGGAAGATAGCTCTAGATCGTGCGGGAAGCAATCCGATGATGAATGAAATATCATATCACTCGTATTGATCCCTATCTATTCATATGAAATTAAAATGAAATATAAATCCTTTACACATTGTGTAATAACCAGAACCTAGATACACTAAAACCCATAAACATTT
Source organism: Viscum album (assembly GCA_963277665.1). Taxonomy (NCBI): domain Eukaryota; kingdom Viridiplantae; phylum Streptophyta; class Magnoliopsida; order Santalales; family Viscaceae; genus Viscum; species Viscum album. The sequence continues at coordinate 1,085,192,698 of OY728156.1, forward strand.
TATTAAAACCCAATATTTCATAATTAAACAATAGGTAACCTTTATACAACATGTACTTCCTTTAATTTGTGTATTTGATTCATTTCATACACCCTCTATAACATACACATCATGCACACTCATTACATGGAGTGTATTACTATAAAATACTATAGAAACTATAGATTATTACATGAAAAAACAAAACAACTTAGGAATCATGAGAACTCTAGAAGAACCCTACAAGGTAATTAAAACATTTATACCTAGACTCCATTAAACAAAAAAACACATATCCGAGAACATTAGTTCATTTCCCCCCGTAATTTTTCTCAATCCACAGGATAATGAAGACACACACCAATTAAAGAGGAGAACAAGAAATCAGAAAAAAAAATACCTGAATGAAATTTATGTGATGTTACATTAATTATTTTAAATAATAATACTTTTCATAGTTTTTATATTTTTTATATTATTTTTCAATTAATTGAATAATATTATGTCAGTATTGTGTAAGAAGTTAATGTAATTATTTCCTTAGGAAATGTAATATAAATTAAAATGATCACTATAAATAATTTATATTTAAAAATAATATTTATATCTAAAAAATTGGTTTTGTATTTCTCATGATAAACTTATTATAGTTATTAAAAAAGAGGGTGAAATGTTTTATTTTTCATTAAAAATATATTATAATGATTAAAATAAAATCAAAACTAGAAAAAGTATATATAGTCCAATATTATACGTGTATAGATTAAATTTAATCATAAAATAAAGTTAATTCATGTGTTGGGTTTGTTTTCTTGTCCTCATCATATTATTTTTAGCATTAATTAATAGATTTACTCTTTAACACTGTAACAAAATTATTAAAGTTATTATTTATATTGACCAGAAATAAAAGGGGTTTGTTTAAAAAAATTAAATCCTATTTCCAAATATTGAATCCATTTATCCAAATTCATTAAATATTTTTAGAATAATATAATTTTAAATCAAACTGTTAAATTGTAATAAAATACAACCTTTAAGAAAAAATCTCCCATTTTAATATATAACAGTTTTCAGCTAATATAATGTATAGAATTCATTCGAAAAATAATAATTAGATTATTTTAAATAAAAATGATATAATAAAACTCTAAAGAACTCCATCATATAATTTTACATTTTAAATTATTTATAGTAATACATAGTTTTCTATAAAAATAATAATTTTTAATTATTAACCCAAAAATCAATATTTTAAGAAAAATTCCATAATTTCATGAAAAGCTAAATTTATTGTGTTGATTTACAAAATTATATACATTTTATAAATTACACTTCTATAATTGCAATAAATTAAATTTAATTATTTTCTCATAAAAAGAAATAGGTATCATTTTTAAATAAAAAATAGCGTTAATGAATAACGCTATTTTGGGGCGGTGGGTTGTGTTCCTTTGGTATCAGTTCTCTCAGTACAGGATTCCGGATGGGGAGTGTATTTCTGTTCGAGAGTATCTCCTGCATGGTTCTCGGGCTTCGGCAGGAGAGTTGAGGGCCGTTCAGCAGGTATGATCATTCTAGTATCTGTATGCTGGACGCTTTGGGAAGCTCGCAATCAGGTAAGGCTAGGTGGAAAGAGATCATTATTAGCACTTCAGATCTGTATGATATTGCTCATTACAGAATTCTCTACCCTTTTCAAGAATTGTTTCATGCGGGTATTCTGGGGACCTCTGTGGGTGGACAGTGTGCTCAGGCCCTACAGCGAGGGAGATGGGTTAGATGGCAACCCCCGGTTGGCGGGTTAAAATTGAACGTGAATGGTTCTTGTTCGGGGGGATCATGAGGGGCGGTGGTGTTCTACATGATTGCTGGGGTTCAGTCCACATTGATTTCATCGCCTATTATGGTCCAGGCACTTCTACAGGTGCGGATTTTAGAGCCCTCCTTACGGGTCTCACTCTGTGTAGAAGGGGAGGTCTTCGGGTGACAGAGGTTGAATCAGATTCAGAAGTTATGGTTAGATCTCTTCAGGGTTCTTGCAATGTGGATTGGAATCTGGTGTACCTTTTTAGAAGGTGCAAAGTGGAGACCAATCAAGGAAGGTTGATCCATCATAGTGTGAGAGAATCCAACATTGAGGCTGATTCATTGGCTCGCGGGGGAAGGCCAGAGGAGACTTTAATAGTGTATGACAGTCTTAATTCTCTTCCTTGCGAGTGTTTCAATGTGATCCGGAAGGACTCACTTGGTCTTTACTACATTCTCCCTCCGTGATTTGTACCCTTTGCGTTTCCTGTCTTCTTAATAAAAAAATAACTTTCAGTCCAGTGTGATTATATAATAATAATTAATAAAGAAATTTGAATTTTTTAGAACATTCATATATATTTTAAAAATTATTTAATATTATTCATACCGGAATATTTTACTCGTGTGTTATATGGTCCATATTAAAATAATAATATTTTGTGATTCGATTATGCATCGTGTTGCATATTTTGTATGGTATGTAACATAGTCATTTTATTAAAATATTAAGATGATATATAATTGATTTATTTTTTAATTGAACATTAAATTCAATAATTCATTGAATAATCTCACCTATTTAACATATCATATATTACAAATTGCATGATCTGGCATAACATTGTTGTACTTAGTTGGGTTTTCTTATGTTATTAAATCTAGATGTAATTTTTATCACATCTCTATTTTACCACCAGGTAAAACTATCCCACCTTTATCATTTGTGAGTAAAATCTATAAATCAATTCAGATCAAATAATATTGATACATAAGAATCATATTCCCAAATTTTAACTCCTTAATCGTATTCAAATTCTGTAACCCCATAATATCCAATGTTTCAATTTTGAAAACTCTTATTATCTACTTAAAACTATTCTATGTGAACCATAATAATACATGAAAAAAAATATATTTACAGTTTACCATTCATGTCAACAATTTATTATTGCAACTCTTCCTATCAAATCATGTCATATCTTTAAAAATTTAGGATATCAAGTGTGACCCACATTATTATGGTGAAAAATGTTAATTTTATATATTTTTTACCATCATATTCTAATCCATGTAATCTATTAAGTGTTATTCAATCTGAAATTTTATTATAATATTCATTATGAAATAGTTATACACACCTTTTCATTTTAACTAAATATTCTTTTATATATTTCTTTACTTTCATGTATCATAAACCACAATAGTATATTAATTAGAAAAATCACTTTATATTTAGACTCATATAATTAATTATTTTATAAATATTAAATTATTAAGTTTACTATACTTCCACTAGTTATTTACAATATATATTCTCAATGAATCTCATACTATGAAACACAAAATCCTTTGTGATAGGAAATAAATCACAATTCCTCTTAGACACAAAATTTTTGATGTTTAGGAAATAACCCTTGATACCTTTTAGTTGAAATATTAAACAAATAAACCATTTTTATATATCATATATGGTATTCTATTTGTTTATAAATCCTATATAAATGAATATTTTTTGGAATATTCCATTATTTGTGGCGATGTGATATTCCATCATATTCTATGATAAATACATTATCATAAATAAAACACTTTTTCTCCTTATCTCATTTCCAATAAATTCATAGAATTTTTATTAATCATAAATCATGTGTATCAAACCCATTACTATAAATAATTAATCAATAATTGTTTACAATCCATCATCCGGAATGATATGAGACAAAACAATACACATCCCTTTAAAAAGTCCCACAAATGAAATTTTCCTAGAATCCATGTTCTGGATATAGGAAATCCTTACACTATTGAATCGAATACAACCCCATGATTCTATTTTCAAATCCTTATTTCTTCTAAAAACTTTCATTTTCACAAAAAATGTAAAAATAAAGTTGATATCGCATACCCTTGAAATTATATGAATTTAATTATATAACATTAATTAATTAAGTGGAATGTATATATGGTCTATTAAAAAATATTGATTTTTTGACCAGTTCCTTTTATAATATTTATGTTTGCCACAATTTATTCATTGTCAATTCTTTAAAATCTTTTGTTTCAGTGGGGATTTGGACTCTAAACTACTTATTTTCTTCCCCTTCAAGCCAATGGTTTTACACTCATTATTATGTCACCTAAAAATTGAACATTATCCCATAAAATTCATATTCTACTTAGCTATCATCAATATATTGACGATATTATGTAAAATTGTATTGAATTAATTTATATTATAATTCAACTTAAACTATTGAATCCTCAATACAATTAATTATAAAATGAATTCCTTCCCTATATTGTGTCCAAGATTCAAACCTAGTCTCTTAAATTCATTAACATACACAAACATATTGATCAGATGAGTTGAGAGTAAGGTTTTATACACCAATTCACACTAAAATTGAGATGTTGATTCCACAAGACTTTTATTCCTAAAAAATTCTTAATATATCCATTTTAAATTTTATTCCATCCTATACCCATACATGGTCTAATATTTCCTTTAAAACATTTCTTCCTTGGTCATAAGCATACATGTAGTGACATAAAATGAAGCCTTTAGAGGATTATCATAATAATTTAACACCATTTATTGAATTTCTTTACAGTTGGTTTTTTATGGTGGGATACCACTAAAAAATAATATTTTACCTCTCTATTAAGAACTATTACAAATTTTGTTTATCAATCATGGAAGTTAGTTCCATTTAGCTTCTCAATAGATGGAATTTATATATGGGTCCAGATTCATAATGATGATTCCATTATCTACAATATAAGATTTTAGAATCTGATACGTATGTTTTATATACATTAAATAATTAATTTTATTAAATAGACCCCAACTAAAATGATGAACACTTTTAAACTCATCATATCCATTATTGTTAAAATATCCAAAAATCAGTATGCTTTGAGTTACTTTACCATTTCATTAATTACTTATCATTTTTGGTAGGGTGTCATATCAATCATACTGTATATGATTTATTGATAATTGAGAAGGTAACTCATTATTTAATCAATCATTATAATAAACTCATCCTTATTACTTCAGTAACATAATCCTATTAGGGTCTCCCAAAAACATGTAACCCAAAGGAATCTCCCATAACAAGCACCATATGCTATTATGGTCACCAATTTCATTCATTCCATACATTATATAATAATGGGGGACCCATATTTAGCATGACTAACAAAGATTCTAGACTGAGATCCGGAAATGTGTCACTTTGGAAGGATTCTAAGAACATAGTATTTTCAATGGGACTAAATCTTGTTGTATTATCTCATATTTTTTACCTTTATATTTGAATTCTTCTAATGATTTTATTTTGTAATCATTATATCTTCTACTAAATTAATATGGTCACGCATTAATAATATATAACTCTTCACATAACCCACTAGTTTCTGTTACATTCACAAAAATAGAAAGAAAATATAATCATACACATCTAAATGAATCACATGTTGAAGGTATATGAACAATTCATATAATGGTTTATAATTATATGAGAGTTTAAATAATTGCAAGAGTAATCCAAAAAAACAAATATCCATCCCACACATTTCTAGACTAATGAATAAGCCTCTATGCTAGAGGGATGTCAAAACAAAAGTCCCTCTATACAAGGATAATTTACTCAAGGGATAATCCAATTCAAATATTTATTACATTAACTAAAAATTTCCATAAATTTTATTTTACTATTTATGTTTGATAATTGAGTATGTTTTATAGAAGATAAATTATCATTATCATTATTAAATTTCAACTAATAGTCTTATCACCACTTATGATATTCCTATAATATTTTACAATTGATAGGGATATCAAAATATTTATAAAATGTTCTATTTTCATAAAAATGGGAATGGAAATCAAAATCTACGATATACGGAAGTCGTGTGCTATAGAAAGTGAAAAACCCATTGGTTTATACAATGTTGTGATAGATGATATCAAATATTGTGTCTGAAATTATAAATATCAAAGAATAATATAATGTACCATATTTATTGAAGGAAATATGATATGAATCATGGGAAAGAAAATAATTTATTATTAAAAGATTTTCATGAATCCAATAGCATTGAACTAATCTAATACTACTAATATGTTACAAATAATTGATTAATATTAAACCTATGAAGTGGAAAAATAAAAAAATATTATATACTATGATTATTAAAATTATTTATAGTAAAAAGAAAAACATTTATGAAGAATATCCATACCTTTCACAATTGAGAAATGTAGTTGTTACCTTATATTATGGTTTAATGTTGATCACAAAGGAATAACCGAAAAGATATTTTCTATAAATCATAAATGTTGGTTATATAAATCACTAATGAACATTAGTTAGCATCTTTAAATTGTATCATATAAGGTTATTAACCGATTAAGAAAGGAGGAAATAAGAGAATGATTCTTAGATGGGTGAGTTTCAGATAGGGGAATCACACATACCAACCCAAGGGATTAACAACTTTTAAATTTTCAATGTGGACCCTCCCTGGTCCTTTTATCTACATCATTAAATTACGTGATCAATTTATAAATTTATTATTAATGTATTTAGTTACATCATATAAAACTCTCGACCATATCTCTCCCATTCTTAATCAATAATATTTAAATGCTACCTAGATTCATGTAATTCCATTATTTATGGAAGTTAGACTAGTTAAATTCAAATTTTCATTTCATTATGAATCATTCATGTCATATAATATTACATATCTATGCATTCATTATACAATATAAAATAAAATAGAATATGTCTTTCAATGTCTTATCTAATGATATCTATATATCATAGAATATTTCATATAATTATAAATGGATAAATTCATTTACCCATGTAATTATAGTACCCAATGAGAAACTTGATAGTTCAGTAAGTAATGTAATTGATTTAGGGAACATTCCATTTTGTACTAAAAATTGATGAAGGACCCCTAACTCTTTGAGTTGTGTGTGTTTGAAAATGTAGTATTGAAATCCATGAATATAGGACTTAAACCATGTGTAAGAGTTAGAGTTCCAAACACTATCAATAGTATATGGGGGACCTGTACCTCTTTGGGGACCAATGGAGTACTGACCCCACACATGATCTAAATGATCTAGAACTGATTTATATGGGAGAGTAATGAATTTAGGTATAACATAGTTTATTGGAACCATATCACTCGCATGGTTCCCTAGGACTACATAACCTCATGTCAACTCTCGTCATTTATATCCACCACATTCATCATCCCAATTTATCTATAAAAATTTACTTTTCAATATTACATCTTTTCCCACATACGATGCTAGATAGGGTAGTACCATAGCACGTTATAAAGAGAAGATTCTATGGGTATCCTATCTCAAAACCTATTTTTAGTGTATAGATGGAAATATTTGTAAAATACCAAAATGGTATATTGTTAAGTAATTCACTCTTGTGATCAACTTGGTCATAGTGTGAGATATATTACTATGTCATATGAATAAGAATAGTGGGTTCCACATCATAATGAATTCCCAAAATTATTTGATTAGTATATATTATCCACTACATGGCCCATCAATCCACATGATTGTGTTTATGATCTATCTTTAATGATTCATCTAAAACATCGATTCCATAAAATAATTCTCATAATATTATGTGAAAATATTTTTCATCCACAATAATGTAATTCCAATCACATTATCCACTAAATATATAATGGGTTGGTCATAACACTCTATGGATTTTCATGATGTTATCTTTCATATTGAGTAACAGAATGTTTTATAAGGCCCTTTCATAATGGAATGAAGTGATTTATCAGGATATATGGAGGCACCCTATAGTATTAAATTCATAATCTCATATAATTTATACCACACTATTGGACCTATTCCACCAGTTCACTAGGAAGAATTTTTTTTACAACTAGTCAACATAATGGGTGGTGGTTTTCACTGAATTGAGCACTATGAAGAACAAGTGACTGAAGAGAAAAATTAACCCATAAAATATCATATAAAGAAGAAAGACATAAACGGTTGAATATTAATGTGTATTTAATATAGTGTTAATTGGGGATTCAATGAATAAATTTCATAATGATATTTGGAAGAATCAATACATGGATTCAAATCCAAAATCATGAGATATTATATCCAGAAATGATAAAATATTCCCAATTCATATCTATTTTGAAATCTATTATTAATTCATACTTTGAAACTACCAAATAATTAGTATGTATTTTACACTTGTTAAACTATCCTAAAATATTACTACGTACCTATAATCACACTATAAAACATTTAGTTGTCAAGGGAGGAAAATAAAATATGAGTGAAAAGAGTGTTTGATTATTATTATTAATGAAACCATGTCCATCCCACTCATGGTGCAATACTAATGGTTGTGGTGAAACTATTAAATGTCAAACCTAAAATATTACCCAATAGATACCATTATACTGCAATGATCCTAATTAAATCAAATATTAGAAAATCACCTAATGATAAAAACACTTCTTATCTCCCTAAGAATCTTATTCAACCATCATTAATCCATACATCTCAACACCCACTATGGTGTAGCACTAACCCCCATGATGTGATTTTTCTATATACGATAAAAAAATAATTCATATCCACCTAGATATAAAACCATATACCACAATAAAATCCCTTTCTATATAAGATTAATCAAAATTTATTACCCATCTCAGGCCTTTGGAAAAATATTCACTACAATATGAATGCTCGTCCATGATACAACCTAAAATTACATATAAAAAGGGAAGAATCAAGATGAAAATTTCTATACCACCCCACAACAGGTCACAAAAACAAAATAAATTTCAATAGATTCACAAGAGAAAAACCAATTCATTACACCCTCCCCACATTGAAGTATTGGCATCATGAACATAATTAACAACAAGAAAATGAATTGGTAATAATCATCCATCTGACACCAATAATCCCATGATCGCTAATGAATGTTATTGTTCCGCTATAGAAATCAATCCAAAGTTACTGCCTAACCTTTAAGGGTTCTCTCCTTTTGATCCTTCATAACAACTTGGTACTCTAAAAAGTTCCATGAATATTGATGTCAAAATCAACATAGTCAATAACAAGTTATGGACCATGGATGTATCTCCTCATATGCGACACATTAAATATTTATTCACCTAATAAAAATATTGGGGTTATTTGATGTGGTAAATCAATATTCAAACCCTGTATAGAGATGGAATTATCTAATGAACCTAGGTGATATATTTATTCCCTTATAAAACCTCTATAAATAAAACAATGGAGGGAACTTCCCAATTTTATGGTCTCCCCCCTCAAAAACTATAGTATTTAGTCATCAATCCATGTTGGATTTCTTGAAGCTGTATGTTTTCCCCATCTTCCTGTACATTCTATATCATAGTCAGTAGCAACTCTTATCCCATAAGGGATGAATCTATGATCCCTTTCTAATACAAGGTTGACATATATGGTCCTATGTTCTAGGAATTAATAAAATTTCTACCAACAGTGGAGTAAAGAATATTATTTAATGAAAAATCCTAAATTGTTAAGAGATTATCCCTTATTTAACAAAAATCGTGAACATTATCCCTTAACATATAGTCTAAAACATTGATATTTCTCATTGTATGTCCATCTATATTAGGATGGAATGTTTTAATAAATTGAAATTGAGTACCATGAATTCTCCTAAAATCCACTACATTTGATAAGAAAAAAAATGAGAATATAATTCATAAATTATTATTGAACGTATTTCATGTAGCTTTAAAATCTCATTCACATAGAAGCATTCAAAATATTTCACCAACCATTGTTTCTGAATAACAATTAAGTGGGATAACATAGTTATTCAGTCAATTATTTTACACATTTTTTCATGAACCCCCACCAAATATAGAGGTCCTATAACTATATCCATTGATATACAATGCCACTTTCATTCTGGAACCTCTAAGGGTTAATCGAAACCCACTACAGACAGGTTCTTAATTTCACCAAATGATTTTTGATGAACCATTAAATAGATATAACAACACGCATATTTGTAATAGACCGCAAATACTGAAACCTATGTTCTTGGAACGTTTTAATCATACCTGGATAAACTAAAAAGGGGGTATTTGAAACTCCCCTAGTAGCTCTTAATATGTTATGATTGGTACAATTTCCAATACTCGAAATATAATGACTTTCTCCCAGCCTTAAAAATTCATTTGTGTACATCACTTGAGGGTATCCAGTCACATGGGTCATGTAAGTGATTTCCCCTAACTAGTATTCTCTAATGCATTGTAAAATGGGAGGGGAAAAATTAATTGATAGAAGATAGGTCACTTATCTATCATCCACAAAGAACAGTTGCACCAATGCATAATACTCAGAAAAATATCTATAAACATAGATAAATTTTTATTACAAAGGTCATTATCCAGTATTTTTCAGTTTCCTAGAATATTGAAAAATTTGAATTCATATGTAATGTCACAGGATTTTGAGTGGGTCGTAATTTTATGAGTGAATTTTAACTTTTTTACTTTAGTGGATGGTATTACATTTATATTAATCTCATAATACAAAATTTTTAATGGTGGATTGGGTTTCTATGTTTTTTGTAAAAGGGTTAATCCCCATTTAGTTTCTTATGATTTTGACTTGGTTTTGGGAGTGTTTGGCCTCAAGAACATGGTTTATTGAAAAAAACAATAGAGGTGAACAATTAGTGACAACCATGCTCTTAAACCATGCAACCATGTAAATAGTGCAATAAAATTAGAGGAACCATTCACCAGGGCATGCACGACTAGGAAAATTACCATCAATAATTTTAAAATGTTATTCAAATGGGATATAAAACGTTTTTAAAACATTGAGGCTCAACGTAAATGGTCTATTAGAGTACTAAATATGGGATTATGGAATAAACATCATTTTTCATACCATGCACCTATCCCACACACGTTGTTTCACATAGCCCGGGAGTGTGCATGTTTATAAAAACAGTATGGTCTAAGAGAAAATCCATTTTAATAGTGGGAATTTAAAAATTTTTCCTTCATTATTTAAACACTATTTCCCCTTTCTTCATCTCTCATTCACCCATAAACCTCCAGTCACATAATTTCCCATAATTTTAGTACAAAGATATTACATTTATATTGAACAATATTCATTTCATATCCTAAATATACCATGCTCGAATTATATAGTTTTAGTTTCTTTGGGAAATTTGATACATAAACTAATGATTCAAAAAGAATCTATATCACCTCCAACAAATTAATTCATTACTATAACCATTTTTGACATATCTTACGTTAAAAATTTATATATACCTTCTGGGAATGAAACATAATAATGACAGATCCTAGATTATCAATAAGGGTAAACAAGGGTGATATCAATCCTATCATAATCATAAGACATAAGAACAAAACCAAACCTTTTAAAAATTTTATCCTGCATATCAAATAATCACGAAATAATGTCATGTGATAAATCATATTTCTTTTTAAGGAATCAAATACAATTTTCCGTGCGAGAATAATAAATCAAATGGAATTGTGGAATACACATAATCATAATAAGTCTTTTCCTTATTATATGATGTTCTTTTCCATAACCATTATAGTGGAAAATTTAATTTATTGAACATCTTTCACTCCATATTATATCCCTATATTTTGTAATTGAGTTCACTCCTTGTTCCAATACTGATTATCTTTTGAGATAGAAATATTAACCTAATGAATTGGAGGGAGATACATATCCCACCCATCATCTAATGGATACCATAAAAATATTTTCATAAATAACATAATTCATTCATCACATTAGAACCCATAAAGAGAAATGTGTTTCATAAACATCATTCCATAATAACATAACACATGGAAGAAATGGGTTTCATAAATATCATTCCATTATAAACATAAATCCACAACAGAAATAATATGGATAATATCCATGAAAATATCCCCCAATAAAGTGTATTTAACATCAAATAATGTTATCCTATATGGAAAATAATTTTTACTGGTCACATGAATTCATTATTGAGGAAAAAATATATATTTTTAAAATCATTATTTTCTAAAAATACCCAACATTTTTAAAATAAATCATTTTATTTGAAAATTACCTTTTAAACTTGTAAGGGAAGAATAAATGTATTGTTTTTTAATGAATTAATGAAAAATAAATCAATTCAATATTAGTTAAAAAATCATTCCTTTAGTACTTTTTTCAGAAAAGTCTCAATGTACTTCATTTGAAAATGGAAAAATAATAACAATTTAAAAAAATTTAGAAAAAATAAAGAAATTGGTAAGAATTTAATTTAATAATTATTGAATAATATTAAAAATAATATCAAATTTTTATTGACAAACATGGTAATGGAACATAAATATTCCCTAGTAGATACTTATGTATTAACAATCTTGAATAACAATTTGATTCTAAAATTAACCCTTACATTGGATTTTATTTCCTTTATACGTATATGAACCTCATATATAATGATTCAAAAATGTTATTAATTTGTAATATAATCATATTTACACTTATGATATGATATATTATGCTTTAATATCATCTTATCAAAAAATTGTTAATAATATTTCATTATAACCCTTCTTTCGGGTGTTAAAATGTTCTTTTTTCTAATGCATGTCTTATCAAATATGTCCCAGTTCATGTGCATAAGATATAGTTCCATGATATCTATATTGATATTATGGGAATATATATATATAATATATTCATTATATACATTTATATAATTAGTAATTAATAGTGAACATGGAAAATGAAATGCATTGTGTCGTGGAAACGGTAGGTCGTACATAACAATGATAACATTTCCTTTATACTGAAATGGTAAGAAAGAGGATGAAAAAATAATTCCATGAATGATAATAATTTAATAATTAATGTATTTATATATTATTTCTATCATCATAACCATAAAAATAAAGTGGTGATGAAAATTAGATTACACCTCGGTATGGAAATGACATTCCTGAGGTACGCACTTGTGCTATTTTTGTTTTTCGTATGATTGATAAAATTTAGAGTATGTTTGTTACATAATAATAATTACATATCATAAAATATGATGTGTTGTAGTTATTAAATTATAATGGAAAAGACATTAAGAGTAAGTATAATAAAAATTAAACTTGAAAATATCGATAAATATTGTTATCTATTCCTTGTAAAAGTTCATTTAGATATCCTCTTTGGGACATTAGGGTTGGTATTTTGAGAATTATAGAACATATAAAATTTTTCAAGATTATTTAATAATATAAATTAATGGGTTATTGTAGAGCTTAAAATCTCAATATTATGTGAAAAAGTGAAGGTGGGGTCCCCATTTATAATTTTGGTGAGGGGAACTTTTTAAATTTTCAAATATTATTAATTTATAGTAAAATATATATCTACCCAAATACCTCTAAAAATAAATGTATTATAATATAAAATTACTTAATTTAATTATATAATTAACCAATATATTTTACATCTTCTGGTGTTATTTTAAATCTTATCATTTTGACTAACCCTGAGTTAGACTATTTTAATTTTAACTATGGTAACAACTTCTTCAATATTAAAAAGAAATAATTTTTACTTCATGATGTAAATTATCCAATAAATGAAAAATAAATAACAATTTGCACCATAATATAATAATTTTTTTTTTAATGTTGTTTTATGATATTCAGATATTTTGAGAAATTTTCTTTTGATAAAAATTATTATTATTAATTTTTGAAACTATTCATTTTTGGACTTTTAAATATTTCAAGCTGAGAATTTAACATAGAAAAATATAAATTAGTATAAGAGGTCAAGGTAATCTATGATATTTTATTATAACATTAATTATATGAAATTATATTTATATAAATATGTTTAATAATTTTTTTGATATTTCCCTTAATAAAATCGTTACTATATCAACGCTGTGTTATTATTTAATATACATATCTGTTCTAAAAAAATTAAAAATAATATAACATGATTAATATAAATCTAATATATTATAATAATAATATTTATAGTCCAATTTTTGTTTTGTTCAACCCTATATTAAAAATGATACAATATGCAAAATAAGAATGTGTCATCATTGATTTTTTATTAACTAAAATATTATTAATAACATAATATTATCTTAGTGGCCCAAAATTTCAAAAAAAATTATATAATGAAGATATGTTTATTAAGATAAAAATTTCACTTTAGATTCGTTCATAACATACCTTTTCCCCATTTGAACACAGAAGGTGTATTTAAGTCAACGAAAGCTAAATTTTTTTCAAATTCATTTATTTGAATATATTATAATTTAATATAACTGTATACTTTAAACAACCTAATTTTGATCATTATGCGTTATTATTTGAATTATTTTCATCCCATAAAATTTTTACACGTTTTTGGTTCATTTTAAAGTCATTATAGTTTTATATTTTAACCTAAATATCCTAATTTATCATTTATAGTGGCTACAAAAATTTAACAATGTTACTATTCATATTGGACAAAAATAAAAAAACATATTTCATAAATTTAGAAAATTCTAAATCAAAAATATGTATGCATTTCTTAAAATTATAAATACACAACCTAATGAATTTAATTTATATTAAAACCAATAAAATTCATTTATAATAGTATTTTAAAAAAAATTCATAACATGTTTTTATAATAAATTAATTCAGATAATCATTTTAAAGACCATAATTGTGTTATTTGAAAATAAAATATCTAATTAAAATTTAAATCAAATCTAAAACATAATTTCAACATGTAATGAATTTAAAATAAAAAAATGGTTTTTATTTAAATTCAGTATTTTCTCTATTCTATAAATAATAATTGTTTTTATGTAAAATAATTATTTGCAGTTAATTTTGAAACATTAAAAATAATTATTTCAAATCCATTTTCCATTATTTAAAAAAATAATATTCACTTATAAAAAAAAATAAATATATTTTTTTAAGACAATGTATTTTTCAAGTATAAAGTGATTTTACTAAAAATTTTGTGATTATTTTCTATGAATAAATAAATATTTTCATATTGAGTCGGGACATTGTTTTTTCACAAATTGTTTATTTATATTTGTCCTCTAAATTTTAATAGATTGGTTATTATTGTTATTTTATTATGTCCCATGGTTTATATAATTTCTTGGTTGTGTACCACACAAGCTACTGAATAATTGAAATTATTTAAAGAGAAATATTCTCTAAAATATAGTGGTGTCACATTCTAACCCCTATAAAATGAATTTATCCCTATAAATTCACCACATTGATACAAATAAATAAGGATAACTCTTCCTCTTTATATCCTCATATTCCTACATCGGTTCCTAAAATTAGTGGTTCTTCTAATAATCTTTAACCAATGGAATGGTCTAGTTTCATATTAATTTTTTTCTATGATACAGAATCGATATTGGTTATTCATCATAATAAATATTTTTCTCCAATGGTTTGAATTCTAATGTTAATAAATTTTATTGATAAGGTATGTAATTTCACAGTATAAATTCCTGGAAAATGTCACGATCGAATGAGAGATTCAGTGGAAGCTCTAATCGATAATTTAACTTCTCTATAGGATCCATAATTTCAAAAGGAACAATATAACTAGGGTTATATTTTCCTTCTTTCCAAATATCATCAGTCTCATTAAGCGAGAATTTTATAAAAATACATTCTCCCCGACATGAAAAACTATGTCTTTTCACCGATTTTCAGCAATGAATTTTTGTCAACTCTGAGCTCCTTGTTTTTGATTTTCAATAGATCTAACCTTATGCTCTATTTCCTCAAATATATTATTTCACAAAAGAATTTTCTCCCCAAATTAATTCTAGCATGTTGGAGTAACACAATTCATCTTATATATGGCTTCAAAAGGAGCCATCATAATACTGACGTGAAAGTTGTTGTTGTATGAAAATTATACCATAGGTAGGTTTTGATCCCTACCAACTTTTAAATACATAGGTCATTATCTCAAAATGTGTTCTCGATTTATAATTATCCTCTCATAAAGAACATATGTCTCATGATGATAAGTTGTGCTGAAATATAACTCTATATCCAGATCATCCTAAGAATTTTCTACAACTTTTTGGTATTGCTCATATCCAGATTAGATATAATGGAACATGGTACTCAATGAAATCTCACTACTCAATTAATATATATTATGGAAATTTAATCAAGAGATAAATTCTATTTTATAGTAAGTAAGTGTCCTAACTTTATAAGGTAATCAATAGTATCCCATATAGAATTTTGGTTTTTACATGTTTTGGAATTTTAAAGACAAAATTCATGGTGATGTTTTCCCAATTCCATTTTGTTATTGGTAATGTTTATAATACACCCTTTAACTTATTTCTCTCAATATTAACATTCTGACAAACCAATAGCTAAGAAAACTTCACAAAAATATCTTCATACATGAAATCACACTAGAAATACACTTTTATATCTCTATAAGTATTGGTGCTTCCATGATGAATAGTGAATGTTGAACAATGTGCCTCATCCAACAACTCCTTCGTTAAATCATGTGTGGGAGGGAAACAAATAGAATTCCTGAAACTTATTATTCTATCACAATAAAATTTGAACTCATAAACATTTCTCACCTTTCTTTTAATATCTACAACAACCTTGGGTTCCTCATTAATCACCACTTATATCAATTGTTGATCATTAAATTGAGAAAGATATTATTTCTCCCATTGCTTTATGATTTATAGATACTTCCATTGGTATTCCATAAATATTGGATCTTTTGTTATCATAATCTTAGATAGGCTAGCATGGCCATTGGAACTTATGAATATGCTACCTTGTTTATTTTCTCATGGTGGTATGTATTAACTAGTCAGAATCTTTGATTAACTCCAACCATATCCCTTGGTTTATATTTTATCCTTTTTAGAGAAAAGATACATTAAACATGTTTTATTAGTATATATGTAAAACATTTATCCAAAAATGTAATTCCTCCATATCATTTATACAACAATTTCCATAGCTAACTCAAAATCACGAGTTTTGTAATTTATCATATGTATTTTCAATTATTTTGAGGTATAAGCTATAATCATATCATTTTTCATAAGAAAACAATAAAGCCCCATTAATTATGCATTACTATATATCACAAACGTTTCACTACTATAGTATAGTTTGAGAACTAGTGTATGGACTAACCTTCTTTTCAACGCCTTGAAATTCTCTTCACATTCCACTATCTGTATGATCATAACTCTTTTAGAAGTAAACATGTTGAGTGTATTAGATAATCATGAGAAATAATTCAAAAAACATTTATAATATCCAAACCAACTTTGAAAACATTTGTTCATTGTTACTTTTATTGGTCTAGCCAATGTTCAACAACTTCTACCTTTTTTGGATATATTGATATCCCTGATCTTGAGGTTATGAAAAACAAAAACTAAATCCTTTTGAAGAAAAAATTACATATTTTTAAACTTTTCCAAAACATAATATTTTATTATGGTCATTAATACATTCATAAATTGATCGACATGTTGTTCGTTTCTATTTGAATATACAATAATATCTTCTATAATGACTACCACTAAATGTTCATGATAGTTTTTAAAGACTATATTCAGTAAATACATGAATATATTAGGGGAATTAGTATGAAAAAAGTAATAATCATTTATTAATAGTGTTCATACCTTGTAAGGAATAACCTCTAGTGTATATCTTCCATCATAACCCTAAAACGATGATATCTAGAATAATGTTCATTATTAGAAATGTATGGAGCTATGTGTGATAATATAAGTCATACATATAGGGGATAAGATATTTGTTTTTGATAGTGATCTTTTTAAGTTCATGATAATCAGTGAAGAGTATCATTGATCCATATTCAACTTAACAAATAGAACAAGTGCCCCCAAAGAGACCCACTGAGGAAAATGAATCCCTATCAAGATTCTGTTGGAGTTTCTTCTTTAATTTTTACCACTAAAGTTTTTCAATTATATATTGAGTATTTTAAATAGGCATAACACATTGTATGAGTTATATTGAAAACTCAACGTCAAGATTTGTTGGAAGACCTAGAGGTTCATCTGAAAAAACATCATCAAAATCCCATGCAATATGTGTATCTTTAATGGTCAGTTTCTTCCCAACCATATGAGATTGATAACCTAAATTTATAGAAATTAAGACCCACCAGATAGATGTCATTTACACTGGAAGTTCATATTCATTCCTCAATCAATAGTTGATCATGGATTCATTCAGAATAGGAAATGAAACTTCCCTTATAAATTGATATGACCTCCAAATAGAGAAATACAATCCATTAAAGAAATAACATCGAATTAAAATAAATGATGAATTAAAATATTTTCATGAAGCACTTTTCCACAAATTTCAACTACATATGAATTTTAAAATTTTGATGTCATCGTCATTCCATTAAGAGTTTTCATAAAAAAACTCAACAACAAATTATTGATGAAATATTCCCATACCCTTAGAAAAATCATTATAAATAAAATAGTGGTTGGATCCATAATCAAAAAAAACATTAGCTACTTTTTAGTGGATGGTATGTGTACCCTTCAAAACTTCTTTTTATACACAACTTCACTAGTAGTGATAATATGTGATTTTTCATTGTCTTTGTCCTTAAGAGGTTACTAATAATTATCATCTACTCTAACCCTCATATTTGGAAATTTGATATCATAATTTCAATTTTCCATTCATAAAAAACATTCAAGTGTAGGAGGTAGATACTCTGTATACTTTTATTTATTTTCATCATTACCTTTATTTTCTCCCATCACATCATAATTAAATTACGTAATGACCTTATTTCCCACACTTAAAACTATTAATAGTCCCTTTAAGATATTTTTCTCCATATTTCTTTCTATACTATTAACATAAAAAAATTGCCTTCATTTCACTACATATTTCATATATTCCATTGAATTAGATTATTATCTTCTTATCAAACCAATAATATTGATGGGTAAAGCCAATATCTATCTCAACCATGAGTTAAAATAATTGATTTCCTCATAGCTACTGATATCCCTTATGCATAATGTTATTAAAATACTTGGTTTTAATACACTAAAGTGTTAATCAACCTTAATCTCATGTTGGATAATAATTCTATAAGTGTATCATACAAGTCATGAAAAATTTTCCTCATAGGTACCAATAGATCCATTCTCCATTTTCTTAAGCATGAGAAAAATTTTATCTATATTCATTCAAATAATATGAGGAATATTGTTTTTGAAGAATATGTTCTTCAACTCATCCCATACATTAGAGCCAATTTAATATTATTTCCTCAAATTAATTTTGAGGTTCCACCATTGATATGCTTCACCTTCTAAATGAATGACATCCAATATTAATTTCTCTTATTCTAAACATTGGATATTCGAAGAAATGTTTTTGGTTGTACTGATCCACTGTGAATACACTATTGGAATAGAAGTCCCACCAAAAGAAGGTGTATTATTCCTTATGAATGAATCAACATAATATTGTTCCCATATTTTCTCATTTTTAAGTCATATATGATTCATATCTTCAGAATGTTGTGTGAGCATAGAAATAAGATTTTTAATTCCATCTCCCACAATAATAGGTTTCCAATGAGGAAAATCACTGCATTAACCAACACACTCATCATTATGATGGTTCCATTGGGATCCATCCATTAACGTAATATAAAAATCATAGTGAGAGAAACAATAATCATAGTGGTGAATTAAAATTATAAAGGGGAATTACTTATAGAAATATTATCCAGGACACCTTATGTTCTATCCTAGGCTATTCATGATCATTAACAATACTATAGAATTTTATCCTATACTTATACATATCATTAGGTTTGTTACAATTGTTTTCTCATCATAGATTCCAATTTCTAACTAAACCTTTCTTAGATACCAACTATAATGACCCATCCTATTCATACATAGATAGTAAATAGTAATAGAATAATATTAATTTCGTATCCAAACAAAACCACAGTAGAACTGTATATGTTTTTTCTTTTGAAACTTAGAAACATATTCAACTAATTCAAAAATAATCTCCATCATCTCCTACAAATTCCTTCATTACTAGAACCCGTTTTGACAGATCCTACATAAGTACATTCTTCATCTCATGTGGAAATAAAATATAATAAATGGTGATCTCTTATTATCAATAAGTGTGAATAAGGGAGTTATTAATCATATCACAATCATATGATATAAGAACATCAAAAAAAATTAAATTTTATCCTTCATATCAAAGATTCAATATTTCATGTCATGGGATAAATCATAATGTATCCAAAAGAATACATTCCCTGAGATACCAACATATAAAATGGAATTGTGTCATAAAAATTAGGATAGTAAACTTTTCGATATTAGTCAATGCACATTTATATGACTATTAGAGTGTAAAACGTTCTGTAATGAATTGGGCTCCCTCCCCTTTCTTGATTATTATTTCTGAACTGAGTTAACACATCATTCCATTCATATCTATATCATTAGATATAAATCATTACCAAATTAATTGGATGGATATATTGGTCCCACACACCACATAATGAAAACCATATTTTTTTTACTGAAGAACACATTTCATTCATCATATTATAACAAATAAAAAGAAATGGGTTTTATAAACATCATTCCATAATAACATAAACCATGTTAAAGATATGGGTTTCATAAATATCATTCAATCATAAACATAAACCAAACATATAAATGATATGTATTTTATCAATCAAAAATACTTCTATTAATATATAATTGGCATCAAATAATTTCATTTTAGATGAAAAATAATTTTGAGAGCTTTCTTGAAATCATTCTTGTGGAAAATATCATATTTTGTTTTGAAAACTAATTTTAAAATTTCATTGATTTTTAAAAGATAAATATTTATTTCATAATTACCATGAAAACATAAAAGGGAAAATTCAATGTATTAAGCTATCAAAAAATATAAAAAAATATATTTTTACAATATATGTTAAAAACATTCCTTTTAATCATTTTATGAAAAATTAGCAATGTATGTCATTTTAAAATAAAAAAATCCTTTCAACCCATTTATTAAAAATTCAATCATGGGTAAAAATTTCGTTACTCATTTTTAGAATACTAGGGAATATTTTTTGGACATTTTTTTAAGATATATGGACATGGAATAAAAAAAATTTCCCTAAAAATACATACATATAAACAACCATTAATAAAAATGTGATTTTAAAATTAGCCCTTACATTTGGTATGATTTATTTCAAACTTATCTAAACCTATTGTATTTTGGTTAACTAATTATATTTATTTATACAAAAATATTATTCATAATGAAGATATTATATACAATATTTTAATATTATCTTAACTCTAATTAGTTAATAATAATTCATTATTACCCATCTTTCGGGTGTTAAAAACATTATTTTTCTATGCATCTTTTATTGTATAAGTCCATGTTGTTGTGCATAAGATTTAGTTCTATAATTTACCGAATGATATTAAGGTAATATATATCATATTTATTCATTACATAAATTTATAATATAATCTGGAATGGTGAACATGAAAAATGGAACTAATCACATCATGGATATGGTAGGTCATACGTACGCACGCGAGATGGTATCATTTTTTTAATGGTCAAATGGTAAGTAATAGGATGATATATATATTTCAATAATAAAAATAATGTTTTCATTACCATATCAATATATATTTTCCATCATTATACCCATCCAAATAAAATGGTGAAGAAAAATAGATTACACAACGACATGGAGATGATAAGTGGTGTGTACGCAAATGAGGCGCCTTAGTTTTTTTTAGGATGTAAAAATGGAGGGATGCTATTTTTCATTCATAGTATTAATAAAATATGATCATATATATTAAACTATTAAAAGGACATGGAAGAATAATTAATCTTGAATGATTTGGTAATGATGATTACATATTCTTTGGAGATCATCCTTTAGATCTCCTCTTATGAACACTAGAATTGGTCTATCAATAATAAAATATACTATAAAATGTGTATAGGAATGTTTAGAAGAGAAATATTCATGGTACGGTAGATTTTGAATGATCAATGTAAAGTGAGAATGTGGGGGAGGTGGTTTTCAATTATAATTTATGTGAGGGGCACTTTTAAGATTCTCTAAAAAATTAATTTATAATAAATTTAATCTGAATCTAAATATCTAAAAAAAAGAAATATATTGTAAGATTAGACAACATATGGTTTTAATATAATAAACCAATAAATTTTTAATATTTTTCATACTTTATCATTTTTATTAACCCTTAATTAACCTTTTTTAATTTTAAATATGTTAAAAACATTATAAATAATAATGTGTTTGGATTATTTTCTTATGTGATGTCAGTAAAACCAAATCATTTTTACCATGTTATATGTTATTTTAATTTTAAAATACTTTTTTATGATTTTTATATAATTTTATAAAATTTTATTTTTATAAAGTATCATTAGTGTCAGTTTTGAGACTATTTATTTTTGGACTTTTCAAAATATAAATATATCAAGTTAACATTGAAAAAATATTTTAATATATATTTAATAGGATAATGTATTCTATAAAATTAGTTTGCACATTAATTATCTAAAATTATATTTATTTTAATATTTTTAAGAATTGTTATTGGATATTTATATTAATAAAATAATTATTACATCAGTGTTGTGTAATTATTTAAAATACATATTTTTTACTAAATAAAATAAAATAATATTATGATGATAAATCCATTAAATTTTTGAATAATATTTATAGTTGAATATATATTTTGAGTAAACCTGTATTAAAATGACAAAGTACTTAAAATATTATTATGAAATCACTGTATTTTGATTAAATAGAAAATTATATATATTGTAATATCATCTAAGTGGCCCAATAAGTCAAAAATAAATTTATATAATGAAAATATGTTTATTAAATAAAAATTTACATTTATATTAGTTTATAAAATAAATTTTTCCCATGTGGATACTTTGGTTATATTTAAGGTAAAAAAGTGACATTTTTCAATATTCATTGATTTAAATATTATATAATCCATTTTCAAGGAAAATGGTCAGTTATACAACATAATTTTAATCTTAATGTGTTACTGGTCGAATTATTTTCTTACAATAAAATTTGGGAATGAGTTTGGGTCATTTTTTAGCCTTTACTAGTTTATTTTTATCCTAAATTACCCAATTTACACTTTACCATTGTAACAAAAATTAACATAGTTACTATTCATGTTGGAAAAAAGGTAACTATTCACTAACATTTTAACATCTCAATATAAATTTGGTATCAATGTTTTTTAATCCAAGACATATAAATTTATAATTTATATTAAAAAAACCTATAAAATTCCCTAATAACAATTTTTCAAAAAAATGACCTTTTAAAAAATAATATAATTTTTAATAATTTCATGTATATAATCTTGTTAAAAATCGATAATTGTATTATTTTAAAATGAATTTATATAGTTAAAATTTAAAAATAATTCAAAACAGAATTTTCCCTTGTAATGAATTTAAAATAAAATGCATTTTTCTATAAAAAATTCTATTTTCACTATTCAATAAAAAATAAATATTTTGAGAAGAAAGAAAATTATATAATTTTGACATTCATAATTTAAAAATTTTAAATCCATTTTCTATGACTTTTAAACACTATTAATATCTCATAAAAAGAAAATACACTGATTATTAAATAAACTAAATTTTAAATAATAATGTGATATCAATAATAATTGTGTCATTATTTTATAAGAACATACCAATACATTCATATTTAGTTAGACCATTATTTATATTTCATATATTAGTTATTCATATTTATTCCAATCAATTTAATGTCTCGTATATAATTTTCAATTTATAGGGTCTCATTGTTCATTTAATTTCATGGTTTTATACAATGCAAGCTATTGAGGAATTAAATTTATCTTAAGAGAAATATTTATTGAAATATCATGGTGTTAAAAGCTATGAGTTCTTCCACCTTTTGAAATTAAGATTATTTGGTTTTTGTACACCTAATATATGATTTGGGTATTTTTAGTGGTGTTGGATATCTAGTATAAATGATACCAGTCCTCATTCTTCTATTCTTCATTTCACTTTCAATTTAGTATAATGTGTCTATATGAGATTATTTTCTGCATTTCTATGGTGTTTCTAATGTTCCTATTTTCTACATTTTCATCATGAATTTGAGAATGTCCTTTTAAGTGAGAATGTCTACATGTCTGAGGTAGGTGATTGATGAAGCTCACATTTTCATATATTTTATACTGTAAAACATTGTTTATAATCCCAAAAAAGTGTTATTGAATGGGTAATTATCTTGTTTTTAGGTTTTAGTGTTATTTTGAGCATAAATGTGAAAAATGACAAATTCTGGATTTTTGACAGATTTTTAAATCAAGGGTATTTTGGTCATTTCAGGAAAAATAAAATTCAAAATTTTCTGATTCAAATTTCGTTATAATCCTTATTATATTTCCTTCATTTTTGTCTTCTGGACTAGGAGCTGATTAGATCCTCTAGAAGCCGTAAAAATTCAATGAAGGTGAAGAGTTTTCCGGGCGGACAGAACGGACCTCACTTCCATAACGGAATCCCAATTCGGTCTACACAACTCCAAATTAGATTATTCCACTTGGATATGTACGAGGACTAATGGGAGAGTTTATAAAATAACTTTCAAGTCGTTTGGAATCCATTATGAGGGACATTGAATGACATACATATGAAGGAAGCTACCTGGAAGCTGCCACCCAAAAAAGAAACCGCCAATATTAAATTTATAACTCTTTCTAGGCGCGTCCAATGAATCTCAAATTTGGAGAGAAAACGGAGGGGACATAAAGGAACAACATTTATGAAGACCCCTATTACAGATACGGTCATTTAAGGGCTTCTCTACGCAGAAACTTTAGGATTAATTGTTTTGTGTGTGAATTTGTCACCCCTTCTCTCTATAAATATGTGTCCCTTCTCCCAGTTTATAATATATCCATTCTAGGGGGGATAAGGTGGAGCTTATTTCTGTAATTTTTTATTCATATTTTTAATATACATTACTTTATTCTTCTTCTTCATACCTCATTCTTCCATTTTTACTTTTATGGGTTTCTCCCACCGTATTCTCTTCTAACTCCATGAAAATGGGGAACTAACCTCGATGTTTGTTTGAGGAGGAGAATGGTGGTTGTTTGAGTTTCATTGTGCTTAAATTTAAATATCATTATTTAATTCTGAGAATTTTGGTGGTGGTTAAATTGATTATGAAGTGCGATTGCCCCATTTTCTCTATCACCAAGTTCTTCTTCTCATTCATCATTTATCCTTCCCTTCACTATATAAGTCATGCATACGATGGAGTATGGATTGTATAGCGATGGTCAGAAAAGAGATCTCCTAGCCGACTTTAGGAAGAGTATTTACCCACATGCAGAGATCTCGGTGTTGGGGAAATAACATTTCAAATAAGAGGGTGTAGTGTGATAGATTTTGATCACTACATTGAATTGATATTGAGAATATTTTAATAAACTATGATATCAACCATTATGATCCTCCAAGAACAAATTTCTTCTTTCTTCTTTTTAACATCATATTTTTTGCATTACATATATATATATATATTCATATTTTATGAATATTTCAAACTCATCTTTATATTATATATTAATTAGTAAATAAATAGTGACAATAGAATTTTGGTGTTGTGTAAGTTGCCTCCTTGACACCGACCTTGGGAGTGCACTATATTGCATTCTTAGGTAAATAATATTTTGATCGGGGATCTGCGACAAATCCCTGTTTAATCAAATTGGCGCTGTTGCCAGGGAGGCGCAACACTTGCACACACCGTTATTCATAAAAAAACAAAAAATTCATAAATTTCATAAACTAAAAAAAACTTTTTGTTCATGATGTATTTCAATGGTGATTATTCTGCATGGACTGACCAATATCAGGTGCCAGAAAATGTTTTCAATGAAATTGATGCTCAATTTCATATGATTAGTGATAATGTTCAAAAACTGGAGAGCCAAATTGAATGGATTGCTGAATATGTACGCACATCCCAAGATCAATCCAAACCTGAGCATGAACCTGAACCAGAACGAGTGGTGAAATTGATTTCACCAATCACATTTTTTGTTAAAGAACCTGAGGAGAGTGAGAAAGAACACATAAAGGAACTTATCACATCATCCCGCACTCAACCATTGCTCAAGGAGGTCCCAGAAGTACACATTCCAACTGATGCACTAATGGGAGGTCAACATTTTTTGGAGGAATCTTGGAATAACTTTGTCAAAGATAACTTGAAACATGATCTTCCCATGCTTGATAATGAAACATCAGACACTTTCTACCTCTCTCTTTCTTTGGAAGATAAAGAAGAATACACACCTGCTGAGATTGAGTTTCCAATGGTCATGCCTGAAGAGATCAATTACCAAGCTGAATTACATGAAAGGGAAGATTTCATTATTGATTCATCATGTTTTAATTTTATTCAAACTGAATTGTTTTCTGACTTCTCCTTTCCTAAAATTTCAGATATAGCACAAATGGATCGGGCCTTGGATGTTGATGATGAGGCCACCAACATGGTGGTAATCAAGGAAGAAGATCTAGAGAATCTCGTGGTGGTGAGACTACCTCCTCTACATCAACTTCTATATCACATGGAGGAGGACACCACCGAAGTTAACAGGGGTCACCCTTATCCTTTATCCCCTCCCACTTCAAAAATCAAATTTTTTCTTTATTATTTCTTGGGGGTTGGGAACATTCAAATCTTATTTGGGGTTATCTACTTTCAGGTTTTACTCATGGATATCGGGAAAACTCACATGTGGTGGTTCATCTCAAAGAAACCACACCCACCTTTTGATTGGGGATAATCCACTGAAACTGCCTGACTAGGGGCAGTAAAAACCTAGCACCCGCTTGGGGGTCTAAACCAAGCATTATCTATTTTCTTTTCCTTTTCTCATTCTTTTTATTTATTTTTCTTATTTATTTTTATAACTTTCTTATAGTCTTAAAGTGGCTGCTTCTAGGAGCTATACTCAAGGAATCCACTTATAAAATAATTTTATGTTGTATCTTTCCTTCCCTTTGATTTTTTACCTTTATATTTATATTTTGTTGAGTTGAAATAAGGGGTAGCTAAATTTAAGTATGGGGGAGTGTCAACCAGCTTAGTTCTTATGTACTTTTCATTTTTTTAGGATTTTTGAGCTTTAATAAATATTCTTATCACATTTCACACATCAATTGATTATAAAGATTTCAAATGATTTTTTAAATAATGGATTTTAAATGATTGTTGATGTGAAAACATTTTTCTTGAATTGGATTGTCATTATTTTTTATGAGTTTGACTGATTTTCGAAATCCATGACCATGAAACACTGGATCAAAATATTTTTTTCCAATACAATGAGGTATTCTAAACCACTTTTACATATTCTTCCTAATACCCACACTTTCTTGAGGGAAACTCGAATTTTGTGTGAGAACCAGAATTTGTGAATATTCTCTTTCAAAGCTTTGGATTTCATGGAATGTATTTAAAATGATTGAGGCATCTTATTGGCTAGACACATTTTATCCTGAGACCCACCTTTACATTTATCCTTCGTAATCCCTTAGATTCCATGAATTTCCTTATAGGTTTAAGCCACATTACAAGCCAATTTTTCCATACCTACCCGCACTTTTAGTATTTTTTCATAGATATTTCAAGCTTGAGTGTGGGGGAAGGGCCTTTAGTGTGCGTTCATTGGGATGTGAATCATTTATTGGTGGTGTGAGGTGTGTTTAAATACTTTGGGCAGTGGATAACAAGAGAATTGGGCATGTGTCGTCATTTCATTGTGCTTTATTTGGTTCATCCATTTTTCCTGAAAAAAAAGAAAAAAATGGAGATGAGCTTGAATTCCTCATTGTACATTCTTTTATGACTAATGTCACTCTCAAAAATAAAGGGCATGAATTTTCATTCATTCATTGTATTCAATTTTTCAGCTCATCCTCAATGAAAAAAAAAATGAAAATAAAGTTGTGCCTTTCTGGAGATTTGAAAAAACAAAGGCGAACTTAGATGATATTATTCGTTATAATAACTTCTTGGATCATTTACCATGTCATTAAAAGGTGGTGGGGTTGTTTTTTACATTTACCGGCGGTATTGAGTGAGGAATATCCTGTGTTTTCACTTGAATTAATCATGCATTGTACATAAAAGTCCGACCTCCTTTTTCTAGCCTTGAACTTTTTTTCAATAATTTTCCCACCAACCCTAAGCCACAGAATCATTTGAACCTTTAATTAAATCCCTCATGATTAAATTAATTTTTATGTTTCACTCTGTGGAGAAATGAGAATTTTCACAAACCTATGGTGATACATGCGATTTTCAAGTATGAGTACAACTCTAGATTCAATTTCTCTTGAGTGAAGAGTGACAAAAAAATTCAATGTGAGGTAGGTTGTGATTGGGCCATGGATTGATTTATGAGGTTGAACAAATTTTAATGATTGAAATGAAAATGAGATAGTTATTATTCATAAATGAGACATGATGGAATTCTATTTTGGATAAAATCATTGATATTTTCTCATTTTTGATTGTTGTGTGGATTTTGGTTTGGATGTAAGATGATTGCCCAGGATTGCAATGTTTAAGTGTGGGGGAGTGATGAAGCTCACATTTTCATATATTATATACTGTAAAACATTTTTTATAATCCCACAAAAGTGTTATTGAATGGGTAATTATCTTGTTTTTAGGTTTCAGTGTTATTTTGAGCATAAATGTGAAAAATGACAAATTCAAGATTTTTGACAGATTTTTACATCAAGGGTATTTTGGTCATTTCAGGAAAAATAAAATTCCAAATTTTCTGATTCAAATTTAGTTAGAATACTTATTATATTTATTTCATTTTTTTCTTCTGGACCAGGAGCTGATTAGATACTCTAGAAGCCATAAAAATTCAATTAACTTGAAGGGTTTTCCGGGCGGACAGAACGAACCTCACTTCCATAACGGAATCCCAATTCAATCTACACAACTCCAAATTAGATTATTCCAATTGGAGATGTACTAGGACTCAAGGGAGCGTTTATAAAATAACTTTCAAGTCGTTTGGAATCCATTATGAGGGACATTGAAGGACATACATATGAAGGAAGCTGTCTGGAAGCTGCCACCCAAAAAGAAAACCTCCCATATTAAATTTATAACCCATTCTAGGCGCGTCCAATGAAGCTAAAATTTGGGGAGAAAACGGAGGAGACATTAATGAACAACATTTATGAAGACACCTATTACATATTAGGTCATTTAAGGGCTTCTCTACGCGGAAACGTTAGGATTAATTGTTTTGTGTTTGAATTTGTCACCCCTTCTCCCTATAAATATGTGTCCCTTCTCCCAATTTATAATATATCCATTCCAGGGGGGATAAGGTGGAGCTTATTTCTGTAATTTTTTATTCATATTTTTAATATACATTAATTTATTCTTCTTCTTCATACCTCATTCTTCCATTTTTACTTTTATGTGTTTCTCCCACCGTATTCTCTTCTAACTCCATGAAAATGGGGAACTAACCTCGATGTTTGTTTGAGGAGGAGAATGGTGTTTGTTTGAGTTTCATTGTGCTTAAATTTAAATATCATTATTTAATTCTAAGAATTTTGGTGGTGGTTAAATTGATTATGACGTGCGATTGCCCCATTTTCTCTATCACCAAGTTCTTCTTCTCATTCATCGTTTACCCTTCCCTTCACTATATAAGTCATGCATACGATGGAGTATGGATTGTATAGCGATGGTCGGCAAGGAGATCTCCTAGCCGACCTTAGGAAGAGTATTTACCCACATGCAGAGATCTCGGTGTTGGGGAAATAACATTTCAAATAATAGGGTGTAGTGTGATAAATTTTGATCACTACATTGAATTGATATTGAGAATATTTTAATAAACAATGATATCAACCATTATGATCCTCCAAGAACAAATTTCTTCTTTCTTCTTTTTAACATCATATTGTTTGCATTACATATATATATATATTCATATTTTATGCATATTTCAAACACATCTTTATATTATATATTATTTAGAAAATAAATAGTGACAATAGAATTTTGGTGTTGTGTAAGTTGCCTCCTTGAGACCGACCCTGGGAGTGCACTATATTTCATTCTTAGGTAAATAATATTTTGTTCATGATGTATTTCAATGGTGATTATTCTTCATGGACTGACCAATATCAGGTGCCATAAAATGTTTGCAATGAAATTGATGCTCAGTTTCATATGATTAGTGATAAAGTTCAAAAACTGGAGAGCCAAATTGAATGGATTGCTGAATATGTATGCACATCCCAATAGCAATCCAAACCTGAGCCTGAACCTGAACCAGAACGAGTGGTGAAATTGATTTCAACAATCACATTTTATGTTAAAGAACCTGAGGAGAGTGAGATAGAACACATAAAGGAACTTATCACATCATCCCGCACTCAACCATTGCTCAAGGAGGTCCCATAAGTACACATTCCAACTGATGCACTAATGGGAGGTCAACATTTTTTGGAGGAATCTTGGAATAACTTTGTCGAAGATAACATGAAACATGATCTTCCCATGCTTGATAATGAAACATCAGACACTTTCTACCTCTGTCTTTCTTTGAAAGATAAAGAAGAAGACACACGTACTGAGATTTAGTTTCCAATGGTCATGCCTGAAGAGATCAATTACCAAGCTAAATTACTTGAAAGGGAAGATTTATTTATTGATTTGAAATGTTTTAATTTTATTCAAACATAATTGTTTTCTGACTTCTCCTTTCCTAAAATTTCAGATATAGCACAAATGGATCAGGCCTTGGATGTTGATGATGAGACCACCAAAGTGGTGGTAATCAAGGAAGAAGAGCCAGAGAAGGTGGTGGTGGTGAGACTACCTCCTCTACATCAACTTCTATATCACATGGAGGAGGACACCACCGATGTTAACAAGGAGCACACATATCCTTTATTCCCTCCCACTTCAAAAATAAAATTTCTTCTGTATTATTTCTCGGGGGGTGGGAACATTCAAATCTTATTTGGGGTTATCTACTTTGAGGTTTTACTCATGGATATTAGGAAAACTCAAATGTGGTGGTTAATCTCAAAGAAACCACACCCACCTTTTGATTGGGGATAATCCACTAAAACTGCCTGACTAGGGGCAGTAAAAACCTAGCACCCGCTTGGGGGTCTAAACCAAGCATTATCTATTTTCTTTTCCTTTTCTCATTCTTTTTATTTATTTTTCTTATATATTTTTATTACTTTCTTGTAGTCTAAAAGTGGTTGCTTCTAGGAGCTTAACTCAAGGCATCCACTTCTAAAATAATGTCAGGTTGTATCTTTCCTTCCCTTATATTTTTTTACCTTTATATTTATATTTTGTTGAGTTGAAATAAGGGGTAGATAAATTTAAGTGTGGGGGAGTGTCAACCTGCTTAGTTATTCTTGTGTTCTTTTCATTTTTTTAGGATTTTTGAGCTTTAATGAATATTCTTATCACTTTTCACACATAAATTGATTATAAACAGTTCAAATGATTTTTGAAATAATGGATTTTAAATGATTGTTGATGTGAAAACATTTTTCTTGAATTGGATTGTCAATCATTTTTATGAGTTTGACTGATTTTTGAAATCCATGACCATGAAACACTGACTCAAAATATTTTTTCCAATCCTGTGAGGTATTTTAAACCACTTTTACATATTCTTCCTAATACCCACACTTTCTTGAGGGAAACTTGAATTTTGTGTGAGAACCAGAATTTGTGAATATTCTCTTTCGAAGTTTTGGATTTCATGGAATGTATTTAAAATGATTGAGGCATCTCATTGGCAAGCCACATTTTATCCTGAGACCTACCATTACATTTATCCTTCGTAATCCCTTAGATGCCATGAATTGCCTTATAGGTTTAAGCCACATTACAAGCCAATTTTTCCATACCTACCTGCACTTTTAGTATTTTTGCATGGATATTTTAAGTTTGAGTGTGGGGGAAGGGCCTTTCGTGTGCGTTCATTGCGATGTGTATCATTTATGGGTAGTGTGAAGTGTGTGTCAATATTTTGGGCAGTGTATAACAAGAGAATTGGGCATGTGTCATCATTTCATTGGGCTTTATTTGGTTCATCCATTTCTCCTAAAAAAAGAAGAAAAAATGGAGATGATCTTGAATATTCATTGTACATTCTTTTATGACTCATGTCCTTCCCAAAAATCAAGGGCATGAATTGTCCTTCATTCATTGTATTCAATTTTTCAGCTCATCCTCTATGAAAAAAGAAAATAAAGAAAATAAAGTTGTGCCTTTCTGGAGTGAGGAATGTCATGTGTTTTCACTTGATTTAATCATGCATTGTACTTAAAAGTTCAAACTCCTCTTTCTATCTTGGAACATTTTTCAATAATTTTACCACCGACCCTAAGACACAGAATCATTTGAACCATTAATTAAAGCCTTCATGATTAAATTCATTTTCATGTTTCATGCTGTGGAGAAATGATAATTTTCACAAACCTATGGTGATACATGCGATTTTCAAGTATGAGTATAACTCTAGGTTCAATTTCTCTTGAGTGAAGAATGACATAAAATTCAATGTGAGGTAGGTTGTGATTGGCCCATGGATTGATTTATGAGGTTGAACAAATTTTAATGATTGAAATGAAAATGAGTGAATTATTATTCATAAATGAGACATGATGGAATTCTATTTTGGATAAAATCATTGATATTTTCTCATTTTTGATTGTTGTGTGGATTTTGATTTGGATGTAAGATGATTGCCCAGGAGTGCAATGTTTAAGTGTGGGGGAGTAATGAAACTCACATTTTCATATATTTTATACTGTAAAACATTGTTTATAATCCCACAAAAGTGTTATTTAATGGGTAATTATCATGTTTTTAGGTTTTAGTGTTATTTTGAACCCAAATGTGAAAAACATCTAATTCTGGATTTTTGACAGAATTTTACGTCAGGGGTATTTTTGTCATTTCAGGAAAAATAAAATTCCAAACATTATGATTCGAATTTTTTTAGAATAATTATTTCATTTCCTTCATTTTTGTCTTCTGTACCAGGAGCTGATTCGGTCATCTAAAGGGTCTAAAAAATCATTGAAGATTGGAATGTTTCCGGTCAGGCAGCATGGACCCACCCAACGTAACAGACATCAAACGCGGCCTAGACATATTAAAATGATGTGTTTCCACCTGGGATACCTCTCGGACAGATAGGGACGTCTCTAAAATAAATTTGGGGGATGTTGTAGGTCATTAAGGAGGCTATTGAATGACATTAGTTTGGAGGAACCTTCCTGGATGCTTCGTCCAGAAACAGCAACCGAGAATGAAAAATTAATAACTCCTACATACGGTTTCTAAATTATCTGAAATTTGGAGAGGAGACGTAAAAGACATTTATGAACAACATTTATGAAGGGTGGAATGCGTGAATATGTCATTAAAATGGTCTAAAACACGTCTACATTTGAGGGACAAATTCTGCCTATAAAAGGAGGCCCTAACCTCCTTCCCAAAGCATCTCATTTTTCCATCCATTCCTTCAAGGCACCATGGAGGAGATATCCACCGAGGGAGGCCGGCCGCAAATCTTCCAAATTTCTTTTTATTTTATTTATTTTATTTATTTTAAGTTTTTAATAGTAATTTAGATTTCTAATAAATTCATGCATTGTTTTTATTTTTGTGTCCACCGATTCACCCTCTTTTCTTCCTCTCATCTTACCATCGTGAACTATAATACTCATGATCATGAGTAACTAATAAGAGGAATATCCCAAGGGAGTAATCAGGTTCTTGAACCCAAGACCATCTTCTTAATATTCTTTGAGTTATTTCTAAGGATAATTTATAGTGGGTGTAATCCTCACAGTGGTTGTCTAATGGTTAACTTCTTAATCTACAACCATTTTCTCTCGATTGAGGAGGTGGATGGAGGGTGTGCTTGGCGATCGCTAAGTAGGATTTTCGTTCACAACTGGGGTAGAATAAGGTGTGCACACATACGATGGAGTGTGTACACTAAGAATATTTGAAGCTGGCCAATGAAGGTGCTCCCTGAATATTCTGTCGGGAGAAGTTCCTTTCTTCCTTAATTACATTCTGTTTAGCATTGCATGGTAATTTAGAATTAAATTTAAGTTTCTTCTGATTTATGAATTTCATTTATTTTATTAAATTACATTTATTTCATAAAACATTAAACAACAAAAAATAATTATATTAGGTGGAATAGAAGTAGTGATTTATTAACCACAAAAGCTCCTCAAGGGAATGACCTAGGTCAGCCACTATGCTGCACTTAGTATAAATATTTTTGAGAGCACACACGACAACGCTTCGTCAGTGATTCCAATATTTCTCTAATGTTTATACATAAGTTTATTTTATTGAATAAATATACATAAGTGTGGATCCAGTTTTATCCATTATTTTTAGATATTTAGTTCATTTTATTATCAGAGTGTAGCGATGGAAAACACCATTTCTATTAAATAATGTTGAGTTTGGTATGGAGATATTTTAATGAAATGGGGGTTTTTAATTGTTTGGCCCAAATATATTGGTAATTTAAATTAATTAATTTTTTATTTGATTACATTGGTTCCACGGGAATGGGTTGGGCATGGATAGAGATATTTTTGGGTGGTGTTGGTCACTGGGAATAAGTTGATGAGTCTCATCTAGATAATGATTGTGGTTATGAACCATGATGTGGTTGGGTGATGAGGTTCACATGTGGTGAAGTATTTTCACCGAATGGTGTGTATTATGTTGGTTGGGGATTGTCACTCAATGAGTTTGGTAGATATATCCATTTAAATAATGTTCACATATGTTTAGGACCCAGTGAGATTGTGTTGACCACTCGATATGGGTTAAGGCTTCTATATTATTTTGGGTTTACGGGGCATATGATGGCTATGATTTATATAGAATATGATCACTATGGAAATACATAGTACATGGTGTGAGACAATTGGATATGGGATGAGGCTTCAGAAGATATTATATAATATGGGATGTGATTTTGGGATGATGTATATCATTATTCCATGGGATATTATACTGTTATACTGATTTTGGTTGTTTCAGAGGAAGTATAAGGAACTTTTAATGGGATTAATTGGGTGTGATTATTAGACATCGGTTTTTACATGACATTTGGTTCATGTTGTATCTGTCGAAATGAGGTTTCAGGTGAAAAGTGTGTGGATGGGGGACTAAGGGTTCTCTAGGTATAAATATCTATGGATATATCATTCCATATCGGTGTTGACCAATGTAGGTAAATGGTTCCTCATGTCTATTAATCATATGTACTGTTGTCTATATATTTTTATCGGTGAGTTACCACTATTTATTTATGTTTTCATATACCAGTATAAATATTGATATATGATAGGCTCATGTTTGTGGTGTCCTGCTATGTTCATACTCACACCCTCCATGGGACCCATCGTATGAGTGTAGACTTTATGAATTTGAGATCAGGTAAGGTATAAAACTCATGGGAAGGACCTTAGTGGAAAGGGATGCAATAAGAGTGAATGGGAAATATAGTATATTGAAAAGGTCTTCTTTTTCTGTCAAGTTAAATTTTCATTTAGGTATTTTCATGCATACTTTTATGATTGTCTATGGCCAATCATGTATGTCTATTTTGTATGACTTTCATGAATTCTGATAATATATGGTAGTTATATCTTTTTTGGTTTTGGATAATTATTTCCATTTTTGATATTATCATGCCCCTTATGGGTTTTGTAAACTGTTCCACAGAGTTATTGTTATTATGAACTTTTATTATTATTATCAGTAAAGGTTATAATATTCATAAGATTAACTAATTAAAACCTAATTACATTTCGACATCCTTCATCATATGAGAAGGCATGCCTATGAAAAAAATTTCCCACAAGTCGAGAGAATAGTAAAATTTGATTCATGGTCATGGAGTCACAATTGGTATAAAAGGTGTAATTTGCCTAAATGTAGCAACAAAATATATAGATTTGAAGTCATTTTAAAGAATGGCTTAAATAATTATTTGATAATTGGGATGTGGAATACCAGAGATTAGTATCTAGTTATAACTGTGTAGATAGATCATGTTTGGGATCCTACATTGCTATAAAAGTTGGGTGGATGAGATTCCTGGGAAGATAAATTAAATTCTTATTTTGTATTTTTACCATTGATTGGTTTCCACCCCAAGTGGAGGACTTGGGTGAGAAGTTATTTGTTTATGATTTTATGAGAATTGACATGATATGAAGATGGAGAAGAATTAGTTCAACGTGATAGGAACATATTTTCACATCACATAAGTATGTGTGTGTGATTATCACATAGAACCAAGAATAGAAGAAAAGGGGATGAGTTGTTTAAAGTGTCTATAATAATATAAATAGTTTTTCCATTCATAGCTTCCTGTTGGAATTAAAAATATATATCCCATGTATTTTTTTATTGATGAGATTAATATTTGATCATATGTTTTTATATTATATGTGGTCCTAACTCTGGTATGATTATGTACGAATAAAGGAATGGGCTGAGCTAGGTAATGTTTGAACGACATGTAAAATAGTGTTTTTCTACATATCTATTTATTGAAAATCTACTCAGCCACCAAAGGATGGTGATTTTCAGCATCTAGGTATGTGATTACAAACTCTTAAATTGTTCGGAAGGGGTCCATTGTAACACCGAGATATGTTTTTGAATTATATTTTTCTAATTAAATTAATATTTTTAATATTTTTCATTTCAAGTGACAATGAGAATAGTTTTTATTATATTTAATCAAAAGGTGTCACATTCATTATATGAAACATAGAGTCATGTTTATGATAAAAACATTTAGATTTTCTTTCCCTACCGTAAACTCTATCTTTGGAATCTATTAATCACAATTCTGAATCTCTTTGATAGTTTTTGTACATGCACTATTGAGTTTTACAGAACAACCTGAGACAATTAATATTATAATAAATATATTATTATACATAACACTAATTTGTTGTAGTGGAAGTTACAAATAAGATTAAATATATTGTTAAAATATGATTTTAAAATGTGTATAAAAATAATCATTTTTATCAATTAGTATAATTGAATGTACGGACTATTTCAAAATAAATGAAATTACTTTTCTGAGAAAACTATTTTTCTATTTAAAAACAAAATTTTATCTCAATAAATGAAATAAACCACTAATGATTATTTTTTTCAATAAAATTTATATATTTTATATTAAATAAATTTTGTTTACAGTCATCCAATATATTTTATCGGTATATAATGAGAATAAATTCAATTTTATGAATTAATAGATGTATTTTTTTAGTTGTAATTTTACATCCTTTTAATAGATAACACATTTTAAGTCAGATTTTTTAAAATTTTTAATATTTTATTTGAAAAGGTAAATTTAATTATTGTAATTTTAATATAATTGTTTACTTTGGGTTAAATTTTGTTTTATTTCATAGAAGATTCATTTTTTGATGAATACATGAAAATAATGATTTTAATTGAAAAAAATCGTCTAAATTATTTAAATAATTAATTTATATTTCAGTTACATTTTAGTGTTTTATTAGATCAATTTAATATTGCTTAATATAATTTGGTTCATTGGAATCAATTTCACATTGAAATTCGAAATAGATTCATTTCAAACTTTTGAACATTTTTACTTTAAAAACCCTCTTTGTCGTCCCGTTTGTGGGATTAAATATATGCCACTTATGTGATTTAAATTTTGGAAAATGGTTTAAATATTTTAAATTAGATTAATTTTAAATTTCTAAAAAAATTTAACTTTATTTTTATCCAAATTATTAGTGAATGTTATAAAAATTAATTACAGCGATTCTGAGAAACATTAGTGTAACAAATGTCAAAACCTTAAACATAATGGCCAAAATGGCATATAAACTTGTCCAAAATAAGT
This sequence comes from Viscum album, assembly GCA_963277665.1. NCBI lineage: Eukaryota > Viridiplantae > Streptophyta > Magnoliopsida > Santalales > Viscaceae > Viscum > Viscum album. Next base: position 1,085,231,025 of record OY728156.1, read on the forward strand.
TTTCAATCCATATTTATACACTATATTCCATTTCATATAATTTATAACATTATTGGAGAAACATTATTTGATTAAAACATTTGTGTAATACCCTTTTAAAAAATATATAAGAATGCCACTCCTCCACCACTATAAAAAGTCACTCACCTCTCATACTTAATAAAACATGTAAAGCCCTTTTGTCACCTAAAATATTCTCAAATAGTATCCCAACATCCCTATATTAATCCTTAAACCCTCCCTCTATCCATTAATCCAATCATGTAAGCCTTTGGATGTAACTGAAGGGGAGTTACACAAGGAATAAGTAACATCTTTCCTCAAGCACCTTTGTTTTCTTTTCATCTTCCACCAAAACTACTCTTCTTATTACATAATAATATAACAAAATTAGTATAATGAATATTATGAAATTTTATTATTTTATTGGTTATACTTTTACTCACACACTTCCATCTAACGGGAAGAAAATCTACCATTCCTATTTACGATGAACTACCTCCTCATGACATAATGATGTTCGTTTTTTCTTTACCACCACTCATGGATGGGAATTATAATGGGGAAAAATTATATATGATATATATTTATATATATTATTTTTATGATTTTTTATTACTATGGAATTATTATATAAATAATACCTTAATTCTTCCTATCTTGTGTAAATATGATAACTTTCTCTATGGATGTGTGGACTACCGCCTCCTCAAAGTTATGAGATTCATTCATACTTTACATCAAACATATTTTTGATTGGTTTAGTAAAATTATATGATATATATGAAAGAATACTTATACATTAATTATCATACATATATTCACATATATTGCATTTACATTATTTCATTCAAAATAAAATCAAACAGAACCATCGTTTATGTGTATGTATGTCGCACCTTGTCCATAAACTGTTTATTTCATTTCATATTTTGATATATTATACAATATTATAAATAAAAATATAGTTAATATATATGAATCCAATATAATTTTTTACATTATAAAAATATGTAATTCATGATCTATGTAAGAGGATAAATAATAACAAGCCAGAAAATATACAAAAAATAATGAAGATATTACTCGAAACGTAATAATAACATTGAGTTGTTAAGAAATGGGTAATATAAAGTCATATCCAAATCATATATGGTTTATATAAAATAATATGGTAATTTTCTAGAATTATAATAAACATATATAAATTATATATGAGGTTTTAAAGTGTACGATGAATGTCAAGACTTAAGGTAAGGGTCTACTCGTATAACATTTATTTTCCATGAGACACAAGTGATGTTCACCTTTTATTTTCTAATATCTGGTTTATAATTCCACTAAATATATTATATGATTCATATAACAAAATTTTTGCGGATTTACATATACATTTTAAGTTATTTATTTCATTGTGTTTAGGGATCAAAATATACCAAATTGGTAAAGAAACACTTTCTCATGTTTCCTTCATTGAGATATATGACATCTTATGACACTATATTTTTATATTGGGTTTATATAATTCCCATTTACATGTTATATCATAAATATCATTATTTTCATGATATTTTATTATTCATTTAATTTTATTATTTCATGGGGATTATGATTCAATGTTACCAAATATGTAATAGTTTATTGCTATAATTTAATCATTTATAGGGATTGATTATGATTATGCTTCCATTGAAGAAATATTAATAACCATATCTCAGTAACACGCTTTAATTTTATTTTAATATGGTTATTCATGATATATTCCATTATTATTACCATTTTCCCACAATTGTTTACATAATATAATTAAGTTTCTATTTTTTTTAATAATCTGACTTTATTTCTCCTTTCAGTCAGAAATTTTTGTTCCTTCCAATACATGTTTTCAAAAAATGATTTAAAAAATGTGTTAATATTATAATATGACTATCAATTTTTATTTTTAAAATGAACCCTCTAGATATTTACCATTCAAGGCACTTTCCTAAAAATTTTAAGTGAAAAAGAATGTTCAGTATGTACAAATAACCCTACAGTATTACCATAATCTGTTTAAATATTTAATTTTATGTTTATAGGGTTATTTTTTAAGGAAATTGTTTTCCTAATATTATGGATTTTTTTGAATTTAATGTGCTTTTAAGTGATTTTTTTATTAATTGTTAATGTTCAAAGAGTGTTTTAAATGAATTTCAATGGATCCTTTATATGATTTAAAATGATATTATCAATGAAAACGGTTTAAATTATTTTAGGATTTATATATATGTTTTTGAATCCATTATAAAATATAGTGATTTTCAATAGGATTTATATTTCAATACTAGTTTTTCAATATCAGAAAATATATTTTCCTAAAAAAATATTTTATGTGAAATTTTGAATGTTTCTCTCTATGAAATAGATTTTGAAATGGTTTTATATAAGATAATTTAAAATAAATGTTATCTTCCTTAAGAAGTGTTTCATGTGATCATTTCAATTACTTATCCATATATAATTTCATATTTTGTTATATTTTATGATTTTCTTGCAATATGATCAATTCAATTCGTTTTCAAACTCGGAATGGTTTATGTCATGTTGGCAGGATTTTTAGGAAACATGATTCATTTCAATGGTTATATTCTTATAAAACCTACTTCTTTTTACAAGTTTTGTTTTTATGAAATAATTATAGAGCAAGTCTATTACATAGGTTGAGATATAATAGCAGTTTTAGGGAAAAAAACATTTTTTGGGTTATTATAAGATTGTTTATGTTATTGTAGCATAGGTATATATGATTTCATTATATGATTAGTGGACCAATATCCTGAACCCATTCATTAAGTAAATATTTATATATTATGAGATAACCATTACTAGAATGGGGATTGAACTCTGCTCAGTTAAGGACTTTTTCCACTATGATGGACTTGGGAGTAAACCTTCCCTATTTTGATATTTTAGGGAGTGAACCATCACTACCACAATTATATTGGGAGTGAACTCAAACTAATAAAAAGTAATTTTATATAATTTCATGCATAATATGGAAATTATTTTCTACACTTATATTTCTTCCATAACTATATGTCTTAGTCTTAGGTTATGATTTCATGTCATATTCTATTAATTACCTTATGATGCATTTCTCTTAAACTTATAATACTTATTACACAACTCATGTATATGATCTTTGATAAGTAGAGTATGGTATAAAAATTTCATTCTAATGTTCCCATACCATTATTCACATATTATTCTTAGGTATCTCTTTTGTTTACCCTTACTGAGTACCAAAGATCACCCTCTTCATATGTTTACTTTCCCTAAGATATGATGAAATTTTTTAATGAAAAATTATAAAATGGATCGTATTTGTATGAAACATTAATGATCTTTCACTAAGATAGATGATTTTTTCTAGGTTTCCAAAGACAATAAAATATTAAAGTCCTCATGGCCATATTTTTGTATTGAGGTGAATATTCATGTTTAATGATTTAATATCCATGTATGATATGACTGGGTCACTATTGTTGGTATCAAATGAATGGTTTCGTAAAACATCAGAGACTATGATGAGAAAACTTTAGTGAGATCCCTAGGGATATTTCTAAGGATATGTCTATGGTAGTCTCTAAGGACAAGTCTAAGGATTAGTTATTGTTTATAAAATTGTACTGGAATTTTTCTAAAGGATTGTGTGAGTATCTTGTCGAAAAACATCAATCTCTAGGTGATATATGTTTATGTGTCTTTGGAATAATTGTACATATGGGTAAAAACCCTAAAAACACCGTATTGAGCTAGCCTCAATTGGGAAATGGAGTGTGAAAACAATCCTTGTTGTAAAACTATTTAGACTCTCGCAAGGGATATGAATTGGGAATTTAGAAAATCATTATGAACTATCATTATGGATTAAAATAAATGATTAATATTAAAAACCTATGATAAACCAAATATATTGTTGATTAAATAAATGTTTCTTATAAATCAGGCAACCTATAAGTATGTTTTCATTATAATGAGGTTTTATATTAGGATAAATGTTTCTGACACTATGATTTCATAATTTAGATAATTGATGGAACTAGAAAGAAATGGTTTTACGTTGAATTAGACATAAAAATTTATGAATAGTCAAATGGGGTCATCAAGGGAGAAATGGACATTGTGATAATTCTTATTTAGTTTTCATGGAATTTGATTAAAAACATGTACCTTTATCAAATCTCTAACTCACCTAGTCAGAATAGAAATAGTTTGATAATAATTTTCGTAATGGATTCCCCGAAGGAAAGAAGATTTGGTTTCCTACATTTCAAAAATGAGGGAACAAACACCCATCTGAATGTCTCAAAGGAATATGAAGTTGTTTTGACTACCAAAAATAAGGACACTAAGAAAGTAACTGAAATGAAAAAATGTAGAGTTCAGTTAACATAAATGATTGGAATATTGTCCTCTATAAGACATCATAAAATATTAAATGCTTTATGTCTTTAATTAATGGTCATTATAAAAATAGATGTGCCATGTGGATATCTAACTAAGAGAATAAGATATGTGGTATGAGTAACGGTAATATTGATCATTATGTTGGGAGTACATGTGAAATTTCAAAGGAAATATTAATTATGTAATGGGATGAGGTAGGCCTATTAATGGATTAAGGAAGAAGTAGAATAATCAAAGTGTTTATGTGTTTGAAATAAATAATTATAAATTGTGAAATATATAAGAACTAATTATTTTAAGTTTTTCATTATCTATTTAAAAGAATATTTTGAACGGTTCCAAGGTTCTATAAAACTGATGTCATGGTCCGGAAAAATTTTACCTATGGGAAGATGACCCTTATTATGTTCCAGATTTTGAGATAATGATGTTGGGATAAATATATGGGGTCTATGAATAGGTAAATTGAATGATAAATATTTCCATGGAACAAATTAAATACTTTTTTTACAAGTTTATTGTGTTATCATTGATTCAGTTTATAACATTTTTGGATTGAATGAATATATCCAACAAGCTGTTCAATAAAAAACATGCATCTTTTCAATATAGATTTTTGGTAATTTAGGTTATTACTATGTTTAAAGATAATATAATATAATGGTATTCACATGTTTGGTATTTGAAAAACTATAAAAACACTTTGATATACATTAGATCAATGATAAGTTGTTTTTTGAGAAATTTGGTGACATTATTTATGTAACATCTTGAATTGCTCAACCCCAAACCTGTGGACAGATCGGTCTCCACATAACCTCAAGCTTGTCTCCCCATATGTCAGAGTATATCAACAAGCTATGAGGCTCTAAGGATAGTCATTGGGAGACTAATATATCTTTTCATATTAAGAAAAATAGTTCACAACAACATTAAATAGTGGAAGCATTCTAATAAATGATAAATAATGGGAATGAAGATTATTAAAAAACATGAACAATAGTGGAAATTGAAGTTTATTGAGTTGAGCCATGCATTACATGATAATGATACAAAATGGAAAACATTTAAAAAATAACATTTTTGACATTCCAATACAGAAATAAATAAATAATGACTCAATTCCCCGAGGGTGGTCTCCTAAATCATCCTGAGCTTCCGCTCGGACCTTTGCTCATATCCCCCAATTATATGAAAACTGCATAATCCTTCAACTAAATAGAATCTACTCAGGTACCCCTGTGAAATGTCATCCAATGTAAGGTGTGAGATATAAATATTAGTAGGTTAGGGCCACCCGTATCTAACCCAAATCAATATATTCAACAAATAATTTAAATAGTGTGCAAGCATGCATAAATAAAGTACTAAGTATAATGTAACTATACACCCAAGTGCCTACTTTGACCCTTAGATGGTGTCTAAACATGCATTATACATCTGTAATGAATACACAATAGTCATTATACATTCATTTTCATTTATCAATTATTCAAACCTCATTAAATTATGAAAGTCTCAAGATTCATCCTAAGCCTGACATCCCCCATATAAGTCACTAAAAACAGATGTCTCTAAAGCTCATCTATTCAAACTAAGTAAAGACTGAATCCAAGCTTATTCTTTTTCGTGGGTAACATTTCATAATATATTCTGATTAATATTTCATCAACTATGTGTGAGCCCATCCACTAATAATAAATAGCGATTCTCCAAACCAATACCAAAATTCTGATCCTGTCCACTAGGAATAGTGATTCGCTCTTGGGTTCATTCACTAAAAAGTGATTCAAGCAATTCATTAACATGACTGAACCCTTTATCATATTCAATTCACAAAACATAACATCACATTTTCATTCATTAACCATTTCATTCAAATCATGTTTGACGAATTGGACCCACAGTCAAATGTTAATTAATGGGTGTAGAATGTCATGTCTAGAACCCTCACAAGTATTTGTTGCATCAGTCCCTGTCTCACAACCCATGGGTATTTAGATCATCAATCCTTGTCACATAAAATAAAATTTCAATGATGCTGGGTGTAAAACACCATGTCTTGCACCTCATGCATATTTATAGAATCATTCCTTTTCACACAACCCGTTTATCAATCATTAATTTATATTTATCAATAGTGTAGAACTCCATGTCTAACACCCAAAAAACATCCAATAATTAACTCACAAATTAATTATTCAACATTGTTAATTAACTAAATAACTAGTTAACAAAATAAATCTCCCATCAAATAATTATAAATTTTTTTAACTATTCAACATCTTAATAGATAATAATTAATTAAAAATTAATTATTCTTAACCACAATAAAGACAATTAGATAATTAACTCAACATTTAATTATTCCAATTCCGTAATTGAAAACATGATAAATAATTCACCAGAAAAATTATCCTTATTCCCAACTAATAAAATCAATTATTTAATATACCAAATCTATTAGTTAATGAAACAATCAATTGATTACACATTACCATTAATTAATAAATAAATTAATTAATCTAAAAAACAATCCCATCCATAATTATTTTTTCAAAATTATTTATTCAAAATATCACTTCAAATAATGTCTTTTAATCTATCATTAAATATCACTATTTAGTCAAAACAACGTGTCACAAATAATTATCAGATCAATTATCTTGTTCAGCGAAAAAATTTCTCATAACCAATTCATCAATTGGTTAACCATTCACCATTTAACATGTAATAATTATTTTATCCATGAATTATTATGAGATTCCAATTTATATTCCAATAAAAACATGTCAAGTAATTATTCATATTCAATATTCCCAATATTCAATAAAAGCCACAAATTCCGAACTCACATATTGATATTTAATTATTGGATTAATTACCCAATTACTCGCCCATCTCAATTAAAATCATTTAATTTTTTAATCATATCATTTTTACCAAATATGTAATACAAGCTTGAAACTAACACATAGTCATGTCCTCATTTATCTCATGTGGACGACATCATTTAATTACATCAAGGGTCATGCATCAACATATCATATATCAGGACTAACCGAATGACATATGAAATTCTCAAACAACTAGAAATAATTTTATTCATGCATTTATTAATTTTGATCACTTGGAATAGGACCCAACCTCAGTATGGAACTAAAACATGCCACACATTGTCACACGTCGACAACCAATTACCATCAGTCTGCAGGAACACACACATCCCTTTATATATAGATACATACATACATATATATGTATGTATGTATATGCATGCATTGTATCCTTGATCAATAAAAAATATTACAAAACAGTCATCCCTAAATGATGCATCTAAAGTCAACACACCTACAATTATATACCATGGTGTCAAATAAAACATCTTAACTTTACATGAATGATATGAGACAAAACCATGGTGAAATAACTTTTCCTAAAACATGGTAGCATAGAGAAAAGAGTCCATCCTCCTTGCCCTTGGTAGAAGATGCTTGAACATAGACCAACAGGCCATGACACACTACCAACATACCCTAAAATTAGAAGAATTCAACAACTAGATTAAACCCGTATATTAGGGTTTCAACCAACACTAATTCAGAAACATAAACGTGAAAAACATCTAAAGCAGCGAAGGAGTGTATGAGAGAATTTCATACTTCCTTGAATAAGACAAAACACACAAAGAAATTGGGAGAAAAAAATCTATAGATGAAGAAGGGGTCACACCACGGGGGCTGTGTACTGCTGTTGAGGGTCTCCTGGGGGTGGGTCGCACGTAGCTATGTTTCGCCATTGGGAGGAGATCACAACATAGGGGGGATGCTCTGACCATTGAGACTAGGTCACAATGTGGAGGAGGGTTGTGGCCTGGTGCGTGCACCTGATAGGGTTGTAGAGGGGGGGGGGGGCGCTTCCTGTGCTTGGAAGAAGGGGGAGAAGTATCCTCACTTTTTTTTTATTTTTTAACTTAAAAACTATATAAAATTCCTTAATTAATTTGTATTTAAAATATTCAATAAATTAAAACCTAACCCCCAATTTATTTTAATATCAATAATATGATATTAATGATAGAAAATACTACCCATAAAATCAAATGAAATATTAATTATTATTATTATTATAAAATTAGTAATTATTATCATATAATTATTAAAGCACCATTTCATTTATTCATTTTAAACCATAACACCCAAACCATTATTATTATTATATGTAATAATAATAGAAATCATAATTAATAATTATTATTACATTTATAAAACTAAAATAATAATAATATCCTTATTATTATTTTCCCAACCATTGATAAACCCAACACCTCTATTTAATAACAACCCTTAATTAAATCCTAAACTTCTCATTTAAAGAAACGTTTTTTTGAGATACCCAAAAACCATATTAATTTCAAATTAAATTTATACCCCAATAATCATGAAATTAACATCTTTTAACATCCAAATAATTTAATAAAACATAATAATAATAACATTATTATTATTAACTCATTATTTTATATAAATAAAAATATCCTATTTTATATTATTTAATTAAAATATATAAATTAGTAAACTGGTTATGCTACACAGGTTGTACAGTAACCATGCGCAGCCCGTGCAAATCCCTTAATGTTGAATTTTCTGGATCCGGTGCTTTCGAGACATATCGGGACACCTGTAAAATTTATTTGGTATTTCACCAATATCCAAAAACAACGCCTTTATGTTTTCCAACACTCGAAATAATGTTTGGGATCATTGTTTTGAAAACAAACCATCAATAAATAGAAATGGTTTGAAAACCTTTGAAATTTAAACACAGTTAAAAAACATGAGACATTACAATCTGCCCACCATAAAAATATCTCCTCCCTGAGAATCAATCAAGAACTACTACAATAGCATCTTTCCTTCCATGGTGTAAATGTTTTGTTTGAAGGACATGTTATGTTTGTAAATGATAAATGTAGTTTTATCCAAAATATTGGTCAATTATTTAATTCATTAAAACTAGGGCCAAATCTTATTTTACTATTTGAACACAGAAATAGAGCTTAAATATGAGGTTATTTCTGGAACCTGATTAAAGAAAATGTTTGAATCTCGATCGGCCAACATAAAATGGTTCTTTTAGATTTCCATGAATGAAATTACACTCCCAAAACCTCACTCACCCTTAAACTAGCGATGTGCATTTTAAAATTACTAAATAACCAACCGCTTGTACAATGAAGGTATTCATCATCCTCTGGAGACATTCCCAAGTTAATCCATCATTATGATATTTAAAAGAACCAATACACCTCAATATGAATGATGACATCGCTCAATGAAACCATGCATCCCATGCTCAACCAAAATAGAAACTACTCAAAAATCCCAACAACAATTAAAATTTTAGAGTGGTGTAATACAGATTCTATATTAGTTTCTCCTTTGATGATCTCAACATAGGGGACATTCTCATCTCATTTGGAATAGCGCACTAAGAGAAAACCAAGGTCACTAGAAATACCAGTCTAACTACTACCAGATGACTCTATTCAAAAAGATCAACGTCACCTGCCATCACATTTTACGGAATTCATGCAAAACTATGCACCATAATATTGTCCATTAAGTCATAATAAAAGTTAAGCCACTCATGGGTGTGCTATTTTAGAACAACATAACACATGTGTGTGACATTCCTCAAACCACGGTCACTACATAAAACTTTGATGATAAAGGATCTAACTTAAACCAATCAGGGTGTCAAAACATTCGAGCCCCAAAAACTCATCATGAGTAGTAGGATGAACATACATTGAAATCAAAAATATCCTAAGGGTAGTTGTAACACCCGAGATTTTTATGAGTAATATTTTTTTTATATATCATCAAAGGAAACTTTCACTACATACTAGCTTGGCTTACTTTACACACAATCACGACCTTTCTCGATAGCTTGCGTCGTATGCAATACTGAGTTTCACTAAACTGCGATATGCTATTAAAATATTATTAAAACTAGCCGTTATGAATAGTAATAACCACTTTTTGAAATTTTATAAATTTTATCTTTCAAAATGGACTTCATTTTTTGATTCGGAATATCGAAATTAGCCTAGGGTGAAATTTTTGTATTTTTCTGAAAACTTTCAATTTTTGATGAATAGTGAAACCACTAAGTGGTAGGTTAAAAACTGAATTTTGCATAAAACATAATTTTACCGCTTCTGTGAATGGAATTTCGAAAATCCGACAGACACGGTTGATATCAGTAAGTAAAATGTGGTTCAATGAGATAAAAATAATTTTTTGGTGAATAGTAACTTTTTACTTTTTTTACCGCGGTTAATAGTAAATAGGGGTAAATATGATATTACTATTACCCTAACACATGTCCTAATTCTATTGGATAAGTGTAATTCGACCAAAAAAAACTTTATGAATAAAATATGACCATTTAGGCCCACTTGGGTTAGATTAGTACATTTATTATTAATTTATTTAAAGAAGGGTTAAAATATTTAAAATCAAAGTTTAATAAGTAAATCATTTTTAATATAGGGTTATACATAAGATAAATTCGACTATAAATATTCATTAGAAAGCTAAAAAGATTTCCTACATAATGGTATTTTATTTATAATTTTTAGACATTAAATAATGAAATTTATTTATGACACAATGATGATGCAGTAATTATCTTATTTATGAAATATTGACATAATTGATGTTATAAACACCAAAATAAATATAATTTGAGACTTTTTATTAATTAAACTAATTTTTTAGGTTACTATGATATATTAGTGTTTATTTAATCGACTTGGTTCGAACATATAATTCTGTTATGACTTTCACAAAAATCATATATCAAATAGTGTCAAAATTGACACAAAATAGTTTTTAAATAAAATATTATATTATTAATTGTTATTTTATTCCTAAAAATCTAAGGTTCGGCCAAATGACTTAGATAAGGATATATATATTAATAATAAACAATTTGGGGTTCTTTTGGCATGTTATAGTATGTGTATTAACCATATAGTGAAAGAAAACAAAAAGACATGGTAAAAGTTAAATTATTTAACTTAGAGTTAAATCTAATTGATAAGGTTAAAATAATACCCTAAACTTGTCTAAATCCTATTGGTTGATAGGATTTCGACCCATCCCAACTTTATCTTCGAAATAAGACCCTTTGGAACCATTATAAACCGATTTTTACTTTAATATAAAATAATATTTTGAGATACCTCTAAGGTGCCCCTCTCCTCCCTTATAAAAGGGCACCTCCTCCCCCTCCTCCTCACACCAATTTGAGCACTCAAGCTCGGCCAACCCCTGCCATTTTCTCCTATAAACTTCCCTAGAATAATCCTAGAGGTCCTGGTCTTTTTCAAAGACCAATATTAGTTCCCTAAGTGGAGGATTCAAAGAGGCATTCCAAAGAAGAGGTAATATCCATTGCCGATCTTTTCAATTTATTTCTTCTTCAACTTATTCTTCTTTAGTTGTTTCATGATAAAGTAATAACATCAGTATTACTTACATACTGATATGTTATTATAAATATGAAACAACCCTAATTCACCTTCTATCCATCCTACAGAAAAATGAAATCACCGCTCGTGCGTACGTACGGAATACCGTCTCCACGCCGTGGTGTAATCTATTCTCCACCACCACCTTACAAGGATGGGTATAATGGTGTAATGAGTAACTATTTATGATTATTATAAAGTAATATTGATACTGAAATAATATATATATATACTCCAATACAATTCCATGATCATAGGAACGATATCATCACTCGTGCGTACGTACGGAATACCGTCTCCACGATGTGATGCGACTCATTCTACATGATCATAATTACATAGTAATTATATAAATGAATTGAATGAATAAATATTATATATGTTACACTAATACCATTTTGGATATAAGTTATCTATAACCTTAAAATAAGAATAAGAATTTATTCGGAAAAACACGCATAATAACAAAAGGCAATAAAGACCCGAGTAACAAGTAACAATGAAATATTACTAACAAGAAGATAAGAATATGAAAATATATGATATCATAACAATATTTATGATTCTGGAATAAGTCAATAACATTATTTAAGCCATTATACAGGAGCTTCGGACACGTACAAAGCAAATCGGACCTATGGTAAGGGAAATATCACAATCTCATTTTTATCCGAGATTGTTTATTCGTAAGTATTTACTGGGGTGTATTTTATCATCCACATCCATGTTTCATCAATATGTAATATTATTTCCATTCACCTACAATTGTTTAAATCCTATTTTACCCTTCGGTGAGTTTTTAGTAAAAGATATAAAAGGAATCTTTTGTCATTTTTCGTACGAGGTACTTTTTTGACTTTTCTGACAAGAGTAAGAGAAGAATGTTTTTTTAACTTATACGGCATGAATGGATTTCTAAAACATTATTTCCAAGAAGTTTCCTTTACAAGTATTCAAGTTTATTTTTAATCAACTTATTTTAGTTTAAAATTGTATTACATGTTAAGAAAGGAAAAGTGTTTTTGAAGTAGAAAGGATATTTTCCTCAAGAATAGAGTTCAAGTATTTTATCAAAATTATTTTCCATCTAAGATAATAAAAGGGTTCTGTTTTTATCCCTATTATTACATGGATTTAATTATGTTGTGATGGAAATATTTTTATGAATTCCTTTATCTTATATGAATTGTTTTATGATGTCATGTTGTTTAAGAATCCCATTTTTATTACGTGGGTTACGCTATGATGTATGGTTTATGATTATGTGGCACACATAAGAAAGGATTCATTATAAGATGGGTGGGACCTATATCTCCTTCCAATGCATTGGGTAAAGATTTTTTATCTCATGAGATAGACATGGCTGGAACGGTAGGTTATACTGGTTCAGTGAAACAGGACTGGAACGAGGGTGACTCGGTTCAGAAAGGGACTTTGTCCACTAAGATAGTCTTGGCAATGAGTCATGACTAACAAGAAATGATTTTCCATGATTATGTGTGAATGCCACAAAGTTTCAAGTTTTATGTTATGATTATGGGGATCTCATTTTCACTTCTATGATTTATTCCATGTTAAGATATTATGATCTATTTTGCAGGATATGATTTTCAAAAAGAAATGATATGATTTTTATTCCCTTTATTTGCCCTTGCTGAGCATTTGAGCTCACCCTTTTATGTTTTCTTTTCCCCAGGTCAGGAAGATGGATATTAAGTAGAATATGCTAAAAGGGATCCTAGATATGATGAAATAAATGGGAGACACTGTAGAATATTTATGAACCAGTTGTTTATGTTTCCCAGTTTCTAAAGACACTATACCTATACGGTCCTTTGTGGTTTTGTCATATGTTGTAATAAGTGTGCTTCAATTTTGAAGTGTTAACAATGTATGTAAAGTTTGGGTCGTTATAGTTGGTATCCGAGGAAAGGTATAGTCAACCTTTGGAAACTAGGATGTGAAAGCCTTAGTAAGAACCCTAAGGATAAGTCTAAGAATAGACCACAATCTTAGTGTTTTAGAAATGGCCAGGAATACCCTTGGATAAGACCTTAAGTGTGAAATTTTATCCTTGATTATGTGGTTTTACTATTATAATTAGTGTTGCTGACACTATTCTTCTTGGTTTTAGTCAATGGCTGGAACCCGAAGGAACCGTGTTAATGCGGAATGCTATGGGAAATGCAATGATTGTCCCCCTGAGCAACCAAACGATATGGGAGCTGGAATGAAAAATCTTGTAGCAATGCTCACACAACTTTCTCAAGCTATGAATCATGCAGGACTTCCAAACGAGCAAAGGAAGGAGCAACATTATGTTGAATCCTTCGTGAGGCAGCATCCACCTTCTTTCAGTGAGTCTACTGATCCATTAGTTGCTGAAAAATGGATTAGTACTACTGAAATGATATTTTCATTTCTTCAATGTTCTGAACATGATAAAGTCATCCTAGCAGTGTATCGTTTGGAAGGAGATGCTGATCAATGGTGGAATCTTATTAAGAATATAAGGCAAAGGAATGAAATTGAGTCTATGGAATGGGACGAGTTCAAGAACGTATTTTTCAATAAGTACTTCCCTCGTATTCTCCGAACAAAGATGGAGAAAGTGTTTCTTGAACTAAAGAAAAGGGATAATGAATCTGTTGGTACCTATGAAGAAAATTTTACAAGACATTCAAGGTACGCTTCTGGTATTATTATCCAACCTGAGAGTAAGATCGATCGATTCTTTAGTGGCTTAAAACCAAGTCTTCGAAGGGCGTTAGCCATAAGGGACTTCAATAGATATGAGGAAATCGTTCGATGTGCTCTCAAAGTCGAGATGGAGATTGGAGTAACCCATCAGTCACATGGGTTTGATAAGAAGAGGAAGATGGAATTCAAAGGAAAATCTAAAGAGCACACTGAAATGAAGATGAGCTTTCCCTTATGCTCAAAGTGTGGAAAGAAACATGGAGGGAGTTTTCTTAAAGGGACAAGTAAATGTTTCAAATGTGGAAAGGAAGGTCATCGGGCATTTGAATGCCGTGATAATGGGAAGAAGATGTATAATGATGCAAACAAAGGAAGGGATACACAGAATGAACCTACTACACTTCAATGTTTCAAGTTCAAGGAGATGGGGCATTATGCCAATCAATGCCCAAATACAAGGGTTGATGATGATGGTCGATGTCAACAAAATATTAAGGCTAAAGACAAAGGAAAGTCACATGCAATTTCTATCAGCGATGTGGAGTACGATAACGAAGTGGTGAAAGGTACACTTACCATCCACTCTAAAGTAGAAAATGTTTTATTTGATTCTGGATCCACCCACTCTTTTATTTCTAAAAAATTTTCTAAGGGTATCACCGTATTACCTCAACAATTATATGTTGCGTTAGCTGTGACAACACCTAATGGAACAACAGTCGCACCAAAAGTTTATAATTCTTCTCCAATCGAAGTTTGTGGGAAAGTGCTTCCTGCAAATATTGTGATCCTTCTTTTAGTGGAATTTGATGTGATTCTTGGCATGGATTGGATTTCTCTACATGGAGATCATATCAATTTCCAAAGTAGGGAAGTCACATTTCATATTCCAGATCAATATACGATCGTCAATCGATGCAAGGATGAATATGACCTTCCAGTGGAAATTCCTTCCATCTTATGGGTCTTGATTCCACTAAATGAAGGTTATTTATCTCAAATGGTTAGTGAGAAACTTATGATTAAGAATATGCCCATCGTACGGGAGTTCGATGATGTCTTTCTGGAGGAATTACCAGGTCTTCCACCAAATCATGAAGTTGAGTTTTCAATAGAACTCGTACCGGGTGCTTTGCCTATTTCAAAGACACCTTATAGAATGGCCCCAATTGAGTTGCAGGAATTGAAGAAGCAACTCCAATAGAATCTTGATAAGGGATTCATACGCCCTAGTGCGTCACCTTGGGGAGCACCTGTTCTATTTGTTAAGAAGAAAGATGGATCAATGAGACTCCGCATTGATTATCGAGAACTTAACAAGATCACTATCAAGAACAAATATCCTCTCCCACGCATTGATGACTTATTTGACCAACTACGCGGAGCTCAATACTTTTCCAAGATTGATCTTCGTTCATGGTATCATCAATTAAGGGTCAAAAGGGAGGATATACCAAAGACGGCTTTCCGTACAAGGTATGGACACTATGAATTTATAGTGATGTCATTTGGTCTTACTAATGCCCCTTCTATCTTCATGGATCTAATGAATAGAGTCTTTAGAGACTTTCTTGATCAATTTGTGGTAGTCTTTATAGACGATATTATTGTCTATTCAAAGAGAAAGGAAGAGCATGAAGATCACATGAGAATTATATTGAAGACCCTGAGATAGGAGAATCTTTATGCCAAATTTACCAAGTGTGATTTTTGGCTTCAAAAAGTTTCATTTTTTGGTCACATAATTGCAAAAGAGGGGATATCTGTGGATCCAGCAAAAACAGAGGTTATCGAAAGATGGTCGAGACCAACAACAGTAACTGAGATACAAAGTTTTCTTGGTTTGGCTGGATATTATCGACGTTTTGTAAAAGATTTTTCCCGATTTTCTAATCCACTAACCAAGTTGACTCAGAAAGGAGTTAAGTTTTTTTGGATAGAGGAATGTGAAAAGAATTTCATGGAGTTGAAAAAAAGGTTATCCGGTGCACATGTGCTCACACTTCCTTGTAGTGGAGAAAGGTTTGTGATCTACAGTGATGCATCCAAGAAGGGATTGGGGTGTGTTCTTATGAAAAATGATATGGTGATAGCTTATGCCTCATGACAGTTGAAAATACATGAGCAAAATTACCCAACACATGATTTGGAGTTGGCTGTGGTAATCTTTGCATTAAAGATTTGGAGGCATTACCTTTATGGTGAAAGGTGTGATATTTATACTGATCATAAAAGTTTAAAGTATATTTTCACACAATAGGAGTTGAATATGCGTCAAAGAAGATGGTTGGAGCTGATTAAGGATTATGACTGCTCAATCCATTACCACCCTGGGAAAGCAAACAAGGTGGAAGATGTATTAAGTCGACAAGACCATGCTAGTTTATCCATGATGAGGATCACAAAAGATCCAATATTTATCGATTTACAAAGGATAGATCTTGGAATTATAATGGAAGGGGAAAATCTTATCTTTCTCAAATGAATGTTCAACCATCTATACATGTGAAGATAAAAGAGGCACAGAAAGAAGATTTCGAGTTACAAAATAAGGTGAGAAATGTTCCTGAATTCAACCTTGATTGTGATGGGATAATAAAGTTTAGGAATCGGGTTTGTGTTCCTCCCATCCTCGAATTAAAGAAGGAGCTACTGGATGAGGCTCATAGTTCTTCATTCTCTATTCATCCTGGAAGCACGAAGATGTATAGGGACCTGAAATAGTACTTCTGGTGGGATGGCATGAAAAGAGATGTTGCGGAATATGTCTCTCGATGCATGGTTTGTCAAAAAGTTAAAGCTGAGAGACAGAAGTCTAAGGGGATGTTACAACCATTACCCATACCCGAATGGAAATGGGAAAACATCACTATGGACTTTGTCACAGGACTTCCTAAAACATCCAAAGGCAATAATGCTATCTGGGTTATAGTTGATCGTCTTACAAAGTCTTCACACTTCATTGCTATTAGAGAGGATTTCTCTCTAGATCAGCTTTCCATGATATATGTAAAGGAAGTGGTAAGATTGCATGGAGTACCACTTTCTATTATATCTGATCGGGATCTGATATTTACCTCCAAGTTCTGGCGAAGTCTTCCGCATACTCTGGATACAGAGTTGAGTTTCAGCACTGCTTATCATCCCCAAACAGACGGTCAGTCTGAGAGAACAATTCAAACCCTAGAAGATATGTTGACAGCTTGCTCTATGGATTCCAATGGAGGTTGGGATCAACACCTACCTTTGGTGGAATTTTCTTATATTAATAGCTTTCACTCTAGTATTCAGAAGGCTCCTTATGAAGCTCTCTATGGAAAGAAATGCAGGACTCCAACTTGCTGGGATGAAGTTGGGGAAAGAAAGCTATTAGGACCTGATCTCGTTGATGAAATGGCAGAAAAGGTCAGATCTATTCAACAACACATAAGAGCAGCTCATAGTCGACAGAAAAGTTATGCCGACAACCGAAGAAAAGACCTAGAGTTTAAAGTGGGTGATAAAGTGTTCTTACGAATATCTCCCTGGAAGAGGGTTATGAGATTTGGAAAGAAGGAGAAGCTGAGCCCTAGATATATCGGTCCTTTTGAAATATTGGATCGTGTTGGAAAGGTAGCTTACCGATTGGCGCTTCCACCGAATCTCTCTCAAGTTCACGATGTGTTCCATGTATCTCTCCTGAGAAAGTACATACCTGATCCTTCACATGTACTCAGCTCAGAAGTTGTACCGCTGAAGCAATATCTTTCTTATGAAGAACAACCGATAGAGATTCTGGATCGTAGCGAAAAAGTCCTACGAAACAAGACCACTCGATTGGTGAAAGTATAATGGAGGAACCACCAACTTGAAGAAGCTACATTCGAGCTTGAGGATATGATGAGGGAGAAGTATCCTCATCTGTTTGTTACAAAGTGACGAATTTTGAGGGCGAAATTCTTTTTAAGGGGGGTAGAATGTAACACCTGAGATTTTTATGAGTAATATTTTGTTTTTATATATCATCAAAGGAATCTTTAACTACATACTAGCTTGGCTTACTTTACACGCAATCGCGACCTTTCTCGATAGCTTGCGTCGTACACAATACTGAGTTTCACTAAACAGCGATATGCTATTAAAATATTATTAAAACTAGCCGTTATGAATAGTAATAACCACTTTTTTAAATTTTATAAATTTTATCTTTCAAAATGGACTTCATTTTTGGATTCAGAATACCGAAATTAGCCTAGGGTGAAATTTTGGTATTTTTCTAAAAACTTTCAATTTTTGATAAATAGTGAAACCACTAAGTGGTAGGTTAAAAACTGAATTTTGCATAAAACTTAATTTTACTGCTTCTGTGAATGGAATTTTGAAAATCCAACAGACATGGTTGATATCAGTAAGTAAAATGTGCTTCAATGAGATAAAAATAATTTTTTGGTGAATAGTAACTTTTAACTTTTTTTACCGCGGTTAATAGTAAATAGGGGTAAATATGATATTACTATTACCCTAACACATGTCCTAATTCTATTGGATAAGTGTAATTCGACCAAAAACAACCTTATGAATAAAATATGACCATTTAGGCCCACTTGGCTTAGATTAGGACATTTATTATTAATTTATTTAAAGAAGGGTTAAAATAGTTAAAATCAAAGTTTAATAAGTAAATAATTTTTAATATAGGGTTATACATAAGATAAATTCGACTATAAATATTCATTAGAAATCTAAAAAGATTTCCTACATAATGGTATTTTATTTATAATTTTTAGACATTAAATAATTAAATTTATTTATGACACAATGATGATGCTGTAATGATCTTATTTATGAAATATTGACATAATTGATGTTATAAACACCAAAATAAATGTAATTTGAGACTTTTTATGAATTACACTAATTTTTTAGGTTACTATGATATATTAATGTTGATTTAATCAACTATTTTCGAACATATAATTCTGTTATGACTTTCACAAAAATCATATATCAAATAGTGTCAAAATTGACACAAAATAGTTTTTAAATAAAATATTATATTATTAATTGTTATTTTCTTCCTAAAAATCTATGGTTCGGCCAAATGACTTAGATAAGGATATATATATTTATAATAAACAATTTTGGGTTCTTTTGGCATGTTATAGTAAGTGTATTAACCATATAGTGAAAGAAAACAAAAAGACACGGTAAAAGTTAAATTATTTAACTTAGAGTTAAATCTAATTGATAAGGTTAAAATAATACCCTAAACTTGTCTAAATCCTATTAGTTGATAGGATTTCGACCCATCCCCACTTTATCTTCAAAATAAGTCCCTTTGGAACCATTATAAACCGATTTTGACTTTAATATAAAATAATATTTTGAGATATTCCTAAGGTGCCCCTCTCCTCCCTTATAAAAGGGCACCTCCTCCCCCTCCTCCTCACACCAATTTGAGCACTCAAGCTCGGCCAACCCCTGCCATTTTCTCCTCTCCACTTCGCTAGAATAATTCTAGAGGTCATGGTCTTCTTCAAAGACCAATCTTAGTTCCCTAAGTGGAGGATTCAAAGAGGCGTTCCAAAGAAGAGGTAATATCCATTACCGATCTTTTCAATTTCTTTCTTCTTCAACTTCTTCTTCTTTAGTTGTTTCATGATAAAGTAATAACATCAGTGTTACTTACATAATGATATATTATTATAAATATGAAACAACCCTAATTCACCTTCTATCAATCCTACGGAAAAATGAAATCACCGCGCGTGCGTACGTACGGAATATCGTCTCCACGCCGTGGTGTAATCTATTTTCCACCACCACATTACAAGGATGGGTATAATGGTGTAATGAGTAACTATTTATGATTATTATAAAGTAATATTGATACTGAAATAATATATATATACTCCAATACAATTCCACGATCATAGGAATGATATCATCACTCGTGCGTACGTACAGAATACCGTCTCCATGATGTGGTGCGACTCATTCTACATGATCATCATTACATAGTAATTATATAAATGAATTGAATGAATAAATATGATATATGTTACACTAATACCATTCTTGATATAAGGTATCTATAAACTTAAAATAAGAATAAGAATTTATTTGGCAAAACACGCATAAGAACAAAAGGCAATAAAGACCCGAGTAACAAGTAACAATGAAATATTACTAACAAGAAGATAAGAATATGACCATATATGATATAATATCAATATGTATGATTCTGGAATAAGACAATAACATTATTTAAACCATTATACAGGAGCTTCGGACACGTACAAAGCAAATCGGACCTAAGGTAAGGGAAATATCACAATCTCATTTTTATCCGAGATTGTTTATTCGTAAGTATTTACTGGGGTGTATTTTATCATCCACATCCATGTTTCATCAATATGTAATATTATTTGCATTAAAATACAATTTTTTAAATCCTATTTTACCCTTCGGTGAGTTTTTAGTAAAAGATATGAAAGGAATCTTTTTTCATTTTTCGTACGAGGTACTTTTTTGACTTTTCCGACAAAAGTACGAGAAGAATGTTTTTTTTTAACTTATACTGCATGAATGGATTTCTAAAAGATTATTTCCCAGAAGTTTCCTTTACAAGTATTAAAGTTTATTTTTAATCAACTTCTTTTAGTTTAAAATTGTATGACATGTTAATAAAGTAAAAGTGTTTTTGAAGTAGAAAGGATATTTTCCTCAAGAATAGAGTTCAAGTATTTTATCAAAATTATTTTCCATCTAAGATAATAAAAGGGTTCTGTTTTTTATCCCTATTATTACATTGATTTGATTATGTTGTGATGGAAATATTTTTATGAATTCCTTTATCTTATATGAATTGTTTTATGATGTCATGTTGTTTAAGAATCCCATTTTTATTATGTGGGTTACGCTATGATGTATGGTTTATGATTATGTGGCACACATAAGAAAGGATTCATTATAAGATGGGTGGGACCTATATCTCCCTCCAATGTATTGGGTAAAGATTTTATATCTCATGAGATAGACATGGCTGGAATGGTAGTTTATACCGGTTCAGTGAAACAGGACTGGAACGAGGGTGACTCGGTTCAGAAAGGGACTTTGTCCACTACGATAGTCTTGGCAATGAGTCATGACTAACAAGAAATGATTTTCCATGATTATGTGTGCATGACACAAAGTTTCAAGTTTTATGTTATGATTATGGGGATCACATTTTCACTTCTATGATTTATTCCATGTTAAGATATTATGATCTCTTTTGCAGGATATTATTTTAAAAAAGATATGATATGATTTTTATTTCCTTTATTTGCCCTTGCTGAGCATTTGAGCTCACCATTTTATGTTTTCTTTTCCCCAGGTCAGGAAGATGGATATTAAGTAGAATATGCTAAAAGGGACCCTAGATATGATGAAATAAATGGGAGACACTGTAGAAGATTTATGAACCAGTTGTTTATGTTTCCCAGTTTCTAAAGACACTATACCTATACGGTCCTTTGTGGTTTTGTCATATGTTGTAATAAGTGTGCGTCAATTTTGAAGTATTAACAATGTATGTAAAGTATGGGTCGTTATAGTAGTACCTACTATAGATTTTCCCCTTAAAAACATAAATTTCAACCCTCTCTCTTGGTCACGCAAAACTGAAGTCACATGGTTCAAAAGAGCCTTTTTCATTTTATCCATTTTAATAAATTTATTTCAACCTTTTATCATTTTAATTTATTTCTACAAACACAAAAGTACTTTTCTGCCAAAAGAATCATGGTTTTCAATCAATTCCCCATAGTGGAAACATATATGTTATAATAAACATACTATTTAAAATTTTTACATATAGTGTTATTCAAATATAAACAGGAAATTTAGCATCTAAATTCCTTTTACTTAAAAGGAAACCACCAAAGGTCCCATTTATACCAACATGGTTCTTAAAAATGAAACTCCACAACAGTTCATTACAATAAAAACTCATCATTTTTTCATTCATAACCATTTTCAATCATACTATGGTTATATAATTTAATCACTTAGATTTCCATCTACTAGTCAATAAGGCTCCCATACACGTTACCGCTGGCATTTTGATCCCATTTAAGAAATCCAAATTTTTATATAACATTTTAACATTAGCATCTCTTTTTTATTGTTTGAATCCATGGGTTACCCTTTTAGGTAGTTATAAGGTTCAGATACACCTTACAACTAAAAACTAGTTTCATCATAATTGTGACCAAA
Organism: Viscum album; assembly: GCA_963277665.1. Classification (NCBI taxonomy): domain Eukaryota; kingdom Viridiplantae; phylum Streptophyta; class Magnoliopsida; order Santalales; family Viscaceae; genus Viscum; species Viscum album. Next base: position 1,085,253,952 of record OY728156.1, read on the forward strand.
TTAATTTATCCAATGAATCCAATCATTTATCAGCAAGGTAACTTGTCACCACATGTAGCTAACACAGATCAACATGCATAAATCACTAAAACATTCTAAAACTCTACCTCATAGAACATAATAATTTAATATTATCACTCATTCATGTTAATTGTATCACTAGAACATGAAATATAAAAATTCATGAAAAGTAAATACAAGACATGGGATATATTTAAGGAACACAATCCATATTAGCAGGCATCATGCTAATTCAACTTCATGACATGGCATATATTCAGGGCATGCTAATACTTATGTTCCTAATATGACTCATGTAATGAAACTTCCTTACTATATCAGGCCAAGGTAAATTTTTTCAAAATTTTTATAATCAATAAGCTGTGGAAAAATACACCAGTCAATCAAGGTGAAATCATATTCACTATAATTGAGAACTACATGAACAGTAATCCAAACCCTAGCCACATGGTCATTTCCTAAATATGGGGAGATCAGTCCCAAGAAAAAATATTAACCTATGTGATGAAACATTCCTAATATACATTCTACCAACCCCTAAAATAGTAAGACAAAGGAAAATAAAGAAAAACTAAACCTTTGATTCAAATTTGTTACATAGTAACCCAAATCACCCCAAAACTGGTGGCCAGACCAGTCACCACATATCCTCATGTGCATCTCCTCGTATGCTAGAGGCTACCGACTAGTATAGAGGGTCTATGGATAGTCTGTGGGGGAGATTATACCCTATTATCAGAGTAAAAAAATAGTGGGCAATAGCAGAAAATAGAGTAAGAAGGCTAATAAAAGAAATGTCAGAGGAATAAAGATTTTTATAAAACTTGAACAAAAGTGGAAAATGCCAATTTATATAATAGATTCCTGCCTGACATGATAATGATACAAAAGGAAAATAATGAACAAAACAACTTGTTTTAAATTCCAATACAGAAATAAATAATCAATGACTCAAAGACCTGAGGGCGGTCTCCTACAGTACCCTGAGCTTCCACTCCGTCCTCTGCTCTTATCCACCAAGTATATGCAAATAACTCAATCATGCAACAAAATAGAGTCAACTTAGGTACCCCAATGCATTGGTGGCAAGAGTAGGGTTTGAGATATAAATCATAGTATTTCGGGACCACCAGTGTCTACCCCAAATCCAAACATTCAATAAATTATTTAAATAGTGTGCAAGCATGCATAAATAAACTGTTAAATGTAACCATATGCCCATGTACCTGCTTCAGCTCTCAGCTAGTGTCTGGACCTATATTATACACCTATCATGCATACACATCCATCATTACACAATTATTTTCACTTAACAATTATTCAAACCTCATTAATTTATGAAAGTCTTAATATTTGTCCCAATCCTAATATCCCTTGTACAAGTCACTCACAATAGATATCTCGAAATACTATATAAGAAAAAAAGTAAGGACTGAATCCAATACTGATCTTTGGATTGGATAATGTTTCATAGGATATTTAGATTAATCATTCAATTATTATGTTGATCCCATACACTAATAATAAATAGTTATTATAATCTAATACCAAAAATATGAGCCTGTCTACTAGGAATAGTGATTCGCTCCTGGGTCTATTGACTAAAGAGTGATTCACCCAATTTATTTACATGACCGAACCCTTTCTCATATTCAATTAAAATGATATAACATCACATCATCTTTCATTACCCATTTAATTCAAATCGTGTTCAACCAATTGGACCCACAATCCAATTTCAATTAATGGGTGTGGAATATCATGTCCAGCATCCTCTTGGGTATTGGGAGCATCAGTCCCAATCTCACAACCCATGAGTAATTGAAAGCGTCATTGCATATCCCATAAAATAAGATTTTCATGCATGATCAGTGTAAAAGGATATTCCTAGCACCTCATTAGTATTTGTATCATCAGTCCCTATCTCACAATTGGTTTTTCTGTCATACATATATATTTATCATTAGTTTAGAACTCCATGACTAACACACACAAAACATCCATTAATTAACTAATTTATTAATTAATAAAACTCATTAATTAATTCATTAACTAATTAATAACATAAATCTCCCATCAAATAATTTTACAATTAATTAACAATTTAGCATCTCAATAGTAAATAATTAATTAATTATTAATTATTATTTACCACAAGCAAGACAACTAGATAATTAACTCATAATTTAATTATTCCAATTCCATAACCGAAAAAATGATAATTAATTCACCAATAAATTATCCTTATTCCCTAATAATACAATTAATTATTTAATATACCAAACCAATTACTTAATGCAATAATTAACGAACTACACATTACCATTAATTAATCCATCAATTAATTAATCTAAAAAACAAATTGTTGTTTGGAGTAGATTACTCACGAGTGGCGAGGTGAATTGAGTAACTTTAAAAATATCTGTAAAAAATTATTTCTAAAAGGTTTCCCCAAAATTAAATAAATCCTATTTAATCAATTTTATACAGTTATAAGAGTTTGACTGTTTGAATAACTACTTAGAAGATTGATTATTTCTTAGTAATATTAATATTAGTTATTAATACTACTTTTGAAGTTGTTATACTAAGACAAGATAGTTATAACTTCTTTCAAAGACTAAATATCAATGTAAATTTAGTGATTTCTAAATTAGACAATAGAGCAGTAAAACATAGAAGACAAAATTAAGCAGCACAACGGATATGAAACAAGTGGTTTAGTCTCAATACAAGACCTAATCCACTCCACTTGGTGATCACCTACCACCGAGTAGTTTATATAAATAAACATTGATCCACACCCTAGATCAGGGTTTTCAATTATAAGTAGAACTGTCTAGGCCACACAATGACCTCTTCCATAGTTTTTCCTGGGTACAAAATACAAGGCCACACAGGGACCTCTTCCACACTTATCAGTGGGTATACACAAAAGAAAAATAATGTTTGATTAAGTATATCTTGTATCCTTCATTTTAATGTGAGAGACAGAGGGTGTTGCTATACAGATACACACTCTTCTCTAAAGTTAATAAAATATACACAATATAGTGGAAAGATTGAGATAGGTTTAGAAGTGTTATGAGTGTTGGTCTTTCCAGCTCTGGAATTCTGAGATGAAGAAGATATAGAATTCAAGTCTTCGTCTATAAAACAGAGTGTTGAGATTTAGCTTGGGTTATGCCTGCGGTTTTTCAGGGTGAATATGTTCTCGGTTTCGGGCTTCAAATATGCTTTGTGTGTTCTTTAACAGTGTTGAGTTTCATGCAATAGTCATTTTAAAAAAAAATTGTCTAAGTGTGTTCTTCGTATTGGTTCTCACACCTGCATGGTTTTCTTTCTCATCCATATATTATTTTTGGGCAACGCTTTTATTTTACCTTGGAAAGCATGTGTTGAGGCCGATAGGTTTCATGTATTCTACACCTCGTACATCATACTGTCAGATGATTTTTTTACAAAGAAACATTAATTATGTCAGTTCATTAAAGTCTCCAAATATGACTATCAGATATTAAATTGAAAAATGAAATAACAAATTCGGAAACGGTGTCACATTATGTCATGGAAATGGTGTCTCCTTCACATAATGTCTGGATTGCTCACAGTGCCAGATTGTCATGGTGTCTCATGGTCACGGTGTCTCATTCATAGTGTCGTGTTCACAGTGTCTTGTTCACAGTGCCTTCTTCACAGTGTATACTTCATGGTGTCTTCTTGTTCACAGTGTCTGCTTGATAACTGTGTCTAGAGGTTATGGTGTCTCATGGTTACAGTGTCTCATTTCATGGTGTCTATTTCACAGGGCCAAAAAGTCATAAACAGTGGTAGAATCACAGTGTCTCAGACTTTTCAAAATAACTATCTTCATATATAAGAAGTCATGATCATAGAATGGATTAGACTTACTAATTTGTCAAATATGATATCATAAAAGTATATCAAGTATAATATAAAGTAATTAAACGAAATATATCAATTAAGATATTTAATGTCTATTCTTATAGTATGAGAATACTTAAATAATAATACACATGATTTGATATTGTTTATATCATTTAACCAGGTTGAATAGGATTTGTTATCAATAAAACATGATTATTATATGAGGATTCCAACAATATCCCACTTCTTGATGATCACAAATCATATAGATTTAAAGTTTATATTTGATATAAATATAGATATAGATATTTCCCCCCCCCCACCCCACCTTTTGGGATTATAAAAAATATAAAACAACCGAAGTCATGAAAAGTTCTCATTTTATTAAAGTAAATATATTATTATACAAATAGAAAAGAGAAAAACAGAAGCAATATAATTCCGATAAAAAAGGAGTAATCACTATTCTTCTTCATGGGCTAGCCTTCTCTTTTCCTTTAGCAACAATATTAGAAGAGGAATCCATAGGAACCGATGTGTATGTAGAAGAAGGGAGTGAGGTGGTTAATTTAGAAGTTATGGAATGCCTTCAAAAATAGACGGAGCCAGAGTAGGAGTAGTAGAATATCGAGATAGTTGTTGATCAAGGATCATAGGCCTAATATGACTCAGTTTATGGAAGATTGACATAGTAGTGGATGATAGAGAATTGCTGAATATAGGAAACCCAGGTCTTAGAAAAGAATCCACATGAGCAACAATGGATGTACTCTTTAAATGAATGAAAATCCTCATAAGTTTAATGAAATCTGTAATGATCTCTCCACTATATTGCATGGGTTTCTCAAAATCATCCTTGTTTTCCATAAACTTATCCAACAATCGAGTAAACACTATGCGATTTTGGGCTTGGGTCATGAGAGCATGTGTCATAGGAGGAATCCTCATATTTTCAACAAGATACTTGAAATGATTTGTCACATTAGTTTTGGAGAAGATTCGGTTGATGTGGAAACCCACTTTCTTGGAAATCTCTTGATGAGCATAAATATCAATTTTTTAGTGGATTTGTACTAGATCGAGAACACAGTCACTGTTCTTGATAACTTCAGAGAGAGAAACTGCATTGAAACAAGTAAGTACATTCTGAAGCTCTTCATTGACTACTGTTCAGAATAATTCATTGTATAAAGTATGTTTAGAAGATTGGACAGTGTCTTTAAAAGCATTGATAGCAGTGGTGAGGGATTTCAGTTGGTTCATATCTTTTTGAAGACATCTTGTATACTCATCATTGAGTTTTTTAAGATTTACAACAAGTTCTATCATCTCCTTCACGATCTGTTTATTCCCCTCAGAGACCTTTTCTTCAAAGGAATCTAAATAAGTTTGAATATGAGACACAAAATCTGGTGTGGATTGATTAATAGTAGGTTCTATAAGAGGTGAAACATGCATTGGTTTGGATTGCATCACTTTCTGTATTTCATTGATCATACCTCTCAGAGTCTTCACTTCATCACTAAGAAGAAAGTTTTACACTCTAACTTCCTGAATCTCATGAATAATTAGAGGTTGAATATTTCAAATAAATATCTCTAACAATAATGAAGAATCTCTCTCACTTAGAAGTTTCAAACGAGAAGGTTGGCAATTCCGAACTTTTTCAACACTAGGAAAAAGGGTAGCAACAAATTCCATTAAATCATCCTTACTCACCAAGGGTGATTGGTCTAATGAATGCTCAGAAACGTGAATTAATAGGCTTTCAGGTTTCTTTAAAGGGGTTATATTAGAGACCGGTTTTAACTGGAACAAAGAGGAAGGGTCAAGGCCTTTTCTAAGACTTGATGAGAGTCATCAACATCATAGAAACTAGGGAACTTATATTGAGTGTCTACAAAGTTCATATCAACTGGATTTGGTACTTAAAGAGATTCTAGATTTGGGGGATTCTCCCCCAATATGGTTTCATCCTTCTCAGGACTGAGAGGCTTGGGGACATGATCTAATTCCATAAAAACATATCTTGGTTCCTCACCCATTTCCTTCCTAGCTAGTTGAGATGCTAGATCCGTCCTTTCATCAGCCTAAGGGATTATTTCAAGAGCATATTGTTCCACTAGGAGTTCCTTAAGATTAGCATCTTGCATACAAGGTAGATATTCCACTATAGGTTGTTCATTCTTGTTAGTTACATTGGAAACAGAGTCTCTTTCAATCTGGGGTTGATCTTCAAGATTAATAGCATCTTTTAGAGATAGGAATTTTTCTTCAAGAACATCAAGAGGAATAGGAGTACTGTCTTCCTCAATAGGAACAGTTTCTCTAGGAGGCACAACATCCTCTTCTTCTACTTCATAAGAGTCCTCAACAATATCATCTAGTTCCAAACCATGATAAAAAAAATTTCTTGGTCTTGTGGGATGTTCCACTGGATTGAAATTATCATAAACTCTGCCCTTGTCATCCTGTCATTACTTATTCAAAGGATTCCAATTTATCTTCATTCTCTTGATATTTTCTTTTGAGAGGCAGAATTCACAATCCTTAATTACATCCTCATTAGGTACAACCATACCATTGGCATGAAACATGGCTAACATAAGCCAAGAGTGAAATAGGGATGTTGACCTGGATGTGACTTTGATCACCTCACACATATGGTGTATGATATACGTGAACATGTTGATCTTATTCCCACTTTTCTTAAGATGAATCAGAAACACATATTGATATTTCAAAATAGAAAATTAACATTTCTAGGACTAACTAGATTCTGTATAGAGTCGAACAGAAGCCTTGATTCTCCATCTAGTTTAGCATCAATGGCTTTCCTCTGGGGTCCATTTAAATTTAAGGCTTTCAAAGAATCCATCATATCAATGAATTTAGTAGAAGGGGTTGGTCCTCTCTGATAATCCTCACAGATTCATTCATGGGGTATCCTAAAGGCATGCATCCCATAACCTCGAAGGGAATGAGAATCTCAGCCCATTGATCTAGATTCTCATGACATAACTATCTTCAGAATCCAAGGAAAACTGAACATATTGATAAAACTAAGCTACTAACTTAGGATAGATAGGTCCATCTTCCTTCTAAAACCACTCTAACTAGCCTTACTATTCTAACACATTCAAAACCAAAGACTTACTAATCAAAATCCTTTTACGGAAAACCTCTTTTCAGCTAAAAAAACTCGGTTTGAAATATTTGGATTTATAGGTCCTTTGGGTCGTAGCTTAGGTGAAATCTTCTTCTTCTTTTAGCAGTGCTTCTCAGGAGTCGACGATGAAGGGTTCTTAATTCTAGGAATCTAACAGTGGTTTGAGAGAGAGAAAAAAATTGCAGGGTTGAATAAGGGTTTTAATAGAAGAAATCCTGAGTGAAGAGTCGAGTGATACAACCTTTTTTATCATTTAGGAATACCAAATGTCATATAAATAAAAGCACGGGAAAGTAAAGAGGGGAAATGAATAATTACCATGATACATGTTTTTACATAAAAAATCATAAAGAATTTTTACATTGAGACCGTGTCTGGTCATTAAGGTGAGATAGTAAACACAAGTTACTGTGAGATAGTGATCGAACAACATGGTGATACAGTGAATGAACTTTACAGTGAGATAGTAAATATGAACTCTATAGTGAGATAGTAACTGTCAGATAGTAATCACAAAACACTAACTGAGGAATCATAATACTGAAACAGTAATTTATAAAACAATATGATATTGAACAGTAATATGTTAAATAGTAGGATATTAAATAATAAGTCATGAAATAGTAAGATATCGAACAGTAAGACATGAAATAGTAAGATATTGAACAGTAAGACATGAAATATTAAGATATTTATTTGAGGATTATCATTCCTAGTTCATGTATTATGTAGAATATTCATTCAGAAGTTAATGGTTTGGTGAATATATTAGTAAGCTAATACTCAGTACCAATGAATTCCAAAGTGATATCTCCTTTTTCATAATGATCTCTCAAAAATTGATGTCTTACATCAATATGATTTGTCCTATAATGTGAAATAGGATTTCCCGGGATGTTAATAGAACTTGTGTTGTCACAGTTTATAGGTACATGCCTGAATTGATATCCATAATCTAGAAATGTGTGTTTCATCCACAAAATTTGTGCACAACAACTACCAGTAGCTATGTATTCTGCTTCTTCCATAGATAATGCAACAGAATTTTGTTTCTTACTACACCATGATATAGGGACCTGCCTAAAAATTGACTTGTTCTAGAGGTGCTTCTTCTATCTAACTTACAGCCACCAAAGTCAGCATCAGAATAACTCACTAATTCAAATTATTTTACTATAGTATAGAATTTTCCTAAATTGGGTGTATGCTTGAGGTATTTGAAAATTCCCTTTACAACATTTAAATGATATTCCATAAGATTTTCCTGAAAATTAACACACATACAAACACTAAATATAATGTCAGTTTAACACCCCGAGATTTTATGAGATATATTATTTTAAATTTCATTGATGTCTTCTATTATACACTACACCAAGATTATCTTGTATTATATGCAACACTGTATTAGATTGCAGTATTCAAGACACTATTCTTGGTTTGTGTTACACACAATTTCAAGTTCGTTTTGTGGAAAATATTCTACGCAACATTAAGTATAGATTTTATTTAATGTATAAATGAAATAAGTTTTCATTATGTTATACGCAACACCAAACAGATCTTTCACTACACGCAGTTCTTAATTGGATTACATTACATGCAATCAAGACCTTCTTTGATGGAGTGTGTAGTACACAATACCGAGTTTCACTAAACGAGATATTATTATAATATTATTATGAACTAGCCGTTATGAATAGTAATAGCCACTTTTTGAAATTTTAAAAAATTTATCTTTCAAAATGGACTTCATTTTTGGATTTAGAATATAGAAATTATACTAGGGTGAATTTTTGGTATTTTTATGAAAAATTTCAATATTTGATGAATAGTGAAAACACTGGGTTATTATTTAAAAACTGAATATTTATTTAAATAATTATTTATTTTATTTAAATTTATTTAGGTCAAAATTGATACATAATTCATATATAAGTTCAATGTAATTCATTGAAGTCATTTTATTATAATTTTAGATATATGAATATTTTATTGAACTTTTCACCGTCTTTTGCCCACCTCTTAGGAGAATTTGAAAATTTACATATATGTAATTTTACCACTTCTGTGAGTGGAATTTCGAAAATCAAAGAGACACAGTTAATATAAAGAAATAAAATGTGGTTCAATAAGATAAAAATAATTTTTGGTGAATAATAACATTTTACTTTTATTTACTACGGTTAAAAGTAAATAGGGTAACTAAGGATAAAAATGATATTATTATTACCCTAACACATGTCCTAATTCTACTGGATAAGTTTAATTCGACAAAAAACAACCTTAGGAATAAAATATTACCCTTTATGTCCACTTGGATTAGATTATAACACTTATTATTATTTTATTTAAAAAAGAGTTAAAGGAGTTAAAATCAATGTTCAATAACTAAAACATTTTTAATATAGGGTTATACATATGATAAATTCGACTATAAATATTAATTATAAATCTAAAAATATTTCCTACAAAATTTAATTTAATTTATTATTTATAGACATTAAATAAATTTATTTATATATGACACAATGATGATGCAGTAATTACCTTATTAGAAAAATATTAACATAATTGATATTATAAACACCCAAATAAATGTAATTTGAGACATTTTATGAATTACATTAATTTTCATGGCTAATATGACATGTTAGTATTGATTTAATTACCTTTTACAGAACTAATCATTTTTTTATGATTTTTACAAAAATGAAGTACCAAATAGTGTCAAAATTGACATATAATAGTTTTTAAAACAAATATTATATTATTAATTGTTAATATATTCATAAAAATCTAAGGATCGACCCAATGACATAGATAACGTTATATATATTAATAATGAAGCACTTTGGCTTCGTTTTTCTTGTTATAGTAAGTTTATTAACCATTTAGTGTAAGAAAACAAGAAGACACAGTAAAGGTTAAATTATTTAACTTATAGTTAAATCTAAATGATATGGTTAAAATAGTATCTTAAACTTGTTTAAAAACTATGTGTTGAGAGGATTTAGACCCATCTCCACTTTCTTCTCGATATAAATCAATTTGGAGCTATTATAATCCTAATATTACTTAATTATAAAATAATATTTTACGCTTTTCCTAAGGTGCCCTTCTCCTCCCTTATAAAAGAGTACCTCATGCTTCTTATCTTTACACAATTTTGTGCCTTCATTCTCAGCCACCCCCTACCCATTTCCCTTCTCAACTTCCCTAGAAACATTATTGAGGTTTGGGTGTCCTCAAAAGACCAACTCTAGTGCCTTAAGAGGAAACTTAAAAGAGGTGTGTTAAAGAAGATGTAATCTCTTCTACTGATTCATTCAAGTTTCTTTCTTCTCCAACTTCTTCTTCTTTAGTTGTTTCATTATTAAGTAATATCATCAGTATCACTAATATACAGATATGTTATTATAAATATGAAACAACCCTATTTGTTAGGACCAATAGGGGCCTATATACCCTGAGGGGGGGGTGAATCAGGGCATGGATATTCTTTTTCAAAGTTCTTCCTACCCCAATGGATCTTGACCACTTTATTACAACGGTCACTTTGTTTGCTCTTGTGTGTAAACTATAATCACTTATTTTACATATTTATCTAATGATGATGATTTTAATGCAATTCAGGGAAGCAACCAGGAAGACACATATATTTTTACTTAGTTCACCCTCACTGGGCTACGTCCAAGGAGCATACGCCGATAAGTTGTCGGTCGTACCAAATTCTACTATTCTTCACTAGACATGGATAAAAATTCTAGGTACAGTCACTCTATCCCAGGATCACTGCCTTTACAAGATTTAGGGTCATATCACTACTTTCCCAAGGGTCACTCCCTATTTCTCTTTCTCTGGATCACTGCCGGTGGAGAGGATCACCTTCTTCCTCTTCCTTTTCTCACGGTGTCAGAAAGGATCCACTCACAGTTTATAGACCTATAGGTATCTTGATTTTAATGAAGGAATGTATCTTCCTTTGTATGTAGATGTTTTTTTGAATTCCAACCTTCACCCATAGATGGATATCTCTTTGCACCAAAGGTATCGGGCAAACTTCCAGCTTCCACGCAGCCCGAAAATCACTGCTGGAAATAATCCTTACTTGGCGTGCAAGTCTAAATCGACACGCAAGTATCAGCGCGCAAGACGCAACGGGCTCACATGTCTTCCTCAACTACTTGCACGACTCAAGCTTATGCAACTCCAGACCTATGCGACTCACTTTTTTCCTCGCCTAAACCACCCAGGCGCGCAACTAACACTTGGCACACAACTTCCTTCTCTGGTGCGCAAGTCCCACTTGCGCGACACACCGCCACTTGTGCGACCACCACACCTACACTACAGGAGCACTAAATCTTCAAAGTGTTGAACTCCGGTAAAGAATGAAGAGGGGTGGTTCGGTATTTATAGTCATTTGGTCACCCCTGCACGATGGCACACAACTCTCCCTTTGGCGCGCATGTCTCAACGCTCAGGTCTCATCCCCTGCAAGTTACTTGCACGAACCAATTCCAAACTTGCAAGAACCACTTTCCTTTGCAAGATTTTGATCTCCTGGTCTTGAAAACCCATATGCGCGCAAGTTCTCATGCTTCCAAGGCATCGGTGTGCAAGTCTCTTCACGACGCGCAAGTCATCTGTGCGACACCACCTATACTTGCATGAAACATATCCCTTTTCCATATTTTGATGATCTAAACATGAAAAACATATGGCACACATGTTTCGAAGACTTCATGTACAAGGCACGCAAGTCCCTTTGCCAAAAACCACTTTTCTTAATTTTTGGATTTTCAGGCCCAAAAATAAACACTGGAAAACGGTGCCACCTTGTATCAGTTCATTTTATGCTGCCTCCATATCATCCATTCCATTTTAAATGTTCTTGAATCAAACATGGATCATTGACCACAGATCTTGAACTCGATATTCCACCATGAAATCCTCTTTGTCAACAAATTTGTATGTCATCATTTTTCTTTGTCCACAATCACCACTCAGATGTCCACTTTTTCAACAAACACAGTCACCTAAAAAACGCTTCAATGATACCTTGAAGGAATTTTTCCCAACAACATTTCACCTTGTATCAATCCTAAGGAAAACAAAAACATTGCGCGTGCATACGTAAGGCATACCGTCTCCACGCTGTGGTGTAATCTGTTTTTCCACCACCATTTAACATGGATGGGTATAATGGTGTAAATAATAACTATGTATAGTTATTATAACATAATAATGATTATGAGATATTATATCATCTACTCCAATTTAATTCAATTTTTATGGGAATGATATCATCACTCGTGCGTAGGTACGGATCACCGTCTCCACAACATGATGAGATTCATTCTCTATGTTAACCATTCAAGAATGACTATAAAGTATATATAATGAATAATAATGGTATATATAAAATAATAACGCTACTGGATTTATGTATATATATATATTTCATCTATTTACTTCTATTCATGTCAATAAGGAAAGGAAAACATCGTTCATGCGTATGTACTGCCTACCGTCTCCATGTACGGTGTATTTCATTTCACTTATAAATATATTATATATAAAAATATATATACTGAATATATATGATATATAAATCATGATTTATATTCTGGAAGTAATTAAAACATGATATAAATAATAATAATATCAATAACAACAAGTACAAACACATACGATAAATAATATGATTTCACCCTAAACGCTGCTATAACATGGAATTTACAAAAAACGGGTAATATAAAGTCATAAGTGAACCATATATGATATCATAATAGTGAATATGATTTTATAATAAGTCAATGAAAATATTTAAATCATTATATAGGAGGTTCATAAATGTACGAATAATATCAGACCTAAGGTAAGGGATAACAATTCCAATCTCATTCTTATCCGAGATTGTTTATTCGTATGTATTTACTGGGGTTATATTTTTCATCCACGTCCATAAAAAATGATTTTCATAAAGTGTTTAATATTATTCCATGTATGTTAAAAGTCATTATTACCCCTCTTTGACTTTTACTTTATGTTATGGAAGGAATGTTTCTTTTGTTTCCCATATGGGGTACTTTTGGACTTTTCCATTAAAATTATGAGGAGAATGTTTTTTTTAAATTTTATGGCATGGATGGATTTTAATGGTTTCATAACGCCTAATTTTCATTAATTTTACTCTAAAATATTTCATGATTATTTTCAACAAAATCCTTATCTTTTAAAATTTTATTTCATTTTCTGAAATGAAAATGATTTTGAAGATGAAAGGATATTTTCCTCAATAATTCATTACAAGTATTTTCCAAAACTATTTTTCATCTAAGGTGAAATTATTTTGTATGATTATGTTTCAAGTATAATGTCTCTATGATTTACATGGTTTTACTTTTTTTATGATGAAATGATATCCATTTGTTTTATATGGATTATGTTATGATGGGATGATGTTTATGAAACCCATTTTATTGTTTGGGTTATGATGAATGAGTTATGTTTATGTTGTGGAACATGTAAGAATGATTTCATTATGAGATGGGTGGGACGTAAATATTTCTCCAATGCATTAGGTAAAGATTTATATCTCATGAGATAGACATGGCTGGAATGGTAAGTTAATCCGGTTCAGTGATACAGGACTGGAACGAGGAGTGAACTCATTTCAGAAATGGACTTTGTCCACTAACATTGTCTTGGAAGCATTGACTTGGATAATATGGAAATCATATCATGTTATTAATGGTTTCACACTATTAAATATTTTTTCCCATACTATTTTATCATGATTGATGTTCCTTTATGACATAAGCCTTACTTACTGCCAAGATTTATTTCACTACAAAAGATTTTGATGTTTAAGCTTTATGTTCATGTTTTGATGTTCAAATGTATATGGTTTGTTTTATTTTCTCCATGATTACCCTTACTAAGAATTTGAACTCGCCCTGTATATGTTTTCTTTTCCCCAGGATATAAATAATGGTTTAGGTTAAAAAAGGGAAGATCTTTATGGGTGATGTTGATGATCTTTCACCAAGTTTAGAAGATTATATTTTGAGTTTCCAACAACACTAAACTGTTACGGTCTTTTGGTGTATGTTTCTATTAGGATTTAGGCATTTCGGAAAAGTAATGTAATGTCCATGTATGTTAAGAATGGGTCTCTAAAGTTGGTATCAGAGGAATGGTTTAGTTAACCTTTGGAAACTAGGATTTGAAAACATTCGTGAATTCCCTATAGATATTTATAAAGTATGTCTAGGGATTTCCATAAGGTTTAGTATAACTATAGGTTACAATCCTAGAGTTATGTTGACGATCATGAATAACCTAGGGTGAACCTATGGTGTCAGGGATTAAAGAATGTGTGATAAGTTAGACATCCCATATGTGACATTTAATGATTATGTGGTTCCTCGTTATTTTAAATGTTTCTTACACTATGGTTTCTAGTTTTAGTTAATGGATGAAACGAGAAGTAATTTAGTTAACATTGATTATGATAGAAAAATTGGTGATTTTGATCAACAAAATTGTGTAATTCCTAGAGAGAAAGATATTGTGATTAGGCCGAATCAGTCATCACGGTATATGATTAATAAGGTGAACTTTGGGGGTATTCCAAAGTTATCAAATAAGAGGATGATGAACTTTAATGCATGTTCTCATGAAGAACATAGAGGAAGGTAGATGAATCTTTATACATATCAAGAAGAATGGAAGAAGAACCTTTAGGAATACCTCAAATGGAGGGGAAGATGTTATCTGTGTGGAGAAAAGGGTCAAAGTGTGATAGACTATTATGGAGTTCAATGTCTTATCTGTGGAGAACATAGGCATTACCCAAATCAATGCCCTAACCAAAGAGGTTACTTATAAATCAAGGAAGGAATTATTCCATGAAAATCATTGAAGAGGATGGATTGAAGTGTTTTGGTATTCGTATTTAAGAATAATGTTGTTGAGGAACTTATATGGTATATTGGAATATCTATGTATTGGTCCATTGTGGTTTTCCATAAGAATATGGTACCGGTATCTATGAAAAGTGATAGATATATTTTTTGAAAGTAGATGATATGCGCATAATGAATGGATAAGGAGAAAATAAATTTTTTGATAGTAATCCAGAGATCAAGATTCATATAAGGACTAAGTGATATCATGGTTTGAGTATATAGAATTTTTTGGGATTTTGGTATGTGGAAAGAGTTAACTTTTAATTGCATTCATGTTATCACTAAGGTTCAATGGGTAATTATTTTTCAAGAGAATACATGATTAAGGAATTTTAATGTTTGGAATGTGACCAACAAGACATATCTTCTGATATATGAGGATAAATGATAGTATTTACCTTCTTGGTAGATGAAATTTCTATCAATATTTTTCCTTATACTGTGAGTTTGGGTAAGCCTAATGATTGGAATACATTAAGTTAGACATTAGATAGTATTATTTAAGGATATATCTTTTTGATATTATATTTGGAATGTTATAATAGTATTGTTTTAGAAAAAGGACAACCCATAGAATGGGCGACACCTCGTCGCGTCGGACAGGGATGCAGAATCGAACCCACAACCAAAGTGAGACAGGCCTTTATCATATACCAATGGCCTACATGAAGTCCCTGGTTAGTAGAAACTAGTTTTATTTTATTAAGAGCTATGATGGATGAAGTATAAGTCTATTTTTGGAACCATATACGATTAATCTCACCATGATATGGACTTATAACTTTTTCTAACCTTATGTTTGAGTTTGATGGAATGACCTATCATTCTATCGCATGATCTACTAATACATCACGAAAGCCAAATTCAATATCATTTTTTAAGATATGAAGAGGAAATTTTTCAAGTCACAAAATACAGTAAGAGTGTACCAAAATCAAGTAACTATTTATTTTGATTCAAAAATTATTCATCATTATGGAAATGGTCTTGAAAACCCAAAATGTTGTCCTAGTGCCCTCATATCTAATAAATCAGATGGTACCTTAGATCATCACAAATTCATGGCTTTATGATTGTTGGATATTTCATAGCCATGTTCTCTACCACTCTTCATCTAAACATGATGGTTAGATTTCTCTTCTATAGCCATATTTTCACCTATATTATCCTATGTGGAAACCCAATGATGAGTTTCTTTGGTTATCCACTATGATTCTAACACTCCTTTATAAAATGATGATTTAGTATTTCTTTCTACTATGTGGGGTTCTATGAATGAAAATTTTATGTAGTAAACGATTTATAACCCTGACGAATTTCGAGGGCGAAATTCATTTTAAGGGGGGTAGAATATAACACCCTGATATTTTGTGAGATATATACTTTTTAGTTTCATTGATTTCTTCTATTATACACTACCCCAAGATTAGCTTGTATTATACACAATGCCTTATTATATTGGAGTATACGCATCACTATTCGTGGCTCGTGTTACACACAATTTCATGTTCGTTTTCTGGAAATTATTCTACGCAACATTAAGTATAGATTTTGTTTAATGAATAAATGAAATAAGTTTTGGTTATGTTATATGCAACACCAAACAGAGCTTTCACTATATGCAGCCCTGACTTGGATTTCATTACATGCAATCAAGACCTTCTTCGATAGCCTGTGTAGTACACAATACTGATTTTCACTAAACAAGATATTATTATAATATTATTATGATGTAGCCATTATGAATAGTAATACCCACTTTTTGAAATTTTATAAATTTTATCTTTCAAAATGGACTTAATTTTTGGATTTGTAATATCATAATTAGCCTACGGTGAATTTTTGGTATTTTTCAGAAAACTTTCAATTTTTGATGAATAGTGGAAACACTAGGTTACTATTTAAAAACCGAATTTTTATTTAAATAATTATTTATTTTAATTAAATTTATTTTTGGTCAAAATTGATATATAATACCTATATAAGTTCAATGTAATTCATTGGAGACATTTTAAAATAATTTTAGATATATTAAAATTTTATTGAACTTTTCACCGTCTTTTACCCACCTCCTGGGAGAATTTAAAATTTTACATAAAACATAATTTTCTTGCTTTTGTGAGTGGAATTTAAAAAATCTAAGAGACACGGTTAATATCAAGGAGTAAAATGTGGTTCAATAAGATAAAAATAAGTTTTGCTGAAAAGTAACATTTTACTTTTATTTACCACTGTTAAAAGTAAATAGGGTAATTAAGGGTAAAAATGATATTTTTATTACCCCAACACCTGACTTAAATCTATTGTATAATTTTAATTCAACCAAAACAACTTTAGGAATAAAATATTACCATTTAGGTCCACATGGATTAGATTTGGACAATTATTTTCATTTTATTTAAAGAAGAGTTAAAAGAGTTAAAATCAATGTTTAATAACTTAAAATTTATTAATATAGGGTTATACATAAGATAAATTCTAATATAAATATTAATTAGAAATATAAAAATATTTCCAACATAATGGAATTGTATTTATAATTTATAGAAATTAAATAAATTAATTTACTTATGACACAATGATGTTGCTGTAATTACCTTATTAATGAAATACTAACATAATTGATATTATAAATACCCAAATAACTGTAATTTGAGACTTTTTATGAATTACACTAATTTATAGGTTAATATGAGAAGTTATTATTGATTTAATTAACTTTTTTCGAACTAATAATGTGGTTATAATTTTAAAAAAAATTCATGTACCAAATAGAGTCAAAATTCATGTACAAATATTATATTATTAATTATTATTCTATTTATAAAAATCTAAGGATAAGAAAAATGAATTATATAAGGTTATATATATTAATAATTAGCCACTTGGGATTATTTTGTCTTGTTAGAGTATGTTTATTAAGCATATGGTGTAAGAAAACTACAAGACACGGTAAAGGTTAAATTATTTAACTTAGGGTTAAATCTAAATGATAAGGTTAAAATAGTAACATAAACCTTTCTAAAACCTATTGGTTGAAATTTTTTCTACCCATCCCCACTTTATTCTTGAAATAAATCAATTTGGAGCTATTATAATCCAAATTTGAATTTATTATAAAATAATATTTTATGGTTTCCTTATGGTGCCCCTCTCCTCCCTTATAAAAGGGAACCTCCTCTTTCTTCTCTTCACACAATTTCAACCCTTAAATATCGGCCAACCCCTGACCATTTCCCTTCTCAACTTCCATAGAAACATTATAGAGGTTATGGTATCCTCAAAAGACCAACTCTAGTTCCTTAAGTGGAAGCTTAAAAGAGGTGTGTCGATGAAGAGATAATCTCTTCTACCGATTCTTTCAGGTTTCTTTCTTCTTCAACATCTTCTTCTTTAGTTGTTTCATTATAGAGTAAAAAATCAGTATCAATAATATACAGATATTTTATTATAAATATAAAACAACCCCATTTCACCTTCTATCCATCCATTGGAAAACAAAATCACCGCGCGTGCGTACATACGGAATATCGTCTCCACGCCGTGGTGTAATCTGTTTTCCACCACCACCTTAAATGGATGGATATAATGGTATAAATAATAACTCTGTATAGATATTATAACATAATACTGATTCTGACATATTATATCATCCACTCCAATTCAATTCAATAATTATGGGATCGATATCATCGCTCGTGCGTAAGTACGAATTACCATCTCCACGGCGCGATGAGGTTCATTCTCCTTGTTAAGCTTTCAAGAATGATTATAAAGTATATATAATGAATAATAATGTTATATATAACATAATAATGCTACTATATTTATATATATATATATATTTCATCTACTTACTTGGATTCAAGTCTATAAGGAAAGGAAAACAGCATTCATGCGCACGTACGGCCTACCGTCTCCATGAACGGTGTATTTCAATTCCATTATCTATAAAATATATATATATATATATACTGAATAAATATGATATATAAATAATTATTTAAATTCTATAAGTATGTAAAACATGATATTAGTAATAATAATATCATGAACAACAAGTCCAAATACATACGATAAATAAAACAATTTCATATAAAACGCTGCTTTAACATGGAATTTACAAAAGAACGGGTAATATAATGTCATAAGTGAACCATATATGATATCATAACAATGAATATGAATCTTAAATAAGTCAATAAAATTATTTAAATCTTTATACAGGATGTTCGGATACGTACGAAGCATACTGGACCTAAGGTAAGGGATAACAATTCCAATCTCGTTCTTATCCGGGATTGTTTATTCGTAAGTATTTACTGGGGTTATATTTTTCATCCATGTCCATAAAAAATGTTTTTCATAATTTTTTTAGTATTCTTGAATGTATTTTAAAAGTCATGTTTTCACCTATTTGAATTTTACTTTGTGTTATGGAAGAATCTTTTTTTTCTTTACCATATGTGGTACTTTTTGACTTCTCTGTTAAAAGTACGAGGAGAATGTTTTTTTAACTTATACAACATGGACAGATTTTTACGGTTTCATAACGCCTTATTTTCATGAATTTTAATATACATGATTTCGTGATTATTTTCAACAAAATCATTTTCTTTTAAAATTTTAGTGTATTTTTTTAAAAGAAAATGATTTTTAAGATGAAAGGGTATTTTCTTAAAGAATTAATTTCAAGTGTTTGGTCAAAAATATTTTCCATATAACATGACATTATTTTGTATGATTATGTTACAATTATAATTTCTCTACGATTTAAATGGTTTCACTTTTGTAAAGATGAAATGATATCCATTTTTCTTATATATATTATGTTATGATGGGATGATTATTATGAAACCCATTTTATTCTTTGGGTTATGATGAATGATTTATGTTTATGTTGTGGAACACGTAATAATTATTTCATTATGAGATGGGTGATACCTATGTCTCCATACAATTCATTGGGTAAAAATTTATATCTCATGAGATAGACATGGCTGGAATAATATGTTAATCTGGTTCAGTGATACAGGACTGGAACTAGGAGTGAACTCGATTCAGAAAGGGACTTTGTCCACTAAGATGGTCTTGGAAGAAATGCCTTGGCTACTATGGAAATCATATCATGTGCTTGATGGTTTTCCAAAATTAAATGTTTTATTCCCATGATATTTTATCATGATTGATGCTCCTTTATGACATATGCCTTACGTACTGCCAAGATTTATTTCACGACTCAAGATTTTGATGTTTAAACTTTATGTTCATGTTTTGAAGTTCAAATGTATATGGTATGTTTTATTTTCTCCATTATTACCCTTACTGAGCATTTTATCTCACCCTATATATTTTGTCTTTTCCCTAGGATATAAAGAATTGTTTTAGGTAAAAAAATTGAATATTTTTATGGGAGATGTTGAAGATATTTAACCAAGAATAGAATATTATATTCCGTGTTTCCAAAGACACTAAACTATTACGGTCCGTTGGTGTCTATTTTTTTATGTATTTGGTATTTAGTAAAAGTAATGAAATGTCCATGTATGTCAAGATTGGGTCTCTACAGTCAGGGTGACTAACAGTTAAGTAGAGTAAATTTCCAATAATTCTTCTATAAGTGGTTTGATCAGCAGATTTTCCATCTTCATCAAGATCCATCTTACAAGTGGTACTCATGGGAGTGACACTACTCTTAGTGCTATCCAATACAAAATTTTTTAGAAGATCTCTAATATATTTACTTTGAGTTAAGATAATTCCATCATTATTTTGAAAGATTTGACATCCTAGAAAGAATTTCATTTCACCCATTAAACTCATTTCAAATTCATTTGGCATCATTTTAGAAAAATAAGCACATAAATAATTTCTTTAAGATCCAAAAATAATATCATCTACATATATTTGAACAAATAAAACATCATTATAAATTCGTTTTATAAAATGGTTAGGATCAATATTTCCTTTTGTAAAACCTTTAGACACAAGAAAAGTTCTCAAGCTATCATACAAATCTCTTGTAGCTTTCTGTAAACCATATATAAGTTTTTATAGTTTAAAAATATGATTTGGAAAATGGGGTTTTTTAAAACTATGGGGTTGTTCCACAAAACCAACCCCAGATATATTCCCATTTAAGAATACACTTTTAACATTCATTTGATATAGTTTGAAATTAAGATTTGTAGCATAAGCCAGTAATATTATGGTGGATTCAAGTCTATCTACTAGTGCAATGGTTCCTTCATAATCATTTCCTTCTTCTTTACTATAGCCTTATGCAACTAATCTGGCCATATTTCTAACTATGTTACCAGCTTCGTCTATCTTATTTCTAAACTCCAATTTAGTTCCTATTGTGAATGTGTCCTTGGATATTTAAATATGTTTCAAAACTTTTTTCCTTTCAAACTGATTAAGATCTTCATGCATATCCATCACCCAAAATTCATCATTGATAGCATCATTAATGATTTTAGGTTCAATTTGTGACAAGAGGGCTAGATGTTCAACATAATTTCTAAGAGAAGCTCTAGTTTGAGTTCATTTGTCTATGTCTCCTACAGAAAAATCTAAGGGATGGTTTTTAAGAGTTCTAACTACTCTAGAAAAGTAAGGAATTGTAATTTCAGGTTCATCAACAGATTCAGGTTCATTGTGACTTGATTTTATGGAATTTCCAAAACTGGTCATTTTCAAAAATTCTTTCATATAATGGTCTAAATATTTTGGATTAATGTTTTTATTTGATACATCATCATCCAGGTTTTCTAGAATGGTTTTAGGCATATTTGGATCTGTTGCATCAAATTTGACATGAACAGATTCTTCCACACATTTAGTTCTTTTATTGAACACTTTATAGGCTTTACCAGACAAGGAATATCCTAAAAAGATACCTTCATCACATTTGGATGAAAATTTGTCAATATTATCCTTAGTATTATGTATATAGTCTTTACAACCAAAAACATTGAAGTAGTTAACCTTGTGTTTTATATTGTTCCACAACTCATAAGGAGTTGTTTTATGAATAGGTCAGATCAAAAATCTATTTATTATGTATCATTATGTTTTGACAACTTCAACCCAAAAATAAATAGGTAGGTCATACTCACAAAGAATTTTTCTAGCAATATTTTGTAGGGTTTTATTTCTTCAATCTACAACTCCATTTTGCTGAGGTGTTTAGGGGCAGGGAAATTGTAACTATAACCATTTTTTGGGAAAAAGGATTCAAACTATTGATTTTCAAACTCATGGACATGATCACTTCTTATGGATTTAATTATAAGTACACTAATATTTTCTATAGACCGGGCATATTTACTAAAATAAGAGCATGCTTCTCTTTTGTGAGCCATAAAGAAGGTCTTTGTATATCTTGAGAAGTCATCTACAAGAACATAAACATAGTGTATCCAATTTAAACTAGAAACTATAGATGGTTTAAACAAATCCATGTGAACCATTTCTAGAGGTTTAGAAGTTAACACATATTTATTAGGGTTGAAGGAAACATTGTTTTGTTTGTCTTTTTGATAAGGATTACATAGTTCTTCATTTGGAAACTCTAGTTTGGGTAAGTCTTTAACTAATATTTTTATAGTTATCTTTCTAAGGGAGTGAACTTTATGGTGTTCTAGTCTCCTATTCTAGAGTGAAGACTCTTTATGAAATACACTTTATCATGAAACATTTTGAGAAGCTAAAGAATCCAACTTAACAGAGTAAACATTTTCACTTCTTAAAGCATAAAATATTAATTCAACTTTAGAATTCAATACATTGCAAGCATAACATTAAAATTTAACATGAAATACATCATCACATAATTGTGAGATACTAAGAAGATTATATTTTATTCCGTCAACAAATAGTACTTTAGAAATAAAACTGAGTTAGATTTATAGATTTGGATGAGGAAAATAATCATTCCTTTAGTATTGTCACCAAATGTGACATGTCCTCCATCTATTTTTATTAGGTTCTTGAAGCATGAGTAGTCTCCTATCATCTTATTTGAACATCAATTGTCCTAGTACCATATAATTTTATAGTAACTATTTAATCATCTTTCAGACAAAAAGATTAATAAAAAATTGATTTTGGTACCCATACTTGTTTGGGTATAGTAATATTGGGGATAAGTTCTTTAGAAACCCATATTTTTCTTATAGGGTTCCTATAATCATTACGTAGAGTATTTGAAATATGAACTTTCTTTGGTCTGGAAACACATGAAATAGTGGATAGTGTATCATAACAAGAATTAGATTATTCATGTAGAGAACTGGTAGTGAATCTTTATGTCCTTGATCTCGAACCAATTTTTTTTTTGCCAAGATTTTTTTTTCTAGGTTGATATCCAATTCCAGTGTTGTATTTGGGATCAATTTGTTTTCATAGAATTCTAGTAATGTTATTTTTTCCATTGGTAAAATTTTCTAGGTCACTCTTCAAATTCTTAGTAGATATTTTTAATTAATTGTTTTCCTTGAGAAGTTGAGGATTTTTAACTTTTTCAGTTGTGAGTTCATATTTAACAATCACATTAAGACCATGATATTTATTCAATGACTTATATTTGTCTTTTAGTTCATTGAATGGTTCTTCAAGCATATTACAATATTCAAACATTTCTTCATTAGTCCTATTTTTTGAGTCACTTTCATCTCTATAATAGTATGAATTATGTACAGTGGAGTCCAGTGTTACCTCAGATGTGTTTTTTATGAAACACATATTGGCTTTGTTAGCGTGTTCGTCATGTGATGTCTCTGAGTCTCTTGAACTATCCTCAAAAGAACCCCTGATTGCTTTCACTTATTTTTTATACTTCCTATCATTGTCCTCATATTTATTTTTGTACATGGGGTTTGGAAAGTCATCCTTGATATGTCCTATGCACATACACTCGAAGAAGAAAATTGCATCAGTCTTTTCACTTCTTTTTCAGTCCTTCTTCCAATTTCCTTTTTGGTCATGTTTTCCTTTGAAGATAGGTTTTCTGAAAAAGTTCTTCTTCTTGTAAAATCTCTTGAATCTTCTGGAAAATTGAGCCATTTCCTCATCACTGTTGGATGAGGATTGTTCATCACTGTAACTTTCTACAAAAGCTTCCAGTTTCCCTTTGTATTTTTTCTTAGAGGTGGTGGTCTTGAATGCAACAGATTTCCTCTTTGGGTCATCATCCTCCTCCTTGTGGACTTTCAGCTCTTCCTTATACATCATCAGTTTCCCAATGAGTTCATCTATAGGTAGCTTCCTGATGTCGCATGATTCTCTAATAGAGACAGAGGTTCCCCTACATCTTTCAGGAAAACATCTGAGAATACTCATGATCTGTTCCTTGGCAGCGACTTCTCTTCTAGTAGAAATCATTGTGTTGAAAATCTCATTGAACCTAAGATACAAGTCAGAGATAGGTTAATCAGGTTTCATCTTAAAATTATCATATTTAATATTATAAGTATTATGTATCATTTCTTTTACACTAGATGTTCCTTCATGTTAGACAGTCAGGGTATCCCAAATTTCATGGGCAGTTTTACAAGAAGAAATCATATTGAACTCTTCATCTCCTATTGAGCAGTATAAAGCATTCATAACATTATAGTTATTATTGTAGGACTTTTTGGTAGGTTTATAAAATGTTATTCTAATAGTATTATTAATCATATATCCATCTATAATGTATGACAAAACTTCAATACTCATACTCTCAAAATGCATTTTCATTTTATCTGTCCATTGAGAATAATTGGTTCCACTAAAGAATGGAGGTTTGTTGGTTGCATCACCTTCCAATATATTATACAAAATAAAGAACAACTTTAAAATATCAAGGAATTTAGAATTAATAGAAATTTACAGTTCTTTAAGGTTCAAAAACAAACACAGTTGAATAAGATTAAACAGAGTCCTAATCAATAACCTCTAATTCCAAATGTCTATTTGAGTGGATTACTCAAGAGGTGATGGGTGAATTGAGTAACTATAAAAATTTTGGTAAAAAATTATTTCTAAAAGGATTCCCCAAAAATTAAATAAATCCAATTTAATCAAGGTTATATGGTTATAATAATTTGACTGTTTGAATAAATTCTTAGCAGAATGATTAGTTCTCAGATGTCTTAATATTAGTTATTAATACTAATATTGATGTTGTTCTACTAAGACAATATAGTTATAAATTCTTTCCAAGGCTAACTATTAAAGTGAATTTAGTGACTTCTAAATTACACAATAGATCAGTAAAACAAAGAATACTAAATTAAGCAGCACAATATATATGAAACAAGTCGTTCAGTCTCAAGATGAGACCTAATCCACTCCACTTGGTGATAACCTACCACCAAGCAGTTTATATAAATAAACTTTGATCCTAACCATAGATCAGTATTAACAACATTACGCTTCACTTTCCAGGCCACACAGGGACATCTTCCACACTTATTAGTGGGTATACACAAGAGTAAAATAATGTTTGAGAAAGGATATATTGTATCCTTCAGTTTAATGTGGGATACATAGTGTGTTGCTACAAAGATACACACTCTTCTCAAAAGTTAATAAAATATACACAACAGAGCAGAATGATTGAGATAGGTTTAGAAGTGCTTTGAGTGTTAGTCTTTGCAGCTCTGGACTTCTGGGATGAAGCAGATGCAGATTTCGAGTCCTCATCTATAAAACAGAGTGTCGCAATTCAGATTGTGTTCTTCGTGAGGTTTGTCAGTATGAAGATGTTCTTAGTTCTGGGCTTCAAATATTCTGTCTGTGGTCTTCAGGTGTGTATAGTAGCATTCAAAAGGCGTTTCGTTAAAATTTTTCTTTATGTGTGTTCTTCATGTTGGTGCTCATGCCTGCTTGTTTTTCTTTCTCATGCATATCTTATTTCTAGGAAACACTTTTCTTTTATCTTGGAATGCATGTGTTGAGGCCGATAGATTTCAGGTATTCTGCACCTCATACCTCATATTGTTAGATGATGTGTCTACAAAGAATCATTAATTATGTCTGTGCATTAAAGGCTTCAAATGTGACTGAAAGAGATTACATTGACAAAAGAAAGAACATATTAGGAAATGGTGTCATAGTATGTCATGGAAATAGTGTCTCCTCCACACGATGTCTGGATTGGTCATGGTGTTTGAATTTCATAGTGTCTCGCTGTCACGGTGTCTTGTTCATGGTGTCTTGTTCACGGTGTCCTGATCATGGTGTCTTCTTCACGATGTCTTGTTAACGGTGTCTTGTTTACGGTGTCTTATTCATGGTGTCTTCTTGTTCACCGTGCCTCAAGGTTACGGTGTCTCAAGGTTATAAGGTCTCATTTCATTATGTCTCCTTCATAGTGCCAGAAAGACATAACCAGTAGAAGACTCACAATGTCTATGACTTTTCAAAATAATTGTTTTCAGACTTAAGTAGTGATGATTATATAATGGATTATACTTAATCATTTGTCAAAGAAAATATCATAAAAGTAAATAAAGGATAGTATAATGTAATTAAACTAAATATAAAGAAATTAATATCTTTAATGACTCTTCTTAAAGCATGAGATTACATATACAATAATACACATGATTTGATATATTTTATAAAATTTAACCAGGTTGAATAGGATTTGTGATCATTAAAACATGATTAGTGCCTGAGGAGTCCAACACAAATCACATCCATAATTATTTTTCTAGAATTAATTATTATAAATATCACTACAAAATCATGTCTTTTAATCTATTAATAAAAATCACTATTTAGTCAAAAAACATTTCACAAATAATTCCCATATCAATTATGTGGTTCAGCTAAAATAATATCTCATAACCAATTCATCAATTGTTTAACCGTTCACCATTTAACATGTAATAATCAATCTATCCACTAATAATTAACTGTTTCCAATTTAACATTCGATAAACACTTGTCAATAAATTATTCATTTTCAATATTCCCAATATTCAATAAAATCCACAAATTCCCAACTCAAATTTTAATAATTAATTATTAGATTATTTACTATATTACTCATCCATGTCCTTTAAAATCATTTAAATATTTAATCATATCACTTTAACCAAATCAGTAATGCATGGTTGAAACCAAGACATGGTCAAGTACTCATTTATCTCATGTGGGAAACAACATTCAACAACATCAAGGGTCATGCATAATCATATTTTATATCAACACTAACTGGAAGGCATATAAAATGCTAAAACCACTAGCCATAAGACTTATGAAATTTTCAGACCAATATAAATAATTTTTTTAATATATTTATTAATGTTGATCACTTGGAAAAGGACCGCACCTCAGGGTGGAACCAAAACACGCCGCAATTTGTCACATGTCTATAACCAATTACCATCAGTCTGCTATCGCAGACACACCCCTTTATATATATATATGCACGCACTGTATCATTAATGAATAGACACTATAAAAAAACAGATAGCCATAAATAATGTAGTTGGGGTCAACACACCTACAGTTATATACCAGGGACTTAAATAAATTATCAATACCATAGATGAATGATGCGAGACAAAACCACGGTTAAATAACCTTACCCAAAACATGGAAACATAATGAAAAGAGTCCATCTGCCTTAACCTTGACCATGGATTCCAAAATAAGGACAAATGGTCGATGATACACTACCCTCTTTCCCTAAAACTAGAAGAAAACAACAACCAGATTAAACCCGGATCGTAGGGTTTTAGCCAACACCAATCTGGGCACTGAAAACATGACGAAACTCCAAAGCGATGAAAGAGAGTATGAGATAAGTATATACCTCATTGAATTAGACCAACCTGACAACAAAATTGGGAGAAAACATCCATATAAAAAGGAGGGGTCACACCATGGGGGTTGCGCACTACTATCGGGGGTCTTCTAGGGGTGGGTCGAACGCTACTGGGTCGCACCGTAGGGAGGAGATCACACTGCATGGGGGGAGCTCTGACCATGGAGAAGTGTTCATGGCGAGGAATAGGGGAGCAGCCTAGTGCATGCACATGATAGGGTAACAATGGGGGATCAAACCTCCTACGCATGGTGGATGGGGGAGAAGGGTCCTCCCCTATTTTTTAACCTAAAAACTATTTAAAACCCCTTAATTAATTTTTATTTAAAATACTCAAAAGAGTAAAACCATAACCCCCCAATTTATTTTAATATCATGAATATGATATTAATGTTACAAACTCCAACCGATAAAAGCAATAAAAATATTAATTATTA
Source organism: Viscum album (assembly GCA_963277665.1). Classification (NCBI taxonomy): domain Eukaryota; kingdom Viridiplantae; phylum Streptophyta; class Magnoliopsida; order Santalales; family Viscaceae; genus Viscum; species Viscum album. The sequence goes on from OY728156.1 coordinate 1,085,282,272, forward strand.
TTATTATAAAATTAATAATTATTGGCATACCATTATTACTATAACCTTTCATTTATTCTTTTTAAACCATATCCTATGAAATATTATTAATATTATTTATAATAATAATAGAAACCATAATTAATAATTATTATTACATTTATAAAACTAAAATAATAATAATAATAATAATAACCTTATTGTTATTATTTATCAATACTTTGATAAACCAAAGACCTATATTTAATAAAAACACTTCATTAAATCCAAAACACCACTTTTAATTAAACATTTCTTTGAGATACCCAACAACCACATTAATTTCACATTAAAGTTACACCCCATTAATCATGTAATAAACATCATTTAAAATTCCAAAAAATTTTGACACCATATTAACAATAATAACATTAATATTTTTAAAAAATTATTTTATTTAAATACTATTATTACATATAATATTATTTAATTAATATAATTTAAATATTAAATTGGTTAAGCTCAACGGGTTGGACCGTAACTGTGTTCAGTCAGTGAATATCCATTAAAGATGACTTTTCTAGATTTCTTGCTCCTAAGACGTATCGGGATGCCCGTTAAATTTATCAGGTATTCACCATAGTCCAAAAACAACACCTATAAGTGTTCCAACACTCTGAATAATGTTCCAGAGATCGATTTAGAAAATAAACCATCAATAAATGGAAATGGTTCTAAAACCATTGTAATTTAAACCCATTTAAAAACACTAGACTTTAATATTTTTAGATTTTTAGAACTCCATATTTCAAAAATGTTATAAGGTTATCCATTTGTGGAATGGTTTAAGTTAATCTTCAGATGATTTTTTTGAGATTATAGGCTTATCTCTCAATATGAGTATTTATGAATAGTGGATAAATTGTGCTAGCCTTTTTATTTTGATGCTAACTAAAGATTAATGGAATGACTTATAATTCTATGTCATGTTCTGTTAGTACCTTGGGAATGAAAATTTCACCTTTATTTATTGGAATATTAGATGTAGTGGAAATGGAACGGGGCATATGAAAGGGTGATATTTTGTTGAAATAATGTATGTTTATCATCTCATTAAAATAATTCATCTTTATGAAATGGTATTGAAATAAAATCATGACCCATTATCATCATTTTTTATGGTTTCAATGTCATATTCCACTCTCCTTCAATTTATAGTGTTGTTTTTGTTAAATTTATCTTGATCACCCACTTTCTTTTGATTAATGATCTTTATCAATCTCTGTGATTTTATTCATTTATTCAATGTCCATGTCTCCAAATCCAACATATGTTCCCCTCTATGGAAACCAAGTTACATCTCACATTGGAAAATTATTATGTTTCAAAGTTTCCTTTTTTAAGGGTTGTGTTAGAATTTATTTTTATGATGATATTTTTGATAAATGGAACATTAATGTACTAAACCTATAATAACGTAGATGAGTTTTGTGGGTTTAATTATTTTCAAGGGGGTAAAATGTATAACCCTAATATTTTTTTAATTTATTTAATCTTTTTTTTATTTTTCATTTTATGAAACAATGAATATATCCTTTGTTATATGAAACCCCTAAGTGTGGATAGTGTTGTACGTAAATACAATTCAATATTATACTAAAAAATAGTTATATTAGCTTGAGGATAATGAAAAGTGTTGTTCGAATTTTATTACACAGAATATCGAGTCCCTTCGACAACTTTTGTTATACACATGGTATTGTTTTAGAAAACTATAATATATTATTAATATTATTATTATAATATTATAATAGCTACAACCTAGTCATTGGAGCGGAATTAATGAAAAATATGAAATAAATTGTAAAAATATAATTTAAACATGTATATAAAATTAATCATTTGGTTATCAATTAGTATAAATTAATGTAAGAACTATTTGAAAATAAACAAATTACTTTCCTAGGAAAATGATATTTCGATGTAAAAACAAAAATTTAACTCCATAAATTAAACATAAATTTTTTTATTAATATAACAAATATAAAATAAATATTTTATATTCAATAGGAATATTTTATACTCATCCAATATATTTTATAGGTTAAGATAACAATAATTCAAATTTTTAGAATAAAATAGATGAAATTTTATAAATGTTACTTTTACTACCATTTAATGGAGAATCGATTTTAAATCTGATTTTTTGACATTTATAATCTTATTATTTTAAAAGATAAACTAAATTTAGGAAATAATAATATCAAAATTTACTTTAGGTAACTTATTTGTAATATTTTGAAACATTTTATTTTTACTGAATAGTGAAAAAGACTGAATTTTTATTCAAAGTTGATTTTTCATCTAATTTATTTATATATTTAAATTACGTTATAGTTTGTTTCTAGAGTTTAATTATAAAAATTTTAAATATATTGATCCTATTATGTCATTTTAATCAATTTCACATTGAAATTGTATATAAAATCATTTCAATCTTTTGAACAGTTTTACATTAAAACCTCACATTGTCATCCCGTCTGTAGGATTAAATTTAAATTAATTTCTACCAATTAAATGATTAAAATTAATAAAAATGGGTTGAATAATTTTAATCGTCATAATTTATAATTTATAATACTTTTAACTTTTTTTGGGATCAAAAATATTAAAGAAAGTAATTATAATTAATTACAGTGATCAAAAGAAAAATTAGCTTAACAAATGTCTAAAATGTAATAATAAGGAAAAACATGACCTAGAAGCTTTTCCAAAATCCATTTCATAGACATATTTATACTCTATCTTCACTTTTATATAATTTTGTAACATTATTGGTTCCACATGACATGTAAAAACTATTGGTGGAATTACTTTTCCAAAAAATTACAGGAATGTCACTACTCATCAAACATGAAAAGGAACTCACCCCACACATTTATTCCCACCAATAAAACCTTTTGTCTCACCCAAAGTCGACTAAAAGAAGCTCAAAAAATCCCTCCTGTCATTATATAATACTGTATTTTGACACAAGTCAAACCAAGGATACATTTTTGTGACAACCATGAGGAGTTACCAAAATAAGAGGCAACATCCTTCCCCAAGATCCTTTATTTTATTTTCTTTCTCAACCCCCTAAAAACTTATTATTTGATGAGAAATATAATAATATTATTATCCTAAATATTATGATATATTTTTATGATATTTTTAGACATAGAATTAAGACACTTTCATCTAATGGGTAATGAACTACCATTCTTGTATATGATACACTATCACCTCAAGAAACGATGTTATTCACTGTTTTTCCTTCACAACATCTCATGGATGGAAATTATGATAGAAAAATATGTTTATATGATTTATAATAAAAAAAATTATTTAATTTTCTTTAATTATGATATAAATCATACCTTCATTATTTCTATTTTATGTAAATATGGTACATTGTTTGTGGACATGTGGACTACATCTTCCCTAAAGTGATGTCATTCATTCATACTTTACACCGAACACATTAAGGATGGGTCTAGTGAAAATAAATAATATGTATTAAATAGAATTATAATGGAATTAATATATATATATATATATATATATTTCATTTTCTTTCATTCATTAAAATAATTAATTATATGGAAATAGGGTTCTTACATACGTACGGTCTACCCACTCCATTAATGGTGTACTAAATTTCATATTAATATATATTTTTATTACTATACATATATATCATATATGATACTTATATATTTATTTAAATTATTGAAACAATTAAATCGTGATCTATATAAGTGCATCAATTATAAAGATCAAAAACATATATGAAAAACAAAGAAAATATTATATGAAACATAACATTAACATGGAGTTGATAATAAATGGGTTATATAAAGTCATAAAAAATAATATATGGTATTATATTTCCTAATATTTGTATATGGTATATTTATAATCAACATATATTTATTATATATCTGTTTTGAACATGTATGATGAAATACAAGACTTACGTTTAGGGTTTTCTAGTATAACATTAATTTTCCATGAGACACAAGTCATGATCACCTCTTATTTTGTTATATGGGGTATATAATACTGACTAATGTATTAAATTATTAATATAACTAAATTTATGGTTATTTACATATCCATTTTATGATAATTATTTAATTGGGTTTATGGATCAAAAGTTACCAAATCAGTAATGTAATTTTGTTTCAATTTTTCTACTCTGAGATACATGTTGTGTTATGCACCTATATTTTTCAATGGGGTGTATATACATCCCATTGGGGTTTTATATCTTGAATATAATTATTTTCATTTTATTTTTTGCCTCATGTAATTTTATTTCTTCATTGCAATTATGATTCATTTTTTTCAATGTGGTAAAAGTTTATTGCTAAAATCTCAACATTTAATGCGATTGTTTATTATCAGGCTTACATTGATGATTTATTATGATCAATATCACAAGATAAATATTGAATTTATTTACCCTATTCATATACATGATATCTTAATGTATTAGTTCCATATTTCTACTCTATGGTACAGAAGATAATTAAGAAAATGTTTTTATGAAAATATCACTATATTTCTTCTTCTAGTAAAAAATCTTTGTTATTTAAAAATCATGTTTTAAAAAAATTTAATTTTTTTTAAAAGTATCCTATTTTGGTTAAAGAAAATATTTTACAATGTTCTACCCTTTTTAAAAATGATTTTAAAAGTAACATTCTTGTCATTTTTTTATCAAGTAACCTTTCAAAACATTAAATGTGGAAAAGGAATATTCTGCATGTACGAAATTACCCACTGACATGATAGTAATTTCATTGAATCATTCATTTTCATTTTAAAAGGTTACTTATTAAAATAAAAAAAAATTAAAATTTTTTGGAATTTTTTTGTATTTAAAATTTTTTTAATGAAAAATGTAATCAAATTTTTTTCTGTTTAATCATTGTTTTAAATGATTTTCAATTCATCCTTTGTATTTTTTTAAAGTTTTATTTTCAAATGAAATATTTTCAATTATTTAAATGTTAAATTATAATTTTTCAAAACATTTTTAAAAGAATTATATTTCCAATATTATATATTTTTTTGATGTTTTTTTGATAGCTGAAAAATGATTTTCTCAAGAAACGTATTAAATGAAATTGAAGAGAATTATTTATAAGGAACAAATTTTGTAAGTGATTAAAAAAATATTCTAATGTAAAGGTTGTTTTACATAAGAAATGATTCAGTGGATCTTTAAAGATACTTCTCCATCTTTGATGACATAATTTATTATAGTTAATTCTTTACTTGGTGTATGATCTAGGAATACTATTCATATAATATCTATGAATTGATTATGTTTTGATGAGAGTATTTCTATGATACCTATCACTCTTTCAAAAGTTATATTTTTATGGAACACTCTTATTTTTACAAGCTATGTGTTAATGAAATTATTATCAAACTGGTCTTTTTCCATAGGGTATGATATTTTTACATGTTTACGACTCCCATTTAATTTCATGGGTTATGATTCAATTTTTTTATCTTGTTTTACATTATGTATCAATTCATTATGAGAATAATGGGACTAATAACTCCATAAATTACATTTGGTAAAGATTTATATCTCATGATATACTCATGGAGGGAATGGGTAGTGAAAATGGTTTAGTAAAATATGGTCTCTACAAATATTGTCTTCAGAGTGAACCTTGACTACTAAGATAGTCATGGGAGTAAACCATCACTACCAAGATACTATGGGGACTGAATCGATACTACTAATATTTCCATCCTATAAATTCCTTTACAACTATGAAAATCATTTTATATGATTTTTAATCTGCCATAATTCTAAGACATATTTATCTGTTATATTTTCATGGATTACTCTCTTCATTCCCTTATCATTCATGTCATATGAATTACTAATTTTAATTACTTGGTTAGTTTGTATTATCTTGGATACGCATGGTTTGATCATCAAATGCAATCCTCATGTTCTCTTATCCATATTCTCATGGAATTCTTATTTATCAATTTCCTTAACCATACTGAGAATCTGAGCTCACCCATTTCTTATGTTTTATTTTCCCTAGGTTATGAAGAATGTTCTTACCTATAAATACCAATGGGGAAGATCTTTTTGGGAAACATTTATGATATTTCACTGATATGGATGATTTCATTCCATGTTTCCAATGATATAAAACTATTATAGTTCTATTGAATATATTTTTTAATGTGCTGAATATTTCTCTAAAATATTGTAATATCCATTTATGTTAAAAATGGGTCACTATAGACATGGGGTTTCCTGATATATGATATGGGTGTGGTAGGTAAGTGTAAGGGTTTTCATATAACATTAATGTTCACAATTCTATATTTATTATATATAGACTATTATTATTGCTATTGAACATGGATTTTGGTGTTTATCATGTTTCATCACAGATGTATTTTGGTGTAGAATTACGAGGGTATAGATCAGGTGCCTCCATACCATACCTAGGATGAGACCCCTAAGGATCAAGATGAACATGATCTATAGGTAGAGGCTTCAAGGAATGTGGGGAAGCCAAAAATTATTGATAAGCTTGGACCATGGATATATGGTAGCACTTGGAGAGCTTGGTATACATCATGGAGAGTGTTGACAAGGTAGATATAGTAGTTGAGTTATCCACGGGATATCTAAAATGTGAGTTTCAGTCATGGATCAAAACTTTATTCTTGGTTGAGGGTGGACAATAGGAAAATAAAACATTATCAATTCAGTGTAGACCATATTTAATTAGATAATAACCCCCTTGGTGGATATTTAATCTGGATACATATATGCTGAGTGAAATTTAAATGAACTTGTGGTATGTACAAGTACATGAAGGTAGGCATGAAGGGATTCATGTGGATGTAGTTTGAGACTAGTTTTTTTATCACTTCTTGCTGGAGAATTTGAGAAAAGGTAAAGCTCACAAGTTCATGAATATAAAACATAAGGAAAAAACCATGATGGATTATGTTGGTATGTAAATGGACTAATCCTTTGTTCTACCTTATATGGTAGGTGATCACATTTCCATGGTGAGTAGATTCAGTGAATGCTTGATACATGATATCCGCGAGTAGGTGAATATATTTATGTTGAAATCATTATTGGAGATAGTGAATTAGGCATTAATAATGAATGTGAATCTTAAAGGCATGACCTACATGTTTTCAGTGATGTATTCATGTGAGTTATTAATTGTTGTATTGTTTAACTATAAATGAGGTTGTGAGGATACTCTTTAATAAAGTCATGTTGGGGACTTAGGTAGACCATAGAGGACTACATCGTCGATAGTGTGCTTCTAGTCTCAGCAATTAGGTCATGTTTATACCCATTATGGGAAGCCTCAAAATGAGTGTTGGTTGTGATGAAAAATGCGATATCTGGGGAGCTTCTGTTTGATGGATTCCTAGATAGTTGGGGGTCATGAATCTAGTTATACTCAGTGATCTGTGTTAGGAAAAATAGTTATACCTGGAGCTTCTAGCAAAGATTCTACTATACGCATAGTTCTTGGAATAGAGAGATAGTGAGTCCATGTAGTGGGGTTAGTGAACCATAGGGTTTGAAACATCATGGGGTGGATAGGCATATGGTAGTTGGGATTTAATATAGGTGCATATAGTAGATTTATCCGGGTTATAGCTATTTGGGGAGCATGTGATTATTAGAGGTATTCTAGGATCTTAAGAATTTTCCTTTTTAAGGAATGGGGATGGTGAAAGATTTGAATGTATGGTTGTTGAATTAAAAATACATTGGTTAATATGTTGGCATTGATAATGGTTTTTGGTCTGTATAATATGTATATGAACTAATATATTTATTTGGAATGCATATATAAATATATAATTTGATATCTAATTTAGGAATCATTCGTAAGGTGGTATTATGTGCACTTCTTGTGTGATATGGGTATAATAGAGCATCTATTTAGGTTTAGGAATGGAATTTTGTCATGTGGGGGTGAACATGTTTAGGGGATAGTGGGAGAGACAATTATAAGATTAGAATTGGATAAGAAAAAGATCGGGTAGGTAACTACTAAGGTGTAGACCCACAAGAAGAATTCTCTATGAGAATGTGACTGGGCTAGACTTGGGTAATGTTTTTGATATGGTTAAATTTTTTGTCATATCATTTTAATAAAATATTGATCATGGATGAGCTATCATAATTTTATGAGTTTGTAACTTGTTGGTTCTTTTCTAGGGACAAGATTTTATAATGTAATTTGAACTATTTAGTTTGATGTTTGGACCTACATTAATTTTTTAGATTCGAACTATAATTAGAAGACATGGATTGGGTTTTTATATTGTCTTTTTAAATATGTTAATTCCTCATATGTGCCTATATATTTTGTCGTTATTTCAAGGGAATCTGGTATTGAATAACTTGTATTTTGGAAATAAAAATTTATGTTCATGGTTAGTGGTAACCATTTAACTCAATGGTGTATCCCTATAAGGTCTATTACACTTTTCACGTAATATTTCACCTACGGTTACATGGACATGAAATGAAATCATAATAAATTTTATATGTGATCTATAATGGATTTTCATGGTTTTTTCAAACCATTCACCAATCCCACACATTGAGTTCCACTTAGGAAGAGAGTATACAAATTTTTAGCATGGTTAGCCAAACTGTGTAGTCGAACTGTGTGCCCCTTTAAATAGTGGGAAATTTCCAAATTTCTCTTCCATAATTAATGCTTATTACCAATTAATTATTCTCCCATTCATCTAAAAATCTCCATTCATATTCCTTCCTCCTCTTTCCCATATCATTCATTGGGACTTATCCATTCGTGCTGTGATTCAAGTTTTTTCCATTGTATTGGATAGATTGTGGTATGTTTACTAGTAGTTATGATTCATTGTTTATTTTATCCTTCCATTTGGAATTAAATTTACATTTAAATAAATTTCTCTTTATCCATGATATTTTTATTGATTCTCATTTTCTCCCATTTTGTCTCAAACTAGAGGCCATGTTTCGATGAGTGAATATATACGAATATATGGTTAGTTGATACAAGATTTCTAAAATATTAATACACATTTTTATATGATTGCATACATATTTATGATGGGTATTCAAAATACGACCATTATTATTTTTATTCTGTATATTTAATTATTGTAGGATATTGGTGGGAAACTCTGTATATGTTAAAGAATGTTGAGCAGGGCATGGAAGACTATTTGTGTAACATGGTTTCTGAATTAATTAGGTTTGATATACTAGTTAATTAAATTATGTAAATTATTATATGATTACATTGGTTCCATGTGAATATGTTTTACATGAATTGAGATATTGTAGGCTGATATTCATCACTAGAAATGAAGTGACGAGGTTCATCGGGTTGAGGGGGATGTTGATGACCCATGTCATAGTTGGGAAACCAGGTTCACATGTAGAAAACATGATTGAATAAATTGTGTGGATTGGGGTTGTTTATGATTTATAGTAAACATGGTTAGTTGATTGAACCAGTCGATTTGTGTTTATAGAATTTAATTACATGGTGAGGTGGTGTTGGCATCTTGATTTAGGTGGAGGACTTCATAGTAATATATTCTTAGAATATTTTGATGACCATTATATATAGAGGAGGTTCTCACCATACTAATCCATAGTTGATAGTTTGAGACCATCAAATAAGGGACGAGTTTTCCATGACATTGAGGATGGTGGTCCATGATTAGGGGAGGTTGGATATTTCCTTACACTGTGATACCATGATGTTGACCTAATGACGTTTATCTAAGAGAACGTTATAGGGACTAATAATGTGATTATTGGGAATTCCAATGGGACATTGGTTTTTATTGGACAAGTTGTACATGTGGTATTGGTTGCCAATATGTGATTGGTGACTTGTATTTGGATGGGCGATTGAGCATTCTTCATATATGATTGACCATGGATAAATCATTCCATAACCACATTAGTTGATTCAAGTGAATAATACCTTGTATCGGTGGAGCATATGTGAAGAGGGTTATGAATATTTATGAGTGAGTTAATGATATTTATTTATGTTTTGATACAATAGTAAAAATATGGGTGTTAGATTGGAACATATTAGGGGTGGCCTATTGTGTTCACAATCACTCCCTGCATGGGAACCTTAAGACACATTCTAACACTATGTATTAGTGATTAGCTAATGGATCAAACTCATGTGTTGGAACATAGTCCGTAGGGATGCACTGAGAGTCCATTTTATGTATGGTAGATGGACTAGAGGTTTCTTTCTAGTTTGATGGAGTTTCTTTTAGGATTTTTCATATGTACTTATATGATGAGCCATGAATGATCATTCATTTCAATTTTTTAGTATTACTAATACATGTGGATATTTTTTTTATATGTATAGAAAATATGATTTTGGATATTTTATTACATTTTTAATATTATCATGATTCTATTGAGTTTTTTAGAATATCCAAAATGTGTTTTCCATTATTACCATTTATTATTATTATAACTTGAGGGTATATTCTCTTAAACACCACCAAATTATAAAATCAATGTTAATCCTTATAATTTTGTGTATAGGGAGGCATTCTTAAGGCGTTGTGGCCCACTTTCCCGTATTATCTGATAAGTGACACTAAGGTCGGGGAGATACAACACTATGCCATAAAAAATCCATCCAATTCCTCTACTTATGATTCATATATATATATGTTATGATTTATTTGATACTCATATGATTTGTGTGAATTAATAATATCTCACCAATTTGGTAATGTCACCACATTTTCAATAGAAATACTAAAAACCCATAATGTTTAGAATGGAATCAGAATGTTGTCTTTAGGTACCCTAATAAATATAACTAAGATCTGCCTTTGAGAAGTATTGTTCCCTTATATCTAGGAGGAAAGTCCATCAATACTCTTTAGTGTGTATTTGTTTGTGATTATCACTTTACTCAGGATTTAAAAGGAAATACAAAGTCTCATTCACCCACACTTATTCCTAGATTATAACACTAGAGATTCCTAATAGAACACACTAGGTCTGATGAATACTTTTACATATGGTTCACTTGTTTCACCTTTAGTTCAATGAGATTATTAGGGGATATCTAATATTCTATAGAAGAAATTATAGTGATTTTTAGGTGAAGATAGATATTAAATTCGATATCTAGATGAGTTGGATATCTTGGTATATCCTATAGGCTGACTACCATGAATTGTTTTATGAATATAGGAACCTGATAATCCAAATTATCCTCCACATATAGATCCAATGTATCAAACAAAGGGGTGATTATTTGTAATTTCTTGGGAACATGCATTGATCATCTCGGTTAAAGGACCAACTCACCCAAAAATGAAAACCTCAACTGATTCAGTTGAAAAAATATCTATCTAATGGTAGTAGTATATTATGGTTAGGACTGAATATAGCCATTCCATAACGTGGATGATATCGTGGGGGTAAATCACATCCACCATGATGTCCCATGAGAACTTCTACCTAATGAGCATAATGTCTGATATTAAATAGATATCAATAAGCATTTAATTGCATCAAATTGTAGTATCTGTCGATATGGGTTAGGCAAGTGGATATATCAAGATATATAACTCTCTAAAAAGTGATATAATAGTAAAATAATGTCTGAAATTAGTATTAATGATTTTTACTATCATTTTTTGGAGTACTAAATCTTGATGGATGACCGATAACTTATCAAGTAGTGTTTGTGAGATAATCTAGTACTGAACATTATGGATAGAGGACATGTTCCTTAAGTGTCGTAGGGAGTAACGAACTATATGAATTGTTGGGTGGTACCCACATATAATCTATGACCAAGGGAGTATCAAATCGAGTCACAATATAAAGGACCCATGCCGAGAGTGTATAGGGGATTTTTGATATCAAAAAATATATAGGGGTGTTATAAACTATCACTCGCATGCTTCTAATAGAGTACCTGACCACATGACCTATATGATCTTCTTTCCCAAACCCAATCATTATCCCTACATAGCTAGGAAAAGTTTATCTAACAGTATCACATTATATATACCATCTTGTAATTCCTTAGACCCTAATACCACAAAATGATTCCCTAATACAAGTTGGCGACATTGCCTCAAGAACATCTCCACAATCACCATGGGCTTCTGAATAGAAGTGAGGGCCTAAAATGTGTATGTGGGGAGTGTAACGACCCAATGTTTTTAATGGAAATTAATTTCTTATATTTATGTCATAAAATCACATTAAAGCACAAAAAAATAAACTAATATGTTATAAGTGACCTTTAAACATAAGTTTTTCACTTCTGTGTTTGGAATTTCGAAAATCCGGCATACACTGTTGTGTTCAAGATTTTTTTGGAGTCTAATAAAAAAAATATTTTGTAAATAGTTACCTACCCTAATGAATAGAAACATACCATTATATATAGTTATATACCCTAATAAATATTAACCTCACCTATGGTGGTATAAAAATAATATTCAAGTTGGATGTATGATAAACTTATATTTTAGAATGAGTTAATGAGTGTTATTAAACTGGTTTTTGATACTAAATTATGATAATAATTAAATATTAAAATATTCATATTTATAAAATTATTTTTGAAAAATGGACTTCATTTTTGGACAATACACATTGAAAAATGTTTAGTCTGAATTTTCAGGATTTTTCTAAAATACTTGAATTTTTTATGAATAGTAGAATCTAATAATTTAAAATAAATGCTAAATAATGGATTAAATGATTCATCAATGATGATTTTATGAAGTAAGCCCACATGGTTAGGAATCACATGATAAAATCACTATTATTGGTCATGAAATACTTACTATTATTTGTTTTTTGAAAAAATAATAAATTAAGGATTATAATATCATGAAATCCCTCCTCTCCTCCACTATAACCCCCCCCCCCCCCCCCTTCACTTCCTCTTCTCTCCACTCTTCTGAAGCCCCAATAATTCTCTAAATTCTACCCAAATCACTCCATAGGTCCTCCCCCACGTCCAAATTCTCTCAGCCTCCTCAAAATACCAAAACCATTCCCCTTAAGAGGTTCTCAATGGAAGAAGTCTAAAGAGGTAAATTCCTCTTCCCAAATTTGTTCTTTTCTTTTAAGTACTTTTCTTTTTTATTTCTTTCCTCACCTCCCATAACCATAATAGTATGATAAATCTAGTAAAATAAATGTACTGGAATGTCTTAATGATATTGGTATATTTCATTATCTTCTCCCTTTCCCCACCCTTTTATTTGAAAGAAATGAATGCACCGTTTGAGATGTGCTAATTTAGCACATTCAAGGACAACTGTTTTTCAATTTATATTATTATATTTAATTCTGTACATGAAACCATTTGTGTTATGGTTTAAACATATTATTATATATTTAATATATCCTATTTTTGGTTCTGTAATACTTTGGTACAAATGTAATTAAGTTATAAATCAAAACACATTCTTTGTAATCAAACCCACCGAATAACAAAAACAGTTATCACTGAGGTTATATTTGTAATAATTCAAAATCACTCTATGTAACCCAATTAAAACTAAAACCATTTAATCTACTAGATTTTAACTAAATAAAATAACTTAAATTCTGTACAACCACATTCATCTTGCATATAATCCAAACTTGAATATAAGTGAACTGATCTTTTAAAGCCATGTATGCAAATGGTCCCGAACAATGAAATTGAAACTAATAACTAATAAAAAAGGAGTTTAATGAAATAAAAATATTTATAATAAATAAATTACATATAGAATAGGTTCTATACTTATTAATTAATAATCCTATTTTTTTCAGGTCATTAATAACAAGTGGAGAACACCAACAGATTAATGGTAAGGGATCCTCCCCTTTTCACTCTTAATTAAGACTGTTCTCTATGATATGTTTTTTTGTAATACCAACTGATGGGGTATGTTTTAACACCTTCCCCATACTTCCCTAATGTTTTATAAGTGATGAGAAACCCTTCTCTCTCTCATCAAGTCCTCTTAGTTACTCCTGACACCATGCCGGTAAAATAATAACGAATTTTACCCAAACCTTCTTCATTCTTTAGGGTTGACTTATCTTTCTTTCAAAATGGTGTTATCATACCTATTTATGTGAATCCTATGAATTCAAGATATTTGGAAAATATTCTAATATCAAGACCCTTTCATCAGTTTCTTTCAGGGATATACATGTTTTTTAAAAATTCCCTCTTTAGAACTTTCCGATAAGCAAACCTATTTTAAGTGTAATTCCCTAATTTTTAATCAAATTTAAAGTTCACTATATCCTCTTTTTCAAGACATCATTGCATTTAAAAATAAGTATTATTATTATGAAAACCTACTCGGTTCAATTCTGGTTTTATATAAAAGAATGTCGTCTTTTCTATTTGAAAATCTCTATAATGTTTTCCTTAAAACCACACCAAAATGTTTTAATGCTAATGTTTATAAAATACATAACCAATATGTTGTCCCTTATATTTGAAACCACTTACCATTTTATATAACTATTTTACCCAATTAATTTTTATGTATGTTCTAATCCGTTCCTTTAATGGACACTTTCATGATACACCCATTGGATATGTTTTATATCATGACTATAGTACCCAATCCTTTTCCTAGGTACCCTTATGTTTGTGTATTGTTGAATATGTATGATTCTATATGTGGTAAGAATATTTATGTGGCAAGGATATTCATGAATATGTTGAGATGGGTGTGCCCAGATAGCACTCCAATGTATTGGGTAAGGATAAGTCTCATGAGATGTGATGTGAAACAGGATTGGTGATTAGCCTTGACTTGTACTGAAATGGGAAACGAGGTTCGCTGTTAGCCTTGAACCATACTAAATTTATGATTTATGATTCTAACACATTTATATGATCACATGTTAATAAGATCCTATTCATATATTAAATGATTTTATAATTTTCAATCTTTGGATATCATTATGTCATGCCTCGTAACTATTTTGCTTGAGATGTAACCTTATGTTCATTCCTTTACTGGGATATTTATCTCATCCCTTTTTTCATGTGTTCTCCCGGGTACCCTATGTAGATGTAAGATCTCATTGGAAGTTAGAAGATCTTTATGGAGATTAAATGAAGTAGTTTTTTTAGTCCCATGTATTATGTTATATGTACCTAGTCTTCCAAGACCATAGAATTAACGATCCTTGTATTGTACTCTGATTATTAATTATGCTTAAAATAATGAAATGTTTTATGTAAAAGGATTGCGTCTCTATAGTTGGTATTAGAGGATTGTCTAGTTATTTTAGGAGATTAGGAATAGAGAACCATAGAGAAAACCTTAAGGATGAGTCTAAGTATAAGAAAACAGTCCAAAATTTTGGTGAGTATAGAGTGAGTGATTTATCAAGAAAATACATCCCTTTCGGGAAACGAGTAGCTAGATGCGGCTCTGGCACAGATGTATCTAGGTGTAAAACCCGATAACACAGCTTTGAGCTAGACTCGAATGGGAACTGGTGCATAACAACAGGCCTTCCTACACTTTTTTTTATGACACTCCCGAGGAATATTCTTTGGTAGATTCACAAGCTTAGTACAAACAATTATTAAGGGACAGAAAAAAGCCCATAAGAATATAAGATAATAAATAGATAAAGGATAACCTAGATATAAACCTAATGATTCACAAGATATGATGTACTTATGCTTTATAAGTATATCCTTTAATTTTCAAAGTTTCCTTTTTCTGCTTAATAGCTATGTATTCAAGACCTCTAATTATACGTTCTTTTTCATAGTTAATTGTGGGATATAGTAGAACACATTACAACCACCAATGTGATAGGAATGAAATGATTTCCCAAATTACATGCCTGATGTGATGGAAGTGTGTGCTCAAAACATCCTGGAAGTACTTTCTCAGCTAGCTCGAGTTATGAATAAAAACATGAATTAGTTGGAACGTCCCCCTCCTCCAAGGAAAGATCAAGTTTTCATATAATACTTCATGTTGCAAAGGCTTCCCATGTTTCATGGGTCGTCTGGTCCCCTCCTTGTAGAACAATTTATTAAAACCATTGATAAGATTTTCTCTATCCTCCAGTGCTTGGAATAAGAGAAATTCGTACTTGAAGTCTATCGTTTTGATGGGGAGGTAGATCAGTGGTGGACACTGATCAAGAATACGAAGCCCCAAGAGGAAATTGATTCCATAGAATGTGAGTATTTCAAGTGGATGTTTTTCAACAAATATTTTCCTCGAACCCTCCGTCTCAATATAGAAAGAAAGTTCCATGGAATCAAGTATAAGGAAGATGAGTCAATCAGGATGTATGAAGTGAACATTACAAGGATTTCAAGGTATGCCACTGGCTTTGTCATTAACACCGAAAACAAGGTGGATCGCTTCTTTAGCAGAGCAATGTCGAGACTATGAAATGTGATGGCAATTAGATACTTTGACAACTATGAGAAGATTGTCTGTTGTGCCCTCAAGGTTGAAATGGAGATGGGAGACTCATAGTGGTCTCATGGGCCTAGTGACAAGAAACGGAAAATGGAGAACAACATTGGTGTTTCATCAAACAAATCCCATGTTGGAAAGAAGCCTCACTTTCCCCTTTCCAAAAATTGTGGGAAGAAGCATCTTAATGACTGTCTCAAGGGAACCAAGAATTGCTGAAAATGCCGAGAGTTTGGTCATCTTGCCAAAACTGCCAAAGGGATATGAAAAATCCTACTAATGTTGAAGAAGAATGGAAAGTTCAGATCAACACTCATCTTATAGTGCAGTTCTATATCTACAAGGATCTTGGGCATTATGCAATCAATTTCCCTAAGACGAGGGTTGTCGGGGAAATCAACAACAACCTCTAAGGCAACAAGGAAGGACTTATGCTATCACTACTACTAATGTGGAGTTGGAATGTGATGTGGTGATAGGTATGCTATTTATTCATTCAAGAATAGTGAACATGCTATTTGATTGTAGTTCTACACATTCATTCCTATCATTCAAGTTTAGTTGAACTATTCAAACACTACATCAAAATTTGGAGGAAAATTTATCTATGAGAATAGTGAATGGGGTAATCGTTGCATTCATGGTTTATAACTCCTCCCTGGTTAATGTTGGTGGACTGAACCTCCCAGAAAATCGTGTCATAGTTCTATTTGTGGAGTTTGATGCTATCTTAGGCATGGATTGGCTATCTTTATACAAATCCAATATCGACTACCGGGAAAGGGAGATCACTATTCGCATCCCGAAGAATCCTCTAATTCTTTTCAAGTGAAAAGATGAAGATGAATCTCCTTTAAAATAATCGTCTAAAGTGTGGATATTGCTTCCTTATGAGCATGCTTATTTAGCTCAAATAATTGATAGGAAGGAGAGAATCACTCTTGAATCCATTCCCATCATGATGGATTAAACTGATGTATTCCCTAAAGTGTTCCTTGGTCTTCCTCCTGACCGAGAGGTTGAGTTCTCAATTAAACATATACCTGGATCTCTACCAATCTCAAATACACCTTACAAAATGGCCACCGTGGAGCTGGAAGAGTAGAAAAAGTAGTTACAGGAGAATATGGAGAAAGGTTTTATATGCCCGAGTGCTTCACCGTGGGATGCTCTGGTCCTCTTCGTCAAGAAGAAGTATCGATCAATGCACCTCTACATTGATTATCTTGAGCTCAATAAAATTACTATGAAAAATATATATCCCCTTCCATGAACAGATGAATTGTTCGATCAGCTTTGTGGACCCAGTTTTTTCTCTA
Organism: Viscum album; assembly: GCA_963277665.1. NCBI lineage: Eukaryota > Viridiplantae > Streptophyta > Magnoliopsida > Santalales > Viscaceae > Viscum > Viscum album. Next base: position 1,085,300,106 of record OY728156.1, read on the forward strand.
ATGTGGGCCTTCGGTCGGGATATCACCAACAGAAGGTGAGGAAGGAAGATATTCAAAAGACTACCTTTCAAACAAGGTATGGACACTATGTGTTCATAGTGATTCCCTTAGGACTCTTAATTCTTCATAAATTTTCATGGATTTAATAAATATAGTCTTTAGACATTACCTCAACAAATTTGTGGTGGTCTTTATTAATGATATTCTAATATACTCAAAGATCAAGGAGGAACATGAGGAGTGTTTGGAATCTATGTTAAATACCTTGTTAAGGGAGAAGTATTATGAAAAGTACAATAAATGTGAGTTATAGATAGAGGAAGTATCATTCTTGGTGCATGTTATCACCAGGAAAGGGATATCTGTGGACCCTTCAAGAAGAAGGCAATTGAAGAGTGGCTGAGGCCAACTTCTGTAATGGAGATCCATAGCTTTTTAGGTCTATATGGGTATTATCAACGATTCATGAAGAACTATTCACGACAGTCAAACCCAATGACCATGATGACATGGAAGGAAGTAAATTTTATCTGGACATAGGAATGTGAAGACTATTTCTAGGACTTGAAAAAGAGACTTATCACTACGTCGGTACTCACACTCCCTTCAAGTGGGGAATTCTTTGTAGTGTATATTGATGCTTCTAAGAAAGGCTTATGTTGTGTGCTAATGAAAAATGATAAATTGATAGCATATACCTCAATGCCGATGAAAATCCATGTGAAAAACTATCCCATGCATGATTTGGAGTTGGCACCTACGATCTTTGCATTGAAAATATGGTGGTATTATCTCTATTAGGGAAAATGTTGAGATATATACTGACCACAAGAGTATCAAATATATATTCAAAAATAAAGAGAATAATATGCGGAAACAAATATGGATAGAGCTCATCAAGGATTATGAATTCTCAATCCACAACCATTTAGATAAGGCAAACAAGGTGGAAGATTCTCTAAGTAGAAAGGATCCTACATCATTATCAAGGATGAGAATTTAAAAGGATCCAATTTTTTATATTTTCAAAGGATGTACATGGGAATCATTAAGGGAGGAACATCATCAATACTTTCTCAAATGATTGCTCAACCATCCAAGTTGGAGAAAATAAATGTTACTCAATGAAAGGATGAGGAAATTAAGAAAAGGTAGGAAGCTGTTAAAAATGGGAAATCCTCTGATTTCAAAATTGATGAGAAAAGAGTAGTAAGATTTGGGCCATGATTATGTGTACCATCTGATCCAGAGATAAAGAAGGAGATATTGAATGATGCACATAGCTCGGCCTTCTCTATCCATCCTGGGAGTACCAAAATGAACTTTGATCTCCAATAACACCTCTGGTGGGATAACATGAAGATGGAGATTGCAGAATATATATCATGGTTCTTGGTATGTCAGCATGTTAAAGGTGAGTGAAAAAAGTCCTAAGTTATGATGCATCCATTACCTATACCCATGTGGAAATGGGAAAATATTACTATGGAATTTTTCCTGAGTCTCCCGAAGATGTCAAAGGGAAATAGTGCGATATGGGTTATGGTTGACCGACTCACCAAGACATCCCATTTCATCGCTATAAGGGAAGATTTGTCGCTTTAACAACATGAAAAGTTATATGTAAAGGAAGTGGTGAGACTGCACGGTGTTCCACTCTCAATTGTCTCTGTCCATGATCCATGGTTCACTTCTAAATTCTAGAGGAGCCTTCAATATTCATTGAGTACTAAATTAAATTTCTACACTGCCTATCACCCCCAAACCGATAGCCAATCTAAAAGGAAAATTCAAACGCTTGAAGATATGGTAAAATCCTTCTCTCTTGAATTCAAAGGTGGTTGGGATTAGTATCTCCCATTGGTTGAGTTCTCATTCAACAATAGCTTCCACTTGAGTATTCAGATGGCTCCATGTGAAGCTCTATATGGAAAGCGATGTAGAACTCCAACCAATTGGGATGAAGTTGAAGAAAAAAATCTACTTGGACACGATATTGTTCAAGAGATGATAGAGAAGGTTCAAGTCATCCATAAACACATCAAATCTACTCAAAGTCGGAAAAATAGCTATGCTGACAACCATCGAAGTGACATGGAGTTTGATGTTGGAGATAAATTCTTCCTTCAAATATCTCCATGGAAGAGAGTCATGTGATTTAGGAAGAAAGGGAAGCTAAGACCAAGGTACATTGACCCCTTTCAGATCCTCGACGGAATAGGATCCAGGGCCTTTTTTCTTGCACATACACCGAATATGGCTCGAGTTCATGATGTTTTCCACATATAACTCTTGAGGAAGTATATATCTGAACCCCCACATGTACTATGCTCAGTGTTGGTGCAACTGGAATATGATCTCTCCTATGAGGAGAAGCTAGTAAAGATTCTAGATTGGAGAGATAAGGTTATACGCAACAAGACAACCCATATTGTCAAAGTGTTGTGGAGGAACCATATGTTTGAGGAAGCAACATGGGAATTAGAGGAATCAATGAAGGAAAAGTACCCACGCCATTTTTTGGCTTAGTATGTAAAATGGAATTTTGATGGCGAAATTTCATAAGGAGGATGAATGTAACGACCCAATGTTTTTAATGGAAATTTACCAATTATATTTATTTCATAAAATCACATGAAATCACAATAAAATAAACTACTAAGTGATAAGTGACCTTTAACCATAAGTTTTTCACTTCAGTGTTTGGAATTTCGAAAATATGGCATAAACGGTTATGTTCAAGATTGTTTTTGGAGTCTAATAAAACAATAATAATTTTTTGTGAATAGTTACCTACGCTAATGAATAGTAACATACCATTATGAAAAGTGATATACCCTAATAAATATTTACCTCACCTATGGTGGTATAAAATTAATATTCATGTTGGAAGTATGATATACCTATATTTTAGAATGAGTAAATGAGTGTTTTTAAATTGGGTTTTGATAATAAATTATGATTTTAATTAAATATTAAAATAATAAAATCTAGAAAATTGTTTTTGAAAAATGGAATTCAGTTTTGGATTCTACACATCAAAAAATGGTTAGGGTGAATTTTTGGGATTTTTCTAAAATATTTGGATTTTTTATGAATTTTATAATCCAAAAATTTGCAATAAATGCTAAAAAATGGATTATTTGAGTCATCAATGATGATCTGCTGATATTAGCCCACTTGGTTCGAGATCACATGATAAAATCACTATTTTCTTCATTGCATACTTACTATTATTTGTCTTGTGAAGAAATAATAAATTTAGGATTATAATATCATGAAATCTCTTCTCTACTATAAAACCCCCCTTCACCCCCTCTTCCCTCCACTCCTCTCAAGCTCTAAGAATTATCTAAATTCTACCCAAATCACTCCCCCAGGTCCTCTAACACTTCCAAAATCTCTCATCCTCCTCAAAATACTAAAACCTCCCCCTTAAGAGGTTCTCAGAGGGGGAAATCTCAAGATGTAAATTCCTCTTCCAAAATTCCTTCTTTTCTTTTAAGTTCTTTTCTTTTTTATTTCTGTCCTCACCTACCTTCACCATAATAGTATGATAAATCCAGTAAAATAAAAGTACGGGAATTTATTAAAGCTACTGGTATATTTCATTATCTTCTTCCTTTCCCCACCCTTTTATTTGAAAGAAATGAATGCAACGTCTGAGATGTGCTAATTTAGCACATTCAAGGACAACGGTTTATCAATTTCTATTATTATCATTAATTCAGGTCATGAAACCATTTGAGTTAGGGTTGAACCAGATTATTATATATGTAATATATCCTATTTTTTGTTATGTAATTCTTTGGTAGAAATATAATTAAGTTATAAATCAAAACACATTCTTTGTAATCAAACTCACTGAATAACAAAAACAGTCATCACTAAGATTATATATGTAATAATTCAACATCACTCTTTGTAACCTAATTAAAACTAAAGCCATGTAATATCCTGGATATTAGCAATATAATATAACTTCAATTCTGTAAAACCACTTTAAACATGCATATAATCCAAACTTGAATATTAGTGAACCGATCTTTTAAAGCCAAGTAAACAAATGATCCCGAACAATCAAATTGAAAATTATAACTAATCAAAAAAGATTTGAATGAAATTATAAGGGTTATAATAAATCAATTACATATATAATAGGTTCAATACCTATTAATTAATATGCCTAATTAGTTTATTCAGGTTGTTAATAACAAGTGGAGAACACCGACGTATTTAATGTAAGGGATCCTTCCTTTTTCACTCTTAATCAAGATTGTTCTCTATGGTATGTTTTTTTTGTGTAATACCAAGTGATGGGGTATGTTTATAAACCTTCCCCATACTTTCCAAATGTTTAATAGGTGATTATAATCCCATTCTCTCTCTCATCAAGTCCTCTATGGTAAACCTGACACCATGCCGGTAAAATCATTACGAATTTTACCCAAACCATCTTCATTCTTTCGGGTTTCCTTATATTTTGTTCAAAATGGTGTTATCATATATATTTATGTTAATCATATGAATTCTAGATAGTTGTAAAATATTATAATAGCAAGACCCTTTCATCACTTTCTTTCAGGGATATACATGTTTTTGAAAGATTCCCTCCTTAGAACTTTCCCATAAGCAAACCTGTTTTAAGGGGACTTCCCTAATTTTTACCCAAATTTCATGTTCACTATATCCAATTTTATAAGACACCATTGTCTTTAGAAATAATCAGTATTTGTATTATGAAAGACTTCTGGGTTCAAATCTGGTTTTATATAAAATAATGTCTCCTTTTCTATTTTAAAACATCTAGAGTGTTTTCCTTAAAACCACACAAAAATGTTTTAATGCAAATTTTTCTAAAATACATTTCTAATATGTTGTCGCATCTATTTGATCCCACATACCATGTTATATTTCTATTTTACCCTTTTAATTTCCATGTATGTTCTAATCCTTTTCTTTCATGGTCACTTTCACGATACACCCATTGGATATGTTTTATGTCATGACTGGGGTACCCAATTCTTTCCATGGGTACCCTTATGATTATGTATGGTTGAATATGCATGATTGTATATGTGCTAATAATATTTATGTGTCAAGGATATTCATGAATATGTTGATATGGTTGTGCCCAGATATCACACCAATGCATTGGGTAAGGATATGTCCCATGAGATGCGATGTGAAACGGGATTGGTGGTTAGCTTTGACCCATACTGAAATGGGAAACGAGATTAGCGGTTAGCCTTGACCCATACTAAAGATATGATTTATGATTCTGACACATTTATATGATTCCATTATTATAAGATCCTCTTATTATTTTAAATTATTTTATATGTTTCATTCATTGGATATCATTATGTCATGCCTCCTAACTCAGGTGCTTGAGATGTATCCTTATGTTCATTCCTTTACTGGTCTATTTAGCTCATCCCTTTGTTCATGTGTTCCCCAAGGTACCCTATGTAGATGTAAGAGCTTAAATTAAGTTTGACGATCATTATGGAGATTAAATAAATAAATTTTTTTAGTCCCATGTTTTATGTTATATGTACATTGTCTTCCATGACACCAGACTTAATGATCCTTGGCTTGTACTCTGATGATTAATTATGCTTAAAATAATGAATTTTTTTGTGTAAAAGACTTGGGTCTCTATAGGGAGACTATGACCTATCACCAGAGTGTAAAACATTATTATAAGTCATACAACACTAATTTACATAGTAAATATATCTGTTAAAAGGTAAATATCGAAGAGACTGAATCAAATAATAAGAAAAATGATAGTAATCCAATGTAGCATTTGAAGCATATAAATATATAGCAAATCAAGAAACTGGTATAATATATAAATAAATGTTATATATGTCATGTGTCTATAAAATATCAAAAACACTTATACATATTGTAGAACTATTCATGTAACAATATACCAAAAATAAACAATGATATCCCAGCTTGAATCATGAGACATAGCCAGATATCATGATCCTTCAATCCAAATAAGGATTCAAATAATGTTATCAGGCTGCATTCCCCTATCCATACCTACAGTTTTGAAATATTCTTAGGTCACAATGGTGACCTGAGTAGGGTTTGATATAAAATACTAGTAGGCCAAAAACAATGGTTTTTAATCACATCCATTCAGTAAAGATATAAAAATAACATTTTGTGGGTAGTGATATAATATGTAAAGGAAGAGATAAATTAGACATCCACAAAGAACTGAGTTCGCATGGAAACTCATCCAATTCTGTATACTTCTGCCTTATTCAGAAAGTCGATGAACAATTAGTCATTCATGTGTCAATTTATAACTAATTATTTGGACTTGGATCATATCCCAAGGTCCCCAACAATGGTATACGATTAGGAGATACCAAACGAGGACATAAATATAGTATAAGACCCAAAAAAATCCAATATTGTTCTTTGCCTTGGCATATGCATCATATACGTAATTTATTTTTTTTCAATTAAGTACATGATCATGTCTAGAGAATTAATTATTTATAATTCAAGTATCACTCTAGGAATATTATGAAACCAACACCCTATTATATTATCCTTAGTGATCCTCATCAGAATCTAGGTATCACTATTGGTGTAGTATGACATCATCACCCACCAAGTATTTCTGTGACGGTCCTCTTAGGGAGAACTACTGTCACCCATGGAATATATAATCAATTTTCACTCACTTTAATCCTTGTGACCCTTTTAAATTCAAGGTATCCCTTGAGTTTATAGATAATCAACCCTCTGAGACCGTCCTTGGAACTTAATATGGAGTACAATTATCATTCATTCATATGTATCGATATAGCCAAATGAGTCTGTATATGGAATTCATGTAGAAACCCATGTTTCACCCATGGAATATAACAAGAAATCAATCAATATCATTTAATTATATCAATTGAAATCAAAATTAACATTTCAATTTATCCTCTCTTCAGAAGGTCTCTCAAGCATTGGATACGCATAGAAGGCTTATCCTGCTAATTGTCTCATGTGGGTCTTTCATTATAAGAACCCAATCAATCATAAGAAATAAAATACATTTCTATAGCTTATGTAATGGTATTCCATTCCATTTTATTAATCAATTCAATTTAGAATTTCAATTCATCATTTAACATCCCATATCAATGGGAAATGGAACATGTTTAAAGTGATCATTTCATAATCCACCCATGGTGGTCCGATTAATTAAGTGAATAACCTAAGGGTGATTCAAAATCGTGTTATTTAACGATTAATAAATTTCCATTAGGTCTGTTTAATTTCATAGGTCATACATATCCATTTTTATCATGGAATAAATTACATTTCAAGGTAATCATTAATAAAATTTGATGCATCACATAACAACATAAATTTAAACACCCCAAATTTAAGGTAAAATCATCAGAACACCTTCCATAGGACCATAGAAAACTTATCATCTAGTATCATCTTTTAATTCATCCCATATTAGTAGAAAAATAAATAAATGATGAAGAAAAAGAAAAAACTTGAATATTAGATTGCCCCTAAATAGTGAATCTAATACCAAGTCGGACGAATAATGGAACAAAAACCATAGATTACTCACCAGTGTAAATCCAACAAGAATGAAAGCACTCGATTAATAGTTCATATGAATGTATAAGATTAAATCATATGCTTTGGTTTTAGGAGGAGCTCCCACTTTGGGCTTTTATTCGTTGGTTATGAAAATAGAATTAGATTATATTTTTATAATATTTTAATGTTAAATATATAATTTCACAAAAATATTTACTACAAGGTTTGGCCTCATGGTTTGAAAAACCATGACCAAAGCATGCTCCCAATATTGTGTTAAATGGTCACACACATGTTCAATATGAAAAAGATTGACTAATCATGCACAAAAAAAATACAAAGGAACTATGATAAATATGTATAGTTCTCTTTTATGGGTGTTAAAAACCATCCTCATAATTTAAAAAAAACGTGTGAACCTCCTACCCTCTTCCTAGGTGTCTCATGGTTAGTATTAAAATTGTATCCTACCCTGAATGGTATCTACTCATAGGGGGACATCCTATTTTTCCCTAAAAAACTTTTCTATTCATCAAAGAAGCCCAAAACACCCCTGATACCCCGAAAAACCCTAAAGTTTTTTCACATTAGGTTTTAAAAAATGATTCAAATTGAAATTACTGTGATCTTAAATTCATAGGAAAAAAATTCTTACAAAAACCCCCTTTAAAAAAAATTCACCGATTTCCCTAAAAATGGTCCTGAAAAATAATCTAAGAACACCTCTAGCATTTATGCTCGTACATTAGCATCCCACTCCCTAGCCTCATCATGTGTACGCATATGTGGGAATATCACCCTTACTGCATGAACATCTGAGCCATGTTAAACCTTTATGCTAGGATGAAAAATATGAATATGTTTCTACTAAAATAACACATCTTCCTGTAACTCAACCTCTTCAGGCTGAAAGCCATGATATGGTTCTGAATGATGACTACATAGTTTAGATTCATGGAAGACATTGTGTGTGGTTTGGTACCTCTAAGGTAAGTACAACCCATTGGGGACCAGCTCGAATCATTCTAGAATCCTGAACGGCTGAACATATCTTGATAAATGAATAATATAACTCATGACCCTCCTATATTCTATATTTGGTGAAACATATAAAAATAATTGATCCCTGACTATGGAATCTAGAGGTTGTTGACAGTGATCGGTGTAAGATTACAATCGAAACTATGTAGTATCCATCCAAATTCAAATAAATTGAACCTTCTCCATAATCTCTTATATTATATAATGTAGAAGAATAAATACCTCCCTTTCCTCAAAAAACATTGGGGCGGTCGGAATGTACTAATGTACAAGCCTCATAAGGCACCATTTTAATAGTATCCCGAAAGATATTTTTATAGGAGAATTAAGTTTAGTGTATGTGTCACTCCTAGGATCCCCTATAATCAAAGACACATGGACACATCATGTCTTCCATAACCTACATCATGTGTTATAACAGGCCATTGGTATGAGGGTGGTATGTTGTTCCAAGAATCACATGTGTACACAATGCCCTCTACAACCCTAAGTAGAACCTTGAAGTGAACATACCTTCCCTATATAAAATGATAGTATGAGGGGCCCTGTGAAGTCATACTATCTCATGGATATAAAACCTTCCAATAACATCTACTAAAAATATGTCCTTGATAGGTATGTAAAGAAAATCCATTTTGAACCTATCAACAACAACCAAATTGTATCATTGCCTCATAGTGACCTTAATAACCTGATCATGAAATCCACTACAACATCATCCCATTTCCTCTTTAGAAAGGGAAACATCTTCAAAATTATGAACACTTAATTGTGTTCTACCTTCACTAACTAATAGGTGGAAAACCTCAAGAAAAAACCAGCTACATACCATTTCATACCCATCCCCTCATATTGGTGGTGTAGATTTGGATATGTCTTGGGGATGTCAGGATGCACTACCCAAGGTGTAGCATGAATGTATAGAATCATCTCCTCATGCATATCTACAAAAATATATATGTTTCCTTGTAAATATAAAAATTCATCCTTTACAATTCTCCAACCAGGAGGCAATTCCTCACCAACCACACTCTCCCATAGGACTAGGACCAATGAATCAAATAGTTTTCTCAACATCACTCAAAACAGGAGGGTATAAGTAATGGATGTGGTTGAAATAATAGACTACCCCTAACATTCAAAAACATAATAGTGAATCTCATAGAACATATCCATTAGCTCCCACTCAGTAATCACCTCTTAAACTGCCTATATTTCAGTCCGCCCAACACAATGCATCTGCCACTACATTGAATTTATAGTCATATAGGTACTATCAATGTTAGAATAATATATGTACCCAACTCACCATCACTGTCTCAAGTTTAGAGTATATTGTGTAAAAATATAATTGAGGATTTTTTGGTTTGAGAACACCAAAAAATTATATCATGGTAAGTAGTGTCTCCAACAATGAATTACATGTACAAGTTTAGCTAATTAGATTATTTGTGATAGGTAGTTCATATCATGTGGAATTAATTGAAAAGACACATACACTATGACCATGTCCTCCTACATCAGAATAGATCCAATACAAATACATGATGCATTATTGTAAACAGTGTAACTCCTACCAGATTCTGGAAAAATTTGTATCCATGATGAGGTCAATCTCCATTTTATCTCTTAAAAGGCTTCCTGCCATGAATTTGAGTGTACAAAAATCACTCCTTTCTTAGTAAATCTTGTGAGTGGTGTTATTAGGAATTAGATGCTCTATATTAATCACATATAATATCCATCCACCCCCAAGATAATCTATATCTCAAATTCATTCTCTTTATGATCCCGATAAACTAAAACTCTCACCTTTTCAGGTCACATGATAATCCTAGATCTAAAATAATGTGACCCATTATGTGAATTTTATAAATCTAGAAGTGGGACTTTATGAGATTAGAATATAACTAATTGTGTCTCAGTGCATGCAATACAATATCAATATATTTAGCATGGTCGTACCAAGTATGTGAATACATACGATATCATCCATGAATACCATGAAAATTGAATCTAGATAAGGATTGTGTCAACACTAGTCATTGGGACCCTTGCCATGACTACCCCCAAGCTCGTCGTCCATAGACCAGGAGCTAGAGACTAGCACCAAAGGCATAAATCCCTAAAATTGGGAAGATGTTACCTTTATAAATTATACACACAAATGATAGAGTATAAGATTGAAGTGAAACACTATGTGAAACTGTATACAAAAAGGTGTGCTAAAAAGTAAAGGGGCCTGAAATACATGCCCAACTACAAAGTACAGGCACAACTGAAAAAGAAAAAAACATCTAAAGGTGTAAAGATGCTCCTAGATCGTCCTCCATGGATCCTAAATGAAGGGTTGGTACAGATAGCCTTCATGGAACTCCATGTTCATCCATCTCTTCCATTTACTGTCATGCCGTAAGGTCCACCTCCAGGAACCATCCCATCCTCGTACACTCAACCTCGGTCAGCGTTGTTCGTCATCTGCATCCAACACAACGAAGTGTGGGCATTTCCTGTGCAGGTGTGAGTAAAACGATACTCAGTAAGAACCTCGAGACCCTCAAGGTCTCACAGAATCCAACAAGGATAAACCACAAGGTAATAAAACCACTGATAACCACACTTAAGTATATTCCCATATATATACTTATATTATCAAGTAATTTATCTCAATCATGAGGTAAAATCAAAAGTCACTGACTTAGCTCAACTAGAATTGTTATTAAAATTGACGAAACCATGGCTACTGGAGAACTCCACCTCTGTTGAGTATAGTGGGCATGCCACCATAACCAGGTTCTTCCAACTAACCTGGACTGCTGAGGTACTCCTCCGTTCGAGTACCGTGGGTCTTCCGCGCTCACAATGATGTGCTCCCCACTATAGGTTTTCCGCCAACTAATAGGATCTCACCATAATAGCCTCAAGAGGTAATTCTCCTATTGAGTATCGCGGGTCTGCCACCAATTACTAGGCGCTCCCCCATTGTGGGTCTACCTCCAACTACCAGGCCCACCCCATTGGGCTAGTCGAATAACTCTGAGTCGAATTGGTCAAGCATTTATCAGGTCTCAGCCAGCTACTAAGTCTCTGTACTCCGCTCGCTTGTCTCCAGGAGGGTCTGATCCACAAGCTATAGGTCGATACTCCAACTATCACAAAGTCCCACAAAAAAGTATCTCAAAGGTATGCCTCGTCATAGAGGTCTCAACGCAAAAAACGACGTGTCAATCAGATGCCTGGTCTGTGAGTTATTAGCTTTTTAGTCCCGGGGGACCGATTGAATTATTGTACAATCCTACCTAACTTTATCACAACATTACCCTGAACTCTAGTGGGGTATACTCAAAGGGACCGTTGTTCTCTAATAAAACTAGTGTCGTTGATGGTTTGTCATACGGACGTTTGGTGCCAATGATATGGACAAAGAATGTAAAGGGTTGGTAATGGGCCTGGGCCTGGTCTGACCCTGTCGGACCAACTTGGCCCACTAGGTTCGGCCCGGTCCGTTGGGCCCAGCCCAGTGGACTGCGGGGGTGGTTCATCCCGGAGGTCGCCGTGTAGGCGGCTCGACCCGAGGGTGGGGGCCAGTTCGGCCAGCACTACATGGGGTGTGGCTCGGGTGGTTCGGCCCGAAAGGTCTATCTGGTTCGGAAAGCGATGCCACGAGGGATGCTGCAATATGGCTCAGTAGGCCAGGAGGCTTGTGGGCATCCGGGAAGGGCGTCGGGCGAATTGCCGGGCAGCAGGTCCTGGCACGGCAGGCCGCGGTTAGGCCGGGTAAGGCGCGGGCAGGCCGCGGTAGGCTGGCGAGGCGCACGGTAGGCCGCAGGTAGGCCTGTGGGGTGCCAGGCAGGGTGCGGTCCGGCCGGAGGGGGCGTGGGCAGCGTATGGGTAGGCCGACGGGGCATGGGGGTAGCCCACGTGGTGGCCGGCGGGGCGCGAGCAGCACTTGGGAAGGTCGATAGGGCGCGGACATCACACAGACTCGACCAGAGGCAGTGCGAGACAGTGCTGGGTCGGCATGGTTCACAGAGGCCTTGGGGAGCATAGCCTTTTTCGTTGATGCCTCTATAGCCTCGTCGTTGATACATCTCCATTCTGAAGAATTCCAAATGAAGGAAAAATCGACAGTGGTTGTTGGTCCATGTTTGGTTGGCCCACACCCTCTGCGTTTAGGGATGTATCAATTGGCTCATCAAGAAAAGAAGATGTCAATAACACTTCTCCAACAATCCCTTTATATCCACTAAAGAAGATATGAAAAGGTATAACATCATCATCTAATAAACCCCTACCTTTTATTTGTCGTTCGTTGTTCGTTGATGGAGTTGTGGAAGGTAGACGAAGAAGTTCGTTGTTTTTCGCATCTGTCGCACACTTCCAGTCCGGAGCTACGTCGGCTGGTGGAAGACACTCGACGTTGGTAGGTGTAAGGGGAAAAATTCTAAGAAGTATCATATTTGTAATTCTTCATTGGAATAAGGTGTTCTTCATTCTTCGTTCATCATTGGGAGAATTCTAATCCTACCAAGCTCTCCTCTCAAAACATCCAAGGTTTCCACCGTAATGAAAAATGCCCACAAAAACAAAAGTTCTATTATTTTAGGTTTTGGCACAAAATTCAAAAGGAATAAAATAAATTAAATGGACCCACCTATTTAATTAATGATATTGGCACATTTAATTAAAATTATTGGCTCAACAATTAAAGAGGATGATTTGGAACATTTAATTAGGGGAGTTTGTGACACCATTAATTGGGGGTTTTAGTCCCGTGTGGTCCCCACACTATAACCACCTGTGGGAGGCTAGGTTCAGGTGGGACCCACCACCATAACCTCTAATGGGAGGTTAAGGTGGGGCGGTCCCCACCTCTTACCTCTGAATGGACGTTTTAACCAACTAGAATTAAAATAAATCTACCACTTTATTTTTATCTAATTTTTTCATTACAACCCAAAAACTAACTTCTATTCTTGACCAACTGCCATCAAGGGGAAAGTCTTCTTATTAAAATAGCAGCATTGCAAGTTCAATGGTGACCTTGGATTTCAATTCTGAGAATTGGTTAAAATTTTATTAAAACTCGCTCGTACGTTTCCTAAATATACCCGAACAAAACTTTAAAAATTGATTCAGGGCACACCGGGCCTCAGAATCATGCGCCGTAAATTTTCACGGACTCGTAAAATTCCTATGTATTTTAAAAAATATATTTCCACCGAATTTTTGGGTCTTTACATTCTACCCACCTCAGAAATTTATTCCCTCGTAAGCAACAACTCGAACTATGGGAACCATTGGGGTTACTGAGCACACATCTAAGCCTCCCGCTCCTATGTGGTCTCTTGAAGGTTTATGTGCTGTCAGCGAACATGCACCATAGGTATCAACCATCCATGTAGGACCCACTCCTGTTGATCATCAATCTCCACTGGGACCTCCGTAAAAGTATCATCATCGTCGAAGTTCTGCTCTCCATGGTTGATGATGTGAGAAGGGTTGTGCATGTATCTCCTTAGCTGAGATACGTGGAAGATGTCATTCACCTGGTGCAACTCAGGTGGAAGATCTAGGCAGTAAGCCACCTTGATTACTCTGCTAAGGACCTATAATGGTTCGATAGACCTCATAGATAACTTTCCACCTCGGCCAAATCACCATAGACCTCATCGGGGTGAGACTCGTAGAAACATGTGGTCGCCGTCCTCGAACTCCACAGGTCCCTTTCTGCGGTCCGCATATGACTTATGTCTTCCCTGTGCAGTCCTAATTTGTTCCTAGATGATCTACACCTTCTTATGGTAGATCGTTCCATCTCTGGTCCCACTAGTGCTAACTCCCCTTGGTTTGTCCAGCACAGGGCTGATTGGCAAGGTCGCCCGTAAAACACCTCAAAAGGGGTCATCACTATTGTGGAGTGATAGTTGTTGTTGTAAGAAAACTCCATCTAAGGTAAGTGATCCACCCAGCTATGCCCCATTTTGAGGACACAAGCACACAACATGTCCTTGAGGGTCTGAATGGTTTGCCCAGTCTAACCATCTGTTTGAGGATGGAAGGCAGTGTTCAAACAAAGTTGCATCCCGAAATCCTCCTGTAACCCCTTCCATAGCCAGGAAGTAAACCATGTGTCATGATCATAGAAAAAAGATGAAGTTACTCCATGTTGTTTCAAAATATCATGCACATAGAGGCTCCCCATACTCTCTACTGAACCCTGCTCTCTAATCAGTAGGAAGTGGGCCGACATTGGGAGTTTGTCAACGATCACCCAAATTGAGTCGTGACCTCTGGATGTATGTGGAAGTCCTATCACGAAGTACATGGATATCTAATCCCACTTCCACTATAGAACCTATAAAGGATGAACCATGCCTGTTGGTACCTGGTGCTCTATCTTCACTTGCTGACAAGTGAGGCATCGAGAGACAAAATCTACTACTACCTTCTTCATACATGGCTACCAGTGTTGTCGTCGATGGTCCTGTTACATATTAACCACTCATGGATGTTCCACTAGAGGGGATGTGTGGAACTCCATTAAAACTTCCTTATGATGTGACACTAGTTCCATGGTACATCCTCCGAAGAGGATGACGTGCTCCCCACCTTCAGAAAATCCATTAGGTGTCTGTCCTCTGGATATTTGAGCATGTCATGTCTCACAGTCAGCGTCCTCATGTTGTGCCTCCCTGACTCGCTTTAGAAGTGGGGGAGTGATTATAAGAGACTAAATAAATGCTTCTCCATATTTATCCAAAAAGGATATCTGTAGGATAGTCAGATGCTCTATCGCCTCACCTAGAAGCTATATACCAAATCTTCTGTTGAGTGAATCTGCTAAAATGTTCACCATCCCAGGAGTATAGAATATCTCAAAATCATTGTCCTTGAGGTACTCAAGCCATGGCCGCTATCTTATGTTATGATCTATCTGAGATAAGATATACCTGAGAATCTTGTGATCAGATTACACTGTAAAACGCTCGCCCATCAGATAGTTTTTCAACATCTTCAAGGTGAATACCACTACTGCTAACTCAAGGTCATGGGTAGCGTAGTTCTGCTCATGTTGTCTTACCTACCGAGACCCATATGTGATCTCAGCTCACTCCTACATCAGGACACACCCAAGTTTGGTCCCTGATGTGTCACAGTAGACTACAAACCCTATGCCTTCTTCTTGAAGACTCATGATGGGGTTACTAGTCAGCATCTGTTGAAGCTCTTGAAAGCTATGCTGGCATCTCTCCAACCACATGAAGGGCTACCCCTTCCTTGTTAAGGCTGATAGTGGTGCTGCAACTCCAGAGAAGTCTGGAACGAACCTCTGGTAGTATCCATCCAAAGCAAGCATCCCTCCCCCTTGGGGGGGGGGCAATCATGGAAACATCTTTTGAAAAGATGTCCCCATAATTTGTCACTCTAGTTTGGAACTAAAAAATCAAAACTCCTTCTGCCATGAGGGCAAGGCTGGCCAACTCAAGAGTGATCAACTACACCCTCCAATGAATGAGTTTATCTTGTGCTTCCTAGGTTTCCTTTTTTGCTGACTAAGGAAAGCCTCATCCCAACATGTAGATAAACCACAACCTTTTTTCCTAATACTATCAATCAGTGTATGAACTATGGTTTCCCAGTCCATACCCAAACAAATGTCGTAAGGCCTCAAATCTGCCACTAAGAGGTAACAATTGAAACTATCACCTCAAGGGTCAGATCACACCGTCTGTGTAATTCTGATTATCAAGTATTGTCCCAAAGGTATCTCCTACATGAAGGTAAAGTCAATGGTTTAACTGGAAACACTATGTCTAGGACAATATTCGTGGAAGTAAAGAATGATTGGTACCTATTCTTATTGATACGACAGCTAGTAGTAGACACAGACCATACCTCGTATCATTCCTATAGCCCTTGGGTCATAGTCCTTGACCACGTGCAACAACTCTCTTCCCTTGCCCTCCTGCTCCCTGAGCCTAGCGGGGACTACAAGGGCAGGTGGTTGTAACATATCGAAATGTAAACAACCTCATTCTGCTCTCCTAGCTCTGCTTCCACATTTGTTGCCCGGTAGATTAATCTATCAATGTCACATCCTCTTCCTAAAATGTCATGCACACCCAATTCTATGGGACTGGTGCACGTTTCCTACATTCCCACTACTAAATTTTATTGGCTATATTCTCTAAACCAAAAAAATTCAACTAAAATGTTTCTCTCTAGCATCTAGAGAAAATGTGCTGGCTCGAATGTCCTTAAACACACCTCGCTCGGTAGTCTGAGCCCCAAAGAACTGATCGTATCGTATTCATCATGTACCAGGAATGATCAGTACACCTCGATGAATACACCGTTACTGACACGTCGTAAAGACAAAGTTATACAAGATCAAGGGAACTCTCATCCACCTCCTTACGCAAGTCCTCAGCCGCCTGTGATTCAAAAATTCCTCGGAACCAGAGGGGTATCTGATGCTGAAGCACGTGCAAGGCACTAAGACTACATGTTTCATCTACTAGTACCACCGGTTGTAACAGCTAACCAATATGTAGTGATATAGCTGACACACTACCTGAATGTACAATCTCGGGCAACGATCCACATACTGAAGCCTCATCACTATACAGACCAACTTCATGGTCACTCATTGGAAAACACTAGTAGCTAAGATCACTATCTTCTCTATGGGTGTCTCAACTAGGCAGAGAACTCTAGAAATCGACTCCAGCCAGTCCAATGTTTCCTGGGAATCTCTCTCGCCTCATAACCACAAAAGGACTCAGCTACTAGTACTTGTGCAACACACTCTGTTGGTGTTCACCGTCTACCAGTGCAGCTTATGGCATCTTTTTCCCAACGAGTGGTGGTGCTGCTGGTACACCACTCGAATGTGGCAACATAGAAAGAGGGCCCTGCACCAGAGCCTCGTCACTCGGTGGGCCGTCATCATGTACTCTCTCAGAACTCTATCTGGATTTCTGTGTGGATGCATCCTGAATAGATGCGACATGGTCAAAATATTATACCTATTTAGTTGACCTAGATGAGATGACATAATGAAAAACTTTTGAAAAGATACATGCAATCAATATTTTCAAGCACTAGGTCGGAAATTAGATGTCAGGGTTCTGGTGTATGGATATGTCGGTCACCGCACCAACATTGGAATCCCTAAACTGAGATCCACACTCAGTACCCTTAACAGTATTGCTTCATAGGAAAGAAAGATCAGAGTCCTATGTTATGCAGTAGAACCGGCTCTTCTGATACAATTTTTTTATGACCCATCCTCGTGACTCGTGCTATGACTACCCTAAGCCCGCATTCCATGTCCAGGGGCTGATGACTAGCACCAAATACCTAAATCCCTAAAACTGGGAAGGCATTTCCTTTATAAATTATAAATACACATGATAGAGTATAATATGGAAGAAAAAAACTAAGTAAAACTATATACAAAATGAGTGATGAAAAGTAAATTGGTTGGAAATACAAGCCCAACTGTAAAGTACAAGTACAACTGAAAAGGGACAAAAACAACTGAAGGTTTAAAGAAGCTCTTGGATCATCCGCTACAGATCCTACATGAAGGGTTGGTACAAATAGCCTCCACTTTACTCCATGTCCATTCGTCTTCGACATGTATCATCCACCGTATCATCCACCTTCAGATATCGTCCAGTCCTCGTACACTCATCCTCGGCTAATTTTGTTCATCATCTGTCTCCAACACAATAAGGTGTGGGCATAGCCCTTGCAGGGGTGAGTATAACGATACTCTATACGGACCTGGAGACCCTCAAGGTCTCAAAATATCCAACAAGGATAAACCACAAGGTAAGAAAACAACAAATAACCACACTTAGGTATATGACCATAAATATACCTAAGTTATCAAGATATATGTCTCAATCATTAGGTAAAATCAAAATTCACTGACTGAGCTCAACCAGGATTTTTATTCACATTGAAAAAAACACGCCTGCTGGAGAACTCCTCCTCTGTCGAGTATAGTGGGCATGCCGCCACAACCAGCCACTTCCCACTAACCTTGGACTAATGAGGTACTCCTCGTGTTGAGTATCATGGGTCTGTCACGCTCTGACAGAGGTGTCGACACTGTCGGTCTATCGCCGACTACGAGGAACTCCCCCTAATAGCCTGCAGAGGTGCTCCTCCAGTCGAGTACCACGGGTCTGCCTCCATCTACTAGGCGCTCCTCTTTCGTGGGTCTGTTTCCAACTACCAGGCTCCCCCCACTGGGCTAGTCGAATCACTCTGAGTCGAATTGTTCAAGCAATCATCAGGTCTCAGCCAGCTACTAGGTCTTCATACTCTACTCGCTCGTCTTTGGGAGGGTCCACTGCACAAGCTACATATCGATACTCCAACTGTCACGATGTCCCACATAGAAGTATTTCAAAGGTCAACCTCGTAATATTTGTCTCAAAGCAACAGACAGTGAGTCAATCGGACGCCCGATCTCTGAGTTATTAGCCTTTTAGTACCGGGGGACCGGTTGGATTCATGTACGATCCAACGTGGCTGTATCTCAAAATTACCACAAACTCTAGTGGGGTATACTTAAAGGGACCTTCATGCTCCATAAAAACCAGACCCACTGACGGTTTGTTAGATGGACGTCTGATGCCAATGATATGGCCAAAGAAATTAAAGGGTCGGTAATGGGCATGGGCCCGGTACGACAAGATCGGACGAACTTAGCCCAACCCAAAATGGGACGACCCGGCCCTTTGGGTGGGTCCGTCAACTAGGTTCGGCCTGGTCCGTCGGGCCCCATCGAGTGGACTACTAGGGCGGTTCAGCATGGTGGTCGCTGTGAAGGCGGCTCAGCCCGAGGGTTGGAAACATTCGGCCAACACTGCTTGGGGCTTGGCTCAGGCGGCTCAGCCCAGAAGGCCGAGTCGGTCTGACCAGCAACACTGTGGTCTGGCTCGGGAGACTGGGAGGCTGGCAGGCAGCCAGGGAGGCCGCCAGGCGGACCGGCGAGTAGCTAGGAAGGGCACGGCAGGACAAAGGGCGGCCGGGCACGGTGCGAATAGGTCGTGGCAGGCCGAAGAGGTGCGCAAGAGGCCATGGGAAGGTAGGTGGGGCATCAATTCGGGCGCAGGTAGGCTGGTGGGGTTTGCGGGCTGGACGACGGGGCATGCGGGTAGGCCATAGCGGCGCGCTGGCAACACACTGGCAAAACGATGGGGCATGCGAGTAGCGCGCAGGCAGGGCCCCGGGGCACAGGTGGCGAGAGGGCAAGTCGGCGGCGCATGGGCAGCGTGCGGGTAGGCCAGCGGGGGGCGGAAAGTGCGCTGGATTGACTGGAGGTGATGCGGGACGCTGTTGGGGTGGCGCGGTTCATGGAGGCCACAGATAGCGCTTGCTTTGTCTTTTCTGCCTCTGTCGCCTCATTGTTGATACATCTCCATGCAAAAGAATGCCACAAGAAGGAAAAATTGAAGGATGTTGTCGGGCCATGTTAGGTTGGCTCGCACCCTCCGCATTTAGGGATGTATCAATTAGCTCATCAAGAAAAGAAGATGATCAATAACACTTCTACAACTATCCCTTTATATAAACTGAAGAAGATAAGAAAAGGTATAACATCATCATGTAATAAACTCCCTAGCTTTTATTTTAATTTCATCATTCAATGATGAAGTCATAGAAGGTAGACGAAGAAGTTCGTCGTTCGTCGCGTCCGATGCACGCTTCCAATCCTCTGCTGCGTCGGCTCGTGGAAGATGTTGCACATTGGTAGGTGTCCGAGGAAGAAGTGCAAGAAGGATCATCACCATCATTATTTTTTGGAAGAACACATTCTTCATTCTTCGTTCTTTATTGGGAGCATTCTAATCCTCCCAATCTCTCCTCTAAAAACACCCAAGGCTTCCACCATAATGAACAATGCCCAGTAAAATAATAGTTCTATTATTTAAGGTGTTGGAACAAAATTTAAAATGAATGAAATAAATTAAATGTCCCTACGTAATTAATTCCTGAGGTTGGTACATTTAATTAAAAGTGTTGGCTCAACAATTAAAGAGGAGGACTTGGCACATTTAATTAGGGGAGTTGGTGGCACCATTAATTGGGGGGTTTAGTCCCGGGTGGTTCCCACACCGTAACCTCTCGTGGGTAGCTAGGTTTAGGTGGGCCCCACCACTATAACCTCTCATGGGAGGTTAAGGTGGGGTGGTCCCCACCTCCAACCTCCACATGGATGTTTTAACCATTTAGAATAAGAATAATTCTCCCACTTTATTTTTATCCAAATTACTCTTTAAAACCCAAAAAATAACTTCTATTCTCGCGCAACTGCTATCGAGGTGAAAGTATTCTTAAGAGAATATCGGCACTGCGAGTTCAATGTTACCCTCAGATTTCAATTCTGATAACCAACTGAAAAGTTATTAAAACTCACTCGTACGTTTCTTAAACGTACCCTAACAAAACTTCAGAAATTGATTCTGGTCACACCGGGCCTCGGAATCATGCGCTGTAAATTTTTGCGAACTCTTAAAATTCCCATGTATTTAAAAAATATTCCACAGAATTTCTGGGTGTTTAATAATTGTAAACATTGTTCATGATTCCATTGAAACATACATGACTGCTCATGATACTGAACGGAATAACGAAATGTCCATATAGATAATTCGTAATAAAAAAGAATTTGTGAGTTATATTATATGCACTAACATGGCCGTGATGATTACCTGATATCATTTCAATCTTCGATTACAAATGTGCTCCAAAAATATTTTTCAAGAGTTCTTCAATTCATGTTAGATGATATTGGTTCATAACCATCAGTTTTTTCCACATCTGTAAATCCACACATATCTTGATGGCAGCATTCACCTTCTTCTCAAAATTGACCCCCAAACCCCATAAGAGATGTATTGGGTTGGATAAACCCATTTTCCTCTATAGACTATAGCTACCTTTAGAGCTCATGAATATCAGTAGAATGCATCTCATAAGGAGGAATGGATATCGGTTCCTCTCCTAGAACAGGATCTATAGAGAACACAACCTCTCTCACTTTAGGTAGTTTAGAAATGTCTTCTGAAAAAACATCCCTGAAATTATTATCCACTGGAGGGAAATTGATTTTTTTGTGTTCCCTAATAATCTAGGTGTAAACATACAATCTATGTTGTCATTATTCCCACCCCATGATTATATGGTCTGGATAAACTTTCTAAGACATCAAATTCTTCCTTTTGATTAAAATATCAACCCTATGGTGATTTGAACGACATCTTTTAGTGATGGAAGTCATCAAAAGAATGGAATGAGGCCAACATGTTCAACTTGAGAATTATCATGTACAAAGAGGTCCCATAAAAAGTAACACATACTATTCTCAAGGGTATACTCAATTTACTAAATTATTTCCTTCGTTTGAATTCCTAATGTACTTTCATGCTCTATAGAGCCATAAGAACAATGAACGTTAGGCCTAAGGATCACTACAATTGGAACATATATAAATCATTGAGAATCCCATGAATAAAAATAGATTCTAATATAGAGGTTATTATAATAGTAACTCTCATAGTAGAAGGAAATTTATTCTGATCCCCTTGGTTCTATTGTACTATGTATATCTATCATGATCTGTGGCCCTATGACACAACCTAGAACCTCTAAGAAGATCTGCTCTATTGTCATACTAAATCATGGGTATAAAAACCATGGACATGACCAATACCTCAGTATAATCATCCAACTATACTCTAGACATATTCCTCACAACAATATTCATACCCCACGACTGTATATTGAGTCGGTAAAGAACCTCCCACACTTGCTATTGGTGGAAATGTTTTGAAAACATGGTGTATGTGGTCCACATTTCATAGGATCCGCACTCAATTGGGTATCTATTTCACTGAGGTCTTGTGTTCCCCTATCTAACACCCACTAAGACCTCACCTAGAAACCTAATCATATTCTTATCCTAATAATATCACCATGCGAAAGTTCCATATGACTCTTCCTGCTACTGTTCATTATAGCACTAGATCTATGAATCGAACTGCACAAGATCTCACCCTCATCTTCTCTCAATTAACAATATGAAAGAAATTCCTAATTCCCTATTATATAAATGGAACATGACTGAATTAAATTCACTTGAAATTGGATTTCATACATGATACCATCTTAACATCACATAGGATTATATAACTCTTCGCCCATCAGAATAGGTGAAAAGTAATGGAAATTAGTAAAATTGGCCAAATAATCCATAACTGATAAGACGCCTTGCTCCAAATGCATTAGCTTTAGATATTTATTGTCCCTCAAAAACATAGGATATAATTAATCGTAGAATTTCATTTGAAAATATCTCTATGGTGTCTCTCAATGATGATCCATTTGTGTATTGAAATCCCACAATCTCTTATCTGAATCACATATCACATATGTAGCGAGAATTACCCTCTCCTTGAGAGGTGCCTAGAGACACTTTAAGGCAGATATCATGGACTCTATCCATGACTCCATAGCCTTTTTCCAACCATCCTATGAAAACATAGTCAGATTCTACTACTTTTACTCATGCATCAACTCTTCCATGGTTGGGGAAGGTTGTGGTGCTCCCTAAACAGTCTGTGAGAAAGGAATAAAGCCTTAGTGGAACATTTTCTTAACACCTATGTATGGTACTATCACTAGTTCCTCCGTTGGAACTACAATAATATCTATTGATATCCCATGTCCCACCACCATCATAGCATGTGGTTTTCACCCTTTTGTCATGTGACAAGGGGCTATTTTAGTGGTGTATCTCTTTGATTTCCATGCACACTCTTTAGAACAAGATTCAATATTCGGTATTAAAATATACAAAAATCATATATGTACAATAATTCTTATATAAGTATCACATGCCTATTTTTTTATCCTTTAATAATTTATGGGTGATGTAAATATGACAATATAATAATAGACACTACATACTTCCCAATTCTAGGTACAGTCCCTAGTCATGTTCTTTACTATAGACAATTTAATTTCCATTTAATTCACATTTATTTCCCAATTCATTTTTAAATGGTTGAAGAAAATGGTTCGCCACTTTTAATCCATAAGGTCCCATACTCCATTTGCACTGAATATAGTGTTTACAAAATTCACACCATAACATGTTATGTAATATGCAACTCTTGGTTCATGAATTATTGTTCCACAATTGGCTACTTAGGGTCTCAATTTTTTCCAAAGCTAGAAAACAATTTTTAGATTATGGTATCCACTTTATTTACCCACCATATTCTCTAATTAACAACCTAATAATTTATCAATCAATAGGTATACCTATCATGGAACATATCACAACATTATGAAATATTGTAATCCATCGAAGATGAAATGGAATAATGCATATAATGTGAATTCTTACTGGTGCCTAAAATGACACATGAGATGGAATACCCTCATATAATTAGGTTTTATGAAAATATTACACATAATCATATCAATAATCACATAAAAATTTATGATCATCACCCAATGGTGAAATAAAATAAGCTGTAATAGTCAAAATTGAAGAAACTACAGTTTCCATTTGAACTAATTTGGAAATTTCCAACACATGGGATATATGAACCCATAAATAGATCATTACCAAATAATATTTCCTTTATAATCCCTTTTATATTGTCTCCAAATATTAAGGTAGAAAATAAAAGCATATGATTTGACTTTCTAAAATCATGGACCCAGATGCAATTAAATGGTGGACCGATCTCGATTGGGAATGTGGCTTCACTTGCATCTCCCCAAAGGCCTAAGGACACAGACTAGTAGAAAAGGCCTAGGATGTTTCTATGGGAAGACTATGACCTCTAATTAGAGTGTAATGGAGTATTAGAAAACATACAAAAATAGCAGAAGTGGTAAATAAATCAAAAAATAGTTTAACATTCAGTAGGCTAAAACAAATAAAAAGACACCGAGGAGGAACCCGCCGTAGTGGAAGTAGCATAGAAATTTATAACAAATCAAGAATTTAATATCATTTAAAAATTATGATGATATGTTTCATGTGTCTAAAAATAATACAGAATAGGCATACATAAAATAGTACAACACATGTAACAAAATACCTAATAGACCAAAAATCTATCCCAACATAAATCAAGTGCCTCAGGTTAGTCCCATGCTCCCCTGGTCCTAAGAAGTACTGGAAAACCTGTAGTAGGGAAAGAGACCTTATCCATACTTGAAGTATTGAAATCTTCTCGGGTATCAATGTGATCTTGAGTAGTGTGTGATATAAAATCCCAGTAGGCCACCACCAATGATGTCTAATGCAATCTAGTCAGTGAATATATAATAATAATAGTGTGCGTGTAGTAATATAATATCCCAAGAAAATTTTGAAGTAAATAACCCTAATGGTCTATGTTTACATGGATATCCATCATCTTCTACCTGAATTAGACATATATGGGAAGTATATGAACAAATAGTCTGTTGTATATAAATTTATAATTAATTATAGAAACATGTCACGTATCCCAGTGTCCACCATAATGTTATATTATTAGGATCATCTTAATTAGGACATCAATATAGTAGAATACACTAATTGAATCCAAGATTGTTCCTTGGTTGTAAGTCCCATCAAATAAATCATTTCATTTTTTATCCAATTAATTTGATACGACCCTATTGGAAATTCTTTATTTAAAATCCAATTATTGCTTTTAAGAATACCATGAACTCGACACCCTACAATCCTATTTATGGATATCCTCCTTAGAACCAAAGTGTCTCTATAGGTGTGGTATTACATCATCACTCATTGAGTATCTCTTTAGTGGTCTAATAAGGGATCCCAATGGTCACCCATGGAATATATAATCAACCACCTTCTGATTTCATCTTTGGAAACCCATAAGGGGTCCATGTATCACTCTGGTGTATAGATAATCATCCCTCTGAGTTTTTCCTTTTAAATCCTTATGGAGTCTAAGTATCACTCAGGCATAAGTAAGGTGGTCTTAAAATGAGTCTATCTATGGAGTTCGCATATGAACGCTTGTTTAACCCATGGAATATAGAAAACTTGTAATCAATATCATTTACTTGTTTAAAGGGTCATTATTGAGATCATTTCAATTTAACCTCAACTTATAAGGTTCCACAATAATAGTCTACAGTAAGAAGGCTTAGACCCATACTTATCTCACATGTCAATTTAATTGTAATAAAAAACTCTTAATAAATCAAATATGTGGCCTTACTATATGGACATGGCCTTCCATTTCCTTACAGAAGACAATTCAATTTCCAATTTAAATTCATCATGTATTATACCATAGAAAGGGGAAATGGAAAAATTTGAAAAAGATCAATTCATAATCCAACCATGGATTCCCAATTAATTAATTAACTCACCCAATGGCTATTTTGAATTAATATTCCTTTACCTTTAATAATTTTTCAATGGGTCTCTTTAATTACATTAGTCATACATATCCATTTTAATCAGGGAATAAATTCAGTTCCATGGGTTTTGTTTCAAAACTCGAGCATGCAGAATAATATATATTTATAAACACACCAAATATTAGGTAAATTTTTGATAGCTCCTTCCATATGGTCGTAGAATAGTGATGATTTAGTATCAGCTGCAGATTGGACTCCAACCATGAAAAAAATGAATAAAAGATGATGGACCTAAAAATAGAGCATATTAGGTTCCCCTAAATAGTTCATCCAATAACAAGTCAAATGAATAATGGAAAAAAACAATGGATTACTCATCAACCATTATAAAACAAGATTTACAACACTAAATTTCAAGTCCATATAAAATAATGATATCAAATCCTTTTCTTTGGCTTTCAAAATTATCTCCCATGTAAAGGTTCTATCCACGAGTGATGAAAATTGTATTAGTTTTTATTTTATAATATTTTTAAGGTAAAAAATATCCCGTGGATAGAACCTTTACATGTGATATTCTCTTGAAAGAGGGCCCCTCATAGGAGCCTCATCGCTCCGTGGACCGTCATCGTGTAATCTCTTGGAACTCTAACTTGCTGCCTGCGTGGAGGAATCCTGAATAGATGTGACATGGTCAAAATATTATACCTGGTGAGCTGTCCTGGTTGATCTGACTTAAAGTTAAACTTTTGAAAGCACACACGCAATCAGTGATTGCATGAATTGAGTTATAAATCAGAAGTAAGGGTCCTGATATACAGTTACGTCAGCTGCCGCACTAACACTAGACTCCCTGAACTAAAAACCACACTCAGTACCCTTATCACTATTTTTAATAGAAAAGAAATATCATGGTCCTAATTTCTGAGGTAGAACATACTCCTCTGATACCAATTTTTCATGACCTGTCCTCGGGACCCATTCCATGACTACCCCAAGCCCCCCTTTAATAAACCAGGGGCTGGCAACTAGGACCAAAGGCATAAATCCCTAAAACTGGGAAGGCATTGCCTTTATAAATTATAAACACACCTGACAGAGTATAATATGGAAGAAAAACACTAAGTAAAAATGTATAAAAAAGGAGTGCTAAAAAGTAATGGGGCCAGAAATACATGCCCAACTATAAAGTACAAGAACACCTGAAAAGAGATAAAAACAGTTGAAGTTGTAAAGTAGCTCATGGAACATCAGTCAAAAATCCTACATGAAGTGTAGGTACTGATAGCCTCCAAAACACTCCACGTATGTCTGTCTCCTCTATGTACTGTTATGTTGTATTGGCCACCTCCAGGTACCGTTGAGTCCTCATACACTCAGCCTCGGTCAACGGTGTTCGTCCTCTGCACCCAACACAACGAGGTGTGGGAATAGCCCATACAGGGGTGAGTATAACGATGCTAATTAGGGACCCTGAGACCCTCATGGTCTCACAAAATCTAAAAAGGATCAACCACAAGGTAATAAAACAAATGATAACCACACTTAGGTATATAACCAAGCATATACCTATGTTATCAAGTAATCCGGCTCAATCATGAGGTAATCTCAAGAGTCATTGACTCAGATCATCCCAGATTTTTATTTACATTGACAAAACCATGAGTGCTAGAGAAATTATCCTCTTTCGAGTACAGTGGGCCTACCGCCACAACCAGGCACTTCCCACTAACCTTGGACTTCTGAGGTACTCCTCATGTCGAGTATCGTGGATCTGCCGCGCTCATAAAGAGGCGCTCCCCACTGTGGGTCTGCCACCGACTACTAGGTGCTCCCCCTAATAACTTTTAGAGGTTCTCCTCATGTCGAGTACCATGGGTCTGCATCAAATACTAGCCACTCCTCCACCATGTTTCTGCCTCTAACTACTAGGCGCTCCCCACTGGGCTAGTCGAATCACTCAGAGTTGAATCGATCAAGCAGTCATCAGGTCTCAGCCAGCTACTACGTCTATGCACTCTGCTCGCGTGACTCGTGGAGGGTCTGGTGCACGAGCTACAGGTCGATACTACAACTATCACAGAGTCCCATATTGAAGTATCTCAAAGTACCTCCCTGTCATAGGGGTCTCAACACAAGAGACAACGCATCAATCAGACGCCTGGTCTGTGAGTTATTAGCATTTTAGTCCCAGCGGCCCGGTTGGATTCATGTACAATCCAACATAACCATATCTTAACATGACCTGGAACTCTAGTGGGACATACTAAAAGGGACTGTCTTGATCATAGTAAACTAGCACCACTAACGGTTCGTTAAATGGACGTCTGATTCCAAAGATATGGCCAATGAAAGTAAAGGGCTGGTAATGGGCCTGGGACAGATCCGACCCGGTCGAACCGCATCGTCCCAACCCAAACTAGGCCAACCCACTCAGTTTCGACATAGTTAGACCCACTGGGTGTGACCCCGCCCTTTGGGTGGGTCATCCCACTAGGTTCGTCCTGGTCCGCTAGGCCCGGAACAGCCGACTGTGGGGGCGGTTCGGCCTGGAGGTCGCCACGTAGGCGGATCAGCCAAGGGGTCGGGGCTGGTTTGGCCAGCATCACACGGGGCGCGTCTCTGGAAGTTCGGCCTTGAAGTCCAAGCCAGTTCCGCCCACGATGCCTTGTAGGACGATGCAGTTCGGCTCGGGAGTCCGGGAGGCCGGCGGGCAGCCGGGCATGGTGCCAGGCGGACTGGTGGGTAGCCGGGTCGGGTGCGGCCGGCCGCGGATAGGCTGGGAAAGGCATCGGTAGGCTACAGTAGAATGGCGGGGCGTGCGGGAGGTCGCGGACATGCCAGCATGGCACCGGGTAGGGCGCGGGCAGGCCTGTAGGGAGAAAGCAGGCATCGGGCAGGCTGACAGGGCGTGGGGGCAGAGCGCCAGGAGGTTGTCGGGGGCATGGGCAGCACGCGGGCAGGCCTTCGGGGTGCGCAGGCTGAGCGCGGACATTCCCACGGGGCGCGGGCTGTGCGCGGGCTGGCCGGCGGGGCGTAGCCAATGTTTTGGCTTGACCGTAGGCGGTGCGGGATGCCGCGGGGGCGGCACCATTCACGGAGGCCATGGGTAGCGCGACCTTTGTCATTTCCTCCTTCGTCGCCTTGTCATTGATACATTTCCATGCCAAAAACGCCAAAAGAAGGAAAAATCGGCAGAGGTTATCGGTCCATGATAGGTTGGCTTGTACCCTCCGCGTTTACGGATGTATCAATTGGATCATTGAAAAAATCAGATTATCAATAACCCTTCCACAACAATCCCTTTATATCTGCTGACAAAGATAATAAAAGTTATAACATCATTGAGTAATAAGACCCCTACCTTTTATTTGTCTTTAGTCATTCGTTGATGGGGTTGCGGAAGGTAGATGAAGAAGTTTATCTTTTGTCACATCCACCGCACACTTCCAATCTCGAGCTGTGTTGGCTCATGGAAGGCGATCCACATCGGTTGGTGTTCGGGGAAGAAGTCGAAGAAGGATCATCACCAGCGTTCAATGTTAGAAGAATACATTCTTCATTCTTCGTTCATCGTTGGGAGAATTCTAATCCTCCCAAGCTCTCCTCTCAAAACACCCTAGGCTTCCACCGTAATGAACAATGCCCACTAAACTAATAGTTATATTATTTTATGTGTTGGAAAAAATTTTAAAAGGAATGAATAAATTAAATGCCCCCACATAATTAATTCATGAGGTTGGCACATTTAATTAAAAGTGTTGGCTCAACAATTAAATAGTAGGATTTGGCACATTTAATTAGGGGAGTTGGTGGCACCATTAATTGGGGGGTTTAGTCATGGGTGGTCCCCACACTGTAACCTCTGATGGGAGGTTATGTTCGGTTGGGACCCACCACCATAACCTTTCATGGGAGGTTAAGGTGGGGTGTTCCCCACCTCCAACCTCCACATGGAGGTTTTAACAAACTAGAATAAAAATAATGCTACCAATTTATTTTTATATAACTTAATAATTAAAACCCAAAAACTAACTTTTATTCTCATCCAACTGCCATCGAGGTCAAAGTAATATTAAGAAAATATCGGCGTTGTGAGTTCAATGGTGCCCTTGGATATCAATTCTGAGCATTGGTTCAAAAGTTATTAAAACTCGCTCATAAGTTTCCTGAACGTACCTGAACAAAACTCAAGAAATTGATTTTGGGCACACCGGGCCTCAGAATCATGCACCGTAAATTTTCACGGACTCATAAAATTCCTATGTATTTAAAAAAAATCCACGGAATATCTTGGTCTTTACATATAATAAACAACATTCACGATTTCATTGAAAACTACTTGACTGGTCATGATACTGAATGGAATAACCAAATGTTCATATAGATCATTCCCAATACAAAAGATTGTGTGAGTTATATCATATGCTCTAACATGCATGTGATGATTACTTGATATCATTTCAATCCTCTATCATAACTGAGCTTCAAAGTGATTGTTGAATAGTTCTTCAATTCATGTTAGATGATTTTGGTTCATAATTATCTGTTTCTTCCACATCTGGAAATCCACATATATATATTGATGGCACCATCCACCTTTTTCTCAAAATGGACCACCAAACCCCATAGAGAAGTATTGGGCTAGATAAACTCATTTTCCTCCAAAGCCTCTAGCTACCTCTTGAGCTCATTTATATTAGTAGAATCTATCTCATATGGAGGAATGGATATCGGTGCCTCTCCTAGAACAAGCTCTATATAGAACTCAATCTCTCTCCCTTGAGGTAGTCTAGAAATGTCATCTGAAAAAATATCCAAGAAATTATTAACCACTGGTGGGAAATTGATTTTTTTGTTCCCTAATTATCCAAGTATAAACATGCAATCTAGGTTTTAATTATTCTCGTCCCATGATTCTATGGTCCTTATCGACTTTCTGAGACATCAACTTCTTCCTTTTTTAGTAGAATCTAAAACCTATTGTGATGTGAACGACACCTTTCAATAATGAAAATCATCAAAATAATGGAATAAAACCAACATGTTCAACCATAGAATGATAGGGGAAAAAGAGGTCCCATAAAAAAATACACTTACTTGTCTCAAGGGTACACTCAATGTACTGAATTATATCCTTCGTTCTAATTATTTAAGTACTTTCATGATCTATAGAGCTATATGAACAACTAGCACTAAGAATGAGGATCACTACATTGGGAACATATATAAATCTTTTAGAATCCCATGTATAAGAAACAGATTCTAAAATAGAGGCTATTATAATTGTAACTCTCATAGTAGAAGGTCTGTGATTTTGATCCTCTGTTTTCTATGGAATTATGTAAATCTATCATGATCCGTGGCCCTATGCTAAAACCTAAAACCTCTAAGAAGATCTGCTCTATTGTCATAGTAAATCGTGGGTATAAAAATCATGGACAAGACAAATACCTCAATATAATCATCCAACTATACTCTAGCTCAGTTCCTCACAATAATATTCATACCCCACTACTGTGTGTTGAGTCCATAAAGAATCTCTCTCACATTCTGTTGGAGGAAATGTTATGAATCCTTGGTTTATATGGTCCATATTTTATAGGATCCACACTCGACTGGGTATCTCATGCACTGGGGTCTTTTGTGCCCCTTTCTAACACCCTCTTGAACCTCATATAGCTACCTAATTATATTCTTGGCCTAATAATGTCACCATGTGGAAGTTCCAAATGACTCTTTTCATGTTGTTGTTCATTGGAGCACTCTATCTATGTGTCGAACTACCCAAGCTCACAACCCCCATCTTCTCTCAATTAACACTATGCGATTAATTCCTAAATCACTATTATATAAATGGAACTTGGATGAAAGAAAGTCACCTAAAATCGGATTTCATACATTATACCATCTTAACATCACATGGGTTTATATAACTCTTCACCCATCAGAATAGGTGAAAAGTACTAGAAATTTATAAAATGGGGTGAATAATCCATAACTAATAACACACCCTACTCTAAGTGCATTAGATATTGATCTATATCGACCCTCAACAACATAGGATATAATTAATCATATAATTTATTTTGAAAATATCTCTATAGTATCTCTCAACAATGATCCATTTGTGTAATGAAATTCCACAATCTCTTGGCAGAACCACATATCACATATGTAGCGAGAATTGCCCACCCCTTGAGAGGTGTCATTAGATTATTGAAGATAGATTTCATGGACTCTATCCATGACTCCATAGCCTTTTTCCAACCATCCTATGAAATCATAGTTGGATGCTACTACTATTACTCATGCATCATCTCTTCCATGGTTGGGGAAGGTTGTGGTGATCCCTAAACTATCTGTGAGAAAGGAATAAACACCTCGTGGATCATTTTCTAAACAGCCATGTATGGTAGTATCACTAGTGCCTCATTTGGAACTATAAGAAGATATATTGATAGCCCATGTCCCACCACCGTCATAGAATGTGTTTTTTACCCTCTTGGAATGTGACAAGGGGCTGTTGTGGTGGCAAATCCCTTTGATTTCCATGAACACTCCATAGAACAAGATTCAATATTCGGTATGAAAATAAAAAAAATTAGAAACGTACAATAATTATTAAATAAGTATCACATGAATATTTTATTCTCCTTAACAAAATTATGGGTGATGTAAATATGATAATATAATAATAGACAATACCTACTTCCCACTACTAGGTACAGTTCGCAGTCAAGTTCTTTACTATAGTCAATTCAATTTCCATTTAATTCACGTTTATTTTCCAATTGATTTTTAAATGGTTGAAAAAATATTTCACCACTTTTAATCCATAAGGGCCCATACTCTACATGAACTCAATATAGTGTTTACATAATTCACACCATAACATGTTATGGAATATGTGACTCTTGGTTCCTGAATTATTGTGCCACAATTGGCTACTTAGGGTCTCAATTGTTTCCTAAGCTGGAAAACAATTCATAGATTATGGTATCCACTTAATTTACCCACGATGTTCTCTAATTCCCTACACAATCATTTATCAAACAATAGGTACACCTTTCATTGAACATATCACAACATTATGAAATAATGTAATCCATTGAATGTGAAATGGAATAATGCATATAATGTGAATTCTTACTGGTGCCTCAAATGATGCATGAGATGGAATAAACACCTATAATTTGGTTTTAAGAAAATATTACAAATAATCATATCAATAATCACATAAAAATTTATGATCATCACCAAATTGTGAAATCAAATAAGTTGTAATAGTCAAAATCCATGAAACAATAGTTTCCATTTGAATTAATTTGGAAATTTCCCCCACATGGGATATATGACCCCCATAAATATATCATTACCAAGTACCATTTCCTTTCTAATCACATTTATATTTTCTCCAAATATTAAGGGAGAAAATAAAATTGTATGATACGACATTGTAAAATCATGGACCCAGATGCAACTAAATTTTGAAACTATGTCGATTGAGCATGTGGCTTCACATGCATCTCCCCAAAGGCCAGAGGACACATACTAGTAAGGCCTAGGATGTGTCTTTGGGGAGACTATGACCACTCATCAGAGTGTAATTAAGTAGTAGAAAACATAAAATAATAGAATAAGTAGTAAATAAATCCACAAATGGGTTAACATCCAGTAAACTAAAACAAATAAGAAGACACTAATGAGGAACCCGCCGTAGTGGAAGCAACATATAAGTTTATAACAAATCAAGAATGTAATATCATTTAAAAATGAGGAAGATATGTTTCATGATTCTAAAAAGAATCCATAATAGGTATACATAAAAAATTAAAACAGATGTAACCAAATACCTAACAGACAAAAAATCTATCCCAGCATGAATCAAGTGCCTCAGGTTGGTCCCATGCTCCCCAAATCCTAAGAAGTATTGAAAAACCTATAGTAGGGAAAGAGACCTTATACATACTTGTAGTATTGAAATCTTATCAGGTATCAAAGTAATCATGAGTAGTGTGTGAGATAAAATCCCAGTAGGCCCCCACCAATGATGTCTAATGAAATCCAATGAGTGAATATATAATAATAATAGTGTCAATGAAGTAATATAATATCCAATGAAAATTTTAAAGTAAATAACCCTAATGGTCTATGATCACATGTATTTCCATCATCTTATACCTACATTAGACATATATGGGATGTCCATAAACAAATAGTCAGTTCTATATAAATTTATAATTAATTATAGGAACATGTCATGTATCCCAGTGTCTTCCATAATGTTATATTATTAGGATCATCTTAACTAGGACATCAATATACTAGAATACATTGACTCAATCCATGATTGGTCCCTAGTTTGTGAGTCCCATCATATAAATAATTTCAATTTTTATCCAATTAATTTGATAAGACCCTCTTTGTAATAATTTATTTAAAATCTAGGTATTTCTTTAAGAATACCTTGAACCCAACACCCTACAATTTTATTTATGGATATCATCCTTAGAACCCAAGTGTCTCTATAGGTGTTGTATAACAGCATACCTCAGTGAGTCTCTCCTTAGTGATCTACTAAGGGATACAAAGGGTTAACCATGGAATATATTATCAACTACCCTCTGAGTCCATATTTCGAAACCCATAAGGGGTCCATGTATAACTCAGGTGTATAGAAAATCAAACCTCTGAGTTTCTCCTTTTAAATCGAAAAGGAGTCTTAGTATCACATAGGCATAAGCAAGGTAGTTTTCAAATGAGTCTATCCATGGTGTTCGTATATGAAACCATGTTTCACCCATTGAATATAACAAACATGTAATCAATATCATTTAATTATTTAAAGGGTCATTATTGAGATCATTTCAATTTAACCTCACCTTATAAGGTTTCACAAGAATAGTCTACAGTAAGAATGCTTATCCTCTTAATTATCTCACATGTGAATTTAATTATAATAAAAAACTCGTAATAAATAAAATATGTGGACATAGCATAGGGACATGGCCTTGAATTTCCTTACATTAGTCAATTCAATTTGCAATTTAAATTCATCGTGTAATATCCCATATAAAGGGGAAGTGGAAAATTTTGAAATGGATCAATTTATAATCCAACCATGGTTTCACAATTAATTAATTAACTCATCCAATGGTTTTTCGAATTGATTTTCCTTCACCTTTAATCATTTTTCGATGGGTCTCTTTAATTACATTAGGCATATATATCCATTTTAATCAGGGAATAAATTCAGTTCCATGGGAATTGTTTCTAAAATAGAGAATGCATCACAACGATATATATTTATAAACACACCAACTCTAAGGTAAATGTTCGATACCACATTCTATAGGGTCGTATAATA
The DNA here is from genome assembly GCA_963277665.1 of Viscum album. NCBI lineage: Eukaryota > Viridiplantae > Streptophyta > Magnoliopsida > Santalales > Viscaceae > Viscum > Viscum album. The sequence continues at coordinate 1,085,335,528 of OY728156.1, forward strand.
GTTATCATCTTGTATCAAGAGATGATTGAACTCCAATCATGAAAAAATGAAGAATAAATGATGGACCTAAAAATAGAGCATTTTAGGTTGCCCCTAAATAGTGCATCCCATAACAAGTCAAATGAAGAATGGAACAAAAATAATGTATTACTAATCAACCAAAATCAAATAATATTTACAACACTCAATTTTGATTCGATATATAATAATGATATCAAATCATTTTCTTTGGATTTCAAGAGGATCTAACATGTAAAGATTCTATACACGGGTGATAAAAATTTTATTAGTTTTTATGTTATATGATTATTAAGGTTAAATGGGTAATTTACCCATAATTACAGAGGTCGCTGATTTGGCCACATGAATATCCAAACTGTGCACCAACCTTACACTCTATTATTTCCCAAGTCTTATATGGTTAGTAGTAACCATGTATCTTACCTTTCATGGTTTCTACTAACCATGTGGCCTACCGATTTTCCTAAAAACTGGGTTTCAAGCTCTGAATAGGCCCCAGATACCCCTGAAACCCCCAACATCAATGCGTATTCACATCATGCTATAAATAAGAATTTAAATAAAAACTAATTGAATTATTACCTTATATGATAAACTAGTTTCCTACTCCTCTAATGAAGAATATTGTTTTCTATCATTCACATTATGGGAAACAGATATAGTATAGGTTATCTCCACTAACATGTCAACCTAATTTTCGAAAAATATAAGTAAAATCCTAAAAATTATTATCACCAGTTTATTCTCTCATTAACAGGACACAACCACTTTTGAGACCTACTTTTGTGCTAGATAATCTAGACCTACTAGTTCCACAAATTAATTAATTATCTTCAAGTAGTAAAAAGTTGTCTTTTCCATCCACTATGTTCCATATTCTACACATTTATGATATAACTACCTCCTACACATTGTATCTAGAACAGGCACACAATGGCTCACCTTTCTTGGGATGCACTAAATAATTTCATCCAATAAATATGATTAACTCTATGAACATCCACCAATGAAGAGGGAATTAGTGATTTACAATACAAAATTTGGTGTTTATATGTGTTCCTTTCAAGTGGTGTGTTGGGGAGTTTTATGGGGGCCCTACATCACCGTGTGATGAGACTTATGATGTTGTAATATGAAAAACCATAGAAAAACATCTAAACTCCCATTACTTAAAACTCATAATATCAAATCTATGTTATTCCTGCACTACCACATATCAACGGAAGAACACATCATATTATGGTTTTGTGGTTCCCTCTTAGTTAGGACATGAGGTGAAGAAGGGATTCATGATAATTATTCATCAATGGTATATTAGATAAAGAAGTATAACAAACTGGGATAAATATAAAATCCACACTTTTATGTGATCAATAGGTACTGAAATCAAATATAACATAGTGAAAGGAAAAGAAAATGATAATATTGACTCCAAATCATAATAATGTTACAGTAAATCATGATATGATAAAAGATCTCTACCACGTATCTTATTTTTCGGTGAAACATGAATTTATTCATTGATATTACAAGGGGATCATAATTAATTCATCACAATCTTATAGATCCATTAAGATAAATAAGGATAAGAAATGGGTTACCAATGGCTAATAGGTTGAGGGAGTAACAGAAAAATCCAATGGAGAGGGCTCAACCACTGTTTATAGTGAAACCATATGCCAGAAAAATCATGATGTAATAATAATGGGTATAAATAGGAATTTAATGTTATACCAAAATGGAGAAACACACTCCCAAATTCTATATTTTTCCTAAATTAATCAAATATCTAAAAACCATAGTTTGATAAAACCCCTTTTAACTCTTATATAAAACATAGGTATGTATCATAACTCCATGTAGATCGACCCCAACTATAGTGAAACACTTTAAACCATTGAAGAAATATCCTATGTAAGGTAAAAAATATGTATTCTTATACACCACAGTGCAGTTCCCACAACATTTTTGGAAGAACCTACTATATAATATTAACACTACAAGAAAACCTCCTATTAGCGGCGGTTTAAACCGCCACTATATGGTTTGGCGACGGTTTACAGAAACCGCCTCTAAACTGGCCATCGATAATCTATTAGCGGTGGTTTTCTCCATTTCATAGCAGTTTATGGAAAGAGTTGTAGGTACCTCATTTCGTGGCGGTTTTCATAAATTTAGCAGCAGTTTTACGGGCACCACGTTTTATTTCATTATCGGTGGTTACAACTGCCGTGAAACTCAGGCGTGTGATGCGTCTCTGCAGCGGCAGTTAAAACCACCGTGAAATGTATGCATGATGTAGCGGTGGATATAACCGCCACTTAGTAAAATATCACTTTTGTTTAGAGTTGGTTTTAACCACCGCTAATGTATTACTTGTAAGCCATTAGCAGTGGTTAAAACCGACACTGAAAGCTAACAGGAAAAAAATGTAGTTCTTCTACTACTGAACCACTACCCTGAAAAACAAACCAACCAAGAAAATGGAACATGATTCATCATACAGACAAATAAGATGATATTTCTAGCTCCATCATTCATGGTGTCCCCAACATGATTAAATAGGATACATTATAAAAACAATTGGCCCTAAGATAGAAAATAGCCGGTTGTAAACAATGATTATCTATCAAAGCACTTAAAATTTATGTTTTAACTCTACTTGGACCCCGATGATGGTGTCCTTCTCGATATGGATGGAAATACCATTCTCCCCTTTAGATATTTCAACCTCCATATGGTTCTTTGAACATAATTCTATAGTGATGATAATGAATGTTGGATCTACAAGGAATCATGAAATCCATTTCAATAATTACATCATACACTTACATGATAGGAAAGAATGAACTCTATATAAAAAACATTTTCCTATCTGATGGGGAAAATAATTCCATCGGTGATCAATCATTGATCAAATAACCAATGAGGTTTAATGATTCTTAATGAGACATAAATACTCTATATCAAGGACCAAAATGTCTAGAAATGTATCAAATATAACATTGTGTGATGCAGCTGTGTCAAATAATGTAGAATCTATAGTAGAGGTTACTAAATTAGTACCTCAAATAATATATGGATTTAAATTATTCCCCCTATCATATGTTTAATGTCATTTAGTTTTCCCATACCATGGCTCTATGCTATAACCTGAATATTCTGAGTGGGATCACATTTCATGCACATTAATTCCTATGTCCAGTATCAACTACGTCGACAACCAACTTGGCCTCAGCAGTATGTGGTATTATAGCTACATCCCTACTAAAAATTAAGAGGACCCACATAATAATGTGGAATATGTGAAGATCTCATCCCCCTGGGAGGAACTGGTGGAAACATTTTGAAGATGTGCAAGACATGACCCAAACTCCTATAACCTCTGCATTCAACTAGATACACTATACATTGGGACTTGTTGGCAGAATAAGGGCCTTGTTGATATCATAGTAATTTTAAGGGTATTGTTGATATCTCAGTAATTATAATGAGCCAAAAAACATTGAACTACACACATTGATTTATGATAGAGATAGATATGTAATGTCCAACCAAATTTCCTTTAACTCAGCATTGGACACTGGTTCACTAGTTTTTGGTTTCAGGATGATCTATATAAGGGTCCACTGTTCTCTCTTATCATACACATGAATGGTCGGCTTTGTAGATGTTAAATCATCCTCATTATACCCAAAATTTTGAAGGATTCATAAATGAATAAGATTAATTTTCAACTAGATACCCTTGAATTTTGACATTTTCAATTCTTCATAAAACATACAAGTGTATGATATATTCCTAAATATTTTATTGTCGATCTTATTATATGAATGATATAATGTCATGAAATTCAGTTGGAGTGGTTTTTCATTAATAAAAAATGGGTATTGTGACTTCTATATCAATATTTTGGTGACCCTAGAGGGACCCAAAAAGTGTCTCATTGAGAAGTTTTGAAGGATAGAGAGCGTCAATGATTGAGATCTTGGATGAGATGGTTTCAAACTATTTAAAAATATCACACATCTACACCAAATGTATGTTCTTCAAAATATAGGTTTGTACCTCATCATGTTTCTTATGGGTTTTGGTTCTAGAGGTTAATGGATCTGATATAGGGAAAGTATTTGAGAGAGTATCAATTTCTGATAGAGTAGGTGGATTTATACTTCCCACTCTTGTGGTATAATTGGACAGTTGCACACCCACCGTACATTGGGCCTTGTTGGCGTAATAAGGGCCTTGTTTATATCTCAGTAATTGTAAGGGCCTTGTTGATATCACAGTAATTGTAATCATCCAAAAACCATTGAACTACAATTGGATGGTGTAAACCATCCCACCCGTGAATCACCCGGTGGACATAAGATCCTCAGCAGATAAATTTGGCGTGAAATGATTCAAAATATTACAATTATCTAGGAAAAACATGGTTCCCATCCGTATAAAAAACACAACCTTCTTAGTATATGATTCTTATCACATGATTAGGCTAAACCACATTCCCATCATCCTCTTATGTTTGGTCTCTATACTGCCTACCAAGTTCCAATTTATATAACCCGAACAAAATAGCAAAAGGATCACTCGTTAGTCATCCAAAATCTCGACTACCAATTCATACACATGCCCAAATGGAATGATGTTTACCACACTCGAGAAATCAAGACATAAAAGAAGACATCAGAAATCAATAAAATGCATAAAAGGAAACATGATAAATCAAGAAAATGTTAGGACATGGAAATGTTTGGTTGCAAATATTTTCCACAAATGTTATATATACAAACCAACCGTTCTCATATTTTTTCAACACATCAACAGTACAACTACTCATGTTCTGATGATTCATCGTCACCCTCTCCACCTCCATCCCCACTTCTTGCTGAAACCTGTAAGAAAATTATATTGAAAATAAAATATTGTTGCATGTTTATAATTAAACTTAAAACAAATAAAAGTTTAAAAAACTAAATGATTTTGATTTTTTGTGATTTACCTGCTCACCAACACTCAGTGCACTACCACCAGAGGCTTATCTGTTCATCTACTAATATAAATTAGTCAATTCTTTCTGCATAGCCGATATCTGAGACCCCTGGTCTTTAACTATGGCTCATAGAGATGAAATCTCCCTCTAAGCATCATCAGGTACGAGATGACTGTAACCAGTAGTAGATGTGGCTTGGATCCAGGGTGGCTTGCCAAAGACCTTAGATGGTACGAGTCCCAAACCGATCCCACACAATCTATCAGGATGATCCTTCCCAAGGACTTTAGCAACCAGGTCATCTTGGGAAACAGAGTAGGACTGCCCAGGATTGGAATCCCATAGTTCTTTAATTTTTACCTATAAATCAAATATAAATACATATTAACCCAGTAAAAACTGATAATAAGTTATTATAATAAAAAATTGACTTCATACCCCAACTTCTTTGGCAGGCTCATTAAAAAAACAACCATCTGATTTTTTGTGAACATCTAACCACAGTTCAGTTAGGGATGATTCGTGCCCTAAACTCTGTGACTGCATTATGTAAAGATAAATAAAAAATTCAATATATTAAAAAGATAACAGTGTCTTATAAATATTTAAACTAATTAAAATATTACCAATGACATTCGGGATCTAGAAAAAAATTTTGACCCCGCGGTGTGAGGAATGACTTGCTTAGCCCGATTTGATACATTCTGTCTTGAAAGATCCTGAAATAACTAAAATGTATTTTAACAGTAATGTATCCAATATAATCTCCTCTTCATATACAGGTTTAAATATAAAATGAGGATAATATTATAATATATATTTCAATACCATCCACTTCCCATCATGATGTCTGTCAACAAACCTGTATAGGTGTTCTAACCAGATAAATTTCCAAGGCCAGGGAAGACACTAATGGTCCACATTAAAGCATCATGAATTTTGATCATTTTTTATAAGAAACATCAAATTTCTCAACATCATTAATCCATAACTCCTGTAATTATTCAATCAAAGGCTACAAGTATACATTAATATCATTTACAGACATTGGTTTTCTAGGAATAATCATCAAAATGAAGATGTTTGTTGCATACACATCAATGGAGGCATATTATAAGGGATCAAAACAACTGGCCAACTGTTATAACTAGTACTAAAAGTCTCAAATGGTTTGAATCCATCAGCAGCCAATCCCAATCAATCATTTGTAGGATCAGCTGAGAAATCTGGATGTAAAGAATCAAATTTCTTCCACGATTGGGAATCTCATGGATGTCTCATTAACCCATCCTTGTTATTATCTACAGAATGACACTTCATGTGTTCGGCAAGTTTTTATGACATAAATAATCTTTGCCATCACGACTTCAAAGGAAATTAACAAAAAACATTTGTAGGTGTGTCCATTTAATTCTTCTCCATGAAATTATGTTCAGTCAGACTTCCAACATCACACTTTGACAGCCATTTTTAAGAAGAAAATTTCTTTCAATTCTATCTACTTGAATCCTCTCCCCAATAAAGCATACGATCATTGGGACACACATGAATTTTTGTATAATTCAGACCAAGCTTGTTAACAACTTTTTTCATATCATAACAAGATTATGGTATTTTTTCTTCCGGAAATGCATTGCGAATAAATTCCAATATCATGGGAATTGCCTTATTTGTAATTCCTTATAGACATTTGATATGGTACAACATCAGAAGAAATGAATGCTTTGAATATTTCAAACACCCACTATACATATCTTGATTTCCATCGTCAACTAAATCATAAAACACATTTTCCTTAGTTAAGTTTTCCCTTACATTTGGCTCCACAGAATCAAGAGGAGGATCCAATGATATGTTCCAATCATGATCTTCTTGTGTTACAGACTCAAAAAACAGCACATGTCACGTTGCAATTTGCAGCACCCTCTTCTGGTTCTGATATATTTTGATGCTGATAGTGGTTTATTGCAGTCCCGAATGCATGATTTATAAGGTTTTCATTTCATTTTCCATTGTCTAAGAACTTGGGACCTCATTCTATGGATTAACATTAGTGCTCAATCATTCTGTATTGTTCGATTCTCCATAAAAAATCCAACAAAAATATTTACTAGGGAATTGATTCAGTATTAAATGATCATAAAATTCATCTCTATTCAACCATGTTATAAATTTACATTTAGGACATGTACATCTTATTCTACCTTCAATGGATTGATTAGAAATTGAAAAACATAAAAACTCATTCAAACCCTTAACATACTGAGGTGTGTTCCTTGGTAATGTGATCCGGATTTTATCCATTTATATCACAATGTGCCTATAAAAAATATACAATAGTGTAAGATTACACAAACATAATATAATAAAGATGACCCATAGATCATAAAGCATGAATAATATAATAAACATGATTCATTGATCACATTTACCACTTCAGACCAACTGAACAAGTCTGGTCCATAGGAGACATCGTCAACACCTAATTGAAGAGTAGTAAGAATATCGGGTTACACAAATCTCATATCACGGTCGATCACACATTTATTTTTCCTCAAACAACACCCCATTGACGTGTGATCAAAACCAATCAAAAAGAATTTTAAACCTGAGACATTATGTGATTGTTTAGGCTTGACCTTAGATTTCCTCCAAGAGGAATGATGTTTCTCAAAGGTTTCATACACAACCAACCATATCAAAGTCATATTTTCAAGAAATAAATGAATATATTTAAGACTTGAGGGCTCAAAAGAAATTCTAGAAAAAATTTCCATTTTTCAATTGACATCTTAGGTTGTGTTCATTCTACCGGGAAGGACAAATGTTTCACAAACATGACAAGATTCTCGCCACCTTTGAGTGTTCTAGTTATCGAAATTTGAGATATATGAGCCACTAATAAGATATCTATATCATATTCACATCAAACATATGTTTGATTCTCCCCTCAAGCACACTCATTACATCATAACAATCATAATGAGGGGAAAAACCAAAATGACCGGCATTCCAAAACACCTTATTCTTTTTGAAGTCCTCCAATGCTATGAGACGTATTTGATTATTTAATTCATAGGTCACTCAACTCTGTCGATGACCCGACACCTTAAAAAAAGCCCATGGTTCAATGATTTAACCGAACTCCACACATTCATTACAACATTTATAACTCAATAGAAAAAAATAGATGTAAGCATGCTACCATAGGTTCCATAAGAAATTGGAACATCATCATTACTATACATATTTTTTCCACCTTATGCATTAATGAATTAGAAGGTACATAAAATAGATTTAAACCAACATCATATTGACTCATACGACCATCAACATAAATGATATCATACAATGTTGTCCAACACTGAGGAAAATAAATGGGCATGTGACCTAAAAAGCAGATGAAAATCCTTGAGGTAAGCCTACCCTACTGAAACTGATCATTTCTCGACACTCATGAATATAAGAAAGGCCAAAAACACAATAACTACAAAAAGGGTTTCATTAGAACTAATGAGTCATATGAGGGGCCATGACACCTGAACAGAACCGAGAATAAGAAAACTCCTTGTAATAGAAAGGTATAAATGTTCTAAGGGCACTACCTACCAAAGTATATCTCCTTAAAATGAGAAAGAAACAAACCTAACACCATGTTATGATTAAAAAATTCACTAGGCTCAAAATCTAATCAACTAATCCATCATTAAAAAGGAGGTCTATGGATAATGCATGTGGTTATATTCTAAGACAACTCAAGAAAAGTCCCATGATACCCTTATATAAGAGTCTCTACCGAGGACAGTACATAAGGTTCCATTTCCAATAAATAATGGGAAATCACAAACCAAATTAAAATAAGTTTTTTTTATAAGAAATTGTCCTATATTTTAACATAATAATGGGAAATCACATGTTCAACCCATTCCATCAACCCCGATTCACCATGCATATCACCATGCATCCACCATATCAGGTGCCAACTGCAACCAAAATCCCATGTCTTATTAACCATATACCTTAAATCTTCATCCATCCCAAGATAAAAAAGAATCATATAAAAATACTCAACTAAAAAGAAAATATAGTAGTAAATAAACAATAAAAAGAGTCAATAGGGCATATAGTCCCTAGAAACAATGTATATGAACATCACATGAAAATAGGCTCGCTTGACCCCAAATAGTTATCTTTATCAAAAAATCAGTTTTTTTCTATTTTGGATTTACTAATTTATTTATCATAGGTTAAAACTATGAGAAACATATGGAATTAGCTACCATAACCTATTAATTATTTAAATATTATTTCAATAAAAACTTCATGTTTCATTGAATTTTAAGGATGCAAATTTCCATTAACATACCTCTTTATTATTATCATTAATAAGTATTTCCAAATTAATTTCATTATCCAATTCAATTAACACATGGAATAAGAATTTCAATTAAACATGAATTTGCTATCAAAATAACAATTGTATTCAAATTAACATGATAAAACTTGGAGTAACAAACATTTTAATCAAATAATAAACATATATTGCACAAAATCTTGTAAAAAAGAAGAAAAATGTTTTCACAATTTAAAACTCACTTTGGGGTCACGGTTGCACTGAGAAGGGTCGTAGGGAGAAGGGGGTTCGTGGGTCACCGAGGTCACCGGTCGTGGGCTCCACTGTAGATTTTGGTCATAGGGTCATCGGAGACGAAGGTCGTGTGTTCGCTGGAGACGTCGCGGGGTCGCCAGTGGGGGGGGGGGGTTACGGGAAGAAGGGAGCGCGAGGGGTAAGGAGGATTGGGGGAAATGGGGGTCGGGGTAGGGAAGGGTAGGGAATATTAAAAAAAATGGGTTTAGCGGTGGTTTATTAAAAATTGTTGCGAAAATTTTTTCAGAAAACATTTAGTGGCGGTTTTGTAAACCGCCTCCACAAAACCGCTGCTAAACCCTATTTATGTTGTAGTGTAATCTGTATGTATAAGGACCCGGCCTTAAAACTTTACATAATATTGAATTAAATGAATAATTCATATTGTGGTTCTTTTTAGGTTTAGAGTTTTATATAATTAGGCCATATCTATTACATATCAAATTGAAAATTACATGTAGACACTAATACTCCGAATTCATTTTTTCATATAATGAAAACTCTTAAAAATAAACATTTCTAGTTCTAAGTTTTAGACAACATGACTTTTCCTTGATCCCATCCTTGAACTTGTTCATCTTTACGTTCTGTGGAGAAAATTTCCAAAAATTAGTATGAGCTTAAAAATCTAAGTGAGGGTTACCCAATAAGGAAAGGAAACATTAACCAATCAATATATACAAATTTATTTAACCATACTTTTCTATCATAAAATACCTCATGAAATCATAAGATTAATGAAAAACACATAGAAATCAAAAATCATAAAGGTAAATTGTGGCATCCATATCATACATACATTGTAACTATCACGGCTACATAGGGAGTTACGTTTGGAATACCCATTATAGAATATTCTCTAAATCTCGTAGGATAAGCATTAACATTTACCTCCGTCAAGTTACCCAACACATTGGAGAGCTATCTCGAGATGTCCTACCCAAGGTTTATCACAGAACCACCTGTGTACATAAACAATGCCCAATAACCATAGCATAATCATAAAACATAACACAACCATAAAGGAAAGATAACATTTCCACATGCCAATCACAATATATCAAATCAAGTAATTGTAATAACGATTCCTTATCAAACCATTTTCTAAACCATTTTAAACATTTAATATATATATTTTGGATTCAATGGGTCATATACCACTTAGAATCATTTAAATGAATTATCATTTGAAAAAATTAATGTTTATATAAATTAATCCAAAAAACAATTTTTAAAATAGGGACATTAATGATAAATATTTATAAGAATAAATAGTAAAAACATTTAGAATTATATTTTAGTTAATAAATTTTTAACCAAATGGGAGATGCTTGAATACAAATAATTGAAGAATAATATTTAATAAGTACAATATAATATCATTAGAATTAATGGATTCATTATAGAATATCCCAAAGGATGGTATATACACCATATAAGAGTGAATTGGTTTTTAACAACAATGAAGTTTCAATGGAATGTAAATTGAGACGAAATCCCCTATAAAAACTATATCTTAGATTAAGGATAAATAAATTACATAACAATGTGTGACAAATATAATTAAACTAAATATAATTGGATATTCAGTGTAAATCAATCAAAGGAAAATCACACATGTTTTCTTTAGGACAAAACCAATTAATTGGATTTTTAACTCTATTAATGGAAATTGAATTAAAATTACTCTTATCAACTCTTATCAAGTTCATATCAATGACTTGAGAATTTATCAATAGAGTGATTATGTGAATAAAAATTATATCCATAGAAAGGTGAGTGAAAATTACAATATAAATAATTAAATCATGATTCCACTCATAATCATAGCATGCCATTATTATGAATTAGAAGATTAACCCATGGAATTGAAATTGGGTTAAAATGTTCCCTTACTGATTTGGTAACTTACAAAACATACACCAAATGAAATAAAGATCATAAAATGAATATGTAAATACCCATATATTAAATTATATTACACAAATAATACAATCATGGGCAGTACATACACCACACAAAAGTAAACATTGGAAAATATAACATAAATATCACAGGAATAAAAAGTGAGATGAAACCACCTTACCATGTTGTAATCAATCGAGTTGTATGACCAAAATTTAATAACCACAAAATGAATAAAAAAAACCATAAATATAAATATAATAATGATAATATAAATCAAATGGAAGTACACAATACACATCATGAAATAAATAAGTTGTGAACAAAAGAAATATCATGGAATTAAAAGTGTGATAAGAATCCCCTTTCCTCGTGTTCGACTTGATTCGTTCATTCTTTAATATATGGAATAATAAGATAAATTTAATTTATGCTTTCTGAAGAACCTTTTTAATGTTTATTATTACATTAATATCACTTATTACAATGTTATAAAAATTATGCAATCATTTTTGTTAATAATGGTCGTTTTGTAGATATTTGGTACTTGAGTCAAAAATGATCTTCTTATAATTACATGTTGTTCATGTGGTCAAAAGTACATTATCCGCAGAATTATATTTAGGATTTATTTATCATATATATCGCATATATCTAGTATATTTATGTATTTATAATATTACATAACATTTAGAGATAATAAATGAAATGCATCGTTCATGGAGACGGTGAGCTATACCTACGCATGAACACTACTTTCATTTCTATTACATATTTAATGGAATGAAAACCTACTGATACATAGTTAAATTATAATTCCAGTATAATATCATGTGATATATATGTTACATAATTCCATTAATTCCATATTTTATATGTCTCATGTATGTCATGAACGAATCATATCACCTTGAGGGGGCTGTAGTCCACACTTCCTCAAATGAAATTACAATATTTACACATATTGGAAAGCATAAACGTATCTTTTTAAATAAAAATTATATAATCAAATTGAAAAAATTAACATAATATATATCATATATAAATATAGCGCCATCATAGTGGACACTATGAGAGACGGTATGAGATAATTGAACAATCATCATTTCGTGAGGTAGTAGTTCACTGTCCACAGAAACTGTATATTCTTTAACCATTAGATGGAGTTTGTTGTAAGTTTATTTCAAATAATTCTCATAAAAACAACCTGGTATATTTAGTTTTATTTTTTTTAATAAAATAAATTAATAAAAATAGTTTATTGGGTTGGATAAGTAAAATAAAACAAAATAACTTAAGAGAAGATGTCACAGTTAAATCTGGTATATCTCTTTGGTTTGAACCAAATCGTTTAATAGAATTTCCTTATGCCTAGTGGAAGGCTTATAAGAGGATTATATGGATTTAGGAATCATAATTGGGTAGCGAGTGGATGATACAAGGGGATTGATAAGTGTGAATAAAGTGTTAGAATTGATGGATGTTTATAAGGGGGAGGAGGGGCTCTTTAAAAATGTTTAAAAATATTATTTTATTATATAATGACTTTCGGTTTCTGAAGGTACAAAACTTATTAAAGTCAAATATAAGATGAATCATGTTCTAAATAAAATCATACAATAATAATTGGATAGGTTTTGGATAATTTTTTAATCTTTATATTCTTATTAATTTAAACCATTCATTAATGAGATAAACATTACATCATTATTTTGTCATAAATATTTTTATTTATTTAATGCCAAATAATAATAAAAAAATATCATGATTTAGGAAATCGTTTTATCTTTAAAATTGATATTTATAGTCTAAGAGATAACTTATATAACCATATGTAAGAATTTATTTATTAAACGATATATGTTTAAGTCATTTTTTCCCTTACATTAAATTAATTAATATAATGTGTCATAATCACTCTCATGTTTATATATGGGGCCCCAAAAACTACCAAGGTATTCAAATGGTCCTAAATGTATTAAAAAATAGTATTAGGATGCATTTAGGGTAATTTAATATTATTATAATAATATTTTGTTACCCATATTTACCAGATTTACCCTTTAACCATGGTAAATAAATATTTTTCTGAAGTAAATATTAATAATGTCAAAAAATAAAAGCTATATATTTCCACAATATAGAAATCCTTATTCCAAATATTTAATACACAGTTTCAAATTAAAAACACATAAGTGGAATAAATTAATTTAAAATAAATTTCCATGGTGAAAACAAAAAGCATGTTTTTAATAAATAATAACTATCTAATGTTTGACACTTATTTATATCCAATTTCAACATGCAATTACTTCCAATTAAAAAAATTGGATTAAATAGTAAAAACATAATATAATTACCCTTAAAAAATTTAAAAATTATATTATAACCTTATATTTAAATTAGATTAAAAAGTAGTTTCGTATTGAAATATAGTATTTTTCACTATTCAACAAAAATAAATTTCATCGAAAAAATTCTAAAAATTTACCCAAAGAAAATTTGTATGTCCCAAATATAAAGAAAATTTTTATTTTTGCCAAATAAAACATATAAAAGTGTCCAAAACTATATTTCAATAGTGTTCTCCATCAAAAGGCAGTAAATGGACCTTTTAATGAATATTAGAGTATTTATGCATAAAATCAGATTATTTATTATTTTAAACCACTCCGATTTGTTGGATAAAATTAAAAACATTTAAGAAACACATTTAATCATAATGTGGTTTCTTTTGTTCATTCCCACCAATACAATGACTATGCGTTAACTACTATTTAAAATAATAATATTATATTAAATTTCTCAGTATAACTCAATGTTGTGTGCAACGTATGTTTTCAATGAAACCTTTTGTTGCGGATTAGGTATTCTATTAAACATAGAATCCCCTTTCAGGTAAAAATAATTTTTTATTCAAAAATTTTATAAAATTTTAAAAGTTATATTCTTTATTTACCTAGGATGTTACATCATTCCCCCCTTCTGGGAACTATGTCCTCGCAATTTTAAAATTGGTCTAGGAATCTTCATTGAGAGTTCCACATTGGAAAAAGTGTCAATAAAAATATCCCTTTAAAAGAAAGAAATATAAATAGAAAGGTCACCCGAGATAGCCCAAACTAGAATTCCATTTAGGAAAACATGGATATGGAATAGAAATAAACCATAAAGGTTTGATGGTGTGTGGTAGAAAAAATGATTATGAGAAAGTTAACCACAAGAAAATTACAAACATATAATGGGTTAAACGGTCTTTGATTCCCTTGTAGTAAAATTTAATAGACAATGTTTTCTTTTAAGATACATTTCATAATATTGAAAAATTTATTTATGAGCTTAACTAAAAACATAAGGAAAAAAACTTACTTGTCATGTAGATTGTCATCCTTTACTTAATTTCTACCACAAACTCCTCTTTTCTTCAACAGATAAGTATTGAAAATGACTTAGTTACATTAAAAGTGGTAGAATCAACTTCAATATAATCATATAATCCACAAAATATGAACTATATATTCCCATGTCTTTAGACATCAACCAAAAACAAAACATTTTGTACAAGACTAGATAATTCCCCAAAAATTATAATACCTTATAAGAAGAAAACCCACTCTTACTCTACAAAATTTTTCAGAAAATACCTAAAGTTAAACAAAGGCCATTCAATAAATAAATGTCCATAAAATTCGTTATTATAATCCAAACTAATATTGAAACCCAAATCTTAGAAGGATTTTATCACATAGTATTCCAAGATAAATATTAAAATTTATCTCCAAATAACATCAGTTACTCTAAAAGTCCCATACTAAAAAGTAATTAACCTAATCACATATTCTACGTGATAGGTTAATCATTTCAATAAATAAACCAAATCATCATATGTCCATAATGAAATCGTATATTCTTCCAAAATAAAATTTCAACCATTAATGCACAAATGATATCCCACAGTATTCTACTTCCCAATGTATATAATGCTTCCAAAAGTGAAAACATCATATAAAATAACCTTCATCACATAATCACTAAATCATTTTCCTATATTAAGGATATCCATTTGATGATACATAATTTCCCAAATTAAACTTATTCATGATCTATAAAATCATTTAACATAAAAGAATAAGTCATACTAACCAGGGACTTCACTTAGGATAGTGGTAGGTGATGCACCATTATCTCCCTTCGGTTGTGGGTTTGATTCATAGGGCATAGCCAGATGCTATGGGTTGTCACTAATCTTACGAGTATTCCTTTTTATAAAACTCAAAAATAAACCTAAATATTTTTTTAACCTCAATGGTTTTATTATACCTTTTATTTTCATCCCAATACATTAATACCACAATATATAAATTCATGAAGCCTTATATATATTGTTTATTTTTCTTATTTCACCTTCATATGATAAAATTAAACTATTCTTCATAGAAAGGACAACATACCTTTATCATGGTGCCGATATGGATTCATCGTTATATTTTCCACGTAGGTAGAAGGACCATCCATCGCAACAATGATTTAGGGATCCTTAAAAATCATTTTCTTCCTTCATCCAAATACACCTTGTACAACATGGTTCATATGGGTGTTTTCAGAAAAACAGTTTCGGAAAATAATCATGTATGACATATAATTTAAAAATATCTGATAAAACTTGATTTTTATAAAATTTTCATACCGAGTTTGAGTTTAATCATTAAATCAATGGTCCTTTTAAAATACCATAAGTATGTGATGAGAGACTATATTGTAAAAGAAAATATAAATATGTTGCACAAGGGTCTCCTTCTTCCGCACTTTTTTCAAAATCAAAATATGATTCAAAATCCTATGATAAGGTAAAATATAAAAAAATTCCTTGATAATATTTACCATTCTTGAAAATATGTTTATATTGAGAAAATAGGATTTGATTAAATAAACTCGTGATCCATGATGACATCGAGGTATAGTTGAGGAGTTTGATATCTCAAACAGTTTCTTGTAAGTGAGTTTTATGCTAGAAAAAGATTCATAATCATCTGAACATGACATTGTAATAATTATTACAAGCATGTCATTAGGAAGAGATATGAATTTTGGTGTACTTCTTCCTCCTTCCATTTGTAACCGAATTTCATTAATTTTAAAAATTTATAAAATAAGTATTTAACTGAAATTATAGACATAGGTACTAACCTTGTATTTAACTAAAAATCATAATCCCTAATGTTTTCTAAACAAACCTATAATAAAAACTATATAAACCCAGCCTTAAAACATTACACAATTATCAATTAAATGATTAATTCACATTGAGATTCGTTTAAGGTTTATTGTTTAAGAGAGTTTGGCCATAACTATTACATATCAACTTGAAAGTTACATGTAGACACTACTACTCAGTATCCATTTTTTCATAATATAAAAACTCTTAAAAATCAACAGGTCTAGTTCCATGTTTTAGACAGCATAACTTTTCCATGATCCCATCCTAGACCCAATACATATTTAAGTATTATGGAAAACATTTCAAAAACAAGTGATGTGTACAAAAATCTCAATAATGGTTACAATATAAGGAAAGGAAACATTAACCCATCAATAAATACAAATCAATGAAACCAAACTTTTCAATCATAACATACCTCATGAAATCATAAGATTTATGAATAACACATAGAAATCATAAATCATATAGGTAACTTGTGTCTTCCATATCATGCTTATATTTTAGCTATCACATCCACGTAGGGAGTTACTTTTGGAATACCCATCATAGTATATTCCTTAAATCTCATAGCATAAACAATAACATTTACCTCTGTCACATTACCCAATTCATTGGAAAGCTATCTCGAGATCACCCAAACTAGGTTTAACACAGAACCACCTGTATACATAAACAATTCCCAATAACCATAAAATAATCATAAAACATAACACAATCATATTGGAAAGATAACATTTCAACATTAGAATAACAATATATCATATCAAGATATTTAAATAAACAATTCATTATCAAACCATTTTCAAAACCATATAAAACATTAAATAAATTTATTTTTGAATCAAAGTGTCCCATATCACATTGAAACATTTAAATGAATTATCATTTGAAAAAATTAATGTTTATATAAATAAATCCTTAATACAATTTTGAAAACATGGACATTAATGATAAATATTTATAAGAATAAATAATTAACACGTTTAAAATGATATTTTAGTTAATGTGTTTTTAAAAAAATTGAGAGATGCTTGAATAAAAATAATTAAATAATAACATTTAATAAGAACTTTATAATATCATTAGAATAAAATTATTCATGATATTATATTCCAAATGATAGTATATACATCATATAAGAGTGAATTGGTTTGTAACAACAATGAAGTCTCAATGGAATGTAAATTGAGATGGAATACCTTATAAAAACTATATCCTCAGTTTAAGGATAAATAAATTACCTAATAATGTGTGACAAATATTATTACACTCAAAATTATTGGATATATAATGTTAATCAATAAAATAACATTCACATGTGTTCTTTTTAAGACAAAACCAGTGACTTGTATGTTTAACTCAATGAATGGAAATTGAGTTAAAATTACTCTTATCAAGTTCATATCAATGACTTGAGAATTTATCAATGGATTTCTCATGTGTATCAAAATTATATCCAAAGAAAGGGGATTGGAAATTACAATATAAATAAATAAATAGTGATTCCACACATAATCATATCATGACATAATTAAGAATTAGATGATTAACCCAAGGAATGGAAATTGGGTTAAAACGTTCCCTTACCGATTTGGTAACTTTCGAAACATACCGCACATGAAAGAAGGATCGTACAATTAAGATGTTCATACCCATATATTTATTTATATTACACAAATAGTAAAACCATCGGTAGTAAATACACCACACAAAAAAGGAAATATAGTTAAATATAACATGAATCTCACTGGAATAAAAAGTGAGATTAAACCCGCTTACCACATTATAATCAATCAAGTACTATGACCAAAAGTTAATAACCACCAAATGAATCTCAGAATAACATTAATATATATGGAATCATGATAATATATTTCAAATTTCAGTACAAAATACAACACATATCATAAATAAGTGGTGTACAATGGAAATCTCACAGAATTAAAAGTGAGATAAGAAACCCCTTACCTCGTGTATGACTTGACCTATTCGTTCTTTAATCTATTAAATAATAAGATAAAGTTAATTTATAATTTATTAATAACCTTTTTAATTTTTATTATTCCTTTTATACCACTTATTATGATGTTATAGACAATTTTTATTCATTTAATTTAATAATGGTCAGTTTTTCGGTATTTGGTACTTGAGTAAAAATGGACTTCTTATAATTACAAGTTGTTCATGTGGTCAAAATTCCATTAACTAAAGAATGATATTCATGATTTATATATCATATTAATCATATATATCCACCATATTTAAGTATTTATAATATTAAATTACATTTGGAGATAAGAAATGAAATGCACTGTTCATAGAGAGGGTAAGTCGTACGTAACCATGAACACTACTTCCATTTCTAATTCATATTTAATGGAATGAAAACATAACGATACAAAGGTATATTATAATTCCATTATAATATCAAATGATATATATGTTTTAAAATTTCATTAACACCATCCTCTATACGTTCCATGTATTTCATGAATGAATCATATCACCTTGAGGGGGCGGTAGTCTGCACTTCCTCAAATGAAATTATCGTATTTACACATATTCGAAAGCCAAAAGGTATGTTAGTAAATAAAAAAATAAGCATATAAAATACATAAACATAATATATATCATATATAAATATAGTTCCAGCCTAATGGCCACCATGATAGGCGGTAGGAGATAATTGAACAATCATCGTTTCACGATGCAGTAGTTCGCCTTCCACAGAAATAGTATGTTCTTTAACCATCATATGGATGTGTGTGTAGGTTTAGTTAGATTGAATCTCATAAAAACAACCTAGTGTATTGGGGATACTGTTTTTTTTCATAAAATAATGAAATGAAAAGGGTTTACGGGGGTGGAGATGTAAAATAAACCAAAAAAACTGAAAAGAAGACATTACTTTTAAATAGGATATATCCCTTAGGTTTGAACTAAAAGGATTAATTTAATTGCCTTACTACAAGGGTAAGGCTTATAGGATATGGATAGGGATTTAGGGAGCTTAACTAGGAAGTGGCTGGATGATCAAATGGGTTCGAGAAGTGTGACGAATGGGTTAGAAATGAGAGATTTTTATAAGGGTAAGGAGGGGCTGTTTAGGGATGTTTAAAAATATAATTTTTTTATATAAGTATTTTCATTTTATAAAGGTAACAAACTTATAAAAATATAAGATAATATGACTAATATCCTAAATAAAATCATCCAATAATAATTAGATATGTTTTGGATACTATTTTAATCGTTATAATCTTATTTATTTAAATCATTCATTAATGTGGTAAACACTATATCATTAATATGTCATAAATATCTTTATTTATTTAATGTCTAAAAATTATAAAAAATAGCATGATGTAGGAAATATTTTTAGATATCAAATTAATATTTATAGTCAAAGAGATAACCTATATAACCCCATTTAAGAATTTATTTACAAAAAGATATATGTTTAAGTAAATTGTTTCTTTAAATTAATTAATATAAAGTGTCATTATCACTCCCAAGTGGCTCCATGGGGTCCCAAAATCTCCCAAGGATGCTCATGGTTGTAAATTTATCAACAAAAAGAATTATGACACATGTTAGGGTAATTTTATATTATTATCATAATAATTTTTTACACTTATTTTTTAGATTTACCCTTTATCCATGGTAAATAAAAGTTTTACTAAAGTAAATATTCATAATGTCTAAAAATAAAAGTCACCTATTTAAAAAAATTGGACCTCAGGATTCCAAATATGGAATAAATTTTTCTAAATTTAAATCACATATGTGGCATAATTTTATTTATAATTAATTCCCATTGTCCAAACAAAATGTGTGTTTTTAAGAAATAATAAATATCAAATGATTGACACTTATTTATGTCCAATTTCAATGAAAAATTACTTCTAATGACCAACATTAGATTAAATAGTAAAAATATAATATAATTACACTTTAAAACCAATTTTAAAAAATAATATAACCTTATAAATAAATTATTTTAAAAGACAGTTTTGAATTTCAATACAGTATTTTTCAAGATTCATTAAAAAATTAATTTTATCAGAAAAAATACCAATAATTTACCTAAAGAAAATTTTTATGGCCTTCTTATAAAGAGGAATTTTATTTTGTCAAATATAACATATAAAGTTGACCAAAACAATATTTTAAGAGGGTTTTCCATCAAAATGCGGTAAATTGACGTTCTAATGTATATTAGACTATTTGTGCTTAAAATCAGATTCATTCTTTTTTTAAGCCTCTAAAATTTATTTGATAAAATTAAAAAATTTAAGAAACATATTTAATCCTATTATGGTTAGTATTTTTCATTCCCACTAATACAATGAATATGTGTTAAAAACAATTTAAAATAATAATATTATATTAATAGTTTTTAGTATAACTCAATGGTGTGTGAAACATTAGTTTTCAATGAAACCTGTTATTATGTATCAGGTCTTCCATCAAACATTGCATCCCATTTAGAGAAAAATTAATATTTAATTCAAAAAAATTAATAAATATCAAAATTTATATTATTTATTTACTGGGGATGTTACAGTAGGTTCCACAAATATTGCAAATCTTAGGTGAGATCAAGTTGAGTGAACAAGACCCTTTATGATACAACATAAAATATCCTAACCCAATAGTGGACTCAAAACATAAAATTAAACTTCAATCCACATCAAGGGTTATGAACTAAAAAAATTATTGGTTGAAGATAAAAAATAAATTAGTTCATTATATTTTATGTGCATAAAAACATCCTATAATATAGATAAATAACCAAGAATTTTATATTATATGATACATGGGCATGTTGGATCCAAGGGTTTATATAAACTATAAAATATGTTTTATTTAAATATTTTTAACTATTGAATATTCCATTTTTTAATAATTTTTTAGATATTCTAATATAGATAATTTTCATAGATTTATTTCAAAATAAAACCACCCTTAAGATTATATGCACAAAAATTTATGAGAAGTATCTAGGGTATATTTACAAGTGGGGGGAAATTTTCTTCTCACATTTAATGATGAATATTCTAGGAATATATGTTTATATATTTTTAGATATAAAATAGATATTTTAAAAAAATTATATTTTGATATATTATAGCCTAGAATCAAACCAATAGTATGAATAAGACTCTTAGGACAAATACTATGTTAGAGTAACTTTCCATTGAATTCATTATAATTTTAGTCATAAAACCATTAATAATAAAACAAAACAAAATATAATTTCTAATAAAATCACTACATTAATCCTAGAGAGTTTGAGATTTATATTATCCTAACATTGACTACCCAAAACATTTTTGGTATTGGATATCACAATGATAGTTCAACTTATAAATGGATTTCGTTTTGAAACTATTATTTTAATTACATTAAAATAATTTTATACTATAAACCACCATTTCTATGATTATTTGAGGTTATTAGGTTACTTGTTATAATTATTACCGCATATATGAACTGAAACAACGAGCCCCTAAATATTTACATACGAGTTATTTTTAAAAATTTATCAACTACTGAAATATGAAATTTACTTAATCTATTAAAATTAATGAAAATAATTTTAATCATAATGATTATGAAAAATAAAAAATTGAGAGTTTTTAGTGTTAAATATGACCTAATTAAACACATAAATCTAAAGATATACATACAATTTACTATGAGGAAAAAAATTCTAAATTAGATAGTGAATATTCATGTAGAGTACCAAATAATCATCTCATGTTTTATAAAACTAGGATATTTGTTTGACCGGTGTTTAGTTTTATTTGTATTCCTGTTCTTATAGCTACTCTCAAATATAATATTTATCAATAACCAATAATTAATGAACCCAAACCACATAAAAAATTAGTTATATGTAAGGAATCTAAGAAATGGGTT
Source organism: Viscum album (assembly GCA_963277665.1). NCBI lineage: Eukaryota > Viridiplantae > Streptophyta > Magnoliopsida > Santalales > Viscaceae > Viscum > Viscum album. The sequence continues at coordinate 1,085,358,241 of OY728156.1, forward strand.
GCCACCACTCATGTGGAAATATTGTTTCATCTCACAAATTCCACCATGAATATAGTGAAAATTCTTATTGATACTAAATTTATAGAGTTTAAATAGTTTTACAAAAAAGGAATGAAATTATATGAGTGGTTAAAATTCAATTTTTATTCCATTGTAGTTTCTATATGATCATTATATGTTTAGGGAATTCACTATAGTAATTGATATTATCATTTATCAACAATTAATGTATTTTATTATAAATTTACTTTTTAAATGTTTTTTAAAATTATAGTAAGTTATTTTTTTAATAAAATGTTGAATTAGAAAATATAATTGTAAACTTATGATGTTTTTAAAAATATAATTTTTATTTAAATTATATTTAATATATTAATAAATCAGTGTTTCGAATTAATCATTAATTTAGACAATGTTAAAAAAATTAATTCCTTTATGTTAGAAAATGAATTTGTAAACAAATTACAATGAATTTTTTCATTATTCATTATATTATTTATTTTTAATTATATATTGATGAAATTATTAATATATGATATATTATGTTGTTTTATAATCATGAAAATTAATAGATAAAATATATGCACTTAATGAAAAACATAGAACATGTGAAATAAATACTATATGTGGTAATCAATAGGAACAAAACACATTAATTATTTTTTATATTAGAATATGATTATGTTAAAAATATTATTTTATTGATATATTTTAATGAATATGTATCTTATTTATATCCCTCTCGGTTAACATTATATGTTTTCATTAACATAAATACCCACATTTGAGTGTGATATATTCTTTTTTTAGTTTTATTCTTTATGAAAACATTATTAATAGAGTATTGCATGATATTATTTGTTTTATCCAAAATCATTATTTTATCCTTTCACTTCAATATGGTTCTAGATCAATAAATGAATGAATCAATGAAAAATATTTAAAAATTTACTCAATTATATGAAAATTTCTTCTTAAAATAATCAACATTGTTGTACATAGATTTAATGAATAATTATATTAGGTATTTACATTTGGATGATGATTATAGACTAGACACTAGAAAATATATTAATATGTACACATTAGTTTTAGTTAGGGGAATTATCTCCTGTAAATGAAATCTAAAATCAATATTGACCATTTTCATCGTTGAGTTCAAGTAAAATTCACTCTGAAAAAAAATTAATGAGATTATGGATTAGGGTTTTGGTAAATTAACTCTCTTTATACTATTGTCACATTTATATTTTATATAATTTCTAGTTTATATATAATTTAACTAAGAAATAAATGATAAATCTAATGATATTCATATATATAGATATATTAGAATATTTATTGATACTAAGAACACTTCTATCAATAGGAAACACTCAATTGAACACATGACTAAAATTTTATCAAAATTCATTTCATTATAAAAATTTAAATAACCTTTAAATTATTAATTATTCTTTAAATTAAATTAAAATGGTGTAGGAATATCATGGGAATGTAACTAACATTTATTTTAATTTAGAAGGTAGTGATTATTGAGATTAGATTTTTATAATTTGAAAATTAAATTACAATATTTTTTAGTATTTTTGTTTTTAATATTGACCTTATTATACCATTAAAATTTATTTTATTATTTTAGCTATGTTTTCTTTTACTTGGAAATTTTATTATAGATTTTATATCCACGAAATTTACCTACTATATTCTCCTTCTCAAATTTTGGTGGTCATTTTGTTCATCATTATACTTCCCTGATGTTGGTTTATGAAACATAATTCCTAACCTAACTCATTTTTACTATTTCTCACATTAATTAATATTTTTCAAGTTATTCCATGCACCCATCTATACTATTTAATTCATATAGTGTTTTGTCTATGTGTTATATAACCAACATTATTGTAATGTTTCATATTCTCTTCCCCTCATCAAAGTAGTGTTTTTAATGGAGTAGTAGTGGATTTTTATTTCATCTAGTTTATAATTTTTTTAAATTTTTACAATAAATTTATTCACTTTGAGGTGCACACAACTCATGTTCTCCTACACCTCATATAAATGACCTTAATTTAGTTAATGTTTCTCTTAAATTGAGCATGTTAATTCTCCCAAGTGGTGATGACGTACACTGAGAGTAGGTGAATCAATGTACAATTTTATATTAATTATTATGATATCGTAAATATAAAAACTTATTCCACCTACTAAGAGAAAATATGGTATCATTTATTTATATCACATCCAAAAAAATATATCAAGAACAACAACAAACATTAATTTATATGGGTTTTCCCCTAATATGGGTCACTACATCTTTGGTAATTTATGTAATATTCATATCACATCCACTAATATCAAAATGAAGATACATTATGGAAGGTATTATACTTTTCCCAATAAAAAAACATTAATGATTGTCGCTATCTTTATATTTTCTTAGGTATCTCACATATTCTCCATAAAACAGTTAGTGTAAAATTGTACATGGGTGATAAAGAAAATACCCTTTGATAATTATTTCTATGATAATAGTATTTAAAAGAGATATATTTGTGAGGACTATATCATTGAATCACATATGAATATATGTTTTATATTTTTTCTCCAATTCATGAATGGAATGGTATAACGAATAATGTAAAAAAGAGACTAAACACATTATTTGAATATATTATTGTCATTCAGATCATGTATGGAAATTCTTAATCATTGAGGAAATTTTATTTAAAATAATAAACACTATTTTATTCATATTTTATCAATATCCCTTATTTTAAAAAAAATAATGATTGTCCCTTGTATATTGACATTCATTACTTTCTTCTATAAACATTTGGATACTTCTTTTTTGTTTAGGTCACACTCACATTTTCATCCCCAAAGTCATAGAAAATGTTATCTTTTTATATAATAGGAAAAAAAGGAATAACCTAGTGGTATTTGGTGCTTTAAACTATAAATATAGATATCTTATAATATTCTAACCTACTACAATGATTCTTCATTGAATTTTAGTGAGCCTATAATACTCCAATAAAATTGGAAAAAGATCCAAAACACCTTGAGTTGGTTTTATATATTTTTATTATTTTCAATTTAATGATAAATAAAAATATCACCATCATTTCAAAATCTCAACATGATTACTAGTAATAATAAAAAAATTATAACTTTAACAAATAATATATGATCTGTAATGTTTTCTAGTATGATGTGGAATTTTGATTAAAATTATATAAAAACAAATATATTAATATTATTCTTGTAAAATGTATTGAGTATTATTAGTGATTATATAAATGAGTGGTATAACTATATTGAGTCATCCCCACATGATAGTTGTGTTGTATATACACTTCTTCTTCAGAATAAATCTAACACATATTCATCATTTTAATAACGTGTTAAGTGGTTCTATATTGAATTTATATCTAATAGAATTTTGTTTAATATATATTTTATGTATTTTAATAAGATACATTCATGTATATTTCATTAAATTAGGTGTTTTTAGAAGATTAACATGCACTGTAACAATTTTTCCATCTTTTATTTGTCAAATATTATTTATCTAGTATACTTATTATATGTTTTATAAACCTTTCTTTTTCTCGGAGGAATTTTTTTTCAACATAAAATAAAATTAAATGTTAATATTTTTTACAGGTCGATTCTAAATTATGAATTTACCAATAGAATATTTATTTTGTACTTCATAAAAAATAAATTTGTACATTCTTCTCATATGAGTAATAAAATCTCCAGGTGAATGTGGTAGAATTATATCTACATTATAAAAAAATTATTGATCCCTTTTTTCATTATTATTCAATAAATATGTATGTCTTATGAGTCATACAAAAATAACCAATCCAATTAATAATGACACCAATAAACATTTTACCATCAAATGTATGACAATATACCTCAAAATGTATTTTTTCATCAAATAAAAAAACTAGCAATGCTGTTAGTTTTTCTTGAAATATATTTCCATGTGATTCCAACTCCTAGAGTTAGAATTTATCATATAATGAAAGTCAATATGTTAATATAATTTGAATAAATATATTTATTATCACCATGTATATTTAGACCATGATTTTTTTTTCAAAATTTAATTTTGTTTGGATTTAGAAGGAAACCATTTTCAAAATCATTGTGAAATTAAAGAAGAAACACATTTTCCATAAGATCCACCAATTAACGTCAATTGAAAAAAACATAAATGGTGAAAATACCTTTTTCTATATATATATATATATAATATACCCAACCAAATCTATATGATACTATTTTTGATCCTTGATAAAAAACTCCATCCTTCAATGGTAATCCACATGTCATTATGAATCACTTGATACTTTCGAATGATCTCCTTCAAGCCAAGATCAACGAGAACATTTCATTAAATTAATGAAGGGAAAACATATTATTCACTGGTACGTTCTATATTTTATATCAAATATAAAATGATCACATCCAGAAGAATGGACTCATCCTCTTTTTAAAATCAATGAGACCCTCCATGATGACCAAAAAACTGAAAGACTATTTTATTATACTTTTAAATATTGATAAAAAATTATTACTCCTTAAAACCATTTCATATATTCATTTACCAATATAGATTATTCATTTAACACGTATTTAATTTTATCTAAATATAATGAATCAATATTGATAAAATTTAGTGGGTAGAAGTGGTAGTCAGTATGCATTGTTATGCAATTTAAGCATTACCATTTACAAAAACATATTTTGTTAATGTTTTTTGTGATGTGGTTTAATTTAGAATAGGATTGGTTATATCATTACATAAAAGTTTGACTAGAGTGTGTATTTTTATCAATATCCCACTTTTAGTAAATCCTTGTAAACATTTTTTACCGTAAAATTATGTCACATTATATTTAATAGAATTTGAAAACATATCTAAATATTATTTTCAATCTCATGCATTACACTTTTTTGAATATTTATCATTTATTTTTACCACATTATACAACATATAAAATATATTATTAAAATACATGAAAAACTCCTTTCGAATAACCTTCGAAAGAATTTCATTGTTAATATATGTTTTATAAAATCTTTAACCTTTGTCATGAAATGATACAATGAATCCTCATTATCATTTGTATCATTGAAAAAATTATGAATTCACTAGTCAATAAATTTAATAAAAGATTGATTAATAGAAAACTATCAGTATTACTTAATACAAAATATTATTTGGATTTATCTACATCAATAACAGGTATCTCAATACTTATATTCAACAAATATATCATTTATAATATAAATAATCATAAAATAATTCAATATATTATATAATGTGACCATGACACATAGTTTATATTTATGTAATATATAAAAGATAAATATTATCAATTGTTATTATCCAAATATATAAGAACATCCCATGTCACTTATATTGGTATACATTTATACTTAGTCTATCTAAATTGAGGGCTTAGATGTCATACGTTTCCAATGTGAAGAAAATTATTACAATGTTACAACCATTCCGAAACTGTTACATTAAATGTTCTTGGTGTTTGAGGAATCATGATAATGTTTTGGGAAATATTATTGAGTTTTAGATGAAATTACAATTGAGAGGAATGGGTTATTGTGTGGCCAATTGTGTTACACTGTGATGATCAACATATAAGAGATTGATTTTCTACAGTCTGATGTGTCACACTTTGAGTTATTGTTTCGCAGCATAGCTCTCGTGTTTTAGAATGTGGTGTGTGGTGTGATGTCATGGTGTCATAGTATTTCAATGGGGATGCACATTTATGGGGTGATGGGGTATGGTTATAGTGTAAAGTTTATCAAGGTAATCGTATATGGGGAAGTCTCAATGTAATTCTGAAATGGGGGCACTTGAGTCTATCATAAGAGATATTGGTTGCGAATTGAGGGATTTAAGTATAGCGTGACATTATCAATAATTTTTTGAGTTTATCCTTTATGATGTAGTCATTATGTTCTTACATTTATATTTAATCTTATGTTTTCTCTGTAGTTACTCTTCCACAACTGAAATTGTTGCATGCTTATACTTATTGGGGTATAGTGTTCAAGGTGGTCTATTCCATTATTCTTCTTATTTTGAAATTTCTCTATCATAGTGATGGTTTTATTCTGTAAACAAATTTATTTAAATAGAGTTAAGGTGATTTTGAACATAAAATTTAGTGTAAATAAGGGGATATTGTAGAAGTATTTTTGAATGATTTGTCGATTTAGCATCATTATAGCATCATCATACCTTGTCACATCATGACTATTTAACTTTTCCATGGTCATTATAAGTCTATACCGTATTAAAATTTATTCCTTATCAGTCTAAATTAAGTCAAACGTTAGATGACCCAAGCTATTTCATTATATATATTTATCCATCATTTTATCATTTTGTTACATTTAATATAAATTATCAACTCTTTGTAATTAATTGTGGATACCATTTATCTTTTACATGATTATCCATTGTTCAATTCATCCAGATAACATTTTGATAGTAGTTTAGATTCATTTTTACAGTTTTTATGTTTCTATGTTGATGGTGACGAGTCTTGTGTAGGTCCTATGGATGATCCTAATGTTTTTTGTGACATTGGATTTGAATTTTCTCACCACCTCATGCAATGATTGATAACTATTTTGTTGAGTTAGGGGATTCTATAATTCTCTTTCATATTTATTGACAAATAATGTAATTATAATGATTCTTTTATTTTAGTGTCCGGTATTGATTAATCAAAAAATAAAATGAACTAGATTAATGTAAAATCAATGGAAGGGCTGATTCACATGTGCTTTATGGAACTCCATTATATTTTTTGTGTATTAGATTCTTTTCTGATGTTGTTGCTAAAATAATTTTTTTTATTTCTATGATATATATTTTTAATAGATAACTATTTTTTAATAACCTTTAATAATGATTTTTACACTTAATGTTGGTAATCAATTTGTTTTACGTAAATATAGAATTAAGGAGTATGAGTAAAACTATAAATTATTTTAATGAATTAATGAATTAATTTTGATAATTTATATATTGGGAATAACTGTTATTATTTAACTTGAATTTTATTTCATTTTAAGACTCTATGAATAATATTATAAATGTATTGGTTGGGTTTTTTTGTTGGTTGGTAGGATGATATGTGGTTGTTAACATGATAGTTATGGATTGGTTGAAGAAAATTTATGGTAGTGATGACATGGATATTTTTTGGGAAAGGAAGTAGTTTAATGAATATTTTAGTGGTTGTAAGCATGTTTTCTGTATTATTTTAGGTGGTTATGGTTCGGGCCTCTATGGGTTTATTTTAGATTTTCCATATGCCATGGAATGTGTATTGAATTAATATAAATTTTAATGTATAAAGGGTTTGAATTGGTAAATGATTAGATGTTAAATGGTAAATAATTATAAATCGAATAAATGGAACTAATGAAATGATTTGGAAAGAGTAAATGTGATTAATGATTAATAAATGATTACAAAAGTGTTTTTTAAATTAAATTTTTCATATTAATTACAATAAATGAATGGAATAATGAATACAATGATGCTGGTAAATAGTAAATCTATAATTAAATGTCTGATTTGATTAAATTTAAAATTAGGAATGTTTTGTGGTAATTTCATGTGGATAGATAGGGATAGTTATTTTATATTCATGGAAGTGTTTGTTAATAAGTTATAATGGTGGAGGGATGGTTGTAGTGGACATCTATAATACTGGTTTTTCATACACCCTCATACCAAGCCTATATGGGGTTATATACCTATTTCATTTTATGTTATTTCAAAAAAAACTCCACCTGATTTGGGTAATAAAACATTCCTATTTAAATGCATGTGTTATAGGTTTATTCCCCAACATCTAATTTTTTGAGGGAATTGATATAAGACTACTCCCCCTTCCTGGATATCCCTCAGGTATAACATGGGTTTTGATTACTTGAGGAGTAAGTTATATATAAATGGGAAGTGATAACAACTATTTATAGTATATATATTATCTATCATGGTTATGGTTCTACTATGGTTAGATAGTGGGTTTTATGTATATTAGGATGAGGGCACGAAGTTGATGTTCATATAGTTCATGATACCATTCTTAGATGGGGATATGATATGTTGTTATGAAGTTGTGTTGTGTTATGTGGATATTAATGTGTTGTTATCTTGGTGAGAAGATATGTTCTTATGATAATATTTGTATATAGAAGGGATTACAGATCCTGATATATGTCACTGGGGAATAAGGGTGATGATATCATTGGGAAAGTGGATGTGGGGTACCTTGTTATCATAAATTATTTGGATAATATATTAATATACATGGGTGTGAAATTGGTTTTCAGATATATGGAGAGTTTGGGTGATATTTGACCTAAAAGAGGGGCATATTGGTTATGCTCACTAAGTAGTTAGAATGTTCCATAATCATTTTCAAAAGAGGATGTGGGGAAGATCTTACCATGTAAACATGTTTGATCACCCTATATATACCTAATATTTTAGGTTTGTAGGAAAACATTTATGATAAATATAGGGTATAATATGTGAGATTGTTTTTTAGCAGATGTTATCATTTCATCCATTTGATTTTATTTGGGTATTTTATATTTGTGTCCTTTTTATGTATAATATTTATTGGTTTTTTGTTAGGTTTTTATCTTATATGTAATCAATTTTTGGGTTATCATATATTATAGGTATTATGTGGGTGATTCCTCCTATTATTTATGATTAATGACATAGTGTTAGTTTTCAATACATGTCCTAATGAAGATGAACTATTATGATCACACATACATTCCCTGTCAACCAAAGATGGGTTAATGATGGTAGTGGGTCATTCCAATGTTTTATAGGTGTAATGGATATGTTTTAGGGTTCATATCTGAGTTGAAAACTAGTTATTTCTGTATATGTTCAGTTCGGTAACATTGTTATTAATGATTATCATGTGTCATAGAAAGGCAGACTAACTTGGACATGGTGATTAGTCCCCCCTATTATCTAATAAAAGAACCTTGAGATTACCAAACAGAATAGGAAATATGAATTTATTTATAAGAAGTATATTAAGGAATTTAACATGAAGCGTGATTTATTAAAAATCCTGTTGAATTTGGGTGATTTTTTAAAAAAATTGAATCTAATAAATTATCTTAAATGGATTAATTTTTTTGGTTTATAAATGATTCCATTCATTTTTATCAAGATGGATAGTTTTCATTTTCCTTGTGAGGTTTTATAATAGGGGTTGCAACATGATCATTTACTTGACCACATGAGAGTCTGATTAGTCTTGCATTAATCTATTGGGAGAGTTTCAATGTTATTTCACAGATAATTATGATGGGAGTTTAGAATAATGGTAACTAGTTCAATAAGTTGTATATTTCATTTCGTATGATCAATTCTAGAAGGAAGTATTGTTTTTTGATTTATATCAGTCTACTTAGATGTTATACATATCAACAACAGTTCCTATTTTTTATGGAGTGAAAAAATTAAATTGTTCCATGGGCTGATTTCTAGAAGTTGTTCTAGGAAGAAATCACTTCCTTGATAATAATATTTAAGGAGTGGTAGTAGTTTATTTATCTACATTATAGTATTATATGAATTAAAGAGTGACATGAAATAAGTTTCATGGGATAATGGTAAAAAACATTAAACCTATGAAATTAAGCATATTGTGACTCGTATTGTGTTAAGAGATACAAAATTTTTAATAAACTCTTTATGTAATTTATTTGGGGTTGGTTAGGTATGGGAAACATTGAAAAATTTTGTGAGAGTATTTGAAAACATTAAAATAGTGTTCAAAATTAGTAATTAAAATAGTATTATGACCTCTGTTATTCCCTTACCTTAATTGTTAAATAATGATTCATTCAATTTAAACTATCATGATCTCTTAAAAACTAGCTAAAACACCACCCAATTACCCTATTTTGTTAATTTTTCATTAAATATGGATGTGTAATTGTTAGTATACTCCATTATCTGACTTATTCTGGGGATTAAAAAACTATGAGCACTCTTATATCAACCCACTTCCCTCAATTGTGTGCTTAATGTGTAAAATCTAGATCTAACATCCCTGGTAAATACAAAATATTACAACTTTATATTTATTAATTTTTTTAATTAAATATTAATTTTATATTAAAGGTGATTCTATGTCCAATAGTGTAATCAACATGAAACAATGGGTTTCTTTGAAATCCTATGTTCCACACAATGTTGAGTTGTACTAAAAAATAAAATAACAATTTTTTTAAATGGTATGTAATGCCTTGTCGTTGTATTATAGGGAATGAACCAAAATAAAACTTTTATTATTAAACATGTTTGTTAAATGTTTTTACATTTATCCATGAAAATTTAGAATATTAAAATGAGAATGAATCCAATTTTTAGAATAAAAACTCCATTATTTTTAATGGTAGTTTTACTCCTTTTTAATGGAGAACCATTTTTAAATCTATTGTTGTCACTTTTATATATTCCATTTGAAAAAATAATCATCATATTTATAACTGGTATATCAAATTTTACATTGGGAAAATTTTTGGTATTTTATTGATAAAGATCATTTTTTAAGGAATAGTGAAAAATAATGTGTTTTAAGTAAAAACTTTATTTTCATTTGATTTATTTATATGGTTATATTATATTTTTAATTGGTTTTATATTGTTATTAGATTTTTATTTTTCCATTTAAAACAATTTTTTTCATTGAAAATAATATCATTCTAAAATTGGATATAAACACATGTCAATCTTTTGATAGTTACTATTTCTTAAAAATGCGCTTTTTGGTTTTGACAACAGAAATTAATTTAAAATTAATATCTGATACTTATTTGTTTTGAATTTTCAAAAATTGATTCCATATTTGTAATCGGTATGTCGAAATTGTGTAAATAGGTAACTTTTATTTTTATACATTATGAATAGTTACTTCAATAAATATTTTATTTACCATGGTTAAAGGGTAAATCAAGTAAATAAGGGTAAAAAATAATATTATAATAATATTAAATTACCCTAACACTTGTCCTAATCCTATTTTATAATACATGTCCAACAAATTTCATCATTATGTAGATTTTGGTACCCCATGGAGACACATGTAAGTGAAAATGACATTTTATAAAAATTAATTTAAAGTAAAGAAAATGTAACATAAACATATATATTTTAGTAAAAAAATTATATAGAGTTATATAGGTGATAACTTAGACTATAAATATTCATTTGAATGATAAAACGACTTCATACACTATGTTATTTTATTTATAATTTTTATACATTATATAAATAAATTTAAAATTAACACAGTGATGATGAGTAGTTGCTTCTTTAATAAAGGATTCAAATAAATGATAATATAAATGTTAAAAAAAAGTAATTTACTTATTTTGACGTGATACAATAATTTTATGGGTTATATTTATGTGTTATATTTTTATTAATGAATGTTTTTCGAATCCATCAAGTTATGATTTTTTAAAAAGTCATGATATGAATAGTGTTAAAATTGACATATTTCATATTTGTAAATATAAAATATGTTATTAAATATTTTAAAATTTCAAAAAATCTAACATTCAGAAAAATAGTTATCACAAGTATAAAATTTTATTATTTAGTCTTTAATTGGATATTTTTCAATTTTTGGTAACTATTTTTTTTCTCAAAGTGTTAAATTCTCGATAAAATGGTTAGAGTAAAAAAAGGATAAATTAAAACGATAAGGATTAAAAAATTTCCAAAGCCTATGAAATTATTATTGGATGATTTTATATAGATATATCTTTATATTATCTTATATTTTAATTTGATTTTGATCTTTTGAAACTGAAAATCATTTTATAATAAAACATCCAAACATTCCTATAGAGCCCCTCCCCCCCCTTATAAAAGACCATCACCTCTAACCCATTACACACAACTGTCAAGTCCCATTTCTCATCCAAAATCTGTTCGAATATTATCCCAACATCCCTAAATTTTTAATAGAATCCTTCCCGTAGGCAGAAGGAAGTTTAAAGGATCCCTTTGTCTCAAATCAAAAGAATTTTTCCAATTTAAGGTAATATCTTCTCTCAAGTTTCTTTCAATTAATTTTCCTTCCCCACTCCCTATGATCTTATTATTCTTATTTTACATAACAAAAAAATTACTCAATATACTACGTTTTTTTATGAGAAATATTTGAACTACACTGACACACACCTCTGTCTAATGGGTATAGAACATACTGTTCCTCTAGACGGTGAACTACTACTTCAAGAAATGATGATTGTTCAATATTCTCCTAACACCTATTATGTTGTACATTATGATGCACTGTAATTATATATGATATTTATTTTATCTATATTCTAATTAAATTCACATTTATAAAATACCTTTATGCTTTCCATGTTGTATAAATACGATAATTTCATTTGAGGAAGTGTGGACTACCACCCTCTCAAAGTGATATGACTCTCACATGCTATACATGGAACATATAAAGGATAAAATTATAGAAATTATAATGCATATATAAGACATATATTATATTGGTATTATAATATACCTATGTGTAATTTATTTTTCTTTCCATTAAATATGAAAAATAAATTAAAGCAGCGTTCTGGGTACGCACAATATACCGTCTCCATGAACGGTGCATTTAATTTATTATATCCAAATTCATTGGAATGTTAAAAAAAAATATATACTAGATATATATGATATATATGATATCTATATCATGAATATAAATCTAGAGATAATGTAAGATTAACCACATGGAAAATTTATAATTATTACAAGTTTATTTTTGACACAAGTTCCAAACATCGACATAATGTCCTCTATAAACTAAAATAATTAACTATATGTTATAGAAATGTAATAAGTGATATAAAAGGAATAATAAAATTTAAAAAGGTTCTAAAACTAGTATAAATATACTTATGTTTATTAATCAAGAAACTAAAGAATGAACAAGTCAGGTCGAAAATGAGGTAAGGGAACTTCTTTACCCAATTTCCATTCTTTGGGTTAAACTTCTACTAACTGATTATGTCATGATTTGATTATCTGATATATTAAATTTTGACATCCTATCTTGTATTTATACTTTATTTATATGATCCTATAATGAGTACATATTGTCGATCTATTTTATTTACAAAATGATCTTTGTAAGGGACTTCATCTCAATCTCTTCTCATTGAGGCATATTTTGATTTATACACGACCTATTTTTATAATGTGTATAAACCCAATTGACTATTAATTTAATTAAAACAGAATGTTTTTTCTACATAGGAATTTACTAAACGAAAAAGGGAATACTTATTTTTAATTTATGCAGTGACAATAAACTTTCCTCTACCACGATCATTGTTTGATATTTGGATTCATTAACTAGGCACGATGTTTTTAAATTGAAAATAAATATCATATACCCTATTTACAGAATATGGTATTGAAAATGGTTTTGAATATAGATTTACTATTTCAATAACTTGAAATTATTTATTGTAATTTCAAATGAAATTTTATGATTGAAATGTTTATATTAGTAATCCTTTGTATGTGATGATTATATAATTTTAATTGGTAATTTGACAGGTGGTTACATGGTAAACAAAATGACAGGTGGTTCTGTGATAAAACAATGATGGGTGGTTACGTTATAACCTCTAATTCATTGGGTATGAAAGTTGGTCATATTTCTATTTTATTTAGTGATATTTGTGAAAGTTGATTGTATGGTTATTTCATTAATGTATGTCTATGTCCCATGTTTCCTTTATATGTTATACATTTTTTATATGGGATTTATGGTAATCGTTTGGTTTTTAAAATGGTAAGAAGTGAGATTATATTTAGTGAAGTTTCATTGCTACTTCTTTAAGGTTAAAATTATTACTTTATAATTATGTTTTCATGGGTTACATGTTTTTTTGAACACTAACAGTTTTTCTTCTTTATGTATCATTTACTATGATTTTTATGCTCATCCCTTGTTTTTGAAATGTTTTTTCACAGGACTTAAAGTGGAATATGGTCAAGGATGGGATCAAGGAAAATACATGTTATTTAAAACATGAAACTAAACATGTTTATTTTCTTTTAAGAGTATTTATTTTAAGAAAAAATGGATACTGAGTAGTTGCGTCTATATGTAATATTAATGTTGTTATTTATTTGTTATAACCAACTCCCTAAAGCTCTATACCTGGAAAGACATTCAATGTGAATTATCAACGTAATTTAATATTACTTAATGTTTTAGGCCAGGTCATTATATTTGGTCTCAGAGGTTGGTTTAAATAAATTTTTAGGTTTCAGTGCAATTTAAGAATAAGTGACATAATTTAATGTTTATCATAATAGAAAGAGTAAAAGTTATTTTAGATAAATAGAACGAGTTTCAGATAAATTGAATAAGTATATATTATTGTTTTATATTATAATAAGATATTATAGGATGGTTTTAATGATATACTAACACAATACTTTTTGGTTTTTGTAAACCGATAGATCTAACATGCACCAAAGTAACAATGGATGTGAAAAAAACTGTGAATGTTTTCTGAATAAGGAACTGAATGATATGGGAGATGAAATGAGAACTCTTGTGGTTATTCTCAACCAACTATATGGAGTCATGATTAACCACCTAAACCTTGTTGATTTTTATAAGGAATCATATATTCGAGAAAAAAATCCTGATGGTGGTTCGGGTAATAATCATAACGGTATGTATATTCAGAATCCGATGTGTTAAGGATGTTGAAAGAAACACCTATGAAACATTCTTCAATGGGGAAAGAGTATTCTATAGATGTGGTATTTATGGTCATAAATAATAACCTACCATGTAAAAAAGGAATCATCTCATTGCCTCCATTAAAGTGAAATCAGATCTTTTCTAGGGATCAAATGAATATTTTAAATATGGTGTGCATGGAAATTAAACAAATAGATGTCCTACAAAGAAGGTTCAAGAATTCGATCAGCAAGATCATACTAATATAACTTTACCAATACCTAATTCAATTCCAATTGAGTATGAGGACACTGATAATGAATAGTGAAAGGTATGGATTATTTCGTAGCTGATGAGTTGAAATTATTGAATCGTATGATATGATTCATGATTTTATCTATAGAAAAGAAGTAATACAGAATAAGTACGATAATAATGTTTAATAGAACATGAAGAATGTTTAATGATTAATAAGTCTACATATAAGGGATTCAAGAGTTATGGTAGATTTAAGGATGATGAAATTCTTTAAAAGTATTACGGCTCTCTGGATGATGAGATAACTTTGGAAGACTTTTTCTAGTATGTGCAAACCTGAATTTTGATATGTGAAAATGTAATTCAAGAATGAATTATCTTCTCTTCTGTGGACATAATCGATAACCTTGGGGGTTTATATGTTTTTTTGAGGTGATAAATTGTTATTACATTTTGGGATGCAAAATTAAAGGTATTAGATATCCTTTGAGGATAAATTAGGTTATGGTTATTTTTGGAGAAATTATACTATATTTTATAATGATATACGAATGATATGGTTTTAGAAAAATGAAAACCTATGGGGTGGGTGGAAACACATCACGTTTGGAAATTCCATGGGAATCAATCCCACAACTGAAGGGTGAGAAGGGCACATCGCCTACCACTAGCCTACATGAAGTCCCTGGTTAGTATGACTTATTATTTTTAGATAAATTATTTTTTTGATCAAGAATAATTTATTTGAGATATCTTTATTTATAAAATGGATATCTTTAGTATAGGAAGATTATTTTTTGATTATGTGAAAAAGGTTATTTTGGAAGTCACTTTCTCTTTTGGGAACACTATATGCCTAAGAACAATAGAATACTATGGGATTTCATTTGAGGAGTAATGGTGGAATTTTATTTTGGAAGAATCATTGTTTTTATAATTTACTTTAAAAATTTGGTTTATTTATGGAAATTATTAACCTATCATAGAGAATATGTGATTAGGTTAATTACACTTCAGTGTGAGACTTTAATAGTAGTCGATGTTATTTAGAGATAAATGTTATGATTTAATATAGAGGAATATGTGATTTAATTATTATATGTTTTGTATTTCAAAATTAGTGTGGATTAATTTGAATCATTTTAAGGAAAATCATGTATTGAATGGTCTTTGTTGAGCGTGGGTATTGTTTCTTCAATTTTTTAGATTAAGAGTAGTATTTTTCTATTAAAATTTATCCTTTTTTGGGATTTTCTGGTCATGTATAGACAATTTTGGTATTGGTTAATGTCTAAAGATAGGGAAAATACATATTGTTCATATTTTTTGGATTATTTTATTTTCTTAGAGTTGATTTTAACACTTCAGGTGTGGCCAAGTCTTCTTGGATACTCATCGGTTGGAGAAAATTTGAGTTTTTGGTAGAAATGTATTAAAGTATTAAACTCTACATGAAAAGTAAGTTTATTTACTAACAATATTAGTCAAGATCATAAATAAATTACTCAAAATTATGAAAAGAAACATAATAAATGTTTTTAATTAACTATTCCTACTAGGGAATCAATGACCATTTAACCCATCACTAGTTTGTGATTTTTTGGTGGTTAACTTCCTCCTAATCACATTTTCTATCACACTCCATCCAAACATGATGGATATATTATCATCCATATCCATGTATTACTATATGGAATAATATAATGGGTTATCTTGGGTAACCTTTGTACTTATATTTATTTCTTTTGAAGAGATATTTTTATTGAATCTTTTTCCGATGTGTGACATTTAATGATGTTTCTGATACCAACTTTAAAATTGCGAAGATACAATTCCATAAAGGGGGTAAGCATGTAACATCCCATGTAAGTAAGAATATTAAATTTTCATATTTATTAATATTTTTCAATTAAATATAAATTTTACATTAAAGTGGGTGTTATGTCGAATATCGTACTAAACTTGCAACAACAACTTTCTTTGAAATATTACGTTTCACACAATGTTTAGTTGTACCAAATAGTAACATCATAATATTTTTTAATTGTAGTTAATGTTTTGCCATTATAATGGAGGGAATGAACAAAACTATCCATTTTATTAGTATATGTGTTTGTTAAATGTTTTTAGATTTATCCAATAATATTTAGAGGCGTAAAATGAGAATGAATCCAATTTTAAGCCTAAATACTCTAATATATTAAAAAGGTTTGTTTACTACCATTTAATGGGAAAACCATTTTAAATATTGTTTTTTAAATTTTAATGTTCCATTTGAAAAAGGAAACATATTCTTCAGAAGCAAGATATAAAATTTTATTCTGGGTAAATTTCTTGTATTTTTCTGATTAGGTTTATTTTTTAATGAATATTGAAAAATATTGTGTTTTAAGTGAGAACTATATTTTCATCTTATTTATTTAAATTGTAAGATTTTTTTTATTTGGGTTTAAAGTGTAAGTAGATATTTTTTTACCATGTTATTCAATTTTTTTCCTTGGAATAAATTTCAGTTGTAAATTGGACATAAACACATGTCAATCTTTTGATAGTTATTATTTTTAAAAAACAAGAGTTTTGGTTTTAACAGTGGAAATTAATATTAAATTTATTTCTGAAACTTCAATGATTTGAATTTGTAAAAATGGGTTCCATATTTTGAATCAGGAGGTCCTAATTGTGTAAATAGGTATCTTTTATTTTTAGTCAGTATGAATAGTAACTTCAGTAAATATTATATTTACCATTGTTAATGGGTAAATATAGTAAATTCGGGTAAAAAAAATATTATAATAATATTAAATTACCCTAACATGTGTCTTAACCCTATTGTAAGAATCATGTCTAACAATGGGATCCTTAGGTCAATTTGGGGACACCCTGGAGCCACTTGTAAGTGAAAATGACATTTTTGATAAATTAATTTAATGTTAAGGGAAATGTAACGTAAATATATATCTTTTAGTAGCAAAATTTATATATAGGATTATATAAGTGATATTTTAGACTATAGATAATAATTAAATGTATAAAAATATTTATTAAATTATGGTTTGTTATTTATATTTTTCAGACATTAAATACATAAATTTAATTATCACACAATGATGATGTAGTGATTGCTTCATTAATAAATGATTCAGAAAAATACCATTATAAGTGTAAAAATATATATAATATATATATTTTTATTTCATCCACTAATTTTATTAATATTATTTACATGTTATCTTTTTATTAATGAATTTATTTCAAACCTATCAAGTTGTTATGGAATTTTAAAAAATCCATGATATAAATAGTGTAAAAATTGGCATAATTCATATTTTATAATATAAAATACTTTTTTACATACTATGAAATTTTTAAAAAAATATAATATTCATAAAAATAGTTATCCTAAGTCTAAATTTTAATTATTAACTCTTTAATTGTAGATTTTTCATGTTTTTGTAACTATTTTTATTCACAAATTGTTAAATTATTTATAAAATAGCAAGAGTAAAAAGGGTTAAATAAAACAAATAATTATTAAAAAAATATTGAAAACTTGTGAAATTATTATTGGATGATTTTTTTTAAAACAATACCCATCTTATATTCTAATTTAATGAGTTTTGGACCTTTTGAAATTGAAAATAATTTTATTATAAAATAATACTTTAAATCTTTCCTAAAGAGCCCCTCCTCGCCTTATAAAAGTTCATCACATATAACCCATTACACACACCTCTAAAGCACCATGTCTCTTCCAAAATCAACCCAAATAATCTCTCAATATCCCTATTTTCTTCCTAGAAGCCTTATACTATTCAGAAGGCAATTCAAGAGTTCCATTTGGTTAAAAATCAAAAGATGTTACCCGATATAAGGTAACATCTTTTCTCTAGTTGCGTTCCATTAGTTTTTCATTATCTACTCCCTATGATATTATTATTATTTGTTTACATAAAATCACCATTATAATCAATATACTAGTATTTATGATAATTATTTGATCTAAACTTACACACACCTTCGTCTAATGGGTGTAGAACATATTGTTTTTATGGACGGCGAACTACTGCATCACGAAATGATGATTGTTCAATCTTCTCCTACCACCATTTGTGGTTGACATTATGATGGAACATTAATTATATATATTATTTACATAGTCTGTATGATTTTTTAATTCTCATTTAGAACATACCTTTATTCTTTTCATGTGAAATTAATATGATAATTTCATTTGAGGAAGTGCAGACTACCGCCCCCTCAAAGTGATATGATTCGTTCATGCTATACATAGAACATATAGAGGATATAATTAATGAATTTATGTATAATATATAACATAGATATTATATTTGAATTATAATATACCTATGTATAATTTATTTTTTATTCCTTTATAAATTAAAAAGAAATTAAAGATGTGTCCATGCGTACGTATAGCTTACCACCTCTGTGAACGGTGAATTTAATTTCTTATATTCAAATACTATGGGATATTATAAATACATATATACTAGATATATATGATATAAATGATAACTAAATCATGAATATCATTATGAAGATAATGGAATTTTGACAACATCGACAATTAATAATTTTAACGTGTTTATTTTTTACTCTAGTATCAAACATCAAAAAAATGTCTAATATGAACTCAAATAATTAACTGATTATTATAGAAAGATGATAAGGTATAGAAAAGGAATAATAAACGTAAAAAGGTTATACATAAATAAAAAATTAACTTATGATTATTATTCAGGAAATTAAAGAATGAATGGGTCAAGTCAGACATGAGGTAAGGGAACGTCTTAACCAAATTTATATCCATTAGGCTAAATGTATAATTCTTTATTATGTCATGCTATGGTTATGTGAGAAATGAAATTTTGATATCATATCTTGTATATATATTTCTTAATCTATTTTTATAGTGAATACACCTGAATGATCTATTTTATTTACAAAATGATCTCTGTAAGGGACTTCATCTCAATTTCCTTTCATTAAGGCATATTTTGATTTATACATGACCTATTTTTATAATAATTATAAACCCCTTTGAATTTTAATTTCATTAAAATTGAATCTTTTATACATAGTGTTTTACTAAACGATAAAGGGAATATTTTTCTTAACATAAGTGGTGACTACTACATTTCTACTACCATGAGCAATATTTTATATTTAGCTTCCTTAACAAGTTGTGATGTTTTTAAATGGAAAATAAATACCATATACCCAGTTTACATATTTTGGTATTTAATATGGTTTTTAAAGTATATTTAGTTTTTCAATATATTGAAATTATTTATTGTGATTGTAAATGAAATTTTATGATTTAGATGTTGATATATTCAATATTTTATGTGTGATGATTATATAATGGTATTGTATATTTGACAGGTGGTTACGTGATAAACCAAATGATGGTTGGTTCCATGATAAATGAATTATGGGTGATTTTGTTATAACTGCCAGTTCATTGTGTGTTGAAGTCGGCCATATGGCTATTACATTTAGTGAAATGTGTAAAATTAGACCATATGGTTATTCAATTTAAGTATGTTTATGTCCCAAGTTACTTTTATATTAAATAAATTGTTTTCTATTGGATTTATGGAAATGCTTTTGTTACAAATAGGGTGTGAAATGAGCTTACATTCCATGAAGTGTTTTTTCAACTTCTTTTAGGGGATAAGTATTACTTTATGATTAAGTATTCATGGTATAATTTTAAAAAAAAACTAATTGTTTTCTTCTTTTATGTGTCCTTTACTGAGACTTTTATGCTCATCCCAATTTTTTGAAATGTATTTTAGAGGACATGAAGTTGAATATGGTAAAGGATCATATCATGGAAAATTAATAATGTTTTAAACATGGAGATAAATATGTTATTCTCATTTAATAGTTTTTATTTTATGTAAAAAATGGATACTGAGTTGAAGTGTCTACATGTAATAATCAAGTTGTTATGTATATGTTATGACCTATTTATCTAACATGGTAAACCTGAAATGACCCTCAATGTGAATTATTAACTTAATTCATGATTTGTTAATGTTTAGGGCAGGCTACTTATAGTTGGCATCAAAGGTCGGTTTAGATAACATTAGAGGTTATGGTGTTTTTTATATATAAGTGACATAACCATAATGGTTAGCATATTAGAAAGATTCATAGTTATTTTAGATAAATATAATGATTTTAAGATAACATGAATAAGTATATATTAGTGTTTTCCCTCCTCATATGATCTTATATGATGGTTATACTGATGTACTCACACTGACATTTTTGGAATTAGTAAATGGCTGGATCAAGAAGACTCAAAAATAACAATATATATGAAGAAAACTGTGACGATTTTTTAAATATGTAACTGAATAAAATAGGGGATGCAATGATAACTCTTATGGTTATTCTCAACCATCTATCTAGAGTATTGATTGCCCACCAAAACCATGGTGATTTTTATACGGAATCGTATATGAAAAAAACAAATCCTTATGGAATTTTCTGTAATAATACTAAACTTAAGTGTATTAAAAAACCTATGTGTCAATGATGTAGAGAGAAACACATCAGAAAATTCTTTAATGGAATGGGAAGATACTATTGATGTGTTGATTAATGTAATAATGAATGAACCTACCATGAAAAATGGAAGTATCAATTTGATTCCAGGAAAGGGAAATAAGTTATTTCTGAAGGGTCAATTAAATATTTTAAATGTAGTGTGCATGAACCTTATACAAATATATTTCATACAATGAAGTTTCAGTAATGGGACCAGTAGGAACATAGAAAAATATGTTTACTAATACCTAATTCCATTCCAATTGGGGATGAGGAGACTGAATTGACCAATGAAATGTATGGATTATTTCTTTGAAGATATGTTGAAATTGTTGAATCTTAGGATATGATTCATGATATTGTTTATTGGAAATAAGTATTATGAAATAAGTTGTAAAATAATGGTTAATAGATCATGCACAATGTTTAATGAGTAAAAATTTTACACATAAGGTATTCAAGAGTTATGGTATATTTTAGGAGAATGAAATTCTTAAAAGTATTAAGGCTCTTTTGATGATGGGATTACTTTGGAAGACTTTTTCTAGTATGTGTACCATAAATATTGATATGTGAAAATGTTATTCAAGAAAGAGTTATCTTTTCTTAAGTGGAAATAATGGATAACCTTATGTGTTCATATGATCTTTTTTAAGGTGATAAATGGTCATTAAATTTTGTCATGCAAAATGAAAGGTATTAGATAACCTTTGGGGAAATAAATGGTTATGGTTATTTTTGATTAAATTATCTTATTTTTGAGAATTTTATAATAATGATACAGTTTTAGGAAAAGGACAACAAATAGGATTTGTGACAACCCATCATGTCAAGAAAGGCCTTGGGAATCAAACCCGCAACCGAAGAGTGACAAGGGTGCATGACCTACCACTGGCCAACGTGAAGTCCCTAGTATGTATGACTTACTATTTTTAGTTAAATGATTTTTTTTACCATTAATAAGTTGATTTTGGATGTTATGTTTTATAAAATTGATATACACAGTATAAAAAATGATTTTATGATATAGCGATAAAGGTTAATTTCGAAGATGTTTTCTTTTTTGGGAACACACTATGCCTATGGAAAATATAATAATATTGTATTTCATTTGAGGATTAATGGTGGAATTTTTTTAGGAAGAATCTGTGTTCATATTGTTTACTCATAGATATTTGGTTTATTTATGGAAATGATTAACCTATCATAGAGAATATGTTATTAGGTTAATTATACTTCATTGTGAGACTTTAAGAGAAGTAGATGTTATATGGAGATAAATGTGAAGTTTACTATGGATGATTATGTGATTAAAATCTTCTGAGTTTTGGGATTCAATCATAGTTTGGATTAAATTAAGGAATTTTAAGGACAATTGTGTATTGGATGGTCTCTTTTGAGCTTTGGATATTGTTTTTTCAATTTTAAATATTAAGAGTAATATTTCTTTTATGAAAAGATTATCCTTTTGGAGATTATGTAATCATGTACTAATAATTTTGGTTTAGGATTATTTTTAAATACATGGGAAGTATATATAGTTCATATTTTTGGATTATTATATTTAGTAGTAGTTGATTCTTGTGCTTCAGGTGTGACCAAGTAATCTTGAATACTCATAGGTTGTAGAATATATAATTTTTTGGTAGAAACTAATTACAGGATAAAATTATACTTGAAAAGTAAGTATATTTCCTTATGTTCTTATTCAATATCATAAATAAATTCCTTAAAATTATGAAAAGGAATTTAAAAAAATATATTTCCATTTTCTTTTCATAGTAGGGAATCAATGACTGTTTAACCTGTCACAAGTTTGTGATTTTCTAGTGGCTAACATTCTCCTAATCATGTTTTCTACCACTCTCCATCAGAACTTGATTGATAGTTTCTCTTCTATATCCATGTTTTCATACATGGAATCCTAGAATGGGTTATCTATGGTTAATATTTTTAAATATCTTTCTTTATTTTAATGTGATAGTTTTATTGACTCATTTTTCTAATGTGGGACTATTAATGAAGTTTCTCACCCAAATTCTAAAATTGAGAGGACACAATTACCAAAAGGGGGATGGATTTGACAACCTAGTTAAATAAATAATTTTAAATTTTCTTATTTATTAATTTTTTTTAAATAATAATTTTACATTAAAGGTGATTCTATGTTTGATAGAGTACTCAACACGCTATAATGGGTTTCTTTAAAATATTACGTTTTACACAATGTTGATTGGTGCCGAAAAATAATATAGTAATATTTTTTTTATAAATTGCAGTTAACACCGAGCCATTTTATTAACAGGAATGAACATAACTAACAATTTATTAATTAAAAATTTTAGTTAATTGTTTTTACATTTATCAAGTAAAATGTAGAGGCTTAAAATGAGAATGAATCCAATTTTAAAAATAAGTACTCTAATATTTTTAAATGTTAGTTTTACCGCCTTTTGATGGAGAACCACTTTTAAATCTAGTTTTTGTCACTTTTATATGATGTATTTTAAAAAATTAACATCTTATTTTAAAGTGGGGCATTAAAATTTTATTTGGGAAAATATTTAGTATATTTTTCGATAATGATCATTTTTTTACAAAATAGAAAAAAATGTTGTATTTTATGTCAAAACTATCTTTTCATCTGATTTATTTATATGGTTATGTTGTCCTTTTATTTGGTTTTAAAGATTAATTAGATTATTTTTTTTCATTTGATCCAATGTTTGTCATTTGAAATACTTTTAGTATTAAATTGGACACAACCACATGTCAATTATTTAATATTTATTATTTCATAAAAATGTGCTTTCTATTTTCGACAATAAGAATTAATTTTAAATTAATTTTTGAAACTTTTGTGTTTTAAATTTTGCAAAAATGGATTCCATATTTGGAATCAGGAGGTCTAAATTGTTTAAATATGTAACTTTAATTTTTATACATTATGAATACTGACTTCAGTAATAGTTTTATTTTTTATGGTTAAAGGGTAAATATGGTAAATAAGGGTAAAAAAATAATAAAATAATAATATTAAATTACCCTAACAAGTGTCCTACCATATTGGATTGTATATTTCCAACCATGGGCATACTTTGGTTGATTTTGGGACCCCATGGATCCACTTGTATATGAAAATGACATATTTTATAAATTAATTTAATGTTAAGGAATATGCAACTTAAACATATATCTTTTAGTAACACAATTTTTATAAGTGGTAATATAAGTTATCATTCGGAATATAAATTGTAATTAGAAATATAAAAAAATTTCCTAAATTATAGTATTTTATTTATATTTTTTAAGCATTATATAAATTAATTTAATTATGACACAATAATGATACTGTGATTTTTTTCATTAATAATGGATTTAATTAAATTATATTATAAATGATAAAATGTGTGTAATATAGTTATTTTGATTTCATACATGAATTTTATAGATTATCGTTAAATTTTATATTTGTTTTAATTATGTTTTTTCAAATCAATCAGTTTTTATGGATTTCTAAAAAATTCATGATATGAATAGTGTCAAAATTGACATAATTCATATTTTAAAAAATAAAATACTTTATTAAATATTATAAAATTTCCCCAAAAAACTACGATTCAGCGAAATAGTTATCATAAGTTTAATTTTTATTATTGAATCTTTAATTGGATATTTTTTTTGTTTTGGTGAATATTTTGATTCTCAATGTTTTATATGCTTGATAAAATGGTAAGAGTGAAAGGGGTTAAATAAATAAGATAAACATTAGAAAATATTAAAAACCTATCCAATTCATATTGGATGATTTTATTTGAACAATAGTCATCTTATCATAGAATATAATGAGTTTTAGAACTTTTTAAAACAAAAATCATTTTTTAATAAAATAATACTTTCAAACATACCTAAAGAGCCCCTCCTCCCCTTTATAAAAAGCCATCGCCTCTAACCAATTACACACACCTATCACGCCCCTTGTCTCATCAAAATTTTCCCAAATAGGCTCCCAATATCCCTATATTATTCCAAAAAGCCTTCTCATTGGGAGAAGTAAATTCAAGAGAGCCCTTTGGTTTAAATCAAAAAAAGAAACCTGATTTTAGGTAATGTCTTCTCTAATGTTTCATTCCATTATTTTTTCATCTTCACTCCCTATGCTCTTATTAATCATTTTTTACAAAAAAACCAGTATGTAAAATACAATAGGTTTTTTATGATAATTATTCAAAATATACTTTCTCACACATCTGTCTAATGGATTTAGAACATACTATTTCTGTAGACAACAAACTACTGCCTCACGAAACGATGATTGTTCAATATTCTGCAACCACCTCTTATAGTGGCCATTATGATGGAACTATAATTATATATGATATTTATTTTATTTATTTGATCTCTATGATTCTTTAATTATCATTTATAACATTAATTTATTATTTTCATGTTGTATAAATATGATTATTTCATTTGAGGAAGTGCGGACTACTGCCCCCTCAAAGTGACATGACTCGGTAATGCTATAGATGGAACATATAGTGGTTGGAATTAATAAAATTATAAAACAAATATATTATATTGTTATTGTAATATACTTATTTATCATTTATATTTATTTCCTTTAAATATGGAAAATAAATGAAAGTAGTGTTCATGCGAACGTACGGGTTAGAGTCTCCATGAATGGTGCATTTCATTTCAAAAATCCAAATGATATGGAATACTATAAATACATATATATTGCATATATATGATATATATGATATCTAAATCATGAATATAATTATATAGATAATGCAATTTTAACCACATGAACAATTAATAATTATAAGAAGTTCATTTTTGATTAATGTTCCGAACATCGACAAAATGTCCGATATGAACTCAAATAATTAAATAATTGTTATAGGTAGGTAGTAAGTTAAATAATGGGAATAATAAAATTAAAAAAAGGATCATAAATATTTAGAAATTAAATTAACTTTATTATTCATGAAATTAATGAATAAACGAGCCAAGTCAGACACAAGGGAAGGGAACTTCTTAACCCAATTTCCATTCTTTGAGTTAAAATTCTACTTATTGATAATTCCATGCTATGATTATATCAGAAATTAACATTAGATATCCTTTATTGTATTTATACATTTATTATTTGTACGTAATCTGAATACACATATCAATCTATTTTCTTTTAAAAATGATCTTTATAAGGGACTTTGTCTTAATATTATTTCTTTGATGCATATTTGGATTTATACACGGCTTGTTCTTATAAGGTGTATAAAACCCATTGACTTTTAATTTAATTAAAAGTGGTTTTTTTATGTAGAGTTTTACTAAATTACTATGTTAATGTTAATTTTTTATATTTAGGTTGAAAATGACATTTCCTCCACGATGAGCATTATTTGATATTTGGCTTCATAACAAGCTGATGACGTTTTTAAATGGAAAATAGATACCATATACCATGTTTACAAATTTTGGTATTGAAAATGGTTTTGAAAATGGATTTACTATTACAATATATTGAAATTATTTCTTGTGATTGAAAATAATATATTATGATTTAAATGTTGATATTTTCAGTCATTTATGTGTGTTGATTATATAATGGTACTTGGAAATTTGATGGGTGGTTACGTGATAAACCCAATGAAAGGGGGTTCCATGATAAACCAAGTTCGTGTGGTTATGTTATAACCTCCAATGCATTGGGTATGTAATTCGGCCGCATGGATATTATATTTACTGATATGTGTGGAATTCAACCATATGTTTATTACATTTACGTATTTTTATGTCCCATGTTACCATTATATGTTATACATTGTTTTATATGGGCTTTATAGTAATATTTTGGTTACAAAATGTTTAACCAATGAGATTATATTTAGTGAAGTGTTTCTACTACTTCTTTATGGTTAAAACAATTAATTTACGATTAAGTGTGCAAGTTTTACATGTTATTTTGAAAAATAATTGATTTCCATCTTTATATATCCTTTACTGAGTTTTTTATTATCATCCCATGTTTTTGAAATGTTTTTTACAGGACTTAATGTTGAATAGGGACAAGGATTCGATCCAGGAAAAGTCATGTTGTTTAAAACATGGAATTAAAATTGAATCTTTTCTTTTAATAGTTTTTATTTTATAAAAAATATGGATACTGAGTAGAAGTGTCTACATGTAATATTCTAGTTGTAATGTATATGTAATTACCTAATTCCTTAAATACCTAAACCAGAAATGACCCCCTATGTGAATTATTATCTTAATTCTAGATTATGTAATGTTTAAGGTGGGTCTATATACTAGAGGTTATGTTTATTTAATCTGAGAAAAATATAATAAATAATTAAAATTCATTAAGTAACTAATATTTATGACTATTTATAGTAATAATCCATTCATGTAAAATTATGCAACATAGAATTTATATAGTTAATTGAAAAAATTAATTAATAATGGGTATGGAAGATTGAATATCTCTTAAACTAGGGGTTTAGTGTGTGATCAAATGTTAGATCACATAATTGTAAAATAAATAAAAAAAATAAAAAATAAAAACCTCCCCCTCTAGAGTGAGTTTTATCCCCTTTAATAGGTTAAAAATGAATATTTATAATCTCAGTGTCTCAGGTGATTTTTGTGGATGATTTTAAAAATCCATATCCACCATGTAAATGGAACCAACATCCTCTCCATTCTCTATCGATTGTAGTTTACCCTTTGGCATATCATATTTCATCATGCTCCCTTTAATCATGTCCCTCATTAGGATTTTAATCACCTCTTACCATATTTTTTCAATGAAGTAGCAATAAAATATTATTTTAATCTCTTTTTCCTTAGATGGTAACCACATGTACTAGAGATGATCCCATGGCCATGGGTCATCAATAGTTATCCCAATATAGATAATCCTTAAATACTCACAGGTGACTTGATTTTAAATTTCATATAGCATAAGTAATATTGAGTTTAAAAAGGGAGTACACTTATAAAACAAGTTCTACTTTAAAGTTATTATTAGAAAATAGAGGGGCCCTAGAGATGATCCTAACATTTTGGCTGGGATTACCATTTTGAAATTAAATATAACCCTTACACTATATAAAATAACTCCAATGATCTAAAACATTTCAAAAAATATACAGTGCACCTTCTATGACACTTATGTTTTTTATGAAGAGCCTTATGAAATGTATAGGACCCAAAGAATGACCCTAACATTTATTATACTTTTCAAAAAAAATATCCCATTAATTTTCAATGACTCACATGTTTTTATTTTCAGATCCTTCTAGACGGTCACTGATAGGCCTTATGAAGTATATATTCCGTGGGGAATGGTTGTTATGTTTTCATCCTTTAACATGTTCTCCAATTCAGGTGTGAATAAATCGTCTGAAATTTTGATAGTATTAAACACGACCATTTATATCATCCATCAATTTCAAAGAGTAAAGTCCAAATTCATTCATATTCTAGTTTTATGAATCTGTAAATTATTCTACTACTAGAACATTCAATTATTATAAAAATTGTGTACAATAAAAAACATTGTGTTGGATTTATCCTAATTATATAAAAAACATAATTGAAATGAAAAAATTAGAAATATTAATCTTGTTTACAACAATGTCTAGCTTTAATGAAAATCATATAATTGAAATATTTCATTTACTGTAAAGGTGAATAATTGTGAAAACTACATAAAAACTAAAAAAATATTTCCTAAAAATGGATTCATCACTCATCAAGACAGAACCGATAAATATCCTATTGTTCAAAATTTCACCACTTCCTCTCGAAAAAAACCCAGTTCTATTATTACAAAAAATATAATTATGTGGAATTATGATTTATAAAACATACATTTTCATGAATTAGTTTACACTAAAATCCATTTTTAGAAGATCGCTTGTACACATTATTGATAATTTTTTAATGAAATTCAAATATATGATCTTATCCTTTTACATATATGACTATACGTCCCAAAACAATTCAGCCCATTTCCAATTAGAACTTATTTTATTTTTTTAATCCATGCTTTTTTTAATGAACATATTATATGAGAGAAAATAACAATAAAATAAACCATCCAAACACAACAGTAATCCCCCAGATTTGATTTTTATTGTCATGGAATAAAATAAACATTTGGGTTTCCAACTATCTGGTCTATCAAGAACTTATTGGGTGGGAAACACACACACACACATAATTTATTATCTTTGATGTATTTATATTGAATTTTCCATTTTTGAATTTAACTCTAGTTTATATGAGTTATCTAAATGTCATCAAAGGAAGCTCATAAGGGTTTAAATCATTAAAAATGGGAAGGTTCCATAAATTCATGTTTATTTTCTTTAACTTTAGTTACACTATTAATTCATCTCAAGTCATTTCTGTTTAAAATCCTTTTACCAGTTCTAAAATTAAAGTATATGGGATTCATGTTGTGAATTTTTTATTCAACACTAAGGGGAGAAGTGAATCATTAAATTTAAATATCCAAAATTATTTTATCTTCAAGGCTATAGATACACTAAAACAAAATAAGATATTAAAAAACAATTTACAACCTACACTGATTTTTCATCTCCCCTATAGTTAACTTATAAACATCCTTCCATTAATTTCAGGTTGATATTATAATTAAGTAGTAGATAAAAGATTTGATTTCCAAAGAAATATGTAAATGAAAGGAAAACCATGGTGGAATAAATTAATATACAATAGGGAAGAATGTGGACACCTCAAAGTGTTTTTCCGAAAAATATTCACATATATATATTTTCTATACATTCACAATGAAGGGATATTATGGTTCTACTCCGATGATCTCAAATACACCAAAGAAAAATGTATAAATTATTGTAAATAGTAGAGATCACTGTAAATAAAACTTAAATAGTTTAAGTTTAATCCTAGAGGACATAATTATCACATTATCACCAATTCATAATTCCTTCTCGTAATAGAGAATTCCATTTAGTGATATTTTTTTCCATATACAGTATGGATGTTTTATGATTACCTTCATTGATCCTCTAATTCCATCAATTTTAACATTATATTCTCTAAACCTTTACTAAATTGTAAATGAGTTTAATTCTTATACTGGAAGGATTTGTTTTATAGCTCAAAAATAATGTTACAATATTTACCTTAATCCATTTTATAAGGTGATAAACGTAGGAGGTCTTGAAGGCAGTTCAGTGGACCTCATGTTAATTATTTTTCATCATTATCTAGTCTTTCATAGTGGTTTTAACATTTTTCTCAAGTATTACCATTAATTCCAAGATAGATACCATTACACTATGGCCCAGATCACTCGGTTCGAACCACATATTGCTCACACGACCCTTATTCACTCCTCCTCCTATGCAAGATTTTTCCCAATACAGATGAACACCTAATTATGATTTGAATTTTCCCTCTATAAAAATTATCAAAATAGTTTATGAAATCATTAATCAATAATATATGGAAAATATGAAAAATTTTGTGGTAACAAAAATAACATCATCCCATGCTACAATAGATGGAATTCAAGTCATAGAAAACCCAAAGAATACCCCCAAATGTGATATATATATAATAAGAATTGTGAAAAGATAAAGAAAATTAATCTTTATATTGATCCAAAAAAAATTCCTATAGTCACCTCTAAAAAATGATCCTCTTGCACCATTGCCCTATATAGGTCTCCTTCCCACATCTCTAATAAAAACCATAAGTCAGCATGTGCATCGTTACAGTTTAAATATAAACCCAATAAGACACCACCATTGAATCCTTAGAATAGATTCATTGGGTTATATAAAAATTTATAAAATAATAGAAAACAAATATATAAAAAATAATAGACCTCATTGGTTCATCCTATGCTCACTTGGCTGACCCTAACACTAGGTCTACCATCTTCTTCTCAGAGTTGAAAATAATCTCTATCATTGTCCATAATTCCATTTAACCTAACATTCATTCCTAATCATAGTTCAGAGCCTCATCATGTACCCCGAAACCTTTTCAAAGTCCCTAGGGATTTTAAGAACACAAACTAGCTCATCCCCAAAGGCTTTAGGGAGGATAATCATTTACACTAGAAGCTCCCAATTGTTATTGGGGTATCAATCCTAACACTAGCCCTTTTTAGGTATTCTTGGGAGGCTCAAAAAACATATTGACCCATTATAAGGATTATTTGGAGGTAAAACATTCACATTGGTCCACCAATTCATAGATAAGAGTGGATACACACATGCATAAGAATAAGTACCAATATACCCAAGAAAAGACTAACACCTCATCATAAACCTGACAAAAAAATCACTAATGAAGGATATTATGACAAAAATATTGAACAACCACCCCCATGGTTTTCCTAAGAATTTATTTCAAAAATACTTATTACATCGCCATTTCCCTTAAGTCAATCGAAAAATAATTCTAGCTCAACTCCATATGAAACTCAACCTCAAAAAATATTTAACACAATTAAAATACTTACCATTATACCACCTTAAAAACCACCCACTCAATGGATAATATAACACATCAATCTCATTTCACATCCCAAACACACATTTTAATTATCCAAGACATTTTATCCCTTTCTAATCCCAAAAATTCCTTTGGGGTCTGTTTACCAAAGGGAATAGCTTAACCATTATCATTGCAAGATGGACCTAATCCATCATTTCTAATTTTCATGATTATGTGTATTCTCTTCCAAAACACTTATTTCATCTATGTTAGTAAGCTAGACATTAAATAATCCTAAACAAATCATTTTATGCCCAAATTTATATGTTGAAATCCATAGGCACATTCCTAGTACAAGTCATGTTTCCACATCTTTCAAATCACACCACTCATACTCCACATTTAATAAACCTCCTACATAGATATAACCCCCACCAATTATGATATCAAAAGTAGGGATCATATAGGGATTCAAACACACTTCCTTGCAATTAATGTTTTAAAATTTTGTATAAATGTCATAAAATGGTATGGACTTTCCACCTCAATCTCGGTAGATTGAAACTGACATGAATTGAAATTTTAGTTGATCTTGATGCAAAAAATCCATGAAAAATTACTAAATTCATCATATTAGGATTCTATGAATAAGAATCCATTATGAACATGAGGTTATGTGTGAGATAGTGTTAGAATTACATATATAAATCAACAGTATTGAACATCACATGAAACACCTTAGAAATGAAAGATATAAAGCTAATATAACCAAGGAGGGATCCCCCTTAATCACCAAATTCAGGTTTTCTGGGGAATAATATATAAAAATTAACAAGTGTAACACCCTACAATTTTGATAATTAGTTTTTTTCAAATTAATTTATCTTTTAAATATTTTCTATTTCACATGACACTAGAAATAATTATGTATATTTATATGATAAAACACCAGTAAAACATTGCTTTCATACACAATACCAACATTTCTTGAGCTACACACAATAACAACTTGGGTTACACTACAAGAAACTCTGACTTTTCATACGATGCACACAACAGTGAGTTTCTATGAAACACACATATATATATATATAATTATTTAAATGAGATAATTATAACCTCAAAACTAAAAATACTAATAGAAATATTAATAAATACCTTAAAATAATTTTTTATAACATTTTTATATAAATAAAACATGTTAATAATGAAATATGAGTTTTTTGGTCGAGTTATTTTATATAAAAAATACAATTTTCTTGAATAGACCAATATTAATAACAAAATTAATTTTAGAATCATATATAAATTTAATATGATAAAATAAAGTTATGTTTTAAATTTATAATGTCAAAATATTCCTTGGGTGAATTTTTTGGATTTTTCTGTGAAACATAATTTTTTGATGAATAGTGAAAAATTGATTTTATTTAAAAGTGGCCTTTTTGTATAACTAATTATTAATTATTAAATATATTATAATTTTTTTAAGGTCAAGTTAAATAAATATTAGATATATTAATATTATTTAAATCATTACAATCACTTTCACTTCAAAACTAAATATAAAATCTTTATAAGCTTTAGGCCATTTTTCTACATTAAAACCTTGTTATTTCATCCCGTCTACTGGATTAGCACTAATCATAATTTTTCTAGTTTTTCTAATTTAATTATAAATTTTCAATATAAACCATTATATTCAGTATAATATTTATAGTTTAATAATACAATGTTAATTTCTGACTAAAAGAAATAGTAAAAGTGATAAAAATTAATCACAGTAGTTAAGGGATAATTAAGATAAATTAGGGACTAAACCATAAAATTAGGAGTCTAAATGACATTAAAACTTTTCCAAACCCATTATATGTCCATATTTCTTCCATAATACTTCCATTATTTTTTTATGAATTTTATTAGGTAAGAACATGTGCACACCTTGCTTGTTTCTAAAAATTCCAAGTGAGTCATCTTCATTTCCTATAAAAGTCCACCACCTCTACTCATTTAAGACATATCCCAATGATTTTAAGGTCGTCCAATATATCAAAAATTATCCAACCAACATTACTAAATTTTAACTTGAATCCTCCATTGGTTTAGAATGCTTCTCAAGGAAGCCATTTGGCTCAAACCAAAAGGAGTTACCCAATTTAAAGGTTACGCCTCTTATCAAGCTCCCTCAATTTATTTTCTTTCTAC
This sequence comes from Viscum album, assembly GCA_963277665.1. Classification (NCBI taxonomy): domain Eukaryota; kingdom Viridiplantae; phylum Streptophyta; class Magnoliopsida; order Santalales; family Viscaceae; genus Viscum; species Viscum album. The sequence goes on from OY728156.1 coordinate 1,085,392,638, forward strand.
ACCAAATAAAATCTCATAATTCCATTATTGTTTGAAAACAAAAGTATCCTTCATATACAAGTGTGTTTTTATGCAATGTTTATGACCTAAACTTACTGACACCTCCATTTAATGGATGTTGAACATACCATTTCTGTGTACGACGATCTACTCCCTCACAAAATGCTGATTATTCATTTCACATTTACCACCAATAATGATGTAAATTTTTATGGAAAATATGTTTTATATATTCCATATATTATATTTACTATGTATTTAATATTATTTATTCCTTTTAAAACACAGATCTCTTTATTTTCCATATGCTGTTAATAAGATCATCTCATTTGAGGAAGTGTGGACTATCACCTACTCAAAGCAATGTGATTCATTCACACCACATGGAATGTATTAAGGATGGTTTTTAGGAACATGTATGATATAAAAAAGATATATTAATGATAATTTAATAATTATATATATATACATTTATATATATATATATATATATTTCATTTTCATACTTTCTTTCAATATGACTATAAAGACGGAAACTACATTCATGCGTACATATGGATTACCATCATTATGAACATTATATTCAGTTTCATAATCATATATTATATAGATTAATAATGTATAGATATAATATATATACACGATATTTAAATTAAAGTATAAATTTTGGAATCACAATATATGAATAAAGACCAAAGATGTAACAAATTAAGACACATGCAAAGAACAAAGTGAATTTTACCCAAAATGAAACATTAACATGTGATCATTAAAAATATTGTAATATAAAGACATAAAACACATATATAGTGTTATAAATTAAAATATATTTTTCTAAAGGATTTATAATAAACTTATATTTATTATATATAAGACTTGTATCGGTTTGGAGAGATTCCAGACAAAAGGTATGGGGAATTCATCTCACTTTAAATGCTTATGAGATAAAAGCTATGTTTTCCACACTTCCATTTTATGTGTTGTATGTAAGGACTATGATTTTATGACATATATATATTTTAATTAAATTTATGGGTATTTACACTTCAATTTTATGAACCATCATTCATGGGTTTTATGTTTTAAATCTTACTAAATCAGTTAAAATGTTTTGTCTCATTTTTCCTTCTTTGATACTCATGTTTCTTCATGCACATGAATTATATTTGGTGGTAAATATACTTAAATTTTACATGAAATTCCATGAATCTAAATATTTTCATGATATTCTATGTTTCATGGTATTTTGTTTCCTTATATGGAGATCTCGATCCCATGTTACGAAGTTATAAGAGTTTATTGAGACAATCTCATTACTTTTCATGATTGTTTATGTTTACGCTTCCTTTCATAAAATACTATGATCAATCACCCAATAATATTCATGAGCTTACTTATCCTTTATAATTTCTTGACATACTCATGTATTGGTACCATTTTCAACTCATTGGTACTTTAGATAGTTAATAAATTCTTTTAGGAAAACCCAACTTTACCCTCTCTTCAGTATGAAATAAATGTTTTCTAAAAAGTGTTTCCAAGAATATTATACCATTACCCTATAATATATAAAATATTTTTTTACTCTTTTTTCCTTTTAATAATATCTTAAAGGGAATATTCTTTTATCTTTCAAAACAATTCTCTTTTCTATCATTTTTATTATGAAAAAGGAATGTTCTTTTAACCTCATACGACAAGTATGGATTTACCCGCCATCATATCTAAAAATATTTCTTTGCATTATTGAAAAGGTTAAACGTTAGGAATTTTTTTATAAAATTAATTTAAAGGGAAATTTTTTTCAAAATGGTTCCAGGATTCTTTTTTATGTTTTTATGGAATGGGTTTTTTTAAATGTTCTCATGTCTTATTTAAAATTTTTCAAAGTGCTTTCAATGAAATTTTTTTCAAGATTATATTATAAGTTTTTGAAAAAATGATTTTCATATTGTTTTCAATATTTATTTATATGCTTTCAAATTATTTTCAACAAAATTTTTTTGATAAAATTTTCAATATTTCATTAAAAAAATCAATTTTTTTCAAATAAAAAAAAATTAAATTTTTTTTAAGATTATTTTAAATGTTTTCATGTAAAAAGGTTTCTTAAATGATTTTATGTCATATTTAATTTTTTTACAAGGTATTTTATAAGAAAAATATTATTAAATGGTTTTATGTATTCAGAAGATATTTTAAAAAAGAAGGGATATTTTCCTCAAGAAACGTTTTAAGAAGATATTTAAAAATTATTTCCCATCAAAGATGACATCTATTAATGTAACTCATACCTTTTATGAAATGATATAATTTTTCTATTCATATATTTTCTATGAATGAGTTATGAATGATGACATTGTATTAATGAAACCAATTTCTCCTTTATGGAATATTCTTATATGAAATACATTTATATTTTACAGGTTATTATTTTGATAAAATGATTCTGAAATCTAAAATGTTTTACACAAGGTATGATATGTTTATATGTTTATAATTACAATTTCATTTCATGGGTTCGGATATTTTTTGTGGCACATGTATGTATAATTTCATTATGTGAAGGGTGGTATATATATATTCCTCTAATGCATTGGGTAATGTTTTATATCTAATGATATAGGTAGGGATGGAATAAGGTTTTACTCGGTTCTGTAATACATGAATGGAAAAAGGGTTTACTCAGTTCAGTAATACATGGTACGAACAAGGGTTTTCATAGTTCCATAATAAATGGCCGGAATGAGTGTTTACTCTATTTAGTAATACATGGCTAGAATGAGGGTTTCCTTGCTTAAAAAATACATGGTTGGAATGAGGGTATACACGGTTCAACAATACAGAGCTGGAATGAGTGTTTACTCAGTTTAGTAATATAAGGATGGAATGAGGGTTCACATGGTTAAGTAATAAAGGGATGGAATGTGGGTCCACCCAGTTTAGTAAAGTAATTTGTTCACTAATATGGTCTAGTTAGTGATTCCTTGGCTATTATGGAAATCATATTATATGAGTATGTGTTTTTCACAATTTCAAGTTTTATTCTAATGTTATTATTTGATGGATTGTTCTCTCTATTCCATTATAATTCATGTATTATGAACATCCAATCATTATTTAATGATATATGAATTGATCTTTGATAGGTAGTGTATGATCTTCTATTTTCATGATCACAAACACATACCCTTATTATCGTATTTATTCTTACATGTCTCCCTTGTTTTCCCTTACTGAGTATTTGAGCTCACTCATTTTATTTTTCTTTTCCCCAATGTTATGATGATATATACTAAGTGGGATATGAATAAGAAGGCTGATATTAATGAAGAACCTATAGGGAGATGTTGTAGCTCACATATTTTCTAGTTATTTTGTTTCCATGTTTCCAAAGGCACTATACGAAATACAGTCTCTGGGCATCTTTATGTACAATGTTTAAGTATTCTGAAAAATATATGTAATGTTAAAATTTTCAAATCTGTGGGTTTCTATAGTTGGTATATTTGAAAAGTTAGAGTTTAAAATTGTAAACTAGGAAGATAAAACATTATTGATATCCCTATGTATATTTCTATGTATTCATCTAGTGGTGTCTCTAATGATTAGTATAAGGATGAGTTAACATTTTGGAAAATGTCCTGCAATTTTGGTAAAAGTCAAAGTGAGAAGTTTCCAAGCAATAAATCCACATATAGATACTACATGTGGATTTGGATCTATAAAATATGAACCTATGGGTAACAACTCAGACGAGATCTTTTGGTCTTCAGTTGGGGTAATCCGGTACATGAAAATGGGACCTACTCGGCACCTTGTTTGATACTCCCTAGGGATATGGCTTGGGAATTACCAAACTCATCATGAACCATCAAGAAATATTTAGATACAGGTTATCTATGAATATCCTAAAAATAAACCCAAGGTGTCAAATATTATAGAATGTTTCATGATTTGGAAATCCTATATGTAATTATTTTCATGACTATAAGGTTTTATACTATTATATCTAATGCTCACACTATGATTCTAGTTTTAGTCAATGGTGAGAACCTAAAGGAACATGATTAATGTTAAATGTGAAGGAAAATTTTCTTATGATCTGTCAAGGGGGATGATAACTGGAGTCCACGATGTCATAATCATGTCTAATCAGTTTTCATGGAACATGATTAACAATGTTTACCTTAACCAACTTTCAGACCCACCAGGAAATAGAAATAAGGAGTTCACTGAGATTTCATGTAATGGAGACCATGGAGGAAAAAATATCGGGTTTCCTTTCTATCGGGAATGTGGAAAGAATCACCAATGTGAATGTATTAGGGGAATAAGAATGTTTTTTGAATATGGAAATGTTGGACACAAAGAAAGTCACTACAAGAGAAAAATGAAGAGTTTGTTTTACAAAATGGATGGGAATTTTCTCCTCCCGATGTCGTTATCAACGGATAAGTGTTTTAGTGATGTTAAAAATGGTCATTATGAAACCCAATTTACAAAGAGGAACGTTCCTGACGAGTAACAGTAAGGTGGTGTGAGTGATGGTAAGATTACTAGTGATGATGAGACTATAGATAAAATCTGATAGTAAAGAGGTTTTATGTAATAGGATAAGTTAACATTGTTAATAGATTAAGTAATAAATGAAAAAAGTATTTATATATTTTGATTCAAAAGTTATGAATGATGAAACATAGAAGGATTATTATAAATAAGTTTTTTACTTAGCATTTTCAGGTTTATGTTGAATGATCCATATGGGATTATTAACTGATTTAATATTAATATGATATTTTGACTAAGGTAAGGTAACCCTTAATATGTTCTTTATAATAAGATAATGTTGTATGGATAAAGATATATGGGTTTGAATAATTAAATTGGAAAGTATTGATTACCTTGGAACAATGTAAGGACTTTTTTTATTATTGGATTAAGTTACCACTAATGAAGTTTAATACTTTTTAGGATTTATGGAGTAAATCCATCATACTTTGAAATTATGAAGCATGCATGTTTTCTAAATGGATTTATAGTAATTCAGGTTGTTATAATGTTTTAGGAGAATATATTATGAGGGTATTCACATGATTGGAATGTGAGAACTATGATCTACATGGTGTTATATATGGTAATCAATGTTAATATATTTCCAGGACTCTCTATCTAATGTTTTTTTATTTTCACCTTTGATAAGGGTTATAAGGAGAACCATTAACGAAATGTTGAAGGTATGCATCAGAGGATGTATTTATGCATTGAGTTTGTGTTCAAAAAATTGGTTAGAAGGAAAATCAGCGATAAAAATTATTTCAAGGATGTCTGTATTATATATTTTATTAGTTCAGTTTTAAAACAGGACATCATCTATGTTAGGTGACAAGCAGTCATGTCTGGGAAGGCCACGGGTCTTGTACCCATGACCGAAGGAAGATTAGGGTTTTATTCCTACCACTAACCTACATTGTTCCATACTTAATGTATATTTATTTGTATTGAATAAATATTTATGTTGAACTATTAGTGTTACTTTTTATTTTTATAGATAAATGCATGTTGTTTTTTAAGATACAAATAGTTCGTAATTTTAATCTTTTTGGTCCATAAGATCTGTTAAAAGAATATTTTAGAGCATTATACATAAAAGATAATTTATAGACATTGATTCCAAGGTGTAATTGATATATTCTAATTTTTCAAATAAATACCTATATTTAAATATTTTTTATAGAAATTTATCTAGATTTACTCAATGTTATGAATGTGATAAAAAATATTATTGTCCCAATACATTATTTTTTGTTAAGATGACAACCATTTAAATCATCGCAGATTTAAGACTATGTGTCCCTAAAATTTCTTTAGATTTTTCAATTGCTTGTGATAGATAACCTCAATATCTCCCTATAAGTATTTACATATTTCCTCCATGTCAAATATTCACACCCAACATATGTTCTCCTATGTTGAACCCCGGTTATATGTTACTTTGGTTAACCATTATGGTTCAATATTTCCCCATTTAAGGGAAGTATTAGTATATATTTTAATGGTGTGGGTTTATATGAAATAAAGTTTCAATTATTAATCCATTGATAATGTAGAAAAAAATTTAGTGTGAAATTCAATTTAAGGGGGGTAGAATTTAACACCCTGTGATTTTGAGAATTAATTTTTCAGAATTAATTTTTATTTTCAATATTTATCATTTCACATGACAGTTGAAATAGATATTTATGCATCTCTATTTATATATTAAAACACTATGTAAAACGTTTTTTCACACACAATAACAACATTTCTTGTGCTACACACAGTACCAACTTTTCTTCCACTACAAGAAACACCAACGTGGAATAATAAACCCATAACATTGAGTTTCTATGAAAAATGTTTTCATATATATATATATAATAATAAAAATGGGAAAATTATAACCCAAACATTAAACATAGTTATAGGAGTGGTAATAAATAATTTGACAATAATTTTTATAATTGTTTTATTTAAATATAACATATTGATAATAAAAGAGGATAATTTTTGGTAAATTTATTTGTGTTAAAAATATTATTTTCTTGAATAAATTTTTTTTAAAATGATATTAATTTTTGACACATTATAAAATTTAATTTGATAAAATAAACCTAAATTTTGAATTCAAAATGTAAAAATTATCCAAGGGTGATTTTTTTTGGAATTTTTTTCCGAAACATCATTTTTTATTAAATAGTGAAAATACTATTTTTAGTTACAAATACCATTTTTTATAATTAATTATTAATTATAAATGATATTATAATTTGTTTGTTACATATATTAATACAATTTAATTTATTAGAAACATTTCCACAGTGAAAATGAATATAAAATCTTAACAAACTTTTAAAAATTTTCCTAATTTAAAACCCTGTTATTTCGTCCAGTCTGAGGGATTAGCACTAATATAAAATTTTCCAAATTATGTGAATTGAATTTATAAATCCAACAAACACCATTTTATTTAGTATAATATTTTTATTTTAATAATATCTTGTAAATTTTTTAAAATAATGACTGGTAAAAGTTATTAAAATTAATCATTGTGGTTAAGGCCAAATTAAGCTTAATTTGGGACTAAATGTTAAAATCAAGGTCCCAAATGACCTATAAACTTCTAAAAAACTGTCTGTCTGTCATTATATGTCAACTAAACCTTCCATTCTATATTTTTGTTGGTTTGGTATGATTTGTTTTATGTAATAACATTTTCACACCTAACTTGTTTTAAAAAATTCCGAGTAAGTCCCTTTCCTTCCCTATAAGAGGTCACCTCTTCTACCATTTACTCAAACCTATAAAACCTTTCATGTTAATCAAATATCTACCCAATTATCCTCTCAATAATCGTCCATTTTATACTAAATCCTCAATTTGGGAAGCAATCTTCTTAGTGATGCATTTTCACACAAAAGACACCAAATCTGTAAAAATGTTTTGTCTCAATTTTCCTTCATTGACACTCATGTTTTGTTGTTCACCTATACTATTTTTCTAGGTGAATATAAATACATTATACATGAAATATCAGGAATCTAAATATTTTCTCCACATTCCAGGCTTCATTTAATTTTCGTTATTTACATGGAGAGCATGATCCCAATATTCCAATTTATAAGTGTTTATTGAGAAAATCTAATTTCTTTTCGAGATTGTTTATGTTTATGATTCTATTGATAAAATCATAAGATCATTCTACCGAGAATAGTCAAGAGTTTATTTATCCTATATTATTTCAATATATAATCATGTATTTATACTATTTCTACTATTCGGTACATAATTTAGTTAAGAATGTTTTCTAAGGAAAGCTTCACTTTACCATCTCTTCGGTCAGAAATCAATGTATTCTAAGAAGGGTTTCAAAAAATATTATGTCATTACCCTATAATATTTAAAATAAATTTTTACCATTTTTTCTTTTACCAATATCTTAAAGTTAATCTTCCGATCACTTCCCAAAAAAGGAAGTTTTCTATCATTTTTATCCTAATAAATGAATGTTTTTTAACCTCTTATGACATGTACGGATTTACCCGTAATCATTTCATTAAATAATCCTTTTCATTTTTAAAAGGGTTAATCATTAGGAAAATGTTTTTAAATTTACTATTCTTGTATTTTTTTCAAAATGGTTTCAAACATCTTTTATATGTTTCCATTGAAATCTATCTTCAAAATGTTTTCAATTATTATTTTCATGTTTTCAAATAGATTATAAAGAAATGGTTATCAAAATTCTTTCAATATTCTCTTTTTATATTTCAGAAAAATCATTTTAAAAATGTTTTTATGATTTATTTATATGTTCTGAAATTATTTTCAAAGAAATTATTTTAAAATAAAATTCCATCTTTCATTAAATGTTTTCAATTCTATTCAAAGAAAAAGGTTGTAAATTTTATTAATGATTATTTTAATATTTTTCATGGAAAAAGTTTTTCAATTTGATTTCAAGTATTCTTGATAATATTTCCATGTATTTTATATGATTATTATTTTCAAATGTTTTTATGTATTAAAAATACTTTTTTCAACCAAGAATGTATATTTTCTTTAAGAATTTTTTATATAGGATACATCAAAATTAATATTCATCTAAAATGACATCTATTGATGTTACCCATAACTTCTAGAAAATGATAAAAAGGATTCATTCATATCCTTTCTATGAATGAGTTATTCTTAATGTCATGGCGTTTATGAAACCAATTTCCACTTCATGGGTTATATGTATATGATATCCCTTCATCTTTTATGGGTAATGATTTTGATTAAATGATTAAAAAACTTATACTTCCTTCCACGATTTTTTATATGTTTACATGTTATACCCAAACATTTCATTTTAGTGGTAATGAAATGATTTTTGGTTCATGTATTTAAGATTTCATTATGTAATGGGTGGGACCTATATCATTATCTAATTCATTAGGTAGTGATTTATATATCATGAGATAGATAGGTATAGAATGGGGGTTTACTCAGTTAAGTAATACTGGACTAGAACAAGGGTTTAATCAGTTCAGTAATACAGGTCATGAACAAGGGTTTACTCAGTTTAGCAATACATTGTTTTAATAATGGTTTACACAGTTTAGTAATATAGGGCTGGAACGAGGGTTGGCTCAGTTCAACACTACAGATCTGGAAAGAGGTTTTACTTAGTTCAGCAATTCAGGCCAGAATGATGGTTTATTCAGTTCAGTAATATACGGATGGAACAAGTGTTCACTATGATTAATAATAAAGGGATATAATGGGGGTTCGACCAGTTTAGTAAATTTCTATTTCCACTAATATGGTCTTGGAGGTGATTCCTTGGCTTCTATGAAAATCATATTATATTCTTATATGACTTCTACAATTCCATGTTTTATTCATATATTGTTATTTCTTGCCTTAGGCTCTCTATTTCATTGTAATTCATTTCTTATGAACAACCAATATTTATTTCATGCTATGTATCATGATCTTTGATAGGTTGTGTATGATATTTTATTTTCATGATCACATACTCCCACACTAATGATCATGTATATTCTTACATGGCTAACTTGTTTACCCTTACTGAGATTTTTATCTCACCCTTTTTCGGTTTCCTTTCCCCTAGGTTATGATGATATGTACTATGTTTGATATGCCTAAGAAGGGTGATAGTCAAGAATAACCTTGTGGGAGATGATTTATCTCACATATGTACTGGTGTTTATGTTTTCATATTTTCAAAGGTACAATACCAAATACCATCTTTGGGATTCTATTTGTATATTGATTAATTATTCAGCCAAAGTAATGTATTTTGAATGTTTTGAAATGTGTGGGTTGCTATAATAAGAGGATACCTATGCTAAAATATAGTGCCTCACCTAATTTAAATTTCCCAAAATCACCACTCTCAAGCTTGGGGAAGAATGGCTAGTCATAGGTGTTCTATTAGCTGGCTGATGAGTGTAGGCAGACTATTAGGATAATTCCCAACCCACCAACTAGACTTTCTTTCTACTATTGGTTCTCTTGAAGCCCCAAGTCACCACATTGGTCTGGAGTCCCATCCTAAACAAAAATATGGATTTTAAAAAGTTCAAAACACTAGTCCAGGACTTGGTCATAAAAATGAACCATCCACCAAATCAAATATGGAACTCTCTCTTGAAATCCCCAACTCGTAACGATTCAGGTCATTATGAACTCCCCCCTTAATTATGTCCCATAATTGAGGAGTTCTTTTGGGAGTCTCCCTAGAATAACCTATCCTTTCATTCCGACATCTTAATCCCACATCATTCTTTTTTCATTAGTGAATACTTATGATAACACATTCAAATAATAGGTGGAAAATTTCATCATATTCCATTCTTCATTTTAATTCCACACCAAACACTGGGTTCCCTACATAATAAATACCAACCTCAAATTCAGAATCCTTATAATGGAACCATGCATGGATCCCACTCATATATGATAACATAATAAACATTTCCAGGTTTAATGCATGATCTCTAACTATAGTATGAGACTCACTCCATGGGTTGGAACTAGCAGTGCACTATAATCCATCATTTTTTATTCCTCAACACTTGGTCCAATCTCATATAACAATGAAATTCAAAAAAAATATTAGTTGAACACCGTCACCAGTACATTCCAATATGTGGGGTTTACCTACATGCCACTCTTGATGTGAACTAGTAATTTCAATCATTATTGATCCACCAGAACGATCATGAACAACTATTATAAATACTATGATAATAACAAGAACCCTCATGATCCAAAATATGTTTAATTTTCCTATGTTTTAAGCACAAGAGACACTCATACATATCTCCAAAACACCACCTCATGCTAAAAACCCCTTGATGTTTTCCCCAAAACCCACGTATAACTAGATTAACTTGCCTATTTCACATACATCACTCAAACCATTATCCATGGTATATTTCAAAAAATAAAAAACAGTACCTACATTTTATCCTATAATGGAATCATATATCCTTATTACATTTTCCAAACCACTAAAAACAAGGGTCACCATACACCAGACCAACTCTCATCATAATATTCACCACATTATCTCTTCTAAAACACTATGTTATGTTTCCAAACACCCAACATGCTACCACTACTCAACTCGAAACACAAATACTTGATTCAGTAGATTTACTATAAAATCTCCATTTTGACCCTTAAACCATACAAAACACAATAGAAATAAAAATCTTAATGTGCTATCCACCTCACTGCATCTATTTCTATGAAACAACCCAAGTCATTCCTTCTCTAGATGATATTTCATGAAGATGTTCTAACTAAACTATTGATATATTATCACCTACCAAACAGGATGCTTTAACCCTTGGGAGTCATAAAAATTATCAACACTAACATCAAATTCAAAACCCAATTCTCAATTTAACTCAATATAAAGTTAATTATCAAAACAGGATGCTTTAACCCTTGGGAGTCATGAAAATTATCAACACTAACATCAAATTCAAAACCCAATTCTCAATTTAACTCAATATAAAGTTAATTATCGAACCATTTAACCTTAATTCTCAATGAAAAATCAATGAAATAAATCTGATTCAAAACAACATCTAACTGTGCCATTAAACTCCTCTATGTGAACATAGAATAGAGAGGCTCAACAACTTAAGATATGTTGGCTCCTTTGGTGTTTTAGTAAGGAACTATCCATCATTTAGTTTTCTAACCACACTCATTATTTTACAGGTATAATCCCATTAGAAATACATACCTACACCAAAATACACATTTAAAGTTAAATCTAAAAGGACCATTCAAGTGTCCTAAGGTTCCTCAAACCCTAGAACTCAAGGTGCCAAAGGATTTCTCAAATGATTCCACAAGAATGAATCCTACAATAATGATTAGGTGTACCATGTCCTGCATGGTGTATACCCCTATAAGGAATAAAAAATGGCTTTGGATCACTCCCAGGTCTAGCCTTGGCTCCAAAATTAAACCACAAGACCAGTCTCAATACCCATATATCAACCCCTATAGGATCCTTCCCCTCAGCCCTTCCACAGCCTAGGAACATGGTTCACATTGAGAACAACTACAGATAGATGTATCAAAACTATTGAATATTACAATTTCTCAAACAATACGACTAATTTTCTCTCAAGGGAAAAAAACTTCCATTGTTCACATGATCTATATAATTGAATCATTACTGGATAAATCCTAGTTCTCAGTACTACATTGATCATCCATTATCACAAAAAGGTATCCAAAACCAATATCGCACACTACCGTATACCTAGAATCATTAATTAGATACCAATATGTCTCTAATGTCAAGGATAACAACCCACTCACACCCCTCTTGAGGGTTATGAAACATATCGACCAACTGACCGATAAAGAAACATGGTTCCCTACATAACTACTATTATACATAACTTGTCGACAAAATATCATATCTAGATCCAAATCTCAATGATAATAGTGGTGTATAAGTACAAAAATACATATAATTCATGGGATTATATCTTGAAATACACCGCACTAGCCCAACTGGTATATGTTAATCATCTAAATCATGTCTGAAACAACCACTTTATTCCCAAAAACCTATTCTACTCACTCTAGATAGATCCAAAAATCCATAAAACAAAATATCATAACATAAAATGGCCCATTCAAGAATCCATTGATAACCATGAACATCATGCCCAAACCATCCAACAACCTTTTATCCCATCCCCTCAGGGAGGAAACTCGCCAAGACACACATACAGAACACCATCACTCAGGCCAATCATAACCAAAAAAATGTGTCCCTCATTCCATTATACACATCAAGCAAAAAAAATGTCCCACAATGGATATCATGCATAGAACATGAAAGTGTTGTTTAAAATTGAAAAATGGGCCGCACTAAAGTCATATCTTGATGAGACAAACCATTTCCACATTTTGAAAACCCATATTAAACTATGTCTTTTAACCTTTTTTGAAATCATTTAAAACCCATTTAAATACAAAATACTTTTTCTATTTAATATAACTTGATAAAACCCATCAATATTCCCATATAAACAATTTCATGATAATATAACACCTTTACCAAAGTTCACATCGCAATGAGTCCCAATACCCATTAAAATATCCAATTCGATTCATAACAAACCATGAAATGAAAATTTCACCCTTACAAAATCCCTTGAATAAAATTTAAAACCTAAAATTTCAAGTGAATACCAAATTTTAAAAAATATTTTGAAAACTCAACAAAACATGTCATGTTATGGGAATGAAAAAATGCACGAAATAACACTCACCTACCCACTCAAGGATCCTATCCCTACTATCCAAACCTTCATATTAGTAATAGTCATTAATAAACCAATATATCATAATCAATCTAAATCAAGTAAATGTCCCCAAGAATATATATGGTAAATGAAAAATATATTTGTAGGCCATATAGTTAATTTAATCCCCCATAAATTACAAGAATCCAAGAACATAAAAAGCAAAACTATGTGTCTATCTATGATGAATGAACTCGCCTGTGCCTTCCAATCAGGATAATATAAAATCCAATAAATCAAAAAACCTAAAAACCATCATGACTAAAATCATATTCCTTAGTCGAGGTGATATCTGTGAATTTTAATTGAAAATATAATAACATAATCCCATCCTTATAAACGTCACATTTCCATCATATTTGGGTTAGCTACTCCAAGGAAAGAGTTTCTTTTAAATATCTGACAACAAAAAATCTTATTTTTACCATCACAAAAATTTTAGATAAAAGAAAAACAATCCTATGATACCATTTTGTAACTTCTCATCCAAGATCACCCATTCCACACTAATGGAGTTTCAAATAACTTCTGGCATTACTCCTCATACACTAACAGTTTTCAACTAGTGGTGAGGGCCAAAGTGGAATATTGGGAATGATATTACATCAATAATAGATAAAAGGACAAAACAAAAAATTAAAATAGAATAATTAAAGTCAAAAAATGAAATAATTTGTAGAAAAGTAACAACATCAACCAATGATATAAAAAATGGGATACAATTCATATGATAGCCAAAAAATCCACCCAAATGAAGAAGATATATACTAAATAAAAAAGAAAAAAAATAAAGAACACCAATCTCTTTAAGGGTATTGGATTATATCCCAACACCACCTCTATGAAACCAATACTCTAACATAACTATTGTAAATTGGTATCTTAAACTCATCTGCAATCCAGATTATAGTTCTGCAAGTGCACTGAGATTCTCATGTAGTGTGTGGGAATATAGGGAGTTGGAACCCACTAATACATCTTTTTCATAAATGTATAAAATCCTATAAAGGTTTATGAAATGAAAATAATACATAAATAAAAACACACCCCATCTGGTCATCATTATCTAACATCGCTAACATGAACCCCTACTCTACCTACTTTGGATCATAGTCGAAAGGAAAATCTTTTAAATTCTATAATAACATGAAAAACACATCACAAGATTTTATCAAATTCCATAATATCATCAAGTTCCTCTACCCATCCTCAAATATTTTGGGTAGGCCACTGATTCACATAGTCCCATCCTTTCGTCTTTTCTGGGGGAAATCATTAACATTGTCCCATCGTAAGGGTTCTTGGGTGGCACAATTAACACACAGGTCCATCGTGACGGTTCCTAGGAGTCCTAAGATACAAAATGAACAACCCTAAAGATTATTATTGTCACGAACCAGGCCGGGTCGCCATCCGACCCGGCACCGACCCGGTCCGCGGCAAGGCCCGAAGGGCGTTCCCAATCCCCACGGGCTGGCACAAGTGCCCGGGTATCAAGTTTAACAGGTGGGAACGGTTTTACCCGAAATACAAGACAGAAAAACCAACTAACCAGATAGATAAACTGAAATTAGAAATAGACAACAAAACGTGCCTTTAAACTATGAACAAGTTTAAAGTCTACAACTTGAAGAAATAACTAAAAAGAAAAGACGACAACAGAAACTAAAACTCATACCCAACCTCCCGGCAGAAGTGAGACCACATCAACACCATCCTGCATGAGAAGACCAGCTGCAACCTGAACCACCATCACTGAGCACGAAGTCGCAACCTGGAAGACAGAAGAAACAGAAACTACATACACCCAAGGGTGTATGCAGGGTGTGAGCTAAAAGCCCAGTAGGACGCCACCGAGAAATGGTTCCATGCCACAACATCAAAAGAAAATTTAAAGTGCTTATTCAAAATTTTAATTTAAAAATTCTTTTAAAGAAAACATTTACAAGCTAAACGCTAAAAGAAAAACATTAAAAAGAACTCATTTAACAAACACGATTTTTAAAGGGGAAGAGAAAAGTTCAATATGGGAACACACACACATACTCACACACACCCACACACATGCTCACACACACACACACACTCACACACACACACACACATGCTCACACACACACACATATGCTCACACACACACACACATACTCATGTGGTCTTCCATATGCCGACGGAAGGCACCACGCCAAAGATGGTAGAGCACTACGGGTAAATCCCCTAAGGTTCATCTAGCTCAAGTGGGACCCTAGAACCTCGTGTCTCGGTGAAACGTGGCTTAGAAGGCCACGACCCTCAGAAAACGTGGCTTAGAAGGCCACGACCCTCAGAACACGTGTCTTAGAAGGCCACGACCCACAGATATCATATGTTTAGTTAGTGTTGCAATCGTCAATCCAGCTAAGTGAAACAGGGACGATACCCATCCGGTTCACTAGCACACTAGTTCTAGTCTGCCCACCTAGATACCCAGGGTTTCCCTTGTGCTCAAATAAGATTCACATTCACATAATGTATATCGCTTCCACATATCTCAAACCAAACAAAACATTACACATACACGTCACCATTTGCATACCCAAACACCATAAAAAAACACACGCACACCAAAACCATCTTATCACATAGTCCAGATCACTTGCGTGACTTGATAAACTATTTAAACAATTAGAAGAACATTTCAAAATAGCACAATAGGAGTTTTCACATGAGACATGTCCAATTTCACAAGTAAGAATACCTTTAAAACTTAACGCACACATAATTCTGTCAAAAACAACTCTCGCGCTCCAAATATAATTTAATAAGTGCAATTAACAATTTATTAAACACTTAAAATTGGAAAGAAAAGGTTTGCACCAGAACGAAAACTCAATTTCATATACGAACGTCACTTTAAAACCAAAGTGCATCTTATACAAACTAAAACATGTTTTTCCATTGTTCAAACAATTTTTCAATTTAGTTCCAAAAGTACATCACACGGAAAACACACCCAAAGTGACTCATTTTGGTTGAAAATCTACATTTAATGACACAAATACCTCAAAGAACTTGAAAACACAATTTGCACAACCTAAAAAATTAACTATAATGGGTCTGAACATTTCGACGACACAACGCACATGAAAACGTTGGCATTTACTTAACAACAACTCAAATTCACCAATATGCAGATCGAAGCACGTCAAAAAAATAAAATTCGCATCATGCAATTTATCACTAGAACACATTATAATTTAATTAATGAGCAATTAAATTATCTATAGATGGTATGGCATGGAACCACCTACCTCAGGTGTTGGAGACTCCACAACTTTTAGGGCGCGTCTCCAATTTCTCATCCAACGCACCACAAAAA
Source organism: Viscum album (assembly GCA_963277665.1). Taxonomy (NCBI): domain Eukaryota; kingdom Viridiplantae; phylum Streptophyta; class Magnoliopsida; order Santalales; family Viscaceae; genus Viscum; species Viscum album. The sequence continues at coordinate 1,085,409,390 of OY728156.1, forward strand.
ATGAAAAAGAACCTTAGAAACAAGCATCGACAAAAGCATCAAAATTAACCCAACTTCACCCTAAAAATATAACCTGACAACCCTAAAATTTAAGAAACAAACTCGAAGGTGTTCCGCAAGACTCGAAAACACTAAAAATGCAGTCAAACATTCCTTTGTGACTCAACGAAAACTGACGCTAAACTAGAGCACAATTTGTATAATTTATAAACAACTAACAAATGGTTCAACATCAATTTTGTTTCACATAAAACCGACCTATATCGCACACACATATCAACTTCAATTAATACCATTATTCGCATTAAATAGACAAATTTAAATAATATGCTAAATTAATTTAAGAAGAAAATTAATTGATCAAAACATGGTAAAATGCAAAATCACCTTCCTTGGGTGAAGGAATTCCATAATAATTATGCGAATCTCCGATCGCACCAAATGCGCACCATAAACGAACTAAAGGTGTACCCTTAAACATTAAATTGAACTAAAATGAGTCAAAATCAAACCATAAATTGAACTATATACCCACTGCACAACCAAAACATGAGGAGAAGGGAGCAAACTCAACTGAAGGGAGTAGCAGTCGCTGGACTAGAGCTTTGCCGGAATGAAAGAAAAAGAGGTCGCCGGCCATGGGGGTTGTGGCTATGCGATGGTCGACTGAAAAATAAGGAGCAACAGGGAGCGGTTGGTCAGGGGGACGGCGCGAGGCGGTGCGAGGGGAGCTGGGACGTCGGGCTTCATCGGATAAAGGAAAGAGGCCGGTCGGAAGGCGATTGGTCCGGCAGGCGGTGAGGCGAGGAGGCCGATCGGGATGGGGATAGACGGCCAGGGGGTCGCGGCACATCAAAGGCGGGTGGAGAGCAGATGGCGAGAGAGAGAGAGAGAGCGAGAGAGAGACGCAAAGTGAAGGCAGGACTGGCCGGGAGAGGCGATGGCGTGAGCGAGGTGGGGAGGAAGGCCGGAAGCCATGGGAGAGCAAGGGTGCGGCGCATAGGGTTTACAGGGGGAGAAGAAAAAAAACGCAAAAGAGGAGATGGAGGGGGCCCGACGGGAGAGAGGGTAGCAGGGGGATCCGACGGAAATGTGGGGAGGAAAAAAAACGGAGGGAGGAAAAAAACGGAGGGAGGAAAAAAAGAGAAAGAAAAGAAAAAATAAATAAATAAATAAATAAAAAGAAATTAAAATAATATAAGATAAAAATAAATTATAATAATAGGCAATTAAAATAAAATAAAATAAAATAAAAAGGAAAATAAAACCTAAATTTAGTATTATTATTAATAATAATAACACCTCAAATTATAATATATTCATTGTTATCACTAAAACAATCTATAAATCCTTATTAGTTTTATTATTATTGTTATTATTATTATTATTATTATTAAGAGTAATATTAATAATGACACAAGAAAAACTATATTCTTAACACCGTTAATATTATTGTTTTATTATACTGATCCATTTCATTTAATTAATTAACCATCAAATAGGGTGTGCGGTGAAACGGGCGGGGCCGCGTGGCGACCCAGGTGAGGCCACGCAGCTTCGGTCGCGTTGCGCTGGACGCAAACTACTCAAAACACAAGGAACTCGAAATCTTAAGTTCTGGTTTCATCCCGAACTACCCGACGAAAACAAAATTAATAAAATAAATAAAATTAGAGATGAAGAGTGTGACAATTCTCCCCACCATAAAGCTTTCCGTCCCCGGAAAGCCACAACTAAAACCAAACCTCAGAGCAGAAAACCACACTCCCTTTTGATTCAAAGGGAATCCCCACAAAATCAAGCAAAAAGAGGCAAAAGAATTTTTCTCAGACAAAGAGATTCAAAGACAACTTCATAGAATGTGTGAAAAGACATTCAGATATGTGTCGCCCGCCCCAAAGAGCTAGAACGCCTCCAGTTGACTAATTGAGGAAGGGAACTCTCGCACCCACGGAAACCAACTTCACAAGCCGAAACAACTCAAACATTATTAAACGAAAACCCCATCATTTGGCTAGAATGGTCAAACCACGTCCAAGAACACTCTTATCACTTATCACCAAACAGTATTTAAAAACAGAAGAAAAAGATCAACATGGGGAGGCCCGAGGGGCACCCCACAATTAGGAAGTCACTGACGCTCGAAACAAGACTGGAAAAACGACTCGGAGAGGTTCGAGCGAACTCTCCGCCATTAAAGAAGAGTCCATCACTGATTCATTTTAGAGGCATTCGTGCGAGACCCAATGTGGGTCTCCCCACCATTTGAACTAATGGAAGGTATAGAACTTTGAAAATTTCTCAATGGTGACCAAACACCCCACCACAAGGGGTGGGGAGGGAGGGGCCTAACCACCCGGGTGTCAGAACCATGACCTAAGACCTGACCAACACATCCACATCCCGGGACGAGCATTATAAAATTTTGGGACTGATTTTTCCCCAACAGACTCTCAAGGACCACTAAAGGTGATTGCATTCAATGGGACGCAACCCTAAAGACTTTAAGTCAACGAGACGAACAAGCCTCCACATGATCATGAAAACCTTCTGCAACCAGATGGTTCGTTTGGAGAAGAACAACCGTAGAAATCAATTTGAGCTGCATTCACTTTCAACACCGATGACAGAAATAAAGTCGGGGTCTCATACCCCCTCGGGGTTCCTGACCACGCGCCAGCTTCACTCCGAGGCCAATGGCTAGAGCCCTGATGTTTGAAGCATATTCTGCCTCGCAGTCAGGCATGGAAAACTCCCGAACGGAGCTTCTCCTTTTTGGTGTCACACGAAATCCTATTGCACCTGAGGATACACCATCAGACACAACACACCATGACATCCCACTGATCATACACAAAACATTAACCAACATAAGAGCTGCAATGGTGCATGCGCATCACCCTTTGTCACACTGGATGAGAACACGACACCGCAAAATCGTCACCGAACATGACCATTACTGTTGAGAGGAACATTATACAGAGAAGGACTTCAAACTAGGTCTTAAACAACACATGATTCCTGCAATTGACCGTAGCATCCCCATGTGACTGGGTCTTCCACACTAGTGGCCTAACGTAAACCTCTTTCTTAAACAAGACAAACCAAATATCAGAGGTCATTTAGAACGATAGGCTACACCGACGACTTAGGGTTGCTTCCAAACCACTTTTGATTATCAAAGAGGTCCCACGCTGCAAGACGTCACCGAACATGACCCTTGCGGCTAATGTAAACACTACCAACCATTCAAAACATCGATAAGCACTGACAGCTCTCAATCGCCTTCACCCATCCCCACTGGAATTTCTTTCACCATTTCTAGGGGAAACCTTCAAGCGTAACGACGTCAAATTTCATACTCAATGACTCAGGCAACTCAATGAAACCAAAACCTTGTTCAACTCCCCTCGCATCTGTCATCCCAGTGCGAGAGGATCCACTTAGTTGTAAAAAGTAAAGGTGGGTTTAATTCCAGAATTCAAAAAGAGAATCCTTCGATCAACTGGAGTGTTGGCCAACGGGGAAGTCCCTGTAGTCGTACTTCAATCACATGCCAATGCTTTATGGGGGCATACACTAGTCAAGAAAGAAAACTATGGACCCAACCAAACTGGTCCAACAGTCAAGACATACCACAAGCAAACACCAAACGTGCAGGGGAAACCACTGCAAGTGCTCCCCGATGTACTCTTCAAAGGAATTTACTAACCACACGCTTACATACCAACTTACAAATAAGAACTCTAACTCGGGACATAAACCATTCAGAAATAATACTCAGTTCAAAATTCCACGCATCCAACATCTCAAAAACACAAGGACACGGCCACACAAACACCGTTTACTAAAACACCAAACATTTTCTTTAACAAGACATTTTAAAAATAGGCAAAGCCAGTGGGTTGCACAAACACCAATGGTGTCTCATGGGCCTCGCACATGCATGTTCTCGTGCCGCACTGGCACCCACCTCATATCCATCAGAGCACTCATCCGCTCGTGTCATTAACCATTTTTTTCCATATACACTCATGCATGTGGTTTCCCACGAGAACACCAAGGGTCAAAAACAAACCATTCCATTTTTTTTTCAAAACCAAAACATCCAACCCACACTTTCCAAACCTTTCGCGTCATTTTCTTTTTAAAGCCTTTCATTTGAAAACATTTTCCAAGACCAAAACATATTTACCTAAAAACCAAATTTTCATGAATCCAAAACAAAGAGACGAGAATCAATGCATCAAGAAACTAGTGTCAGCGGGTGATTGGAGCATATGGTTGGCGGCCATACGCCAATCACGCCATTGACCACAGAGAGTATTTTAGGACAGTGTCCCTGGCTCCACAAGGTTTTCCAGACCATGCGAGCTCACTAAGACCACTGACCTCACTCCCTTTTCATTTCCCTTAGACACGATTAACCGCCAGGACCAAAAACTCAGACAAACCTCAGCATACTTTGGTAACTTGAGTCATGCCACGAGCTGTGCTGGCCAGGCACCTTACTCGTAGCCAGGACGTCGAGTCCTGATAACCTTAAATCAAGTATACCGTGACTCTATCCCGAAGAAAAACGATCCAAGAGAGAAAACCTTGCCCTTTGATACCATTTTGTCACGAACCAGGCCGAGTCGCCATCCGACCCAGTCCGCGGCAAGGCCCGAAGGGCGTTCCCAATCCCCACGGGCTGGCACAAGTGACCGGGTATCAAGTTTAACAGGTGGGAACGGTTTTACCCGAAATACAAGACAGAAAAACCAAATAACCAGATAGATAAACTGAAATTAGAAATAGACAACAAAACGTTCCTTTAAACTATGAATAAGTTTAAAGTCTACAACTTGAAGAAATAACTAAAAAGAAAAGACGACAGCAGAAACTAAAACTCATACCCAACCTCCCGGCAGAAGTGAGACCACATCAACACCATCCTGCATGAGAAGACCAGCTGCAACCTGAACCACCATCACTGAGCACGAAGTCGCAACCTGGAAGACAGAAGAAACAGAAACTACACACACCCAAGGGTGTATGCAGGGTGTGAGCTGAAAGCCCAGTAGGATGCCACCGAGAAATGGTTCCATGCCACAACATCAAAAGACAATTTAATGTGCTTATTCAAAATTTTAATTTAATAATTCTTTTAAAGAAAACATTTACAAGCTAAACGCTAAAAGAAAAACATTAAAAAGAACTCATTTAACAAACACGATTTTTAAAGGGGAAGAGAAAAGTTCAATATGGGAACACACACACATACTCACACACACCCACACATATGCTCACACACACACACACACACATGCTCACACACACACACACATGCTCACACACACACACACATACTCAAGTGGTCTTCCATATGCCGACGGAAGGCACCACGCCAAAGATGGTAGAGCACTACGGGTAAATCCCCTAAGGTTCATCTAGCTCAAGTGGGACCCTAGAACCTCGTGTCTCGATGAAACGTGGCTTAGAAGGCCACGACCCTCAGAAAAAGTGGCTTAGAAGGCCACGACCCTCAGAACACGTGGCTTAGAAGGCCACGACCCTCAGATATCATATGTTTAGTTAGTGTTGCAATCGTCAATCCAGCTAAGTGAAACAGGGACGATACCCATCCGGTTCACTAGCACACTAGTTCTAGTCTGTCCACCTAGATACCTAGGGTTTCCCTTGTTCTCAAATAAGTTTCACATTCACATAATGTATATCGCTTCCACATATCTCAAACCAAACAAAACATTACACATACACGTCACCATTTGCATACCCAAACACCATAAAAAAACACACGCACACCAAAACCATTTTATCACATAGTCCAGATCACTTGCGTGACTTGATAAACTATTTAAACAATTAGAAGAACATTTCAAAATAGCACAATAGGATTTTTCACATGAGACATGTCCAATTTCACAAGTAGGAATACCTTTAAAACTTAACGCACACATAATTCTGTCAAAAACAACTCTCGCGCTCCACATATAATTTAATAAGTGCAATTAACAATTTATTAAACACTTAAAATTGGAAAGAAAAGGTTTGCACCAGAACGACAAACTCAATTTCATATACGAACGTCACTTTAAAACCAAAGTGCAGCTTATACAAACTAAAACATGTTTTCCCATTGTTCAAACAATTTTTCAATTTAGTTCCAAAAGTACGTCACACGGAAAACACACCCAAAGTGACTCATTTTGGTTGAAAATCTACATTTAATGACACAGATACCTCAAAGAACGTGAAAACACAATTTTCACAACCTAAACAATTAACTATAACGGGTCTGAACATTTCGACGACACAACGCACATGAAAACGTTGGCATTTACTTAACAACAACTCAAATTCACCAATATGCAGATCGAAGCACGTCAAAAAAATAAAATTCGCATCATGCAATTTATCACTAGAACACATTATAATTTAATTAATGAGCAATTAAATTATCTATAGATGGTATGGTATGGAACCACCTACCTCAGGTGTTGGAGACTCCACAACGTTTAGGGCGCGTCTCCAATTGCCCATCCAACGCACCACAACAAATGCAAAAGAACCTTAGAAACAAGCATCGACAAAAGCATCAAAATTAACCCAACTTCACCCTAAAAATATAACCTGACAACCCTAAAATTTAAGAAACAAACTCGAAGGTGTTCCGCAAGACTCGAAAACACTAAAAATGCAGTCAAACATTCCTTTGTGACTCAACGAAAACTAACGCTAAACTAGAGCACAATTTGTGTAATTTATAAACAACTAACAAACGGTTCAACATCAATTTTGTTTCACATAAAACCGACCTATATCGCACACACATATCAACTTCAATTAATACCATTATTCACATTAAATAGACAAATTTAAATAATATGCTAAATTAATTTAAGAAGAAAATTAATTCATCAAAACATGGTAAAATGCAAAATCACCTTCCTTGGGTGAAGGAATTTTATAATACTTGTGCGAATCTCCGATCGCACCTAATGCGCACCATAAACGAACTAAAGGTGTACCCTAAAACATTAAATTGAACTAAAATGAATCAAAATCAAACCATAAATTGAACTATATACCCACTGCACAACCAAAACATGAGGAGAAGGGATCAAACTCAACTGAAGGGAGTAGCAGTCGCTGGACTAGAGCTTCGCCAGAATGAAAGAAAAAGAGGTCGCCGGCCATGGGGGTTGTGGCTATGCGATGGTCGACTAAAAAATAAGGAGCAGCAGGGAGCGGTTGGTCAGGGGGACGGCGCGAGGCGGTGCGAGGGGAGCTGGGACGTCGGGCTTCATCGGATAAAGGAAAGAGGCCGGTCGGAAGGCGATTGGTCCGGCAGGCGGTGAGGCGAGGAGGCCGATCGGGATGGGGATAGACGGCCAGGGGGTTGCGGCGCATCAAAGGCGGGTGGAGAGCAGATGGCAAGAGAGAGAGAGAGAGAGAGAGAGAGAGAGACGCAAAGTGAAGGCAGGACTGGCCGGGAGAGGCGACGGCGTGAGCGAGGTGGGGAGGAAGGCCGGAAGCCATGGGAGAGCCAGGGTGCGGCGCATAGGGTTTACAGGGGGAGAAGAAAAAAAACGCAATAGAGGAGAGGGAGGGGGCCCGACGGGAGAGAGGGTAGCAGGGGGATCCGACGGAAATGTGGGGAGGAAAAAAAACGGAGGGAGGAAAAAAACGGAGGGAGGAAAAAAAGAGAAAGAAAAGAAAAAATAAATAAATAAATAAAATAAAAAGAAATTAAAATAAAATAAGATAAAAAGAAATTATAATAATAGACAATTAAAATAAAATAAAATAAAAAGGAAAATAAAACCTAAATTTAGTATTATTAATAATAATAATAACACCTCAAATTATAATATATTCATTGTTATCACTAAAACAATCTATAAATCCTTATTAGTTTTATTATTATTGTTATTATTATTATTATTATTATTATTATTAACAGTAATATAAATAATGACACAAGAAAAATTATATTCTTAACACCGTTAATATTATTGTTTTATTATACTGATCCATTTCATTTAATTAATTAACCATCAAATAGGGCGTGCGGTGAAACGGGCGGGGCCGCGCGGCGACCCAGGTGAGGCCACGCAGCTTTGGTCGCGTTGCGCTGGACGCAAACTAGTCAAAACACAAGGAACTCGAAATCTTAAGTTCAGGTTTCGACCCGAACTACCCGACGAAAACAAAATTAATAAAATAAATAAAATTAGAGATGACGAGTGTGACAATTATTAGGTTAAACATTCACATCATCCCATACCCACATGGTCAATGGAGGTTAAACATATTTATAATCATACGTATCTATAGTAAAAAGCAAGGGGTGACACCCCATAATAACCCTAACTTAACATCCCACTCATGATGGCCATTATCACAGATGGACTGAACTACCTCACTCATCGACATCATCATATCACATTTCATGTAAATTAAAACATATTCCATTTCCTTACGTCATTTACCCAAGTCCTTCAATCCCTTCTTGATCTCACAAAATACTTTCCAACCCATTTAACCAAGCATGAACCTCTACCTGTATACCCCATTACTAACCTCCCACTCATCAATTAATGTACCATTTCAATAGGTATTCACCTAAAAAACCAAAATGATAATTATACAGGACATTATAGGCTCTTTTGAACAAAAATTAAAGCTTCTGGTCCAATTACTAAAGCAGACCACTCTACCATTATCATCGCACATGGCCCTCATACATCATTTCAAAAGTGAACCCTAAAGGGGATTCACTACCCAGATAATTATTTCATTTTTCTTGATCATCCTAACCACATTCATTAAAAAATATTTTATTATAAGCCCAAACATGAATTCAAAGATCCATATACACATTCATAGTACAAGGATCATTTCTATCTCTTTCAAGGAATCCAATGCATTAGACCCCTCTATAAAACCACTTACTTGGATACATAAATCACCCACCCATTACAACTTCAAAATCAGAGGTCTCGTAGGGCTATGCACAATCCCATATGGAATTCAATAAATAATGTTTTTTTTACAAATTCTGAAAAATGGTACGGACTTCTTAACTTCCGATCAACAGAGCAAAACCATTAATAATTTCATCTGGAATTGATCCAAATCCACCAATTACATGTTGACGTCCATAAATTAATCAAAATAGTTCCAATAAAAATAATTTGTGGGAAATAGTGATTTAAGGGTGAGAAAAAATTAAGCCTATGTGACATTTCTGTCAAGTACATCCATCCAGTGGAAGCCTGAACTAGTCCTCCACTTATCTAGAGAAAATTTTCAATCCCCGTGGGTTGGATACTGGTTTCTGGGAAACATAAGAACAAACATTATTATAGATTATCCGAATATAAAAGTTACAACAATAGAAAAAATACACAACAAAAACTACATAATCCATATATATATCTAATATCCAAACCAAAATAGATATGTAGAAATAAATATAGATTTATAAAATTGTAAATAGAAAATCCATCCTTTCACCCCCAATATCACTCTACAAGAATGAAAATTTTATCTCCCAACAGTTCTCTTATGGACTCCCACTAATATATCTACCCTCCATTCATAGAAATAAAATTTAATCAACATATCCAATAAAGGGATATGAAGGAAAAAGTAAACACACATTTATCAATCAATGATAAATGAGCGACCCAATGTATAATAAAGAACTTTTAACTATAATATAATAGGATTGATCAAAATTGAAAACAATACGCCCCCAAACGCCATTTAAACTATAGAAAATTATTATTAAATATTTTTTTAAAATTATATTTCGTGACATAATTAATATGTAGGGTTTTAAATTCTTTATAAAACCAATCCACCAATACATTTTCAAACAGCTACCACTTCTTTAAAATAAAAATATTGGTAGATACATGTTTTAAATAAAACCATTAAACAATATAAAGGGGCCTTTAAACCATGAAATTCATCCAAATATCCTTTTCAACATTTCTAATCATCTAAAGAAGATCATATTCTCAAAAAAAAATAGGAAAAGAAATTACATTAGACTCTTAAATAAAAAAACCCATTTTTTCCAAATCACACTTTCAATCTATTTATAAAAAAATACATTTGAATCTAAACCATCCCCACATGGTGATTCATAAAACATATAATAGAAATAGGGTATCAAAGAAATTTAAACCCTAAAAAAGAACCCAAAATGGTGTAAATGGTTATCTAATGACATTTATACAATCAAAACACAAGGATGAACCCAAAAGTGTCCAAAAATGGACCTATTGTCATAGGTATCAGCTCTATACTCCAGTAATAACTAAATTGAATCAATGATACAGAACCTGGATACAACTACTTAACTTATCACATCCTTGGAATCCTAATTGAAAAATATAAACATTAAATATAATAGTAATACTATGACCAATGAGAACAAAAGATATATTTCATAAAGGCATGTGTATATTTATGGTCTTACCATCTCTAAGTAGATATAAAATAACTTCTAAGCATCTCAGTGTATCAACTAGAGTTTTCCTTCACATAGGTCATCCACTATATCATAGGTCCCACCTGAATATTCTTGTATGTATGTGAGAGATTTAAATCATCACTCAATTGAAATGGAATTCAATTAAAAATAACTCATGCTTCACCTCTAACACCCTCATATGTAGTATCCTCGAGCATAAATCATTTAATAAGAAACACCCAAATGAAAATCAACATAAATCATCCCATACATGGTGACAAGACACAACAGTAAAATAATTTAATTTGGAGAAAATAGAGATTCACAAAATTAGAAAACTATTTCATAAATTTTTAACTGGTCCATCAAAAAACAATTCATGGGATTCTGAGCCACACAACCAATTCATAATGACATTTAAAACCTGATTTTAAATTCCATTAAAAAAACTAATTAAAAACACTTTGAAACTAAAATATGAATAATTATCTCCATTAATAATTTTGAAACCCATTGGTAAATACACCCATTTCTACAAAATAAAAATTTAACAATAAATATACTAATCTCAATGGAACCAAACTATGCCAATATCCCCACACACAAAAACATTCACTCCGATTTTTTTGTCTATTTAAAAAACAATGGGTCCCATGGTATCAAAATAATTTCGAAAGTTGGGAAACTACATAAATTTATAATAAAAAACATTATAACAAATTTATACCATTTCAAAAAAAATTAACCAATAATAAATATGATTTTAGTATATTTAAACAAATTTTTTTAAATACAAATGAATATTTATGGTACTCTTGTAATGTGGAAAAATTCCATTCCATGTTATTTAACCATTTGAATGAAAACCAAAATCTAAAAGTCATTTATTCAATATTAACTATACTATAATTTTTTTTAAAATAATATATATTTTTTTAGATAAATGAGTATAATGGCACTTTTTTTTGTTGCTAAGAAGTGTTCCAATAGTCATATGGAAGGTATCTGTAATTTTTTTATAAAAGGGTGGAGAGCATATGATAACAAACAATGGTATAGAATGTATACCCAACTTCATTTACCCCTTATTAGAAATACCATCAACAAGATAATTTTCTTCTCAAAAGGTGTGAGTGATGATGTTTATCATTTCAGAAATCTTGTCAAGACACTTATAGCATTTCTCTATCAGCTTCTATGAGAGATGAATATTTCCCATCCTTATGACTTGAAAAATGGTGGTAGATTTACACTCGAGCCATTTTTTGTTCCTATTTCTCTGAAAATAAGACCATCCTCTTTGATAAGTCCCATCATTTATGCTTCTACGGTAGTGATAGAGAGAGAAGAAACCTGATGGAATTCCACACGATCACCATTATGATCTCTGAAGATGACCTCATATCCAGATAGCCCCTGATTGCCATTCAAGGATCCACCTATGTTGATTTTTAACCAGTATGTGAAGGGGGTAACCAGAAGGAATCAATAGTTCTAAGAGGTTAAGGGATGTTTCTTATAATATTTAGTCACCTCCGGATAATAAATTACATCACTGATTTTTTACAACATTCATCATATATTGAATTTTCATACTAAACTGTGGTACTAATAACAACAAGGGAAGAACGAGTCTAGAATTGTTCCTAGATGTTTCTGGACTTATTCATGTGTCTCTAATTGATGTGAATCAGTTTCTAACATGCTACATTAAATAAGACTATAATCTTCTTTGAGAGATGGATCCCAAGAATAGCAATAGGAACATTCTGAAAAAAGATTCATTTTGAAGGGGATGAATCTCAAAAATATCAAAGAAAACTCTCCATAATGATGAGGTGGTTTTGTATCACAATAAGTGTTAGATTAAATCATCATGATGCTGGTGAAAATAGACACAGTTAGATAATTGATTAAAAACTAATACATTGAAGGTTTTCATCCATTGGTACTTTGTTGTGATATTGCCTCCAGAGCAGTGTGAACCTAGAAGGAATTAGCCACCTTGTGTCGAAGGAACCAATCCATTTTTTATCTCCTTAGAACATGTGATAATAGAAGTTTTTTTTGTAATAAATCTATCCATTTGGAGAATGTTCCAATATGAGCATATCCTATGGGTTCATGAGGACTTGGTTTTCAGCAGTTGAGGAAATTTCAATACAGAGCATATCCAGGCTGTCTAGTTGTTATCTTATCGAGATTTTATGGTCAATTAAAAAATCAAAGGTTCTAACAAGAACAATAAAGGGATTGATAGATAATTTTTTATGCGAAAAGAAAATATGGGTTTTGATATTAACTAACTAATGAGAGTTCACATTAATTTTTTGGAATATAGATCCCTAACAAGTCCAAATGAACGATTCAATGTATATTGTATTTAATTTAATGATATTTTCAATGAATTAAGATATAAGAAATTAAAAGGAGGTATATCATTTGTTGATTAGTCATCACATGAATTGATCTCACGAAGACTAATTCAAGATCTCACGATTATTGATACCCAGATCTCCCAAGCCATTAGGCATGCACCATTATTTATAAGAAGATATTATAAAATTCTTTTCTGACAAGCTAGCACTCTATAAAAAATTTATTCATAGGGTTAATTTTTTTAATAATATAGGCAAGCCAATGATACAACATTATTGAATATACTATCTTTAAAACCACCACATGCTTGACAGGGAAAATTATTCCTTCCATTTAGGGTGATTTTCCTTTTCAATATGCAAAAGTTCTTCTAATTTGAATCAAGGTAATAGAGAAATAAGAGCCATGACGTCTACTCCAAAACATGGGAACTCCATGGTAGATAAAAGGGTGAGATCCTCCCATTATCCCTAGGTAATTAATGATACAATTATTTCTTAAAGGTGAAATATTTGGTCCAATGAAGATAAAGGACTCTCTTTAACTAACTACGTAGTCTCAAACCCTCTCATAGTGATGAAGGGAATTCTTGAAGTTATTAATATTCATCCAATTCCCTAGAGTAATGATAATAATGTCATCATAAAAAATAAGTGGGAAGGGTTTGAGATACCTCTAGAAGATCTAATAGTTCCATATTACCCTTATGTACCATTTGAAGAATGTGTCGGCTTAGATAGCCCTCTAGAATTACAAAGGTGTTTTCTAAAAGGAGATCCCCCAATTTTACTCCCCTTTATAATTTAAAGTCTCCTTCAAGGGACCCATTAATAATAATTGAAATGTGGGTAAATCCAAGATGTGATTTGATCTAATTGATATACTTAATTTTGAATCAAAATATATGAAGCACATTGCAAATAAATCCCCAATACATTGTGTCAGTGAATTTTTAGATGTCCTAATTAAGAGAAATATTACAACCCCGGGTTGAATTTTGTAGGAGATTATAAATATATGAGGTAATAAGAAAAAATTCAAGGATGCTCCTTCCATTAAAAAAATCAAATTGGTTCCTAGATAGGATTTTATTCAATACCCAAGAATGTCTGTTATTAAAAATATTTGTGATAACATTGTTAATTATGTTGAAGAGAGGAACATGACTGAATTGACTGATTTCACTAGAATTCTTCAATATTAGAATTGTGCCAATAAATTGAGAATCAAATACTTGTGTAAAGGACCCACTCTTAAAAAATGCTTGAGGAGATTGTAAACAACATTTTGAATAACATCCCAATTAGATTGGAAGATATATTTTTTGAACCCATCTGGTCCAGGTGAGCTTTATTTATTGAGTCCAATGTCTGCTACCTTGATTTAAATTTCTAGATGGGTGGATGTGTGAAATGAATCATCTACCTCGGTTATCAAATTGGGAATAATTTTTTATTTTATTAGAAACTCCCTTGGTGATTAATTAATGAGATTTATGTAAAATGGGAAAATTTGAAAACATGTCTCTTATCATTTCTCCAAAATTTTGTCCCCAACATTGAGTAATGAGAGGGGCCTATTTTTTTCAAACCCTTTTAGTAGAATATAATAATTTGATATTTCTATTTCCCTAAGTTGGTCACCTAATAATTAATATTTCATTTTTACTTTTTTCACTGATTTGGATGAGATTTTGTAACATGGAGAACATCTCATCTTCCTAGGTAGAATCTCCATAAAATTTGTTCTTCGTAATTTATTTCAGAATATCATCTAAAGATCATTATAGGTACTCAATTTATGTATCGAGTGAGATGAACATAACCTTTCTCCATTCCATCAAATTTATTTTGATCATTTTGAACATGGAAATGCAGACCTGGGGATTGACATTACATTCGTCAAAGGACCAAGAGTCATGAACATTTAATGAGAATTATAGGAGAGCAGTCGATGAATTATTATATCTGAATATGAGAATAATCCTCTTATTATTATAAACTATGCATACTAAGATAGGGTGGTGGTTATAGATTTTCTTTTCCAATGTGTCACATTATAATGATCTCCAATTTATAAGAAATGTATCATTGACAAAGGCCTTTTATATTTTTCTTTCTCGTATACCATTTAAATGTTTAGTGTACCATGTGAACATGGATATAATGATACTCATTCCTCATAAACATAGGATCTAATTATTTTTGTGGAAATCATTCTAAAAATTGGTCTGAGTTTCTCATCCATGTGATGAATAGAGTTGAAGTCTCCATTGATAGTCCTTGGATCCATGATAACACTGACCAGACACTTAATTTTCATCCATAAAAATATACTATCCATGTAACTGTTGAAGTCATAGACCAATGAGAAGAATAATTTTCATCCAAACTTATAGAAGCTACTTGTGGTGATCTAGTTATCCTCATGCACAATAGAAGGATTTTCAACATATTTATGCATTGGGATATAGAGTGTTTCAAATTTAGACTCAACCAAAGCAGTTCCCAACATTGACTAACCTATACTATATTAGAGGATTTATTGATTTGATGCATTAATCATTGGCTTTGAGGTTCCAATAAGGTCGGGTTTTTACCTACCCATAAGGAGCCAGATGAAACCTTCTGTGCCAAGGTTGGATATTCTCTGGTAGTTCGAAAAAAACTATCTTCATTATGAATTTGGATTTGGGGTGAGGCCCCCTTTTTATTTCATATCTAATTTCCATTTTGATTTATTATAAATTCATGACTTTGATTAAATTATGATTGATTTGGGCCCTTTATATTTATCAACTTTTTGGGTCTGTATAGAATCCATGGCTTCCTATTTCCTATGATTCTGGATATGAATGTCATTTATAAAAAAATCCGTAGTGTTTTGCACATGAATCTCGCCTGACCCCTTCTTATAAGTCATATTTTTCTGATGTTCCTCTAAAACAATCAAGGGCTACTCCAATTGAAAGGCTGCATTTAAATATAAATATGTGAAATGAGGAAAAAATTCCTCAACACGAAATGAAACAGTAGTTTATAAAACATATGATGATAGAGTAAAAATATGATTAATAGATTCCTCTATAAGATTATACATTTATTTCATTCCCAGATGGGTTGATTGGGGTCGCCTCATTTTTATTCTATTATTCCTCATCCTCATCTTAGACACACCATGAGGATCTTATGATATTATTCTTATTTATTTTTACTCCTATCAGTGGATCAGAGTTATCCTCTCTTTCATTGCCCAACGATTTCTCTTCTTTCCACTTATAACTTCTTTCCAAGATGTTGTATTACTAGCTGGCTTAACCCACTTTTGAACCACTTGATAATTTTTGAGGGTGTGACCCTCCATTTTGAAGTGATAATATAATTTAGGGAGATTCAATATTTTATTTATAATCCCAGGTTATTGACCATATGAAACTAGGGAGACCCTTTCTAGAGGTGTTGTTTTGATGTTTTTCTCAATATGCA
Source organism: Viscum album (assembly GCA_963277665.1). Lineage (NCBI taxonomy): Eukaryota > Viridiplantae > Streptophyta > Magnoliopsida > Santalales > Viscaceae > Viscum > Viscum album. The sequence goes on from OY728156.1 coordinate 1,085,425,746, forward strand.
CCCTTTTGTATAAGTAAATATCTTTATTCATTGTGTGTTGGTCAATATTTAAGGGGATACAAACACCAAAAGAAAAATCATTGATTATTTTTGGATTCTAGTAAATTCATCGGAATCCATGGATCTTGGGTCGTACCTATGTAATTGATTTTTTTTACTAATTTGGTTGAAATTATGATCCCAATCAGAGAGACGAAAAAACCCTAGTTTGAGATTATGTTTTCTGGAACACCAAAATTCATCAATATCCTCTTGTCTCCCCACAATGACATGGACGTAGACCTTTTATATTGAAATATGTCTGCATTTAGATGAACTCCAGTAGTGTGATATTCAATCTTTTTGATCCACATAAGACCAATGCTTCACAACTTTTTCATAGGAGATGTGATCGAGTGTCAAAAACATACATAGATCCCTCGTTTATTTATTCGTATCCGGATCATCAACCATAGTGATAGAACTTCCCCCTAGGAACATAATTACTAGTGTTATTCCAGATCTATATGATGTATTGGAGGATCCATTGAAGGCTTCCACACACAAGATAGATTTTGAGGAAGTTTGTTGGAGATAGAACCTGCACCGAGTTAATTTTAAAAAGAATTGAAGAATCTTCCCAAGAACAAATTGAATGAGTGAATAGATGGGAAATATATTAGTATAAAAATTCAACATCATTGATTTGAAGGAAGGAACCTCCCATGATTTCATTAATTCAACCCCAATTAAACACTTGATTCATTTAAAATATGCTAGTTGATAAATTTTACATACACATGGCATACGGACTAATCCCATTCCATGTGTATAACCACTCAATAAATAATTCATCCAAACTATGGGAATATATCACTATTTTAAATGCATTATTTAATCATTTAAACACTTAATAGGATTAATAAAATATAAAAAACTATTGTGGTATTGGTACACCTACCTAAAATCGAGGGTGGGAAAGATAAATTGGTCTAAAACACGTAACTTTTGATGTTCGATGGCAAAAAATATATTAAGGTCCCAACACAAGCACTATATAGTTGAATCAAAATTTAAATAATAAAATCATGAACCCCTATATTTTGACCCAATTACATTTTGAAAGAGGGAGGGTTAAAACATTAGAAAAATTGAAGGAAAGGGGAGAAGAGTGTATACCAAAAAAATTATCAATAAAATCCAAAACAATTATGTGTTATATAAAGGGGGTGGAATTATATTGGAGGTTGGTTATGGATACATATGGGTTCATTATATGGGGTGTTTTATGTAATGAATAGTGAGGTATAGGGATCGTGTTCCCTAGATATCACTTAAGAAAACATTTTAAATTAAAAAATTAATATTTTTTGTTTCATGCATGGTGTAGGTACAAGTTTTACCAAACAAAAATAAATCATTTTTCCCTACTAAAAAAACACATGTCTTTTGTACAATTTCTTGAAGTAAGTTGCATGGTGGATCTTATCATGCTAAAATAGTGTAAAATAGAAATGGAAAGTGAATAACCCTCTTTCATGATTGGTAGATTGTTACTGCTAACTATGTGAAATCTGTGAACACTTCCAGAAACATTATAATTTTAAAACATCAACTAGAAAATCTTGTGAATCCCAAAGGGCTTAAATTTAGTTAATTTATTTATTTAATTACTGCTATAGTAATGCAAAGAGTGTCAAAAACCTCCGCATCATGCCACTGTCAACCCATAAAAATTTCATTAGGAATGACAATAAATTAAATACATAGTCATATATAAGATAAATACTCAATATATTCTAGCATCCAATGAACCATTAAAATCCTAAAGATATAATAATAACATTAAAAAAGTATCATCCTATGAGTACACATAAGTAAAATCCAAATGAAGGGAAACATAATGGAGGTCTCTCCACTATTTTCAATTAACCAAAATGAGGAAATTCCAATCAAACACTAATATAACTAGATCATCACCAAGATAACCATGACTTCATAAAAAAATAATAGAAAACCCACCGGATTCTACAAACCATAGATTTCTACAAAATAACTCATCTCCCAAAATGATACATCGCCTAAGAGAAACTCAGAGGACCCCAAATAAAAATATCCCTCAATATTACAAGGTCAAATCTATAATAAAACAATAAGTCATAAATTAATTTTAATACCCTAAATTTTTAAAAGTAAAATATGATCTATATCATTCTTAATATGAAACATCATGCATTGATCGATTTATGTTACAATATAAAATAATTATTAAAGTATGAATAGGAATGACCAAATTATGTAAAAAATTAATAAAATTATTATATAATCCCACTGTATTGAATAATGAATTACAAACACGTTCTCTATTTTTTATATCATCATTTTTTTCTTCAAAAATAGGTTTTATTTTAAAATTATTTTCGTTAATGTTTTTGAGAAAATTCTACACATAACATTTTAAAAAATTATAAATTTTATTTATAAAAAAATCATACAATTTTTATAATTATTATATAAAAAATATTATCGAGTGAAATTTTTAGAATTTTCTGAAATGATTTATTTTTCAATGAATAGTGAAAATACCAATTTTTTGTAAAACTGATGTTTCTTTTCATTAAAAAGTAATATAAAAATACTATTTTATTTTAAATTATCATAAATATAATTTATATATAAATAATTAAACTAATTACATAATAATAATTATTATAATTTATTTTTTTATAAGTTCATTTTTGGGTGTAAAATGATTTTTTTTCTAAAAATGGGTTTTCATTTCATTTTATGCTTTTGAATTAAATAAATTTCTACCACTTATAGAGATTTAATATTTAAAAATTGATTCCATTTTTTCAATCAATATTTTCATAAATTTTTAATATTTCCCTTTATTTTTTTCATTATGAATATAAATCGTAGAAAATATTGGTCACCTCAGTATGGGTAAATTGGGTATTTATGGTTAAAAATAATGTGATAAGGACTAAAACTAGCCCAAAAACTTTTATTTAATTTATTCTATGAGTTTGGTTGGAAGATAATCATCCATTACTCTATGATACTTCAATTTTTACCATTTTTCTTTGAAAATTACTTATCTTTTTGTTTAAGTAAATAGAAATACAAATTCTCTATCTATTTTCATTTAAAAACCCAAATATTTTTTTCATGGTGTGAGAAAATGAAATTTTTATATTAAAATTATTATACTATTTATGAATTACTTTTTATGAAGGTATTTTATTTTACATTTTTTAGTGATTATATAACTAACATACTTATTTAGACAACACTAACACACTACTTGTGAAAATAGTGGAAAAATTCAAAGTAAATGATTTTAAAATATAATAATTAATATTTTATAATGAAATATTATATAAAATGGGTTATATGGTTAATAATAATTTATAATTGAGTTTTATGTGGTTCATATTTGAAATTAATACATGTATTGATGTTTTTATTGTCAAAATATAAGAATAGTCCAAAAAATGACATTAATGGTATTTTATGTTATATAAAAAATATTAAATGATTTAAAAATCATAATAAATGTTTAATGAGTACAAGTTGAATGGTAAATGGTTTTAAATTTCATCCATGGATAATTTATGATCCAATTATCAAAGTATAAGTCAATTAATAACCCTTAATGATTGAGTAATGGGTTGGAGTTGTTAAGGATAAGAAGGGTTAACCGAGGTTAAATTAACGCAATAAGGATTAAAAAGACATCAAAATGTTCTGCACAAAATTGGATGAGTTTATTTTGATCATATATATTTTTACAACAAAATTAATTCTATTTTGAACCACTTTCCCATGATTGTGTCTTTATAATATTGTAATGTTTTGATATTACTAGTACTCACCCGTGCATATGGACGACATATTTGATTAATGGTTTTTATTGAATAAGAGAATGATATTTTTAAAAGTTATTAAGATATAGTAATGTTAAATATTTTTTAATCAGAAATCATTGATGCATAAAAATGGAATATGAGTAGATAAAATATTAATACACCATTATAATACTTGGAAAAAGACTAATGCTGATAATGAAGAAACATGATGGAATGGGAGAGGTGAAGATAAGAGACAGATGAAACAGAAGCTAGAAATGGAGGTGGATATGGAGGCAGATATGGAGGAAAGATATGATATTGAGATAAATAATAGAATAAATGATATAGAGTTTTTTAGGGTTTCTGAACACATGAAGGTAGTTATATATGAGATTTAATGTTTACATCTCAAAAATAATGTCGAGAAATATAAATTTGAAATGTGAGTTGCATCAATAAAGGAGTGGAACTTCCTTCAAAATCTATAGCATCTTGAGTATGCTCCATAGAATCAGACAACAGTGACATTTCCCAATCATCTGAATGTATACCTTCGTCAATCAAAGTCAAGATAGTTAGGTTCTGGGTTTTAAAGCTCTCATTATCAAAGACCAATCAAGGGTAAGTAGAGCCTTCGACCTCTTCAAAAGACTGGACAACATGAAATTCAATTAGAAAGATAGGTCAATAAAGATTGAATATTGATATAGCATGAGAATCAATATCCGCATTTCATATTGCATTAGAATCAATATCACAATTATATATAAATTCAATGATGTATAAGAAATAAGTGCATATATAATATGAAAACACATAGGTTCATGAAGAATCGAAAAATCAAAAATTTCCTTCCTATATTGGTGCTACTAACATTTCCATAATTAATTCTTTTGTCTAATGGGTGATCTTCAGTGATGAGACCAAGCATGTGAAGAACCCAATGAAAAGTCTAGTCGAGCATGGTTATGAAATGAGAGGAAACATTTGTTTGTCATTCAACAAAAAATCATGCATGAATCAAAGAGGAATATAATAATGTTTATAAATGATGACATAAATACCATACCTGATTTCCATTGTCAATGAATCAAGCTGACTCGATGAGACAAACACAAATATCAATAAAATTAATATCATTAAATAAGGGCTTATAATGTAAATTTTTTACTGATTATCATAAGCTCATAGTTCAACACCACATAAGACCCATCTATAAGACATGTGAAACTGATTTAATTATATTAAAAAATTTATAGAAAATGATATAGATATAAATTATACTAATATTATCATTTTATTTCTAAATAGGTTCTAAAATTTATGATGGTATAACTATGAAATCATTATCTGATACAATAGTTGTAGTAGTTATATTAGTAATTGAATATAAATTATGTAAAAAAATATTAATAGATTATGATCTTTTAAAAATGGAACCTCCATTTTGAATACTCCTATTGAACACATCAGGGAACATATATCTAATAATAAAATAAATTAATATAATAGTAAAGGAATGTAATCTTTTTGAGTCTATAATGGATATTGAAATAATAATAATAAAATTGTTTTAGATTATCATTAAAATAAAATACTATAAGAAAACAACCTTGGTAATGGATAGGGGTTTGATGTTTCTTCATTTATGTAAGTATAGGGCAGTCTTGGCCCATATTTGATGTGGAAGCACCAATAAACTGTTACAGTAGAACATATTTTATTCCATACTATATTTATCTTGTCACGAATCATGTTTATATAAATCAAAAAACAATGAAAACGAAGCAATTTTCACAATTCTAACAGACTACACAATTCATTACGAATGATCATACCAAGAGGCCTTGAGTACAGTTTCCTAGTTCACAAGACTTTAATTACATACAAAATATTTTAGTACCTAATGAAAATTCCACAGTAAGAAACTAATATAGAAAATTTTATTTTATAATTAATGGGGATCACATTTAATTTATAGAAACACACCACATCTAAGCAAGAACAAACATGCAGAATCCAAACCACACAAAAAAATTCCCAAGATTATTACTAAAGTTGCATAAGATACTTGAAAAAGAGTAGAGTAGGATATATTCACTAATAATGTAGTGAATATTATCATGAAATTCATTATTTTAAAACCTCATTGAATATCAATAGATATAATTACACTGAAGGAACATTAAATATCTTTCCAAATCCTAACACAGTTTCTACCTTCTACAGATGTTAGTCTAGTAAAATGATTAACCCACATTTTATTACCTATAAGTAATCATATATGAAAACCTTATAAGCATCTAATCTATCATTTTTTTCATAAAAATTACAATTTTTGGGCACAATACTTAGAAGTGGAAGTTCATTCAAAAGATACAGCTTAAACATCACATGAAATTCCTCGTGGGTCGCCATTGAAGGGAAAATGGAAGCAATAATGCCCTGATATTGGGATAGAGGGACATTTATGAGATTATAATGTATAATCTCTCTGGGATATGAATAGTATAACTCTCAATCCATAAGATCAAGCATAGTTCTGATACATGTTTTGTTCCTATAACCAGTTTGATCCAGCAATAACAACTGAATAAAATATAATAAAAAATCCTAATAACCTCTTATGTTTATGCTATCCTGTGTTTTTTGAAAATGAAAAGTGAAACTATTTCCAAAACCAATCACAACCTAATATATGAGAAAAAAATATTTATAACATCCTATATCATATTGATGCATCTTCTAATAAGTCAAGGTAGATTATAAATTCTTACCTGGATTAATAAAGTCAGAAAATCCAAAATCAATGATCTTCATATCAGCTTATTTCTTTATTTATATGAAAAGGAAGTTATTTTAAACATAAAAAAATAGTTACAATAAGAAAAATATAAAACTAAATATAAAATAATAGTTTTTTGTTCAAGAATAAAAACCTCTCCCTTAGGTCATGGTGCAGAACACTTAAAATCATCAAAATAATGGATTTTTTATCTTTCTCTATATATTTTCCACTTCTTCAAGAAAAATGAGATGGATTTTGAAATAAAAAATATTGTTTTTGATTTATGATACAGTTTATATACCTATAATCAGTTTGATTCAGCAATAGAAACTGATTAAAACACGATAAAAAATATTTATAACATTTTATGTTTCTGATTTCATATGTTTTTTGAAAATTAAAAGTGAAGAATTTTCAAAAACCAAAGACAACACAATATATGAGAAAAAATCTATATAACATCCCATAATGTAATGATGCCTCATCCAAGAATTCTTGGAAGATCATCAATTCTTTCCCGGCTTAATAAAGTCAGAAATGACTAAATCAATGAGCTTTATATCTACTTCTTCATTAATAGATGTGAAATGGAAGTTCTATTAAACAATATATACAACAATTACAATAGTAAAAATATAAAACTAAATAAAAAAGAATAGTTTTAGATTCAAGAATAAAAACCTCTGGCTTTAGGTCATAATGGTACACAACACTTAAAATCTTCATGACAATGGCTTTTTCATATTTCTCTTTATATTTTCCACATAAATAACAGAAATGATATGGATTTTGAAAAAAAACAAATATTGTTTTTGATTTAGGATACATGTTTTTAGATATAACCTGTTTGATCCAGTAATAGAAACTGAATAAAATATGATAAAAATCATTATAACATCTTATGTTTATGCTTTCCTATGATTTTTGAAAATTAAAAGTGAACATTTTCCAAAACCAAAAATAACCCAATATATGAGAAACAAGTCTTTATAACATCTTATAATATAGTGATGCCTCATCCAATAAGTCTACGAGGATCATCAATTCTTACATGGCTTAATAAAGTCATAAAAACAAAAATTTATGAGCTTTATATCAGATTCTTCATTTATAGATGTGAAAAGGAAGTTCTATTAAACAAAAAGTACAATAGTTTCAGTAAGAAAATTATAAAATTAATTAAAAAAGAAGAGTATCAAATTTTAAGATAGGTCATGGTGCATAATAGATAATATCTTTACGACAGTGTATTTTGAGTTTTTTCTTGTATATTATCCACATCTACAACATAAATGTGATGGATTTTTTTAAAAAATATTGTTTACAATTTATCATACATGTTTTTTACATTAAACCTGTTTTATCCAAAAACAAAAACTTAATAAAAAATGATGAGACAATCATTATAACATCTTATGTTATAATTAACAGGTGAATAAATAATGGATAACAAAATGAAATATATTTCATAATTTTTTAATCTGTAAAACAAAAGTTCTATAATAACATATATGTAAACGTTTTCAGTGAAGGGAAATAAAAAAATTTAAGAGATTATTTATATTATATTAAGATATCATACATGTTGCATATATCTGGATATATTGAAATATAGGTGAAAAAATATTGTTTTAAAATTTTAAATAGATTTAGTAATTGGATAATTGGGAAAAATAGATGTATTCTAATGATAGAAGAAAATTAATTAAACAATGATAAATACTAAAAACTGAATAGTAGAGAGAAACTAAATATAGAATATTTTCAATAGATCATATCGAATATAGAGAAATTAATGGGTTACCAGGGGAAAAATCAAGGAACACAATTATATAATGAATCTACAGAATAATATATATCAGGGATGAAGTTATCACGCATGGATCTTGGGGTTGAGATATCTATAGAAGAGTGTCTGGTCATCGATTATTTTTTGAAGATCAATAGGGGGTTAAGACATAATGAGACCTGATGAAAATTAATGGAGAGAGGTTTAGATGAGTGTATTCCTCCATCAATAGAAGGAGTCATGAATAGGGGGATTCAAGGAGGGAGTTAGGAACATAGGGAGCTTGTGGGAGAGGTCGAGGTGGGGAGTTGTGTCATGGAGATGGAAAGAGAAATCTCGGGAATGATATTCCATATAGAATTGAGGTGTGAGTGCAAGGAACAGTGGATATATGGTAGCATACTAAGAGCATATACAATCATAATAGTAACATATATGAAAACATAATTATAGAAACAGGAAACAAATATAGTGAATACAAAATACTAATAGTGAATACAATATACAAATAGTCAATGGAGATAGATATTTGTGAAATACTCTTACTGACGGTGAATATATTATGAAAATATTATGTGATGTTTCTTATTAACTAAATTATAATGAATGCATATTAATGATTTTTTGTGAAACACTCATGAAATTCATTTAACGGTGATATATTATGTGTTTTAAACTCACATTGAATTGGATGATATCCTTTTATCCCTGTTGGTGACCAAATTAAATTTGACTTTGAAACAGAACTATATATTTTTTAAAGGTTATATGAAAACAAAAAAAAATTGAAGAGTGAAAATAGAGGTATAGAAATTTACATACTTGTACTTGATCTGTAGTAAATTAAGGTACATATATCATTAATGGAATGGAATCCTCATTTGCATCCAAAAAAATTGAATGTATTAGTTCATGTGATATGAGGCAATGTAAAAAAATGTAAGGTACAGTTAATAACGTATTACATAAAATATGTAACATCCATTAATTTATTGAAAATTAAATGAAATAAATACTAAATCTCGAAATATATTTTTCCATAATGTAAAAATTAAAGAAAAGTTTCTGAAGCCTACCAAATCCAGAGAAACAATATGGAAAAAATAGTAGACCCTGGTCTTCTCTTGTCTCATGAAAGAAAAAGCCACCAAATAAACTGATGGTTCATGTTCACTTGAAAACTCAAAAACTGATAATAATCATTGAATTATAATCATAGTATAACGGAAGGTAGTAATTAGTTGATTGGAAAAAAATTATGTAATCTAAAAACTATTGAGTATACAACATAAAATATAAGTTATAGTGGCATACATAAATTATATTATTCATGTATTGAAACACTTTTATAAAAATCACTGATCAAGTGTATTTACAACCTACAAGAGATATTGTGCATTTTCAAAGCTTCAAAACCCAATACTTGTAATTGTTATCAGTTTCATAATGTACCTAGAGAAACTAATAGGCTAAAATAGTCTACATTAATTCACTGGTCTATCCCTTTCTAGAGCAACCATTGTCAAATTCATGCCCCACTGCATCTGGGAATAAACATTTCAGGTGATGAAGGTCAATAAACCAGAACCATCACATGTTTCAATAATTAAACATAAGGGGAAAAGGCTATTTAACAACTATATATGTAGGTTATGATAGTGAAAAAGCACGGTTACCTTAGATACATGAGACAAATATCCCGAGCCACAACTATATCCAAGGAAAGGAAATGAATTTAATTTTTTGAACCAGGTGAATGTTGAAGGAAAAAATATGAACCTGAATATTATATGGGAATCAATTATAAATAAAGCACTCTTATTTATTTTAAAAGTAGTATTATGTAAGAAAAAAATTCGAACCTATATAGAAAAAAATATTCCTAATTGAAAAAATATGAAATTATTAAAAATAATAAATCTATAAAAACACCAAACTCACCATTCTAGTAGAGCATAAATACCTCCACCATGGGATATGACATGGGTGTTTTGAACCCTAGAGAGAACATAAGAATGGTTTGAAATACTTTCAAACATTTGTAACAATAAAATAGATAGGAATATAAATATAACATATACTATTAATAAAATCAATGTTAACATGAATTTTAATTCATTTATAAAACTTTATAATCCAATGAAAATTAATGCATTCATAGTATAATATAACATGTTGTGTAACTGTGTCTAAGATAAGTAAAGGTGCATTTTCATAGTAATCTAATGTCTGAAAAGTGAAAAGCTCCAGATATAGTGTTCATCTAGATATTTTGAATTTTGAAATCATCAAAACCCAACACCTAAATTTGTTTATAACATCGTAATATATCTAGAGAAACCATCAGGGTAAAATATAGTATACATCAATTCACGTATCTGTCCCTTTTCTGAGAAATATTTGTCAAATCCATACCCCACTACATTTATGAATATTCCTTTTAGGAGATGTAAGACAACAGAACTGAACCATATCATCTATCAATAATGAAGAATAAGGGGAAAATGTTGTTTAAAAACTATATATTCATGTTTCAACAATGTAAAATCACATTTACCTTTGATACAAGCGATTCAAATCATGAGCTAGAGTTTTTTCAAAGGAATGTATTGAAATAATTTTGAAATGGATGGATACTAAAGGAAATAGTTTGATGTAGAATGTTAGAGCTCTACATTAGACATCAAATGTCAATCCATCACGAGGATAAGGAGCCTGAGGTGGAGGTTCATGAGGTGAAGGAGTCATATGTGGAGGATCCAGATGTAGAGGAGCTGGATGCAGAGGAGCTGGATGAGGTGGATCTAGATGAGTAGCAGTCAGACATCGAGCTGGTAGTGGATTGTCAATTCAGAATTCGTTATATGGGTAAGTGTTCCAGAAAATGAAAAACGTATGAAGCCAAAGGAAGATTTGATCTGGGCTCCAAAACCGAAGTTATGAATAGTCGGTGATGTAGACTGAATCAGAGGTGTTGTAATTAGGAGAGCTTTGAGGTGACGAGATCGACTTGGAGGTGTAGTAGGTTATGAAAATCTTGAGTGGGAGCGGGGTGGGTAGGAAAGAATAATCAGGAAGGGTGCTGGAGAGGGGGACCAGGGAGGGAAGTGGGAATCCCAGGGAAGCTCGTCGTCTGATGACCGACTGTGGAGGAATCTAGCATCAGTGAAAATTATTAGTGAAGACCGAGGGAATCCTTATGCTCGAGGGATGTAATGAGGTAGCATGGGGGAAGTGTGAAGGCTGTCAAGGGATGACGGAATGCTAGAGGAGGAATATTGAATTTTATGTGATGTTAAAGATTTGGAAGGTGACACATTTTCTTGGAGAATCCAAGTTTAGTATATACAATAGATTACAGGAGTGAACCTCCTCTCACTTTTAAAATAACACCTCTCTCATCTCTTATCCTTTACTAAAGATCCATTTTTTTCAATCAATCTCATCCCAAATAACATAATAACATATCTACCCAAATTATAGATGTATATGTTTTTAGATAATACAACTTTAGATGGATTAATGTTTATAGAAAGGGATATTGGTTAGTTAAGTGTTAGATGTAATGTTTTCTTCTTATTTCTTCTTCTACCACCTTCAAAACACATCACAAAAATTAAATATCATTTAATAAATATATCTCATATAATAATATGTCATTGTTTTTTTATTAACTTTAGTAAATTTCATTCTTCATATAAGGGGAAATGAAACAATCATTATTGTGTATAGCGGTCTACTGCCACGTGAATCGATGTAATTCATATTCCATCACCACCTATCACGACATGTTATAATTATGGATTTATAGTATATATATTATTTTCATGACATATCTATCCTTGGGGAAAGATAATATAACATCTATTGTATTATGATTCCATCTATTGGAAAATGAAAATGGTGTTCATGCATATGAGTAGATTTCCACCACCACAAAGTGATAAGATTCATTTTTCATCACTTCCTCACATTTAAATTATATTTAAGTGTATTTAAATTTATAATATAACATTTATGATATAATAATTATATTTCAAATATTAAAATATACTTTCTTTCTTTCCCTCTTGTTTTTTGAAAAATCGATACGTTACGCATCTGTATGTACAACTTACCATTGCCATAATTGTAACATAGTTAGTTTTTACAAAAAACCTTTGATACTTGGTAATAAAAGTATATGTAATGAAAAAATTATTATTTTTCCTTTATTTTTAAATTTTTATTATGTAATAATTACCTATTTGACCTTGGTCGACATGCCGAAGTCCATTTGAAATTATGCACTGAAATCCCCCAAAATAATCAATGTGGATTAACTATTAATGTAGTTAAATATATCATTGAAGTAATTTATTTAATGATAATTTAGTAAACCTAGAAGAGTATCTAGAAAATGTAAATAATAAATTTAATTTTATTATACTGTAGTAAACGAATGTACATGTAATGTTGGGAGATGCTGTAAGGGATTTCGTCTCAATATCCCTTCTTTGAGGCGTCTTTTAATGTTATACTCCTAATTTATGTTTCATGATGTATATAATAACCCAATAAATTTTATATCATTTATACATAATAATTAATGTGATTAAAAGTTAAAATTCATGTTACCTCATCCTAGTGGTTTTGATAGTAATGTTACCAAAGCTGTATGAGCTCTCTTTACTCAATTTCCTTTCACTAGGTTATAACACTTCATCATTGATTGTATTATGACAAGATTATGTGTGGAATGACATTTTTATTAATTACGTATTATTTACGCAAGTTTTTTTTAAAATTCTGAGACATAATATCTAGGTTTATTAATTATTAATTCAACGATATAATCTTTCTATTAGTTATTTATCTATTTTTTTATTCGTTGGGACATATGTTAATAATATGCACCTGACATATTTTATGATATGGATATACTTTCTATTGAATTTTTCTATCATTTATATCCTTATATTCATTTTATTTGATGTTTTATTTAAATTTATTTCTTTCATAGGCCTATGATTCAAAATTTTCCGAAATGGAAATTATTCTGATGATGTAGTCTCATATAGTTTTCGGATAACTACGTTCAATGTACCATTGGGAGGAATCATATGATAAAATTTTCAAGAACCAATCGTATTTTTAAATATTATATCTATGGATTTGGTTTAAAATTATAATTTCCATTTCCACCGTTATTGATAATTGAAACATCATGAAAGTGATTTGTAAGGTACATTGACCATGTCTCTTTTTAAGATCTGGAATCTTTCTCTTGCATATCCATGTTTTCTAAAGTTATTTTTATAAAATTTTTAATTATACTTAAAATATATTATTTTCATTTTTATTGTATTTTAAATTATATAATATTTTTTTAAAATGTATTCTTTCTAAAAAATATCAATCAAGTCTTTCCGGACATTTTATAAAACACTAAAAATAGTGTTTTCACTAGACATATATGTAATGGATAGATTATACGAGTATTATGATAAATATTTTAATTTAATAATACATTAAATTTTATATTGTTATTCTCAAGGAAATTCATTTTCTTGATATTTTTTTCATTTTTAGTTATTAAAGGTACCGAAATAATATCATTTTTTAGTTCTTTTCAATTAATTGTTTTAAATGTTCTTTTAAAGTTATTTTCTTCTATGTTAGCATAATTTCATAAATAATATACTTAATCGTGAATATAATCTTATAATATCATCAATATTATTTTTATGGATTTCCTATTATTATTTATTAAATACATTTTCAGGAAAATTATTTCTTTCTCTGGGTTAAGCAAGCTGTAATGGAATGGTGAATGTTTTTCAATAGTGTTTTGTTTAAAAATAATATATTATAATTTTTTTTGTTCATGAATGGTACATGGAAATTAATTATGATTTTAGATGTTTTTGATATATCTCACAATGATTTCTCATCTAGATATAGCGCTCCAATTCAATAGGAAAAGAGAATGAGTTAACTAGTTAAAATTTTCTCTTAAGACATTGTTGAAAATTGGTGGGTAAGTTTTTTCATTTGTAAGTGGGACAATAAGACTGACATTATAATGATGTGACAATATAAAAATACATTTTAAATATTATTTTAAATATTTTTATCAGTTCCATTAATCAATATTGACATCATGTGGTTTATGATGGTTGACATTTTTTAATCTAGTATTATATTAAAGCAATATACCATGTCCCATGATTTACGATCCAATTTCTTATGGGTAAGAATTATTGTTTTTTATAACCATGCACATTTATTATATCATCATACCTGTATGCTCATTTTATTCTTAATAATGATATCTTATATTTAATTCTTATATATATATATCCTTAATAAGTGTTTGGGCTCATACTTTTTATTTATTACATTTCCACATGATATAATCTGTGTTGTTAAATTAAAAATGTCTAGAATGAAATAATGTGTAAGGAATTTTATTATATATTTTGAAGACACAATGTGTGATAATTAAATTTTATCATGTTGAGACAATTCCCATTTAATGATTTGGGTATTGTTTTATAACAATTTTTCCTAATTCTTTAATTCTCTAAACATAAAATTTATTTTGGTATGTAGGTGGCCCGATTTTTTCTTTTGATGTTTTATGTTTTTTATTGTTAAAATTCAGCCAAATTTATTTGTATCAAATCCAAAAATGTAAATAATATTTTTTTGTATAGGATCCAAGAGTTTTGTTTTATGGGAATTATATCCCAAATAACCAATGTTCATAATTCCAATGCAGCAAAATGATCATACCTAAAAGTTCTCAAAGAATTAATTGTTTAAAAACGTTCCTAAAATAAGAAAACGACTTGGTATCTAACATTTTATGACATATCGATGTAAAAAGGGATTTACTAGTAACTCACACCCCGGATAACCCTCTCATAGTTATCCCAATAAGATGTTATCTAACACCTTCAATTATATAATCTCAATAGGTTTCATACTGGTCCAAGACACCCAAATGACTCACCATTTCCCGTATCATGTTAAGAAAAAAATCATGAAATTTACTCAACATTATTCCATCTATTTCTGATTCATTCAAAAAAAATTGTGTGTGTTTTCAGTAGTGATTCATTATTCTTTACCTTACATCCTTATTTTCTATAGTTGAGCGACCTATTACATCGTGGTTAGAGATGTTGGATCCCAAATCAAAATAGGATGATGAGATATAAGTTCTTTTTTCATGAATTCCTCAATGTACCTCATTTCATATTCCATGTCTCCCTCAAATATTTGGTTATTTTCATGAAACTCATTCCATGAACCATCTTCTGGTACACATTGGTTAATTATGCTTCTTCTACCTTGTTTGTGTGGAAACATGTGGTCAGGTTAATTGTAATGTTTGGAATGTCTATAAATTTTTGAATGTTGGTTGTTATGCGAACCTGTAAAGTCTTCAACTTTTGAATCATGGGTGTCTCATGTGTTAGGGATTTTATTCAATGAATCTAATTAATCCCAACTTTTAGATGGGGTATTTAACATTGGAGGATCATAATATTTTTGCGTATTTATACTTCATGAATATGATGTTTATTATATGGGGTAAGGATTTTTGATCAATTCATATGTTTAATGTGTTGTGGATACAGGTATTTCATAGGATAAAGGTATTCTAGGGATAAATAGGTCAGTGGTTTAATGATTTATGGGGATTGGTGGGTCAATGGTTTAAAATATTTTTGTGATAGGTAGGTTAAAAGATTAAATTTTTGTACAGATAAGTAGGTCAGAGGTTTAATATATTCTGGTGACAGTTGGGTAACATGTTTATCGTCATATGTGGATAGGTGGCTTAAAGGTTTAACCTATTATAGGGATAGGTAGGTCTGGTTATGTCTGATTACATGGGGAATATAATCATTATTTTAGGTTTTATTCCTTACACGAGGATGAGATAATTATTTTATTGGAATAATGGGGATTAGGATTGAATCTCATCGACGTATACCTGATTAATTGGGATATCAAGATAGAACCTATGGAATGTATCCAAGAATTTTTAGAATGTCATGATGTAAGCTCATGATATTGTACTACATATCATGATAAGATATAGAAATTAAAACCCATATAGTGAAATTCCAAAGTATAAGGTCATGTGTCAAGACCAGACCATGTAGTATGACATAATGCTAAAAGGGCACGCATTTCATGGAAAGGGAAATGTTAAGGGATGGTATGGGTATTATATATATGCTGTTTGAAGTAGGAGGATCGTCCTATGGAAATAATGGAGGTGTAGTACTTGGGGATTACAATATTCATCATATAAGGTATAAAGTGTGGGGCCATCCTGTTATAGTAACACATGGGGGATTATTTGGTCACCGCATAGGGTATATATTTTTTTTAGGTAATGTATTAAAAAAAAATTCTTTCTATTTAATGTAATGTAATTAGGAAATTATGCTATGATTTTTTTTGTAATGTAAATCAGATCTTGACAATTCTTATACCATGGTAAACCATTTATTGTTTGTAAAAAAGTATCCATCAGTAGACATCATCTATATTAATTGGAACATTTTTTCATATATAATGTAATCTGTTGGCCTTACATGTATACAATTTTGGAATCTTGGGGTGGTCTATAGCGTAAACACCTCCATAGTGATGTGGTGAATAGGGATCGTGATGTTATGGTTTCTATGATTATGGTAAAGAGGAATTATGTTTTTTATGCTTTTTAGAAAAATGAAATAAAATTTTCTAGTTTCTGATTTATGTGTGAAATTTTTACATGTGGTTTTATGGTACCTGTCGTACAAATAGTAACTGTATTGGTAAAACCTATCAGAGTGGGATAGTGCATTTGAACACTTGACATGTGCACATTTGTGCTCTGTGGAGATAGGAAATGAATTAGGGACCCAAATATGTATCACACCACATTAATATTAGATTTTTTGTTACATTTCAAACACTAATAGATCTTTTTTAAGAACAATGCAGGGAATTAAAGGGCATTGGATCATGCAACTTCTACGGTTACGCAGAACTCACAGTTACGCCTATGAGGTTTATATTTTTAAAAATTCTTATAAATTATGAGAATTTGTGTGAGTGCATATTAAACACATTCAAAGACATTGTGGGGACCATGAGAATTTATTAATACATGTTCTTTATCATTGGGTGACAATCAATGTTTTCGATTTTCATGATGTCTCGGAAGAAGGGGTTCCACAATTAAGAGAGGGAACTAAAAAAATTCAAGATATATCCCCAAAATGGGGAGGGGATAATATATTTATAGTCTAAATGGGAATATTATAGTGAAAAATTATACCTACATCTGAAAATGTTGTTTTCCATGTAACGCGCTTTTACAGTCGGGGATGGGTCGCATAGGGTTGTGTTTCAAATGAACCTTTCTAGTAAAAAATTATTACGGTTTGAAATATACATTTCATTAATTGTATGAAATTTTTTTGATTATATATTTCCATAATATAAAAACATATATTATGGCCAATAAATTTGGTCTCTTTGACATCACCATTCACATGAATGTTAATTACGTGCAGAAATATCTATTTTATTTCAATGCCAAGAAGTTGTGTAACTCCTCTCCCTCGGTTCAAAAATGATTCATTGGGATATGGTGTATCATATTTTTTTGGTAAAAATACAGATATTGCATATTTGAATTTGGTTTTCGTACTTACAAATACCTCCCATTGGAATTTCAGTTAGAGCAGAACAAGCAGGTCGAGTTCTCAGGATAACGTTGAATTCAAGGCAGTTTTCCACCATAGTTCACAACATTCAACCCAGTTCAAGAATAATTGTTGAACGCATTCAAAAATTAGAGGTTCCAATTCCTATAAATAGTGAATAATGGTCATTGTATAATAATCATAATTATATGAGTGATAAGTAGTCTCTCGTGCGTGGAAATCAAAGTTTTTTTGTGATTCATGAGCATCAAGTCATGACATTATCACAAATCTCAATAACATGGTGGAATTGAAATAATTATTAGGACATAACATTATAGGAATAGTTATTTAGTTGTGTGATTTTCGCTAATTGAATAAGGTATCCATTAGTTTTTTAATTCAATGACTATGACTTTCTAGAAATAATCAAAAAATGGCTGACCAAGTTGATCAGATTACTATTGTCCCTCATTGGGAAATGATTGGTGGGAAACCAAAAATTCAATGGGGCATGGGATAAATTTATAATAATTTGGAGATATTGATACTAATTACATAAGTTTAGATGGATTATTTTCTATGAAACATGCTACCTCTATAAAATTTCAATCCACTAGAATATGTGGTTATCCAAGCTATGGATGTGAATACGCCATGGTTCCTATATGATCACTCTGAAAACCTCATCTGATGGAATATCACTGATGTTGTTCATATGATTAGTGATTTATTATATGATTCTACAAACAACTTGATCATAAGGATAAGGATGGTGATTTGGGAAAATATAGTGGATAATTAATTCCCCACACATTATGTGAGAATCATTTAGACCAGTACTTGGAACAACAACTGGGATAGTATGAGGACTATAATCTATCGGTTGGATATGATTTTCACCAATAAGAGCGAATGGTCAATCTATGTATGCTTAACGTAAAATTATTATTTTGAAAATATGGAGAATATTGGATTGTATGAAGTACTTATTACATCCCAATTCAATTTCAACTACCAATAAGTGTTTTTGTTTGAGATCCTTAGATAGTGGTATCCATACACAAACACATTCCACCCCTATCATAAGGATATAAAGACAAGACATTGAAATATTAACTGCATTAGTGGAATCCCAAAAATATCACTCCTGTATTATGAATTTCTCCCCCCACACAATGCATGGGGAATAGGTAAGAGACACCCATTTTAGGGTGGATCCTACTTGATCAGTTTACCTAGGTGTTGAAGCATCACCATCCCTTCCACAAGAACAGTGCATCCAAGAAGTGGATGAGTTATTTATGGTATGAACCTACTTTAAAAATTATTGATATGTTGAATTATTATCTATCATAATATATTTTTAGGAGGTTGAGATCATAGTAGTTATTTTTAGAATAACTCCATTACTAGGAATGGTGTAACAACATGAAGTAATTTTTGTTGGGAATACAATATATATATAATTCCTATAAATTATACCTAATGGAGAGATATTTCCTACCAAGGATTCCCACCTGAGATTTCAGACATGGATGGATATGATGGAGGAAATAATGGTGTCTTATAACTGAGTGAACATGGGATTCCTGATACATTCTCAGCTTTTTGACAAACTAGATAATGTTTCAATGGGAAACATTCTTAGGTGCATATGTCGTTAATTATTGTTTCTTTATGGGTGAATCAGAACACACTTGTAGAGATTATAGTTTCCAAATCCCATTAACCCTCTAAATTCTATCCAAAAACCTTCTCTCGTCAATATTTTCAGAGTTTCATCTATGATTCTCAATGAATCTAGGTTGATAGTGGGAATTGGAATTGTGGGAAACTTCAACTTCAACCCATTCCTAGCCCACTCTGGGTATATGGTTCATAATATGGATGTGTTTTCATAAAATGGAGGACCCCTAGGAAGTTTTTGGTGTTGATATTGTCACAAGGATAGATAGAAATTCTTTTTGTGAGCCACACACACCATCATGGCTTGTTTGACATTTCTGATTCATCTAGTAGTCGATCAAGAGTGTATACATGGGAGTTCCCAATGCAATAAATCCATATATACACTTTAATTTGTTTTTTCCATAGATAATGGTACGTGAGAGAACATCATAATACCAACCACTAATATGTATTCCATCCTCTCCCAAAACTATGTAGGTCATTGGGTTGTGGTGTATTTGAGATATATCATACAACAGTGGCTAAGGAAGGGGGTGCTGAAGAATGATCCATAGTGGAAGCATGAATGTACTCCACACAACCTTTTTGTTCATGTATCTTCAATTTGGATCAAGAAAATGATTAAATAGTGACTTGGGGACTACCTAGAAATTGCCACAAGAGAATGTGGAGAGATTCCATTATAGTGTCTCGTGCTTCTCATACATGGATATTACTACTTTATCAATAAATATTAATTACATTACAGATACATAAACCTGAGTACCATAATAGTTTAGAGGATTTTGAAACATAGAACACAATCTTCCTAATTCATGGATGATCTTTAATGTATCCAATAAAGATATTCCCTTTTTTTACTCTTATATAATAACCATTCTTCGTAACCTAGGGAAAGGAAACATAAGAATAGTTGACATAAAATTCAAAGTAAAGGAAAACAAGGGAGATACATACACATAACATGAGAATAATAGTATGATTACATGAGAATAAATTTGTAAAACCATAACTAGATAGTCATAGATCATAATCATGATTCTTGGAATAAACATTGCTAGTTAATAAGACATGAATCATAAAGAAATAAAAGAACATTAGCCCTGAGATAAAAATATTGGCATAAAATAAGAAATTTGTGGCATATACAAAATAATATAAAATAATTTCCATATTAGTCCAGTATCACTACCAAGTCTACAATATTGGAATAGGTTCCCTCATCAAACAAACATAGAAGACAATGTCCCTTACTGTATAAGGTTCACTCCCAGTTCTATCCCCATCTTATTGAAATCCCCATTCCTTCCATGTCTTACCGAACTGAGTTCACTCCCCATTCCTACAATGTATTACTGAATTAGATTAACCCCCATTATAATCATATCTAGATTATGAGATATAAAATCATTACCCAATTATCTCAAGGCGGATATAGGTCCAACTTATCTTTGGTTACAACAAAACCACCACATACGATTATGATGAAACCAACACCAAATAACAAAAATCATACATATGTGTGACACAATATCATAAAAATTTCAGCATATAAGAACAATTAAGGTAATTGGGCTTCAAAAATATTTATTCCAAACATAACTTATGTAAAATAAATAGGATTAATAATAATTATATCATTTCATCAAAGTATAACCTTTTAAAAATAATTAGGTCTCATAAACTTTTTATCAGGTTATAACCCATGGAAGGGAAATCGGTTTCAAGAAAATATTTTAATCATAAACATAGACCATTTAATTAAAGAACAAGAACAGTATCCTTAGATCATATCCCTAATAAAGCATAAGTAACCTCCAATAATGTCATCATGCATTGAAAATAATTTCAAAAGACAACTGGGGACATTTCTGGGAGGATAATAAAATCACATTGAAAAAATATTTAACATAAAACATTAGGAAAATAAATTTCCATTAAAAACATATGAAAATTTATAAATGGAATTTTTTAAAAATTGTTTAAAACATTAATTTTGGAAAATATCGTTTCTTATTTGAAAAATTATTTCCAGGCACATAAAACATTTTATATATCAATTATTATTGAAAAACATTATTTAAAATATAGAAATATCCCATCTATCAAGGAATGAATATTATTTTAAAATCAATTTTATAACAAGTAAGGGAAAAATGAAATAATTAAGTATTTATGATAGACATTAATATTTTTCATGTCATTCCTATTGAAATAATTATTCTTTAATCATTTTCAATAAATGAAATGCATGAATTATTTCAGAAAATTACATTAAGAGCCTATTAAATACATTTTTTTAAAAATAATAACATAAGTAAAAATGAATATTAAAAATAAATTAATATAATAAATATTTTTTAATATTTTTTATAAAACATGGTTTTGGAAGAAAAAGGATTTCTGACGGAAAAGGGAAATAATGTTTGGTTTTCATTAAATTATTTTATCAATCATATTAGGTACCAAATAGTAGGGAAAATGGTATTATTACAAGAAAATATCATTAGTAACCATATAAAAATAAAATTCAATAGTTTCTTTTGAGATTTATCATTATATATTATCATTGGAAACCAAATAATAAAACATTTCGATAATTGATGAGATTGTAACACTAAATAATTTCCACTTCGGTATCAATGAATTTCAATCCCCCTAAAAGAATAACATAAAATACAATTTGAAATACCATGATTACAAATAAATTCAGTATTTTAAATGTTAAATGGGATTTATATACACGTATTAAAATAATATATTTGAATAACATATCATATGTCTCAAAGAATGAAAAATTAAATCAAAAATCACTTACTATTTGGTAACTTTTGAACCATGAACCTCAGGAAAGAGATATATTAAAATGGATATTTTAACCCTAATATTTTCATGACAGTTATCATAATATAAATGCCTAAAAGTATATATAACACATAAAATAAATTGGTGGTGAATATGACATCTGTCTCATTGAGATAAAAAGTGAGATGGAAATACCTTACATTAAGTCATGACATCTTGTGAACACATTCAAGAATCCTATATAATAAATATAACTTTATTATATATCCATAATATAACATTACTCATATATATAATACAATATATGATTTTCCAATGATCGTTTATTAATTAATTATAAACAATTCATTATAAAAATAACGTTTTGAAAAACAACTGCTTTGTTTTTCACATATATTAGAAATTTTTATTTCTTGGTCCTCTTATATAGGTAATTGATTCATCATATTAAAATGGTAAACCATTATACAAAATTCATATATATTTATTATATATTTATTTTTATTTTTTTATAAAATTTTGATACTGGAAATGAAATACCTGGTTTATAGAGACAACAGTTCTTTCATACACCTGAACACTATTCCATTTTCTCATCGGATTGAAAGAAAGAAAAATAATATATATATATACATATATTATCATTACATGATATTTTTTATATTTTTTATATCATATAAGTTAACTAAACCCATCCATAACAACGTATATTAATATCTTGAATGAATCACATCACTTTGCGAGGCAGTTGTCCTCCATACACATTATAGACATTATCGTATTCCCAAAAATTGTAAAATATGAACGTATATGTGGTATAATAATTCTTGATTCATAATAAAATTATAAATATAATTAATATAATATATAAAAAATCCATATATCATTATTCTCATTTTTGATTGGTGGTAATTATGAAATGAATTCCAATGGATTGTGAGGAGTTAGTTCACTATGCACACAAATGATGAACTCGGGACCCATTTGATGAAAGTGAAGATGGAATTACGTCCTGAAAATAAAAAAACATATAATTATATGCTATGAAATTAGTTTTTAATATCATTATTTTGTAATAATAATTGAATATGGTGGAGGAAGAAAGAAAACAGAAACTCATGTTGATGAATGTTACCACTTCTTCAAGTATCATCCTTAGATTTGCACCTAAATCCTTGTAAGGACGGATTTATATAAAAAATGAGTATATTAGGTTGTGATTATGGTTTTTATAAGGATATTTGGGTAGTTATTTTCCAAACAAAACGTTTTTATGTGTTAACTAAGTGAGGATAGTATATAACCTTTTATAAGTGGGGGAGAGGGGACACATGGTATTTTTTAATGTATTGAGTGCTCCCACGATTTTAATATATAAAATGGGTTGGAAACGGTTAATTATCATATATTATAGATATAATATTTGATGTATTTATATCCAATAGATTTTATTCATGTTTATTGGTAATTTTTACCCTTATCTTTTTAGTTTGACCCATTGTAAGCATGTTATTACCTTAACTATGATAACTACATTTCATAACATTGACAATTAATGTTGTTAAAATTTAATTACAATTTATTAGAAAATACAAATTATTATAATTTAAATTGTTAAAAAAAATTAAAATTTCATTCATATAAGTGGTAAAATTATATTTGAAATTAATCTCGTAGATGCAATGAAAAAATATACTTTTAAAGAGACAATTGTCAAAAGATTACAATATTTTTCTAACAAAACATAATATTAAATTTATTCCAAATACCAAGATTATATTAATGGAATTATAATTGAGCTAATCTAACTCTAATACAAATTAATAATAAACTTTATCTTTATAAATAAATTAAATGGAAATGTAGTTTTCAATTAAAATCGAGTAATTTTTACTATTCATCAAAGAATAAATCATTTTAGAAAAATCACTAAAATTCACCGTAATATATTTTTGATATTTTAATTTCAAAATTTATATTTATTTTATAAAATAAATGTTCTAAAATTTTAATAATTTAGTTTTTTAATATGTTTGCGATAAAAAGGTGACAAAACTATTTTTTACGAATATACTTCTTTAATTGTGAATTTGAATTTTTTTCATACCTATTGTATATAACATGCCTAAGATGAATGTTTAATATTTGACTTAACATATAAATTATAAATTTAGTTAAAAATTTTCAATAAAATTTATTAATTTAATTTATTGAGGTAAACTAAGTTTATGTGTGTAGAAATAGTTTTTTCCAAAAATGATTTCCTATGTTTTCAAAGGATTTTATTTTCCTTTATAATTAATGTTTCACCAAATATCTCATTATATTAATATTTAAAAACTATATTTTTAAAAAAAATTAGTTATATTCATACCCACTATTCTTATGGCTATATGATAACTATCCTTTTAAAAAATAATATTTTAATAGTATGACACATTTCATTTAAACTCGGTACTGGGTGTAACACAAGCAATGCTTAGTGTTTCATGTCACTCAGGATAGAAAAATTGTTATATTTAGTTATATATAAAATCAGGGTTTTATTTAGCTAAATAATAACATTATATTATGTGTAACCAAATATAGAACGGATAAAAAATAATTTCCCAAAATCATGCGGTGTTAAATTCTACCCCTGTTAAAATGAATTCCACAGTCAAAATTTATCAATTTGCTACAAAAAACAAATGACCCTTCTAAATCCATAAATCCTTAGGATCCCATGTAGATAATTTAATTTGTTTGTTTCACCAAAAATCATTGACCCTATGGGTGGTCTTTTTTTGCCTAATTTTCTATACTCGATCGAAAATATATACCTGTTGTTCTTAATAAGAGACCTCATTATCTAGTGGAATGACCACTAATCGCGGTACATGTGATAAATCAGGTATGTAATTCCTCCAGATTGATTCACGGTACACATCCTAAACCTGAGAGTTGACTTGTGTGTGAAGAAAATTATAATATACAATCCCTACAAGATCAATTATTTTAATGGGGCTTATATATCTTGGTATTAGTATTTCTTCATTCTTCCATGGATAAATTCATAGAAAGAACTTCTCTCCAACTTTGATTTTTATGCCACATCAATGATTATCATTATTACATATATGTCAATTTTAATCAATATATAAATGATTTAAGTAACCCTAAACTCCAATACCATATGACCAGCTTTCTCATATCCCAATTGATTTCATTCAACAACATCATTACATTATGTTTAAAAAGATTCATAATGATTCATATAAATGATCAAGTGAGTGGTATTGTTTTGAGGAAACTAAATGAATGGAAGGTGTGATCCCAATAACCATAGAAATCATTTGAATAATTCATTTTCATATCCTCAATGGTTTAAATAATTTTTACATTTTTGAAACTCAAATCTATATAAAAATCTTGTTAAAGACTTCACCAAAACATTGAGGTAAACATCATATCCCATTCAGATACAATTGAACGTATTACTCAATCCAAGCTTTCTACTTTCTTAATTTATATCATATAAATGATAACCCTATATAAAAATTATATGATATCAATGAATATTGATGAATTTATATGAGGATTGACTATAACCCATGTAGCATTTTTCCCTTAATCAGTTTGGGGGAGTTTGATGACAAACCCCATTTTGATTCCTTCATCTCCTTTCAGATATAGATAATGGTAATAGAATCCTTTTATACCATTTTCCCTTTTCCTTTACATTGTGAGTTATTAATTATTGAGATACATACTCATAAATATATATCTTTATGATTTCTCACCAGAAGTGATCTTTCATATAGGTCAGTGGTAGGTGTTATACCCTTTTCACCCCTTAGTTGTGGGTTCATACCCTATGGCCTTTCAGTATGAAACTGGTTGTATCATGGATTGTGTGTTATCATTTATCCAAATCAAAATAAATAAATATTTTATGAAATTTAAATAACCCATAATTACCTTAACTACAAAGATATTATAATCCATAATGATTAAAAATACCATTAATTATATATCTATAAAAAAAGAGTTCTTCTTCAAACCAAAGGGTTGTGTTGAAATTATTATCTCTTAAAATATTTTTAATCATGATGAACTCTCATCATGTAAATCCTCATGAGGGGTTTATATGACTTTGATCTTTTTATAATCCTCAAACATATAAACCCCTGATGGAATCCATAACCCTTATGTTTATATTACATGGAGACAAATATGCCTCTTATAATTGCATAATATTTAGATGTTTCATGATTCTTATAACCCGTATACCCTTGAGGAAATACTTATATAAAATAATCCTTGAATCCCAATATATAAATACGTTCATCCTTCCATATCAATGATGTACATGTAATTGGACCTTCCTTGGTCTAGAATTTTGTTCTTATATCAATTCATTGAGATATATAATTCCCATTTCCTCAACTTTATAGACATTGAACTCTTTAATAATTTTTCACTCTATGTCATTTTCCAAACAATTTACATATTCCCTATATGTTAGATATTATTATAGGTTTTAATTTCCACCTAATTAACATTTAGGAAAATTAATCTTATTTCCTTTGTGTTCATTATTGTATGATCCTTCATAAATGTTCATCCTCCACATAATTTATGATTTATGAATCTTATTAAAGTTCACATATTTAGGCATATATCAGGCTAGATGATTAGGCATAATTCTAATATATCTCTCTCTAGTTCTTATTTAATTTTTTTCTAATAGTTACAAAATTTTCCATTATATCCAGTGTTAAAATAATTCATTGTCATTCAATCTGTTGACTAAAAACCAAAAACATAGTGTGGGAATCACTAATCATAATATTAAACCAAAGGATCGGGGAAATAAATTATGGGGAGTATAAAAATTGATACCTTTATTTTTAATCTATGAAACATTTTGTTTATACTAGGTCATTCATAGTCATCGTGTATTTAAATAATTCCTAATGGTTCCTAAATATATTAAGAATTATCGAAGAATATAAATCCTGAGTACAATAACATTTTTATAACAATGTAAATGGTTGTGCACTAGTTTGAGTTCGAGTCTAGATAAATATGGGGTTTCTGTTTTTTTACCCTTTAGTACATCTATGATAGAGAAACTTCCACTTGTAGTATCTAGATAGGGAAATAATTACACGGAACCCACTCCCTCTATAATTTAACCAATTTCCATGTCATTTTCCTATACATCAGCTCCTCCTTAATCTTATTAATAGATACATCCCTGGAAATATCCTTAGAAATATCCATAGCAATCTCACTAAGGATTTGTTATACGAATTTCCAATGGCTTACAAATACTTTCCTCTGATCCAAGCTATAGTGCCCCAATATTCTCATACATTGATGTTATATCATTATATATGAATATTCATTACATTGCATAAACACACATATAATAACTATAATACTTTATTTTATTTGGAAACATGGAACAAAAACATAACAATTAAATTAAGATCATCAATGTCTCCCATAAATATATTCCCTTTATTACTAGTAGTTAAAAAATATTATTCAGAACATGGGGAAAGGAAATATAGTAAAGTGTGAGATCAAATACTCAGTAAGGGTAAAAAATAAAGATTTATTGGCATAAGTAGTTGATAATTGTATGACAACAAGAGCATAAAATTTTAAAACAATAAAATTTAAATCAAAGATCATATTCTAGAATCATGTTATATGAATTGCAAGTTCATAAGACAAGAATCATCAGTTAATCGGAGAACATTATCCATGAGGGAATAACATTGTCATAAGACATGGAGTATTTGGAATATCCATAATCATAGAAAATAATTTCCATTTTAGTCAAGGCTCATAGCCAAGGCTATAATATTGGAACAGGTTAACTGCCCAAATCATCATAGTGGGTGTTTCGTTAGGAAATAGGGTGTGGAATGTTTTTTGCATGATGGTTCAATTACAAGGTGTTTATGTCCTTGATCAATCACTCACATAGAGTTTTCCATTTCAGTAGTCTTCCTTAGAAACTCCCAACAGTTCACCCCATCTACAACTACATACAATATTGCTTTTATAATGTGCATTGTTATCCTGTTTTTTAGGCTAAATGGATCTTAGGTAATAACATTAGTTGAGAGGATGGACGGTTGGTCTCATGATTTCCTTTTTGGGGTTAATTTTTTCCTATTATGAGACTCTCTTATATATTTAATAAATGTACAAAACTCTCTTCCTAATCAATATATAAGGCCAGTTTCCCTAAAAATGATAATAGATTAATTTTAATTTATGTGAAAAAGAATGGGGGTCTCATTAGTAAATCCATCTATATGTATCCTACATTTTCCCCCAATTTCTTGAACAAGGAGGATGCTTATTTTCTGAGGTCGTATAACCAAGACTTTCAGAATTTTCTTCCATGAAAGGAGTCAGTTAATGTCTTGAGGAGGGTATTGAGACTTTATTAGGCATCCTACATATCTTAGTCATTGAAGGATTTAAAAAACACATAGTTATTTTTACCCATGATGTTTAAAATGATTTTGATATGATATATATAGGATCTCTATGATACCAGGTATTCAATATCATGTCTTGGGGAGATGTCATATGTATCCCTATTATGGTGAGAATCAGTGTTTTGGTACTTCATTCAGACCCTTAGGACTGGCCCAAAGTTGGATGTCGTCTTATGTGGGAGGTTTAAATCATTATTCTTCTCAGTTCATGCATATTGAGATTATCATAGTGTTTGTAGATCCATGATTTGAATGACATGATTACTAATATTCTCTAAGATCATGTATGATATGATCTATGTAATGAAAAATGCATAAAAATGATCAATATCATTTTATACAGGTATTAGACATGTGTACAGGGACAATCCCTAAGAATATTTATTGTAGGGCTCAAGCCTCAGGGGGAGTCCAACATAACTAGGTTATAGTATGAATCAAATTCATTATTGTTAATTTCACTTCTGAGTCCACTAGTGGATGAGGTAGGATAATTATCCCATGGGTATCATTGGGTCTCGATAGTTGTGATGTTAGAGGTATGAGGGGAATTACACTCAAGTGGGTGTCTATTTGATCTGAGGCCCTAGAAAGGTGCCCCATGTATCCTTTTTACGACATAAATTAGTGTTCTCAATGTTTCTTCATGCCCTTAGAAATGGCCCCATGGTGGATTCCCTTGTATGGAGGTGAATGTATCATACCACCCAACGGGGATTATAAGCTGGAATTTCCCTATAATTAATGAATTTTTATAGTGTAGATGGTATGATTATGGAAACTCCCTATGCCCAAATCTCATGGCCCTCTCCCTCCAAAGATGCCCCACTTGATATGGAAATGGAGAAAGGAAGTAAATGATCCCCCCTAAGTCCCTCATCTAGTAGGCCCCATGGTGGAAACCATCACTAATGGTATAAAATAACACAAAAAATTGGAGGCATTCCCCTTGTTAAAGAAACAAGAGTGAGAGATAAGTTTTTCCACCCCAAAAAACTCTAAGATATATATACATATATATGTATATATATTAATGATATCAAAAAATCCATCCCACATTCATGTTTAAAATAAAAAAAATTATAAATTCAATAAAATTCCCATGCAAGTACAAAAAATACATCTAAGCAGTGGCACATAAACTGTCCCAAAGTATGAACTAGTAACTCTTAGCACGCTCCCTATAATCCACCTAGAAACTTGCAAAAATATTTAAATACATAGGGTGAGAATACACGTATACTCAGTAAGAAAAACCAATATCTGTTGTGTACAAGTGAGAGAATCATACTAATTCTCTCAAGAGAAAAGAGAAGAACCCAATAGAACAATACAAGGTATACTATCCATCCCAACCTAACCAAGAAACACTCACCAAATAACATAAGTCAGGTAATGTAATATAATAATTAAATTGATGATAGGGTACCAAGAACCTATTTTCCACTAATTAACCACTCTCACGCCCTAATGGAAAAAGTATTGGCACTCCCACATCTCCGAAACACACCACATCACAACCCACCAGCACACACCTCGGCCCCAAAAAATGCATCTCCCCCATAGTAACCTGGGTCACCTATAATATCACATGCTTCTTGCACACATCGGGAACTCACAACCATGTCTCTCCCATTGAAACCTAGGCTAATAGCCACATCAAATCCTGCCCGTAGACACCTATGCCACAACACCTCTCATCCCAATCTCAATTGGAAACACAACACATATCATCTTGAAGGAACCTAGGAAACAGAGATCATCCTTATACATCTAGGCCTCATAAACAACAACCTACAAAAATAACATTTTTCTACCACAACCTAGAAGAGGGAGTAGGGAATAGTGGGTGGTCATCCATCCATCCTCGCACTGGGATGATGGAAAAGACACCCTCCCCCATAATGATGTGGTGTTCAAAACATAGTGATCAACTAGGGGGTGAATATAGAAATCACAAGTAAAATACATGTTTATATCGATATAATATCAAGCAGTGTTGCCCAACCTATGGGTTCACAAACAAACATCCAACTCACAAACCCATATTTTATGCTACCTCTAAATGTACAAAAACACATAAAGCCTCGAACTCAATTCATACCCCCATCCAATTAGTTATCCAATTCTCATTTTTTATTAAACAATTCGGTTAATCATTCCACCTCTACCCAAGAAACTACTAAACACAAGACAGAATAGAGAACACAACAAAATTCATCTCATATGGAAAAGAGCTAATAAAATAAATTAGATTCACATTCCTCTATGTTTAAAATCCACACCAACCACTACCATCATAATTAATCAAATTCAATCTAACCAACTCAAAACCACACCTAAATACACATCTCATCACAACCATTCTTGGTAGTCATGATTCACAACACTACCCATCCATTCCACAATCACTCAATCACTCATCATGAGATTTCATTACATCTTCACAACCAACCCACTTCACATAACCTTCCTCACAACTGTACCACCGCAAAAACCAAAAAACATATTCAGATTTAACAAGACATATTTTATTTTATTTAACTTATTATCTTATGCAATTATCATAGAAATAATTTTATAGTGGGGAATCCATTTATTAGTCGGGTGAATGTGGTTAACCAATTTTTCATAATAATTTTACAAAAGTAAACCTAAAATCATGTACTCTAATATCTATTCAGCATCCAAATAAATTCCCCCAATAGTCATCATTTTTAGTACGCATATAGCCCCTAAAATTAAAAAAATTGATAAAAAATACCAATAAAATAGTATCATCATGCCCAAATTCCCCCAGTCTTTGCCGATTGAATATAGCCCATTTAATTATCTTCATCAATCTGAATTCAATAGTGTTCTCAAGAAACATTTATACACCCACTCCACATGATAGAAATTTTAAATAGAAATGGTGGAAAACCTACTTGGAAGATGAAGTTATCAGCCCAACCTTATTGCGCTAAAGTAGAGGGTGTGCATGAAGTAGGAAATTCCATGTAAACCATGAACCAACTAGAGGATCACAAAGGAATGACTCCTCTGAGTGAAAGGTGATGGAGATGTTGGGTATTAATAAAAATGATGATGAAAGAATGAAGGTATGTCCCCTGACATAGAATTATTATATCTGAGACTCATTGAAAATAAATATTTTTTAAAATCTGTTAAAGGAAGATCTTGACCAATACCATGTCATTTGGATGTTAAAGGGATCTTCTGCTTTTTAGAAGATAGATATGATTTGAAACAGCTGCAAAAACCTTTTAATACAGTACTATATTCATTTTATGTCTATGAAAACATTAAAGGGGGGAATCTAGAAAAACAAGAAGAATTATATAATGTTGAAAAACTATTAGAAATGAAACACAATTGGATGATTAACTTGGGCCAACTGTCGATGTGAGTCACTGATGCGATCTATTAGTGTGAGTCACCAGTGTGAGATACCCCTATTAGTCACCAGTGTGAGCTACTGGTGTGAGTCATCAATGTGATCTACCATCGTGAGTCGCTGAGGTGAGTAGCTGGTATGACTCTTCATTGTGACTTACCATCATGAGTCACCAGTGCAAGTCACTAGTGTGAGTCACCATTGCAAATTTCCAAAGTGACCTACCACTCTGAGTCACCCTTGTGATTCACCATCATTCCCTATTGGTGTAATTCACAATTTTGAATCACTATCGTTACTCACTGTTACATGATACCATTGTGACTCACCACTATGACTCATCGTTCCAAACTACTATTAGAAAAATAGTAAATTAGGAAAAGTCTGAAAATGTGCCATCGTGAGCACCCAAACCACTTCAACACCATGTATTTTCAAATTAATGGACTGAAGAGGACTGAGCTATTACATTTTTAGCAATCAAATTATTATCCCCCTCAAGAATACAAAACAAATCCCAGAAGAAAGAGGGATATAAAAAACCACCCCGTGAGATACCTCTCAAGGATCTCGGTACACTTAAAACAACACTAACATACAAAAATATCAATGTCTAATGATAAAACACTATTTTTAATTTTAACAGAGGAGTGGTTAACTCCTCATCCATGAAAACCTCCTATAATATTTTCTAACTCGACAACCATGAATCACACAACACAATAACAACAACTACGTGGTTTGATAACATGAACCAACGAATTCCATCCTCCATGTCAAGATACAATCCACATTGGGTGTCAGTAAATTTCCTGCATCGGTTTAATCACATCACAGTTAATGCATAACAATTTGAAATCGGGTCCTACATTCTTCATGTGTGAGGACGTTATCAGACATTAAGAAACAAGGAAAAAACTCATCTCATAACAAAAAGGTTGAAAATTTACATTTAAAAAATGAACTTGGAAAACTCAAAGAATCATTGAGTATTAGGCACACATCTTCATTTCCTGATCCCATGTCCTCTCCTCCAAACCACCATACCTTCACAACACGTGAAACAAAGGAGTGATCCGCCAATGAAACACCTTCTCCCAATGTTTTTGGATCTCCATTGGTCATTCCAAAAACATCATGTAATCCTTAATATCCAACTCTTCCCATTCAATGATGTGGTATTCGTCATGTATATACCGACGAAGCTAAGAGATTGGAAGCACATCTTGGATCTTTTCTAATAGTGGTGGTAGCACCAATAGGTATTCCAATTCACCAACTCTACCAAACACCTAAAAGGATCCAATGAACATGGGAAAATATTACTCCCTCTCCCAAACCTCCACTTCCCATGTCGAAGGGAAATAATAATGAACACATGGTCCCCAACCTAGAAATCCAAGGTCCCCCACTTGTGATCGATGTATGAATTATATCAGTCCTTTATTGCTTTCATCCTCTCATGAATAAGGTTAACCATCTTTATCATGTTTTTTACTATCTCAAAACCACGAACAATTGTCTCCCCAACCTTTATCCAGAACAAAGATGAAATTTCATGATATTCTACACAAAGTTTAAAATGAATCCATTCCAATGGCAGATTGATATTTATTATTATTAGAAATACTTGACGAAGGTAAGTGTTTTACCCAAGATTCACAAGGTCCAAGATGCCTGCTCACAACATATAATCCATCATCTAAATATTATGTTCTCTCTTACCATCTGTCTGAGGATAGAAGGTAGTGTAGAGGCATAACTGGGTTCCAAAATCATGCTACAATCCCCTCCAGACTCATGAGGTGAAACGTGTATTCCAGTTCAAGATAACAGATCTCATAACTACATGCAGTCACTCCTCTTCATCCACATACCTATTTTCAGATCCACCAACTACACCTGACTCCTTGATCACTAAGAAGTGAGCTGATTTCATTAGCAGATGCACTACTACCTGGATAACCTCATAGCCTCCAGGATATTTGGGTAAACCTATTGTAAAATTCATTGATATGGCATCCAACATCCACTCAGGTAAATTTAAGGGATATAAAAACCCATTGGAAAAAATGTGCTCAGCCATTACCTGCTGCCACATTATGCACTTCACCACAAACTTCTCTACTACTTGTTTCATCCTAGGCCACAAAAATTTCATCCTCAAGCCATGGTACATCTTGGAAGCTCTTGGTTGTACCTATTAGTCTAATATATGGATCTCATAGGGGAATCCCTCATGCACTTCAACTACAACAAAAATTCCTTCCATAAAACATTATCCAATACCTACCATTCACTGACAAACCCTTTAGAGTATCACCATAGATAATATTATCATGAATAACCTCTAAATTTTAATCTCCCCACTAAGAATCCTTATATTTCTGCATCATAGAAGACACACTGTCATCTAAAAAAACCTCTACCATTTTACACCCTTACATCCAAGTGAATTCCTACCAACTCCTCCATTTACTTCCAAGAATCCACAAATTCTAGATCAAAATCCTTCTTTGACTCCCTACACAAAGCATAATCCATAATATTCTCCACTACAGAGGATTAGGAGAACCTAAAATCACAGTCTTGAAGAAACTTCATCCACCACCACTCTCAGAAGTTCAGATCCCACTGGGAAAATAAATACATCAAACTCTTGTGATCTATGAATAACAAAAAGTGCTACCCAATGAGGTAATACAACCAAAACATTATCACAATCACTCCCATTGATATCTCTATATCATTGGTAAAAAATTTACATTCGTTGGGACATAACATCATAGACCCATAAGAGATTACATCATGTTGCTACATCAAGATGCTTCCCAAGCCTAGACAGGAAGCATCACAAAACACCCCGAACATCAACCCTAGCTCTAGAAACCAGAGCACTGTCTAACATCCCCTTCCGATAGATGAATGCAGCTTTTAATTTTTCACTCCACATAATGTATTGTTCCTTTCGGGTCAGAGCTGTCAATAGAGTTTCAGCTCGAGAGAAATTGGGTACAACCCTCTAGTAATAGCATTCTAGACCAAGAAATCTATGAACATATAACACATTCATGGGTACCACGAAATAAATAAAAACACAACCCTTAAATGCGTTAATTATAACTTTGTTCTGGGACACCACATTCTTAAATAAATATAAATCACATGTCAAAAATAATCTCTTTTATAACATTCCATAGAGCTCGTGGCATCGAAGAACCTGCAAGATGGTCGTGAGATGCTCAGTATGCTCAACATCTGACATCAAGTAGATCAATATTTCATCGATGAATATGAAAATGAAATAGTCTAATAACTCATGA
Source organism: Viscum album (assembly GCA_963277665.1). NCBI lineage: Eukaryota > Viridiplantae > Streptophyta > Magnoliopsida > Santalales > Viscaceae > Viscum > Viscum album. The sequence continues at coordinate 1,085,461,577 of OY728156.1, forward strand.
AATAAGGAGTTCTTAATCCCCATGAACAAATATGGTGTGTTTGTATCACTAAACGACATGACTACAAACTCGAAATACCTATACATGAAACTGAAAGTAGTATCTGAGATATCATCTTTTGTAACCCTAAACTAGTGATATAAAACAACAAGTTGATCCTAGAAAACCAACTACTCCTTCTTAGAAGGTATAAAATATCATCTATCGTCACAAGATGGTAATAGTTTTTGACTGTCACCTGGTTCAACCTAGGGTAGTCTATGTAAAACATCATACCAACATCCACTTTATTTGAGAGCAGCACTAGAGTACCCCATGGTGACACAATAGGCTGTATAAATCTATTATTCATTATATCATCTATTTGATGCCTCAACTCTCATATATTATAAGGTTTTATCAAATAATAAGTCATCTTAATTGGAGAAGCGTCGGGTTACAGGTCTATACTGAAATCAACATCACATTGAGGGGGTAGTGTCAAAAAAATCATCCGGTAAAACATCCAGGAACTACCAAATGACTCCTAGAACCTCCACCATACCAAAATCTAATGATTCCCCTATTATCTCAGCTATCAAGGAAGGAATAGTATTTCCACACCGAATAACCACCTGATATCTCCAATAACCATTAAAAGACACACACTAGCCATCCATGTCTAAAAACATGACTAGTCTCTAGAAGAAGTTGATAATAGAGCATATAGAATGTAGACATCTGATGCTGATAATGAGATTTTATAGATACATCTATAGAAAAGAAAGATCCACATAATACTGATGTGGTCCCATCATCAGTCTACATCCACATCACATACCAAATATGCTCGTCTGACCTTCAAATAGAGTACTCAATACCAGGGGAATGAGAAGACTCTATGCATCTATTCCCATTGAATGGGATAGTATGGGTAAAATAATGGATTACGAATATCATGAATTAAAAAAATCATAAGAAAGGGTACTAAACAAGGTGATCATACCGAAAATGATCTTTTGTCCTATCGAACCCGCTACCTCCACAATGTGAAATTGACCATTCCCAGCTTCTCTTCACCCCTATTGACTTCATCTTCGATGACCTAGCCTGGGTTGTGGTCCCTCTGGAACATTCTAAAGTCATCTTGTACCTACTCTACCTCCCATTATTGGATCATGACCATGGTGTCCCTGTGATGGAAATGGCCAAGCTAGAAACTCCTATGGAGGTTGGCACTGAACCAATACACCTCCAACATAAAGAGATTGAACAACCACTTGAAACCAATTCTAGAGATGGACACGAACCCCACACAAGAAACACATTATTCCCAAGCCTGCAAGAAAGGCATGAGGACCAGAAGGATGAAATAGAAACTACTGAAGTTGACTCCCTCCCAGCTAAAACCTCAAAGGCCTTGTCACTTGAGACATGATGCAAGTAACCCTTTCTATAAAAGAACCATGCTATCTACCCTCTCATAGTATACCTCCTCATGGTTTCATCCTCTCAATAACTTCTACCTTATTCGGAACCTCCAAATACGTTGGTAATTTAATTGGTGTAACTCTGTACTCAATAGTTGGATGATGTGCCTCTTCTAGGTGTCCTACAAGAGAATCCTCATCTATATAGTGATTTGGTAAAAAAACTAAGGAGATCCATAAACATAATCCCCATCTCCTGTAATGACATACTCCCTTATTATAGGGAGAGTAACTCAAACCTCTTCTCATCCTTCATGGTCCATGAATGGAATTATTCTTGGAACTCCTTCTCGAAATCAACCAACAGAATGTCATGCTCCTTCTTCTCCCCTAGGTACAGTGTCCACCATCAACATGTGTCTCCTCACATATGGCTCACTTCCAAATAACCCCAGGACTTCATCGGAGTTCAGATCAAACTAACGGTGATCTCAAGATCCTCGAGCAAGCTCTTTGTCTCCATGTTAGAAACACCACCCTCGTACTTTTCCAAGGACCTAGAAAAACGAAAAATTATCTACCATTGGTTTTCCTCCTCTACTGGACCAACCCTTCACTGATCAATCATATCAACCAAGTAATCCCCAAATTCCCATGCCACATGCATACAATGACATGTTTCCCTAACTAAAAAGGTAAACAAGGAATCTCTATGCCCATGTAGTGTAATATCTTATTTAAAATTCTTTTTAACTTGTTTTGATCATGTTTTACACATTTCAAGTTACCCAAAACAACCCAATTCAAACCGAAAATAATTCATTATGATGCATGTACCTTCCCTAGGGTATCTACCCTAGAAATGGACTAGCCCCACTTAGTTGTTTTGTAGGCTTAGATTCCTTGCATCAGATCATGGGGGGGACCTAAAATCCCATATCCTAGCTGGTCTTCACCATCTAGTGTCATGAACTGAGGTATTCAAACCCTTTTCCCTAACAACGGATGCAATCCTAACTATGCCTAACTCCTAACTCCATCCTATCTCTCAACCACCTACATCGGATACCATTATTTCATGACCCCTCCCTCAAAATATGCCCCTCTTTGGATTGAAATGTATATAGAGGGGTAATGACCCCTGAGGCCCACCTCTAGTAGGCCCTAGCATGGCGACTTAAATTAATGGTATACAATATAAAAAAAATGGGATGAATTTCCTTTTTCAAAGACACTTGGTTGGGAGATAATATGTTCCACCCTTAAAAACTCTAGGATATATATATATATATATATATGAAATCAATTTGAAATCCATGCCATTTGAATGATTAAAATAAAACTGTTAAAAATGAAATAAAAATCCAAATATGAAACCAAAAGTAAAGCTATGTAGTGTCTTATCAATTGTCCCAATGTCTGATCTTGTAACCCTAATCACGATCTCCATAATCATCCTAGTATCCAAAAAATATTTTTATATATGTAGGGTGAGCATACAAGTATACTCAGTAGTAAAAACCAAATTCCCTCATGCACATGTGAGTGATGCATTATAATACTCACGTGAGAAAATAGCAGAACCCAACAACACCTAACAAGGTATACTAGCCATACCAACTGCACCAAGGCACCCTCCCCAAATAATAAAAGTTGAATGAAGTAATATAATAATAAAATCAATGAAAGGGTGCCCCAATCCACTTTCCCACTGATTAGACACTATCCCACCCAAACAAAAAACATCCTAGTGCTCTAACCTCTTCTAGCCACATAAAATCACAACCTGAAAGCACACACCAAGGCCTCACAACCACATCATTCCCACAGAATCCTAAGCCAAATATCACATCCCATCTTTCTTACACACATGAGGGCCTCAAGAAAATATCTCACCCACAAAAAACTAGGCCACATTCCACATCACATCCTTCCTACAGACACCTAGGCCATAATACATCTCATCGTAAAGATACCTAAGAAGAAAAACCATCTCATCCCAAAGACAATTGGGAAACTCACCAGCACACACCTAGGCCTCAATAACCACAACCCTCCCAAAGAATATTGGTCTACCACCAACTGGAATAGGGGGTAAGAAAGTTCGGGTGGCTATCCATCTATCCTCCCACTGATTTGTTTGGAAAGACACCCTCCCCTATGATGATAGGGGTGTTCAAAACATTATGCACAACAAGGGTGGGATGTATATATAAATAAAAAGGGAAATACATGTATGTATAGATATACACCAAACTCCCATGCCTGACCTATGGTTTCTCAATCAAACAAACCACTCACTAAACTGCCTTTGCTGCTACCTCTAAATTCATAACTACACAAAAATCCACAAAATCAATTCATACCCCTATCCAATACATTTCTTCATTTCACCCTTTCCTAGGAAACTACTAAACTGAATCCATATCAAGAAACACAATAAAATTTATCTCATAAGGTGATGACATAATAAAATAAATTATCTTCATATTCTTTTAAATTTATCATTCACTCCACCAACTACCATATTCATTATTCTAATTCATTATTAACAAATAATATCAAGACCTAGATAAATATTTCCTCATAATGATTCTCAGCAACCCTAATACACAACACTACTCATCCATTCCTCAATGTATCGATCTATCTCTCTTAGATTACCTTACACCTTCTGAACCACCCCAAAAAAAATAAACGTGCTCACACCTGTACAACCCAAATATCCCAAAAATATTTATTTTTAACAAGTAATCCATTATTTAATTCCACTTTTTAACTTCTAGGGTCATCATAAAAATAGTATGGTCCAAGGGAATCCATTTATTAGCTGAGTTTTTGTGGTTAGCCATTTTTTTATAAAACTTATTCTATAAGAAACAAGACATCCTGAATTATATAATCTATTTGGTTCACAAACAAAGAACATCAATGAAAATGATTTCTTGTAGAAATATATCATTTACAATTCAAAGAATTGATAAAAAAATCAATAAAATAGTTCAATAATATACCACTTCCCCCAGGCCTTGTAAATTGATCTTAACAGGTTTGATTATCTTCATTATTCTAAATTAAACCATATTCTCAATAAAAATTGATACAACCAGGACACATGATACATAGAAAAAGTGGGAATAAAGAAATCCTTCTTGAAATAAGAATCAATCAGCCCTTCATTGTTGCACCGAAGTTGAGGGTTTATATACAACGGGAAATTCTGAGGAAAACATGAACCAACAGGTGCTGCGCAAACAAACAACTGCTCTAGGAAGAAATGTTATGAGTACATCTGTTATTAAGAAAATGTAGGGTGAAATAATGAATTGAATTTCCCTAGTTTAGAAGGATTAGATATGAGACCCATGGAAAATAAATAGTTTTTAAATTCCATTAATGGTGTATCTTAACTAAGAGCACATAGTTTGGAATTCAAAGGAAGATTCATGTTTTTAGAATAGAGATATGATTAAAAATGATTTAAAACCCATTAAATATGGAATTAAATTCATTTTACATCACAGAAAATTTTAAATGGATGAAAATGAAAAAATAGGGAGAATTATAGAATATTGAAAAAATATAGGAAATGACTCAATGTTGGATGAGTCACTTGTGGGAGATACAGGTTTGAGTCACTAGTGTGAGCTACCAGTGTGATTCACTGATTCCTACTGCTGGCACGAGTCACCTGAGTGAGCTATTAGTTTGAGTCATCGGTGTGAGCTACCACTGTGTCTCACCGATGTGAGTCACTATTTTAGATTCCCATCTCGACCGAATGGTGTAAGTCACCATTAAGACTCCCCATCAAAACCTGCCAGTGTGAGTAACTATTCTAACACACCATTGTGACTCACTATTGTGATCTACCATTGTGAATCACCGATGCGACTCAATGTTCTGAGCTATTATTGGAAAATGGGATATTTTTAAATGTTTGAAAATGGGTCATAGAGACCACCTAGATCACTTCAAATACTCTATTTTCACAATGTAATAGACCGGAGAGGAAAATTTTGTTACACCACATGAGATATTCTCATTTTGAGAAGAAAGGGTAACAAATAATAAATTTCACAGCATGTGGTTGTGGGATATATGATCTAGGACATCCCTTGGAAGATATATATTGATCTTGAACCTTGGGGAGGTGTCCCACACATCTTGGATTTGGTAAAAATCATAGTCTTCATCATTCCATTGATTTGCGCTTACACACTAACAATTCCATTACTGTTGTAGAGTAAGCCCACATGAGTTATGCTCAGAGTGAGAAACAAGGGATAGAAAATGATGAATCTAATCACATGGTTTATGAGGAAATTACATATTGGGACAACCATTTGGATATTTCTTTATAGAATCTAGGACATAATAATGTTTTCCACAAATAATGATAATGGTAGAAATTAGAGTTATCATAGTTCATTTTATTTGGGATTACAAAATGTTGATGCCCTTTTGTTGGGGATTACACATTGAGGGTGGAAAAGGTTATCAAGACCTGGGATTCCCTTGGAATATTTACATGGAGCTTCAACCTTGAGGAGGTGTCTTACATATCATTGATATGAAAAGATTTAGATTCATCTTAGTTCCGTTAGATTGGGCTTACACAATTATGTTTCCCTTTGGTTGGGGTATACACACTGAGGGTGGAAGATGTTATTAATCCTTGGGATTCCCTTTGAAAATTTTCATGGAGATCGATCCTAGGGGAGGTGACCTGCATATCATGGCTATAGAAGGAATCAGAGTCATCATAATTCCATGAATTGTTATTATGAACTGATGTTTCCTTTATGATATTACATTCATTCCTACCTCACATGCATGGATTTTCCACTCATCGTGCTTGGATTTATTTCTTTATTTTTGGAGAGTATCTACATAGAATATCTGATGACAATTAAATGAGCTAGTTTTCATATGGAAATGAATTCTAATTACATAGGTTCATGAGAAAAGATTATTTTCTGATCAAGGATAACCTCCCTAGAGATAATAATAGTACCAAGATGGTCTATCCAGGAAGCCATTGCATGACTTGGAAAACCTATCTAGAGGGTTTCAGATGATCCAATTAACTCACCCTGGTGTCATCGCAATGAGCTAACTGACACATATGGAAAGTGCCATGAGATTTAGTTTCACATGACTTAGAGGGTTCCTTATGATCATGGATGAATTCTATAGAGGACAATGCAAGACCCAAGTTGTTTGTCCTAGAATCCATCACAAGAGAAGGTTTACCTTTCTAGAGGGTGTCAAATGATCCTGCTAACTAACCCTAGTGACTCTACATGGTGTCATCAAAATAGATGGATGAAACATATGGAGGGTTTCATGAGAGTAAATATGAATTGTCTAAGAGGGTTTCTCATGTCATGGATGATATGTCTAGAGGATATCACAAGACCTAAATAGCTTTCATAGAGGGTGTTGCGAGAGCCAGTTGATGTGCTCGAGTTATACTGTGAGACCTAACTTACATGAGAGGTAATAATTATATAATTCAAGTGATATATCTGAAGGAAATTTTATGTCTTGGATGGTGATAATAAAGGGATTCACAATACAAACATTACATTCTCATGGGGGTCATGTGAATAGGTCTGACTTCTATAGAGGACTTCTAATGACCCAAATGGCATACCAAGGAAGAATAATGATATCTGGGTGGAATTTCCTTCTGAGGTTTTGTACTTGGGATGGTTCACGTGAAGCAAGTGAGGATCAGTGAACATTTCTTTATGTTTTTATTCCACCATTATTCTTTATTGTATCCCTTATATTATAAACAACCTAGATTTATTTGGGGCTAGTTAATTTTATGTCTCGTGTGTTATAGAATATGTGCAGGATGTTCTTATCATGTACCTCCAAAATTAATTTGTGTGATCTATGAGTGATCATGATATGTTCTTTATTTGTGTCACATGGTCACTCTAGTTGTCCACTAGATTATTATATGATGGGAAACATTCCAGTTGTGTGATAATCCACTCGAATAAATCCGCTCAATCACTGGTGTAAGGTTTCAAGGGTTCATCCTTCCATCCAGAGTCATTTTTTCATACTAGGGTGTGGAATTTATAGTCCCCATCCTCCCAATTGTTCACTAGTTTTCATGAAACATATCACATTGAACTAGGCTGGAAACCAGAAGGGGCTCTAACACCATGCATCATCAAGAATTTATATTGTTGATTGCTCTGAGGGTGACTTCTAATTTTCAGTGACTATGAGTTCATCCAATCGAAGCCTCCCTTTCTGGATTATTTCTAATTACGAGGAACATGTTAACTAATGAATACATGATGAATACCTTTTTCATTGTCATATTTACATGTACAAGGGTCCCAATGAGATCAATATTCATATTAAAATGAATTTTATAGCGAGAGGAATCCTCTCCCAGGACATTTCATAAGGAATAGATAGCTTATCAAGGCTCTTAGCAGGATATGTTTGACTTTCCAGATAGTACCAAAATGACGTGGAGAAAACATAATTGTTTTTTTCATAGGAATTTTACAACCATGAGACGATCCCAACTTCATTCACTTTTATTTACATTTTTTATTTTCCAAAGGTCAAGGGTCATGCATGATTACATGTGTAATGTCAAAGACAATTATTCAACCTATAGATAATTCATCTCATTACCCACAAAGGTCCTATAGTGATGTGAAAACAGAATATGGATAATCCCATACATTTTTCATAATGGTTCCAAATGTATAATGCGAAGTTACTTGGAAATTCTTAAGGTCTCTGTACGATGAAGGTGGTGTGCCAGTAGTCTTTTTAAAGTTGAGGCAGACAAGTCATCAGAGTCTCGCGGGGTCTTACAGACATCCAGGGGTACGTCATATGCCATTTATAACTGTGAGTAGTTTCTTCCTCCACCTCTTTTATTTAAATATTTTTATTTTACAATTGTTCAGGGGTTTCTCTAGTTTTCTAGAATGTTGTCCTGGAAAATCATACTCCCTATTTTTTGATGTGTCAGATGATATTTATGACGATAATAGGCCTCCAACATTTGGATATTTTCCTCCTTTTTCAACGGATTTTCAAATGGGATGTTAAGACTTCACCTATTGACAAGCCATGTGGAATGAGGAAGTTTATTATACTTGCTTTGCATGGTCACCAACTGTCTAAGGAACATTTTCATGAGAAAATTTTTTTTTTAAAGGGTTTTCATAGGAACCATCATAGTTTATGTGATGTATTTGGTTCTTTAGTGTGCCTTTATGATGGAAACAGGATCCAAAATCTCTTGTAATCTTATAAGATCCATTAGATTTGGAAACCATTTAATTTATACACTATTTTTTCAGAGAATTTAAAACCATATCAAGGAATTTTTTTAATTTTTCTCTTCTCTTTTTGTGGGTTTAAACAAATTCCCCCACAAGAGTGACATCTATGCAGATAAGTTATTAGTTCAAAAAAAAGTAAATTTCATTCTGATTAATTAGAATTGTAATTAAGAAATATCTTGGGAAATTCTTGTTTTGTTAGGTGATGAATGTTATTCTGTGGAATACCCTATATATACAGGTTGAGATCCATTTATTTCACTAGTGAATCGTCCTTTATTAATCTCTAACCATGCTACTATTGTAAGACAATTTCATTATCCCAGATCATGAGACCTGTTTGTGAGCCTTCATTGTTAGCCCATTTCACTAGAACTATTTCACAAGAAAAACTTTCCCATGTACCTTCTCGATTCAACTATGAAGCATACTTCAGTATTTTCTTGAACATTAGACATGAGGACTACAATTTTCTTTAGGGTTTAGTGAGTTTTGTTGTCTTGGACATATGATAAATCGATTATTGTTTGATTTGTGTGACCATTTCAAGGTCACTCTGTCATGAGCCTCCAAAGGGTTCATGTGATTTCATGGTTCACAATGGGTTTATGCGATCCGTGACACCTTTAGGGGTCATGAGATTCACAATCCACTTACTAATTCAGGCAATTTTCATGATTCTATTGGTTTTTTATATGTTTACTTTAACTAGATTTTATTTAACCTGTCTAAAATATTCCACATACTCTAGTTCATATTACTTTTGTTTCCCACACATGTTTCCAAAAGATTTCGAAGAAGTATGTGAAGGAATCGATAGCCAATAATGATGTTATAGTGGCGATCATAGATCCTACATTCCACCAATCTATAAGGTCATACCAAGTGAGTCTGATATTGTTGATGTGATTAAAATTATTAGAATATCTTCTTTCAGACTTTTTACCCCATTATAGGTTTGGTCTTACTGATGATGCTCCCATTCTTCTTCTGCAATCATCATGTATACCCTATTCTTGGATTTAAATGACTTGAACACTTTTTTGGAAAATATCACATTGATGGGAAACTTTTACGACCGAGGGGACCATAAAGAAGGGGATATATAGAAATTTATTTCCTCACACATTGATTGGACGGATAAAAAACCTGATTAGAATATCCATATTTATCATTCAATAATGAGGAAATATGAATCCAAGGAGAATATTGGGTGGGCTACCAACTAGAACATTAAATCAAGAGGTAGTTTTGGTATGTACTAGGGATGTACCTTCTAGGACGAGTACATTTCTTTTAAATTATCTATGGATTTGATGAAATTTGGAATGTATTTTGATATCTGGATATCATAGACACTTGCGTACTGCAATAAGGGTCTGATGATAAAGATGTTCAGTCACTGTATACCGAACATGAACACTTTCCACATTATATGTGGTGAACTGGGTTTCATCCATTTGGATGTAGAGTATATTTTTTGTCTAACTATATTATGTTGATTATATTATTAGTTCTTTCCTCAAAGATTTTATTTGTATAATGTAACGAGGACACCTCCTCTAACTAAGGATATGACTAAGACGGCCAAAAAGTCCCTTTTAAAGGAGATGCCTCCCAGAGATAGTATCCCTTTCAATACAAGGGTATATTGCATCATCAATAAGACACATTTTGATTCAGAAGCTAAAAAGGCCAAAATCTATATTTACGAAGGATTCTTGTGGGGAAACTGACACTTGTTAGACCATGATTGGGGTAGGGATGTTTAAATAATATAGATGGTAGTTTCACCATAGTATTTTATAATATATTCAACTATCTAGTTTCCTCTCCATATATCTGAGTGGGTACTTACATCCCAGGGAGGAGAAGGGTGGAGTTAGAGTTCCCAAATTCATGAGGGTGACCTCTATGCTAGGGGGTGCATATTGGGCTAGTTTTCCCAATGATAGAAAAACTCTATCACCTTATACATCCTATAAATAGAGGTAGATCCCCTTATAATATTTCGGACCCCTTCCATGTATTATGGGGTTGAATAGGATCTCACATGTGAGATTATGAATATCTGAATATTCAGGATATTCCCATTGTTTTCTTCATACCATACCTATAGTGTATCAGGGATTTAGGATTTTTTCTAGCTAATAGATTTAGTTATTGGTGATTATATAATCCCCCATGAGAATTTCACTAACCATATATATATGAAAGTGCTAACATGTGACATTTTTTACAATAATGATGATATTCTTGATGGGCAGCCTTTAGAGGTGTCACTCTATGAAGGAGTTCTTTCTAACTATATCGATTGGTTACTTATCTATGAATGGTATGAACCATTCCATTTAATCCTTAAATTACTTTGATTCTGGTCAATATTTCTTCACACATTTCATGTTTGATATTATGATCATCTAATGGAAGCTCCCCACATTTGGATGAGGTCTTCAAGATAACAGAATGGTGTTGAAATAATCCTTCCACCACAAAATGCAGTGATAGGTTTATCTGGTTAATATATGTAGATTTGGTTTACTTATAACCAAGTCAAAGTCTACCAAAATTGTTGAGTGAATATTTCCAAAAATCAGCTATAAATTAAAATCCAATGCCTAGAAGGGAACTAGTTTCTAGAGGGCCATGATCCTTAAAATCACTGAACAATTATGTCAAAAACATACCATTGTTAGAATAATAACCTACTAACATGGATAAAATAAACATAGTTCTAGTGTGGTAAGGTTTTTATATGGTTATTCTTTCCTATATCATATTAATAGTTGGCATCTTGGATGTTTTGGAGCTCATAGGCTAAGATCCTGGAATTCTTGTGTCACACATAGGTGACTTTAGAAGGCCTTTTCTATATCACTTCCCCACAAGGAATCATTTTTTAAGATAATCCTAAGGAGGTGAAGGACTTTCTTTTATAACTAGACTTGAATTTTTTGGTAATCATGGAAAATATATTTTTCTCTCCACCACATCACCAACTGGTAATCCCAAGAACACTTAAAATTTTTGTGGAATAATAAGGGTACCATGTCACTGAAGAAGTGATAAGTCTATTCTTAAAGTGGTTTTTAAAGTGTCATAGTTCCTTTGAAATTTTATTGATCACTTTAATATATATTTAAATTGTGGGAGGCTACTCAAGATCATCAGGTGATCCCTTCTCCTGAATATAATCCTCATTTTATGGCTATTGCTAATGAATTTGGAAGTGACCAAGGGACCGACGATGAAGGTTCCCAGGGTTAATAGGCTCATATGGGGGTGGAACTTGCCTCTTCTAATGAAACCATTTCAAATAAGGCACCTTCTTGAAATCCTTCCTTAGAAGGATGTGATAATAAAAGGAAGTAGTCAACATTTTCAGGTCCTCCAACTCCAAAATCCTCATCTAATTGTTTTGTTTCATTTTTCTCTTAGCTTAAATCTTTATTGAAAAACATTATGTTTTTCAAATATTTGGAGGTCCTCATAGAGATCACATAGGATTTCATGTATCTACTCATAAGGATACAATTGGGTATTTGGTCACTTCTTAAAACCCTTCACTATTGGTTTTAAACCATCATAAAGCAAAAGTAGCTGAGTTGTTGGTTTGGTCATATGTTTTTACTGACTGTAGATGTTATGGAGATCATAATATTTGACACATCATGTCTAGACTTTATTTTAGATGATTATGACATTGGTATCTATTCTACTACTGGGAAAGATTTCATGGAAGCATGTTTTGGATAAGGTGAACCATTCTTCAAGGCTGTACATTTTTTTACTCATTAAATATCTTTTGATATTATCTTTTTGTTCCCGAATTATTCAAGATTTTTGAATGAAACACATCATTAGAAAATTAACTAGAGGTTCCATGAATCTATTCTTCATTGGATGGTGATGCATCTTCACTCATTGATTGGATTGTGGTAGTGGGCATTCCCAGTGACATGACCGATAACGGTATGTTTCTTACCTTAGTTTTGTATACTGACTCTTCTTGAGATTCCATATTTTTTACTAGAAAGGAGATCCATGACACAAAATACCTTGAATCCCTTCTTGTAGCATCTTAAACATGGAGTTTATAGACTCTTCTTCCTGATCCCTTGGGGGTTCCTCTGACTATATCAACTAACACATAGGTCGTTTCTCTCGCTTCATCATTAATGAATGGGAGAAAAACTATTTCTCTGATAAATCTGGTCTCTGAATACATTTTCATTCCCAATATGGGTTCCGGTGACATCCCATGATTTATGGAATTATATCAATCGATGAGGATACACATGTGGGGAGAGGTTTTGCCTTATTTTAGGAGACCTCTCTGGAGGGATTGAAGGATTGGTCGGGTCACCTTTAGTTCATGTTTCCTAACATTGGTTATGAGAATTTTGTTTACTCCATCACTCATTCCTAGGTGAGGTAAGTGGTCTCTTGAGAGACAATAATGGGGCCATTAAATTGAGGGTGAAATCCACTAAGCCTTTTTCTTTTGTGGAGAATAATTTGGAAAATGATGAAAATGAATATTCCTAATGTGTGATAGAGGCAGCCACTCACTAGAACATAGTCAATGCTAGGAATGTTGAAATTGGTTATTTTTATACTGAAATTGATCATTTTCAGTCTATGATCATTCTCCATCTTGTAGATTTATCCTAATTTCCACATTAACTATAGGTATCTGAGAAGGTTTCGATGTAGAAACAATGACTTATTAATGTGCTAGAAAAGGTGCGGCTTGAAGCCACTACCTTGATGGATGAGTTGCACCAGACCGCGATGGTAGAGACATGATATAATAATAAACTATGAAAAAATTTGATCCCCCTAGAGTAGATACATGAGGTATGAAAAGAATAATTTGAAATATTTTTTTGATGAAATTAAAATTATTAAATCCTTCTGTGGTTCGTATTTTTAGGAGAGAGACTATGATATGTGGAGATTCGCCTTGTTGCATGCTATGCTAGTGAATGGGTTTTCTGATCCTTATATGTGTCATCCTGTTTATTTTTATCCATGATATAAATTATATTTCATTTCCCTAATACTATATACCAAAGATACCCATATTTTTCCTTATATCAAATATAAAAGAATTCATGGAATTTGATTGTTGAATTTCTAAGAGATTATATCTTGAGAAATAGTCAGGAATGCCCACCCTTATGAGATCCAATATGGATATATCTATTCCATCTGTCTTGGTATCAATTGACTAGTATAAGGATAGTTGGATAGAATTTATGTTCTAGAGTGATAGTTCTCTTCCTTTGTCAAAGCCATTAGGTTTGGCTATAAAATCTTGTTGTTTTCTAAGGCCATATGGTGAGCCCTATAATCTTTTACAAGATAAATTTATAATACACTTTAGTTTAATGTTTTTTACTTGGAATTTATATTGATTTAGCTTATGGAAGTTTCACTAAGAGCTTCTATTGATTTAGTTAAAGTAATTTTAGTTTAGTCCTTCAATTACTAAACTTTATTGTATTTTAGCTTAGGAAATCTACTTTTTTTAGTTTATGGTAATTTATCTCAGACCTTATATTGATATAGTCAATGGTATTTTATCTGGGACCATCTATTGAATTATTTACTGGTCATTTATCTCGGACCCAATATTTTTCTAGATTAGGGTCTTCTAGTTCAAGCCTTCTTTTTATTTAGTTTAATGTGTTTTAGCTCAGACCCTTTACTACTGTAGTTTATGTATTTGTTAACTCAATCCTTCTATTAATTTAGTTTATGTTCTTTTAAATCAGACCAATTATTTCATTACATTAGTCTCTTTTAACTCAGAACATATATTTCTTTATTTTATGGAATTTTCACTCAGACCTGATATTGTTGTAGTTTATAGTCTTTTAGTTAGAATATTTTATCTTTGTATCTTATGGTCTATTACCTCGGACCTGATATTTCTTTTGTTTAGTGATTTTACCTAAAAAATTATTTTTTTAGCTTATTTTGTTTTTTCTCGGACTCAATCAATGATCACATTATATGGTGAAGACATGATAAGAGTGACCCAAAACACGCCGAGATGTTGGGTTTTTATTTGGTGTTTCTCGGTCTCGTAAGGATTTTATTTCCCTTAAATAAAGGTTGATATGAGTTTAATTGGCGGGTTAAATCCATTATTCATTGATTTTAGGGACAATAAAGGATGATCTTCCCTCTTTTACAACAGTCATTGAATATTTATTGGGGGAATATGATTTAGGGATAAATATTAGTGGAGTTTGGTCTGAATAGATAGTTGGAATATTGGTCATGTAAGTCATAACCCAAAAGCTTGAGTCTGTGAATATGAGATGAAGAAAAATTGTTTGTTATGTATTATAACACTATGAGATGTTAGGTTCCACCAAGTTCTCATTATATATCACAAGGATTAGGAATCCCTCATTACAGATCCAGTATGTCACTAGTTGTTGGGTCTATCCTATTTTGTGTTAATAGCATGGATGAACTAGTATAACTCTTTTCCTTTCAAAGGGATAAGAAATATTTAAGAAGAATTAAGAATATTATCAATGACGTTTTGTATAGAAATAAATCTATCTAGTAAGGGATTTGGAACCATATATAAATTTATCTCTTAATTGTGAAGCTCTAGCCCTATATCATGTTGTTTAGAATGAAAAGGTGTTATCCCTCAATGGTTCTAGAATTGAGTGTCACATTCCTACTCTAAAAAAGGACACAAAAAATGGTGATGAAACATTGAGGGTTTCAAATTTTTTTAATAGTCTATTATGTAGACTGTAAATCACGGTCCAAAGTGGTTTGGTTAGAAATAATGTTATGTGATAATAATAATGGAGACAACCCAAAAAAACCAAGGTGTTGTTTTCTACCAAGTTTGTTACCTACTCACTAGAATTATAAATCCATTTACACAGGGAAAAGTTGTCTCTTGTTGGTGGGTCTAAGACCTTCTTCATTGATAGCATGTCCATATAGAGAGATCTATTTTTCTTTCCAAGGGCTATAGAAGGTTTGAAATGATCCAAGGAAATTTAAAGAATTAATTTTGATTTTGAGGAAAATATGTAGGATTCAATATGGGTTCGAGCACCCTAAATGTTGTACAATCTCCTAATCAACACATTCTCGTAGTGAGGGAATGTGAAAAACCATTAATGTAACTTATTTATTGACTATGGGTCCATAATGTACAACATTCCATTTACTAGGGATGTAGAGTAGATCATGTGAGATTTATTCGTTTTTCATTTTCACGCTAATTTTTTATAAACTCTATAGAAGAAGATTTTACATTGAGTAGACTTGAATTTTTCTCTGGCCACCCTTTGTGGGTTTTCAACCTGATAAGTTTTGTGTCTCTTTATATAGCAGTTCAAGGTATTATTATTTGGACCATCATGGGTTACAGTATAAGGTCGTACATATTTGATTATAGTGAAGCTAGTTTATGGTCATGCCACTCAAGGACCCAATATAGGGGATATTACACAATATCCTAATTAGGATATCCGGGCCCAAAACTCCTATAATATCATTCTGAGTATGAAATTAAGGTGTTATAAATCATTTTTCATGGTTCTCAGGTCATGAGTAATGATCTGGGATAATCATACCGGTTATGAACCAAATCAAACTGAGGTGTTGGGTTCCCCCATTATGACGTCATGATCAGAAGAATTAGAAATCCCATTATTTTGGGTCATGATGTCTTTAGTTGGTGGGTTGAATCCTTTATGCATCGATATAATGGACATGTAGACAAATCTCATTTCATTTATAAGGAATATTAAAGGTTGATAATGAATCAAGGTGATTAAAACATGATGTTTTTTATATAGATTGATTTTATTTAAAACATGGAAGATGAACCCTATAATCTATTGACTGAGGTAAGGCCCTTGTTTTCCTTTATAAGGGGTACTGATTGGTGATATACTGCATAGTTTAATTTCATGTTGTGGGGACATACATGCTTCTGTTTAGTTTAACATCAAGCGGTAAGGAAATGTGTGTTGTTAATTTTTTATGTTAGGAGACCATGATGTTCACCATGTAGTTTAATTTCATGTGTTAAAGACTAAATTACATGCATTTTATCAGCATGAGGTATCGACATACACTCATAAAATTTAATATCATATGGTAAGGACATGGGAACCAACATGAAAAAATGAAAATAATAATATATGTTCAAGAAGGAAATGCGTAGATCTAGCTCATATGTAGGAAGTATGAGCATGTATGATCTAGACCCTTATGCAGTTTGGGGTGAATTGTTTTATCATTTATTGCAGATGGGCCCATTATTGAAGATTTGAGTGTCACTAGTTATCCTACGATGTTATGAATTAATCCATAAGCAGTTCATGAAATCACATGAATTTTAATGCCATGTAGAAAGGACTATAATAAACTGATGAGAAAGAATGTAAATGTTGAGGTTAGGATTATGGGTGGATGTCAAAGCATCACTATGTATCTCATGAGAATGAGAATCAAACCACGCGTAGTTTTGAGATGACATGAATTTTAACATTAGGTGGTGAGGATGTGGGTCCCCTTATGGGAAATGGTACTATCACAGTTGGACCAATGAATGGTATTATAAGTATCCCTATGTATCCCATAGTGGCAGGAATAATAACACATATAGATCTGTTGGGAGTTCATTATGCATGTCTGACTCATACACAATGAGTGGGGAACTCCTATAATTTTCTATCGTGATTTGGACTAGAGATAGAAATACGAGCATTACAATGTATCATGTGAGGAAAGGTATCGTGTCACACGTAGTTATTGAATGATAAACTCTATCTTCATAAGTTTGGCCAGTCATGATAGGTGGAAATTGTTTCTATTTATTCATGTAGCTAGTCCCAGTATTTGAGATACGTGTTTCACTACATATCCTGTGATGGAAGGAATAAAACCTCCTATAGCTCTTGAGGGACTGTGTGGTTTTATGTCATGTAGAAAGGACATTAACTATGTTGTTTATCATTAGGTGGAAATAACTCATGGTGTGTATTTCATGGTCTATCACACAAGACCGTGTTAGACCTATCATGTGATTGGATTCCTTATTAGTTTGGGGAAGCCCTTACTGCAATTCTTGAACTCATGTGAGCTATGATATGTGTGAGAAACAAGGAATGGAAAGGGTTTCCATCATCATGAAGATGAAATCAGAACATTATGGTGGCATTATGTATCATGTGGTTGATAAACAAGATATAGGGATGAGGCATCCCTATGTATCTCATTGAAAAGAGAATAAAGAAATACATAGTTTTAGAAAACTCATGAACTTTAATGTTATACAGAAAGGATATATTTATAACAGTTTAACATTATTCATTAATGATGTGGATCACATGACATGGAAAAAAGGGAATATTATGGATCTGTGTAGTTTTACACTGGGTGGTAAGGATGAGGGTCACCAAACATGAAAAATAATTATGGGTATGCCTAGAACTAGAGGTTAGGGATTCACTATGTATCCTGTGATGGAAGTAATAATTACAAATGTAGTTATTTATGGACCTTGTTGTTTAACGTCATGTGGAATTAATACCTTTGTATAGTTTAACATCATGTGTTCCAGATGAATTGGTACATTTTATGTTATTTATCTAGGATGATTGGAATTGTTTAACATCATGTCACCAGGACCACTGGAGGGACATACACTAATCTGTATGCCCATGTGATGACATCTATTAAAAGTACTTATTGAGAAACCTTGAATTGGTGGGTGGTGTGACATGCTCCCCATTCATGTAAAATATGAGTAAGCCCCAATTGGATAGACCATATATATTATAAAAGGTACCTCCCATTTGTCTTCTAGTTTCGAAGTCATCTTACCTAGTATCATTGGGGTCCTGAGGGAAAATACAAGCTCCCCTTAGTGGAATGAACAGAGGTGGAACTTGTTATTAAAAGCTTGTGAGATTCGATTCCGACAGACCTCTAAGTTGTAAAGCATGTGAAACCTTTTATCATCGATTCTATATAATTTTCCCAACTACTTATCTCACTGCCCGTCATCTACGAGATGTCTTAAAATGTCTATTTGGTGAGAGGGAAACTAGACCTCTATTGGTAACACTGTCTCAGTCCCATATGCCAATGAGTGTGGTGTTGCCTATGTGGCAGTATTCGTAGGGGTATGGTAAGGCCATAAAGCATGGAAAATATTGTCTGGTAAATACTTATTATTTTTATTTACCATATTTTGGAGCATATATTATAGAGTCATATAGAAGGTCTTTGTTTCTCCATTTTATATTGAATGATAGTGGGATGACTGATTGGACTTTATATTGTACCCATGGTACGGATACTTTAACACTGCAGAATAGAAGATGGTTCCATTATCAATTAATATTGTTTGAGGTACCCCAAACCAAGTGATGATATGGGACTTAAGGAATTTGATGATATTCTTCATCTTTATTTCATTGAGGTGTATTGCCTTTACCCATTAGGAAAATAAGTTAGTAATAGTATATATGCACATGAACTTCTTAGTCATGGATAACGGATATGTCCCCAAAATATCCATTCCCCAAATGTAAAATGTCAAGGAATATTTAGATGTATATAGTAATTTTATTTGTTTATGGAAAAAGTTTTCATGATCATGGAATGGATGAAATTTCATTGAAAATTCCACACAATCATGTTCATAGACTTCCTGTAATATCCCAACCTCATGATTTTATAGTAGAGCCTGGTCCCCTATTTATGGGCGTCAAAAGATCATGTGTGGACTTATTCTATGATGGTGGAAATTTCTCCTTCGACTATGAATATGAGGAGGATTCCATACAATCCTTATATGTACAAGACATTCTAATCATTTGGGTTATCCTGCTTAGTTATGTTCATTGCACGACACTAAAAATATTCCCTTCCTTCTCAATCTATTAGGAGAGTCTATTTTTATAGATAACTGATTATGAGCCGCATCAATCCAAGGGTTTTCATTTGGTCATCATACACTGAGGTGCAGTTGACATGATTGATTTCATCAATATCCCATACGATGATTGAGGGGAATATTCATTAATTTGTGATGTAGAATACTATTTCCTTTTGATTAGGGTTGGCTAGTACGATGGATACATTATCCAATGGTTCAACATTATAATTATGTGATCAGGTAATGTTATGAAATGTGGGATTAGAAGGGACCATTTTCATCAAACCCTTTATGTAGCAAGTGACAGGGTCCAATTATTCCTCTTTGATGTAATATTCTCCATTGATCTTCTTTATCAATGATTACGAATCACATTTCACATTTAGGTAATCTATTTATATTTGTACGACCAATTCTAACCCCATGATGAGGGCTTGGTATTCAACCTCATTATTCGTGCAACCTTTGGATGGTGATAAAGTGTATAGAAAAACTACTATGATTGGAGAGACAAATACAACCCATAGACCAACCCAATCCACCATTGGGTATTCCATCATTTTTCCATTAGGACTTCTAGTGTCACCATAAAGGTACATCTCCCATGTCCAACGAGTTTCATGGGCACATAAAACCACTTTTTCTAGAAGCTTGGTGTCTACTGGTGTATTATTAGGGGAAGGATGTTCTAAAAGGAAATCAACTATGGATTTCCAATTCACTGACTTTTATGACACAAACTGAAGGTCTAATTTCAAAATAATGAATTTCCATTAGTCCAACCTCCTAGTAAACATTAGATGATTATGATGTGCTTGAGTATAACTATAAGAGTGACTAGGTAGAATTCATGAATCTACATGTAATTCATCAACTTTTTCACTATGACGATGAGTACAAGGAAGCTCTTCTCAAAATCAGATTACCTGATCTCAGTACCTAACATCATTGAACTGAGGTAGTAGAGACCGTTAACGCTTACCATCCCATTTTTATGTGTGAGGAGGGAAGATTTTGAGAATTCCATGGAAGCCACATTTAATATAAGTGGGTTCCCCTCCACCGGTGAAATGAAAATCGGTGGGTACATTAAGTAACTCTTGAGACATTATAAGGCTTCATTGCAGTCATCTTCCAATTAATATGTCATTCCATTATTTATTAACCTAGTGAAGGGGGGAGCTTTTCCGGCCAAATTGGATATGAATTTCTAAATTTAGGCAAGGTTCCCTAGGGTCCCCCGTGGTTCATTGAAATTTCATGGGGTTGAAATTTCTAAAATAGTACTGGTCTTCTCTCATTTAATCCAAATTTGAAGGTGGAATTCCACAATGCCATGGAACATTCATGATGTTACCCATAATGTTCATTTTAATGGGTTCATCTTCAGAATATGGTATCATAGCTTGTTGAATACTTCCGGGATATCTGTGAAGTGGTCACATCGATATTGGTATTTAACTGCCAGTTCATTGACATTACAGTCATCTATTTTTGCAAAAAAAATATATTAATGGTAGGTTTCATGACACATTGATAAGTGGCACTAGATTTTTTTAATCTAAAGGGGTTAAAAGATAGTAGACGATCCCTTAAATCACTCTATAGGTAGTGTATTTTTCATCTTCATGCTCAATATTGGTATAATTGTACCCATAAAACTATTTCAGGAAGTAAATGGATTTGAGGACATCATTTGAATCAATCATGATTTCATTGATCATAAATGGGATGTCATACTTTAAATAATGCTACTAGTGCTATGTGACGTCATTACAGGTCCAAATTTTTTTATTTTTCTTAATGGGGTTGATTTTCTAAATCCTTCATGGACATTTAACATCTCATGCAATGTTGTACTTAATAAATTTTTTCAGTTCCACCTCTAAATTGGTGGCAGGAGAGGGGTGGATCTTCCAAACTACTATCTTGATTCATTGATGCTCATCATGTATTCCAAGATGGTGCATTTCTACATATGGATGTAGTCCATGAATTTTAGTATATTTTAATGACAACACTTGTTGATGTTCCTTTAGAAATGAAATGTTCATATTTTTGTCCTTAAGGGCCATGGAGGCACTAATCAATGTAGGTCATGGGTTCTATTATGTACCCATATTTATCTTTCTGATCTCATTTATGGTGTTGGAGACACATTCCACATGTGAGGGAGGGGTGTTCCCGATATCATCCTTGTATTCTTCTACCTTTGTTTCAATAGAGATTCTTTTAGGAAATGAGGGAATTATGGGGGCCTCTAAATTGTTATCAGGGTGAGGGAGCCCATGAGAACATACATTAGTATTCCATACTATCTAATTCATTGTAGAGAGATGTCGCAGATGGTTGTTTTTTTTCGATTCCACATGGGTATGAAGGGGATTGGTCCTATAGGATCAAATCCATCACCTCAACTCGATTAATGGGGAGCATGTAGTTTTTTTAGCATACTCCATGGATTTGATGGGGTTCTCCATTAACCATTAGGGGCCACAACCTGTATATCATTAACTATAATTGGTTTCATTTTTCCCTTAATTTAGAAATATTCCTCACGCATATATTACTTTCCAAGTCTCATAGGGGGTATCTTCACCAAGTTGTATGCTGACCATTCCATCAATGGGGTAATTCATGCACTTGTGGAATGTTGAAGGTACTAATAGATGGCCATGGAGCCAGGGACATCCAAGAAGAACAATATTTTTGGTTTCTTATAGGATAACCATAAATATATCATCATATGTGAGATACAAAAACTAAACATCAAGTTTGAACATCCCAAGAGGTATTTTCTCTGGATTTTTAGAACCTTGAATGTCCATTCTCATGGGAGATCGGCATCCTTCATCATTCCCCAAATGATAGAGGGTTTGAACATGGTTGAGGTTGATCCCATAACCATTATTAAAAAAATCCTGGAAATTGGAATTTTTCAGTCATCCCAAAACATATACTATTATTATTTCCCTTAGTTGACCACTTCTTGGTCCTACTAACTGAATAAGATGGTAACATGAAATTATAAGGACAACTACTTCCCTCGATAAACCTTGGTTACAAATACTTATATCTCGAAATATTATGGGCTCTAGAGGAAATCAATGAGTACCTAGCTAAGTTATTTTTTAATTTGGGGAACATAAATGATTGAGATATTGGTTAGGTCAACATCTAGTTGTTTCATAATGTCATACTTTTGTGCCAAAGGTTGGTACTTCCGGAGGTGGGGTTCCTCATTGACATGCATCTCATGAGTTAAGGCATTTAATGTGGATGTTATATGTGTTTGTGTATAGGTTGTGGTAGAATCTTCTACCAATAGAATAAGTCATTTCGGCCTTCATCATTATTTGGGATGATCAGATAATCAAACCAATACTAGGATTTCATGCAAAAAAATTGGGTGTAGATGATTTATAGAGGGTTCTAAGACACCTTAATTCCTTAATTGGGTTCACTGGATTGATTTATCATAGGTACCATCTACATATATGTACATTGTAGGGATCATATCAAAATATTTATTCCAACCACATTCATGTTGTCCGTAGTATCCTCAGTTCTGATGCATGTTTCCTACCAATTCCTTAGTTTTATGTAAGTAATTGACATTCTGAGGATTTCTAATCATCAAATAATCGATATTCCAAGTTTATCATGGTTAAATAACCAAATATGAGTTCTTAATATCATGAGGATTCTATTTTGGGGGTCAATACATATTGTTTTCATATTGCATCGAAGAATTAATCAAGATTCAAAGCTTGCATGGATGTAGAATATGATAATTCCTATTCTTTCTTCTTTATACCTCCGATGGTTATGCCCACCTTTGGAAGGAATATTTGATGTTACATAATTAGGTGATGGAGCTATAGTATGTATGTGAAAATATGCTCTCAAGGTGTTATAATCTTGATCTACTATTTTTTGAGCCATCCAGCTGTGTATCATTCACACATTCCAGGAAAAAACATTATATCATCCATATTTTTCTTACGAAATGGAATATGTTATGTAAGACAACTGATATGAAGAGTTATCAAGCACCACCAACCTAGAATTTGACCATTCCTTAAAATATTTATTTTAATATTATTCTATCTAAGATATTATGGCCATTTATTCTATGGTAAGGGCTGTAGTGATGTTAGTTGATGAAGCTGACCTCATCAGGATTCCTAGGATGTGGAAGCCTAAGAAGGTTATTATCCATGGATTCAAATAAATAACTAGTTACATGTTCATTCTGTTTGGAGTATGGCTTGTTCATATGTTCCTTATTTCCATGATGAATGTGATTTATCTGTTCTTCTATTTGAGGGAGATTTTGTGGTTGATGTTTCTCAGAAGGAGGTATTGGGTGGTTTGGGGAAAACCTACATCTTCGATGAGAACCAATGATGGATTAAGATTGATATCTATAGCCTCTACATTTACCATTACATTCCATAATGATGTGGTAATGAGATGAGATTTGGATTAGGTTTTCATAATGGGGTCTTATAGATATTGTTTCATTTCATCAAACTCATGGAACCCACCTAGATATTTCCTCACATTCAGAGGTGTCTATAACTCATCCTAGAGATTTTAAGAATACATGTATAGTAATTTTTTCATTTGATTGAGGGATGATGAGAAAAAAGGTGTATCCTTTATACCTTGATATAAAGTCATAAACCCTCCCATTATCTTGTTTCTTATAGATTGTTAGTTTGAACATCATTATTTCACTATTTGTGGAATTTAATTGATAAATTAACTAAAAATAAAGGTCTTACCATCAAATAATGGATCCTTTTGGAAAACTATTTTACCATACAAAGGATACCATTTTAAGAGTCATTAAAAACACCTCATCTTCAATTACCCCTACAGATTTCAGAGGGCTCATCATCAACCCACATTGTATATGAAGAGTTTATGATGATGTTCAGGATCACTACTCCTTAAAAGGTGGAAAACTAGAATTTTTTATATTGGGTGGAGGTAAAGTTTCATGCACAAATTCGGGATGTGTCTTCCTCTCATGTTAATAGGTGTGTGGTTCTCCCTTTTATTGATTCCATTCTAGTATCCAAGGACTCGGTGATGTTCATAAACTCCAAGATCACTGTTGTATATGCCACCTCCCTTCCACATGGAGTAGGAAATGTTATTGAGGGGGCCCCACTATTATCTGCAACCAATTATCAATTGTTCCTAATACAAAATTATTTACCATATGAGGGATAGGTTTTCACCACAACAGAGAGAATTTGTGATCATTTTTTAACTTCCTCGTCTATATATACTAGCTTCCTAGATCCAGAGACATTTTTTAATGCATATGCCACATTTTATGGTATATCAGATCTTATGGGAGGGGGATATTTACCACATCCTAAAGATGATACCTTGTGGGGATATTTTCCATGAGTATCTACCCATTTAGTTGTTATAGAGTTTGTATTCAACTCTCATATTATGAAAATTGTTCCTCTGTGGATTTAACTGCAACTATTGGGGTTGGTGAACAGGCTATATCCATACCTTACACTTTTTCATTCGAATTTTTCTACTATGGATGTGTAAACTAATAACTTATAGGTTCAATATTTTTGGATCCTTTTCAAGTTCTGGGTGGAGGAAACCATTATTAGTGTATTCAGATTACCCTCCTCTCATGAGATATTTTTTATGTTGAAACCCAATACATTTTTATCTATGATCATGATATCGAACATATTGATAGTGAAAACATTTACATAGGAATATTAGGAAATGGTGGTGGTTGCATTAATTTCGACACAATAGGATGATTCATCACTTCCATTATCAAATTCTTTCTCTAAACCCTTGGCCATATTGAGACAGTTCGACTAGCGGTGGTAGGAATGGGATGAATTTTGATTGTTGATCTTGTCCTCCTAACCTGGAGAAGATTTATTCCCTTAGTGGGGATGATGATGATGAAAATTCCATCGGTCCTGGGGACTGAGGATTATATGGGGACACCATTGGAATTCATTAATCATGTTCCTGAGGATCCAATGCTTCCATCCATGGATTTGATGACTTCTAGGATGAACATTGGGATATAAATTTCCCAATCCCAATGGGTACAATTGATCTAAAATCACCATTGATTCCCATTGGTATTTATTCGAGGATGATGAAGAAAGAGATGATGATTGAGATATAAATGGCCCCTTCCCAATGGGTAGGGTTTACAAATTTTAATGACATGTCCTGAGCCATCTAAGGAGTTAATGATCTGAAGGGTGGAGGCATTGGTTGATATACCCTCAACTTGGGGGGATAGTTCATCTATTAGATGGCCCCTATAGAAGCTTGTACTGCATACCATTTTATTTGGCACATCTTTGCTCACATCAGAGATAGGTGCGACAGTATCCCTTCATGAGAACCATTATTTATTTAAATTTTCCTAGGCAATCATAACTATGGTATGTATTTTTGAAATGAATTCTCAATAGTCTGATGGCCAATGTTTGAAATTATGTTGGATATCCTCTCCCTCCCTCTCTATATTCATTATGTATAGTAACAAATGAATGAGGATCATTCCATCGTAGTGACCAAATGGCCTGAGCATTACCTAGTCTCCTGATTTATCTAGAGGATATGAAATTATAGGAAGCTATATTCGAGAGGTTATACTATTCTATGGTTGTGAAAATGTGAAACTCCCCATATTTTCCCCATCCTAAAATACAGATGTATGATGTGGCTTCAGATATTAGCATCTGAAGATTTGTGATTCAATGGAGTAAAGTGCATTGTAGATTTGGGATGGGCATTTCTAGTTTTGGATGTTGGGCCCTAAAGATAGCATCCAGATCTTGCTAACAACAAAGTATCATGATTTTCTAATGGGGACCCTCATATCCTGGATAAGGGAGGTTTCAAAACATCTTCCACGGAGAAGTATGCTACATATTATAGCATAGATAAGGCATTTACTCCTATTCTAGATCATTTGGGATCACATAGTCTGAAGTAGTGAGGGGCCATAATGTGATGGGCATGTTCTACACCTATAACTCTCTCCATATGTAAATTTTGGCCTCCTCTTTAACAAACATACATGCCTCCATCTGATCAGACAATAGAATATTCTTCTTAAGGGTTCACGGTGACAGGAGTGGAGTTCTGATAGAATATGTTGGGAACTATAAGCAGTTGACCCAAACATTTCTATCAGCTCTCTATATGAAGGTGTCATAGTTTTCGACTCCCCTATATATAAAGTTGTCTAGGAAATGGGTTGATTTCCTTATCCATTGGAGATATCACCATGCGGGGGTTGATCATGGTGGATGTCTAGACTATAGTCCCCTCGATCCATCTCCACATTTCCATAGGGAGGAATATCATCGTAATGATATTCTTCTTCTTCGGTTGAAGAGTAGACATTACCATATGGGATTTTGAATGTTTCACGAACAACCTTAAGGACACAAGCATTAAGAATATTGGGAATATTGGTCCAAATTTCCTGCATGGTCAAAATATGTTGACAATCCTTTTGAAATAGTGTTAGTATATGAGCCTGTTATATGGGAGTTTCTAGAACATGCTTATAACCACCGAGTACTGCGTGAATATGCACCCTCTACTGAGAATATTCTAGGGTATTATATTGATCTGTCTCATCATTTATAAAAATATGATCTTGGCCTGAGGCATATGTCATCCCCACTTGGTGATCCACAGCCAAGATAGGTGTATGATCCATATCCTGATCATTTTGGATATTATACTAGTCTTTCATCGAAGGGATATGAGCATGCCCAGATTCATGTACCACTCTCATCTGGTGAGCCCCAGTTAGTGAAAGAATATGATCCCAATCCAAATATTCATTACATGAATTAATATGTCAAAAAATCTCCACAATGGGAAAATAGATATCAGCCTCCACCTTTATTTCCTCAAAATGATGCTGGAATAGTCACCCATTAGGGGAAGTAGGAATATAAACCTGTATTCGTTGATTTAATGGAGTATTCCAGAAATATTAAGTCATTATAATATGAGTCTTTATCAAGGCTTCTTTCATTTTCACATGGTCTCCCTTGGTCTTAAAGTGGATATATTCTAGATCCTGGGCCTTTAGAGTATGTTGTTGGGATTATTTGATTTGAATGTAATCCCCTCCAGAGACTTGTTCCCCTCTCACTTGGTTATCCTCATTTAGGATGGGGATATGATCCCAATCTTAGGCCTTCAGAATATGATTCTTGATTTTTTTGATAGGAAAGTTCCCCTGTCCTGAGGGACATGTCACTCTCACCTAATGAGTTATGGTTTGAATAGGACTATGAGCTCGACCCAACTCCCCATCCTTTAGTAGAATGTGATGATAATACTTCTAGACCAGATCAATATGTACACTTTCTATAGTATGGACCCTTGTAACAAATGATCAGAGTGTTGAGTTTATATCACTATAGGTATTAGAATATAAACATTTCCATGTATCTGCAAATGTTCTGGAATATACTAGTGGAGTAATTCATCTATTCCTAAAATATATTGGCATTTTTGAAATTTTTTGTAAGGATATAATCCATCAAATTTTTACTTTTAATTATAAACTTGTAGATATCTACAATGGAAGAAGGTATATGTGCCCACATTTATCCTGATTGTTCAATCAAAATATGTTGATGGGATTCATGCACATGGGGTAAGAATATGTCCCTCCCCCATTTCTACTGTGCAAATATTCCAACAGACATTTTCAATGTGATAATAATTATGATCATTCATGCTTGTTACCACCATAATATAACAATAGACTTAGTGGGAGTGGGAATATGAGAACCCTAATAGTTATCAAGAAAATTTCTTTCTCGATGTGTCTTCCTTGCTACCCATGCATGGGAATCAAATGTGGTAGTGTGTCGGGTGGTACCATCCACTTGTGACTGGTGGGTACCGGTGGGATTGTGATGGGGATGGTGGTTTATAGGTTCCCTAAATGATGACACTTGAATTTTAAGGGTTCCATATTTCATTCCATGTTTTACCTTCATCAGATATTGATGGTTATATTTGTCGCACTATGGGGATAAGCTCCCAATTTTGTTGGTGATGGTGAAAAGGTCCACTGGCTTAGCTACATCTTTCCATAGGCGATGCGGTCTTTTTGATTTTATTTTCTTTGAGAACCACATGGGAGACTTCCAAGGTTGTAATTGTACCATGTTGTTGGTAATCACAAACCGTCCTCTATTCCACCTAATGTTGGAGCTATCGAGAAAGTGAGATTATTTTTCAACCTACAGGGTTTGCAGCCGATGGTGATTTACCTAAGTGACCACAGGACGATAAAGATATTGTCTTCAATTTGGGTGTTGATAGAAGTATATACATTTATAAAAAATGAAAAATAACATGTTCACCGAATATTGAAATATACTAATCATAATATGCTCAATAATATATTCATAGTTAACATAGTTTTACATTAATTCCTTAATCATCCACTCTACTCACTTTTACAAATCAAATCTATGATGGAATTATTTCATGATAATCCTAGTTATAGAGTATTATCTAAAATATCATATTTGTCTTACTACTTTTTTGTAGGATATGAAAAATAATGTTCTTGAAGCATGGTTATTCTTCCATTTGAGAGATTCTCATTAGTTTCACAAGTTTTGTTTGTGTATAATGTGAAAAAAATTCTCTCATGGATAATAACCCAATCATTTTCTTTTGTAAATATTCATGTTGGGTTCACCATTTTTTTCATTATGAAATGGGATTCATAATGGTTTCCACCAGTTGATTCGATTGTAGGTGTTTAAGGCCTTTCCAAATCACTCATATTGTGATTTCCGTTTGTTTAGTCTTCCCTAGAAACTCCCAAAAGTTCCCCCATATGTAACTGGGTACACACCTACATTACAAAGGTAGGTGATCATCTTGGTTTTCAGACTCAATTGCTCTTAGGGACTCTCATTGGTTGAGAGGATGAGAGGTCGATCTCATAGTACCCTTTTCAAGAAAATGTTTTCCTAATCTAGGAACCTCCTACAGATTTTATATATGTTCACATATCTCTTCCTAATCCTGTTATGAGACTAGTTACCCTACGTAAATGATCATAGGATAATTATATATTATGTAAAAAATATGGGGTTCTCATTAGTGAATCCATATATATGTATCCAATTTTATCAACATTTTCTCATAATGGTAGGTTGCTTATGTGTTGAAGCTATATAACCAAGAGATTCAAAATACTCTTCTAAGAAAAGAGGTAGTTAATTTCATGAGGAGGGGATTGAGACATTTTGTGGAATTCCTCATATCCTGGGTATTATAGAAATCAAACAACAGGTAGTTTGTTGAACCCGTGTAGTTGAACATCATGTGAAAATGACGTATATAGGTGCTCTAGGACACTAAATTTTCAAGATTGGGTTTTGGGAGTATGTCTTATGTATCATAATTATAGAGGTAATTAGATTTTTCATAGTTCATTAAAACCCTTGGGACTGGTCCCAAGGTATATGTATTCTTATGGTGTTGGTGTCTATCATGCCTCTTGTTGGGTCATGCAAAATGAGATTGTCCTAGGTCGTGTAGATCCATGATGTGAATGAAATTACTACTTCAATTCCCTAAGAAAACCTACGGTACACTGTATGTGAGGAAAAATAGATAAAAAAAGATCCATGTCACTTCATATGGGTATAGGAAATATGTAATGGGATAGTCCCTAAGAATAATTATTGTATAGATCGGGACTCAGGGAGGTGTCTTACATATCCTGGTTATTGCGGGAACCAGATTCATCATAGTTGATTTGACATCTCTGTCTACTAGAAGATGAGGTATGATAATCTTCACATGTGAATGATTGGGTCCCAATGGATTAGATATTGGACGCATGAGGGGACATAGATTGAAGTGGGTGACTATTTTATCTAGGGCCCTTGAAATTAATACTATGTATCCTAGTTATTGTAGGAATCATAGTCCTTGTAGTTCATTCATGCCCTTGGGAATTGAATTATGCTGGTTTCCCTCTTATGGAGGTGAATGTATCGTTCCAATCATCTGGGATTATAGGGTTATAATGTTCTATCCTTTATAGAATTTTATGATGCAGATGATAAGATTATTGTAACTCCTTAATCCCATGTGAGCTACGCTA
Organism: Viscum album; assembly: GCA_963277665.1. Lineage (NCBI taxonomy): Eukaryota > Viridiplantae > Streptophyta > Magnoliopsida > Santalales > Viscaceae > Viscum > Viscum album. The sequence goes on from OY728156.1 coordinate 1,085,492,450, forward strand.
ATTGTGAGAAACAAAAGATAACAAAAAATCAATTTTATTTCTTGTGGTTGTGGGAATGATGCACTGGGACTTCCCTTGGAAGATATATAAAATGAACGAACCTTGTGGAGGTATCCTACATTACCTAAATAATGTAGGACTCAGATTCATCATAGTTCCTTCAATTACGGATTACACACTGACATTCCCCTTACCTTTATTGCGAATTATAATGAAAATAATATAATTATTGCAATTCCCTTAGACCATATGTTCTATGCTCAGTGATAGAAATAGGGGAGGGAAATGATAATTTTCACCACTTGTTAGTTGAGGGAAAAACATATTTGGATAAACATTTGTAGATTTGATATAGTTCTAGGGCCTTATAATGACATCCTATGTTTCTTGATTTTGGTGGGAATCAAAGTTCTCATAGTTCATTTGAACAAGGATTACGCACTAATGTTGTCCTTTAGTCGGGTCTTATACACTGAGGGTGTAACATCCTAGGTAAATAAATAATATTAAATTTTAATATTTATAAATATTTTTGAATTAAATTATATTTATTAATTTTAATTTAAAGGGGATACTATGTTCGATGGCATACCTGAAATGAAAAAATGGGTTTCTCTAAAATCTCATGTTTCACACAAGTTTGACTCATACGGAAAAATAATAATACAATATTATTTTAAATGGTAGTTATTGTCTGGTCATTATATTGGTGGGAATGAACAGAACTAACTACTATAAGATTATCAATTTTTGTTAAATTTGTTTACATTTATCTAATATAATTTAGTGTCTTAAAATGGGAATTAATCCAATTTTAAGCATAAATACTCTAATGTTTTTAAAAAGGCCATTTTCACTACATTTTGATGGAGAACCCCTTTTAAATATAGTTTTTGATACTTTTATACATGTCATCAGACAAAATAAACTTGTTCTTTAGAAGCAGGACATCAAAATTTACATTGGGTAATTTTTTGTAATTTTTCTGATAAAGACCATTTTTTAAATGAATAGTGAAAAATAATACATTTTAAGTCAAAACTGTCTTTTAATCGGATTTATTTATATAATCAGATTATCATTTTAATTGGGTTTAAAGTTTAATAAGATTAAATTTTTATCATTGAATCCAATTTTGGTCATTGGAAGGAATTTCACTTTGAAATTGGGCAAAACCGAGTGTTAATCTTTTGATAATAATTATTTCTAAAAAACGTGATTTTTTATTTTGACTGCAGGAATTAATTTTAAATTAATTTTTGTGACTTCTATGTTTTAAATTTGGGAAAATGGATTCTATATATGTAATCAGGAGGTCAAAATAGTGTAAATATGTAACTCTTATTTTTAGTCTTTATGAATAGTAACTTCAGTAAATATTTTTTTACCATGGTTAAAGGGTAAATATGGTAAATAATGTTAAAATAATAAAATTATAATAATATTAAATTACCCTAACACGTGTCCTAATCCTATTTTCTGATACATGTCTCACCGTGGGTATCCTTGGGTCAATTTTGGGACCCCATAGAGCCACCTGTAAGTGAAAATAACATTTTATAAAAAAAATATTTTAATTTTCAGGAAAATGTAACATAAACATATATATTTTAAAAAAAATTATATGGGGTTATATAAGTTATCTTTTAAAATATAAATAGTAATTATAAATATTAATAGATTTCTTGAATCATGGTGTTTTATTTATAATTTCTAGATATCAGATAAATAAATTTATTTATGACACAATGATGATATAATGATTAACTCACTAATAGAGGTTTTAAAAAAATGAGATTATAAATATTAAAATAAATTTATTCTGAAAATTTTTATGCCATCCAATAATTTTATGGATGATTATGAATTATTGTCTTTGAATTAATGAAGTTTTTGGAATTTATCAAGTTTTTATGGAGTTTTCTAACGACATGATGTGAATAGTTTAAAAATTGACATAAATGAGTTTTTAAATCAATTAATATTTTATTAAATGATAAAATAGTCCTAAAAATATTGTATTTTTATAGATGAAATATATAATCTTGAAAATTTCATTAATTATACATATGGGGTACCTTAAAATTTTATAATAAATATATTATCTAAATAGTATGAATATACAAAAATACATGGTAAAAGTTAAATAAGATAACAAAGGGTTAAATAAAAATGATAAGGATAAAAATATCCAAAACCTATCCAATTATTGTTGGATGATAATATTTCAACTTGTATTAATATTTTATTCTAATTTAATGTGGTGTGGACCTTTTGAAACCAAATATTATTTTTTTAATAAAATAATACATTCTAACTTTCCTAAAGAGCCCCTCCTCCCTCTTATAAAAGGACACCACCTCTAACCAATTATTAACACCTCTAAATCCACTTGTCTTTTCTAAAATATAATCCAATATGCTCCAAAAATACCTATATTCCACAGATAATCCTTAATTCGGGCATAATTAATTTCAATAAGGCCTTTTGTTTCAAACCAAAGGGAGTTACCCGATTAAAAGGTAACGTCCTCTCTCAAGTTCTGTTCTTTTATTTTCTTTCTCCAACCCCCTAAACTCTATATAATCTATTCATTTATAACATCGCCATTATCTTAAATACACTAGGATGTGGTTATGAGAAGGACTCTAACATCACTTCCCCACACCTCCATCTATTCAATATGAACATATTGTTTTTGTGGACGATGAACTACTGCCTCACGAAATGATGATTGTTCAATTATCTCATACCACCTCTCATGGTGGAAGTTATTATGGAAGTATATTTATTTTTTTTATATATTATATTTATATTTTCTCTATGCTTCTATATTTTTCATTTATAGCATAACTTTTTGGTTTCCATAATGGGTTAATACGATAAATTTATTTGAGGAAGTACGGACTACCTCCCCCTCAAAGTGATGTGACTCGTTCATGACATAGGTGGAACATATAATGGTTGGATTTAATGAAATTATATAAGATGTTATAATGGAATTATAATATACCTATGTATCATTATGTTTTCATTACATTGAATATGAAATATAAATTAAAGTAGTGGTCATTCGTACGTACGACTTACCATCTCAACGAATGATGCATTTAATTTCTTATCTCTAAATGATATATACTATTATAAATAAATATATATATATATATACTTGATATATATGATATATATGATATCTAAATCAAAAATATAAATATAGAGATAATGTAATTTTGACCACATGGACAACTTGTAATTATAAGAAGTTAATTTTTAACTCAAGTACCAAATATCAACAAAACGACAGTTATTAACACAAATGATTATGAAATGTATATAACATAGAAATAAGTTATATAAAAGGAAAAATAAACATTAAAAAGGTTCTGATGAAATTAGTTATTAACTTTAGTTTATTATTCATGAGATTAAATAACGAATGAGTCACGATGAACAAAAGGTAAGGGACTTTATCTCAATATCCTTTCATTGAGGCATATTTTGATATACACTAACGGAAAATTAATTTTTTATTAACGAAACACTTTTGATGGAAAGTGGGAAACCATGAAATACAACACTAAACATATAAATAAAAATAGGAAACTCAAATCTATCATAGGATCGGGTCCTCCCAAGCAGTTGCATCAAATAGAAGCCTTCAACAAAGCAGGACCCTACGAAAAATAGTCTCGTGCATAAGTGCATGGGCACGAAACTGTTGGAAAATCCAAACCCTCTCAGTGTCCAATCTGAAAGGCAAGCTACGGTGATGACATCGTGATTTGTTCCCCATCTGGAGATAATCCTTGTGAAGGGATGAGAGGAAGCACCAGACATTCAGCATGAAAATCCAGATAACTGAAACAAACACTGGTACAATATGTACATGCACAAAATAAACCAATCCTAACTAGAAAACATAGACATAATCATAAAATAGTTACATTAAATTACTAGAATCCACATCCCCAAACAATTTCAATGATAAAGATTAATCTTGAGTGTCTGGTGCCTCTATCACCACCTTTTCAAACTCAGAAGCTCGCTAGTCCATGGACTGGATGTACTCCTCAAAACTAATATTGTTTTTATTGATTCTTCTTGCGAATATGAGGAAATCATCATCAATCCAATAGTATTTCACCACATTTAAAGGCACTCTTAGGGGCCTCCCCATCATATAGGATGAAACCTCTTCATTTTCATTAAGCACCAAGACCTGCTTGATTACATCCTCATTAGAACATAAAATCAGATCCATGGAGTGATCATTCTAGTCCCATGTTTATTTATGGCTTGGAGTCTCCCTGTTTATCTTATTATTAGCTATTTTTTGACAAATGGGTCTCCAAAGGGGGATGTAGCGATGAGTAATCCATCATCCCCTTCCATTTCCTAACACTCCTTCTATTCTTTAGACTTAATGTTTCATCTATTGAGTGTACGGGTTCTCTCACATTAAATTATTTCACGTAGCCTTCATCCCTAGTATCTATAATATCAGAATCAGATCTTGCATCAACCTCTAAAAGACTTTCAAACATGATTCTCATGTGGACTAGGGTCCAGGTAAATGGATCTGAACCCCCTGCAACCTTCCCTCTGTTAAAAATATATCTTACCATAACAGATCCTTGTTTCCCCATCCACCCATCACCATTGCCCAGGTTTAACTCCTCATCTCCGAAGATAGTCGACAACACCTATTCAACGCCCGTCATTAGTTTGAAGCCATCATACCTCTCATTACTCTATAATTACACTTGATAAACATCATTCTGAATCACTCACTTTTCTCTCTACACAATACAGTAAGAAGGACCCACAAGCTCTTCCCTAAACCTACTAAACACCTTGGACACTCACAGGTTCATCTGATGTCCCATTTCCTTCTTCCCCACCTCAATACCTGAATCAATCTCCGCCTCCACATTACAGATCACTAAGGAACTAATATGTTGATCCTCCACTAGTCGCAACAACTGAGGATCTCCAACCCTATCCTCTCTACCTGATTCCAACTTATATGAGACATCTTTTAAACATATATCTGAAGCCTTACCACTGTCGCTAACCACCATCTTAGCCCCAAGCTGGTCACCCTAGTGACCAACACCCCTATCCACCTGCATTGCATGCCCCTATCGACATACCTCGTATGATTTTTCCATACTCCTATATGAAGAGAAATAATTCATCCAACTCTCATAGAGCACACACTGTTTACACCTGTACTCCTCACCAATCATTATCCAAACATAACAAAAGGGGGTTCTAGTCACATCTATCTCAACACACACCCATAGATTAACCATATAACAAACAGACTATGTGTGGATATCTGAGCATAAATACTGACTGACTAGGTTGCCAAGAATTTTTAAAACAGATGTTTTTTGGAATAGTAGTGGAAGATTATGGAAACTGACCCATGTCGTAACATAAAGAAGATCACATTTCATTTTAAATTAAAAAGACCATAAAAAAGAACATCAAACCATTACTTCACTGGGGAACCCTCGATCAGTAATTGATAAGGTCCTCCTCTAATGCAAATTGGATCATGATGTGGAGATTGTCGAGTAATCCCACTCTCACCCTTTCGCAGAGGTCCCAAAAATCGAAGATGAATTTTTCAAAGGAGTCAACTGAAGGCCTTATCTATTCAAACCGTAGTACCCAAGTGAGGATCAAGAGCACAAATATTTCTATAAATATTGAGGTAAAAATCTGAAGGTTTGGGAAACCATCGATGATCTCCCTAACTTTAGGGATCATCATAACATTTGTGATAGGAGGAAGAATGTCAGAATTAGAAAAGGGGTGAAACATGACCTCTCCTTTTCTGATGTCCTTTGAAGATACCTCCCCCACTTTATCCATTATACGATGTATAAACCCCTTTTAATTTTAATTTCATTCCAATGGAATCTTTCTCTACATAGCGTTTTACTAAATGAAAAAAGTAATGTTCCTTTTTAACATTCACGGTGACAATGACCTTTCTGCTACTGGGAGAATTATTTCATATTTGGATTCCTAAAAATGAATAAATGTTTTAAAAGGAAAATAAATAACATATACTTTATTTACATTTTTTGGTACTGAAAATGGTTTTGAGAAGACATTGATTATTTCAATATCTTGAAATGATATATACTGATTGAAATGTGGAAATGTAATCTTTCCATTATGATTGTTTTATGTGTTATGAATATTTTATGGTTCTTTGGAATTGGTTATGTAAAAGGTTGGTTCTGTGATAAACCAAGGTAGTGTGAGCCCGAGATAGATCTATAATGCATTGGGTAATGTGATGGAGGTAAATATTAATTTATCTCCTAATTGATTTAGGGAATATACTAGAATGGTTAATACAAATGTAACTCCCTATGTAGCTAAGAAGGATACAATGTAAGTATGTTATGGATTCCACATGTTACCTTTGTGATTTATGATTTCAATGTGTTATTCATAAATATTATAATTTCATGAGGTGTGTTAATGATATTATATTTTGTATGTATTGATGGGATAATGATATATTTCTTTATTTTTTAAACCATACTGTTCTTTTTATGCTCATCCAAAGTTTTTGAAATGTTTTTCATAGGGTATAAGGCAAGGTAAGAGAAATGAAAAATTCAACAAAATTTATATCAAGAAAATAATTATTGTTTTATTTTAAGAACATTTATTTTATAAAAAATGGATACTACGTAGAAGTGTCTACTTAATACTATTTCAGATGTAATGTAATTGTTATGGCATAATTATCTAAAAATCTTATTATAAAAGGATCCTTAATGTGATTCATTAACATAATTAAAGATTATGTTATGTTTAAGTTTGGGTCCTTATAGTTGGTATCAATGATCAGTTTAGATAACTTTAAAAGTTAATATATTTTTAAATTAATATCAATAATTTAATTTATGGTAATATTGTAATGATATAGCATTTATATATTACCATGTTGCATCGCCTATGATATTTATTTGTTCAGAATGGATTTCCGCAGAGTAAACATGGATGTTATGATGGGACAACCTCAAGAGTAAAAACAATTTCCAAATTTTCAACCTCTGATGGTTGGAATTAGAACTGAACAATTTTTTGTAGTGATGGCACATTGGACTCTGGCTATAAATGGTTGTGGTATATATGCACGTGATCGTCCAGGTCAACCATAGAGGAACATGTCAGTAGTGTAGCATTTCATGAGGCAAAATCCCCTATCATTCATAGGATCATCTAACCCTATGCTGGCTGGGTGTGGATTAATGAAGCGGAGAAGATTTTTGATGTCATGGGTTGTTCAAAACATCTAATGGTCATTCTCATATATTACAATTTTGAAGGTGAATCTGATCACTGGTGGTCAATTGTTAAAAATATCATGGGTAGTGAAAATATTGATGCTCTTTATTGGGATGAAATCAATGGTATGTTTATTGTGAAATATTTTTCTATAGTGATTCGTCTTAGTATAAAAAAACAATTCCTAGAATTGACGTAGGAGTATGAATCAGTGGATACTTATGAAGAATAATTCACACAACTGGAAAGTTGTGATCTAAATTTTAAAAGAGATCTTTATAGTAAAATCATTCGTTTATACTCAAAATTAAATAAAAAGTATCTAAGGGATTTGGATTCTCTTTAGTTCAAAAGTTATTAATAACATGTATGATTTAAGGAGAAGGTGGAAATGGAGTTTTCAAATGATCAGGTGTTCTTTGAAAAACAAAAAAAATAAGATGTTAATGTGGCAGAAGAAAGAGAATAACTCTTCAAAAAAGTCTGATGGTAAGAAACTTACGTTTATAATTTTTGAAAATTGTGGTAAAAATCATGTTGGGGGATGTCTTTTGAATTTTCGTAAGTGCTACTGATGTGGTAAAATGGGACATAAGTCTTGTAATTGCACTAAAAAATATATGGGTAATGGTATGAAAAAATGTGATTTACTGTCAGAAAAAAATATTAAGTGAAATTAAATGGGTCATTATGAAAATGAGTATCAGGAAAAGATATCAAATGATGGGAAGTATTCGGACTACAAGTAGAATGGAGTGGTCAAATCCTTTGCAACAACTTTATCATATGTTGGACTATCAAATGTAGTAGTATCATGTACACTATTTGTTAATTCAAATTATGCCAATGTGATGTTTGATTCAGGGTCTACACATTCTTTCATTTGTGAGAAATTTTCTAGTCAATTGAGAATTCCATTTCAAGATATGGATCCTGAACTTATGGTTAAAACCCCAGTAGGATATGTTGATACAAAAAGAAATTATAAGAACCTTCAAGTCCCTATGTGCTGAAATAATCTACCTACATTCCATATTGTTGTTCCTCTAGTAGAGTTTGATGTTATTTTGGGTATGGATTGGACTTCCATTTATCATGCTAAGATTGAATAGAAAGCTAAAGATGTTTCTTTTTAGAAAGAATTTAGTTTTTTTACAAGAATGAACCTTTACTTTTGATAACATATCCGGATGTAACGAAACTAGTAAAAGATTGAACTGAATGTTACCTTGCACATATTATTGAAAACAAATGAACTATTTAGAGTAATGATGTGCCAGTGGTAAATGAGAATCTTGATGTTTTTTAAATGAGTTTCCTTGTATAATACCTGATTAGGAAGTTGAATCTATTGTTGACTTAGTTCCTGATGCTAAGCTAATTTTGAAATACCCTTACGAATGGATAAACTAGAAATTTAAGAGTTAAAGAATCAATTGAAGGAGTTATCAGATAAATTATTCATTGATCCTAGAACATCATAATTGGATGCTCCTACCTATTTTGTTTAAAATAAAGATGGTTTAATGAGACTTTTCATTGATTATAGAGCCTTGAATAACATATTTATTAAGAACAAGGTTCATTTTCCTCATATCGATGATTTGTTTGATAATCTATAGGGAGATCAATATTTTTCGATGATTGACTTGAGTTTTACATATCATTAGTTGAATGTAAAGGATGTAGACATTCCGAAGACCACGTTTCATACTACATATGGCCTTTATGAATTTGAAAATATGCCTTTTGGGTTATCCAATTCACCTATTGTATTCATAAATCTTATGAATAGAATTTTCCGTGAGTTATTTTATATGTTTGTGGTTGTGTTTAATAAGTATATTTTGGTTTATTCTAAATGTAAATAGAAACATGAATGTCATTTAAGGATTCTCTTAGAAACCTTAAATGAAATAAAACTGTATGGTAAATTCTAAAATTGTGAGTTTTGGTTACAAAAAATTTCATTATTTGGTCACATTGTTTCAAAAAATGGAATAACTTTTGATCCTACAAAAAAAAGTTTTAGAAGAATTGCTATGTACCACAAATATAACTAAGATCAATAGTTTTCTTGGTTTAGTACATTAATATCGGAGGCTTGTTGAAAATTTGGCATGGTTATATATCCCACTGACAATGTTAACTCGAAAAGTTTTTAAGATGATTTGGAAAAAATAATGTGATGATTTTTTTTCAAGAATTGAAAGGAAGATTGGTGAATGCTCCAGTTTTGGAGTTACCTTCTAGAGATGGTGAATTTGTTATTTCCAGTGATTCTTCATTGAAAGGACTTGGTTGTGTCCTTATGAAGAATGACCAGGTAATTTCTTTTTCTTCACGTTAGTTGAAAACACATGAGTTAAACTACACTACACATGATTTGGAATTGGCACATGTTGTTTTTTCATTTAAAATTTGGAGGCATCATCTCTATGGATTAAAATTTGAAATATATAATGACCAAAAAAATTGAATTTTATATTTACTCATAATTAATTGAACATGAGACAGTGGATATGGTTGGAATTAATCAAGTATTATTATTTCATGATTCCTTACCATATAGGAAAGAATAATGAAGTGGTTGATGCATTGAGTTTAAAAAGTAATTCTACATTAACAATTTTATGTTCAGAATAATATCCTTTGATTAATGATTTGATGAACTTTGGAATGTATGTTTTTGGTGAAAGAAAATACTCTGTTTTGTTTCAGGTTTCAGTACCATCATCCCTAGCAGATAGAATAATGCAAGTGCAGAAAGATGATAGTGCGTTGCAAAAAAAGGTGTAATTGGTTCAGAAGGGTACGTTTCTTGAATTTAACCTTGTTCAAGACTGTGTTTTGAGGTTTTGGAAGAGATTATGTGTGCATTTTGATTCACTATTGAAGAAATATTTGTTATGTGAAGCTCATAGTTCCCCATTTTTAGTTTATCCTGGAAGTAAAAAGGTGTACAGAGATCGTTGGGAGTATTACTAGGGGTGGAATGAAAAAATATATTGGTGACATTATTTTGAAGTGATTGAATTGTAAACTGATTAATGCAGAGTGGAAGTTACCAAAAGAGATGGTTCAGCCTTTACTGGCGATAGAGTTGAAATGGGAAGATATATCTATAGATTTAGTAGCGGGATTACCAGAGAAATATCATGTTAACAATAAAATATGGGTTATTGTTGATTAATTGACTAAATCTACAAATTTTCTTCTAATTCATGTTACACTATCCCTAGATCAACTTTCTCAGTTTTATGTTGAAGAGATAGTTATTTTTCCTAGAGTTCCCCTCTCCATTGCATCTGATCGTGATTCTAGGTTTAATTATAACTTTTGGACAGGCCTTAAGATGTTTTTGGGTACTGAATAAAATTTTCGTACAGATTCTCATCCTCAATCAGATGGTCAGTCAGAACGAACAATTCAGACATTGGAGGATATGCTATGTGATTTCTCAATAATTACCATGTAAGTTGGTACCAACATCTTTTTTGGTTGAATTTTCTTATAATAACAATTTTCAATCCATTATAAAGATGGCTCCATTTGAGACATTATATGGAAGGCAGTGTTGAACTTCAACTTTTCGGGACGAAGTAGTTAAATGGAAGTTTATGGGACCAGAATGGGTAGAAGAGATGTAAGAAAAATTTCAGTTCATTTTGAAGAACATTAGAATAGCTGAGAAAAAGAAAAAAACTTATGTGGATAACCAAAGATGGATATTTCTTTCAAGGTACCTGATCATGTCTATCTCAAAGTTTCTCCATGTAAATGTGTGATGTGTTTCGGTATGAACAGAAAGCTGAGCAAGAGGATCATTGGACCTAGTGATATCTGGTAGAATGTTGGATAAGTTGTGTACATATTGGATTTACCTCCATGTTTATCTAAGGTATACAATGATTTTTAGGTTTCAATGATGAGAAACTATGTGCGAGATCCATCTCATATTTTAAGTCGAGAGGTAGTTCGGCTAGAAGAGAGTCTTTCTTATGAGGAAGAACCAGTCCAGATTATTGACCGAATATAGAATGTTTTGTGGAATAAGGTAATTAATCAGGTAACATTTTTTTGAAAGAACTATATTGTTGAAGATGAAACCTGGGAATCTAATAATGCTATGAGAGATAAATACCCCCACTTATTTGATAATTGAATGAAAATTGCGTGGATGAAATTTCCAGGGGGGTAGGATGTAACATCCGTGGTAAATAAATAATATGAAATTTTCATGTTTATTAATATTTTTGAATTAAATATTAATTTTTAATTTGACATTAAAGGGTATTCTATGTTCACTGTCATACCCAAAACACAATAATGTGTTTCACCGAAATCTCATGTTGCACACAAGGTTGTGTCATACTGAAAAACTATAATATAATATTATTTTAAATGGTAGTTAATGCCTTGTCGTTGTATTTGCAGGAATGAACAAAACTATCTAAAATATTATTATACATGTCTGTTGAATGTTTTTACATTTATCCAATAAACTTTAGTGGGTTAAAATTAGAATGAATATATTTTTAAGCATGAATACTTAAATATTTTTAAAATTACGTTTTACTGCCTTTTGATGGAAACACCCTTTTAAATCTATAATTTTTACTTTTATATATTCCATTTGAAAAAATAATGTTCTTCTTTATAACCAGGACATAAAAATTTACTTTGGGTAAATTTTTGGTATTTTTTTAATAATGATCATTTTTAATGAATAGTCAAAAATACAGTATTTTAAGTCAAAACTCTCTTTTCATATGATTTATTTATATAGATAGATTATCCTTTTAACTATTTTTAAAGTGAAATTGGATTCTATTTTTATCATTTAATCTAATTCTTGTCAATTTATGTGATTTCAAATTGAATTTGGACATAACCAAGTTTCAATCTTTTGAAAATTATCATTTCTTAAAAACACACTTTTTGGTTTTGACAAAGAGAATTAATTTAAATTAATCTATGTGACTTAATTATTTTGAATTATGAAAAATGGATTCCATATTTGGAAACAGAAGGTCCAAATTGTGTAAATAGGTAATTTTATTTTTAGACATTATGAATAGTAACTTCAGTAAATATTTTATTGACAATTCTTAAAGAGTAAATCTAGTAAATAAAGGTAAAAAATAAAATTATAATAATATTAAATTACCCTAACCCATGTCCTAATCCTATTGGTAGATACATGTATGATAATGGGAATCGTTGGGTCTATTTTGGGACCCCATGAAGCCCCTTCTAAGTGTAATTCACATTTTATAAAAATTAATTTAATGTTAAGGAAAATATAACATAAACATATATCTTTTAGTAAAACAATTTTTATATCGGGTTATATAAGTTATCATTTCAACTATAAATAGTCATTATACCAATAAAAAGAGTTCCAACATCATGGTATATTATTTATAATTTTTATAAATCATATAAATTAATTTATTTATAACACAATGATGACGTAATGATTACATCATTAATTAATATTTTAAATATATGAGATTATAAATATTAAAATAAATCTATTTTGAAACTTTTTAAGCCATCCATGAATTTTATGTATTGTTATGACTTGTTATATTTGAGTTAATGATGTTTTTTTAATTGATAAAGTTGTTATGGAGTTTAAAAGTCATGATATGAATAGTATAAAAATTGACATAAATGAGTTTTTAAATCAATTAAATTTTAATTAAATGATAAAATAATTCAAAAAATATAATTTTATGCCAAATAACATATATAATGTCAAAAATGTCATTAATGATCCATTTTTAGTCTCTTGGAATTATATTTTAAATATATTACCCATATAGTATTAATATACAAGAAGACATGGTAAAAGTTAAATAAGTTCACAAAGGGTTAAATAAAAATGATAAGGATTAAAAAAAATCCAAAAACTATCCTATTATTATTTTATTATTTTATATAAAATTATATTTATCATATATTAGAATTTAATTAGTTTTAGACATTTGGAAACCAAAATAATTCTTATAATAAAATAATAAATTCAAACTTTCAAAAAGAGCCCCTCCTCCCTCTTATAAAAGGACACCGCCTCCAACCCATTACTCACACCTCTAAAGCCCCTTATATTGTCCAAAATCTGATTAAATAATCACAAAATATCCCTCTCTTACACCTAGAAGGCTTAATTTTGTAATAAGTTATTTCAATAAAGCCTTTTGGTTAAAACAAAAGAGAGTTACCCAATTTAAAGGTAACGTCTTCTCTCAAGTTCTTTTTATTTATTTTCCTTCTCCAACCCCATAAAATCTCATTATTCCAATATTTTATAATAAATACAGTATTTTAAAATATACTATAATGTTTTTATGATATGTATCCAAACTACACTTCCACACACCTCCATCTAATGGATACAAACTTGTTGTTTCTGTTGACGACAAACTACTACCTCACGAAACGATGATTGTTCAATTATCTCATACTACCTCTCATGGTGGAAATTATTATGGAACATTATTTATATGTGATAAATATTATATTTATATTTTATCTATTCTTATGTATTTTTCATTTATTTCAAAGCTCTATTGTTTCTATAATGGGTAAATACGATAATTTCATTTGAGGAAGTGCAGACTACCGCCCCTTCAAAGTGATGTGACTCATTAATGTTATATGTGGAACATAAAAATGTTGGAGTTAATGAAATTATACATGATATTATAATTTAATTATAATATACCTAGGTATCATTATGTTTTCATTCCATTAAATATGAAATATAAATGAAAGTAGCGTTCATGCGTACGTAAGACATACCGTCTCCCTTAACGGGGAATTTCATTTCTTATCTCCAAATATTATGTACTATTATAAATAAATGTATATGTATATATATATATTATATATATATCATATATATCATATCTAAATAATTAATATCATTATGTAGATAATCGAATTTTGACCACATGAACAACTTGAAATTATAAGATGTTCATTTTTGACTCAAGTACCAAATATCGACAAAATGACTATTATGAAAATAAATGATTTTGAAATGTTTATAATGTTTTAATAAGTGATATAAAAGAAATAATAAACTTGAAAAATTTTATGAAGAAGGTATAAATTAAAATTAGGTTATTATTTAGTTGATTAATGAACGAACGAGTCAAGTCGGAAACAAGGTAAGAGACATCATCTCAATATCATTTCATGAGGGACATTTTAATTTTTAAACGACTTGATTTTATACAGTGTATAAACCCCTTGGAATTTTAATTTATTTAACAGGGAATATTTTTCAACATAGCATTTTATTAAACAACAAATGGGAATGTTTATTTTTAATTTAAGAGATGAAAACAACCTTTCCATCACTGTGATCATTATTTCCTTTCTAGATTCCTCAACAAGATGAAATTTTTTTAAAAGGAACATAAATACCATATACTCTTTTTACGTATTTTTGTATTGAAAATGTTTGTGATAAGACATTGATTATTTCAATATCATGAAATGATATATCTAAATTTAAATGTGTAAATGATATATTTACTTTATTCTTGTTTTATGTTTCATAAATTTGTTATGGTTATTGGGTATTGGTTATGTACATGGGTTGTTTCGTGATAATCCTAGGATGGGTGAGCATGAGATAACTCTCCAATGCTTTGGGTAATGTGACAGAGGTAAATGTTAATGTTTCTCCTATGAGATTTAGGGAATTTACTATTATGGGTATTCCAAACATAACTCCTTACATAGCTATGAAAGCTAAAATGTAAGTATGTTATGGATGCCACAAGTTACCTTTATAATTTATGATTTCTATGTGTTATTCATAATTTTTATGATATCATGATGTGTGTTCAATATCTTATGTTTTTTATGTATTGGTGGACGAATGTTTTCTTTCTTTATTTTATAACTCATGCTGATCTTTGTAAACTAATCCCATTCTTTTGAAATGTTTTTCATAGGGTATAAGGCAGGTTAAAAAATGAACAAATCAAGAAAATTTATATCAGGAAAAGAATTATTGTTTTCTTTTAAGAGTTTTTATTTTATGAAAAAAATGGTTATTGAGTAGAAGTGTCTTCGTTTTAATATTTGAGATGTAATGTAATTGTTATGGCCTAATCCTCTAAAACTCTAATCTTGAAAAGATCCACTATGTGAATTATTAAATTAATTAAAAATTATGTAATGTTTATTTTCGGGGCCATATAGTGGGTGAAAAAGTTATCAAGACCTGGGATTCTATTGGAATATTTACATAGAACACAAACCTCATGAAGGTTTCCTTTTTATCCTGGCTATGGAAGGAATCAAAATCATCATAGTTCCATTTATATGGGCTCACAAAGTGACATTGACCTCTAGTCAGGGCTTACACACTGAGGGTGGAAAATTATATCAAACCCTAGGATTCCCTTGGAATATTTTCATGGACCTCGTAACTTGGGGTGGTGTCCTACTTATCCTAGATATGGAAATAATAAGAATCATAATTCCTTTGACTGGGGCTTACAAATGAGATTTCAATTGTGACCTAGCTTTCTTTTCTACCTAACATGCATTGATTACCCACTAATAGTGCATTGATTTCATGTTGGTTATATAGGATAGTATATGCCGAGCATATCCAAACACAATTAAATGGAACAAATACCATATCTAAGGTACTTTTCACAACCTGGGTGGCATGCCCAAGGGTTTCCACATGATCAAGGGTAATTTTTCTAGAGGAAATCCCAAGAACCAGAAGGCTTGTCATGGAAGCCATAGTATGACCTAGGTGACCTTTCTAGTGTGTGTTAGACAATCTAGCCAACTCAACCTAGTTCCATATCACCATATGACTAACACATATTGAGGGTGTCGTGAGAGTTAGTGTGACATGTCTCATAGGGAGTCACGTGATGAAGGATCACTTATCCATAGGACAATGAAATACCTAAATGGTTTGTCATAGACTTTAACGCATGATATGGTTAACTATTATAGAGGGTGTCAGCTGATCCAACTGACTCACCCTGTTGAATCACATTGGTGTCCTCATAGGAGCTGGCTCATACAGATAGAGGGTTTTATGAGAGTCTATGTGACATAAATCATAGGATGTCTCATTTACAAGATGATATGTCTGGAGGAAATCTTAAGACCTTTCTAGCATTACAAGATGCCATCGTGAAATCCATTTGATTTTCCTAGGTGCTACAATGAGGATTAACAGACATAAGCATGTACAGTTATATGGGTAAGGAGAAATATATGAATGACATCTGATGGATTGGATGGAAAGACCATGGGATTCATGATACTAATTTCAAATTCCTAGGATACCATGTGGGATGCTCTAATATATCCATAGGGGATTGAATGACCCAAATAGCAAACCAATTTTTTTTCATGAGATTAAGGTTATATTTCCTAGTGTTTTTGTGTTTCTTCGATGGTTCAAACAAAGTGCATGAGGATCAGAAAACATGTTTCTATTTTTGTCTTATGAAATTAATATTTTTTATATCCCATATATTTTTCACACCAAAAACTTATTTAGTTTTACTATGTTTTAGTTCTTGTGAAATATATAAGATGTGGAGGATTTTTTATCGTACCATGATTTCATGCTTTGTTTCAGCCTTATATCACTATTTTAGTCATGTTTTGTATTTAAAATCACAAATAGAATTTCATATTTCATGTCCCATTTGATTCAATTATTAAATTTTTATCTATATTAAAAATGGAAATTATACTTTTTTGGTGATTTTGTTTTAGGATGAGGTGATTTGGATGGTTGGAGATGATGTAGAAGAAAAATCGGCCAAACTCCATGGAAGTCCAAGGATATATGTCCACTATTTTACATGTCAATATAAATATGTACATCCAAATGGTATTAAATTTTGTCAGATAATCCAAAAAAAAGTTTTATATGTCACTTATCAATTAACCAAATCCAAATTTGTCTTTCTTTTTCCCAACCTTGTTGATCTATCTAGAGAACCGAATCTATATAAAGTCAAACGTTAGGCTCAATGTTTTGACAAAATCTTTCATAAATGATGTCTATTGCCAAAAAAATATTAAATTGTGACATTCAATATTCCTATAATTATGTTTTCTATTTTTTACATGTATATATAATGAAATCTAACAATCCAAAACTGAGACACTGGTTGTATCTGAGAATATGGGTTCCCAAAACAGCTTCCCATTTTTTTGATAAAATGGAACCATGGGATCCTCATTTTGGAGCTCAACAAAGGAGTGAATTTTTTTCATTTAGATGTTATATAGGACTCACCTCATCCTAATAGATGTTTTAGAACTCTCTATACTCATTGGGGGATCTCTTGAAGATAAGATCCCTTTATCAAAGCCTCCCTCTTCCTTTCATGTTATAATGTATGTATTTCGGTAATAAACTTCTTATTTCCTATTCAATTTCTTCAATTTATTATGTTTTAAATATTTTATACTACTTTATTATTCTATTATATTCCACTTTTGGTTTTAAATTAATAGTAGAAATGTGATTCAATTATATCCTTTCAACGACCTTTGCAAATGAAAAATGATTCTACGAAGAATACACTGCTAATAGAAGGGTAATTTTTTTAGTATTCGATCTAAATCTAACCATGTTAGCTTTATTATTTTTAATAAATTAGATAATAAAATTAAGAATTTATTATTCAGGAATTTCATTTGTAAATTAAAATAAAATAATCAATAAAATAAATAATTCACACAAAAATATGTGAGGTCGAGTAATGTGTGAATTGTGGGAGTGTTATCTTAATCAGTAAAACCAAAAAACCCAGGAAAAAAATTGTAGAGTTAATATATAATACCAAAACACAATTAATAATAATTTTTAGATTGTGTATGTTCCCTAATTCACCATTAACCATAATCTATCGATTAAAAATCAATTAAAATATTGTGTTTTGATTACATGTTCTGAAGCTAGCGTATAGTATAATTCATTTCAGCTTTCTAGTTTAGTTATCTCACAAAGGGTTTGGGGTCAAAAAATTTGTATTTCATAATTATGCATATTTTAATTGAAATGATTATTATTAAATTGTATGTGAATTTGTAGATTCAGATTAGTTACAATTTTTAAAATAGTTTTCTAAAAAAACATCTTCATGATGTGTTTTATTAATAATATTTAATTTCAAAAACAAAAACAAAAAAATAAAATCTTCTTTTATCATAAATGTTATTATTAATTTATAAAAATTAAATATAACCACTTTTATATTTACTTTCCTAACACATTTCACCCTCCCATAGTCATTTTTCGTACTAAGGTGTGGGATTTATAGGCCTCAACACCCCACATTTTCTCTAGTCTTCACAGTGTGTATCTATAAGGACACATCCATAAAACATTACACAATCTTGAATTAAATGAATAATTCACATTGAGGATCATTTCATGTTTATTGTTTTAGATAATTAAGCCATAACTATTACATATAAACCTGTAAATTATATGTAGACACTACTAATCAGTATCCATTTTTTTCATAAAATAAAAACCCTAAAAGAAAACATGTCTAGTTGATTGTTTTAGACAACAAGACTTTTCCATGATCCTATCTGTGAGCCTATTCATCTTTAGGTCTTGTGTAAAACATTTCAAAAATATCTGATGATTATAAAAAGCTTAGTAAAGGATACAAAATAAGTAAAGGAAACATTTACCCATCAATACATACCTATCAATGAAACCATACTTTTAAAGCATAACATACCTTATGAAATCAGAATATTAATGAATAACACATAGAAATCATAAATAATAATGGTAACTTGTTGCATAAATATCATACTTACATTGTATCTATCACAGCTATGTAGGGAGTAACATTTTTAATACCCATCATAGTATATTCCCTAAATCTCTTAGGAGAAACATTAATGTTTACATTTGTCACATTACCCAATGCATTGGAGAGCTATATTGGGCTCACCCACCCTAGGTTTATCACAGAACCACCTGTATATGAAAAAAATTCCCAATAATCATAACATATTCATAAAATAAAAGAAAAGAATAACGTAATGATTACATTCCCACATTTCAATCACAACATATCGTTTCAAGATATAGACATAGTCAATGCTTTATCAAACCATTTTCAAAACCATTTAAAACATTAAATAAAGAAATTTTAGAATTAAAGTGTCACATATCGATTTGATGCTTTTAAAACGTTTAACATTTTAAAAAATTAATGTTCATATAAAATAATCCTAAACCCCATTTTGAAAACATGTACATTAAAGATATTTATTTATAAGAATAAATCATTAAAACATTTAAAATGATATTTTTGTTAAAGAGATTTTAACAAAATGAGAGATGCTTGAATAAAAATAATTAAGGAATAACATTTAATATGAACTTTATAATATCATGAGAATAAAGGGATTCAAGATATAATATTCCAAAGGATGGTATATACAACATATAAGAGTGAATTGGTGCATAACAACAATTATGTATCAATGGAATATAAATTGAGACGAAATCCATTATAAAAATAGCATCCTTAGATCGAGGATAAATAAATTACATAATAATTTGTGAAAAATAGAAATAAACTCAATATGATTTGATATTCAGTGTAAATAAATCATATTACATTCACACATGTTCTTTTTTAGAAAAAACAAATGACTTGGATGTTTAACTCAATGAATGGAAATTGAGTTAAAATTACTCTTATCAAGTTCATATCGATTACTTGAGAATTTATCAATGGAGTTATTATTTGTATCAAAAGAATATCTAAAAATATTTAGTGGAAAATAAAACATAAATAAATAATCATAGTTTATGCACATAATCATATCATGTCATAATGAAGAATTAGATGATTAACCCAAGGAATCGAAATTGGGTTAAAAAGTTCCCTTACTGATTTGGTATCTTACGAAACATACACCACATGAAAGAAGGACCGTACAATGAATATGTTAATTACCATATATTAAATTATATAACACAAAGATTACAATAATGTAAGGTACATACACCACATAAAAATAAAATAGTGGAAAATATTGCATGAATCTCACAGGAATAAAAATTGAGATAAAACCCCCTTACCACATTGTAATCAATCGAGTCGTATGACCAAAATTTAATAACCACAAAATAAATCATAGAATACAATAAATATAAATATAATCATGATAATATATACCAAATTTTAGTATATAATACACCACATGAAATAAAAAAGTGGTGAACAATGGAAATCTCATAGAATTAAAAGGTAGATAACAAACTCCTTACCTCGTGTCTAACTTCACCCTTTCATTATTTAATTTCATAATAATAATATAAAGTAAATTTCTACTTGAATGAGACCCTTTTTGAAGTTTATTATTCATTTTATATCACTTAATATAATGTTATAACATTATTCAATCATTCAAGTTAATAATGGTCGTTTTGTCGATATTTGGTACTTGTGTCAAAAATGATCATCTTATAATTACAAGTTGTTCATGTGATCAAAATTCAATTATCTATAGAATTATATTCATGATTTATATATCATATATATAATATATATCTAGTATATTTATGTATTTTTAGTATTAAATAACATTTGGAGATATGAAATGAAATTCACTGTTCATGTAGTCGGTAAGTCGTACGTACGCATGAACACAACTTTCATTTCAATTACAAATTAATTGGAATGAAAACATAATGATATATAGGTATATTATAATTCCATTATAATATCATATGATATATTTGTTACATAATTTTATTAAATACATTTTTTATATCTTCCATTTATGTAATGAATGAATCATATCACCTTGAGGGGGTGGTAGTATGTACTTCCTCAAATGAAATTATCGTATTTACACATATTAGAAAGCATAAAGGTATGTTTTTAAATAAAAATTAAAAAAGAATAAAGAAAACATAAACATAATATATATCATATATAAATATAGTTTTATCATAATGGCCACCATGAGAGGCGGTAAGAGATAATTGAACAATTATCATTTCGTGAGGCAATAATTAACTGTCTATAGAAACAGTATGTTCTTTAACCATTAGATGGAGGTTTGTGTAAGTATAGATTGATTAATTTTCATAAAAAATCTATTATACATATTATACTATTTTTTTTATAAAATAAAGGAACAAAAAGAGTTTATTGGGTTGGATAAGTAAAATAAATCCAAAGAACTTAAGAGAAGATGTAACCTTTAAATTAGGTATCTCCCCTTGGATTGAACCAAAAGGTTTAATTTAATTACCTTATTCTTAGGGGAATTCTTTTACGAGGGGGATAGGGATGAAATTAGCTTCTATGGGAAGATATTGGATGATTCAAGGGGCTTTAAAAGTGTGAATAATGGGTTAGAATTGAGGGATTTTTATAAGGGAGAGGAGGGGCTCTTTAAGAATATTTAAAACTATTATTTTATTATATAATTATTTTCTGTTTCTAAAGGTCCAAAACATATTAAAGTAGACTATAAGATGAATCATATTCTAAATAAAATCATCCGAAAATAATTTGATAGGTTTTGGATATTTTTTTAATCCTTATAATCTTATTAATTTAAATCATTCATTAATGACGTAATCACTACATCATTATTGTGTCATGAATATTTTTATTTATATGATGTATAA
Source organism: Viscum album (assembly GCA_963277665.1). Lineage (NCBI taxonomy): Eukaryota > Viridiplantae > Streptophyta > Magnoliopsida > Santalales > Viscaceae > Viscum > Viscum album. Next base: position 1,085,514,465 of record OY728156.1, read on the forward strand.
TTTTTTTTAAGATAACTATCATGATTTAGGAAATCTTTTTGGATTTAAATTTAATATTTATAGTTGAAGAGAAAACTTATATAACCCCATGTAATAATTGATTTAGTAAAAGATATATGTTTAAGTCATTTTTGTCATTACATTAAATTAATTGATATAAACTGTCATTATCACTCCCACGTGTCTCTATGAGGTCCCAAAAATCAATACAAGGATGCCCATGGTGAAAAAGGTATCAAAAAATAGGATTATAACACATGTTAGGGTAACTTAATATTATTATTATAAGATTTTGTTACCCTTATTTACCAGATTTACCCTTTAATTGTGGTAAATAAATTTTTTTCTGATGTAAATATTCATAATGTCTAAATATAAAAGGTACCAATTTACACAACTTGTAACTCATGATTCCAAACATGGATTCCATTTTCTAAATTCAAAAAACAGAATTGGCCTAAATTAATTTAAAATTAATTCCCGCTGTCAAAACAAAAAGTCTGTTTTTAAGAAATAATATCTATCAAAAGAATGATACTTATTTATGTCCAATTTCAAAGTAAAATTACTTCCAATGACAAAAATTGGATTAAATAGTAAAAACATAATATAATTACTACTTAAAACCAATTAAAAGTAAAATCTAACCTTAAAAATAAATTAGATTAAAAATTATTTTTGAATTAAAATATAGTTTTTTTAGTATTCATAAAAAATGATTTTTATCAGAAAAAAATTACCCATAGTAAATTCGGATGTCCCGATTCTAAATAAGAATTTTATTTTCTCAAATAGAAGAGATAAAAGTGTCCAAAACTAGATTTAATTATGGTTCGCCATCATAAGGTCTTAAATAGACCATTTAAATAATATTTGAATATTTTATCTTAAAATCAGATACTTTCTTATTTTAATCCACTAAAATTTTTTGTATATAAGTAAACACATTTAAAAAACATATTTAATCATAATATGGTTATTTTTGTTCATTTCCGCTAATACAACTGCTATGCGCTAACTACCATTTAAAATAATAATATTATATTAATAGTTTTTAGTATAACTCAACATTGTGTGCAACGTAAGTTTTCAATTAAACCTATTGTCACATATCAGGTATACCATCGAACACAGCATCCCCTTTAAAGTAAAATTAAAATTGAATTCACAAATTTTAATAAATATAAAAAATTTATATTCTTTATTTATGTGGGATGTTACATCCCTCCCTCCTTTTGGAAATTGAATACTCACAATAATAAAATTGGGCTTGGAAACATCATTGAAATTTCCACATCGGAAAAAGATTCTATAAAAATATCATTTAAAAAAAGAAAGATAAATACATTGGTCACCTAAGATAGATCATTCTATGATTCCATGTATGAAAACAAGGATATAGAAGATAAACAAACCACCAAGGTTAAACGAAGAGTGGTAAAAACATGATTAGGAGAAATTTAACCACATGAAAATCCCAAACTTTTAATGGGTTAAACAATATTTGATTCCTCAGTAGGAAAAGTTAGCGAACCATGTTTTTGTTTTATGTTACTTTTCATAAAGTTGAGGAATTTATTTATTAGCTTAACTAAAAAATAAGTAAATTTACTTACTTTTCATATAAACTTCCAACCATTACAAAATTTCAACCACCAACTCATCTTTTCTCCAAAACGATGAGTATTCAAACTGAATTGGTCACATTAAAAGCACTAGAGTCAAATTCCGGATTATCAGGTAATCCACAAAAGATGAACTATATATTTCCCCTGTCTATAAACATCAACCATAAATCAAATGTTTAGTAAAAGACTAGATAATACCCGAAAAGTGATAATACATTATAAAAATAAAAACTACTCTAAATCTCCAAAATTTGTCAAAAAATACTGAAAGATCAACAAAGACCATTCAATAAACAAATGTCCATAAAATTATTCTAAGTAATTTAAACTATGATTGAAACCCAAATCATATAAGTAATTAATCACATATTCTTCTAAGATAAGTCTTAACATCTATCTCCAAATAACATCAATTACTCGTAATGTCTCATATTGAAAATTAATTATCCTAATCACATATTCCCCACGATAGGTTAATCTTTTCCATAAATAAAAAAACGTCATATGTCCACAATAAAAACATAGATTCCTCAAAAATAAAATTCCAACCATGAATACACAAATGAGATCCCATATTATTCTATTTACCTTTAGCATTTAATGTTTCCAAAAGAGAAAAGATCTAAAATAACCTTTATCACTTAATCACCTAATCGTTTTCTTATATCAACGATATCCATTTGATAAAACAAAAGATCCCAAAATCAACTTATTCTTGCTCCATAAAATCATTGAACATAAAAGAATAAGTCATACTAACCAGGGACTTCACTTAGGAGAGTGTTAGAAGATGAGCCCTTTGATCCCTTCAGTTGTGGGTTTGATTCCTGTGGCTTTTCCAGACGTGACGGGATGTCACCCATCTTACGGCTTGTCCTTTTTATAAATCTCAAAGATAAACCTAACATTTTTTAACCTCAATGGTTTTATTATACCTTTAATTTTCATCCCAATACATTAATACCTTAACATATAAATTCATTAAGCCTTATATAATTATTGTCCTCTTTTCATATTTCACCTCCATATGATAAAATAAAACTATTTCTAATAGAAAGAACAACATACCTTTATCATAGTGTCTATATGGTTTCATCATCATTTTGTTCACATAGGTAGAAGGTTCATTCATTGAAACAATGATTTAGAGATCCCTTAAAATCATTTTCTTCCTACATAAAAATACACCTTGTACAACTTTGGTCATATGCGTTTTTTTAGAAAAACAGTTTTTGAAACAAATCATGTATGACATATAATTTCAAAACATCTCATAAATAAGATTTTTATAAAATAGTCAGACCGAGTTTGAGTTTGAACATTCAATCAATCGTCCTTTTAAAATACCATAAGTATGTGTTGAGAGACTATATTGTAAAAGAAAATATAAATAGGTTGTGAAAGGTTCTCCTTCTTCATCTCATTTTTCTAAATCATAATTTTCATCAAAATCCTATGATAAGGGAAAATATTTTAAAAAAATTGATAATATTTACCTTTTTTGGAAATATGAGAATACTGAGGAAATAATATTTGATTAAATACAACCCATGATCCATGATGATATCAAGGTATATTGGAGGTGTTTGATATCTCAAACAACTACTTCCAAGTGAGTTGTATGCATGAAAACATCTCAAAATCACCTGTACATGACTTTTCAATAATTATTGCAAGAATGTCATCAAGAAGAGATATGAATGTAGTTTTATATCCTCCTCCTTCCATTTGTAGCCAAAATTTGTTGATCGAAAAAATTTAAAAATGAAAGATTTAACTAAAATAATAAACACAGGGACTAACCATGTGTTTAACTAAAACATCTAATCCCTGAAGTTGTCTAAACTGACCTCTGATACCAACTATATGGACTGAGGCTTAAAACATTACATAATCATGAATTAAATGAATAATTTTCATTGAGGATCTTTCCAGGTTTATAGTTTTAGTGAATTAGGCCATAACTATTACATATCAACTTGGAAATTACATGTAGAAAATACTACTCAGTATCCAGTTTTTTCATAAATGAAAAACTCATAAAAAGAAACATGTCTAGTTACAAGTTTTAGACAGCATGGATTTTCATTGATCTAATCATTGACCATATTCATCTTTAAGTTATATGTAAAACACTTCAAAAAATTGGGAAGAGCATTAAAATCTTAGTAAGGCTTAAAAAATAATTAAAGTAAACATTAACCCAACAATAAATGCAAATCAATAAAACTATACTTTTCAATCATAACATACTTCATGAAATCAAAATATTTATCAATAACAAAAAGAAATCATAAATCATAAAGGTAACTTGTGGCATATATATCATACATACATTGTAGCTATCACAGCTATGTATGGTGTTACGTTTGGAGTACCCATCATAGTATATTACAAAAATATCATAGGAGAAACATTAACGTTTACCTCTTTCACCTTACCCAATGCTTTGGAGAGATATCTCGGGCTCACCTACCAAAGGTTTATCATATATCCACCCGTATATTTAAACAATTCCCAATAATAATAACTATTGAGCCCTCTGGAAGATTGTTTCATTCTTCCTATGATTGCTGTTTTAATAATCACAAATCATTGTTACTTAATCCGGTTGGATTTCTCATATACATAATCACAATCTTTTAGTGAATCAGTTTATATCGGTTGGATCATGTTTTTATCTCTTTGTTATTGATTTACAAGTATTCTAGAAGTCTTCTGGATCAAACAGACACCTTGTGTTCTGTCAAGACAACGGTCGCACCGATCCATATCACAAGACAATGGTCGCACCGATCCATATCACAAGCCAAAAGTCGCACCGATCCATATCAAAAGTGAACGGTCGCCCCGATCCATATCAAATGACAACTGACTCACCGATGTTGATCAAATGAGTCACTGATCATGACACACTGATGCTGATCATCTGAGTCACCGAAGATGTCTCACTGATGCTGATCAAATGAGTCACCGATCATGACACATTGATGCTGATCATCTGTGTCACCGAAGATGTCTCACTGATTCTGATCAAATGAGTCACTGATCATGACCCAACGATGCTGATCAAATGAGTCACCGATCATGACACACCAATACTGATCATCTGAGTCACCGATCAGGACACACTGATGTCTAGCCATCGATGTTGATGCTGATGACCTACCGATCACTTGACACACTGATAGTCATAAAAAGATTTTTGAATTTTTTTATCTTTATTTAATCTACCCAACGGTCATATTAGGTATATTTTAATGCTCTGACATTTATTTAATGAAGGTTGTTGGATGTCAGGGAACCATAACTCGTACCTGCAAAAAGAAATCATTTCTTTTGCTGGAGCTCGTGCAATAAATACAAGAAGTCCCTGTTGGTGCAAACACGCCATGTGACAACGACAAGACACATATGAGTGCAAAGAGTGGTGGATGGGATAGTTGAAGAAGACACAGAAGCTCATACACACTCAATATTACTCGAAAAGAGTTCTGTACATTCACGAGGACATTGCATAACTTCATCGACTACATTTCTCACTATCTCTGAACCTGGATGCCAAGAAGAAGACACTCTGTTTTTTATAAAAAAACTAGAAGAGGACTCAGAACCATTTCTGATCAAACTCAAGGAGTCCAAATCTTCACTGCAATCACTAGATCCATTTCTAAACTCTACATCTCTGCTATGTGATTCATTATTTTACATTTCGAGAAATGTGTGGTATCTTCTGTATTTAACACACACACTGTCTCCTATACTTTAGCTGGAGGATCTGTAAATCCTCAGAAAACTCTTTACATCTTTCATTTCCCACATTAATAGTGGTAGAGGTCGTGTGTGACCTGGAAAACTAGTTGATGTTGCTTTGTTTCCCACGAATAACAGTGTTAGAGGCCTTGGACCTGGACAGTTGTAAACTGTTTTGAACCCCAATCCAGGGTGTGGATCAAATTTATATAATTTGTTGATAAGACTAAGTCTTGGCTTGAGACTGGACCTCTTGGTTATATCTGATGTGCTATATCTTTCAAAGTTATTCTTTTATTCCGCTGCTAATTACTTTAAAACCAAAACAGTTTTAAAGTCACTTTGATAATTAAACTCGCAATTGTTTATATTAGTTATAAATTAGTAATTTATTTTCAAAAGTTAATCAACCTTTCTATTTTTATTAACTAGGAAATAATCAATCCCTTGAGAACCCAACAGAACCTTTACTTTGATATAAATTCACTATAGTTTAATTCAGTATTTTATTTGGGGGTTTTTAAGACAAAGTTTTTAAAAAAGAAATTTTAATTGGAACTCAATTCACCCCCCCTCTTGGGTATCCACTCCGACCAACATTTGGTATCATAAGATTAAAAATATTTTCTAAAGTACTCTATTTTTTTTAACTGTGATTTTAGTTGTATTTTAAAGTTCTTAAAATTTCTGTTATTTCTAAATTTTTATCTCTTTAAAATGTTTTCTTTAAGTAAGTTATCATGGATAACAGACTTAAAGGTGTTGCTACTAATAGACCACCATTTTTCAATGGAAAAAACTATGCTCAGTGGAATATTAAGATGAAAATTTATTTAAAGAGCATGGGTTTTGATATTTGGGCTGCTATAGAATCAGAATATAAAATTCCTACTACTGTTAGAACAACTTGGAATGAAGCTACTAAGGCTGCCTACAATAATAATTGAAAAGCTATGAATGCCTTGTACTGTGCTTTATGATATGTGTAATTTAATAGAATAACTGCCTGTAAAATTGCTTATGAAATTTGGGATACCTTAGTCGTTTCTCATGAAGGAACAACTAATGTTAAGGAAATGAGATTGAATACTTATACTATTAAGTATGATAATTTTAAGATGAAGCCTGATGAACCCATTTCTGACATGTATCTCAGGTTTAATGAAATTCTCAACACAATGACTTCTTCGGGAAAGGATGTTACATCAAAGGAACAAATTATGAGAATTCTGAGATGTCTACCTGAAATATGGAGAGGAACTTCTGTCTCAATTAGAGAATCATGTGATATTGGTGAACTGCTAGTCAAGGAAATAATTGGAAAGTTAATGATGTATGAAGATGAAATCAAGGTTAACAAAGAATAAGAAGATGAACCTAGAAGGAAGTCAGTTGCTTTCAAGACTTCAACTTCAAAGAACAAGGATAAGGAGAAGCTTCAAGCTATAAATGAGTGTTCAAGATGTGAAGACAGTGAAAGTGATTCTGATAGTGATGTTGTGATGGATCACATTTCCAGAAGGTTTAAAAAGTTTTATAGGAAGAAGAAGTTTTTCAGAAAATCAATTTATAACGGTAGGTATGATAATAAGGGACATTGTAAAAGGGATTAGAAGAAATCTGACAAATCAGATGAAGTTGTCTTCTACGAGTGCAAAAGAAAGGGACACATAAAAGCAGACTGTCTAAAGTTGAAATACAAGAAGAGGTATGAATACATGGACAATAAGTTTAAGAAAGCCATGAAGGCTACTTGGAGTGCTTCTGAGGATAGCCCCACTGAATCTGAGGTTTCTGAAACTGAACAAAGAAATAAGGCAAACATGTGTTTTATGACAAACACCTCTTAGGTAACATCTGAAACACCTGCTTTAAATTCATATTATTCTGAAGATGATTCTAACTCAGAAAACATGTCAAAATCTGAACTATTTGAATATTGTGATATGTTAGAAGAAACCTGTAATGAGATGAAAGACAAATACAAAGGATTAAAGAAACAGTATTCTTTAACTGTTAAACATAAATCTGATCTTGATATTGAAATGGAAAATAATTCTCAGTTTCTTAAAGAAAACACTGAACTGAAATTATCTAATGAGAAACTCAAGAAAGGCTTAGAGATATTTACCAATGGAAAAGATACTCTTACTCAGATTCTAGGTATGAAAATAGAACCTAGATACACTACTGGTATAGGATACCAACCTAGACAAAGGAAAATTTCCAAAACTAAATTCAGTCCTAAATCTGGACAGAATGTAGCTAGTTCGGAAACTTCATATGCTTCAACTAGTTATATTCATAGTTATGGATCTAATAATATTTATCTTTCAAAATCTGTTGAATCTAGAAATCTTATGAGACCCATTAGACAAATATGGGTACCTAAAGTTTTATTGGCTAACATGTCTGGACCCAAGAAGATCTAGGTACCAAAATCATTTCCTATCTAAATCTATTTTGTTGGGAACCTGCTTAAATATCTCCTGTAGAAAGCCTTGGTATTTGGATAGTGGATGTTCAAGACATATGTCAGGAGACTTCTCAAGCTTTAAAAGCTTAGTCAGAGTTGATGGAGGGTTTGTCACCTTTGGTGATAACTCAAAAGGAAAAATCATCGGCTTAGGCCAGATTGGTAACACTGACTCAGTATTAATTTCTAAAGTTTTATTTGTTGATGGACTTAAATACAATTTGTTAAGTATTTCTCAGTTATGTGATGATGGTTTTTATGTTAAATTTGAAAATGATTCTTGCAATGTTTTTAATTCTAAATTTTTTTTAGTGTTTTCTGCTTTAAGAAATGAAAATGTTTATGTTGTTGATTTAAATTATTTACCTAAGAAGAATATTACGTGTTTAAATGCTCTTCATAAAGAGTCTTGGCTTTGGCACAGAAGATTAGGACACTGCAATGTGGATTCACTTAGAAAACTTGCTAGGAAGAACTTAGTTAGAGACCTACCCAAACTTGAATTTCCAGCAGACAAAGTTTGTAATCCCTGTCAAAAGGGAAAGCAATATAAAGTTTCTTTTAAATCAAATAAGTTTCAACTTCTCAACCTCTCGAGTTGGTTCAAATGGATTTATTTAGACCTTCCATAGTTTCTAGTTTAAATGGGAATCACTATATCTATGTTCTTGTAGATGAATTTTCTAGTTATACTTTGGTATATTTTATAGCTCACAAAAGTGAAGCTTGTTCTTGCTTTGTAAAATATTCCAAGTCTGTAGAAAACCTCAGTGGAATTAAAATTAAAAACCTGAGAAGTGGACATGGCCGTGAGTTTGAAAATCATGAGTTTGAATCTTACTGCTCACACAATGGCTATAGTCACAATTTCTCTTCCCCTAGGACACCTCAACAGAATGGTGTAGTAGAAAGAAGGAATAGAACTCTGCAAGAAATTGTTAGGACTATGCTTAATGAGTATGACCTACCTGTTTATTTTTGGGCTGAAGCTGTAAATACAGCTTGTTATGTTATTAATTGAGTCTTGATTAGACCTATTCTTAAGAGGACCCCTTATGAGTTATGGAACCATAGGAAACCTAAGGTTAACTACTTCAGATTTTTTGGCTGCAAAGTCTTTATTCTTAATACTAAAGACAATATGGACAAATTTTCATCCAAATGTGTGGAAGAATATGTTCACATAAAATTTTATGAAACTGATCCACATGAAACTAAGACCTCTCTTGAAAATCTTGAAGATGATCTCTCTATTTTGAACCTTCATGATAAAGACAGTGGACCTGTAATTAAAACATCTAGTTCTGGAAATTTTCCAGAACCTACTTCTATTGTACCTCAACCTGTAGATGAACCCGAAATCTCTAGTCCTACCTTTTCTAGACCAACTAGGATTCTAAAGAACCATCTGTTAGATCCTGTTATAGGTAATATATATAGAGGAACATAGACTAGAGCTTCTCTGAGAAATCAGGTTGAACATCAAGCTTTTCTTTCAAAGTTAGAACCTAAAAATATCAATGATGCTATCAATGATGAATTTTGGGTAATGTATATGAAAGAAGAACTAAATCAATTTGAATGAAACAAATTATGGAAATTAGTAGAAAGACCTAAGGACACTATAACCATAGGCACAAAATGGGTGTTGAGAAACAAAGTTGATGAATCTGGAAACATCATTAGAAACAAAGCTAGGCTAGTTGCACAAGGTTACAATCAAGAAGAAGGAATTGATTATGAGGAAACCTTTTCACCTATAGCTAGATTAGAGGCTATTAGGATCTTAATTTCCTATGCATCACATCTAAATTTCAAGTTATATCAAATGGATGTGAAAGTTCTTTTTTAAATTATTTTATTGTTGAAGATGTTTTTGTAGAACAACCACATGGTTTCTCAAATCCTCATTTTCAAAATCATGTTTTTAATCATTCTAAAGCTTTATATGGTTTAAAACAAGCTCCAAGAGCTTGGTATGATAGACTTTCAAACTTTATTATTTCAAAAGGATTTACAAAAGGAATAGCTTATCCCACTCTTTTTTTAAAAAGGATTTCAAAATATGTTTTAATAGTACAAATCTATATCGATGATATTATTTTTCGATCTTCTAAAAATTATTTATATACTTATTTTTCAAAGGTTATGCAAAATGAGTTTGAAATGAGCTTAATGGGAGATCTTAAGTATTTTCTTGGATTTTAAATCTTTCAAACTAAAGATGGTATTATTCTATATCAAAGTAAATATACTAATGACTTATTAAAACGTTTTGGTTTGGATAGTATTAAGGAAAGTGATATACCTATGAGTACTACCTGTAAATTGGATGTTGATGAAACTGGGAAACCAGTTGATCAAACCTATTACAGAGGTATTATTGGGAGTTTACTTTATCTTACTGCTAGTCGACTAGATATTATGTTTAGTGTGTGTATGTGTGCTAGATTTCAAGCTAATCCTAAAGAATCACACTTACTGGTTGTTAAAAGGATTTTTAAATATCTTAAGTATACTGTGAATTTAGGTTTGTTTTATCCAAAAGGACACTCATTTGACCTAACTAGTTATTCAGATGATGACTTTGATAGATGTAAGTTAGATAGGAAGAGAACATCTTGAACATCGAATTTACTTAGAAAGTCCCTAGTATCATGGTGTAGTAAGAAACAGAACTCAGTTGCATTGTATATTGCTGAAGCAGAATATATAGCTGCTAGTAGTTTATGTGCATAGATTCTGTGGATGAAACACACTTTATTGGACTGTGGATTTGATTTTAAACATGTTTCAATTAACTCTAACAACACTAGTGAAATAAACATATCTAAGAACCCTGTGTCTCACTCTAGGACTAATCATATTGATGTCAGACATCACTTTCTAAGAGATCATTATCAGAAAGGTGATATTTATCTAGAATTTATTAGCTCTGAACATCAATTAGCTGATATTTTTACAAAGCCTTTATGCTCTGAAAGAATTAATTTTATTAAACAAGAAATGTGTATGATCGATCTGTGAAACTGATCTGTGAAACTGATCTGTGAAACCGATCTGTGAAACCGATCTGTGAAACTGATCTGTGAAACTGATCTATGAAACCGATCTATGAAACTAATCTGTCAAACCGATATTTATTTCTATTTTTTTTATTATGTTGTAATTAATTAATTACTTTTTTCTTTATTATGTAAACCCTAAATGATGAAATAAATGATACGCGGCTATTTCTAATCCCCAAACCATCAACCTTTCATTTCCTGCCAAGCCTTATATCCTCTCTTCTCCTCTACTTCAAACCTTTGAACTCCTGCATTCCCCAGAATCTTCAAATGGATAAGCCGAAGAGACCAAGCAAAGGATCAGAATGTCATGTACCTTCAAAGCGTGCTCGATGTGAGTCGAGTAGTACCACTCAAAGATTAATAAATCTGAACCTAGAAACTCGGATTGTTGCTATAGAAAAGGAAGTCAGTTCCGCCTGGCTTTTGACAAGTAAGTCGCTGTTGTTATAAGTTTTAGAATCGCAAGGATGGAAAAAATAGTTCTCATATAACACTAGTGTATACTACCCAAAGCTAGTGCATGAGTTTTATATAAATCTGCAAGTTACTTTAGATGGTGTAGAGGCTGCCATAATGCCTTTTGTAGTGAAAGGAAATAAAATATGTTTTTCGTCTAAACAATGGGCTAAATGTTTAAATGTACCCCATGAGGGTCGGTATAAGGATTATGCTGGAAAAATTCCTCCAACCACTGAATACTTCTCTTATGAGTTATATTTAGAGATTTTGACTAGAAACAGAGAGTCAAGGAGAATCACAGCCTCAGAGTTGGATGGTCAATGTAGACTTCTCTTTAAGGTTATTCAGCACCAAATTTTCAATAAGAAATGAGATTTTGCTGCTATAAGATACCAGAATGTTTTTCTATTGTTTTTACTAAAGACCCATGAGAAGATCAATTTGTGTAGATATCTAATGGTGCACATAGCTGGAATGTTGAAACCTTCTAAGAAAGCCACTTCCTTGTTCTATTCCAAAGTAATATCTTCTATGTTAAAGAATCTGGAATGTGTTGATGAAGCTGATGAGATAGCTGAATCAGATAGTGCTTTTTGTATTAACAAAGAAATTTTTAAAAGGATGAAAATAAACTGAAACCCATTGAAAAAATGTTGGGTTGCTGATGAGGTCAAGTTGTATGAATCCTACAATCCCAATGATCATGGAAAGAGGCCGAAGGGTTTGAGAGACCCTGGTTTGAAATTAGATGAGGAGCCAATTTATTCTGAGGATGAGGAAGAAGTAGATGTTGAAAGGAATAAGGACACCGAAGAGTCTAGTACACAAGGGATGGAAGAAGCTGAAACAGAAGAAGGAAGTATGTCACCTCATGATGATAGGAGTGATCATGATACTGTGAGCCCTAAGAGAAGAGTGGGCTTTGGATCTGCCAGTCCACCTTTACCCTTACCTGAATCAGAACCAGTTCTTGGTGATAAAGAAGCTAGTGAAACTTAAGTATCTGATAGTGAAGTTTCCGTGAAGAATGGAAATGGGAATGATGATGATGATGATGATGATGATGATGATGATGGTGATAACTGACCAGTGGATGGTCTTACTGTACCTCCAACAGAAACACATCAAACTGTACCAGAAACAAATGTCAATGGCAAGAGAGATTCTCTAGAAATGAGTGGAAAATCATGTTATGATAAACCAAAATATACTCTTTGTGCTGCTGTCTGGGATGATTACCTTGGTTTTGTTGTTTTGGGTTTAGAGTATTCTGAATAAGAAGAGGAAGAATCAGAATCTACTATGGTTGTAAAGGAAATCCAACCAGTTGAGGCAAGGTTTGCTCATGTTGTTGATGCTATAGATGTTCATCTACCTAGTTCTGTAGTCTCTCAGTCTGATTTTGATAATTTCAAAAGTGAGTTGCTTGCTGCTGTGAGAGATATAGTCTGAGAAGAAATTTCAAATGCTATTGGACTAGACCTGGCTAATAGTGGTGAGTTTATTAGCAGGCACATAGCCTCTCTAAATCAGATTCTGAAGGATCTAAAATCTGGCTTAGTTTCTTTATCAAACGAATTTAGATCAACCATCTATGGAATGATGGAAGTGTTGAGGAATCTGATTGAACATCTTAAGAAGTCTGATCTGAGAAAGTTTAAAACTGAGATAACTCGGACAGTTGCTCAAGCCAGTACAACCAAAGTAACCAAGATCACTACTCGTGAGATAGAGTCTCTAAGGCAGATTGTGCATGATGAATTGGCCGCCATTAGACAAGTTCTTGATTTGGACTCATTGAGGAAGATGAAGAAGCACAATGATCACATTCATAAGATGGTAATACTATATTCAGCAGATGGAACTAAAGCTCAGAGAGAGATCAAGGAAAAGGTTGATCATTACTTTTCAAAAATCTATACCAAGCATGAGATGACCGTGAATTTCAAAGTGTTGGCTGACAATCTGAGACTAACTCCAGTCACTGAAGCTTTCAAGACTCAAGTTCGTCAGTTGTATGATTTTACTCCTACCTTGGCACAATTCATGGAGAATAAGGATGATTTTGAGAAGGCTATGCAGTATGGTGTAGAAGTTATTCAGGATTTCATAAATCTTTTGAAGCCTTATCTGAATGAACAAATCACCGCCATTGTTCTTCCTACAGCTAAACCTCTCAGTGCCTCTGATGTTTCTCCAAATCAGATCTCTGTTTCTCAAGCTCTATCTCACATACGACCAGTTCCTCAGCAATCTTCTCAACCAGCTACTACTGCTCCATAGAAAATCCCAGTGGCATCCTCTCCTCCACCCTCCAGAGTCATCTTACCACCTTTTCAAATTCGCCCAGTTCAACCTGCCTCCAAGCCTTCCAAATTACCAACCATTGATCCTTCTGAAAAAGGCAAAGCCCCGTTACATCCCAAGAAATAGTTGTGTGTTGTTGTTGATAGGGTTAACCCTGGTGTGTTTGTACTGTGATGTACCTTATAAACTTTATTTTATTTTCTTTTTATTCTCTCTAATTCCTTCTTTTAATCTCCTAATTATCTGTTTTCCCTCCTTTTTGATTATCCCAAAGGGGGAGAAATATGTATATATATGGGGGAGATGCATATCTAAAGGGGGAGATCTATCTCGAAAGGGGGAATTTTTTTTTATATCTATGGGGGAGAACCTTTCTATGGAAATTTTTGCATAAATATTTAAAGGCATAAATTCAGGGGGAGATTTATATCTCATTGTGTTTTTATTCTTATTATGCCTTGTCACTATTATTGATGATATATTATATTTATTTATGACTATGATTTGTGATTATCAAAAAGGGGGAGATTTTTGAGCCCTCTGGAAGATTGTTTCATTCTTTCAATGATAGCTGTTTTAATAATCACAAATCATTGTTACTTAATCCGGTTGGATTTCTCATATACATAATCACAATATTTTATTGAATCTATTTGTATCAGTTGGATCATGTTTTTATATCTTTGTTATTGATTTACAAGTATTCTAGAAGTCTTCTGCATCAAACAGACACCTTGTGTTCTGTCAGGACAATGGTCGCACCGATCCATATCACAAGACAACGGTCGCACCGATCCATATCACAATCCAACGGTTGCACCGATCCATATCAAAAGTGAACGGTCGCCCCGATCCATATCAAAAGACAACTGACTCACCGCTGCTGATCAAATGAGTCACCGATCATGACACACTGATGCTGATCATCTAAGTCCCCAAAGATGTCTCACCGAGGCTAATCAAATGAGTCACCAATCATGACACACCGATGCTGATCATCAGAGTCACCGAAGATGTCTCACCGATGCTGATCAAATGAGTCACTGATCATGACACACTGATGCTAATCATCTGAGTCACCGAAGATGTCTCACCGATGCTTATCAAACGAGTCACCGATCATGACACACCGATGCTGATCAAATGATTCACCGATCATGACACACCAATTCTGATCATCTGAGTCACCGATCAGGACACGCCGATACAAGCCACCGATGCTGATGCTAATGACCTACCGATCACTTGACTCACCGACAGTCATAAACAACTGTTGGAATTTCATTATCTTTATTTAATCTACCCAACGGTCATATTAGGTATATTTTAATGCTCTGACATTTATTTAATGAAGTTTGTTGGATGTCAGGGAACCGTACCTTGTACTTGAAAAAATAAATCCTTTCTTTTGCTGGAGCTCGTGCAATAAATACAAGAAGTTCATGTTGGTGAAAACACACCATGTTACAACGACAAGACACATATGAGTGCAAAGAGTGGTGGATGGGATAGTTTAAGAAGACACAGAAGCTCATACACACTCAATCTTACTCGAAAAGAGTTCTGTACATTCACGAGGACATTGCAGAACTTCATTGACTACATTTTTCACTATCTTTGAACCTGGATGCCAAGAAGACGACACTCTGTTTTTTAGAAAAAAACCAGAAGAGGACTCAGAACCATTTCTGATCAAACTCAGGGAGTCCAAAGCTTCTCTGCAATCACTAGAGCCATTTCTAAACTCTACATCTCTGCTCTGTGATTCATTATTTTACATTTCGAGCAGTGTGTGTTATCTTCTGTATTTAACACACACACTATATCCTGTAATTTAGCTGGAGGATCTGTAAATCCTCTGCAAACTCTTTACATCTTTCATTTCCCACAGTAATAGTGGTAGAGGTCGTGTGTGACCAGGACAGCTGGTTTTTGTTGTTTTGTTTCCCACGAATAACAGTGGTAGAGGTCTTGGACCTGGACAGTTGTAAACTGTTGTGAACCCCGATCGAGGGTGTGGATCAAATTTATAAAATTTGTTGAGAGGACTAAGTCTCGGCTTGAGACTGAACCTCTTGGTTATGTCTGCTATGTTATATCTTTCAAATTTATTCTTTTATTCCACTTCTAATTACTTTAAAACCAAAACTGTTTTAAAGTCACTTTGATAATTAAACTCGCAAGTGTTTATATTAGTTGTAAATCAGTAAGTTAGTTTCAAAAGTTAATCAACCTTTCTGTTTTGATTAACTGGGAAATAATCAATCCCTTGAGAACCCAACACAACCTTTACTTTGATATAAATTCACTACAGTTTAATTCATTTTTTTATTTGGGGGTTTTTAAGACAATGTTTTTAAAACATAAATTTTAATTGGAACTCAATTCACCCCCCCCCCCCTCTTGAGTATCCACTGTCACGACCCGTCCTCGGGGCCCGTGCCGTGACTACCCCAAGCCCGCCTTCCATAGGCCAGAAGCTGGCGACTAGCACCAAGGCGTAAATCCTGGAAAAAGGGAAGTCATTGCCTTTGTAAAGTAAACAAGCACTACAGAGTAAGAAAGTGGAAAAATAAAACACTAAGTAAAAACTAAAACAAGCTGTGCTGAAAGTAAAATGGGCCGGAAATACAAGCCAAACTGTAAAGTACAACTGAAAGGGAAAAACAACATATGGAATGAAAAGCCGCAGCGTCGAGCCGTCCTCTGGAAGTCCCACCTGAAGGGTGGGTACAGATAGCCTCCACCGCTCCACGGGTCCACCTGACCGCTCTGAGTGCGACCCACCCAGTAGTCCACCTCCAGGTACCGTCCTGCTCCACAAGCCTCCACCACGATCAGCGTTTTCCGTCATCTGCATCCAACACAACGAAGTTCGGGCATAGCCCGTACAGGGGTGAGTATAAGCTACTCAGTAGGGACCCCGAGACCCTCGAAGGTCTCCCGAAATCCACAAAGGATAAACCACAACGGAAAGATACAATCATGAAGTAACATCTGACACGGCTTAGGTATATGCCCATACATATACCTAAGTCATCAATTCTCGCTCGGCTCCAACATCCGAGCTCAAGTACAACCCAGTCCACACAGGAAAGAAAAACGTGTAATCCACATAGGATAGCTCTACACAATCCACAAAGGAAAGTAAAATGTAAATCCACACAGGATAGCACAACACAATCCACAAAGGAGAGTAAACAGGATTCAGCTCACACAGGTATACTTCTTCAAATGATGATAGAGATGATCACTGATCCATCTAAGTCGTCGGATCCACAAAGGATCGATAGGTACTAACCCCCGCAAAGACCCACATATGATCGGGCCCACACAGGACCTGTAGGCGCTGGCTCATACAGAACCGCTGAGCGCTGACTGACACAGGATCGGACCCGCACCGGATCAGGCCCACACAGGACCTGTAGCACTGACCAACAAATGATCGCTGAGTGCTGTAGTCATCGCAGTCCACTGAGGATCTCTGCACAGTCGTCGTCGCAGTCTACTGAGGATCTCTGCACAGTCATCGTCGCAGTCCACTGAGGATCTCTGCACAGTCGTCGTCACACTCCACTGAGGATCTCTGCACAGTCGTCGTCGCAGTAGCAGTCGCAGCCAGCACTAGGGTTCCCGCACACAGCAAGCTCATTCGGGAGGGTCCTCTCCACGAGCCGAGAGGCTGATAGATCAACTGACACAAAGTCCGAAGTTGATGTATCCAAAAGTTCTGTATCGTCAACAGGAACTCAACGTCGCAAACGGTGCGTCAATCGGACGCCCGGTCTAAGAGTTATTGGCTTTTTCATCCCAGGGGCCCGGTTGGTTTTTAAGGAAAAACCAACCCGACCATACTCCACCAGCGTCCAAACCTCGGGCGGAGTATGCCAAAAGATCCGGCTCACTTAGAGGAATCCACCAAAGCCGACGACACGTCAATCAGACGTCCGTAGCTCAAGATATGAGTGTTTCCGCTCCGAGGGCCCGGTTGGTTTCGTGTACGAACCAACCCGGCTGAACCCAATGTATTCTGAAACCTTGAGTGAGATATACTGAAACGACCATCTCGGTCTAAGGATCGCTTTTCTGCTGACGGCACGCCGTTCGGAGGCCTATAGCTCATGTTATGGGCAAAAGACCGAAAACGGTCCGAAGATGGGGGGGTCTGGGCCCGGGCCGACCCGGCCCGACCCCCCTGGGTCGACCGAACTGGGTCGACCCGACCTGGTCCAATCCGGCGGGACTCGGTCCGGCCAGGCCAGGGCGCGGCCCGGCTCGGCCGGCCGGTCCGGCTCGGCTCGGCCGAGCTGCCGAGCAGCGCGGGGGGCTCGCTGCCCCCGCGTGACAGCACTGAGGCCCCCGCGGGGGGGCCGCCCTGATCAACGGACGCGGCAAAGGCCGCGTACCGCGTTTGCACCAGACCCGCGCGGCCACGAGTCCGCTGGCCGCCGCCGCGGCGGCCCGGTCCGGCAGCGCGCTGAGGCGCCACCGGAGACTTCCGCGGGCCACCAGAGTTTCTCCGGTGGTCCGTTTTCCTTCCCGTCTGCGCCGCTGTTCCTCCCGGGTTCCATTCTTCACTACGGGATCATCAAATGGCCCTTGCGCCACATTTTGTCATCACTTTCCAAATCCGCACAACAACGAAGAACTGCGGAGGGTTGTCGGGCCATGTTCGTTTGGCCCGCACCCTCCGCGTTAGACAGTATCAATCGAAAGGATACAACAACACATGACAAATGTATCAAAACAATTTTAATAATTTAAAATTTCACTTGATCCAGGTTCTTGATTTAAAAGAAACAAACACGGGGATATAAAAAGGGTATTTCCAAAATAAAATCCCCTACCTTGTCAAGTCGTCGCACGCGGGTTCTTCGCGGATTTGATCGTCGCGGAAGGAGGGGTTCGTCGCGGAAGGAGGGGTTCGTCGCGGTATCTGGTGCTACGTTGACGAACTCCGAGGACCAAGAAACAACAGATTTAATTATAAATAATTAAATCTGTGTGTTGTTATAAACCACAAAGAAGTTTAAAAAGAAACCTGAGATCTCTTACCTCAAGCGGTTGGTGATCGGAGATCGGGGCGGGGAAGAACGTCTCGGATGAAGCATCGTCAAACTCCGAGAGTGATGGAGTTCTTTGCATTCTTCGTGTTTTTAGCGTTCTTTGCGAAGGAGGATGAAGGCACAAAACTTGTCAAAACCTCTCAACGAGCATTTTTCCAGAAGTTGTGTGTTGGTCTTATTTTATTATTACACCAACGGATTTCAAACAGGTAATGAAACGAATGAAATTAATTCATAGAATTAATTTCAACGAATAAACCGCCCATTTAATTCAACGAAGAAAATCGCCCAATTAATTAGTGCATTAAGAAATTAAGAAAACGCGTCAGTTGACTTTCATAATGACGGGTTTTCATGGGTACGTTACTTAGTGGAAAGAAACGGTGGGCTCATGTGGGCCCCACCTCAAAAATATCCTACCAAGAGGGTAGGATACTTTTGGATAGCACCCTATCCGCATCAACTCAGCTTAAGCCGCTTTAAGTGGCTTCAAGTGGCTTCCAAGTGGCTTAAGTGAAATAAAATAAATTTTGTTGTACAATTATTTTATTTCTTAACTTTAAGCCCGAAAATTAAAAACCATACTCGAGCAAACGCAACTCCGAAAGAGGCGTTTCTAAGTAAGTATCGGCGCTGCGATTCCATCGGTGCCCTCAGAATTCAATTTCGAGCACCGGTTCAAAAGTTAGAAAAACACACTTGTCTGTTCACTGAACGTACCCGAGCCAAACATCAGAAAATGATTCCGGGCACACTGGGCCTCAGAATCAGGTGCCGTCAGAAACTGTGCTCTGGTAAAATTCCAAAGAAAATTAAGAAAAAAATTTCCTTGAAATTTACGGGTCTTTACATTACTCCCACCTCAGGGCTTTACGTCCCTGTAAAGTTACATCATAAACTAGGGAAACAAATGTGGGTACTGAGCATGCATATGAGCCTCCCGCTCCAATGTTCTCTCCTGGAGGTTCCCATGCTGCCATCTGATGCGCACAGGAGGAATCAATCACCCACGTAGGACCCGCTCCTGTGGATCCTCTATCTCCACCGGGACCTCTGTAAAAGTCACCCCATCATCCACGTCTAGCTCCCCATGGTCAATGATGTGTGTCGGGTCATGCACGTATCTCCTCAGCTGAGATACGTGGAAGACGTCGTGCACCCGGTGCAACTGAGGTGGTAGAGCCAGGTGATAAGCCACCTCGCCAATCCTGCTGAGGACCTGGAATGGTCCTATGAAGCATGGAGACAACTTGCCGCCTTGGCCAAATCTCCGTAATCCACGTCGAGGTGAGACACGCAAGAAGACGTGGTCGCCATACTCGAACTCTAGTGGCCTCCGCCTCCTGTCATCATAAGACTTCTGCCGGCTCTGAGCTGTCCTCATCCGCTCCTGGATGACCTAGACCTTCTCTATTGTGGCCCGGACCATCTCTGGTCCCACAAGTGCTGACTCCCCAGGGTCTGTCCAGCACAAAGGAGATCTGCAAGGTCTGCCGTAAAACGCCTCATATGGTGCCATCCCGATGGTGGAGTGGTAGCTGTTGTTGTACGCGAACTCCACCAAGGGTAGGTGGTCCTACCAGCTACGACCAAAGTCGAGGACACATGCGCGGAGCATGTCCTCGAGAGTCAGAATGATCCTCTCCGTCTGACCATCCGTCTGAGGGTGAAAGGCGGTGTTTAAATGTAGTCGCGTTCCGAACGCCTCCTGCAACCCCTTCCAAAGTCGGGAAGTAAAGTGATCATTTCGATCAGATATGATAGACGATGGCACACCGTGAAGCCGTACAATCTCATGAACGTAGAGACGCCCCAATCTCTCCACTGAGCCCTGCTCTCTAATGGGTAAGAAGTGTTCCGACTTGGCGAGTCGGTCAACAATCACCCAGATGGAGTCGTGACCTCTGGAAGTGCATGGAAGTCCAGTCATGAAGTCCATAGATATGATGTCCCACTTCAACTCCGGGACCTCCAAGGGTTGTACCAAGCCTGCTGGTACCTGATGCTCTGCCTTCAGCTACTGGCAGGTGAGGCATCGAGAAACGAACTCTGCCACAACCTTCTTCATGCCCGGCCACTAGAGTTGTCGTCTGAGGTCCTGGTACATCTTCGCCACTCCAGGATGTACTGCCAAAGGAGAAGTGTGAAACTCTCTCATCACCTCCTCTTGAAAAGCGACTGGCACCATGGTACGTCCTCTGAAAAGGATGTCTTGCTCTGCTCCAAAGGAGAAGCCATCAGGTGCATGTCCTTAGGATAACTGTGCACGCCGCGTCTCACAGTCGGCGTCCTAGCGTTGTGCCTCTCTGACCCACTGCAGTAGTGGAGGAGTGACTGTGAGATACTGAAGGAAGGTTCCTCTATCTCTATCCACGAAGGATATCTGCAAAGCAGCTAGCTGCTCTGTCGCCTCCTCAAGTAGCTAAATGACCGTCCTCCTGCTGAGGGCATCGGCTACCACGTTCCCCTTACAAGGAGTATAGACTATCTCAAAGTCATAGTCTTGGAGGAACTCGATCCATCGCCGCTGTCTCAGGTTCAGGTCATTCTGAGAGAAGATGTACCTGAGACTCTGGTGGTTAGAAAAGACTACAATGTGCTCGCCCATAAGATAGTGTCGCCATGTCTTTAGAGCGAAGACCACTGCTGTTAACTCCAGGTCATGTGTGGCGTAGTTCTGCTCATGCGGCCTCAACTGATGTGATCCATAGGCAATCATGGCCCTCTCCTACATCAGGACACATCCGAGTCCGGTACCTGATGCATCTTAGTAGACTACGTATCCAACTCCCTCCTCAGGAAACCTCAAGATAGGTGCGCTGGTCAATCTCTGTCTCAGCTCTTGAAAGCTCTGCTGACATCTATCTGACCACACAAAGGGTTTCCCCTTCTTCGTCAAAGCTGAGAGTGGCACCGCAACTCTGGAGAAGTCCGGCAAAAGTCTCTAATAGTATCCGGCTAGACCCAAGAAACTCCGCACCTCTGTCACGCTCCTGGGTGGCTCCAAAGCTAGCACCGCCTCGATCTTCACGGGATCCACCGCAACTCCCGCCTCAGAAATGACGTGCCCATAGAAGTAGACCTCACGTAACCAGAACTTTCACTTAGAGAGCTTTCCATAAAGCGGGTGCTCTCGGAGTGTGTCTAGTACAACCCGCAAGTGGCAGGCGTGCTCCTCCTCCATGATCGAGTACACCAAAATGTCGTCGATGAATACCACGACAAATCGATCGAGGTATGGCTGGAAGATCCTGTTCATGAGGCTCATGAACACTGCTGGAGCATTGGATACGCCAAATAGAATAACCAAGAACTCATAATGGCCATACCGACACCTGAAGGTTGTCTTCTGCACGTCCTCATCTCGAACTCTGAGCTGATGATAGCCTGACCTGAGGTCTATCTTCGAGAACCATCGTGCTCCCTTGAGCTGATCGAAGAGGTCATCAATCCTCGGTAGTGGATACGTTTTCCTAACTGTCACCTGGTTTGGGTGACGATAGTCTACACACAGTCGCAAGCTCCCATCTGCCTTCTTGGTAAACAATATCGAGGAAGCCCAGGGTGAAACACTAGGTTGGATGAACCCCTTACCCTACAAGTCCTCCAACTGTACCCGCATCTCTCGAGGCTCAGCGGGGGCCATCCGATACGTTGGAGTGGATATCGGGGCTGTCTCGGGGTACAAATCAATATAAAAATATACCTCTCTGCGAGGAGGTAGCCTTGGAACGTCATAGGGAAAGACATCCACGTACTGATCCACCGCTGCCGGAAAACTAGGACTCTGCACGTCCACTGCTCCTAGGATGAGACTAGCCAACTGATGAGTGATGGGTTTTCCCCTCCTCTACGAGAGTACCTCCTATGTTGCAAAGGCTCACTTCTCGCCGGTGAAGGTGAACCTGCTTCCGTCGGTGCGTACACATCGCACCTTGCGCCTAATACAGTCAATCTGAGCATGGACCGTAGATAACCAATCCATGCCCAAGATGACGTTGTAAGGCCTCGACGCCGCTAATAGAAGATCCTAGCTGAAGCTCTCACCTCCTAGAGTAAGCTCACACTGCCGGCACCAGTGCGTAATCGTCGAGTCTGCTCCCGTAGGAGTCTCTAGCCGTAAGGATCGAGCCAACGGCTTTTTCGGAATCTCCGAGCTCCGAACAAGGGCAGCGGCTATGAAAGAGTGACTCGCTCCTGTGTCTATAAGAACTGAAGCAAGGGTGGAATAGAAACATATCATACCTCGAATCATCTCTGGCGTGCCGTGGTCATAGGACTCCACTGCTTGGAGTTGTGCCTGTCTCTGCCCGCCAGCTCCCTGTGGTCGGGGCGGACCTCCTGGTGGTGGTGGTGGCAGAGCCTCAAAGCGTCGCCCACCACCTGCTGCTTGGCCAGCTCCTCTACCTCGTCCGCCTCCTCCTTGCGGACCGCCACGGTCGACCCTCTGCCTCTGCCTGGGTGGCCCTCCAACCGCCTACTACTCCTTGGTACAGCGGGTCGGGCAGTCACGAGCCATGTGGCTCTGCCCGCCGTAGGAGTAGCACTGCCTGCCTCTCGGAATACTGGCTCTGCGCTGTGTGCCCCGCACTGCTGAGCCAGTGTCCTGAGGTCATCTACGAGAGGGTCTGGTCTGCCTGGAACCCTGAGTCATTTGTCGGCTACCTACTGCCGAAGACTCTGCTACCTGCTGCCCTGCGGTAGGTCTCGCTGTGGACTCAGCCAGAAAGCTCTTGATCAGAAGGGCCCGCTCCAGTACTCCTGCCTGAATCGGAATGCTGAGGGAGATCAGCGATGCCCTGATCTCATTCTCAAACCCAGCTCAATGGTCCGGGCCGAGAAGAATGGGTCCCGTACCATATCTGTCGAGTAGCGAGAAAGATCGGTGAACCTCGCCGCGTACTGGGCGACCGTCAAGATGCCCTGCCGCAGCTGAAGAAGCTCCTGGATGCGCACCGCACGGAGGGTGTCCGGGACAAACTCTGAGAAGAAAAGGCTCTTGAAGTCCATCCAAAGAAGATACGCCTCATCGTGTACCTGGAGCATCAAGCTCCACCATTGTCCTGCTGCTGCGTGCAGTAGGCTCGCCGCGAGGATCACCATGAGGTCTTCTGGTGTCCTCACTAGCCTGAAAACTCGTATGACCGCCTCCAGCCAGTCTCCGGCTACCTGGGAGTCCGTCTCCCCACAAAACCTGGGTGGTCGCTGGCGCTGGAACTCGTGCAGAGCTCCGAGGTGACGTGCATCGTCAGCGGTCGGTGCTGGTAGCATCGGGGGCTCGGTGGGTAGAGGTACCGCCGGTGCCTCCGCAATCAAAGGGCCATGTACCGAGGCCTCGTCGCTCGGTGGGCTATCATCGCGCTCTACTCTCGGAACGCTAGATGGCTGCCGTTGTGGGGCCATTCTGAAAAGGAAACAAGTGCGCCATGGTCAGAACAGTATACCTGGTGATCTGAGACAAGTAATCACAAAGAAAACTTGAAAAACACATGCAATCAATGTTTTCGTGCATTAAGTCGGAAATCAGAAGTCAGGGTCCTGGTGTACGGATACGTCCGCCACCGCACCAACACTGGAATACCTGGACTGATAACCACACTCAATAGGCTAAACACTATTGCTTCACATAGAAGAAAGATCGGAGTCTGCGGTAGAACCGACCGCCTCTAATACCAATTTGTCACGACCCGTCCTCGGGGCCCGTGTCGTGACAACCCCTAGCCCGCTTTCCATAGGCCATGGGCTGGCGACTAGCACCAAGGCGTAAATCCCGGAAAAAGGGAAGGCATTGCCTTTGTAAAGTAAACAAGCACCACAGAGTAAGCAAGCAGAAAAGTAAACACTATGTAAAATCTGAAACAAGTTGTGATGAAAGTAAAATGGGCCGGAAATACAAGCCCAACTGTAAAGTATAACTGAAAGGGAAAAACAACAACTGGAAAGAAAATCCGCAGCGTCGAGCCGTCCTCTGGAAGTCCCACATGAAGGGTGGGTACAGATAGCCTCCACTGCTCCTCGGGTTCACCTGACCGCTCCGAGTGCGACCCGCCCAGTGGTCCACCTCCATGTACTGTCCTGCTCCTCAAGCCTCCACCACGATCAGTGTTGTCCGTCATCTGCATCCAACACAACGAAGTGCGGGCATAGCCTGTGCAGGGGTGAGTATAAGCTACTTAGTAGGGACCCCGAGACCCCCAATGGTCTCCCGAAATCTACAAAGGATAAACCACAATGGAAAGATACAATCATTAAGTAACATCCGACACGGCTTAGGTATATGCCCATGCATATACCTAAGTCATCAATTCTCGCTCGGCTCCAACATCCGAGCTCAAGTACAACCCAGTCCACACAGGAAAGCAAAATGTGTAATCCACACAGGATAGCTCAACACAATCCACAAAGGAATGTAAAACGTAAATCCACACAGGATAGCACAACAAAATCCACAATGGAGAGTAAACAGGATTCAGCTCACACAGGTATACTTCTTCAAATGACGATAGCGATGATCACTGATCCATCTAAGTCGTCGGACCCACAAAGGATAGATAGGTACTAACCCCCGCAAAGACCCACATAGGATCGGGCCCACACAGGACCTGTAGGCGTTGGCTCACACAGAACCGCTGAGCGCTGACCCACACAGGATCAGACCCGCACAGGATCGGGCCCACACAAGACCTGTAGAACTGACCCACAAAGGATCGCTGAGTGTTATAGTCGTCGTAGTCCACTGAGGATCTCTGCAGAGTCGTCGTCGCAGTCCACTGAGTATCTCTGCACATTCGTCGTCGCACTCCACTGAGGATCTCTGCACAGTCGTCGTCGCAGTCCACTGAGGATCTCTGCACAGTCGTCGTCGCAGTAACAGTCGCAGCCAGCTCTAGGGTTCCCGCACACAGCAAGCTCGTTCAGGAGGGTCCGCTCCACGATCCGAGAGGCTGATACATCAACTGACACAAAGTCCAATGTTTATGAATCCAAAAGTTTTGTATCATCAACAGGAACTCAACGTCGCAGACGACGCGTCAATTGGACGCCCGGTCTGAGAGTTATTGGCTTTTTCGTCCCAGGGGCCCGGTTGGTTTTTAAGGAAAAACCATCCCGACCATACTCCACCTGCGTACAAACCTCAGTCGGAGTATGCCAAAAGATCCGTCTCACTTAGAGGAATCCACCAAAGCCGACGACACGTCAATCGGACGTCTGTAGCTCAAGATATGAGCATTTCCGCTCCGAGGGCCCGGTTGGTTTCGTGTACGAACCAACCTGGCCGAACCCAAAGTATTCTGAAACCTTGAGTGTGATATACCGAAACGACCTTCTCGATCCAAGGATCGGTTTTCCACTGACGGCGCGTCGTTTGGAGGCCCGTGGCTCAAGTTACGAGCAAAAGACCGAAAACGGTCCGAAGACGGGGGGTCTGGGCCCAGGCCGACCCGACTCGACCCCCCTGGGTCGACCCGAAATGGGTCGACCCGACCCGGTCCAACCCGGCGGGACCCGGTCCGGCCAGGCCAGGGTGCGGCCCGGCTCGGCCGGCCGGTCCGGCTCGGCTCGGCCGAGCAGCGCGGGGGGCTCGCTGCCCCCGCGTGACAGCATCGTTGCCCCCGCGGGGGGCCGCCCTGGTCAACGGACGTGGAAAAGGCCGCGTCCCACATGTGCGCCGGACCCGCGCGGCCGCGGGTCCGCTGGCCGCCGCTGCCTCCGGCCGCCGGAGACTTCCGCGGGCCACCGGAGTTGCTCCGGTGGTCCGTTTCCTTCCCATCTGCGCCGCTGTTCCTCTCGGGTTCCATTCTTCACTGCGGGATCATCAAATCGCCCTTGAGCCATGTTTTGTCATCACCCGCCAAATCCGCACAACAACGAAGAACTGCGGAGGGTTGTCGGGCCATGTTCGTTTTGCCCGCACCCTCCGCGTTAGATGGTATCAATCGAAAGGATAAAACAACACATGACAAACGTATCAAAACAATTTTAATAATTTAAAATTGCACTTGATCCAGGTTCTTGTTTTAAAAGAAACAAACACGGGGATGTAAAAAGGGTATTTCCAAAATAAAATCCCCTACCTCGTCAAGTCGCCGCACGCGGGTTCTTCGCGGATTTGATCGTCGCGGAAGGAGGGGTTCGTCGTGGAAGGAGGGGATCGTCACGGTATCTGGCGCTGCGTCGACGAACTCCGAGGACCAAGAAACAGTAGATTTAATTATAAATAATTAAATCTGTGTGTTGTTATAAACCACAAAGAAGTTTAAAAAGAAACCCAAGAACTCTTACCTCAAGCGGTTAGTGATCGGAGATCGGGGCGGGGAAGAATGTCTTAGATGAAGCGTCGTCAAACTCTGAGAGTTACGGCGTTCTTCACGTTCTTCACGTTCTTCGTGTTCTTCGCGTTATTCGCGAAGGAGGATGAAGGCACAAAACTTGTCAAAACCTCTCAACGAGCATTTTTTCAGAAGTTGTGTGTTGGTCTTATTTTATTATTTCGCCAACGGATTTCAAACTGGTTAAGAAACAAATGAAATTAATTCATAGAATTAATTTCAATGAATAAACCGCCCATTTAATTCAACGAAGAAAACCGCCCAATTAATTGGTGAATTAAGAAATTAAGAAAACATGTCAGTTGACTTTCATAATGATGGGTTTTCGCGGGTGCGTTACTTAGTGGAAAGAAATGGTGGGCTCGTGCGGGCCCCACCTCACAAATATCCTACCAAGAGGGTATAATACTTTTGGATAGCACCCTATCCGCATCAACTCAGCTTAAGCCGCTTTATGTGGCTTGAAGTGGCTTCCAAGTGGCTTAAGTGAAATAAAATAAAGTTTGTCGTACAATTATTTTATTTCTTAACTTTAAGCCCAAAAATTAAAAACCACACTCGAGGAAACGCAACTCCGAAAGAGGCGTTTCTAAGAAAGTATCGGCGCTGCGATTCCATCAGTGCCCTCAGAATTCGATTCCGAGCACTGGTTCAAAAGTTAGAAAAATCTGGTCGTCCGTTCAATGAACGTAGCCGAGCCAAACTTCGGAAAATGATTCCGGGCACACCGGGCCTCAGAATCAGGTGCTGTCAGAAACTGCGCTCCTGTAAAATTCCAAAGAAAATTAAGAAATAAATTTCCTTGAAATTTATGGGTCATTACATCCATTCTGACCAACAATAACATATTATTAACTCATAAAACAAGAATAAAATAAAAGATAACATTTTCACATTGAAATCACAACAAATAATTTCAAGATATAGACATAATCATTACTTTGTCAAACCATTTTCAAAACCATTTATAACATTTCATAATGTGTTTTTTGAATCAAAGTGTTCTATACCACTTTGAGGTTTTTAGTTGAATTAACATTTTCAATCATTAATGTCCATATAAATAAATCCTAAAATCCATCTTGAAAACATGTATGTTAATGTGAAATATTTAGAAGAATAAATCTTTAATACACTTAAAACGATATTTTAGTTAAAGTGTTTTTATGAAAATGTGAGACGCTTAAATACAAATAATTTTTGAAGAAAATTTAATCAAAAAATTATAATATCATGAGAATAAAGTGATTCATGTAATAATATTCCAAAAGAAAATATATACAGCATATATGAGGGAATTTGTGCGTAACAAGAATGAATTCTCACTAGAATGTAAATGGAGACGAAATCCCTAATAAAAACTGTATCCTTAGATTAAGGATAAATAAATTACATAACAATGTGGGAAAAATATAAATACACTAAATATGATTTGATATTATGTGTAAATAAATCAGATGACATTCACACATGTTCTTTTTAGGACAAAAATAATGACTTGGATGTTTAACTCAATGAATGGAAACTGAGTTAAAATTTCT
Organism: Viscum album; assembly: GCA_963277665.1. NCBI lineage: Eukaryota > Viridiplantae > Streptophyta > Magnoliopsida > Santalales > Viscaceae > Viscum > Viscum album. The sequence continues at coordinate 1,085,543,096 of OY728156.1, forward strand.
CTTATCAAGTTCATATCGATGATTTGAGAATTTAACAATGGAGTGATTATGTGTATCAAAAGTATATCCACACAAAGGGGAGTGGAAATTAAAACATAAATAAATAAATATATATTCCACATATAATCATATCATGATATAATTAAGAAGGAGAAGATTAACCCATGGAATAGAAATTGGGTTAAAAATTTCCATTATCAATTTGGTAACTTACGAAACATACACCAAATGAAAGAATAATCATACAATGAAGATTTAAATACACATATATTGATGTATATTACACAAATAATACAATAGTGGGCCGTACATACACCACAAAAAAAGGAAATAGTGGAAAATATAGCATGAATCTCATGATAATAAAAAGTGTGATGAAACCCCCTTACCACACTATAATCAGTCAAGTAGAATGACAAAAAGTTAATAACCACCAAATGAATACAAAAAATAGCATAGATATAAATATAATCATGATAATATATATCATATGGTAGTACAAAATACAACACATTCAATAAATAAATGGTGAATAATGGAAATCTCACAGTATTAAAAGTGAGATAAGAAACCCCTTACCTCATGTACGACTTGACCCATTCATTATTTAATCTCTTGAATAATAAGATAAAGATAATTTATACTTGATTAAGATCCTTTCTAAAGTTTATTATTCATTTATATCACTTATTACCATTTTAGAAACATTATGTAATCATTTAAGATAAAAATTGTTGTTTTGTCGACATTTGGTACATGACTCAAAAATGAACTTCTTATAATTACAAGTTGTTCATGTGGTAAAAATTAAATTATCTAAAGGGTTATATTAATTATTTAGATATCATATATATCATATATATCCATTATATTTATGTATTTATAATATTACATAACATTTGGTGAAAATAAATGAAATGCACTGTTCATGGAGATGGTAAGCCATACGTACACATGAACACTACTTTAATTTATATTTCATATTTAATGGAATGAAAACATAATCATACATAGGTATATTTTAATTACAGCATAATATCATATGATATATATGTTACATAATTTAATTAATTCTATCCTTTATATGTTCCATGTATGTCATGAATGAATCATATCACCTTGAGGGAGCGGTAATCCTCACTTCCTCAAATGAAATTAACGTATTTACACATATTGGAAAGCATAAAGGTATGATTTAAAATAAAAATTACAGAATCATAGAGAAAAAATAAACATAGTATGTCATGACCCGTCCCTCGGGGCCCATGCCTTGACTACCCCATTCCCGCCTTTTAAAGGCTATGGGCTGGAGACTAGCATCGAAGGCATATCCACTAAAACTGGGAAGGCATTGCCTTTATAACCTGTAAGCACATGAAACCAAGCACATATCAAGATACGAAGTCAAGTAAATTGAATAGTAAATAGTGTGAGCACTGTAAGTAAAAGGGGTCAGAATTCAAGCCCAACTAAAAAGTACAAGAAACTGAAAGTACAATGAAACTCGAACAGCTCCTATGAACACCCACCAAGGATTCTACCTTAAAGGTAGGTGTAGCTCTCGATTAGTCATCTCTATGGTATGCCAAGTATAAGGTCCACCTCCAAGATAACCCCAGTTCTTGTACTCTCTTCCTCAGTCAGCTCTATCTGTCGTCTTCACCAAACACAAGTACATGCGGGCATATCCCGTGCAGTGGTGAGTATAACGATACTCAGTAGGGACCCTGAGACCCTCATGGTCTCACAAAATCCACAAAGGCTAAACCATAAAGCATGAAATCTAGTGACAACCCTACTTATGTATATTCCCATACATATACCAAAGTTATCAAGTATAATCATCTCAATCATGAGGAAACACCGAATTCAACTCAAAATAATAATGATCAACTATTCCACAATGGAAGGAATACCATGAAGGTAAGTACCACACATTTACACCACACAGAAGAATACCACAAAGGTACTGACTCAACTCACACCAATTATTTCTTATGTACAATAGTAGAGATGATTAGATGTAACTATTGAATCATCTTACTCTTTTAAGAGGTGACCCACGAAGGATCCCTAATTATCATCAGACCCATTGAGGATCATAGTACATCGGCAGACCCATACAGGACCCTAGTACATCATTAGTACATCATCAGATCCACATAGGATCTCTAGGTGCTAACCCACAAAGGATTGCTTAGTGTTAACCCTCAAAGGATTGCTTGGTGCTGACCAACACATGATCTCTTGGTGCTGACCCACATAGGATCCCTCGGTGCTGACCCACAAAGGATCGCTCAGTGCTGACCCACACATGATCTCTCGGTGTTGACCCACACAGGATGGCTCGGTGCTGACCCACACAGGATCACTAGGTGATGACCAACATAGGATCGCTAGGTGCTAATTCACACATGATCTCTAGGTGCTGACCCACACAGGATCGCTCGGTGCTAACCCATAGAGGATCGCTATTCATTCTTCACATCACAACCAGCTACTGGGTTCTTGCACTAGGTTTTCTCATCTTTGGGAGAGTCCACTCCTCAGGCTACAATTTGATACTCTAACTACTTAAATTAAATCCCACGAAAAAGTATCCCAAAGTACCACCATTTCATATGGGTCTCAATGCAACAGACGGTACGTCAATCAGACGCCCAGTCTGTAAGTTATTATCTTTTTAGTCCTGAGGGCCCGATTGGGTTCTTGCTTGATCCAACTCGACCGTATCCCAACATTATCCAAATCTCATGTGGGGAATACCCAAGGGACAGTCTCACTCCAAGGTTTACAGTGCCGTTGATAGTTTTTTCAAACAGACACATGGTTCCAATGTTATGGCGGATAGAGTCACAAGCTCGTAGCTGGTCCGGGTCTAATCCGACCCAGTTGAGCCGACCCAACCTGCTGGGTCCAAAGCGGTGTACTCTAGGTCTATCCAGGCACACAGTGGGCAGCGTGTGGGCCGTGGAGCAGCGTGAGGCTAGGAGGGAGTCATGGAGGCCATGAGGGAAGCACATAGGCCACATGGGAGGCATGGAGACCGTGGGGATGCAAGGGTCGCGGTGTGGCGAAGGCCACGGGGGCCGCAGTGCGGAAAGGCCACCGAGGCCACAGATGGCCACTGGGTGCCGAGTTCATGGGGTCACAAGGCCGTGGGATGGAGGAAGTTGCGGGGGCTGTGTGGCTGTTGGACGGCGGAGGCTGTGGAGGGCCTACAGCAGCGATGCGACATGGGCTGCGTAGGGCTGTAGGGCAGAGAGGTCGCGAAGGGCCACGCGGCGGCAAGGCCTAGGAGGGCTTCATGGCGGTGAGGACATGGGCCACTGGTCTGCCGAGACAGGCTGTTTGGCGCGGTCGCACACCGGGCCAGCACCGGTGGCCCGCTCAACCGGCCGCACCCCATTTGTCACCTTCATCAGGGTTGGTCATGGTTCCAGCCGCGGTTCTCGATTTCCACTGGTGCAAACACCGACAACAATCACTATCATCATTGCTAAAAACACACAAAAGAACCATAATGTTTGAGAAGGGGTCGGACCATGTTTTTTTGGCATGTACCCTCTGCATTAGTGCGGTAGCTAGAGGCTCAAGGGGAATTATTCAATTTGGGAGGAAAATTAAAATTGATCAATTTTAAAAACACTCCTACCTCATTCGTTTATTGAAGTCGATGAGGAGGTAATAATGTTCGTCGATTGAAGATGTCCCACATTGTAGAATGCCCTGATGAGGAAGTCTAATTCATGTGTCCTCATTCTTTGTTGGAGTAGTTCTCTTTGTTGGAGAAGAATAATTCCTCGCGGGTTCTCTCCCAATTTCCCTTTGCCAACACTTCCCCCAAATCCTCCAAAAATAAAAGGAAGACAATATGATATGTTTCCCCAATTTAATTTTTGAAAAAAATAGAATTGTAATCATAATTACATTGAGGTTGGCATAATAAATTTTGGGGAAACTGAAAGGTCACATCCCTCATTAAAGAGGGAGTTTAAGAAGTTTCTTACATAAGTAAGGTATGGGTGGTCCCCACCCTTAAATTCAAAGTGGGGGTTTTAGGTCCGGGGGTCCACACCTCTATAACCTCACATGGGAGGTTTTGTTCTGGTGGTCCCCATCTCATAACATCCACATGGGAGTTTCTATTGAAAATAAAATGTTACATAATTTTATTTTATTTTATTATTTCATGAAAAACTCAAAAAAAATAACTTCCACCCTCAACCGACTGTGGTGGGGGTGAAGGTCTCCTTATGTGATTATCGGCATTGTATGTTCCCTAGTGCCCTCATTTTTCAATTCCAAGAACCTGTTAAAAAGTATTTAAAACCTGCTTGCACATTTACTGAACGTACCTGAAAAACAAAAGTTCAGAAATTCATTCTGGGTACTCCGGGTCCCATAATCACAAGCCGTTAATTTTTGTAGACTCATAAAATATCCATTTAATTGAAAAAATTACATATAGTTTCTGATTATTTACATTCTCCCCACCTGAGGGATTTACGTCTCAGTAAGCCACATCACAAAACTAGGAAAATGTGTGGGGGTACTAAGCACGTATCTGAGCCTCCCACTCCCATGTGCTCTCTTGGAGGTTCCCATGCTGCCAACGAACAAACACGAGAGGTATCAACTGCCCATGAAGGACCCACTCTTTTCAATCCTCAATATCAACTAGAACCTCTGTAAAAGTCTCCCCATCGTTGATGTCCAACTCTCTATGGTCGACGACATGGGAAGGGTCGTGAATGTATCTCCTCAGCTGGGATACATGGAAGACATTGTGAAACTGGTGCAAATGTCGGGGAAGAGTTAAGCGGTATGCCACCTCTCCAACTCTTCAAAGGACCTAAAAGTTTCCAATTAATCTCAGAGATAAACTTGCCTCCTTGGACAAATCTCTGCAAACCTTGTCGGGGTGATACCTGTAGAAATACATGTTCACCATCCTTAAACTCTAGAGGTCTCCATATCCTATCATCATAACACTTATACATGCTCTATGCAGTCTTCATCCACTCCTGGATGATCTTCACTTTCTCTGTGGTAGCTTATACCATCTTTGGTCCCACTAGTGCTGACTCCCCTGGGTCAGTTTAGCCCAATGGTGATCTGCAAGGTCGCCCATACAAAACCTCAAAAGGTGTCATATCAATGGTGGAGTGATTTATTTTGTTGTATGAAAACTCAACCAATGGCAAGTGATCCAACTAGCTACGACCAAAGTCGATGACGCAAGCACGCAATATGTCCTTGAGGGTCTGAATGGTCTTCTAAGTCTTGCCATCCATTTGAGGATGTATGGAGGTGCACAAAAAAATATTCATCCTGAAAGACTCATGCAACCCCTTCCGTAACCGGGAAGTAAAATGTTCATCACGATTAGAGACAATATTCAAGGGTAATCCATGTAACAGCACAATCACCTACACATAGAGGTGTCCCAATTTCTCTACTGAACCCTTCTCTCTAATCAGAAGGAATTGGGCCAACTTGGTGAGTTGTTCTACGATCACCCAAATCGAGTCATGTCCCCTTGATGTACGTGGAAGTCATGTCATGAAGTCTATGGATAACCCATCCCACTTCCACTCTAGGACCAATAAAGGCTGAACCAAACCTGCGGGTGCCTGATACTCTGTCTTCACTTGCTGACAAGTGAGGCACTGAGAGACAAACTCTGCTACTGCTTTCTATATTTTTTGCCACTAGTGCTATCGTCGGAGATCCTGGTACATCTTCGCCACTCTTGGATGTACCAATAGAGGTTATGTGTGGAACTCCTTCCTCACATCCTCCCAAAGTGACACTGGTTCCATGGTATGTCTTCTGAAGAGGATGAAATGCTCCCCCCATTCAAAAAATCTATCATGTGCCTGACCTATGGATATCTGAGCACGTTGAGCCTTGCTGTTAGCATCCCTATGTTGTGCCTTCCTGACTTTCCGATGAAGTGGGGAGTGATTGTAAGAGATTGATGAAAAGTTGCTCCCTATGGATCCACAAAGGATATCTGCAAAGAGGCGAACTTCTCTGTCTCTTCACCTAGAAGTTGTATACCAGACCTCCCATTGAGTGCATCTACTACAACATTCCCCTTCCCATGAGTATAAACTATCTCAAAGTCACAGTCCTGGAAAAACTCAAGCCAACATCATTGTCTCGGGTTCAGGTTCTTCTGATTGAAGATATACCAGAGACTCTTGTGATCAGAGTAGACTGTAAAACATTCGCCCATCAGATAGTGTCACCACATATTTAAGGCAACGACCACTACAGCCAACTCCATGTCATGGGTAGCATAGTTTTTCTCATTCTATCTTAGTTTTCGAGAATCATATCTGATCACTGCTCGCTCCTTCATCGGAATACATCCATGACTGGTCCATGATGCTTCGCAATAGACTACATACCCTACGCCTCCTCCGGTAGCCTCAAGATGGGGTCACTAGTCATCCTCTACCTTAGCTCATGAAAACTCTATTTCCATCTCTCCGACGAAATGAAGGGTTGCCCCTTCTTTGTTACTACTTATAAAGGTGCTTCATCTCTGGAAAAATTTATTACAAACCGCCTCTAGTATCAAGCTAAACCCAAGAAACTCCATCCCTATGTCAGACTCCGGTGTGTATCAAAAGAAAGTACCGCCTAAATATTCAATGGATCCACTGCTACACTAGCCTTTGATATGACGTGTCCTAGAATGTGAACCTCTCGGATCCAGAACTGGAACTTCAATAGCTTACCATAAAGCTGGTGCTCTTGGAGTGTGTCCAGTACTACCTGTAAATGATAGGCATGCTCCTCCTTAGTAGGTGGGTAGATCAGAATGTCTTCAATAAATACTACTACAAATCAATAATGATATGGCTAAAAGATCATGTTCATGAGTCCCATGAACACTTATGGAGCATTTTTCATTCCGAATGGCATAACCAAGAAGTCGTAGTGGTCGTACCAACATCTGAAATCCATCTTCTTCATATCCTTGTCTCATACTCTGAGCCGGTGATAGCCTGATATGTGGTCTATCTTTTAGAACCATCGTCCTCCCTTTAGCTGATCAAAGAGGTCTTCAATCATTGGAAGTGGGTACTTTTTATTCACAGTCACCTGGTTCAGGCACTGATAGTCAACAAAAAGTCTCAAGCTTCCATCAACATTCTTGGAAAAAAAATCTAGGCTGCCTAAGGGGAAACATTGGGCCAAATAATCCATTTCCTTTATAAGTTCTCCAACTGTACCCGCAACACATGAATCTCACGGGAACCATTCGATACACTGGTGTAGATATAGGTATCGTCCTAGGCTACAATTCAATATAGAAGTCCACCTCTCTAAGAAGAGGTAGACCCAGAACATCATCAAGGAAGACACCCGCGTACTTTTCCACCACTACAGGATAACTCGGACTCTCCACATAAACTACTCTGGGGGTATTCTAGACAACTGATGAATGATTGGCTGCACTCTCCTCCAGGTAAGTCCATCCTGTAATGCAAGGGCTCCTTTGTTGCCGATGAAGGTAAACCTGGTCCCATCCATGCAGAGACACCGCACATTGTGCCTAATACATTCAATATGAGCATAGACTATAGATAACCAATCCCTACCCATGACGACGTCGTAAGGCATTGACGCCACTACTAGAAGATCCCAGTCGAGGCTCTCGCCTCCTAGAGTAAGCCCGCACTGTCGGCATGAGTGCGTAATCATCGAATCTGCTCCCATAGGAGTCTCTAGCCATATTGATCTAGCCAACGACTCTGTCAGAGTCTTCAAGCTCTGAACGAGGGTAGTGGAATGAATATAATGACTAGAACATGTTTCTATAAGAACTTCAACTAAGGTGGAGTAGAGACATATCGTACCTCGTATCATCTCTGGAGCACCATGGTTGTAGGCCTCAGCTTCCTGGAGCTGAGCTCTCCCCGATCCACCTACTCCCTATGGCCAGGGTGGACCACATGGTGGTGTTGGTCGTAATATCTTTAATCGTCGCCCACCACCAGCTACATGACCAACTCCTCTACAACATTCACCTGCTCCCTACAGACATCCTTGGTCGAATCTTTGTCTCTTCCTGGGTGGTACTTCGACCGTCTGCATATCATCTGTATAGTGTGTTGGATAGTAACGATCCACGTGACCATGCCCGCAACATGCGTAACAATGCTCTCTACTAGCATGACTGGCTCTGTCTCGGGTGCCCTGCACAACCGACCCTGAATCCTACGATCATCCACCTGTTAGTCTGGCCCTTTTTGACCTCTGTGACATCTGTCTTCTACCAACTATAGAATATTATGTTATGTGTTGTCTGGTGGTGGGTCTTGCTACTAGTGACTGCTAAACAAAGAAACTCTCCACTAAGGGGGCTCACTCTAGCACCCCTATTTGTGTCGGGATGCTAAGAGAAATCATCGAAACCCTAATCTCCTGCCTAAGTCCTTGCTCGAAGGTATGAGCCCTGAATAATGGGTCTCAAACCATACCAGTGGAGTAGCCTGAGAGGATAGTAAACCTCGCTGAGTACAGAGCCACAATCATGTTTCCTGGCTGCAGATGAAGAATCTCTTATATGTGCACTGCGTATAGGGTCGCCAGAACAAGCTCTGCCCAGAATAGGCTCGCAACATCTGACCAGAGAAGCATCACCTCTTCGTGAACATGGAGAATCAAGATCCACCATATTCTATATGCTTCCCGTAGAAGGATAGAGGTAAGGATCATAATGATATCATCTTGTGTCACAACCAGTTGGAAAACACTCACCATAGCCTCCAGCCAATCCTCAGCCATCGGTGGGTCTGTCTCTCCCCTGAACTTGGGTGTCCTCTGGCGATTGACGCATGAAATGCACTCAAACAGCATGCACCCTCTTCTTCTGGGGCTTGTGGCATCAGTTTACCAATGGGTAATGGTGTCGCTGCTGCCTCTAGTGGATGAGGGCCCTGCAGCGAGGCCTCGTCACTCGGTGGGCTGGCAGTGCATACTATATCCGGAACCCTAGCTGGCTGGCTGTGTGGAGGCATCCTGAAAATAAAAAAGAGTTCCACGATCAAAAATTTATACCTGGTGAGCTGAATCAAAGATATCACAAAGAAAACTCTTTGAAACACACACACAATCAGTGTTTTTTTTTTTGCAATGAGTCAGAAATTAGAAGTCAGGGTCCTGGTGTATGGATACATCGGCAGCCGCACCAACACTGGATTCCCTAAATTGATAACCACACACACAAAACTTAACCCTATTACATTTAAAAAGAAAGATCATAGTCCTATGTTATAGCGTAGAACTAACTCCTATGATACCAATTTGAAATGAATCGTCCCCCCGAGGCCCGTGTTGTGACTACCCCAAGCCCGCCTACCATAGGCTAGGGGCTGGTAACAAGCACCGAAGGTGTATTCCCTAAAACTGGGAAGGCATTTCCTTTATAACCTGTAAGCATGTGCATCCATGTACACAGCAAGATATGAACTCAAGTAAACTGAATATTAAACAGAGTGAGTGGAATAAGTAATAGGGGCCAGAATACAAGCTCAATAAGAAATTATAAGAAATTGTAAGTACAAGTAAACTGGAATAGCACCTATAAACACCAACCAAGGATCCTACCTGAAGGGTTGGTACAACTCTTGATCGGTCATCTCTACCGTAAGCCTCATCTAAGGTCCACATCTGAGCTACCCCCTGTCCTGGTACTCTCGTCCTTAGTGAGAGTTGTCAGTCATCTTCCCAAAACACAATGATGTTCGGGCATAGCCCATGAAGGGGTGAGTATAACAATACTCATTAGGGACCTAGAGACCCTCAAGGTCTCAGAAAATCCCCAAATGATAAACCAAAAAACATGAAAACTATTGACATCTCTACTTAGGTATATTCCCATACAAATAACTAAGTTATCAAGTATACCCATCTCAACCATGAGAAAACATAGATTCCAACTCAAAATCCCAAAGCTCAACTATTCTATAAAGGAAGGAATGCCAAGAATGTAAGTACCACATAGGTACGCCACATAGAAGAATACCACAAAGGTACTGACTCAGCTCACACCAGGTATTTCTTAGGTATAGTAGTAGAGATGATTAGATGTAACTATTGAATCATCTTACTCTATTATGAGGAAGACCCAAGAAGAATCCCTAATAATCCTCAAACCCAGAGAGAATCGTAGTAAATTGACAGACCAACACAAGATCCTAGTACCTTGTTAGAACATCTTCAACCCCATATAGAATCTCTAGGTGCTGACCCACACTGGATCACATGGTGCTGACCCACACCGGATCACTCGGTACTGACCCACACAGAATCGCTTGGTGATGACCCACACATGATCTCTAGGTGCTGACCCACACAGGATCGCTCAGTGCTGACCCACACAGGATCGCTCGGTGGTGACCCACACAGGGTCACTCGGTGATGACCCACATAGGATTGCTTGGTGTTGACCTAGAGAGGATCGCTCAGTGCTGACTCGCATAGGATCGTTATTTATTATTCATATCACAGCCACATACCGGGTTCCTCCACTAAGCTTGATCATCTTTAGGAGGGACCTCACCATAAGTTGTTGTTTAATACTCCAAAATCCATGATGTCCCATGAAGAAGTATCCCAAAGGACATCTATGTCATAGGGGTCTCAACCCAATAGACAGAGCGTCAATTGGATGCCCGGTGTATAAGTTATCAGCCTTTTAGTCCTGAGGGCCCAGTTGGATTCATGCTCGATCCAACCCGACTATATCCTATCATTATCAAAATTTCATGTAGGGTATACCAAAAGGATAGTCTCACTCCACGGTTTACAACTCCATTGATGGATTGTCAAACAGAAGCCTGATGATAATGTTATTGCCAATAGAGAAAAAAGCTCGTAGCTATCCCAGGTCTGGTCTGACCCAGTCGGACTAACCCAGCCCGGCCCGACTCGGCCTGGGACAACCTGACCCAGATTGGGACAACCCAGTCTGGGGGGTCCGGCCAGGCCTGTGGGTTCCGGCCAGCCCCGTGCTGGGCATCTTTGGCGCCATGGAGCAGCGCGTGGCCGCGATGGCAGCACGAAGGCCATGAGGGTAGTGTAGAGTCTATGAGGGCAGCACAGAGGGTGCAAGGCCACGGGGTGGTGAGGCAGCGGGGGCCGTGGAGGGCCGCTGGGCGGTGAGACCATGGGGGTAGCGAGGCCACATGACGGAGGAGGCCGCGGGGGCCACTAGCCTGTGAGGCCGTACGGTTCGTGGGATGGAAAAGGCTGTGAGGGCCGTGGTGGGATGTAGGGAACCAAGGTCGTAGGGGCTATGGAGGGCCGCAGGACAGTGAGGCCGTGGGCGATATAGAGGGTCGTGAGGCTGCGGGGCAGCAGAGGCTGCGGTGCGGCGATTTGCTGTGGCAGGCTATGGGGAATGGTCATGTGTCGTGCCTTTGTCGAGGGCTAGCTTGACCGGCCGCCCTCTATTTGTCACCTTCGTTGCAGCTGGCCGTGGTGCTAGCTGCAGATCTCGAGTTCCACTGGTGCCAAACGCTAACACGAGTCGCTGTCACCATCGCGAAGAACACAAAAGAACCATAAGGTTTGCGGAGGGGTCGGGACATGTTTGTTTTGCCCGTAACCTCCGCGTTATGGCTGTTGCAAGCGGCTCAAGGGAAATTATTCAATGTTATAGGAAAATTGAAAAGAATAACTTTAAAACACACCCCTACCTTGTTCTTTTGTTGACGTCGATGAGGAGGGAAAGACATTCGTCCATTGAAGACATCCCATATTGGAGGATGCCCCGAGGAAGAAGTTGAAGTCGTGTGTTAGTGTTCTTCAATGGTGGATAATTCTTCATTGGAGAAGAATAATTCCTCTAAGGTCCTCTCCCAATTTCCCTTTTCCATCACTTCCCACAATTCCACCAAAAAGAAAAGGTATCCAATATGATATGTTTCCTCAATTTAATTATTAGAAAAAATTAAATTGGAATCATAATTACATTGAGGTTGGAATAATAAATTTTTTGGAAACCTAAAGGTCACCTCCCTCATTAAAGAGGTATTTCAAGAGGTTTCTCACATTAGGATGATTCGGGTGGTCCCTACCCAAAAATTTAAATTGGGGTTTTTAGGTTCAGTTGTCCCCACATCCATAACCTCACGTTGGAGGTTATGTTCTGGTGTTAACCACCTCTTAACACACAAATAGGTTGTTTAGTTCTTTTGGTCCCCACCTCTTGACATCCACATGGTACTTTCAAATGAAAATAAAAAAATACACAATTTTATTTTATTTTATTATTTCACAAATAAGTGAAAAACTAACTTCCCCCTCGACCTACTACGGTCGGGGTGAAGGTCTCCTTAAGCGACTACAGGTGCTGCGAGTTCAAAGGTGCCTTCGGATTTCAATTCTATGCACTCATTCAAAATTTAGAAAAACCCGCTTGCATGTTTACTCAACGTAAATGAAAAAATGTTCAGAAATTCATTCCAGGCACTCCAGGCCTCAGAATCACGCGCCGTCAATTTTCATGGATTGGTAAAAATCCCAATTAACATTAAAAAAAATTACATGGAATTTATGGGTCTTTATATAATATATATCATATATAAATATAGTGTCATCATAATGGTCACCATGATAGGAAGTAGGAGATAATTGAACAATCCTCGTTTCGTGAGGCAATAGTTTGTTGTCCAGAGAAATAGTATGTTCTTTAACCATTAGATGGAGGTGTGAGTAAGTGTAGTTAGAATCATTCTCATAATAGAAACATAGTATATTGAGGATACTAGTGTTGTTATTATATACAAGATTAAAAATAGTTTATGGGGTTGGTGAAGTAATATAAAACAAAATAACAAAAGAGAAGATGTTACCTTTAAATCGGGTATCTCGCTTTGGTTTTAACCAAAAGGATTAATTAAATTGCATTAATCCATATTGAAGGATTCCTGGAGGAGGATAAGGATTTAGGGAGATTAATTGGGCTGATTATGGGAAATCCATGGTCCATGAAAAGTATGAATAATGGGTAAGAAGTGAGGGATTTTTATAAGGGGAGGAGGGGCTCTTTATGAATGTTTAAAAATATTATTTTATTATATAATGATTTTAGGTTTATAAATGTCAAAAACTTATTAAAATAGAATATAATATGACTCATGTTAGAAATAAAATCATCCAAAAATAATTGGACAGGTTTTTTATATTGTTTTAATCATTATATTTTTATTTATTTAAATCATTCATTAACGAGGTAAACACTGCATCATTATTGTGTCATAAATATTTTTATTTATATGATGTCTAAAAATTATAAAAAAATAGAATGATGTAGGAAATCATTATGTATTTAAAATTAATATTTATAGTCTATGGGATAACTTATATAACTACATGTATGAATTGATTTACTAAAAGATATAATTTTAAGTCATTTTTGTCATTATTATAAATTAATTAATATAACGTGTCATTATCAATCCTAAGTGGCTCTATGGGGTTCCAAGATCTACCCAAGGATGATAATCATCCAAAATGTCTCAATAATAGGATTAGGATACATGTTAGGTAAATTTAATATTATTATAATAATATTTTGTTACCCCTATTTTCCAGATTTACCCATTAACCATGGTAAATAAAATTTTTACTGAAGTAAATATTCATAATGTCTAAAAATAAAAGTTATCCATTTACAAAATTTGGGCCTCCTGATTCCAAATATGGAATTTGTTTCTCTATATTGAAAATAAAAAAGTGGTAGAATTTTTTTTAAAATTAATTACCACTTTGAAAACAAAAAGCGCTTTTAAGAAATAATAACTATCAAAAGATTGACAGTTATTTATGTCCAATTTCAATGTGAAATTACTTTCAATGACCAAAATTTATTAAATAGTAAAAACATAATATAATTACCCTTTAAAACCAATTATAAAGATAATATATCCTTATAAATAAATTAGATTAGAAGGTAGTTTTGAACTAAAATAATGTATTTTTCACTATTCATTAAAAAATGAATTTTATCTGAAAAACAAAAAAAATCCCAAAGTAAATTTGGATGTCCCAATTCTAAATAATAATTTTATTGTGTCAAATACAATATATAAATGTGACCAAAACTAGATTAAAATATGGTTCTCCATCAAAAGGTTATAAATCGACCTTTTAATGACTATTTGAGTATTTATGCTTAAAATCAAATTATTTCATATTTTAATCCTATAAAATTTATTAGATAAAAGTAAAAACATTTAAGAAACATATTTAATCATAATATGGTTAGTTATGTTCATTCCTAACAATACAACATTTATGCGTTAACTACATTTAAAATAATAATAATATATTAATATTTTTCATTATAACTCAATGTTGTGTGCAACAATAGTTTTCAATGAAACCTATTATTGTGTATTAGGTATTCCATCGAATAGATAATCCCCCTTAAGTTAAGATTAATATTTAATTTACAAATTTTAATAAATATAAAATAGTAATATTCTTTATTTACCTGGGATATACTGCATCATAGAGATCTCGGCTATAGTTTGCGAGGGGCTCTGGTGACACACATCTTCATGAGTCTCTATCTTGAATCACTCTGAAGGCATATCCATATTTTTAGAGACCATGATTTATTCCCATAAATTCCTCATTTATATTATTTTTCCAATTAAAGGGTCTTTTTGACTTGTGGGTACATACCGAAGGAATTTTTCATTGTCATGTTGACATGTCCAAGGGCCCCCATGATATCAAGATTCTTATTGATAGACATTAAAGAGAGGTTAGAACCCTTTCCTGAAAAATTTCATGGGGCAAGAATGGTTTTTCAAGGCACATCATGCGGTCTTGATGACTTTTTTGGGAGTCTCACAAAGAAGTTCTGTGGATAGCCTTGGCTCATTAGAAGATTTCTTGAACCATGAGAGTCTCCCACATTCTTTCCCATTTTATTTAATTTGTTTATTTTACAAAGGTTGAGGGTCATTTGAGAGTACATGATTAATGTCACAGAAAATTACTCTACATATTGAAAATTCATCATGTGACCAACAATGGTATTATTGAGATATAAACCCATTGAATGGACCATCCCATTTGTTGGTCTTTAAGAAACCAAAGGCGGAGTGTAATGTTTCTTAGATAGACCTCAGGCCTTTACCTCATGTAGATGCCATGTTGATGGTCTTTTTCACTATTATTTGTACATTTTACTAGAGTCTCAGGGTGTCTTGAGGACCTCCATGGGTGTGTTTCATGTCTTTTATGATCATGATTTCTTTAATCCTCCTATAAAATTATTTCTTTGGTTTTATTTTACAATTTTTGATGGTTTTTGATGGTTTTCTTGAATGTAATTATGGACAATCATTCTCCCTATTTGTGATGCATCTAATGATCATTAAGGGCGACATAGGCCTCTAAATTTTAGATATTTTCATCCTATTTTCAAATTATTTTTTGATGGGTTGTTTGGAGTCATCCATTTGACAACCCATATATCCTATGGTGTTTACTGAACTACCTGTGCATGACCACCAGTAGTCTAAGGCACCATCCCAAGAGAAAAAGATATAATTAAAGGATCTACACATGTTATCTTTTGTTCTTGTTTCATCTGTGTGACCTTATGATGTTCACATGATCTTAAATCTCTTAAAATATTACATGATCTACAATATTTGGTCACCTTTTCCTTCCTTTTATTTTTCATGGAACATAATACTCATATATAGGTATTTCATTCTTTTTGGATTCTCCTATGCTTGTTTGGAAAGTGTCACCAGATGAAAAATTACTTTACTGAAGATGGTTCCATAATCATTCCAACAATATCATATTTAACCACTTTCAATCCCAAATCTGGACCCATATTACTAAAATAGGTTCACTCTCCATTCTAGTCCAATCTTACCAAACCGCGTCAACTCATCATTCCATCCCTTGATTACTAAAATAGGTTCACTACCAATTTTAGTACTATCTATATCAGGATATATAAATATTTACCTAATTCATTGAAAGGATATATAGTACCCACCCATATGTGTTTATAACATAGCCACCATCATTTGTTCTAACATTACCACCATCATTTAATGAAAATCATTCATATGTGTTCCATAAGATTATAAATAATTTATCTTATCTAATACCATGATATGAAATTGGGTTCATACAATTTTTATTGTAACATACCCTATGAAAAATAAATGAGATTCATAATAATTTCATCATTTTATCAAGTCATAACCCATATAAAAAGATTTTGGATTAATTATCATTTTATCATTATATAATCTGTAGAAGTGAAATAGGTTTCATAAACATCATGTCATTATAAATATAAACCATTTATATAATTATTAATAATGGTATCTATTTATCATATCCCTATGAGAGTAATAATATCCTTAAATAATTTCATCTTCGATGGAAAATAATTTTTTAAGACAACCTCAGACATTTCTTAGAGAAAAATAGATTTTCTTAAATCAATTTGTTTTTTCAAAAATAAAAATCCCTTTCTTTAAGAATATATTTTAATAATTATAAATAAAGATTCTAAAATATAATTTAAAATAGTTTTTTAGGAAATTATAATTCCCTCAATGAATGTTTTTTAAATTTTAAAACAATTTTAAATCCATTTTCCCTTTGGAATCATTTATTTAAAATATAAAAAATTCGGAAATATTAAAGAATGTTTATTATTATAAATGAACTATGAAAATTAATAATCTAATATTTAGATCATTGAGTGGTAATTATTGTATAAAATACACTTGATGTCAAACATTTTAAAAACAAAGATCATTTTTACATTTTTTTTAAAAGCCAAAAAAGCATTATTCGGGAATTTTCATGACGAATCTATTCAAAATTTTCGTAGTTCATTTAAAATAATAAACATTCCTTAATCAAAAAAATTCCTTAATATTTTACAAATGAGAATCATTTTGGAAATTAAAACATAGTTAAAAATTTATTTTAAAAATAATATGATAGTAACAATAAAATTTAAAACATTTTTATAAAAAAAAATTTTGGAAGAAAATGTATTTCCTAAAATAGAGAAAAATAATGTATTGTTTTCATAAAAATAGTTACTCAATCATCATAAGTACCAAAGATTGGTAAAATTCTGAATTTACATGAAAATATCATGAAAAACTATATAATAATAAAATTACTAACTTTATTGAGAGATATATCATAATATCTTATCATTGTAAACATAATCATAAACAATACCAATAAATGATGAGATTGTAAAAAAAATCATTACTAATTGGTTAAATTTTTAACTATAAAACTAATGAAACTTAGTTGATCAAATGGATATGTAAACCACCATAATTTTTATTATAATCATTATAATATTCATTCATGATAGTATATAAACCACATAAAATAAAAAGGTGGTTTATATGACATGTATCTCACGAAAGTAAAAAAGATGAGATAAAAATCACTTACCTTAATTCTTCACTTATATTGTACATGTTTTAACTAACTGTGTAATAAATTTATGTTTATTTTAGATATATAAAAAATAATAATATATATAATACCATATATAATTTTCTTTTGACCTTATATTACTCTTTTATTTACAATTCCTTATTAAAATCACTTTTTGGGAAATAACTGCTTTGTTTTTCAAGGATGTATTAGCCTTTTATTTATTGGTCCATATTCATTGATCATGGATCCATAATATCTAGAATTTAAACCATGATATGAAAATTATATATATCTTTTATTTTTTTGATATATATTAATCGTCTAAATTTATTGACATTAATGTAAATACACAGTTCATAGGGGCAGTTATTCATACGTATGGATGAATTTTAATTATATTTTCTTACCAGATTGAAAGAACGCAAATAGATCTATATATATTATCATTCCAAAATAATTTTATGTCATATATCTCCTTTATATTTATTAAACTCATACTTAATTCCATCCATGTAGAATTTGAACGAATCACCTCACTTCATGAGGTGGTAGTCCTCCATACACATGAACGCCGTCATCGTATTCCCACAAAAAAGAAAATTTGAATGTATGTGTGAAATATTAACTAATGAATTGTAATAATATTATAAATATGATATATATCAGATATAAACAGTATATTTATCATTATTTCCATCCTCAAGATGTGGTAATGTATAAATGAATGGCATCGGTTCTGGAGGTGGTAGTCTGCCGTGCACATGAACAATGATTTCATAACACATTTTATGGAAGTTGATATGGATGTATATAATGAAATTAACATAAAAAATACTTGTGTATTATATATATAGATGTTTTTATATAATCATGGTATAATAGTAATTTAATTTCGTTGAGGATGAAATAAAACCGAAATTCTAATTGATGAACGTAACCTATTCTTCAGGTATCCCCCTTAGGTTTTCTCAAAAAGCATTATTAAGTTATATTTATATCAAAATTGTAATTTATATGATGATATGGTATAATTTTAAAAGAATGTTTTTTACAATATGGTCCATTATATAACCTCATATTTTTAAAGGAAGGTATATGACTATAAAATAGATTTTTATACATTTTTGTAGGTTATTTTTACCCTTATCTATTTAGTTTAACCCCTAGTAAACCCATTTATAGCTTAACTATGGTAATTAATTTTTAAAATATTCAATGTTCATTTTTGGTAAAAAAAGTTGAATTTATTAGCTAATAAAATTTTTAATTATTATAATTATGGAATATATTTTTATAAATTCAATTTATTTTATGTTTAAAAATTAAGTATAAAATTAATCTCACAAACGTGAAGAGAATACATGTTTTTAAAAATAAAATGCTCAAAAGTATTTAATGTTTTTTTATAAAAAACGAAATTGATTGGAATAACATAAATTTTATAAATTTTAATATAATTAAACTAATTTATCATTAGGTAAAATTTATAACATATTCAATTTTTATAAATATATTAAACTAAATGGAAATTCTCAATTATAATTCTAAAGTTTTTCACTATTAATCAAAAAATGAAACATCTTAGAAAAATCCTAAAAATTCAACCTAATATAATTTTTATAATATGATTTCTAAAATTATGTTCTGTTTATTAAATTAATTTTCTTAAATATTAAAATTTAGTTTTAAATAAGTTCCCAATAAACCTTTTACAAAACAGTTCTTCATAAAAATACTATTTTTAAGCAGAAAATTGGATTTATTTTTGTCTTTCATATTGTAAACAAAAAAGATGAATGTTAAATATTTTAATGAAATTAAAATTTTTAAGTTAAATTCAAATAATTCAAAAAAATTGATTCCTTTAATTTTTTTTGTAAAATGTGTTTACATGCATAAAATAATTTTTTTATAAAATGATTTCCAATATTTTAATGGGTTTTATTCTAATTTCTAATTAATTTTTCACTATATAATTAATTATAAAAATATGTAAACCATATATTTTCTAAATTTAGATAATCCTATTCAAATCCTCAATTGTGATGTATATTTTTTAAAAAAAATATTAAATAATTGTAGTTTTATACTGTGACAAATTTTATATAAACTCAGTTTTCTGGGTGATGAAATCTAAGCTTAGTGTTACTTGCAACTCAAGATATAATATGTGTATCATGTAACACAATATAAAATCTGTGTTTCATTTAATTTAAGATAAACATGATAATTTTAGTGACAAAATATCAAAAATATAAAAAAAAATATTTTCTCATATTCTCAGGTTGTTACACTAATGTTATGTCTTGTCGACCCGGGGAGGCCCTAGGGAAGAAGATGCACTGCTGGGTGCAGCCAGGAAATGATACCTAGTTCCATGATATTTGGAATAAATGTGGAATGTTACATGTATTTCAACTTATGAAGCAAGTGTATAGGATAATTATCCATGTGGGATCAGGCATTCAGATGTCGGTTTGATGAGTATCACAACTCAAGTGATCTTCCAATAGTGATTTAAAAATCTAGAAGGCATGGATTCCTTCATGAGATGGCATAGAAAGAGTGAAACCATTACCCCCAGATAAATATAATATTTAGTGTATGGTATTATGATATTACATCTACTGAATGTTTGGTCCTACATGTGTTAGATTCTGATTTAATGACATTGGGATCTAGTGATGAGTAGTCATGGGGATCCGAAACTGAACAAACATGTGACCAGGAGAGTGGGGAGATCACTTTTGAGGAAAATTACCAAACCGAGCTTCTTTCGGTGAGGTAATTGTCTAAAACTAATCAATTCACCTATCTTTTTCTTTACCACCTCTAAACGATAATCATAACTCATTCAGGAACAAAATTAGAAGAGTGAGGGGATCATTGATGATGTTAATGAGGGCACCACGATTGGCACCAAGGAGTCAGGACCATGGTCATATATTGAGACCTAAATGAAAGATGTGGCCACAGAGGAATATAGAGGTGTTCATATCAATATGACCCTCTTTTTCATCTATGGGGGGCCCTACTCTAGAATATCAATAGTTGCGCCCCCTGTTGGTGGGGGAGGCTCTCTTGAGAGTTGACCAACAGGATCTCTACACCTTCCAAATGTTTTTTTCTATGTCCCAATTACCCGATCCTACTAGATCATTAATAAATGTTCAAATTATACAAATTTACCCATTTATTTTACTCATTTATATTGTAGACATGTAGTTCTCAATGATCCCGAAGAATCTCTCAAGGTGTCAACTTGCACTGAAGCATCTCCATTTGTGGAATTCTCATTTGCGATATTGGTTATTGATATCCTTCAATCTCTTTCATAATGTAATTATATTTTTAAAAAAATTATATACACGTTTTTTAGTTAAATATTTAACCTAACATGCTATATTTTTCTAAAACAGTTCTGTAGGTAATGTGTCCCACCAATAGGACATGGAGGGGGGAATTGGGGCACATACACCAATAGCTACACTACCTCTTAGGGAGCTAGCTATTTAGGGTTATATGACACTAATCCTAGAATAGTATACTATTTTATATTTTAATGTTGTTTTAGGAGAGTAATATCTTAGAAATGTTTCAGATTCAGACTAAGATGTCCCACCTCTCGACATTGAGCCTCGCTCATTAGAGTGGAAACCTAAGGATAAACCTTCTACCGAATTCCTCATGGATTCCCATGATTACATTACTATTCCACTGAATGATATAGATAAATCCAAGTCTGATGTCATTAAATAGAAATACTTATTTCAATGAATCAAACAGATAAGTGTGTGGAATTTCATCACCCTCATTACATAGGTAGGTCTAGTCAACCATATGGGGTCCCTCCACCAATGGTTACAAATCCTGGGAACTAGAGGGGTGGATTCTTATTCTTTCCATGTACTAGATAGTAACTATCTCCTAAATTATGCTCACATAGATCATAAAAACATCGATTTTTCCTATCATAATAAAAAATATTAAGTTACCAATAAACACATGGAAGATGAAGAAGAATTTGTGCAGCTAAGGCTATTGACATGGGGGATTCATCTTCGGAAATATAATTTTAGGATGATTGGGGTTGGGTGGACATTTGTTCTGATAAGTTATACCACATAGATAAAGAGGAAGTGGAGGGTATTACAAGACGATAGAAGTCACTAAAAGCTACTTTGAAAAGGATGGGTGAGCTGGAGTGCTCAATCCCTGAGGTCGATTCATAGGGAGCACTTCTTTTTTATATATTTTTAATCATTTATAGGCTCCAGTCTATGGATGAACCTCCTCCCCATTACCCATTTTCAATCTATAAATATTTTTTTTCATACGATCATTAATAAAAATTATATTAAAAAGAAAATAGACTTTAAGCCTCTATTCTAACATGATTCATGCTTAGTATGAGAAACAAAAGGCAAACCCAAGACATGTCAGCTATATAAGTGTCAGTTGGGAATAAAGGGTAGGGGTTGGAATGATTCATTGACCATTAGGAATATCCCTATCAAGAAATACTTGGAGAAAGAGTGAAACACTGTATAGTGAAATTGTGTTCCCAAAATGCACAAGTGTATAACAGGGGTTTTGCGAGTTGTATTGGATTCTACCTGAACAAAGGGGAAGAATGGGTTATGTGGATTGAGATACCACAAATTTAGACTAGAAAAGGGGGAATATTCCAATATGTGATGACTACTAGAAAAATTAAAAATTAATACATCTCCGTAATTTTTGCAATGATGGGGATTAACAAATAGGGGAATTCATTGACCATGTTTGAAAAATGAGACTTGAAAAATTTCATTGGATGACCTTCAGTGCGTGTTCTCAGACCTAGAAATCTTGTAGTTATGGGGTCCATTCAAATTTTCAAGGTTATTGGAGTCTATATAAATGAATAAAAAAATAATGGGTTGAATTTGGGGAATTTTAAAATGGAGTCTAGCACACTTGGATAATGCCACCAAGAATCAAAACACTTCAGTTGGGCGTATTGGTCTTAATGAAGGCTCAAATCATCTTCCAATGGTAAGGACATCATTGATATCATGCGATGGTCACCAAACTCAAATGGTGTGGTATGTAACTAAAACCAAAGGGGAATGTAAATTCTATAAAAATGGCCTAATTTTAATTTCGATTTTACATAATTACATGGGGATATGTGTCATGTAATTTAACATCTTTTAGAATGAAAATTGAATGCACATTTTCGAATCTTACATCATGGATGATGTATAATATAGTTTAGCATTGTGAAATTTGGATGTTTGTAGAATAATTTAGAAAATTGTGACTAGCATATGAACTAATCCCATGAGGTCAGGGTTTTTGGCCGCACAAAAATGAAACACAATAGGTGGAACATCATAGATAAGCTCATGAAGTAATGGGAGATAATATTTTCCTATAACAATTTCATGAAACAATAGGGTCCAACAATTGTAACCTAGTTTTTTTGGGGGATTAGAAATGATTTTCATGGAATTTTCACCATTTTATTTACACTATCATGTTTTATGAAATCGTAAGGTTAACCTGGTGGGTGAAATTCTAACTCTTCCTCATATTTTCCCCTATAGTATTTCAATGTATCAAATATTTGGGCCTGTTGCCTTGGGTTGTTTATGCTAATGTCAGTTAGACCTAGATTATGAGAATATTTTATGTTCATCCTGCTTGTACTAGTTTGGGATACACCATAGTGGTTTATATGGTATGATTGGGTTGAAAATTATCATCAAAGGAGGGATAAAGAGGCCTTTCACCAAACTATTCACTCCCAAGGATACTAATTTCCAATAGAAAATTGAAGATGGATGTTAAAAATGATTGACTCATCTGATTGAACATTAATGGTTATTTATGATGACAAAGGTTCTAGGATTCACTATGTCTCCCCTGGGTTGGGAATCAATCCACACAGAATTCTAGAACATGAAATTGTGTTAGGACAATGGTGAAAAGTGAAAATAGTATTGGTTTCAGATGAATTAAGAGGAATTTTCATTAGTTTTCATATACATTTGGGTGGAGGAAAATAAAATTTGAATTGGGCGCCATTGATGGACAATTTTGTATATTTTAATATCATAAATATCGGTCTAACGATTACTATATTTTAAGGTCACATATCCATGTCCCAGGTGGATAGAGGGTTCTCAGGGATATTAATGGGTTAGAAAATTAATAGAAACATGAAGATAAGATAGATAAAAGTGGAAAAATTTCTCATGAAACATCTATGAGACAACTTTCACATTTTGTATGTTCATTATTCTTAGTCCAATGAGGGGTGGCACAACATTCAAGGGATTCCTATGTTTCTCAACCTTTCTTAAGGAAATTTATCCCTAACTACTAATACCACATTTTCCGTGTAGTAAGTTATAAACAAGGAGTGGAATTATGTTCTAATTAAAATATTTAATATCACAATAAGGGTTAAAATAATCTTACTTGTGGAAGTTTCATTGGTTCAAACTCACTTAGTCACCATATATGGTAATACAGGAGAATAACACACATGGTGATGAAATTAATAACATGGTGAATGAAGATGGAATGGAAAGTAAATCATGGATTTGATGAACTTGAATAAATAAATGTTTGGTTGATGGATACTAATCATCATTGATAATGTTTGGTACACAAGTTATAGTTTCATTCTGGTCAATGATTATATGTGAAAATAATGGTTATCCATTGACAATGATTGAAGCATAGTCCCAATAAATGTAACAAAACATTCTATTAGTTATGTTCTTATGATGGTAAGTGAACCAGTGGGGTCAAGAACCATTACTTTTAAGGTCACTTGTTCGAATTGCGAAGATGATGAAGATCCCAACAGAGGGGGGAATGAAAAAAATGGAAGTGTAGGATTCCCCAAGGAAGATGGCTCGGGGGACTACTACACTCTTATCCTAAATAAACTGTACCACTGTATTTGTAGGTAAGGACAAATCCTAACCTAGAGGGGGATAAACAAGACATCAGTTGGTAGTGGGTTTGGAACTGGGATATGATATCCAAGGATATCTATATATCCCATAAGAAGGGGAATCAATCCACATGTTGTTATTAGATGTTTTTGGGTAGGGCACCAACACTATAAGGTTGTAATCCTCTCTAGTATGGATCAAGGATCATATCATAGTTATCATATAATACATCTTGTGTATATGACCTAGTAGTATAAGGATATAGTTTAACGTCATGTGTTTAGCACATTGGTTTTGTTCATCTCACATTTTTAATGACGAATACTATATTCACTACATAGGTTAAGTCTATAGTTTAACCTCATGTGTAGAGGATGGCAGTTCTATATGATTTTTTACATATAAGTAATAATGTTCTTATCACACAAAGTAATGCTATAGTTTAATGTAATGCATTCAGATCATGTGTGGGGGGTCATACATTGAGATTACCATTATTTCAACTTCATGATTGTTTATGAGGAATTGTAATTTGTAGATGGGTGGAGGGATATGATTGGGGTTGGCACCTGATAAGGAGCCCCATAGAATGATTTTTTCACTCAATGAAAAGAGTTTTTTTATATCAATTTTAAAGAATATTAGCTTTCATTGGATGATAACACATTTTCCTGGGCCCATATAGAAAAGGTATAGGTTTCACAATATATCTCACTAAGCTAAGATGTCATCAACATGATGTTCTAAAATGTGGAATTGTATGGGGCCATTTCCTAGGATGGATACCATAATTCCTTCTAGTATGGACCCATGGTGTCATTTTGTTTAATTTATTATTAAAAGGACAATGAAACATCACATATTAATCATGTGAGGCGTCCCCTGTTCATAAAATAGGGTAAGGATATAGTTTAACATGATGTTATAAAAGAAGATAGGTCCATATAATTTTTGATATATGAGGTTTCATATTTTCATTAAATATAGTGAGTCTACAGTTTAACATCATGTCTTAAGAATATCAGTTTTGGACATCTCACATCATTCATATGAGGCATCATATGTTCATCACATAGGTAGAGGTTATAGCTTAACATCATGTCCAGAGGAATTTGGAATTGTTCTTCTCACATTTGATATTTGAGGCATCTTATGTTTAGCACATTGGATAAAACTAAAATTTAACAAAATGTTCTGAGAGAATTTGGTTTTAAAGTTTAAATTTTTATATCTCAGACAATGTTTGTTGTTACATTATCTTCATAGAGAACAAAATTAATGTAATTAATGAGAAGGACTACCTGAGACTCATAACGCCAATGGGAGGTTTGATAATCTACCTATCAATGTTGATTAATGATTATCCCCCATTTGAGTTGATATTATGTCAAATGTATGGTCCTTAAAACATGGTTTCCATATTTGGTGGTTTATTACCAAATATTATTAGAGCACTATGATCCAACACCATGTCACCTTGAATTAATTGCTGAAGGAAAGTCTTCATGTTGAATGCTTGTGCTACCCAGTTCTGGTTTCTCTTCAAGTTATGTAGTGCCTCTAATATTTTTTTATGGGGGGTAAGAAGTTTTCTAAAAGGGATTATACTTTATTATCAATAATTTTTTGTCATAAAAACTATCTAAAGTGATGGTAGGCAAGCCACTATATGTAAAACAACCTCTATTCCACATTCTAGGTAATTTGAGGTTTCCTTGGTAGACTTTCATATTTTGGTATGATATTACCAAGTGGAATTGCTAAGTTTATCAGGATAACTATTTATATTTGTGAAAAAAATATTATTTAGGATGTTATAGATAGTTTTACTAAAAACCTCAATCAACCAATACGCTTGTGTGTGGTGGAAGGATGTGTGATAGGATGAGATTTAGAATTTTGAATACGACATTTTTAAATCGATGTCATAGAAGTTAGATCCATTGTCCATGAGAATAGTTTGAGGAACCCCAAACTCACAAATAAGGTGGGATTTTATAAACTCAATCATAGAATGGATTTTGAGTTTTTTTAGGGGAATATATTCTTCCCATTTAGAAAACATGTCTATTATTGTCATAATAAATGAAACCTATCAAGATTTAGCATGTTGGGAGGGACCCACAACATCGAGTTCCCAAATAAGAAAGGGAAAAGAATGTTTAGAGGTTTGGAGAAGATCTTGTATTTGATACACAAAGTTGGAATGCAACTAGAGTTCTACAAATATCTTGGAGAACACAATTTAGTTTTGAACCATAATGGGTTAGAAGTAACCTAACCATTGATTTTTGTGGGATATATTCAATTTTTATGGATGGGATACAAAGGATCTAGCATGGACCTCTTGTATGACATGAAGTATCTCAGTCCATTAAATGAAATAAATAATAATTATATAGAAACCATTCCTATTATGATTCATCCCACGATTTGGTCAACTCTTGAGGGTGAACTATACTACACTTTGGTGGATTTTCTCAAGCATAGCTTGTCTATACAGAAGAATTCCATATTGTACATACTCAATGAAGGGTGTCATACAATTAGATTTTTCCTCAACCACAAAATAATTAGAGGGACATATAATAGAAATACAAGTGTCGGTCTGATATACCTATTAGTTTCCATCACTTATTATAAAATGGGAAATGAACCTTCGATGTTCCCCATAAATGGACCAGTCATTAGGTTTGAGGTTCCCTAAATACGCGGTTAGGCCATCCAATGTACAACCTCAACTATTATGTTATTGAGGAACAAGAGTAACCATTAATTAAGATTGGAAATGCACCATTACTTTAAATTTATGTTCTAGTTGGGGTATAAGAACATACTTCCCAATGAAACGGTCACCATTTATCTTATTGATGATATTTTTGGAGTTTCCCTTCACAAGAAGACAGGGGAAATAAACATCAAGGGCCAGTCTGAGACCAACAATAATATTCTAATATTCAACTTTTTTTAGTGAATCCTTCTAAAATTTGTAATGTATTTGGTAGGATAATCTATTTAGTGGTGATTATGACAATCCCCAGGCCCATCCTATTGAGTATGGGGTCATTAATCCATTTACTATTTGGGAAATAAGAGGTTCCATAAAATTTCATCATCTAAGGGGACTAGTAAGATCCATGTAGAGGAAAACTTCATTGGGGAAATCAAAATCTAGTGGAATCTCTTTAGGGGTTCAATGTATAGTCAATAATTCTGCCAGTTCATTGACATTAACAACTTTCTAGGTTAAAAACGTAACATCACTTCTCAGTCATTAATAGATTTCTAGGTAAAAACCTAATGTCAATAAATTTTTTAGTCCATGGGTGGTTCCATTTCACACAATCATCAAAAATGTGTTACACTTTCTATTCATATTTTCAATAAATAAGTGAATATAGGAGAATCAACCTCGGAGGCCTCATAACTCCCAAAGGTTTTATGTTGGAGGAATTTAGTTAATAACCTAGATTTTGATATGATTAATCATGATTCCTATATATATTATGATAATTCAATTAAATTTCTATAGGTATCCCTGAATAAACACTTTAAAATGTTCTTCTTCAGTTAACGAGAGTGGAGAAAGATGAATACTTTCCCATGTTCATTGAAATAGTTATATTTTTAGTGTCAAATGACTAATAGTCCACGATTGTCGATGAATATATGTTTAATATCCCATGGTAGGTGCCTCCATAATTCTTTACACAAAATAGAATCACCTAGAACATTAAGGTCTCAATGGATACCTAGAAGGGAGTGGCCTCATCATCCTCATCAGATACAAAAATATAATTTTACATATAATATATCTTCATGAAATAGAGGGACTATATCACAACATTAACATAAATGAATACATCTATCACTGAATGTATAAAATCGTCCCTTGGGAAATGGCGGTTTAGGTCCCAGATGTTGATTCATACTCTGATCTTCCCATTCATCTTCAAAATTTGTACAATGTTATCCATCCATTTAGAGAACTGGATATCTCTAATAAAGTTACACTTAATAAATTTATCCACTTCAGCCAAGAACATAACTCTTTGTGAGGGATAAATCTTTCTTGGAGGCTTTCTATACCCACAACGACCCACTAAGAGTCCAATATTGTGGATGAAAACTAAGTGATCAAGGCCTTGAATCTCATTATAACTCCAGGTTAATACATCGTAGCTATTTTAGGAAGAAAACATTATTTTTATGTTCCTATAGATACAATGGTTTTATTATCACTGTTAATGTCATGTCCTTCCTAGTGCTATGATTTACCTATGTCAACTCAATAAAGGAGGTGGATCTACCATCTTCAATTATATAAGGGGAATCTTATGTATCCTCTTTATAATTTGAAAAATTGGAATTATTGGGAATACATTAATATTTTGGATCAGAAAACCTAGGGGTAGAACTAGCGTCTACTTTAGTGGATGTGATATATTTTTTCAGGGGTCCCTATTCAATATAAATTGTTCTGAAAAAAGCTGATGAGGCTATCCATGTTTTATTCCTTCTGTAAGATCCACTTCTAATATGAAATAAAAAAAGATTTTTCTAAAACCACTAAGTAAAAAATACATTTCGAAACATTAATGTTATCATGTTTCAATGTCCATGGGGTGGATTTCTCTGTATTTCATAGGAGTAATGTCCTCGGGTGATTTCTGATCTAGTCTTTTGATGGAGTAAGCTGTAATCTTCCCAAAATTTTTCTTCATGTAGATAATGAAATAGGTCCCCAGGTTTGATGTTTTTTGTTCCAAATGATGGATTGGTAATATGAATATATCATTATATTCTATCTAAGGATCTATAGAAGTGGTTTTCATATCATCGAGGGTGTTGATACTCTAAAACTCATTAGTCTAGATCTATTATCACCCCGTTTTGTAGTACCCGTCATCCAGATAGAAATATTCACAATATTTTATGGGGGATATATCACCTTAAAGTACCCCTACATTGTCACCCATAGAGTATTTAATGAACTAGTGGTATGAGGAGTGAACCACTACATGAAAATTAATTCATGGCCTTCCTGGAAATTGATTGTCAGAAGTATCTTATGAGACTACCACAACATGAGTTCTTTCTACCAGGCCACCAAATAGATTGTTCATCTAAGTCATTCCATGAAGATTTTTCTCACTCTTATCATTCCCCAATATTGTTTGGTTAGAGGTATTCATATCCACTTCTATACGTCCCAGTTTTTAGAGTGTCTAATTCGGGATAAAATTGATCATAGAGCCATTATCCACTAGTTAATGGTGTATTCCATCACCATTGAACTGGCATATGAAATATAACGTGTTCATATCACCCTAAATAAGAGCATCTACATCTTACTAAAATATGTAAATTACATCTTGACATTCCCCCTAATAGTTTCCTCTATATTAATGTAATAAAATCCATCTATTTATGACTGAAATTGAGTGGGTCATTTCAAAGATTGGATAAGGGCCTCATGAATCTTTTTTGAATAAATAATTCCTTTTAAAATTCAGATCCTCACTGGTATCATGGAAAGGTGTCTTCGGATGTCAAATTTCAAAACATGGGCCATATTTTTTTATTCTTTTATTTCATTAGAAAGGATATTAATGGGAACCACTAGTTCTGGTGCTGGGGTACAACTAGTGTTAGTTGAACTTTCATGTTGGTTAGTTGATCTAATATAAAATCAAAACAATAGTTGGGGTTATACCCTATCTAGGTAAGACTGATTTTTGTGTAGTCATGGATATGTCAGATGGTCAACCGATACATCTGGTTTTTGAGGTGTACCCAAAAAAGATACATAGGAAGGTAGTGTGACATGTTGTCTGGCCTTTTATGATGAAAATTCTAGTCTAAAATGTCATATTGGAAATTTTTAATATTGTAATGTCCCATTTCTATCAATCAATGGTTTTATATGGTGGTGATTGAGGGACTTTTAGAGCATTCCCCCAACATTGAGTAGTGTATACCAATCCACTAGTTAAAATGTGTTCATAGAGATGTAATCTTTCTCCTAAATAGTGTAATATATCATCATATAGTAAACATTTGGAACATCCCCCAACTCAATGGTAATAATGTTGGGAACTGTGTTGACTACTTTTTTCACCAGTGGGGGACTCTGATTCCCCTTATGTTATAGATGTATTTTATTCCAGGACTTGAAATATTTGGACACAAATTTAGTGGTAGTGTCCAGAGGAAATGTTGTAACGACGATAGGACATTTTTATCAAATGGGTAAAGATAGTAACATTGTAATTATTAACTATATTTCAAGTTAACCAATTATTTTACTTTTGTGTTCCATTGTTGGAGGATTTTGGTAACTCAATGGAGTCCTTCCCTTCAAAATCGAGGTTAGTGGAGACATGTTCTACCTCAGTTGAGACATCTCTAAATTTTTCTAATTCACAGTCCACTTGGTCCTAGATACAATATATAAAGAAATATATTTCTAGAATGGTATGTCTGATGATCTTACATAATGGGTGGTGACTGGTATGATTGATATGTTAAGCCTCTTGGGGTCTCCTGTATTTGGAAGTTTTTTGATACACTATTTTAGGGTGTAATTGAAACACCATGAGACCTATGTGTCCTTGAATAGTAAGTATATTTATATTTTCTATGAAACTTATCTTGGGTTCCTAGTATTTATAGGGTGTTGGAGAAACATTCTCTCTATGAGGCTGCACTGGGAGAGGCTACACAATAAAAATATGTGATGGGTGATGCTTCACATGGAAAGCATCATATAGTAAAGGGGTAGGTAAGTGGACTATCTTGGGACCCTCTGTGTGTATTTTTTTTTCATTTCTTCATTTAGATGCCTTTATATGGATAATTTCATGGGAAATGGTTGTGACCATTTCTTTTTCCACAACAACACTTCTTCCGGGAACTGATATTTTTCTAAAAAATCATGTAATTCACACAGACAATTCATGGAGATGAGGGTCCAGACCAGCTCCTATCTGACCATCTCAAAACACATTTTTAGTAAATAGTCCTTGAATATGATCATATCAAGAGATTATTTTATCCCCTTATATTAGGTGTTTTAGTTAAAAAGTCACTTGTAATCCCTCTATTTTCATATATAGAGATCTGTGATACTGGTCTTGCCAACGTCAAAGGTGAACCAATAGAGGAACTACCTATAGAGTTTCTATCGATTTTTCAGATATCATATGATTAGATTACTATATAAAAAAATCTATTACTTCTATTTTGTAGATGAAACACAATATATTGGTGTCATACTATAGTTCGGGAGTCCCTAACATTGGGTCTAATTGTAGGTAAAAGTAGTCCATATGTTGAAATGGGTCACCCATCCCATTATATGGGGTAAAGAGAAGGTTTTGGAATTATTTTTGTGGGATTAAATGATCCATACATTTTGGATACAACTTACCTTTAAAAATAATTAACACTTATCCCTTTCCCAAATCCTCAAGGAAGGTGATGAGGGTATCTGTAACATCATCCATGTGAATATTTATGGACATTGGTTATCCAATAGGCTCATCTACTTCATAGAAGTATAAACCTTGATCTCCAGTTGGATAGTAATTCTTTTGAGTAAGAGTGGGTCAATCATCTCTTTATCCTTTTTTAGAGCCCCTGAAATCTTACCTAATCAGCTGCTAAGGGAAACAATGTTTAAAACTGGGTACCTGACCAAGATTGAATGGGTGTCATGTTGAGGGAGAGGTAAGGTCCCTTTTGGAATTGTAATGACCTATATACTTCTCAATGATAGTATTTTTTTTTTTGTAATCTACTTATATACTTCAATATCTTGTACAAAGGAGGATAACCAAGAACTTCAATTTGTTTCTAGTATGATCTTGGACCAATTGATGGGATTAGTGGGCCCCTTTCCTTAATTGAGGTGTTAGTTGGAGGAGGAAATATCTCATTGTGGGTGCTCCCATTGCCTATTTCCAGTCTATTCTGGAGAGTGTTAGTGTCTTTTAGGGGAACATTCTGGTAATGTGTCACCCATTAGGAATGGTACTCCCTATAGGGACCTAAGTTGGTGGTTTGGTATCTCTAACACATGAGGGGGTAAATAGTGATAATTCTCACCATGAAGGTGGTTAGGGATTAAAATTATCCATTATTGGGTGGGATGGACTGATGATCCCATTTTTTCCATGGGATAGGTCTGAAATGGAGGGAAGCATACTACACCTAGCCTCTAACTAGCACACGTTTAGATTACAATTCTATGATTTTCTGAAGCATAGTGAGGCTCTTAATGTTGGTCCACTAGTAAAAATGGTTGTATCCATTTGATTCACAACACTAGGCTTCCATGATTGTTTCAATGTAAACCCTCCTAAAATATTATTAGGTGGCATCAATATTACATTGGTTTCCCACATAAATCAAGTAGCCGTGATGAAGTTGGATGATAATCTTCCAAATACTATAGAACATACATGCCACCTAATCCTCAATGGGGGACTCTAAGATTATTTTTTTAATGGTTTGGTAATTCTATAACATAATAGGTTTCTATTTGTTTGACAAGATCCCCCACAAGTTGTCTTGTTCATTACCAGTAGAATGATCATGTTCCTAATAATCACAAACCCCAACTGGTGATGGTGAGGAAACATGTGGTGGCAAGAATGTATACCTAATTTTCTACTAAAGTTTGGTATGTGGTGTGTCACAAGGGCTAACCATAAACTTAATAATGAAATGTCTTTCCAAGGTGGTTCTAACATCAAGACCATGAACTTGTGTGATGTGGTATTCACAACTTCCTCACGAGTGAGATCAATAACATCTCTCTACGGATCATCAGAGTGCTCACTATTATATAATGGAATCAATCCAAACCTAAAAATCACTCTAACTTCTAGTGTGGAGGTTTAGGGATGGGATGCTAATGGTGGAAATGACAGTTTCATTGGGAGTTTTTTGAAGGATACCAGAACATCCTTGACATCTAGGTACCTTACAAGGGATTTAAGGATTTTGTGGACCTCAGTTTTAGGGATCATTAGCCTATGTTAATGGCATTATTCCCCTAGATCAGGTAGTAGTGGTCAATCCTCAACTATAAAGTTATTCATTATCAATAATTCTGAGATATGAATGTTGAAATCTCATTTTCCTTTTTCATGCCTCTAATGGTACAAAATTTTCCCAAGCGCGTGTTGTTGGGAGTTAATGGATTCTTCTAGGAGCATTGTGACATGTTCTGTGGTCATAACCCCAATGAAAATTTACTTTTCCTCCTTAAGTAGGAATAATATTTAATGAAGTTAATATATTTGGAATGAGGAGTACCACTTCACCAATTAGTGATAGTGCTAGGAAGAACTCCTCAATGATATTCATTATCATGGGATGGCCCGTAACGGTTGATGATGGTGATAAATGTTATGAGAGTCATCCTGGATGACCTAAGAAGAGGCTAGGGTGTTGATCACAATATGGAAAATATTGGGGCCCGTGAAATGGTTTTAGGGGAACGTTAAAATGTTTTGAGGATAATTGGATCTATAGGATATGGGGAAAAACTTCTTGTTGGGCAGGGCTTATTGCCTTCCTCCAACATCGAGGTCGGGTGTTCCATACAAAAGTTGTAAGATTATGAGTGTGATAGGAATTCTTGTTGACCTAAAAATGTAGCTAACACTTTCTGTGGGTATTGGTGAGGCCCACATGGGTGGCTCCCAAGTGTTGGTTGATGTGGGTGTGACTTGTATACCCCCCAATTCCCCAGAACAAGGGAGAATGATATCAAATAATTCAAGGGATAGACTCCCTAAATGGTTCATTACCATGATTGTGGGGGGATTTACCCATGTTTCACACTCAAGGATGATGGTGTTGGAATAGTTCCATGGATTCTAGGTCTTTCTAAGATATATTCATAGTTAAGATGACCCCTTCATGCTCATACTAATGAAAAAGGGTGATGATGACCCTTCCTCATATATGCTGGAAAGAGAAGACTAGGTGAGGGTTCCCTATAGTAATGAAAAAGGTGTCCACTATGGTGATATTTTAGAGTTCTGGGATTTTTTTCATATTTAGTCACCATTACCCACCTCTTGTTAGTGGATTCTCGTTTTTCTATCATTGTGGATTTATTTTTTAGGAATTATATTGGGAAATTTTTGAGTAAATTAACCCTATAATAGATACCCAATGTGATCATTATCATTCATCATTCTCTATTGTGGAAGGTAGATCCACGTCGATGATCACATAGACCCTAAATTTCTAATTTTGTTCATTTGAACCTTGTTTTATGAGTACTGTTTGACTCCTGGCCCGCTATTTGTTTTGTAGAGGCATGGTACCATATATGTAAATCTGGTCTTGCTCAAGTTGGATAGCACCCAACATTACAGGCCCACTAACTATTGAAGGAGAATATCGTCAGGCCAGGTTAGATATTTATATTGATGCATTACCTCGCTATGGTGCACATCATCATATGAAATGGTACCTTCTTTTCCCCACATTCCCTATTTCCAAAATTATGTGGCCTCTATAACCTTGTTTGGTGATCATAGATCCTTGATCTAAAATAGATGATGGGATCTCAGTTCTACTTTCCATGGATTCATCACAAGAGCTTGTTTCCTTATCCCAGTCTTGGTAAAATATTTGAGTGTGTTTGTATCATTTTGGAAACCATATTTTAGTGGAATCCAATTAATTACTCTACTTTTTCCTTTCTAGGGAAGCAACCTATAGTTGGAGTATATTGTATGGTAAGGAAGGTATGAGTATTTTTTAGAAATTGGGATTGTTGGGAATATGTAATGTATTCATCTTTTCATGTTGGGAGAATCTCATTGGTGGGTAATATTAGTTGTAGAATACAAGGAAATATATTTTATCCACAAGGAAGTTTACATTGGGGAGAATAAATCTTCATTTTATTTTTACCCTTCGCATTACATATTTATTATATGAGGTAACTATTTTCTTCTTGGTTATAGGTTAAATGTCTTATGGATATTAGTAGGTCATAATTTAAACATCTTGTGGGGTTATGTAGGACACATGTTTAACATATTTGAGGGATATTTGGGTCACAGGTTTAACAACTTGTGGGAACTTATAAGTCATAAATTTAACATATTATGAGGGAAATAGGGTCACAGGCCTAATTTCATGTGGTAATAGTTTTGTCATAGGTTTAATCTCTTCTGTGGAAAGGTGGGTCATAGGTTTCACAACTAATGATGAATATTAGGTCATGTTAAGATTTTTCCCACGTGTAATAAGATCACACTTATTGGTTTTCTTCCTTACAAGGGGAAGATATGAATATTTTCTGGGAATTTTAGGGATCAGGAATGAACCTGATGGAGGTATCCCTGGTGTGTTTGGATAGTAGGATTGAACCTTAAAAAGGCATACAATATTTGTAAGAACCTCATTAATTAACCTCCGGATTTTGTCCTCTAGTAGCCTATTAGGATATATGGATAAAAAACCACATACTCTGATTCAAAATTTATGGTGTTCTTATGAGACTGATCTATGAAATTGGAAATCATCTGGTAATAAAACTAATTTCATTGTATGGGAGGAAACAAGGGATAGTGTGATGCTAAAACATGATGGCTTATTAAAGTGAGAGGATCATCACATATAGGTAATTCATGTGTCATCTCATGATGAACATACATCGGGCATCCTATGTTCTTTACAAAATGTATGAATTGTGTGATAATCCCATGATAGGAGCACATGAAGCATATATTTTTCACTACAGAAGGTTAGGATATATTTTTACATGATGTATTTAGTAAATTTTAATTCTGTTTAACATCATTCAAATAGTATGTTGGTCAATTTTTATTTACTCCATGCAGCTCGAATGCTATTTGGACCTCTACCCTAGGAGACCATTTATAGGCATGGGAGAAGGATCCACCACCAGGCCCGTTAAAGGGAGAGGAATTATATTTCCTTATATGATTCAATATAAAGGTAATACATGTATATTTCATAATAACATCTAGGGTGCATGGAATGAACACTACCATAGTGAATTGGTGAATGTGGATCCTCATGTTTGGGTGACTATTATAAGAATAAGGTTATATTATAGTTCCTGTTCATTGGAGAAAACAAAGGAAAAATAACTATAAAAAACATTCATGATGTAAATAAGTTGTAAATGACAGTTGATGATACTAGTAAAAAAAATTGAAGAGTTGGTAAATCTTGTTAGATGGGGGTAGGGTACTAGAACAATTTAATTCCACACATCTACTCCTAATGGATGGAGGCATTAAGTTAGGAACTCAGTGTTTTTTATGTGAAACTACAATGTTTCACACACATGTGGGATTACATTGATCATAGGATATGTAACAAGAAAACTACAGTTAATTCATGGGAATCATATCATGAAACTTATGGGTTTTTGTGGATATTACAGTTGCGCGAAGGTGGTTTATCGAGTGTACAAACTCTTAAATTTTAAGAGAATTTGTGTGTAAAGTCTCTAACACATTCCATGAAATATTGGTTATCATGTGAGGTCATATGTGATGGTTCTATAACATTTTCTGTTCATAAATGGTTTACAGTTCTGAGACAACGTGGAAGAGATACAATGCTTTAGCTTCCAAAGGTCCATTCCCAAAATGGGGGAGATGTAATATTTTTCCTGAAATAGAAATATATTACACCATAATTATCCAGGAATCACAAAATGTGGTTGTGTGTGTTATATTATTTTTCTTTCACGTAATTTTCCCATATGGATTCATTTCAGTATTCCTTTTCTCATTAAAATGTTTTACGCACTACTGGTCAAGGTTTTACTCTGTGTATGAAAGTTGTGTGCCTCTATCTTTTCTAAATTTTTTCCCTATTAGGGGGGTCTCAAAACATTTCTTATTTGATATAAAATTTCTCACAAAAGGCATTTATGGATGGAATCATTGAGTTTTATGCAATTCCCTGTATCTTATGGGCTACTCTTCGATTGGCTCAGAAATGATTCATTGGGTTATGGTGTGTTTTTATATCAAAGAAAACCCTCCATTCCGGATTAGGATTCTTTCTCAGTATCTAAAATAGAAATACCAAAATATTATTCATAATTCATAATGATAATGTGGCATGAAAAAAACAACAACTAACAAAATAAAACATATATTAAAACTCTAATCGATGATCCAAAACTACTTAGAAAATACAAAACAAGGCTGGAACCTCATCAATGCTACTAGGATCAAAACCAATCGAGTATAAATCATCATGATAAATAATCATTCCATGATATTAAGAAGGTCAATAATAATTAATAAAACACACTAAACAGAAATAGATCACCTAATATAGATTACCAAGAATGTTTGATAAACTGAATCTAAAAAAAGGGATACCACACGTTCAACCCTAGTGGGATCACTGTAAAGACAAAAAAATTAATATAAAAAAACTACCTCTAATGTAAAACACTGAGCATTTACTGAGACCCTTCTAGGCGGAATACTCTATATAAAAAAACATGAACACATCCTATCCAAGTTCCCTAAATCACATCAAATAGTCACATCCAACAAAAAGGGACATAGTCCAAAACAATAATTAACATAGAAACTCATATTCCAAAAACCAATATATTTAAAATCCATTACATTCCAAAAGTAATAAACTCCCATTTCCTAAAATTAGATGATATTTTAGAGGTACACAATTTCTTATGTAAATCCCAATACATTTTTCAATTGGTTTTTGAAAACCACAAATTCATCTATAAAAAAGGCATGTAATCAAGCTTCCCAAATTTCATTTCTTAATACATTTAAAAATAATTATTAGTGAATTTTCATTAAATGAAAACAATAACGTTTTTAAAAACACCCCACATGGTATTTAAATCCAATTCATTTTCTTGAAAACAAAATCAACATAATTTAAAAGAAAAAAAATCCCAATACTTATTTAGAAATCCAACATTAAATTATAAATATTTCAAGTGGAAACATTTCTTATCAAAATAAGTTTCCTTAAAACCCCAAATTCTCATAAAAACCCATTTCTCTAAATAATGGTACCAAAAGGAGGCACCCAACAATCAATACAATAATTGATTCACAAGATAGATATACCAAAATTCCCACCTAATTCATCCTTCACCGTTACCAATTTATCAAGAGTTATATAAACTATAAACCAAATGGGATGTGGAACTTTTCTGGACTGTGCCTCATGGTTTTTATAGGCTGTAGGATGACCACAAAAAAAATCCTAATAAATTTCACGATTATGTGTCTATGAATTACCTTTGTTTATCAAGTCATGCAAAGCGGCATCATGAACTATGTACTTATTCAATTTTATTACTAGATACAACCTAGACACAAATGAAACACATGCTATTATAGAGACGAAAAATACATAATCAATCATAAAAACAAAAAAAATCTAAAACACGTGATTCAAATCCAAAATCCCATGGAAATTTGAGGCTCGTGGTTGGCTAGTTCAAGAATCAATCTTAGATCTTACCTCTTAAATTTCGATGACTCATTCTAGATTCATCTTACCACAATACCCTAAATAAAAATTTGTGTCAAAAAGGCTTCATATTCTATGGAGAATTCCATGAAACTGATGATACCATTTTTAATATACCATCATAGGTCACCCATCTGATGAATTTCCTAACTAGCCTTCCAATGGGCTGAAGGGATTTCCCGATCCCCTCACATTGGAAACTAGTGTATAGGAATCATAGGAACACAATTGGGAATGGTTTTACCCAATAATTAGAGATATGGTAATCGTAAAAATCTAAATAAAAAATGACCTGACCTATCCAAATATCCCTAATAAATTAAAAAATAGATATGAATAAATAAATAATGTAGTAAAGATATAAAAATACAAAATCCGTCCTCTAAACCCTAGTCTCCTTATACTATATAGAAAACTATAGCACCCACCAGTTCCCTCCAAGAATATCCTTACTATAGCTACCCTTCATCCATAAAATTAAATAAAATACTTTTTTTAGGATGTGATAAAAGTATGCCAATTACCTAGTAGACATACCTTATTCAATTAATTCTCAATGAGTGATCCAAATTAGAATTAAGAAACTTAAACTGATATATAATACCCAAGAGAGAAAAATCACTTAGTTGGCCACCACAACCTAATAAATATAGGGGAATCCAGTAGTAAAACATTATCTAAATTTAAATTTTGAATCATAAAGAATAAATTGTGTTTTTCATGATTTATAAATCCAATCCACATATAAATTATAAATAATTACCATTTTATAAAATAAAAAAATTATAGTTAAAAATTTTATATTAAAACTTTAAACTGGGGAAACAATACTTTAAACCATGGGAAAAACCAAAACACCTTTTACCCATTTTTAAAATTCTCATCAAAATCAGGCATTCAAAAACTATTCTAGGAAACAAACGTCCTTTAAACTTATAAATAAATCAAAACAATATATATTTTTTAAATCACACTTTCAAATCATTTACAAAAAACCCCTTTAAATGTAAACCAGCACACATAAGAAAATTCATAAAACACATAATGGAACCAATTTATCATTGAATATATAATATAAATATAAAAACAAAATATGGTTTAAAAGGTCAATAAGATAAGCTAATAAAATTTTATTACAATGAATTCCCCTAATGTGTCATAAAAATGACCTAGAATCATGGGAATCTTTCTTATCCCTTAGTAATTAATAACCTGAAAAAATGATAAGGATATTTTTTTAGTACAAATGAACTATTCACATCCTTCTTTTGATCTTAAAACAATACAAAAATTAAATAGCCTTGAAATTACTACATCAATGGTATTCAAAACACAAGTAGCATAATGTCATACTACTCTTTATGGTCTAACCATTTTAGAGTCACCAAAAAATAATCCCTAGTCATCCAACATTATCTAATAGGGTTTTCCCTCATAAGTATTATCTAAAATATACTAGGTAACCCATGACATGTCAATAAAGTATAATGGGAAAATAAATCATCACATGAGTCATATATAAATCATTGAAAAATAGCATACACCCTGCCTCCCACACCATCACAGGTAGCAAACCCAAACATAAATTAATACATCAACATACCCAAAATGTATATCAACATAAGGTATCCCCCATTGGATCACCATCCAAACTAGGATACATAATCAAACATGGAACAAATATGACTTCAAACATTTAGAAAACCATTTCATAAAGTGTTAAAATGGCCTTTAAAAACATTTTTCGTGGGATGCTGAGCCACACACCAATTTCTTAATGTATTTTGAAATATCAATACAAATAAAATATTTAAAACATTTATACAAAATGAAAATAAACATGAATTTATATTCCCAAAATCTCTTTTGGAAACCTGTTTGGAAGTCAACCCATTTCCACCAAATTCAAAATCAAAAATAATTTTTCAACTTTCAAAAGAACCAAACGATTCCAAGAGCCCTTTTCAAAATAACATCATACCCATTTAAAAGGATATTTAAAAACACAAAAATAAACAAGGCCTCAAAATAATTTCATATTAGGTAAAAATATCCACTTTTATTAAGTAATCTATTAAAATGAATCATTCTCATTTCAAAAAAAGGAGTAGGCATTAAAAATGATTTTAAAATATTTAAACCCCCTTTTATAAATCCAAAAGGTCATTTAAAGTGAACATCTCTAATGAAATAAGTCCATTCCTAGTCATTAAATCAATTTTAATCCAACCAAAATAAAAGAAGGTGGGTTAGCTAAATTAACTACACTAGAATCATCTTTAAAACACTTGAATCATTAAATTTCACAAGAACATTGAATGTATCCAAAGAAAATTTCAACACTAAAACATTAAAAATTGTAATTTAAGCCATATAAGGAAATATAAAACTTTTTTTAATTAACAAAAAAAAATATAAACACTCAATTAGTTTAAAAACAAGTAATATGAGGGGTTTTAAATTCCAAACCTACCTCGGATTGATGTCAGACAAGCTATAAGAGTCTGAAGTTCATCACCTTTAGGGGTGGATTCCAAATAAAAGATAAACAATCCCAAAAAATCCATATAAATGGGAATCAAAATGAAAATCTGATAACCCTAACCCCTATTTTTTATTTAAATATGCTACTACAATAAAGGTGGAGAAAAAATGTAAGAAAAATAGAATATGAGGGGAGAGGAGTTAATACCTCAAAAAATATGTCATGAAACCCCATGAAATTGGGTGAAATCCTAATAAAAAGGGAGGTTTGGTTGATGGGGGGTTTTTAAAACCATGGGGATTGGGAAAAGGAAGGTTTTAAGTTTTTTGGGGAGGTATAGGTCTCAAAAAACATAAATAAAACACAATGGAATATTTTGAATAAAAAAAAAACAAAATTATATTATGGGTGATGTACATGGTTTAGCTGTAGAGTATAAAAAAACATATAAAAAATTTGGATTTACCTACAATACATACACAGGGAACCCACATAGTTTCTTTAAGTATGTCACATGGTTGAGAAAATGATATTCAAATCAAGAAAAACATCACTAGATGTTGTAGACCACTCACGCATAGATAGTGCATGGTTACTCATAACTATTCTCAGACTGTGAACAACACCAACTCCATAAAAAAATTTAAAATTTCCTCACAAAACTCATGAAGACCCAAAATGAAATAAAATAATTTATATTAACTATTTAATTAATTCAATTTTGACCTGTCATGTGTCACAAATTACTTGTATGAGTCAAATGTAATGAATGACACATGAAACACCTAATAAATGAGGGATATGGATTTAAAAACTCAAAGGAAGGATACCCCTTTGTAACCTAATTATAGTTAGTTTTATTCATAAGATATGATAGGTAATAAGTGGTTACTCATATTAAAAGGTTGTTCTTACTTGAATTAAAACTACCAAGGAGGACCATTGGGAATCTTTGGAATATTCATAAGTGAGTTTTTGGCTCACTGACTAGCTAAAGTAGGGACACCTATTGATTGGTGATCTCTAGTAGCTGGTTGGGCTATATTCCATCAAACCAATGATCCATTTGTATCCCACTATCTGGTTGTTGTTTATTTTCCTTAGCTTAGCTAGCCTGGCATTCCTCCATTAGTTCTATTAATGTTGTGTGTTTCCACCAATGCCTTAAATCCCATAAAAACACATCTTATGGATGTTCACAATCTCAAACCCCTATTCCAAGACTTTTTTCACTTTAAAAATAATCTAAAAAATGAAAACTAAAACTCATTTGTGATATTACTAACCCATAATGTCGAACGTAATTATAGATACCTTAGTTAAACCATTAATCTATGTCTAGTGAGCATTAGATTTCTTTTTCTACACTCAATACCTTTTTATGATTTAGACCATACATTGGTTTTATAAGTGTGGACCTTTTCCATTGATGATTTCCCAAGGTATCAAAAACATATAAATAATCTATGATCTAATAAAATTAACATCCAATCATGAATCATTAGTTCATGTTTATTTGGATTTAATACATTTAGATAAATTATA
This sequence comes from Viscum album, assembly GCA_963277665.1. NCBI lineage: Eukaryota > Viridiplantae > Streptophyta > Magnoliopsida > Santalales > Viscaceae > Viscum > Viscum album. The sequence goes on from OY728156.1 coordinate 1,085,586,104, forward strand.
TGACTCTCAAAAATATATATTTTAATTTTTTTGAAATATTAAATGGACTCATAATGTATATTCATTAGAAATTAAATATTATCCAATAAAAAAATGGTTTTTCGTGTAACATCCAATCTTTTTTAAATCCCTCCAATGAATTAGTTGTTGTTAAATGATTTCAAAAATTATAGGACTCTTTAAAAACTATAGTATCCATCAAAAAATACCTTCTTAGTTGTGTATAGAGGTCCCGAGTGGCCTCTATATGATGCTTGATGAGAAAAATTAATAATGGTTGTTTCCTCCAAATCTAGAATACACCTCTTAGTCACTTGATCAATATACATTTTTTACAAGTATATATTCTCCGAAAAGTGTATTTTGACTCAATGTTCATCTAAATTAATTATTAATTATAAATGTAAGAAAATAAATTTTATGTTATCAAGTATTTTACCATAGTTCTTATGATAGAACCATAACTATGATCTCATAAATATGTTCACTATGAATTGAATCATTTAGGGAAAAAAATCTAGGTACTTCAACATCACATATGTGGGGATATTTTATTATATTTTATGTAGCTATGTTATTGCATCCCTTCTTTCAATTTACATAAAATTTGATTTCTGGTATGAAAACTATCTAATGCACTATCATTGTTTTTTCATCAACTTTTTTCATCATTTATCTAATATATTCTTTATCAAAATGAATTATTATGTTACATTCAAGAAAATATGAATTGTATTTTCTTAATGCAATGAATTTAGTAAAAAACGTCATAATAGTTGTTTCTCAAGATAATTTTTGTTATATCTAGGATCTATTAAGAGTAAGTTATTACATATAGGATTTCATTGATATTTTGGAATTGCGCTACCCATACTTCTTGGTTGAAGGAATCACATAACACATTATAGGGTTCTTCACAAAATGGTGGACTAAGGATAGGGGTTATAGTTAGAAACACCTTGAGCTTGTCAAAAGTTTTTTTACATAACCTGTTAAGAAAAATATTAGTATTGTTTTTAAGAATATTTTTTACAGGTAATGCATACATTCTAAAACATCAGTTAAACATCCTATAAAATATATCATGTCTTACAAATGACATTACATAATTTACTATGGATAGGTATAGTATTTTAGATATTATTCAAACTTTATTTAACTTAAATCACTTCCATAGAAATAATTTCACCCATTATATTTCTTCTCTCTACCATAAAGTTTCATTTTTTAATGTTTAAAACCATATTTATTTCAAAGCATTTTAAGAAAACATGATTCTCAAGATAGAGTTCAAAATAAGTAACATAAATTTTAGTATCATCAATAATACCACTAGAGAACTTTCAATAATATCTAAAAGGATGCTAACCATGCAAAATTGGAAAATACCTTGAGCATTTCATAACCCAAAAGGAATTGTTCAATATGAAAACATACAATAGGGGAATGTAAATGTTATTATTTTAGGATGTTATGATGCTATAGGGAATTTAATAAAACCACAAAATACATTAAGGAAATAATAGTGACACTTCTCGAAAAATACCTATATAATTAGATCTATTTATGGAATGATAATGTGGGCTTCTTTGGTCAAATAATTTAATTTTATATAATAAATACCAATCCTCATACAATTTTTTAATCCTTGTGGGAAAAAATTCCAAATTTTAAATAATTATAATGGTTATAACAGTCTATTTTCATAAAAATATTGATCTGAATCACCCATAAATAATATTTATTAATTTATGTTAATCTTGATTACAAAATTATTTCATGAAATGCTTTATATACTTCAATTTGGGTCAGGTGTCAACTCATTTATGTATTCCACATTATTTCTGAATCACTCTCTTAAAAATACATTTCATAAACATAGATGGAGTAATTATAGTAATATCCTCTAGTCTCTAGTATATCAAAATAAAATTTAGTATTGTAATATTTGACTGATTATATTCTAGAATAGGTTTTATGCTTTTTTAAATTAAAAAAGACCTATTTTCGTCATCACTAAGGTAGATTCTTTTTCAATTATATATATGTAACTTTAACTCAACCATTTGAGGTTATTCAATTAATGGTTTTAATATGTTGTTAATCATACTTGAAGCTAGATTGTCCAAAACAGATTAGTACACGAACAACATAAGTAGATTTTTAAAATCAATCATCTAATTACTCTTACAACTAGTCATCAAAAAAATTTAGTTAAAAATTTAATTAATTGTTATTTAAAAATAATCCAAAAGGTTTTAAAATTTATCAAAAAACATCTAAATGTTTTATTTTACCTAAAATTGTAATATCATCAATTATGAAACAATTTCCCTCAACATGAGAAAGAGTGAATATATAATGTTCTTTTTAAAGTAATTTATTTCAGTCTAGAATAACAATATTAATAGTATACTCAACATAAATTTTATAAAGGGATCACCAATGTACATTTATAATGTAACACCATTATATTTTAAGAAATATTTTTCTAGTTAATTTAACATCTTAAATAGATTATGTAACACACAACATCGAGGTTTAATTAACTAAAATATACTATTAATATTTTTATTTAAACAAGACCCTTATAAAATATCCATTAAAATTTGTTATATGAATAAGAATAACCAATTTTTATAAATTAAGTACAAATATTTAAGATATACAAAAAAAATTTATAAATAAGTACATATTGTATTTTATGATGTCTTTGTATTCTTAGAAAAAAAATTAAAGAAAAAGATTTTTATTGATTTTTGGGAATAATAATACTATTATATTTTTAAAAATATAGAAAATTTATTTGAAAAAATAAAATCTTTTTTATCAACATTTCAAAATTATTTTATAGTGAATATTTGTGATTATTTAGAAAAGTTTAATTTTTTTAATGAATAGTGAAAATATTGATTTGAAAACATCGTTTTTGTTTAAAAAATTTTCATAAGTATATTTTTATTTTAAAAATGGTTTAAAATTATTATTAATATAAATAAGATATTATTAATCCAGTTTAGTTCATTAGTATCAATTTTATGTTCAATTTTTATATATAAACATTTCATATTATTGAAATAATTTTCTTTAGAAAATATTTTTCTCATCATGTCTATGTGATTAATTTTCAATTAGTACTTACCAATTATGTGAATTGAATTTATAAAAATTGATTTAATATTTATAATTATCACAATTAATACTATATAATATGGTCAATGTAACTTTTGGTCACACATAAAAAAAATAATTACAAATTCATTACAGTGGTCATATTAGTGGATCCGTCAAAAAATGGATGCTATTGGGTGTTAGCCTAGACCAACAACTATGAAAAATATCTAAAGAGATTTTGGTTTTTCAAGATATTACTGATAGTTTATGGATTACTTCTCCTTACTATATAACCCTACCAAAAATCTGACTTGGATGGGAGCCAAGTTAATTAGGACAGATGAATGTGAGGAAAATTACAAGTAACATAACAGGGGATCAAATAACACACCACATCTTACATTTCCATATATAGAAGTAGGTATTGTAATTAATAATGATGTGTTAAAAAATTTATTTGGATGTCTCCTCCTAATGAATTATATGGTGATATCTTATGCCTCAAGATAAATGAATGTTCATGAGAAAAATTACTTATCCCATGATTTATATTTAGTTGCATAATTTTATTAAATTATATAGAGGAATTATATTTTTATAGAATGGTGTGATGTATATATTGATAATAAATTATTAAAATTAATGTTCACATAGAAATAGTTGAACATGCACATGGAAATATGGTTAGATCTGATTAATGATTATGGTTTCTCAATGCATTACCACCCAAGGATGGAAAACATGGTGGCTGATTCTTTTATTTGAAATTATCATGTAATCTTATCCATGATAAGGATCAGAAAAGATACGATATTATTATGTTTTAGAAGGATGGATATATAAATCTAGAGGAAGGGTAGAAATCTTATCTTTATCATATATTTTTTTCCGATACATTACCATATAAGGATTAAATAGGCTTATAAAGAATAGGTGGAGAATTTCAAGAATGTGAGAAATATTCCTAATATTAAAATTGAATATTATGGAATAATAAGGTTCAAGAACTATTTATGTTTCCCAACCATACCATATTTAAAGAACAAGTTATGAAAATAAGTTAATAGTTATTCATTATCTATTCCTATATAAGTAAAAATATGTAAATATATATTAAAGAGTATTTCTAGGGAGATGAAATTAAGAGATAAATAATAGATTTTGTATCTTCAAGCTGGGTATGTTAGAAAATTATGGATAAATTAATGAATTACAAAGGGATGTTACAAAAAACACCCATACCAGAATAAAAATGGAAAATAATCACAATGGATTTTTTCATCGACTCTATAAAAATTCTAAAGGGAATAATGATATATGGGTGTTAATTGATCACATTATAAACTTATAACACAACACCAATATCATAGATTATTCTATGTGGAAACAATTTCCAAAAAATACATTTAAGTGGTGAGTTTGCATGGTGTACAATATTGTATGGTATGTGATGGGTATCTGAAGTATACCTTCTTGTTTTGGGGAAGTATTCAGCAATATCTTGATATAGAATGGAATTTTAGAACTGAAAACCATACATACAAAGATGTTAAATCATATATAACTATTAAAAACCAATTTTATATTTTAATATACTATTAAATGGTTTTTTATGGTTTTGGGATCAACACCTTCCTCTAGTTGATATCTTTTCAAATAATAGATTTCAGTAAAGCATTAGGATGGATCATTATAAACCCCTATATTGAATGATGTGTAGAACTAAAACATGATTTTATGTAGTTAGATAAATAAGGATATTGGGACCTGATCTGGTTGATTAAATGGAAGAGAATGTTATATACATTCATTAACAAATATGGGAATTATGGAGTTGTGAAAAATTTTATATTGATAATCATCAACATTATATGGAACATGAAGTTAGTGAGAATGTGTTTCAGTTTATTTCTATCTAGATAAAGGTTATGTGTTTTTAAAAGAAATTAAAATTGATCTTTATGTATATTTTCCTTTTTAATATTCTTTATTGAGTAAGGATGGTTTCTTATCATTCGGTTCTTCCACCATATCCCTCTCCGGTTCACAATGGTTTCCATATATCTCTCTTGAGGAAGTATATATATTATCTGTCACATGTACTAAACTCCAAAGTATTAGATATAGTGTATTATCATTCATAAGAATAAAAAAGTATGGTGATTTTTTATCTTAGAATTAAATTTCTACAAATCAAGACAACACACATGGTTAATGTTTAATGGTGAAGCCACTAAATTTAAGAAGTGATAAGGTAAACTGAGTATATGATGAGTAATAAGTATCCTCAGTTTCTAGTATCATAATGATTTAATTTCAGAAAATAAATTCATTTTAAGGGGGATATAATGTGACACCAAAATATTAAATGAATTTGATTCCAATAAATTCAATTTCATCGATATCTTATATCACACAAAACAACGAGTTTTAACAAACTATAATATATTATTATTATTATTTTATTATAAATCTTAGAACCTTTTCATTATACATGGAGGTATGAATATTAATAAACAAATTTTTAAAATTATTTAAAAATAATTTTGATAAATAAAATATAATTGATAAATAAATTTTGATTTCGTTGGTAGATTATTCATATTCTAGGAAAATAAATTTTTCTAAATAAATTATTTTTTTACTTTTTATGAATAATTAATAAATTTAATTTTTTCCACTTTTGGAAAATATATTTGAAAATATATCATCATTTTTTCAATTAATGTTTCAAAATTATCTTATGACCAATTTTTTAGTTTTTTTTCTAAACAGTTAATTTTTGTATTAATAGTGAAAACAAGATATTTTTATAGAAAATTATTTTTTAAAATAAATAAAAATCATATACTCAATCATAATATGTTTTCAAGGTTAAATTATTTCAATTATTTAATTAATAATCAAATTTTGTTCATTTAAATCAATTTCATGATGAATTTTAATATAATTTTTTTTCATACATTGGAAATATTTTTCATTGGAAAGTAGTTTTTCATCTTAACTATGGGTTTAATTTCAAATTAAATCATTCTAATTAAGTAAATTTAATTTGGTAAATTGGATTATATATTTTTAATCATAGTATTTTATATTATATAACAATGTTATCTTAATGTTTGTTCAAAATGAATAGATAAAACATTAAAAATTAATTACTACGATTATGGTTAAAATGGGTTTATCATGGGTTAAATAGAAAAGATCCAGATACTTTTTTATGGAGATGTTTCTACCTTATTTAATTTATGGTTTCATAATGATCAATTTTACAGAATTTTTTCAGGTTTGAAATTTGTATATATCTTTTTTTTCAAAATAACCAACTATTTCTTCTCTCCCACATATAATGGGGAAGACCCTATCCTCTCCTCTTCATACATAAAATCCTATTATATTAGGAAATAAAATAAAAATGTACTTCCTTAATTACTCCATGAATTCTTATAGAAATTTGTTTATTATGATACACTATTAAGAAGTTATTTAATGCTAACCTATGGAGGTTGTACGATAAATTGGTATCGTTCTCAACTGGGATTTTATTATTTATTTTTATACCTACTTAAAATATTCCAAAACTTTGTCAATATATATTAAATTAGTATCTTATACATAACTATATTTTATTTTAGTAATTTCATGACCTATATCAATGTCCTCCTCTATCAAATGGTAAATGATGTGTACGGTGGACTACAGCCAAACAAACCGTTGTAATTTATTTTCCATCACCACCCCTCTTGGATATGTATAATGATGGATTTAAAATTTTAATATGATATTTATTAAATAATTATACTCATATAATTATTACACAACATCTACCTTCTTACCTTCTAATCTTTTGGAAAACCAAAATGATGCTCTTGTGTACATGTGGACTACAACCACAATGAAGTGAGGTGATGTGTTATTAATTTTATTTTTTCATGGATTGTAAATAGGGTAAATTTTTGGAATATATAGAAAATAAATGATATAAAAATTCTTCAAGTTAATTGAATTAATATTTACCTTCATTTTGTTCCATTTTTTCAGAAAATTGAAACAACATTCATTTATACAAACAACTTACCATCTCTGTGAAGGATGTAATCCATTTTCTATATCTAATATTTATTAATGAAGATAAATTTATATATAAATAATATATATTATATTTATACGATGATAAAATTTTTGGATATCATGAAATCCAAATAAATTACAAGAACCAAAACTACCAAACCAAGAAATACCTGAAAAAAATAAATTATTTCAATAAACGTGATTTTAACGTGGAATTATTAACAAAAGGGTATTAAAAGGTCATTAAAAATAATATATGTTATTATGTATATGATTATGGTTCTATAAAAGATTTATAATAAACCAATATTTACAATATTATATGATTTAATATTATATGATTGAATGTTTATGAAGAATGTTGGGACTTGAGGTAAGGAATCTTCATATCACTTTTGTTTTAAATGGACACATTCCATTTTCACAACTTATTTATTTTTTGTGGTGTAGAAATACCCAAGAATATATTTTATAATTAATCCGATGAAATTTATGGTTTATAAAAAACTATATAGGGTTTTTTCCTTTCATGTTTCTTACGATTCAATAATAAATAATGTTGTAAGGATTTTAGGTTACAATATCATTATTTTTTAGGATTTTTTAGGTTTAGGATTCCCATAATGAAATATTTTGATCTATACCTTAATAAACTCTTGTATTATATTTTCCTCTATTTATTTCTAGATAATAAATATTCTCTATTATTTTTACACAATTTAAAAACCAAAGAGACAGAAATATTTTTTTATTGAGAATCAACATTATTTCTCGCTTGGATCAAAAATAATTTTCCTTCAATGTCCATATTGTCATAAAATAGTTTAAATGAAATTATAATATTATAAAAAAATTATAGAAATTTTCACCCATGTTTTGATTTTTACAAAATAGGTTAAAAATGATCTTCATTTCTTTTTCCAAATGAAGAACTTTTCAATTTTTACTAAAAATGTGAATGAATATATATTTTAAGACATATGAAAATAATGGTATCGTTGACCTTCATGAACACTCAATGATTTAAATGTTACATTACAAGAAAACATGTTTATTTTAAACTATAATGTCTTATTTAATTTTTTTATAATTTTTTGATTTTAATTAATTGATTTAAAAATAGAAAGGATATTTTTCCCAAGAATGTTTTAAAGATATTTTTATGTAATTTATATTCATCAATAATAACAAACATTGGTGTTTGTAATGATTTACTTGGGATTTAATTTATTTATATGAGACTTATCCTTTATCTAGATGGTTTATGATTACAATGAATATATTTTTGTGAAACTCATTCCCTTTTAATGGGTTATGATATGATTAATTGATAAAATGTTGATGAAACTCATTTATTTTCCATGGGATATCCTAGGATAAAATTATTTTGAAACCCATTTCCATTTAATGGGTCATGATATTATAAATTTTTTATGATGTTCTAAAACACATATGTACGACAATCATTATTTGACAAGTGGGGCATATATCATCCTCTAATTTATAGGGTAAAGATTATTATCTCATGGGATAAACAATACTATGATGTGGATTTTAACCAGTTCAGTAAGGGACTTTCTCCACTATGATAGTCTTAGTAGTAAACATTTACTACTATATGGTTTCCAGAGTGAACTCATTTTACAATTCTATAATTTTAAAATATACTTGACTACAAATGAAATGATTTATATAATTTTGTGTATTCCAAAAATATATGTTTTATAACAATGTTATGATCTCATGGATCATGTTCTTTGGTTCCTTCATGATTCATGTCTTATGATCTACAGAGATTTATTATATGACATAATTTTATGATATATGATAGGAAATTTATAGTTTTCAAATGTTATTCTCAAATTTTTGTACCCATATTATCATGTTATGTTGATATCTTCATTTTTTATTCTTACTGAGAATTTGAGCTCACCTTTTAATATGATTCTTTCTCCATTGTTATAAATAATGGTTTTATGAATAGTTTGTCTATATAGGGTTCTAGTTATGAAGAACTAAGTGGGAGAAGGTGTACATCTCTTATGACCCCATTTTATATATTCCCAATTTTTCAAAGGCACTAAAACTATATGATTCTAGAATAGATAATTTGTTTGGTAATGATTTTTTGTTTGCTAAGATGTGATTTCTATATATGAAATGTATAGGTCATTATAAATAATAGTATTTGTTTTATTTATCAAAAATTGACTACCTAAAATGGAAAGTAATGAGAAGTACATCTTTCTTCTAACATGTAATGAATGTAAAAGCAGAAAGGAACCATATAAATTTTGACGTTACCAGAATATAATCCAAACCCCCCATAGGGTAAGATATATATCAGTTTGAAAAATAGACTATCAATATTTTTTTCTTGAAATCCTACACCTGTAATGAATAATAAATTTAGTAGGGTATGATATATATTTAAGATCCCAAATAACATATGTCATAACTAAATTTCACCTACATTATAGTATAGGGTATATTAGAATTACCTAGATCCTATCATCTCTTGAGAAATTTTTGATTTATTAAGGGAAAAAAATAATTACTTAGACTTACTCTTACATATCCATATATGTTTCTATTCTTAATACACATTTATTTGATTAATTTTTCACACTTGGGTATTTTGATTTATTTTATCCACAAATTAAATAATGATTTAATTATTTCAAAAGGTGTACAATTATTCTTTTAATAAAGGACCTTCACTATTTTTCTTTGGTGAATTAATCCTTGAATGGAAGGATAGTATGGGGATGAGGTAGATCCTCTTTTTTGGCATCGACATTGTAATACTCTTTTGGTTGGTTTTTAAGATAAAGGTGACCCCGCAAATATTTCTATTGATTCTATTTCTTATAGTTCCCTTTATCAGGGATATAAAATCCTAGGTTCATGTTATCATGATGTTTCATTGCTACACTATACATACCTACAACTTTTCAAAGAAAACAAACACACATTACATTCAGGGTTATGAACTAACTAGGTGGAAATTTTACCAAAACCTTGTTTTAATAATGTCTTTGGAGTATTGATGATCTATCCATAGTTACCATTAAAATCCTTATGTCAAAATACATTAACCTTTAATGTGAATTTTTTATTTCCTTGTTCATATTTTAACTATCATATGAGATAATTCATGGAATCTTCTTGTCTATTTCCTTTTATTTGGTAACATATAAAGGGTTGTTAATTATTCCAATAGAGTTGTAGTGGATTGTATATTTGTTCAAAATTATCATAGAATTACAACCACAGAGGCTGATAAATTTTAGATCAATATTATAATGATGGGTATTCATAAAATCAATTTGAGATTTATTATTAGTACTGAAATTAGTAAAGGGAATCACAGTTATCTATTTATTTTACTTCTGAGAGGTTGTCTATAAAAAGATATAATGAATGTAAGAGGTGGAAAACTCTTGGTGGAATTGATAATAAAGCTTCATAGATTTTTTCATGGATATTTGTTTCATAATGGAGGCTAGATATTCAATTTTTTCATGTAAAGGACGTTTTTAACAGTTTAAATCTTGTAAATTTTAAAAATTATTCCATGTACCAAACTATTCATAGTTCTCAATGATCTATTTAATTATATCATTGGTAGAAGTAGGGGATTTTAATACCATTTTTCCTCCACAAAAAGAATCTTGTAGGTTTGAGCCATTTTTTGCAAAACCTAATAGAGAGACACCAAGAAGTAGTGATCCTCAATGGGATCATGTTGGCAGGATAAAATAAAATATGTTAACTCTCCCAAAACCCATATAAATACTACCCATTATCATGTATAATTCCATATTTCTACTTTCTCAATTAGGTTCTTCTCTGGGTTGGGGGAAATATATTAGATGGTCTGCTAGAGTTCATCCAAAGTTAAGCACACTACATACTCTAAGTTATACATATATTTTGGGATTCCCAGTCTAGAGGGAATGGTAAATCATTCACACTAATTTGAGTATCTGAGACTCATCTTTGATTGTTGTAGTTTCAAAAATTCCTTGAATCCTTCATGTTCATTTCTAGGTCTTCTCCAATAAATATTGTAATCTTAGGTACAAGTGATTTATTCCATTCTTAATACCAAAATTAAATTAATTATTTGGATAAACAAATTATTATTATAGTCATTTAAATGAGGTGAATATAGTACTATAATTATACTATTTATTGAGGACAGTTTGTGATCAGTGTTTTAACATCCTATAGAAATTCTAAATGAAGAATGTTGGGTCTTTAAAATTCTACATAATGGAAGAAGATAATTACATGAATTGGGAAATGGGTAGAAGTAATCCTATTTTAATATTTTTATGAAAAGGATCGATGGTGATGAATACATGAAAGAAGGATCAGTTCCACATAGTACAAATCACTACACATACCCATAATCCACATTAAATTCACCCCTTCATGAAGAAACCCATAAATGAAATAGTTCACTGTATAAGATGACATCGTCAACACCCACAAAAGAAACTAAGTCATTTTCTGGGATGGGAGGTAATTTTCACGCTCATAAATGATCATCCCCTTTGAGAAAAATAGTTCATGGAACGAGATGGTACCACCAGAGCCTAGATATGAAACCATGTCATTAAAAAGGATATATGGTGACTTTGGTCCTAAAAAACTCCCCCCGACACATACAATAAAAATTCATTCATGGGACATGAAGTCCTCCATAAGCTCCCATAAAATAATCCATATGGCCCACCATAAAAATCATCCCATACTAGTATCATGTGCCTTTTTTCTTCAATAAATTTCCACCAAGGGGAAAATAAAATAGGACTGAAATATTGGGGTGATGAGAATGAAACGAAAAATGTAAATATTCATAAATTAATTGAAATAGTGTTATCAATTTCAATCAAGAAAACTCACCACATATCATTAATGATGAAATAAAAATCATATAGAACTATACAAACTCAAACACCATTACGAAAACCATTATTTGGGGAATAAACAGATATCCCCTTTGTAGAAATTCATCTATCACAGAAAAATACTATATGACTAGATCCTCACACCGCATAGAAAATGATATGTGGGAGGAACTCGACCATGAGTAGCAACACGCTACAAAAACAATTACTGTCCCCGACTAGAAAAACACTGCACTGGGAGAACCTAATTTAGTGTAGCCCAATGTTGCATGGATGGTACCCTCACCCGCATAGACACAAGCTATGAGGAGGAAACCCCATCCATTATAAGAACCTACTATACAAAATAGGGAATTTTAGGGAGTTATTCGATCCACCTCCCATCATTTCCATTCACCGTATCATCGATCCCCACTTTAGAACCTATGTGAACCAACCAAATGTAATCTAGCTAAGGCCTCTTCTAAATCCACCTGGCCTATTTGATAAGATTATCGGACACATCAGCATACCCCTTCATGTATACATACATGTGGAAAGTAGTGGCACTTTTATATCCTCCTAAACAATGGGCCCCTCAAAATATCTTCAAGACTATATCCCCATCGTAATGAGGGTTCCAACCTTATGGATGGTCACATGAAACACCTATCATGCATGGAATTTAGGGGAACCACTGGACATTCCTTTGGATGAGGGATGGTATTGGTCACTCCCCTCTTCCCCGAGGATGAAATGGGAATCCCTCCCTGAGAAATTCACTAGAATTTCTTATGGGAGGATGAACCTTGGTTCTCATCGCATTCCAAATATGTAGATGGATGGATCACCATATATACCTATCTTGGATTATAGAATAATGTAAAAGATAGACACATTATAATCTCTCTCTCTCTCTCTCCCTTAGGATCTAGAATTCATCCACAAGTGGTAAAATGTAGATTGTGTGATCTTAATATCTAATGCTACTACTTGTTTCTCACATAAACCATGACTCATAAGGGTTTATAAGTTTGCACTGATCATGATATATTCACGATATCAAACACCCAATGGGCATCCAATATGGTATAATCCCCAATCAAGCAACATGGGCCTTCTATATGGTATAATCCCCAATCTTTCTATATGGGACTCCTATAAGGTGTATCCCTAACCATATCCCCTATAATGGGCCTCCTACATAGTATAACCCAAAATCATATATATCCCGACCACATGGTAATTATATAAGTTGTATTCCCTAACCACATGGGAATCCTCATAGTTTAATCCTAAAAATACAAAACAACATGGACCTTGATTCACAACTAACTGGGATATGTAGGAAGCCTCCAAATGGTCCAAACCCAACACCCAAATTCACCCAAATGTTCTCTGGCCCACATTTTTGGTTGGTTCATATCCACCTAAGAGACCATATCTCTCCTAGGTCCCATAGGTTTTCTTGACATAATTCCCACCCCAGACCAAGACTATGATGCTTTTTCCTGGATATAATTTCTATGTGACATTAAATTGCATGGTTTGGTCCTCATGGCATAACCTTAAATAGTTATATGTCATATTAAGTGTCACCAAACTATGTGGGTTCTGATTCCCCTCTTGAGGATATGTACGAAACTCATCCTATGGGTTCGATCTCTACATCAAAACAACTTATGTCTCCCTAGAAGTTAGCATACTCCAGAGAACATCAAAATCTCCCTTAAAGTATAATTACTTTAATGAATGACCAAAAAATATTTAATATGTACTTAAATGGGTAATACTAATAGAAAATATCAGATACAAACAAATATCCCCATTAATTGAGAACCTTGGCTATATATATATGATTCTAGAACCATGTGTATTCATAATTTACCATTACCTCATGGTGATTGATCCACCTAATGATTTCATTAATTCCTATGAGTGTGGATTAAATTAGAAATTTATATTAACCTTAACCATACTAACTAAAAAGGCGTATTATAGTGCAAGTGCATGGAAGAACCATTGATATCAGGGAACACAATGATGAAATGTCTTTATTAGAGGTTAGGTATCTCTAATTTCAGTATAATCCAATTAAAATAATTATTAAATTAAAATAAATCAATTCAAATTGGAAAAAATATTAAATGGGAACTAGTTTTCAGGGGTGGTTTTCCTAAATAAACTCAACTATTCTTGAAAGATAATCAAACTAGATAGATACAAAATCTAATTGTTTTATCAATTGAATAAATGTTCATTCCCTTTTAATATTCCTTAGATTCACAATACATAATTGATAGATGAATCAAAATCTCTTATGGGAATCATATTCGTCTTATCAATGAAAACGAGTAATTCCATTCAATGGTCAAGGACAAATTATCTCTATCATGTCGGGGTTCATTCATTATTGAAAACATCTGGTCATTTATTCAAATAAGAATAAAATATATTCATAGTAAATAAATTATACTATCTAATAAAAACATCTTAATTAGAAATAGTACATCTAACTATTATAGTACGCACCCCCTTTAAAAAATTATACTATCCCCTACAGGTTTTAGCCATTCATCATCATGTGATCACTAATGATGAACCAAATAATACCTATTGTAGAGGGATTAGAAAATAATGAACATGAAGGGATTGAATAAAATAAAGATATTGGAATTGAAATAGATATTATACAATGAATACATCAGATAAAGGAAAGAAAAATAAAAATGAAAACCAATCTATGAAGAAGTCTATGTACAAACCCTATGGTAGCATCTTATTAGTTTATCCTCTCAACCTGGAATGGAATGTTTCATTATTTTATGTAGAACCCATATAAATATTCTAATATGTCATCAATAGATTTCCCTCAAGTCAATTATGACGTTTAATGGTCATTCAGGTCAAAATAAATCATAAAATCTCATTGAAGATATGCTGGAAATCACAATTGATTGTTATATTGGGAAATTACATGATGTGTAAGGTTTACACAATGTGTAATGTTACACCTTGTCTACCTATTTTATATATTATGGTAATTATGGTCAAATTCAACATGTGTCATGGCATGATAAAATTAATCTTCATTTTATATTGAATTTCTCCACATCTCATCATTTATCTCTTCCCGAGATTGCACTGGTTCACCGCAAGAAATGTTTATACAACATGTAATGTCATCTTCCTCTTATAAAAGCGCATTTTTTCTGGGATATTTAGTTTTATTCCTTATATGTTCTATATGACCGTCCTCAGAATATTGTGCCATGTCACTTCTCTTTACTCACGACATGAAGTGTTGTTCTGTTCCATATTTTCCATGTTTTTCATAGTAATTCATCAAATGTTAGTCCTATATATGAATATTAAAAACATTAATATTTGGAAAATTTATATTTATTCAACTAATATTCACTGAATTCATATTTAAAACCCCATAAATATATTTAAGAAAAATATAGATCTTAGTGATCCATGTATAATAATTGGTAATGAATAATAGATTCACAAACATATCTTAAATCAATAATAGCGTCCTAAAATAGGTAACAGCTCCCCCCAAAAGGGAGAGATGAGCTCAAATTCTCCTACTCTCAATTAATGTTAGTTTATATCTGTTGTTGGACATATTCTCCAATTAATGAATTCCTTATTGATTATACATGGATGTGACGGTGGTTGGGTGTTTCAAGCTCCACCAACAAATCTGTGAGAGACTATTCGGAAGTATTTAACTCAATTTAATTGATAGTACATAACTAAACCCCTGTGATGAACTGATGGGTGCCAGATTTTTTTTGGAATACAACAGTGCACCCGACATGAATCCCTAACAATGGTGGAGATGTTACCCCACAATATGCCAAAGGAATGTGTAAAATGAATAAAATACTCAATACCTTGATCTATTGAAAGCTAGGATTCTTGAGGCCATTAAACACCTATCACTGGTGGACCATGATCACAATGATCCTTTACCGAATTATGGTAGTGGTAGTAGAAGTTATGAATTCCCTCCCCAAATCATTTTCACCAGCAACTATGGAGATCCTCAACAAATAAACTAGCATTAAGGCCCCCATTGTCGGAACAATGTGCTTGAACATTAGATCTTATCTCTTGATGAGTGTCACCATAACCCTCATTATGGCTGCAATATCAAATAGCAATAAGTTCTTCAAATTTTTGTTCTCAAACCCAAAGGTCCTTCTCATGGTATAAACTGCCGAAATTATCCCTACAGTTAGATACCAAGCTATCATGGTAGTTATTTTCTTAATAGAATCAACTCTAATGGTATCCCATGCAGTGACATCCCATTTCATCTAGAAGGTACTCCCCTATTTGTTCCAACATAATGGTCCTCTCTAGGGTATAATCCACTAAAAATAAACTTTGAGTCATACATTGAGCTATGATGGTATTCTTCTCCATGATAGCATTCACAATGAAGGTCCTCCCAATAGTGACATCTCATTTCATAAATAATGTCCTCCCCTTGCTGATTTAAATGGGGGAAATGTGTCATATTGAAACGTAGTTGGAAATATGGGGTGAGATATGTTATAAACCTTGTCAATGATAAGATAAATCATTTATAAACCTAAATATGTCATGGAGAAATTCTCAGCATCCAATCCACCCCCAGACCATCCACATACCGACGCGACATCCACTAACCCCGCTACATGACATAGAACCATCAAGAAGACCTCATGTTGGGATAATCAAGTAGAGGAGTCTCTCATAATATTAAAAAATTAAATGTTTTTCATGATAATAAATTTGTCCAACGATGATATACCCATCATGTTTTGGCCATTACAACTTCTCAATTAAACATTCTAGTGACATTGTAGAAAATATTTGTACAGAACATCGATATGAATATCTAGATTACTCTCCACCACCTGAACAAATTACTTATAATTGGTATATATACCATGTAAAAATATAAATATATATTCCTCACCAAATAAAAAAGTAATCATATTCATCTCTGCAGAATCTGTGATCAAATAAGCTATTAAAATTACTTCATTCAGAATCCCTCAATTTGTTACATGAGTTATGTCATGTAATATTTTTGATTCCATTCCTAGTGTTCTGCCTAGGGATGGGAGTGACATTGATATCTATATTTCACCTCAGGCATGTTCTTTATAACAAACTATAAATGACATTTTGTAATGTCATTTCACCTATGTGACTATTATGACAAACAATGGATGAGGAAAGATTAAACCCTCAACAGGAGTCGACAATGAATAAGGCTAAAATGTGTGAGACCCAAAAAATGAAATCCATCAAAAAACTCTGAAATTTTGAAACTAAGAAAACTCAGTAGGCTTCATGCATAAACGAAGCTCATCATCAATAACTATTTATTTCCTCATAAGAAAACAAGTCACATGTAGGCTTGGCATCATATCTGGCTCATTCTCGAATAAGGATGTCTGAGATTAAGAGAGTGACGACAATAGAAGTAGCCAATTTAGTATGGAATCCTCCCCATCACATAAGGATTGGGTAATTTTTAACTTATAATTCCCTCACAAAACATAAAAATCAAGATTAAGGGAAAAAAGAGAATGGGAGAAACCCCAGCCTACAAGGCTAGGGTAATTTTAACTCATTGCCCCCTCAATGGAAATCATCATTCCCGATTTAGGGAGGATGAAAAATGGTAAGGTGTCCTATTAAACCCTGTATTGCGGTTCATTTCATCCTGAATTGAGTTATATGATCTAGATTTATAGAGGTTCCCTTTGAGTCAATCTTCACTATGAAGCTTGAAGAGGATCCCAGAAAGGAATAGAGGTTTCTAATAAAGGGCGCAAATAAATCTACTATCATTTGACATCCACTAAAATTGATATTATGAATTATAAATTAGTAAAATTTTTGGTTATCAAATGTATAGATGTCATCATGAATGAATAAAATAAATAGGATAAAGGAGAAGATGGATCAACCTTGAACATGATCCACAATGAGATAAATGAAGAAGGTGATGGTACCCAGAACGAGAAAATTGCCCTAAATTTTAGTGCTCCCTATATCAATCTTGAATTTCTTCCTCAATGAATCTCAATGAAAATAAAGAAAAGGAAATATAAAATCATCCACCACCTCTCAATGAGGATGAATTTATTATGCTCAAAGAAAGATTCATTTTGTATGAGGAAGAAATGGAAAAGTGGAGGTGACACAAAATCAAATTTCTCTGAGGTAGAATCCCTATCAAATATGATCACCATGAAGAGACTCAACATAAACATCTAATAGGTGTACCACATCCATAGGGATTCATCCCAAAAACTGATGGAAATCAAAGTAATTCTCACAACCCAACACCTAGACCATCGATTTACCTAGAGTCAATCATGGATGGACAACATGATTTCCCGAGGTAAAGAGGTAAAACAAAACAGGTACATGAAAACCCTCAAAAGAAGTCCCCAATCATAAATTAGCCTCAAATTATGGAAGATCATGCACACCAGATCCAGCTGATTATTGCACCTATCCAAGATCACATTCAACTAAACACTCATCAAGTTATCATCAATATCATCAAGTGTTTGGAAGCTTGATTAGAAGCCGTTGAAGAGCTACGTTCACCAGTCTAGTTGGAATAGAATCCTTACCCTAATTGGGTGTGCAGAACCCCACCACCTCCAAACAGCAGGATTCCTACTTTTTTAAAATTCAATGGCTCAGGTGACTCAGAACAACATTTGGCACACTATGCATACCATTATGATCCCATGATAGGAAATCTTTAGCAAAATGAAGCAGTGAGAATCATATGCTTCACAAAAATCATTCAAGGGCCATCCTTTATATGGTATAATAGATTTCTATATTGTTCAATCATGGTATGGGAGGATATCCATCAGATTTTTCTATTTTAGTTCATCTCAGCATCAAAAAACAAAACAATAATAAACCACTGAAATAAAAAAATGAAATAATGATAGAGTCTCAGATTTTATTACCATATGGAAAGGGATAAACTACTCAATAAACACACCACTCCCCCCATAATTTATTCATAAACATTTCATAGAGAACCTTCATGGTGAGATATGAATTCCACTAACTCTAGTAAAATATATCGTTATATTTTTTGAATTTCTCCACCATTTCGCAAATTACAGAATATTATGTATAGGGGACTAATATTAGGTCCTAGATAACACCAAAAGTCATGGGGAAAAGAGATGGAATGTATCAGTTATAATCCCTCACACTTATGCTTTACATTGTACCTAATCCAAATTTGAAATATATGTACTATCATGTAGCATCCCCTAGACACCAATAGAATCCCCCAACTCACTAAGATGAGTGGAGGGGACCCATCATAAATCAATTCATGAAATGAAGGAAGAAATTCTACTCAATTAGAGATGATTATGTTTGTGGAAATTTTATAACATCAATGGACAATGATTTACTCTACCATCTAGAACCTAAATGTCTTAACCAGGTAGGTCTCGATGACCGGCTAGATTATTTCTCCATTCCATGGATATTAGAACACATCAATAAATAATTATTAATATTTAAATACTTTTTATTAAAAATGCTACATTCCAGGAAAGTAATGAGGGGATGTCCACCAACCCAATAATCATTTGTTTCCACTACTTCCCTTGGGGATGGAGGTGAGTGGAAAATAGAAACTAGTATAAGGGAAAACCATTTTGGTTGGATGGGTCAAAATTCAATCAACCAAACTCATGGTATTTTCTAAGCATATTTAAAACAACCATCTATGCACCCAACTGATTCTGTTGCATCTTCCCCAAAAACCTACAAAATCGACCATTTCGAAAAGAAACATGAACAAAATGGTTGGAAGATAACATAATTGGATGAAACATAATCCTGTATAAAATTTTCCTTGACTCTCTCCAAAATTATACCCTCAAATTTCAAACAAAAGGCCCCACCCCACCAAAAAGTGCCAATAGAAGTGATCATATAGATAAATTTTCATTGGATGATGAGTTAATCATCAGTTTCATTAATTTCATTCACACAATGGATCCCTTATCTGATGTTTAAAATGGAGATGAACCTGAGTACCATACATTTTATTGGGTGACTGGAGGATGAGGCCATAAGATCCAAGGATACCCGGGAAGACTTAGTCATGGTAGGAACAATAATTCTAGCCACATCCCTACTCAGACTATCAATGTTGCAAAAACATATGGAATTACCATTAAATAGATCCAATGGGGTTAGAAAATTCCCCTACAACTATCAGAAGCCACCCAGGACCAATCACTCAGTAATATCAATTGGAGGGGGTGTAGGTGTCAAATCACACTTAGTGGACATGAAGACATGCCCGACACAAAGCCACCAATGACCTGAGAACCTATAACTAATGTTTCAAGGAATCAACCATCTATATGAAATTCCAAAGACACTAATGTTCCTAAGAATGAGTGTCACCACCATTGGAAGTGTATGTAATTAGAATAGAATTATGAAATTAAAAAATATTTAACCTTATTTTTGACCAATCTATATGTCCTCAATGCTAATATTTTGTTGAAATATCTTTGAGATGCAATCTAAGAGGCTTTGTTAAGCCCTCAAGAGTTTGAAGATGGTGTTTTTACTACATATTTTCAATAGAAATGTACATATCTTGTGTAATACCACATGGTTATCCCCTTCATGGATCAAGATGAAAATTTCATTATATAGGGACACATAAACCCTTGTATGTATTTGGTAAGATAAATGGTGTCAATGTCGGAACATTTTTTATTGACAATGGCTCTCATGTTATTATCATTTTTGTAGGAATTATCTACCAATTGGGATGAAATGTTAATAAAATAGTGCCTTTCACCGTAACACTATAGGAATATGATAAAATTGAGTTAACTCCATTGGGCCAAATCAACCTCAAAGCTTATTTTGGAGACCTCATATCCAACATCGAATTTCATGTGGTTTGAAAAAAACAAGGCCTTCAACATATTTCAAGGAAGAACCTAGTTGCATCAACACATAACAATATCCTCACCATACCATTAGCGAATTAAATTTTAAATTAATGAAAAAATCAGGTTGTTTCACACCAATAACGCCCTGTAAAAAACATACGAGTTGAATTATATCAATGTAGGATTCTATCAGGGGAATGTGAAGTAACCCCTTTTGATGGTGTAACATAGGTCACTACCCTAAAAGTCTATACAGTTATTGATCCAACCACTTTAAATTGACCTAAAAAGAGTATGTATTTATCATCAATTAGGTTGAGTATATGATCTTGAATATAGGTCCGTATTGGGAAATCTATTTGGTTTTATTCATGACCACTAAGTCAAGTAGTGTTGAAAAGTTCATAGATTCCCTATACAGTGATGAATTCTTGGATTAAAATATCCTCATTCTAGCACCAAAGATTCATGAAATTCTTATGTCTTCATGTTAGGCACAATAGGTTTTCTTTTTACCTAAAGGGGAAGAAGAAACTCTTTATTCATCTCTCAATCCATCCTCTCCAGAGTCTCAAGGAATCCCTGCAATGTTAGCTCGGTCATAGGAAGTTTCTTTATCCTTAGAATACCTTGATATCAGATTCTCTCGCAACACTAGATAACTTATAACAATACTCTCTCCAACCATAGAATATGAGGAAAACAAATCGGGGAATGAAAATGAATAAGACCTTAGGGATAACCCTTCATTGTTTGATGAGGGAATCTCTACCAACATAGATGAGATCAAAGAATTAAATATAGGTATAGAAGATGAATCATGACCCAAAATGATTAGTATATCCATGTATTTTAAAGAAAAAAAGTTATATACCACCTTCAAAAATTAGAATCACGTTACATTCTATTGAAACAATATATGAATGTTGGGCCTTGATCCTGAGGTGGAAACTCACCACTTGGTCCTGCCAGAGGACAACTGAGTGTATAAACAAGCAGTAAGATGGATGCTCTCTACACGTGATACAAAATTTGAGGATGATGTTGAAAAGATCATCAGATAAAACTTCATTTTGTAATTCCACCATCTCAAATGGATGGTAAATATCATACCCTTCAAGATGAAAAATTTGAAAATCAGGGTTTACATCAATTTTAGGGATCTCAATTGCAACTACCCGAAGGATGATTTCTCAATCCCAATCACATAACTGTAGATTGATAAAATAGAAAGATATTAGGTTTTCTCTCTCATATAGGGGTATCTAGGACATAGTAAAATTTTAATGGTCTAGTAAGATGAAGAATAACCAACCTTCAATTCCCCTTAGGGAGTCTTTTTCTATTGGGAAAATTCATTTGGCTTAAGGAATGTCAGACCCAGGTATTATAATTCCATGTATCTTATCTTCAAACCCTTCTTGGGAATGTTAATAAAATGATATGTTGATGAAGTAGTGGTTAAATGTGAAAAACTCTTCAACCACATGGTAGATATTGAAATAGTCTTATAAAATGTGATGAAACAACGTAGAAATGATCTCTTAGAAGAGTTCTTTTGGTGTTATCAGAGGGAAATTTCTTGTCATCATTGAATTCCATTAGGTAATAGAGGTCAACCCTGAGGATTAAAAGGTTGTACTTGAATTATTAATTCCTTACAATCTCATATATTTGTTTGGACTTTAGGGAAATGTGGACTACATTTGGTGCTCCATATCCAACCTCTCTGGAAAATGTCATTCCTTCACTAATTTTATGAGAAAGGGGGTTACATATCAGTGGAATGATTATATTTATAAATATTTCAATAATCATAAGAAATATATCTTATGAATTCCAGTTTTCATATCACCTGTGAGAGGAAGGCCCCTTCTTTTTTATGTGATACTTTTATATGAATCATTGGGTTCCATCTTCATGAAAAAGAATGTTGTTGGTAGTTAAAACCACATTTATTATCTTAGTCAAATGTTGATAGATATTGAGACACATTATTCAGATATCGGGAAGAGCTATATGGAAAAAATACTTTTATTCAAGAAGCTAAGGAACTTCCTGTAGCATGATAATGTATTTTTGTTCTCTTACAATGATCCAATAAAATACATTCTCATTATTCCAATATTGAACGGATGTCTATAATGGTAACCGATCATCCCGCATCAGTTTTACATTCATTTCATTCCACATAATGTGATAAAAGTCTAGATTTTAGAAGATTTTCTAGTAGAGAACCCCTTAGAAGAAATGACTTAAATGGATGTTGAAATATTCGATGAAGAGTTTTTCTATATTCAATAGGGACCCTATATATGGGAGATTTATTTTGAAAGTGTATCTATGAGTCTAATAGAGAAGATAATGGAAGCCCCTAGGCTCAACAAAATGCGGCAAGGAGTCATTCTTATCTCTCCAACAAAGTTCATCCTACCTTACTCTATTCTACTTTCAGAAGGGTGCACGAATAGTCAAATCGAATATCTGGCTCTCATTTTAGGGTTAGAGATGGAACTTCTTATTCAAGTAAATCACGTGAATATAAAAGGTGATTTGGAACTGATAATAAGAAAGATCAACGAGGATTGTTCCATCAATAAGGAATAACTAATCCCATTATTGAACCTTTTTGGGGACTAATTGAGGATTTTCCTTTGGATCCAACATTGACTCGCATCCCACGATCACAAAATTTCCAAGATGATGTAGTTAAGAATGTGGCCACAACTCAAGATAATATAGGCTGTGATGAAATAGTCATCCACATAGTTCATCATCATATGGTCTCAATATTCATTCAAGCTAATATAGAATAAATCAATGAGATTAGTCCCATCATGGAAGTATATGGTCCTAAAACATTCTCTATGAAATGGATTTTGAACTACCTTTGAAAGAGAGATGTCTCACAAGACAAAGATAGGATAGAGAAAATCTGAAGATGAGTATTTAACAATGTTCTATATGAAAGAATGATTCATCAAAAGGTACCATATAATTGAAGCCTTTATGGGGTCATTTTAAGGTGTTTTGATTGATAATAGACCGTTTTTGTTAGGAAGGAAGTTCACACTAGGACTTGCATCACCCACTAGTCAACTTCCAACATTTCCCATAAAATCTATAGGATTTGTTACTAATATCCCACTATAACTTATCACTTCACTTAGTTCACCAAAATGTTCCATTTTTTATAGGTACATTCCAACAAAATTCATCCACCTCTGAAGTTTCATCACATAGACAAATACTTTTTCCCATTTTCTATATAGGGAATGGACATTGTGAAATGGTATCCTCCTACTACATCAAATAAATTCATTTACATTATCACCAAAATCTAATACTTCTCAAAGTGTGTTTAATCGATTCACATCAAATAGTTCTAGGTGAGGAAAATTATCAGCTTCATGGGGGCCAACATCATCACCATATTTACTAACCATGATTAAATACTGATGAAAAAAGAAATAATTTTTTGTTCAACTGAATTGGAAAAACTAAATCAGAAGTATGACATATTAACTAATTTTCCATCATCCAAGCATGTAGTGTCTAAGAGATAGATTGGATCTTTAAATAAGACCCTATAAAATATTCTTTATATCATGGTAGATAATGATAAGAATTCTTGGAAAAAAAGATTCGACATGCCTTTTGGGGTTACCAGACTATGATGCGCATTCCCACATAGGCGACCCCATACTCATTAGAATACAAAATAGTGGTGATCATGCCCATCAAAGTCCATGTTCCCTCACTGCATGTTACCATCTGTAACCAGTTATCCATAGATGAGAAATCATAGCAATGAATGGATGAATTGGAGAGACTATATGAGAATATATTTCACACATTTCATCATTTTAAATTCCACCAAACTAGATTTCATGACACATTAACAAAAATTCACACCTATTGTATTTCCATGAGTGTAACAGCCCAAGATTTTATGAAAAATATTATTTTTAATTTTATTAATGTCTTGTGTTGTACGCTACACAAAAAGGAGCTTGCACAACACACATCCTTGACTTGCCTTTCATTACACGCAATCACGACCTTCCTCGATAGCGTGTGTAGTACGCAATAACGAGTTTCACTAAACAGCGATATGCTATTAAAATGTTATTAAAACTAGTCGTTATGAATAGTAATAACCACTTTTTGAAATTTTGTAAATTTTATTTTTCAAAATGGATTTCATTTTTGGATTCGGAGTATCGAATTTAGCCAAGGGTGAAATTTTGGTAATTTTCGGATAACTTTCATATTTTGATGAATAGTGAAAATTACTAAATTTTAGATAAAAACAACTTTTTCAATCGAAATAATTAATAGTGATAAATTATTAATTTGAGTGGTTTTAAAGTATATTTAGAATATATTTTTACAATTTAATACAATGTTGGTCATTGGATGTAATTTCACATTTAAACCAGACATAAACAAGTGTCAGTCTTTTGATAGATATTGTTTCTTAAAAACACGCTATTTGTTTTAACAGCGGGATTTAATTATAAAATTAATTAATGCAACTTCTATGATATGAATTTGGTAAAATAGACTTCATTTTTGAATTTGGAATATGAAATATATCTTAGGATGAAATTTTGGCTTTGTTCTGAAAAACATCAATTTTTGATGAATAGTGAAACTACTAAGTGGTAGTTAAAAAAAATAATTTCTTCATAAATCTTAATTTTACCGCTTCTGTGAATGGAATTTCGAAAATCCGACAGACACGGTTGATATCAGTAAGAAAAATGTGGTTCAATGAGATAAAAATAATTTTTTGGTGAATAGTAACGTTTTACTTTTTTACCGCGGTTAATAGTAAATAGGGTAACTAAGGGTAAATATGATATTATTATTACCCTAACACATGTCCTAATTCTATTGGATAAGTGTAATTCGACCAAAAACAACCTTATGAATATAATATGACCATTTAGGTCCACTTGGATTAGATTATGACATTTAATATTATTTTATTTAATGAATAGTTAAAATAGTCAAAATCAAAGTTTAATAACTAAAACATTTTTAATATGGGGTTATAAATAAGATAAATTCGACTATAAATATTCATTAGAAAGCTAAAAAGATTTCCAACATAATGATATTTTATTTATAATTTTTAGACTTTAAATAAATTAATTTATTTATGACACAACGATGATGCAGTAATTACCCTTTTAAGGAAATATTAACATAATTGATGTTATAAATGCTCAAATGAATGTAATTTGAGACTTTTTATGACTTACACTAATTTTATAGGTTACTATGATATATTAGTGTTTATGTAATCAACTTGGTTCGAACATATAATTCGGTTATGACTTTCACAAAAATCATATATCAAATAGTGTCAAAATTGACACAAAATAGTTTTTAAATCAAATATTATATTATTAATTGTTATTTTATTCCTAAAAATCTAAAGTTCGGCCAAATGACTTAGATAAGGATATATATATTAATAATAAACAATTTGGGGTTCTTTTGGCATGTTATAGTAAGTGTATTAACCATATAGTGAAAGAAAACAAAAAGACACGGAAAAAAGTTAAATTATTTAACTTAGAGTTAAATCTAATTGATAAGGTTAAAATAATACCCTAAACTTGTCTAAATCCTATTGGTTGATAGGATTTCGACCCATCCCCACTTTAGCTTTGAAATAAGACCCTTTGGAACCATTATAAACCGATTTTGACTTTAATATAAAATAATATTTTGAGATATTCCTAAGGTGCCCCTCTCCTCCCTTATAAAAGGACACCTCCTCCCCCTCATCCTCACACCAATTTGAGCACTCAAGCTCGGCCAACCCCTGACAAAATCTCTTCTCCACTTCCCTAGTAACATCCTAGAGGTTCTGGTCTTCCTCAAAGACCAATTTTAGTGCCCTAAGAGGAGGTCTCAAAGAGGCGCTTCAAAGAAGAGGTAATTACCGTTACCAATTCTTTCATCTTTATTTCTTCTTCCACTTCTTCTTCTTAGGTTGTTTCATTAAGAAGTAATAACATCAGTATCACTCATATACTGATATGTTATTATAAGTATGAAACAACCCTATTTCACCATCTATCCATCCTACGGAAAAAGAAATCACCGCGCGTGCGTACGTACGGAATACCGTCTCCACGCCGTGGTGTAATCTATTTTCCACCACCACCTTACATGGATGGGTATAATGGTGTAAAGAGTAACTATACATAGTTATTAAAACATCATATTGATTCTGATATATTGTATAATCCACTCCAATTCAATTCAATAATTATGGAAATGATATCATCGCTCGTGCGTACGTACGGACTACCGTCTCCACGACGCGATGAGATTCATTCTTAATGATTAACCATTCATGAATGATTATAAAGTATATATAATAAGTACTAATGAAATATATGACATAATAATGATACTGGATTTATGTATATATATATATATGTATGTCATCTACTTACTTCCATTCAAGAAAATAAGGAAAGAAAAACAGCGTTCATGCGTACGTACGGACTACCGTCTCCATGAACGGTGTTTTTCATTTCATTTTTCTATCTATTATATATATATACTGAATATATATGATATATAAATCATATTTTATATTCTGAAAGTAAGTAAATCATTATATAAGTAATAATTATGTCAAGAACAACAAGTCAAAACACCTATGATAAATGAAACGATTTTACCCAAAACGCTTCTTTAACATGGAATTTACAAAAGAACGGGTAATATAATGTCATAAGTGAACCATATATGATATCATAACAATGAATATGATTCTGTAATAAGTCAATAATATGATTTAAATCATTATACAGGAGGTTCGGACACTTACAAAGCAAGTCGGACCTAAGGTAAGGGAAATATCGCAATCTCATTTTTATCCGAGATTGTTTGTACTATGAAATTTACTAGGGTATATTTTATCATCCACATCCATGTTTCCTCAATATGTAATGTTATTTACATCCACTTAAAATAGTTTAAATCCAATTTTACCCTTCGGTGAATTTTTAGTAAAGAATAAGAAAGGAATCTTTTGTCGTTTTTCGTATGAGGTACTTTTTGACTTTTCCGACAAAAGTACGAAGAATGTTTTTTTTAACTTATACGGCATGAATGGATTTTTAAAACATTATTTCCAAGAAGCTTCCTTTACAAGATTTAAAGTTTATTTTTAATCAACTTCTTTTATTTTAAAT
Source organism: Viscum album (assembly GCA_963277665.1). NCBI lineage: Eukaryota > Viridiplantae > Streptophyta > Magnoliopsida > Santalales > Viscaceae > Viscum > Viscum album. The sequence goes on from OY728156.1 coordinate 1,085,614,394, forward strand.
TTGTATGACATGTTATGAAAGGAAAAATGTTTTTTGAAGAAGAAAGGATATTTTCCTCAAGAATGGAGTTCAAGTGTTTTATCAAAATTATTTTCCATCTAAGATAATAAAGGGTTCTGTTTTATCCCTATTATTACATTTATTTGATTATGTTGTGAGGGAATTATTTTTATGAAGTCATTTATCTTTTATGATTTGTTTTATGATGTCATGATGTTTCAAGAATCCCATTTTTGTTACATGTGTTATGCGATGATGTATGATTTATGATTATGTGGCACACATAAGAAAGGATTCATTATAAGATGGGTGGGACCTATATCTCCCTCCAATGCATTGGGTAAAGATTTTATATCTCATGAGATAGACAGGGCTGGAACGGTAGGTTATACCAGTTCAGTGAAACAGGACTGAAACGAGGGTTACTCGATTCAGAAAGGGACTTTGTCCACTAAGATGGTCTTGGAAATGAGTCTTGACTAACAAGAAATGATTTTCTATGATTATGTGTGTATTCCACAAAGTTTAATGTTTTAAGTTATGATTATTGTGATTACATTTCACTACTATGATTTATCCCATGTTATGAAATTATGCTCTCTTTTTCCGGTTAAGATTTCCAAAAGTTATGTTCTTATGAATACGATGTGATTGATTTTTCTTTTGTTTACCCTTACTGAGCATTTGAGCTCACCCTTTTATGTTTTCTTTTCCCCAGGATATAAAGAATGGTTTTAGGTAAAAAAAGGAAGATTTTTATGGGAGATATTGAAGATCTTTCAGCACGATTAGAAGACTACGTTCCGAGTTTCCAAAGACACTAAACTATTACGATCCTTGTGTGTGTGTTTTTTTGTTATGTACTAAGTATTCTGCAAAAGTAATGTAATGTCCATGTACGTTATGCTTAGGGTCTCTACAGTTGGTATCAGAGGAAAGGTTTAGTCAACCTTTGGAAACTAGGATGCGAAAGCGTTAGTGAGATCCCAAGAGATATTTCTAAGGTATTTCTAGGGATGTCCCTAAGGATAAGTATACGTATAAGATGCAGTCCTAGAACTACGGTAACGATCATAGAATTTAACCTAAGAAATTAGATATTGAGGATACTTTCCCTTTACGATGTTGTTTTCTCAAGCATGATTTTTGCCTCTCAAAAAATTATTTTTGTGTTTTAGTTAATGGAGGGAACCAAAAGGAATTCAGTTAACATTGAATCCAATGGACAAATTGGTGACTATGAGCAACAAAATTGTGTAATGCCTAGAGAGAAAGATGTTGTGATTGTGCCGAATCAGTCATCGCGATATATGATTAACAAGGTGAAATTTATTGGTATGCCTAATTCATCAAAGAAAAGGAATATAGACTATTATGCATGTTCGCATGTTGAGGAGAATAAAGAAAGGAAGATTGAGATTTCTAAAGAAGGGAAGAAGAACCTTGAGGAATACCTCAAATGGAGGGACCGATGTTATCTGTGTGGAGAAAAGGGTCATAGAGTGACAGACTGTTATGGAGTTCAATGTCTTATTTGTGGAGAACATGGGCATTACCCAACTCAATGCCCTGACCTAAAAAGTTACTTCTAAATCAAGGAAGGACATATTTCAGGACAATCATTGAAGTGGATGGACTAAAGTGTTTATGTATTGGTATTCAAGAATAATGTTGTTGAGGTACTTTTATGGTGTATTGAAATATTTAAGTATTGGTCTATTATAGTTTTCAATAATTTTAAGGTACCGGTAACCATGAAAAGTGATTCAAATATTTTGGAAAGTAGATGATATGCGCATAATTAAGGGATAAGGAGAAAATGAAATGTTTAATAGTATTCATGAGCTCATGATTGATATAAGGACTAAGTGATATCATGGATTGAGTATATAGAATTTTGAGGATTTTGGTATGTGGAAAGTGTTAACTTTAAACTGCATTCATGTTTTCACTAAGGTATTCAAGAGAATACATGATTAAGGACTTTGAATGTTTGGAATGTGACCAAAAAACAACATATCTTATGATATATGGGGATCAACGATGGTATTAAATCTCTGGTAATCGCTTTCACTATGTTATGAGAGTGGACTACAGTATTATGGATAAGCCTAAAGATTGAAATGGATTATGTTGGACATAAGTGAGTATTGTTTAAGGATCGAAGTTTTCTTGACATTATTGATGGGATGTTATAGTAATATAGTTTTAGAAAAAGGACAACCTGCAGGACGGGCGACAGCCCATCGCGTCGGACAAGGATGTGGGAATCGAACCCACAACCGAAGTGCGACTGGCCTTTATCGCCTACCACTGGCCTACAGAAAGTCCCTGTTTAGTAGAAACTAGTTTTATTATATTAAGCAGTATGATATATGAAGTATAAGTCCATTTTAGGAACCATATATGATTAATCTCACTATAGATCGACTTATGCATATAATTTTTGCTAACCTTTTGTTTGAAACAGATGGAATGACCCGTCATTCTATCACATGATCTGCTAACACTTCACGAATAACAAATTCAACTTCATTTATTTAAGAGATGAAGTGGAAATTGTTCAAGGCACGAACAACAGTGAGATTGTACCAAAATAAAGTAAGTATTTATTCTAATTCAAATTTTCAACTTTAGGGAAATGATCTTGAAAACCAAAAATGTTGTCCTAGTGATCTTATACCTGATGAATCATATGGTACCTTATATCATCACAAATCTATGGATTTGTGATTAATGGTTTTTCCATAGCCATGTTCTCTACCACTCTCCATCAGAACATGATGGTTAGATTTCTCTTCCATATCCATATTTTCACCTATGTGGAAACCCAATGATTAGTTTATTTGGGTAACCATTACGTTTCATACTTTTGTTTTTAAAGATTGTATTTGATATTCCTTTTTACGATGTGGGATTCTATTAAAGAACCTTTCGAATAGTAAACCATTTATAACCCCGACGAATTTCGAGGGCGAAATTCATTTTAAGGGGGGTAGAATGTAACAGCCCAAGATTTTATGAAAAATATTCTTTTCAATTTTATTAATGTCTTGTGTTGTACGCTACACAAAAATGATCTTGCACAACACACATCCTTGACTTGCCTTGCATTACACGCAATCGCGACCTTCCTCGATAGCGTGTGTAGTACGCAATAACGAGTTTCACTAAACAGCGATATGCTATTAAAATGTTATTAAAACTAGTCGTTATGAATAGTAATAACCACTTTTTTAAATTTTGTAAATTTTATTTTTCAAAATGGATTTCATTTTTGGATTCGGAGTATCGAATTTAGCCTAGGGTGAAATTTTGGTAATTTTCGGATAACTTTCATATTTTGATGAATAGTGAAAATTACTAAATTTTAGATAAAAACAACTTTTTCAATCGAAATAATTAATAGTGATAAATTATTAATTTGAGTGGTTTTAAAGTATATTTAGAATATATTTTTACAATTTAATACAATGTTGGTCATTGGATGTAATTTCACATTTAAACCAGACATAAACAAGTGTCAGTCTTTTGATAGATATTGTTTCTTAAAAACACGCTATTTGTTTTAACAGCGGGATTTAATTATAAAATTAATTAATGCAACTTCTATGATATGAATTTGGTAAAATAGACTTCATTTTTGAATTTGGAATATGAAATATAGCTTAGGATGAAATTTTGGCATTGTTCTGAAAAACATCAATTTTTGATGAATAGTGAAACTACTAAGTGGTAGTTAAAAAAAAATAATTTCTTCATAAATCTTAATTTTACCGCTTCTGTGAATGGAATTTCGAAAATCCGACCGACACGGTTGATATCAGTAAGAAAAATGTGGTTCAATGAGATAAAAATAATTTTTTGGTGAATAGTAACTTTTTACTTTTTTACCGCGGTTAATAGTAAACAGGGTAACTAAGGGTAAATATGATATTATTATTACCCTAACACATATCCTAATTCTATTGGATAAGTTTAATTCGACCAAAAACAACCTTATGAATATAATATGACCATTTAGGTCCACTTGGATTAGATTATGACATTTAACATTATTTTATTTAATGAATAGTTAAAATAGTTAAAATCAAAGTTTAATAACTAAAACATTTTTAATATGGGTTATACATAAGATAAATTAGACTATAAATATTCATTAGAAAGATAACAATATTTCCTACATAATGATATTTTATTTATAATTTTTATACTTTAAATAAATTAATTTATTTATGACACAACGATGATGCAGTAATTACCCTTTTAAGGAAATATTAACATAATTAATGTTGTAAATGCTCAAATGAATGTAATTTGAGACTTTTTATGACTTACACTAATTTTATAGGTTACTATGATATATTAGTGTTGATTTAATCAACTTGGTTCGAACATATAATTCGGTTATGACTTTCACAAAAATCATATATCAAATAGTGTCAAAATTGACACAAAATAGTTTTTAAATCAAATATTATATTATTAATTGTTATTTTATTCCTAAAAATCTAATGTTCGGCCAAATGACTTAGATAAGGATATATATATTAATAATAAACAATTTGGGGTTCTTTTGGCATGTTATAGTAAGTGTATTAACCATATAGTGAAAGAAAACAAAAAGACACGGTAAAAGTTAAATTATTTAACTTAGAGTTAAATCTAATTGATAAGGTTAAAATAATGCCCTAAACTTGTCTAAATCCTATTGGTTGATAGGATTTCGACCCATCCCCACTTTAGCTTCAAAATAAGACCCTTTGGAACCATTATAAACCGATTTTGACTTTAATATAAAATAATATTTTGAGATATTCCTAAGGTGCCCCTCTCCTCCCTTATAAAAGGACACCTCCTCCCCCTCATCCTCACACCAATTTGAGCACTCAATCTCGGCCAACCCCTGCCAAAATCACTTCTCAACTTCCCTAGCAACATCCTAGAGGCTCTGGTCTTCTTCAAAGACCAATTTTAGTGCCCTAAGAGGAGGTCTCAAAGAGGCGCTTCAAAGAAGAGGTAATTACCGTTACCAATTCTTTCATCTTTAGTTCTTCTTCCACTTCTTCTTCTTAGGTTGTTTCATTAAGAAGTAATAACATCAGTATCACTCATATACTGATATGTTATTATAAGTATGAAACAACCCTATTTCACCATCTATCCATACTACGGAAAAAGAAATCACCGCCCGTGCGTACGTACGGAATACCGTCTCCACGCCGTGGTGTAATCTATTTTCCACCACCACCTTACATGGATGGGTATAATGGTGTAAAGAATAACTATACATAGTTATTAAAACATCATATTGATTCTGATATATTGTATAATCCACTCCAATTCAATTCAATAATTATGGAAATGATATCATCGCTCGTGCGTACGTACGGACTACCATCTCCACGACGCGATGAGATTCATTCTTAATGATTAACCATTCATGAATGATTATAAAGTATATATAATAAGTACTAATGAAATATATGAAATAATAATGATACTGGATTTATGTATATATATATATGTATGTCATCTACTTACTTCCATTCAAGACAATAAGGAAAGAAAAACAGCGTTCATGCGTACGTACGGACTACCGTCTCCATGAACGGTGTTTTTCATTTCATTTATCTATATATTATATATATATACTGAATATATATGATATATAAATCATATTTTATATTCTAAAAGTAAGTAAATCATGATATAAGTAATAATTATGTCAAGAACAACAAGTCAAAACACCTACGATAAATGAAACGATTTTACCCAAAACGCTTCTTTAACATGGAATTTACAAAAGAACGGGTAATATAATGTCATAAGTGAACCATATATGATATCATAACAATGAATATGATTCTGTAATAAGTCAATAACATGATTTAAATTATTATACAGGAGGTTCGGACACTTACAAAGCAAGACGGACCTAAGGTAAGGGAAATATCGCAATCTCATTTTTATCCGAGATTGTTTGTACTTTGAAATTTACTGGGGTATATTTTATCATCCACATCCATGTTTCCTCAATATGTAATGTTATTTACATCCACTTACAATAGTTTAAATCCAATTTTACCCTTCGGTGAATTTTTAGTAAAGAATAAGAAAGGAATCTTTTGTCGTTTTTCGTACGAGGTACTTTTTGACTTTTCCGACAAAAGTACGAAGAATGTTTTTTTAAACTTATACGGCATTAATGGATTTTTAAAAAATTATTTACAAGAAGCTTCCTTTACAAGATTTCAAGTTTATTTTTAATCAACTTCTTTTATTTTAAATTTGTATGACATGTTATGAAAGGAAAAATGTTTTTTGAAGAAGAAAGGATTTTTTCCTCAAGAATGGAGTTCAAGTGTTTTATCAAAATTATTTTCCATCTAAGATAATAAAGGGTTCTGTTTTATCCCTATTATTACATTGATTTGATTATGTTGTGAGGGAATTATTTTTATGAAGTCATTTATCTTTTATGATTTGTTTTATGATGTCATGATGTTTCAAGAATCCCATTTTTGTTACATGTGTTATGCGATGATGTATGATTTATGATTATGTGGCACACATAAGAAAGGATTCATTATAAGATGGGTGGGACCTATATCTCCCTCCAATGCATTGGGTAAAGATTTTATATCTCATGAGATAGACAGGGCTGGAACGGTAGGTTATACCGGTTCAGTGAAACAGGACTGAAACGAGGGTTACTCGATTCAGAAAGGGACTTTGTCCACTAAGATAGTCTTGGCAATGAGTCTTGACTAACAAGAAATGATTTTCTATGATTATGTGTGTATGCCACAAAGTTTAATGTTTTAAGTTATGATTATTGTGATTACATTTCACTACTATGATTTATCCCATGTTATGAAATTATGCTCTCTTTTTCAGGTTAAGATTTCCAAAAGTTATGTTCTTATGAATACGATGTGATTGATTTTTCTTTTGTTTACCCTTACAGCGCATTTGAGCTCACCCTTTTATGTTTTCTTTTCCCCAGGATATAAAGAATGGTTTTACGTAAAAAAAGGAAGATCTTTATGGGAGATATTGAAGATCTTTCACCACGATTAGAAGATTACGTTCCGAGTTTCCAAAGACACTAAACTATTACGATCCTTGTGTGTGTGTTTTTTTGTTATGTACTAAGTATTCTGCAAAAGTAATGTAACGTCCATGTACGTTATGCTTCGGGTCTCTACAATGAGGGAGATATGGTGTTGTCCCTCAAGACTATAATGAATCATGGAAAGTAACCACCAAATTTGGAACAAAAGTGGGAGGTACCCTATTCCATACAGAAATACTATGCTAATATAGCCAATTATTTGATCATGATGGATGGGAATCATACCACCTCCCTCACTAATTATAGGTTCTAGAAAAAGTATTTTGGGTAATCACAACACAATCATCTTGATCGCATAATGATAAAATGCACGGTAGAACATCATGATCGTGTGATGTTAAACTGCATTGTAAATTTTCACATCATCAAGATGTTAAACTCCATATCCATTCATTGTTTCATGAATGTAAAAATATAAGAAACTTTTTATCTATTTCACTATACAATAAACTGAAAGATATCAACATCCTCACCACAAGACGTTAAACTACATAGGATTCGTTGTTAAAATCAATGATTCACTCCAAATGAGCTAGAAATATGTGAGATAAAAATAAAATTCCCCTGTCCCAATGTGAGATTCAGATCCACATAAAGAGTCTCTAACATCCCCCAATCTGGAACAGTCTCCTATGGAAATTTTTTTTTGGTTATGAGACCTCAAGCACACCTCCCTATATGCCAGATAATGTAGACTAGCAGCGTGGGTGTGAAATGTAGAGTGGGAAGATTATACCCCTTATTATAAAGTTTTGTATAAGTAAAAAATAGACAATATAACGAAATAAATAAAGATATAGACATAGAACAAGACAATCATAAGAGAAAAATTAATAATCTAATAAATAATACTAAATAATGTAATGATGTTTTGGAATGTAACTAAATTTCATGCTAGAAAAAATGCAAGTAAAATGTTTGGAAACTCAAAAAAGACTCATAATTTCCCCAGTCTCGAACATGATGTTGGTCCCACCTCCAAACTCCATCCCATCAATAGACAAGCAATAAACAGTAAGGTCCCTTTCAAATCTTCAAAATTGAATCCATGTGTTCATATTTGGTACCGAACTATGGAATCAATAGGGTGTGAGTATAACATAATAGGTTAAAACCATCATGTCTAAATAAACTATTTTGTTAAGAAGTGTATGAAATAATGAGAAAAACATGTGAATTAGTTAATTCAACAATTAATAAAATTAAAAAACAACATAATTCAACTCCATGTTGGAATATCTTTAAGTAAATCTTATGACCATGTCAACCACAACAATATATCCATGTTAAAATAACATTATTCATTTTCATGATAAATTGTATATGATAACCTCTAAAGACCATGCAAAAAAACACTATATAATCATGGTATAGTCACAACATTCTGGGTCAAATCTCCAAAATTAGTACAACATCTAGGTCGATGCTCTATAATCATTACAACATGGTACTGACCATATCCCTCTCTCAATAATCATTATAGCATGGGATTAGTCCAAGACCATTAAATAAGAAAATTAGAGCATAAAAGTGTTATTGTTCCATCAATGAGCCAGATATATAACCATTTTATCATGGAGAAAAATTCATTTCATACATCATGGATATCACAATATCACATCACATATATCAATCATTAATTTTAAAAATTACCTTTTAACATTCAAATAAGACTTTCAATTTGAATCACAATTGATTAAAAATAATATCAATAATCAATATTCTAACATTTATGGATTTTATAACAAGAAATCACCTATGGTCACCTGTCATGATAAAAACACTTTAAACCATTATCCAAGTCAATTATTTTCATGGTTTTATCACCCAATGGGTAGCCATAAGCTAGGTAAAAAGATAATTGAAACCAAAGTAATTCAAGTAATAATCTCATTCATTTTTTATTTGTTTTGGGGACACATTATTTTATTACAATCACATTATTTCATAAACAAAGAAATTATCAAGCCCTAGGGTTATGATTTATAGCCCCTACCTTAGTCAGTGAGGAATACAATGTTTCCAACCATAAACTCCCACAATAAAGGAGGTGAAGACGGTTTCAAAGAGGTTCCTAGATCAAAAAATATCATTATAAAAACCAAAAATACAATAAGTTAATGGAATTCCCCACAACGGTTAGAGAACCAAAGTATAGAAGGTAAAATAGGACCAAAAACTATTACTAGGGATTTCTCACATAAACTTGACGTCCAAAAATTATGTTGGCATGAAAAAATCACTTAAATAATCCCTAGGGTTGATATGAGAGGATCTGCTAAAAAATGGAAAAAAATGAGCTGTACAAAATATTTGAAACCGCGTGTTGGGAAATGACATGGTCTGTAATTTCATTACACATAATGCAAATCATTTTAATGGAGTACGCCGAAAAATAGGTTTTCAAGGATTTGTTTTTATTAAAAAATATGAATAATTATATGATGTGTAATACCTCTAAATAGATTGTAAATGTTCTATAGGTGGTTTTTCATCCTATTTTCACTTTAAAGGACTCCAAAATCCTTTAATTATTCTCAACATTCCATGAACCTATCTTAACACATGACCCATTTATACCCAAACATCATTATTTAAAAAATGCATACATCATTGAATTTTACATCATTTTCTCCGATAATGGTACTCCATCACCAAACAAGACTCTTCCACCAAGGCACAAAAAAATATTCAAAGAGGTACATACATTGAAAATATGTGATCTTACAACCTCCTCTCCTTATAACAGCTCATTCTCAAGATTCTCCTAGCACAACGGTGAGGTCTCAGCAAACAAATCTGGCTACTATGTCAGCATATCAGCCTCCCTCTCCCATATCTACTCATGAAATCACCCATGATTCTACCACACATGAAGTAATGGTATAGTTCATCCATAAATATATTTATCATTATTATCCACAACATGTTTTGGATGTTCCTAAAAGGAAACATCATCACAAAGATCGATTTTTAGTATTTATATCAAATCGGAATGGTTTGGATGATATCATTGTAGAAACGACATGTGTAACACATTGTTTATGGAACTATATTGATGTACAAGTAATATATGTTATGCCACTGGATATACCCTTTACACTTTCTCAAATGGCCTAAAAAATATTTGAGATAGCTTTTCATGTTTCCTGATGTGAAATTTACCAAACTAGGTAACACCCAAATGAATACATGATGACAAATCTTGAATTCCCGAGGTCATCTCGGATGGTCAAAATAACATTTCTACTTGCTCTATGTGGTCACCAGCCACATTATAATTAATTTAACCTAATTAGAAGTCTCCAACATGAGATTGTCCCCAACATGTGCTAACTCACCTACCTTCTCCCAACAAATATGATAATGACATGACCTTCCATGAAAATCCTCAAAATTTTCTATTTGGATCAACTCTTGGAAGTTTTTATTATATGAAAACTCCATGAGTTCCATATATTTCTACCACGAACCAAAAAAAAAATCATAGTCTTGTAACATATCCTCCAAAATGAGAATAGTCCACTCAGACTAACCACCAATATTTGTATGATAGGTTGTACTCAAAATAAACCCTGGCACGATGTCTTCTGAAAACCCTTATAGAAATGAAATATTAAATGAGGATCTCTTTCTGAAATGTTACTCGTAATAACACCGTGCAACTAAACAACCATGAACATGTTTGAATTTCCCATATCATCAACTATGAAGGTTTCAATGATCAGAAAGTTGGGAGCTACCTCTGTCAGTCAATGCACCACAAACCAAATAATGTCATTCTTACAGGTCATCTAAAGTAATCCTATTACAAAATACACTTTGAAAACATCTCATTTCCACTAAGGTATGGGAAATGGTTGTAAAATGAATGCAAGCCTCTAATTATTGGATTTGACCTGTTGATAAGTGAAGCATCTAGCCACAAATATCTCCACCTCCTTCTTCATTCCTCACCAATAGTATTCTCTAGAAAGATCATGATACATATTTGTTAAAATCAGATGTACAACCCATATAGTAGCATAAAAATCCATGTTAAAATCCTCACACAATCCCATAGGAACCCATACTTTTCCATGGAAAAAAAGATAATTACCACTCTTAATATTCCATCATGATTTTGTCTCCCTATCATAAAATTTGTCTCTCAAAACTATGTCTTTTCGATCAGACAACTTATTGGTCATAATATCGTCAAAAAGCATCATTAGAACATTTTTTGTAGTTATAAATACCAATCCCAAAGACTCTTAAATATCTAGATCCATGTCTATAAAAATGGTTATTATCTTTCATTCATCATAAGACTCCCATACTACCTATGTTTTTTTATTTTGGATCAAATAATTAGTGAAGATTCTTCCCTATCTGGGTGAATAATCTAATTCGAAGTTGGGAGACTACAAATACTCAACCCAGCTCATCTACCAATGGTTCTGGTTCCACTATGATAATTTACAGACTCTGGTTTTTCCTTGTATGTACATCAAATATTCCATGGAATATTTTCAAAGCTAGGGGCTGAGACGATGTGTGATTCCAAGGCCCAATATGCCCGGATTTAATTTTATATAAATATATAATATATTTTTAATTTTTACATGAGGTTTTCTATATATAATTAAACATCCCCTAAAATTAATCTTGTATCATAAATATAATGGGACAATTGAGTTCAAAATGTTGTGTTTACCCTAGTCAAAACATAAATTTTTTAGTTGTTGGTCATCTGGTGAAAAAGTCATCAAGGACATAACCTTAAATAAGAAAACTAAGAAAACTATTTTTTATTTAATTTTAATCTAAATAAATCATGAATGTGGACCTTAATTGGATGTCTAATGCCATCATTGAGTTCATAAAGTTGTTTTTTTCTTAGGTGAGACATAAATATGGTCAATGTAGGATGGTCAGATGAGATAGACATTGGTGGTATGTTCTGTGGGTTAATTAATTAAATTAATTAATTAAATTTTTTTGACTATATTGATAATATATAAATATATCCACATATTAACTTTACCTAGGGTTAGCCTCATAATATTGTTAGTTTTCCAAGAGTTGTCTCTATCCTTCCATTGGAGAATAATGATGAAAGATGGTGGAACTGCAGCTCGGGCCGATTAGGATGTAATGAACACAATGAATTCCTTTGATAATTTGTAGGGATGTAATTAAATGAAGAATGATCCAATCTCTATTTAGTACTCATAAATATGTGCTTCATCACTTTTTATTAAATGTTCAAGCAGTTTGATTCCTTTTTTTGAATCATCACCCATGAAAATATTACAAGCGCCAAAGAATGAAGAATTATATTTTTTTTGGAGATTATCTTACCTTGGGAGCTCATTCTTGGTCGTTTCTCAATAACTCTTGTCCCAAAAATTTAAAATCTTTTTTTATGTGCATTTCTCCCTCTATCTTCAAAATTTTCACCTTTTGAACCCCACGGTTCCTGGCTTGAATGTTCCTGTATGACATGAGCTCAATTGGGGGCCCAGATATTGGGTGGATGGATGAAATGGGAACAATTTGATGGAAAGATACTAGATCATGTTATATTTGGGTCCACATATTTTAGATCTATGATCCTTTCTTATTTTATTTTGGAACAATGTTGTGGTGGTTAGTGAAAGTAGAAGGAGGTCTTCGTAGGGCATGTGAGGTGGCATGGATAGCTGTCCGATGGGTGGCTCCATGCATAGGTGGTCTGCAGTGGTGGTATAGCATGGCTCCAGATGAGTTAGTTAGCATTGGTCTAGGAATTTGGGATGGAGGTTTGGTAAGGAGACTGATGGAGAAGGCAGTTGAGGTGGCGAAGGGACCGGCAGAGTTGGCAACCAAGGTGGAGGTGGTGGAATTGGCAGGCGGTGCATGTGAAAATTGCGGGGGATTATTAAATATTAATTAAATTTATTATTTTTATTATGATAAAAATGTATAATTGTTGTTTTTAATGAAATTTTTTATACATCATAACTCCCCCATGGAGCGTCCAATTGATGCACTATCAGTGAAGACGTGACCCTATCTACGAGATGGTATTTTTAAAACCAATATTGGAATCCTTTATCTTACTCATGGATCAGATCAATTAAATTCACTATAATACTATTCTTCTTATTATTATTTTTACAATGATAATTTGAATGTAAATATTACATGGAGTGTCTGATTGACGTGTTGTCAATGGCAACACGAACCAGTTTTTGAGACTATCATTTCGAGACCAATGTTAGATTCCTTTTTTGAGTTTGTGGATTGGTACCATGAAACATTCATATATTAATTATAATATATTATTATATATACTATGAACCTCTATAACTCCTTCATACAATGTCCAATTAACACTCTGTTAGTGTCTTTGTGACATTGATATTGAGGTGGGTGTTTTGAGACCATTATCAAGATTTTAATTCAAGATCGAGATGTGGCCCCATGAGATGACATTCCTGCGTAATGAAGTGAAATGTGACATTTTCATCAACCATCTGATTGTGGAAAATCAATACTCGATTCGGTGATGTTTTCCTTGAGGATCAGAATTTTTCGATCCATATAATTTATTTCGAGATTGAGACACAAGACCCCATGTGGAACTATTCATACGCAATGCTGTGAAATTCAATTTCTTCACCAGGTGTCTAGTTCTGGTGAATGAATAGTTGATCATGTGTACCTTTCTACAATTATTGAAACAATGCGATCTGTTTGGTTATCTAAGGATTTTTTAGGATACATGTCAGTGAAATTATTTTTTCCCTTTGGACCAATAAAGAGAATCGTGAACTCAATAGTTTTATTGGAAAAATATTTAATGTAATATTAGAGTACACTAGCATGCATAGGGGTACATGTACACAGTTTATTAATGGATAAAGGATAGGTACACATCTCAGCGAAGAGGTGGGGTCACACATCATGTGGGTCCCTATGCACCTTATACGACATTATGAATCTTCTACCTCTCATATATACTTCTTTAGGACTCATTTTTTGGTCCTTCAGTTTCCTATGTTGGCTATTTTTCAGCATTGAACATGATGGTTCAATCCATAGTGTCTTTTGAGATACAGTGTGAGATGTTTTAGGCATGACATTAATTTAGTAATGTCTAATTATAACTTTGATTATGCATTTGGAATATCAGTTTATCCATGGATTACCATCTAGCATGCCATGAGTCATCAACCTATTATGAGTGGAACCCCATATCTAGGATGGGAATGGCTAGTTGAAGTTCTTTAGAGTGGAACCATCTTACTGGGAAGGGCATGGGTCCTCAAACTATTCTAGGTGGCACCCTCCAGCTGGGTTGGGCATGGGTCCTCGATGACCATAGTGTGGAACCCTTCATCAGGGCAGATCATTGGTCCTCAGCCATGGATATGGCCCTTCAACCATGATTCCCAATGATGATATGTGGTTTGTCATATCTCTGGACTAACAAGGAACATTGATGATTTCCCCACTGAGATGCGTTTTTGTGACATGACATAAAACAATGTGGTTGATTTAGTGTCACTCAAAGTGGATTGTATGGAGGTGGGGTGATTAAGTCCCTTATAAATAAGTGTTCAAGGATGACACCTGAGGTGATGAGCATCACAGATGGAATTCTTTTGGAACTGATGGTGACTCTTTATATGGGTTGAGCTATGATATGGAGATCCCTTTACTCTCTTATGTGGGATTTTTTAACTGAACATATATATATATTATTTCTTATGGATTCACTCCATTGACTTGGTTTCTCTCCTTCCAGGAGAGGCAAATACATGTGCAGTATTCCACATTCATTCTATTTCAAGGTTCTCATGATTGGGTGTGTCTACTCTCCTCCTATATGATGAAAAGACTCGATGAGGAGTTCATATCCTCACCATGTTAGTCTCCTTTTATTATGATGATCATGCATTCACTCCCTTGGTTTGGGTTTAGTTTTACTCTCTCAGTATATCTTATTCTATTTACAACAGTCTTCCTCTATTGTATCTCCTACTGCTTCCCATTCACCCTCTTTTAGGGTGTTCTACAAGGTATGTATATACTCACCCCTATATGTTCTCTACCTGCACATGCCCAGTATTATGCAGAAGACGGACAAGTTGAATATGATTATAGAAGATCTTATGAACTCTTGGTACATCAGACTACGTAATGGTAGATGGAGATTTGGGATTAAAAATTGGGATCTCTTAGTATTTTACTTTTCCTATTTTTTTCTGGTTGGGAAATCATTCTTGTTTGGTGTGTATTTTCCCTTTTTATTTTCCATATACACTAACATACATCATTCAGTTTAGTGGGTCACACATATTAAGTACATTTATAGTAGTGTTACATTATTCATTTCATTCACTATGCAATTTTTCATTGAGTTGGAAATGTGCATGTTTACAAGTTTTTATGAAAAGGGATCCCTATGTTTAGTGTCTTTTTAAAACATGTCTCCACCACATGGGCTATGGATTCATTCTTGGGGTAGTTACAGCTTGATCGCTGGGTTGGTTTGGGTCATGAAAGATTGGTTTCAAAAGTGGTTGGACCATTGGGTTGTTGTTTGGGAATTAACATTAAAAAGATTTGGTTGCGTTTATGGAAAGAGTGTTAATGTGTATTTAGTTTGGATCTTAGGCTGGGGAGTCCAATGATGGTACGGTGGTTGACGTATCCCTTCACTGAGACCCTGAACATGTGCTTATCGAGATGGCAAGCTGAGGTAATTTTTATAGGGATTAATGGTAAATATATCATATTGGATTGATCCTTTGACCACCCTTATTGAGTCATATCCTCATTATTATTGATATATATGTATGTATTCTCACCTAACTATGGTATATCTCAAACACTTTCGATATACCTCCTTGATGACATCCATCTAGGGTACCAACTCTGGTTTGTGATGACAATCAGAGGAGTGATGAGGACCCAGTTCATTGTCCACCCTACGACACCACTCCGTCAGATAGGCTAGTTTATGCACTTCCACCTATTATGCAATAGATCATTCTAGAAGAGTATTATTGGGATGTGAGTTGGCTTAGCTCACTCCACATGTTCTAGCACCAGAGGCCATGGAGATTTCATGGCTAGCCATATCATTAGGTAGTATTGGAATGGATAGATTCACTGGTCTGTATTTTTGTACTTATCCGGACACTAATAGATCATATCGTGTATTTGGTAGACATCCTTCTCCAAGGAGAAACTAGGATTTGGTGGATCATGGTTACTCAGATGCACAATATATTTACTCCATTGTAGGAAGACTTCCAATTGCTATTTATTTAGGAGTACTACCCCTCCTGCTTATGATTTGTTTGGAATAAATAGCATCAAAATATTTGGTATGTAGATTATAGTGGTAGAGAATGTGACAAGGTTCAAATTCCTTACATGATACTCTCTCAACATGATCTATGTCAGCTACTTCTGAGAATTGAAGTTGATCAGGATCTTCATAGATAGATTTGTGCTATCATAGTACCCTTGTTCATCCCCATCTATGTCGTAGTTCTGGACCGGGAACTTGTGATAGAAAGATTTATTTTACAATAATGCCAGATAGTTAGAACTGGCAATGGATAATATATATTTGAGACATCTTTTGTAGTGAGAAGATGTCATCTAACATGGCCTCAACATCAGATATCCTATCATAACCAAACATGGGAAGATGGTCAGGTAGGAGAGGGATGACGTACGGGACCATGAAAGTCCAGGGAGGTATGGTTCTACACATGTGATGGGTGATTTTACATAGAATTTGTTTTCTCAACACAATGTGATGAAGATCATAAGAATATTTCTAATGGAGTGCCCTAGAAGATACAACACCATTATGGGGGATCTCCTAGGTAGGGGAAGGGTGGTCCCTATGGAGGTGGATTTGGTATAGGAGTCAGAGGAGCTGTGGGTGTTGGACACCAATACGAGATCCTTCCACCAACACCACTAGTTGGCCCATGTTAGGATTAGGTATATGGCAGTTGGGGCCAAGGATAGCTGCAATATTTTGAGACTTATGCCCCCACCTCGAACGACATAATAAAATGTATTCTCAATGTACGTTATACCATCTATAGTATAAATTTATAGACCCTGTTTTGGGGTACACTTTTTATTCCTCTCATTGATCAAGGTTCAATCGTGGTAATGGAGGGAGTCATTGAAACCCTACGACAATTTTGTTTCAAATAGATTCGAATTCACAAGGAATAGAGGTTTTTCCCCCACTGAGATTAATTTTAGTGATTTGAGAAAAATCATGAGGGTGAGTCAATGCCAACCAAATCGAATAGTATCAAGGTCTGTTAGATGAGTCCATCTAACTTTAGTATTCCTGGAAAGGTTTTCAGATGAATTGTTAGAGATGGTCCTAGAATTACTAGGGGATTTTTTCTTCTTGACACTTTTTTTCAGATTCCACTATGGATTGTGGCAATATTTCTAGTTTATAATTACTATTTATCCAAGATAGGTGAAGACATGTTGGGTATTCCACATGCTTTCTATGAATAGCTTCTCTTGGTTGGTTGTGTCTACTCACCTTTCTTGTCCATTGGTACCTCTGTGTGCTCGACATCAGCATTGATGCAACAATAGTCATTTATCACATATAGGTAAAGGTAGTTGAGACCCTAGGAATAGAACTATGCAACTCACTACCCGGTTCTGGTAGTGGTAGTCTTCTCCTTGAAGATTCGGAGGCACTAACTTCTGGGGGGACATCGACTATGACGTCTTGCATGACAAGAAATACTTAAGAGTTTCACCTAAGGTACTTCCTGAAGAAGGTAATCTCATCATCCTTTTTAGAGAAAAATGGTGATTCCTATCATCATGTGAGAGGTGATGAGGGTGTTCCACACTTCTCTGTTGTCTATACATCCTGATTTTGGGAAGATCATGGTGGAGGCTTATTATCCCCACCTCATTTATATGTTTAGGATTTTTGAAGGTTAAAATATTTTAATAATGGAATAATTTAGATGCTCTATTTTCCACATACAAAGTTTTAATATTCAAAGTAATATTTTTGGAGCCAGTCACGTAGACAGTGCATGATTCTGAAGGCTGGTGTTCCAGAAATTAGTTTTGAAAAAATATTAAATTTATTTTTAATGTGCACACATAGTTTTTAAAAAATTTTGGAATATATTCTAAACTAATTCCCATAACATAAATATGAGGCTATGGTTGAGTCCAAAATGTGGCGTTTACCCTAGGTGTGGCATAATTTTTGTCTTTGTGGGTAATCTGTAGAAAAATTCACTAAGAACATAATCAATAAAATAAATAAACAATACTATATTATTTTAGATACTAATAAAATTAACTCATGAACATGGTCTCAAATTGGAAATTTGAGGTAATCGTTCATTTTTTTTATGTTGTGTTTTCCCTATCTGTGTAGTAAAGCTAGTCGGTATTGGATTGTTAGATGAGATAGTCATCAGGGGTATGTTTAGGGAGTTAATTAATTAATTTAATTATTTTATTAATTAGTTTTTAACCTAGATGTAAAATGTATAAATATTTCATGATGGAAAACTACTGAGGGTTGGCCTCATAATTCTCATAATCATCCAAGACCTCTCTCCTTCCTTACATTGAAAAATTGTGATGAAAGATGATAGAACTCTCGATCAAGGAGAATCAAGACATAGTGAACACAATGATTACCTTTGATCATTTTCAGGAAATTACATTGATGATGTAGAGTCCAATATCCATATTGGACACATAAATTAGTGTTTCTTCCCTTTTGATGAATTGTTTGAGCAGTTTCATTCCTTTTTTTGAATATTTTCCCTTGACAAATCATGCATGCACTCAAGAATGAATAATTAATTTGTTTATCATTGGATTATCAAACCCCAAGAGGGTGTTCATGTTATTTGGAAAAGAACACTTTTCCAAATTGATAAAATCCATATTTTTGTGCTTTTCGTCTCTCGTTGTTCACATTATTCAAAGTTCGAGCCCCGCGTTTCCTAGATTAATAATTGCTACATGACCCAAACTCGATCAGGAACCTGGGTATGGGGAATAATGATGAAATAGGAATGGTTTGACAAACCAATATTGTATTATGGTAGATCAGGGTATAAGTATTGCATCTATCAAACAAAAAAAACTTCACTGTTTTCTTGTTCTGCGAAGACATTGGTGCTGCCAAATCAGAGAAATCTTGGATAAAACTATTACAATATCCTTCTAAAATTAGAGATATCTGAATCTCAATGTCATTCCTAGGATAATCCCAATAAAAAATGGCTCTGACTTTATCTATGTCAACTGAAACATCAACCTATGAGATGAAATGGGCCAAGAACTACAATTTATTAATCCATTTTTTTTAATTTTTTAGATTGGGGTAAAGCTGATGATCTCTCAATGTACTTAGCATGATGACAATATGATTGGCATGATCATCTACTGATTAGGAGTAAACTAAGATATCATTGAAAGAAACCACCAAAAAATGTTCCATAAAAGGATTAAATATCGTATCCATTGAGGCCATAAATTCCAAGGGTGTGTTTGTCAATCAAAATGACATCGCTATAAACTCGTAAAATACATACCTTCTCTTAAAAGAAGTCTGGGGTATGTTTGACGCTCTAACCCTTAAGTGTTGGTAACCTAATCTCAAATAAATCATAGGGGATATCATATCACTTCATAACTAATCAAATTGATCAAAAAAATTTGGAAGAGGACCCTGGTTCAAGACTATCATCGGATTCAACCTCTGATAATCCACACAATATTGCAAAGACCCATCAACCTTCTTGGTAAAGGGACAGAGAGAACCCCAATGTGTTGTACTAGTCTATATGAAGAATTTATATTCTATATCCTAAAACTAAACATTAAGATCTCGAATCTCTATTGGTACGATTCTATAAGGTGGGATGGAAACTATATCTTCTTCCAACAGCAACTCGGTTGTGAGATTAATGTCTCTCTCAAGCTTTCAGTTGTAGAACTCATCCAGAAATAAATCCAAAAATATTCTACCATTAGAGGAAAATAATCTTGTTTTATTCTACAGTTATTTATATCAATAACTTCTATCTGAACCATGATACAATCTAACATTAAATGAATTGGTCTCGCACAACCAACATGAAGTGACCATTCACCCTGGTGTGAATAACTGCCTCCTACCAGTGATATAAAGGTAACTATCCAACTGTAATACTTGGTTTGAACATCGTATTGAACTAACCAATCCATATCATGAATAATGATGAATCCTATCATTTATAGAAAGAATGGTTCCCAAAATAAACAATAACCACCAATCCATGGAGAACACACCACTACTGGAAATCGGATCTTTCCCAACACTTATATACACCCTTTCCCAACGGTTCTCCCAAACCGTTGGGAAAGACCCCCCCCCCCCCCCCTTTCCCAACGGTTTGGGAGAACCGTTGGGAAAGACCCCCCTTTCCCAATGGTTTGGGAGAACCGTTGGGAAAGGGGTGTTTTGAGGCCCCTTTCCCAACGGTTCTCCCAAACCGTTGGGAAAGACCCCCCCTTCCCAACGGTTTGAGAGAACCGTTGGGAAAACTCAGCCCCAAATCCAACATTCACCCCCGGAAATTTCCACCTATCCCAACAGTTTTGAGAACCGTTGGGATAGGTCTATCCCAACGGTTTTGAGAACCGTTGGGATAGATTCTTTCATTTCTTCCAGGTCTGCTACCCGAGAACATTATATAAATCTAAATTTTAAATAATTATGATAATACATATATATATTTATGAAATTATGTTTACAAAAGTGATGTTAGCTTAGTGGTTAAGTCGTTCGATTATAAACAAGGGGTCGTGGGATCAAATCCCAGCACATGTTTTTTTTGAAATACATTTACCAACGGTTTTATATCCGTTGGAGTAGATTTTCATATTACTTATACCAACGGTTTTGTAAACCGTTGGGATAGGTCTATACCAACGGTTTTGGGAAAACCGTTGGTATAGACCTATCCCAACGGCTTACTTCGCAACGGTTCTCCAAACCGTTGGTATAGGCTATACCAACGGTTTGGAGGCCTATACCAACGGTTCCAAACCGTTGGTATAGGTTAGTATTCTACTAGTGCACCGAGAAACATTTAATATTATTTTACTATGCTCTCAATGGTGTATAGATGGATATGAAACAATCCAATCATTACAAATAAAAAAACATTTTATGAAGAAGACAAGAAAAAAAATAATGTGATGCTCATGTATCAATCAAAACACAAGATAAAGTAGATGATATAAGTATCATACCACTAATAGTAGATGATCATACTTCAACAATAGCCAGAGTAGTCTGAAAAACATGTAGGAAACTTTTCCTTCTACCTAGTGCTCTAGTATAATTACTATTAATTATTTCCCATTTTTGGTACTACTACTCATGAATTGTGGTAACACGTCCCCTACCTCTCTTGAACAGCTAGTGGAACTCTAGTTACCAGCCTACTGAGGGGTGGTTTAGCCCCTTCTTGAATTCAGTACCTATTCTGATCCCATGCTACTAATAAAGAGTGGAAGTTTCATATAGTACCACTAAATATGGTCCAGTATTCCATAGATGTGACACTCAACTATTATTTAAAGACATTGAAGGTACTTATGGTCATGCATTCCACACTTATATAACTATAATGGAACACAGTCTGGAGATGGTTATCCACTACCCACACATCTCTTTCCACTGTTACATTGGAAGAAACATTCATAGTTGAAATTCATTCCACTCATAGAAGATCTCCCAGATCACCCTAATGGAATAGCTTGGCGTTTGTTTTGGACCTCTAGTAGATTCCCTCCTTTGATGAGTTCTTAGTTCATCACATCATCAAATCTAGCTAAATGGAAAACATTTACATATGACATGATCTCATAATGAATATCGTCTAAAAGAAGTATAACCCTAGAGATCCCATCAGCATCCAAAGATGGTATTAAGAATTGTAGGGTAGTGAAACATACAACATAGTCCAATAATGACATTACCTCTTCTGTTATATGCATGAAATCATGGTATTTTTCATTCCTTAATATTTTAGGAAAGAAATGGATCATTAAAATAGTTACTAAATCCTTAAATGTTAGATCATATTTTTTCCAATATTTCCCCACAATATCCCACCATTGCTTGGAGGGTCCATGAATCATATATCCAACACACTCCACCATTTTATCCACTAGTGTTTCATGATTATTGAAGGTATTCTAGAATAGCTCGATCGAGAACTCAGTGTCCTAGGGTCCTCCTTTACCATTAAATGATTGTGGGCACTGCAACTAAAAAACTCTTGTTAGATTAGTCATCATAGAAATGACTGGAATAATCTGCCATTCAATTGATTTCATGACCATTAGGATGCTGTAGTGAAGATTAACAACCATATTCTTATGAGGAAGTATAGGAAGTATAGTTTTGGCTGTGTTAGAAGCATGTCAATTTCCACTCTCTTGATGCTCATTTGGAAGATATGTTGAGATATTTTCTCTATAAGACATACATACACCTTATAGAACTATATAAAAACATAATCAACATCAAAATGTGATCTTTATAGAGAACCACTGACTCCTGGTCTCATTAAACATGACATTAAAGTGTTTTAGAAAGACAAAACCATTTATTTTAGTCATCCAGTGAAATAGATATCCCATATCATGGTTCAGAAGGCAAATATATATGACATGAAAAAAATGATTTCCCCTATCATGAGTGATGCCATAAATATCACTACTGGAAAACTAACCTTTACCAACGGTTCCAAACCGTTGGTATAGGCCTCCAAACCGTTCGTATAGCCTATACCAACGGTTTGGAGAACCGTAGCCAAGTAAGTCGTTGGGGTAGGTCTATACCAACGAGTTTCCAAGAACCGTTGGTATAGGTAATATGAAATCTATACCAACGATAATGGAACCGTTGGTATATAAATTCAAAAAATAAAACATCCGCTGGGATTTGATCCCAGGACCCCTCGTTTATCATTGAACGACTCAACCACTAACCTAACATGACTTTTGTGATCATAATTACCTAAATATATATATGTATTCTCATAAGTATTTTAAATTTTGATTTATATAATGTTCTCGGTTAGTAGTTCTGGAAAATAATTAAAGAACCTATCCCAACGGTTTTCAAAACCATTGGGATAGGTTATGGTGGTTTGAGTTTATTTAGGCCGAAGGTTGAAATTTTGGCTGTTTTTTTTCCAACGGTTTTGGTGAACTGTTGGGAATGGTCACTCTTTCTCAACGGTTTTGGTGAACCATTGGGAAAGGTCACTCTTTCCCAACGGTTTTGGTGAACCGTTGGGAAAGAGACTCAAAAAACACCCTTTCCCAACAGTTTACCAAACCGTTGGGAAAGTTGGGGAAATCTATGGCTTTCCCAACGGTTTGGCGGAACCATTGGGAAATGGTACCTATACCAACGGTTTGTAAAAACCGTTGGTATAGACGTGTTGGGAAAGATCATCTTTCCCGTAGTGTATATCCTTATGCACCAATTATGATTCTTGTGTTCTCATCTAACACCATACATGGCCATGAGTACAAATCTAAAAAATAATAATATCATTTTATAATAACCTTACACAACATGTGAGTCACCCATGGTGAAATATTTTCAATAGTAATAATCAAAAACCAAAAATAGCAATCCAATCCTCGAGTACTCATATTTTCCCTCATACAAGGGTCAGTTACACCAATGCACAAGCTAATTACCAATTCCTGATACATTCTATCCTCCATTATACCTCTCCCAAATAGAAAAATAGAAGAAGATAAAATATACTCATCTAATGCCATTTTGTAACATACCTCAATTTGAATCTCTCTCACATGGACAAAAATAGTTGGCTATGAGACCTCAAGCATGACTCTTTATTCTCCAAAGGGTTCCAACTAGAAGTGGGGGTGTGAAATGTAGCATGGTGAGACTATATACCTTTGAATTAGGTATCATAAAAGTATAAAATAACCCATACAACCAAAATAAAATCAAATAATAGACATAGTGTAAGACAATATTAGGATCCAAATTAATTATCTAATAAATAATAATGAATAATGTAATAAAGTGTTGGAAGGTAACAATCATTATAAAAATTCCCCATCTATGTAGTGATCTGATATTCATGGGGAACATTATGTGTGGCTTGATTCCTATCATCACTGGATACATGGTGATGCCTAGATCTCTAATCTTTGGTCCCACTGCAATGAAGGATCAACATTCCATAATTCCAATGTATTGATCATATCATCCTAGGTAGACTTCAAATAACTACATGCCGTTTGATTTATGTCATCACATGATACGTTGTGATGCTTAAATTTCCAATTCCAAGTCTAGATGCAACATTCCCCCTCATTCATATTGAGTAACCTTCATCTATATTTCATGAAGTTAAATAGAATGGGGACCCAGAACTATGTGTGTATTTATTCTAACTATAATGATATACGTAATGATTCCCATGTTCTTCACATTGTTCCATGAAAAAAATCAAAATGCACATATCCTTTATTTTATCACCTATGTGTGGCAGAATAAACCATTACATGCCCTTGTTTCAAACATTGTGAACATCTCATGTTGGCTTTGAATTTTTTGGTATGGTTTTCCCAGCATCCTCAAGGAATATGAATCCACATTAGGGTTTCCATGATCTAAATATAAATACCATAAATGGAACAAAATATTTACTTACCATACGATGTTATACTGTTAACTCAAATCCAATTAGAAAACTATGTATGGATTGATTTCTACTATGACATGATAGGTAGTGACACCTGGGTATTTAATATTGGGTCTAGTTGCAATATTTCTTAATCTTTTCATGGATCCAATATCCTTGCCTCATAATTCCAAATTGCATTGAGAATAATTGCGGTAAAAATCATTAAACAATATAGTACCTTTATAACTATGTGTTGATTGGATATTGTTTTGAAAAGTAATGAAGGGACTCCTAGAAGTCATTTTATACTCTAATCCATGGGTAAATGAAAAAAAATCCACTTCTCTTATATCAAAACAATGATCTATGAATTAAATCTCATGTTTGGGTTCATCATTCATGGATCTATAAAGGAAATAGAATTGTCCCCCCTATTTGTGAGTCAAATCAATGGAGAGAATATCAAACTCCATGGCTAATTACGATACGAATGATTCTTATGTACCAAGACAAATTTCATCCATTCATCATACTTTATTCCCCATGAAATTTTAGATCTTCAAAATCTTCACCTATCCATTAGAAATGGATGGTTAGTGTCTTGAAGAATCATTTTTTTACTATGCATAATATTCCTTATTTTAATCTTCATTAGATGCCCATAAAAATGGGATGTAAACCAACCAAAAATATTCCCCATGAGATTATTATTCTATCTCTTAGATCCCCAATGCTGATTTCTTCCCATATTATTTCTATTGATATGAGAAACTCTAAAAACATGGATAACACCATCTTTTCCCCTCACATATAATAAATTTAAAAACATCCATGCCTAATAAGAAAATTATTACTAATTGTGTCCTTGACATGTTGTCCTATCCATAAGACCTAAAACATCAATACCTCATTTCATCATAACCACAGGAGAATAAACATCAAGGATGATGTCTTAGTTTCATGACACTAAACTATATGATGTCCTGAACTATGCATGGGCTGATTATGACCATCACATGGTATGTAGTTTCACATTAATATGTAATCATGGGTCCAGTCGCATAAAATGTTAAAAAATTCATTTCCCTATGTGTGAGTTAGTCTTGCAAGGATAACCCTATGAAAATTATGTATAATAAGATTCACTCACTGATGGGACATATAGAAATGCCTGGATATGGTATCCCAATCCTTCCAAAGAAAATAACTATCCTCACTCCCCTATACATGAGAGTAAACTAAATATGAGGGTACTATATGTACCTCACCTCACTTGTGAGGTCATACTCAAATGAAAATACCCCTTACCCACATGAGAGTTTGAATGATGAATGCTAAAACCTTCCCAATACTATGTGTGGACTGATTCATATTTTGGAAAGACATGTAGTGACACCCAAACCATATATCTTAAGAGTATCCATAATAAAAAAATCCTTATTACATACGGGTCAGATCAAATTAAGTGATACATTTATCCCCATTCTAGAAAATTTTAGACATAAAATGTTCCATTTCTATTAAGTTATATTACTTTTATGTAAAAAACTCGTTGTTTGGAGAAGTCAGAATCTCCATTAACATTCTTACCAATGGAAATGAATGCTCAGTTTTTTGAGGACACCTTTGTTTGACTATGAACAGTATTCACTAGTTGTAACTATAGAACATCCTTACATAAAAGTCTTTTCAATCAAAGATAAATTATTCCTAGGGTGGGTCTTTTCTTATCCCCATATAACCTAACAATGTTTTTCATACCACATCACTCATCGTATTGGGAAAATACCATATTATATCTGACAAAATTTTATCTTTATTCTTGTAGATGATAGAATATTCTTGGATAGATTATTATGAAAGTGGGAAATAGTTTATCCCTAGGTCACAGTTATGTGACTATAAACTATATCCCTCGAACCTCCTCACTGTAAGACATTAATCAATATGGTCCTTTTCTATATTTCACACCATTAAACTGCAATATGATTTATCCCTCCTTAATTCAATCCAAATTCATGTAGGATTTGTTCCTCGTTCATTTATTATTCCAATATAAATTCCCTCATCATGTTTCTGGCATCATTCCCCTGATAATAAACACTTTGTGGTCTACAGAAATCTGAATTTTCATAAATTACGTGGCCAATAGAAATAGAGGGTCAGTGTACTGAAGAAATATTTGTTTACAACACATGATATGAACCAGTTGGATATTCATAAGTTTCCCATACAAAAGGCCTATGAACCAAAGGAAATTCATCCCCATAAAAAGGTATCCTCTATCTCTATATGCCCCTAACAACATCATGATGGAAAAACAACTCATGGTTACTCCTCACGTACATTCCATGTATCATGTCTAATATAAATAAATCACAAAACCAATGTCCAAATATCTCCAATTCATGTATAAAATATATTTGGACATTCTTGGACAGTAATCCATATTGGGTTCCATACCCCATAATTCATTACCAATGCTGTTTGAATTAAAACATCACTTTCATTAGTTTTTTTTCATGAATATAAAATACGCATAAAATAGACACAATACTGTCTTGGTAGAAATACTATAAATGGAAGCCTTAGTAAATTTCAAGTACCAACTCATTGGACCTATTATTTCAATGGTATAGGCAAAAAATTGTGAGATCAACAAAAAATTGTATAGGAAAAAACTTTTTAGGTCTAAACCCCAAAAAGGGAGGCCTAAAAAATTAATTTATGCCTGCTAAGACTACACCATTGTGGACCTAGGAAAAAATTATTTTCATATCAAAAAAGAAACAAAGTTATTATGGTTTTATATGATACCCTAGAAATAATAAAATCAATACTCGATGAGTCCCTTGGACTAGGAAAAAATTATTCCATTTTAGGTTCACTTGAATACAACAAAAAAGGTCAAAAAATGACCAATTTGTACATTATAATAGCATTCTCTTAATCTCGATTCAAACCCATTCTGATGGGGGAATTTTTTGGGTCCTAAAAATATCACATAAAGGAATAATATTATTCTATTAACTTGGAAAAGGGTTTAACTAAACATAGGAGTACAATTTGAATAAAATGTTCAAAAGGGGAAAATCTAATAAGAAATGCTTAGGACCATATAGTAAAAATTTCTATGTGTAGACATTCTCCACATTATCATCCTCAACATCATGAATCATACCACAAATGGAAACCTTTTTGGGATAAGGTAGAATCACTAGAAAAGAAAAATGAAACCATTAATTTATAGGGTCGGGCGGGGATTTTATCTCACATTCTCGACCATCCCAAACGAATGAAATCATTCATAAGATGAGATGGTACAACCATTTAATGAAAAAAAACATATCCATTTTTGGTACATTTGGGGATTTTATTAACTATGAATGACTTATATCTGCAAAAAAAGTCATCTATGAGGCGTAGAATGCTCCTTGGGATCCCGCAAATGAAACCCCATGTCCCACCATGAATGGACGACCATAATAATATCTCGTACCTCTTTTCTTCTATAAAATACCACTGAGGGGAACAAAAGGGATGACCAAAATATAGAAGATATGATAAAGAAATACAAAAATGTGGAGTCTTGGAGATGAATTCATAGAGGGTTATTGATTCCAATAATCTAACCCCACTAGATATCATTAAGGGGGAAATAAAAATCATCCAGCCATCCAAAAACTCAAAACACCATTTTGGACACCATTCTACGGGGAATAAATGGTTGGAACCATTGATAAAAAGAACCCTAAATATAAAAACACTATTTTTTTAGTACCCTTCCCCGTGTAAAAAAATTCTATGCATAAGGAACTTAGTCTCATGTATAAAAATTCAATACTGGTAGAACCTTGCCTTTCATAGAAACATGATACGTTGGAAGGACCTAAGTCCACAAAGTATAATTCTAAAAAGATAGTACCATTACTCATGTAGCAACATTCTATGTGGAGGGAACCTCATCTCACATGATAACCTACTACACATAATTGGGCATCATACGGTGTTCTACTCTCCACCTCCCATCAGTCCCTTCAGTCATTTCATCAGGCCCACTTTAGAAACTCTATGATCCTTTCTAATTATGTTAGGCCAAGGCCTCATCCAAAGCCATCTGATATCTATGATCAGATTATCAGGCACATCATCATGCCCCATCAACTCTATATATCCATGGTAAGTGTTGTCACAAGTTCATCCCCCTAAATAAGGGTGACCATGGAATTTCATCAACTATAAATTAGTATGGTTATGAGGTTTTTGACCTTAGAGGTGCTCATGTGAACTTCCCCATTATAGGTATTGAGTGGACCCACTGGACATTCCCTTCAATGAGGGATAGTACTGGTCACTTCTCTCTTCACCATGGACCAAAGGGAATCCCTACTACAGTAATCCCATAACCTTTCTTGTGGGGGAGGGGACTATTGATCCTCTTCTCTTGCCTGAGATGTAGATTGGTGGATCACCAAATGTGACTATTCTGGCGTTTATAATAAAAGGGGAAACTGATACATTCAAATTATTTTCACTTTCCCTTTGGTCTTTGGCATCCATCCATGAGTGGAATACTTGGATTATGCAAGCTTAAAATATATTATTCTCTCTTGATTATCACACATATCATGACTCAAACTGTCTTAGACATTATAGCTGATCATAAAATCCACAAGATCTTAAACACCCCAAGGGACTCATATTCTATATATTCCTTAATCATGACACATGGGCTTCCAATAAGGTATAATCCCTAATCATTATCCATGGGCATCCTATAAGGTTTAAGCCCTAAATATATCCTCTTAAATGGGGCTCCTACATGGTGCAATCCCAAATCATATCCCGACTACATGGGCCTCCAACAAGCTGTAAGCCCCAACCACAAGGGAATCCTCATAGATGTAAGACCCGACATACAGAATTATGAGGGATTTGATTCCCAACAAACTCGGATACATAGGAAGTGTCTCACAGATCCAAACTTGACACCCAAATTCATCATACTATTCTTCGAACCACATTCCCAATAGGTTCATATCCACTACAGAGTCCATATCTCTTTCGAGTCCGTCAAGCCATATTGTCATAATTCTAACACCAGACATTGAAAACTAACCATTCACTTACACATCCATGCAACATCACACTAAACTTCTTGGTTTACTCCTTATAGCATTACCTTAAATGGATATTTTTCCTTTTAAGTTCCACCAGACTTCCTGGGTTCTAATTCCTCTCATGGGGATACAAAGGAAACTCATCTTATGGGATCGATCTTGATATCAAAAAAAATTATATCCCCCTTAATGAAAAAAACTCTAGAGCACATCTTCACATAGATTAAACCTTAATCATCATAATAAATGGATAGAGAATCTCTAATTCATCTCTAAATGGGAGACACTGATGGAAAATCATGGATACATTTAGATATCCCAATAAATTGAGATCCTTGGATAAATAAAAATGATTCCGGACTAATGAGTATTCATAATTGATCGTTACCTTGGGGTTATATGTGTATATTCACTTAGGAATGAATAGAGGATTCATGGACATAACATAAATCAATATATAGTCTGAGAATAGGTAATAGTTTCCCCCAAAAGCGTGTTATGATCCTGACTTCCCATCCTCTCAACCAATGTGGGTTCTAATGTTTTTTTGGCCACGTTCCATAAAGAAATCCTTCCTTTGGGAAGTAGGTCGATGAGTAGTCATGGATTTGAGAGTCATTGATTGTTTTTGGCTCCATGAACAACACCTATTAGAGAACATTATAAAGATGTAAACCTGAAATAAGTGATTGTAAATGACTTAACCCCTTGAAATAAACCATCAAGATCCATATTTCCTTCGAAAACAGCATAGAAGGTGTAACACCCCAAGCTTCTACGGTACGCTTCTCTTTGAATAATGTGATAGCGTGTGTTGTACGCAACACCGAGTTCTAACACACCATAACTAATCAAACTAGCCGTTATGAATAGTAATAACTAATTTTTGAAATTATATATATTTTATATTTGAAAATGGACTTCATTTTTGGATTTGGAATATCGAATTTAGCCTAAGGTGAAATTTTGGTACATTTCGGATAACTTTCATATTTTGATGAATAGTGAAAATTACTAAGTTTTAATTAAAAACTATTTTTTTAATCAAAATAATTAATAGTGATAAATTATGAATTTGAGTGGTTTTAAAGTATATTTAGAATATATTTTTTCCATTTAATATAATGTTGGTCATTGGACATAATTTTACAATTAAACCGAACATAAACGAGTGTCAATCTTTTGATAGTTATTACCTCTTAAAAACACGCTTTTTGTTTTGACAGCGGGAATTAATTTTAAATTAATTTCTTCCACTTCTGTGTTTTGAATTTAGGAAAATGGATTCCATATTTGGAATCAGGATGTTCAAATTGTGTAAATAGGTAACTTTTATTTTTAGACATTTTGAATAGTTACTGTGGTAAATATTTTATTTACCATGGTTAAAGGGTAAATCCGGTAAATAAGGGTTAAAAAATAATATTATAATAATACAAAATTACCCTAAAACGTGTCCTAACCTTATTGGTGGACACATACCCGACCATGGGCATCCTTGGGTCAATTTGGGGACCCCTTGGAGCCACTTGTATGTGGTAGGGACACATTATATTAATAAAGTTAAAATAAAAATAAAAATGGCATAAGCTTACATCTTTTAGAAGAACAATTTTTACATAGGGTTATACATGTTGGATTTTCGATTATAAATATTCATTAGAAAGCTAAAACGATTTCCTACATGATGATATTTTATTTATAATTTTTAGACATCAAATAAGTTAAATTATTAATGACACAATAATGATGAAATGTTTACCTCATTAATAAATCATTGAAATAAATAATATTATAATGATTAAAATATTATCTAAAACCTGTCCAATTCTTCTTGGTTGATGTTATTTAGAATAATAGTCATCTTATCTTCGACCTCAATGATTTTTGGACCATTATAAACCGAATATAATTATATTATAAAGTAATACTTTCACTCTTTCTTAAAGAGCCCCTCCTCTCCCTTATAAAAGGAGACCACTTCTACTCATTCCTCACACCTCTCAAGACAATTGGCTCGTCCAAACTCTGCCCAACTAAGCTCCCCACATCCCTCTCCTCCTCCTTGAAGTTTCCCCTTAGGCAGAAAGCATTTCAACAAGTCCTTTGGTTCCATCCAAAGTGAGTTACCTAAATTAAAGGTAACGATTTCTCTAAAATTATTTTCATTTATTTTGCTTCTTCAACCCCCAAACTCTTTTTATTTCCTTTCTTTTGTAACAACACCAGTATCCTCAATATACTAGGATGTTTTTATAAGAAGGATTCAAACTACACATACACACAACTCCATCTAATGGATGATGAACATAATGTTTCTGTGGATGGCAAACTAACGCCTCACGAAACGATGATTGTTCAAATACATCTTACCGCCTCTCATGGTGGCCATTATGATGGCACTGTAATTAAATATGATATTAATGATATATATTTTATATATAAGCTTCTGTAATTCCATTTTATTTCATACCATTATTCGTTTCATGTTGTATATACATACGATAATTTCATTTTAGGAAGTGCGGACTACCGCCCCCTTAAAATGATATGACTCGTTCATACCACACATGGAACGTATAAAGGATGGTGTTAATGAACTTAAGTAACATATATAAAATATTATATTATACTGGAATTGTAATATACCTATGTATCATTTGGATTCGATTCTTTTAAAATAAAAATTAAATGGAAATAGCGTTCGTGCGTACGTACGGACTACCGTCTCCACGAACGCGATGAGATTCATTCTCCATCGTATCCATTCAAGTATAATTATCATTTAATGATTTAAAAATGATGTTTAAGGAATTTATATCATTCTGGATATGAATAAGATACAACAAACATGACTTATGTAACAAAACATATAAAGAAAATGAGTAAGTTAACACCCGAAACGACGATAATACTAAGATATTATTATCAAATCAATATTAAAAGATCATATATGATATCATATTAATGTATATGATTCTTGTATAATTTAGTAACAATTATTTCACTATTATACAGGAGGTTAACCTACCCCAACCAAGGAAAAGTACAAGGTAAGGGTTTACTTTACAACCTCTTCATTATCCAAGGTTGTTTATACGTAATAATCTACTGGGATCTCTTTATCATCCACATCCATGTTTCTTAAAAATGCATTTCAAAACATTTTTACTATTTACTAGAATATGAGTTAAAGTCATTTATACCCTTTTTGACTTTTATAAGTGGTTTATAAAGGAATCTTTCGGTCGTATTCAAAACAAGGTCCTTTTTAACCTTTTCGACAGAATTGAGGTAAGAATGTTTTTTTTAACTTATACGGCGGGTGCGGTTATTTTCCGCCGTTATAAAATCGTCGAAGCTTTCCATACAAGCTTATAAGAATATTTTCAAAGAAAATTTTTTATTTTATATGGACCTTAAATGATTTCAAAATAAAAGGAGATACTTCTTTAAAAAGAATTTTGATTTCATCTATGTCAACATCCTTTGATGGATTTTAAGATTATTTGAAGTTGATTTATTATGATACAAAACTTCTATATTGTATTGAAGGTTTTGTGATATGTTTGACTGTGGTTGTGCTATTTTTATACCATTCATAGTTTATGGTGAAATTATTGACATTTCGTATGCTAGTTTTAATACGAATGTTTATGTTATGTTTAAACCTTTTCATATGGGAATGCATTGGACTTAATAAGTGACGGGTGGAGCCCGCTATAGCTCCTCGATGCATCGGTAGGTCTCATGAGACAAACTAGTGTCTTGGCACAAGGCCTTGACAAAATATTATTTGTAGTCTTGGCACGAGGCCTTGGCTATGTGGTTATGATAGTCTGGCATTATGCATTCCAACATTATGAAAGTGGTTATTGATATTGCATGTGATTATTCGATTAGTAGAATATTCATGTGAATAAGTAAATGGCATTATTTCATTTTACTTTTGCCATACTATGTTGAAGTTCAATTTTAAAAGGCTTTTGTTTTAGTAATTCATTGCCTTAAATGTTTATGATTATTTGAAATGTTCCGCTATATAGTTATCCTTACTGGGCAATTGAGCTCACCCCTTTTCTATGTTTTATTTTCCCCAGGTAGTGGAGAAGTAAATTATGAATGACTTGCAGGGATATTATGAGGGGTTAATAGTGTGGATATGAAGACTTTGTTGTTGTAGTAGTTTTTCACTTTGAAATGTAATGTAAAACTTTATGATTATATCTAGTGTTTCCAAGGCTACTAAACCAATCGGTCTTTCGGGATTTGAGCTTTCTTGTGATCATGCCAATGTTATGTAATAATGCACCGACTCTAGGTAGCTGGGGTCGGGGCGTTACAGTTGGTATCAGAGGAGGTTTAGTACAAACCTTGGAAACTAGATTAAGATAAACTCTGATTAGAGCACGTAGACCTAAGATGAACTTTGAGGATTAGTATAGAAGAACTTCCTAGAATTTTGGTATTGTAGAGATTTTGTGAGTTTTCCGAGCAATACATCCCTGTCTGGATACGAGCAGGTAGAGGCGGCTCTGGCACAGATGTACCTAGGGGTAAAACCCGAAAACACCGCTTTGAGCTAGACTCGAACGGGAACTGGTGCACGACAACGGGCCTTGCTGCACTCTTGGTTACGACACTCCCGAGGGATATGCTTAGGATAACTCTCATTTTCTTTACAAATCATTTTGAAGGGATTATGAGTATATACTTCCTCAAAGAAAACATTTTTATGATTATGGATTATATCCATAAATAGCTCAATTTATGTTAAGTGTTTTATAAGTATTGGATTATGTATTTTGATTCATAAACTGATCTAGTTTATGCCATTGTTTAGAAATGGCGCCTAGTGAAAGAAATGGAAACCGTATCAATTCACGCACTCCATGTAGGGATTGCCCTCCTGCTCAAGATAATTATAGTGGGGATGGTGATGCAACTGGTGCTGATCAGCTAATCACCATACTGGGACAACTTACTCAGGTTATGAATAATAACCTTACCCGTATGGAGCACCCTGATCCGCAACGTGGAGGATCAATGTTAGATCGATTCATGAGGCAACAACCACCAACGTTCAATGGGAATACAAATCCCTTAGTAGCTGAGCAATGGATATTTTCCCTAGAGAAAATATTTCAGGCTTTGGGGAGCAGTGAAAGGGAAAAAGTTATCATGGCAGTTTACCGCCTCACTGGAGATGCTGATCAATGGTGGTCATTGATTCAGAACATGAAGGAAGATGATGAAGTATCAAATATGGAATGGAGGGAGTTCAAAGATCTGTTTTTAGAAAAATACTTCCCTCGCGACCATCGAGCAGATATGGAAAGGAAATTTCTGAGTCTGAGACAAAAGGAGGATGAGAATGTCACAAAGTATGAGGCTAACATTACAAGGTTAGCGAGGTACGATGGTGATTATATTCGTAACCCAAGAAGTAAGATTGATCGTTTCTTTGATGGGTTAAAACCATTTCTCCGTCGAGCGTTACTCTCACAATCCTTTTCATCATACGAAGACATTGTCTCATGTGCTATCAAGACCGAAAAGTAATTCTCTAAGTCTTATGACTTTAAAGCAAAGCAAGAGAAGAATAGACCTGCTGATCAATCTGGGAATGGAAATAAGGGGAAGAAGGGAAAGGTTGAATATCCATCTTGTGGTAAATGCGGGAAGAAACATCCTGATACTTTCTTAAAGGGAATGGGAGTCTGTTACAAGTGTGGTGAAAAAGGCCACCAAGCTCATGATTGCAAGGGGAAGAAGGAAGCTACCAACGTTCAGTGCTACAATTGCAGGGAGATGGGGCATTATGAAAATGCATGTCCTAAGCGTCAGGAGAACTTACCTCAGAAAAGGCCAAGGGATCAAGTCCAGGCTTATGCTATCACTGCTGCTGAGGTAGAAGCTCCGAAAGACGTGGTGGCAGGTAATTTAATGGTTTCCTCAAGTTTAGCAAATGCATTATTTGATTCTGGATCATCGCATTGTTTCATATCTTCCCAGTTTTCTAAGAAAATTAGATATTTCCAATTTGATTTAATAAGGGAGTTGTCAGTTAAAACTCCTAAGGGAAGTATCGTTGCAACAATGTTTTGTGAATCAGTCCCCATTAGAGCACATAAATTTTCTTTATCTGCTGATTTCATCGTCATACCTATGATTGAGTTTGATATAATCCTCGGTATGGACTGGCTTACGGACTATGATGCGAAGATTTATTGTTAGAAGAAAGAGGTTACGATTCTTGATGATAATGATAAGGAGCACCTTATTTTTAGAGCAGAATCGTCACCACCTAATTCTTATTTAGATCCACCCCCAGTAGCTCAACTTAATTCAATTATTGGGGAGGAAGAGAATGAAATAACTGTCGGTGAGGAAAGGAATGTTCAAATAGAGGATGTACCTGTTGTGAAAGAATTTGTAGATGTATTTCTGGAAGATTTACCTGGACATCCTCCAGAACGAGAAGTTGAGTTTTCTATTGATTTGATTCCTGGATCAAGGCCTATATCGAAGACCCCTTATAGAATGGCCACTGTAGAGTTAGTCGAACTAAAGAAACAACTAGAGGAATTGAGTAATAAGGGATTTATTCGCCCTAGTGTTTCTCCATGGGGAGCCCCTGTTCTTTTTGTTAAAAAGAAAGATGGATCTATGAGGTTATGTATCGACTACAGGGAGATCAATGCTATAACGATAAAGAACAAGTATCCCCTACCTCGTATTGATGATTTATTTGACCAACTGCATGGAGCTCAATACTTTTCAAAGATTGACATTCGATCTGGATACCATCAGTTGTGTGTGAAGAAGGAAGACATTCCGAAAACAGCATTTCGAACCAGGTACGGGCATTACGAGTTTACTGTAATGCCGTTTGGATTGACTAATGCACCCTCTGTATTCATGGATCTAATGAATAGAGTTTTCAAGGAGTATCTCGATGAATTTGTGGTGGTATTTATTGATGATATCTTGGTATACTCCAAAACCTACGAAGATCATGAAAATCACTTGCGCATTATCTTGAAGACTCTGAGGAGGCATGAATTATATGGGAAGTTTAGCAAGTGTGAATTCTGGATTCAGGAGATTTCTTTTCTTGGCCATATTGTCTCAAAAGATGGAATCTCTGTTGATCCTTCTAAGACCAAGGCAATCCAAGAATGGCCAGCACCTACGAGTATAACTGAGGTACGCAGTTTTATTGGTCTGGCAGGTTATTATCGACGTTTCGTCCAGAATTTTGCCCGATTGGCTAACCCATTAACGAAGCTCACACGTAAAGGGGTTAAATTTGTTTGGACAAAAGAGTGTGAAGAATGTTTCGAAGAACTGAAGAGAAGATTAGTCAATGCTCCTATATTGACTCTACCATCGGGGAATGATGGGTTCGTTATTTATAGTGATGCATAGAAGAAAGGACTTGGCTGTGTCCTTATGCAGAATGATAGAGTTATTGCCTATGCATCACGACAGTTGAAAATTCATGAACAAAACTATCCTACTCATGATCTTGAGTTAGCAGCTGTGATCTTTGCATTGAAGATATGGAGGCACTACCTCTATGGTGAAAAATGTGAGATTTATACTGATCACAAGAGTTTGAAGTATATTTTCTCACAAAAAGAACTCAACATGAGGCAAAGGAGATGGCTTGAATTACTCAAAGATTATGATTGTACGATACACTACCACCCGGGGAAGGCAAACAAGGTGGCAGATGCTTTGAGTAGAAAAGACCATGGAGTTTTGAACAATATGAGAATTGAAAGGGATCCAATTTTCATGGATCTAGTGAAGATGGACATGGGAATAACCAGGGAAGGTGAAACATTAATGCTTTTTCAAATGGTTGCCAAACCATCTTTACTAGAAAGGATTAAGAGTTCTCAGACTGATGATGAAGAATTCCAAAAGAAGATTAAAGCTGTGAATGATGGGAGATTGAGAGACTTTGTGTATGAAGATGGAATTTTGAAATTCGGGAAGAGACTTTGTGTTCCCAGTATACCTGATCTAAAAAAGGAATTGCTGGATGATGCTCATAGTTCCAATTTCTCTATACACCCTGGGAGCACCAAAATGTATAGAGATTAGAAGGAACATTTTTGGTGGGACAACATGAAGAGGGAGATTGCAGATTTTGTGTCAAGATGTATGGTTTGCCAACAAGTGAAAGCTGGAAGGCAACAACCAGGAGGAGTCATGCAACCTCTTCCCATACCGGAGTGGAAATGGGACAATGTTACGATGGACTTTGTCATGGGGCTACCAAAGACTCCTAGAAGGAACGATGCAATATGGGTTATTGTTGATCGTCTTACCAAGACAGCACATTTTCTTGCTATAAGAGAAGATCTACCCCTGGAACGTCTAGCAAGACTATATATTAATGAAGTTGTGAGACTTCATGGAGTACCCCTATCGATTATTTCTGATCGTGATCCCCGTTTTACTTCAAGATTCTGGAAAAGTCTTCAGAAATCCCTGGATACTGAACTTCATTTGAGCACTGCTTACCACCCTCAGACAGACGGACAATCAGAACGGACTATTCAAACCTTAGAAGACATGTTGAGATCTTGCTCACTTGACTTTCAGGGTATGTGGGATCAATATTTACCTTTGGTAGAATTTTCCTATAACAATAGCTTCCATTCGAGTATTCAGATGGCACCATATGAAGCGTTGTACGGAAAGAGATGTCGTACACCAACCTGTTGGGATGACGTTGGTGAAAGAAAACTTGTAGGCCCAGAACTGGTGGAGAAAAC
Organism: Viscum album; assembly: GCA_963277665.1. Classification (NCBI taxonomy): domain Eukaryota; kingdom Viridiplantae; phylum Streptophyta; class Magnoliopsida; order Santalales; family Viscaceae; genus Viscum; species Viscum album. The sequence goes on from OY728156.1 coordinate 1,085,653,188, forward strand.
GGTGGAAAAGGTGAAATTAATCCAAAATCACATCAAAGCAGCTCAAAGTAGGCAGAAGAGCTATGCCGATAATCGAAGGAAGGATTTGGAATTTCAAGTCGGTGATCATGTTTTTCTGAAGGTATATCCGTGGAAGGGAGTCATACGTTTTGGTAAGAAAGGTAAATTGAGTCCCAGGTACATCGGACCTTTCGAAATTCTAGAACGAATTGGGGTTGTAGCTTATCGATTGGCAATGCCGCCAAGTCTCTCCAAAGTTCACGATGTGTTCCACGTATCTCTATTGAGGAAATACATGCCTGATCCGACGCATGTACTCACCTATGAGGAATTAGAACTGGAACCCGATCTGTCTTATTGCGAAGAGCCCGTCAAGATTCTTGATACGAGAGAACAAGTGCTGAGAAACCGGACGACGCGTCTGGTAAAAGTTTTGTGGAGAAATCATAAGATGGAAGAGGCAACGTGGGAACCCGAGGAACTTATGATGAAGAACCACCCGAGTCTTTTTATGCAGTAATACCCCAGAAATTGCGAGGACGCAATTATTTGAAGGGGGGGAAATGTAACACCCCAAGCTTCTACGGTACGCTTCTCTTTGAATAATGTGATAGCGTGTGTTGTACGCAACACCGAGTTCTAACACACCATAACTAATCAAACTAGCCGTTATGAATAGTAATAACTACTTTTTGAAATTATATATATTTTATATTTGAAAATGGACTTCATTTTTGGATTCGGAATATCGAATTTAGCCTAAGGTGAAATTTTGGTACATTTCGGATAACTTTCATATTTTGATGAATAGTGAAAATTACTATGTTTTAATAAAAAACAATTTTTTTAATCAAAATAATTAATAGTGATAAATTATTAATTTGAGTGGTTTTAAAGTATATTTAGAATATATTTTTACCATTTAATATAATGTTGGTCATTGGACATAATTTTACAATTAAACTGAACATAAACGAGTGTCAATCTTTTGATAGTTATTACCTCTTAAAAACACGCTTTTTGCTTTGACAGCGGGAATTAATTTTAAATTAATTTCTGCCACTTATGTGTTTTGAATTTAGGAAAATGGATTCCATATTTGGAATCAGGATGTTCAAATTGTGTAAATAGGTATCTTTTATTTTTAGACATTTTGAATAGTTACTGTGGTAAATATTTTATTTACCATGGTTAAAGGGTAAATCCGGTAAATAAGGGTTAAAAAATAATATTATAATAATACCAAATTACCCTAAAACGTGTCCTAACCTTATTGGTGGACACATACCTGACCATGGGCATCCTTGGGTCAATTTGGGGACCCCTTGGAGCCACTTTTATGTGGTAGGGACACATTATATTAATAAAGTTAAAATAAAAATAAAAATGGCATAAGCTTACATCTTTTAGAAGAACAATTTTTACATAGGGTTATACATGTTGGATTTTCGATTATAAATATTAATTAGAAATCTAAAAAGATTTCCTACATGATGATATTTTATTTATAATTTTTAGACATCAAATAAGTTAAATTATTAATGACACAATAATGATGCAATGTTTACCTCATTAATAAATCATTGAAATAAATAATATTATAATGATTAAAATATTATCTAAAACCTGTCCAATTATTATTGGTTGATGTTATTTAGAATATTAGTCATCTTATCTTCGACCTCAATGATTTTTGGATCATTATAAACCGAATATAATTATATTATAAAGTAATACTTTCACTCTTTCCTAAAGAGCCCCTCCTCTCCCTTATAAAAGGAGACCACTTCTACTCATTCCTCACACCTCTCAAGCCACTTGGCTCGTCCAAACTCTGCCCAACTAAGCTCCCCACATCCCTCTCCTCCTCCTTGAAGTTTCCCCTTAGGCAGAAAGCATTTCAACAAGTCCTTTGGTTCCAACCAAAGTGAGTTACCTAAATTAAAGGTAACGATTTCTCTTAAATTATTTTCATTTATTTTGCTTCTTCAACCCCCAAACTCTTTTTATTTATTTTCTTTTGTAACAACACCAGTATCCTCAATATACTAGGATGTTGTTATAAGAAGGATTCAAACTACACATACACACAACTCCATCTAATGGATTATGAACATAATGTTTCTGTGGATGGCAAACTAACGCCTCACGAAACGATGATTGTTCAAATACATCTTACCGCCTCTCATGGTGGCCATTATGATGGCACTGTAATTAAATATGATATTAATGATATATATTTTATATATAAGCTTCTATAATTCCATTTTATTTCATACCATTATTTGTTTCATGTTGTATATACATACGATAATTTCATTTGAGGAAGTGCGGACTACCGCCCCCTTAAAATGATATGACTCGTTCATACCACACATGGAACGTATAAAGGATGGTGTTAATGAACTTAAGTAACATATATAAAATATTATATTATACTGGAATAGTAATATACCTATGTATCATTTGGATTCGATTCTTTTAAAATAAAAATTAAATGGAAATAGCGTTCGTGCGTACGTACGGACTACCGTCTCCACGAACGCGATGAGATTCATTCTCCATCGTATCCATTCAAGTATAATTATCATTTAATGATTTAAAAATGATGTTTAAGTACTTGATATCATTCTGGATATGAATAAGATACAACAAACATGACTTATGTAACAAAACATATAAAGAAAATGAGTAAGTTAACACCCGAAACGACGATAATACTAAGATATTATTATCAAATCAATATTAAAAGATCATATATGATATCATATTAATGTATATGATTCTTGTATAATTTAGTAACAATTATTTCACTATTATACAGGAGGTTAACCTACCCCAACCAATGAAAAGTACAAGGTAAGGGTTTACTTTACAACCTCTTCATTATCCAAAGTTGTTTATACGTAATAATCTACTGGGATCTCTTTATCATCCACATCCATGTTTCTTAAAAATGCATTTCAAAACATTTTTACTATTTACTAGAATATGAGTTAAAGTCATTTATACCCTTTTTGACTTTTATAAGTGGTTTATAAAGGAATCTTTCGGTCGTATTCAAAACAAGGTCCTTTTTAACCTTTTCGACAGAATTGAGGTAAGAATGTTTTTTTTAACTTATACGGTGGGTGCGGTTATTTTCCGCCGTTATAAAATCGTCGAAGCTTTCCATACAAGCTTATAAGAATATTTTCAAAGAAAATGTTTTATTTTATATGGACCTTAAATGATTTCAAAATAAAAGGAGATACTTCTTTAAAAAGAATTTTGATTTCATCTATGTCAACATCCTTTGATGGATTTTAAGATTATTTGAAGTTGATTTATTATGATACAAAACTTCTATATTTTATTGAAGTTTTTGTGATATGTTTGACTGTGGATGTGCTATTTTTATACCATTCATAGTTTATGGTGAAATTATTGACATTTTGTATGCTAGTTTTAATACGAATGTTTATGTTATGTTTAAACCTTTTCATATGGGAATGCATTGGACTTAATAAGTGACGGGTGGAGCCCGCTATAGCTCCTCGATGCATCGGTAGGTCTCATGAGACAAACTAGTGTCTTGGCACAAGGCCTTGACAAAATATTATTTGTAGTCTTGGCACGAGGCCTTGGCTATGTGGTTATGATAGTCTGGCATTATGCATTCCAACATTATGAAAGTGGTTATTGATATTGCATGTGATTATTCGATTAGTAGAATATCCATGTGAATAAGTAAATGGCATTATTTCATTTTACTTTTGCCATACTATGTTGAAGTTCAATTTTAAAAGGCTTTTGTTTTAGTAATTCATTGCCTTAAATGTTTATGATTATTTGAAATGATCCGCTATATTGTTATCCTTACTGGGCATTTGAGTTCACCCCTTTTCTATGTTTTATTTTCCCCAGGTAGTGAAGAAGTAAATTATGAATGACTTGCAGGGATATTATGAGGGGTTAATAGTGTGGATATGAAGACTTTGTTGTTGTAGTAGTTTTTCACTTTGAAATGTAATGTAAAACTTTATGATTATATCTAGTGTTTCCAAGGCTACTAAACCAATCGGTCTTTCGGGATTTGATCTTTCTTGTGATCATGCCAATGTTATGTAATAATGCACCGACTCTAGGTAGCTGGGGTCGGGGCGTTACAGAAGGTGACTATGAATATCTTATTAGAATGGAGAGAAAATCTATATCTACTTTTTCAGTTATCCTTAGATTCCAAACTCTAGATAGTAATGTTCTTATCACCACTATATCAAAAACAAATGTGGTGATATGAACTATATCTATTCATAAATTGATAATAACAAAAAAACACAGTGAAACCCTAAAAATGGTGTCTCTATGACAATGGTGATAACTTAATTAATCTTGGATATCATAGGTCGATAGTAAAACAAAAGTAAAACTCATGAAATATAGTATTGTGTGACTGAATTTTTCACTATCGGGAATGTATTTTCAACTTGATCTTTGGGTTATGAATTTCGGTTCAATTTATAATGTAAAATAGAAAATATTTTTTGTTCATATCTAAATTGATAAGATTAGTGTTTTGAATCAGTATTTAAAATAGATTCCCAAATAAGTAATTCTCTCACATTATCGATTAAATAGTGGTTTATTTGATTCAAATTCTTCATCCCTATCAAAGTATATTTAAAACTCATATAATTTCCCTATCTTTCTATTTTTTGTTTAAACTGGGGTGTAAAATGATCAATACACTCTCTAGTATAACCTGGCATAGTGATCAAAAACTTATTATCACTCCTAGATCAACCCACTACCCTCCAACATAATGGAAATGAACAAAATTTAAGTGATGTGTTTGAAAATATATGAAGGAAAGAAGGAATAATTTAAATATAATAAGTAGCGTAATTATACTTTAGTCCATGACAATCAAATATTCTAATAAATTCAAACATGATTGAATTTGAAGAATTAATTTTAATAATTTATTTATAGGTGTACAGGGATTTATTAGTTGAATATCTACTAGGGTTTTGGAGTTCCATCTTTGGAGAGTTGATATAATAGTAAAACAATGAATAAAATATTGTGAAAACTAGTTTCCCCTTATATAGTTGGTTTCATCCAATTTAATAGGGGAAAGTTGATTTTTTGAAATCTATATGACTCAAATGGTCATTTCAAAAATCTAAAAAGCTACATCTACCCCATGGAGATGGCACAAACATCCTCTACATTTCAGATCCAATATATTGTTCCCTTGGAACCACCAAATTTCTTTTTCCATGAATCATGTGCTACCTATGAGTTTTCATCTCATTTTTTCTATATTTACCTCAAGTAGAATGAATGGAATATTTTATTGATATTTATTATCATTGGATTATTACCACATATACTATAGACAACCTTACATTCATGATTATTTATGAGTTCTCCCATTAAATTTGATCTTGAAATCAACACAAGTACCTAGATATTACACTTTTTCATACATGAGAACTCATAATTTTTCAAATGGAGTACCATTACGAAACTAGAATTACTCAGGATTCACTTTTATGATGTCAAGAGACCATGTGGATGAATCTTACTTCTGGTTAAAATAACTCTTCCAATAAGAAAAATTATCCTTACACTCTATTAAATGACTCTTATGATCCCTCAATTTTCCAATGTTCCACTCGACATATCAGTTAGATCTTATGTTCTATAAATCATGGTTTCTATGAAATGAATATTCCATAAATAATGACTCATACATGTTTTATATTTCTCTAATTTTTTACTTTATATATCAATATTACTATTCAATTTTTGAATGGTGGCCATTACAAAATTACACTAATGACTATAATGAAATTAAAATGCCACATGGAATTGTTTTTATTTTCTTTTTCTTTGAAATATAAACCTATATAAGTTGGAATGACTCTTATTATATGATTATGGGCTTCATTATTTTTCTATTTTTTTGGAATTTAATTTTTTTAGAGCTCAGTCATACTTTTTTAATCTTATGGGTTACCAAATCTCTAAATAATTTGGCATGTGAAAAATGAATTCATTATAAAAATTGAATAAAATTAAAAATAAGTGTATGATTTACCTTAATTATTTCCAAAAATATATGTTCAGCTAAAAATCCCAAATATCGTGCCAATTTTCAATGATTTTTGGATTAAATGAAACAAAATCAAAATTTCCAAAATTATGGATTCTTTACGATCATAGGGATTTATTTCATGGACCTTCTTTATATTCTCACAGATATTTTCCCATATTAGTTTGATAGAGAATCATTTTTTGAGGACACACTATGCCCATCTATTCACCATCAGGTTACGACATTTACATTTCCTTTGTATTTATAAGATATCACCAATTTAGTGGTGATTTTGAGGATTTATGTGTGGTATATATCATCCTATGAGAGGTGTCATCAGAAAATACTTGAGAGAATAGGTATTGAATGGGGATCTAAAATGTTAGTGAGGTTGAGTTTTCAACTAGTAATGTGTTGGTCCCATTAGTCTTCTACATTTTTCGTTAGAGTTAATAGTTCTTATATATCTATCTGGATCTCTATTCTGTTGTTCTTTTCTTATAAAGGTTATGAGCATCATCGATTCTAGTTTCGGACCCTTCGTAACAGTCAACATGGTATGGGTAGTAAAAATATAATGTATCCTAATAAAAAATTTACCCCATAGTCCATATTAGTTTTTATTTTAAAAAGTATTCAGTCATCCTAGGTGACATGGATCATGTGGTGACCCAAGAAAAATGTACGTACCTATATCATCATTTTTTCTGAAAACATAATATCTTACTCTATAATTAAAAGCCAGTAACTATTAAGGATTATTTTATATTGATATTAGATATATAATCAATTAATTTCATGAAATATCGTTATCTACAAACAATAAACACTCTCCTAGTACCCTTGTTAGATATATTATACATAAAACCTTTCTTCATAACCTTAGGGAAATTGAAACATATGAAACGGTGACCTGAGATGATTTCAAAGTTTAAAAATGATATAAATGAATTGAATACCATAAGGGTGCATAATATAAAAAATTTGTAAGCAAGGGATGTCCCAGTTGGTATTTGGAAATAATGTTTAGTTGGTGTTTGTTGTCAACCCACACTAGTTTGATCAAGGAGTTTTCAAGGAAATTGGTCATTCAATATGATTTCATTATAGTGTTGAAAGTGGTGTCTTTTTCTAGATTTTTCCAAAAATATTTGGTTTAAAATTATGAGTAATGAGAAATAATTGCAGAAGTTAGTTTTCTTGGGATTGACTCTTCTCAAATATTGTAAAGTAATGACTTTCAAAATGAATGGGTTTCATAAAGAATTGATTTCCAAAATGGATGAGCTTCATGAATGTATAGAGATTTGCAAATGCATGACATAAATATGATATTCATCATGACTTTAACAGGAATCACAAAAAAATGATGGGTTGATGGTGAATCTTTAAGACTATGGGAAGCTTCGTAAATGCGTTAAATTTCACTAGAGCCTCGCTAAAAGAGGATCTTTAAGAAAAAAATTACGACTGTGAAAATGTTAATGGAGGAAAGGGATCATCAAGAAGAGATTATCTTAAAAATAGGTAGCTACCCCCAATTCATTTCACAAAAAGAGAATAGGGGAGAAGGATGAATCTCTCTAATTTAGTGAAGGATGCGAGTTTCAGAAATCTAGATTTTTTTATGAGATTGGGCATCAATGAAGTACAGGTTACATCTTGATCAATATCAATGCAAATAATTTTTATAATATTTTTCATGAATGGATATTTTTTGAGGTTTTAGATTTCCTCAAAATACATTATCTTTGAAAATGATGTTTTTTCTACAAAAGAAGTGATCTTCGTGAAGGCAATTAGGTCTACGAAGGATGTGAGCTTCATGATGTTAGAATGTTCTATAAAGGAAGTGAGATTTGTGCTGGTTGGTAACTTAGAAACATTTTGTGGGTTCATGAAGGATGATTTTTCATTGAATCATATTGGGGGTTTTACGAAAACTAATATCCTTTTAAAAAGTATTATTGAGTATCTAGTATTATTAAACAATGATTTCTAGTGCATCAACTTTCTATTATGGAGAATGAATAGTTTCATTCTAGTAAGAGACAAGGAATTAAATTCCATTCTACTGATATGATGTTCAAGACATTAAACAAAGTAAGACTTCACCAAAAATAGTGAGTTAGGGGGATTCGATGGATGTTTTTTAAGGTATACAGTGTGCCATCCCAAAAATATCTTAACTATAGTGTTCTTGTAACAAAGTGACTATGCCAAAAAATCATTATATTAAAACCAGTAAATATTAGTGGAGTTTGGTATCCCCAAAACACTATTGGCATATGATCCTTGGTCTAGGCCTTAGTGGTGAACCAAATAATACTATTTTGTTGTCACTTTAAAGTTGATTTCTTAATAACTACATGATTCCATCAGACATGTTTTATGAGTTACATATAATGTGGGGAGAAGATCCATTGTTTTAAAAATAACATTTTACTCCCTGATTGAACCCTCCCCTCTCTGTGTGTTCTGGGGTCTTATAAGTGGTATTAATTCCATAGTTCACCTATGATGGATTCTATACTATAAATTTATTCTCTTCTAAACATTTGTGTTTCCTTTTTGAGTCAATAGTGATGCGAATTGTTGATTAAGATTCAGTTATCTCTACGTATAAGTCTATATCCACCAACACCATGATGAGAAGGAAAAATAAATAGATGAGAAATTTAAAAAAGCCTTTCTTATTTGAATATTAGGTAGTATAAAGTTCTCTATTCCTTTCTCAAAATGAAGATATATTAGGTGTGGGAATTAAATATTATGTAGCTCAATTTTCCACTAATGTGATGAATTTTTTTCTACCTCATGTAAATCAAAATATTTTAGTAATCAGGATGTATGTGTTATAATCGTTGAAATTTTTCTAAAAAATAAGGAATCTTGCACAAGTAGAGATGATGATAAATTTACAACCCCAAAATAATTTTTAGTTTATATATTAAGAAATTTTTTATAAGATATTCCTATGGAAAGAGCCACCCCATTTTTTGTTGTTTCTAAATGAATGTAAGTTGAGATCACACCTCTAGATAGAGAAGTGGATTCTTTGTAAAACATCTTATAATGAAATATTCTTGACTGTTTAACGCTCTACAGATAGGTTGGAATCGTTGAATAAACAAAGAGAGAACATGAAATAAATTCCCCAATACACCTTAATGATTTTTAAGATAATCATGGAGTCAAAATAACATTGAAGAAATTATTCATTCCCTTGAATATAAATCTAAAAATAGCATGGATGTTGGGGGTTTATAGTTTGAGGAAATATCTGAGAATAACAAGAAACATGAATCTTTAATTTAGAATAATGCTAATCTAAAAGAAGGTGATGTTGTTAGAATGAATAATGCTTGTGATAAATTATGATTATGTTAGATGATCAAAAAACCATCCATAATGTGATATTTTTATATTTGGAAGCTCACTTGGCCAATCCTGAGAAGAAATATTTTTAGACTTCTAAAAAAAGAATTTAATTTCTATATCTATTCAATGTACACTTAAGGATTATAAAGTAAATATAACAACAATATGTTATAATAATATCATTATGTCTTTTCATGATCAATCTCATGTAAGTGATAAGAAATAGTATCCATCAATACCAAATTTTCTTAATGATTCTAAACCTATTATAATAAATATTGTAGGATTTAAGAAAAATACTAAACAAGTGTGGATTAATAAAGGAGATAAAAAACATATCACCATGACTAGGGTGGATTGAAAAAGGACAATAGAATCCAGTTCCCAATAAGAGAACAAAAAATCAAGAAGAAGATCATACAACCATATACAGAAGATATAAGGATATCAAGGTTTGTTGTTCAATGTTGGTGGTGAAAAATATTTTGGAATCATGCATTGGTTTGTTGGTACAAAACCTTAAATGGAAAATCACAATAGAATCCTATTTTAAAGGGTTTCAAGATAGATAATAAGGGTAAAATCTATAGGTCCAGAAGAATATGGATTCTACAAATAGATTTTGGAATCTTGATAACATCTGTGATGTATGAAATAGGCAGTGGGCATGAGGATGGTACATGATTATCTCAGTATGTATTTGAATTTTATAAGAAAAGAAGACCTCAAATTCAGTCTATGTCTGAACAATCTACCTTTGGAATAAATCAGAAGAATATTTTGAATAAAAAATGACTAAATAAGATCTCAATTAATGATGCTGAGAGGGAACTAGATTATAAATCCATAAAGATGAAGGGTTGTGTGTCCAAAATAACTAATAAGTGGGATAAATATCATAAATACACATGTGGAAGATACAAATTTGAAACCATAGTTCCTAATGGAATCTTAGTTATTTTTTCTGAAGATTTGGATAGAATGAGGAAATTTAAATATACATAGTAAAAGGCTGATGAAAAGTAAAATAAACTATTCCACATGAAGAATAAAAAGTACATGATAATTTGTAAAAAATGGAATGAAATGTATTAAATAATTTTTATGTGGGGTTTTCAAAAATATAGTCACATTGAAAAGGGTTTGTCAAACTTTTTACCAGATCAAGAAGTAGACCTTAAGATGAGTAAAAATGTATCATCCATGATGGTTGTTAAGAACAAAAATTATCCACACCGAGTAAAAAAGAATGTGAAGAGATCCATGCTACCATAACATAAATCAGAATAGGTGTTTAGATGTAAAATCCTAAAGAATATGTGAAATAGAGGAACATGATTGAGAAGATCATCTCAACCATTATTTTAATATTTATAAAGAAAAAAAGAGACACTGCATTCCCTAAATCATTTGTTATTTTATTCTTTCTTATAATGGAGGGAATTGAAAGGTGAAGCTTGTTCTCAAGGGGAGAACACTTGAGAAGTTGTGAGGGATGTTTCCTTTTTTATAATCAAGAAAAATAATTCACAATATTTGAGTGATTCATCAATTTGGAATTCAAAAAAAATGATGGAGGATTATTTTTATGAAGCTGAAGATGTTCTATTCTAGACAACTAAGTCAAAGAATGTACCATCTTTGCCTGATCTTATTTCTAGTTTCCTAGTGAACAAGTGTTCAAAAATATTATCCTTCGTGAAGTTGTAAAAAAATATCCAATGTGGAATGTCACAAGTTGACGATCCATTCTGGTGTATTATCCATATTAAAATTTCATAAAATACAATCTTCATAATGTCCAATATTAGGAAGATGTTGGGAAGTGATTCCCTTAAGTGGTAGAAAAATGAAGAATGAGGAAGAATCTACATGATTAATTATTTCCATTTTTATCAAACCTGATTATTCCGAAAATAGGTTGAATATCTTGCCATTACCCAAGGCGTTTCATGTTAAATATCCGTAAATGGTTCTTATAGAATTTCGTATCTTTATCTTGGATTGAATTTGAATTAAAATGGAAGAAAATTATCTGTTTTTTAATATCAGGAGGTATCATGACTAGTGGGAAAGAGATAGATTTAGATTCAGAACTACTGGAAGGCATTAAAAATATTCGGGGCTCACACAAAGATGATGATTTGGATAAAAATTCATAAGAGGAAACCATTATTGAAGAAACTTCATCAGAACCTCATAGAAGGATCTCTATTTTTTGATGTAGGAACTTATAGCATGGTATTCTCAACTGGATTCCTATCTGAAGAATTATTAATTTAAAATAGGATTCAAATATCAGTTTTTCAAAATAAGGATTACACATTAATTTCTAAGGGAAAATACATTAGAGATATTTTTTAGAAAATTAACATGCATGAATCCAAACCAATGTCAAATCTGATTGGTGTTGGGGAAAATCGTAAGGATGAAGATAGGACATCTTTGAATCCCACTATATATAATAGAATCATTAAGAGCTTATTATAATATTCTACAATAAGGGTAGATATTATATTTTCAACATGTTTATTAGCCTTCTTTCAAAGTAATGTTATGGAAGAGTATTTTGTGGAATTTAAAAAAATGATGAGGTATATTCAAGGTATACTCTGTTATGGATTACACATTGTAGTGGGAATAGATAATGAATTATCCTAATTTTTTATAGCTGATTGGGCTTGAGATATGGTTGATCAAAAGTCCAAAATGGTTGGTGATTTATTCATATAAATCAAATGTGTGGGATGGTTGAGTTGGAATCATGAAATAAATTATCTTAATGTAGTTGAATAAGATTATATCTCTACCACTATGTATTGAAATAAACTATTGTGGATAAAGAAAAAACATATTGATATCGGTAATTAGGTGAAAAATCCATTATTGGTTCATTATGATAATAAGAGAATGATAAATATTAAGAAGAATCTGGTTTGACACTCTCATACCAAACATATTGAGATTAGATATCACTTATTCAAATAAAATGTTTTATAATTTGGTATTGTAATGGATCATATTGTAATGGATGATCAAGTGGCTGAAAATCATAGTAAGCCTTTGGCAAAACAAGTTTTTGAGAAGCATGTGTTGATCTATGGTGTTCAGCCACATCCTAGTGCATGATGAGGTTACGGTTGATCCCCTCAAAATATTTGGGTTAACTATTTTAATATATTTGTGGATATTGTGTAGATGTATGGGTTAGATATGATCCATGGGGAGTTTTTTATCTATAAAATATAAATATAGCCTCTTTAGGTTTATTTCCAAAGTGGGAGAATGGATAAATTCAAAAATATAAATTCAACATTAAAAAGGTTTATTGGTTATAGGATTTTGATAGTCCCTCTAATGATTCAATTACATGGTGAGAATTATGTGTTATGATGAAACATATGGTATTTCTTTGATCTCAGCTTGTACATATTAAATCATTCCAAAACACACACAAAAACAAAATTCCTTCTTCCGCTCTGGTTTTATGCACCGATCTTTTCCCACATAGACTTATACTGTTGGATGATTTGTTTCTCACCTTTCAAGTTTATGATCTGGGCTAGTACAATATTTAATTTTTCTAACATATTTCAAATGAACCCAAAGTGGGAGATTGTGTAATCCAAGGATTTTTATATATTAGAGCTAGAAATGGTATCTAGTTTCTGGTTTTTTTCAATCCGTACTAGGTTTAATAGGTAGTTTCCTAGGAAAGTGGCATATAGTATCAGATGGATACATTGTTGGAGGTATCATGTTTTTCATGTTTTTTCCAAATTAATTTCGCTAAAAATTAAGATTAAGGATAAAACATCATGAGATGTTGTTTTTAGGGATCAACACTTCTCAAATATAATAGATGCATGACATATTTGATGAATGCATTCCTATATGTATGGGTTTAGAAAAAGGAGGATCTTTACAAAAATATAGAGCTTTGGTAATATGAAATGGAAATATAGTGTTCCTTGAAACTACAAAAATAATCTTGATTTCATGATGGGTTGATTTAGAATTTCCACAACTATGAAAAGCTTCTTCAATAGGTTAAATTTCAATTTAGCTTCAAGAATATAGAATCATCATGGACATGCTTTTGGAGGTTCATGGAAATCTTGATGGTGGTATGGTTTCATCATGATGGGATGAGCTTATAAATACGTGGGTACCACCTCTTAATTTCACATAAAAAGAATTGGATAAAATGATGAGTCAATCCAATTTTCCAAAGGCTATGATCTTTTAGAATCAAGATTACTTTTCTAGCTTGATCATCAAAAAATTACTGGTTAATTCTTAGTCGAGACCAATTCTTGTTAGTTTTTGATGTTTCACAAATACTATAAATTTCATGAAGGCATAATTTTTCTTTAAATAAGTGAGCATTCTGAGGGTTTTTGTTTCATGAAGGTAGTGATCCTCACAAAGTTAGTTTTTTCCCTAAAGGAAGTGATATTCGTGATGGTAGTTTCTTCCATGGAGGAAGTGTACTTAGTAATGTTCAAGAGCTTCATAAATGTGTGTGGGTTCAAAAAGATTTTATTTTATATGAAACATGATGGTGTTTTCATGAATACTAGAAGCTTTGTGAATAGTAGTGTTGAGTATATGGTAATAGTAATGAGTGGTTTTATGTTCTTCAACTCAAGACTATAATGAAAGTAATGTCTCATTCTAGTTAGGGACAATGAATTAAATTAAAATATATTAAATAGACCATTAAGTCCTTAAAATGAGTAATAATTCACCCAAAGAAGTGAGATTGGGGGATTCGATGGAATTTTTCTAAGAGAGACTGTGTGTTATCCAAAAATTAGTGTAAAGGTAGTGTTCTTAGAATTCAGTGACTATGTATGAACTTCTATATTATAGAATAGGTGATGATTCATGGATTTTGGTATGAACAAAAAATATTTGATGTATACACCTTAGACTAGACACTAGTTGTGAACTATGCAACATTGTTGTGTTATCTCTCTAAATGTGTTTCTTAATAACGACATAATTTCTTCAGACTAGTTTTATGAGTTTCTACCAATATGGGAAAAATATCCTTCGTTTAAAAAAGAAAAATTGACACCCAGATTCACCCCTCCCCTATCAGTGCATTCTAGGGTCCTACAAATAAAAATTTTATGATATTTTAATCATATCTTATAAAATCCTTACCCAATCATTTATAGATCAAACATCATTAGTCATGAAAAAAATAACAACAAGAGGCATGATTCATAATAGTATAGAATCATAAAAAATCAATCATGATCCATGAGTGTATATCATAAGAATAATATCAAGTCATATCATTTTGTGGAATAATCATAAGTATATAAAATTATTTCAATTATCATGATTCAATGCCAATAGTGTCATTATATAGTGGTTATACTACCAAAATGGATTGTGTTCACTCCCATAAACTCTTTCCATTCATTGAATAGATTAACTCCCCATCCTATTTAACATTATCTCATGATATAAAAATATTTATCAAATGAATTTGAGGGATATATAATTCTAGTCCCATTTATCACATAATGAAATATATATATATATATATATATATATATATTCTACAAGATCATAAAAAATCATTATTCCAGCATAACATAATTATCCATTGGGAAAGAAATGGGTTTCATGAAATCATCCATAACACATCATCATCATAAACCATCTAGAGAAAGATATTGGATGATATCATAATATTTTATCCCTTTTATTGAATATAAATCCTTAATTAATGTTTTCATAGATGAAAAGTATTGGTTATAATATCATTGAAAATTAACATAAAACATAACTTTTCTTTTGGTTACTTTTAATACAGAAAAATTCAAGAAAAATGTGAATATTATTTTATTTTTAACACCATTTGAATTTATAAATGACACTTCATGATGATATAAATACATGATGGTAGGAATATTTTTTGATTTTGTATATGTTAAACAAGAATATTATTTTGAAAATTTTGTTAAAAGATAACATTGTTACATTCAAAAAACTTTTAAAATGACTCATTTTGTAATTTTTGTAAAGAAAGTTAAAGAAATAAAAATAAAATTTTCCAAAAAATTAATTATAGATAATAATATCGATAAAACAATATGAATAACAATGATGAGGAAGAGAAACACATTCCACTAAAAAAGTTTAAATAATGAAAACTTTTTATGAAAACATTTTCTCAATCATCCTATGTACCAAATTAAGAATATTCTAATTGAAACATTAAAACCATTGAAATAAACATAGGATAATAAAATTTATAGTTTTTTAAATATTAGTATAATATAATTTCCCTCATAGTAAATTTAACAGAGACAACCCTGAAAATAAATAAGATTATAACATAAACACTTCCCCATGTCCTGATAGTTTTGTATGTGATCTTATCCTTATATATAATAAATTTAGATTTAATATAAATATATACAAGAATAATATTCCTACATATAAAATAATATATATTCCCCTAAAAATTAAACTAAAATATTTATTAACAATTCTTCATTAAAATAAATTCTTAGGTGTTAATAGTTATATTTATCATCGATGTTTTGATTTGATGGTTTCAGACCACAATCCTTGGTCATGTTTTCATAATCTCCATAATATAAACAGTTTCATAATTTTCATATTTATTCATTATATACACTTTTATTACCATTCACATAAATTGGGGATAAAAAACAAATTACATCACTTTATAGATACGATAGTCCACAGGTATGCATGAGTGATGTTTTTCATTTTCCAAAATATGGAAAAAAGAAAGAAAAATAATAATAAAATATATTTAAAGTATCAAAAAAATTTCATAAATATCATATATATTCATTAAATATGTTCTTATAGACATCCATGTAAAATGGAAATGGAAATCATATCACATTAATCCATGGATGTGGCAGTCTAAACATACACACCAGTGACATTATCATATTACAACAAATGGGATGGTAAGAAGTCAGATAATATTTTATTATTAATGAATCATAATAATATATAATAATATATATACTAATTAAATCCATATGTATAACAATATGTGAGAGACAACGAATAAAAATGAAGTAGATCTCTCTATGAGGGTGGTAGTATGCACGTATGAATGAGTGATGTATTCATTGTATATTTAATGGTAAGGAGTTATAAAATTTGTTTTTACATCAAAAAAATAACATTTAAATATAGTTAGGATTCTTATTTATTTTTTTAATATATATATATATATAATTTATATTTTGTTGTTAGAATAAGAAATAATTTTGAAAGGATCGTGTTAATTAGATTACCATTTCATTGAGAAACTTCATTTGGATTACAACATAAACATAATTTTTATAGAATTATGAGAATAAAAAAGCTATGTGATGTTTCTAATGAAGATAGAAAGGTATTTTTGTGGGTATTTTTTGAGATAGAGTGATTAGATATTGTGTACAAGTGAAGAGAAGAGGTTACATTTTATAATTTTGGATGGAGAAAACATGTAATTAAATGAAAAGTATTGTATAATATATGTATTACTCATGTTAATGTGGAAAAAATAAATAAAATTTAATATATAATGTTTCAAGGGATGAAATTCTCTCATCTAATAGGATTTAAGAATAACTTGTATGACATAATCAAATATTTTATACCCTAATTAACATGACATAATCTGTACTATAGTGACAACCTTTTACCAGGGTGTTTCATTAGAGAAGATGTGACCTGGAACCCCCATTGAGGTGGATTTGGTTAAGCCCGATGGTTGGTTGTGAGGGATTTTATTCATACATAAATAATATCATTTGGTCCCCATTTTCATTATTAACGGAAACTCACAATGGTTCCATCATCTATAATTGGGTATAGACATGATTTCTTGAGGCTTGTGGTCACTTGGGGTTTCATACCTGATGATTCTTATGGACCTTCATTAGTCAAGAGGATGGGAGGTTGGGATCACCAGACACTATTCCGGGGAATTATTTCATCCAATAGAAATTCTCTATAGATTTACGATATGTTTGAAAATCTATTCATATTCCTGATATGGGATATGTTTCCCTAAAAAATGATTATAGCTCAAATCCCATTTATAAGAAGAAGAAGAAGAAATTGATATTATTAGTGAAGAAATATTTATGTATCTGAGGTTCTTCGTCCCTTTCCCAGTAATGAGGAGATTCTTATGTGTTAAAGCCATATAACCAGGTACTTTGGAACTTTCTACCACCCCAGGATTAAGTTAATATTCTGAGGGGATTGTACCATTTTGAGGTATCCTATGTATCCTAGTTATTATATGAATTAAAACCCATGTTGTTTTCTAAAATTTTTCAGTTTAGAATCATAATGAAAAGACATATGTTTGGGAACTTAGGAACTGGATATTTGAGCTTCAGTATAGATGATAAATGCTATGTATCCTGGGTATCGCTAGAATTAGAGTAATTGTATTTTGATCACTACATTATGATTAGACCAAAGGTATATGCCCTTATATGAGGGATATTTATATTATTCCACTGATCTGTTGTTACATACAATAATTTCCCTAGATGTTGGAGATTCATGATATTAATGATGTGTTCATTGAGTCTCTCGAAGACCATGTGTGCTACACTCAGTGTGAGAAATAAGGGATATAATGTGATTATCCTCATTGCATATGGATACATGACTTGTGTATTGAGACATCCTTTGTATCTTAATATAGATCTTAGGCCTTGAAAAGTTGACTTATGTATCATGGTTATGGAAGGAATCAGATTCCTTGTAGTTTAGTTGATTTATCCGTCCACTAATGGATGAGGTATAGTGGTCAGTCGATAGGAATTATTGGGTAACAATGTGAAAAATGTCAGATACATGGGGTTGACATCGAAATGGATGCTTTTTTGAGCTCATATATAGTAATTAATCCTATGTATCATGTTTATTTTATCATTCATATTTTTCATAGTTCATTTAATTGAGGCTTACACACTTAGGATTCCCATATATGTGATGTATATCATGTTATGTCATGTATTGGGGCATACAGACTATGGTTGAACTTGAATTTTGAGAGGCTTACAATGGAAATGATATTATTATTGAAATTTCCTAATCCCACATGAAATTTTATCTATGTGATAAATAGTGGATAGAAAACAATTAGTCTCATTTCATTTTGATATAAAACATATGAACTAGGAAAAAAATATGGGTGGTTAGTATTGAGCTTGGACCTCAGATAGGCATCCTACATATCTTGCTTGTGTTGGGAATCGAAGTCCACATAGTTCAGTTTCATTGGTATTATACACTAACATTTCCCTTATATGGAGATCATATTACTTTATGCTTCTAGTCAGGTATTTTACACTGATGTTTCCCTTTTGTTAGGGATTACACACTAACATTTCACTCTATCTGAGGCTTACACACTAACATTTCTCTTATTGACCTAGTTTCTTTTTCACCCTAACATGCTTGATTATCTATTTAGCATGCCTTGTTACTTACTTTAAAAGTCATAGTATGTATTCTAGATATGTCAATGTATAGTCACATGATTAATCTGGCCTATCTGAGGGAAGTCAAAAATCCTGGATGGAATATTTTATGGTCATCTCATGATCAAGGATGACTTGTATAGAGTAAATTGCAAGACCTATTCAGCTAATCCAAGAAGACATTACATGATCCTGGATGACATACATAGAGGGAGTCTCATGATCTAGCTAAAATACCATGGGTTCATCTCAATATATGGCTGACACTCTTGGATGGAATTGAGAGAGTAAATGTGAAATGTTACGTAGGTTGCCTCGTGTCCTAGATGACAAGAATGTAACACATTGTGAATTCTGACTGCTATGTCTGAGGGATGTCTCAAGGTTTAGCTGAAATGCTCAGGTTCTAGTAAGAGACAGAGGTAACCTGAATTTTTTCAAAAATAAGAGTTCAGCGGACCATCTTAATGATAACTTGAGGCTTGTATGGAAAACTTGGAGGGATTCATGAGACTTTTTCCATGTGCTCGAAGGGCCCCATTTTACTTTATTTGACATTTAAAGAGGACTGTACATAACATAAATACTATACTAATGGAGCATCATGAGATCTAGGCAATATGTTCTGGTGTTGTCATGTGTCGAATGTGGTTAACAAAAAGTTCTTGAGGATCAGCTTATATGTTATTTTCCTAATTCCTGCATTCCATAGTTTTTATTCTTGACATTATATTTTGAATGTAATAGATTTATTTGTTATTAGCTTATTTCAATTCCCATGTTATTGAGTAGATATGCAGGATGTTCTTCATGTGTCCTTCCAAAATTCCTTCACATGATTTATAAGTGATCAAGTGAAGTTCTCATGCAAGATAAATAGTTTCTCCAATTGTTCGTTGATCGTACCTGATAGAAATTATTTCCAGTCATGAGATCAATCGGTCATTAAAGTCTACTCTAGGTATTTGGTTCATCAATGTGTCTAGAGTAATAAAGGCCAACCCTTTGTCTAGAGAGTATTGGTTCATTTTTCATGTTGGGTGGTGTATTTAATTGCCTCTCCACTCCGGTTGTTTTCCATTTAATACAGAACATATTATGAAATTTCATGCTAGAATCGGTGAAGGGGTTTTGATGTCATCAGTCTTCATGAGGTCCAACCATGAATCACTCTAGGGGCTTATCATGTATTTCTGTGACCGTAAGGTCATCCCATCAATTCAAATTATATTGGGTAATTTCTAATTAATAGGGATGTTTTTAACCATACATATATTTCAAAGGACATCCATTTTTAAAAATCGACATGTTTTGAGGGCCTTAAAGAGATCATAAATCCTATTGAAAGACATTTTTTTGTTCTAATGTGACTTTTTGGGAACTTTTCATGAGATAAGGATGTATTTTCCGGGGTCATTCACAAGATCTAGTTAACTTTTTAGGGTTTCTTGCAAGATCATGCTACCGGGAGTCTTAACATGAAACATTTGTTTTATGACTACTAGAGGCTCCCAAATTTTACCATTTTATTTCATTAATTTATTTTATAAATGTGGGAGATTTCGTGTGTTTTCATGAGTGTTTTCTAAGACAATCACTCTACCACTTGGTGATGTGTCACGAGACCAACAAAGGTCCTATAGAGTGACCAAGAATTTCATAGATAAAACAATTTTTTTGACCGTGCAGATCCAAAAAATGGAGAGAAGTGCAAGGTCACCTAGAAATACCCTAGCTTCTATATGTTATGTGGATATAATGTCAGGGGGGTTTTTCTAGATGATGTAGACATGTCAGAAGGTGTTTTCTGTGTCTTTTGGATCGCCAAGAGAATGTAACATGACTTTTAAGACCACAAGAGGCTTATTCCTCCTCCACTGTTAATTTCATTTGATTGTCATGAAAATTATATGGACCTTGAATGTTTTATTGAATGTTTTCATTGAAAAAGATTCCCTATATATATATGATGTTCCATGTAAGTTTCATGACTGTAAGAGGCGCCGTGTTTTAGATGTTTTCTTCTTAATTTTGAAAGACTTTTGGAGGTGTTATCAGGAACTTACCAGTTGACAAACCATTGGACTAAGGAGATATTATTTGGTTACCACTGCTTGATCAATTATTATCTCGGATCCTTTAAAATATAAGAATGACTCATCCAAAGGACTTCATGGGGCCTTACACGGGAAATGTTCTACCCATGAATCCTTCATGTGACCTTGTGATGGTCACAGATCGCGTGTATATTAGAGTTTTAGGAAATATTATATTCTTTGTACACCTTTTGAATCCTTTGATTTATGTGGAAAATAATAGACATATCTAGGTATTTAATCCTATTGAAAATTTATGATTCCCATTGGGCGGGTGTCCACAAATGCCCCCCCCCCCCCGCCCCGGGAATGACGTTCATAGAGACAAGGAATATATTATGAGGAACATAAATTAAAACATGAGTATTTAGTGCTATTTTTGATCAAACTATTGGGATACACATGGTCTTCTAGGTGGAAAATGGTATTCTATAAGATGCCTTATAAACATAGGACTAGAGAGAGGCTTCATTCACCAGCTACTTGATTCTCCAGAGGCCTCTCCATGCTTCTGTCGTGTGTCCTTCCTATAAATTTCATGATAAATCTGGCATACATTGGTATATTTTTAAATATGGGGATCATACTTCATGGGGATATTTAACAAATTCACATATTTATCTTAGCCTCTGACTTGTGGTATTTATTTCCTTGTTCTCAAATAGATGTATTTTCTAAAATAGGGACATGCGTACAGGAATATGTGTCCCCACGTTGAAGATGGAAGTGTGGCTAGTGGAAGTAAAGTGCCTTAAACTAGAAATGTTGACCCCTGCACACCTTTAAAAATTTCCATCCATATTGAATATGTAGACATCCCCTATAGAATTAATGGTCCTATCCAGTTTTTATTTGGATGGATAGGGTATAATTTTCATTACTACGAATATTACAATGCCAATAGGATACTCAATGCCATATCTCAACCCCATTTGTTAAATATATCTACAGTTGGGGCTATGTTACTAGGAACTGATGAGGTTACAGATACCCTGATCTGATATTCTTGATTTGATTTCGTCCCATTTCTTCCACCAACTGGGCCGATCATTACCAATGGTAGTGGTTCCCTTGACGAACGACTGTATATGATCTTTTTCTAGGATGGGTTATTGAAGATGGGTTAGATGAACTTATATTATATGACACATATATAACTTATCAATTTGATATTTAGTTTGGATACACCCAAAGGATCTCCCATATTCCATTGGCTAGTGTTCTAGGAGAGAGAAACCTTGGGATCACCTAACAGTTTTGGATGATGTTGGCAGGTGAATACACAGGTGTTTACATCATTATTCAACCCGTTGATGCTTCTGTATTTCTTACCTAGGAATTTACAAGGATTGGGTAGTATTTTATCCATGTGGTGTGTAAAGATGATAATTATGTATTATGTAAAAACCATTTTCTTCATTGAATCTACTTTCCATGTTAACGATGAACCTGATTGAAGAATTGGATGAGACATCATGGAAGTGACCTCATCCAGAAGAAAACTACCCCAATAATAGGGGTGAGTAAATTGAGGAATTAATACTTCCAACATAATAAATAGTTGATTTCTTCATTGAGGTGGTGATATGTGGATCCACCTCTCCTATTTTCTTAACAGCTTAGCTGGTTATTCCTCCTTTTTTCACACCCACTATGACATTCCCAGAAGATCAGAAACAACATTGGATGACATAAAAAAAGAAATATTCCATGATTATAGAGTCTACATTAGAATAATTTTAGGACCAAGGTGAAAACCTTCATTATCTTTTTCATTACTTTGGGGATGTTGGTTTTGATCAACAACTATTGTATGAAATCATGGACAAAGTTTTCCTGAGTCAGTAACATTTTTCCACCACTGAGAGGGACTTAAATGATTTTCCATATGATTCTCCCCTTACTAGGAAGTATAAGTATGAATTGAAATAATTTGAGTAGGGCTTCTTGTCTATATCAAAACCAGGAGCTAAAATGGATACATGAACCACACAAATATAGATACATGATAAAATCATACCTCACTAGTGGTCTGAACATTCAACATAATCATACTCATTGGAAACTTCTTAAAAGTGAATTGAGGAGATTCATTATTTAGTCGAGACTCTCTATCCGAGTGTAGAAGATGATGTGGTGGGGTTGATCGGCATTCCACCATTCAATTTATTCTTCCCAAAATACTCTTTCTTACTTGGGCAACTCAACGTTTAAAACCATATTATAGTTTGATTGTGCTTATATATTCTAATTTTGATGATATTCTTATAGAGACTCCAAAATGTGAAGATTCCACCTTTTTCACATTATCAATGAATGGATTTTTGAGCATCATATATTAGTATCTAATTTTTCATTCATTCATGATATGCATGAATATTCACAAATATTATGTTATATGAATCTATATTCATACCTGTCCTTTTTATAGCATCATGTAAAACTCAATTTTTGGATACAAATATTTAAATCATAACAGATTAATCCTAAGAAGTACTCATGAATTTCCACCAACACCAAAATATTTAGTGACATATTTTTACATGTTATCTTGAGGTCTCTTTATTCACTTAAGGATCATCTAGGTATGATAAATGTTCCAAAGGGTGAGTTCTCATTCATTTTTCAAATCTGATAGGCTTGATGATAGCATTTAGATGTTTACAAAGGCCTTATGGGGGACCATACAATATCTTTTAGAATAAATCACTTATTTTTTGTATTTTAGGATCTTTTATATTTGACCTTATATTTCTCAATATTAGGGCCTTTTATCTTGGACCTTATATCACTATAGTTTACGATCTTCTAGATCACACCATCTATCATTGTATTTTAGGTTCTTTTATCTTGGACCTTTTATCATTGTAGTTTAGGTTACATTAACTCAAACATTCTATCACTATAGTTTAAGATCCTTTAGCTCATACCATCTATTACAATGTTTTATGGTTTTTTATCCTAGGATTTCATATTATTTTGTTTAGGGTTATTTAACTCTGAAATTATATCAGTCTGGTTTAGTGTATTTTAGATTGGTTCCTCAATATGTTTTGTTTAGGATATTTTATATCTTTCCTAATCTATGGTCATAGAATATGGTCAAAACATACCAGAAATATACCATAACATTCTAAGATTTAGGATTATTCCATAGTGTTGTTGAGGATCATGAGGATCTGAGATCTTATCCTATAAGGAGGAGGTGCCTCTTGTTGGTAGGTTAAAGACCATATGTATCGATATCATTTCCAAAAAGAGATACCTCTACTCTTTTATAAGGATCATGGAAGGTTTATGGTGGTAATATCAGTCGAGGGTGAAATACTAGGGATGATAAGTCCTCCTAGATAGTTGTAATATGGGTGATATAATTCTTAACCCAAAAATCATAGTTTGTGATAATGGAATGGGATAGGCATGTCATCGATGACCTGTATCACCCTAAGATTACATGATCCAACATGATGTTTTCAGTGATTATAATGAATGAATATCCTTTATTTTAAGGATTATATCTATTTGGTTAATGACCATATATGTCGATACCATGTCTAAGAAAAGATGATCTCTACACCTTTTCAAGGGCCATGAATTATTTTTGAAGATTCAAAGGTCCAAATGACGAGGTTGGGTATGGGAGGAAATTAATCTAGGATGGGCTCTGGAACCCTAGGGATTTTTGACTCCTGATTTTTAAGATTGATCCCTATGTAATTTGGTTTCGAATCATGATGTATGTGTTATTAAAGTTCTGGGAATGGTGTGTCACATTCTGTCCATGAGAAAGTGTAAAATACATGGTGATGTAATGTGGACAATGTTGAATCCTGTTGAATAGCTTGGTATTAATATTTTAAATCAGGGTTAAAAGTGCTCGAGAATGGATACTGATATGGGAAAATATTATTGTGAATGAACCAAAACACACTAGGTTTTTGGCTTCTGTCTCAGTGATGTTTGAGATCACAAGGATTAGAAAGTCCTTTTTGCAATGTGATGCATTTGGATGAAGACCATAGGCTCATATATAGGAGACATAGGGATATATTCATAGTCATGAAAAGTGACTATTGAATCTAGGGATCCATTACAAGGTCCATTTATGATTGTATTGATCTATGGAACTGAAATCATGAAGTGTGATGTGT
Organism: Viscum album; assembly: GCA_963277665.1. Lineage (NCBI taxonomy): Eukaryota > Viridiplantae > Streptophyta > Magnoliopsida > Santalales > Viscaceae > Viscum > Viscum album. Next base: position 1,085,678,401 of record OY728156.1, read on the forward strand.
AGAAATTATAATATTCAAGAAGTGTTCAAGCACCCAAAAAGTTTTTTTTCTATTTGGTGAATATATTCTCAACACACAGAGATGTGAAAAATAGTTAATATAACATTTTCATAAACTAGTGGGTTTAGCGTGGATGGAGAGTTTTGACAGAAAAGACTTTACTCTTGTGCAAAACACCCTTTGGGAGTTTTCTAAATGACATTTTTTTGTCTTCTTCAATAGATACTTACATTCTTTTGGCTGAGACAATTATAGGATATTTTTTATAGTCATAAAACTTGGATGAATGTGACTTTCATTTATGTTCATGACAAACATGGACCTAATATGGGGATGATACACAATAGTTTAATTAGGATACCAAGGGTCAAAAATACCCCCAACATCCATTTGGTTGGGAGATAAAAATGTTTTCAGTCATGGATCAATGTTCTTAAGTCCGGAGTAATGAAATAGAATAATTATATCAGGATTAGTTTTGATCACATTGAAGTTTTGTTTTCTTCCATGGTGATTCCAGGTCTCACAAGGGAAGGAAATCCATTTTTTCAAAGTGATGTATTTGGTTAATGTCTATAGGTTTATATGCAAGAGCCATTAGAAAACAAGATTAGTCAAACAAAGGGTCTGTTGAAGCCTTGTATCCTTTCCAAGGTACATTGATGGTTTTGAAAACCCAAGACACTTGAGACCTAAAGTATGAATTATTGATTGAGGTGATTTGACCAATAGTGGAAGCACCCCGTACTATAGATGACCAGGTTAATCTTCCTGTGGTCCTTTGATAAGGAATAAAAAATGGATTTTGGTTTTTATAGTTTGTTTTCATGTAGTGGGGTCGTATTTGCCTCCGTAAAGTTTCACATCATTTTGTAAAGACATTTTTCATGCAGCTCATAATCATGCAGTTTGGATTTTTAGTCATACAGCTTTAATTTCATGTGACCAGGATATAATACTTGTATTATAACATCATTTGATATGGATATGGAAAACGGCATGAAAATTCTGTGTCTAGAATATTGTGTGCACAATCAAGATATATGTAGAAAAAATGATATTTTATTACTCATCACCTATGATGTTGATGTGATTATTTTTTAAACTAGTGTATCTTGAAATAAGTTTGGAGATCTGGTGTCCCTATGTATATTGTGATGATAGGAATCTAGACACACTTATAATTTGGTGAAATGAATCAAGACACATGTTATTCTTGAGAAACCATGTAGTTTTACGTTGTATAGTACGGATGTAGGCTTCCCCATATGTAAATGGGGGGGTTGTGGTTAGACCCAAAGATGGAAATATGGGTTTCACTACATATGCTATGTAAAAACAAATCGAGACATGTGTGGTTATTGATGAATGGCCTTCATGTGAAAGCTTAGCCTATATGATGAGATAAGAGACTTGTATTTTCTTCAACTAGACCTAGGATTGAGCATTTGGCCATCACTAAATATCCTGGGATTAAAGGAATCGAGTCACATGTAGTTCTAGAATGGATATGTGATAGGAGGCCAACACCAAAAATGGTGGTCCTCTCTATCGATGTCTGTTGGGATGTAAATTTTTATGTCATGTCAAGGACATCAACTGTGTATTTTAACATCATATGGCGAGAAATAAAGGTATTCCTTTTGTGTTATTTCATTTCGGACCGTGATGTACCCATCAAGAGTTTTTATGCCTTCTTTGTGTGGGTAAGTGTGAAGACACTGACCCAAGTAGCTCGTAGCTAGTTCCTTACATTATCACATTGGTATAATAAATAAGGGATTTTCATTCCAAATGTCTTAATAGTTTATTATATTTTTAAAGAAGATAAAAACGTAATATTTACATTACAAATTTAAGGTAAAAACATAACAACTCCATTAGAAACATATGTAACCACCTAGATTATCCATGCAATTCATTTATAATATACATCTTTTCATCCTAGTAAAAAATAAAACATAGGAAATGGGTGTGATCAAATGATAATTAAGGGTAGTAAATACAATATTATATTATCATAAACAATAATTAAAGGCAAATAACTAAAAACCCATTTCATTAAAACATATTCTCAAGCATAATATGGTAAGAATATAAGCTAATCAAATAATTCCATTTAAATTGTCACATGGGAATGAAACATAACCATGTATATTATACTAGTTAAATGATCATATGAAAAGTCAATAAATAATCTCATAATGAGGGAATTCATAATTATGGACATCTAAAACATTCCACCGAGGCCATTTCCAGGGCACCAGAAAATAAATTGTTATGGCATCAGCGAAATTAATACCTGAAAACAAATGGGCAAGGCCTCATCCAAGTCCATATCTACTTTTCCTCATGAGAGATATCGATGCATCAAGGGGATATACCAAGTGCTTAATAACACTTAATAGGTCAAATTCATTCCTTATATGAATGGTTTGAAACATAAAAATCACATAAATATGAAATTTAAATGACTTTACGCAATTATTAAACAAAATCCATAACCATTTTGAGTAATCTGGTGAATGGTATCAATATAGAACATCTATAGTCCAACTAATCATAAATCAATTTTTTAAAATATGGAATATGATATAAAAAATATAAATAAAAATTAATCATAATATTTCAAATAAATTAAAAAACTATATTAAAATCACCATGAAATTCTGGAGATAAATAGTCTTTTTTTACTTTACAAATAATATTTCTTTTGGAAAAATTGTTTTTATTTGTCATAAAATCATACTATACACTTTTATATCCTTAAAAGTAAAATTTAATGACAATTAAATTTTGTTTTATGAATAAATTATTTCCCAATTAAGTGGAAACATTTAAAATAATTTTTAAGAACCTTTAGGAATGGTCCACTTTAGTTCAGTTTAAGAGAAAATAAAAGTCTTAAAAATTGAAAAAAAAATTGTTTGTATAAAACCATAAATGAAAAATAGATAGTTTCTCAGGATAAAAATATTGGTTTTATAAATATAATTTTATATTAAAACAAATTATGGATTGAATAAGAAAATGGGTAAGAAATTGGTATGTTTCATGTTATTGGGCTTGCTTATTGGGATGAATTAAAAAGAGAACCATAAAAAACATGTATCTCCTCATCAAATAAAGAATAAATGATATATATATATATATATGAGTTTGGAACATATAAATACAATTTATAAAAAATATATTAAAATAAATAAGCATTAAATTGGGGTTAATAGTGAAACAATTTAACTCGAATGAAAAGTGGAGAATCAGGGAGAATCCATTACTTTATGTCTGAATGTGTTCTGCAATTGAAATTAATGTTATGGATAAAGAAATTAGATTAATTACTAATTTAATTACTAATATATTAAAATTTTATTTCATTTGTTATCATTTTATTTGGTTCATTTATGGAATTGTTTATGAGTTATAAGATTCAATTTCGGCATTTGGGGGTGTTATTTTCCTTTGATTTCATGATTGTTTCACTTGTATCCATGTACGAAAGATCGTGTAAAATGGAAATGGTTATATATAATTGAAATTAACTATTATTAATTAATCTATATAATACTTATTTTTCTTATATATCATTATTTTATGATATTAGGATGATTCATTAGATAAAGCGTTAATGATAATCACTTAAATTATTTTGGTGTTTTTCAATAGTCATGAACTAGTTTTCTCATATGAATTAATATAATGTGAATATTATAGTTACAAAACATTAAATAAGCCATATTAAATATATTAAAGTCCTTCTTAACCATAAAAATGGTTTTATGGGCAGCCTTGAATGAGGAATTGAGAAATAAAAACTCATCATCCACGAAGGCGGTAAATCAGCACCTTAAAGACAATGTTTTCATTTTTAGAATAAAATTGGATAAGAAGAAAATTCATAGTGGATATCCCATTAACATAATAAAATATGAGTATATAAAATATAATATATTTATCATGTATGTTTTGACAGAGTTGGTAAGGAAAGGTTAAGAAAGATAAGAAATTGAAAGAAAATCAAAAGAACGAAATGTGATTTTACCTCGTGAATTCCACTCCTTGAGAACCTCTTTAAGGAACATTGAAATTTTATTTTGGGTGAGACAATCAAGAAAAAAACATTAGTGAGTGATTTCGGATAGTTATTGGGCGAAAATTTTATAAGCTTCATAGATTTGGATGTGTGAGGAGAATAGGTGGTGAGAGGTGGTATTTATAGAAGGGGAGAGTGGTATTTTTTAAATATTTTATTCATTTGATTATTATTTTAGCTCAAGAATATTTATTGTTTTTATTCCCATGAATAAATATAGTAAATTGATATGGATATTTTGGTATTTTGGTTCTTAAATGATAAATTACTCAAAAAATACCATATTTAACTAACAATGTATATATATAGTAAACTATAGTTTTTCATTATTCACCAAAAATTAAAATATTTTAGAAATATATCAAAAAATTTACCTGAACCATTTTTAAATATGTATAATTTCAAAATGAACTCATTTTTTTCAAAATAATATTATTAGTATGAGAAATTTAATTTTTTAAAAAGAAATCCTCAATTATTCAAAAAACAATTTCAAAAAATAATACTTATATTATAACACTTTGAACTATTAATTAATGTCTCATATAATTATATTATAATCATCAGACAAAAAAATATTAATTTCTCAATATGTTATATGGAAATAATTTTATCTTTTATGCATTATATTAATTTTAAAATTTTAAATGAATATTTTTTTTCAAAAAAATACCGACACAAAATTTATCATTTCTAAAAAAATTATTTACATATTTGAGGACGTTAATATGTTATATTTTCATTTATAAGATTCCCAAATTTTATTTCAGACTTCATAGATGAATATATTATTCTATTGATCATAATACTATTCCTAATGGTCACATTTCTATTCTAGCAGTCCTATTTAATAGTATATTACAATTTTAAACTCAGTATTGCATGAAGAAAAAACTATCAAAGATATTATATTTTAAAAGAGGATTACCATGAAATAATGGGGTGTTACATCATCTCGTCCAAAAAAATCATCCTCAAAATCTCTATAATTTCCCCTTATAAAAATATTTGGGTAGTGCTTCATAAGAAATTCCTCTCATTCCCACATCACATCTTTAATTTTTTTTATTTTCTTAATGTACCATTACTAGTCGAGTCTTCTAATTCCTCAAAAACGTTTTCTTTGGTGTCAAAAATCCATATAGGCTCTTAACAGTAATATAAATCATGTTTTGATTTAATTCCTTCATAAGTGAGGGCGTGTGTTGGGTCTAGCATGTACTTCCTCAACAAATAGATATGGAACACATAGTGTACTTTAGAAAGTCTAGGTGGAATCTACAAATGATAATACCCATCACCAATTCTCACAAAGATTTAATAAGGTCTAATATGCCTATTGTTTTTTTTCCTTTATTTCCAAATCATATAACACAATTCCATGAAAATACCATTATTAAGACATGATATTATACTTGAAACACGAAATCTTTCTTTTGGTTATCAGCATATCAGTTTTTAAAACTTTGAGCTTCTTTGATATGTGATTTAATAGTCTTTGTCTTTGTGAGTATTTCCTCCAAAATTTCTGGTTCTACAAACATCCATCCACAAACATCATCTCATAAATTTTGTGTAATACATATCTTTGCAAACAACACTTCATACAATGTCATTTGAATAATTTAATGGAATCTAATTTTTTAGGAAAACTCTAAAAAAATAAATAATGATCCAACATTCCTTAAAATTCATGTGAGAAAGATCTCAACACGTATTATAATGTTTGGATCATTATTTCAGGCTATACATCAGTTTGAGGGTGATAAGATGTACTCAAATGAATCTTATTATCCAACGTATTTAGAATAACTTTCCAGAATTTTGATGTAAATAGTGTATCATGATCAGACACAGTTGAAAGAGGTTCTCTATGAAGTCTTACAACTTTATTAATATAGGGTCGTTCAAGGAAATCTATTATCACATCCTCTCTTATAGTGAGTAAATGTAAAGATATAGTAAGTCGATCAATAATTACCCATATTTTATCATTATTTCTTGTAGTTTTTGTTAATATAGATAGAAATACATTGAAATGTCATCCTATTACTATATATCAATAAGAATAGGTTGCATGAATCCTCTAGGATGTTTTCTTTCTTCCTTCACCTTTTGACATAATAACCATCTTGATACATAATCAGAAATGTGTTGCTTTATATTATACCAAAATCAAATTTGAATCATATCCCTATAAATATTATTAATTCAATGGAATATAGAGAAAAATTAGCTATGGTTATCATCCAATAATTCCATTTTTATCTCAGGTATAGAGGGAACAAAAATCCTCTTCACATATTTCATAATTCTATTCTCGTACACATAGTCTTTCAATTTCCCATCATTGACAAATATAAATTTCTTTTGAAGATTATCATCATCAGCCTAATAACATTTAATCCTTTCCAATAAGGATGGTTTGGTAACCATTTAAAGAAGTTTTGATGTTTCACCTCTATATATAGTTCTCATATTAATATTCACTAGATCCATGAAAACATGATCTCTTTTGATCCCCATTTTTTTAACTCCATGGTTATTATTTCTCAATGCATTTACAACCTTATTTGTTTCCCTGGGTGATAGTGTATTGAATAATCATAATCCGTGAGTATCTCCAGCCAAAATTTGTGCCTCATGTTGATTTTATTCATTGATAAGATATATTTTAAACTCTTTTGATCTGAATATATCTAAAATTTTTCCCCATAAATATGCTGTCTCCATATCTTTAGAGAAAAGATTATATATTTTAACTCAATATCATGAGTTTGAGAGGTCTTTTCATGAGTTTTTAACTACCATGATTGGTAATCAATAACTCTGTCATTCTACATGACGACACAACAAAGTCATTTCTTTGATGCATTACTATAAATGACTAATCCACCATTTTTTGATAGTAGAGCTAATATTAGAGTATTCACTAATCTCATCAACCATTATTAATATAATTCTTCACATTCCATTATCTAAATAATGTTAAACACCTTATGAGTAATTTGGGTTAATGTGTAAGTTAATCTAGAAAAATTCTGAATGAACCATTAATAACAACCTATTAAACAAATGAATCTCTTAACAATATTTTTGTTTGTTGATGTAGGCCATTCCTTGATGGCTTTGTACTCATAGGATCAACTGATATTCCATCCTTAGAGACAATATGGACAAGGAAATAAACCATTTGAATACAAAATTGACACTTGATAATCATCCCATATAACTCAGATCTTTAAAGAGTATCCACAATAATCATCAAGTGGTTATCAATGTCCTTATAAAATTTTTAATATATCAATATATCATAATTAAATACAAAAACTAAATCATCATGTTATTCCTTGAGCATTATATTCATTAGATCCATAAAAAATAATGTCACATTAGTCAGTCCAAATGGAATTAATCTAATCTCATAATGTCCATACCTAGTTTAGAATAATGTCTTTGGAATACCTTCATTCCCCACAAAACATTGATGATATCTTGATCAAAGGTCAATCATTGAAAAATATTTAATTCTTTGAAGGTGATCAAATTAACCAAAATTTAAAGGCTTAGGATGCTTGTTCTATATGGTAATATATTTGATTACTCTATAGTTGAAGAAATGTCTCATGGGTCCATCTTTATTCATGAAATAGAGAACATGGGATCTCTATTGAGAGATATTATGTAAAATGAATCCTTTATTAATGAACTCCTCCAATTTTAGCTTCACCTTCATTAATTACACATTATCCATTATATATGGATTATTTGATATTTTCCTTATACCAGGGAATAAATCTACTGAAAACTCTACTTCATTCTCTAGAGGATGTCTCTACTATGTCTTTATAAATACATAAATGTATTCTTTTACAATTGGTATGTCCTCAGTATGAATATTTCATTCCTCATCCATACATTATGTTTTCTCTTTTTCTCCAATAATCTTCTTTAGAAGAGCTAACAGAGGTCGATCCAAATAAGACTCTGATGATGAATTCTCCCCCCAAAAGATGATAAATTACATACCTTCAAAAATAATCATAATTTTTTAATCTTTGCAATAAATTTTTTCATTATATCTAAATATTCAATCCATAGAAAGTTTTATATCAAAATCAACAATAGGTATGATGATAAAATCAGCAATTATAGAATGTTTATGTGTCATAGTAGGAAATTTTAAACACATATGTATTTTGATAAGTTTTCCACTATGAGACTTTACTGGAAACTCCCTTATTAAGGTGAATTGGAAATATATTATTTTTAAAAAATGGGTAGATATAAAGGTATGAAGTGATCTATAATAAAATAAATCATTAAATAAATTTTATGTGGTGATCAAATTACATGGCACCACATAATTGGAAACATAGTCCTCAACTATTATGATCACATAATGTAGAAAACCATTCTTTACAAACATTTAAATTATGTATCCTGTTTGGAATACTTAAACATTATAAAAATAGATTCCCAAAGACCGTAATTGGTATAGTGTCGTTGGAAACATGGAAACATAAACACTGGTACATATGTGAGATACAATATATCTAACTAGGTTCTTCTATACTCTTACCATTCTTAGACATATCAAACAAAGTACATCTCATCATAGCATAGGAGAAAGAAACCTCAAAGGGGTGAGCTCAAATTCTTAGTAAGGGTAAACAAGGGAGACATGTAAGAATAAACATGAGTATAAGTGTATGAGAACATGAACATGAAAGTAGAAGATCATTACCAACATATCAAATATCATGGAACAAATATTATTAGTTTATAACACATGAATCATAATGAAATAAAGAGAAAATGACATGAAATCATAACATAGGAATAAAGAATGGAATAGTAGAACCACATAAGAATATATGAATTTATATAGAATCCAAGTCATCGCTGCCAAGATTATCTTAGTGGAAAAAGTCCTTCACTAAATCGGGCAACCCCCATTTGAGCCCTATATTACTGAACTAAGTGACCCATCTTCCATAAATGTACTACTAAACTGAGTAACCCTCATTAAATACTTGTATTACTGAACCTAGTAACCCTCATTCCAACCCTCTATAACTAAACATATTAACCCTCATTCCAGCCTTATATTAATGAACTAGGTAACCCTCATTCCATCCCTATATTACTAAACTGAGTAACCATCATTATGGCTCTATATTACTGAACCAACTGACACTCATTATATCCATGTTTAATCTCATGAGATATGAATCTTTACCCAATTAATATGAGGGAGATATAGGTCCCACCCTTCACCTAATGAAATCATACATACATGTTCCAAAAGATCATAAATAATCATACAATAACCCATGAAATAAAATACGTATCATAGACATGTAAACCTATCATAACCTTGGTAATGAGATAGGTTTCATATTCATTTCAACAAAACCTTTGTAAATAAATAGGTTTTGAAATCATATAACCCGTGAAAGAGAGATAAGATTCATAAACATCATGCCATCAAAACATAATCCATTCAGATAAATAATTTTAATGGAACCATTCAATAATTTCCCCATAAAATCAAGATTAACACCAATAGATGTGATCTTATATGGAATTTTTTTAAATATCCTCTAAAATTTATTCTTATAAAAAATATTATTTCTTGTTTGAAAAGGGTTTCGTTATACATTAAACCATTTGAAAATAAATTTCTCAGAAAATACCTCGAAAATTATGAAATATTTTTTAAAACACTTTTCCTTTAAAACCTATAAAATAATATTCAAAACATTATTAAATCCTTTTTTATTGAAAAAATATTGAAAACATATAAAAAGATCTTGAAAATATTTTGAAATCATTGTACTTGATAACATAAAAATAATCCTTAAAACATTTTGAAAACAATTTTTCATAAAAACTTATAAAAGTAGCTTAAAAAAATTTGAAACCCATTTTTCTTGAAAACATTTAAAAGAAGCTTGAAAACATTTTTAATAACATATTTCTAGAAAAAAATACTTTTAAAACACATAAATAAGTCTTAAAAACATATTTAAAACCATTTTTCATGAAACATAACTTGAAAAACATTTTTGTAAAGACTAGACTTTTAAAAATCCAAAGGAAGCTTCAAAGGAATGGTGACGGGTGAATCCATACACGTCATATGAGGTCAAAAGAACATTAATTTTTCATAGTAAAAAAAGATAGAAAAGTTCCTTGTTCTGAATGTGACAAGAGGATTCCATTGAATATAGTGATAAAAGGAAAAACAGGTAAAAATGTATTTTAAAGCTTATAGTATAATAGTAAAATATTCTTGGAAACCCTTTTTAGAAAAAATTGACTTTTGATTGTAGAAAGGGTTAATTCAAACATTCCTAAAAACAATTTCTTAAATATTTTATGTAATAAATAGTAGAATATGTTAACAATACATGTGTATATCCTGAAATAACATAGGATACAAAATTTTTTGAATATTATTGAGAGTTTGATCAAAATATTTCTTTAAGGTAATAATAACTATTAACAATCTCAGAAAGCGATGACATTGTCTCAATAAACTCTTAAAACTCGGAAACATGGGATCATACTCTCCTTGTAAAAAAGAAATTACATGAATCATAATATATCATTTAAAAAATATTGATTATATAACATGTAAAATGGAATTATATACACCTCGAAGAAGAGTTTAGGTGTATAACAAAACATGAATCTCAATGAAAGAAAATTGAGAAAAAAAATTATTTTACCGATTTCCTAACTTTTAAAATATAAACACCATGATAGATGGATCAACAAATTTTAATGTGAATAAACCAAAATTTAAGTATAATATAAATACAATAAAATCATTTTATGTACATACACCACCCAAAATTAATGAGTAATGAACATAGCTTTTATCACACAGAAATTAGAAGTGAGATTTAATCCCCTTAACTTGTGCCCTGACTGTCTTCGTACTCATACATGATTCCTGTATAAATATTATAATTTTATTATAAATATTTTATATAATAATATCATTATATCTATTTCCATATATGGTTTTATTATGACCATATATTACCTACTTTTTAATGATCCTACATTCATGTTTCACTTCAGGTAATATTCATTTTGTTCTTTACATGTGTCTTAATTTTCCATATTGTCGGTCCTTATAATTATATCATGTTTTCTGAATATAAACCATAATATAAATATCATTTATATCTATTATATTTTTATTATAATAATCTATATAATATTGGAGTATGAAATGGAATACACCGTTCTTGGAAACAGTAAGTCGTACCCACACATGAATGTTGTTTCTATATTTATTGTCATATTGAAATAAAGTGTGTAAATGAAATATATATATATATATATATAATTGTTATAGTAGTATTATATATCATAAATATCATATAATTTCATTAAACCCATCAGTAAAACATTCTTATGTTGTGTGTGAACTAATCACATCGCTTTGATTGGAAGGTAGTCCATACTTCCTCAAAATTAGATTATCGTATTGACTCTAAATGGAAAGTAAATATATATGAGTTTAAAATGGAATACAAAATATTAAATACATATTAAATATAATATATGACATATATAATTATATTTTCTATCATAATGGCCACCATGAATGGTGTTAATGGAAAATGAATAATCATCATTTCGTGAGGTAGTAGTTCGTCAGACACAGAAATGGTATGTTCAACATCGATTAAATAGAGGTGTGTGTATGTTTAGGTTAGAAAAATATAATAATAACATCCTATTATATGTATTATAATGGATTTATATCACAATAATATAATAAATATAGTGGATGTGGTGAAAATGGAAATTAATAAAAGGATCTTCTGAGAAGATGTTACCTCTTCTTTGGGTAACTCCCTTTGGTTTGTGTCAAAAGGCATCCTTGATAATATTTATCCCTAAATTAAGGATTAAAGGATTAATTGAGTATTTATTAGAGGCTACTTTGGTATATATTTTAATAACATAAATGGATTGAGAGGTCTGAGAAATGGTTATACGTGGTGGCCTTTTATATGGAAGGAAAATGACTCATTAGGATTTTTTAGAAACATGTTATGTGTGCACATGTTATTACATAAACAAGGCCCTACCAACAAAACCTAAATCAATAATGGAAGGTTTATGGAAGAAATATATAAATAAAATGGTAATTGGATAAGTTTATAGGTCATTTAGGCCCTTAATGTTAAGGATTAGTCCCTTGTTAAGCTTAATTTGGCCCTAACTGTTGTGATTACTTTTAATCACTTTTAATAATAATTTTGGTAAAAAAATTAAAATGGAAATATTATAATATTAATATAAAACTTAATTAAATTTTTTATTTTTTATTTCTGAAACTAAAATCATAGAATAAAAAAATAATTATTTACGCTAACCCGCAGACGGGACGAAATAATGAGTTTTTAAAGTAGGAAAAAGATCAATTTTTTTTTAAGATTTTATATTTACTTTCAAATTGAAATTGATTATAATTAATTAAATTTTGTTAATATATGTAATATTTATATAATTTTACCTCAAATAATATTTATCATATCATTTATCATTAATTATTAATTAGAAAAGAAGAAAATTTTAACTAAAAATTTGTGGTTTTCACTATTCATCAAAAAATGAAGTTTCACATAAACATTCAAAAAAATATCCCTAGAGTAATTTAGATGTTCTGAATTCTAAAATTCAATTTATTTTATAATATTAAAATTTGAAATGTTTCTAAAATTACTTTCAGTATTATAAGCAGTTCATTCGAAAAAATGATATTTTTAAACATAGAAGTACATTACCAAATATCATAGCTTTCATTGTCAATATATTTTATTTATACAAAGAAATTATAAACCAAATATTTGAAAAGTATTTATTAATCTTACTATAAATATGTTTAATTGATATTTTATAATTATATAATTTAATTTATTATATATATATAAATATGTTTCATAGAAATAATGTGTTGTGCGCATCATACGCTATATTGGTGTCGCTTGTAGTGCAAGCCAAGTTGTTATTGCATGCTGCACAAGACAAGTTTGTATTTCTTGTGATTGGAATTTTTGACTTATTTTTTTAATATATATGTATATATGTATGTATGTATATATATATATAATGAAATATTTCCAGTTTCATGTGAAATGAAAAATATTGAATATATAAATTAATTCAAAAAGTAATAATTCTCAAAATCATGGGGTGTTACAGTATACCCCCATTAAATGAATTTCCCCCTCTAAATTCATCTAGGATATCAATTATTTTATACATGAATGTTTCATTCATAGAAATACAAATCGTAAATATTGATACTATGAACTCCCTTAAAAAGGGAAATTTGGAACCATAATGGTTACCAAAAGTGGCATATAACTAGGTTTCCACATATGAGAAAATATGTTGGGTGTGAATATTGGACAAGGAGGAAAAGAATAAATATGTATATGGAGTGAATGAATTCATAAATCAAAAACAAATTAATGATCAATGGAAATATGAGGGCCTAAAATTCATAAATCTATGATGATTTAAAATTCCATCAGCTTAATGAAAATTAAAGTATTACGATAATAATTTTTTGATCAATTTTAGAATATTGAGTAATTATTGATTAATTTATATAAATAAAATTTCATTCTTGTGTTATAATTTTAAAAATTTATAATACATATATTATAGAATGAAATTAATGTCTATAAATTAACTTTGATGAATAGATCACCAAAATATGCTTTTAATAGATCTTAAGGCCCATAAATGAATAAAAAGCCTAACTATTTGTATCTTAAAAAACAACATGCATTAATCTATAAAAATAAAAGTAACAATATTGTTACATCATAAATATTTAATAAATAAAAAAAAATTTACATTAACCTGGATATCGCATAGCCTTGTGGTAAGAATGAAATAATTATCACCCTTTAGTCATGGGTTCAAGACCCTCAGCCCTTCCAAAATTTATTGGTTGTCACCAAACAAACATGATGTTCCTTTTTATAACCACACTAATATAATATATAAGACATACATTCTTGAAATAAGTTTAATCACTGATTATTATCTTTACCATGGTTTTTAACAGAAACTCAATGCATAAATACTTTCCCCAATGTTTAACTTAAACATTTCATGAATTGTTAACCTTATAACCCTTCACAAAGACGAAAAATCCAAAAAATTCAAAATAGATTCACGAAATCCGATTAACATTGATTCACCTATGTATCAAAAAGTATCTATTGGTTGTCACATTCCAAACATTTTAATACCCTTATCATATATACTCTTGAAACATGGTAACAACCTGAATTACCATAAATGCATTTGGAAAACATGCATGGTTCCTCATTTTAATGTGTATTAGAAATATTCATTAAATCCAAAAATGTTGTAAACCTTATTATTTCTTGCATACCACCTAATAAGAAGTCCTTAATATGTTCCAATTTAATCAATACTATCCAAATTACATTTTCATATCACACGTATTTTTATCCATAAAACATTCTCTTATCATAAAGAACATATTAAGGGTAACCATCCCTTAGTCAAAATATCACCTTATCATTAAATCACTTCACCTCTCTATAGAGAACATTCAATATAAACTTGTAAATACAAAGAGAAAAACAAAATTAGAACAATATTTACATATTTCGACATACATAACTTTTGAATATGAATATATAAATACTTCTATTACTTCATCCTTAATCCATTAACAATAATACATCATTACTTTCCCATTTTATATGTAGTATCATCATCAAAAACAATGTATCCATTACTCACACCACCTTTCTGATTATATTTAATAACCTTTTTCTTGGGAAATTGGGTTTCATAATGGCCATTTTCTCCCCTTGTAAAACACTTATCCTTCGATGAAGACATAGAGAGTCCAAAATTCCCATCCATTGAATTAACTAAGCTCATCATTTTTTCCTTACAGTCACAAGATTTTTCCCCTCTTTTCCTGAGTCAAAAGGCCTTCTTGTTCCTCTAATACTTTCACTAAAGTGATTATTTCCACATTCTTGACATAAAGGAAACTAAATATTCTTTCCTCCACGGTCTCCATTACTGGTACTCTAAGAAAACTATTTATTTCTCATATTTGTTGAGTTAGAGAGTTGGTTAATGTAAATACTATTATTCATGGTCCATGAAAACTGATTATTCATGATCACAACATATTTTACTCTAGTCAGCATCCAACTTGGCTTCTCATCAGAAAATATTCCACCATATTCAATAATATCCCAGTTCCATCAAGTTCCAACCATTCACTAAAACCTGAAGCATACTGTGAGAATTACTTATCATAACAGAAAACCACATATCCAAGAAAAGAATTACGTATAGGATTTCTAAATCATGGCACCTTCCATAATCTATGACACCTTATATTTTTTTCAAGGTTATTCATAGATTACATATATCTAAATATATCATGATGGTTTATAAAGAGTTTGTGAATTCCAAAAGAATATCCCTTGGGAGTGTAGAACCATATGTGCGGCAAGTCCCATTATCTTGTATCCATTTTCCACTAGTCTTACATAAAACATCTTGTTAGATTTTTCACCCCTAGGCACATTTGTGCCAGAGCCACATCCACATGTAGTATCTAGATAGGGATGTATTTTTTTGAAACCACTCACTCTATCCTTTTCCAAAATTCCATGATATTTTTGTAAATTTTAACTCATCCATATACATATCCTTAGATACATCCTTAGAATATTATTATATATATACCCGTGTATCTCACTAAGGATTTATCATACTAATTTCCAATGGTTAACTATAACTTTTGTATGATACCCATAGTAAAGACCATCACTTTACAAACATTAATATTACATAACATTTAGGAATACTTAAACATTATACAAACATAAACCCAAATACTGTAGTTGGAATAGTGCCTTTGGAAACATGGAAACATAAACACTAGTACATATGTGAGATACAACATATCCAACTAGATTCTTCATGACTATTGCCCTTCTTAAACATATCAAACATAGTAAATATCATCCTAACCTAGTGGAAAGGAAACATAAATGGGGTGATCTCAAATTCTCAATAAGGGTACACAAGGGATACATGTAAGAATATATATGTGTACAAGGGTATGAGAACGTGATCATAATAATATATGATCATACCCTATATATCAACGTTCATGGAATAAATACTGGTACTTTATAAGACATGAATCATAATGAAATAAATATCATAAACCATGAAAGCATATTATAGGAATAACATTTGAAATTTTGGAAGCAAATAAGAATAAATTGATTTCCATTATAGATAAGGCTTCAATTCCAATACCATATTAGTGGAAAAATTCATTTACTAAACTGGGTATCCCTCATTCCATCCTTGTATTACATAACTGAGGTACCCTCAGTCCCACACTATTACTGAACTGAGTAACCCTCATTCTAGACCTATATTACTGATCGGAGTATCCCTCTTTCGATTTTTGTATTATTTAATTGATTAACCCACATTCTATCCCAATATTATTGAACTGAGTAATAATTATTATGGCCTTATATTACAAAACTATGTAACCATCATTCCATCCTTGTTTTATGGAATTGAGTAAACAAAATTCTAGTTGTGTTTATATTCATGAGATATAAATATTTACCCAATGCATTGGAGGGAGATATAGGTCTCACCTGTCACATAATGAAATAATATATACATGTTCCATAAGCTATTAAATAATCATACCACAAACAATTAAATGAAATGGGTATTGTAAACAATAAATCATATCATAACCTGTGGAAATAGACTGGTTTCATAATCATTTCACCATAATCTGTGTAAAGAAGTAGGTTTCAAAATAATTTAACCCATGAAAGAGAAAACTCTTTCATAAACATCACCCCATAAAAGCATAATCAATTTAGAAAAAAAATATTAATAGAAACATTGAATAATTCCCATAAAGGAATGAGTAACATTCATAGATGTCATATTAGATCAAAAATTATTTAAAAATATCAGTTGAAAACGTTACTTATAGAAAATATATTTCTTTTTTGAAGAAGTATTTTTAATACTTAAAACCATTTGAAAATAATTTTCTTAGAAAATATATTGAAACTTATGAAATCATTTTGAAAACCATTTTCCTTGAAAACATATTAAATAATCTTCAAATCAGTTTCAAAATCATTTTCTTTGGAAACACTTTAAAAACATATAAAAAGAGCTTGAAAACATTTGAAAAAAATTATTAATGAAACCATATAAATGAATCTTGAAAACTATTTTTAAAACCATTTTTCATGAAAACTTATAAAATAATCTTGAAAACATTTTTAAAACCATTATTCTTGATAACTTATAAAAGAATCTTGAAACCATTTTGAAAACAATTTGTCATTAAAAAAATACATTTAAAACATATAAATATAGCTTGAAAACGTTTTTAAACCAATTTTTATTGAAAAATACCTTAAAAAAATTTCTTAAAGATGACACTTTTAAAAATGCAAAGGATGTTTCAAAGGAATGATGTCGGGTAAATCTGTATATGTCGTACGAGGTTAAAAGAGAATTCTTTTTTCATGGTAAAAAAGTTAGAAAACTCATTTTTTAGAAGGTGAAAATAATATTAACTTTAATATATTAGTAAAAGAAAAAAGCATAAAAATGTCTTTTAAAGATTACAGGATAGTAGTGTAATATTCTTGGAAGCCATTTTTAGAAAACATAAATTTCTGATTGAATAAAGGATAAAGACGAGATTTCTTAAAAACACATTCTATAATATCTTATGTACTAAATAGTATAATACAGTATGAATACATGAGTATATAATTAAATAATATAGGATAAGGAAACTCATGAATATTCATTAGAGGTGGGTCATAATATTTCATCAATGGAAGCATAAACATAAATAATCTCTAAAAGTGATGAGATTGTCTCAATAAACTCTTATAACTTAGTAACATGGATCATACTCTATGAAAAAAAGTACATGAAGATTAAGATATACTGAAAATAATTATTTTCATGATATAACATGTAAAATATAATTATATACACCTCAAATAAGAGTTTAGGTGCATAAGAAAACATGAATCTCAAAGAAGGCTAATTGAGACAAAATTGTTTTACTGGTTTGGTAACATTTGAAAGCTAAACCCCATGAACGAAGGATCATAAAATGGGAATGTGAATACCCAAATATTTAATTACAATATAAATATAATAAAATAATGGTAATTAAATACACCACCCATAATGAATGAGTGGCGAACATAGCTTGTATCTCAAAGAAATTATAAGTGAGATGAAATCCCCTCACCTTATGTCTTGACTCTCTTCATACTCATACTTGCATAATGTATAATAAATATAAGTTTACTGAAAATTATATACAAATTAATATTATTATATCTATTACTATATATCGTTTGATTATAACCTTATATTACTTTCTTGTTAATGATCCTTTGTTAAGGTTTCAACTCAGATAATATTCATTTTGTTCTTCGAATGTGTCTTAATTTGTTATATAATTGATCTATATATATATAATGGTTCCAGAATGTAAACCATAATATATATCAGGTAAATCTATTATATTTTAATTATTATAATCTATATAATATAGTAGTATGAAATGGAAGACACCATTAATGGATACGGTATGTCATACGTATGAATGAATGATGTTTCTGTTTTTATTATCATATTGAATGGATGTAGGAAAATGAAATATGTATATATATGTTTTTATATATATATATTATAATTAATATATCATATATATCATATAATTTCATTAAATACATCCTTAATTCATTCAATGAGGTGTGTAAACGAATGAAATCCCTTTGAGGGGCGGTAGTCCACACATCTTCAAAACGAGGTTTTTGTATTAACACCAAATGGAAAGTAAATAGTTGTTTTTTTAAGGAATAAATAATATTAAATTCATATTAAATATAATATATGACATATATAAATAAATTTTCTATTATAATGGCCACCATGAATGGTGGTAAAGGAGAAATTAATAATCATCATTTCATGAGACAACAGTTCTCCATACATACAAACAGTATGAACAACATCAATTAAATGGACGTATGTGTAGTATTATGTCATAAAAATTACATAAAAACATCTTATATATGTATTATAATGGTTTTTTGACACAATAATGGAATAAGAAAATGTTAAATAAGGGAATTAAAGGAATGAATCATGAGAGATGATGTCAACTCTTCCGTGGGTATCTCTTTTTGGTTTGTTCCTAAAGGTTTCCTTGAGAAGATATATGCTTAAAGTGTGGATTAAATGAAGAATGTATGATTTTTAAGAGGCTATATGGTTATATCAGGGAAAAAATTAAAGGTTTTGAGAGCTTTGAGAAATGTGTTGAGGTGGTGGCCTTTTATAGGGAAGGATAATGACTCACTTAGAATTTTTTGAAACACATTAGGTGTGGAGATGTTCTTATCTCAAAAAAGTCATAAAACCCAAAAACACTCAATAATGAAATGTTTAATTACTAAATATGTACATAAAATAGATTTTTTAAAAGTTTATAGGTAATTTGGGTCTTTAATTTTAATTTTTAGTCCCTAATTAATCTTAATTTGGGCTTAACTACAGTGATTACTTTTAATCACTTTACTAGTCATTTTGGTAAAACATTAAGATGGTATTATTAGAATAAAAAAATTAGACTAAATAAAATATTTTATTTTTTATTTTTTAAATTCAAATAAAATAATTTTCAAAATTAATATTGGTGTTAATCCAGCATGGGGGACGAAATAATAGGGTTTTAAAGTAGGAAAAAGCTAAAACGTTTGTTAAGAATTTTTATTCAGTTTCAATGTGAAATTGATTCTAATGAATTAAATTCTATTAATAGTTTTAATATTCATATAATATTTGTATAATCATATTTATATTATCATTTAGTATTAATAATAAATTATTAAAACTGATTTTTTAACTGAAAAGCAGTATTTTTCATTATTCATCAAAAAAATTATGTTTCTCAAAAAATACCAAACAATTACTCAAGGATAATTTAGATGTTCGAAATTAAAAAATTAATTTTAAATTATCAAATTATATTTCTCAATGTGTCTAAAATTAATTTTATTATTATAACTAGTTTATTCTAGAAAACAATGTTTTTAACTATCAAAGGACTTTACAAAAAATCACATCTTTCATTATCAATATGTTTTATTTATATAAAACCATTATAAAAAATATTTGGAAAGAATTTTTTAATATTCATATGACTATGTTAAATGGTTAGGTTATAATTTTCTAATTATTTAATTATATATATACAAAAATAATTTTAATAGAAACTCAATGTTGTGTGCATCGTATGCAAAGTCATTGTTGCTTATAGTGAAAGTCAAGTTGGCGTTGCATGTACTGAAAGCCAAGTTGGTATTGTGTGTGGAACTAATTGTTTAATTATTTTTTAATATATATATATATATATACATAACAAATTATTTCTAGTGTCATGTCTAATGAAAAATATTAAAACGATAAATTAATTTGAAAAAAATAATTCTCAAAATCTCATGGTGTTACACATAAGCTCCCCCTTGATCCCATGGAATTTTTAGAGGCAAGATTCATTAAATATTTGGGAAATAATTTTCATAGTGTCCAATATCACTAAAAATATTGCATTGAACATTGGTACCTTTTATAATTCCTTTACAATAATTAACATGATGGACTTTCTCACTGCACTTGAAGAAAACCCATTTTACTTTCAATTAGGCACTGAGGTGTTTCCTTACAAAAGTATATGATGTTGTAGAATTACCTTTTTGATTCCTCTATTTATTAATTCAATTATCCACCACCCTCAAGTTTTCTTTTTTCCCCTTAAATTCATAAGCCTTAGAAAATTATTTCTATTTCTTGATTGCATATGAGAGTATATCTTTGTATGATAAGAAATTTTGGGAGACTAATTCCCTTCATAGAAATGGTTTTAACCTGTAAAATAATTGATCAATATTTATCTTTGAATTACGTATGTATTCCATATAATACCTTGCTAACCTTGTTCTTTTGGATTCAAACATGGAAGCTTTTTCATCTTATTTTTTCTGAAACTCAATAATTTCCTCTCCATATCCATTCGATGTTCACGAGGGGAATAATTTTCAAAGAAAATTTCTTGAAAATATGTATATTCTATATTTTTAATTTCATCTTAATCCTTTGTGTTTTTAATTAATTACCACCATTTATATGAATCTAATAAGATAATATAAACTACCATGATACCTTTACCCCTTTCATTACAACCCAAAGTGAGAAATATCTTATCTATGGAACTTTTCTATTACGTGGATAAAAATTGGTTTTTAGTACCACTAATTGATGGAGGAAATTATCACATAAAGTGCATAGACATTAAAACCCCATGTTTTGGATCGGGATGCTCCATGCGAGTAAGGTCCTTACTCATAACACGAGTAAGTTGTATCAATATAGTTGTAAGTTGTTCAGATCTAGTTTCATCTTCTACTCAAATGTTGTTATATTAAATTTGATGGAAATACATATATAAAATACATGCATCTATATATTTTCATTTCCTTGTACTATGTAGGATTTATAAAAAATATAATATACTAAATTTAGTTCTGAATCATAATGGATAATTTCAAACTAAAAAACACTAAAAATAAATTGAAAATTTATGCATAGATTTTCATAAATATGGTTTATTTAGGGACATATTTACTTTAAAATCCTTCAAAATTGTCGATAAAGAGAATGTGAATTACCCAAAACATATCCCCTTGGAGTGTAAAATTAGGTGTGTAGTAAGTCTCATTTTCATGCACTGGGTTACGCTGAGTTAGGACCAACACATATTATCAGAGTTGTTACACCTAGGTATATATGTGCCAAAATCATGTCCACTTGTAGTATTCATATTGGGATGTATTTCTCAGAAGACCCACATAATCTCCAACATACCAAAATTTTAGGATGTTTTGCTATTTATATCCACAAAGTATATCTTTGGGTTATGTTCCCTAAAATAGATTTCAATGTTTCTACTAAACATTTTTTGATACCAACTGTATAGACCCTGACCCCAGTAGCCTAGAGATGGTGCCTTATATTAATAGATTCATAAAATAAATAATGGATTCAAATACCCACGGACTGAATAGTTTAATATATTTGAAAAAATAGATACAAACATTATATTTAAATTAATATTTAAAAGGAATTTTTTTTTTGAAACTTCATTGGAAACATCGTTAAACTCTTCTATTTTCCCTACAAGTCATTTGTAATATACATATTCACATCCTGAGAAAAATATAACATAAGAAAGGCGTGTTCTTCGATGCTCTATAAGGATATGAAATACAGAGAATGTTTATCATAAGAAATAATTCTACGTAAATAACTACAAACATATTCAATTAAAACATAATATCGAGAATAATATGGAAGAAATATAAGCTCATAAAATAATTATATTTAAATAATCACAAGAGAACTAAAATTAACACTGAATATTGTACTAGTAAAAAAATCACATTAAATATCAATATGTAATCTCATAATTATAGAATGTTAATGTTGGAAATCAGAAACATATTTTTGAGGCCTCAGCCAAGACACCTAAAAATTAATGGTTACTTCCTCAGCCAAATCCATATCTTAAAATACACAGGCAAGGCCTCGTCCAAGACCATATCTGTTTCTTCTAATGAGACCTACAGATACATCTAGGGGCTATATAATTCCCCAACCATCACATAATAAGCCCAACATTTTCATCATGTGAATGGTTGAAATAAAAACAACACACACATACAAAATGTAAATAACATTCCCCAATCAAAAAACAAAATCAATAACCATTCTGAGTAATATGTTGAATGGTATTAATATATAAAATCCACAATCAAAATTACATTAAAAAATTTAATAAAAATTGGTTGATGATACCATATATTTTCAATACCAATTAATTATAAGATCATAAATAGATGAAAATACTATAATAAAATCATCGAGGAATTCTTGATAGAAATAAAACATTTTAATTTGAAAAGAACATTTCGTTTGAAAAAATCACTTGAATTTGTTTTTTCTAAAATCAGATTATATACTTGTATATCACATAAAATAAAAAATAGTGATGATGAAACTATGTTTTAGGCCTAAATTATGTCCCACTAAAGAGAAAATAGGTAAAAGGGTTATTTATAAACTATAGAAATAGGAAACTTTTTTTTGGTTTAAGAGACAATATAAGAGCCTTTCAAATGGAAAATGTCGTAATTGTTTATATAAAAATTAAATGAAATAATGAAGTTTTTGATGAAAAAATAGTGGTTTTGGAAACATATTGGAATCTCAAAAACATATTATGGATGGTACATGAAAATTGGTAGGAAATTGGGATGTTTCATTTAATTGAACATGCTTATTTAGAGGAATTGAAAATATAATCTTATAAAACATGCATTTCCCCAAAAAATAATGATGAACTGATCAAGATAAATTATTTTTTAATAGATAAAT
The DNA here is from genome assembly GCA_963277665.1 of Viscum album. Classification (NCBI taxonomy): domain Eukaryota; kingdom Viridiplantae; phylum Streptophyta; class Magnoliopsida; order Santalales; family Viscaceae; genus Viscum; species Viscum album. The sequence continues at coordinate 1,085,702,120 of OY728156.1, forward strand.
ATATTTATTATAAATATATAAAATTATATAAATAATATATTCTGTTAAAGGGAGAGAAATCCAAACTGGAATGAAAAGTGGATGTTTGAGGAGAATCTCTTACCTAATGTCTGAATGTGTTGTGCAATTGAACTTAGTTTCCGAGATTGTGAAATTTGACTCATTAATAATTTAATTCAAGAAATATAAACATTAATTTGATTCATTATAATTTTATTATGTTCATTTATGGCATTTTTTTAGTTATAAGATTAAATTTCATTGTTCGGGAGAGTATGTTTCTTTGGTTTTCATGGTTGGTTCACTTATATACATCAACGAAAGATCATGTAAAATGGAAATAGTTATCCTGAATTAAAATTATTTTTTATTAATGTACAAAAATGATATTTAGTGGTACTATATATCCTTTTTCCCAATATGAGTATGATTCATTAGATAAATCATTAATGATAACCATTTACATTATTTTCGATTTTTTTATAATCATGAACTAGTTTTGTCTTATGAATTAATATTATGTGTATATAATAGTTATTGAATATTGAATAATTTTTAAGATATATATGAATGTTTTTTTTAACCATAAAATGGTTTTATGACCATCATTGGAGGATTAATGGAAAAATGAAAACTCATCGTCCACAATGGTGGAAAATTGGCTCCTTATGAATGATGCTTTCATTATTAGAATAAAGAAGGTAAGATTATATAATTGATGGTTGATGTAACATTAACATAATAAAATTAAAGTATAAATAATATACTAGATTTATAATTCATATTTTGTTAAAGGAGGTGTCACGACCAGCCTTCTCCAAGATAAGGGAAGGGATCACAAACTACCAGACCCTTCCTTATTCATGTTGAATAAGAGATAACGACCCCCAAGTCCTGCCTTTAATATATACTAGAGTAAAAAAGAGCACCAAGGGTATATAATAAAATGTAATATGTAAGGAATTACCTTTTTATTAAAATATCACGATATAAGATGGTAATTCCCACCAACAATACAAACTAAAGATAAAAGTAATGAAAAAAATCCATCCTGGCATGCATGTTCATAATTAACTGATATAAATTATAAGAAAATTCTGAAAGAAAGTACCAAAATAAAGAAAATCAGCAATGACAACTATTTAGAATCCTAGTCCAGTACGGTCCGATGTGGTCCTCAAATTCCTTCAGGAAACCTGAATGCAATTTTATATATGTAGGGTGAGTATATGGGTATACTCATCAGGGGAAACCAAAAGATTTTGTGCACAAGTGCGGAGACATTCAAATACCTTGTGATAAAATAGTGGTTACCAAAACTCCTAGAAAAGAAAACTATCCACTCAGCCTTATAAAGGAATACTCCCCAAATAACGCAGGTGATTTAAAATTATATTAATATCACATCGATATTTGGGTACCCCGCACTACTTTCCAACTGGTTATTTAAAAGACCCTACGCATCAGACCTCCCCCCCCCCAATCCCACTGCAATCCCACTTCCGCCCCCAAAAAAACCATATGGGTTATCCCAACTACACGTTTATCATTCATGCGAACACATGGGACACCACAACCACACATCTCGACCATAGAAACATGGGCCATCACAACCACACTTCCTATCCAGAGACATATGGGCCACCCCAACCACACTTCTTTCCCACCAACACATGGGCCTCATCTTGAAGACACATGGGAAACAAACATTCCCACACAATCCTGGGCCAACTCACCATAACACACCCAGCTAGAAGATTATTGGGCCATAATGAAACTCAATCCATCACATCCAACCTGGAGAGTCTTGGGAAACCTGGGAGAGGGAGCTTAAAGGAGCTAGTATCCAGCCACTCATTGGATTGTTGGTAAAAACACTCTCCCCCATGAAATTATGGGGTTTGACACGAAGTGCTCAACATGAGTGGGGTGCGTATAAGAAACATAAGAAAAAAATTTTATACATATAGGTAATCAAGAACTCATCCAAACCTAAGGGTCCCGAAATAAACAACCAACCCACACGCAACCACTCTTGTTGCTACCCCCAACAAGAATAAGTAAAAACACAACCAACGCCAGAGCACAACCCATTTATAGAAACCAGATCCCCATTGTGCATGTTCTCGTTAACATGTTCAGGTGATTCAATTTCAATATTCCATCACTCCCTGGAAACTAATAGGCATAACCACATGCCAATAATTACTGATACAAAGCATTCAAGAAGGCGTTTCAGCATTCAATCCTAGTTCTATTGTAAATAACTACATCAAAATGGGATCTGTGAGATCCCCTGAAGTACTGGAACAAAACCAATTCCCAACTTTCTAGGTCCTGAACATTTACCACTGGACCTACATAGCCTCAGATTAACAAACCAACAACCTCTTGGCTCGAGATTCCATTCCTCTCTATGTCACCCCAAAACACCAAACAAAACAACCATGTATATCACCAGAATAGATCAAGGATGTTTTCAAATTTAGCCAACACCATTAATTAAGTTCCATCATTCTGTTTTATTAATTGGGGTGATAAAAAGGTTTCTTATCCATTGGGTATCCATTTAATCAACCATGTTTACGTGATTAATCAGTTTCCCTATTACAGTCATTCAATCATAAGTTTTTCTAGAAAAAAGAGCATCATTAGTGCTCCTGTAAGGACCACCAGTGACCACTATTTTTAGTGGACATGAGATCAAACAATTCATATCATCAAAAAATGTAATACAAAACAACATCATTATCTTCCCACCCTTCATTATTTAAAATTATATTTATTATCTTCATTAAAGTTGGTTCCATCTACATCCCAAGGGAACATCAACATACCCACCCTACATGAAGAATAGTAAAGAGGGAGGAAGGAATAACCCTACCTTGGATGATCAAATATTATTTTTCATTCATTTTATAAGAATAGTGGATGTGTGACTAGCATATAGGACTATAAGGTTGAGCAGGATGGGAACCAACACGGGTGCACGATTCATCTCTGCAGGAAGTCTTGAGGCGCACCAATAGAAATGAAAAAAAATGATGATGAGAGGATCTCAACTTAAGAAGTGGTTAGATCCTAAAATCAAGGAGACCATTTTTATGTACTTAAAATTCATATCATGGCTTGACCATGTCGCTTAGTGCTTTCACATGTTGTAATAAATTCATATTTAATAATTTCCCTTGTAAACAGTGGAGATAGACCAACGGAAGACTTTGATTTGATATATTTCCTTAAAACGGAGAAAAACACGTAATAAGGGGCCAAGTGGAAAACACTATAGATGGGAAAACATGAATTAGGTTGTTACACTGATAAAAAGTCCACACATTTTAGTAATTCAAGGGTCTCTCGACTCATTGGGGATTTAAAATATCTTTTAAGAGCCTTAAATCACTTTGAAATGGGTATTAAAACAATTTTTTGTTAAAAGAGGCATTACTAGACTGAAACTGAAAAGTCCAGGTGACACTAGAAAAGAATCATTGATGGCTGAGTCACCAAAACCCTAGCAGCGTCACCCTGGAATTGATGCCCTGGCACTGAAGGCTAATCGATTCCACCGTCCGTTCAACCTGAAAATAAGAAAACTCATCAATGAGTCACTGATGGTCCCTAGGCTACCTCAAACATCAATATTTGGAAATTTAATGGACCAGGAGGGTTTGGGTCATTACATCAGATACCTTTCAAACTATTCTCTTCCTTTAGAATTCTAGAGTAAACTTGAAGAAAAGAGGGGGTTCCAAATATCCATCTCGTAAGATGTCTCTTAGGGATAGACCACCCTTGAGTTTTTCAAAAGCTGGAAAAAAACCTAGACATCCAGGGACATCTCTCTCACATCTATCTTCTAAAAAATTGGGGAGACACTAAGGCTCCACTATCCCAAGAAACCACACAACCACAGAAGGTAACACCATCTAGACACACAGAATAGGGAGTGCCTTCCTATTTATAAAAATACTATATGATTCAACCGGCACTAACTCATCTTCACAAGTTTAATCACATCCACATTAATGCATCTTGATTAGGGATCAAGTTATCTCCTGTCTATAGTCCGGACTTTTTACACAAAATAAAGAATATGGAAAGAACTTATCAAATAGTAATCTGGGTCAAACATTACATTTTAAGCAAGACACAAAGAAACCACAAGATCAAAACTCAGGACATATCTAGGAATTGGGCATGCATATGTGCCTCCCACTATTAGGTACTTTCCTCGAGGCCACCATGCATTCACAACACACGAACCAAGGGAATGGTCCATCCATAAAGCACCTTCTCCATACGATCCTCGATTCTCACCAGTTGCTCAACGAATGTCGCATCGTCCTCGATATACAACTTTCCCTAGTCAAGAGTGTGGGAGTCATCATGTAGATACTAGTAGAGATAAGATATATGGAAGATTTTGTGGATCCTCTCCAATTGTACTGGTAACACTAGTTGATATTCCACCTTGCCGACTCATCCCAACACCTCAAAGGGTTTGATGAACATGGGAGAAACCTTACTCTCCCTACCAAACCTCAACTTTCCACGCCAAGGGGAGACATATAAGAACATGTGGTACCCAACCTCTAACTCCACGGGTCTCCTCCTATGATTGGCATTCAAAGTCTTCCAGTTTTGAGTAGTCTTCATCCTCTCACTCACAAGTTGAACACTCTTTTTCGTGCTCTGAACCACCTCTAGGACAAGAAAACCTTCCTCCCCAAAAATTTTACAACATATAGGTGAACGATACGGTCTTCCATACCAGGATTCCAACGGTGTCATGACAATGATTGAGTGGTCGCTATTGTTGTAGGAAAACTCTACCATAGGAAAGTGCCTTACCCATGATCCTCTAAAGTCCAGAACACAGATGCATAGAATAGCCTCCAATGCCTGGATGGTCCTCTCTGTCCACCCATCCATATGAGGGTGGAAATATGAGCTAAGGCATAGTTGGGTGCCAAAATCTTGTTGTAATCCCTTCCAGACTCGTGAGCTGATCTAAAATGATGGTCATTTGAACTCTGTGTAGCTGCATAACTTCACCCACATATATCTGTGCTATGAAATCATCTGAACTCGACTCCCTAACCACTGAGAAGTGATCCTATCTCGTTAATCGATTCATAACTACCCAGATAGGATCATAACCTCCCTCATCTGTCACTATTCCTATGACAAAATTCATCGATATCTCATCCCACTTCCACTCAAGAATGCCTAAGGGCTACAACAGACTTCCAATAACATGGTGTTCATTCTTCACCTTCTGAAACTTGTGGAACTTTTCCACAAACACTTCCACTTCCCACAACATTCTCGGCCACCAAAAATGAAATCTCAAGCTCTGTTACATCTTTTATTCTCTTGGTTGTATCTCCAGGGCTGAGCCATGGAACTCATGGAGAACTCCCTAATGCATTTTCTATGGGAAAAACAACTTCCCACGAAAAAGAATATGATTCAACCATCCTTCGACCATCCTTTTGGATCATCACCCGGGATAACACGATCATGCATCACCTCAACCTCTGAGTCTCTCCACTGAGACTCCTCCACCAATCTTACTAAGGATGAATGAACCATCATCTATGTCACGACCCGTCCTCGGGGCCCGTGCCGTGACTACCCCAAGCCCGCCTTCCATAGGCCAGGGGTTGGCGACTAGCACCAAAGGTGTAAAATCCCGATAACTGGGAAGGCATTGCCTTTATAAAAGAAAACATGCACCACAGAGTACAAGCGGAAGTAAAACACTATGTACAAAAGAAATGCTGAAAAGTAAATGGGCCAGAATACAAACCGAAATGAAAGTATGACTACAACTAAACAAGGTACAACAGCAAAAAGACAAACAGCTGGAAGTAGAAAGCAGCTCCTGGGTCGTCCTCCTCGGATCCTACCTGAAGGATAGGTACAGATAGCCTCCTCCACGCTCTCGTCCGTCAACCTCCTCTATGAGTCGTCATGTCATGTAGTCCACCTCCGGGTACTGACTCGTCGTGTGGTCCACCTCCGGGTACTGACTCGTCGTGTGGTCCACCTCCGGGTACCGTCCAGTCCTCGAACACTCGGCCTCCGTCAGCACTGTTCGTCGTCTGCAACCAACACAATGAGGTGAGGGCATAGCTCATGCAAGGGTGAGTATAATGATACTCAGTAGGGACCCCGAGACCCTCAAGGTCTCACTAAACCAACAAGGATAACTACAAAGAAGATCTCAATAGATATCCTCTACTTAGGTATATGCCCATACATATACCTAAGTTATCAAGTAACCCATCTCAATCATGAGGAAACACAAGGATCATGAAATCAACAGATAACCACTACCCATGTATATGCCCATACATATACCTAAGTTATCAAGTGACCCATCTCAATCATGAGGCAAACACAAAGGTCAAAAGTCTCAGCTCAAACCAGGATTTTCATTATCGAAACCGTAACTGCTGAAGAGCCCCATCTCTGGAGTGTACAGTGGTCCTGTCACTACTCTGAGGTACTGCTCACTAACCTAAGACTGCTGAAGTACTCCTCCTATCGAGTACTGTGGGCCAGCCACCCAAACACAGTACAGCTTCCCACTGAGGTATGTCACCCAAACACAGTAGTGCACACCCCCTAGTAGCCTGCTGAGGTACTCTCCAGACGAGCATCGCGGGTCTGCACTGTCACACAGGTAGTGCTCCGTCCTCCATGGGTCTGCACCTCAGAAAGTAGTGCTCCGTCCACTGGGCTAGTCGACTCACTCCAAGTCGAGTCGGTCAAGCAGTCTTCAGGTCTCAGCCAGCTACACGGTCTCCGTACTCCGCATGCTCGTCTCTGGGAGGGTCCGCTCCACGAGCTACAGGTCGATACTCCAAGTATCTCAAAGTCCCACGAAGAAGTGTCTCAAAGGACCACCTCTTCATAGGGGTCTCATCGCAACAGACGGCGCGTCAATCGGACGCCCGTTCTGTGAGTTACTATCCTTTTTGTTCTAGGGGCCCGGTTGGTTTCGTGAGAGAACCAAATCCGGACGTATCTCAACTGTACCCCGAACTCTCATAGGGTATACTCATAGGGACCGTTTCTCATCGTGATCACCAACGCCGCTGACAGTTCGTCAAACGGACGTCCAGTCTGAAAGATATCAGCTCTTTCGTTCCAAGGTCCCGGTTGGATTTCGGGTGCGATCCAACCCGGCCATTATCCAACTGCATCCAAAACTCAGGCAAAGGATGCCAAAAGTTCTGTATCATCAACAGGAACGCAACGCAACAGACGGCGCGTCAATCGAACGCCCGGTCTGGAAGTTATTGGCTTTCTCGTTCCGGGGGCCCGGTTGGTTTTTAAGTTAAAACCAACCCGAACACACTCCGAAGGTATCCAAACCTCGAGCGGAGTAAGAAAAAATATCTGTCTCACTTAGAGGAATTCAACAAAACTGACGGCACGTCAATCGGACGTCCGTAGCTCAAGATATGAGCGTTTCCGCTCCGAGGGCCCGGTTGGTTTCGTGTATGAACCAACCTGGCCGAACCCAAAGTTATCCGAAACCTTGAGTGCGATGTACCAAAACGACCGTCTCGATCCAAGGATCGTGTTTCCGCTGACAGTGAGTCGTTTGGAGGCACGTAGCCCAGGTTATGGGCATTTGACCGAAAGTGGTCCGAAATCGGGGGTATGGGCCCGGGCCGACCTGGCCCGACCCCCCCCCCCCCTGGGTCGGCCCAAACCGGGTCGACCCGGCCCGACAACCCGGCCTGGCGCGGGCCGACACGGCGGCGCGGCCTGGGCGCCGCATGTGCGCCGCACGTGGGGGCAAAGCCCCCCTTTGTTTTGAAAGGGCGGCACGGCATTATGCCGCGCCTTTGAAATAAACGCCCCCCTCCACATGGAGGGGGGCCCGCCTTTACAAAACCGGGGAATTCATTCCCCAGTATTTACGGATCACATCCGGCCTTAGACAGGCCATTTTTATCACACGCGGGACCCGCGGGTCCCGCCTCCTTTGCAAACCGGCGGCCGGCACGGCCGCCCGCCTTCTACCATTTCCCCGCGGCCCGATGGCCGCGGCTCTCCCGATCTCCGGCGGACGGTTTTCTGGCCGCCCCTTCTAGCTCTGTCGCGGCTCAAGCCGCGACCCTTGTTCGATTGGCACGGCGCGACGGCGCTGCGCCCCTCCGCCATAGATCGCTCCGACCGCTGCCTCCCTCGGGTTCTCTGGCGCGGTGCGTCGGCGCCGCGCCCCACCACCGCGGCCCGCTCCGGCCGTGGTCCTCGTGATTTCCTCGCGGTGCAACGGCACCGCGCCGCCTTCGCCTTAACAACAACGAAGATCAACGAAAGGTGGGAAGGAGGATCGACCGTGTTGGTGCGGTCCAATCTCCTTCCGTTATTTCGATATCAAGCGGTCCAAGCGAATGAAATAAAACTTAATGACAGACGAGCACAATTTTATATCAATAAAACCGAACTAACCCCTACCTCGTAATTGTCGTTCGTTGACGATCTCGGAAAAAGGGCGGATATCGATTCCTCGATTGTCGTGTTCGTCACACACTCTCAAATCTCACGCTCATGCGTCGGAAGGAAGAAGGGTACTCGTCGTTGGTGGACGAGCGTTCGGAGGTGACGTCGTCATTGACGACGTTCTTCGCAGGCGACGTCTTCTCCTTTGACACAGATGAAGTTCATTGGAGAAGTCACGGGCGTCGCTTCCCTTTACTTGCCTTGGTTGAAGAACTATGAAGAAGATGGTGTCGTCGAGCTTCTATGGCGGAAGAGACGTTCTTCGTGTTCATCGTCGTAGAGAAAGAAGGACTCAGGATTTCCTAAGCTTTTTCTTCCAAGGCTCCCAATCTCACTTAACCAAGCAACCTAATAAAATAATCCCTCCCATTATTTTATTAACACATTCCAAGCTATTCAAATTCCAAAAATTCAAATAACTTCATTAATTTAAAATGTGTTGGCATGCACTTAAGAGGGGGAGAAGTTCAAGAGTTAAAGGGAGATTAAATGGGGGGTTTAGAGGGGTTAGGAAAGTTAAGGAATTTGAAGAGGTGGGGAGGGGTTCATGTGGGCCCCACCCTTTCAAATATCCACACATGGGAAGTTGGATTGATGTCGGCCCACCACCAACTTCCCATGGGAGAAGATAACAACTTAACATGAAATAAAATTGATTTAACAATTTTATTCACTTTTTTAATTAAACCCCAAAAATTAACTTCTTCTCCCGCACAAAAGCAACTACGGTAAAGGTTCCCTTAAGCGATTACTGGCATTGCGAGTTCATCGGTGCAATCGGATTTCAATTCTGAGCACCGGTTCAAAAGATAGAAATTCCCGCTCGCTCGTTCACTGAACGTACCCGAGCCAAACTTCGGAAATTATTTCTAGGCACACTGGGCCTCGGAATCAAGCGCCGTCAGAAACTGCGTTCTTGTAAAATTCCAAAGAAAATTAAGAAAAAAATTTCCTTGAAATTTCTGGGTCTTTTCATTACTCCCACCTCAGGGCATTACGTCCGCGTAAAGCTTCAACACAAACTAGGGTTACAAAAGCGGTACAGAGCACGCATCTGAGCCTTCCGCTCCCATGTGCTTACCTGGAGGTTCCGTACTGGCAAAGAAAGTGCACCCGAGGAATCGATCATCCTCGTAGGATCCACTCCTGTCGATCCTTGATCCCCACTAGAACCTCCGTGGAAAAAACCTCATTTCCATCGTCCAGCTCCTCATGGTCGATGATATGCGAAGGGTCGAGCACGTATCTCCTCAGTTGAGATACGTGGAAGTCGTCGTGCACCTGGTGCAACTGCGGTGAATGGGTCAAGCGGTAAACCACCCCGCCTACCCAACTGAGGACCTAAGAAGGTCCGCCAAACCTCGGAGATAACTTTCCGCCTTGGCCACTTCTTCGTAAACCCCGTCGAGGTGAGACCCGTATAAGGACGTGATCGTCATCCCCGAACTCCAAAGGCCTCCATTTTCTGTTAGAACTGAAACTAAAAAGGCTGCTGCCACGAGGGTATGGTTAACTGACTCAAGAGTGATCGGTCGCACCCTCCTGTGAAAGAGTTTATCCTGTGCTGCCTGGGGTTTCCTTTTCACCGACCAAGGAAAACCCATCCCGACGTTTGCCTAAAACCGTTAATTTGAGTATGAACAGTTATTGCCCATTCCATACTCAAACTAACGTCGTAAGGCCTCAACGCTGCCACCAATAGATTCCAACCGGAACTCTCGCCTTGAGGGTCTGACCACACCGTCGGCGTAAGTGTGATTATCGAGTCTCCCCCCAAGGTATCTCCAGACGTAAGGGTCAAGTCCACGACTTACCGGAAACTCTAGGTCTGGAACAAGATTTGTGAAAGCAAGGAATGATTCATATCGCCTTCTGTTACTACAGCAGCTTGTAGTGGACACAGACTATCCCTTGATTCATTTCTAGAGCCATTGGGTCACAATCCTTGACCGCATGCAGCCGCACTCTTCCTCCGCCCTCCAGCTCCCTGAGCCTGGCGGGAATAACTAAGGCGGGTGATTGTACCATGTTAGGATGTACACCACCTCATGCTGCTCTCCTAGCTCTTCCTCCACGTCTACTGCTTCGTAGACTCATATTTCCTTTAATCTTCCTCTTCTTTAACATTTAACATGCTTGAGTCTCTAAGACTAGCACCGGTTTCCTGTTTCTTACTGCACTGTGCAGTCTTCATCCGCTTTTGGATAACTTGGACCTCCTTTCAGTCTCACAAGAGCTGCTATGATTTCTTCTTTTCCGATAAGAGAAACCCGGTCTCATCCCCTGTATGAACCACATTCATTGCCTAATATAGTCAATCCTAACATGAATGATGCATTCATGCCATGGATGATGTCGTAAGGCCTCGACGTAACTACTAAGAGATCCAACTGTCACTCTCGCCTCCAAGGGTCGATTCACACTGTCGGCATCAGTGTGAGGTCACTGGGTCCCCTCCAGTAGAAATATCGAAAGTGAGGGTCAAGTCAACAGTTTAACCGGGACCACTCAGTATCAACCAAACAAAAGGACAGGAACGAAAACATCTCAAAGATAAGTGTCTTTTTATTATTGCAGCTCATATCTCATAGTACAAAGACATGAATACAAAATCAACATGGAACTAGAAGTACAAAGGATGTATCCTATAGTTCCTCTCCTTCCCACCTACTCTCAGAGCTCTACTGCCTTGTCCACTGCTTGGCTGTTGCTCAAGCACTCGTCGCCGCTTCTGCCTCGGTGGCTCCTCCAACACCCGCTGATCAACCGTATGAGGAGTCGGACAGTCACGTGCCAGGTGACCCTTTCCACCGCATGAGTAACACAACCTACTTCTGGCACGCCTAGCTCTGTTTCCACCTCGGGTGCCCCGCACCACCGGTCCTAAGACCCGAGATCGTCCAACTGGTAGTCTGGTCCTCCTGGACCTCTGCATCATCTGTCTACTGCCCACAGATGACTCAGCTACTGATCAAAAAACACGTGGCAAAGGCAGAAGCTCATGTACACGCTCGGGGTGTAGAGCTACTGGCAGAAACTCCACCCTGAAGAAGGTCTCGAAGTCTTCCCATGCGAAGGTCATCCCGTCGCAAAACTGGAACAAGTGGCTCCACCACCTGCCTACTGCTGCCTGAAGGAGGCTGGTAGCAAAGATCACCATGAAGTCTGCCGACATCCCCACTAGCCTGAAGACTCTCACCACAGCCTCCAGCCAAACCTCAGCTGCTTGCGGGTCCATCTCTCCCCAGAACCTGGGTGGCCTATGGCACTGGAACTCGTGCAGCGCGCTCAAGCGTTGTGCATCGTCTACTGCTGGGGCTGGTGGCATCGGTGGCCCAACGGGTAGTAGTACCGTTGGTGCCTCAACTGCAAGAGGGCCTTGTACCGAAGCCTCGTCGCTCGGCAAGCTGTCAGTACGAACCACTCTCGGGGCTCTAGCTGGTCGTCTGAGAAAAGGCATCCAGAAAGAAACAACGTAGCACGATCAAATGATTATACCTGGTGAGCTGACCTGGTTTGAGCTGTTTTTAAGGGAAAACCTTTGCAAACACATACGCAATCAGCGTTTTCATGCACAAAGTTGTAAATCAGTTGTCAGGGTCCTGGTGTATGGATACGTCGGCCGCCCGCACCAACACTGGACTCCCTGAACTGAAGACCACACTCGGTACCCTTAACACTATTGCTTCACAGAAAGAAAATATCAGAGTTATAAGTTCTGTAGTAGAACCGACTCCACTGATACCAATTTGTCACGACCCATCCTCGGGGCCCGTGCCGTGACTACCCCAAGCCCCTCTTTCATAGGCCAGGGGATGGCGACTAGTACCAAAGGCATAAAATCCCGATAACTAGGAAGGAATTTCCTTTATAAAAGAAAACAAGCACCACAGAGTACAAGAGGAAGCAAAACACTAAGTACAAAAGAAATGATTAAAAGTAAATGGGCCAGAATACAAACCCAAAAGAAAGTATGACTACAACTGAACAAGGTACAACAGAAAAAAGACAAACAGCTGGAAGTAGGAAGGAGCTCCTGGGTCGTCCTCCTCGGATCCTACCTGAAGGGTAGGTACAGATAGCCTCCTCCACGCTCTCGTCCGTCAACCTCCTCTGTGAGTCGTCACATCATGTAGTCCACCTCCGGGTACTGACTCGTCGTGTGGTCCACCTCCGGGTACTGACTCGTCCTGTAGTCCACCTCCGGGTACCGTCCAGTCCTCGAACACTCGGCCTCCGTCAGCACTGTTCGTCGTCTACAACCAACACAACGAGGTGCGGGCATAGCCTATGCAGGGGTGAGTATAACGATACTCAGTAGGGACCCCGAGACCCTCAAGGTCTCACTAAACCAACAAGGATAACTACAAAGAAGATCTCAACAGATAACCTCTACTTAGGTATATACCCATACATATACCTAAGTTATCAAGTAACCCATCTCAATCATGAGGAAACACAAGGATCATGAAATCAACGGATAACCACTACCCCTGTATATGCCCATACATGTACCTAAGTTATCAAGTGACCCATCTCAATCATGAGGTAAACACAATGGTCAAAAGTCTCAGCTCAAACCAAGATTTTCATTATCGAAACCGTAACTGCTGAAGAGCCCCGTCTCTGGAGTGTACAGTGGTCCTGTCACGACTCCGAGGTACTGCTCACTAACCTAAGACTGCTGAAGTACTCCTCCTGTCGAGTACTGCGGGCTAGCCACCCAAACACAGTAGTGCTTCTCGCCGAGGTATGTCACCCAAACACAGTAGTGCACACCCCCTAGTAGCCTGCTGAGGTACTCTCCGGATGAGCACCGCGGGTCTGCACTGTTACACAGGTAGTGCTCCGTCCGCCATGGGTCTGCACCTCATAAAGTAGTGCTTCGTCCACTGGGCTAGTCGACTCACTCCAAGTCGAGTCGGTCAAGCAGTCGTCAGGTCTCAGCCAGCTACACGGTCTCCGTACTCCGTACACTCGTCTCTGGCAGGGTCCGCTCCACGAGCTACAGGTCGATACTCCAAGTATCTCAAAGTCCCACTAAGAAGTATCTCAAAGGACCGCCTCGTCATAGGGGTCTCATCGCAACAGACGGCGTGTCAATTGGACTCCCGGTCTGTGATTTACTAGCCTTTTCGTCCCAGGGGCCCGGTTGGTTTTGTGAGCGAACCAAATCCGGCCGTATCTCAACTGTACCCCGAACTCTCATAGGGTATACTCATAGGGACCGTTTCTCATCGTGATCACCAACGCTGCTGACGGTTCGTCAAACGAACGTCCAGTCTGAAAGATATCAGCTCTTCCGTTCCAAGGTCCCGGTTGGATTTCGGGTGCGATCCAACCCGGCTATTATCCAACTGCATCCAAAACTCGGGCGAAGGATGCCAAAAGTTCCGTATCGTCAACAGGAATGCAACACAACAGACGGCGTGTCAATCGGACGCCCGGTCTGGAAGTTATTGGATTTCTCGTTCCGGGGGCCTGGTTGGTTTTTAAGTTAAAACCAACCCGACCACACTCCGACGGTATCCAAACCTCGAGCGGAGTAAGCCAAAATATTCATCTCACTTAGAGGAATTCAACAAAACTGATGGCACGTCAATCGGACGTCTGTAGCTCAAGATATGAGTGTTTCCACTCCGAGGGCCCGGTTGGTTTCGTGTACGAACCAACCCGGCCAAACAGAAAGTTATCTGAAACCTTGAGTGCGATATACCGAAATGACCGTCTCGATCCAAGGATCGTGTTTCCGCTGACTGCGAGTCGTTTGGAGGCACGTAGCCCAAGTTATGGGAATTTGACCGAAAGTGGTCCGAAATCGGGGGTATGGGACCGGACCGACCCGGCCCGACCCCCCCTGGGTCGGCCCGAACCGGGTCAACCCAGCCCGGATCGGAAAATCCGGCCCGGCCGGCGGCACGGCTGTGCGGCGGCGCGAGCCGGCGCGGCGGCGCGGGCCAGCACGGCGGCGTGGCCTGGGCGCCGCACGCGGGGGAAAAGCCCCCCTTTGTTTCGAAAGGGTTGCGCGGCATTATGCCGCGCCTTTGAAATAAACGCCCCCCTCCACATGGAAGGGGTCCCACCTTTACAAAACCGGGGAATTCATTCCCCGGTATTTACGGATCACAGCCGGCCTTAGGCCGGCCGTTTTTATCACACGCGGGACCCGCGGCTCTTCCTTATCCGTCGGCGGCCGGTTTTCCGGCCGCCCCTTCTAGCTCTTCCGCGACTCAAGCTGCGGCCCTTGTTCGATTGGCATGGCGCGACGATGCCGTGCCACTCCGTCATATATCGCTCCGACCGCTGCCTCCCTCGGGTTCTCCAGCGCGGTGCGTCAGCGCCGCGCCCCACCACCGCGGCCCGCTCCGGCCGCGGTCCTCGTGATTTCCGCGCAGTGCAACGGCACCGCGCCGCCTTCGCCTTAACAACAACGAAGATTAACGAAAGGTGGGAAGGAGGATCGACCGTGTTGGTGCTGTCCAATCTCCTTCCATTATTTCGATATCAAGCGGTCCAAGCGAATGAAATAAAACTTAATGACAGACGAGCACAATTTTATATCAATAAAACCGAACTAACCCCTACCTCGTAATTGTTGTTCATTGATGATCTTGTAAAAAGGGCAGATATCAATTCCTCGATTGTCATGTTCGTCACACACTCTCAAATCTCACACTCATGCGTCAGAAGAAAGAAGGGTACTCGTTGTTGGTGGACGAGCGTTCGGAGGTGACGTCGTCGTTGACGACGTTCTTCGCAGGCGACGTCTTCTCTTTTGACGCGGATGAAGGTAGTTGGAGATGTCACGGGCGTCGCTTCCCTTTACTTGCCTCGGTTGAAGAACGATGAAGAAGATGGTGTAGTCGTGCTTCAGTGGCGGAAAAGACGTTCTTCGTGTTCTTCTTCGTAGAGAAAGAAGGACTCAAGATTTCCTAATCTTTTTCTTCCAAGGCTCCCAATCTCACTTAACCAAGCAACCTAATAAAATAATCCCTCCCATTATTTTATTAACACATGCCAAGATATTCAAATTCCAAAAATTCAAATAACTTCATTAATTTAAAATGTGTTGGCATGCACTTAAGAGGGGGAGAAGTTCAAGAGTTAAAGGGAGATTAAATGGGGGGTTTAGAGGGGTTAGGAAAGTTAAGGAATTTGAAGAGGTGGGAAGGGGTTCGTGTGGGACCCACCCTTTCAAATATCCACACATGGGAAGTTGGATGGATGTGGGCCCACCACCAACTTCCCATGGGAGAAGATAACAACTTAACATGAAATAAAATTGATTTAACAATTTTATTCACTTTTTTAATTAAACCCCAAAAATTAACTTCTTCTCCTGCACAAACGCAACTACGGTAAAGGTTCCCTTAAGCGATTACCGGCATTGCGAGTTCATCGGTGCAATCGGATTTCAATTCTGAGCACCAGTTCAAAAGATAGAAATTCCCGCTCGCTCGTTCACTGAACGTACCCGAGCCAAACTTCAGAAATTAATTCCAGGCACACCGGTCCTCGGAATCAGGCACCATCAGAAACTGTGTTCTTGTAAAAATCCAAAGAAAATTAAGAAAAAATTTTCCTTGAAATTTCAGGGTCTTTACAATCTAAAAAAAATACTCAACCATCCTCTACTATCATGTCCATATGTAAAGTAGCCAACTCCTCCACTGATTTCTGAGAATCTGCAAACTCTTGAGCCACATATGTATATGACTTCCTACTCAAGGAATTGACCACCACGTTCTAATTTCCTTAGGTGCAGGAGATATTGAAGTTGTATTCCATAATAAACTCCATCTACCTTCGTTGTTGTAAGTTCAGGTCTCTCTGGGAGAAGATGTACCTAAATATTTTGTGATCTGTGAAGACCATGAAGTGTTCCCTAATGAGGTTATGCTGCCACAACATCAGTGGAAACACAACCACTATAAGATCCAATTCATGGGTGGAATAGTTACATTCATGACAATATAACTTCCTATACCCATAAAATATCACTCACCACTACCACATCATCACACACCCTAATCTTAGACCGAAAGCGTCACAGAACACATCAAAAGTTACCCCTTCCTCTAGAATCCTTAGCACTGTGTCACCGACCAGAATCCCTTTTAGATAACTAAAACAAGCCTGGCATTGCTCACTCAATACTAATTCTTATTCTTTTTTGGTCAAAGTTTTAAAAGGCATTGTAACTTGAGAGATGTCAGGTACAAACCTTTATTAGTAACCTACGAGTCCTAAGAAACTAAAAACCTCTGCCACATTCATGGGTGATGTCCAAGAAACAACCCCTTTACCTTCAACGGGTACACCGCTATTCCCTGCAAGGACACCACATGTCCAATTAAGATCACCTCTCGTGCTCAAAACATGAACTTCGACAACTTCCCATAGGGATGGTGGGGTCAGAGGACCTCCAAAACTATCCTTAGATGCTCAGTTTGATCCTCCTCTAATCTAGAGTAGATCAAGATGTCGTCGATGAACAAAAATATGAACCGGTCCGGATAGTTATGGAAAATAGAGTTCATGATCCCTATAAACACAGCTGGGGAATTTATAACGCCGAATGGAAGGACCACAAACTCAAAGTTCCAATATCTTCACTTGAAAGAAGTCTTTGATATTTCACCCTCTTTCACCCTCATCTAGTGATAACTAGACCACAGGTTGATCTTAGAAAACCAACCTACTCCCTTAAACTACTCCAAAAGGTCATTAATCCTAAAGAGGGAGTAATAGTTCTTAACTATCAACTGATTTAGTCTTCGGTAGTCTATGCATAGCGCGACACCACTATAAACCTTATTTGTGAATAAGACCAGAGCATCCCATGGCGACACACATGGTTGGATAAAACCCTTTTTCATTAGGTCATCAACCTGAATCTGCAACTCCCACAATTCATAATTCTCCATATGATAGGTATCCATCAAAATCAGATGGTAACCGTGTTTTAATTCTATACCAAACTCGATATCACATTGAGGGGGTAGAGTCACAACCTCTTCGGGGAAGACATCCAAGAAGTCCCTAACAGTCCTCAGAACTTCCACCATCGTTCAGTCTGTTGATTCCACTGACAACTCAACTAACAAGGGAAGAAGGGGTTGGACACACTGGTTTCCCTACTAGAAATCTTGCTCTCCAATGAAAGCTATATGCTGACCACCCATAACTTAGAACATGGCCATTATCTAGAAGCATTCGATAACAACGTGCATGGAAAACATCCAGTCGTTGCCCATGATGACATCATATGGTTGTATTTGTAGCCAAATGAGATCCCCACTGGGCTGATTTATCCCCAACATTAGTCAACAGCCTCAACAAACATAAAATAGGTTGTTCTAACCTCCAAATGGTGTTTTCAACACTAGGGTCATAGAAAGTCGCTCTATGTCAAGACCCAAGGCATGTTCCATACTAGGTGAAACGAAGTAGTGAGATGATCTTGAATCAAATAAGGTAAAGGCAAGAGTACTAAATAGACTATCTATTCCTCGAATGACCTCTATCCCTACTAGAAATACTGCATATGTGGCATGTAGCTGCCCACACCCAACTCCTCTAAATCTCGGTTGCTGGAAGCCTCCTACACAATGCCCTGGTCGAGGCCATTGAGAGGCGCCCTGGGGTTAGCCTCCTCCTATACAGTCCGACCTCAGATGAGAGTGATATCACTACCCCTACTGCTGGAAGGGCATGGCTAGAAATTTTTACTACTGAGGTGGACGCAACACTTTCCCACCCCTATCGTACTGCACTCAGATAGGGCACTGATTCTGAAGATTCCAACCACTACCACAGGTAAAGCGCATCATTGCTAGACCTATGGAGAATGTTTTAGTTATGGAAGATCAGAATTGGAAATGATGAGGCTTTCTCCCCATCAACCGAAACCTGGAAGGCCCTAATATAGGAGGCCTGCTGTTGATGGCCTTCCCATTTGACGAACTCAACTGGAACCCCTCTCATGTCACTCCTCCCAGCATGTTCCTCCTCTCTACTTCTTCAGAAATCTTCTGAGCCTCCAAGTATGTTGGTATAGTGAAAGGAGTAATAACATACTAAAAAGAAGGTTAGAGTGCCTCCTTTAAGCGTCTTTCTCGCGACTCCTCATCAGGAAATAGGTCCAGTGAAAAATGAAGGAGATCCTTGAACTTGATCCTTAGTTTCCTCACCATCATAATCCCTTACTGAAGGGAGATCATCTCTTTCCCCTTTTCTGCTTTCATCATGGAAGAAATAAATTCCTCCCGAAACTCTTTTTCAAAGTCATTCCATGAAACCTCGGCTTCATTATTATCCCTAAGATAAAGGGTCCACCACTAATGGGTTTCCCCTTGCATATAGATCATTTCCAGATGAATCCAGTTCTCTATAAAATCTTAGATCATGTTGAAAGCGATCACTAGCTCCTCGAGCAAGCTCTCTATCTCCATGTCTAAGACGCTGCCCTTGTACTTTCCCAGAGTCTGTGTTGTAAGGAATGATGCATCTTCTACCACATGTCATCATCCTCATCTTGACTAGCCCTCCACTGATCTACCAGATCGACCTTCTGGGCCTCGACTTCCTGTACTACTCGTGGACAACATCCAGGTGCCATAGATAAAATGAGAAACAAGAATTCCACATCCTGAGTAGTGTATAAGATTCCTTTTAAAAAAATTAAAATTTTTATTTATTTTAAATTCCCAAAACTCCCAAGTCACATAATAACACAAGTAATTATGATGAATGTACCTTTCCTAGGGTCTTTACCCTACAATCAGTGTAGCCTCACTTGGTCATTCGGTTCATCTAGAGTCCTTACATCGGATCATGGGGGCCTAAAATCCCATTTCATAACCAGTATTCCCTAGATTATTTCAAGCACCAAAATTTCCTAACATTGTTTCCCTACAGTCCCATTCAATCGTCACTGTTCCTAACCCCACACTCCATCCTATCTCTCATCCTCACTCTAATACCATTCTGTCATGACCCACCATCTCCAATATGAGGGAAGGGACTGCAAACTGCAAGACCCTTCCTTCTTCAACTTGATTTAGAGATAACTCCCCCTCAATTCCCACCTTTAATTTCCCATGGAGTGGTGACTCACACAAAGTTTATATAATCTCATGTAATATGGAAGTCATTACCGTTTTTATAGAACAATATTGGGAGATAAGATGGTAATTCTTAGAAACACCAATAACTAAAGATAAATGTATGGAAAAAAATTCTTCCCCACATACAATTCCAAAATAAACTGATATAAATTACAAGAAAACTTGAAAGGAGAGTACCAGAATAAAGAAAATTATTAATGAAAATTGTCCTGATGCCCATGTTAGTATGGTCTGGCAGGGTCCTCAAATTCCACATGGAAAAATTAAATCAATTTTATATACATAGTTTGAGTATATAGGTATACTCAGTAGGGGAAACCAAAAGATCTCATGAAAAAGTGGGGAGACATTCTAATGCCCCATGAAAAAATAGTGCTAAACAAAACACCTTTCAAGGAAAACTATCCAGCCATCCTCACCAAGTAACACTCACTAAATAACACAAGTCAGATAAAATAGTTGTAACATCACATCTATATTTGGTTACCCCACACCACTTTCTCACTGGTTATTTAGAACATCCAATGCATGAGACCTCCCCCACAAATCCCACTACCTCCCCCATCAAGAACCATATGGTCCATCCCAACAACACATTTATCCTGTCTGCAAACATCTAGTCCACAACCTGCTCGCAAAAACCTAGGCCCTCACAGCCACACTTCCTACCCACATACACATGGGCCACAACAAAGACACTTCATTCCCATAGACACGAGGGACTCATCTTGAAGACACTTGGGAAATAAACCTACCCACACACACTTAGTCCTACTCACCACAACCCACCCTACTTGAATAGTCTTGGGCCATAATGAACCTCATTCCATAAAATCCTACCCAAAGAGCCTTTGGATACCTGAGAGAGCAGGTATAAAGAAGCTAATAACTAGACACCCATAAAAATGTTGGAAAAAACTCCCTCCCCCATAAAATGGGGGTGTTTGACATGATGTTATCAACATGGGTGGGGATAATATAAGAATCAAATGAACTAAATTTTATAAATATAGGTAATCAAGAACTCATCCAAGCCTAAGGGTCCAAAAACCAACAACAATCCCACACGCAACAACTCCTGCTACTACCCCAACATGCACAAGTACACAACAACCACAACTAGAGCACAACCAATTTTTGGAAAATAGTTCCCCATTGAAATCATTTTATTTATCATGTTCAAGTGATTATATTTAAATATTCGTTCACTAATGGGAGATAAATAAGAATAAGAAAAAGCCAAATACAACAACTGAAAAAAATACTCATGCGTGTGTTTAAGCATTCACTCTTGGTACTCTTGTAAATAACAACATGAAAATGGGATATGTGAGATCCATAAAAGTACAGGAACCAAAACAAGCCCCAACATATCGTGTCCAAAACATTTACCTCCAGCTCTACACAACCTCATATTCAAAAACCAACAACCTCTCAACAAGATATTTCAATCCCCTCTACGTCACCCCACAAACACTAAACAGAACAGCGTTGCATATCACCAGAAAAGAGAAAAGAAGTTTTTAGATTTTTCCAACACCATTCAATATGTTCTTTCTTTTCGTTTGGTTAATTGGGGTGATCACACAATGGTTCTTATCAATGGTCCATACATTTAATCAACCATGTTTACATGATTAATCAGTTTCCATGTTACATTTATTAAATCACAATATTATCCAGGAAACAGAGATTCCTTAGTGTGCAAGAAAGGACCAAAAAATGCCATGATTTTCAGAGGACATGAGCCCATAAAATTCACAACATAAAACAAAGGAAAAATAAAACAACATCATGATCCTTCCCCCCCCCCACCTTCATTCCTTAAAGGTCTGTTTATTATCTTTGATAATGTTGGTTTCATCTATGTCCTGAGGGAACATCATCATACCCACCCAGAATGATGCATAGTAAAGAGAGATGATGGAAGAACCCCAACTAGGATGATCAAAGATCAAAGTTCATAATTTTTCCATGAATAGGGGATCCTCGACTGGCATAAAGAACTCCAAGGATGAGTGAGAAGGGTTCCGACATGTGCACATGATTCGTCTCAGGAGGAAGTCTCTAGGCTCACTAAGATATACAAAAATAAAGGAGGAAGAGAGGATATCATCTTAATAAGTTTCCCAATCCTAAAATCATGAAGACCATTTTGAAGTTCTTGAAAGTCAGATCGTGGATCGACCACACTAATTGGAAGATTCACAAATTGGAATTAATTGAGATTTAATAATTCCCCTTAGAAATAGTGAAGATAGACCAGCGGATTGTAGTGAGTTGATAGATTTCCTTTAAACAGAGAAAAAAACCTAACAGGGGCCCAAATGGAAAACCCTAGAGACTAGGAAACATGGAAATGGGTGTAACACCGATAAAAAGACCACACATTTTAGTAATTATAGGGTCTCCTGACTATTTAAGGATTTTAAATATCTTTTATGGGCCTTAAATCACTTTCAATGGGATATTAAAACAATTGTTCATTAAAAGAGGTGTTACTAGAGAAAATCTGAAATGTCTGGGAGAAGCTGGAAATGACACACCAATGGGTTAGTCACCTAAACCCTAGAACCATCTTCTTGGCACTGATTCCGAAGCACTGATGCCTAATGGTTCCACCGATGGCTGGTCGGTGCCACTAATGATGATCAGTGCCATCGATGTCGATCGGTGCCATCATTCGTTCAACCTAAAAATTGTAAAACTCTTAAATGAGTCACAGATTGTCCCCAAGATAAATCCAACATCAGTATTTAAAAAAGTAAGGGAGTATGAGGGGTCGAGACATATCAGGATGTAATGAAAGGATAATAATGAAAATAAATTGAAAGAAAATTTAATGAACGAAACTGGATTTTACCTCTTGAATTCCTCTCCTTGAGAACCTCCTTAAAGAACTTTGAAATGGCCTTCTGAGTGAGACATTCAATAACAAAACATGGAGAGAGATTGGGGATACTTATTTGGTAGAAATTGGACATGATTCGTGGCTTTGGAGGTATAGTAGAAGAGGTGGTGAGGGTGGTATTTATAGTGGAAAAGAGGGGTGTTTTTTGAATATTTTATTCATTTGTTTATTATTTTTGTTCAAGACTATTAATATTTTATATTATCATTAATAAATATAGAAACAAAAGAATTAGAGTTCGATATTACGTTTCATACATCATCAATGACTCAATAAATAGGGTATTTAACTTATAATGTATACATATTGTATATTACTGTATTTCACTATCCACCAACTATTCAACTATTTAAGAAAAAATCTCAAAAATTCACCCTTACCATAATTTCATTGATATAAATAAAAAATGAACTCCATTTTTTAAAAATTATTTGTTAAATATGAGAAATTTAATTTTTAATTAAAGTCATCATTTATTCATAAAATTCCTATTTAATAATTATAACGAACTTAATGAAAATTTAAAAAATTTATTAAGGTCTTATAAAATGATTTTATAATAATAAGAAAATAAAATATTAATTTAGGAATATATTTGAAGAAAATAATTTCATTTTTAAATATTTATATTAGTTATAAAATTGTAAATTTATATTTATGTTTCACAAAAATTTCAAAACATATTTTATTATTTTCAAAACATTTATTTACTTTTTACATGATATAAATATGTTGTATTTTCATTTATATGATACCCAAATTTTACTTATACTTTCCCAGGTGAGGTGATTATTCTATTGGTCATATTACTATTCCTAATGGTCACATTATTATTCCAAAAATCATATTTAGGAGTATATTATAGTTTTATACATGTTTTTGTGTGAATCAGAAACTATCAAAGATATTATATTTTAAAAGAGGTATAAAATAAAATATTGTGATGTTACTGGATTCCCTTTTCATAATTCCTAAGCACACATGATCTATGCTCTGTGTGGGAAACAAAGAATGGAGAGGGTTATTCGCACTATACATAGGTGATTAAGGATAGGCAGGGGAATTTTTAATCATGTGGTGGATGGACCAAGATATAGGATAAAGTATTCACTACATATCTCATTTATATGAGTACTAAACCACACGTAGTTATAGAAAAAATGTGAAGTTTAATGTCATGTGGAAATGAAATTAGCCTTGAAGTTTATTCTCTTGTGGTAAAGACATAGATCATATGACGTGAAAGGAATGTAATCTGATGTTTTGGCCCAAGATTAGAGGTTCAAAAATCTCTATTTATCATGTTATAGTTGGAATCAAAACATATATACTTCTAAAAACCTGTGAAATTTAATGTTATGAGATAATGACAACATTCATGCAGTTAAAATCATGTGGTGAGGATTTGAACACCCACCATGAAAGAAATGGATGGTTTTTTTGGCCCCAAGATTATTGTTTCAATCATATATATCCTATGATGACAGAAATAAATACCCACATAGTTCATGGATGAGGATATTCTCTATGTGGAGCTAACCCTCATCGGTCCATCTCATCCTTCCTTTTCATAGATCTGTCTCATGTACTTTGATTCATTACTGAGATGGTTCTTTATGTGTGGTTTAATGCCATGCGGTGAGGATGTTCTAAGTAAATTTTGGTGTCATGTGGTCAAGACGTGATTGTATAGTTTAACATCATGTAACTAGGATGACTCTGTATTGTTTATCAACAAGTGTTCAGGATGACCTTCTATACAGTTGAACATCATATTGTGAGGACATCTCCTTATAGTTTAACATCATGTGTTTATCATGTGGGATACCCTGTATTTTTTTCATTATATTTGGAATTTACACCTGATAACACTTATGAAAAGTATTTCATGAGAAACCTCAAATTGGTTGGGGGTTTTACATGCTCTCCATCAATTGTGGACAATTATTAGGCTCCATTATGATTGAAATTATGTTTGGTGTAAGCCCTTTTCCATTTGGGTTCCATATTCAGAGGATTATTCCCCAGTATCATTGTGATTCAGAGAGCTAATACTAGGTCTCCTTTGAGGATTGTATGGAAATGAAATTTTTTATTAAAGTCTTGTGTGAGCTGATTCTAATGGACCACATGGTTGTGAAATTTATGAAACCTATTATCATCGATCCATTCCAATTATTCCTTTATCTTTTGGGATTAATCGTCATTTTAGAGCTATCTAGATATTGTTATTCAGAGTGAAGGAATTTTTACTTAATTGGTTAACACTACATCAGTCACATACACCAATGAATATGATTATTCTTGGGTAGTAGTACATGTGGTGTTATGGTAAGAAAATCATGCATGGAGTAGCTTTTCCTTCTAGGACATCTTATACACAATCACAACATTATAGAGTATATTTGATAGTGTATTATTGAAAGAATCTATCAATCCATTTAACACTATATCAAATAGTAAAGGGACTTAGTGCATCACATAATTTTTACAACTATAAGAGTCTCCCACCTTTTCCATTTTTATTACCTCTGTTTATTTTACAATGATGGGGGATCTCATGAGGTTTAAAGAGTGTTTTCTAAGAAAATCACACTAACTCTTGATGATGAATCTTGTGACAAATAGAGTTCTATGGTGATGCACATGAATTTCATGGATAATTACGTCTTTTTTCCTTGTATAGCCAAAAATGGTAAGCATGAGGTCACCTAGACATACCTGAGGCTCTTCACTTGATGATGATGACATGGCAGCAAGCTATTGTGAGACAAGGAATAGAGGGTTCCAAGATCATGTGGTGTATTATGGATCACTAGGGTCTCTTTTTATTAATTTTATGACTCAAATAGGCTCCCACCTCTTCTTACTTTTTATTTCCATTATTTATCTTAAATATTCTGGGGATCATGAAATTTTTCTTGGATTTTTTAATGGACAAACAATCTCCTCCTTGATGATGTGTCACATATTTTTTATGATTTAAAGAGGATCCCACTTATTGGATATTTTTCTTTCATTTTATAAGGAATTTTGGTTGGATTTTTAGGCACCCACTGGTTGACAAATTGCATGACCTGGGAGAGCTTATCTGGATATCAACATTTGATCCTAAATTGTATAGGGAACCTTCACTATAGAAAAGGACTCATCAAATCAATATCAAAGGCCCTTCCATGGGTTATGTTTTACTCATGGATCCATTGTTTGACCTTATGATGGAAACGTGATTGTGTGTCTATTAGAGTCTTACATAATCCCCAAGTCCTTTTCCACCATATTCTTCCATTTCATTTAAGGGAAAATAATACTCATATCCAGGTATTTCATCCTTTGTTTAATTTTGCAATGCTTAATTGGTGGGCATCAACACATGGTTACTATTCATAATGAACAAAAAATAAATTGAAATCAATAAAAAAATCGCATAATAATTAAAAATATGGACACCATTTTAAAATATTATATATTTTTTAAGGTTGATAAATTAATATTAAAATAATTTTGAAAACCCTAATGAAATATTTTTTTATAAAAATGAATTTTTATGCATCAAGCGGAATTTATATACATTACTTTATTAATAAAACCATTATATGAATGATAAAATATATTAAATAATATATTAATTACACATTTCAATAAAGTAATTCATTAATTTTTATTAATTTTTTCTATTATGATAATAACACATTTCATATATAAAATAGGTTTCTTGAAAAATTGTCCTTTACATTAAAATTCCTCTAATTCCATTTATAACTAATTTATTACCAATGAAGTAATTTTATACATGTAAAAATGTTAAATTTTCTATAAGTATAATACAATAAATAAATTTTTAAATAAAACATAAATTTAAAAAACAATTCTCATATACAAAATAATTCAAAACTTTTTTTTGTGATAAATAGTATTTATTATGTGAATTAGAAATTTTTAAGGCCATTATATTTTATTTAAATACCATATAATATGATTAATTTTAAAATATATAATTATTATTCACACAATTTCAGTGTTATGTGATTTATAATATGTTTAACACAGAAAATTTATTAAGGATAATTACAGTCTAAAATATTAAGGTGTTATAGAGTATGAAGAGGAAATCCTGATGACATACCTAACCTTCTAAAACATTGGGTAGAGAACAGTCATATAAGTGGTTGAATTGATGGATATAATGGAATAGGTTAATGTAATGGTCAGTTTTATAATATAGACAATCTTATGACTTTTTGTGAAGATATTTTCCTAGGTAACATATGTTTATCATCAACCATGGATTTTCTTTATTTTATATTAGATATTCCCATTATTTCATTACACTCACCTCAGTCCACATCTTATCGCTCAAGGTGGAGATTCATCTAGGGCCTCATGTTTTCATTACACTTGATAGTGATTATCACATACTATTTGATGTATTTTAGGGTAGTGAGCTAATCAAAGGGAAGAATTAGTCATCAGTGGATCGATTCATATTGTAGACATAAATATAGTATGTCATTATTAACATGGAATGTTTATACACTATTTGTTTTTTTATAGATTTTTTATTATAGTATATTTGAGATCATAAATGCATAAATATAGTGTAAAATGTTCATTGATTAATGCGAAAATCATATGCAACATAAGTTTTTGGATCGCTTATGTTGTCATCTAGTAGAGTTGATTTTCTGCTCAATATAGTTTTAGGAAGAAGTGTTTCCTAAGGTTGTTGAGGATTTTATCTATCTTTTTTCAAATAGTTTAAAACCCCACCCCATTTGTGAGACATTATGTTTGAGAGATATTTGAGACTCAGTGTCTCTTTAATTTGTATAGATCCTTATAAAAAGGATTTTGTGTTTTGTGAGTTGTGGATATGGATTATAATTTTATGTATAAGGGGTTCCTCCATCCTAGTGTTTCCCCATAGTTTATATAATGTTATTTATGATGATTTCAGATGGTAGTATGATGTTATTCATAGACTAACATCTATTCAACCAAGTGACGGAGAAGAACTGTTATCTATTTCTAAATGATAAATTATTAATTTCAATAATTGAATGGGTATATCTAGTTTTTGAAGATTGATCCAGGGTATGGGGGTCATGAGATGAGAATGAAAAGGATGATACCCCAATGGATATTTTAAAATTTATTTATTAACACATTGAGTTCATTTTTTTGTTGTTTGGCTTCCTGATTTCCCTAACAATTATTAGGGTACTCATGGAATCGATGATTTATGAGTTCCCAAATTATTACATGGTATTATTCATCAAAAAAATTCTTTTGTTGTCACTATTAGATTAAAATCATGATAATTATTTGAGGATAGTTTTGAACATACTATGTCACCAACATCTTTATGGGAATTTATCTAAATATAGGTTTTTGATGTGTGAGTTTCATTCCCATGTCCTTGTAGTGTCTTAGCCGGGATTGTTTGTTAATCCCTCAAAGAAAAAACTAGTCGTTTCATTGGAAGGACCTAGGGATGTTTTAGAATTACATAGTATACTCAGTCTCATAGTATATTATCATAGTTTCATGTATAATTTATCTTTTATTATAGATCCTTTAATATCCTTGAAGATGAATGACATTCTATTTTTGTGGTCTAAATAGAATCAGGTAGTGTTTTAATTCTTATGGTATTAGTTGATCAATGCTCATGTTCATCAATTTCAAGATGCATGTTCAATTTACATCGTTTTTTTAATTTATCATATTTAATGGGGTTCTATCTTAATATATAATATTTTAGTAATATCATATGGTTCTATACCATTATTCCATAATAAGAATAATTATTCCAACGAGGATATTTATTTAATAATATTATTGTTTTCCCTAAAGTGGTGCAGATATTTCTTCATTGGTCAACATTTTTTGGTAACAATAGGTCATAGGGGATTGAGAAATATTTCCAATTAGTTGTATTTAAATAATAATAAATGGTAGTGGGTGGTGTTATTATTGTAATATGAATTTTATAACCCAAACACATGAGGGAAAGGGAATGTTTTTGTTGATGTACTAAGTATGAAGTCATAAGGAGATGTTGTCCCTGAGTCTAGAGATTCATGAAGTGTGATAGAGGATCATACAGTGATGCGTATTGATACAGAGGATTAAAATGTAATAAGTTTCTAATATTACTAGTCTGTGTAGTCAAAATTATTATAATTTTTTGAGGATTCTTAGTTGTTAGATCAATAGTTATAGGTTTAACCATATATTATCATTTATGGTTATACTCATGAGGGATATTTTGAGGATGATCAACCACAAGTGTTGTTATAAGTGATTTTTTTTATGATTTGGTGATATGAAAGGATTTTCTTCATGAGTTTCGGATAGATCACATAAAGGATGACACACACTAAGAGGGGTGAATCATTGTGTATAAGAAATTCAAATCCCTTTGACTCTCATGGTTCATGAGCACCTATCTCTCTCACACTATTATCACTAATAATGTAATGAAATGCATTATATTTTTTTACATGATTACACTCCTTAAATATGACTAAATACCTAGTATATTAGTTTTATTATCCACCGCCCAAAATTACATTATAATTATCAAATGGAACATGAGAAAAGGTTTAAGCATGAACTCATAAAATTGCTGGCACTAGTAAGTTAAGATAACATATCTGCAGAATGATGATCCTTGAAGAAAGCTTTCTTGATAAATAAATAATCCTCGAAATGCACCCCATAAAATGACCTACACATTTTTCATCCTTACCCATCTATCACTTTTGACAGATCTCAGGTTTTCATCATCGATGTTAGATTATCAATTCTTCTTCTCATAATTTTTATCAATAGATATTTATCAAATAAATTCTTAATTATATTAACCTAGTTTTGGAGCCAAAATATTGGATGAAAAGAACGAAGAAAAGGAGGCCTCGTGGCCGGCCTCACAAGCCACGATGCGGAGTTCCCCCAAGCAATGCGGCCTCCACGAAGCACAGAAGGCATTACGCTCCGCGAACACCCCTAATTTTCACGAACCCTCCACGAAGCAAGGTAGGCGGGATGCCCCACAAACGCCTCGGACGTTTGCAAACCCACCAGGAAGCAAAAGAGGCGATACCCCTCCATGAACTCGGTTGAAGTTTGCGACCTGCCGTGAAGCAAATGAATCCCCCTTCACGTCACGTAAGGTCTACTTTGTAGCACCTCTTGCCTATAAATACCAAGCTTCCACTGAGCCCCCCAGGGTGGACAATCCAACCTTTTGGGTTCTCATCTCCCGAATCGTGAAGCACCCATTTATCTACAAACCAAGATCTACGAGAGGTATTTTTTCTTCGCGAGGAGCCCCCTCATTGTCTCGTTTTGATCCTGCCTTCTGAGAGGGATTCCCTTCACGAAGTATAAGGGCATTCATGAAGGAAGGGGATCCCCAAGGGGAACCGGGTTATCGTGGAGAGTTTATGCTTCGCGAAACACCCCTCCTCTACATGTTATCCACATGCCAGGGTAGGGTCACTATACTTCGCGAAGCACACTACTTCACGGCACTTTGCATCATGAGGCACATATGCTCCGTGAGGCAGTGCTCCGCGAACAGCCTTCCACTTCACGAAGCACCTCCCACTTGCACCTCTTCCCCATGCTAAGGCCAAGGCACCCCACTTCACGAATCACACCCCTTCGCAAGTTCCCATCGCCACACAGAGTAGCCGAACTCCATAAGGTCTCTTTTTATGGACTCCTCTTCTTGACAATTCATTTTCCCGTGCGACCCTCCAGGTTTAAAAGATGTTACTTCAAAGTCCCTTAGGCGATATTGCACGTGGCATTGCATCGCCTAATGCTTCTTCGCATAGGAACATGAATGGCTATTGCTTCTTTGCATAGCCATGCTAATGTGGTCCCATTGATGGTTCGCTCTGTGACCCCCCCCCCTTTTACACGGCATTGCCGGTACCTTCCCTCCCACAAGGAGCAGAGGGTATCGATCATGTAAGTCATAGGGGTGCATTGTAAACTCACCTCATCCGAGCTGCATGAAGTTAAACTGCCAAGAACCCTCATCCTCAACACATGACTTTAAACTGTGACATCACCCCGTGCCTCTCACGTAGGGTCCCCCCACCTTGTACATTCTCTACGCCCCCTGGCCTTCAAAGGGGATAATATCCTCCTTCTGGGAGTGGCATTGGTTTGTGGGGGAAGGGCGGCCATATTGGTGTAAGCCCCTAGTCCTTTTTATGGAAGGTAGTATCCATGCACCTCCATACTTCACCACCACCAGGGCCAGCGGAGGGCATGATAGGGGATGAGGTACCTCCTTTCTTCAGTCCCAAATCCCTATCTTGTTGCGCTTTGTCACCCCCAGGCCTCCATCCTGGAGTAATTCCCAACACCATGGTCTGCCTAACGCATAATCCCCTCTTCGTTTCCCACAAACGCACCCTTCACGATGTGATCATCAGGTCCCTTAAACCTCTTGTTTCTCACACAGAGCATGACACCCATGGTCTTATAGTGAGCATGGACCATGACACACCCTGGGCCGCCATAGAGTGCAAGCCCCAAAATTCCCCATCTCGCATGATGTTAAACTGCACACCTGAACTATGAGGACTTTGATCCATTTCGAGGCATGGTATGTAGGAAGCCTCCACGAGGTTCAAACCCACCACCAGTGGACCCCCAGGTTCACCTTCACGTCGGTTTGCTAACGAAACCCTTCCTGAACTAGGAGGAATTTGATCCATTTCAAGTCATGGTACGTAGGAAGCCTCCCAAGGGTTAAAGCCCATAACCCATCGGACCAAGGTCCTTCTTCAAATCAGTTCACCGACACCCACATCCCTTCTGAACTATGAGGTATTTGATCCATGTCAAGGCACAGTGTGAAGGAAGCCTCCATGTGGTTCAAGCCCACCATCCACCTGGACCAAGGTCCTTATTCACATCGGCTCTCTGACACGCTCTCATCCTACATGACATTAAACTGCATCCCAATCCATAGAAAAGATGTTCTGGCCCCGCCATCTAGTACTTCTGTCATCCCTTTATGTTAGTTCAATAGCCCCTTTTCAACCCAAACAATGAGGAATTCGATCCATGTCAAGGAATGGTACGTAGGAAACCTCACAGGTTTCAAGCCCAACACCCATTGGATCGAGTTCCTTGTTCACATCGGTTCATCGGCGTCCATTATGAACTATGGGGTTTTTTATCCATGTCAAGGCATGGTATGTAGGAAGCATCCCTGAGGTTCAAGCCCCACCATTCATCTGGACCAAGTTCCTTCCTCACGTCAGTTCACCAGTGCCACATCCCGAACTGTGTGGAGTTTGATCCATGTCAAGGCATGGTATGTAGGAAGCCTCCCTGAGGTTCAATCCCACCACCCATTGGTCGCTGCGACCTCCCTCCACGTCAGTTGTCACCAACCGAACTACGCAGACTTTGATTCCTTGCCATGGGGATACATGGGAGGTCTCTTCGAGGCTCAAGCCCATCTCTACACTCATATCCATGATGGTTCCATCTCATTCCTCCTCCACTCCATTCAATTTTCCATCACCCATCCGGATTCTTACCAGGCCGCCACATCCTGGTCAGATCATGCTACCTCATTTCCCCCCCCCATAGTATTTGGGAAGCTGCCGACATGCTGGACCCAATATCGATGATCCATCAAGGGGTTCCTCAATATGATCTACTCCATCTAGTGTTTTGATCAGCCCGATCTATCTGTGTTGGATGTTAAACTTGCATCATACCCCGTGTTAAACACGGGAAGCTGAGGAAAACCTCAGATACATGATAATGGCATATGATTCCCCAAGCTCAATGTGGGATGCCTCAGGCTTCCGCACCCTCGAGAAGACCTATAATAAGGGAAAAAACATAGACACGCCAATTCCCCAATGTTTTGATGAGTTAGTGATGCCTCAACATGACTACTCCCCCAACTGAAGGTTGCTTCCTTGACTGGACCCCTTGGAATGTCCTGATATAAGTAGTGTAATTAACCGGTATCCATGGAAACATGGTACTGGGAAGATTTTCACGAACACTGTATTACAAATATGAGGGAGACCTGGAATAGGTGACGAGTTCCGAGGAGGAATCCACAGAAAGAAGAACCGACATCCCATCATCATGTTTCGATCAAGGAGCAGGTGTCCCTGAATAAGGAGTAAATGTCGCCCGGCTTTGGAATGTGGGAATGCAGGGTAACAAAAGTCGTGCTTGTCGCACGCTCCTTGGTGAAAGTGTTGGAAACAGAAATGGTGAACCCACATGAATTTCTTCTCCTCAATATGGAGATTAGTAGCGCTTGAGACATCAGTAGATTGACGTGTCACTAGATCCAGCTATCTAGCATTGGGTCCTGCCAAGAAAATAGTGGGCATGGCATGAAACTCACCAGAAGTTGGGGCAGTAGAACGTTGGCCATTCCATTCTACAATGTTGTCAGTGTGGATCCCTCTTTCTGGCCATAGAAGATGAGATTGCACTGGGGCACTGGTTGTCGATTTCTTTTCCTCGTAGTGCTGATGAGTTAATCTCCCTGCTTCCTAGGAATCAGGTTGCTGGTACTGGGACACGGTCACCGCCCACCCGCCTACGTAGAGGTAGGGGCACCACCAGCATAGCCACTCTGTGTGGCTCCACTACTGCCACAATTATGTCTACATCCACAAACGTGGGGTGCCCACGCCCCATCTCCCCATCAGAAGTCATCCAGCAATGGGTGATTAACGACCTCATATGCTGTTATGAGGAGGAGGGAAAAATCCCAACCTGGGATATGGCCAGCCTAGACCTAGAGGCATTCCAGCCTCATTGTCAACACCAACCTCGAGGGTCGTGCAGGGAGCCCCTGCTCCCCACCCCAACATTCAATTGTTTTGGGAGCCTATCCTCGGAACGCCTTGACAACTCCCTGGCATACGCTGATGAGGTGGGTGATGTACAGCTCCGCCCGGTCAGAGTCCTGATTCAAGGGCTCCAAGCAAGGGCCCCCACCTGGCCATGTCAGCGCCACCGCCCAGCCTTGCCAGAGGAGCAGGTAGGCTATGCGCCTGCACCACACGCACCGGATCGCCTGACCCAACGGCAGCATTGGGCCCTATATTAGGACACCCACCAAGGGGCATTAATGTCAATATCTACTCTGGCCTAAGCCACCACTGACTCATATCATAAATTCCCTGCCCACACTGAGTTGGGGCGCTCCTATTCCCAACCGGGATCGAGGCACCAACCACCCCACAGGAAGGCTGGGTCGACTCCCCGGGTCGCAGGAATGAGTGGTGTTCACCACGAACCAACCCGCAGTGATGTCACCACGTACAGAGGTCCTCCCCGTACCACTATTCCACAAAGCGTGGTCCTTCCCCACTCTGATGCTCTTCATGGAGGTATGCATCGTGCTACCCCCAACCCGAATGAAGGCCTGCCCCGCGGAAGTGACACTCATTGTGGAAGCCTCTCCCGTGCCCACCACACCAGGTATGGAATTATGCCTGCTGCCCCTGACCGTCGATGTGAAGTCATTGCCCATCTGGTCTCTCTCTAATTTGGGGATCCTCCCTACATTCTCTCTGTAGCTGTCGAAGGTACTCCTCGCCATAGAAACCAAAGGGGTGAAGGTTAGCCTCACTCCACCCGCACCAAGCATGGATGTCCTCCCCATGCTTCTTCCGGTTCCAATGGAGGTTTTTCTCGCTCAGGTGGTGTTCATGGAGGTCCTCCCCATGTCTCCTTCGACATTTGTCCTAGTTCTCCTCGCACCCTGGCTGTCTCATGTAGAAGTCCTCTCCGCCCTAACACCAGTGCGACCCCAAGACTACATGTCGGGAATCATCCTTGTCCTGTCGAGCCACCTAGGGTCAGGAAGGCGGGTTTTCGCCACCACAAGAATAGTCCTAGGAAGGCCCAGGCAGAGATCAAACCGGCCTGCTTCTCAGATTCTGAAGAAAAATATGACTCGGTAGTGGAACCCTCCCCTCGGTCCTCCATGTCAAGGACCGAGGTACGAACAAGGCATCTTGGCCTCATCCTTCCAGAATGTGAAGTCCACCGAATTCCTACCTCTCTACGTAGGTACATCCAGGAGGAGGAAATTTTGGGAGTCCCATAGGTTCTGACCATACAGTCACCACCATCTTGACTAGAAGCGCTCTCTACATCGATCAGAGATCATGGAGAGCTATTTTGGGGACCAATGGTGGTTGAGAAACAGCATGACCCATCACCAGTAACCGTGATTCCTACACTAGAATCTGTGGTTGTTAGCCCGTCGTATCATGACATTTTGATCATGTCACCGCACTCTTTGGAGGATGGATCGGGATTCGACAGCCAGTCAGCTCGTTCGCTATATTCTCTACCGCAAAGTTCTCTTTTGCAATAGTCCACCTCAGTACGGCTACCAGTTCCTCATCCACCTCTGTTTGAAGAGTGGGGCAATACGGTGCCAGACCATGAATCCGAACCCAGGAGCTTCTGGAACATTCTCGCGGTGGATCAGTTTTCGGAGAAGTTCTTTCCGGCGACAACATTAATATTTTGTGCGCCTGAATCCCGCACCCCAGAGGAAATAGAGTGCTTCCATCAAACCCTATGGGAGACACACTTCCGTCTTTGTTATTATCAGGTGGTGTACCCCAGGATCCAAGTGCACTTTGAGTAAATTGGAAAGAAATGTCGTCTGGTCGACTTGGCCACACTCCCTGTGGCCCAGGGCCCTAATTCGGCAGGTCGCTAGAACACCCTTCAACAAAAATGCATTCAATGTTTCAAGGAACTCCACAAAATCATCAGGGAAGCTACCCCCACATGCAAGTTCATGGCTGGGGACATTAGGCCGCCCTCCTCTTCCGTCCTATCTGACGGCATCCCGACTCATTATGCGACATTGAGGACATGCCCCGAAGAAGGTTTGCAGTCCACATGACTGACATAGTGGACAAGCAGGATGAGCCGGAATTTCTTGATGGAGACTTACCCCCTGAGGGTGTACCACAACTGTTGGACCCATCAGGGAGGATTACTCGTCAGCAGAGTAACCTCCTAGGACTCCCTGCGCCCACCGAGTCATTGGTACTTAGTCAGAATGTTGGTAAGGGTAAAGATCATGTCAGAGTTGTCAAGAACTCTGACCCATCCACCTCAGTGCAAAAGACGGATGAAGACACTGAGAAGGTCGTGTTGCGCCAGCAACTTGCTGAGTAGAAGAGGCTGCTCGACGAACTTCTGGTCGAGGGAACTATAGAGTGGCGACCTGACTATGGTGATCCTAGGCTGGGGCCTCAGGGGTAGGAACAACTCCCCCCAGTGAGATGCCTCTGGGTAACCTTGATCATACCACTCCAACAGACAGGGCTGAAGCTAGAATTGATGGCAAGAGGGCACGATACTTCTCACCAAACCCTCCTAAATGGCGCGGAAATCCGAGGAATCCGGTCCAGGTTCCTTCTGCCACCTAGAAGGCTGCTCCGCCAGTTGCTCCATGAGCTGTTGAACCCGTCTATCATGTTGAAGAGCCCAGAAATGCACTCGTGGATAGGGATCCCCACCAAGATAGGCACCCACGCCCGGATGATCCTATAGCGGCACTCATATCCCACCTCGAGATATTGGAAACGCGGAAAGTGGCAGTCCCACCAGATGGAAATCCATATCCCGCATGGGTGGATGATATGTTTGCACCTCCAGGTTTTAGAAATCCCTCTTTCATTCCCTTTAACAGAACAGGGGACCTGCCGCAGCACCTATCCCATTTTTCCTCCAGGTGTGGCCCCATGTTGGGGACCCCAACACAACAGGAAGCCGCCAAGCTCCGATGTTTTGTGCAGACATTGGAGGGCCCTGCATTCATATGGTATAGCTAACTCCCTATTGGATCGCTGACTGGCTGGGAGGATCTTCGT
Organism: Viscum album; assembly: GCA_963277665.1. Lineage (NCBI taxonomy): Eukaryota > Viridiplantae > Streptophyta > Magnoliopsida > Santalales > Viscaceae > Viscum > Viscum album. The sequence continues at coordinate 1,085,738,608 of OY728156.1, forward strand.
CAGTAATTCCTATAATAGTTATGCTCCACCACGTGAAAGAATAGCATTGCAAACCTCTTCAAGTGCAAACAAAGGCCTAATGATGAAGTTGCAGACTTCTTCGGCTGGTGGAAGGGGCTCACATACTCCCTCAATATGCCACTGACTCAGGGGAAATTACTGATGATGTGCATAGGTTTTCTCAAAACAGAACTAGTTCCTTCCCTGATCACCCAAAATTACCCTGGAGGGTTTCGAGATTTCTCAGATAAGGCCCAGTGCCTCGAGGAAGCTCTGCAACAGGCTAGTCAGGCACGTCCGCTGCCCCCTTTGATCCCAGCAAGGAGGGATTCTAGGGCTGAGCCCGCCGCGGTGGCCCAAATAGAGGCCCCTAGGTAGCAAGAATTGCTGCCAGTGGAACCGGCCCCGCAACATCGCAGAGGACCTCCACCTCAGGCACAGCCTCCAGCCTAGTAGTGACCGCCTCTGAATCAGCAGGTTCCCCCGCACAACGCGCCACCATCGCCTAGGCGGGACAATCTGGCTCCACCTCCTCGGTAGGCCCCTCCGGCCCCTCATCTGGGCTAGGCTCCTAGAGTGCCCTATCAGGAATGAAGGCACTAGACTTACTCGTTCAATGAGAATCAGGTCCCTGGTTACTTCCGTAGTTCCCTAGAGCATGGTATTGTGCACTTAGCTGAGTGCAGAAGGCCGACAGAGATGAATCTTACCGATCTCCCCAACTACTGCCACTATCATCAGATCCTGGGGCACACCCTCAAGTAGTGCTATGTATTTAATGACTAGATCCAAGACCAGGTCGATAACAACATATTCTGGTTGGTCCCGGCCCCGACACATGTGGCGGGTGTCATTGTGAAGTCAGAAAGCAGTAGCGATGACGAAGCCGAGTGGCAGTAGGTTCCCAGCTGCAGATCCCATAAGTACGATAATTGTATGGATCATAAAATAGTCACACGTGCCCATGGTATTATTCAAGCACACCTGAATAAGCCGGAGCATTCAGAAGATGCGGCTAGTACCTCTGTGTCATCATCTCAGTCGGCCTCTTCCCAGAAGGGCAAGAAGCGGTGGTGCAAGAAGAAGCAACACGCTCCACCACTGTTGTCATCATCCCACACTCTCGGTGACTTCATACCCCCTGAGATGGTTATTACTCTCAGAATACACCCAGTGGTGGATGAATCCTCAATCAATAGTTAGGGCTACACATTGGTTTATACCGTGGAGTTGGTAAATCCCTATATGTCTCCTGACTAGGGGGAATGCTAGGGGATCCTCCCCAATGTCCCCAGTCGATGTCAACGTTAGTGAATCCGCAACTACATGGGTCGTCGGGGTTCATCAGTTGGAACATCCATCCAAGACGTACACGCTACTAAATCTAGACAGTAGGCCTAGCGTAGAGCTCAGCACACGCAACCTCCTCATGTGGTGCCCTCAGATCTACCTCCACCGCCATTTGTGCTACTAGATCAGGCACAGCTTCCTCATTCGTACCGCAACTAGTCTCACCCTATTACAAGCCAATCTCATTTGTCCAACCCACATCCAGCAGCCTCTCTTCAGGCCTTGACCAATGAGCAACAGGGCGTATCTAGCACTAGCCATCCACCGTTCCAGCCAGCATGGCCCGTCGGGCCTCCAATTGCAGAGCGACCTCCTACAAGTAGAGGCTCGCATCTAGCCTGGAAGTATGATTTTCTAAAGCACCTTGTCGGAATTCCAGCGAGGATTTCTATCCTTGAGGCTCTTCTCCTATCGTATGAAATGCATGAGGTGATTGCGGAGTCCCTAAGGATCCCCCTATAGTTTGAGACGGAGGTAGTTGCTGCAGAAGCCTTCCACACAGAGGAAATTGAGAACACCGAATGCCTGGTAGTTATCTCATTCTATGGTGAAGATGAAGACCCTCATATATAGGGGCACATTTGTCCACTATACATCACTGTCCAGTTCAATGGCGTGGAAGTCCACTGCTGTCTTGTCGACACAGGTTCTAGGATTAACCTAATCCTAACTCATACATTGTGGAAGTGGTGGTTGTCTGAGGATGATCTAACTCCCTCTGACCTCAGAATCCAGGGATACGACAAGACCGAGAAGACCCCGATCGAAAAGATCCATTTGAAGACCCAGTTTAGTGGACTAATTGCCAGTACCAAATTCATGGTTGTATCCCAAGACACCGTGTACAACGCATTGATGGGCAGGCCATGGCTCCACCTGCATGCAGTGGTCCCTTCGTCATATCACAAATTCCCCAAATACTCCCTCAATGGTTGAGTAGGTGTGCTCCAAAAAGATTGGTCTCCTTTCGCCTCTTGTGAATCCTGTTATCTGGATGTTGACTACTACAAGAGTAAGGATAAGAAGATTCTAGAATGTGAGGCTGAACCCGCCTCGGTGACAAGTGATCCCTGAGCGAGTCGGGATGATGCCTATATCTTCCTGATCCATCGGTTGGAGGCCACGACCCCTGACATGAGGAAATTCTTTGTCATTTCAGGTATAAGAGGAAGGAATATTCCCATGTCCAAGCGACATGAGAACATATCCTCGTACACATACACCAACCAGGCCCGGGTGATCCCAGAACCTCCTACCCCTGTACGGTATCGAGATGCCAGGCTCATGGAAATGGCAGTACAACATATATGTTTATTTCACCAGGATGGAATTAACCAGATCAAGACAAAGAGTCACTAATGCTTTGATGTTATCAATCATGGACCCATGGGCTGAAGACCAAATGGGATTGGATCGACTGCCTTCATCGCTAGGTTCTAAGTTGCACATGAATCTCCTGACATGATGACCACTACCGCTTAAGCCGGCACTAGCCTCCCATCGGAGTCTAGTGGCTCAGAGACAACTCCCCCCACTTAATATCCCTCCATAAGTGTAGAAGAGGACCTAGAGGATTCTCCCCCCACCTTTGAAGAAGGCGTCTCTACCATGGTCAATGAACTGGTACAGGTGAGCCTTAGAAGTGATGCAGATCCGAGACCCACATTGATCAGCACCTCCATGTCCCACAAGGAGCAGAAGTGGTACGGGAACTTCCTTATGCAGCACCGAGATGTATTCACCTGGAGTTACGATGAGATGCTAGGACTAGATCCCCAGGTAGCCATCCAATGCCTTGGTCTCCAGAAAAACCATCGCAGGTTCAAGAAGCCTCCCAGAAAGATGCAACCTTCTCACAGTGCTTTGGTTGAGGCCAAAGTTGACAAGATTATCAAATCCAACTTCATCATGGAAGTCCAGTACCCCAAGTGGCTATCCAAAATTGTTCCAGTCAGGAAAAAGAATGGGTAGATCAAAGTCTGTATGGACTTCTGCGATCTCAACCGCCACTGTCCGAAGGAAGATTTTCCCCTCCCAGTGACAGATTTGTTGATTGATGCCACAGCCGGGTTCCAAGCCCTCTCCTTCATGGATGGGTATTCTGGGTACAACCAGATCTGGATCTCCCCCAAAGATGAGGAGTCCACCACCTTCATCCCCCCCCCCTCCACGGTGCTTTGTGTTACCAGGTTATGCCCTTTGGCCTGAAAAATACAGGTTCCACCTATCAGCGGTCCATGCACCGCATATTAAAGCAAATTATCAAGACATTGGTAGAGTGCTATGTAGATTATCTGGAGGTCAAATATCATCAGCGCCAGGACCATCTTGAGGACCTTGATAAAGTGTTCGGTTTCCTCCGCTCCCACCACATGAAGATGAACCCGTTGAAGTGTGCCTTTGGGGTCACCTCCGGGATGTTTCTTGGATTTGTTGTCAGATATCGAGGCATAGAGATCAACCCAGAGAAGATCAAATCCATCAGCCAGATGCCTCCCCTGAGTAATATTAGGGATCTTTGAGGTCTTCAAGTCCACTTAGCCTACATACATTGATTCATTGCGAATCTGGCTGGGAAGTGTAATCCCTTTTCCTAGCTCATGAAGAAAGGCTCTGCCTGTGAATGGGATGAAGAGTGTCAGGCCGCCTTCAAGGAAATCAAGAAGTATCTACTCTAGACTTTTGTCCTGATGCCACCCCTCACCAGAAATCCTCTGGTCCTTCATGTGACCACTCTATAATGGTCTCTCGATGCCCTGCTCGGCCAGAAGAACAATGAGGGTATTGAAAACAACCTCTATTACCTCAGCCGCATGCTCCATGATATGAAGAATAGATACTCCCCCATCAAAAGGGCTTCCTTGCGCTTGTGTTTGTTATATATAAATTGCGACATTATCTGTAGCACCATGAGGTACAGTTGGTCTCTCAGGTAGACCCACTAAAGTTAATTCTTAACCGCCCCATGTTGACTGGCCGACTAGCATGGTGGGCGGTGATCCTCCAGTAGTTCGACACCAGGTTCGTGAATCAAAAGGCTATCAAGGGGAAAGCATTGGAAGACTTCCTAGCTGCACATCCAACCTCCACGGATCAATACCCAGACATAGATTATCCTAATGAGGCAATCCTCTCAGTCGATCATGTCATCTCATGTTGGAAAATGCACTTCAACGGTGCCTCCTAGAGACCCACTGATATGAGGCTCAATGATCCTAAGCTCAACAGAGTGGGTCTGGGTATCATCTTCATCACCCTGGTGCAAGTCGTTCTGCCACACTCATTTCTATTGTCAGAAGGCTGGACCAACAACAAGGCAGAGTATCAGGCTCTCATCACTGGCCTCGAGATGGCCCTTGAGATCGATGTTCCTGATTTTCACATGAAAGGGGATTCCGAACTAGTGATCAAGTCGGTCAATGGCGACTATGTTGTCAGAAATCCAGAGCTTGTTTCGTAGTTGGAGTGTATACTTCATCTAATGGCCTGGTTCCCTTCTCAACCAGAGGGTACCCATGTTCCTCGATCACAGAATGGTTGAGCAGACGCTTTGGGCGGCCTAGCTGCGTCACTTGCAGAACCTGAGCAGGATGATCTGATTATATGTGTGGCAGACCAAATAGTCATCACCCCCGTCACCCCAGATGATGACGACAGCCTGAGGGTAATCCATCTTACCACCAGATCTTCCACGCCAGGAGCCCCAGGTTCTTCAGATGTAGTGGTTGATGCCACTCCCGACTAGAGAGCACCTTTTGTTGACTATCTCCAAAATGATTGCCTCCCAAATGATCAGGCCTAGCGTGAGCGAATTTGACACTACGTAATGCAGTTTACCCTCCAGAGTGGTCCCAGTCTTGAGCAGATACTCTCCAATCGGGGCTTCAATGGTGTTCTCCTCCGTTTCATTCAAGGAGTCGAGATTTCTCAGGTCATGAAAGAGGATCATGCCCGTTCTTGCGATGCCCACCAGGCTGGGCCAAAGCTGTCCCATCAGATCCGGAGACTTGGGTACTTCTAGACCTCTATGATCCATGATTGTATTGAGTTTTCCAAGAGATGACATGCGTTCCAAGTTCATGATAACTTCCTACATCGGCCGCTAGAGCCACTCCACTCCACTAAGTACTCTTGGCCATTTGTATTGTGGGGACTCGATGTTGTGGGACCATATCCACCGGCGATAGCTCACCAGTGTAGGTTCATCCTGAATGCTACATATTTATTCTCCAATTGGGAAGAGGTAGTTACACTCAATGAGGTCAAGGTCCGTTCCATCATTGACTTTGTGAGCTCCAATATCATCCACCAGTTTGGAGTCCCTCACGCTGTCCTCACCGATAACAGCACCAACTTCCAAGCAGCTGAGCTGAAGAAATTGTACGCCAAGTAAAATATTCGTTCGAACCATACCTTTCGCTATCACGCAGAGGAAAATGGATATATCGAGGCATTCAACCAAACCCTTTCTAACATTTTTCATAAAATGGTTGGTAGAACAAGAAAAGTTGCCTGCACAAGCTCTCCAATACCCTCTCGGCGTATCGGATGACAAATTGCAATTCCACTCAGGTGACTCCGTATTCCATGGTGTATGGGGCTGAGGCCATCCTGTCCATTGAGATCTAGCTACCATCATTATGCACTGCATTATATGACCAGAAGGATCCAGATAAGGTGTCCAAAATCCTTCTAACTAAATTGGAATCACATGATGAGAAAAAGCTCTGTACCCTGCACAATCTTGAAACCCATCAGAATATTATAGCCAGAGCCTTAAACAAGAAGGTTTGCCTTCGCTCTTTTCGGTAAGGCGACCTGGTATTTGCCCTCTGAGCCCCAATGATTCCCAGCAGGAAAACACCCACTATGGAGCCCAAATGACAAGAACCCTACATCATTCACAAGGTCTATCCCAATGTAGAATACTCCTTGGTAACCATGGATGGTGAGAGAAAAACTCCTCCCACCAACTCCATGTTCCTCAATCAATACTTTTCCTGAGCCTCGGGGTCCCACATGACCCTAAACTCCACCCTAGTCCTACAAGTCCTTAAACTGTATGGTCCTACATTACATTAAACTGGATGGTCCCACATGACCCCAAACTATACAATGGTCCTACATGAGCTTAAACTGTCCAGTCTTGCATGACTTTAAACTACAACATCGTCCTGCATGACGTTAAACTACATCATCGTCCGTCTTGATGTTAAACTGTTCATTATCATCCAGCAAGACAATAAACTGAAAAATGGTATGAGCTCTATGACCCTAAACTAAGATCTCCCTCATCCTCTCTAGAAGACGTTAAACATCAAGTTGGACAGGCCTTCTTGACTGAGGCCCAGCCTCGGGCCCCAGGGCCTTCCCCGATCCAGGCTCTCTTGTGGGACTGTATGGTGTGGTATGGGATTATGTCCCCATTCACGTCGGGTTACTCTCCATACCGTACACATCCCCGGATGAGATGTGTTTCATAGTCCTACATGATGTTAAAATGTGCTTCTAGAACTATGTATGGCTTGATTACCATCCTCATGGGATACGTAGGAATGCTCAGACGCTTCGTTTTGAGCCTAGCGCCAAACTCTTCTCTTTGACTATCCCCCTAGGTAAAGCTTCCTCAGAGGTTCCTCACATGATGTAGAGTAGGCTTCCTTATCCCCACTGCTATGAAAATTATAATGGTCACACCATGTGCCCACTCCAGTTCTTCTATCCTCCCACGTCTTCACCGCACGATGCTAAACTGCATGGCCTCTTGAGAACTAGGTATGGCTTGATTCCCATCCTCATGGGATATGTAGGAATGCCCAGAAATTCTGTATGTTGGCCCAGCCCAAAGGCCAGAATCTTCCCCTCTTGTCAAGACATACGGCAGGGTGCATACTTTCTCCCTAATTCACATCGAGCTAGCCTCGATTTGGCTGTATGTCCTCCTCCCTGGAGATGTTCGCCTCTTTTGTAGATGGGTACGGTTATGTTTCACCCACTCCATGACTGGGATTCCATCACCTTACCCATCCGGAATGGCCCCTGAATGGTATTGATACCAGGCCTAAGGGCCCTCTTACCATTTCATTCCAACACCCTCGAGGGTGTCGAGAAACAAGGTGATACAAGTCCCGCGTTTCGAATGTGGTCAGTGGTCGATGCTCATTTTCTGCTCCCATCTCAGGTCACCATAGGGACGCTGTGTTTTGAACATGGTCAAAAACCACCATGGATCTTCGGGTCCACCCCAAGATGTCCCAAACATCGAGTGTAGTGATTCATTCTACCCCATCCCGAAGCGACGAACTCTTTCTGGGCAGGGTAAACTGTCGGGCCCCTGGCCCAGGTTATCTATGATGGGATTGTGCGGTGTGGTGTGGGATTACGTCCTCATTCACTTCGGGTTACTCATTGTACCATACACATCCCTAGAAGAGACACTATATCCATCCCTCTTCCTCACTGTATGAAGATAAACTGTAAGCTAGTCAGGCCTTCCTGACCAAGGCCTAGCCTTAGGACCCTTGGCCTTTCCGGGCCCCCGACCCTCATCCTCACTGCAAGACGTTAAACTGCAAGCTGTTCAGACCTTCCTGACCAAGGCCCGGCCACAGGCTCCTTGGCCACCTCAGGCCCCTTAGTCCAAGTTCATACCCAGAGTGTACGGTGTGGTGTGGGGTTACGTCCTCATTCACATTGGGTTACTCGTTTTGTCGTACAATTCCCCTGTCTAGGGAATCCTATTCCCTGACCCTCATTCTCATTATAAGATGTTAAATTGCGAGTAGGTCAGGACTTCCTGACCAAAGCCCAACTATCAGGCCCCTTGTTCTTTTCGAACCCCCGGCCCAGGTCCTCTCTTATGGGAGTTTATGGTGTGGTGTTGGATTATGTCCCCATTCATGTCGGTTTATTCGTTGTACCATACACCTCCCTTGTTTGAGGGTATCTTATTCCCCTTCTCATCCTGCATGATGTTAAACTGTATCTTGATAACTATGTGTGGCTTGACTCCCATCCTTATGGGATACCTAGGACCACCATAATTTCTAGGCTTCAGGTCGAGCCCCATCTACTAGAAATCTTCATCCCACCTTGGCCCCTTGGGCTACCTCTCCTGAGCCATTTCGTCGACCCTTTTCGGTGGTCCACCAATGTGCCTAAGGGTACTCTGGTTTATTACCTGGAGTGTCGGACTCTACTCGGACATGTTCTAACCCTATTTTCAGGGTTTATGTTCCCCTTCATTAGGGATTTCATCACCTTTCACACCCGGAGGGACCCCCAAAAATGGAATGGATACAATGCCTAAGGGATCTCCTACCATTACGGGCCAATTCCGCCGATGGTATTGGACAACAAATTGATACAAATCCCACATTGTGAATATAGTCAATGGTCGATGCTCATTTGTTGTTCCCACTTCAAGCTAACGCGATATGGAGACTGTTTTTTCACCATGGTTAACAGTTATCCTCCATCGCCACGCAAACCCCATTAAACCCAAAATGTCAGTTACACGATTCACATCCTTCTTCGCCTCATCATGTCCAAGTAGAGCTTAAAAATTCTTGATAATATTCCTTAGTGTGCATTTGCACGCTAGAAGGAAAAAATTTGTGGTAAGGGCGTTCTTCGGGGATCTGCACTGATTTACCTTTGATGGACATTCCAAGTATTGCAATAAGGATCTTCCTCCCTTATTTCCCACACCGAGTTTGACTCACGTGGGATTAGGGATCGGGTTGAGGTCTGCGCTTACATGGAAAGATGACATCCCTCCATGGTCTGAGCTCTAATACCCTAAACTAAGATCATCTCAGAACTATGTTCGGCTCGATTCCCATCCTGATGGGATACATAAGAATTCCCAGACCCCTTTGTCTATGGGTCCATCTTGAGTTCATCTAATTTGTCTTCTCTATCCTGACTTCGGGACTCTGATTATGAGAACACATGGTATGGTATGGGATCATGCCCCCATTGACGTCGGGTTTGTGATAGTGGCACCATGCGCACCCTGTTTTGAAAATTAGCCCTCCTGTCTCATGTCCCAAATGAAATTAAAAGGAAACTTTCTAGAAATATGTGTGGCTAGATTCTCATCCTTATGGGATACGTAGGACAACCCAAATGTCTAGAATTAGGGTCTATCCCCACCTCTTAGAGATCTTCTAATCTCATGGTCATCTAGGCCCCTTGGCCTGCCCCTCTCCACGAGGGGGATATACAGTTGTGGTACAGGGTTTTTGGAACCATGACCCCCTTCTCCTGGGAATCCACAATCTATTGGCCACCCTCAAGTTGAGTCCCTCGACCCATTGCAGTGGTACACCCATGTGTTAAGAGTACTCTGGTCTAGGACCAAGAGTGTCGGATTCAACTTGGTCATGTTCCATCCACTTTTCAAGCTTCATTTTCCCCTTCATTAGGACTTCCATCATTTTCCCACCAAAAGGGACCTCCATGAACAGCATGGATACCACGCTTAAGGGATCTCCTACCATTACGGGCCAACCCCCCTGAGGGTTTCGAGCAAAAAATTCATACAAATCCCGTGTTGCGAACATAGTTAGCGGTCGATGCTCATTTTTTTGTCCCCATTTCAGGATAATGTGATAGGATGCTGTGTTTCGAACATGGTCAGTAGTAATCCTCAATCGTTACACTAGCCTCGCCAGGCCTTGAATGTTGGTTTCATGTTTCATGTTATGTTCCACCCCATCGTGTCCAGGTGGAATCTCTACACTCTTGGTGATATCCCTCGGTACCCCTCACCATTTTAGGGGGACAAATCTGCAATACGGCATCCTTCGGGGCTCCCACGGTCCGAGCTCTAAGACTATAAACTAAAATCTTCATTAAGGGATATGTGTGGCTCGATCCTCATCCCCATGGGATGCGATGGGTCACCCAGACGTCTTGTTTCCAAGTCCATCTCAGCTGGGAGCTAGTTCCTCATTCCCCTACCACTCTCACCCCTATTTGGGACCCTTGGCCCAAGGTTCCTATCTCAGAATTTCATACGGTGTGATACAGGATCATTTCCACATCCTCGTCGGTTATGTTTCATGGAACCATACACATTCCACACCTAGCATCGTCTCTGCTATGTCTGCGCTGCATGATGTTAAAATTCATGTTTGGTCCAATACATGACCTTAAAATGTGACATTATCGTCCTGGCCTCACGACGAGAAACGAAACATCATTGTGAGGAACTCATCATAGAGGAATTCATGTTGGGTATCAGTCATACGCCATGCCATTTTTCAACGCCTACTACGGCTTGATTCTTGTGGTGACGCCAGGGATTGCTACCCTAGTCCTGTCGCTTTACAAAAAAACCACTAAGCTTAAAGAAAAAATAATATTTATCAAATACTTCTTCTCTTGGTGCGAGGGCTAGACCTGCACACCCCCTTCATCCTTTGCACTGGTACCTTACTGTGTCGTGCCACCCTCTAGAACTATGTATAGCTTGATTCTCATCCTCATGAGATACGTAGGAGCGCCCGGGCACTTCCCCACGGGGCCATCCCAACTTTCTTGTTCGGTCCCTCAACTCGAGCACTTCCCTAGAGAACACATGGTATGTAGGTATTATGTCCCCGTTCATGATGGGTTTTGTAACCACCTTAACACATGTCTCCTGCCCTCCTTACCCATTCATATTCCGAGTTCTAAGACCTTAAACTAAGACCCTCTCAAGAACTACATGCAACTTGATCTCCATCCTCATGGGGTATGTAATAATTCCTTTTCACTTTGCTTCAGGCCTAGCTCAACTCTCGTTTTTGGTCCCTAGAACTAACCCCCCCCCCCCTCCCCCCATGGGAACATGTGGTGGTCGGAACCCCTGGTTCCTATTCACGTCGGATATTTGAGTTACCCCACCATGTGCTTCCTGTGTTTCCTTCCATCCATGGTATGAATTCTACAACCCTAAACAAATATCTCCCTATGGTAAGGGACTCGACTCCCTCTATCTAGTACATCTCGTATTTCATATTCATGTGCATTTTGAAAAAGATCCCTAAGTGTGGAATCTTCATGGAGACATTCCTCCCATTCCATGTCCAGGATTTGTGAGCTTGCTATTTGGATTTTCATACTCTTCCACATCCAAAAGGACCCTCAGATGACATGGATGCTAGGCTTAAGGGATCTCAATGGATGTTGGGCCTAAGGGATCTATAATCATTTCAGGCCAACGTCCCCACGGATCTCTGACAACATTTGTGACATGGTCCCATGTTTCGAACTTGGTCAACGGTCGACCCTCATTTGTTTGTCCCCATTCTAGGCTAATGCGATATGGATGCTGCATTTCTGCCACGGTCAATAGTTATCCTCCATCATCACGCCGCCATCATTGTGATCCAAATCTCAAGCATCATGATTCGCACATTTCCACTTCCAGATGTTCAAGTGGAATTCCAACATACTTGGCTTTATCTCTTCGTGTGTCTAGGTGCGCCTCATGGATGAGTTAGCATCATTGGGTCAGTATTCACCGAGTGTCCCTTTGTCCTAACATTCCCCTTCTTATGTCAATAAAGTCCCACCATTACTTCTTGTTTCCCACACCAAGCATGACTCACGTGGGCTTAGTAGTTTTGGTAGGATGTGTACCGGCTCAACCAGGCTTTTTATCATCCTACATGACGTTAAATGGTGCCTTCATAACTACGTACAGCTTGATTCCCATACTCATGGGATATGTAGAGACACCCCGGTATTTCACCCAGGGTCCAGCCATAGGAATCATAAGTCATGTTCATCCCCATTTCTGCCCCCCTGGCCTGACCACTCGTGGGGAACTATGTAACTGCAATCTTTCCCTGAACAAGTTCGGGATGCCCCACGATGATATTGGAAAGCGATAGCCCCCCTTGCTATAGGGGCCCTGTCTGAAAGAAGGAATGATCCACGATCAAACTGATGCGTCCATCTAGTGTTCTTACACAATGATGGTGTAACCTCAATAGTGTTGGATTATATTCGAACAAACCCTCACTCCACATTCCACACATTGTGTGTCCCCCTTATTCGGACCCTCATCCCCTTTCATTTCTAGAGAAACCCCCTAACAGTGTGGATGCTCGGCCTATGGCCTGCCTATTTTCATGTGCCAATGTTTCAGAAGACTAATGGGTAGCATTGTGAGTCAGGTCCTGTGTTTCGAACATGGTCAATGGTCAGCCCTCATTTGTTATCCCCGTTTCAGGGTAACGCAATAAGGATAATTTTTTTCTACCATGGTCAATAGTTATCCTTTATTGTCACGTCATCCCCATAGTGTTCTGAATTCAGGGTATTGTGATTCACCCCTTCCACTTCCCTATGTTCAAACTAATCCCTACACCCCTGGCATTACCCCACTCGTGCATCAGAGCACACTGGAAGAATGGATCATCAATTGTTCTAAAGTCATCCTCAATAACGAAACTCATATATTAAAAAAACAAAACATGAAAGTACGTTTGAGAGTTTGTGATCCTTACAACACTCGGGGTTTTATTCCCCCTATGGACGGATTGACCCCGTCAAAAGAGAGTTTTAGTTCTTCCACCCTTTAACTTGTGGAATCTAGGATTTGATGCCTCCGGCTCAGCTCCTGCTCCTCCTTAGCAGTGATGGGGTGAAATTCATCAGCCTCGGTTCGGGCCCGTTCTTTGTCAGCCTGGATGACGGCCATTTATTTGGAATCTTTCCCTAGACGCTCTTCTGTCTCTGCCAGCTGGGCCTTAAATCCCAAGATCGGCTCTGATTGGGCATCAATAGAGGCTAAGTACTCATCCACCTAGATCTGTATCCATTGGATCTCATCTTCAGCCTCTCGAAGCTTCTTGATGTTCATCGCCTTCCTCCGCAGCCAACCCATACTGAGGCTGCGATCATACTCCCGTTTTTTCTCCACCATGAGATCTCGGATGAGCAGATGAGGGTGCTGGGCATCCACTCCCCCAGCACACAGATCACACATCCATGAGAGAAGTCTATCCATCTCATCGATCCATAGTGTCTGGGGGGTCATTTCGATAAATTCCATGATCAGCTTCCATGATAGGTGGTGGACTATGTCACTGTCCTCTTCGTCATAGGTCGTTTCATCCCAATCCGTGTAACTGGAAAGATCGTATGTGGGGTACTCCCTCAAGAAATATTCAGCGGGATCTAAATCTGGCATGAGATCAGGCGTGACATCTGGCGTTGGATCAGATGTGGTGGGACTCGGGTTGACCGACAAATACTCAACTTCGGACACCACCTCAAGGAACTTAGGCACAACCCGACTAGTGGTCCTGCCAATGATGGGGGAGCTATAGAACAGTTGGGCAAGGTAACTATCTCCATGATTATTTTCATTCCTCTGGGAGGGGCGCCACCAGAAATCCTGATAATCCTCGCCGCAGCAGAACATGCCAGTAGAAGAACTGTACGTGGTAGTGAAAGGTGTGGACGTCAGTTGGCACGACCCATGTGTGATAGTAATGAATTCAGTGGAGAGGAATTACAGAGAGTGAACTCCTGGTAATGCTCCTGATTTGATGCTGACAGGACCCTAAAGTGTGGTCCTCCATATATTTTCAGGAGGTTCGGAGATTCTGGAGGAGCAACCTCGGGTGCCCTAGCCCCATCAGACACAGAACTGGACCCGTCCACAGGTGCGGGTTCTGAGGGTCCTGCATCAACACCCACCAAGGGGCGAGGGTGAGGTCTATGTACAAGTTCCTCCTGTGTGGTGAAGATGTTGATAAGAATTCCATAATGTCCTGAGAGCAGACCCCAAGGAAAGAAACACGGAATGTTACCTCGAGAGCCTCCACGAAATCGTCGAGACCCGAGTCTTGATCGCGGACTTCGCCTTCCTCTAACGGGCTCCCTCCACCGGCCTCATCTCCCTGAGAGGATTCATCTTAATCTGATGATAGGCTAAGTGCTCCCTCATCTCAGTGGGAAATAGTTATGGGGGAACCGTCTGATCCAGCAGTACACTCACCCGGTCTATCATTGGACATGGGGCACCACTGGAATGTATTTAGTCCTCCAGCTCATCCAGATATTGCGCTGCCTCCGCCAGAGACACCGCGAAACTAGCCCAGACAGGGCCTATACCCGGTAAATCCATCCCGAAGTGGTTTAGGTGTTTCCACATATTTGATAGACCAAGGTGTTTCCGGTTAACGTCCCAAATGTCCCAGGCCTACGGGAAAACAACATTCTCTGGCATGTTGATATGGCATAGCCGCCTCCCCAGAGTGTGAGTGGATATTCTACAGAATCCCCTCGGTGGTCGCCCCTCCGGATGGATCTTCTCTTCCGGGACCACTAGGTCCACTACCGCTGTTGGATCCACCGCTGTTGTCTCATCCTCATCTTGTTCAGGTCTCACAGCCACGATATCCCCGCCACCATGAGAGGCCCTTGATGCCCTCCAACCCCAACCTCGTGATAGGGGAGTCCCTCCATCACTATCTCGAACGTTTGGATGCTTCATCATTTCCCCCGGATAAACCGCCTCCCATCTTATGGCATACTCCTTCACCAGTCCAAAGGGGGTAGTAGGTGGAGGCAATGTATTTCGCATTTTCTCGTCTTCCTATGTGAAAATGAGCCCCAATTTCCTCATTACACATGGGTGCTCCTCATGGAGCACCTCCCAGTAGACCTGTGGGGTTAGCCGCTGCAGGCACTGGAATTTCCTTGCAAACCGGTGTGGGGTGTACGGCTCACAAAGAGTCTTGCAGTCCACCCGTGCCATAAAGACTCCACCTCAGAAGGCTAGGAGATAGGCCGGATTCTCTTCCGTCCCCTGACCATCATCGGTAAGTACCCCCATCAGCAATGGAAATGGGTTGAAATTAAACTCGACCGCCTTCCACACCCGGTTTAGTACCAACAGTATGGTTAATTTGGCGGGAATGCTCCTGGTAGTATTCAGAATGGATGGGCGGAAGTTTGACCCCAGAGGCGACATGGGGTTCGGATATTAGTAAACCCCCCTGATGTGTGTCGCGATGCACCCATACAAAATATGGAAGGGCCTGCATATCCTCAGCAGCTTCTTGCCCTCACTAAAATGTCGTAGCATCTTGTACAGTCTAGAGAGAATCGGAATCCCCAGATTGACCCACCTTCCTGTGTCCTGCATGGATTCCATGAGGAATGAGTTGGGCCACACCCCCATGTTGGTATCCCTCACTAGTAGGATCCAACCACAGATAAGGGCCGCAATAAATGCCGCCAGTCTGACTATCGGCTGCTGTTTAGTGCTGAAATTGAAACCCCAGGTCTTCCTTTGGCTGTCCTCCATGATCCACCAATACAAGTTCTCCTGGCCCCGTTTATCCCCCTTCGAAAAAATTTCGAGGCCTTAGGGGAAACTCTCGATCCTTTGGGAAGTTCAATAACTGCTTGAACCACTTATTAAAGTGGACATCTCTCACCGCTTCTTTATCCTCTCTGAGGACCAGTCCCATCAATGCCAGCGCTAGCCACAACATCTTCGCCGGATCCTCCCACCCACTCATGATGGGGAGGAACTCATCATACAGATCCCCCAAGATCGGGACCCCCGTAACTAATGGACATCCCACAGACTGATGCCAACCTCCCCATGGTGCAGGTGAAAAGTGTTGGTCATAGACGACCATCTTCTCAACAGCTCTAGCATCAGCTGTTTCGGTTGATAAATGTGGAATTCGGAGGCCCATTCCTCCTCATACAAGCCCACTGTCCTCATCTCAGCTCCAAATTCCTCGCATGAGGCACCTACCTAGTAGGCCCATGCCCAATCATTGGTGAAGTTGCCGCCCTGGTGTAGGTCCCACTTAACGGACCACCATTTCTTCGAATCCCTCAAGGCTGCCTTCAGTATTGTGCTGTACATGGGGGGACCTCTCCAGCTAAAATGGATTCCCATAAATGTTGTTCATATGTTTGTATATACAGTTGGTGGTGACAGGTGTGAAGTCCTCCTATGCATGACCATTATCTACCCTGAACCATTGATGCTGGCATGGCATGCTTCTGAACCAACAAGTTGGTTCGTCCCTACTCGCCTCAGGAATGAAGATGTCATCCCTCAGCATGAAGCCATAAAAGGGAAGCTTTTTGCACAATGGATAGTTCTTTTGGCTCTCTAATAATATTTTTGTCAAGGAATTATTGTCCGAGTGGCCTCAGACTAGCTCCCCCAGGCCCAGATAGTTGGCCATCTCATCCCTCCTGGCAGCGTCCGCAAGCTCCCCCTGGGCATCTTTTTAATGTGAAATTTTTTTTAAAGGCTTTGTAAATTTTATATCTCGGGTCATGAATCCTATTCACGGAGCTCCTTCATGAAGCAGAATCACGGAGCTTGGCCTCGGCCTGCAAGAACATGTTCGCTTGCCACAATCACAGAGTCAGAGACTCACGGTTCGCCATGAAGCCTGATTCATGGAGAGCAGATGTGGAGTACGTGGAGCTTCGTGAATCGAGAGTGCAAAAGGATAAAGTCTCCAAGAATGGAATGGAAAAAAAAAGGTCTATGCCCCCCAATTTATAGGCAGCATCCCTCAGAGCATCGTGTTGCGTCCAGCCCACCCAGAGCTTCACAGCGCGTCCGGCCCGTATGGCCCCTATCCGCCTCGCGCGCCCTCTTCATGAGTCAGCACTGCGAACGACTGATGGTTTTAGCGATATCCCTCATACTTCGACCCTTGATCCCTCCACGGCTCTAATTTTGATGGGGAAAATTTATTGGAACGAAAATATTGGATGAAAAGAACAAAGAAAAAAAAAGGCCCTGTGGCATGCCTCGCCAAGCCACGGCGCGGAGTCCCCCCAAGCAACGTGACCGCCGTGATGCACAGAAGGCAGTACGCTCTGCGAACGCCCCTAAAGTTTGTGAACTCACCTAAAAGAAAGAGAGTCAGGATGCCCCACGAACTTCCCTAACATTTGCGAACCTGCCGTGAAGCAAAAGAGGTGGTACCCCTCTGCAAACTCGGTTGACGTTCATGACCCGCCACAAAGCGACCGAATCCCCCTTCTCATCGTGTAAGCTCTACTTCGTGGTGCCTCTCGCCTATAAATACCAAGCTCCCCTGATCCTCCCAGGGGGGAAAATCCGACATTTTGTCTTCTCAGCTACCAAATCACGAATCACCCTTTGCTCTGCGAACCATGAGCTACGCAAGGTATTTTTGTTTCTCAAGAAGCCCCTGCATTGTCTTGTTTCGATCCCCTCTTCCAAGAGGGATTCCCTTCGTGAAGCGTAAGGTCATTCGCAAAGGAAGGGGATCCCCAAGGGGACATGGGTTGTCACGGAGCATTTATGCTTCATGAAACATCCATCATGTACATGTGATCCACATGCCAAAACTGGGTCACTGTACTTCGTGAAGCACACTGCTTCGCGGAACATTTCTTCGTGAGGCACCTATGATCCCCAAGGCAGTACTTCGCGAACACCCTTTCACTTCGCGAAGTACCTCCCACATTCACCTCCACCCCATACTAAGGATAAGGAACCCCACTTCGTGAAGCACACCCCTTCATAAGTTCCCTTCTCCACACAGAGCAAACGAGCTCCACAAGGCCTCTTCCTATGGACCCCTCTGCTTGGAAATTCCTTTTCCCATGCGACCCTCCAAGTTTGCATGATGTGACTTCAAAGTCCCCTGGATGATATCACCCATGGAGTTTCTTTGCCTAATTCTTCTTCTCATAGGCATGACAGTGGCTATTGCTTCATCGCATAGCCACACTAACGTGGACCCCTCGATGGTTTGCTCTACGACCCCCCCCCCCCATTTACACAGAATTTCTGGTACCTTCCCTCCCACAAGTAGCAGAGGGTATTGGTCATGTGATTCCTAGGGGTGCGGAGTAAACCCACTTCATCTAAGCTACAGTACATTAAACTACCAAGCACCCTCATCGTCAACACCTGACGTTAAACTGTGACATCACCTCGTGCCTCTCACACGGGGTCCCCGCACCTTGGACAATCTTCACGCCCCCTGGCATCCACATGGGATGATATCCTCCTTCTGGGAGTGGCGTTTTCCCATGGTGGATGGGCGGCCATCTTGGTGTAAGCCCCTATTCCTTCTTATGGATTGTAGCACCCATGCACCTCCGTACTTCCCCACTGCCAGGGCTAGTTGAGGGCATGATAGGGGATGAGGAAACTCCTTTCTTTGGTCCCAAATCTCTCTCCCACTACACTTTGTCACCCTCGGGCCTCTATCCTTGAGAAGGTACCATCACCATGGGCCGCCTAATGCATAATCCCCTCTTAGTTTCCCATGGATGCACCCTTCACGATGTGATCGTCAGGTCCCTACAACTTATTGTTTCTCACACCGAGCATGACTCCCATGGGATTAGAGTGAGCATCGTCTATGGAACACCCTGGGTCACCTCAGAGTGTAAGCCCCAAAATGAACCATCTCACATGACGTTAAAATGCACACCCAGACTACGAGTACATTGATCCTTGTCAAGGCATGGTACGTAGGAAGACTCCACGAGGTTCAATCCCATCACCAGTAGACCCCTGGGTTCACCTTCACATCGGTTTGCTGATGAAACCCTTCCTGAACTATGAGGACTTTGATCCATGTCAAGGCATGGTACATTGGAAGCCTCCCTGAGGTTCAAGACCGTCACCCATCGGACCAAGGTCCTTTTTCACGTTGGTTCACCGACACCCACATCCTTTCTGAACTACGGGGTCTTTGATCCATGTCATGACACGGTACGTAGGAAGCCTCCATGAGGTTCAAGCCCACCATCCACCTGGACCAAGGTTATTATTCATGTCGGTTCTCTAACACGCCCTCGTCCCGCATAACATTAAACTACATCCCAATCTATCGGTAAGCCGTTGTGACCCCACCATTCTATTGTTAATACATCCCTTCATGTCAATTCAACAACCCCTTTTCAACCCGAACTATGAGGAATTTGATCCATGTCAAGGAATGGTAGTAGGAAACCTCACGAGGTTCAAGCCCAACACCCATTGGACCAAGGTCCTTCTTCATGTCGGTTCACCAGCATCCATTATGAACTATAGGTTATTTAGTCCATGTCAAGTAATGGTACATAGGAATCCTCCCTGAGGTTCAATCCCCACCATTCATCTGGACCATGGACCTTCTTCACATCGGTTCACCGGCACCCCATCCCGAACTACATGGACTTTGATCCATGTCAAGGCATGGTACGTAGGAAGCCTCCCTGAGGTTCAATCCCACCACCCATTGGTCACTCTAACCCCCCTTCACATCGGTTCTTACCAACCAAACTATGTGGACTCTGATTCCCTACCACGTGGATACGTAGGAGGTCTCTTCGAGGCTCAAGCCCATCTCTACTGTCATCTCCATGATGGTCCCATCTCATTCCTCCTCCACTCCATTCAATTTTCCATCACCCATATAGATTCTCACCCAGGCCTCCACATCCTGGTGAGATCATGCTACCTCATTCACCCCCCCCCCCCACAGTATTCAGAAACCCACCCACGTGCTGGCCCCAATATCGGTGATCCCTCAAGGGGGTTCTTCAAATTGATCCACTCCAACTAGTGTTCTGATCAGCCCAATCTGAATCTGTTGGACGTTAAACTTGCATCATACCCCATATTAAATACAATAAGCTGCGAAACACCTTAGATACATGCCAATGGAATATGATTCTCCAAGCTCGATGTGTGATTCCTCGGACTTCCGCGCCCTAGAGAAGCCCTATAATAAGGGACCAAAGACAGACATGCCAATTCCCCAGCGTTCAGATGCATTAGTGATGCCTCGACGTGACTACTCCCCCAACTGAAGGTTTCTGCCCTAACTGAACACCATGGAATGTCCTGACATAAGCAGTGTAATTAACCGGCATCTAGGGAAACATGGAACTGGGAAGAGTTTCATGAACAACGTATTAAATCTATGAGGGAGACCCGGACTAGGTGATCAGTTCCGAGGAGGAATCCACGAAAGGAAGAACCGAAATCTCATCATCTTGTTTAGATCAAGGAGGAGAAGTCCATGAATAAGGAGTGAATGTCACTCACATTTGGAAAGTGGGAATGCGGGGTGAAAAAAGTCACGCCTATAGCGCCCAAGCAGATGGACGCGCGTGCCCCCAACGAAAGCGTCGGAAAACCCTAGAATCAATGGAATATAATTTTCCAAATTTTTATTGAAATATAATTCAATTGTAGTGTCATAGAATCACTCATTCTATGCTCATAGACCATGAGTCAAATAATTATTCTAAAACCTATAGAAAGTTTGGGCAAAGACTCAGTTATTTTGAGAGATTAATATTTGACTATCACTTATTTTTTAAAAATTCTATACATCAATTAAATAAGAACCTTTTATTTAATAATTTGGTATTTACCTGTAGGTATGATGATTTGGAGCCTCATTCATGTAGGTTGAAACATATCACAGTACCCAAACACCCTTCTATGAATGAAATTTCATTCATTTCTGCAAGAATCGTGATCATGGGTCTAATAATGATGTTCAATATATGAATAAAATCACACATGAATCATCAAATTAGAATATAATTCCTCATAATATAAATATTCTACAACCTTGAAATTAAACCCAGTAGATCACCCATAATTCTTAAGTAGATTATCTTATGGTCTTCTTAGATCTTTAGTGTGTATGAAAATTATCAAAACTAGCATCAAAAAAATATCTTACAAGGAAAAAAATATCATATTGTAATATTATAAATGACGTTTAAAATTTGTTATCTCATCCTCCAAGTATGAAAAGTGAAATTATAATATGTGGCTTTAGAAAATTGTATGGTAATAATTATATGATATTATATATTTTTAGTTTTATACATCTAGAAACATTAACATACATGGAACCAAAACATCAAATATGGATTGCTCCGTAAGATAATTTCATTTTCAATTTTTTCAAGTTCTATAAAACACTTCTATAGTTTCCTCAAATGAACACATAGCCTATTGAATGAAATTTTATCCTTTCTCAAACACAAAAGAAAACTGGATATAATGAGTATTCATAGTGTTTTTAATATCATCATTTGTTAGATGGATAATCAATTTATTTACCTCATCTCTCTTAAAATTAGAATAATTTTAAAAGATAAATCCAAAATATCGAAAGGATGATTACAATATTTTCACATTAAACTCAACTATAAAAGGAATAGACAGTCCTCTTTGTTTCAATTTTTTTTAAATATCTCTATTAAGATCAACACAAAAATGATCACATGTAAATGAGTATTACTAAAAAATACAAAAACATCATAAATGGTTCAACAATCAACACCACCCTTAATGTTTTTGTAATACCACTCATATAAATTGAAAATATTGACTATGAACCAAGGAGAATAATTTTTGGGGATCAACATGCACTCTTCAAACAAAGTTAAGGATTGATTATTCATCTATAGGCCGAAGTGAGCAAGATCTTTGTTGAAAGAAACGTGTCATTAAATCAATCATCCAAGTTTTCATGAAAAAGCAGAACTCTACTATAACAAATACTCAAGAAAAAATCATAATTTAATAGTAAAAAATCTAGAGAAATTCATTCAACACTTATTACACACATCAACACAATTCAAAATCCTAGAAAATTTGATTTTCTCACCCTAGGACCTACATAACCATAGAAACAAATGAAAAAAAATGATAGAGAAATGAACATAAAAAATTTTATACCATGAAGAGATGGGCTGGGATTCACTTCCATTGGTATACATAAAATATCAAAATGTTTATCTTTGATTGTGTTGTTTAGAATATTACCACACTATTCTTTATAGGGAAAAAAATTTGAGCTCTAGAATACCCTCTTCAACCATCTTCTTCATATAAGGGTATTTTATATTGATTTTATTTTATTTATAGTTTTGTAATATATTTATTGATAGGTTTATTTCTCTATGGTCATCACATACCATGATTAGAGGATAAGTTTCTTCAACACTAAAAATTTTCAATTGTGACTTCATCTATATTATTTTAGTAAATTCATGGGATTAATCCACAAACACATCCTCAATAGATCTTAGTGCACTAATGTTTTATTTTTTAATTCTATGAGACAAAACTTATTCCAATTGTAAATACATTATAATATGTGGATTTTTGGCAATAAACTACCACTTCCAAGTCTAAATCAGTAAAAACATTTACTTTTAACTTAGATATATTCTTATTCATCATCCCATAATTGAGAGTGTTTGAGGTGGATACAAATTTTCTTTTTTCAATAAATATAATTTTTCCATTGAGTTGGATTCACCCAAACATTTTTTTTTATTTTCTAGAAATCCACTATTAGGATAATTGGGAACCAAATATTCCAAAAAACCAAAACTTCAATAGAAATACAAGTTCAAAATTCAAAATGAAAACATGCTTTAACCAAATAAATGATTCCAAAAATTGGCTCTTGAAACTAGGTATGAAATATATCACCTATAATTTCTTCATCCCCAATAGAAATTCCTATAATCATTATAACACAGACATCAATAGTGGTTGAGTGCAACAACCCACACCACCAGTGGAAAACATCATCATCAATGCCCAATCACCACCAGAGCCGATAGTCGGAACTCAACATTGCTATTGTATGACTATCGTAGAGGCATCATGATCCAACACCGACATCATGAAAAAATAATGTAATTATGAAAAAGAATAACATACATCTATCATACCAAAAGAACCTCAGAACCCAGGATTCTTTACACACAACAAGAATTAAATGATGACCACCGCAACATAGAAATCCAAATGTGTACATACCTCTAGGAACACTGATTACCGAACAACCCGTACATCCCAAATCCTCTAGGAAGACACTATAAAAGACCAATATGGTTAGTGATAGACGAACTGGATTCTATAGTTGTGTTTGAATTGAGATAGGGAATCACCAGAGATGTGCATCCTCAACTGGGCTATCAACCCTGAGAGATGAAGACACCGCTTTGGGAAAATCATACCAGGAACATCCATTGAGGAACAACACCACCCTGTTGAAATACCCTAGATAGGGAAAGGTGATAACCAAGAAAACCAACATAACTAAACCTTCTTATACCAAATCTCCCTAAAAAAGTCAGTGTATCAGACCATAGTGGGGTCGGAAATGTGGCTATCATGAGGAAATGGAGGGGAAGAGAAAAGAGGGCTTCAATAGGGGGAAAGTACAAAAGAGGTCAATTCGGATCAATAAATAGGGGAAAATATATCCAATTTAGAGATCTAAGAGAACTATGGGAAGGGATAAAAGGGGGATGGAGAAAAAATGAGTGAGGAAAAGGGGAGACAAAGGCAAAGAAGGGGTGCACCGGCCTCCCCCTACCAAGGAACCACCAAGTAACCCTAGTAGAGAGAGAAGAGGGAGATAATATTCTCAAATATCCTTATATTATACTTTCATCCAGCAAAATTATATTAACATCAATCATAATGGGTGAAAACATATATAACAAATGGTATTGATTCTTTCTGGTAAATAGGACTTCCAATCAAATTTTTATGTAGTCTCTCAATTCATGTTGTCCATTCATCATTATTTATCAACTTAATACCCACCTAAATTTTCATGGACACTCCTATAAACTCTTTCATTCCAATTTTATTAAATATATCTCTTGCATATTTCTCTTATGAGGTAAAATTGTAAACCAATTTTTAGAAAATTTTCATCCCTAATAAGAATCTCATCTCTTATAGCATAGAAATTTTAATCACTTTCATTAATGTACCTTTTAAATTAATCACATAAAATTTCTTCATTTCTTTATAATATTATGTTAGAAACATATACAATCACAAAAAAATTTTGTATCTATCCTTTTTCTGATACATTTTTTAAAGGTGACCTTTATTAAACTTTATTCCTTTTAGATACTCATATATCAAACATACCAGACCCCTGGATAACTCTTCAAACCATAGAGATATTTTTTCACATTACATCTCATTATGACATCTAAATATATCATAAATATTTCAGGTTATTTCATGTATACTTTTTCATCAATATCACCAATTATGAAATTTTATTTATCATACATATAAAATATTTTGAAGCCACTGTGGGATTTTATTATAAAATATATTGAAATTAGTTCATTTATTTCTTTTGGAACAATGATTTAATCAATTTAAACCCCTTAACTTTGTGAGTATCCATTTCATACCATCTAAATTTTATTTTAGGATACATTACAATTCTCATCATGGTTTTTTTAAAACCCATTTATCCCTAATCATAATTTTTCTTATGGGACTAGGAATAAGTTCCCAAGTTTCATTATTTTCAATATGATCAAATTATAAATTCATGTTAAAAAATAAATCCTTATGTTCAAAGGATTTATTAATTGAATATGTTTTTACCTATGAAAAATGGATTGTATGGATTATTTCTATGATATTCATTCTTATATACAAAACCATAATTAGGATATCCAATAATGTTCTATGAATCAACTTGTTTTCATAGCATATAATTTTTCTACTAAGGCTTATTTTTTCTATTTTCATCATTGGAAGAAGAAAAGTGTATTTTAAAATTTGATCTTGTATTTATTTTGTATTTTCTTCAAAGCGATGAGAAATTATAACTTAATTCTCATCAATTATGGATAATATGGCCAGTGCCTTTCCCATTTTCAATGATTATATAATCACCCATATTATTGAGACCTTAAACACTATACATTTAATTGTTATATGATTTGACATTTTATGTGTACCTATGAAAAATTCCATCTTCATCCCTAGAATCAAAATTTTCTAAATTTTTTATTTTTTCATGATATAATGTAGACTTCCAAACACCCAAAAATGTTCACCATATATATATCATTAAAAACATTTCTTATAAGGATTCATGACTGAGTTTAGAATAAAGTGTAATCCACTCTAAATTGCACTTGTAGTGATTTTGTACTAAAGCCAATAATAACATCAAGTTTTATTCTCTAGAATCATAATCGTGACCATATTAATGAGGCTCCTATTATTTCATTAGCCACTCTATTTTGTTAAGGAGTATAAGGATCATTGAATTAATGTATGATTATATTCTTGTTAAGTTATTTAGTGAGATATTTTCTATCGTATTTAGTTCCATTATTTGATCATATTAAATTTATTTACTAGAATTTTTATTTTTTATAAATGTCTTCAGAAGTTCCTAAATCATTCTGGGGCCTATGATTAATGAGACATGAACATATTTCAATTCATCCTTGTGATTTCATCCCTAAATGTCAAAAAATGAATTTACTTGTTGTCCATTCATCATTATATATCAACTTAATATCCACCTAAATTTTCCTAGACACTCTTATAAACTCTTTCATTCCAATATTATTAAATATATCTCTTGCATATTTTTCTTTTGAGGTAAAATTGTGACCTATTTTTTATAAAATTTTCATCCCTAACAATATTTTCATCTCTCACAACATTGAAATTTTAATCATTTCTTTCATGTACTTTTTTAATTCCTCACATAAAATTTATTCATTTCTATATAATATTTTGTCAGAAACATATACAATCACAAAAAAATGTTCTTGTTCTGGCCTTTTTCCCATACATTTTTTAAAGGTGACCTTTATGAAACTTTATTCCTTTTTGATACTCATATATCTAACATACCATACCCCTAAAAAAATATTCAAACCAAAAAGATATTTTTTCACCTTACATATCTTTATAACATATAAATCTATTATAAATATTTCAGGTTATTCCATGTATTATTTTTCATCAATATCACCAATTATGAAATTTTATTTATCACACATATAAAATTTCTTGAATCCACTGTGAGCTTCTATTATAAAATATATTCAAATTGATTCATTTTTTTCCTTTGGAACAATTATTTAATCAATTTAAACCCCTCCACATTGTCAGTATCAATTTCATACCATCTAGGTTTTATTTTTAGTTACATTTCCATTCTCATCATGGTTTTCTTAAAACCCATTTGGCCCTAATCATAATTTTTATTATGGTACTAGGAATAAGTTCCCAAGTTTCATCCTTTTCAATATGATCCAATTATACATTCATGTTCAAAAATAAATCCTTATGTTCAAAGGATTTATTAATTGACTAAGGTTTTACCTATGAAAAATGGATTTTATGGATTATTTCTATGACATTCATTCATATATACAAACCATAATTACAATATCCAATAATGTTCTTTGAATCAACTTCTTTTCATAGCATATAATTTTTCAACTCAGGATTATTTGTTCCATTTTCATCATTGTAAAAATAAAAGTGTATATTAAAATTTGATCCTGTATTTTTTTTGTATTTTCCTCAAAGGGATCAGAAATTATAACTTAATTCTCATCATCTATACGAATAGTATGGCCAGTGGCTTCATCATTTTCAATGATTTAAAAATAAACCATATTAATGAGACCTTAACCTTTATAAATTTAATTTTTATATGATTTTACATTTGATGTGTACCTATGAAAAATTACATCTTCATCCTTAGAATCAAAATTTTCTCAGTTTTTTCTTTTTTCTTGATAAAATGTAGGCTTCCAAACACCCAAAAATGATCAAAATCTGGATATTATTAAAAAAATATTAATATGATTTATGTATGAGTTTAGAGTAAAGTTCAATCCACTCTAAATAAAACTTGTAGTGTTTTTGTACTGAATCCAATTACAACATCAGGTGTTATTCTCTTGAATCATAATTGATGCCATATCAACAAGGCTCCTATTATTTCATTAGCCGCAATATTTTGTTTAGGAGTATAAGGATGATTTAATTAATGTCTGATTCAATTATTTTTGAGTTATTTAGTGAGATATTTATTATCATATTTAGTTCCATTATTTTATCATATTAAATTTATGTACTATAATTTTTATTTGTATAAAAGTCTTTAGAAGTTCCAAAATCATTCTGGGGCCTAGGATTAATGAGACATGAACATATTTCAATTAATCCTAGTGATTTCATCCATGAATGTCATAAAATGAATTTATCCACTTCCTGAATTCTTAGTTATATATCCACAAAAATTAAAATGAAATATTTCAAGCGGTATTGAAGTTTTAATCTCAACTCCCTTAATATTTTAATTCACCAATTCCCATTTTTACATGTTTTGAATTTAGTATAACTGTCTTATTTCATCAAGGGTTAATTTATCATCAGTTAATCGTTATAAAATATCTCTTTATTAATTTATCCCTGGTAACCCAACCTTATATTCCATATCTCATTATTTATTTGATTACTCAAGTAATAACCTCCATTTTCTTACATGATTTTATTCAAATTTCCATGGGTTTTTAAAACATTTATAACAACATCCACAAATTTCATTCTTTTGACTATAAAAATATTTTTCTAAAGATGAAATCATTTCTATAATCACTCAATTTCGATCAAAAAAACTAGTTGTTCTTTATTCCTTCCATAAATAACACACGATACTAACTAAATTTACTTTTAACAATGATTGTTATCCAAATTCCTAAATCTTACAAGAATTATCATTACCAAATTTCAAAGCTATGCCTTAATATTTATCAATATTTTTCAGGTTTTTTATATCACCAATAATGTAACATAAAAACCAACTATCAACAAATTAACTATATTTAGATTTACAATATTTAAATGAAACTACAACAATATTTCTTATTTGATGATCTATCATTTAATATAGTCATTTTAAACCTCTAAAAAATACTCAAATGAGATGTGTTGAATGAAAAAAAAACACATCTGAATTATTTCCTTCTAGATAGTATC
This sequence comes from Viscum album, assembly GCA_963277665.1. Taxonomy (NCBI): domain Eukaryota; kingdom Viridiplantae; phylum Streptophyta; class Magnoliopsida; order Santalales; family Viscaceae; genus Viscum; species Viscum album. The sequence goes on from OY728156.1 coordinate 1,085,766,797, forward strand.
TCACATACTACTTTTTCAATCATTCACACCCATTTATTTTACGATTGTTTTCTAACAGTTAGTGTCTTAGCATAGTTATCAAAACTTCTTGTTTTCTCTACCTTGATTTATGCTTTATTTTAAATCTAAGAAGAGACATACTATACCATCTTATATAATGAGTATAGATAAAAGTTTACAAAAATAATGGTAAATATAAAATATTATAATTTGATAAAAATTATTCTATTGAATGGGTTGATTTCTTGATCTAATATTTTCCCTTATATAAGTAGATATTTCAACATCATCTTTTAGAGTTATTCTGTGAATATCTATAACTGATGAAGACCCTTTTTCTAAGTTTATTTATTTATAAATTTGGTAAGTTGGGAGTAATTATCTAGGGAATTTATCCATTCTAGGATGTAATATATAATGTGTTTCTTTTTTATAGGCAGACTCCATTTACACAAGTTCTCTAACCTACTTTCCTTTTGTATATCTACCATATTTATTAGGGTTTATACTTTTTATATTTCATATAGAATTATCCTTTGTATTTTATAGACCTATTCTTATTGTATTCATTTTTATTATCCCACTTGAGGATTTCATCATTATGCTTTATGAGTTTACCAACATCCACAAATACTAGGATAATAGTGGAGGTGATATCTTTAATGATTTTGTCCATTGTATCACTATCATGCTTCAACATATGTATTTCTATTGTACAATTTTATTTTTCTTCTATAAGTTTTATTTTATTATATGGACCATTTTTTCGAAAAGTATAATTTCTCTCTTCTATTCAGTTTCATTTAGATACATCTTGATCTTTTTAACACCCAAATATTTCATATTATGCATCTTTAAAAATATAATATCTTTAATAGTTTATTCTTCATGTAGCATCGAGTTTAAAATTATAATATACTATTAAATGTGACCAATGAAATTGTAATGTGACTATTATGTATATTAATATGTCTAATAGAAGTGTAAAGTCACCTATTAAAGTATAAATAAAATTTTGGCATCGTATAAATGAAAGTATGCAATATTTACATCATTGAATATGTAAAAAAATGTTTAAAAATCAATATTTTATGTGTTGGTGTTTTAAAAAAAATAAGTATTTATTTAAAATTTTATAATTAATATAATGATTTGAAAGAAAATTTATAATCATTAAATATATTCATAAATTGATTTTTTTCTTATTATTATAAGAAGATTTTATTAAATCCTAATTAATTTTTCAAAGTGTTATAAAATCAGTTGTAATATTAAATTTGGTATTTTTTAAATAAATAATGACTTTAATTAAAATATAAATATCATATATTATGAGCATTATTTTCATAAAATCGGGTTCATTTTTTAACTATACACATATAAAAATGGTTATGGTAAATATCACGTATTTATCAAAAAAAACATTAAATTTATAAATATTAAAATACTATAATTTACGACATATATAAATTATAAGTTCAATACACTATTACTTGAGTAATTATTGATGTAACCACCATAATATCAAACCCCTCTTAAGTGGTTTAATATATTTAGTGATAATTCTATATCAATTCATAGTCTTTGTCCAAAATAATATACAGATGAATAAAATATTCAAAAAACACCCCTCTCCTCCACAATAAATACCACCCCTCACCACCTATGATCCTCACACCATCAAATCCTTGAATCCTGTACAATGTATTCCCAATATATCTCCCAAACATCTCCCCCACGTTCTGGTCTTTCAAGTCTCAACCAGAGGTCCATTTTAAATTTCCTTCTGTAGTTTCTCCTGGAGAGGAAATTAATAGGTAAAATTTTCTTTCAGTCTTTTAATTTTCATTCAATTTATTTTCTTTATTTTCCATTATTTACCTCCTCTATCGAAACATGCATGATAAATCTAGTATCTAATATATTCTAAAATTTTATTCTATTTATGGGATATCCAACATCAATTTTATTCTCTTCCCAATTTTATTCTAAAATTGAAAACATCATCCATGTGGTCTTGATTTACCTCATTCTTGGACGATGAGTTTTTTTTGGAATTAAAAATTAAATTATAGTCGTAAAACTATTTTTATGGTTATAAAAGGCTTCAATATATTTCATAATATTTGTTCTACTTTTTGGAAAAAAATATATACACATAATATTAATTCATAATACAAAAATAGTTTGTGATGACTTAGAAAATTCCTAAATAATGAAAATGGTTATCATTAATGATTTACCTAACAAATAATCCTCATATATGTAAAAATAAGATATATAAGACCATTCAATATCATGTATGTTCATTTATGAAAAATAATCTCAATTAAATATGACCATTTCTATTTTACATGATCTTTAGTACATGTGTACAAGTGAACCAATCATGAAAACCATGGAAACGAACAATCCTAAATGATGAAGTTGAATCTTATAACTCATAAAAAATATCATAAATGAACATAATAAAATAATATAATATAATATAATATATTAATAGGTTTTGATTGAAATTTTTAATGAATATTATTTAATTATCCATGACATTATGTTCATGTGCAGAACACTTTGTGACATAAGGTAATGTATTTTCCCCAAAAATCCATTTTCCATTTGATTTACACTTTATATCTCATTATAGAAATGTATTTTTTTATATATAATTATTATAAATTATATTTTTGGTCTAAAATCATGTATCTAGATCATTTCATCCTTCTTTGATAGGAAATAAAAGATTTTATATAGTTACCTTTTCAATTCCTCCTGATAATCAAGACTAATTAAAGGGAACTTCCCAATTTCTTACCCATTTTCAAGTACCATCCATAATCTATTTTAAGCTACTAGTATTTTTATAAAATTATACGATTTTTCATGAAACAAACTAACTTTTTTAGTTTATGTTTTCATTCAAACAATTATTTCTTTTCTAATTTTGAAAACTCTTTTATATACTCTCTTAGACCACACTAAAGTTTCCCATTTCTAATGTTTATTGAAAACTATTTTACATGTTTTCAGTTTATTTGGACGTAATTTATTCTTCCAACATAATTTAATTTAAATTATTTTTATTTTCTGGGATATACATTTTTGTAGTCTTATTATATGACATATACTAATTATTTTTCCAAATGAAATTTTCTTTGAAAAGTAAAAAATTGTTTTTCCCTAAAACATTCCTTGATGATTTTATTAGAGTATTATAATCTATTTCAAAAACATCTATTTAATATTATACATAAATGGAATTTATATTTTATTATATCATCTACATTATTTTATTAAATGGTTTATGATCATTTTGACTATGGATATGCTATCTTGATACCATTCACTATATTACTCAGAATGGTTAGTGTTTATGTTTATTGATTGAGAACGACATTTACATTTCATATGTATATGTTGTTTATGTTAAACTACATTCATATGAGGAATGAATTGGACATAGTAATTGAAATTTCAGATCCTCTATAGCCCCTCGATGCATCAGTAGGTCTCATGAGACAATACATATATGGAGTTCCCAGAGGCCTTGAGCATTCATTTTTATATATGGATTTTATTAAATCCTTAACCATTAGATTTCATGTGCCTTGTTTGAGGCCTAAATATTATGTTTCACATGTCCAACATTATTCATTCCATTATAATGAGATTAGTTATTAAAATTCAAAGTTATTATTCCACTAATATAATATCCATTGTTAATTTTCAATCTCCTGTGATTATTCAAATGGAATTATTTGATCATCTTATATTATTTAAAAATTATTCTCAAGATTAGGTTTTAATGGAATATGTTCTTAGTTATTCAACATTCTTTATTGTTTATGAAAATCATCCACTGTATTTCTTACCCTTACAGAGCATCTGATCTCACCCCATTCAAATATTTTAGTTTTTCCCCAAGGATAAAATGTTGTGTATGATGAATGACTTGTAGGAATAATCTATGATTTTTAGGATGTTTCAAATGGATTATATATATTTTTTGCATTACAAGTTGTAATGTAAAGCTTATGTTTGTATTCTATAGTAACTAAACTATTTATTCCTTTAGGATGTGACTTCCTTATAAATCATACCAATGTAATAAATTAAGGCATGGTTTTGGGGATACTATGTTAAGGGTATATATATTTGGTATCAGAGGATGTCCAGAAGAAATCATAAAAACTATATTAGAGAACATAACCATAAGATAGACATTGAGGATAATTATATAATAATATCCTATTATTTTTGTAAGGTAGAGATTGTGTGGGTCTTCCTAGAAAAACATCCTTGTCTAGATACTACAAGTGGATGTGTTTCTAGAACATATTTACCTAGGGGATATTTGTAGGATAATTTTCATTTTCTTTACAAACCGGATTTAAAAGTAAATATTTCCCCAAAAACCCATGATTATTATTAGCTGTGCATTAATTTTAAATTTATGTTAACTATTTCTCTAGTTATAAGTGATGCTTATTGATTCATTACCTAAATTAGTGTATGACATTGTTTAGAAATGGAACCTAGTGGAACAAATGGAAACCAAATAAATTCATGTATTAAATGTATAAATTCCCCTCCAAGGCCAGATAATGATGTTGGAGTGGGAGATCTAACTAGGGCTGAACAACTTTAAACTATATTGAAACAACTATCTTACTTTTTGAGAAATAACCTTAATTGCATCGAGCATCCCAATAAAAAATTTGGTGTAACAATGTTAGACCACATTATGTGACCAGAAACAATATCATTTAGTCTAAAAACAAACCCATTTATATCCACCAAATTCTTAATTTCCTTACAAAAGATATTTATCACTTTGGGAAATAATGAAATTAATAATGTTATCATAGTAGTTTATCATCTTTTAAGAGATTAGAATTTGTGGTAGTCGTTAATTCAATCCAAAAAGCAGAAGGAAGAAATTTCCGATATGGAATGGAAAGATTTAATGCAAATTTTTGTAGAAAAGTTTTTACCTTGAAAACATTGAGAAGATATGGGGAGAAAACTATTGAGTATGAGACAAAAAGAGGATGAAAATATTCCCAAGTATAAATCCAACTTTAAAAACATAGAAAATAATGTTATGGATTACATATATAATACAGAGAGAAACATTGATCGATTCATTTATGGGTTTAAACCATTTTTTCAAAGGGAACTGGTCTCCAAAAAATTCTCATCATAGGAAAATATAATCTCATGCGATATCGACGTAGAGAAATAATTCTCTAGGTATTATATATTTGATATAAAATAAGAGAAGTAGATGATGAGGGAGAAAATAATGGATAAGGGAAGAATAAAAAAGGGAATTCTCTAACATTCATTTCTTGTAGAAGGATACACCCCAGTGCCGACTCAAAAAGAAAATGATTGTGCTTCAACTGCGGTGAGAAATGACGTCATACACAAGATTCCAAGAGAAATAAAAAAATACATACATTTAATGATACAATTTTTGGGAGATGTGACATTGTGAAAATGATTTTATAAAGCATCAATGAATCATTCCTCAGAAAAGGCCATGGGATCAAGGAAATGTTTATGTGATCACAATAGTTGAGGTTGAAGTTCCTAATGAGATGTTTGAAGAAACATTAATCATCTCCAATAATTTAGCTAATTATTTATTTGATTCTCAATTATCACATTCCTCTGCATATTCCCAATTTTCATTAAATATTATATATTTCCAAATAACATTAAAAAAATCTGTAAATAATCCAAGTGGAATCTATATTGAAACAAAGATGGGTTTATAATTTCTTATTATGACACATAAATTTTCAATAACTACTAATTTTATTATCATACCTATGGTTGATTTAGATATAACCCTTGTTATGGGCAGGATATAGAAATATAATGCATATAAGTTTTGAAAATAAAAGGAGATTATGATTCACGGTGAATGTATTGTATTTCCATCTTTAGAGGGGTGACATTATTATCTTGGTAATATCTGAATATATTTCTAGTATCACTTATAAATTATATTATTGGTGAAAAATATATAGCATCATCTATAGATGAGGTAAGAAATATTCAAATTGAGGATGTACATATTATACAAAAACACATTTATGTATTTCCATAGGATTTACATGGACATCCTCCATAGAGGGAAGTTGAGTTTTCTATTAATTTAATCCCCAATGAAAGACCAATATGAAATGATCCTTATAGAATTTCCACTATGGAATTAGTCGAGATAAAAAAACAAACTGGAGAAGTAGAGTAATAAAGAATTTATTATCCCAAGTGTTTCTCAAAGGGGTTACCATTTTTTACATTGTCAATAATAAATTTGGATTCATGATGTTTTGAATAGACTATAGAAAAATCAGTGTTATTACAATAAATAAAAAGTATCATATTCCATGCATTGATGATATATTTGATCTACTTTATGGAGCTCAATTTTTTAGGAAGATTTAACTGCATTCCAGATAACATCGATTAAATGCAAGGAAAGAAGAAATTTCAAAGAAAAAATTCCAAACCAGGTATGGAAATTACAAGTTTGCAGTAATTCTATTTGGATTTACTAATGAAACCTCTATTTTTATGAATCTAATGAATAGAGTGTTCAATTCATATCCTGAATTTTTTTTATAGGTGATATATATTCCAAAATATATGAGGACCCTAAGAACCACTTGTGGATTATTATAGAAACTCTTAGAATAAACAAGTTATATTGGATATTTTTAAAGAGTGAATTATGGATTCAAAGAGTTTTATATCTTCTCCATATTATCTCTAAGGATGGAATCTCATTTGATCTTATGAATACAAATGAATTTAAAGAATGTCCTACACTAACAAAAATAACTGAGGAATGTAGTATCATTTTTTAGTAGGTTATTATTGGTTTTTTATTAATAATTTTACCAAATTAGCTAACCCATTAACCATGGATACTCGTAAATGGGTTAAGTATATATGGAAAAAGAATGTGAATAATGTTTTGAGTAATTTAAGAGGATATTAGTGATTTCTATAATCATGACTCTACCATTGGGAAATTTTGGATTTATGATTTATATTGATTCATCAAAGAATGTACAAGGTTGTTTCCTTATAAAGAGTCATAAGATTACTCCCTATGCATCAAAGTAGTTAAAAATGAGGAATAGAACACTCTAACCCATGATCTTCAGTTATCATATGTAATAATTGCTCTGAAGGTGTGGAGAAACTCTCTATATGGTGAAAGATGTGAGATAAATAAAGACCATAAGAGGTTGAAATACATATTATCAAATAATTATATCAATGTGAGGATAATATGAGGGATTTTTCTACTCAAGTATTATAATTTTTCAATGAATTACCACAATGGAAGGAGAATAAGGTAGCATGTTCATTGAGTGGGAAAGATCATGGAGTTTTGAAAAAAAATGAGGATTGACAAGGATCTTATGTATATGGATATAGAAATTATGGATATGGAGAATATCAAGGAAGGAGAAACATCATTACATTTTCAATTAGTTTTCCAACTATTGTAATTGGAATGTATTAATATGTTCTTATCATGATGATGAGAATTTCTAAAACAAAATTAAAGATCTGAATAATGGTAAGATGGAATACATCATGTATGAGGATGGAATTATGAAAATTATTAAACATATTTGTGTTCCCCCTATACCCGGTGTAAAAAGAGAAGTAATGAATGATGATCATAGCTTGAATTTATCTATACACCTTGTTAACACTGAGATATGTAGATATTTAAAGAAACATTTCTGGTGGGATAATATGAAGCATGAAATTGAAGATTATGTATCAAGATGATTAGACTGTCAACAGGTGAAGGCTGAAAGATGATATCCTAGGGGAGTCAGGAAACCTCTGTCTATTTTTGTATGGAAATGGGATTACATCAATATGAATTTTTTCAATGGATTTCCTAGAACACCAACCAATAGTGATACAATAGGGTTAATTGTTGATCAACTAACCAAATATTCACATTTTCTACCAATAGAGGATTAACCACTAGATCACTTTTCACGACTCTATATAATTAATGTTTCAAGACTTCATAGATCACCTATTTCAATTGTTTCTAATCATGATCCAAGATTGACATCAAAATTATCCAAAATTCTTAAGAATTATTTAGAAAATGAGCTTCATTTGAGAGAAACATATGACACTCAAATTGTTGTAAAGTATGAAAATACCTTTCACACATTATAATTACTTGTTGAGGTCATGCTCACTAGAATTTCAAGGTATGTGGGATTATTATTTACCTTTGATAGACTTTTCCTACAATAATAGTTTCCATTAATGTATTCAAATGGCACTATATGAAGCATTGTATGGAAAGTGATGTTATACACCAACATTTTGGGATGAAGTCTCTGAAAGGAGTCTCTTAAGACCAGACCATGTAGAGGAAACAATAGCATGGGTGAAGACTAATCAAACACATATCAAAGTATCATAAATTAGGAAAAGACCTATACAGTTAACTGGATAATTGATTTGGAGTTTCAAGTGGAAGATCATGTCTTCTTGAAAGTATCTCCATGTAATGGTGTTACTAGATTTTGAAAAAATGGAAACTGATCCCTAGTTACATTATACCTTTTTTAATCATAGAGAGAAATTTATTTGTGAATTACCATTTGGTAATGCCACCTAGAATTTCTAAATTACAGGATATGTTTCAGAACTCATTATTGAGAAAGTATATGATAGACCCAACACATATTCCTTATTACGATGGAATAAAAGTGGAACCTAATTTATCTTACTATAAAGAGCCTATGAAAATATTTTGTGCTAAAGAACTAGTGTTGAGAAATCTGATGACTTGGATGGTAATTTTACTTTGGAAAAATTATAAAATTGAAGAGGCAATGTGGGAACTAGAAGAATTTATGATGAAGAAATAGCCAAATATTTTTATGTGGTGACATTCTAGAAATTTTTAGGATAATGTTTATTTAAGAAGGGGATAATGTAACACCGCAAGATTTTATGGTGTGCCTCATTTAAAATCTATTATCTTCAATAGTTTATGTTTCACAAAACACGGAGTTTAAAATGGTAATATACTATTAAATATGATAGTTGAAAAGTAATGTGACCATTTGGAATAGTAATATGATCTATATAATAGTAACATCACCTATAATATTATATATAATTTTTGGGTATCTTATAAATGAAAATTTGGAATATTTACATCATGGAAAAATTAAATAACTATTTTAAAATCAATAAATTAAGTGTTGGTTTTTCGTGAAACAAAAATATTTATTTAAAATTTTATAATTAAAATATTTATTTAAAAAAAATATTTTCATAAAATTGAACCTTAAATTAATATTTTGTTTTCCTGTAATTATAAGATAATTTTATGAAATGTTATTTATTTTTTAATAGTGTTATAAAATCTCTTATAATTTAAAAGTAGTGATTTTTTGAATAAAAGAATATTTTAGTTAAAAATTAAATTTATTATATTTAGAAATTTATTTTTATAAAATTGAGTGGATTTTTAATTACACACATCAAAAAATGGTGAGGGTGAATATTTTGTATTTTTCTAAAATACTTGAATTTTTGTGAATAGTAAAATATAGTAACTTATGGTATAATACATTATAGGTAAAATACATTATCCTAATACTCATTTCAGATGTAATGACCATAGTCCAGAATTACCATTCTTTTTTTAAATATATTTTGTTATAGTGATCAAATTATTCATTTTTTTATCCAAATAATAATCAAAAGAATAAAATATTCAAAAAAAACCCTTCTCCCCCACTACAAATACCACCCCTCACCCATTATTCAACTCCCACCTACAAGGCCTTAAATCTTGTCAAATTTCAGCCCATTACCTATCCCAATCAACTCCCCTACATTATGGTCTTTCTAGTATCACCCAAAATACCATTTCAATGTTCCTTGAGGAGGTTCTCAAGGAGCAGAAATCATGTGGAAAAATTCGCTTTCGCTCTTTTAATTTTCTTTCAATTTATTTTCTTTCTTATCCATTCCTTACCTCATATACCCAAATATGAATGATAAATATTTTATATATATATAATTTAATGTTGTTTTTAATGGGATATTCACCATTATTTCTCCTCTTTCCCCTTTTTATTCTTAAATTGAAAATATCGTATTTGAGGTGCTGATTAACAACATTCAAGTAGGATGAGTTTTCAATTTTCAATTATGCCTCTAATGATAGTCATAAAACCATTTTTTTGTTAAAACACTTTAATATATTCCATATAACTTATTTAATTTTCTAAAGCCATTATATATACCTAATATTAATTCGATATAAAAAAACTAGTTCATGATGATCGAAAAATGAAAAAAAAAATTGCTAATGGTTATTATTAATGCTTTCTGTGATGAATCATCCTCATGGTAAAAATAAACTAATATATAAAACCATTAAATATAAATTAATTTCATTACTATTCAATAATTTCAATTATGGATAACCATTTCCATTTTTCAAGATCATGCGTACATATATACAAGTGAACCAATTCAAAAAACTAAGAAAATGAACACTCGAGAATGATGAAATTGAATCTTATCTCTCATAAAAAAGTCCAAAATTGAAAATAATAAAATTATAATAGATAAAATACATGTTTAATGGTTTTTAATTAAATTATTAATTAAAATAATTTTATTATTTAGGGTATTATGTTCAAGTGAAGAATGCTTTCAGACATAAAGAATGGAATTCTCCCCAAACATCGTGTTTTCATTCAAGTTATGATTTATCTCTCATTACCCCCAATGTTATTAATTTTTTTAATTATTTATTGTAAATTACATTTATATGTTCCAAAAAAATGTGTCTAGAATATTTCACCATTCTTCTAGGGGTAATATATCATTTTATAAGGTTTCCTCTTCAATTCCTCCCGACAAGCAAGCCCAAATAAAGGAAACTTGTTAATTTCTTATCCATTTTCATGTACCATACAAAATATATTTTAAGAAACCAATATTTTTATGAAATTAATATTTTTATCATAAAAAACTATATATTTTTATTTCTTATTTTTCACATACAATTAATACTTTTTCTATTTTAAATACACTTTTATATTTTCTATTAAACCACACTAATGGGGTGTATTTCTAACGTTTTCTAAAAAAATATTTTACATGTTTTAACTATAGTTGGACATAATTTATGAATAAAACATAATTTCATTATCCTTACCTTTTATTTTCTAGGATATCTATTTTTACCATAGGATTTTATGATTAATACAAAAAAAATTCAAAATAACACTTCTTTGAAAAGTAATAGGGTTAAATATCTCTTGAATTCCTTGATGATATTATCAGATTAGTTTCCTCCATTTAAACAACCTCTATTGAATATTGTGCTTAATTGGTACTTATATTTTATCATATTATCTAACATATTTTATTAAATGTTTTATGATCAGTTTGACTGTGGATGTGCAATCTTGATACCATTCACCATATTACTAAGTATTGTTTGTGATTATGTTACAGATTGGGGATAGTTATTTACATCCCAAAACATATAATTTTTTATGATTCACCCCATTCATATGAGGCATGATTTTTTCTTAGTATGTGAATGGGGCAGACTCTTATAGCCCCTCTATGCATTGAATGGTATGATGAGAGAAAACAGATACACACATGGTTGAGGCCTTGCCCATTTATTTTCAAATATGGACTTAGATGTGGACATAACCATTTATTTTCACGTGTCTTGGATGAGGCCTTAATGGTATTTTTTAGATTTCCAAAATTATGAACTCCATCATTATGTGAATATTTATTAATATTCCATGAGATTATTCGACTACTATAATATCTATGGTTATGTTTCATTCTCCTGTGATTATTTAAATGGAATTATTTGATCAGTTTATATTCCTTTCATATTATACTCATGATTATGTTTTAATTTCATGTATTTATAGTTCTTAAACATACCATATGACTTATTGTTGGTCAGAGTGGATACTCAGGAGGGGGTGAATTGAGTTCCAATTAAAAATTTCTGTTAGAAATATTTCTCTTAAAAAACCCATATTTAAAAACAAAGTTAAACTGTAGTGAATTTATACAGATTGTAAATGTTCAATTAGTTTGTCAAAGATTGATTAGGTCTCAGTTAATTCAATATGAATATTAAATTGACTTTTGAAACTAACTTACTGGTTTACAATAAGTATAAACACTTTTTAATTTAACTATCAAAGTAACTTTAAAACAAATTATATTTCAAAGTAGTTAGCAGCGGAATATGAAATATATAGTATACTTATGACTTAAACTAAAATGAAAATAAGATGTAACCAAGTGGTTTAGTATCAAGCCGAGACTTAGTCCTCTCAAACAATTTATATAAATTGATCCACACCCTGGATCGGGGTAAACAACAGTGCAAAGACTGTCCAGGTTGAAAGACCTCTACCATAGTTCTACATGGGAAAACAAACAACAGCTCACAGTTTTCCAGGTCTTACTCAATCTCTACCACTATCCATAGTGGGATAAAAGGGAGTTATAGAGTTTAAATGAGGATTTAAGAATCCTCCATCTTAGCTCAGGAAATAGTGTGTGTATAAAATAAACAGGGTACACACACTGCTTGAAATGTAAATAAAAGAATCACTAGAGTATGTATGAATGAGTTTAGAAAATCTTTAGTAAATGGTAGTGCAGCTCTGGAATTGTTTGATTGGTCAGAAAAGATTTTGAGTCCTCTAATTTTTGTATGAAAAACAGAGTGTCATTTTCTTCCTTGGTTTTCAGGTTCATCTTATCAGCCTGAGTGCATAAAGTGTTTGTTTTAGTTCTTCACTCAAGATGCATCTTGTGCTCTCCTCTATAAATGAATTGCTCCATGTATGTCCAGTGTCCCTAGAGTATAGATGTAGTATTTCCTTATGCATCAATTTTAGTTCTTTCTTCACACTTCAAGCGCCTTATCAGTTTCTTTTTGATGATATTTCTGTATTCACCCCCTCCAGCTAGATCTTTATCTTCCCTTTTATAGCTTTCATCTCCGGCAAAAAAGAATTATTACCTTTTGCATGGGTACTAGGTATGGTTCCCTGACATGCCAATAGATATCATTAAATAACCTTAAATTCATTAAAAACATCAAATGTAATTGTTAGCTTAATAAATAAGTAATATTGAGATTATAGAGTTTGACTGGTTGGTCAATCATTAGTATCCCTCTATTGGTAGATGTGTATGGTGGACTTTGTGTAGCAGTGACCTTCCTTCGGTAGCCCTTTTGAACTTGTATTGGTAGCTCTTGATATCGGTATCTCTTACTCTGTGTATTGGTATCTTTTGGAATCTATAGCTTTATATACCGGTGACTTCATTCTATCGGTAGATCTTGATCTATCGATAGCTATAAAATGTATCGGTAGCTTCATTCTGTATAGGTGACTCTGTATATCGGTAGCTCTTAGTCTATCAGTAGCTCTATGTCTCGATGACTGTCTGTATCGGTAGATCACTTAGTTCTAGTGATATGTGTATCGGTAGACTTATGCATATCGGTAGCTCCATTCTGTACTATCGAAAGACTTTTTCTATTGGTAGTTATCTGTATCAGTGACCTTGTTCTATGCTTACCGGTGGATTTGTACATATCTGTAGCCCTACGTATCGGTGACCTTAGCTTATCAGTGACTTGGTAAATCGGTAGACAAAGTACCGGTAACTCTATATCAGTAGCTATACATAGATCAGTGACTAACACTTATCTGTTTTATGAAAAACATATCCGATTGGGTTAAAATTACTTCAAAACTTATATAAACAAAGATAAACATTGATTAACATATTTCAAGGATTATTTTAATATTATTATCAAATAGAATGTCATAGATTGATCAAATTAGAATGTAGATAAACATTAATTGGGATTTTAAAGTTATGAGAAAGGATATTTGGGATTATCAAAACAGGTGAAGTCAACAACTTCTCCCTTTTTGATAATCACAACTTATGAAATTATAGTTTTTAAAAAAAAGTGAGTAGTTGTATTAAAGGATATATAATTAAATTCAATTATCTCAGAGAAAATAGTATATTATAGAACAAAATGTATCAGAGGTAGAATTAAAGAATGGTATCTCTTCCTTAGATAATATTTATCCCCCTTTGAGAATATTTCTCCCCCTTTGATACATTGATAATATTTCTCCCCCTTTGTGATAATAAAAAAGTGGGAAACAATAAAGAGAAGAGGAAAAAAATGATAAATAAAAGAAATCCAATTGTATTATGTGTTGCAAAAAGGTACATAGAAAGAAAACAAAATACAAGGGATTTATTTCAAACAACTTAGCCACCTATTCAATCCACATCCTCAATGTGTGATTTGCTCTTTGGATCAGAAGAGGATTTAGACTGTGTGGATGCTGGTGAAGGCTTGGGAATTCTGGAAATGATCACCGGGGGCTGAGCCACAAAAACTGTGCCTGGCCTATACTGAGGAGTTCTTTGAGTGATCATAGGTGTAAGGCTTCAAATGTCTTGAGCAGAAGTCATTTGAACAGGAGAATCAGTAGAGGTAGAGGCAGGTAAAGCTGGAGGTACAATCACTGTCCTAGCATCGACAAGCAGGAAAGGCAGTAAAAGATTTTTTAAATCCATAATTATTCTCCCTCCTCTCTACATAGCAGATATGAAATCATCCTTGTTATCCATGAATTTTTCCGAATCTGGAGTCAATTCCCTTAGTTTGCTAACTTTCTCTATAAGGCTTGAATGACAGGAGGTAACTTCTGGTTTTCCAACAGAAGTTTGAAGTGATTGTTGAGTTGATTCTTGGTGCAATACTTTTAGAAATAGAAGTCTACCTTGTCTTTCACTTCATTATGAGAGGCAGAAGCTTCTCTTATATAGTCTTGGACTATCTTCACTATTTCCCTAGATGAATCTCTTGTAGAAATCACAACTTTTCTTAGGTCAAATGAGTCCACAGAGCCACTGGTTGATGCTAAACCAAGCTCCTCCTTCATCACAGCTCGAATCTGATTCAAATCCACTGAAGGTCTAGAAGAAACAGAACCAATAGAGAAGGTTACTATTTCCATGAAGTTTTTGGTCAACCCACTAATAATATTTTTCACTTGGGAATCCTGGGTGCTGACATGTTCTTTCATAGAGGTTTTAAAACCATCAAACACTGACACCATCTGGATCATAACACTTTTGACATAGGCTAAGTCCTTGTTTTCTTGAGATTTTGAACTCATGTAAGATTCTAAAGATATAATAGATTTCTTTTGAGCTTCAACATCCGCTTCAAGTCTAGATACTTGAGTTTGGAAGGCTGTAACTTCATCCACTATTTCTTCCATAAAGGTTGACATATTAAAACTGAGAGAGTTTTCAAAATATTTTTCCAAATTGCTTATCTCTTCAACAAATTAGTGCTTCAACTCAGCAAAAGAAGCACTAAAGGACTCTTTCAGCTTATCCTTTAAGGATTCAAGGTCATCCCTAGTGATAATATCAGTTGGAGAAATTACAACAGGTTCTCTTTCAAATGCTATGCTAGCCACTGAGTCATTCATAATCGATTGAATTGATGACACCAGTGAAACTTCCTTCTTCCTTGTCTCTTCCACAAAACTAACCTTAAGATTCTTCTTCAAATTATCCAGGTCATGCATTTTGACCACATCTTTAGGTAACAACATAGTCGCAACATCATAAATGATTTTTGGTCTATTTAGAGATTCCTCATTATCAAAATTAGGATAGTCTAATCCACAAACCACAAAACCTAGGTCTTTTTCCCAGTCCTCAATCTCAATAGCAACTGAAACACTTCCAATCTTGGTTTGATTCTCCCCCTCAATTGGTATATTCCCATGTACATAAACTGCATTCTCAGAAGGTCTTTATTCCTCAGAAGAATCGTCTACTATCAATTCCATCTCTGCAATAGCAGGAGGGTCCTCTGGATTAGGTACAACTTCTTACATTTATCCTACTACATCTTTAGTAGGCACAATTGTGCTTCAAATTAATGGACTCAGAATTAAGCAGACAAAATCAGAGGCTTCAGATTCATTCTCCTTTTCTTCTTCATGCTCAAGCGCTGGCTAGTCTTCCTCATCAGTAGGTGTCTCTTCTTCTACTAAGGCATACTTTTCTGAATATACAATTTCAGTAGTAGGAGACGGAGGTAAGTCCATATCTCTTACATCATCCATAGAAGTCTCTTCTTCTTCAGTCTCATCATTGTACTCAGGTTCTTCTTCATCAGGTCCTAGACCTGGATTCCTTACATCCTTAGGTCTTGAAGTATGATCCATAGGATTGAATTTATCATATACCTTCTTGTCATCATTAACCCAATCTCCTCTCCATGGGTTCCAATTTATCTTCGTTTATTTGAAATCAGTGGTTATGATACAAAAATTATTCTTTATTACCACTATCTCATCTTGAGACTCAGCTACCCCTTTCACTTTGATCATCACTGAGATCAACTTAGAAAAGAATAGGGCATTAGTCTTTGATTTTTGACTTGTCATGTCTTCCATTTGAATCATCAGCAATCTGCATATATTCACTTTTACGCAATGTCTCAAGATATGCAGGAGACTGATATCCGGATATCTTAAATTTGAAAAGTCCCCTCTTCTTGGTATTAAGAAATTCTGAACAAATTTGAACATAAATCTATTCTCTCCATACATTTAAGAAACCACTACTTGTCTTTGATTTCCATCACCGGTGAGCTCCTCCAAGGCAGTCTCATAACCGAATATATCACCTATAGGTGGTATAGCTTTTGAGTCATTTCCAGATACACCTTCATGTGGAACCTTCAGGCATTCAGCCCACTCAACAGATGAAAAAGACATCTCCTTTCTATTCACAAAATAAATCACTTGGTTCTCATCTTCTGACTTCTCAAAACTCACACACTCTTAAAATTTTTTCACTAGATTTGGATAGTAGGGGACATTGTTGTTAGAAAATAAATCTACCCACTTTTGATCTTCTAGTACCTTGAGCACTAAAAATTTTCTAGCCAACAACCATTCCACACACAACTCTTTTTCAATCACAATAACTTTATTCTGAAAATGATGGTTCACTGGTCTCCTACCCGACCTATTTCTACCAACACAACCACTTGTTTCTGGCTCGGACTTCTCCTTCTTTGCATTTGGCCCATCAGTTTCTTCTCTGATGGTAGGAAGTTTGGTTTTTGGCATCTCTGGTTCAAGGGACTTAGGGTTTTTGAGAGATTCTAGAGTAAGGTATGAGGGTAAAGGATTTTAGGCTCAGTGGATTGAGAATTAACTAGGACTTTGTTTTTATCAATTAGGAATGATAAAATAAATAAATAAAATTAAATAATGAAATAACGATTCTGATTCTAGCGGCAGAAAGAAGTTTAAAACAGCGCACTCATCAGTAGGGTTTATCGGTGATAATTCCTATCACTGAGGTCCATCGGTGAGGTTTTTACATCGGTGAGGTTATATTGGTGAGGTTACATCGGTGAGGTTACATCGGTGAGGTTACATCGCTGAGGTTACATCGGTGAGGTATCTACTGATCAAGGTTAATCATTCCCAACTCATGCCAAATGTAACTTAACCTATCCTAACATAAAGGTTTGCTGAAAATGTCAGGTAATTGATGTTGATTACCTATAAATTCAAGATTAATATCACCCTTTTGGTAATGATCTCTCAAGAAATGGTGCCTTACATCAATGTTTTTGGTCCTAGAGTGAGATACAGGGTTCATTGAAATATTAATTGCACTAGTGTAATCATAGTTGATTGAAACATGCTTAAAGTCATATCCATAGTCCAAAAGAGTGTGTTTCATCCACAGAATTTGTGTACAGCAACTACCAGTAGCTATATACTCTGCTTTGGCAGTGGATAAAGCTACAAAATTATGCCTTTTACTACACCAAGATACTAATGATTTTCCCAATAAATGACATGTTCCAGATGTTCTTTTTCTATCCAACATGAATCCAGTAAAGTCATCATCTGAATAACTCATTAACTCAAAAGATTGTCCTTTTGGGTAAAACAAGCCTAAGTTTACAGTGTGTTTAAGATACATAAAAATTCTTTTAATAGCATGTAAATGAGATTCTTTTGGATTATCTTGAAATCTTGAACACATACACACACTAAACATAATATCTAGTCAACTAGAAGTAAGGTAAAGTAAGCTTCCAATCATACCTCTGTAATTGGTTTGATCCACTAGTTTCCCAGTTTCATCTACATCCAATTTACAAACTGTACTCATAGGAGTATCACTTTCCTTAACACTATACAAACCAAAACATTTTAAAATATCCTTTGTATATTTACTTTGATTCAAGATAATACCATTTTCATTTTGAAATACATGAAATCTATGAAAATATTTATGTTCTCCCATTAAACTCATTTGAAATTCATTTTTCATACTCTTTGAAAAATTATTACATAAGGAATGTTTAGAAGATCCAAAGATAATATCATCAACATAAATTTGTACTATCAAAAAACCATTAGATATTCTTTTAATAAAATAATTTGGATCAGAAATCCCTTTAATAAAACTTTTTGAAATAATAAAATTACTAAGTCTATAATACCAAGCTCTTGGAGCTTGTTTTAAACCATATAAATCTTTAGAAAGTTTGAAAGCGTGATTTGGAATATGAGGATTTGTAAATCCAGGTGGTTGTTCAAAAAAAACATCTTCAATTATAAAACCATTTAGAAAAGCACTTTGGACATCTATATGATATAACTTGAAACTCAGATGAGTAGCATAGTCAAGTAAGATCCTAATAGCTTCTAATCTAGCTATAGGGGCAAAGGTTTACTTATAGTCTATACCTTCCTCTTGAATATATCCTTGTGCAACTAACCTAGCTTTGTTTCTAACTATATTTCCAGATTCATCAACTTTGTGTCTAAAAACCCATTTAGTGCCTATTGTCAATGTGTCCTTAGGTCTGTCAACTAATTCTAAGACTTTGTTTCTTCCAAATTTATTTAACTCTTCTTTCATATCCATTACCCAAAATTCATCATTGATTTCATCATTGAAATTTTTAGGCACTAGCAATGAAAGAAAGGCTTGATGTTCAACCTAGTTTCTTAGAGAAGCTCTAGTCTGTGTCCCTCTATCAAGATTCCCAACAACAGTATCCAAAGAATGATTCTTTAGAATCCTAGTTGATCTAGTAATGTTAGGACTAGAAATTTCAGGTTCATCTATAGGTTCAGGTTCAACAGAAGTAGATTCTGGAATATGTCCAGAACTGGATATTTTTATAGCTGGTTCTTTAGTTATATCATTAAGGTCCAGAACAGTCAAATCTTCTTCAAGATTTTCAAGAGAGGTTTTAGGCTCATGTGGATCAGTTTCATCAAACTAGATGTGAACAGATTCTTCCACACATTTGGTTCATTGGTTAAAGACTCTATAGTCTTTTCTAGTTAAATAATAACCAAGAAAAATTACCTCATCACTTTTAGAAGCAAAATTGTCTAGATTATCCTTTGTATTGAGGATAAAGACTTTGCATCCAAAGACTCTAAAGTAACTAACTTTGAGTTTTCTATTTTTCCATAGTTCATATGGGGTCTTCTTGAGAACAGGTCTAATCAAGACTCTATTAATAATATAATAGCTATATTCATAGCCTTAGCCCAAAAATAAATTTGCCGATCATACTCATTAAGCATAGTTCTTGAAATTTCTTGAAGGGTTCTTTTACATTTTTCTACTACACCATTCTGCTGAGGTGTCCTAGGGGCAGAAAAGTTATGACTATAGCCATTATGTGAGAAATAAGATTCAAACTCTTGATTTTCAAACTCACGGCCATGATCTCTTCTCAGGGTCTTAATCATAAGTCCAGTAAGGTTTTCTACAGACTTGGAGTATTTAACAAAGTAAGAACAAGCTTTACTTTTGTGAGCTAAGTAGTATACCAAAGTATATCTAGATAAGTCATCTATTAAGACATGTACATAGTGCTTCCCATTTAAACTAGAAACTATATAAGGTCCAAACAAGTCCATGTGAACCAACTCGAGAGGTTGAGAAGTTGAAACTTCTTTAATTGATTTAAAAGAATATTTATGTTGCTTTCCCTTTTGACAGGGATTACAAACTTTGCCTGATGGGAATTAAATTTTAGGTAAGTCTCTAACTAGGTTCTTCCTAGTCAATTTTATAAGTTAATGGATATTGTAGTGTCCTAGTCATCTATGACAAATCCAATACTCTTTATGAAAAGAATTTAAACAAGTAACATTTTGTTTGGCAAAAGAATTTAAATCAATAGCATAAAAAATTTCATTTCTCAAAGCTGAAAATACTAAAACATTTTTAGAGTTAAAAACATTACATGAATCATTTTAAAATTTCACATTAAGGCCATCATCAAATTACTGAGAAATACTCAACAGATTATATTTAAGTCCATCAACAGATAAAACATTAGAAATTAAAACTGAATCAATGTTACCAATGTGGACTAGGCCGATAATTTTTCCTTTAGAATTATCACCAAAGGTGACATAGCCTCCATCAACCTTTATTAAGATTTTAAATCATGAGTAGTCTCCAGACATGTGCCTTGAACATCCACTAGCCATGTACCATACCGTTTTGTGAGATCTCTTCAATCAGGTCTCCTACAAAATAGGTTTAGATGGAAAATGAATTTGGTACCCAGATCTTCTTGGGTCCAGAAAGGTTAGCAATCAAGGATTTAGGTACCCATATTTGTCTTATGGGTCTCATATAATTTACAGAATTAATATATTTTTAAAGATAAACTTTAATTTATCTATAACCATTTGAATAACTAGTTAAAGTATACAAATTTCTAGAACTGGAACAAGCAGAATTTTGTCCAGATTTAACAATAAATCAATTTTTGGTAAATTGTCTCTATCCAGGTTGGTATCCCAAACCAGTAGTGTACTTTGGTGCCACTTGTTTACCTATAATTTTATTAAGTGTATCTTTTCCCTTTGTGAACTTTTATAAGTCCTTTATAAGTTTCTCATTATACATTTTTTGTTCAGTATTTTCTTTCAATAGTTGAGCATTATTTTCTTTTTCTATATCAAAGGCAGATTTAAAATTGGCAGTGAGAGCATGTTGTTTCTTCAATGATTTATATTTGTCCTTAAGTTCATTACATGTTTCTTCCGGCATGTTACAATATTCAAACAGTTCAGCCTTAGACATATTTTCATCATTATCTGAATCAGTGTTATTTCAAGAATAATAATCATTTAGAATAGGGGAAATAGTTACCTCAAATATGCTAGTCCTGAAGCACATGTTGGCATGATTCTTTTTAGAATCGGAAAATTCAGATTCACTTGTGTTGTCTTTAGAATCACTCCAGGTTTCTTTTATGGCTTTTATGTACTTACTTTCCTTGTATTCATGTTTCTTTTTGAACTTCAATTTTGAACAGTCAGCTTTTACATGTCCTTTCCTTTTTCACTCATAGTAGATAACTTCATCATTCTTATCAGTTTTCTTCAAATATTTCTTCTAATGACCTTTGTTGTCATATTTTCCTTTTTAGATTGATTTTTTGAATAATTTATTCTTCCTATAGAATTTATTAAATCTTTTGGCTATCTGAGCCATCTTAGCATCACTATCTGATTCCGAATCATCACTGGTTGAACTTTCAGTAGGTACATGCATTTTCTCCTTGTCGTTTCTATTTGAATCCGTAGACTTGAAAGCCACTAATTTTCTATTGGTTTCATCATCTTCTTCTTTGTTCACTTTAAGTTCTTACTCATACATCATAAACTTACTTATTAATTCCTTAACAGGGAGTGTGCTGATGTCACACGATTCTCTAATGGAAATAGATGTCTCTCTCCATCTTTCTGGTAGACATATTAATATCCTCATAATTTGTTCCTTTGCTGGAACAACCTTTCCAAGAGAGATCATAGTACTGAAAATCTCATTGAACCTAAGATGCATGTCAGAAATAGGTTCATCATATTCCATTTTAAAATTATCATATTTAATAGTATATGTATTCAATATCATTTCTTTAACATTGGTTGTTCCTTCATGGGAAATATCCAAAGTGTCCCATATTTCATAAGCAGTTTTACAAGTAGAAATTCTATTAAACTCTTCATATCCTAAAGCACAATATAGGGAATTCATAGCTTTATAATTATTATTATAAGCACTCTTTGTAGGTGCATCCCAAGTTGTTCTTTTAGTTTCTGGAATTTTATATTGTTACTCTATAGCAGTCCAAATTTCAAAACTCATACTTTCCAAATGAATTTTCATCTTAAGTTTCCACTGGGTATAGTTTGTACCATTAAAGAAAGGTGGAATGTTAGTAGCAGCACCTTCTAGTCTATTTTCCATAACTTTATTTTAGAAAATATATTAAAGAGATCAAATTTTAAACTAACATAAATTTAATATCTTTTGAAATGCAACAAAAATCACAGTTGAAAAACAGAATGTTTTGAATACTTGTATTAATAAAAGCCTCTGATACCAAATATTGTTCAGAGTGGATAATCAAGAGGAGGTGAATTTTGTTCCAATTAAAAATTTCTTTTAAAAATATTTCTCTTTAAATCCCCCTATTTAGAACCAAAGTTAAATTGTAGTGAATTTATACATATTGTAAATGTTCAATTAGTTTCTCAAAAATTGATTAGGTCTCAGTTAATTTAATCTAAAGATTAAATTGAATTTTGAAACTAACTTACTGGTTTACAATAAGTATAAACACTTGAAAATTTAACTATCATAGTAACTTTAAAACAAATTATATTTCAAAGTAGTTAGTAGCGGAATATGAAATATATAGTATACTTATGACTTAAAATAAAATGAACAGCAGATGTAACCAAGAGGTTCAGTCTCAAGCCGAGACTTAGTACTCTCAAACAATTTATATAAATTGATCCACACCCTAGATCAGGGTAAACAACAGTGAAAAGACTATCCAGGTTCAAATTCCACTACCACAGTTCTACGTGGGAAAAAAACAACAGCTCACAACTGTCCAGTTCTTACTCGACCTCTACCACTATCCACAGTGGGATACAAGGGAGTTATATAGTTTTAATGAGGATTTAAGAATCCTCTAGCTTAGCTCAGGAAACAGTGTGTGTAAAATAAACAGGGTACACACAGTGCTCAAAATATAAATAAAAGAATCACTAGAGTAAGTATGAATGAGTTTAGAAAATCTTTAGTGATCGGCAGTGCATCTCTGGACTCGTTTGATTGGTAAAAAAGGCTTTTAAGTCCTTCTGTAGTTTTTTTCTGAAAAACAGAGTGTCGTTTTCTTCATTGGTTTTCAGGTTCAGCTTATCAGACTGAGTTCATGAAGTGTTTGTTGTAGTTCTTCACTCAAGATAAAGCTTGTGTTCTCCTCTAGAAATGAATAGCTTCGTGTATGTCTAGTGTTATTGGAGTATGGATGTAGTCTTTCTGTATGCACCACTTTTCAGTTCTTTCTTCACACTTCA
This sequence comes from Viscum album, assembly GCA_963277665.1. Classification (NCBI taxonomy): domain Eukaryota; kingdom Viridiplantae; phylum Streptophyta; class Magnoliopsida; order Santalales; family Viscaceae; genus Viscum; species Viscum album. The sequence continues at coordinate 1,085,790,385 of OY728156.1, forward strand.
AGCGCCTTCTATGTTTCTTTTTCATGATATTTCTGTATTCACCCCCCTTCCAACTATATATTTATCTTTCATTTTATAGCTTTCAGCTCCGAAAAAAAAATAATGATTACCTTTTGCATGGGTACTTGGTACGGTTCCCTGACATGCCAACAAATATCATTAAATAACATTAATTGCATTAAGAACATCAAATGTAACTATTAGCTTAATAAATAAATAATATTGAGAGTATAGAGTTTGACTGGTTGGTCAATCATTATTATCCTTCTGTTGGTAGATGTGTACGGTGGACTTTGTGTAGTAGTGACATTCCATTGGTAGCTCTTTTGAACTTGTATCGGTAGCTCCTGATATTAGTAGCTCTTACCCTGTGTATCAGTATCTTTTGGTATTTGTAGCTTTATATACCTGTGACTTCATTCTATCAGTAGCTCTTGATCTATTGGTAGATCTTCTTTGTATCGGTAGCTCCATTATGTATCAGTGACTCTGTATATCTGTAGCTCTTGGTCTATCGATAGCTCTATGTATCGGTGATTGTCTGTATCGGTTGCTCACTTAGTTCCAGTTATATGTGTATCGGTAGACTTCTTCATACCAGTAGCTCCATTTTGTACTATTAGAAGACTTGTTCTATTAGTAGCAATATGTATCTGTGACCTTGTTCTATGATTACCGGTGGACTTGTAAATATCGGTAGCTCTACGTATCGTTGACCTTAGCTTATCGGTGACTTAGTCTATCGGTAGACTAAGTACCAGTATCTCTATATAAGTAGCTATATGCAGATCAGTGACTAACACTTATCTGTTTTATGCAAAACATATCCGATTGGATTAGAATTACTTCAAAACAAATATAAACAAAGATAAACCTTGATTAACATATTTCACAGATTATTTTAATATTATTATCAGATAGAATGTCATAGATTGAGTGAATTAGAATATAGAAAAAAATTAATTGGGATTTTCAAGGTATGTGAAAGCATAGTTGGTATTATCAAAACAGGTGAGGTTAACACTTATGGTAGGAATCCATTGTATTTATTACCCTTACATAGCATCTGATTTCGCCCATTCATTTTTTTTAATTTTCCCCTAGATATGAAGATGTAAATTTTGATTCACTTACAGGGATAATCAATAAGTTTAAGTATGATTCCAATGGAGTTTCGATGTTGTTGTTTTATTCAATATGTAATGTGAAAATTATGTTTGTATCTAGTTTTCCAAATCTAAGAAACAATTTAGTCCTTTGGGATGCAGCTTTCTTTTTTTTATATCAATGTAATAATGTATGGAACCAACTCTGAGCTACTTGGTAGGGTTCTTTAAAATCATTATTCTAATGGTATCTTCTTTGGAAATCTCTACATCAAGTACAACATAATAACTATTAAATTGTGATTATTATTCATACAGATTAACATTTTCATATTTTTTTGATATTTTTACACTTTGAGAGACATATCTAGAAATTTCCCCATCACCACTTTTTTCACTATTAGAGAAACCTCCTTAAATTGTAATAAATTTTCTTCTAAAGAAATATTAAAAAACATATTGTTTCCTTTTCATGGATAATTAAAGTGAACATTAGTAATGGTTTTTTCAGAATATTTATCATTTTCATTTTCCCTTTTAAATATCATAGGTTAGTTAGTAGATAAATGACTAATTTCTCTGTGGTTAAAAAATTTAAAAGGAAGTTTACTTCTCTACTTACCATGTCCTCCACTTGTAATATTTCTTGACATGGGAGAAAGAGCAACAAAATAAAATTTTATGTTTTACTATTAATTTTAATAGCCATAATTCTCTTCAATATTCATACCCTAGATGGTTATGGAGGAAATTATCTTTTCTTTCACACCTTTTCTCTTAATAGTAGTTTCTATAATTATATCATAATTAATTATATTTTTTTGATGTTTTTAGTTTTAAAGTCAACAAGATCCCTATCAAAAAGAGATGATATTTTTCATTGAATTTATTTTTTAGGATTCTATTCAATTTCATTACAGTATTATATGCTTTAAGAGTTCCTCTAAACCCTCTAGTAATTCTTTCAAAAAAATTTACTCTCTTAAAAAATTCATCAATAGATTTGTCATATTGATCAATGATTTCTTAAAACTATTGTCAATATATATTCAACTTTAATCAATTCACATTTTTATTTCCTTCCTAAAATCTATTAAAACTCTTCCAAATATAATTAGAAGTTCTGTATCCCATGATCTTTGTCAATACCATTTATAATAAATAAGATAAAATGGAACTCCTCACATTCCTTCCATTCTCAAAATTTCCTCTATATTTCAGGGACTATGATAACTTTTCATAAATAAAAACTGAATCAATATTTATAGGAATTGATAACATAAATTATAAGTAAAAGAATAAATGGAATTGTTCTCTATTTCTGGGATTAATCCCATTTTCTATAAAATATTGTAATTCCATTGTTGTTAACATAAATATGGGGATCCATATTAAGAACTTGAGAGGAAGAGATAAAACCTCTCCCTATGATAGCAATTAAAAAGTCACATGAATTACGACACACAATAAGAATGGGGTGAATCAATGTGTATACCAAATTCAAATACCTATAACTCTAAATATTCATTACCACATATCTATCTAAATTACAACTGATTCGGTAAAGAAAGATATATCATAATTTTCAATGATTTTTCATCAATCAGATAACAATGTCCCTTGGGTTTCATTGTTATTATCTAAAGAACGGGGTCCTATTATTATAATCAAAAGAAATACGATCAAGGGTATCACCTCGAACATAGATGTTTACTAGAACTAACAATATATCGTCAAATATCATCAGAATAAATAAGCTCAATGAAATATCATCTAATAATTATATAAGACTCTATAAAAACTATTGATGATAATATATTCCTTTTCATCCTTACACACCTATAACCTATGACTACTATTATATCTCTTTCATAGATAACAGAATATAAGTTATTTTTATTATAATTCCCAGAAACAACTCTCCAACAAATAGATTGCAATTTATATTCCTGGAATGTTTTGTTGAGATTTTTTCCATAAATTTTATAAAAATATGAATCAATCATAGTGGTAAGTAATGACTTATTCAAGTATCATAAACCATGATTCAAAGAATAATTTCATCACATCCTAAAATTTCATCTGAAGATTCATTTGGGAATGAAATTTTGTATTATCATACTTTTTCGTTAGATTCAGAATTTCCATGTAAACAATTTCTTTTTTGGAACATGTGATATTTTAAAAAAAAGGAATTATAATGCATCATCTCATTCTATGGAATGGAAATCATCTCATAAAGCCAATGTTTTACTCCAGTTATTATTCCCATTATTTTATTACACTCACCTCAGTCCACATATTATCGTTCAAGGTGGTGATTCATCTAGGGCATCATGTTTTCATTACACTTGATGTTGATTATAACATACTATTTGATGTATTATAGGGTCTTCATCTACTCAAAGGGAATAATTAATCATCAGTGGATCGATTCTTATTGTAGATATATATATATAATATGTCATTATTAACATGGAATTTTTATACTCTACTTTTTTTTTATATATTTTTTATTATAAAAGATTTGATATCATAAATGCATAAATATTGTGTATAATTTACATTGATTAGTGGGACAATAATATGCAACATAGGTTTTTGGATCTATTGTGTTCTCATCTAGTAGAGTTGATTTTATGCTCAATATAGTTTAAGGAAAAAAGTGTTTCCTAGGGTTTTTGATGATTTTATCTATGTTTTTTTCAAATAGTTTATAATCCTACCCCATTTATGAGAAATTATGATTGAGAGATATTTGAGACTCATTGTCTCTTTAATTTGTATAGATCCTTATCAAAAGGATTTTGAGTTTTTTGAGTTGTGGATATATATTATAATTTGATGTATAAGGGGTTCCTCCATCCTAGTGTTTACTCATAGTTTATGTAATGTTATTTATGATTATTTCAAATGGTAGTATGATGTTATTCATAGTTTAACATCTATTCAAACAAGTGACAGACAAGAACTGTTATCCCCTTCTAAATGATAAATGATTAATTTCAATAGTTGAATGGGGATATCTAGTTTTTAAATATTAATCCATGTTCTGGGGTTATGATATTAGAATGAAGAAGGAGGATACCCCAGTGGCTATTTTAAAATTTATTTATTGACACATTGAGTTCATAGTTTTTTTGTATGGATTCCTGATTTCCCTAACAATTTTTAGGGGACTCATGGACATGATGTTTTATGAGTTCCCTCATTATTTCATATTATTGTTCATCAACACAATTCTTATGTTGTCACTGTTAGAGTAAAATCATGATAATTTTTTGAGGATAGTCTTGAACATCCTAATTCACCATCATCTTTATCGAAAGTTATCTAAATATAGGTTTTGGATGTGTGAGTTTCATTCCCATGCCCATGTAGTGTCTCAGCAGGGATTGTTAATTAATCCATCAAAGATCAAACTAGTCGTTTCATTGGAAGGACCTAGGGATGTCGTAGAATTACATATTATACTCGGTCTCATAGGATATTAACATAGTTTCATGTATAATTTATCTTTTATTATATAATCTTTAATAGCCTTGAACATGAAGGACAATATCTTTGTGTGGTCTAAATAGAATCATGCAGTGTTTGGATTTTTATTGTCGAAGTTGATCAATGCTCATATTCATTAATTTCTAGAGGAATGTTAAATTTTCATAGTTTTTTTTAAAAAATTATCATCTTTATTTTTTTTCTATATTAATATAAAATATTTTAGTAATATCATATGGTTTTATAACATTATTTCATCATAAGAATAATTATTCTAACCATGATATTTATTTAATAGTAGTATTGTTTTCTCTAAAGTGGTGCAGGTATTTCTTCATTGATTAACATTTTTTGGTAACCATAGGTCATAGGGGATTGAGATATATTTCTAATTCGTTGTATTTAAATAATAATAAATGTTAGTGGGTGGTGTTATTATTAGAATATGAATTTTAGAACTCAAACACATCAGGGAAAGTAAAGGTTTTTGTTGATGTACTAAGTAGGAAGTCATAAGGAGATGTTTTCCATGTGTCTAGAGATTCATGAAGAGTGAAAAAGGATCATACAGTGATGTGTATAGATATGGAGGATTCAAATGTAATAGGTTTTCAATATTACAAGACAGTGTAGTCAAAATTATTATAATTGTTTTAGGAGTCTTTGTTATTAGTTCACTTGTTATAGGTTTAACCATATATTATCATTTGTTGTTGTACTCATAAGGGGGAGTTTGAGGATGATCAACCACGAGTGTTGTTATAAGTGATTTTTTATTGATTTGGTGATATGAAAGGAGTTTTGTCATGAGTTTCTGATAGATCACATGAAGGATGACACACACTAAGAGGGGGGGAATCATTGTGTATATGAAATTCAAATCCCTTTAACCCTTATGGTTCATCAGCTCCTCTCTCTCTCTCTATTATCACTAATAATGTAATAAAATACATTATATATATTTTTTACAAGATTAAACTCCTTAAAAATGACTACATACCTAGTATGTTGTGTTTATTTTCTACCGTACAAAATCCCATTATAATTATCAAATGGAACATGAGAAAAGGTTTAACCATTGACTCATAAAAGTATTAGCACTAGTAAGTTAAGATAACAAATCTTCAGAATGATGATCCTTGAAGAATGTTTTTCTAATAAATATATAATCTTCAAAATGGACCCCATAAAATAACATACTCTTTATTCTTCCTTACCCATCTATCACTTTTGGTAGATCTCAGGTTTTCATCATCAATGATAGATTATCAATTCTACTTCTCATAATTTTCATCACTAGATCTTTATCAAAAACAAATTTAATTATATTAACCTAGTATTGTTGGAATATATTTTTCATAATTTTTATTGAAATATAATTTAATTGTGGTTTCACAAAATGACTCGTTCTATGCTCATAGATGTAACGCCCCGACCCTAGTTACCTAGAGTCGGTGCATTATTACATAACATTGGCATGATCACAAGAAAGATCAAATCTCGAAAGACCGATTGGTTTAGTATCCTTGGAAACACTAGATATATTCATAAGTTTTACATTACATCATAAAATGAAAAACTACTACAACAACATAATGTCTCCACTGTCCACACTATTATCCCCTCATAATATCCCTGCAGGTCATTCATAACTTACTTCTTCACATCCTGGGGAAAATAAAACATAGAAAAGGGGTGAGCTCAAATGCCCAGTAAGGATAACAATATAGCGGAACATTCAAAATAAGCATAAACATTTAAGGCAATGCATTACTAAAACAAAAGCCTTTTAAACTTGAACTTCAACATAGTATGGAAAAAGTAAAATGAAATAATTCTATTTACTTATTCACATGGATATTCTACTAATCGAATAATCACATGCAAAATCAATAACCACTTTCATAATGATGGAATGCATAATGCTAAACTTTAATTTCTTTGTCAAGGCCTCATCCCAAGACCTTGGGGCTAACTGTAACCAGAACCCAACCCGGAGTGCCTCTAATAACCGGACACCAACCCGGAGTGCCTCTAATAACCGGACACCAACCCGGAGTGCCTCTAATAACCGGAGACCAAACCGGAGGGCTTACTTTTACCAGTCCCTAACCTGGAGGGCTTAATTTTACCAGTCCCCAACCTGGAGGGATTACTTTAACCAGTCCCCAACCTGGAACATACTTGTCCAATACATTAATATGAAGTAAAGGTTGAAATATAACACAAACATTCTTATTGGAACTAGCATACGAAATGTCAATACTTCACTCATAAACCATGAATGCTATATAAATGACACATCTACAGTCAAACATATCACAAAACTTCATTACAATATGGAAGTTTTAAATCATAATAAATCAACTTCAAATAATCTAAAAATCCATCAAAGGATGTTTACATAGATGAAAATGTTTTTTTTAAAAATTATTGAGAGAAATATCCCCTTTTCATGAAAATATTTTAATGTTACACAATTTAGAAAGTAAGGCATTTAAATACATTTTTGAATCAAAGTGTCCCATAACACTTTAAAACTTTTGAATGGAATTAACACTTTTAAAACATTCATTTTCATATAAATAAATCCTTACAAACCATTTTGAAAACGTGGACATAAATGAGGATGATTTAGAAGAATAAATATTTAAAACATTTAAAATGATGTTTTAGTAAAAGTTCCCTTAGAAATAATCCCTTGGAAAACTATTTTATGAAATATGGACATGGATAGTAAATATGTCCTTGTAGATACTTACGTAAAGACAACCTCGGATATTAAAGAGATTGTGAAGTAAACCCTTATCAATTTGGTAACTTATGAAACATACAACCCATGAAAGAGGTATCATACAATGAAAATGTAAACACACATAAGGTAAAGTGTATTACACAAAGAATACAATTATGGACAGTACATACACCACACAAAAGATAATAGTGGAAATATGGCATGAATCTCACGGAAATAAAGAGTGAGATGAAAACCCCTTACCACGTTAATCAACTGAGTCGTATAGCCAAAAGTTAATAACCACCAAACTATTTATAGAATAACATGAATATAAAGATAATCATGATAATATATATCAAATTCCAGTACAAAATACACCACTTTCAATAATTTAGTGGCGAATAATGGAAATCTCACGGAATTGAATGTGAGATAAGAAAATCCCTTACCTTGTACTTTTACTTGGTTGGGGTAGGTTAACCTCCTCTTCTTCGGGTTCTTCCTTTTGATTTGATCAAAAGGGCTCCTTAGGTTGGCTTTATGATCAAACTAAGGCCTATAGGTTGTAGTGAGGGAAGTCGGGAGAGTATTTGGGCAGAGTTTGGCCGAACCAAAAGGCTTTCAAGGTGTGAAGAAATGAGAAGGATGAGTTCCCTTTTTATAAGAGGGGTGAGGGGCACCTTTGGAAAAGCTAGAGATATTAGTTTATAATAAATTCATAATCGGTTTCCAATGGCTCCAAAGTTGACTATTCAAAGGTTAATGTGGGGATGGGTCGAAAACAACTCAACCAATAGAATTTAGACTGGTTGGGGTACTTATATTAACCTTATCTTTAAGTATTAACTCTAAGTTAATTAGTTTCACTTTTACAATGTCTCTTTGTATTTTTATATAACATGGTTAATAAACTTATTATATACATCCAGGAGACCCCCAAGTGGTCCATTAATTATGAAGCTATCATGATATAAGTCTATTGGCAGAATCTTAGATTTTTAGGAATTTAATATCAATTAATAATATAATATTTGTTTTTAAGAACTCTTTTATGTCAATTTTGACACTATTGAATAGTTGATTTTTATGAAACTCATAACAGATTGATTACTTCGAAAAAAGTCAATTAAATAAATCCTAATATATCATATTATCCTATAAAATTAGTTTAATTCATTAAAAGTTTCATATTATATTTATTTGGGTATTTATAATATCAATTATTTTAATTTTTCACTATTATAGTAATTACTGCATCATCATTGTGTCATAAATAAAATAAATTATTTAATTTCTAAAAATTATAAATAAAATATCATTATGTAGGAAATATTTTTATCTTTCTAATGAATATTTATAATATAAAATCCAACATATATAACCCTATGTAACAATTGTTTTTCTAAAAGATATATGCTTGTGTCATTTTTGTATTCATTTTAACTTAATTAAAATAAAGAGTCATTATCACTTACAAGTGGATCCATGGGGTCCCAAAATCGACCCAAAGATGCCCATGGTCGACCATGTATCAACCAATTGGGTTAAGACACGTTTTAGGGTAATTTAGTATTATTATAATATTATTTTTTAACCCTTATTTACCGGATTTATCCTTAACCATGGTAAATAAAATATTTACCGCAGTAATTATTCAAAATGTCTAAAAATAAAAGTTACCTATTTACACAATTTGAACATCCTGATTCCAAATATGGAATCCATTTTCCTAAATTCAAAACACATAAGTGTCAGAAATTAATTTAAAATTAATTCCCGCTGTCAAAACAAAAAGCGTGTTTTTAAGAGATAATAACTATCAAAAGATTGACACTTGTTTATGTTCGGTTTAATTGTAAAATTATGTCCAATGACCAAAATTATATTAAAAGGTAAAAATATATTCTAAATATACTTTAAAACCACTCAAATTCATAATTTATCACTATTAATTATTTTGATTAAAAAAGTTGTTTTTAATTAAAATTTAGTAATTTTCACTATTCATCAAAATATGAAAGTTATCCGAAAAGTACCAAAATTTTACCTTAGGATAAATTCGATATTCCGAATCCAGAAATGAAGTCCATTTTAAAATATAAAATATATATAATTTCGGAAAGTAGGTATTACTATTCATAACGGCTAGTTTGATTGGTTATGGTGTGTGTTAAAACTCAAGGTTGCGTACAACACACGCTACTGTATTATTCAAAGAAAGCGTACCGTAGAAGCTTGGGATGTTTCATTTTAAATTTTTGATGTCCCCATTTAGTCAAAAAGTTTAAAATATTGTATTTAAAAAGGGTTCACTATTAAAAGTTGATAAAAGTGCAATACTGAAAATGAATTTGTTCTTGCATTATGTCTAAGATACTCATAATATGGAAAAATTATAAGGATTATATAAAGTTTAAAATTTAGTTAATACTATTCATAACCTCTTTTGAATGTCTTTTTGGTAATTCATGGTGCAATTGAACTCGGTGTTGCATGTAGTGCAAGTTATTGAATTATTTTGAAGAAATAACACATTATGAATTCTTGGGGTGTTACATTCTCCCCTCCTTCAATAAATTGCGTCCTCGCAATTTGAAATTGTTCTTCGAAAATAAAAGGTTGAAAGTAGATAATATATTTGTGGGAAAACCCACATCGGAAATTGGGTTACTAAAATTTAGTCTTAATATGAGGAAAAGAGAAATCAAAGGGTCACCACCAAATTATGATCTCGATTAGGAGAACATTGGTGGCAATTAGAGACATATAATTAGAGGAAAAACGTAAATATTTATAGGTAGTGATTGAGGTCATCAATCACAAACAAGTGTAAAATTGAGGTCCTTAAATTCATCAATCTATGATGATTTGAAATACCATCGGTTCAACAAAACATAGGGTATTAGGATAACACATTTTTGACGTTTCAAAATATCTTAGTTGAAATCCCACATCGAAAAATGAATTAATGAGGCCTCTATTTAAAACAAAGAGTGGAAAGTATGAAGATTACCGAAAATAACACATACTAGGGTTCCATGTAGGAAAATATGGATATGGAGGAGAAATCTAACCATCAATTATCTGATGGAGAGTGGTAGATAACATGGCTATGAAAAGGCCAAAAATCCCAAAGCCATAAATTAGTGATGATTTAAGGTACCATCTAGGAAAACATTTTTGTTCTAAGTTGCTTTTCTTAATATTGAGGAATTTATTTATGAGATTGGCTAAGATCATAAGGAGATATACTTACTTTATAATTATAGTTTTATCCATTAATAAATTTCTACCACAAACTCATCTTTCACTCTAAAAGATAATAGAATGCAAAAAAATTCTATTTACACTATTTGTATAGGGTTCCAAAATAAACGAATTTATAATTCATCTACAAGATCTTTTAATAAAAACTACATTATTTAATCTAGGACATCTCGTGGGCCAGTGGTAGGTGATACACCCTTGTCGCCCTTCAGTTGCGGGTTCAAGTCTCGCAGCCTTGCCGGACGCGACGGGTTGCCGCCCGACCTCCGGGTTGTCCTTTTATGGCAATCCAAAATAATCCAAACTAGAACTATCCAAAATACTTCTGTCCAAACTCACAGTCCAACATTTATAAGGATGGTAAACATAATATAGATCCTTTTTACCCCGTAATAGCATATGAATACCTTCATCATGTATTACCATATTCATTATTGATTACATTCATGCTCCCTTATTCCATATAGAATGCTGGATATACATCATTAATCCAAAAATGTTTTAAACCCCAACAATGATGGAATATACAAATCATTAATCAGTTCCAAGGTAGTCAAGAATATCCAATATAATTTATCCAAAACAATCACATATTATTCCAAAATCACTACCTCAGTATCAGAACTATATTATGATTTATCATTCTCTCAACCATATATTTTCCAAAAATTTATCCTTCAATTGAGTCACTTTTCTTGGTTCCACACAATCTCAAGTCCTTAATGAAATAGTACTGCAGTACAATCCTTATATACTCCATAATTATTAAGACAAGTACATTGTTGATACAACACTCAATTGACATAATCAACGTAAGAACTCTAATCATTCTTCTTAATCTGTGGTAGTATCATAACTTGATTATTATCCAATAACATCATTTGCGGCATAGTCTGATGACTGGGACATAGGTTCGCGTAGTGTCCAAACTCCTTGCAAATGAAGCATTGTACATTTAAAACCATTTTCTTACCCTTACAGTCACGTAATTTGTGCCCTTTTCCTCCACACTTATAACAAACTCCCATTCCTTTCAGGAAAGTTCCAGGGTGTTTCTTTCCACAGTTACCACATATGGGAAAATTATTCTTTTCCCTCTTCCCTTTATCCATCTTTCTCTCTTCCATCCTTTTCTTCTATTTCTTCCCTTCAAAGCCATAGGACTCACTAAACTCTTTACTTATCTTATCAAGACAGGATATTATTTCTTCAAATGATGATAATACATGGGAGACTATTTCTCTTATAAATTCTAGCTTAAGTCCATGAAAGATATGATCCTTCCTTCTCTTTGGATCATGTGCATATCTGGAGTTCTCATTCCTTCTACTGGGCGCCATTTCTAAAAAATGGCATACACTAGATCACTTTATGAATCAAAATACATAATCCCATACTTATAAAACACTTAAAATAAATTGAACTATTTATGGATATAATCCATAATCATAAAAATGTCTCCTTTGAGGATGTATATACTCATAAACCCTTCATAATGATTTGAAAATAAAATAGGAGTTATCCTAAGCATATCCCCCAGGAGTGTCGTAATCAAGAGTGCAGCAAGGACCGTTGTCGTGCACTAGTTCCCGTTCGAGTCTAGCTCAAAGCGGTGTTTTCGGGTTTTACCCCTAGGTACATCTGTGCCAGAGCAGCCTCTACCTGATCGTATCCAGACAGGGATGTATTGCTCGGAAAACTCACAAAATATCTACAATACCAAAATTCTAGGAAGTTCTTCTACACTAATCCTCAAAGTTCATCTTATGTCTACGTGCTCTAATCAGAGTTTATCTAAATCTAGCTTCCAAGGTTTGTACTAAACTTCCTCTGATACCAACTGTAACGCCCCGACCCTAGTTACCCAGAGTCGGTGCATTATTACATAACATTGGCATGATCACAAGAAAGATCAAATCTCGAAAGACCGATTGGTTTAGTAGCCTTGGAAACACTAGATATATTCATAAGTTTTACATTACATCATAAAATGAAAAACTACTACAACAACATAATGTCTCCACAGTCCACACTATTATCCCCTCATAATATCCCTGTAGGTCATTCATAACTTACTTATTCACATCCTGGGGAAAATAAAACATAGAAAAGGGGTGAGCTCAAATTCCCAGTAAGGATAACAATATAGCGGAACATTCAAAATAAGCATAAACATTTAAGGCAATGCATTACTAAAACAAAAGACTTTTAAACTTGAACTTCAACATAGTATGGTAAAAGTAAAATGAAATAATGCTATTTACTTATTCACATGGATATTCTACTAATCGAATAATCACATGCAAAATCAATAACCACTTTCATAATGATGGAATTCATAATGCTAAACTTTAATTTCTTTTTCAAGGCCTCGTCCCAAGACCTTGGGGCTAACTGTAACCGGAACCCAACCCGGAGTGCCTCTAATAACCGGACACCAACCCGGAGTGCCTCTAATAACCGGACACTAACCCGGAGTGCCTCTAATAACCGAAGACCAAACCGGAGGGCGTAATTTTACCAGTCCCTAACCTGGAGGGATTACTTTTTCCAATCCCCAACCTAGAGGGCTTACTTTAACCAGTCCCCAACCTGGAACATACTTGTCCAATACATTCATATGAAGTAAAGGTTGAAATATAACACAAACATTCTTATTGGAACTAGCATACGAAATGTCAATACTTCACTCATAAACCATGAATGCTATATAAATGACACATCTACAGTCAAACATATCACAAAACGTCATTACAATATGGAAGTTTTAAATCATAATAAATCAACTTCAAATAATCTAAAAATCCATCAAAGGATGTTGACATAGATGAAAATGTTTTTTTTTAAAATTATTGAGAGAAATATCCCTTTTTCATGAAAACATTTTAATGTTACACAATTTAGAAAGTAAGGCATTTAAATACATTTTTGAATCAAAGTGTCCCATACCAATTTGAAACTTTTGAATGGAATTAACACTTTTAAAACATTCATTTTCATATAAATAAATCCTTACAAACCATTTTGAAAACGTGGACATAAATGAGGATGATTTAGAAGAATAAATATTTAAAACATTTAAAATGATGTTTTAGTAAAAGTTCCCTTAGAAATAATCCCTTTGAAAACTCTTTTATGAAATATGGACATGGATAGTAAATATGTCCCTGTAGATACTTACGTAAAGACAACCTCGGATATTAAAGAGATTGTGAAGTAAACCCTTATCAATTTGGTAACTTATGAAACATACAACCCATGAAAGAGGTATCATACAATGAAAATGTAAACACACATAAGGTAAAGTGTATTACACAAAGAATACAATTATGTACAGTACATACACCACACAAAAGATAATAGTGTAAATATGGCATGAATCTCACGGAAATAAAGAGTGAGATGAAAACCCCTTACCACGTTAATCAACTGAGTCGTATGGCCAAAATTTAATAACCACCAAACTATTTACAGAATAACATGAATATAAAGATAATCATGATAATATATATCAAATTCCAGTACACAATACACCACTTTCAATAATTTAGTGGCGAATAATGGAAATCTCACGGAATTGAATGTGAGATAAGAAAATCCCTTACCTTGTACTTTTACATGGTTGGGGTAGGTTAACCTCCTCTTCTTCGGGTTCTTCCTTTTGATTTGATCAAAAGGGCTCCTTAGGTTGGCTTTCTGATCAAACTAAGGCCTCTAGGTTGTAGTGAGGGAAGTTGGGAGAGTATTTGGGCAGAGTTTGGCAGAACCAAAAGGCTTTGAAGGTGTGAAGAAATGAGAAGGAGGAGTTCCCTTTTTATAAGAGGGGTGAGGGGCACCTTTGGAAAAGCTAGAGATATTAGTTTATAATAAATTCATAATCGGTTTCCAATGGCTCCAAAGTTGACTATTCAAAGGTTAAGGTTGGGATGGGTCGAAAACAACTCAACCAATAGAATTTAGACAGGTTGGGGTACGTATATTAACCTTATCTTTAAGTGTTAACTCTAAGTTAATTAGTTTCACTTTTACAATGTCTCTTTGTATTTTTATATAATATGGTTAATAAACTTACTATATACATCCAAGCGACCCCCAAGTGGTCCATTAATGATGAACCTATCATGATATAAGTCTCTTGGCCGAATCTTAGATTTTTAGTAATTTAATATCAATTAATAATATAATATTTGTTTTAAGAACTCTTTTATGTCAATTTTGACACTATTCAATAGTTGATTTTTTTGAAACTCATAACAGATTGATTACTTCGAACAAAGTCAATTAAATAAATCCTAATATATCATATTATCCTAGAAAATTAGTTTAATTCATTAAAAGTTTCAAATTATATTTATTTGGGTATTTATAATATCAATTATTTTAATTTTTCACTATTATAGTAATTACTGCATCATCATTGTGTCATAAATAAAATAAATTATTTAATTTTTAAAAATTATAAATAAAATATAATTATGTAGTAAATCGTTTTATCTTTCTAATGAATATTTATAATCTAAAATCCAACATATATACCCCTATGTAACAATTATTTTTCTAAAAGATATATGCTTGTGTCATTTTTGTATTCATTTAAACTTAATTAAAATAAAGTGTCATTATCACTTACAAGTGGATCCATGGGGTCCCAAAATCGACCCAAAGATGCCCATGGTCAACCATGTATCAACCAATAGGGTTAAGACACGTTTTAGGGTAATTAAGTATTATTATAATATTATTTTTTAACCCTTATTTTCCGGATTTACCCTTAACCATGGTAAATAAAATATTTACCGTAGTAATTATTCAAAATGTCTAAAAATAAAAGTTACCTATTTACACAATTTGAACATCCTGATTCCAAATATGGAATCCATTTTCCTAAATTCAAAACACAGAAGTGGCAGAAATTAATTTAAAATTAATTCTCACTGTCAAAACAAAAAGCGTGTTTTTAAGAGATAATAACTATCAAAAGATTGACACTTGTTTATGTTCGGTTTAATTGTAAAATTATGTCCAATGACCAACATTATATTAAAAGGTAAAAATATATTCTAAATATACTTTAAAACCACTCAAATTCATAATTTATCACTATTAATTATTTTGATTAAAAAAGTTGTTTTTAATTAAAATTTAGTAATTTTCACTATTCATCAAAATATGAAAGTTATCCGAAAAGTACCAAAATTTCACCTTAGGCTAAATTCGATATTCCGAATCCAGAAATGGAGTCCATTTTAAAATATAAAATATATATAATTTCGAAAATTAGGTATTACTATTCATAACGGCTAGTTTGATTGGTTATGGTGTGTGTTAAAACTCAAGGTTGCGTACAACACACGCTACTGTATTATTCAAAGAAAGCGTATCATGGATGCTTGGGATGTTTCATTTTAAATTTTTGATGTCCCCATTTAGTCAAAAAGTTTAAAATATTGTATTTAAAAATGGTTCACTATTAAAAGTTGATAAAAGTGCAATACTGAAAATGAATTTGTTCTTGCATTATGTCTAAGATACTCATAATATGAAAAATTATAAGGATTATATAAAGTTTAAAATTTAGTTAATACTATTCATAACCTCTTTTGAATGGCTTTTTGGTAAGTCATGGTGCAATTGAACTCGGTGTTGCGTGTAGTGCAAGTTATTGAATTATTTTGAAGAAATAACACATTATGAATTCTTGGGGTGTTACAATAGACCATGAGTAAAATATTTATTGTAAAACCTCTAGAAAGATAGGCCGAAGACCCAGTTATTTTGAGAGATTAATATTTTACTATCAATTATTTTTTATAAATTCTATACATACGTGAAAAAAGAACCTTTTATTTAATAATTAAGTATTTACCTATAGGGATGATGATGTGGAATCTCATTCTGTTTGTTGAAACACATCACAGTACCCAGACATCCTTCTGTGAATGAAATTTCTTTTATTTCCCCAAGAATCGAGATCATGGGTCTAATAATGATGTTCAATCTATGAATAAAATCACACCTGAATCATCAAATTTGAATATCATTCCTCATAATATAAATATACTACAACCTTGAAATTTTACCCAACATATCACCCATAATTCTTAAGTAGATTATCTTTTGGTATGCTTAGATATGTAGTGTGTATGGAAAATTATCAAAACTATAATCAAAATAATATCTTACAAGGTCAATAATATCATATTTTAATATTATAAATGACTTTTAAAATTTGTGATCTCATTCTATAGGATTGAAAGGAAAAATTATAATATGTGGCTTCAAAACATTTTATGGCAATAATTATATGATATTATCTATTTTTAGTTTTATATATGTAGAAACATTAACATACATGGAACCAAAACATCAAATATATATTGCTCTGTAAGATAATTTCCTTTTCCATTTTTTCAAGTTCTATAAAACACTTCTATAGATTCATCAAATTTACACATACCCTATTCAAAGAAATTTTATCCCTTCTCAAACACAAAAAAAACAGATCTAATGAGTATTATTAGTGTTTTTCAATTTCATCATTTGTTAGATGGATACTCAATTTATTTATCTCATATGTCTTCAAATTGGAATAATTTTAAATGATAAATCCAAAATATCTAAAAGTTGATTACAATATTTTCACATTAAACTCAATTATAATTAGAATAGAAAATCCTCTTTGTTTCAAATTATATTTAATATCTTTATTAAGATCAACACAAAAACGCTCACACATAAATGAGTATTACTAAAAAATACAAAAACATCATCAATTATTCAATAATCAACACCAACCTTAATTTTTTTGTAATACCACTCATTGTAATTGAAAATATTGACAATGAACCAAGGAGAATAATTTTTGGGGATCAACATGCACTCTTCAATGATAGTTAAGGAATGATTATTCATCTATAGGACAAAGTGATTAACCTCTTTGCTGAAAAAATGTGTCATTAATCAATCATCCATGTTTTTCATGAAAAAACAAAACAATACTATATCAAATACTCATGAAAAAAATATGCATTAATAATAAAATTTCTGGATACATTCATTCAACACATATTACATACATCAACACAATTCAAAATCCAAGAAAATTTGACGTTCTCACCCTAGGACATACATCACCATAGAAAACAATGAACACAAAATGATATAGAAATGAACATAAATAATGATATACCATGAATAGAGGGACTAGGCTTCACTCCCATTATTTTCCTTAAAATATCAAATTGTTTATCTATGATTGTGTTGGTATGAATATTAGCACCCTATTCTTTATAGTGAAAAAATTTGAGTGCTATAATACCCTCTTCTACCATCTTCTTCATATAAGGGTATTTTATATTGATTTTACTTGATTTATAGTGTTTTAATATATTTATTTATAGTTTTATTTCTCTATGGTTATCACATATCGCGATTAGAGGATAATTTTCTTCAACATAAAAAAATTTCAATTGTGCCTTCATCAATATTATTTTATTAAATGCATGGGATTCAGCCACATATACATCCTCAATAGATCTTAGTTTCAATAATGTTTTATTTTTTAGTTCAATGAGACAAAACTTATTCCAATTATAAATAAATTATAATATGTGGATTTTTTCTTATAATCTACACCTTCCAAGTCTGAATCAGTAATACCATTTATTTTTATCTTACATATCTTCTTATTCATCATCCCATAATTTAGAGTGTTTGAGATGGATATAAATTTAATTTTTTCAATAAAAATATATTTTTCCATTGAATTGGATTCAACCAAAAAAATTGTATTTTATAGAAATACACTATTAGTATAATTGGGAACCAAATATTCCGAAAAACTGAAACATCAATAGAAATTCAAATTCAAAATTCAAAATGCAAACATGCTTTAACCAAATCATTGCTTTCAAAAACTGGCTCTTGAAACTAGGTATGAAATATATCACCTATAATTTCATCATCCCCATTAGAAATTCCCATCATTATAATAACACAAACATCAATAGTGGTTGAGGGCCACAACCCACACCACCAGTGGAAAACATCATCATCGACGCCCAATCACCACCAAAGCTGATAGTCGAAACTCAACATCGCTATTGTATGACCATCATAGAGTCATCAAGATCCAACACCACCATCATGGAAAAACCAATGTAATGATGAAAAAGAATAAGGAACATATATCATACCCGAATAACCTTAGAACCCATTATTCTTTACACACAACAAGCATTAAACGATGACCACCGCAACATAGAAATCCAAATGTGTACATACTACTAGGAACACCGATTACCTAACAACCAGTACATCCCAAATCCTCTAGGAAACCACTATAAAAGTACAATAGGGAGAGTGATATAGGAACTAGAATCCATAGTAGTGTTTGAATTGAGCTAGGGAATCACCAGAGAAGTGTATCCTCAGCAGGGATCTCAACCCCAAGCAATAAAGCCACCGCTTGGGGAAAATCACACCAGGAACATCCCTAGAAGAACAACACCACCCAGTTGAAAAACCCAAGAGAGGGAAATGAAATAACCTAGAAAACCAACATAACTCAACATTCTCATCTCAAATATCCCTAAAAAAGTCATTTTACCATACCATAGTGGGGTGGGAAATGTGTCTAATAGAAGGGAAAAGGAGGGGAAGAGAAAAGAAGGCTTCAATAGGAAGAATTTCCGAAAGAGGTCAAGTAGGAGAAATAAATATGGGAAAATATAACCAAAGTAGAGAGTGAAGAGAACAGTGGGAAGAGATAAAAGGGTGAGGAAGAAAAAATGAGGGAGGAAAAGGGGAGACGAAGGCGAAGAAGTGGTGCTCTGGCCTCCCCCAACCAAGGAACCAACAAGGTACCCTAGTGGAGAGAGAAGAGGGAGATAATATTCTCAAATACCCTTATATTATACTTTCATCCATCTAAATTAGATTAATATCAATCATAATGGGTGAAAACATATACAACATATGGTATTGAGTCTTTCTAGTATATAGGACTTCCAATCAAATTTTTAAGTTTTCTTTCATTTCTTGTTGCCCATTCATCATTATTTATCAACTTAATACCCACTTAAATTTTCCTAGACACTCCTGTAAACTTTTTCATTCCCATATTATTAAATATATCTCTTGCATGTTCATCTTATGAGGTAAAAGTGTGACCTATTTTTTAGAAAATTTTCATCCCTAATAAGATTATAATCTATTACAGCATTAAAATTTTAATCATTTCTTTCATGTACCTTTTGAATTATTCACATAAAATTTCTTCATTTTTTTATAATATTATGTTAGAAACATATACAATCACAAAAAATGTTGTGGTTCTAGCCTTTTCTCATACATTTTTTAAAGGTGACCATTATGAATCTTTATTCCTTTTAGATACTCATATATCAAACATACCAGACCCCGGGATAACAATTCAAACCATAGAGATATTTTTTCACATTACGTATCATTATAACATATAAATATATCATAAATATTTTAGGCTATTCCATGTATAATTTTTCATCAATATCACCAATTACGAAATTTTATTTATCATACATATAAAATATTTTGAAGCCACTATGAGCTTCTATTATAAAATATATTCTAATTGATTCATTTATTTATTTTGGAAGAATGATTTAATCACTGTAAACCCATCCACTTTGTGAGTATCCATTTCATACCATCTAGGTTTTATTTTTAGTTACATTACCATTCTCATCCTAGGTTTTTTAAAACCCATTTGGCCGTAATCATAATTTTTCTTATGGGACTAGGAATATGTTCCCATGTTTTATCCTTTTCAATATGATCCAATTATAAATTCATGTTCCAAAATAAATCCTTATGTTCAAAGGATTTATTAATTAACTACAGTTTTACCTATGAAAAATAAATTTTATGGATTATTTCTATGACATTCATTCTTATATACAAACCATAATTAAGATATCCAATAATTTTTTCTGAATAAAATTGTTTTCATAGAATATAATTTTTCTACTAAGGCTTATTTATTCCATTTTCATCATTGGAAAAAAAATATTATATATTAAAATTTGATCCTGTAATTTTTTTTTATTTTCTTTAAAGGGATGAGAAATTATAACTTAATTATCACCATCTATACGGATAGTATGGACAGTGCATTCATCATTTTCAATGATTATAAAATCACCCATATTAATGAGACCTTAAACTTTATACATTTAATTGTTATATGATTTTATATTTTATTTATACCGAAGAAAAATTCTATCTTCATCCTTAGAATAAAAAATTTCACAGTTTTTTCTTTCTTCTTGATAAAATGTAGACTTCCAAACTCCCAAAAATGTTCAACATCAGTATATCATTAAAAAAAATTCTTATAAGGATTCATGTCTGAGTTTAACCTTAAGTGTAATCCACTCTAAATTTCACTTGTAGTGATTTTGTACTGAAGCCAATAATAACATCTGGTATTATTCTCTAGAATCATAATCGTGGCCATATCAATGGGGCTCCTTTTATTTCATTATCTACTCTATTTTGTTTAGGAGTATAAGGATCATTGAATAAATGTATGATTCTATTCTTGTTAAGTTATTTAGTGAGCTATTTTTTATCTTATTTATTTCTATTATTTGATCGTATTAAATCTATTTACAAGAATTTTTATTTTTATAAAAGTCTTAAAAAGTACCTAAATCATTCGGGGGCCTGTGATTAATGAGACATGAACATATTTCAATTCATCCTTGTGATTTCATCCATGAATTTCCTAAAATTAATTTATCCACTTTCTAAATTCTTAGGTATATATTCACAAATATTAAAATGAAATATTTCAAGAGGCATTGAGGTTTTAATCTCAACTCCGTTAAGGGTTTTATTCACCACTTCTAATTTTTACATGTTTTGAAATTAGTATTACCGTCTTATTTCATCAACGGTTAATTTCTCATAGAATAATAGTTAATAAATATATTTTAATTATTTTATCCCAGGTAACCCAACCTTATATTCCATATCTCATTATTTATTTGTTTACTCAAGTAATAACCTCCATTTTCTTACATGATTTTATTCAATTTTCCTTGGGTTTTCAACACATTTATAACAACATCACCAAATTTCATTCTTTTGAATATACATATGTTTTTCAAAAGATGAAATCATTTCTAGAATCACTCAATTATAATCAGTAAAACTAGTTATTCTTTATTCCTTCCATAAATAACACACAATACTAACTAAATTTATTTTTCACAATGTTTGTTATCCCAATGACTAAATCTTAAAAGAATTTTCATTACCAAATTTCACAGCTACCCCTTTATATTTATCAATATTTTTTAAATTTTTTAAATCACCAATAATGTAACATAAAAACCCACTATCCACAAACCAGTTATATTTAGATTTACAATATTTAAATGAAACTATAATAATATTTCCTTATTTGATGATCTATCATTGAATATAGTCATTTTAAACCTCTAAAAAATACTCAAATGAGATGGGTTGAATGCAAAAAAACACTTCTGAATTATTTCGTTCTAGATAATATCTCCCACGCTACTTTTTCAATTATTCACACGCATTTTTATTTCATGAATTTTTTTCTAACAGTTAGTGTCTTAGCTGAGTTATCAAGACTTCTTGTTATCTCCACCTTAATTTATGCTCTGTTTTCAATCTAGGAAGAGATATACTAAACCATCATATATAATGAGTGTAGATAAAATTATACAAAAATAATTGTAAATATAAAATATTATAATTAGATAAAAATTATTCTATTGACTGGGTTGATGTCTTGATCTAATATTTTCCCTTATATAAGTAGATATTTCAAGATCCTCTTTTAGAGTTATTCTTTGAATATCTATAACTGATGAAGAACCTTTTGCTAAGTTTATTTATTTCTATATTTGGTATGTTTTGAGTAATTATCCTGGTACATTATCTATTCTAGAATGTAATATATAACGTGTCTCTTTTTTAGAGGCAAACTCCATTTACACAAGTTCTCTAACATACTTTACTTTTTTATATCTACCATATTAATTAGGGTTCCTACTTTTTATATTTCATATAGAATTATACATTGTATTTTATAGACCAATTCTTATTGTATTAATTTTTATTATCCCACTTCAGGATTTCATTATTATGCTTTATGAGTTTACCAACATTCATATATATTAGGATAATGGTGGAGGTCATATCTTTAATGATTTTGTCATTTTTATTACTATCATGCTTCAACATATCTATTTCTATTGTACAATTTTCGGTTTCATCCATAAGTTTTATTTTAATATATGGACCATTTTTTCAAAAAGTTTTATTTCTCTATTCTATTCAATTTAATTAAGATACATCTTGATCTTTTTAAAACCCAAATATTTTATAGTACGCCTATTTTAAAATATAATATGTTTAATAGTTTATGCTTCATGCAGCATTGAGTTTAAAACCGTAATATACTATTAAATGTGACCATTGAAATAGTAATGTGACTATTAGGTATATTAATATGTATAATAGAAGTTTAAATTCACATGTTAAAGTATAAATAAAATTTTGGCATTGTATAAATGAATGCATGTAATACTTACATCATTGAATATGTCAGAAAATGTTTTAAAAAACAAAACATTAAGTGTTGGTGTTTTTTTTTAAATTAAGTATTTATTTACAATTTTATAATTAATATAATGATTTGAAATAAAATTTATACTCATTAAATATATTCATAAATTTATTTTTTCCTTATTATTATAAAATGATTTTATGAAAGCCTATTTAATTTTTCAAAGTGTTATAAAATCAGTTGTAATTTTAAAATTGGTATTTTTTAAATAAATAATGATTTTAAATAAAAATTAAATATCATATATTAAGAAAATTATTTTTATAATATTGGTTTCATTTTTTAATTATACACATTTAAAAATGGTTATGGAAAATTTCACATATTTATATAAAAAAAATTAAATTTATAAATAGTAAAATACTAAAATTTTCGACATATATACATTATAAGTTCAATACACTATTACTTGGGTAATTATTGATGTAACCACCATAAAATCTAACCCCCTTCATTATTTTAATATATTGAGTGATAATTCCTTATCAATTCATAGTCTTTAGCCAAAAAAATATAAAGATGAATAAAAGATTCAAAACACACCCCTCTCCTACATAATAAATACCACCCCTCACCACCTACTATCCTTACACATTAAAATACGTTAATCTTGTACAATATATTCCCAATATCTCTCCCGAACATCTCCCCCACGTTATGGCCTTTCTAGTCTCAACAAGAGGTCCATTGTAAATTTCCTTTTGTAGTTTCTCATGGAGAGTAAATCAAGAGGTAAAATTTTCTTTCATTATTTTAATTTTCTTTCAATTTATTTTCTTTATTGTCCATTATTTTACTCCTTTGTCCAATAATGCATGATAAATAGATTATCTTATATATTCTAGAATTTTATTCTGTTTATGGGATATCCAACATCAATTTTCTTATCTTCCCAATTTTATTTTAAAATTGAAAATATCATCCATGTGGTGCTGATTTACCTCCTTTATGGATGATGAGTTTTTTTTTGGAGTTAAAAATTAAATTATAGTTATAATACTATTTTTATGGTTATAAAAGGATTTGATATATTTCATAATATTTTTTCTACTTTTTGGAATCAATATATACACATAATATTAATTCATAATACAAAACTAGTTCGTGATGACTTAGAAAATGCCTAAATAATGTAAATGGTTATAATTAATGATTTATCTTACTAATCATCCTCATATCAGTAAAAATACGATATATAAGACCATTCAATATCATGTATGTTCATTTATGAAAAATAAACTCAATTAAATATGACAATTTCCATTTTATATGATCTTTCGTACATGTGTACAAGTGAACCAATCCTAAAAACCATGGAAACGAACAATCCTAAATGACAAAGTTGAATCTTATAACTCATCAAAAAGATGATAAATGAACTTAATTAATAAAATTAAATTTTATTTGGTTTTTATTTAAATTTTTAATGAATATAATTTAATTATCCATGACATTATGTTCATGTGCAGAACACTTTGTGACATAAGGTAATGTATTTGCCCTAAAAATCCATTTTTCATTTGAGTTACACCTTATATCTCATTATCCAAATGTAATTTTTTATAAATAATCCTTATAAATAATATTTTTGTGGTCTAAAATCATGTATATAGATCATTTCATCCTTCTTTCATAGGGAATACAATATTTTATAGGGTTCCCTTTTTAATTCTTCCTGATAAGCAAGCCTGATTAAAGGGAACTTCTTTATTTATTACCCATTTTCAAGTACCATCCAAAATCTATTTTAGTTACTAGTATTTTTATAATATTATAATTTTTTTCATGAAAAAATTAACTTTGTTCATTTATGGTTTTATTCAAACAATTATTAATTTTTTAATTTTAAAGACACTTTTATATACACTCTGAGACCACACTAAAGGTTCTCATTTCTAAAGTTTATTGAAAAATATTTTACATGTTTTAAGTTTATTTGTACATAATTTATTCTTCCAACATAATTTAATTTTAATTATTCTTATTTTTTGGGATATACATATTTATAATCTTATTTTATGACATATACTAATTATTTTTCCAAAATAAATCTTCTTTGAAAACTAAAAAATGTTTTCCCTAAAAAATTACTTGATGATTTTATTAGATTATTCTAATATATTTCAAAAACATCTATTGAATATTATGCTTAAATGGAATTTATATTTTTTTTATCAGCTGCATTATTTTTTGGAATGGTTTATGATCATTTTGACTATGGATATGCTATCTTGATACCATTCACTATATTACTCTAAATGGTTAGTGATTATGTTTATTGATTGGGGAACGGTATTTAAATTTCATACGTATATGTTGTTTATGTTTAACTACATTCATATGAGGAATGCCTTGGAAGTAGTAATTGACATTTCAAACCCTCTATATTCTATCGATGCATCAGTAGGTCTCATGAGACAACACATATATGGATTTCTCGGAGGCCTTGAGCATTCATTTGCATATATGGATTTGATTAAAATCTTAACCATTAGATTTCATGTGCCTTGGTTGAGGCCTCAGTATTATATCTCACATGTCCAACATTATTCATTCCATTATAATGAGATTAGTTATTAATATAAAATGTTATTATTCCACTAATATAATATCCATTTTTAATTTTCAATATCATGTGATTATTACAATGGAATTATTTTATCATCTTATATTATTTACATATTATGCTCAATATTATGTTTTAATGGAATGTGTTCTTATTTATCCACCATTATTTGTTGTTTATGAAAATCTTCCACTCTATTTATTACCCTTACAGAGCATCTGATCTCACCCCATTAAAATATTTTATTTTTTCCCAAAGATAAAATTTTGTATATTATGAAGGACTTGTAGGTATAATCTACGATTTTAAGGATGTTTCAAATGGTTTTTCTATATTTTTTTCATTTCAAGTTATAATGTAAACCTTATATTTGTATTCTATAGTATCTAAACTATTTATTCCTTAAGGATGTGACTTCCTTGTAATTCATACCAATGTAATAAAGTTAATCATGGTTTTTGGGATACTACGTTAAAGGACGTTATAGTTGGTATCAAAGGATGTTCATAAGAAATCATGAAAACTATATTAGATAACATAACCATAAGATAGGATTTAAGGATAATCATATAATAACATCCTATAATTTTGGTAAGGTAGAATTATGGAAGTGTTCCTAGGAAAAAATCCTTGTCTATATACTACAAGTGGATGTGTTTCTAGAACATATTTACCTACGGGATATTTATAGGATAATTTTCATTCTCTTTACAAATCATATTAAAAATTAAATATTTCCCCAAAAAAACCATGTTTATTATTAGCTATCAATTAATTTTCAGTTTATGTTAACTATTTTTTTAGTTATAATTTATTCATAATGATTCATAACCTAATTTAGTGTATGAAATTGTTTAGAAATGGAACCTAGTGGATCAAATGGAAACCAAGTCAATGCATGTATTAAATGTAGGAATTCCCCTCCAAGGCCGAATAATGATGTTGGAGTTGGAGCTCAAACTAGCGCTGAACAACTTTAAACTATATTGGGAAAAATATCTTATGTTATGAGAAATAACCTTAATTTCCTAGAGAAACCCAATTAAAAATGTGGTGTAACAATGTTAGACCATGTTATGTGACAATAACAAATTTCATTCAGTCAAAAAAAACCCATTTATAACCACCAAATGATTTATTTCCATAAAAAAGATATTTAGAACTTTGGGAAATAATGAAATTGATAATGTTATCATTGAAGTTTATCATCTGTTAGGAGATGATAATTAGGGGTAGTCTTTAATTCAAACCAAAAATAAGAAGGAAGAAATTTCCAATATGGAATGGAAATATTTTATGCAAATTTTCGTAGAAAAGTATTTACCTTGAAAACATTGAGATGATATGGGGAGAAAAATATTTAGTATGAGACAAAAATAGGATGAAAATGTTCCCAAGTATAAATACAACTTTAAAAAGATAGAAATGAATGTTATGGATTACGTATAAAACCCAATGAGAAACATTGATCGAGTCATCGATGGGTTTAAACCATTCATTCAAAGGGAATTGGTCTCCAAAAATTTCTCATCATAGGATAATATAATATCATCTGATATCGAGGTAGAGAAATAATTCTCTATGTATTATAAATTTAAGAGAAAATAAGAGAAGTAGAGGGTGAGGGAGAAAATAATGGATAAAAGAAAGAATAAAAAAAGGAATTCTCTAACATGTACTACTTGTGGAAGGAAACATCGTCGTGTCTGCTCAAAAGGAAAATGATTGTGCATCAACTGTGGTGAGAAATTCCATCATTCACAATATTCTAAGAGAAATAAAAATGATACCAACTTTTAATGGTAAAATTGTAGGGAGATGTGACATTGTGAAAATGATTTTATAAATCATCAATGAATCATTCCTCAGAAAAGGCCATGGGATCAAGGAAAAGTTTGTGTGATCACAATAGTTGAGGATGAAGTTCCTAAAGATATGTTCAAAGGTACTTTAATCATCTCCATAAATTTAGCTAATGATTTATATGATTCTGTATTATCACATTTCTTTGTATATTCCCAATTTTCTTTAAAAATTATATATTTCCAAATAACCTTAACAACATTGTTTTCTGTAAATAATCCAAGTGGAAACCATATTGAAACAATGATGGGTTGTGATGTTCCTATTATGACACATAAATGTTCAATACCTGCTGATTTTATCATTATACCTAAGGTTTATTTAGATATATCCCCTGTTATGGACAGGATTTAGAAATATAATGCAAATAATTTTTGAAAATGGAAGGAGATTATGATTCATGATGAATATATTGTATATCCATATTTAGAGGGGAGACGTTATTACTTGAGTCATATCTGAATATATTTCTAGTAGCTTTTATGAATTAAATTATTGGTGAATAATATATAACATCATCTATGGATGAGGTAAGAAATATTCAAATTGAAGATGTACCTATTATACAAAAACTCATTTATGTATTTCCATAATATTTACTTGGATATCGTCCAGAGAGGGAAGTTGAGTTTTCAATTGATTTAATCCATGATGCAAGAGCAATATCAATGGATCCTTATAGAATAGTCACTGTGGAATTAGTGGAGATGAAAAACAAACTAGAGAAGTAGGGTAATAAGGGATTCATTATCCCAAGTGTTTCTCAAAGGTGTTCTCATTTTTTACATTGTCAATAATATATTCGGATTCATGATATTGTGCATAGACAATAGAAAAAACAGTGCTATTACTATAAATAAAAAGTATCCTCTTCCTTGAATTGATGATATATTTTGTCAACTTTATGTAGCTTAATATTTTTGGAAGATTTAACAGCATTCCAGAGATCATTTATTGCATAAAAGGAAAGAAGATTTTTCCTATGTTAAACCACCCCATGGGTATGTGTGAGCTAAATAACATTATTGAGATCATTTATTAATTAAATTCGAATTGGAGGAATTTATAAGAGAAGTTTTATGCCCCTTTTTAATGTGATTACATGAATGGTAATTGTGTAATGAGTTGGTAAAATGGTTTTAAATGAAAATTTTGGAATGAGTGAGTTGAACACATGGATTATTTATGATTATTAAATGTGATATAAATTTATGAATGTATTTATTTTGTTAGTGGATGTAATGGACATTTATACTTTTTTATCTTGATTCAAAAAGATTCCAAGGACATTTCTACACTATAGATCGTGGTAATGGTAGTGGATTCCTTGGACATTTTAACACCCTAGATCCTAATTCCATTAAATTCCATGGAAAGTTTTGCTCCATGGATCTGTATTATTATGGTAATTGGTCCCTTGAACATTTCAACTCTGCAAATCCTGATTCAATTGGATTCAAAGGACATTGGTAATCCGTGTATTTGGATTTATTTTAATTCCTTATATGAGCTCCTTTGATTTCCCCCAAGTCTTTACCAAGTTTCCATCGAGATTATCTAGGGACTCGGTGAGGATGACATGGTAATTAATACATTGGATCCAGACCTTTTAGCCCTTAAACATTATTACATGACATAATCAACAGTCGATGGTAAGCATGATTTATAGATATCCCTCGTATAGTTATTTGATTTCTATGGTTAGACTGGACAGTGTCACACAAATTTTTTATACATTATAGTTATCCCTTATTTTTGGAGTTTGATTATTGTTCATCGGGTTCTATGTTTTTCAATATTGGAACACATCTATATCTTTTATTATTGTTCAACATGTTTTATGATGCACACTGATCCATTTTTTACACATATATGGGACATGTTATAAACACCCTTGGTGGTGGGATACTAAGTGTTATATCATAACATGATTATAACACCATTGGGTACCCAGATAGTGTCATAGATTTAGGTAAGTACTAGGGAAAGTGTCTACTTTATGATGTTTGATTTGATCATTTCTTAAGATTAAGGGAGCACATGATTGATCTATATCTCTGATGGTAGATGGAGATAGTTCATTTTTGGCCTTTTTTATTATTGATAAATATATTTTACGTGAATCTTGTTGCCATTTATTTACAACCAATTTTTATAGAGAAAGGACATGATCATCATATGGGTTATGACAATATTTTTTGATTTATTATTATTACAACAATCTAAATGTTCTCTTTTACCTTGATTTATATTATACTTATAATTATTTGATCACTTCTGATACCGATGTTCTATACTCTAATTATAAAGGTATATTCTTTCCACTATGCCACCTTTGACCTGAGCTACTAGTCAGAAACCTCCAGCATTCGGGTAGGTGGATTGAGTCCATGTAACGCACTAGTTGTGGGAATTTTTTAGTAGCTCCCAGTTTGGGATGCTACAAGGTTGTGTCGAGGAAATATATTTTTTTTCATTCACTTTTTATCCAATAGATAGGTTATTAGAAAATAATTGTAATTTTGAAATGATATGTGTCTGTGAGTAGCTAACACACATAAAATAAAAACATAAATTACCTCTAATAAATATTTCCTTCTATATTTTTCTATTATATTTATTTTGATTCCATTTTTGGGTGATTCACTTTATGTTTTATGATCCTTATGATTATAGATTTTTATTCCTGGACAAATGAGATGAGGGTATACGATGTCATTCATCATTTTATGCACGCTATAGGATTCACATTCTATGCATATGCCATTCCATATATGATGAATATATTGACTGTATGACATTTAATATGTATTCCTTATGCTAGAAACTTTGTTTTATATAACCATTCTAATTGAAAACTGATAAATATGATGAGTAATTAGAGTTACTATTTTAACCTTAGTAGTGTTTTCATTTATATTTTGTATCAAAAACCCTAAAAAGAAAATTATGGCACATTGGTTCATAGACCATTGGTCGCATGTACTAGAAGGTATTAGGTTTGAAATTGAGTGGATGCCATATTTTATATTAAAAGGCATTTTGTAATATATAAATTTTAGTTGGTGATCCATTTGGTCAAACCATTCAATGATAATTGTATTATAAATATTAATAAAAATAAAATTGAAATTTTAAAATGGGAATTTTTTTGATAAATTTATTTTTTATTTTCACTGGAGAGTCTATATATCTGGAATTTTATTGTGAAATAGTGATCTTGACCTTTATCTAGCTTTAGAGTGGGTAGTAGGTGGTGTATCTAGTGTATTTTGAAAATTTTCCTAATTCATATTCATAGATTTTGGAGTATAAAGAGCGGTTTGGTTTTTTTATTAGAAGGATTCGACCTATACTATGATTCTGTATCTATGAATTTATCACTATTTTTTACTTTACAAGGCATGTGTCTCGAATTGAAGAGACAAGACATCATGATTATCACTAGTCAGGCACCAAATAGGTGGAAATGACCATGCTCTGGAGGTGGTGGGTCATGAGCCACTAGTAGAACCTCCTATAGTGCCTCTTTTGGAACATCAATTTTTTACCAGATATGGGTTCTAATTTCTAGTTCCTTGAGGGTTTTCTAAACCATATCCATACATTTTAGGGAACCTTGATGGCATCCACATTTATGTAAAAGATGATGTGTGTGTTCTATCATTAGTATCCACCATAATTTTTGGGGTATCTAGGTCTATATGATACTCATTTGAGGATTGAGACTCGTATATCAATTATTGAGCATCTGAAGACACCTCTTGAGAGGATATTGAAGCTCATAACATATATAAATTAGGGGGTAGTTATGTTTTTGTGGGATGTTTTGAAGAAGATTGATATGCTCCGGGAAATGGTTGGGAGGAATTTACAATCTAGGTTTTAGGATTACTTCTATCCCAATACATTTATGGCTAAGTAGCCTAGTGATTTTATGAATCTTGATCAACAAATGATTATTATTATGGGATATTTAGCACACATAACAAATATTTAGTGGTTTTCACTAATGTATCTTTATGACAGGCCAATAAGGGTGATATACTTTGAGGAAGTTCCAAAGCATTCCATTTGATCACATGTCAATGTGTTTCGGTTGACAACTATTATAGAGATATTGAATCGTGAAGTTATTATTGAATGTAACATTATGGATGTTAGGGGTTCGTAGAAAGGTTGTTCAGCCTCCCAACCTACTATTTTCATTTTATGTGGTAGGAAAAACAACTATGAGACATCTCATGAGGGGAATACCATCTAAAATTGGGAGTATCAGTGGTTTTATCTTATGTAATTAGTGTAGGAAATGTTGAAATAATAGGAGTGAGTGAGATAAAGACCCAGTCAATTACTGAACAAGTGGCAAGATGGGATAACTAAAATGTTTGGATAGGACCATCCCTCCTGTAGTCACAGGGAGGGAATTGAATCTAGCTGTAGGATCAACAGTGGTATTTAAAAACTTAGGTTGGGCTAGGAGAATTAGTTTTTCTAGATATTCATATTGAGGTAGTGGTCATGAATGAGGTAGCTAGGAATTGGTTGTACCATGATAGTGGTGTGATACGGGTATCCTCTACTCTATTATCTTCTCGTTTCAATACAGGTACTTTTTATAGCATCATATTTGTACCGGTTGGGTAGAGGATTGGGCTTGTTGTTCAGTTTGATGAATTTATGACATTGGATACTCTGTTAGGGATTATAATGGTGGTTATACGCTAGTACAGTGATTTTCCCTTAAGATAGGTGGTTGTCACATCATACTAAAATTATTCTTTCTTATGATGATTGAGTCTGACATCATACATGGGATGGACCGTCAAGTGTTTTTTCATATATAAGTTCATTGCTATCACTAAAGGGTGACATTATCATCACCATCAGGTGGGTTTTGGTTCACAATGGTGAGTGGAATGTCCAGTCTATTCATACTATATTAGAGAATCTTGGGCATGGAAGAATGATATTTGAGATTGTTGTTTTCTATATGGATGATCAGGGATCACATAAAGAAGAATTCCCTCCAGTGGTTGATCATTTCAATGAGGTTTTCATGGAATTAATTTCAAGGTTACCTCCAAATAGAGAGGTTGATTTTTCCATGGAGATAGTTCTAGGAGTTGAAAAAGTATCCATTCCTCCTTAGAGGATGGTTAATATTATAACGCCCCGACCCTAGTTACCTAGAGTCAGTGCACTATTACATAACATTGGCATGATCACAAAAGATCAAGTCTTGAAAGACTGATTAGTTTAGTAGCCAGGTAAGTACTAGATACATTCATAAGGATTAAATTACATCATAAAATGAAAAAATACAACAACATTGTTTCCATAGACCACACTCATACCCCCTCATACTATCCCTGCATGTCAGTCATAAAATACTTCTTCGCATCCTGGGACAAATAAAACATAGAAAGGGGTGAGCTCAGATGCTCAATAAGGATAACAATATAGATGAAACTTTCATAAATAAGCATAAACATTTAAGGACATGTATAAGGCAAAAACAAAAGCCTTTTAAACTTGAACTTCATAATAATATAGAAATGATAAAATCAAATAATTCCATTTACGTACTCGCATGGATATTCTATTAGTCGAATAATCGCATGCAATATCAATAGCCACTTTTATAATGATGGAATGCATAATGCCAGACTTTCATAACCACATAGTCAAGGCCTTGTGCCAAGACTACAAATAAGATTTTCTAAAGTCCTTGTTCCAAGAGACTTGTTTGTATCATGAGACCTATTGATGCATCAAGGAGCTATAGCGGGCTCCACCCATCATATACTAAGTCCAATGAATTCCTCATATGAAAGGGTTTAAACATAACATAAACATTCGTATTAAAACTAGCATACGAAATACCAATACATTATCTATAAACCATTAATAGTGTAAAAAATAACACATCCATAGTCAACCATATAAAAAAACCTTCAATACAATATGGATGTTTTGTATCATAATAAATCAACTTCAAATAAGCTTAAAATCCATCAAAGGATGATGACATAAATGAAATCAAAACCTTTTTTAGAGAAATATATCTTTCTATTTTACAAAAATTTAAGAAAAATTTTATTTTTAAAATATTATAATAAGCTTGAAAGGGAATATTTTATGACATTATAAAAACAGAAAGTAGCCGCACCCGACGTATAAGTTAAAAAAAGACATTCTTACATTAATTTTGTCGAAAAGGTTATAAATGACATTGTTTGGAAAAAATGGAAGGATTCCTTTATAAACATCTTATAAAAAGTCAAAAAAAGGTATAAATGACATTAACACATAGTCTATAAAATAGTAAGAATGTTTTGAAATACATTTTTAAGAAACATGGATGTGGATGATAAAGAGGTTCCAGTAGATACTTACGTGGAAACAACCTCAGATAATACAGAGATTGTGAAATTAACACTTACCTTACAATTTTCCTTGTTCGAGGGTAGGTTATCCTCCTGAATAAAGGTGAAATAATTGTTATTAAATTATACAAGAATCATATACAGTAATATGATATCATATATGATTTTGTTAACATTGCTTTGTTAATAATATCATAGTATTATCGTCGTTTCAGTTGTTAATGAATTCATTTTCCATTATATTCTTTGTTAGGTGAGTCATATTTGTTATGGATAGGATGTATCTAATTAATATACAGAATTATATCATGTATTTAAACATTATTTTTAATTGTCAAATGAAAATTAGTCTTGAATGGATACGATGGGGAATGAATCTCATCGTGTTTGTGGAGACAGTAATTTGTACGTATGCACGAGCAACAATATCATTTTTTGATATTAAAATAATATATAATTGGATGGTATATCATATATACAGAATAATTATCATGTTATATATATTATTTACATCATTTAAACATTATTATTATACCCATCCAAATAATAATTTATTGGATTTAAATTACACCACAACATGGAGACGGTAAGTTGTACGTACGCATGTATGGTGACATGTCATTCAAAGGATTGATAGAATAATGAATATGGTTGTACAATATTTATAATAAAATCCCAGTATATAGAAGATATTGGAGTTATTATTTTATAATGTAAACATCAAAGAAAGAGGAAGTGGAAGAAGAAAGGAACTTGAAAGAGGTGATGAAATATTTACCTATTCTTCAGGTTCTTCCTTTTGATTTGATCAAAAGGGATCCATATAATGGAATTGTGATTAAAGTAAGGAATCTAGGATGATGGGAGGATAGTTTAAAGGGTATTTGGGTAGAGTTTTTCTGATCCAAATGGCTTTGAAGGGGTGAATTAAAGATAAGGTGGAGTTCCCTTTTATAAGAGGGGTAGGGGCACCTTAGGAAAAGCAAGAAATATTATTTTATAATAAAATAATTTTCGGTTTATAATGGCTCCAAAATAGATTATTTAAAGGATAAGGTGTGGTGGGTCGAAAATCACTCAACCAATTTTTTTTATATTGGTTTGGGTCACTATATTAACTTTATCTTTTAGATTTAACTCTTAGTTAAATAGTTTGACATTTACCAGGTCTCTTTGTATTTTTATATTATATGGTAAATAAACATACTATATACTTCAAAGAATACCCCAAGAGGTTAATTAATGATACAACTATCATTATATATGTTATTTGTCCGAACAATATATTTTTAGGAATATAATATCAATTAATAATATAATATATGTTTTAAAAACTCTTTTATGTCAATTTTGACACTATTTGGAATTTTGTTTTTTCTAAATTCATAATAGCATTATTAATTCAAGAAAAATTAATCTAACCAACACTAATATGTCATATTAACCTATAAAATTATTTTAATTCATAAAAAGTCTCAAATTACATTTATTTGGATATTTATAATATCAATTATTTTACTAATTCATTAATTAGGTAATTACTACATCATCATTGTGTCATAAATAAATTAAATAATATTTTGTCTAAAAAATATAAATAAAATACCATTATGTACGAAATATTTTTTATATTTCTAATGAATATTTATAGTTGAATTTATCTTATATATAACCCAATATTAAAAATGTTTTAGTTATTAGACTTTGATTTTAACTCTTTTAACTCATCTTTAAATAAAATAGTAATAAGTGTCTTAATCTAATCCAAGTGGACCAAAGAGGTTCATATTTTATTTATAAGGTTGTTTTTGGTCTAATTATAATTATCCAAGGGAATTAGAAAATGTGTTAGGGTAATAATAATATCATTTTTACCCTTAATTACCAGTTTACATTTAACCGTGGTAAATAAAAGTAAAAAGTTACTATTCACAAAAATTTATTTTCACCACATTGAACCACATTTTACTTACTGATATCAAAATTTTCTCTTGGATTTTTGAAATTCCACTCACAGAAGTGGTAAAATTATGTTTTATGTGAATTTAAAAATTCTCTTAAGAGGGGGGTAAAAGACAGTAAAAAGTTCATTAAAATGTTTATATATCTAAAATTATTATAAACTAACTCCAATGAATTAAATTGAACTTATATAGGTATTATTTATATATTTTAACCAAAAATAAATTTAAATAAATTCAATATTTATTTAAATAAAAATCCGGTTTTAAACTATAACTTAGTGTTTTTCACTATTCATCAAAATTTGAAATTTTTCAGAAATATACCAAAAAATTACCCTAAGCTAATTTTGATATTCTGAATACAAAAATGAAGTCCATTTTGAAATATAAATTTTATAAAATTTCAAAAAGTGGGTATTACTATTCATAATGGCTAGTTTGATTGGTTGTGGTGTGTTAGAACTCGATGTTGCATACAACACATGGTACTGCATTATTCAAAGAGAAGCATATTGTGGAAGCTTGGTGTGTTATATTCTCCCCTCATTAAAATAATTTTGTCCTCGAAATTTCTAGAGTATTACTGTAGAAAAGGACTCAGGTGTTTCTTCATCATAAGTTCTTCGGGTTCCCACGTTGCCTCTTCCATCTTATGGTTTCTCTATAGAACTTTTACCAGATGAGTCGTCCTGTTTCTCATCACTTGTTCTCTTGTATCATGAATCTTGAAAGGCTCTTCACAGTAAGATAGATTGGGTTCCAATTCTAATTTATCATTAGTGGGTACATGCGTTGGGTCAGGTGTGTATTTTCTCAATAGTGATACGTGGAACACATCGTGGACTTTTGAGAGACTTGATGGCATTGCCAACTGGTAGGCTACAGCCCCAATTCGTTCTAGAATTCCGAAAGGTCTGATGTACCTGGGACTCAATTTTCCCAACTTACCGAAACATATAACACCCTTCTATAGATATACCTTCAAGAAAACATGATCTCTTACCAGAAATTCCAAATCCTTCCGTTTGTTATTGGCCTAGCTCTTCTACCTACTTTGACCTGCTTTGATGTGGTCTTGGATAACCTTCACCTTTTCCATTGTTTTCTCCACCAGTTCTAGGCATATGAGTTTTCTTTCACCAACATCTTCCCAATAGGTTGGTGTGCGACATCTCATTCTGTATAACCCTTCATATGGTGCCATCCGAATACTTGAATGGAAGCTATTGTTATAGAAAAATTATACAAGAGGTAAATATTTATCCCACATACCCTGAATGTCAAGTGAGCAAAATCTCAACATGTCTTCTAAGGATTGAATAGTCCGTTCTGATTGTCCATCAGTTTGGGGGTGGTAGGAAGTGCCAAAATGAAGTTCAGTATACATGGATTTCTGAAGACTTTTCCAAATTGTTGATGTAAAATGGGGATCATGATCAGAAACAATCGATAGTGGTACTCCATGATGTCTTACAACATCATTAATATATAATCTTGCTAAACTATCAAGCGGTAAATCTTCTCTTATAGCAAGAAAATGTGGTGACATGGTAAGATGATCAATAATGACATATATTGCATCGTTCCTTCTAGGAGTCTTTGATAGTCCCATGACATAGTCCATCATAATATTATCCCATTTCCACTCAGGTATGGGAAGATGTTGCATGAATCCTCCATGTTGTTGCCTTTCAGCATTCACTTGTTGACAAACCATAAACCTTTACACTAAATTAGCAATCTCCCTCTTCATGTTGTCCACATCAAAAATGTTCCTTCAAATATATATACATCTTAGTGCTACCGGGGTGTATAGAGAAATTGTAACTTTGACCATCATCTAACAATTCTCTTTTTAGATCAGGTATATTGGGAACACAAAGTCTCTTCCCAAATTTCAAAATTCTATCTCCATACATAGAGTCACTCAATCTCCCATCATTCACAGCTTTAATCTTCTTTTGAAACTCTCCATCACCGGTCTGGGAACTCCTTCTCCTTTCTAGTAAGGATGATTTGGCAAACATTCGAAAAAGTATTGATGTTTCACCTTCCATGGTTATTCCCATATCCATATTTACTAGATCCATGTATATAGGATCCTTTTCAACTCTCATCTTGTTCAAAAATCCATGATCTTTTCTTCTCCAAGCATTTGTCACCTTATTTTCCTTCCCTGGGTGGTAGTTTATAGTGCAACCATAATATATGAGTAGTTCAAGCCATCGCCTTTTCCTCAGGTTGAGTTCTTTTTGTGAGATAATATACTTCAAACTCTTGTGATTGGTATATATATAACATTTTTCACCATTGAGATAGTGTCTCCAAATATTCAAAGAAAATATTACAGATTCTAACTCAAGATCATGATTAGGATAGTTTTACTCTTGAATTTTTTGTTGTCTTGATGTAGAGGCAATAACCCTATCATTCTGCATAAGGACACAACCAAGTCCTTTCTTTAAAGCATCACTATAAATAACAAATCCATCATTCCCCGATGGTAGAGTCAATATAATATCATTGACTAGTCTTGTCTTCAATTCTTCAAAACATTCTTCACATTCTTCTATCGAAACAAATTTCACCCCTTTACATGTGATCTTGGTTAATGGGTTAGCCAATCGGGCAAAATTATGGATGAAACGCTGATAATAACATGATAAACCAATAAAACTATACACCTAAGACATAATTGTTGGTGCTAGACATTCTTGCATTTCTCTTGTCTTAGAATTATCAACATAGATTCCATCCTTAGAGACAATATGGCCAAGAAAAGAAATATCCTAAATCCAGAATTCACACTTGCTAAAACTCCCATATAATTCATGTCTTCTAAAAGTCTTCAGGATAATGCGCAAGTGATTTTCATGATCTTCATTAATTTTGGATTATAATAAGATATCATAAATAAATACCACTAAAAATTCACCAAGATATTCCTCAGAAACTCTATTCATTAGATCCATGAAGACAGTGGGTGCATTATTCAATCCAAAAGGAATTACAGTGAACTCGTAATGCCCGTACCTAGTTCGAAATGATGTCTTCGGAATGTCTTCCTTCATCATGCACAACTAATGGTATCCAGATCGAAGGTCAATATTTGAAAATTATTTATCTCCTCGCAGTTGGTCAAATAAATCATTAATTTGAGGTAGAGGATACTTGTCCTTTATTGTTATAGCATTGATCTTCATGTAGTCGATGCACAACCTCATAGATCCATCTTTATTATTAACAAAAATGACAGGGGACCCCATGGTGAAACACTAGGGAGAATAAATCCCTTATTACACAATTCTTATAGTTGTTTCTTTAGTTCCACTAATTCCATAG
Organism: Viscum album; assembly: GCA_963277665.1. NCBI lineage: Eukaryota > Viridiplantae > Streptophyta > Magnoliopsida > Santalales > Viscaceae > Viscum > Viscum album. The sequence continues at coordinate 1,085,829,763 of OY728156.1, forward strand.
TGTCCATTCTATAAGGGGTATTCGATATGGGCCTTGATTTAGGAATAAATCAATGGAAAACTCAATTTCTTGTTCTGGAGGATGTACAGGTAAATCTTCTGGAAACACATCAACATATTCATTCACAATAGGTACATCCTCTATTTGAACATTCTATCCCTCACCCATAGTTATTTCAATCTCTTCCTCCCCAATAATTTAATTTAGTTGAGCTACTAGGGGTGGATCTAGATAAGAATCATGTGGTGACGATTCTGCTCTCAAGATAAGGTGTTCTTTATCATCTTTATCAAAAATTATAACATCCATATTCATACAATAAATTTTTATATCATGGTCATAAATCCAATCCATATCAAGAATTATTTCAAATTCCATCATAGGTATGACGATGAGATCATCAGATAAAGAGAATTTATATTCCCTAATGGGAACTGATTGGAAAAACTTTGTTGTTATGATACTTCCCTTCTGAGTTTTGACTGAAAACACCCTTGTTAAATCAAATAGGAAATATCTAATTTTCTTAGCAATCTGGGAATATATGAAACAATACGATGATCCAGAATCAAATTAATCATTTTTTAAACCAGAGTAAACCATTAAATTAGCTTCCATTACGTCTTTCAGTGCTTCTACCTCAGCAGTAGTGATAGCATAATCTTGTCCTTGATCCCTTGGAATTTTCTGAGGTTAGTTCCCCTGACTATTAGGAAATTCATTCACATAATTCCCCATTTCTCTATAATTGTAGCATTCAACATCAAAAACCTCTTTCTTCCCCTTACAATCACGATCTTGGTGGCCTTTTTCACCACACTTGTAACAGACTCTCATTCCCTTCAGGCAAGTACCAGGGTATTTCCTTCACATTTACCACAGGATGGATATTCAACTTTTCCCTTCTTCCCCTTATTTTCATTTCTAGAGTGTTCAACATATTTCTTCTTCTCTTTCTTTGCTTTAAAGTCATAAGACGTAGAGAATTCTTTTTCTGTCTTGATAGCACATGAGACAATGTCTTCATACAACGAGAAGGATTTTGAGACTAATTCTTGATAGATAAATGGTTTTAACACATCAAATAAATGATCAATCTTACTTCTTGGGTTATGTATATAATCTTCAATATGACTTGATAACCTTGTAAAGTTATCTTCATACATTGCGACATTATCATCCTCATTTTGCCTCGGACACAGAAATTGCCTTTCTATATCTACTTGATGGTCATGAGGAAAGTATTTTTCTATGAAAAGCACTTTAAACTCCCTCCATTTCATATTTTATACTTCATTATCTTCCTTTGTGTTTTTAATCAATGACCACAATTGATCAACATCTCCAGTGAGGTGGTAAACTACAATGAAAACTTTTTCCATTTCACTACTCCCCGAGGCATGGAATATTTTCTCTAAGTAATTTATCCATTTCTCATCTACTAATGGATTTTTACCCCAATTGAATGTTGGTGGTTGTTACCTCATGAAGAAATATAACATTGATCCTCCATGCTGTGGATCAGGGTGCTCCAAATGGGTAAAGTTATTATTCATAACCTGAGTGAGTTGTCCCAGTATGGTGATTAGCTGATTAGCACCAGTTGCATCACTAGCTCCACTATAATTATCTTGAGTATGAGGGAAGTCCCTACATAGATTGCATGCATTGATATAGTTCTCATTCCTTCAAATAGGCTCCATTTCTAATCAATGGTATAAACTAGATTAGTTTATGAATCGCAATACATAAATTCAAACATGTAAAACACTTAACATAAATTTAATAGTTTATGGATATAATCCATAATCATAAAAAATGTTTTCTTTGAGGAATTATATAATCATAAACCCTTCATAATGGTTTGTAATGAAAATGGGAATTATCCTAAGCATATCCCCCAAGAGTGTCGTAACCAAGAGTGCAGCAAGGCCCTTTGTCGTGCACCAGTTCCTGTTCGAGTCTTGCTCAAAGAAGGGATTTTGGGTTTTACCCTTAGGTAGACTTGTTTCAGAGCCGCCTCTACCTACTCATATCCAAAAAAGGATGTATTGCCTATAAAACTCAAAAAATATCTACAATACCAAAATTCTAGTAAGTTCTTCTATACTAATCCTCAAAGTCAATCATAGGGTAATGTTCTCTAATTAGAGTTTATCTAAATCAAGATTCCAAGGTTTGTACTAAACTTCCTCTGATACGAACTATAATGCCTTGACCATAGTTACCCAGAGTCGATGCATTATTACATAACATTGGAATGATCACAAAAGATCAAGTCTCGAAAGTTCGATTAGTTTAGTAGCCTTGGATGTACTGGATACATTAATAAGGTTTACATTACATCATAAAATAAAAAAATACAACAACATTGTTTCCAAATACCACACTCATATCCCCTCATACTATCCCTGTAGGTCGGTCATAAAATACTTCTTCGCATCCTAGGAAAAATAAAACATAGAAACGGGTGAGCTCAGATGCTCAGTAAGGATAAAAATAGAGTGGAAACTTTCATAAATAACCATAAACATTTTAGGAAATGTATAAGACTAAAATAAAAGCCTTTTAAACATGAACTTTAGCATAATATGGAAAATAGAAAATCAAATAATTCTATTTACATACTCACATGGATATTCTACTTGTTGAATAATCACATGAAATATCTATATCCACTTTCATAATGATGGAATGCATAATGATAGACTTTCATAAGCACATAGTCAAGGCCTTGTGCCAAGACTACAAAAAAGATTTTGTCAAGGCCTTGTTCCAAGAAACTATTTTGTCTCAGGAGACCTACCGATGCATCGAGGAGCTATAGCGGGCTCCACCTATGAAATACTAAGTCCAATGCATTCCTCATATGAAAAGGATTATACATAACATATGCATTTGTATTAATACTAGCATACAAAATGTCAATAATTTATCCATAAACCATGAATGGTGTAAAAAATAACCCATCCATAGTAAAACATATCACAAAACCTTCAATACAATATGTAATTTTTGTATCATAATAAATCAACTTCAAAAAAGATTAAAATCCATTAAAGGATGTTGACATAGATGAAATCAAATCCTTTTTTAGAGAAATATCACTTTCTACATTGAAATCATTTAAGAAAAAATTTGTATTGAAAACATTCATATAATATTGTAAGGGAATCTTTGATGATGTTATAACGGTGAAAAATAGCCGCACCAATCGTTTAAGTTAAAAAAAAGACATTCTTACCTTAATTTTGTTGAAATGGTTATAAAGGACCTAGTTTGGAAAACGATGGAAATATTCCTTTATAAAATTCTTATAAAAATTCAAAGAAGGGTATAAATGACATTAAAACACAGTCTATAAAATAGTAAGAATGTTTTGAAATACATTTTTAAGAAACATGGATGTGGATTATAAAGATGTCCCAGTAGATACTTATGTGAAAACAACCTCAGATAATAAAGATATTGTGAAATTAACCCTTACCTTGTACTTTTCCTTGGTCAAGGGTATGTTAGACTTTTGTATAATGGTTAAATAATTGTTATTAAATATTTCAAGAATCATATACATTAATATTATAGCATATATGATTTTTTTAACATTCCTTTGTTAATAATATCTTAGTATTATCGTCGTTTCAGGTGTTAACAAATTTGTTTTCCTATATAATCTTTGTTATGTGAGTCATATTTTCTATGGATATGATGAATCTTATTCATATCTAGAATTATATCAAGTCTTTAAACATTATTTTTAATTATAAAATTAAAATTATTCTTGAATGGATATGATGGGGAATGAATCTCATCACCTTCGTGGAGACGGTAATCCATACGTACGCACGAGCGACAATATCATTTTTTAAATATTAAAATAATATATAATTTGATGGTATATAATATATACAGAATCATTATCATGTTATATTTATTATTTACATCAATAACACATTATTATTATAACCATCCAAATAATAATTTATTGAATGATAATTACACCACGATGAGGAGACGGTAAACCGTACGTACACATGTATGGTGACATGTCATTAAAAGGATGGATAGAATAATGAATATGGTTGTACCATATTTATAATAGCATCACGGTATATAGAAGATATTGGAGTTCTTATTTTAAAATGGAAACAACAAAGAAACAGTAAGTTGAAGAAGAAAGGAACTTGAAAGAGGTGATGAAATATTTAGCTCTTCTTCGGGTTCTTCTGTTTGATGTGATCAAAATTTCCCATTAAGTTGGATTTATGAATAAAGGAAGGCATCTAGGATGAAGGGAGAATATTTGAGATGGTATTTGGGTATAGTTTTTCCAATAAAATGGCTTTAAAAGTGTGAATTGGAGAGAAGGGGGAGTGCCCGTTTATAAGAGGGTGAGGGGAACCTTAAGAAAAGTTAGAAATAATATTTTATTATAAAATCATTTTAGGTTTCTAATGGCTCCAAAGTAGATTATTTAATGTATAAGGTGAGAATGGGTCTAAAACCACTCAACCAATAGGTTTTATAAAGGTTTCGGTCACTATATTAACTTTATCTTTTAGATTTAACTATTAGTTAAATAGTTTGACATTTACCATGTCTCTTTGAATTTTTATATTATATGGTTAATAAACTAACTATATACTTTGAAGAGAACCCCAAGTGATTAATTAATGATACACCTATCTTTATATAAGTCCTTTTCCCGAACCTTAGATTTTTTAGGAATATAATATCAATTAATAATATAATATTTGTTTTAAAAACTCTTTTATATCAAATTTGAATCTATTTGGATTTTTTTTCTAAACTCGTAACATCATTATTAATTCAAAAACAATTCATCTAACCAAATATAATATGTCATCTTAACCGATAAAATATAAACCTCTTTGAACCTCTTTGATTTTAACTCTTTTAACTCTTCTTTAAATAAAATAATAATAAGTGTCCAAATCTTATCCATGTGGAACAAAGAGGTTCATATTTTATTCACAGGGTTGTTTTTAGTCGAATTATACTTATAAAATAGAATTAATACATGTGTTAGGGTAATAATAATATCATTTTTACCCTTAATTACCCTAATTACTTTTAATCATTGTAAATAAAAGTAAAAAAGTTACTATTCACCAAAACTTATTTTCACCTCATTGAACCACATTTTACTTAGTGATATCAACCGTGTCTCTTGGATTTTTTGAAATTCCACTCACAGTAGTGGTAAAATTATGTTTTATGTGAATTTGGAAATTCTTCTAGGAGGTGGGTAAAAGACGGTGAAAAGTTCATTAAAATTTTTATATATCTAAAATTATTATAAACTAACTCCAATGAGTTACATTGAAATTATATAGGTAGTATGTAACTATTCTGAAATAAAATAAAATTAAATAAAATAAATAATTATTTAAATAAAAATTCTGTTTTAAACTATAACTCAGTGTTATTCACTATTTATCAAAAATTGAAAGTTTTCAGAAAAATTCCAAAAATTCATGCTAAGCTAATTTTGATATTATGAATCCAAAAATGAAGTCTATTTTGAAAGATAAAATTTATAAAATTTCAAAAAGTGGGTATTACTATCCATAAGGTCTAGTTTGATTGGTTGGGGCATGTTAGAACTCGAAGTAGCATACAACACACACTACTGCATTATTCAAAGACAAGTGTACCGTGGAAGCTTGAGGTGTTACAACTATATAGATTTTGAATCTCAAGAGGAAGCTTGAGATATTGTATGCAAAGAGGTGTATATGATCCAGTAAAACTCTATGGGATTCACAAGCCTTTACCAAAAAGGGGTATGGAACCCTCAGTCTCTGTGCACATTGTCGAAAATTGAATCAGTTCATGGTAAAAACTATTATCCCTTATCATAGATAGATTAACTCATTGAGTAGCTACAAGGATCTCTGTTATTCTAGAAGATCGATTTGATATCAGTTTATCACCAGGTATGTGTTTAACCTACAAACAAACACCACATAGATTTTTGTAGAAGATATACTCTATATGAGTATCATGTTATGTCGTTCAGTCTCCCAAATTCACATGTAGTTTTCATGGATTTGATAAATCAAGTATTCTATTCATAGCTAGATTCAATTGGGGTGTTGTTCAGGGACAATATGTTTGTGTTCTCATAGTCTACCTGACCATTCAAAAAAATTTGGTATCATTTTTGATACACTAAAAGAGAATTAGTTATATGAAAGGATCAAAAAGTTCTACATATGGATGGATAAGATTCTGTTCATGGGTCACATTATCTTTGAGATAGGTGTATAAGTTTTCCCAGGTAAGGTGATAGTTATAGTTTCCTCTAATCATCCCAAGAACATAATTGGTATATAGAGTATCTTTGGGATAGCTAGATATTACAGATGTTTCATATATGAAATTTAATGCTTAATATCATTTCTTGTGGTCTTGACTAAGAAGGGTGTGAAGTCTGTATAGTATGATACCTATAAGTCATCCTTTCAAGATGATAATGTGGGAATGACTCCAGTGATGGCCCTGATTCATTTAGATCCTAGAAATATAGGTATCACTTATTGAGGTGACTCATGGGTAACTACCCAATGCAAGATCTAATGTATGTTTTAATTGTATGTTACTTGCACTACTGGAGGAATTATTTGTTGTTATATCATTTGGTGGTGTAAATGAACCACAAAATCCTTATGTACATTTTTACAAAGTATGACATGAACCATTGGAAATAAAGGTGGTTTGAGTACCTATAGTCTATTGAATTTGATCATTCCTATACACAGAGAAAGGGAGACAAATTTTTCGATGCACTAAGAAAGAGGGACATAATACAAGTAGTTTAGGAGGTTAATAGTGATCGGTGTCTTATTTTCTTGTTCTCAGAGATGCACTTAGAAGTGTAGGGAAGTCGAGGCCAAACTTTTCTTGTATCCTTAATAAATTCTTCCACCCTTATGGATATAGTGTGGATGATATAGTTATCTAATATTGATGGTCTAGTCCTATAAGAGAGTGTGGTCGGTGATGACCCCCTCCTTATTGGACCATGGATGACAATGAAATTATACACATTTATGTAAATGTTTGGGTTCCATATGTTATATGTGAGGAGATAGGTGGGAGTTTCATGCCTCATACAGGTAATAACATCCTGGATTTACCAAATTGTATCACGATTTGTTCCTTCAATACTATTGTCCAAGGATGAAACTAGAACTAGGTGGTTTTCTCATGTGGTGTTCCACCTATCAGAAGGTGATGATAGAACACCAAAAATCATCTAGGATTTTATAGTAGTTATCCAATCTTGATTGAGAATGGGATGATGTTGTGAAGGATTTCATAACTGGGTCACCGAGGTCTCCTCAAGGAAGTGATGTTGTATGGGTTATTTTGGAAAATATCACAAATGTTTCCCATTTCCTTCCAATTAGGCTGATGTCCTCTATAGGTGATATTGGGAAAATTTATATCCACGAGATTGTTCTCTATCATGGGGTTCCTCAAATCATGGTATCGGGCAGGGATGCAAGGTTTACATCTTGATTCTTGCAATTCATGCAAAGAGTGATTTGTACTCATGTTCTTTTGATCCTGGCATACCACCCTTAGCATGATGTCTAGTCATAGTGAACTGTACATGATCTAGAGGATATTATATGAGAATAAATACTGGATTTTTCGGTTCATGGGAGAGGCATATTCATCCAAATAATTTCTCCTACAATAATAAATCGAAAGTGATAATCAATATTTCACCATATAAGGATTTAAATGAGATTCCATTCGGATCAGCTCTATGATTGTTTGATGTATGAGAGATATATTTTCATAGATAGAGTCTTTTGTAGGAGACTTTAGAGTAGGTCTATTTGATCACTAAGTAGATGGATACTACATAGTCTATAGAGAAAAGTTACACTGATCATTGTCGATGACCTATGGATTTTGAGGTCCAAGATCTGATTTTTTTATATCTCACCAATTCTAGGAAAAAGAATTTTTTGGAAATAGGGTATTATTTCTTCGTGATATGTTAGGATATTCAATATTATATATAGAGTTAGGCCAGCAGCCTATTAGTTGCAGTTACATCAGAGGTATTGAGACATGTGTGATGTATTACACGTATCTCAGCTACTCTATTTTCACTTAGAAAAACTCATACTCCACATCCTAATGATATTGATATATAGGTGGATGTTTACTTCATGTATCCTCATATTTATATCATTTATAGAAGAATGATGGTTCTCTAAGGCTAATTTGTTTTGTTTGTACGGGTGTTTTGGTAGAACTGTCTTGTACAGGATGAGACCTGGGACAGGGAGGCTAATTTATGTGCTAAGTGGAAAAAATTATTCTAATATGATTCTTGAAAACCCCTAGATGGTATGTATTGGGAATAATTACTTTAAGGGGAAATATTTTAAGATCCTAGGATTTCTCTATGAGGTGTGGATTCTTTTTACTTTTATCTAAACCCTTGTTGTAACACTCTTTTTTCATAGATCTGAAAGCCAATCCATTGGTCTTTTTGGTATGTTTTTTTTTTGGAAATAATAAATATGGGGGTTTTATGTTGGATGGATACCAACTAAAAATCATGTATTTGTAATACACTATATGTATTCAATACACACGATGTATTAGACTATCCAGAACCATTCATGGCTTGTAATGGTTTTTTCTTGGGGGGGGGGGGGAATCCGAATATTACTTGGTGTGTAAATATTATATACCATGTAGTCTCCCTGGGTATTTTTTTTAAAAAGTTTTCAGGTCCACTTATATATATAGATAACCTCATCCCCCCCCCCCTCCCATCCTTTCTCTTCGTTGCATGATCTCTCCTTGAGTCCAAAGATAGGATTTGATACCTGTTCATAATTTGGAATCTATTTTGAGAGCCATTCATCTCATTGGATCCATGACAGTTATATCCCTATTTCTTTTTTCACCATTATTTGTTTCTATTCTCCTCTATGGATTTACTTTTTTGAAAGTTAATATTATCTATTTGAAGAGTATTCGCCTTTTATTCCTTTTTCTTATGATTTGGCATGAGTTATGAAATGATACTGGAGGAGTGTTCTACTATGGGTATACAATATATCATCTATACCTTTTCTATAAAGTTGGGTGTTTTATATACATAGATTAAATTATAATACATTTATTACCTTGTGCTTTTTTCCCCAAAAAATTAAATGAATGTCTTCATTAAATTATTAGGACCTTCTTAGGTTTCCCGGTAGTTCTATTATACGATTGAAGGTTTTTCGCCTTAAAATATTCAACATTTGATGTGTATTTACATATCTTCCCAATGTAATACCACTCCTTGGGTGTGTGTGGGATTTCCATAATTGTTGGAAGCCTTTACTAATTGAATAATAATTGAATTTATGAAATGAATAAGGTTTATACCCCCTTTTCATGAGATTATAAGAATGGTAATTGTGGATTGAATTGGATAAATGGTTCAAAAGGGAAAATGTGGAATTAGTTGGATGGAATCATGGATTATTTATGATTATTAAATGAGATATAAATGGATGAATTGATGTATTATGATAGTGTATTCCATGGAAAATTATACCCCTTGGATTCGGATTGTATAATATTTCACGAGTATTTCTACTCCATATATCATTATAATGGTAGAGGATTACTTCCACATTTCTTCCCCTTAGATCCTGATTCCATTAGATGGCATTGAGATTTCTAAACTAGGGATCAAAATTGATTATTTTAGTGGGTAACGTGTACATTTTTAGTCCTCATATCCTGATTCCATAGGATATCAAGTACATTACTATTCCTTATATCCAACTTTCATGGAATGCCTTGGATAAGATCCTTAGATTCCACCAAAGTCATTACTAAGTTGTCATCGATATGATCCCTGGAATCTAAGAGGATTCATTTGTTGTTTCTACCTTGGATCCATCCCTTTCATTCTTAACACATTATTACTAATCTTATCTCATAGTGGATGGTTACCATGCTTCATAGACAGCCCCAGTATGGGTATCTAATTTTTGTTGTTATACTGGATATTATCATGCCAACTTGTTTATTCATTATAATTATCCCTTGGTTAGGGTGATTGATTATTGTTCACAAGGAACCATGTTTGGATGTATAGGAACACATCTGTATTTGACACTTTACTATTATTACTGTTATACAAGTGTTATACTACACACTACTTCATTGTTTTTGCATAAACTATACATGTTATAGAAACTGATGGTGGCATCCTACTGAGTGTTATCTCACACCTTGTTTAGGACTCTGTTAGGTATTTGGATATACCTCATGGATGAAATTATAGATCATGTAAATGTCCAACTTTATGATGCAAGATTTTATTTTTTCTTAAGTGAAGGGGGGCACTGGGTCATGTTCATGAAGCTAGTTGGATATAGTACTTTATCGAATTTTGAACTTTTGATACATGTAGTATAAGGGATTATTGTTACCATGTATTGCCTACTATTTTTTATAGAGACATGACTTGATAATTATTTTGTATATAACACTTATTTTGAATTTATTATTATTATATACTTCTAGATGTTATCTTCTATTTTGATTAATATTATGATTCCTCTTATTTATTCACCTGTGATATCACTTTTATACACTATAATTTATTTGGTATAGATTCCCCACTATACCACCTTATACCCTCTCTGCTAGTTCATAGCCTCTAGTGTTTGGGGAGGTGTGCCTGAGGCTATATGTCCCACATCCTTGGGGAACCATTTAGTGGAACACGAGTTGGGATGTTACAATTATTTCAATCCCAAAACATATTATTATATGAAGTGTAAAATATATAATCTATATGCCTTGTGTATTCCTTGATTTTGGATATTGCTGGATGGTCGGTGAAGACCTTCTAAGGGTATTGTTTTATTATAATAATAGTGATCACTCTTCTATAATAATGGTTTCATTTAGGGTTTTTTGTGGGATTCATTATAGATCAGAATTGTGTTGAACCATAGATGAATATTTTATGGCCCTTGAAATGGATATAGTGTAGTGAACAATTGAAAAGGAATATATGGTTTATGAGTGTAAAATTTGTAATAAGACCATTAGAATTCATATGAATATAAAATTAGAAGACCTCTATTGCTTCAAATTATAGATTTTGTGTTCTTAAAGAATTACCAATGTCATAGGAAGTGGAGTTTTGGTTGATGAAGAAATATTTCCCTTCATTTTCTCAAATCATCACTTGTCTCTCTAAATTCCTTCAAAACCTAGGTGGTCAAAGGTGGGTCTTGGAAATATTTAGCAATTATATTATTGGTTTTTTTGTAGGATCAATATTACATATATTTTTAATCTAAGGCGTATTCTTCTTCTCTTATATTTGAACATCTTCTTATATTTTCATTTGAGGAGGAAATGATAGTGATTTTGAGTCAGTAGAATTTGTTTTGTTCTAGTTTTCTTGGGGGATGGGTGCACATAGGACTTTTGATTGATCCTATTATGTTCGGTGAAATTTTATTGGGGTTTTCTCAATATCTCATGTGAATATTTTAAAATATTTTGTTTTGGTTGAGGATTTGAGACAACAATGTATTTATTTATGTACCAATCATGTAATTATCATGATTTTGTTTTCGTTGAGAGGATTATATAGATAAACATAAAAATATAATGAAAAATATTCAAGGGAATTTAACGGAAGGGGTGATTCACATGTTCTTTATGATATTAAACTATATTTCGCATATTTTGAAATATTTGTGGATTTTTATACTAAAATATATAAATTTTGTAGTGAAATATGTTTTCTGATGCTAATGATTCTTTAGAATCACCTTTAATAATGGGTTCATCAAATAAATTTGTTAATGAATTGGTTTTGTGGGAATATATAATTAAATTTTTGGTATGGAACCTGAATTTATTCTTAGGAATGATTTTTTTTAATGAAATGTTATTTAGGTTGAATATTTTTATGTTTCCCTTTTTTTTATGGGGTCTCTTTTTATATTATTTTACGGTTTTTGGTTGGTTATTTAAGTTATTAGGGAGTATGTGCTGTGTTTGTTGGTGTATTGGTGATAGATGGGTTGTTTTGTGGTCATAGTAGTGGTTGAATGGCTGTTTTTAGGAAACTAAGTTGTTCTAGGGCTATTTTAGTAGTTTCTGGCATGTTTTGAGCTGCAGTTTGTGTCGAAATAGGTTTGGTTTTCATGGGGTTTTGTTAAAGGTACTTATTTCTTGGAATTGGGATTATATTATTGTAAATTTAAATGTTTGATGAACTAGAATCATTAAATAATGGGATATTATATGGAAACTAGTTATAAAAAGAATTAATGTAACTAATTAAATGATTCTACTCAAATGAATTTTCATAATGATCAATTAACATTTTAAAGAGTAAATTTTTAATGATTGTTTTTATGTTGAATATTCAAAATTAATGGTATAATGGAGGGATGAATATAATTTTAATTTTTCATATTGATTTTCTATGAACCCTTATTCCAGGATTCTATATGATTTTCGTCCACCTGTATTTTTTTATTTCATATACACCATCACCTAATTTGGGTAATTTAAATTATTTATATATCAGGATATGGGTTCTAGATTTATTTTCTGAAATTCTGTTTATTGAGGGAATGGATTGATGATTTCTCCCTATTCAATACTCTCCCATCATATTTAGCATGGGTTGTGATGCTTGAGAAAATAGTAAAATATATACACATGCTATTATGGATAGTGGTTATTGTATATATATACTACCTAAAGTGGATGTAGTTGTGGTGTGATTACACGGTTTGGTTCATACCTTATTGGAGGGAATGGTGTTTATTTCATTTATTTTTACAATACCCTTATTTTAATGAGGATGTGGTATAAGGATATGATGTGGTGATGTGGTCTATGGATGGGGATGTGTTGTTGTGGATATTATATTATATATGGTTATATGGATGTGTAGATGTGGAAAGAATTATAGCACATGACATATATCATTGGGGAATGAGAGAAACCATATCTCTGGGGAAGTGGATGAAGGGTTCCTTCTTAAGATATATTCTTTTGATACTATATTACTATACATGGATGAAAATTTGAGTGTGTGAGACTTTTTGAGGTTGAGTAATAGTCAACCTATAAAGGAAAATCTTGGTTTTTTTGTTTATTCACAAGTGAATTAATATATGATTTCCGCATTCTTTCAAGTGGTTTTTGGGATGATACATTTAATTATACTAGTATTCTATCCCTATATATATATAGGTTTCTATGAAGAATTTGAAGATTGAATTAGGTTTTACTAGAAGATTTATGTTGTTGGATGATGTCCTCATTACTTCCATATGTGTTTTTATTGGGAATTTAATTTTGGGGACCTTGTTTATGTTTGAAATTATCATTCATTGTGGATTATTTTTTAGTTTACCTTATATGTAATCAGTTTTCAGGTTATATTATACTCCTTGGAATATGAGTGTAATTCATCACATTATGCCTCATTATACCCTCGTTTTTAGTCACCAACACATTATCTATTGGAGGTGTGTATTTGGGGTTCAAACTCGCATTGAAATTCAACCTAAGAGGGGTTCTTGATGGGAGAACATTGTGAAAAATACCATTTTAGTTAAACCTAAAATAATTACATGATCAAAAACTCACCCAACCATCCCTCTATTACATTATCTTCAAGGACATCTTAAAAAATGTATCAATGTATGAAGTTTTTAAAACTAGGAATCTTTTCAACCATAGGTAATATATATTTAGTATGAAAAATTATATCCTAATGTATCTAATATGTAGTGTATAACATTACATGTGGTATACATGGTGTGTTATCTAGTATAAAATATATTTTTTTTCATCTCGTGGTTGAATTTTTTATCCCTATTGACACATAACCCATCCTATTTTTTTCATTTTATCAAAACCTATAATACACCATGATGAACATAAAATAAGGATAAGATATACTTTGAGAGTTTAATTATCATTTTAAATCATTTAATATATATATATATAACATTAATTAATGATGAAGTGGAGAAATAATTTTTTACCAAATTTTATATATTCTTAAACTACATTAACAATATACTAGAAAACCATACATAAGGGATATTATAATCATATCCCATATGACAGAACACTAGATTAAACCTATGGTTTATATACATTTATGGTTTTATTAATCTCATTACAACACTATATGGTTATTGAAACATATTTATGTAACTATCTAATAAATACTCCTACAGAACTTCATTAATGAGTTAGACTATTATAATCATTTATTAGATACATTTTGAACCTACCCAAGTTTTAAAAAACTAACTTTCCATTTAGAAATTATATTCTCTATAAAATATATTCATATGATATTCATTGACACATGACTATTTTGGTCAAGGAAAAATAAATTTTATTACATAATTTTACTCTCGTTAAAGTATTAACTGAGGTTTTCACTAAGAGAAGTCTTCGTAAAAATATATTTTCCAATTATTTAATAGTAAAAATAAGGGTTTTGTTTTGAATTTATTATTTTTAAAACAAATGATCAAATTAAAAAGTATATTGAATATAGTATTATGATATGGTGATTGTGTTAGGTTCGAGTTCCCTATTTTAATGTTATCCTGGACTCTAAATGATTTTTAATTAATCTTTTTGACTGATGAATAAGGGTTTTAGAAAAAATCTCACCTATCACCCTTGGATGAATGATTATGTTGATTATAGTCATAAAAACCATTTCATCAGTCTACCTTTCTTCCTTTATGTGAATGTGATTTATAAAATCAACATTATCTTACTCAGAAAACAATAAATTATCCCTTGAATTTATTATGAAATATAATAATAACTATTTTAATTTCCATATAATCCAGAAACTATTATACACTTCACCACTCAACATTGATTATTCCAATGTATATAGACTAAAACCTAGTAAAGGGAAATAATTATCATTATCCAGGGAAATTTGTAGTAAATATAAATAACAAAATAAAACTATATTTGAAATTAAAATAATTTTATAAATGATGAAATTAATTAGTAAAATATAGTCCATTATTTTATGTTTCTAGTCTCTATAATTAAAAATGATTTACCTCACCTTCCTTATTAACTCAATAATATCCCTTCCATTCAATGGGTAATGAATAAGAAGTGGGAGGAGAAGGTATTAAAAAATAAGAAAATAAAAAAAATCAATAAAGCTGCAGTAGATCTTCAGTATGATATTTTAAAATTTTAGGTGAAAACTCCATTCTCTATCATACCATGTTCTTATAATGTAGATGCATGGTTTTCTCTTAGTATCCCTCAAACAAACATATGTGATCTTATCCTTTTAAAAATATTTATTCTTTCATTTTTCCTCTAATATTTCATCATTAATGGTATTCATATTCCATAATTTGGAAAAAAAATTGATTTATATAGATCAAACTCATACACCTATATCATATATATAAAATCTCATTATTAAGTGTATGGATCATTTTAATATTCCAAAATATCAATTAAAACAATTAAGACTTTGGATTTAAATCATTTTCTCACTAAATTACTATATACTAATATGATTCCAAAATGTGATCACAACCCATTAAATGGTAAAATGGTAGGATATATATAATGAAAATAATCAATGAAATATATATAAAAAATTACCTATCTATTCTAATACACTTAATCCTTGGGTTCTGGACAAGTTAATCTCAAAAATATTACCAAAGAAAAATTCAAATACCTATTCGATGTTAGTTTTCTTTTTTTAGCACCATGGTACTCTTTTTTATCATTACTCATTAAATATTCTCAATTCCATTCTCTTAATTAAGTATATAAAATTAATTAATACTTCATTAATCCCTTCATACACACTTATACCTACCTACCGAGAATCTTTCACTCAATACTCAATTATTATTTTCAGGATTGGTTTTTCTCATTCCATGTTTATATAAGTTTAACCATAAGCTTGGTGTGTTAATTCATCTCTACTCAATGACTCAATTATTCAATCATATCCTGATGCTTTAACTATGGTTTTCCCTAGATTAAGTTTTTATAAGATTTTAATATAAAATAATTAAGGCTAAATGAGGAGGCTTGGCTCTAAAATTTAGATCAATGCATGGATTTTGGTCTTATACAAGAATGTATTCTCTATCAAATTCCTCTTCTTCTAACTCATATTTTATATTTTAATTCTTTATGGATATCCCATATCATTAATAAACTTAAAAATAATAATAATTCCACTCCATGTTTCCTCTAGCATGATTCAAAAAAACTATTTTTTTTTAATTTCATTATTCACTTGAATGAGGGGAGGAAATTAAATTTATATGGTTAGTGTAGGGCATATATTTCCAAGAGATAGGATTTATTTTATCTTCATTATGATTTCATCCATGTAATTTCACCCACCCCTTAAATTTTTATCATCAATCATCTTTTAAAAAAACATTATAATATATTATACATTAAATTTCAATATCCAATTATGTTCTTTAGTTCTCCCAAATTCTCTCCATCTTCATAGTAAGTTCATACTCTTTTAAACTTCAACAGCATCATTAATTCCTTCCCTTTTCCTTATTATTCATCTAAATTGTTTTAGGCTTTTTATAAATGTATTTATCTTCAATGTCATATTTTTAGGTAAATAGAGGAACATTTCAAAACAATATAATGCAGGATTACTATGGGTATCCTTATATCAAATTAATAAATTCTTTTACATTATTCACTATATAATTATTATACATAAAAATAAATAATAAATATATATTGAATTATCCTTAAAATTCCAACAGTATATTCCAAACAAATTTTTCCAACTCATTTTCCTTCGTTGGCACTTGAATTATATATAAACAATGAAAAAGCTTCTGGAGAAAGGCTTATTGTGTTATTTTACTTGAAATTTGGCTTTTGAAAAAAAAATATTCATGGATTCTATGGTCAATAAGGATTAATATAAAACTAGTATTTAAAATAAGGTTTCATGAAAAAATGGCTCAAAATCAAAATTTTGTATGAACCATTTATAGAAAAATATCCTGGAATGGTCCAAGGTTTTGACTATATTAATCAAGAATTTCTAGTCATTCAAGAATTTCATGGTTCTCTCAAGAAATATAAATTATAAAGAAGATGCAAAAGGTGTCTTAATAACCTCTTAGTATTGTGATTAAAAATATAGTACAATATTTTATGGTAGGAGTTTCATAAATTAATGGGATTTACATGAAATTAATTAACTTCTAATTGATTAAAAAATCCCTTCAAAATTTATATAAGAAGATTTCATGGGAAATTTATTTTTTTAACATTTTCATTGACTCAAATTTTGTATGGGAATTAAATTTTTTGTCACACATTTGAAATACATACTAAAATAGTTAAATAATCACACATAAAGTTTGAAATAGATGCACAAAATTATTTTTTTAAAGTATTTAATAAAGAAGGTTCCAAACCACTCTTAATTAATATAGTATCCTAAGTGAATTAAAGATAATTCATCATGTAATAATATTATAAATGAAAACACAAAAAGAAATAAAATTTTAAGGATAGATACAACCAGGTGGGTTTTCATTGATAGTTAGGGTGGGGGAGTGTAATCTACTCTATTAGTTCATATGATAGATTCTCAGGCTGTAACACCCGAGATTTTTATGAGTAATATTTTGTTTTTATATATCATCAAAGGAATCTTTCACTACATACTAGCTTTTCTTACTTTACACGCAATCGCGACCTTCCTCAATAGCTTGCGTCGTACGCAATACTGAGTTTCACTAAACAACGATATGCTATTAAAATATTATTAAAACTAGCCGTTATGAATAGTTATAACCACTTTTTGAAATTTTATAAATTTTATATTTCAAAATGGACTTCATTTTTGGATTCGGAATACCGAAATTAGCCTAGGGTGAAATTTTGGTATTTTTCTGAAAACTTTCAGTTTTTGATGAATAGTGAAACCACTAAGTGGTAGGTTAAAAACTGAATTTTGCATAAAACTTAACTTTACCGCTTCTGTGAATGGAATTTTGAAAATCCGAGAGACACGGTTAATATCAAGGACTAAAATGTGGTTCAATGAGATGAAAATAATTTTTTGGTGAATAGTAACTTTTACTTTTTTTTACCACGGTTAAAAGTAAATAGGGTAATTAAGGGTAAAAATGATATCATTATTACCCTAACACATGTCCTAATTATATTGGACAAGTGTAATTCGACCAAAAACAAACTTAGGAGTAAAATATTACCATTTAGGCCCACTTGGGTTAGATTAGGACAATTATTATTAATTTATTTAAAGAAGGGTTAAAATAGTTAAAATCAAAGTTTAATAAGTAAATAATTTTTAATATGGGGTTATACATAAGATAAATTCAACTATAAATATTAATTAGAAAGCTAAAAATATTTCCTACGTGATGGTATTATATTTATAATTTTTAGACATTAAATAATTTAATTTATTTATGACACAATTATGATGCAGTAATTATCTTATTTATGAAATAGTGACATAATTGATGTTATAAACAGCAAAATAAATGTAATTTGAGACTTTTTATGAATTCCACTAATTTTCTAGGTTACTATGATATATTAGTGTTGATGTAATCAACTTGGTTCGAACATATAATTCTGTTATGACTTTCACAAAAATCATATATCAAATAGTGTCAAAATTGACACAAAATAGTTTTTAAATCAAATATTATATTATTAATTGTTATTTTATTCCTAAAAATCTAAGGTTTGGCAAAATGACTTAGATAAGGATATATATATTAATAATAAACAATTTGGGGTTCGTTTGGCATGTTATAGTAAGTGTATTAACCATATAGTGTAAGAAAACAAAAAGACACGGTAAAAGTAAAATTATTTAACTTAGAGTTAAATCTAATTGATAAGGTTAAAATAATAACCTAATCTTGTCTAAATCCTATTGGTTGATAGGATTTCGACCCATCCCCACTTTAGCTTAGAAATAAGACCCTTTGGAACCATTATAAACCGATTTTGACTTTAATATAAAATAATATTTTGAGATATTCCTAAGGTGCCCCTCTCCTCCCTTATAAAAGGGCACCTCCTCCCCCTCCTCCTCACACCAATTTGAGCACTCAATCTCAGAAAACCCCTGACATTTTCTCCTCTCCACTTCCCTAGAATAATCTTAGAGGTCCTGGTCTTCTTCAAAGACCAATCTTAGTTCCTTAAGTGGAGGATTCAAAGAAGCGTTCCAAAGAAGAGGTAATATCCATTACCGGTCTTTTCACTTTCTTTCTTCTTCAACTTCTTCTTCTTTAGTTGTTTCATGATAAAGTAATAACATCAGTATTACTTACATACTGATATGTTATTATAAATATGAAACAACCCTAATTCACCTTCTATCCATCCTATGGAAAAATGAAATCACCGCGCGTGTGTACGTACGGAATACCTTCTCCACGCCGTGGTGTAATCTATTTTCCACCATCACCTTACAAGGATGGGTATAATGGTGTAATGAGTAACTATTTATGATTATTATAAAGTAATATTGATACTTAAATAATATATATATACTCCAATACAATTCCATGATCATAGGAATGATATCATCACTCGTGCGTACGTACGGAATACCGTCTCCACGATGTGATGCGACTCGTTCTACATGATCATCATTACATAGTAATTATATAAATGAATTGAATGAATAAATATGATATATGTTACACTAATACCATTCTGGATATAAGGTATCTATAACCTTAAAAGAAGAATAAGAATTTATTCGGAAAAACACGCATAAGAACAAAAGGCAATAAAGACCCGAGTAACAAGTAACAATGAAATATTACTAACAAGAAGCTAAGAATATGAAAATATATGATATCATATCAATATCTATGATTCTGGAATAAGTCAATAACATTATTTAAACCATTATACAGGAGCTTCGGACACGTACAAAGAAAATCGGACCTAAGGTGAGGGAAATATCACAATCTCATTTTTATCCGAGATTGTTTATTCGTAAGTATTTATTGGGGTGTATTTTATCATCCACATCCATGTTCCCTCAATATGTAATATTGTTTCCATCCACATACACTAGTTTAAATCCAATTTTACCCTTCGGTGAGTTTTTAGTAAAGAATATTAAAGGAATATTTTGTCGTTTTTTCGTACGAGGTACTTTTTGACTTTTCCAACAAAAGTACGAAGAATGTTTTTTTTAACTTATACGGCATGAATGGATTTCTAAAACATTATTTCCAAGAAGATTCCTTTACAAGTATTCAAGTTTATTTTTGATCAACTTCTTTTAGTATAAAATTGTATGACATGTTAAGAAAGGAAAAGTGTTTTTGAAGTAGAAAGGATATTTTCCTCAAGAATGAAGTTCAAGTATTTTATCAAAATTATTTTCCATCTAAGATAATAAAAGGGTTCTGTTTTTATCCATATTATTACATGTATTTGATTATGTTGTGATGGAAATATTTTTATGAATTCTTTTATCTTATATGAATTGTTTTATGATGTCATGTTGTTTAAGAATCCCATTTTTATTACATGGGTTACGCTATGATGTATGGTTTATGATTATGTGGCACACATAAGAAAGGATTCATTATACGATGGGTGGGACCTATATCTCCCTCCAATGCATTGGGTAAAGATTTATATCTCATGAGATAGACATGGCTGGAATGGAAGGTTATTTCAGTTCAGTGATACAGGACTGAAACGAGGAGTGAACTCGGTTCAGAAAGGGACTTTGTCCACTAAGATAGTCTTGGCAATGAGTCATGACTAACAAGAAATGATTTTCCATGATTATGTGTGCATGCCACAAAGTTTCAAGTTTCATGTTATGATTATGGGGATCTCATTTTCACTTCTATGATTTATTCCATGTTAAGATATTATGATCTCTTTTTCAGGTTATGATTTTCAAAAAGATATGATAATATTTTTATTTCCTTTATTTTCCCTTGCTGAGCATTTGAGCTCACCCTTTTATGTTTTCTTTTCCCCAGGTCAGGAAGATGGATATTAAGTAGAATATGCTAAAAGGGACCCTAGATATGATGAAATAAATGGGAGACACTGTAGAAGATTTATGAACCAGTTGTTTATGTTTCCCAGTTTCTAAAGACACTATACCTATACGGTCCTTTGTGGTTTTGTCATATGTTGTAATAAGTGTGCTTCAATTTTGAAGTATCAACAATGTATGTAAAGTATGGGTCGTTATACATGCTTCCTTTTCATCCTATGTCCATTAAAAGAGAATGGGTTTTCTTTACCATATTTAAAAATATTCAAATCACCAAAATGATAAAAAAATGTGAATATAAATGAAAATTCCCATCAGGAACAAACCTTACTTATAAGTAGATTGAGTTGTGATTTGTAAAGAAACACTTGGTCTATAGGATCGAAGTCATTTTATTAGATAATCCTTTCATGGGCCACACTTTTCCTTTCCTTTTGAGTAAGGAAAATTTTAAAACCCCCTTTTATTATTCCATTCCTATACTCATCCACCTCTAAATGTTCTTGTTACTATATAAAATCTGGTGCACTAGATGATAACTGGTCCTGGGGTCTATTTTCCCCAAAATAAGTTGGTTATTATTGTTACAAAATTTGGTTGTACTATTTTTTGAGATTACTAGAATGGCAGTGGGATCTGGAATGGATGATATCACTTGAAATGGGTATATGTTGAAACTAGTTATGGTAGGGGTGATTTCCTATTTCTACCAATTTCCAAATCTATACTTCGCATGGTCAGGTTCTCTCTATTTTTGGTTTTATTAGAATTTAGTTAGCTAAAATTTTGTGGTAAAACATTCTTTACCATGCTCTTCAGCCCTCTGGTAAGTGAAATAGGTTTGTGATGAGTATAATCTACATACATTAGATTGTTATTTTTGTTAATTAAATGTTATTATATCCATCTACCTCCCCAATAAAGCTAGATATTTATGTTTAATTTCTGTAAAATTTGATTAATTAGATGTTATTACCTCATGAATACCTCATGTTCTGGTACTACTTATACTGAATTGTTTGGAGTTCTATGAAATATTTTCAATCTTTCAATTATCTTATAATGGTTAATTTTTAATGAAATATAATCTAGATGATGTCATTACAATATTTATTTATTTTTATCATCCAATCCTTGATAAAATAGCACTTATAAGGGGTTACCTTCTATAACATGATTTAGAAAAGTACAATACGGATTCATAAAACACTCCTAGTACTCATAGAGAGTATTTGGGATTCCTATCAAATGGAATTTATCTCCTTCATGATTTTTATTCTCGTGGAGTCTGGAAATATTCTCTAAAGTACATTCCTATGGAGATTATCCCAGTTATGAATCTCCCCTGATTTTAAGTTGTGCAACCATTCAATTTCTTCTCCATCAATGGGTAATTAATATTCCATCCACTTTATTTCATCCCCAACCACTCTAGGAGGTATTAAAATGGATCAATCATATATATTATATTTAATATTTTTTGGGTCTTATCTGAAAAAACCATGGAAATTTGGAAGTAATAGAATTTATCAAAAAAAAATTAAATTTCATTTTACTATTCAGGAATAAAAATTTGGTTATATTGATTTGATGATTTTGGTGCACACATGCCTTAATGGTCTAGTTGGGATCTCCAACCGTGACGATACACTCTATGTGAACACTTGAGGCCAAACTTGACTCTACAATATTGATAACTAGTAATAATATTTTCATGTTTGAATTCATATATCCTCTTATAATTTAATTTTTAATTTCTGACTCAAAATTAAGCAATTTGTTACTAGAAGACTAGGTCATGAAAATAAAATCTTAGATTTTTTTTATTTCTAGCACTACCTCCCAAAAAAATAACACCATTATTTGATACAAATTGATGGTGGGAATTGTTAAAAAAATTATTAAAAATTTAAAATATAGATAAATTGGTATACGAGGATATCTCATAGAGAGTAGTGTAGAAGAATTAGATTTTCACTTTTTCATTTGCCAGAAGAGATTGTTTTCATTAATTTTTAATTTTGAAAATAATAATTAAATTTAAATAAAAAATTGAATGTAGTATAGTAAGAGTGTAATCGGTCCGAGGTCTTCTTCATAATAATAATTTTATCCAGGTATCTAAATGTGTTGATCTTCCATTTTTCAAAAGATAAAAGATAGATTTTGTAACAACATAACCTCTCACCCTTGGTTTAATGTTTATGGTGAGGGTAAACTTAACAAAACCCATTATTCTCTCTACCCTTCCTTATAAGTGTTAATGTTCAACAAAAAAACACCCCTATATTTCTCTTGAAACACTCAATCGATCCATGATATTCCAAAGCAATCGAAGTACAACTAATGTACTTATCACATATTCCAACCATTGTTGATTATCTTCATTATCCCCCAAATCCATAAAAATTATTTGATTTCATTATATAAAATACATAAAACTTAAACAACCAATTAAATAGTCATGATTATGTAAAGGATTTATTTTAATAATTCCATATACAATACAAATCACGATTTAATCCATTTTCTCACTATTTTCCAAATTACTCTTATAGTTTAAACATGTGATAATAATCTAGTAAATGATATTATGATGGGATTAAAACCATTAAATTACATAATAAAATATATGAATTTGTCCAATACTTCATAGAACCTATTTTTTATGAAATAATATTTATCTTCTTTGTTGAAATATTTAATAAATAAAATTTATATCCATATCATATTTGGTTTTTTTATGTTTTTAGTGTAATATTTTTAGAATAATATTTTATTCTTTAAATATTACACTATTTCTTGGTGGTAAGTACATCCATAATATTATACTATATATCTCTGATAAACTATTTTATCCTAGTTTAAAATTTTTTATCATTATATTCATGTCAAAAAATTTATAGATTTGGATAAATCATGAAACATTTTTATCAAATTCATCATATCAATTTATTTTAAAATCATTTTTGGTTACAATCTATTTTTTCATATACGATAAAGATAATGAGTTATATTACACATCCTTTATTATTTGAACTTCAAAATTACCCAATGCGTCTACTTCCTTGAAATAGAAAACTATTTCTTTGTTATTTGAAATACAAAATAAATCTTTATCCATTAATTATTCTCAAATTTTTAATTCTATACATATTTAAAACAATTTTAATATATAATTTGAATCATATCCACTAAAAATTAGAATAAATTTTTTTATAACATTAATACCTAATGGGGAATACCAATATCATTTCTTTCATGTATTTAGGTATTCCATGAAATTCACCATCTACTGATCAAGCTCTCTATTCTGGAAATAATTTTACACATTAATGAAACTTATTTTGGGTGTTAATTATCTATGATGACTATTAGACCTTCCAATAATCCTCTTACAGCTTAAATATTACCCTTTTATACTGTTGGCACAACAGTAGATATAGAAATCCATATTATTAAATAGTTATCATCATTATCTTGAGAAAATCATGTAAACCTTTATTAAACTCATTCATGTTATAGTTTTTAATAAAATTTTGAAACCTTTGGAAATAAAAAACTAATTCCAAATATATATTTAAAGAACACCCAACCCTTTCCAAGTCAATTACATACCAAATTAAGTTGATTACATGAGCAGATATTAAAATCAATTTAATCATTTTTCATATAAACAATACTTTTAAAAACATTAGTTAGATATTTATTATTCTTCTTATAAACATATATACCCTATAATTGAACAATTTTACATATATTATTCATATAAAGGGTTTCCTATAAAATATATAATTATTTTATTTATTAAATTTTTTTAGTTTCTATATAAATCTAATATTTTTCTTTAATTAAACAAATCATTTTCTAATATTGATCACATTTCAACTTTGATGATGGTGATAAGGTCATTTTTATCTATAAAAAATATTTTTATCAAATGTGTATCAATTTTTAGTATAATTTAATAAGTAATTTCATTAAATACACTCCTAAAATGATAAGACATTTTAATATTTATATCATTTATCTTAGTGGTCTAGGATCTATATTTCATTCTAACCTATACTATCTAATATTATTACATTTTCCAAGATTACAACATTTATTAAAATCATATCAATCATATCCCTTATGACACATGGATTTTTATGTGGATAAATCCCCACCCTAATAAATTATATTGATTTTCCCAAATATATTTCTCTGGTACCCTAACCATTATATTTTCAAATTATGTGAAACCCAAAGATAACTATAAGAATAAACATCTAATTATTACAATCTCATATATCTTACTATACATACATAAGATAATCCATGGCAACTAAAATTTATCAAGACATGCTTTTTTGGATGTCTAAGGTATTGAAAAGTGTATTATTTGAAAGGTATCTAACACATATTATTTTTAAAGGGTTTGAATATCACTCTATATTATCTCATGTATTCATTGTATATATGAATGTATCAAACAGGGTAATTTTTATATCTTATCCCATTAAACAAATTATTATATTCCAAACATATTTATGTATAACACCTTATATAACTCAATATTTTTGTTACTTAACAAAAAATCTAATTTAATTATATTTATACATATACAAATTCATCTTAGGTATAAGGTGCATGAACACATTTTATATAAATATTAAGAATCATATGAAACCAAAATATCCAAAAGAATAAGTATCGTGAGATAGATATCCATCTCTCACTTTTTTTATGGGGCCTAAGACACTAGGTTATTGAAAAGTTAGACCTAATTTCCCACACTCCTATAATATGACTGAAGATAAACCTTAATTCAAATAAAATCCTAACACCAAATATATATAAATCAAAACCAACAATTATTATTAAGTTAATATCCCTTAAAAAACATAGTGAGGGTTGAATTTATCTAATTATTATGTACTAAATTTTCATTTAATTTCTTATATACAATGTATGAAAATTTTAATATGTAATTTAAAAACATTAAACTAAATAATATATTCATTTTTAATATAAAAATTTCATATTCATTAAATAAATGAAAAAATATAAAATAATTAAATTAAGGAACATTTCATAAATATTTTCAGATGAAAACTATTTAAATATATTACATAAATAAATAAATTATAAACACTTTATAGTTATACACATGATCATATAGACATTACATAACGTAAAAATATAAACTCTTTACATTTATAGAAAAAATATGAACACTTCATATTTTTTAATTTATATAAATTTAAATATGAACTATTTCAAATTTAAAATATATAATATTAATGAAAACATAAAACATTTAGATTCCGTATTTAATTTCTTATTCTATGTAGAAAAATTATATAATTTAAAAAATTAATTATTTTTTAACCTTGGTCAAATCTTCCAAAAGTATATTTATTATGGTTTTAATTAAATTTTCAAATAAGGAATTTTTATATTAATAGGCCATTAAAATATCAACTTTTTTATATTTTAATGTATTTTATAAATTTTAATACTTTAACATTTTTCAATGTTTTCGAATTAAAGGATTTAAACATTTCTCTCATTAACAAAAAAAATATTTTTTATGGATAAAATTGAACTCGAATTTTGTGTGAGCAACATGAAAGTTGGTGTGAATTTCCAAAAAAATATTCAGAAATCATAAACCCAAGAAAATTGTTATTATAAAAAACACATGTTCATTCCCAATTGGAAACAATTTCCAAAAGAATCAAAACATTCTATGGTGATGTCATTCATGGATGATCATCTATAACAATTAATTTTGAAACCACGGTATGTTTTTTCTCAGTTATATAATTGTTTTTATATATGATTATCATTACCATAAAATACAATAAAAAAATCATAAATCTGTGATATAAAATCATATTTAATGACTATCTATTTTTTGAAAAAATATTCATACCATATTTCTAAAATCAATTCATTATTTTTATACTTTTCAACATAAACCATGATGTAGTTAATAAACAATAATGTGGTTCAAAAAACATAGTGTGGTTTATTGAATTTTCATGAACCATGGTTGTTTTTTCTATTAACTACATTTATATTCTATAGAAACGCAATAAGGAGATTATATTTCAATTTAAACATTAATCCAAACATATTTTGTGGCACAATGATACCAAAAGTGGATTTTAGATGAAAAACCTTGCCTAATCAAAGATAAAAGTTACCATAAAACCCATCTATACAACATTCTACCATAATTTTCAATTTAATATTAAATAAATTATAAATATAAATTTTTATATCTTGAATTTGTCCCTTCAAATCTCATCTACTTGAGATTGGTATAGATACATCAATTTTATAATCATGCCTCCTTTAAGGATAATCGTTGAGATTTTTTTAATCTCCCAATGCTTGGGAAGGATCTCCTTTAAACCATTATCTTCTATAACCTTAGGTTTAATTGATAAAGGAAATAAATATTCTCATGTAGAATAATTTATCATGTTTATCGAACATAAATCTCAAATATACTTCACAATAGACTGGTCCATTATTTATATGTACTACATACACTACCTAAACTCAAAAATATTTCAAAAAAATTGAATAATATTAAATAATGTTATGAAACAATTTATATACATGGTTGTTTGTATTATAATCATGTAATAATATAAATGAATAATTTGAAACTCCTTCAATATTCTATTAAAAATAGATGATTATGGTAGTTTTTAGTGGGTAGAAAAAAATTGATATACAGAACTATATATTTCATGAACTTCCATGCATATATTCATCACATGATGACCTCCACCAAAATGTGGTAAACATTATATAATAACTTAAATGTGCTTGTAAATATTTTAATTATTATATGTTCTCTTTATTATAGTTTATTAGGGAAATGTTTCTATTACCACACCATAATTTAGAACTGTACATTTTAGGGATCTTCATCCCAATATGAACAATCATAA
Source organism: Viscum album (assembly GCA_963277665.1). Lineage (NCBI taxonomy): Eukaryota > Viridiplantae > Streptophyta > Magnoliopsida > Santalales > Viscaceae > Viscum > Viscum album. The sequence continues at coordinate 1,085,857,855 of OY728156.1, forward strand.
TTTTTGATTATGGACATTAACCATTATTCTTTTCTTATATTTTTAGATTCACTCTTTTTTTACTTTTATCTATTGATTCTTATTTCTAACATGATAGGTTTTTTCTCTCATGGATTATGGGAAACACTCCCTTATATTTTTCATGGAATCTATTTATATTTGTATTGACTCATTTTTACCTCAAATTTATTATTCCAATTATCATTTTACAATTTTTAGATCACTTATAATTCATTAAAATTTCATATTCCCTATTATATGATACTCCTTGATAAAAAATAAAATACTCAGAAAACAATTGATCTTAAACCATCCATAATATAATCTACTCAATATCCCCAATTAGATTTTTTTTCAACCCAAAAGAAAGAGAAATAATGTTTCACTTATCAATAAAAATGAAAAACTTGTTAAATGATTAAAAACCAAAGAATTTAACCCCCTCAAATTAACCCCTTATATTAATGATAAAAAATATAAATAAAATAATGAACTATATCATTTGATCTATATATATTCTCCTCATATTTAAATATATTCAAAAAATAATAAAACAATTGGAGTATGACTGGGTACCTCTCGACTCAAACTATAGATAAATTATCAATATAAAAATGATTTAATAATTTTAGTTATTTTTTAAAATATATTTTATAGTTTTAATCTCGGTTCCCCATTAAGAAAACATTTATTACCTTCCTCTTTTATTTACACCCCCACTTTGTAATGAGATTGATTATTTTAACATTAAGTTATTTTTGGATAAAAATAGAAATATGGATATAATTTTTACCATGGAGTCTCTATGGAACAAGATTAGTTAACCAGATAGCTAATTGTGTTTTTCAACTCTCTTTATCTCTTACATGATTTAACATAACCTTATTTATAGTAAGATAAAACATGTAGAATAAATATTTATACCTAGGAATAGGTATATTATCAAGGTGAATATTTTATTGAATGTTTGTCTAAACCTGAAAGGCATTAAAATTTAGGTTCTTATATCTTTAATTAGACCCTTTTCTCTATTATAGTGTATTAAACACCCTAGAATACGATGGTTGACATATATATACCTCATAGAATGAATATTTACCTTATCTTATAATTATAAATGAATTTATTTTACATCTTAAATTATTTAATTAAATATATAATGTATAAAAAAATATTATTTTTTTCATTGTTTATTATTTCTATTTCATTTTTATTTTTCCCTATTAATAGTAAATTTGAAAATATTTTGATCACAATGTATAGATATTTTGATATTGATTTAAGGGTTGAGATTATAGGTATAGGTTGTTCATCTTGTTATCAATGATAGATATTTTTATAAAACAATTGATTTTTAGAATGTTCATGTAATTTAATTAACTTCTATGTTTTCTAATGATAGTGTATGATCTCATTAAACTTTATTTGTTGAAATATAATATAAATTATTATTTTATTATAAATTTATTCATAAAATTATTGTTTTATTTTTATTTTTTAAAATCATTGACTTGATAAAAAATAATGGATTTTTTTCATATGTGTAGATAATGATTTTTTAATGAGATTGAATTTATTATAATATTGAATTATATTATACAAAAGTGAATTTTATTTTTATAGAAATACTTCTCATACTAATTTGAATGGTGAATATGCATCTTTTTAAATGAATTTAATGTATGGATGAATTTTATGTTTTTTAAATACATTATATAGGATGAAGGAGTATTGATAGTGAAGATGGTTTCGAAGATTATTTTTTAAATTATATTAATGTAAATTCTTGATAAATTGATGAGAATTAATGAAAATGTGATATATTATTACAGTAAAATGGGTGAGAACACGGAAGTTGTTAAATTATCTCATTATATGGTGATTTATTTTATATTGAAATGTATTAATTAATAAATGATTGCCTTTTAATAATAAATATTTATGCATATGAATTTTATATAATATGATTTTCATGGAAATATATTATTAAATCATTTTTATTATATTTTGAATTTTTATTGTTGTTAATTTTAGTTTTAGGGAATCGAGTAGGTTAATCAAGTAAAATGAAACACTTCTATGCAACAGTTTTATGATATAATTATTTAACCTCTAAATTGAATATTATTGTCTCATGATGTTTGAATTTGATATTTTATTTATGAATAATATTTTCATTTTATAAGAATGATTTTCTAAAGTAATTTCAATCATAATTAATATATCTTTAACATGAACAATTGTTATATTTCACTTTCTTGAGAAACTATTGTATTTATTTATGGATAATTTAGTATGTAATATTTTACTCACCCTAACATGAATACATTTATATGCATTTATAAATTTTATATTGTGATGTATAAAAATATATATCTTTTTTGTTCCTTAGTAATGGATCATCGACGGATGAGGATTGGTATGATTGTGTTTGACTATATAACTTATAACAGTGTGAAACCATACATGGAGGACATATGTCATATTTTCTTATATTTTTTATTATGATGTTTTAATAACTACACATATGTTTTGGATTATTGTGTTTAGGGCATTATTCTTTTTATCAAATATTCTCATATTAGAATTTTTTTTATTTAAATATTATATTATAAATAGTTGATGAGATTTTATTTAAGGGGAAATATTTCCCAAATGATTTTTTTTATAAGTTCATAATAATTTTTATCCTCTACTTATTGAGAGTATACATGAGTCCATATTGTATTTTAACACTCGTATCATGTCGGGTATTCAGGTCAGTGTGTTTTGAAATGGTATAATAAATTCATTTTTGTGATGTGACTTGGGAATTTAGTGATATGTGTGATGATATGATTTTTAAGACTTTAAATTATGTTGAGAAAATAATTTCTCACCTCTTTATAGTGAATATATTTTTTTGCAGTTTCAGTTTAAAAGTAAGTTATAGAATATCTGGTAAAATGTTTTCTTTTAATATTCTTTGATGATTCTCATTACCCATGATGTGTTAAATGGATATAATATATATGAATCACAATATATATTTATATAAGTTTCATGACATTCTCATGAATTTAAAATGATTATGTGATATGTGCATGGTTTGGGAAATGATTTATATGGATCTTCATTTTGAAATAGTTTTTTCATTGAAATTTTGAAAAGGATTTGTTTGAAAATTATTTTAAAGATAATTATGAATTTATAATTTTAGAATATAAATGTGAGAGGGAATGGAATATTCTCTAGTAAGTAATGGATGAATATATGGTTGATGGTGAACTTAAATTTATATTATTTTTGGTGAATATGGAAAAGTTATGTGGGAATATCAATTTTCATGTAATGGTTGAAATGATTTTTAAAAAAATTTGTTATATACATTAACGGTTATATTAAGTGATAGGGTTTCATGTGGTATTATATTTTAATGTAAATTTTAAATTATTTTAGAAATGAATCCTCAAAGGGATCATTTTCACATATTGGGAGCAGTTACTGAGAACATGGAAGTTATTCCTACAGATCATCATATTTTAAATAAATTTATTCAGTAAAATTACGTTATTGGTGGAGAAATAAAATAGGATATTCCATTATTAATGGATTGAACCTCATAATTAAATGGGGATAATTCAATAGTATATATAAATTAGTGTTACTTTCATCAATTTTAGTAACTATAATTAAAATCCCAATTATTAACAGTTTTATAGGATGCTTCCACCAAATATTCAATAAAATTTTATTTTAATTAATTTAAGATTTTCAACAGATATTTTAAAAATGGATATTATGGATGAGGATTAAATATTAAAATATCATTGTTTTAGTTATTTGAATTCTTGATTTAGTATATTTAAAATCTCAATTGGTGGCTAACAGAGGATGAAAAATGAATTTCAATTTTGAGGTAACCAAAAGAGATCTATAAGTGCAAATTCATCTTAAAAATGGAGCCTACCTATGAGTTTATAATTCAGTACTATGGGACTTCTGATTTTTATATTTATTATTCTATTTTATGTTTGGGTTTAGTGTAAATGGACATGACATCTGTAAAACAAATTATCCAATTTTCACCAATTATTTATATTCTAGATTATCTTTTGTGATTTGTAGTTCAAGGATGTTATCTAAGATACCCAACAAAGTTTTATATAGATATTAATTTATAAGGATTGGAAATCCTTAACAAGGGAATATGCCTTGGACTAAGAAGACTCAAATATATCTCTTTATAGAGGATCCTTTACTAGTGCAGTCTGATTTGAGACCCATAACTATATAATTTACCTTATTGAATCTATATAAATTAATCTATAAATTATTTTATAAATGTGTGTATAATTAATTTATACCGACATTAGTAGAATATTAATTTTTATTTGAAGTATAATTAATGCCTCATTCAATAAATATTGATACAATATTTATATGTAGAAATTAATAGAGGATAATATTCGAATCGTGTTAAATTATGATATTAAAATTTTAAAACCTTTTTTCAATTTTTTGTTCATTATACGAAAACATGTTACATTATCATTAGGATGTACTAGTTGGTGAAATATTTAACCCTTATAGACTATTATGGATAAAAAAATTTCCATTATCTTTCAAAATATTTGTATTCATGAATTCTAATGAGATAAAAAAGATCAAAATAATGAAAACAACACTAAAAGTTTATGATTTTAGTTCTTTATATTATTTAATTGAATGGGTTGGTTCTTTCAGTTGTGTAATTAATGGATCAAACAATATTTTCAAATGTGGTAGAAAATATCATTATATTTTTTCCAAATAATTATTAATACTAACAATAAAAAAATATATAGATTTTTTTTCATTGATCTGTTACCTGGAGAAAATTTTACCTATTTACATTAATATTTTGTTGAACTAAAAGATTTATGAGATTTTAAATTTTTTCTTAATGATATATAGATTAATTTTTTTACTTTAGATATAATTTTACATATAGATATAGAAATTTTATTTTCCATGAAATTTAATGTTAATATGTTCATTGAAATTGATTATCTGAAAATAAATAAATTATATCTCAGGAATTAATACCCTTTAAATTTTATTGATTTTTATCATCTTAAAGAAAATATTAATTTAAAAGATATTCTTACAGGTAGTACATTATCGGTTCTAGATGAGAAAATAAGACATTCCAATGATATATTTTTAAAGGATAGATGAGGATATTGAATTGTAAATATTTTTTTTATTTCAGAATAATTCTATTATTTTATCAATAGATATAGTGAACCATATCACTCATAAATATCTTGACACTTATTAATTGTATTTTTTTTATTATATTTTTATTTATTCAAACTCTAAGGTTAGTAATGAGAAATATTTGGAACTTTTATTATAAATTTTTCATGAACATAAATTATATGATTAGTTATATAATTGTTACTTATATAATCAAGATGAAGAGTTTTTATGACATTTTTTTTAAATAGATGATTTTAGTTAGAACCCAAAAAAATAATGAGGTTATTTCTTAGGAAAGGCCAAAAAATTTTATATTCAATGTTTTAGGAGATTGGTTTTCTACTATTGTTGTTTTATTGAATATTTTTTAAATTACATTCACCTGTGAAAACATTAACTTAGAATTGTATGAATTTTTTATGGAATGAAATGATTATGAAAACTTTTGATAAATTTAATAATGGAATTTCTTAGATCTAATTTTTGATAATACTTGAACTAGATTATGGTTATTTAGTCTATTGTGATGCATATAGAGTTGATTTGGGTTATGTGGTCATGAAATGAGTAGTATGATGGCTTCTGGATCAAATTAATTATGAACTTATGACCATATTTTTAATTTAAATTAATTATAAATGGGTTTTATTTTACAGGATTTAAAATAATTGATAAATTAACACATTATTAGAAAAACTCAGAGTATTCGTATAATATATATTTTAAATATATATTCTCATAATGGGAATTAATTTCAAGTCAAAAATATGTTTTTTATTCCTAAAAATTGTTTATTATAATGTTTAATATAAACCATGAAATGTGAATCCTTTTATTGATTCATTAAGTTAGAAATATCGACTTAAGTTGTTTAGGAATCATAAATTTTATTAAACCTAATGGAAATGTTAGAGTAATTACACATTGATGGGAAAGATGATGGAAATTATATCATATTATAATATATTAATGTCACTTATATGATACTATAGTAGTTGAATATGGTATAAATTTCTCATCATGAATCTAATGGATTGTGTGACATCATAAATTTTTTGTAGAAGATCAATAGGTTGAAAGTAATTTGTAACTTGACTAGGAATGATAGAAGTGTTTCATACATATTTAAAGGAATAGGTTATAAAAAAATTAATTATTTTAGCTGGGTTGTTATTCTAAGAACATCAAAGATATGAAAAAAAATGATTTCAATTTTTATTAAACTAAATGACTATAGATATAATGATATATTTTTTGATATTTCAATGGAAAAAAGTTAGATTCGAGCACCGATGATCATCTAGTTTATTACATGATTTTTAATTGGTCAAATGGATTTCATAGAAATTTCCTTTGGGATTTTAAATTTTATTAATAGGATAAAAATTGAAGAATTATACTATTTTCTTGGTTATGGATCAACTAACCATGTTTGCTCATTATTTCCCCATTTTTATGACTGTTATCATTGAATATTGTGTGTAATTTTTACATGAAATGTATTTTTGATTACATGTAAATCTTAAATCTATTATTTCAAACATAGATCGACAGTTCTCATTGGGATTTTGGAAGGGAATATAGATTTTTATGATTATAAGATTGAATTTGATCTTGTATTATAATCATTAAATATATGATAATTTGAAGGCAGTGATTTACATTTTATAGTATATATATTTTGGGTCTGGGTTATTAACGTTGGAATATCGTGGGAGGATCACCTTCCACTAGTAATATTTTCATTTTTAAAAATTATCAATCCTTAATATGTATCTATTCATTTAAATAATTATATGTAAGTCTATGTTAATCACAGTTATGTTAGTCTGTGAAAAGAAAAAAATGTTCTCTAAGGGAATCGTCTTATATAAGAAATAAAAAAACAAAACACATTTTCTTAGAAAGATCATAATGATGAAATTGGTTCAATAAAAATCATATGTTAATCATCCTTGTCAACCATTATATATTTTAGTTGGAGATCATGTTTTTCGAATCAATATTCTCTATATTGGTACATCATAAAAATATTAAATATAGTATGTTAACACATTGATATATGGGTCCTTCAGATAATTTTTTTATTGGTTAGTGAGCATATCTTTTTTATTTCCACCTAATAAGAGTTTCATTCATGATTATTTTAAAATTTCATAATTAGTAAGGGATTAACTAAACCCTTTACAAATGATATATTATTCCTTAATTAATATAGAGCCAAATATTATTTATCCATACAGGATTATAAATATAATTGATTGAAAAGTTAAAGTGTTCAGAGGTAGGAATATTCCGTTGGTTCATGTTTTCATGTGCTACTATGAGGTTCAAGAGGAGTTGTGGAAAATATAATCTTATATACAACAAAAATGTTCAATATTTTTTGAAAGTTAATACCAATTAATTGTATAGTGTGAATGTATTATAATGTAAGAATTATCACAACATCATTTGGTTTATTCTTTGATAATTTTAGTTTTATGTGATTTTTGGTTATGAATGGATGTTTATAGAGAACTTTGGATGGATTTATATTAAGTCCCATAGTTAGTTGAAAATATATCTAAGAATTTTAGATATTTATCCCTCTTGTATAGTATGATTATATGATTAAAGAGACTATGTAGACAAATTTTGTAATATAATAAAGTGATGTTTTGTTAAATAGAATGATTTACTAACTATACAAATAACATTTTCATCTACTAAATTTTATGTGTTGCTATCTTTAATTATATATTTCTCTATATTAAATCTTGTTAAACTCTATATTCTTCCACAGTCAAAGTAAAGGCCTCTCATATGATGAACTTTGTTCATCTCTTCTAAATATAAGTTGTTTTTATTTTACTATATTTTTTAATTGATTCTATATATACAGTATGTTATGGACATTCTATAACACTCATAATTGATTTTCCTTAATTATTTATTCTCATCTCTATAAATTATGATTATGGAGATTAATATCATGATAGATGAAGATCATGATATTTTTTGATCTTTTTGATGGTATAGATTAACGGATAATCTTGTTAGTTGAGATCTATATTTTTTATTAACCCATTAATATTCCAAAATTTTATATAAGTTTTTTAGATTATGTGATTTATTAGGATTTTGGATGATTTATTTGATGTTTTGTTCATCCTATTTTGTAAAATACTGATGTAATTATAAATTTTTTTTCAAATTAATATTTTTTTATTTTTCTAAAACATGCATTTGATGTTTGATAATTGATTTTATGATTTTTTAAATTTTGATAAATTGATTTTTTTTAATGAGCATGATTTTATTGTAATGTATACTTTTAATAATTAAAAATGAATTGAGTTTTTATTTATATACTGTTTAAATTTATTTAAATAATGGATGTTTCATTTATTTAAATTATTTTAATATATTTAAGGACAAAAATTTTTTAAATAGTTTAAATAGGATTCAATGTAGTTTATTTTCAAAATGTTTTTAAATTTTGTTTTATAAATTATATGGATTTTAGCAATTTGTAATCAAGTGGGAAGTATAAGAAATATTTTCAAGAAGTACCATAACATGAGTGATATATATCATAAATCTAAAAGGGAAATAATTATTGGGGATATATGTTAATTTATAGGATGATGATCTATTTTATTTCACATTAAAATCATTCATGAATATGACCATTATTTATATTATATATTTATGCCTATGAATGAATAAATTTTATCATCTTGATATTATTTAAATAAACTCTGGTTTTGATATTGATATTCATTTTGATTGATGAATTCGATTTGGATGAACCGTGTTTCATTAACTTTTGAATTATAACACTTCCAATTTTTGGATTATTGATAAAATGTTTTGATCTCTCAATTGGGTTGGATTTTTCATGTTCTAATTTGATTAATTTCTTAATGAATAATGGTTTATTTTTATACGGATATTTTTCCAATATTTTCTTATTTCCATATATCTATAATTGATATAAGAATTTTTTTTTTAATTTTACTATCTTATGAAACTATGAAATTAATTTTGGTGTATTCAACAGGATAATAATTTAATCAATCCTTGCATACATATTTCAGTGTGAATCTATACATTTCATGTTGCGATATTAGAAAATGGAAATAATCATTTTTCATTAGTGATATATATTGGGGGTCATAGAGGTGGAGTGGTGTAATGGTTTTTAACTACATATCTAATGGATGAATATGATGATCCATAGAGGTCTGGTGACATGATTTTTTCTTTTTTAATTTATCATTTTGGATTTAACTATACACATGTTTTTGGATTCTGTTTGTTTCATTATATTTTTTTCAAAAATGTTTAATTTGAAAAATAATTTGATCTAAATGTTTAAATTCTTATAGATATTGAATTTATATTTAAGAAAAAATCACCCACCCCCAAATATTTATTTTATTTAATAATTGTCTCTTGTTTCCAACTTCTAGTGATTAGGAAGAGCACTTCAGACTATATGAAATTTCGACATTGGTATCGATTAAGGAATCTAGGTTAATATGTTAAACATTTACAATTGATTTTATTATTATATTTCAATACAAATTAAAATTATTATCAAAAGAAATAATATGAATAAATGTAGAGGGAAGTCGATTAAAAAATAACCATATTTTCAAATATTTCCCTTAATATTCTTTGATCTATTTTTACACAATATTCTGTCTTATTTTTATTATTAAACCTATTTTTGGTTATTATACACGCATATATTTCCCTCCCACTTTTCATCTATGCATTTAATTCCCAAAATGTTCTATGAATAGTTCTCTAATTTCCTTCAATATAGATCATTGAAATTTACACATATTTTAAAAATAATAATGGGACATCCATGAATAATATTTTTTTTAATCATGTATCAAGGTGATATGATGTTTTTAAATTCTTAAAGAAATTTCTACATCATTCCATAAGGTTGGTTTCATTAACTCATGATTTGATTCCAATTGAAATAATATTTTAATTAACTTATTTATTTATCCTTTGTACATGTTTGGTAGTTTTATCGCACCATGTTATCTACTTCATGAGACAAGTTTCACATTAATAATTAATATTAGAAAATAATTAAATTGTACCATTAATCTATGAAAGCCTATAGAATATATCATATAAAAACCCTAGAATTTATTTTATATTTAATAAATTGGTTTATTCCTATTGTTAACTGAATAATATATTCTAATCAATTTTAAAATAAGAATATATATATTATTCCATGAGGAATTTTTATCCTCAATTTCTATTGTGAAAGACCACCACAAGAATCTTGCACTATATTCTTACGTGATTTTATTTTATTTTCAAATTTATTCTTCTAAAACAACTTTATCTTGGGATTCACCTCTTCATTAGTGTTCCATTTCATAGAGTAACCCTCCAATACAAACAAGATATTTATCACTAACCTTATCAATTACAAATATGCTTTTATGTGGTATAAAAGGCACATATTTCTCCTAGAATGACTTATTTATAAAATTAATCACAAATCCAATTTCTTCAATGCATATAAATTCCATTATTCAACATTGGAAGTCTTTTGTAATAAAATTTCAATCGAATGTACGTTATTATCTATAACCTTCCCTTATTATAAGAATATATAGTTTCATATTGGTCATTGATAATTTATATTTGAACCAAAAAATTTGTATTAATATCTTTAATATTTTTTGATTCCACATTTTCAGATATGTAACAAAATTTAATCACTTAGTAAATTGATGTTTTATTCTCCTAAAACATATATAAACATTGAAACAATTGTATTATAAATCTATTGTTTTCTCATTAGCTTGTATCCTATACATAATAATATTGTACATCGCATAAAACTCAACAACTATTGCATTAAGTCATCAACATTTATAAACAATTTTATAATTATGTCCTACAAAATCATATTTCATGTAAATTATGTAGATAATTGATTATATTTATAGATATTTTCATTTTATCCCACAGAGTTTTCTTTTCGTTAATTTTTTTGTCTCATCCCAATGAATATGATCGATATTATGTATATATATATATATATATAAGTGAAATGGGTACATCTATTTTGGGTGATTCGATTATGAAAAAAACAATACTTCATTACTAATAAAATAAGTAGAATCCACTATACAATCGTAATCACAACTAGAGATTCCATCTCCTATTATGAATTCTTAACATGAAAAATTTATTTCCTCATATATTGGAATTAATATAGAGTGTTAAGAAAACATGTATAATTTTCTATGACATTGTAAAACTTCTATTCATGTTTTTCTAACCTTTGCTAAAAATATTTATTTTTTTACGAGTTTTCAAACTCAGTTTATCCAAATCTAAGTTTATTTATTGTCTTTAAAATCACACTTTAGATACTTTCTCCTCATCATTCTTGTTTAGTAAATTATTTTCCACCATTTTAGCATCATTGTTTATGTCATTCCAATTTCATATTTTCAATGTATTAGTTTTTGGAACATTAAATTATTCATCCCTTCTAGGTAAGTAAATAACAAAGTGTCTTTCACTATAAATAATTCACTGATACACATATTTACTTTTTGATTACACATTTACCTATTCAATATCAAAATGAAATTTACTATATTTTTATAGATTTATTCACTCCACTTTCCACTATAAAATTACAATTGAACTAATATCTTTATGATATTATTCTTTCAAGATAATTTTTTATAATCCTTATAGTATTCTTACCTTACTCATTAGAAATTTTATTCTTTTTTTCTAATATTTTCTGTTGTATTATATAACAAAAATCTTTTCCAAATTTAATACCTTTCATTGTAAGATAAATAATTTTAATACAGATAAAAAAAATGTTGATTATTTTTCACATTTTTTATTCATCTCTCTAAATAATTTTTTTATTATTGAAATAATTGGTTAATACAACTAGCTAACATTCATCACTGAACAATAATGAATGGAACGATAATAATAAATGTCTTATCAGATAACCCTTTTAACACTACAAAATAGAAAGTATTCACTCTAAAAATTCATCTATGTAAAAGTTAAGTTGATAATCCTTAGTATTTAGAACAATTTTTTAATACAGGTGATAAGTTATGTTTTTTCATTCATTTTTACCACCTTAAATTTTTTAATTGTATCTAATATAGTATATAATTACCTTAGGATATCTCCCAATGAGAATTCCCTATAGTTTTATCTTAGTCATTTTTATTATTACTACTATTTCTTATGTATTAATTATTTTTGAATGTAATTACCAAGACAAAAAAGTGGTCAATAATTTTTTTAAGCTTAAGAAAATAGTATAAAAAACAATGTACTAAATGAAATAGTTGTGAGGATAATAAAGTAAATAGAATATCGACAAGTGTCCAAATATAGTATATCACATTATTCAATATTTTTTATTCACTTGAAATTATTTAAAATGAAACTCTCTCATTTCATGAATTCAAATATCAAAGTGTTCATCTCATTCAGATCAAACTGTCTAGGCCATCAACTAAATCTATGTTTTTAACATCCTTTAATTAGTACCCAGTCGAAGTTGTCACTAATCTCTAATCACTAATAAACAATCACACTCCCATTGTAACAAAAATTCCAATCATGAATTTAGAAGTTTAAACAATGGGATTCAACCTTCAACTCCTAACCAGACTGAGTTACCAATATGAACTCTATGAACAACACGCTAATTAAAAAATTTGATACCATAATAGAATAGAGAAGAAAAAAAAGTGACATAAATATTGATCATCAAACATCTATTGACTATTCAATGAACAATATTATGGGCTGAATTTTTGTAAAAGGATTATGAAATTTATTCTAAGAAATAAATCACCTTTAAAATCTAGAAAACATAAACAAAAAATAACATTGATACTCATTATCAATAATCACAGAAATATATTGATCTTCACTATATTTTGAAGGACTAGTTGCTCTCCAGAATATCTTATTTTTTTTACTCTTCTCTCTCTTATTTAGAAAATTTTATATGTGTTACTATCTACTAAATGACTCCCTAGAATCATCCTTTATTCACCACTAAAATCACCAACTGAGATTCTATTTTTTGTTTTGAAATATTCACATGTAAGAATTTTACTTTTAGCCTTCTATCATTTCTCAAGTCACATTAACATAACTCTTAAACCAACTCTTCAACAACTTACACTTGTCAGTATATAATGATACTTCTATTTCCATTAAATTTTTCAACTTATTTTACTAAATTTATATCCAGTCGGTACCTTTGATAACTCCTTATCTTTATCCCTTCCCCAATTGATCTCACTGTATAATTTCATTATACAATATGTATATATCCATCTTCATCTATACAACTACAATGATAGATATTATTAAGGCATCGACAATTTATTCTTCATTATTTTTCCTATAAATAGTAAATAAATGTAATTGAAAACATATCCTCATTGAAACTTATTCATCACACTTGATCAATATCAACAACAAATTGTTTGTCTTCATCTCCATTAGATGTTGAAAATATGAATCATCAGGAGACCATTAGTGGAGCATCTTTACTATGAACCCCACTTCATAAAAAATTAAATAAACATCAGTTCAACACCCCTAGGTCATCAATCTCTATCCCATTTTTGAGTTAAGTTTCTCTCAGCGTTACACATCCATTAGTTTTTGATAAATCACATAATCTTATCAAAAAAATCCAAGAATACCATATTTAACACTAAAACCATAGCTCAATAATTTTTCAGTGGAAAAATCTAGATTGCAACCTTCTATTTTGAAAAACCTTTATTTTTTTAATTTTGAAAGTTCAAAGGATTCATTAATCTTCACCAGAAGTATATTTTTAGATCACAAACAATAGACTCAAACCAGTTATGGGTGAGACTCTCTTAAATGAATTTTTAAATAACCTTCAACTCTTGGTTCTTAATTTAGGATGAGCACTAGATCTGTTTTCTGGAAATATATATCTATAAATATTCTTTATACTCATATTATTAAATAGAACAAAATTGTTTATCCTTCATCAATAGTCGATTTGTGGTCAACCTTTGAACATAGAAAAGCGTTATTGACTATGGAACTCGATCTAGATCTCTAATTTCTTCTTTAAATTTGAATAGAATCTTGATGAACATGATTCATAGTTCTTCAATTTAGATATGGTTTTATAGCTCATGTAGTGTTCTTCTTTTCATTGATGGAGGCCAAGGTATTTGACATGAATAGGTTTGTCTCCTTCTCTATGAATCTCCTTCAATATTCACTCAGTTCATGGAGTTTGGAAATGAGTTCAACCGGATAATATTCAACCATCATGAATGATCTATGTTCGAAAAGATCTTCATCAATGGTGGAGAGTCAAGAGAAAAAAATAAGCTTCTTAATGAATCTTATTATTGGTCTTCTTTTAGAATCAATGATCTTGATGAGAATTTATTATGTGAGCTCAACTATAAAATCATCTATTCAAATACCCTTTTGAATTTTTCTATGTGGTATTACTCCATTTCAATATGTAGTTGTTTTTTCAAAATAAAAAATGATAATAATTATTGAATACACAAAACACACAATACAAAATACTGAAAACTAACTAAAAATTTAAAACTAAACATTTTTACAAATATTTAAACAAGGTTAAATAATAAAAAAATTAAAAATTAAAATATCTAATTAAAACAAAACTTAATAATAGAAAATATAATTAAATCAAAGAATATTTGTAGAAAATTAGTAATAAAATATCACCACATCAAATTCCCTCACACTATGATTTTTCTTGTCCTCAATAAAATAATGAGTTAAATTCATTAGAACAAAATGAATCACCAACAATAAATAATGGATGGACTCGAATAATTGGTTTCCAAAATGATTTTTCCCCTTATATTATCATTATGTATCTAAAAAACTACTCTTCAGAAATTGAATTTTTTTAGTGAAAAAATGATCCATGATTTTCAAATATTATTTACCATAAAATTGTTAAAATAGATTAAATCCAATTAAATGTGGTTTCAACTAAATTTATAAAATTCTATTTAACTCTAGGATAATATAATCACATAATTATAATTCAAAATAATTTATACAACCAATTTCAGTGAGAAAACTTAACTCGAAGCATAAGTAACTAATCTAAAAGATTCATGAATAAAATAATGAGCTGAACATAGATTAGGATTTTTATTCCATAATTCATTTGAATGAATATTTTATGAGTTGTAATCCAAATAAAACAATTTTAGGGTAATGATAATTTTACATCTTTTAAACAATATTTTACCAAATTTCAACTCTTTTCATCTAGGAAAGGGAAACATTTTACCTAAATAAATCCAAGTGTTAACATAGAATTAACCTCATCAAAGTGTCAATATAGAATTATGATTTCATAAAAAATAAAACCCTCTATAAATTAATAATATATATATAATAAAAAATAAAATTCAAAATATTTTACGAATATTTCATAACATTTTTTTATGGTATAGTGTAGCACATTGAAAGGCAATTCCCCACCCTAAAACATAACATATTCCTTATTTCTGAATCCATGTTATAGAAAAAATATTACTCAATTTTAAAGTTAAAAAAAAAATTTTGAAATTACCTAGATTAAAATAAAGTATGTATTTTCATGAAAATTATAAATGTGTTTTTAAAACAACATAAATAATTAAAAACTCAAAGTATACAAAAAAATTACTTCTAATTACCAATTGAATAGTTCAATTCAAGTGTAAGGCCTATATAATAGTTAATATTCAACAAATTATTTTAATTATTACCCCATCAATAAAATAATATCAATCATTAAATAGAAAAAACATACAATCAAAAAATCAATTTAATAGTGGAAAAATCATGTTTATGTACAAAATCTAGTTTGATAAAATTTCTTCCATTTCAATTTCCTTAAACCCCTTTTTTTATAAAAATTGGAAGCATTAGAAATATTTTAGAGAGAATAAAAATATGAAGAATTTTAATAAATCCCCAAAATTTGAATCTCTTTTCCACTTCAAATCAAAAAAAAATACACTCTGTTTTAACATTGATAAAGTACCATTTGTTATCTTCCAAGATCCTAAAGATGAAAACATATGAACATTAGATATTATAAATATAAAATAAAGGATTATATAACCAATGTTTAGAAAATAAGGTTTTTAATAAAGTTCCTTTATCTTTATGTTCACTAAGTCATTTTAAATCATAAAACATCATCTCCAACTATAATGTAAAAAAGAGTGTGTCCAAAAGTGGATTCTTAATGTTAAGAAGAAGGAACATCATATTTTCATCAAGATAAATTTATTTAATAAAATTTAACACATAGTAAATAAATCCAAACACTATAAAATTTTAGAAACTTTTCTCACACTTATTCAAAATAAAAATAATAATAATGGAGGAAATGACCAAGATTAATCAATGGTATTCAACTTCCAACAAAAAACTATTCACGTAATGCATCCTTATTACCTTCCTGAAATAGTATTGTCTTATTTCCATTTATAGTTGACAGAACATCCTTCATAAGATCTCTAATCTATATAGAACCAAAAGGAAAAAAATTAGTTACAATAATGTGTCTGTGCCATTTAGAATGAAATTCAATTTGTAAAATCATCAACCTAGAGTTGTACAACAACACTTTGTACCTAATCTAGAATTATTTACTAAGAACTATCTTTTAATGAACATCCTTTTTCCTTTTTAAAAATTATATCTTATTAATAATAATTGATCATTATTTCTTCTAACTCTTGCAAGAAAAAATCCTCTCTTTTCCATCTTTAGATAGATTCGAATTACAAGATTCGATATCCCAAAAAGATTTATTCCCTAACTCAATGGGAAAATTAAATGATCTTAAATATATATATATATAATTGTTTTAAATATTAATTTGAGTCTTATAGGGTGACATATAATCTGACGGAGCTTCCCCAATCCTTAAGATCCAATCTTTCATGTTTAGATTAATAGATTTCTCTAGAATATGTGTGATCTATCTATTTCACACTTTTTACATGCCATTAATTTGATGATGATGATAGGGTTTAAAAACTGTATATCTAACCCCGTATCTATTTAGAATATCCTCAAATGTACTATTACATAAATGAGTACCTTTTCTGTGAGAATAAATCTCAGCATCCCATATCTAAAAGATAGATTACTTTTCAAAAAATTGGACACCACAATAGCATCATCAGTCCTAGTAGGTATAGATTTAATCCACAATGACACACATTCAAATACTATTAAGATGTATTAATATCCAAATGAATTAGATAATGGGTCCATAAAATCTATTCCCAAAATATCATTGAAATCAAAAAACAAAAACAAAATTTTTGGAATCTCATGTCTTTAAGAAATGATTACATTGAATTGAAAATATTTACATGCCCAAAAAACTCAAGATAATATTTAAATATGGTGGACCAAAAATATACATGAATCAAACACTTTCCTATAAGTTCTATTTGGCCCAAATATTCCATTATAGCTCAAACATTGACATAATTTTAGCACTAAAGAAATTGTATGATTTAGGATAAATATCTAAAAAATTAGGTCAATTTCTATATGCCACATGTAAGGATCATCCGAGACATATTTTCTAAAATAAAAAATTATTATAGTTACCTTTTTCTTGGAAAAAAAATGATGAACAATTTCAGACACTATGAAATTTATATTGTTTAGAAACCATGGACTCTTTACTATAGCATCACTATATAATCCCTCCTCATAGAAAAAATCGCACATAGTTTCAACAGATGTATTATTAGGAAAAAAACATTGCAAGTATCCTACTCCAATGATTATCTTAATGTTCTCAATTCCTTTCCTTTGGATCTCTATTTAAAATTCTTTAAGAAATAAAATCTATTTAACCATACATGGTTTTGATTCATCATTTTTCATGAGATATCACAAAATATAATGGTCGTTGACAACCAAAAGTATAGATAATAAAATATATCTTTCAAATTTATCAATAGAAAATAAAATGTCTAACATGTCCTTCTCTTTCATGTAGTAGTTGTATTTGGTATCATCTAAAATCCTTGAATCATAATCAACATATATTGACTTCATATCCACTCATTTCCTAATAATAATCACTAAATATAATTCTTAATAATCTATCATCAACTCAAAAGGGAAGTCCCAATTAGGTGGTCAAACTATTAGTGGTGAAACTAGCATCGGTTTGAGTCTATTAAAGGATTCCTCACTCTTACCATAAAAGGTGAAAATAATTTAGTTTTGAGGTAGTATTTTCAAAGGAAAAATCATATGGTTAAATTCATTTATAATCCTCCTATAATACCCATCATGGATAAGAAAATATATAATGTCCTTCATAGTCTTATGAAAATGTAGTGATGAGATAATTCCAATTGTGGACTCGTCTACCCAAATCCCATTTCTAGACACTATATAACCAATAATAATTCTAATCTCAACAATAAAATGGCATTTCTCAGAGTTTAGAACAATGTTCTTTTCAATAAAACACTAATAACAACCCCTAAACTTCTCAAAAATATCTCAAAATATGTAATATACACTATAACAAAATCCATTAAAACCTTCATTCATTCCTCAATAAATTTATAAAATATTCTAAGAATTCTCTATTATAAGGTGGTTGGATAATTACATAGTCCAAATGGAATTTTTTTATAATAAAAAATAAAAAAAAGGAAATTTGAATGTTGTTTTATCCATGCCCTCTA
Organism: Viscum album; assembly: GCA_963277665.1. Lineage (NCBI taxonomy): Eukaryota > Viridiplantae > Streptophyta > Magnoliopsida > Santalales > Viscaceae > Viscum > Viscum album. The sequence goes on from OY728156.1 coordinate 1,085,876,877, forward strand.
GGGATATATTAATTTTCATGTATCCAGAATACCTGTATAGGCATCAATAATTTCATTTACCATCTAGTCATTCAAGGATTTGATTAGGAAAAATAATGTGAAAGTGGTATTTCCCAGTCACTAAGTTAAACTTCCTATAATCAATGTATACCATCTACTTATTGGGAAACCTAGAAGGAACTAACACTAAAGATTCATTATATAAAATAGTTAACCCTACCATCATCAGAATAATCGGAACAAGATGAATATTGATATTGGATCTTCTCATACATATATATTACATCTTATTAGATGAATACTCATTAAAAAAACATAATGATCCATAGTACAGTCATACAGGTCTAGTGCCTCTAGAATCTTAGATACATAAACAACTAGTTCATAAGTGAATTAAATAATATCCCAATATTTTTCTAATTATAAGAACCCTTCATAAACATATTATACATTGGAACTTTCTTTATAAACTAGGGAAATGAAATAATAGAAAGGCTGGGCTTAGTTGCATAGTATGTTTAGACAATAGAGATACCAAAGGTCACATAATAATTACATGAGCATATGGGTGTGAGAATATGATATTGACATTTAAAAACCATACCCCTCATGTAAATGATTATAATCTTGAGTCATTTCAAAAATCTTGGTAGTTAATAATATGTGAATCATAAAGGAATCAATGAACATGAGAAAAAATAACATAACATTGGCATAAGACATAGATTATTGGAATACACATAAACATAGAAAATAATATCCTTATTACTCGGGGATCATTTTTGAGGATATCATAGTGGAATGAGTTTGCTCCCCAAACCATTGTGGTGGTGAAGATTCACTCCCAAGACTATCTTATCTCAATGTTTCTATTACTGAATAGGGTTTACTCTACATTTTAGTCTTGTTTATCTAATAATATATCAATATTTATGCAAGGAATTGATGCTATATATTTTTACCACCATTAACATAATGAAAATCATATGTATGTATGCCACAAGATCATAAAATATTCACCATATCAGAACATGAGAAATGAAATGGGTTTTATAAACATTTCATCATTGAATGACACTTGTAAAAGAATTGGGTTTTATAAATATTTCTTTATTTCATCACAACATAAACCAAGGAAACAGAACATGTTTCATAAACATATTTTTATGATAATCATAAACCATTAAAAGAAATAATAAGTATAGTATCATTGGATAATATCCTTAGTAAACTTTATGTGACCTCAAATCATGATAGATGATATGGAAAATTATTTTGAAAGGCCACATGGAACCATTCTTGTGGAAAATGTCATTTATATTTTGAAATCAATTCCTCAATGTCTAAAAAACATACTTAATATTAAAGAAATACATTTCACTAAAAATAACCGTGTAATCTTATACTTGAATCTTTAAATAATTTAGTATTTATGGTAGTGCTAAATACCATTCATGTTGTATATGTTAAAATGAATATTCCTTTCACATTTTTTATAAAAAATCATAACTGTCTCATCTAGAAAATGATAATGAATATTTTATTTAAAAAAAATTGTAAAAATAAAAATATGGGTGGAAATGTCTTATCTATTTATTGGATAATATTAAAAACTTTCATTCAAACAATTTTAGAAAATATGGTTGTTGAAGGTAATATATTTTTGACGAAAGAGAGGATTAAAGTTGGTTTTCCTTAAAAATATTATTTCGAAACTCTTGAGAATTTAAATAGAGTAAAATGAATGTATCACAATTATTTTCATAATATAACCATAGAATAATGAAATTCATGAGTTCATTTAGAGATATATAATAATATTTAATCATTGAAATCTTGAACATAAATAGTGAGACTGTAAGATATAATCCATACCACTTTTGTTACTTTTGAATCATAAGACCTAGTGAAAGAAATAACCAATTATGAATATGAAAATAACTATAAAATTCATTATAATAATCAAAAAATAAATTCATGGTAAATTTATACACAACATAAATGAAACATCTCGTGAATAAGGAATATGTCTCATAGAAATAAAAATGAGATGAAAATCCCCTTACATTCATGAAAGGAAACATTTAAATGTAAATTTAAATGTAATGAGATTAAATAAATTCAGGATATAAAATTTAAAAGGTTCTATATATACACCTCTTAAAAGTATATAGGTGTATAACATAAAATATGTCCCAATAAAAAAAATTTGAGACCATAATCCCATACTATTTTGACAAAATTTCAATCATAATCCCAATGAAAGAATAAAATGAAACGAAACATTAAGTATCATGAAAATAAATAATTTCCAGTAATAAATTTTCGAAGGGTTAGCATATAGAACACCAAAAAAACAACTATTGACTATGGAACATGTATCCTCAAAATAAAAGAGAGACTAGATTTCCCTTACCTCAAGTATACAATTTATTAAAACACATTTTAACCAATTATATAGTAATATTATTTTATTATATAAATATTTCAGATCCATAAGAATATATATAACACCATACATTATTTTATTTTTACCACTTCATTTAATTTTGTTTACAATTTCTTGTTAAAATCATGTTTCAATTAATAACTGCTTGGTCTTTCATGTATGTTTTCGTTTGGTTTTTTTTGACCTATTACATTGATAATTGGTAAATAATATCCCGAATGTTAACCATAAAATAATTATCATGTATATTCATTATATATGTATATATATAATTGTAATAATCCATTAAATTTTGAGGTGAAAAATTAATTACACAATCCATGGAGACAGTAGGTCGAATGTATGCATAAACGTTGTTTCAATTTTCTCAAAAGATAGAAAGAAAGAATGATAAATATTAATTCACCTTTATAGAATCATTAATATATTATAGATATCATATATATTCATTAAATGTTTCCTTATTACCATCCCTGTAAAAATAAAATAAATAACCTGTCACACTGCATTGTAGAGGTGGTAGTCCATTCATACACACAGAAGAAGTTATCATTTTCCAATGGATTAGAATGTAACACTTCTAGAAATTTAGTATACAACAATGATTTTAAACCATTGGTAAAGCCTGTATAACCATTTCTAACACTTATAGAAATGGTTTATCCAACCGTTGTCAATTAAGTTGTAGGGATAGGCTTATACCAATGGGTTATCAAATAATGGTCGCGGCGGTGGAGAAGTCATTGTTGCCGCAAACGTACGACAAAAAACATTCCTTTTGTCATTTAGTAAAACACTTCGTATAAAAAAAGATTCTTTTTAAATAAGCATAAAATTCACAGGGGTTTATACACCGTATAAAAGAAAGTTGTGTATAAAACAAAATATGTCTCAATGAATGGAGATTGAGACGAAGTCCCTTACCTCGTATCTGACTTGACTCGATCATTCTTTAATCTCTTGAATAATAAACTTGAGTTAATTTTTTCTTTCTTAAGAACCTTTTTAAAGTTCCTTATTCCTTTTATATCACTTATTACCATGTCATGAACACTATGTAATTATTTAAGTTAATAATGGTCGTTTTAAAGATCATTGGTACTTGAGTCAAAAATAAACTCTTTATAATTACAAGTTTGTTCATGGGGTAAAATATCCATTATATCCAGAATTATATTAATTATGTAGATATCATATATATCATATATATCCATTTTATATATGCATTTATAATATTACATAACATATAGAGATCAGAAATGAAATGCACCGTTCCTAGAGACAGTAAGTCGTACGTACGCATGAACACTACTTCCATTTCTATTTCATATTTAATTGAATTAAAAAATAATGATACATAATAGTATTATAATTACTATATGGTATCATATATAATATCATTAAATCTATCCTTTATACGTACCACATATGGTATTAACGAATCAAATCACTTTGAGGGGGCGGTAGTCCGCACTTCCTAAAATGAAAATATCGCATTTACCCATAATGGAAACCATAGAGGTATTCCATAAATGAAAAATACAGAATCTTAAGGAAAAAATAAACATATTACATATCATATATAAATATAGTGACATCTTAATGGCCACCTTTGAAGGTGTTAAAAGAATATTGAACAATCACCGTTTCGTGAGGCATAAATTCACCATCCATAGAAAAAGTATGTTCTTTAACCATTAGATGTAGGTGTGTGTAAGTGTAGCTCGAATTCTTTTTTATTACAAAATCCTAGAATATTTAAGATACTGGAGATGTTAAAAAATAAATGAATAAAAAGATTTTAGGGGTTTAGAGAAGCAAAATAAAACAAAAGAACACAAGTGAAGACATTACCTTAAAATCAGGTAACTCCCTTTGGTTTGAACCAAAGGGGTTTCTTGAAGAGCTTCCTCACTAATGTAAGGCTTCTAATATGAGGAGAGGGATGTTGAGATACAAAATCATTAGAACTTGTCTGAGCCAAAGGCTTGAGAGGTGTGGGTAAGGAAGTAGAGGTGGGGGCCTTTTATAAGAGGAGAGGAGGGGCACTCTTGGAAAGGTATAAAATGATACTTTATTTTCAAATGCGTTTCAGATTTTAAAGGTCCCACATTGATGTATTTAGAGGATAAGGTGATAAGGTTTCAAAATATACTCATACAATAGGTCTTTTACAAGTGTAATTTATAGTTTTAACATTATCTTTTCATTTTATTTAAATCCTTTATTGATGAGGTAATCGCTGCATCATCATGATGTCATAAATAATTTAATTTATCTAATGTCTAAAAATTACAAAAAAAATACTATGATGTAGGAAATATTTTTAGATTTACAATGACTATTTATAGTCTAATATATCATTTATGTTGACAAAATTAAAAATATTTTACTCAGGTGATACATTCTTTGTTATATTTAACTTTCTTTAAAAATAAAAAGATAAAAAGTCATTATCACACGAAAGTGATTCCATGGGGTCCCCAAGTTTGGCACAAGGAATCCCATGGTCGTACATGACACAGCCAGTAGTATTAGGACAGATTTTTGGGTCATTTGTTATTATTATGATATTATTTTATTATCCTTAACTACCCGATTACTAATTAATCAAGATAATTAAAGATAATTACCGTCGTAACTATTCATAATGTCCAAAAACAAAAGAGTCTTTATTACATAATTTGGACCTTATGATTCCAAATATTTAGTCCATTTTACCAAATTCCAAACACAGAAATTTCAATAATTAATTTAAAAAGAATTCCCGTTGTCAAAACAAATATTGGGTTTTTTTTAAACAATATCTATGAAAAGTTTGGCATTATTTTATGCCCAATTCCAAAGTGAAATTAATCATAATGACCACCATTGGATTAAATGGTAAAAATATATTCTAATTACACTTTAATACTAATTAAAAAGATAATCTAACCATATAATTAAATTAGATGAAAAACCAGTTTTGATGTAAAATGCAGTATTTTTCACTATTCATTAAAAAATGAACATTGTCAGAAAAATACCAACAATTTACCCAAAGTAAATTTCAATGTCCCAATAATAAATAATAACTTTATTTTGAAAAATAGGGCTTATAAAATTGTCAAAAGTTTTATTTAAAAAAAATGTTTTCCACTAAAAGGCAGTAAAACAATCTTTTAAAAATACTAGTGTATTTCATGCTTAAGATTGGATTTATTCTCGTTTTAAGCCTATAAAACCCTATATAAATCATAAATAGACATAGATAACTATATCTATTATTAATTAACTACTTGGGATGTTGCATCCTTCCCCACTTTAGAAAATTGAATCCCCGCAATTTATTTATTTATCGAATAAGTGGGGGTATTTATTCCTCATAGCATTTTCAGATTCCCACGTTGCCTCTTCAACCATATGGTTTTTCTCTTTACCTGATGAATCACCTTATTCTGCAACACTTGCTCCCTGTGGTCAATAATATTGACCGGTTGTTCCTCATAAGATAGATTCTCTTCCAGCTGAACTACCTCTGGACTCAAAACATTATATGGATCTGGCATATACTTTCTCAACATCGAAACATGAAAAAAATTGTGTACCTGAGATAAACTCGGAGGTAAAGCCACTTGGTATGAAACTGATCCAACTCTCTCTAGAATTTCATATGGTCCAATGAACCTTGGACTCATCTTTCCTTTCTTACCAAATTGCATCACACTTTTCCATGGTGAAACTTTGAGAAAAACATGATCACCTACCTCAAAAGATAGATCCTTCCTCTGGTTATCTGCATAACTCTTCTACCTACTCTGAGTTGTTCTCATGTGTTTCTGAATCATCTGAACTTTTCCTTCCATCTCTTCTACCAATTATGGTCCCATCATCTTCCTTTCACACACTTCATCCCAAAAAGTTGGAGTTCAACACTGTTTCCCATGTAACGCCTCAAATGGTTCCATCTGTATACTAGAATGAAAACTGTTATTATATGAAAATTTAACCCAAGAAAGATGTTGGTCCCAACATCCCTGATAATACATCGAACAAGCACGTATAATATCTTCCCAAGTCTAAATTTTTCGTTCTAACTACCCATCTGATTGATGATGAAAAGTTGTACTAAAATTTAATTCAGTACCCAACGTCTTCTGAACGCCTTTCCAAAAGATAGAAGTAAACCTGGGATCACGATCAGATACAATGGAGAGTGGAAATCCATGTAACCTGACTATCTCTTTAAGATACAAACGAGAAAGTTGATCTGGGGAAAAAGTATCTTGTATAGAAAGGAAATGAGCAGATTTAGTCAAGCGATCAATAATAACCCAGATTGCATTATTACCTCGAGGTGTCTTCGGCAATCCCACAACGAAGTCCATGGATATATTTTCCCATTTACACTCTGGAACTGGTAAAGGCTGAATCATCCCTTTCGGTAACTTCCACTCTGCTATAACCTGTTGACATGTCAAACACTTCACAGTAAAATCAGTAATATCCCTTTTCATTCTATCCCACCAGTAATACTTCTGAAGATATCTATACATCTTAGTACTTCCTGGATGAACTGAAAATGCAGAACTATGAGTTTCACATAACAAATCTCTCTTCAACTGTGAATCACAAGTCACACACAATCTCTTCCCAAATCTCAAAACACAATCATTATCAATGTTGAATTCAGGAAACTTACCCTTCTGAACCAGCTCTACCTTTTTCTGCAACTCACTATCTTGATTCTGTGCTTGCTTAATTCTGTCTGAGAGAGAAGATTTCTCTGATACCTGAAGCAAAACAGAAGGACATCCTGCACCAACAACATCTATGCAAAAGTTAATCAAATCCTTAACCAAAGGATCATGTTCCAAATGCAACATTGTTAATTAAGCATTACTTTTTCGACTCAAAGCATCAGCCACTTTATTTTCTTTTCCCGAATGGTAATGAATTGTACAATCATTATCCTTGATTAATTCCAGCCATCTCCTCTATCTCATGTTCAGTTCTTTCTGAGTGAATATATACTTTAAACTTTTTTGATTGGTATATATTTCACACTTTACTCTACAAATGATGCCTCCAAATTTTTAAAATGAAAACAACAGCAGCTAATTACAAATCATGTGTAGGGTAATTTACCTCATGAGTTTTCAACTGACGTGAAGCATAAGCAATTACCTGATCATTCTGCATTAGGACGCAACCAAGTCCTTTCAATGAAGCATCACTGTAGATAACAAACTCACCATTCATGGAAGGTAGTGCCAAAACTGGAGCATTAACCAATATTCTTTTCAGTTACTGAAAACAATCATCACATTCTTTTGTCCAGATAAACTTAAAACCCTTCCGAGTTAGCTTAGTCATTGGACTAGATAACCGTGAAAAATTTCTAACAATCCTTTGGTAATAGCCTTCCAAACCACGGAAGCTACGAATCTCAGTTGCATTCGTGGGTCTTGTCCATTCTTCCACAACCATTGTTTTTACAGGATCAACAGTTATCCCATCTTTAGAAACAATGTGACCAAGGAAAGAAATTTGTTGCAACCAAAACTCACAGTTGCTAAATTTCCCATACAATTTCTTTTCTTTTATGGTTTGAAAAATAACCCTTAAATGACTTTCATTATCCTCTTTACTTTTAGAAAACACCAAAATATCATCAATAAAAACAACCAACATTTTTCACCTGAGTCAAATAATCCATCACTGCAACAAACTATTTAGTTCTGATTCTGACCATCTCCGGATAGTGATTTGAAAGTTCATTTCCCTCTATATGCCTTCCTAGAAAATCTATTCTGTTTCCACTCTAAAAAACCATTCTTAACACAGAAATATCTTAGTAGAAGCAACATGGTAATCTTCAAATGCTATATCATTTCAATTTGACCATAAAAAAAATATTTTTGTATAATCATTTAATAGAATTCTAACTCCTAAAGTTATCTAAACTGACCTCTGATACCAACTATAAGGCCCCGGCCTTAAACCTTACTTAAGAATGAGTTATTACAAGATTACACATTGAGGATCTTTTCAGGTTTATAGTTTTAGAGAATTAGATCATAAATCTTGCATTACATTCCACATTTAAACAAAGTGGTTACATAAAAGATAGTATTCATTTTTCCCATCAACGGAAACATATTTAAAATAAAACATGGATTCTTTCTTGACACTTCATTGACACTATCATCATATCATGTACCATTCCCTTGACCTGTGAAAAACATTTCAAAAACTTGGAATGAGCATAAAAAGATCAGTATGGGTTATAAAAATATGGAAAGGAAACATGAGTACATATATACATAAGAATGAAATCATACTTTACCCATAAAATATAAGCACTTTAACATACCTCATCAAATAATGAATAAATCATAGAAATCATAAAGGTAACTTGAGGCATTCATAACATTCTAACATAGGGAGTAACCCTCTTGGTTACGTTTAGAATACCCATCACAGTATATTCTCAAAATCTCTTCGGAGAAACCTTAACGTTTAACTCCTTCGCGTTACCCAATGCATTGTAGAGCTATATCGGGCTCACCCTCCCTTAGTTTATCACAAAACCACCCGTCTTCATGACAATTCCCAAGAACCATAACATAATCGTATCATGTAAAACATGCATAAAGGAAACATAACATCTCCACATTTCAATCACAAGATATCAATAAAACACATTGATCTAATAAAAACATTATGAAACCCATTTTCAATACCAAAATAAATGAAAATTAATACATGGTATTTATTTTTCATTTTAAAAAAATGTAAGGTTATGGCTTGTAGAGGAAGCCGAAACTCAAATAATGGTCACCGTGGCGGAGAAGTCGTTGTCGCCACATACATACGACAAAAAAACATTCCTTTTGTCATTTAGTAAAACACTTAGTATAAAAAAATATTCCTTTTGAATAAGCATAAAATTCAAAGGGGTTTATACACCGTATAAAATAAAGTTGTGTATAAAACAAAATATGCCTCAATGAATGGAGATTGAGACGAAGTCCCTTACCTCATATCTGACTTGACTCGATCGTTCTTTAATCTCCTGAATAATAAACTTGAGTTAATTTCTAATTGCTTAAGAACCTTTTTCAAGTTCATTATTCCTTTTATATAACTTATTACCATGTCATGAACACTTTTTAATTATTTAGGTTAATAACGGTCGTTTTAACGATCATTGGTACTTGAGTCAAAAATAAACTCTTTATAATTACAAGTTTGTTCATGGGGTAAAATATCCATTACATCCAGAATTATATTAATTATGTAGATATCATATATGTCGTATATCCATTATATACATACATTTATAATATTACATAACATATAGAGGTAAGAAATGAAATGCACCGTTCATGGAGACGGTAAGCTGTACGTACGCATGAACGCTACTTCCATTTCAATTTCATATTTAATGGAATTAAAACATAATGATACATAATAGTATTATAATTACAATATTTTATAATATATAATATCATTAAATCTATCCTTTATATGTAACACATATGGTATTAATGAATCAAATCACTTTGAGGGGGGAGTAGTCCGCACTTCCTAAAATGAAGAAATCGTGTTTACCCTTAATGGAAACCATAAAGGTATGCCATAAATGAAAAATACATAAGCTTAAGGAAAACATAAACATATTATGTATCATATATAAATATAGTGACATCTTAATGGCCACCTTTGAAGGTGTTAAAGGAATATTGAACAATCACCGTTTTATGAGGCAGAAATTCACCATCCACAGACACAGTATGTTCTTTAACCATTAGATGTAGGTGTGTGTACGTGTAGCTCGAATTATTCTTATAAAAACATAATAGTATATTTAAGATACTGGATTTGTTACAAAAGAAATGAATAAAAATAGTTTAGGGGGTTGGAGAAGCAAAATAAAACAAAAGAACACAAGTGAAGACATTACCTTAAAATCGGGTAACTCCCTTTGGTTTGAACCAAAGGGGTTTTTGAAGAGAATCCTGCATAAATTAAGGATTCTAGGATGAGGAGAGGGATGTGGAGAGAAAAAAGGATCAGAGCTTGGAAGAGCCAAAGGCTTCAGAGGTGTGCGTAGTGAGGTAGAGGTGGGGGCCTTTTATAAGAGGAGAGGAGGGGCACTCTTGGAACGGTATAAAATGTTACTTTATTTTCAAATGAGTTTTGGATTTTAAAGGTCACACATTGATTTATATCAAGTATAAGGTGATAAGGGTTCGAAATATACTCATCCAATAGGTCTTTGACAAGTGTAAGTTATAGTTTTAACATTATATTTTCATTTTATTTAAATCCTTTATTAATGAGGTAATCGTTGCATCATCATGATGTCATAAATAATTTAATTTATTTAATGTCTAAAAATAAAAATAAAATAATATAATGTAGGAAATATTTTTTTATTTTCAATGACTATTTATAGTCCAATATATCATTTATGTAGGCAAAATTAAAAATGTTTTACTCAGGTGATACATTCTTTGTTATAGTTAACTTTCTTTAAAAATAAAAAGATAATAAGTCATTATCACACAAAAGTGATTCCATGGGGTCCCCAAGTTTCGAACAAGGCATCCCATTGTCGGCCATGACACAAACAATAGTATTAGGACAAATTTTGGGGTCAATTGTTATTATTATGATATTATTTTATTATCCTTAACTACCCGATTACTAATTAATCAAGATAATTAAAGATAATTACCGTCGTAACTATTCATAATGTCCAAAAACAAAAGAGTCTTGATTACATAATTTGGACATTATGATTCCAAATATTTAATCCATTTTACCAAATTCCAAACACAGAAATTTCAATAATTAATTTAAAAAGAATTCCCGTTGTCAAAACAAATATTGGGTTTTTTTGAAACAATATCTATGAAAAGTTTGGCATTAGTTTATGCCCAATTCCAAAGTGAAATTAATCATAATGACCACCATTGGATTAAATGGTAAAAATATATTCTAATTAAACTTTAATACCAATTATAAATATAATCTAACCATATAATTAAATTAGATGAAAAAGCAGTTTTGATGTAAAATGCAGTATTTTTCACTATTCATTAAAAAATGAACATTGTCAGAAAAATACCAACAATTTACCCAAAGTAAATTTCAATGTCCCAATAATAAATAATAACTTTATTTTGAAAAATAGGGCTTATAAAATTGTCAAAAGTTTTATTTAAAAAAAATGTTTTCCACTAAAAGGCAGTAAAACAATCTTTTAAAAATACTAGTGTATTTCATGCTTAAGATTGGATTTATTCTCATTTTAAGCCTATAAAACCCTATATAAATAATAAATAGACATATATAACTATATCTATTATTAATTAATTACTTGGGATGTTTCATCCTTCCCCCTTTAGAAAATTTCATCCCCGCAATTTATATACTTATCGAATAAGTGGGGGTATTTATTCCTCATAGCATTTTCAGATTCCCACGTTGCCTCTTCAAACATATGGTTTTTCTCTTTACCTGATGAATCACCTTATTCTGCAACACTTGCTCCCTGTGGTCAATAATATTGACCGTTTGTTCCTCATAAGATAGATTCTCTTCCAGCTGAACTACCTCTGGACTCAAAACATTAGATGGATCTGGCATATACTTTCTCACCATCGAAACATGAAAAAAATTGTGTACCTGAGATAAACTCGGAGGTAAAGCCACTTGGTATGCAACTGATCCAACTCTCTCTAGAATTTCATATGGTCCAATGAACCTTGGACTCATCTTTCCTTTATTAACAAATTGCATCACACTTTTCCATGGTGAAACTTTGAGAAAAACATGATCACCTACCTCAAAAGATATATCCTTCCTCCGGTTATCTGCATAACTCTTCTACCTACTCTGAGCTGTTCTCATGTGTTTCTGAATCATCTGAACTTTTCCTGCCATCTCTTCTACCAATTCTGGTCCCATCAGCTTCCTTTCACCTACTTCATCCCAAAAAGTTGGAGTTCGACACTGTTTCCCATATAACGCCTCAAATGGTTCCATCTGTATACTAGAATGAAAACTGTTATTATATGAAAATTTAACCCCAGAAAGATGTTGGTCCCAACATCCCTGATAATACATCGAACAAGCACGTATAATATCTTCCCAAGTCTAAATTGTTCGTTCTAACTACCCATCTGATTGAGGATGAAAAGTTGTACTAAAATTTAATTCAGTACCCAACGAATTCTGAAGGCCTTTCCAAAAGTTAGAAGTAAACCTGGGATCACGATCAGATACAATGGAGAGGGGAAATCCATGTAACCTGACTATCTCTTTAAGATACAAACAAGAAAGTTGATCTGGGGAAAAAGTATCTTGTATAGAAAGGAAATGAGTAGATTTAGTCAAGCGATCAATAATAACCCAGATTGCATTATTACCTCGAGGTGTCTTCGGCAATCCCACAACGAAGTCCATGGATATATTTTCCCATTTACACTCTGGATCTGGTAAAGGCTGAAGCATCCCTTTCGGTAACTTCCACTCTGTTATAACCTGTTGACATGTCAAACACTTCACAGTAAAATCAGCAATATCCCTTTTCATTCTGTCCCACCAGTAATACTCCTGAAAATATCTATACATCTTAGTACTTCCTGGATGAACTGAAAATGCAGAACTATGAGTTTTACATAACAAATCTCTCTTCAACTGTGAATCACAAGGCACACATAATCTATTCCCAAATCTCAAAACACAATCATTATCAATGTTGAATTCAGGAAACTTACCCTTCTGAACCAGCTCTACCTTTTTCTGCAACTCACTATCTTGCTTCTTGCTTGCTTGATTCTATCTGATAGAGATGATCTCACTGATACCTGAAACAAAACAGAAGGACTTCCTACACCAACAACTTCTATGCCAAAGTTCATCAAATCCTTAACCAAAGGATCACGTTCTAAACGCAACATTGTTAATTAAGCATTACTTGTTCGACTCAAAGCATCAGCCACTTTATTTGCTTTTCCCGAATGGTAATGAATTGTACAATCATTATCCTTGATTAATTCCAGCCATCTCCTCTATCTCATGTTCAGTTATTTCTGAGTGAATATATACTTTAAACTTTTTTGATTGGTATATATTTCACACTTTACTCTACAAATGATGCCTCTAAATTTTTAAAATGAAAACAACAGCAGCTAATTACAAATCATGTGTAGGGTAATTTACCTCATGAGTTTTCAACTGACGTGAAGCATAAGCAATTACCTGATCATTCTGCATTAGGACGCAACCAAGTCCTTTCAATGAAGCATCACTGTAGATAACAAACTCACCATTCATGGAAGGTAGTGCCAAAACTGGAGCATTAACCAATATTCTTTTCAGTTCCTGAAAACAATCATCACATTCTTTTGTCCAGATAAACTTAACACCATTTCGAGTTAGCTTAGTCATTGGACTAGATAACCGTGAAAAATTTCTAACAAACCTTCGGTAATAGCCTTCCAAACCACGGAAGCTACGAATCTCAGTTTCATTCATGGGTCTTGGCCATTCTTCCACAACCATTGTTTTTACAGGATCAACAGTTATTCCATCTTTAAAAACAATGTGACCAAGGAAAGAAATTTGTTGCAACAAAAACTCACAGTTTCTGAATTTCCCATACAATTTCTTTTCTTTTATGGTTTGAAAAATAACCCTTAAATGACATTCATTCTCCTCTTTACTTTTATAAAACACCAAAATATCATCAATAAAAACAACCAACATTTTTCACCTGAGTCAAATAATCCATCACTGCAACAAACTATTTAGTTCTGATTCTGACCATCTCCGGATAGTGATTTGAAAGTTCATTTCCCTCTATATGCCTTCCTAGAAAATCTATTCTGTTTCCTCTCTAAAAACCCATTCTTAACACAGAAATATCTTAGTAGAAGCAACATGGTAATCTTCAAACGCTATATCATTTCAATTTGACCTTAAAAAAATATTTTTGTATAATCATTTAATAGAATTCTAACTCCTAAAGTTATCTAAACTGACCTCTGATACCAACTATAAGGCCCCGGCCTTAAACCTTACTTAAGCATGAGTTATTACAAGATTACACATTGAGGATCTTTTCAGGTTTAGAGTTTTAGAGAATTAGATCATAAAGCTTGCATTACATTCCACATTTAAACAAAGTGGTTACATAAAAGATAGTATTCATTTTTCCCATCAACGGATACATATTTAAAATAAAACATGGATTCTTTCTTGACACTTCATTGACACTATCATCATATCATGTACCATTCCCTTGACCTGTGAAAAACATTTCAAAAACTTGGGATGAGCATAAAAAGATCAGTAAGGGTTATAAAAATATGGAAAGGAAACATGAGTACATATATACATAAGAATGAAATCATACTTTACCCATAAAATATAATCACTTTAACATACCTCATCAAATCATGAATAAATCATAGAAATCATAAAGGTAACTTGAGTCATTCATAACATTCTTACGTAGGGAGTAACCCTCTTGGTTACGTTTGGAGTACCCATCACAGTATATTCTCAAAATCTCTTCGTAGAAACCTTAACGTTTAACTCCTTCGCATTACCCAATGCATTGGAGAGCTATATCGGGCTCACCCGCCCTTAGTTTATCACAAAACCACCCATCTTCATAACAATTCCCAAGAACCATAACATAATCGTATCATGTAAAACATGCATAAAGGAAACATAACATCTCCACATTTCAATCACAAGATATCAATAAAACACATTGATCTAATAAAAACATTAGGAAACCCATTTTCAATACCAAAATAAATGAAAATTAATACATGGTATTTATTTTTCATTTTAAAAAAATGTAAGGTTATGGCTTGTAGAGGAAGCCGAAACTCAAATAATGGTCACCGTGGCGGAGAAGTCGTTGTCGCCACATACATACGACAAAAAAAACATTCCTTTTGTCATTTAGTAAAACACTTCGTATAAAAAAATATTCCTTTTGAATAAGAATAAAATTCAAAGGGGTTTATACACCGTATAAAAGAAAGTTGTGTATAAAACAAAATATGCCTCAATGAATGGAGATTGAGACGAAGTCCCTTACCTCGTATCCGACTTGACTCGATCGTTCTTTAATCTCCTGAATAATAAACTTGAGTTAATTTATAATTGCTTAAGAACCTTTTTCAAGTTCATTATTCCTTTTATATAACTTATTACCATGTCATGAACACTGTGTAATTATTTAAGTTAATAACGGTCGTTTTAACGATCATTGGTACTTGAGTCAAAAATAAACTCTTTATAATTACAAGTTTGATCATGGGGTAAAATATCCATTACATCCAGAATTATATTAATTATGTAGATATCATATATGTCGTATATCCATTATATACATGCATTTATAATATTACATAACATATAGAGGTAAGAAATGAAATGCACCGTTCATGGAGACGGTAAGTTGTACGTACGCATGAACGCTAATTCCATTTAAATTTCATATTTAATGGAATTAAAACATAATGATACATAATAGTATTATAATTACAATATTGTATAATATATAATATCATTAAATCTATCCTTTATATGTAACACATATGGTATTAATGAATCAAATCACTTTGAGGGGGCGGTAGTCCGCACTTCCTAAAATGAAGAAATCGCGTTTACCCTTAATGGAAACCATAAAGGTATGCCATAAATGAAAAATACATAAGCTTAAGGAAAACATAAACATATTATATATCATATATAAATATATTGACATCTTAATGGCCACCTTTGAAGGTGTTAAAGGAATATTGAACAATCACCGTTTTGTGAGGCAGAAATTCACCATCCACAGAAACAGTATGTTCTTTAACCATTAGATCTAGGTGTGTGTATGTGTAGCTCGAATGATTCTTATTAAAACATAATAGTATATTTAAGATACTGTATTTATTACAAAATAAATGAATAAAAATAGTTTAGGGGGTTGGAGAAGCAAAATAAAACAAAAGAACACAAGTGAAGACATTACCTTAAAATCGGGTAACTCCCTTTGGTTTGAACCAAAGGGGTTTTTGAAGAGAATCCTGCATAAATTAAGGATTATAGGATGAGGAGAGGGATGTGGAGAGAAAAAAGGATCAGATATTGGAAGATCCAAAGGCTTGAGAGGTGTGGGTAAGGAGGTAGATGTGGGGGCCTTTTATAAGAGGAGAGGAGGGGCACTCTTGGAACGGTATAAAATGTTACTTTATTTTCAAATGAGTTTCGCATTTTAAATGTCCCACATTGATGTATATCGAGGATAAGGTGATAAGGGTTCGAAATATACTCATCCAATAGGTCTTTGGCAAGTGTAAGTTATAGTTTTAACATTATATTTTCATTTCATTTAAATCCTTTATTAATGAGGTAATCGTTGCATCATCATGATGTCATAAATAATTTAATTTATTTAATGTCTAAAAATAAAAAAAATAATATAATGTAGGAAATATTTTTTTCTTTTCAATGACTATTTATAGTCCAATAGATCATTTATGTAGACAAAATTAAAAATGTTTTACTTAGGTGATACATTCTTTGTTATAGTTAACTTTCTTTAAAAATAAAAAGATAATAAGTCATTATCACACAAAAGTGATTCCATGGGGTCCCCAAGTTTGGAACAAGGCATCCCATTGTCGGCCATGACACAACCAATAGTATTAGGACAAATTTTGGGGTCAATTGTTATTATTATGATATTATTTTATTATCCTTAACTACCCGATTACTAATTAATCAAGATAATTTAAGATATTTACCGACGTTAGTATTCACAATGTCCTAAAGAAGAGTCTTGATTACATAATTTGGACCTTATAATTTCAAATATTTAATCCATTTTACCAAATTCCAAACACAGAAATTGCAATAATTATTTTAAAAATAATTCCCGTTGTCAAAAAAAATAGCGGGTTTTTTTGAAACAATATCTATGAAAAGTTTGGCATTAGTTTATGCCCAATTACATAGTGAAATCAATCCTAATGACCACAATTAGATTAAATGATAAAAATATATTCTAATTACAATTTAAGACCAATTAAAAAGAGAATATAACTATATAATTAAATTAGATGAAAAAGCAGTTTTGATGTAAAATGTAGTGTTTTTCACGATTCATTAAAAAATGATCATTGTCAGAAAAATACCAAAAATTTACCCAAAGTAAATTTCAATGTCCCAATAATAAAGAATAAGTTTATTTTGAAAAATAGAGCTTATAAAATTGTCAAAATATTTATTTAAAAAAAAGGTTTTCCACCAAAAGGCAGTAAAACAATCTTTTAAAAATATTAATGTATTCCATGCTTAAGATTAGATTTATTCTCGTTTTAAGCCTCTAAAACCCTATATAATTCATAAATAGACATAGATAACTACATCTATTATTCATTACTTACTTTGTATGTTACATGGGAAGGCTTTACAAAGGGGTAGGGTTGTCCAAGGGAGTTGGTGGGTTGTCCACGGGGGTGTGGGGCTATCCACGGGGGAGCGAGCTATCCAAGGGGGCGGGCAGGCTGTCCATGGGGGTGATGGGGAGAAGTAGGGGTAGGGGTTATCCACGGGGGTAGGGGCTATCTTGGGGTAGGTGGGCTATCCATGGGGGTGGGTGCACTGTCCATAGGGTATGGGGTGACCAGTGGGTGGGTGGGGTTATCCAGGGGTACGGTGTTTCCATAGGTGTGGGAGGGCTATCCACGAGGGTGTCAGGGTAGTCCAGGGGGTTGGGGTGTCCGAGGGGGTGGGAGGGTTGTCCATGGGGGGAGGGGTGTGTAGGGGAGTGGTCATGCAGTCCACGAGTTAGGGTTTTCGAGGGGGGTACGGGGTGTCCAAGGGGGTGGGTGGGCTGCCCATGGGGGTGGCGGGGCTATGCAGGGGGGTAGGACATGCCTATGGGGTAGGGTGGGCTATCCACTGTGGTAGGGGTCTCTAGGGGGTGGGAAGGTTGTCCAAATGGGTGGGGGGCTGTCCACGAGGGTGGGGTTGTCCCGGGGATGTGAGGGTTGTCCATGGGGGTGGGGGTTGTGCAGGGGGTGGGGGGATGTCCACGGGGGTCGGGGTGTCCAGGGGGTGGGCGGGTTGTCCACGGGGGTGGAAGGGTTGTCCAAGGGGTAGGGGGTGTCTAGGGGGTGGGGGTTATATCCACGGGGGTGGGGATTGTCCACGGGGGTAGGGGGTTTTCAGGGGTGGGAGGACTGCCCACGGGGGTGGGGGGCTAACCACGGGGGGGATGTACAGGGGTGGGCTGGCTGTCCACGAGGGTGGCAGGACTGTCCAAGGGGTGGGTGGGTTGTCCACAGGGGTACGGGGACTTTCCAGGGGGTACGGGGTGTCCAGGGGGTGGGTGGGGCTATCCCGGGGGATTTCCACAAGGGTAGGGGTGTCTAGGGGGTGGGTGGGCTGTCCATGGGGGAAGGAGGGGGCTGTCAATGGGGAGAGGGGTTATCCAGGGGGTGGGCGGGATGTCCACAGTGGTGGTGGTGCTATCCAGGGGGTATTTTCATTGGGTGAGGATTATCAATGGGGGTATGGGGTGTCTAGGGGTGGGTGGGGCTATCCGAGGGGGTACGAGGTGTCCAGGGTGGTGGGTGGGATCTCTACGGGGATGGGGGCTCTCCTGGGGGGTAGGGGTTGTATAGGGGGTGGGAGGGCTATCCACGGTGGTGGTTGGGCTGTCCACGGGGGTGGGGGAGTCTAGGGGGTGGGTGGTTTGTCCACAGGGGTGTATTTTTATGTGGGTAGGGGTGTCCAGGGGTGGGCGGGCTCTCCATGGGGGTGGGGGCTGTCCAAGGGGGTAGCCCACCCACAGACCCCCTAGACACCCTGCCCACCCACCCCCCTCCCTGAACATCCCACACCCCCTCCCCTACATCCCCCTACCCCCCTAAAACACCCCTAGATAGCCCACCCCACCTAAAATCCCCCATACACCCCACTGGACATCCCTACCCCCACCTCTCCTTGGATATCCCATACCCCCCCCCCCACTACCTGGATATCCCACCCACCAACCCACCCTTCCAGGACGGCCCACCCCCTCCCTGTATAGCCCATACCCCCTCCCATGCAATCTTCCCCACCCCACCCCCATTGGAAATCACCCCCCCACCCCCACCTGGACAACCCCCACCCTTACCAAGACACCCCCCCCCCCCCCCCACATGGACATCCCCCTTCCCACCGTCACAGTCCACCCCCCACTACCCCCACCTGGACATCCTACCCGCCCCCTCCCTTGGAACCACACACCCCTTCCCCACATGGAGAGCCTACCCCCACCCCCTTGATAGCCCACCCCCCTAGAAGGCCTACACCCCCCTTCCCCGCTTGCACAGCCCACCCTCATCCCCCTGGACAGCCCACACCCCCCATCCCCCATTGGGACAGCCCAACCCCACCCCCCAAGACAACCCACACCCCTCCCCCACTAGTACACTCCACCCTGACCCCCCTATACATCCCACACCTCTATTTGGTCAGCTCATACCCCTCCCTCTCCCACACCCTTGTTGCCCCTACCCCCTGCAGCCCCCTTCCCTTTGGACACCCCACCCCCCACCTGGATATCCCCCCACACCTGGACAGCCCCCCTACCTTTAATGTATCCTCTCTTAAGGAATTTTTATTTAAAATCATTTTATTTATTAAGAGAAGAAATCCATCATGCATTATCCATTAATTCCAAACAACCCATTCAAGTTATCAAAACATGACAAATTCAATTTATCAAAACATGAAAAAATTAATTTATATGGCTTTATGGGTCACTTAGGAAATTTCATTAAGGGAAGCAGAAATAAACTACAATGATAATTCAAATTTAAAAATTGGTCCAATCACTTAGGATGTGCGGTGGTGTCTAGGAGGTGTGGTGGTGTCTAGGGGGTCGGTCTAAGGGGACGGGGGGTGGCTGTCCAAGGGGGTGGAGGGTGTCCAGGGGGTGGAGGTGTCAAGGTGGGTGGGGGTGGTGGTGTGGGGGGTGTACATGGGGGTGGGGGTGTCTTGGGGGGCTATCCATGGGTGATGAGGGGTGTCTAGGAGGTTGTGGGTGTCCAGGGGGTGGGGTGTCTAGGGGGTGGGGGAGGGGTAGTCCAAACGGTGGGGGTGTCCATGGGGGTGGGGTGTCCAAGGGGTGGGGGTGTCTGGGGGGTGTCTTGTGGGTGGGGGTTGTCTTTGGAGGGGTGAGGGGTGTCCAAGGAGGGTGGGGGTGAGGGTGTCCAGGGAGGTTGGGGTTGGGGGTGTCCACGGGGTGGGGGTTTCCAGGGGGTGGGGGTTGTCCAATGGGGGGTGGGTGTCTAGGGGGTGGTGGGGTGGTTGTACAAGGGGTTGGGGTGGGGGTGTTCAGGGGTGGAAATACCCATAAATACCTTGAAAATTTCCAATAACCAATCCAACAAACATCACAATTCATGCCCATCACCCAACCAATATCCAATTCATCCTCAATATCAATACCATTCCAATTATTCCTTGAACAAAAACTATAAATAAAAAATCCAAATCCAATTTTTAACTAAACTAAAGTCCCTATAAAATACCATATCACCCCACTAAAAAACCCTTTACCATGTTTTAAGGGTATAACAAAAAACAGAAAACAAATCAAAGGGTTCAGTATGCCACAGATCGCAGGAACTCAAATTTACCCCAAATCTAAATAGAAAACAGAACAAAAATAGAGGGAAAACATTAAAACTAAGGTAATACATACTAATTAGAAGTATATAAATTGAAAATTTATTGATTTAAGATGGATATATGACTTGATGGATTTTTGTGGTAGAGAAAACTTCTAGAGGAGATTTGTATTGGGGTATTCATGGTCTGCAATCGGGTTGAGGGGTGCTGGGTATTTGGGGAAAACATTCCCAATGGTTTTTAAAAACTGTTGGGACAGCCTCTCTTTACCAACGGTTTAGTAAAACCGTTGGTATATATTAGAGGAACTAAAGCTTTCCCTGATTTTTTTTCAAACCATTGTAAATACTTAACTATATTAACACATTTTCTAATGGTTTGAACCAACCATTGGAAAATGTGGCTTTTTTACAGTATACCAACGATTTCTTCAAACCATTGATTTATATCCATTGGGAAAACTACTATTTCCAGTAGTGTAAGAAGTTATATGTGATAATATAATTAATAAGTATAATCATCTCCCAAATATCATGTAAACATGTTAAGTCCATCATTATATCCTTCCTTGATATGTAGTGATGGAAATGAATTACATCGGTTCATGAGAAAGTGGTCTACTGTACAAACGATTGATGCTTTCATTTCCCATTTCATGGAAGAGGAGATAGATAGAGGTTATACCATTAACATAACAAAATATCAGTGTATTTAATATAATGTTGTTATCATATTTTAATTATTATATTATGAATGAATTTGTTGAGATAATAAGTAAAAAAGAAAGAGGTTATTGTATACAATTACCTTCAATTATAAAAACCCCATTTGGATCATATATTATGTACACTAAGGTTGGTATTTTGGGAAGATTGAAAGCTTTAGAATGTGATTAATGATGTTTTAGATATATATTTTTAGGTTTTAGTTGATATGAATTACTTATGATGTGTTAATAAGTTAAAGTATGATTTTCCCATTTATAATTAAAGTGTTCTAACATTTTTGTGAATACCTAGAGATATTAAATAATTGGAAGTAACTCTTATTCCATGTGCATAAAAAACTAATAACTAATTTTTTTAAGTAATATATGTTTAGAAACACTTACAATACAAAAAATCATGTTTTAAACATGTTGTATCTTAACATCTATGTTTATATAATTTTACTATTTTGGTTTCACTATGGTAACTAGTTCTTTTATTTATTTACCGAGGTCATTTATACTTTAATCCTAAAATTAATTATCTTTAATAGATAATTTGGACCAAATAATTATAAATAATAAATCCAAGTTATTAATTAAAGGAGATTATGTGTGTTTAAAACTTATTTTAACATATGCGTATGTAATGCGATAAACCAATTTTTAACCTTAGCCGAAGGAAATATTTTTTGTTATTTTTACTTTTCATTATGAACAAAAATTAATTTGGAATATTATATATTATAAATTATTGACATTCAAAATATGGAATCCATATTATAAAATTAAATTCACATAATTAGAATAATTTAGTTTAAAATAATAAAATCCAGATGCGATGAAAAAGAGATTATCTAAAGAAAACGTTTTCATAAGTATACAAAGTTTTCATATCAAATTTGAATATAATATTGATTATAATAATCTAAATTGAATCAAATATAAAACAATTTTATAATTTTTTTAAAAAAAAATTAAAACAGTATTGAATTTTTTTAATTTCATTAAATAGAAATGGGGTTTTCAAAAAAATTATTATTTTTCACTATTCATTACAAAATTTATCATTTGATAAATATCTCAAAAAAGGAATCTAAGATAATTTTGAAAATTTGATTTCAAAAATTAAGTTACTTATTAAAATAAATTATATAATTAGTAAATAATTAAATTAAAAATAAGTACACAAACCCTGACAAAATTGTTTTTAGAACAAAATACACTTTTAAGCCTAAATCTGGTTTTATTCTTATCCCATGCCTTGAAAAAAATTTAAATGAATGGTAAAATATTTAATTCAACATATAATATATATATTACATTAAAATTATTCACTAATAGTTTTTAATATAATTTATTAAGATAATAAATCATTTCTTGTATAAAATTACTTTTTTAGAAAAAACATTTCTTTTACTTCCAATTGATTTTTATTGTCATTTTTAATCAATTTATAGCCAATGAATTTATTTTATCTATGTATAAGTCATATAATTTCAATAATTTATTTATTTATATTCATTATAACCAATTTACCATCTATGTTATAACTATCATATTAAATAATAAAATTTTAATATTAGATTTGTTTTATTATTTAAACTCAGTGTTTCAGGAAAGGCAATGTATCAATGAATTTTTTTTTTTTTTTGAAAGAAAATATTTCTTAATATATTAGGGTGTAATAAGTTACCCATAGACTATCAAAATGGGTAATATTATTCTAATAGCTAGTAATTTAGCCTTGTTTCTAACCACTTCAACAAGAGAAGGATTCAATATCCTCTGAACATCAATAATAGGTTTGGAATTGTCCTAAAGAAGAACACTATGTATGCATACCGGGGGAATAATCACTAGTAAATCATATATATATATATGAGAATATAGAATTCATATGCTCCTTAAGGAAATCAAAAATGTGGTGTTATTATTGACCACACATCCCTCATGTAATTATAATAAGGAATTTTCATTTCTTCAAAATCGGAATATTTCAGATTTTTAGGAAAAGGATTAATTTCAAGTATTGGCGGGCTGTCCAATTTGGAAAAAATAGGTTTTATTGGTTATTTTAATTAAATTATATTATATAAATCATCCACAAGAGTATAAAAATTACAAACATGTAGACTATAAGTGTATTTATTTTCAAGAAGAGAATATGTGTCATACTCAAATTCAATTTTGGATTCAAGTTCACAAAAATGAGTTGAATGTTTGATGATATTTTTAAGGTTAATTTTAGTTAAAAAATATATATTAATATATAATATTATAAACTAAAATTAAATTTCATATAGTTTTATGATTTTCAATTGAATAAAAATCAATTTTATAAATTTTATGTTTAATTTCACATAGAAATTCTAAATTTTCCACAACATTTCCTATTCAAAGAAATTCAAAATAATTCTCATCCTTTTTAATTTAACTTTTAAAAAAATATAATTATTTTAATTTTCAGAAATTCTAAAATATCATGAATTATATTAAATATATATATTTAGTTTCATATTCATAACTTTAATAGATTTTAGAATTTTAATTCCTCCAGACCCAATTTTTAGTAAAATGTTCATATTTTAATGTATTCATTGGTTTATTATGTTAAATAAATTTTGTAAATAAGTCTAAGTTAAAAACCTCAATCATGTTTACTTGGTTAGAAAAATGGTCTTCGACATGGTGTTTCACTGATTCAAAGATACCAAAATTAAACATATTATCATCGAACTCCAAATAAAAAGTCTCTTTGTGAACATTTATAATTTCTTTAGTAATGTTCAATAATGGTCTTACTAATATTTATTTTACATGTGAAATAAATATTCCATCATCTATATCTAACACATTAAAGTTAGTATGGAAAATAAGGCCTTTTACTCTTACCCACACTTCATCAATGTCTCCAATTGGCTTAGTTAAACTCATATTTTCTAGTTAGATGACAATACTATATTCTTTATGCCCTCTAACATACATAGATAAAAAAAGATATAATAAGGAATTCAATTTATAGAGGATCTTAAATCGAACATGGAATATTGAAACTAAGGATTTCCAAAGACACTTGGGATAGAAAATGTACCAAGCCCTTTTATTTAGTAGTGAGGGAATGATGGATCATGAAAGAAACATCTCTTCCTAAATTAATTTTCTAACTTACCTTTAATAGTTTTAGTTAGTAAAATTTTCATATAGGAAATTTATCTTAAAATGGATATTTCCTACAATATATAACAATGGGTAGTTAAACATGAATTTCCTATATGTTTTTAGCACTTATTTTTCAATTTTATTTTTATCATTGTTCTTAATAGGTAAGCTTCCCGAATGATAATGTGGCAGAACCCTATAAATTTTCATGTCATCGTCAACTTTATTTTTACCTTTTTAAGATCCCATTATATTTATAAAATAGGTATAGGTCCATTAAATATTAATTTGTTTGTTTTTATTTTATTTTTTTTATTTACAAGTGTGTTGACAATAGGTTCTTATAATGTTTCGGCAGTTATTAAAACAGTTTTAATAGGTGATTTCATCAATTAGTCTGGTTTTTTTTCATTAGTATCAGAAGTAAAACTATCTTTTTAATGTTCTCATTAATTTTTTTTATCTTGGGTGTTTTTAATTTTACTTATACTTCTCAAAATTATTGCAATAACATTTTCTCTTCCTCTTCGATTCAATTTAGATTATGATGGAAAATTTTCACTTCATTGATTTTTCAAATAATTTACTTCAATTTCCATCTAAAAATTTTGGGTCACCATATTTTTTGTCAAAATATTTTTTATAAATATCTTGTTTGTTTTAACCATTTCCTCAATATGTGATTTATTTTTTTGATTATTTTTCATTTATAATTTTCTTGGTCTATATGATTGAAAATTCTAACAATCTTGGATTCCATATTGATTATTTTTATACATAATCTTTTGATAAATATTTTGGGGATGGAAATTCCTATTTGGGTGATCATTTACCCTAAATATATTATTATTTTAATTATTATAACCTATTTTAAAATTCTATTTTGATAGAAAAGGCCTATATTAAAAATTATTTTTTCAAAATTTATAGTTATGGATATTTTTAAAGGGTTTTCTTGGTAATATTCTATTAAAAAATCAAAATTCTCATAAAAATGAGGAAAGTGATCATTAAAATGATCAGTATCTAAAAAAATTTTAGTTCATCTGAATCGCATAAAGTAGTTGTGGTTGAGATTGTGAGGGGATGGAGTTAATCAAAAACTATCCAATCGTGCATGTAAGATCATGCAACTGACTCTCTATTCATCTATTATTATAATTGTTAGAAGAAACTTCTATAGTTGGTTTAACATAGATCAATCCCCTAGTACCAGACTTCTATGATTTTTCAGTCAAAATCTAAATGAGGTTCCTAGAAATAATGGGAGTCTTATAAACTACTTATCCTCTAGTGGCAGCATTAATCATGCTCTTATTCATCATTACTAATCACTCATAAAAATATTGGACAATTATTTGTTCGAAAATATGGTGGTGAGGGTAGTTGGCAATATTTTTTAAACCACTTCCAATACTCATATATAGTTTCCCCTTGTTGCAGCCTAATTCCACATTTGTCTTTTCTTAGTCAGGTATTCCTAGAAGTATAGAAAAAATATTTATTCAAATATCTTCTTAACATAGTACCAAAACCATATGGAGTTGTATGGGGAGTTGTAAAACCACTCCATAGACACCCCGTGAAAAGAAAAGGTGAAGGAACTCATCATTATCTGATCCTTTCTCAAACCTTATGGTTTCATAGTGATACAGAACATGTTAAACTCTTGTAGGTTCCAATGTGGATCCCCAATAAGTGAACCATGAATAATTAGAAATTGGTTAATCGTTACAAATATCAAATCAAAACATGGGTCCATTTTCGAGATGCCTAAAAAATTATATGGTTCTCAAAATGAGAAGTAGTGAGATCCTACAGAGTTCTTTGGTCAACCATTTTTTCTAAATTCTGAATGTTTTATATTTTTATAATATTTTCCTTTGCTGTTTATTTTTATGATTAGTCAAATGTTTCTATATTTTAAAATTCTGTAACTTGTTTAATTTTTTATTTTGGTGTTTATACAATTCTTGTTTGATGATTATAAGAGTTTTCTATTTCAATAATTACTATATTATTGTTTCACATACAACATAATTTTTTTTTGAAAATAAATATACTTTTAAAAAAATTTAATAAAGAAAAATATTTATTTTTTATTTTTTTATTTATTAGACTCATTGGAAACCTCCTGGGAAATATTTCTAAATGAATAGTGAGATTATTTTATTTAGGTTAACCTTGTTAAAGTTTTTAATCCTAATTACTATATTACAATAGTACCCTCAGTTATTACACAATGATATATCATTATTAGAGTATCTATTTCACTTTTTTATTACTATTACTTTTTTATGTTTTTAATTATTTTTAGAAGAATTAATAAGACAATAAAATCTCAATTATATTACTTTATAAGCATAAAAATTATATAAACAAAACAACAGATGCCTAAATAAAACAACAAAAAGAATAAGAATAAAATTAAAAGGAAAGAGATAAGTGGATAAATATAGTAGATCTCCCATATCAATTTTTGTTCTTTATTGAAGTAATATAAACTTTAACACTCTTGAAAAATTAATTAATATCGCAATGTGTACATATCATTAAGCTTCAAAATGTTAAGCTTATAAAATAAATTTTTAGTTTTTAACCTCCTTTTATTAGAAACTAATCAAAGTGCTCAACAATCTTCAAGGACCTATACACAATCACACTCTTATTTTAATCACAATTACCAAAAAATAATTGAGATATTTAACTAATGAGATTCAACCTTGAGCTTATAACCATAATAATTTAACAATATTCAATTTATTAACAATAAAATATTATCAAAAATCTATTGATAACATAATTGAATATAAAAAAATTTTGTGACAGAAATATTTCTCATTAAATGTCAAAAGAATACTCAATGAACAAACTTATGAGAAATAATTATAGTATAATGGTCATGAAATTGAATATTGGAATGAAACTACTATTTGAATCTACCAAAATTATCCACAAAATAACATATCCACTCATGATCATGAAGCACAAAAAGCCTAAAATCTTCATCTTCTTTCTAATGAGATATAACTCTCCTAAAAATCTTCATGTCTTTGATTCTTCTATTAACTTTATAAAATTCTATGTGAGTGATAAAATTTGTGGAATTATTCCTTGTATTCCATTTTTATTCACTCCATATATCATTGACATAAATTATATTCTTCCTTTGGTGACCTTCAAGTCAAATAAAATATTTTTTTTCTTTCTATCAATCATAAATTCACTTTAAAAGAACTCTTAAACTAACATTAACACTACATAATCTTATCACCATATAATTCTCCATCTAGCACCCATAAATTTCACAACTTATTTTATAAAAATAATATCCCTCTAGAACCTTTGATAATACCTTAGCTTCATAACTTCCCCAATTGATATCACTATAGAATTTTATCAAATAGGATGAATTCAACCTTATTCATCTACATAGATATAATGTTGGGGAGTATCGAGGAACCTGAAATTTCTTCTTCACTATAGATTGTGCAAAAATAAAATACAAGTAATCAAAAACACTTCCTCTATGAACCATGTACATTGGAATTGATCATTATCTAAAAAATATTTACCTTCTTCATCATGTTGGTGTGTCCAAGAAATCAATAATTTGGAGATCATCAGACTTAACTTAGATTTCAAACCCTCTTTCTATGAAATAAACTCAACATCAGTTCAATGAAATTTGATCTTAAATACTATAACTATTTTTGAGTTAGGTTTTTTCAAACAATTTTCTTCCATTACTATTCAGTAAAGTACATCATCTTCTTTAAACATATAAGAATACTTAGTTAAACACTTCAACCATAACACAACTGGTTATCAAAATGAAACATCCATATTTCACCCTCATTTTTCTTTAAATTTTTGTAAATCTAAATGTTTTGATATTTAGTAGATCAATGGATACATCCAGCTTCATCGATGGTGGATTCTTCGGTCTTCATGATTTACCTAAAACCAGTCAAGGGAATGCCTCTCATCTTCAACATTCAGCCTCAACTGAAAACTAATATCACAAAATTCATTTTACTCTTATTCTTTGATAGCTTAATCTTGGTTGTCCTCCATAAATCATTGATGCAAGATCACACTTTGAACTCAAAAAATCTATATTGATGATGAAATTCTATTAGGATTTCTATCGACTTCTCCAAATCAAATTTGACACTTTGCACACAAGCTTCATTAGTATTTATTCTAGATCTAGTTCTATGTCTTGGGTAAAAATATCCATTATATCAATGGAAAAATATAACTTCAGTAAAAACTATTTTCTCCCCTTCTCAAATTATCTCCTCCAATATTGGCCTTAGTTCACAGTGTTTGACCTCGAGTTCAGCCATTTAATATTCAATGTTAATGAAATATCTTAGTTCATTAGGATCATCATTAGTGGTGACGAGTCATGATAAATTGAAACAATCTTCTTTAAGAATTATAGTAGTGTATTCTTCAAGAGTTAGTGAGCTTGGTGATAATCAGGTATGTGAATATTTAGGTACCTGAGAAAAATTCCTACATTGAGTGGAATCCTATATAATATATCTTCTATAAAATGGATTTATAAATTCCCATTTGAATTTGGCTATGTGGAATGCCTCCATTTGAATACTAAATTGGTCATAAAATCAGTAATATGATTGACTTTAAATTTGGTTGTGGTATATAGTGGAAATGTCATCCATAGATCTATTTTCCAAATCAGCTATGTTTCTTGAAGGTAAAAACAACATTGTATTACTCCTTCAAATTTATAGAAAGGATGGCATTCCATAAAATTACATAATAATTTTCTTTGAATAAATATTCCAGAAAAAAATAATGAAAAATAAAATAATATTTGATAAATAAATATACAACATAAATTAAAAATAAATTCAAAATCATAATTTAGTTCAAAAAAAACACGATTACAAATTAAAATCAAATATATTAAATTAAATAACAATTTAAATTACTAAAAAAATAAAAAAATTATAAAAATTATAAAAGGAATTAAATTAAAATTCAATGTCACTAATTATTGAATTATTTTATCAAAATAAAGTAAATTATAGTCTTCAATTAATTAATTAAAATATATAACCAAAAATACACCACAATTATTAAATACGTAGGGCACAAAAATAAATAATAGAAAGGACTAACTGAAAAATTAAAATTAATAAAATTAGAACATATTTAAACAATTTAAAATAATTAAACAAGAAATAAATAGGTGAAAATTATATAATGAAAATCATAATTCTAACAACAAAAAATAAATAAATCAATGCATAGTTATAGAAAAATAGTAACAAATATCACAACATATATAGGTCATCCATAGATATGTATCTCTATATAATCAAGGATGATGAAAAATAGTTTTAGAAACTTTTACAATGCCAAAGAATGTATTTAGATTCTATAATATAATTTATAAATCCTTTTAATATTATTTTTTGTTTGTTTATTAACAAATTTTTCTATTGTTATAAAGAAAACTCAAGAGAATCATTGAATTGGCCAATCTGGTCTGTTTTCCTATATTACAATAAAAATATTATTGAGATATCTACTTTAACTTTTGAATAAATTAATATAATAGGCTCTAGATATAAATTTTTACCTTTATCTACAAGTAATTTCCATATCTTTTTTGAATTAAAATCACTAGATAAATACATTTTCTCTTCTAGAAAATCCATTCCACCTTGAAGTAATTAATTTTTTTATCACTGTGGAAAAGAAAAAGATAATTATTAAGAATGATGTTTTTTATAGTAGAAATAGTGTGTGACCAGTGTATGTATATTTTACTTCTATGAGTATTTATGCATTATTCCATTTATTACAATTATTTAGGTTATTTATTTATTTATTTATTCACACTCTGATGTCCATGGATGTTTATATGTTTATCATATTTTCTCTATTTATTCACTTTGGTGTGAGGAAATTGTCTCCTCACTATATCCTTTTAGGACCTCACCACTAGTTGTCATCCTTGGTTGTACAAGAAGGCACACTTTAGGCCTTGTTAAAAGTCAGATCAGTTATCGATTCTGGTCGACCCAGGCTGGTTTGTGACAAAATGGTATTAGATGATTCATTTTATTTATATTACTATTTTGGGGGTTGGTAGACTATTGATCTAGTAATTTATTAGATCACATGATGGATATTAGGCTAGATAATCATGAACACATGTTTCAATATGAATTCAAGGTTACTAAGGTATTGGGATTTCTATTCACTGTTTGTGTTGTTGTGGTTTTGTGATTTTAGGCTCAAGTGATTCACTTGTGTTTGTGGTATTTATGATTTATGAGTTTTGGAACTGGTATTAGTGTTATGAGTCCAGTGATCATACATTATTCTTAGCACATAGGATGCATATTCCTATCTTTTTGTGTTTTACTGAATATTTTGGTTCAGTTGATAGATCATGTGGATCCTTTGGCATGGTGTTCTCTGGTGGTGGAGATGAATTCCCTTTATCAATGGGTGTGTAAGAAACATTGCGCATTAGTGTAGGATTTTGTGTGACATGTTTCTATAAAGGGTGGTTGGCTCGATTAAGTTATGGATGCCTGAAATATGCTTGGTTGAGGCTCAAGTAGCCTCAAGTTTATGGTAGCCCTGATAAGTTATATAGTGAAGTAGAGGATTCCTTGAGCTTGTGTGGTGATGCACTGGGAGTGCTTGTGGTTTCTTATTTTTGTGGTTGGATTCATGGTTTTATGGCCGATTGAAAGGGAAGGTTTGGATGGATGTCGTGACCTATTGGTTTTTTTTTGCTTTGGGTAGCAGGGTGGGATTGTTTTTTTTATGGTCTCGATCTGATGCTTGTGTGGTGGGTGCTCATATTAGAAGATCTTGGAATGAGGTAGATGCCATGTTCTAGAATAGGAGTGTTGATGGTTTTGTAGATCATTGAGAATGGTCTGCATTAGGAGAATGTTCAGTGGGTTTATGAATATTAGCCTATGTTTGTTGGGTCATATCTCATTTCATCAGGAGATATTGTAAGGGGTTTTTGGCATATCACTAATCATTGAGAAGAGGAGTAGAGTTGATGTTGATTTTTATAAGTAAACGTTATTGAGAAGACATGTGCTTTCTGGTTAGGCACCATGGAGGTTTCTCCATTTGAGTTAACTGAGAGATTTTTTGGTCTTAAGGAAATTTATGGTGCGGAGGGAACCATAGGTTGGTATAGGTTTTGTTCCTTGTTTAATGGGGTTATTGTTTCATGGGATATCATTCCTATTAGATCGGAAATGGGAAGTGGTTTGTTTTTCCTTGTTAGAACTCTAGTTTGAGTGGTTTGGACACAAAATTCCATTGAATTCAGTAGTGGAAGTATAATGAGTTTTTTATTCTAGTTATCGGTTGAGAGGATATTTATGGGATTCTCATATCGTGGGAAGCATCAGATTAGTCATAGTTTATATTCCCTCGTGTTGGTGGTGTTTTTAGAATTGTGAGACTAGTCGCTAGACATTCATGGTAGTGTTGGAGAAACTAGAGTTTTGTTTTGAATATTTGATGTTGGTTGACCAGATAGGATTATTTGGGGTGAGATACTATTCTAGGGGGGAGCTTGTCTTGAACCGTGTCATGACGGTTTAAGAAAAATAGGGTAAATTTGAATTTTTTTTTTCTCTCAGGTGGAATTCCATGGGAAAAATGTTAATTTATTATGTCAGTAGATTTTTCATAGTTTTTTTGTCCACTCCATTGGTACCAAAATAGGTTGTTTACACTAGGATAGGAGTTTGATGTAATTCTGAGTCATTCCAATTTTGGATTAATATTAAATATTTAATTAATCATATATTTTTTATTTTTTCTCATTTGTTTAGTGATATATTTGGTCCAATGATTAAAATATAAATTCCAACTTCTCAATTGATTATAGGATTTGGGGTTTTCTCTAGGTGGGGAATATCCTCATGTTGGCCCCAGGGTCTAGGCCGAACCCCCTTTTCTTCTCTATTTTAATTTTATTTTTCTTTTTCTTTTTTCTTTCCTTTCCCTTTTTTATTTCCTCCCTTGGTGTATTTCATATCCCCCTCCCCTTAGAGTATCATTTATTTGAGATAGAGGATAGGGAGAGAAGAGTGGGAGAGGAAGGAGGAACCTTTGCAAAGCTTAGGTCACACCGGATCGCCCTGTGCACTAAAGAGCATGGAACAGATCAAAGCATTAGTAGTTTCCACATGAAGATAAGGTCTTTTGAAAGTTTTTCTATAAATCCAAATAGATTTGTCTTTTATGTTTTAATATTGATTTTGGGTGCTTCTATATGGCGGATCTGGTGGTTTTGGGTGAATTGGGGCATTTTGGGGTGTTGGGAGGTGTTCCTACTCAAGAAATCCCAATCTCAGAGTGTTGGTTTTAAGAACACACATCGTGAATTCTTCCTATTTTGTAAATATCAGTTTTAGGAACTACACATCATAAACTGGTGGTACAAGTTATTTTGTGGTCTTTTGTGGGGGTGAGTACTCATCCAGACACCCCATGTGGGGGTACATGGCCACGTAGCATACACAGTCAGTTCCCATGTGGTGTACACACCATCTAGGTGTACATGCCTTAGTATAGTTCATTGTAATGTAGATGATCATGAACACATTTGGGGTCACATGTCATGTATCGGTGGTACACATCATGTGCTCAGGCTTGTTACACACTGGGTGGGGATGAGGTACATGGGAAGGTACCAATCCTAGGTTACACACCATGTACCAAGGGATGCATGCAATGTAATTTTGAAAAGTACACGTTGAGGGGTTGGTGACACACGATCAGGGAGAACCCTTGGAGATACACCTCGTTTACCCAATGTGTGCACCATATACTTCTCCTACCCTAGGCCGTTTAGCCATTTTTGTGCTCTAGAGTCAGAACTAGACATCTGAGTTGTCCATTATGAGTGTTTTTTCATGAAGATCATAATGGTGGTAGCATTTTGTCTTTTAAAGAATATCTAGGTGGTGTTTAAGACCATTAGAATTTTGTAAGAGGATTCCCTCTAGGTTGTGGTTCTAAAATCCATTAAGGGGGTGGATTGTGGGTTGTGAGGCTTGTGTGAGAGTGTGAACTCATTGATCACCTTTGTTAGAGGATGTCAGTTGATTCAACTTGAGGTTCTTTGGATAGATTATGGGAGTCAAGATTGACTGTCTTCTTTAAATGGATTGTTAGTTTGGTTGTTCGAGATTTAGATCTGATTTCCTGATGTTGGGAATAGTAGGATCCTTGTGGGTGGTTCGACGATGTTATATGTTTGGTACAAAAGAGAGCTTTAGATCAAGATTTGAGTTAGGTCCCTCAGACCACTTATGTAGGTTTCCCTTTTGGGTGAGTTATTTCTTGAGGATACCCTTTTAGGTGGGTTTTTTGTGTATTTTAGCTTGGAGTCTCATTACAGATCCATTGATCAGGCTTTTCTAGAGGTTTGGTTTTGTTGGAGGACCCCTTGTAGGGTGTCCTACCTGAGTATAGATTTTCTAGGGAAGCCCTTGATAGGGATTCCTATTGTGTTTATTTTCTAGCACTATAAAAAATACGGTTTTAATGGCGGTTTTTTTTCACGGTTTTAAAAACCCCAACAAAATTTTTTTCTTTAAAAAATTTAGCAACGGTTTTTAAAACTGACGTGCAAAAAGAGTCGTTAATTTTTTTTAAAAAAATATATTTTTTTTAAATATCTTCTAAAAAAATCCAATTTTTTTAACGACGGTTTTTTAAAAAAAATGCTGCAAAATAGCAACAATTTTTTGAAAACCGCCCCAAATTTTAGGAAAAAAAATCAAGAAAAATTAAGAAAATTATTTATTTATTTTTTTTTATTTTTATTTTTTATCATAAAATATAGTTTATTATTTATAATTTTATATATTTATAATTTTTCAAATAATTAAATATATAATTGTCAGTTAATAATATTTTTAAACTAAAAAATCTTCAATAAGTAGAAGAAGAGACTTCAGCATCAAATGACCGTAACATCTGATCCGAGAGTCCATTTCAGCTCTAGAACCAGTTAAATCAAATTTTATCAAATGAGAAAATACCTAGTGAGATTTAAGTCATGTGATAATCAAACGAAAAAAATATTGAAAATTCAAAAGTCAAAAATTGTACTCGAACTTCAAACGACCATAACGATTAATTTGTGTGTATGTTTGGGCTGCACTACTTGTCAAATTGAAACATGTTACAAGATCTATGCCGCTTAGGTCTGGTACCAACTCATTGAGTATTGTACCAATTTTTATTCATCCAGAAAGGCCTAGAAGTCCTCCGAATAGTGGTTTTAGTTGCACACACTGATTTCTAAAAAAATCAAATGGTTATAACTTTCGATACAAGTGTTTGTTCGGCCAGTACCACAAATCATATCGAAGCTCATTTCACAATCATCGATTTGACTGGTTGTGGCACTAAAAAAGGAGTCTTGGGTCATATTTTATGGTTATTGTAGTGTTTTTAGGGTTTTCAGAGGTTCTTTACATTTTATGATTTATTTATTTATTATTTATTTATTTATTTATTATTAATTAATTAATTATTATTTATCAATCTATTATTTATTATTTATTTATTATTTATTTGTTGATTTATTTCATATTTAATATTTATTTATTTATTATTTATTTATTTATAATGTAAAAATTCATTATTATTTTATTTTTAATTAATTAATTAATTAATTTTTCATTTTCATTTTCATTTTACTATTCATTATTTATTTAATTATTTATTTATTATATATTTATTCGCTAACATTTCTTAATAATTAATTATTAATTATTAATCAATTATTTATTATTAATTAATTAATTAATATTTATTTATTATAAATTAGTAATTATTATTTATTTTTTATTATTAACTATTTATTTTTTATTTTTCTCTTTATTTATTTATGTATTAATTTTTTTTATTAGTCATTATTTATTATTATTTATTTTTAATTTATAATTTTTTATTTTTTATTTTTTAGAATTTTTTTATTATTTATTATTTGTTATTTATTAAATAATTTTCTAATTCACTAAATATTAATTTGTTATTAGTTTATTATTCATTTAGTACTTATTTATTTATTTATTATTTTTAGATTATATATTAATTAAATTTTAATTATTTATTATTTATTTATTTATTATTAAATATTGAATATTTCATATTAGATATTAAAATTTAAATATTAATTATGAATTGAGAATTATAGATTTATATTTATTAATTATTAATTATTAGTTATTATTAATTATTTATTATTAATTATTCATTATTTATTTATCTATTTATGTATGTGTTCATTTATTTAGTTATTATTTATTATTTATTATTTATTTATTTATTTATTTATTTTTAATTTACTAAATATTAATTTATTATTAGTTTATTATTCATTTATTATTTATTTATTTATGTATTCAATATTCATTATTTATAAATTATTTATATATTATTTAAAAATTATATATTAATTATTTGTCAATTTTTAAATATGATTTATGAATTATGAATAATTAATTCTTAATGATCAATTATTATTTATTAGTAATTATTAATTATTAATTATTATTAATTATTAATTTATTATTTATTATTTATTATTTATTATTTATTATTTATTATTTCCCTTTTCTCTTTTATATTTTATTTATTAATTTATTATTTATTTGTTATTTATTTGTCACATATTAAATTATTTTTTAATTAATTTATTATTTATACGTTTGTTATATATTATATGTTATATATTATATTTTATATTTTATATTTTATATATTATCTATTATATATTATCTATTATCTATTATCTATTATATATTATCTATTATCTATTATCTATGACCTATTATCTATTATCTATTATCTATTATCTATTATCTATTATCTATTATCTATAATACAAAATATATAATAGATAATATATAATATAAAATATATTTTGTATTATGTATTATATATTATATATTATATATTATGTATTATATATTATGTATTATATATTATGTCTTATATAATATATGTTAAATATTATATGTTATATATTTTATATTTTATATTATATATTATATATTATATATTATATAATATATATTGTTAATTATTAATTATTATTTATTGACTAATTATTATTGAATAATTATTATTTATCGTGTATCTATTTGTTATATTACTTGTTTTTTCAATTAATATATATATATGTATAAATATATTAAATTTGATTTATTGACGACATGAAGAGGTTGCTGGAGTGGTAAAGTCTTTGGAGAATAAGTAAGAGGTAAGAGGTTCAAATCTCACCCAATGAATAATTTTAATATATGGAATGGGCATGTGCATGGACATATACTTGTGCATAGACATGGACTTATGCATGGAGATGAGAATATGCATGGTAATAATAAATTAATTAATTAAAAAATAACTAAAATAATAAAATAACAAATAATTAAATAAAATTTTAATATAAAAAAATAAATAAATTTTTAAAAAAAATTACAAAAAATTAAAATCGATTTGGAGATGATTTAAATCGCTGCTAAAAACCGCCACTAAATCAATCTATAACAGTTTTAAATAACAGCCGCTAATTATTTCCTGACACATGATGTAGTTCTGGTTTTCCAAAACTGCCACAGAATGATTTAGCGGTGGTTTAAACCACCGCTAAACACAAATTTTGGCGTAGT
This sequence comes from Viscum album, assembly GCA_963277665.1. Taxonomy (NCBI): domain Eukaryota; kingdom Viridiplantae; phylum Streptophyta; class Magnoliopsida; order Santalales; family Viscaceae; genus Viscum; species Viscum album. The sequence goes on from OY728156.1 coordinate 1,085,914,609, forward strand.
GTTGGAACTACGGTGGATGCCCTATGTTTGGATGGCTTGTGGGGTGGCTAGTGTAGGTCTTAGTGGTTTTGGTTTGTGGGTGTGGGTTTTAGCCAAACCTAGTGTTTCATATTTGGATTTTAGTTTTAATGTTTTTTAGGACCGAAATTCAGAGAGGATGCCTTTAGGATATTATGGGATCGATTATTTTCCCTAAGATTTTTTTTATTTCTCTCCTCTGTTAGTTGGTTAGTTTTTTATAGGTGGGTATAGAGATCTAATGGATGATCTGGATGAGTGTAACCACCTTTGCTTAGTTGTTCTCATAGGGATAGGGTTAGAGGAACATGGAGGATATTCAACTATCAGCTCTAGGTTGATAGGTTTGGGTCCTATTCAAGTGGCATGATGAGGAACTAATAATTTCTTTCACCCAGTTAGTTCTTTGAGAATTTTGGCCATAGTTGTGTACCCTATGGCCTATATGGATCCCTATCATCAGTATAGATTATACCATTGGATTTCCAGTTCTCAGTAGATGCGCTCAGTGATTTGATAACTAGGATGACATCCTAGTGTCTTGCATGTGTGTCTATCGTTGTGGTGGACATTAGATCTCCTTATTAATTAGAAGGAAATTCTTGATGTTGGGGTTCTATTATCCATGCTTCATAAGTCCTCAAGGTGGGGCCAAACCGAGGGTAGATTACCTAAGGGTGTCATACTAGAACCTGAGGTTTTCTGTTTTCCTATAGTTTTGACCTTTTTGTTAAATTTTTTTATATCATTTATCTTCTATGATGGTTGTCACATTTGGATAGGCTAAACATGATGCATGTTTCATGAACATGTTATGACTGGAGGTGTCGGGACCACAATTTGTGGTGGCCTACAGATATTTATTTCTCACCCAATCCATGTGAACCTTAGTGTACGTATGAAAACCCATATCTTTATAACATATTAATTCATTGTTTTTTACATAAAAGTACAAATATTAATAACCAACATATCGAGAAGTATAATGGATTTTAGAATTAGTTATATTTCATAACAATTTGAAATAGGAAATACATCACCATTATTGAAAACATCCATAACGTTCTCATACTTAATACTTCATGGGATTACCTAGGGACATACAAAAGAAAGGGGTGATCTATTAAAGATAGTAAGGGAATAAAAATGAAATAACATGAATAATGTAATAAATTTATGACAATATTCATATCAATGGGGAATAAATGAAGGGATGATCATAAACATGAACAATGAGGCATGATATAGTATGATAATAATAAAGACAACATGGGAGATGTCAAAACAACATGAAACACAAAATCATAAACATAGTTCAATGATAAATTCTAAGAAATCATGATGGAAAAATTCATGTGATAGGTTAATTTCACTCCCTAATCCATTGTAATATTTCTTATTAGACTAAAACATTATCAAATGCATCTGGAGCACTATATAATTCACGGTGCACCCATCATATTCATTTCGTTCTAATGCTTATGTGTTCCACATAGATCATACTCTATGGATTCATTTATGATCATATTTTATTAAATTATCAGGGAGTGTGAAATTCATACATTTAATTCCTAAATTATGAAATATATGTTCATAAATTTGAGCACCCTTAATAGAAAATGGGAACTGACATTCACTACATAATTTTTTTTATAGAAAATCATGGGAAAATTTTGGCACCATAAAGAGTAAATTTGAATGTTCATGGGTGGTATTAATGAGATTATAATGTTCATATCATAATGTATAAATACAATGGATTTTTATGAAGATATGTAAGTACATATCCCATTATTATGAATTGGAGATAAAAGACATAAGATAACAAAGAAACTTGATTATAGAGGAGAAGAAAATATCCCTTACTATGATTATGTGACTCCAAAGCTTGGAAGAAGCTTTTTGAGGGCTTGGGTATCCATATTAGGACTCTAGAGAGGGGATAGAAGAGTGAGGAAGTTTTCCAAGTATTTTTAGTGAAGATAAATTTTATCTTAGGAGGGATAATATAGAAAAATAGTGGGGAGTTCTTTATTATTTCTCAAATATAGGTTTCAGACTCTAGATAATAAAATAACCAAAACCAAAAACCTCACGTTGTATTTTCCTATGGTTTTTACCAAAGAGGGGTTGTTTTAATTATTGTATTAGTACGAGGGCCTAAATTATAAAAAAATACCCTTGATGATGTTGAAGTGAGTCATACTCTAAAAGAAATTATTTTATAACCTTAAAATATATTATAGGTTTTGGAGGATTCTTAATGGCTTTATAAAATTAATAAAATAAACCTAATATTATATTATCTTAAATGGGAAACATATATTTATTATTGGAGACCATTTATATAATTTATTACAGCAATTTTAGGGTATTATGGTGTAATAATATACATCATTTATTTATACTCTATTTAATTTTAACCCAAAAATTCGACTATCCCAGAAAATTTTAAAAATTTATCCATTGTATAATTTTTACATTATGATTCCAAAAATAATATTCTTTATATCTAAATAATTTTATAAATATATAAACTATCAATTTTTTAATTAAAATTCATATCTATTGATAAATGTTATGTTTATTTAACCATAAATGTTTTGAACCCTTATAGAAATTATATTTAACTTCACAAAAATTATATAATAATTTATATTTAATAAAAATAATATAATAATATTTCAATAAAATAATTTTTTTCATAATAATCCTTTAATTCGTTAAAATAAATTTTTTATTTAAATTTTAATATTACCTAAATATACAATTTATGTTTTATTGTATCAAATTCAATATAATTTATAAATTAAAAATAATATAAACAATATATTGATTATTATATATAATATACAAATTAATATTATTAGTATCTTGATACATATCCCTTTAATACATTTAAAAATTCTCTAAAAGTATGGTGGATGACTGTGAGACTTTCATGGGGTGGTTCGGCATATATGGTTTGGTCTGTGATCTCTATGATCTTGAACTTCTCTCATAAACAGTTTCACTCATCATTAATTGTTGGATCTCATCTTGGGAATGGACAAAGAAAAATCCCAGTCATCCAATATCACTTAAAACCTCTAATAAATGGTTTTTATAATGTATGATCCTACTGGTTGAGGCCATACATCCTTTCTCTGTCTCAATTGGATTTTTTTAAAAACCTATATTTATACTAATCATCAGATCACTGCTCAATGAATATATTATCAATGGTAAGTATGTTTAAAAAACTTTTAAATCTAATAGTATATAATAAAATAAAACAATTAAATGGGTTTTTATAAACAAAATACATTGGAAGACATTTAATTAAAGAATAAGTGGAATTTTATTTATAAAATTTTGGGTCGTTACAATATTCCCCCCTTAATAAGTTTCTCGGTTGAAATTTTCATTTCACACACTATATTAATAAATGTAACTTTTTTTCATCCCCACTTCAGTTCCCATGACACTTCTTGAAACTTTTGGTCTCTCAAAAATACTTTGACCAAGTGCCTTGTCTTATTTTATAGAACATTGCCTCTACCATCATTGATTATCATCAGCTAGTCCTTGTATGATAGATCATTATCCAATGGTACCAATTCTGGATTGAGTACATGTGAGGGTCTTTTATTAACTTTATTAAGAGGGATAAAAGGATTACATCATGTACTTGATACATGTTAGGTGGGGGTGCTAGTCGATATGTCATCACTCTAATTTGATCAAGGATAAAAAATAGACTAATGTATCTTGGACTAAGATTTTTCTTCTTCCCAAATCTCATGACATTCTTCCATGAAGATATGAGAAAGAATATCATGTCTCCAACATCAAACTCTAGGTCTAATCGATGATTGACACATGTCAGATCTGAGTTCAATTGATGTGATGTTGAATGGTCTTAACCTTTTTTACATTTTCTTAAACCATCTTCAGACCTATCAGTTTTCATTCCCAAACATCATCCTCACATGAAATTCTTCTGTACATCTCCCAAATATGTCATAATAGGGATCCATTTTGTAATCTTGATTGGAAACTATTATTGTGTGATAAATAAATCAGAGAAAGATGATTATCCCATCCACATTTAATTTCAATTGATCATTCTCTCCACATATCCTTGAGTGTTTGGATAGTCTGCTTAGATTTTCCGTTGTTTTGGGTTTGATAAGCTGTGTAGAAGTTCAAATCCTAATTTAGAGCATGTTGTGTACTCTTCTAGAACATAGAGGTAAATCATGTGTCTCGATCATATAAAATATATAGTGTTGTTCCATGAATCCCCACCACTTCTCTAATATAAGTCCTTATAAGTTTATCGGGTGATAAGTCCTCTCGAATTGAAATGAAATGAGATTTTTTTGTATGATGATTCAACACAACCCATTGGGAATTATTTTCTACTAATTTCTTCAGAAGATCGGTGATGATGTCCATGGTTGTGTTTTCCCATTTCTATGTAGGTATGGTTAATTTTCTCATCATACCCTTGTATTTTTTTCATTTCTTCTTTCACGTGCTGATATACAAGACATTCTGATGTATATTCCATGACATCCTTATTCATATTATGTCACCAATAGTGATCTTGGAGATCTCAATACATCTTTGTGCTTCCTAGTTGTATGGAGAATATTGAACTATGTGCATCATCCAATAACTCCTTTAACTCAGGATTTGATGGTGCACATAATCATGACCCAAATCAGAAAACTCCTTCTTCATTGACATTGAACTCTGAGGATTTACATTTTCTTATAGCTTCCACATTTATCTGAATTTCCAATTCTTTTCATTGAGAACCCTTTACCCTCGCCTTATGAGGCAGTTGAGTAATCATTTGTGAAATGATTCAAGATTTTTTTTTTCATTATGATTATTATATCCATCTTTTCATGTCTATGAAGATTGGATCCTTACCAATTATCATCAATGAAAAAAATTGGATCCTCTCTAGTTAGAGCATCTACCACTTTACTTTCTTTCCAAATATGGTACTGGGTTGTAAAGTCATAGTCCTTTATCAGATCTAACCATCTTTTTTGCTTTATATTAAACTATTTTTTTGTGAATATATACTTGAGGCTTCTATGATCCATATATATTTCACACTTCTCCCCAAATGGATAATGCCATAATATTTTCAACTCAGTGATCATGAATGCTAACTCAAGATCATGCAATGGGTTGTTTTTAATGAACTTTAAATTCCCTTAATGCCTATGTTATAACTTTATCATTCTATATTAACACAAAATACAACACCTTCATCAAAGCATCATTGAATACCATGAAAAGTTCTCCACCTATAGGTACTATGAGTAAAGGTGCAGTGGTAATCCTCTTTTTCAATTCCTTGAATAACTCTTAGGAATCATTCTTCCAATCCAACTTGACTTCCTTCTAAGTTATCTTGGTTTGAGGGTCTGACAATCATCATAAATGTCAAACAAATCTGTGATAAAACCCTTCTAAGCCAGTGAAACTACAGATATTAGTCATAGATGTTGTCCTCAACCAACTACAAATTTCTTTCACATTTAATGGGTCTACATATATCCTACTTCATATGATAGTAAACCCTAGGAAAGAGTATTTCATTAAATATAAATCACATTTGTTATTATTTTCATAAAGCTTCCCCTTTCATGTGGTCTTTATCATAGTGCTTAAATTATCCTCATGTTCCTCCTTGATTTTGGAGTATATTAAAATATCATCTATAAATAATACAATAAATTTATGGTGGTAATCTCTATATACTCTATTAATCAAGTCCATGAAGATTTGTGTAGATTTAGTTAGTCTTAATGGAATAATAATGAACTCATAGTTCTTGAACCTTTTTCAAAATGCATTCTTCGGGATATCTTCATTCTTCACCCTTACTTGATAATATCCAAACCAAATATCCAAATTGGATAAGTATAATTATTCACATAGCTAATCGAAAAATTCATAAATCTATGTAAGAGGATTCATATTCTTTATCATAATCATGTTTAAATTACAATAATCAATGGAAATGTGAATTAAACTATCCTTCGTCATGACGAAGAGGACTGGTGAATCCCATGGTGAATAACATGGGTGTTTGAAACCTTTTTCTATAATTTAATGTAGTTTATTCTTCATCTTTTCAAGTTCCACAACAACCATTATATATGGATTCTTATATATTGTAAACACCCTAAGTATAAGATTGATTGAAAATTAAACCTCTTTCCTAGGAGGGTGACCAGACAATTCTTTAGGAAACACTTTAGTGTATTACCTCATAATTGGCATGTCTTCAAGGATAGTCAATTCCTTAGACTAAAACATTTTAGATAGATATTCTTGATAATAGGGAAATAATATCCATTATTGTGATTTTTATTCTTAGGAATATTAATCCATCTTATTGTATTTTTACATAATTGGATGATGATTCACGATACAGAGAGTAATTTACTTCTCATAGAAATTTATATCGGCTCTATATAGGGAAATCTAATCCATACACCAGATTTCATCAAATCACACCAAATAGTGTATAACAATGTTTATTGGGATGTTCATCGCAAAATTATTGACAAGGGAGGAGTTATATACTTGGGATCCAATAATTACCCCATTTTCCATTTTCACTGAATGTTATGCATCCATTCTTTGTGGTCATGTATGAATTTTCATAATAAAATTTAGTGATATTAAGGAATTCATAGAACTAGAATCAAAAATTATTTTCACTATTCTTTAATGAATAACTAGGGTATCTTTCCCCATTTCATTTTTTGGGATCCACCATTATGGTTGTGATAGATAAATATCTCCCTTTCTACATAGGATTTTGTTGGTTACCTCTAAAAACCCTTGTCTTAGTAAATTGGTTAGAAAAGTTCTTTTTTCCCTTGTAGTTAAAGTAATGAACAATTAACTAAGGGTTGACTAGAGTATTTCATTCCTCCATTTCATTAGTGGGATTCTCTAGTCGGTAGTCACTAGTGTGGTATCCTTACTACACACACCTAAAGAATTTCCTCATCCTCATTGGGAAATTTCCAGGGTTCTTCTTTCTACAATTTTGATATGTGGGATGTTGAATTTCATTATCACCATTATATTTCTTCATTGATCCTCCAGAATTAAACTCCAATTTCCACTTCTTATCCTCTGGATACCCTTTAGATTCTTAGATTACTATTTCTACTTTGAGGGTGGATTGGATAATTTCCACATAGCTATCAATGTCTCAGATCATGAGGGTGTTTCATAGACTAGGTTATAGCCCACCAAAAAAATGGTTTAACATGCAATCAGTGGTAACTATAAATTGGGAGGCATATTATTCATGTCTTGTGAATTTTTTATCATATTCTCTGATATATTTTTGTTTTTTTCTGTAGATCAAGGATAACCCTTTCTATTTTAAGTCAAATGGAGTTAAGAAAATATTTATCAAAAAAATTGCATTGATATGACCCCATTAAGACTGGAGTAAGTGTTTACTACTATTACATTGGTATTATTACAAGGAATAAAATCATGAAAGGATGAAGAGGTTAGTAGTTATGGTAAACTGGATACATACATGATTCTTTTATTACAAATTAATACACTAATTACACCATATTTTTTATTTTTATAATAACATCATTCCCACATAGTCTATCATTTCATATCATTCTTAGTACACTTCAAGGTTTCATATTTAAATGGAAAATAATGGTGAGATCAAATGATTAGAAAGGGTAAGTATAAGGGAAACAATAATTATTCAATGAGAATAATTAATATTACAAAGTAAATAAATGAACACACATTTCATGTAAATAATAAATATTAGGACTCGGCATTAAAACATTACATAATCTTGAATTAAATGAATATTTCACATTGAGGATCTTTTAAGGTTTAGAGTTTAAAGAATTCAGCCATAACTATTACATATCAACATGAAAATTACATGTAGACACTACTACATAGTATCAATTTTTTTCAAAAAAAAATCTTAAAAATAAACATGTATAGTTATAAGTTTTAGACAGCATGACTTTTCCTTGATCTCATCCTTGACCCTATTAATCTTTAAGTTATGAGGAAAACATTTCAAAAACATGGGATGATCATAAAAATCTCAGTAACGGTTACAAAATAAGGAAAGTAAACATTAACCCATCAATAAATACAGATCAATGAAATCATAATTTTCAATCAGACCATATGTCATTAAATAATAAGATTTATGAATAACACGTAGAAATAATAAATCATAAAGGTAACTTGTGGAATATATATCATACTTACATTGTAGCTGTCACAGCTCCATAGGGAGTTATGTTTGGAATACCCATCATAGTATATTCCCTAAATCTCTTAGGTGAAACACTAATGATTACCTATATCACGTTTCCCAATGCATTGGAGATCTATCTCAGGCTCACCCGCCAATGGTTTATCACATAACAACCCATATACGTAAAAAATTCCCAATAACGATAACATAATCATAACACATAACACAAAAATAAAGGAAAGATAAAATTTCCACATTCCAATCACAATATATCAAATCAATATATTTAAATAAACAATGCTTTATCAAACCATTTTCAAAACCATTAAAAACATTTAATAAAGATATTTTTCAATAAAAGCATCCTATACCACTTTGAAACTTTTTAAAGTAGTTTGCACTGTAAAAAATCATGTCCATATAAATAAACCCTTAAACCCATTTTTAAAACATGGACATTAATGTGAAATATTTAGAAGAATAAATCATTCAAACATTTAAAATGATATTTTAATTAAAGAGTTTTTAACCAGATGGGAGACGCTTGATTACAAATAATTGAGCAATAACATAAATCAAAGCTTATAATATCATGAGAATAGAGACCATCCTAATATAATAAGTCAAAGGGCAATATATATATTAAATAAAATTTAATTGGTGTATAAGAATACATAAGATTCAATTGAATATAAATTGAGGCAAAGTCCCTTACCAATATCATATCTTTAAATTAAGGACAAATCATTGACATAATTATGTGTGAACAATAAAATACACCCAATATAATTTAATAATATATGTAAAAAATCATAGGACATAACAACATTTTCATACCACGACATAATCAATAAGTATAATTTTAACCCAATGAATTGAAATTGGGTTAATAAGATCTCTTACTGAAATTCGACAACCTAATGGCGTCACATTAAAATTAAGAAAATGATTTGATGAGAGGTAAAAGGTTATATCATCACTTGGAAAAAAAATATATAGAAATAAGGATATATAATAATATATACTAACATAAGAAAGTGTAAATTAAAACACATAACATAAATGATGTCTTCTAAAAAGAGGATGGTGAAAGATTCCCTCACTAATTTGGTAACTTACGTGACATACACCACGTGAAATAAAGATCATACGATGAAGATGTAAATACCAATAAATTAAAGTATATTACACAATGGATACAATCATGGGTAGTACATACACCACACAAAAGGAAATAGTGGAAATATAGCATGAATCTCGCAGGAATAAAAAGTGAGATGAAAACCCCTTACCACGTTGTAATCAGTCGATTCGTATGACCAAAAGTAAATAACCACCAGATTAATTACAAAATAACATGAATAAAAAGAGAACCATGATAATATATATCAAATGCTAGAATAAAATACACCACATTTAATAAATAAGTGGTAAACAATGGAAATCACACAGAATTCAATGTGAGATAAGGAACCCCTTACCTCATGTCTGACTTGACCCATTCATCATTTAATATCCTAAATAATAAGATAAAGTTAAAACTACTTGATTAAGAACCTTTTTCAAGTTTATTATTCCTTTTATATCACTTATCACCATTTTATAAACATTATTCAATCATTTAAGTTAATAATGGTTGTTTTGTCGATATTTGGTAATTGAGTCAAAAATGAACTTCTTATAATTACAAGTTGTTCAGGAGGTCAAGATTACATTATCTCCATAATTATATTCATGATTTATATATCATATATATCATATATATCTAGTACATTTATGTATTTATAATATTACAAAACATTTTCAGATAGGAAATGAAATGCACCGTTCATGGAGACGGTAAGCCGTACATACGTATAAAGACTACTTTCATTTAAATTTCATATTTAATGGAATGAAAATATAATGATAAATAGGTATATGATATTTCCATTATAATATCATATGATATATATGTTACATAATTTCATTAATTTCATCCTTTATACGTTCCATTTATGTCATGAACAAATCGTATCATCATGAGGGGGTGGTAGTCCGCACTTCCTCAAATGAAATTATCATATTTACACATGTTGGAAATAATAAAGGTAATTTTGTGAATACAAATTACAGAAGAATAGAAAAAACATTAACATAATATATATATATCATATATAAATATAGTTCCATCATAATTTCCACCATGAGAGGTTGTATGAGATAGTTGAACAATCATCGTTTCATGAGGCAATAGTTTGTCATCCAAAGAAACAGTATGTTCTTTAACCATTAGATGGAGGTGTGTGTAAGTGTAGTTAATATAATTCTCATAAAAACAACATATTATATTGAGGATACTATTTTAATTATAAAATTAAAGAATAAAAAGATTTTATGGGGTTGGAGAAGTAAAATAAAACAAAAGAACTTAAGAGAAGATGTTACCATTAAATTGAGTATCTCCCTTCGGTATGAACCCAAAGGTTTAATTTAATTTCCATCTACCTAGGTTAAAGCTTATATGAGAATTATATGGATGTAGGGAGATTAATTGGGAAGAGTTTATATAAGACAAGGAGCTTGATATGTGTAAATAAATGGTTAGAAGTGAGGGCCTTTTATAAGGGGGAGGAGGGGCTCTTTAGGAATGTTTAAAAATATTATTTTATTATATAATGATTTTCGGATTATAAAAGACCAAAATATTTTAAACTAAAATATAATATGACTCATTTTTTAAATAAAATCATCCAGTAAGAATTGGATAGGTTTTGGATATTTTTTTAATACTTATAATCTTATTTATTTAAATCATTCATTACAGATGTAAACACTGCATCATTATTGTGTCATAAATATTTTTATTTATCGGATGTCTAAAAGTTATAAAAAAAATATAATGATGTAGGGATTAATTTTATATTTAAATAAATATTTATATTCTAATATATAACTTTTATAACCCCATGTAAGAATTGATTTACTAAAAGATATATGTTTAAGTCATTTTTGTATTTACTTTAAAATAATTAATATAAAGTGTCATTATCACTCTCAAGTGGCTTGATGGGGTCCCAAAATCGACCAAAGGATCCCCATGGTCGGAAATGTATCATAAAATATGATTAGAACACATGTTAGGGTATTTGATATTATTATAATAATATTTTGTTCCCCTTTAACCAGGGAAAATAATATTTTTACTTGAAGTAAATATTCTTAATGTCTAAAAATAAAAGATACCTCTTTAAAAAATCTCGACCTCCAGATTAAAAATATGGAATATATCTTTTTAAATTCAAAACACAGAAGTGGCAGATATTAATTTAAAATTAACTCCCACTGTCAAAACAAAAAGGGTGTTTTTAAGAAATAATAACTAACAAATGATTGACACTTATTTATGTCCAACTTCAAAGTGAAATTACTTAAAATGACCAATAATGTATTAAATATTAAAAATTTAACATAATTAAACCTTAAAAACAATTGAAAATATATTCTTTCCTTATAAATAAGTAAGATTAAAAGGCAGTTTTGAATTAAAATACAGTATTTTTACTATTCATTAAAAAATGAATTTTATCCGAAAAATACCAAAAATGAACCCAAAGTAAATTTTGATGTCCTGATTATAAAGAAGAATTTTATTTTGTCAAATAGAACATATAAAAGTGACCAAAACTAGATTTAAAAAGGGTTCTCCATCAAATGGTGGTAAATGGACCTTTTAATGAATATTAGAGTTTTTATGCTTAAAATCATATTCTTTCTTGTTTTCAGCCTGTAAAATTTATTAGATAGAATTAAAAAAAAATTAAGAAACATTTGTAATATGGTTATTTTTTTCATTCCCACCAATACAATGACTATGCGTTAACTACAATTTAAAATAATAATATAATATTAATATTTTTCAGTATAACTCAATGTTGTGTGCATCGTAAATTTTCAATGTAACATGTTGTTGTGTATCAGGTATGTCATCGAACATAGAATCACATTTAAGGTATAATTAATATTTAATTCACAAATTCTAGTAAATATAAAAAATTTATATTCATTATTTACATGGGATATTAATATAAACTTGGATGGAGTGAATAAATAATATGTAAAGGTAAATATGTAAACTCACGTGCCATTTAAAATAAATATATAAGGATTAATCAATATGGAAAGGTAAATAAATGAATAACATGAAATTTTATTAATAAATTGAGAATGAAATGCATCCATGTATTTTTTTCATAGACAAAATATCAGGGATGAAAATAACTAAATCAAAGTTAAGGAAATGATTGATAATTAGATTCCATGTTTCCTAGGTACATTGTACCTTTACTTTCAAGACCTTTAAAAAATATAGTCTAGAATATACTAGGTAACCCCCCCCCCCCCCCACTAAATCTTGCCATCTAACTCACCCCATGAGACTACCAATGCATCGGGGGGGGGGGGGGTTATCCATAACTAGGACCCTCTCATGTTGTACTAGTCTAAAGCATTCATCATATAGAAAATAATCCATTTAATTCATGAAAAATTTGCAGTTTCAAATATTTATATTGATTAAAAGATAAATATTTATCATTATTTCCCCAAATATTAAAAAACTTCATATTAAACATTTTATGTAAAAATGGTATATGGTTTATGAAATAATAATATTCCTGATGAATGGTGTGGATATTTAATTTAAATTTATTATTCAATGATCATTAGAAATTTAATATTTCAAGGGGACTATAAAAATGAATCGATGAAGTGAATGCCAACACTATCCTTAGAAAATTCCATCATAAACTATCCAAAGGATGAAAAGGGATTGTATCAATACAAAATATCCCTTGTTAATTAAGGATAAAGGGTGTTTGCATTTTAACAATAGAAATACTGTAATAATATATTCAAAACATTATTGATAAAAATGTCCTTTTCATTTATATTTTTTTTTTAAATCCCATTTATTTAAAAAGAACTTCTAAAAAATTAATTAAAAATTAACTTTGTAAAAATTCAAAAGAAGCTTCATAGAAATGACTTGTGTTAATTTTGTAAAAGGTAAAAAGAAAACTCTTTTTGACCAATAAAGTGGATAGAACGGTGTCCTGTTCGTAAAGCAACAAGAAGATTCCATTGAAAAAAAATTAAAATAAAAAAGGTAAAAATGTATTTAATAAATAATTTTGGAAAAGTTAAAAATATTTTTTAAATCCTTTTTATTAAAAATGATTTTTATAATAAAACAGGTTCTCTGACTAAAGAGAAAAATAACGTTGGGTTTTCTTGAAAACATTTTATAAAACATTTTGAGAACCAAAGAGAGTAAAAATGGAATTTTAACTTGAAAAACATCATTAATAACCATAGTTTAATTAAAATAATTGGTTTGTGGAGTAATGATAATATAAATTCCATTAATGTAATTTCCAGAATATGTAATTGAGATTAGAATGTGATTGTGAAACAAAACCAAAAAATGATCATAATTTTGAAGTGAAAATTAATGAATAAATTGAACATGTGTATCGATTTTAAATACGCATATAATTGTTGTAAATACATCAATATATATTAAAATTCATTATTCATAAAATAAAATAATATTAACCATAATGTGGAAGTAAAGTAACCCAATGAAATGGAAGTGAGTTTTGAAATTTATTTACCAATTGATAACTTTAAGTTCAAATACCATTGAAACTAGAATTTATAAGAATAATTTATATTTCATTGTATTAAATTTCAAATTACACTATACACACCATATTAATTAATTAGGTTTATAATAGTACAATATTTCATAATGCAATGAAACTGAGACAGAATCCCTTACTACTTATTAACATTTTAATTATTATCACCATAAATTAAATCACTTAAAATGAGACTCAAATATCATTAATATATATTTATTAAGGAAATAAAATACATTATAGATATTATATTTACCAAAAAAAAGAAATAAGTGTTGAAAATGGTGTATTCCTCATGGAAGAAAAAGTAAGACAATAATCCATTACATTGCATTTCATTTTGGGAGAACATCTTTTAAAATAATGTATAATAGTTTTAAGAATTTCATTAACATATATAAGAACCATAATCATATTTATAATATCATATTACCCATTTTTTAAAATTCTTTCATTATTTTCACTATTTTGAGTGTTAATTTCTTAGCTGTTTTAGTGTGTTTTGACTTTTTGTTTTTTCTATTATTAAATAGATCATTACTTCAATATCTACTGGATGTAAAACATGATTGAAATATCATATATATTCAATATATATGTATTTATAATAATCCATAATTTTTTGATATAAGAAATTATATACACAATTCATGAAGACAGTAGGTTGTACATACGCATGAACACTACTTCAATTTCCTTATCATTATCCTTATCATATTTAAAATAATGAAAAGTAAATGATATATTAATATGTATATATATTATAATTAAAATATAATATTTATTTGATATATGTCACATATTTTTTTTAAACCATCCTTTATACATTCCATGTATAGTGTGAATGGATCACATCACTTTAAGGTGTTGGTAGTCCACACATCCACAATCGATGTTATCATATTCCCACAAAATCTAAAGCATAAAAATATGTTTTATATAAAAATAAAATAGGAATTAATATATTATAAATACTATATATATATCATATATAAATTATAAATCCATCATTGATTCCATCTATTAAAGATAGTTTTATAAGAAGGAACAACATTGGTTCTCAAGGCTGTTGACTATCATACAAACGAACGATGATTGTATATCCCATTTTATTGATGCGTTTAAAACTATAGGTATAACTCTTATAATATCTAAATATTATTTTATTTAATATATTGAGGTTAATATATAATCAATATATAAATATAATTGAAGGGTTTTATAGTTAAATGAAACAAAAGTGATCATCGAAGAAGGTTACCTCTTATTCTGGTAACTCCTTCTGGTTTATAAAAAAATATTTTTCTTGGTTAGCTTTCAACAAAAATTTAGGATTATATTATTAGGTTATGGAATTTGGGATATTATTTGGGAGGTTATTTTATAAAAAAAAAGGTCTTCATATGTTTGAATAAGTGGGAGGGATGAGTGTCTTTTATAGTGGAGGAGTAGTGACATTCTTGTACATGTTTTAAAGAAGAAATAATACCCATGTTTTTTCCATATAAAGTGTCTCCAATAATGGAATATATTTGGTAAAAGGTATCATAGGGACTAAATATATCCATAAAATTTCTTTTTGAATAGTTTCTAGGTAATTTAGAACCTTAAGATTAAAGTTTACTCCCTTGTTAAGCTACTTTTTCTCTTAATCATTGTAATTAAGTTTAAATAAAATCAGTAATATTTTGGTTTAAAATATAATTTTAACTTATTAGATATTATAAATTATATAAATTAAAATTATGGAATCCATGATTCAAAATTACAATCCCATAAGAATCATAAATTCACTTAAATTTAATCCCACAAACGAGACGACAAAGCGGGTTTTAAAGTAAATATTTTCAAATGTTTGAAATGTTTTTATATAGAATTTAAATGGGAAATTGTATAAAATGAAAATAAATTGGATAAATTTATGTATAATTGAAGAAAATATACTTTAAAAAATTAAAATATAGTTTTAACTATATAAGTAAATTTGAAGAATAATCATTTTTCAATTATAATGCAGTATTTTTCACTATTCGTCAAAAAATAAAACTTCTTAAAAAAAATACCTAAATTCGATCTAAGGTAATTTTTAAATTATTATTTCAAAAAATAAGTATCTTTTGAAATATAAAAATTATAAAAGTTTCGAAATTATGTTTTAAAACCGGTACATCTTTAAAAGAAGTAAAAAACTACTTTTTAAATTACAATTTTTAAGCATAAAAGTGAATTTAATATTATCTTATGCTTATCAAAATCAGTTGGGTGAATATATAAATATTTAATTTAATAAATTATATATATTTTTTATTAAATTCATTCAATAATACTAATTAATATAATTTATTAGGATAAAACACCTTTGTGAGCATAAAAATATTACCATTATATTCAATTGGATTTTATATTCATTTTTAATTAATTTGTAACCTATGAATTCATTTTATATTTTCATAATTTAGTTAATAATATTAATAAAAACAAATTTAATTTATATTTTATAACTTTTAAATTTAATGATTGATTTTTTAACAATAAATTTTTGTTCGAAAAAATTCAATCTTGTCTGTAACACAAGTCATCGAAAAAATCATTGTTATGTTTGATGAAATAAAACTCTTTATTGCATTATTTTAAAGATATATAATATATTAAATTTATTTAAAATATAAAATATTCCATAAATTATTGAGATTTTATAATACTTTCTATGTTTTTTGTTGTGTGTCATACACAATATCGAATAAAAGTTACTCTTTTATAATTTTCGAGGTGTTAAATTATCCCCACCTTAAATAAATTACATCTTATCAATTTAATATCAATAAAGGAGATATAGGGTTTAATATTTAAAAATTATTTTGTTTAAATCCCACATCATGATAATAGTCAATAAAATATCCTCTTTATAAGATTGATTGAGAAGTACAAAGGTCACATGCAAAAATATATAACTTTGTCTCTATGTAAGAGATCATTAGTGGAATGTGAAAATATGGACTTTGAGGAAAAGCGTAAATATTTTTAGGGTTGATTGAGGTAATTGATAACCAAAAATTTAATGATAAATGGAATGTTTATGGAGTCCAATCTGTAAATATTTGATTATTTAAAAGACTATCGGTTCTATAAAATAATGGTATTTGGATAACATATTTTTAAGATTCTTTTTCTAATGTTGGAGAATTATTTTAATACGTAAAATATAAGAAAATATACTTATATAATATATTTCAATAAAAACCATTTCATCCTTTTGTTTTTATTCAATAAATTTAAAATTCATCACTTTACTCTAGGAAATGAATACCCAAAAATGACTTTCTATGCCTAAAGAACTAAAATTTTATTTTAATGGGTCATAAGATTTATGTCTGAATGGCCCAAAGGCCTTCCTTTTTTATTGATTTTTGATAACCCCCATTTCAAGGTATAAGTTGGAACCCTTAAAAGGCCCAAAGGATCAGAGATTACAAGTCCTCTAGGCTTAGGAGATTACATGACTCAACGATCTTTGGGAATTCAACCAGACTATCTACAAGGAACTGCCCCTCTCCAGCATCTTCATCGTGATAGTAGCTCTCCACCTTCGCATGGTCGTTTGGATAGGATTCATGTGCAAGCACAGGCTAGTCCCAGTGGAATAGCCATACCCTCTCATTATGTCAATCCATTTGGCTTTACTCTGGTAAGTTCACCTGCTCTGAATCCTCTTCTGGGGCTGCTTCTTTTTTGTAGAGTCTTTCTAGGGCAATAACATGTGGCCTGAAGGAATTGAGGTTGTCCGAAAGCACTACAAAACCAAAAGACTTGGTGGCATGAAATTCTTAAGCACTCCAATCCCAAACCGATGGCCCAAGGTGAATATTTCCAGCTAATACAGTATCAAACAGTACCTACTACAATTACTGCTACAGTGCCTGCTGCAGCACCGCGCAGTGTACAATTCTTCTACAGTACGTGCACAGTGTACAGTTACTGCTACAGTACCAATACAGTGTATAGTCTGCTACAGTACTGCTACAGTACCCAAAAATATTCCTCTACCTGGTTTTGAACTTGGGTCTCGTGGATGCACTTAAGGATACATCACTAACTGGGCTAAGGCTCATGTGGAGGGTTGTAAGATTTATAAAACAAGCCTTTATATATGTTTTTAACTATTTCGGGAAACCAATATGTTTAATACATTAATCCCTAAACCTCAAAACTAATACTACTTGTTCATATTTAATATGTATTCATGAATTTTGTACACTAAAATGGTTACACATTAACCAGCACATTGTGTAATCCATCGGTATTTGAAAAACCCTTATCATCCTTATGTCATGGTTTAAAGCCCTACCACCATTCTATATATTATGGTTTATCAGCCTGCATCCACGTTTTCCTTTTTATAAACTATATTATAGTGAACTATAAAATAAATATTATGTAAATCCTTGAAATTTAATCATTAAATAGCCTTTTAATTAAGGTTTTCAATACAACCCCAATATATAAACACTTCTATCATTTATTTTCACATAGGTCCTTCATTGATCAATATTTTAACATAAGTTATTCATTATTATTATATATTCAAATCCTTTATAATAGTTTTTAAAGATATTTTGAATAATCCTATGAATATCTCCCAAGGGTTTCAAACTTTTTGCGCAGTAAGTCCCGTTGTCACATACCAAGTTATTCTTTACTCAAGATCGACACACCTTTTTTGAGTTGTTACCACTAGTTATATCTCTTCCAAAACCCTTACCACTTATAGTATCCAGGAGTGGATGTATTTCTTGGAATACCACATAATATATATCTAACTGAAACCTTTCTATATTTCTATATAATTATCCTTAAATTATTCCTTATTGTTATATTATCTAATTTAGTTTTTCCTAAATCTAGTTTCCCAAGTTTCTACTAAACTTATTTTGAGACCAATTATCGTAACCCAACACCAGTAATCCCAAAGCCAATTTCCACTACCATTACATTGGCATGATTACAAGGAATCATATATCTAAGGACCAAAGAATTTATTAGTCTTGGTAAACCATATACCAACAAGCAAATGAACTCACTAATCACAAAATAATTTTTTCGGTTTCAATAATAACATTTTTCCAATATAGCATATCCTTGCATAACTTTCTTATTGCACTTCTTGGATTCCTGAGGAAAGAAAATAGAATAATGGTGAGCTATAAATATTAGAATGGTTAAGTATAATAGAAAAAATATTGAATAAATAAGAATAATAAATATGGAAAGGTAAATAAATGAATATATTCCATGTAAATAATAAATTGAGAGGGATTGCGTAATTAGTATGTCAAGGAAAATAACTGAACACACATGCCATTTAAAATAGGTAGACAAGTAAAAATCAGATAGAAAGGTAAATAACTTAATACCTTTCCATTTAGTCAATAAACTGATAATGGAATTTATCCATTTATTTTTTTTATAATGAAAATCTCATAGATAATAATAACTGATTCAAAATGAAGGAAATTATTAATTATTGGACATCATATTTCCTAGGTACATGGTTCCCTTACCATCAAGACCTTTGAAAAAAAATTTTATAACATACTTGGTGAAAAACCCACCAAGAATAGCTAGAAACTCATGCTATGAGACTAAAAATGCATCGAGGGGATACCTATAGTCGGGCCACAGTCTTGTCATAGTTTTTCAAATCATTCTTAATATATCAAAAAAATTGATTTAATTAATGAAAAATGTGCCTTATCAAATATTCTTATCGAGTAGAAGAAACATATTTACCAATATTTACCTGAATAAAAAATAAATTTCTTTGTAAACACCATATGTAAAAATGTTATATGGTTTAAAAATAATCATATACATGATGAATGATATGGATACCTAGGGAAATATTATTTTTTAATGATCATTAGAAATTGAATATTTCTAGGGGACAATAAAAATGAATCAAGGAATTTAATGTCAATACTATCCTTGAAAAAATAAATAATAAACCATCTAGAGGAAGAATAAGTATGGTATAAATACAATATATCCCATGTGAAGTAAGGATAAATGGTTATTATCATTGTTGAATATAAATACGATAAAAATATATTTAAAACATTCATGATGAAAATGTCATTTTTATTTTGAATAAAATTTCAAAAATACCTTTTCTTTTAAAATTAATTTTAAAAAATTCATTAAAAATTTAAATTTATAAATTTATAAAAGGAAGCTTCAATGAAATGATGGATGGTAATTACATACAAGGTAATAGAAAAGTTCCTTGTTCGGCAAGTGAAAAGAATATTCCTTTGAAATAATTTAAAAAATAAAAAAAATTAAATGAATTTAATAAATATTTTTGGACACGTTAAAAACATTTTTGTTTATCATTTTAGGTAACATGACTTTTATGAGAAAACAGGTTCTCCAACTAAAGAGATAAGTGAAGTTATGTTTTCTTGAAAACGTTTTCTAAAAAATTTTGAATACCAATGATTGTAAAAATGGTACTATTACATGAAATTTTTCATGAATAAGAAGTTGAGAATAAAAATAATTTCTTTATTGAATAATTATCATATAAAGATATTTAATCTAATTTTATGAATAGGCAATCTCTATTAGAATGAGATTGTTAAATAAACCCTTAAAATAATCATTACAATTAAGTGATAATTAATCAATGAATTAATTAGGTATTTCAATTTTAAATAAAAATAATAATAAGTGTAAATACATCAATAGAAATTCATATTAATTATTCTTATATCATATAATATTAACGACAATGATTAAGTAATATAACCAAATGGAAAGGGATTGAGTTATGTAATTTCATTACAATTTAGAGGTAACATTATTTTCAAATCCCCTTAGTTGAAATAATTGATATTTAAATTCAAAAATAAATGAATAATGAATTTTTTATGATATTAAATGTAAAAGGTATACTATATACATTATATTAAATAAACAAGGTCTTTAAAAATAAAATATGCCTCAAGGAAATGAAATTGAGACGAAATCTCATAAAACTTGGTAAATTTTGAATTATAAGACCCATCAAAGAAAAAACATAAAATGAAACTCAAAATAACATGAATATAAATATATTAATGATATAAAATACATTATGTGTAGTATATACCCCACAAAAAATAATTTGGCAAAAAGTAGTATGCCACACAAAAGAAAAAGTGAGACAAGAATCTCTTACCTTGCATTTCCTTTTGGGTGAATATTTTTTAACATCATGTATAATGGTTTTAAGAAGTTTATTAATTTTTAAGATAACCATAATAATATTTATAATATAATGTATTAACTTCTTATAATATATTATTACCCATATGTAAATAATATTTCATTATTTTCACTATTTTGGGTGTTAAATTCCTTGTTTTTCAAGAATGTTTTGACTTGTTATTTTTGTTCTTCTTCAATAGATAATGATTTAATGATATAATTGTTGTAAAAAATGATGTAAATATAATTTATATTTATCATATATGTATCTATAAAAATCTATAATGCTTGGATTTAGTAAATGAAATGTACCATTAATGGAGATGGTAGATCAAATGTTTGTAAGAACGCTACTTCCATTTTCTTATCGTATATAAAGATTAAAAATTAAATGATATATATATATATATACATGTGTTTATTATAATTAAAATATCATATTTAATTCATATATGACTCAAAAAATTTATTATAACCATCCTTTATATATTCCATGTATAGCATTAATGAATCACATCACTTTGAGGAGGCGGTAGTCCACCCCTCCACAATTAAAGTTATCGTATTCCCACAAAATGGAAATCATAATGGTATATGTTATATAAAAATTTAAAATTCCAGAATACATTATAAGTACTCTATACATAATATATAAAATATAAATCCATCATTATTTACAACATTGAAAGGTCATAATGGAAGAATGAACAACATCGGTTCGTAAGGTGGTAGTTTATCGTACACACAAATGATTATTGTGTATCCCATTTGATGGATGTGTGTAAAAGTTTAGGTTTAAATATTAGTATAAAAATATATAATTATATTTAAGATATCGATGTTATTATATAATAATTATATAAAAAAAATTTAATGTGTGGAGAGGTAAATGAAATAAAAGTGATCGTTAAAGAAGGTTGCCTCTTATTCGAGTAACTCCTTATAGTTTATACCAAAATTAATCTATGATTTGATTTCTACACAAGGTGAGTATTATAGGATTATGGTAGGTATGTTGGGATATTATTTCATCAGGGTTTTGATTATTCATAGGTCTTTATAGGTGAGAATTAGTGGGAGGGGTGAGTGCCTTTTTATAGTGTAGGATGATTGGAATTCTTGTAAATATTTCAAAGATGGATTTCTACCCACGTTTTCAAATATAAAGTGGATCCAATAATGGTAAAAATTTGATTCCAGGGACTTCAAGGTTTAAATATTTCCATAAAATGGAATTTGGACATGTTTATATTTTTTATTATGGCCCTTATGTATATGGTTTAGTCCCTTTTGAGCTAATTTTTCTCTTAATGGTTGTAATTATGTTTAACTGTATTCACTAATATTTATAATCAAAAATAATGTTGAACTTATTTAAAATTATAAGTTTTGATTATTAAAAATATGGAATCCATTTTATCAAATTAAAATCTAATAATTGGAAAAATATTAAGTCAAATTTAATCTCATAGACAAGACGACAAAGGGGGTTTTCAAGAAAAAATGTTCAAAAGTTTGAAGTGTTTTTATATTCAATTTCAATGTGAAATTGATTAAAACTAAATAAATTGGATTAATTAATTTTTAATTGAACTATATATAACTTCAAAAAAACTAAAATATAATTCAAATATATAAATAAATTAGACAAAAATTCAATTTTCAATTAAAATTCAGTATTTTTCACTACTCAAAAAAATATGAAACTTCACAAAAAATACAATAAAATTTAAACCTAGGATAATTTTGACATTAAAATTTCAAAAATTATGTTTATTTTGACATATTAGATTTATTAAAGTGTCAAAATTCACTTTTAAATATATGGGTCATTGAAATATGGTAAAATTTCATTTTTAAAACAATACAATTTTAAAGCCTAAAACTAGATTTATTCTTATCATATGCTAATAAAATCTATCTAATGAACATAAAAAATATTTTACTGAATATGTAATATATTTACTTTAATGAGTTCATTAACTAATAGTGATTATAACTACCCATACTTTACATACATTGTTAATACTTCAAAATTGAAGCACACTTATTACAACATATGACAAAACCACAAAGGACCGTATAGGTATAGTGTCTTTAGAAACTGGGAAACATAAACAACTGGTTCATAAATCTACTACAGTGTCTCCCATTTATTTCATCATATCTAGGGTCCCTTTTAGAATATTCTACTTAATATCCATCTTCCTGACCTGGGAAAAAGAAAACATAAAAGGGTGAGCTCAAATGCTCAGCAAGGGCAAATAAAGGAAATAAAAATCATATCATATCTTTTTGAAAAGCATATCCTGCAAAAGAGATCATAATATCTTAACATGGAATAAATCATAGAAGTGAAAATGAGATCCCCATAATCATAACATAAAACTTGAAACTTTGTGGCATGCACACATAATCATGGAAAATCATTTCTTGTTAGTCATGACTCATTGCCAAGACTATCTTAGTGGACAAAGTCCCTTTCTGAACCGAGTCACCCTCGTTCCAGTCCTGTTTCACTGAACCGGTATAACCTACCGTTCCAGCCATGTCTATCTCATGAGATATAAAATCTTTACCCAATGAATTGGAGGGAGATATAGGTCCCACCCATCTTATAATGAATCCTTTCTTATGTGTGCCACATAATCATAAACCATACATCGTAGCGTAACTCACGTAATAAAAATGGGATTCTTAAACAACATGACATCATAAAACAATTCATATAAGATAAAGGAATTCATAAAAATATTTCCATCACAACATAATCAAATCCATGTAATAATAGGGATAAAAACAGAACCCTTTTATTATCTTAGATGGAAAATAATTTTGATAAAATACTTGAACTCTATTCTTGAGGATAATATCCTTTCTACTTCAAAAACACTTTTCCTTTCTTAACATGTCATACAATTTTAAACTAAAAGAAGTTGATTAAAAATAAACTTGAATACTTGTAAAGGAAACTTCTTGGAAATAATGTTTTAGAAATCCATTCATGCTGTATAAGTTGAAAAAACATTCTTCTCGTACTTTTGTCGGAAAAGTCAAAAAAGTACCTCGTACGAAAAATGACAAAAGATTCCTTTCATATCTTTCACTAAAAACTCACCGAAGGGTAAAATTGGATTTAAACAATTGTAGGTGAATGGAAATAATATTACATATTGATGAAACATGGATGTGGATGATAAAATACACCCCAATAAATACTTACGAATAAACAATCTCGGATAAAAATGAGATTGTGATATTTCCTTTACCTTAGGTCTGATTTGCTTTGTACGTGTCCGAAACTCCTGTATAATGGTTTAAATAATGTTATTTACTTATTCTAGAATCATAAATATTGATATGATATCGTATATGGTCATATTATTAGCTTCTAGTTAGTAATATTTCATTGTTACTTGTTACTCGGGTCTTTATTGCCTTTTGTTTTTATGCGTGTTTTGCCGAATAAATTCTTATTCTTATTTTAAAGTTATAGATACCTTATATCCAGAATGGTATTAGTGTTACATATATCATATTTATTCATTCAATTCATTCAATTCATTCAATTCATTAAATTCATTTTTATAATTACTATGTAATGATGATCATGTAGAATGAGTCGCATCACATCGTGGAGACGGAATTCCGTACGTACGCACGAGTGATGATATCGTTCCTATGATCATGGAATTGTATTGGAGTATATATATATTATTTTAGTATCAATATTACTTTATAATAATCATAAATAGTTACTCATTACACTATTATACCCATCCTTGTAAGGTGGTGGTGGAAAATAGATTACACCACGACATGGAGACGGTATTCCGTACGTACGCACGCGCGGTGATTTCATTTTTCCGTAGGATTGATAGAAGGTGAATTAGGGTTGTTTCATATTTATAATAACATATCAGTATGTAAGTAATACTGATGTTATTACTTTATCATGAAACAACTAAATAAGAAGAAGTTGACGAAGAAAGAAATTGAAAAGATCGGTAATGGATATTACCTCTTCTTTGGAACGCCTCTTTGAATCCTCCACTTAAGGAACTAAGATTGGTATTGGAAGAAGACCAGGACCTCTAGGATTATTATAGGGAAGTGGATAGGAGAAAATGGTAGGGGTTGGCCGAGCTTGAGTGCTCAAATTGGTGTGAGGAGGAGGGGGAGGAGGTGCCCTTTTATAAGGGAGGAGAGGGGCACCTTAGGAATATCTCAAAATATTATTTTATATTAAAGTCAAAATCGGTTTATAATGGTTCTAAAGGGTCTTATTTAGAAGCTAAAGTGGGGATGGGTCGAAATCCTATCAACCAATATGATTTAGACAAGTTTAGGGTATTATTTTAACCTTATAAATTAGATTTAACTCTACGTTAAATAATTTAACTTTTACCGTGTCTTTTTGTTTTCTTTCACTATATGGTTAATACACTTACTATAACATGTCAAACGAACCCAAAATTGTTTATTATTAATATATATATCCTTATCTAAGTCATATGGCCGAACCTTAGATTTTTAGGAATAAAATAACAATTAATAATATAATATTTGATTTAAAAACTATTTTGTGTCAAGTTTGACACTATTTGATATATGATTTTTGTGAAAGTCATAACAGAATTATATGTTCAAACCAAGTTGATTAAATCAACACTAAAATATCATAGTAACCTAAAAAATTAGTGTAATTCATAAAAAGTCTCAAATAACATTTATTTTGGTGTTTATAACATCAAATATGTCAATATTTCATAAATAAGATAATTACTACATCATCATTGTGTCATAAATAAATTTAGTTATTTAATGTCTAAAAATTATAAATAAAATACCATTATGTAGGAAATCTTTTTAGCTTTCTAATGAATATTTATAGTCGAATTTATCTTATGTATAACACTATATTAAAAATGATTTACTTATTAAACTTTGATTTTAACTATTTTAACCCTTCTTTAAATAAATTAATAATAAATGTCCTAATCTAACCCAAGTGGACCTAAATGGTCATATTTTATTCATAAGGTTGTTTTTGGTCGAATTACACTTATCCAATAGAATTAGGACATGTGTTAGGGTAATAGTAATATCATATTTACCCCTATTTACTATTAACCGCGGTAAAAAAAGTAAAAAGTTATTATTCACCAAAAAATTATTTTTATCTCATTGAACCACATTTTACTTACTGATATCAACCGTGTCTGTCGGATTTTCGAAATTCCATTCACAGAAGCGGTAAAATTAAGTTTTATGCAAAATTCAGTTTTTAACCTACCACTTAGTGGTTTCACTATTCATCAAAAATTGAAAGTTTTCATAAAAATACCAAAATTTCACCCTAGGCTAATTTCGGTATTCTGAATCCAAAAATGAAGTCCATTTTGAAAGATAAAATTTATAAAATTTCAAAAAGTGGTTATTACTATTCATAACGGCTAGTTTTAATAATATTTTAATAGCATATCGCTGTTTAGTGGAACTCAGTATTGCGTACGACGCAAGCTATCGAGAAAGGCCGCGATTGCGTGTAAAGTAAGCCAAGCTAGTATGTAGTGAAAGATTCCTTTGATGATATATAAAAACAAAATATTACTCATAAAAATCTCGGGTGTTACAGTGATTAAGTTAATTTATTATGATAAACCACATTTTTGTGTATAAAAAAAATTCTTTTATATTCAACTGGTTTTTATATTAATTTATAATTAATATATAAAATAAGAATTTATTTTATATTTTTATAAATAATATATTTTCATAATTTAGATAATTATATTTGAAACTGATAATTTATTGGATGGTTTAAATTTTATTATATTAAATAATAATGTTTTAATAATATATTTTTATTCGGTAAAACATGGTCTTGGGTGTAATGCAAGTTATCAAAGAAATTCGGTGTTGTGTGCGATGCAAGAAAACATTGTATTCCAGGAATTGAAAGATATATAATAAATCAATTTTATTTAAATTATTAAATATACCATAAATTCTTGATATGTTATATTCATTTCTATTTTTTGGGTTATGTGTCCTACACGCTATCAAATAAAAGTTACTCTTTTAGAATTTTTAGTGTGTTACAATTTTCTAGATTTTCATACACCCCATAGCTTGAATATCATCATCAAGACTGGTATTCATGATTAATTTGAACCGCTGATCAACTTCTCCCTCCATATGAAAAAATCCAGTAGAACCCTCTCTTGATCAGAACATTGAAGGATGAAGAATATCTTCTCAGTGGATTTGGACTATTTTTTTCATGAATATGGGATCAGATGATCTTTTTAAATTCAGAGGCCTTTGTCGCATAATGTTATCAATTAAAGCTTCCCCTTTATTTGGGTAATTTCTGCACTCAAACTACTCTATTCTTCAATTTATAAACTGAGTTAGTTGAGATAGTATCATCATACATTTCACGATTCTCGCTCACATTGGGTAGGGCATATCATTGGGACATTCATCACATTTCCCTTTACATTGATTGTTTACCTGATTCCTCCTATTTCAAGCTATTTTCTATAATAAAGAAAAATTTAGGTATGATTATTATTAAAGAATTGAAAATATAAATAGTAATTTAATAAAATTAAAGGTATCACATATAAATGATATTTATTTCTGAACTTATGAATTTATATGCTTCAATCTATGTTATCCATGATCTATTTCCTAACATATACTCTTATGGTATTTTTATTCCCTTAATAATGATTCATAATGAGCTTGATAATTTATTAAATCATATCCTCCGTGAGTGTCAGACCAGGTGTGCCGCAAGGTCTATTGTTGTTGATGTGGCTCATTTTTAACACTCTTTGCCACAACCCTTTTTTTAGTTCTACTGACTTTTTTATACCAAAATGTTGTTTTTATTAAATAATTAATAATTGTTGTGATTTTGTACTTTGTTGTGTAAAATAATCAATTTTAGTTTCAGACATGTTTTTATTAATATTCATTATTGTCTTTTTAAATAATTCTTAAATAAAATTAGTCCTATGAATTTTACATTTATTTATTTATTCTTTTATTTTTTAAAAATTTTAATTCAACTTAGTTTATTGATTCATTAATTAAATTAATTAATTCTTTATTTTTTAAATTGTAAATAAATAACTCATTTTAGATTTTAGTCTTTTAATAATTTAATTAGTTTTAAAATTTTAATTTTATTCAATTAATTTTTCTTATTCTTTAATTTACATTATTAATTCTTTAATTAATTGTTTAATTAATTTATGTCAGTGACTTTACATGTTTTAATTTGTTCTTTAATTAATTTGTTTATAATTTTTAATAAAAATAAATTCATTCTTTTAAATAAAACACAATTCATATTATTAATTAAATTTGTTTTATTTATTTAGTTTTTAATTCTATTCAATTTAAGTTATTAATTGATTAATCGCATTTTAGTTTAATTAAATTATTAATTTATTTAATTTTTTTGTGCTTATTTTTTAGGTGTTGTTTTCCGCGCGACGTCCTTCTCTTCACCAGTGTTCACCTCTTGTCTTGCACACCAACGCTGCTCAGACCTCACCACACGTCACCCCTCGGTTCTCCTGCTGAGCCGACCTCGCCTCGATCCCACAACCTGCATCACCCGAAGCCGTCGCTCCTAGTCCTGCTCTTTGTCGCACATCATCCCGAGTCGAAACACCCATAACCCGGCTGCCGCCATCTCCCACTCCAAGTCGTGACCTTGCCTTGGCGCCCCCGCGTCGTCACTCCCCCTATGCGTCGGAGACCCCTTCTCTCCTCCAACATCGATGCCACTCCTAATCCCCTATCTGACCCAGGAACATCGCCATCACCTCCGTGCTGGACTACTGTGACCAGATCCCAAAGTCCCCTCAGCTCGCCGCCGCAACCCTTCGCCTCTACCAAGCCACTGCAGCCTTCTTCCTCGAAGCCGATACCCAGTTCTTCCCTTGCGCCACACGAACAGAACCACCCCCTTTCACTTTTCTTTGGTCCTTTTAGTTTTTTATTTTATTATAACAAATAATATAATATATATGTTACTATGTGTTATATACAATATGATAATAATAATTGGTGTACCAATAAAAGTATTTAAGGTTATATATATCATATAAAATATTAGTTTCTTATATAATAATATATGTTATTAATAAAAATACAATAGTTATTATATTATTAATAGTATTACGGATTACAAAATATATATTCTAATAAGTATTTTTGTGTAATAAATATATATATATTTTTATGTAGTGATATGTATATATATATATATATAATTACATTATTGTTTCATTATATTTTTATCTGTCACACATGCGCTTTTTGGATTTGGATAGAGGGAGTTGGGTGTGCGAAGCAATTTATAGGCACTGTGCGGGAAAAGCATTAAAGGATTCGCAAGTTGTTGCGTGGGATCATCTTCGTTCACTGAGAGTTCGCAAAAATGCTGGTGATGTGCACATAAAAGCGTGCCACGTGGATTTACTGCTTGTCAGTTTGCCTCGGTTTTTAGTTGAGTTTTTCAGAATTAAAGAGGACCCTCAACTCCTCTTTTCCAGGCAGCCAAGGCTAGAACAGGGTCAGTGAGCATCATTTCAAGGTGGGGGAGGGGACTCCACCACAATCCATAATCCTCATCAATTCCATATCACTTCACCAGACTGGAACTCATCTTTGTAACATCTCGTTTCCAGAAGCCACCCAGAGGCGCCCCGTACCTGGTTGGTCACATGGCCTCAAGTGCATATCCTCACCCGCCAGAGGCTACCGACTAGTAGCGAGAGCTTGGGTGTAATAGTGGGGAAACTATGCCCTCATTGGAAGAGTACACAATGGAAGTAACAACACACAATAGCGGAAGTAGTAAATATCCAACAAGGGTAAAAATCAGAAGACTGAAATAATAAACAACTAGAGCACATATATATAAAATTATGCATGATGCATATGTCTAGGAAAGCATCCAAACAAGTCACAATGATGGAAATACAAACAGTACTAAAATAAAGCACAAAAGAAAAAGATAAACAACTCCTCAACATCGCAATCCTATGATTGGTCCCATGCTCTCAAGCTCCACAACAAGTCAAGTACCTGAAGTAGAAGGATGCTTGTCCTTATATATACATACAGCAACATTATCTGTTTGGGCCCAAAAGCATGACCCAAATAGGGTGTGAGACTAAATCCTAGTAGGAAACCACCCAAAGATCTGTGTCTAACAGTCAGTGAATATATGGCAGGTAAAAGTACAGAATGTAGTAAACAAGAAAGTACTCAGTAGTAAACAGTCCACGATTTCAAAATCAAGCAACAGTAAAACAATCAGCTAAACACAAATAGGTAACCCTCTGGGAAGTACTCACATCCACCCCTTTGGTCCTACCGATGAAGTACAAGCAACCCTCTTGGCAGTGCACTCGGCCTAGCCCCTCTGGTTTATTCATAAAATTCATAAAGACTTTCTAAGGAAGCACTCATAGTCAATTTCACTTATAGTCTAAGGTAATCAAGAACTCTCTGTGGAAGCTCACACGGTCAATTCCCCTTATTGCCCCATGGTCAAGGACTCTCTGAGGAAGCTCACTCGGTCAATTCCCCTTATAGCCCAGGTCGTTGAAAGTCTCTCTGAGGAAGCTCTTTCAATCAATTCATCTTATAGTCTAGAGTAATCAAGGTAATTCAAAGTAAAACAAGACGCTCTGAGGAAGCTCACATGGTCAATTCCTCTTATAGTCTAAAGTGCTCAAAGACTCTTTGAGAAAGCTTACTTGGTCAGCTCCCCTTATAGTATACTACACCAGGTTCTCACGGCCCTGTGTAGGTAAATGAGAATAGCAATGAAATATGGAAAAAGTAAACCTACAGAACTACTTGGCTAATCATCCTACAACATATTATGCATGTCAGAGTACAAATATTCCACCCTACAACTCTAGGAATAGAAAACAGGTAAGGCGGCCAAACAGGCTAAAACAGGACCAAATGGTCACAAATAGAGCATGCATGGGAAAAACATCCAATGCATAGCAATTCCAAACTATTCACATCCATTTAACCTCTACACAAGCATACAAGCATTACAGACAATCAACAGGGGTAAAATGGTAAACACGCAATACCTCGTTCAATGGTATTGGTGGAATTTGCACATAATACTCAAAGACATTGAATGGAAATGGACAAACCACCTACCTAGGTGTTAAGATATTGCTATATATGAACTTCAAGTCTTGAATCACCTTAGAAAGTTGAAGATCTACAAAAACGTCTAAAACGTTCAACCCATGATATCTCATGAGAGAAGAGAAATCAGAAGATGGTGCTCTAGGAGAAGAGATAACTTACCGATGTGATTCCAATGCAATCGACGGTGTCCGATTCAAATGGCAGACGCATGCTCGGGGGTTTGTCGAAGATCTATGGCCGTATGGAGCTCAAGGTTGAATGAGACCTAAAAGAATAGCGTTCTGGCGATTAGATGTGACCCCAGTGTGTTTAATGAAAAAAATTACATTGCGTGTACTCTCCGTTTCTGTACTCTGTTTTAAGCGGCCTTTAAATCACCCCCACATGGTCTTTTGTGTGGCCAATACACAGCAAGCACACGACCACCTACGGAAAAGTAGTACAGGGTGTGTACTCATAAAGTACATGGTGTGTACTTTGAAAATTTCCAGAATTTCCACTTTTTCTCAAAAACGTCCAGAAAAGAAAAAACATACCAAAAAATAAGATCTTGGTTCTTACAAACTTCCCCCCTTAATGAAATTTGTCCCCAAATTTCTCTAACGTGGCATAGAAAAAGAAACCCCAAATAGCTCTGGCCACCGGCCACGTACATCAGCTTCACTCTCCCAGGTCACATCCTATACCCGCCTGTGCTGCCATATCACCCATACTAGAATAATAGACTAGCCTTGAAGAAACATTGTACTGTGATCAACAATCCATTTATGATGCTCCTCGAATGATGCATCCACTTCGAGATCAAACTCTTCAGGATGAATGATATGAGACGGGTCTGAAAAGTAATGTCGGAGCTAAGAAATGTGAAAAATGATGTGCATAGCCTGGTACCTCTGAGGTAACTGCAACTGGTAGGCAACTGGCCCAACTCTCTCTAACACCTCAAATGGCCCGGCATACCTCAGAAAAATCATACCCTATCTCTTAATCCTCTTGTGTCCCAACCTTGGTGTGACACGCAGGAAAACAAAATCCCCGACCTCGAACTCTAGAGGTCGTCTCTGCTGATCAGCATAAGACTTCTGTCGAGACTTCACAGTAGCCATCCTCTTCCGAATCAAATCTATCCACTCTATGGTCTCCTAAACAAGACAAGGTCAGAGTGAAGCTACCTCTCCTACCTCAAGCCAACATAAGGGTGATCGGCATGACCAACCGTACAAAGCCTCATAAGGTTCCATCTGAATAGTTACTTGAAAACTATTGTTGTAGGAAAACTCCACAAGAGGTAAATGATTCTCCCAAGAACCTTCAAAATCCAAAATGCATGCTCAGAGCATATCCTCAAGCACATGGATCCTACACTCGGACTGGCCATCTGTCTGGCACTGGTAAGCTGCACTCAAAAGTACCTATGTACCCAATGCCTTCTGAAGCCCCTTCCAGACTCGATATGTAAAATGCACATCTCTATCTGAAACGATGGTCTGTGGAACTCCATGAATATGTAAAATCTCTTGTATGTACAACTGTCCCAGATCATCGACACTGAAGGTCTCCTTAATCGGCAAGAAGTGAGAAACCTTCGTGAGTCTATCAATGACAACTCATATTGCATCATTCCCTCGAGGTGACCTCGGAAAACTGGTCACGAAGTCCATCGTGAAAACATTCCACTTCCACTTGGGAATGGGTAACTACTATAGAAGCCCTACTGGTTGCTGATGCTCCACCTTCACCTGCTGAAAACTGGAACACCTCACGACAAAACCAACAACATCCCTCTTCATACCTGGCCACCAATACTAACAGTGTAGATCATGATACATCTTGGTGATGCCTGAATGAACTGCCCAAACTAAGTAATGAAAGTCATGCATCAGCTCCTTGAGTATATCTGTTGGCACCCATACACGCCCATGGAAATGCAAGATCGCATCCTCACCTACCATCCATCCAAGAATAGTGTCCTCTCCTGACACACTCTCCTTTAGAACTAGGCCTTCAGAATTTGATAGCTTCCTCATTCGAACTCAATCAAGAAGAGTAGATGTTACAACTACAAAAGATATAAAAATCTTCCCCTTTCTTTCATGATCATCCAAATGCATCTTAGAGAACAGAACCATAAGCTACCACTCACTGTTGGCCTCTTGAACAACCTGTATCTGATTGTTTTTGCTCAATGAATCAGCCACAACATTGCCCTTCCCAGGCATTTATGCAACCTCAATGTCGAAGGACTGCATGTACTCGACCCACATACACGTTCTCAAATTCAGATCAACCTCAGTGAAGATGTACTTGAGACTTTTGTGGTCGGTGAAAACCACAAAATGTTCTCCCAGAAGATAATGTCCCCAATAGTGTAGGGCGTGAACAACAGCTGCCAGCTCCAGATCGTGCGTCGGGTAAAACATCCAAAGCATATAAAATCAACCATATTCACATCCATTTAACCTCTACACAAGCATACAAGCATGGTAGGCAGTCAATAGGGGTAAAAAAGTAAACACACAATACCCTGCTCTAGGGTATTGGTGGAATTTTCACATAATACTCAAAGACTTTGAACATAAAGGCACAAACCACCTACCTTGGCGTTAGGAGATCTCTATATGTGAACCTCGAGGCTTGAATCACCTTAGAACATCGAAGATCTAAAAAAATTCTAAAATTTTCAACCCACGATATCTCACTATAGAAGATAAATCAGAAGATGGTGATCTTGGAGAAAAGAGAACTCACCGATGCAATTTCAACTCAACTAACAGTGTTCGATTCAGAGGACAAACGCACTCTTGGGGGTTCATCGAAAATCCACCATCGTACAGAGCTCTTGGACGAAGGAGACCTAAAATAAGAGTGTTCTATTGATTAGACACAACCCTGGTGTGTTTAATGAAAAAAGGTACATGACTTGTACATTTTAAGTACACAGAATGTACTCGCTGTTTCCATACTCCGCTGTAAGAGGCATCCAAATCACCCCCACATGGTCGTGTGTGTGGCCACTACACAGCCTGCACATGACCTCCTATAGAAAAATAGTACACTGAGTGTACTCATAAAGTACACGACGTGTACTTTGAAAATTTCCATAATTTCCTCTTTTTCTCAAAAACGACCAAAAAAATGAAAAACATACCTGAAAAGAAGATTTGGTTTCATATAGTCTTTGACTGAGAGATGGGTTCCTGCTCATCCTTTTCATCCATCCTCCCTACTCTATTTTTAGTGTTATATGTTGAGTTTGTAAATACTCTCATAGTGTTGCGTGTATAGTTAATTGCATAGTGATGTTTGTTTCATTTGTTTTGTGTCGTTAATTCATCCTTGCTTCATGTTGTGATCTCAAATATCTATAAATGGAGATCTAATTTTTGGGGTTGGATCCAGTTTATGAAACCTAACATGATCTGAAGATCCATGCAATAACAAGACCATGTTCCTTTTATTCGCCTATGTTGATCGTGTCTGCAATTTAGATTGAGTGAGAGCAAAGATCTTGCACAGGATGATCAGATATTTTCTTGATTAATTTATCCCCCCCTTCTTGTCCTAATTTCATGAACTGAGAATCTATATTGGTTGTACAAAGTAAATATCTTAGTGGAATCATGTTTACTTTTGTGAAATTCTTTCCAGAATGACTTTTCTGAGTGAATCACCTTACAGTTCGGAGGAAAGCTTGAGTATTGGAGAACATTGATGAGTGAGTGTTTGATTTCTATGTGATATTGGTGTGTGATCTGAGACATCGATCATGCATTGAGCAAAGATGATATTTGTTGATCAATTAATTATGTTGATATAGGATTGGGAGTAGAGGGTGAATTAACCTGGGTCCAACCTTGTTCACACTAAATTTTTTCTTCTGTGTTTGGGTGTCAATTGTTTGTTATGTGCCTTTTGTTGTGTCTACGCCTGCTTTCTTTTCTTATTTTTGTCTGGTGTATCTATATTTTTTCACTTTTCCATCACTTTTCTCCCTCCACTGTGCTCTTCAACACTGACTACTGATTTCTTAAGAGTTTTGTTTTTCTATTTTTAAAATATTTAAAAAAATTAAAAATATTTTCAGAACGACCACTTATTCACTCGACATTGCTTCCTTGAGAGCAACCTCGCGGTTAGCCACTGTGCTATATCTTGGGTCTTTTTAAATGTAAACATGACAGTCCTTGTGATAAGGACGCACGTCAAATTTTGGCACCATTTATGGGGAGGCTATGTGGGATATAAAAAAATCACTAAAAACACTTATAAATATTTAAAAGGAAAATTGAAATTCAAAATAATTGTGAACCTACTGTATACAAACCAAGTTTAAGTCTGAATACTTAGTACCTGGTAATCCTGAAATTGATAAGATCCTCAAGGAATTGAAAAATAACAAAGACAAATTAAAAATGGAAGATAATAGAAATGAAAATTTGAACAATCCACTCCATAAGAATTTCAACCATCCTAGAATGATGAACCCACCTAAGAATGAGATAGCTGAAAGGAATAGTTTGAGAGATTTCTTTCTACCTTTTGCATCTAGTAACCCTTCATGAATTATACCCTCTCCTAGGTCCATGAATTACGAAATCAAGAAATCCATGCTTAGTCAACTTCATACCTTCAATGGAATTCCTAGTGATGACTCTCTTGACTTAAATAGATCCTTTTACTATAGTTTCCAGTAGCTACCACATAAGGGTCTCACTGAGGAAGAGCTTAAACTGATATTTTTCCCCTTCTTCATAAAGGGAAATGCTCGGACTTAGTTTCAACAGTTAGAAGTAGAAATCTTTGTCACCTGGGATGATGTTTATAATGCTTTCACAATGAAATTCTATCCTAGGATGTTCACATCTGAAATTAGGCATAGAATAACTGGATTCCTACAAGATGAAGGAGAACTATTTCATGAAGCCTAGGATAGGTTTATATGTTTTCTTAGGCAGTGTCCAACCCATCAATTTACACCCCAATTCATCATGAACACCTTCTATAATAGTCTCACCCCTTACCACCAAACCTTGGTGGATCAGTCTTCTGGAGAAGACTTTAGTGACAGGACATCTGAGGAGCTTAAACAAATCTTTAATACCATAGCTCAAAATTCCTAGAAAAAATTCTCTAGGAGGAGAACCATTTTGAGAAAGGAAACCACCCCTGCTCCTCAACCTAAAGCCCAAGATGCTGGGTTCTTTAATGATAACCCACATCAAAACCTTAAAAAGCAGTGCCACCACTATGTCATGTATGGCCATTCTCAAACCTTTTGTCCAAACTTTGATATGCCTGTCCAACCTCATGAGAGTGACATATTTTCTATTTAAGGACCTCATAGGCAGCCTAGGTGTGTTCTTTTTTCCAACACCTACAATCAGGTGCATAGTAACCATCCAAACCATTCATAGGGGGAGCATGGATTCCTCTGACCTACTGCCCCTCCTGAATTCCAGCAGCCACCTAGGCAGCAATTCCAACCCCTAACCCAACATAAGGTTGAGCAATCCAACTCAAAAGATGAGGTTACAGACATGTTCTTGCAGTTGATAAGGAGGTTTTATAAACAAAAAACACAAATTATTATGATAAAGTTCCAATGGATTCTATAGTGAAGAACCTATAAATCTAAATGGGGTAGTTGGATTGGGATGCTAGTAATAGAAAAAAGGGTAGGTTCCCAGACACCACTGAAGCCAATCCTAGGAAAAGATCCATGGCTATTACCACCAGAATTGGTATCCAAACTCACCAAAAGCCTATGAAAGAACCCAAAAATACTGAAAATGAAAAACTGGATGAAGTTGGAAACTCAAGTCTAAAAGAAGAAGAATCTGTAAAACTAGACAGTACCACTAGAATCCATCTAGTTCCTGTTTTTCTTGCTCAAAAACCCCAATAAAATGGATTGAAAAACAAAGAAAATAAAGGGAAGAATTTTTTTGAAGAATAAGTTATAGAGATTCCCCCAATTGTGAGGAATATTTCCCCTACAATCCTCTTCCCACAAAGAATTAAGAATCCAATTCATGATTCTGAATTGTTGATGTTTTTGAAAGTGGTTAAAAATATGAACATCAATATCCCATTATTGGAAGACTTTATTCAAATCCTGTTATATCTGAAATCACTTAGGAAAAATTGTTCAAAAAAATACATTGGAAGAATTTTCCACCTAAAGCTTAACAGACGAGTGTAGTGTAGTCTTATAGAATAGGATACCTCCTAAGCTTCAGGACTGATGAATCTTTTTCATCCCTTTCACTTTTGGGGATAGAGGTAGTAAGTTCAATTGTTTGTGTGATATGGGTGCTAGTATTAATTTGATTCCACTTTCACTTTTTCAGCTCTTAAGATTAGGAGTTACCCAACCCACCACTATTGTGTTACAGCTTGCTGATAGGTCCATTACTCATCCAGTGGGTAGGGATGATAATCTGTTAGTGGGAGTAGGAAAAATCTTTTTTCCAGCTTACTTTCTTATCCATGATATGGAGTGTGACTAGGAGGTTCCTATAATTCTCGGTAGGCCCTTCTTGGACATAGGGGGAGCAGTGATAGATGTGTCCAAGGGGAAATTGATTTTCAATAATGATGAACAGAAAGAATAATTCAATGTGTTTAAGAAAATCTAAGAACCCACCCACCTATTCTTCCCCAAAGATGAGATTTTATATGTTTAGAGTAGTGTTGATAAAGAGGAAAAAAAGTTTCTAAGAATGATAGTTGAAATCAATAGGGAACATGAAATCCATGATTCTTCTTGCATGGGGATTAGCTCAAGTAAGAACAGAGAATTTGTTGATGAATACGAGGGATAATTCATGGAGAACCTAGATGAGTTTTTTTATCACACTCATAACCTAGGAGAGGAGTCTACGTTTGAGGAGATGTTTTTGGAAGCTCTATTGATGAGGAAGAACCCTTCTCTACTGCATTATTCAAGAGGCAGCATAAAGACCCTAGGCCACCCAGGCCTGAGTGTCTTCCCTCAAACAAGTCACCACCCACCATTAAACTCAAACCCCTCCCTACCCACCTCAAATATTCCTTTTTTAGGAGATAGTTCCGCCCTCCATGTGACCATTTCATCCACCCTATAGGTGAGTCAAGAGAAAAATATTCTTACTTTTTTGAAGAAATACAAGTCAGCCATATGTTGGTCGATTTCTAATATCATGGGGATAAGTCTAGCCTTCTGTATGCATAAAAGTCCTATGGAACATGAGTTTAAGCCTAGAGTAGAAGCCCAAAGAAGACTCAACCCCAACATGAAGGAACCTGTGAGAAATAATTGATTAGGTTTCAAAATGATAGAATACTTTTTCCCATTTCTGATAGTCTCTGGGTCAGTCTTGTTCATGTGGTACACAAAAAGAGTGGTTTGACAGTGGTCACTAATTAGAGGAATGAGAAAATCCAGACAATAGTAGTGAATATATGGAGAGTATTTATAGACTACAGAAAATTGAATACTTCTACAAGAAATGATCACTTTCCCATGCCGTTTTTGGATCAAATGTTAGAGATATTGAGAGGAAATGAATTCTTCTGCTTTCTTGATTGTTATTATTCTTAAAACCAGATTTCCATTTCACCTGAGCACCAAGATAAAACCACCTTTACCTTTCCTTTTGGGAAATTTTCCTACTGGTGGATGCACTTTGGCTTGGGTGGTGCTCCTGCCACTTTTCAAGGGTGCATGATGGAAATTTTTTCATATATGATTGAAAGGATAATTGAAGTGTTCATGGATGATTTTTCTGTTGTGGGAAATACCTTTGAGAACTATCTGAAAAATCTAAAACTTGTGTTAGAAAGGTTCCAAGAGACCAACATAGTCTTAAACTGGGAAAAGTGCCAATTCATGGCCACTAAAGGCATAGTTTTGAGACACAATGTTTCTATAAGGGGGATGGAGGTCGACAATGCTAAAATTGAGGTCATATAAAAGTTTCCCCCACCTGAAAATATTAAAGGAATAAGATGATTCTTGGGTTATGATTGGTTCTAAAAGAGGTTCATTAAAGAATTTTCTAATATTACTAGACCCTTGTGCTCCCTTCTGGTTAAGGACACACCCTTTTTCTTCGATGAGACATGTCTAGAGGCTTCAAATCTGCTTATGGAGAATTTTACTACATCGCTTGTAATTAATGCTCCTAACTGGCAGCTTCCCTTTTAGGTGATGTGTGATGCTAGTGACTTTGTAGTATGAGCTATTTTGTGGAAGTGAAAGGATAGTAAGTTTCATGTTATTTACTATGCAAGAAAGCATCTAGTTGATAACTAGAATAATTATTCCACCACTAAAAAGGAGTTGGCTGCTGTGATGTTTACTTTGGAAAAGTTCAGGCAATACTTGATAGGATCAAGCATCATAATTTTCACAGATCATTCAGCCCTAAAGTACTTTCTGGATAAAATGGACTCAAAACCCAAACTCAGAAGGTGGAGAATGCAGTTACATGAGTTTGATTTAGTGATTAAGGATATGAAAGGGGCTGATAATGTTGTTGCATATCACTTGTCCCGATTTCCCAATACCCCAAGTAAGGAACCAAAAGAGATAAACACCTCTTTCCCCGATGAACAATTGTTTGTTACCTCTGTACAGTTGTCTTCTTGGTTCACAGACTATGCCAACTTTCTAGCAGCTGGAGTCATGCCCAAGAATCACTTACACAACAAGAGGAATATGTTTATATCGGAGATGAAATATTATATTTGGGTTGACCCTCTTGGCTTTAGAAGATTTGCTGATGGGATTCTGAGAAGATGTGTGGTTGAGGATGAGATTTTACCCATACTTGAGAGCTGTCATTCAACACCTTGGGGTGGACACCATGGTGGAGAAAGGACTGCTCAAAAGGTCCTACAAGCTGGTTTCTATTGGCCAACACTATTTACAGATGCTATGCGTCTGATTATTGGTAGTGAAAAATTCCAAATATTAGGAAATGTTGGGAGAAGGTAGGAACTACCCCAAAAAAGTATTCTGGAGGTTGAAATCATTGATGTGTGGGGTCTTGGACTTCATAGGAACATTCCCATCATCTTTTGGGAATGAGTACATATTGGTTTCTATGGACTATGTGTCCAAGTGGGTTTAGGCAGTAGCTCTTCCTGACAATTCAGCTGCTAGTGTTGTAAAATTCCTCAATAAAAACATCATTTCCAAGTTTGGTGTGCCTCGAGCATTCATCACTAATAATGGGGCTCTATTAAAGAATTATACTTTCAATGGTTTAATATAGAATTATAGGTGCTCTCATAGGACAGGAAACACTTACCACCCACAATCTAGTGGGAAAGCAGAAGTTTCAAACAGAGAACTCAAATATATTTTAGAGAAAATAGTGTCTATCTCTCTAAAGGACTTGTCAAGGAAGTTGGATGAGGCCCTTTGGGACTATAGAACTTCTTGTAATACTATTATAGGGATTTCACAATATAGGCTACTCTTTGGGAAAACATGTCATCTACCTGTTGAGTTACAACATAGATCTTATTGGGCAGTAAAGGCACTTATGTTTGATTTTAAGTCTGCTGGTGAGAGGAGACTGTTAGAGTTGAGTGATACGGGGGACATTCAAAGAGAGTCCTATTAGAATGTTGAAATCTAAAAAGAATAAACAAAGGAGTTTTATGACTCAATCATTCAAAATAGGAATTTTAAGGTCAGTGAGAGGGTCCTGATTTTCAATTCTAG
Organism: Viscum album; assembly: GCA_963277665.1. Classification (NCBI taxonomy): domain Eukaryota; kingdom Viridiplantae; phylum Streptophyta; class Magnoliopsida; order Santalales; family Viscaceae; genus Viscum; species Viscum album. The sequence goes on from OY728156.1 coordinate 1,085,955,758, forward strand.
ATTGAAGCTGTTTCCCGGAAAGATGAAGTCCAAATGGTTAGGACCCTTTACCATTGTTAGAGTTTTGGTTAATGGAGCTGTTGAGATAATTAGAGAATATAATCGGCCTTTATTATTAAATGGTCAAATGATAAACCAAAGGGCTTGACTTCCATATCTCTATTGGAAGAATGAACTGATTCATGTCTACCTGAGGACTATAAACTCAGTGTTCCATAAGAAATAACCCATGTTTTCTTAGCTGTTTACCTTTTATTTTTCTTTCCTAATAACGTTATCCTCTTATTCTTGTTCTACATTTTAAACTCTTAACTAATTGATGATTCCTCATGATCTATTTTTGTTTTAGAGAGACTTGTTGCTGCCAAAAACATGTCCTAAAAAACCCAAGGGATTAATCCACTACATTATATGGATAACATTTCTTTATACTCACTCTATTAGGTTAATTATCTTTGAACATAAAAATCTGCAATCTTATTTTACTTATTTAAACTTATAGGTTAATTAAGAGGATTAAAAACCTAGTGCTGCTGATGAAAATTTGTCTATGGAATTCTGTGTTAAAGATCCAATAATTCAAGGAAGTGTTGTTCTTCTCTTTTTTACTTTTCATTACCTACTTAATCTTCACTGTGAATTAAGTGTAGGGACTTCCCCCTAACCTATGAAAAGTGGAAATTTTATCTTGCATGTGTGTTTATCTTCTAGTATCTAATTAGTTGAAAATTTATTTTGAGCTGATTTGTGAAACATGATTGGACACACTACTTTCAATTTCATTATGCTGCTGCTACAAATCATTGTTAATCATGATTCTATTTGAAGTAAATTGATAAAATCTTTTGTCTTCCCTTTACAGAATTCAAATCTGGAACATTTTAGGAAATACAGTTGTTAATGAAGATGGTTGGTGGGGTTGGGTTCTTCTTTTTTTGTTTGTTTGTCTTTTTATTTTGTTTCACTTTTTGTGTGGCAAAGAAAATTTTGGAACCTCATTCCTACTCCTCTATGTCATTTTTCAGCTAAAATTTATATCTGTTTTGAACTTAAATTGTATCCCACATTGAGAGTCAACATTGGGGACAATGTTTGGTTTTAAGTGTTTGGGAGAGGGGTCATACTAGTGTCATTTCAAATTCCCCCTTCTTAAACCTAATTTTTTTGTTTGTTTGTTTGTTTTAAAAAAAATATGGTGACATATTTTAAAAAATGGTTCAATGTCATTTCATAAAAAAATTCAAATTGTTTCATCACTTTATAGTCATTAGAGGTTCAATGGTACTAAAATTATGTCATGTTAGTGGATAACTACTTACTGGATGTTGAGAGTGGAATTTAGTCAAAAACTGTTAAGCATGAGTGATTAATGAGTGGAATTGTTCACTATCTCTATGAAACTTTATATTTAGGAACCGAGGATGGGAGTGTGACATGATAGGTTTTGTGGGATGATGATCATGACTTAGTGTAACTAGATTTTATCACTAGAACCTTGGGGACTCACACATTTTGAAAAATAAAAATAGTCAACCACTTTAGGAAATCAACTTGATTGATTATTAGTTAAGTCATTTGTAACTAGAGTAAAATGGGAAAATGGGATCCCACGGTGAGTATCTAAGACAAGGTGCATTGGGTGCATTTCTATGAATAAATAAAGCCAATTTCAATCTTAATAAGTGCTATTCACAGTGCTCTGTACATGGAATATGGCTAGGAAAGATTAAAATAAAGTGCCCTTCTCAAAAATGAACTCATTAAGGTGAGGGGAATTTTGAACCCAAATGAATAAGGGAGTAATTGACTTGGTTAATATTCATTTGAGTTGAATCAATAAAGTGAAAAAATTAATGGACTTTAATTTTAGGAACTTGGGGGAAGGTGAGAATAGAAGGTTCCCTTGGTTATGTTTTTAAATTCCATTTCATCTAACCTGTCAACACTCCTTGGATTAGAACTTGAATTGGAAGGTGAAGTAGGATAGTTAATGAATACACATAGGAGTCATGAAACACATGAAAGTGTATGAATTTGTGAGGCTTTTGACATCTGGTGAGTACTTGAAGCTAGGTAGGACAATATTTTTGAATACCTTGGAAAATACAGAACCACGGTTTGGTAGTGTTCCTCTGGATATTAAATTTTAACCATGCATTTTTTTTGAGAATAAACTCCCAAATAATCTATCTATTTTAAATTTCAAAATCATTTACTTTTTTTAGAGAAAACAAAGTTTTATGTGTGGGGGAGTTTGATGTGGCAGTGTTTTCTTGAACTTTTCCACATCCTTTTTTATATATTTGTGAATTTTTTAATATCAAACTATTGCATTTTGTGTAATATTTATCAACTCTTGTATTTTGTAAATTACTTTATGAAAAATGTGTTTATGTATTGAAAGTGTGTTTTGTTGTTTATTTTTTATTTTTTTCAACAATAAAATTAAGTTCTTATTTTAATTTCATTTAATTAATTATTTATGTTATTAGTTCTCAATAATTTTTAATTCATTAATTAAATTGATTAATTCTTTATTCGTTAATTTTTAATTAAATAACCCATTTTAGTTTTTAGTCTTTTAATAATTCAATTAGTTTTAACAATATAGGATTATTCAATTAATAAATTTATGCATTAATTTAATTAGTTCTTTGGATAATTAATCGGTTAAATAATTTAATCATTTAACTGTAATCAGTTTAAGTTATCTTAAATTATTTTGTTAATAATTTTTAATAAAAATAAATACATTCTTTTAAATAAATAATACTTGATTTTATCTTATTTATTTATTAATTAATTTTATTCTTTTTAATTTAATTCATTAATTTATTAATACATTTTTTGTTTTATTAAGGTTTTAATCAATTCAATTTGTTTTTCAGGTGTAACGGTCACTTCAGATCCCTTTGTCCCGGTCCCACCATTTTCAAGCTATCACGGTGCCTCCTTGCTATCTCATAAAAACCGTGAGCAGTACTCACAGTCTCACCATTTCAAGAATAGTGGTACATCCAATAGTCACCGGTTCCCACATTCCCACTGGTTCTCCCACACACCATATTTCTTGGTTGTTCCACCGTCACCCTCCTGCCACTGTTCCATCAAGATGCCACCGCAACAGCACTCACCGCTTCATCCCGTTGTTGTCTCACTGAAACCATGACCACCTCCCTGCCTCTATTCTGCTTCCAACACTAGAAACACAGCAGCAACACAACACCTCACATAGCAGCAACCAAATTCTCCAAACAAGAAATTGAAAATCACATCCAACACCAGTGAAACAAAAATTTCAATCGAAATAGAATAATTAAGACCTAAACCCTCAAATATCAGCGCTAAAGTTCCAATTTTTCATGAGAGAAGAACCCAAAGCCACTGGACCAATGTCCCCTGGTCGTTCCCTGCTCACCTCGAACCAGTGGGCACCCCCACAAATCTCGACCGAACTCTCCAAGCCAAAGCTGATGCCCTTCTTCACCGCACTTACTCAACGCCACATACTTCAGCCTTACCCTCATCTCCCCGCACCCCTGCACTGCACGAACCAAAAATTTTCCACCTCTGAACCACCTGAACCCCCAGGCCAGCATCACCTGAAGACCTCTGCACGGCTGTGATGCCTTCCCTCTACATCTGCAGCGCTGCACACTCCTTGAACCCGCCTCTATGCCCCTGCTGGAACACCCGAACCCTACTCCCCTTCTCTATTCTCTTTTATTTTTTATTTTATTATTTTTTATATAATAATAATATATATAATACACTATATAATAAACATACTTATATATATATATATGTGATATTAATTACTTTTGTTTTATATTAAGTGAATATTAATAAATATAAGATTTACATTTACATATAATTGTAATAATAATATTAAGTATTATATATATTTTTTAATAAGTATTTTTCTTAACTAATCTAAGTATTAATATTAATATACAGTTATTTTAGATTCATTTTATTTTTTTTAACTTGTTTTGGTTGTTCTGTGTAGGGTGAGATACTCGTAGAAGCTGTGATAAATGAAGTTGTTCGCGGGAAATACACGAGAATATTTGCTAGTCCATTGCAAACAGGAGAGGTACACTCATTGAGAGTTTACTTAAAGGCTAGTGGCATGCACTTAAAAGAACACCACGTGGATATGCTATCAGTTAGATGGAAGGTTGCAGCCCGTCGCGCGCGCACCATTTCATTCAGTTAGTAGCAACTACTCTAGTGAGAAGCGCATGAGGAGTGGAACTGTGAAAGTCTCATGTGGAGACCAGGGAACACCTTTGGCAAGATTTCAGAGACATCAATGGGTTCAATAGCATTCATGACGGTCATGAAATCATTCATACACCAGAGGGTGGGGCGTGGGAGAACAGGGGGCATCGATCCAGACTGAGGGGGAAGAGCAAGAGGAACATACAAGTTTTTCCATCCAGAGCAGATTGGAGTACCGAGAGTAGCAGATCAAAGAATTTCACACCTTGATTCCCAGGGCGGGACATCGAGCAGATTCCATCATTGAATCAACCATCATGCAGCAGAAGTTAGAACTTTCAGGAGCTCGAGAAGGGAGACAAACACATTTATTTTCCTTATGATCTATTTTTCTGTAACTCATTTCAATATGAGATTCGTTGATTTTAATTCTATTTTTTCATTGAAGCCAACTATTATGTCTGACTAAACTCCCTCTAGGGGGGATGATCTAGATGATGAGATTTTTTATTCTGATTCATGCACTGCATCATTTGATGGATTGTCTCTCTCACTGTTTTCAGAATGAATTTATTTTCAAAACAACAAGGTTGAGTGACAACTGATCTTGGTTCGTTCTTAATGAAAATTGTTCAATTTGAGGAACCCACTGAAAATTGAGTTATGATAAAATGAGAGAGACACATTGAACTCAACTGAAAAGTTGATCCTAGTGACATCTGACTTGTTCACACCATTGGATAAAATGATTTTTTATAGTCAAAGTACTGTAAGGGTTATTTCATCACAAGCTGACCCAAAAAAAATCTGGCTAGTTACTTTAAGTCAATCCTTATTTCTTAAACTTCTATGCATTAACGAGGCTATGAAATATTGAATCGGCCAGTGGAATTTACCCTACTCATCTATTGGTTGTTTTTACCATAATTTCCCTTGTTGTTTTGTCAACCCCCTTACACTCACCAGTTCACCTTCACTTATTCACACACTAATTTTTACTCACTCCATTTCACCACCACAAGTAGTTTTTGTTGTTTTCATGTGTGTTTTTTTGTTTTGTTTATTATTTTTAAATCTCTAAACACAACACTAGGCATCCCTATGGTTCGACCCTATTTTGGCATTGTTCTAAGTTGTAAGTAGGTTATAAATTTTAGTTTTTCACCCGTGCCCAATGACGTGCGTAGCGTGCAGTCGTGCACTAATTCCAAATCGAGTCGAGCTCAATGTGGTGTTTTAAAGTTTTACCCCAGTGTACATCTCTTCCAGATCCACATCCACTTATAGTATCAAGAATGGGATGTATTTGATTTTTAAACCACTTAATCAATAATTTAACAAAATTTTGGGATGTTTTCAATTCTTAGTTTTATCCCTTTGTCTTTTACTAGAGTATTCTAATACTAATCCTAAAAATACTTGATTTTTGTTTTGTTACCAACACTAAAAACCCCTCTCTTTTTTACATATTAATTCAGGATTTATTTTATAAAATTATTCATGATATAAACTGAATGATTTGGAATTATAGTATCTTTGAAAATTATGCACATTACATAACAACATAAAAAATAAATACATAATCTTAATGGAAAAAATTACTTAACATGATTGTAATTATAACTATATAAGATAACATGGGGATATACATAACAAAGGGGTGAGATATAAATCACGGAAAGAGAGTAAACATGGAAAAAATGAATAAAATAGTATATGTTAGCAAATAAGTATATCAAAGGGGAATAAAATGAGTTGGAATCATAAAAATAAACAATGAGGCATGATATAGCATGATAATCAAAATGATAATATAGGATATGTTATAATAACATAAAACACTTAATCATAAACCTAGGTCAAGTAACACATCCAATAAATCATGATGAAAAAAATCATGTAATGGATTAGGCTGAATCCCTAATTGTAAGAACCCTACCCCAGTTGCCTGGAGCTGGTGCCCTATTTTATTACATTGGAATATAGAAAAGGAATATGAATCGAGAAGGACCTGGTAGTTTAGTATATTTTAAAAGAAGACACATACATAAGTTCAACATTACAACTTGAAATGAAATATAACATATATGTTTTGTTGGGAACATCCAAAACTATAACTTTATCCTTACGGTTTAACTATAATAAACTTCTTCATGTCCTGATAAATTGAAACATAAGAAAGGGGTGAGATCAAAAGCTCAGTAATGGTAAGAAATAAATTGGAATATATCATAAGCGTTAACCTTAGTCATGGTGAATAACAAAAAACACACGCCTTTAAAAATAAACGTTAACACATTATGGTAGGAATAAGAGATAAATTAATAATTCCATAATAAAACATAATCATGGGTATTATACTAGTTGAATAACCACCTGAACTATCAATATTATTTTAATAATGAGGGAATACATAATTAGGGATATCATAACCATATATTCATGGCCTCTTTTCAAAACCATGAATATCCATTTTGTCAAGGCCTTGTCCCAAGACCAGAGTTTTTATTATGAGAACTACCGATGCACTGAGGGGCTATAAAAGGCCCCAAATGACACTTACTAAGTTGAATAAATTCTTAATATGAATGGGGATAAACATAAACAACATATTAATTCATATTGAAACTAATATATGAAATGTAAATAACTTTCCCCAAAAATTAAGCATAAACACTAAGAATTCAAAGTAAATTGGTGAATAGTTTTAAGATTGCACCCTAACGATCAAATGAATAATAAAACATTCAATTAAATATGGTAGATTATATCATAAAAATTAATCCTAATAATACATTATAATAAATATGATTGTTGAGACAGATGAAGATACTCTTATAAAATCATGAGGCAATTCTTGAGATAAATACACTTTTACATTGAAAAGAAGAGTTCTTTTGGAAAAGTATTTGAATAAAACTAGAAGTTAAGTAAGATAGTATTTTCATAATAAAATTTTTTATTTTATAAAGAAAATATTTAAAAAAAAATATTATATAGTTTCGTTGAAAATTGGTATTAATATGAGAAATTCTTTTGAATCGGGCTTGTATTACGGGAAGAATATTTGAAAGATCCTTTTAAAACATATTAATCCCTATAAATGAAGGTATTACTATGGTTTTTAAACATATATAGAACATTATAATATAATATATGAGGATTACATATGAATAAATAATGATTTACTTGAGATAAGTAGAGAATAAGAGTAACCCGAATGGAAGTGGAGGTTCGGGTAGAAAACCCTTACCATAAGTCTATTATTGTTCATCACGTGATCTTAATGACAGGAATAATCAAATTTCCATTCATAAATCAATGATTCAAGAACATACTCAACATTTAAATTATTTATTATAACCTTATTAGTTTCATTCATGGCCTTTTGATGGGTTAATATATTCAATTTCATTGATTGGTAGGATTTTCTTCCTTGGTTTTCATGATTTGTTTACTTATATTCCTGTATGGACAAATATATAGAATGAGAATGGTTTCATGGAATAGAAGTTTTATTTTATTAGTGAACAACCAGAATATTACAAGTTCATAACAACTGTTTGGTTATTTGGAGTGAAGATGAATCATTATATAAAACATAAATCACAATTTTTTGGGTTAATTGGTGGTTCTGGATCACAACAAATTTATATTGATTTATAAATTAATATAATGTGTAAGAAAGGATTCCAAAACCTTAAATAAGTTATAATAAATATATTATTGTCTTTTTAAACCATAAAAATGGTTTCATGACCATAAAAAATTAAAAACATGTCATCCTTGAATGTAATAAATTAACACATCATGGATGGTGTTATCTTTTCTAGTATAAAATATGGGGAAATAAGAGATGATCAAGAATTTTTCATTTATCATAACAACATTAAAGTAAATGTAAGGTACTTAAGTCATCAAAAAATTTTGATAAAAGGATCTGAGGAAAGACAAAGTAAAAGAAAAGAACTTGAAAGAAAAGAAATGAAAAGAGGAATTTACCTCTCGAAGTAATCTTCATTGAGAGCCTCTTTAGGTGAGAGGTTTTGATATTTTTATTAGAAAAAAGTCTATTGGATGTGGGGAAGAAGATTGGGAGGATATTTTATAATATTTTCAACAAGTTATAAGGCTTGATAAGAGTGAAGACAAGAGGTTGTGAGGGGGTTATAATAGTGGAGGAGTGGAGGGTTGTCCAATTATTTTAATCTTTATTTTATTAGTTCTCTTAGGACAAGAAATATTGTTGATTCATGTGACCCATAATAGTAATAAGTGCATGTGAGTTAGAACCTAGTGGGATTACATCATTCTTACATCACTTATGACCCAATAAATCAAATATTTATCATTTATTGTAAATTATTATATTTTACTATTCACCCAAAATTCAATTATTTTGGAAGAATACAAGAAATTTACCCAAACCATTTTTAAACACATAGAATTCAAATCCGAAATCAATTTTTTGGAAATATTTTTATAAATATTTTTCATTTAATTTTTAAATAAAATCATAATTTATTTGAAAAATAACAATTTTTAAACTATTATTCATCTTATATAACTTTGAAAAATTAATCATGATCTCATTAACGTATAACCTTATGAAAATAAAATAATAATATGATTTACTATTCATAAGGGTCAAATTACAATTCAAAATAATTTTCATAAGGTTATGTTACTTTTCAATAAAAAAATAATTTTATCCTATGAGACTCTAAATATCTCATTGAACGCAACTGTGTATGTCCGCTTTTTAAAATTCAATCACAGAGGTGGAAAAATTATGTTTACTAGCAAGGTTATAAAAAAGTGGGTTTTTTGTGGAATTTTGTGTTTCATGTATTTATTCATAAATCCATTTGGTGTTACATTCTCCCCTCCTTACAAGAATTTTTTCCTTGAAATTACCATAATTTTACCTCACAAGAGGATTTGGATAGTTCTTCATCATAATCTCCTCAGGCTCCCATGTTGCATCTTCGATTTTATGATTTTTCTAGAGTATCTTTACGAGTAGATTCAATTGATTCCTCAACACCTTTTCTTTAGTTTGTAGAATATGGATAGGCTCTTCATAGTTTGATAGGTCATGTTCCAATTCTATACCTTCAAAATCAAGGACATGCATTGGGCCTGACATGTACTTTCTCAACAATGATACATGGAACACATTGTGTACTTTAGAAAGGATAGGAAGAAAAACCAAATGATATGAAACATCTCCAATTCATTTCGAAAATTCATAAGGGCCTATGTACCAAGGGATCAATTTCCCTTTGTCCCAAAATCTTATAAAACCTTTCCATGGAAATACTTTTAAGAAAACATGATATCCCACTTGAAATTCAACATCCTTCCTTTTATTATCAGTATATATATATATTTTAATTTATGCTTCTTTTATATGGCCTTAAATATTCTTTACATTCTCTATTTTTTCCTCTATAAGATCTGGTCCCTCTAGCTTCCTTTCACCAACATCTTCCCAACATGTTGGTGTATGACATCTCTTTTCCAGCAATTCTTCATATAGATCCATTTGAATAATGGGATGGAAACTATTATTGTAGGAAAACTCCACCAAGGGTAAATACTAGTCCTGCATACCTGGAAAGTCGATTGATCATGATCTCAACTTGTCTTCAAAAGTTTGGATCATCCTTTCTGATTTCTCGTAAGTTTGAGGATGATAAGAAATACTCAAACAAAGCTTAGTATGCAAAGATTTTTGAATATTTTTCCAAGATTTCAATGTAAGTCAAGAATCATGATGAGAAACTATTGAAATAGGTTCTCCATAAAGCCTTTCAACTTAATTGATATAGAGTAATGCAATCTGGTCAAGTGGAAACTCCACCCTTATAGTGAGGTAATGCGCATATTTTGTAAGTTGGTCAATATTACCCATATTTCATCATCCATTCTTGGTGTTTTGGGTAATATAGTGAAAAAATACATGGTGATGTCATCCAATTTACATGTAGGAATATGTCTATGTTTCATTACCCCTCTAGGATGTTGTCATTTGTCTTTCACTTGTTAATAGAAAAACATCTTGATACACAATCTGCAATTTCCCACTTCATGTTGTCCCACCAGAAATGTTCCTTCTAATATCGATACATTTTAGTGATACTAGGTTGTATAGAGAAATTCAAGCTATGAGAATCATCCAATAACACCCTTTTCAACTCGAGTATATAGGGAACACATAGCCTCTTCCCAAATTTCATAATTTCATCTTCACATAAGAAGTCATCCAAATTCCCATCCTTCACAACATTAATTTTCTTTTGAAGGTTCTCATTGTGAGGTTAAGTTCTTTTAATCCTTTCAAATTAATATGGTTGGGAAAACAATTGAAAAAGTAATAATGTTTCACCTTCATTGAAAATTCCCATGTCTACCCTCACTATATCCATATACATAGGATCCTTTTCAATCTGCATTTTGTTGAGAACACCATGATCCTTTTTAATCAATGCATCAGCTACCTTATTTACTTTTCCTAGGTGGCAGTGTATGATTCAATCATAATACATGAGTATTTCAATCCATCTCCTTTGCCTTATGTTGTGTTCTTTTTCTGAAAAGATATACTTCATACTCTTGTGATCAATATATATCTCACATCTTTCACAATAGAGATTGTGTCTCTGTATTTTTAGAGTGAATATCACAGTAGGTAAGAAAAGATATCATCTAATCATGAATATGGTAGGATAAGCGCATTCACTAATCTCCTCATGAATTCTTTGAAATAGTCCATTCATTATTTTTTCCATAGTAACTTAACCTCTATAAATGTATTCTTTTTCAATGAGTTGGATAAACATGAAAAGTTCCAAACAAAAATCCAATAATAACTAGAGAAACCAATAAAACATCATACCTTAGTTATGTTCATTAGAGAAGGTTATTATTGAACAACCTTTGTCTTCACATGATAAATAGATATTCTATCCTTAGAGACAATGTGTCCAAGAAAGGAAATTGATTTAAGACAATGTTAACACTTTCTAAAATTTCTATATAATTCATTTATTCTAAGAGTCTTCAGAATAGTGTGCAATTGATTTTCATGATCTTTATAGATTTAGGATTATAGCAATATATAATTAATAAATACCACCACAAAGCCATCCAGATATTACTTTAAAACTCTATTCATTAGATCCATGAAAAAATAGGATGACCTAGTCAGTCAAAAAGGAATTACTGTAAACTCGTTGCACCCATACCTGGTCCAAAATGTGATTTTTGGAATATCTTCCTACCTCATATAAAACTCATGATATCGAGATCAAAATAATATCTTCAAAAAATATATATCTCCCTAAATTTGATCAAATAAAACATCAATTCGAGGTAGTGGATACTTGTTATTTATTTTTATAGCATTGATCTCTCTGTAGTCAATGCACAAACTCATTTATCCATATTTCTTCTTAAAGAAAAGAATAGGGGCTCCCCATGGAGAAAGTCTAGGGATAATAAACCCTTTATCACTCAATTCCTCCAGTTGTTTCTTCATTTCCACTAATTCCATAGTGTAAATTCTATAAGGGGTCTTTGATATGGTCCTTGAATTGGGAATTAATTCAATGGAAAACTCAATTTTCCAACATAGGGGATGTCCACGTAAATCCTCTGGAAACACATAACCATATAATTTCACAATAGGTGCATCTTCTATTTGAACATTATTTTCCTCACCTATAGATATTGAATTCCCTTAATCCCCAATAATTGAATTTAGTGGATCAAATGGGGGTGGATCTAGATAAGAATCAATTGGAGAGGATCCTGCACTAAAGACAAGGGATTCAACTCTGTTCTCAAAAATCGTACCTTCCCTCTTCTTGAAATAGATCTTCACATAATAATGTGAAATCTTACTCATACCAAGGATCATATCGAAGTCAATAATAGGAATTATGATAGGTTTAGAATCTAAAGGAAGTTTATTTTTCACGAGGGGGACTAATCGACAAATCATTTTTGTAATGATTCATCCACTTGGAGTTTTGTCTAACAACTCCTCTATTAAATTAAATTTAAAAAGTCTAATTTTATTGGAAAACTGGGAAGATATAAAATAATGTGATGATCTAGAATAAAATGAAGTAATGGATATGATTGAGGAAACAATTAAATTACTTTCCAATACATCATTAGGAACTTCAACCTCAGCAGTCGTGACTGCATAAGCTCAACCTTTCTCCCTTGTCCTTCTTTGGGGAACATTTCCCTGATGCTTAAGATATTCTTGTGCATAATTTTTCATCTCTTTAAAAATATATCATTGAACATTGGTTGTTTCTGTAACATCCCAAGTAAGTAATGAATAATAGATATTTTTATCTATGTTTATTAATGATTAAGATAGTGTTATAGAGGCTTAAAATGAAAATAAATACAATCTTATGCATGGAATACACTAATATTCTTAAAAGATTGTTTTACTTCCTTTTGATGGCAAACCATTTTTGAATCTATATTTTGACAATTTTATAAACTATGTTTGTCAAAATAAACTTATCCTTTATGATTGGGACATCAAAATTTACCTTGTGTGAAGTTTTGGTATTTTTCTGACAATGTTCATTTTTTAATGAATAGTGAAAAATACTGCATTTTACATCAAAACTGCTTTTTAATCTAATTTATTTATATGATTAGATTATGTTTTGAATTGGTTTTGAAGTGAAATTAGAATATATTTTTACCATTTTATCCAATGGTGGTCATTTGAATCAATTTCACTTTGAAATTAGACTTAAACTGGTGTCAATCTTTTGATACTTATTGTTTTGTAAAAACACGCTATTTGCTCTGGCAGCGGGAATTAATTATTAAATTAATTAATGTGACTTATATGATTTGAATTTTGTAAAATAGACTTCATTTTTGAATTTGGAATATCAAATATAGCTTAGGGTGAATTTTTGGTAATTTTCTGAAAAACTTCAATTTTTGATGAATAGTGAAACCACTAAGTGGTAATCAAGCAAACTGATTTTTCAGTTAAATGAAAGTTTACCACTAATGTGTATTGAATTTTGAAAATCCGACATACATGGTTGTCATTAATAAGTAAAATGTGGTTCAATGAGATTAAAATAATTTTTTGGTGAATAGTAACTTATTAGGTTTTTAATCGCGATTAGTGGTAATTAGTGTAGTTTAAGGTATAAATAATGCTTTAATAATATGAAATGACCTAGACACATGTCCCAACCTTATTGGTTGTGTCATGGCCGACCAAGAAAAGCCATGGGTAAACTTGGGGACCCCATGGATCCACTTTGGTTAGGAAATGACATAAATTACTTTTTATTTAATGTAAAAGTAAAAATGACACAAACATAATATGTTTTACGAAAACAATTTTTACATGGAGTTATAAAGATCATATTTTTTATTATAAATAGTCATTGGAAATATAAAAATATTTCCTACATCATAGTATTTGTTTTATGATTTTTAGACATTAAATAAATTAAATTATGTATGACATAATAATGATGCAGCGATGACATCATTATTTAACGATTTAAATAAAATGGAAAGATAATGAAAAATCTAAAACCTACACATGACCAAAACCAATTGGATGAGTGTATTTCGAACCCTTATCACCTTATAAACTAATTATATCAATTTGGGACCTTTTAAAACCGAAACACATTTTCAAATAAAGTAATATTTCTTTACTTTCCAAAAGTGACCATCCTCTCCTCTTATAAAAGGCCCCCACCTCTACCTCATTTCACACAATACACAAGCCTTTGACTCGGCCAACACCTTCCCATTTACTCTCTCCACATCCCTCTACTCATCCTAGAGGATTCCCTTTGGGCATAATACTTTCAAAGGAAGCCTTTAGGCTCAAATCAAAAGGAGTTACACTTTTAAAGGTAATTCATTCTCTCATGTTCATTTGTTTTATTTTGCTTCTCCAACCCCCTAAACTCTTTTTATTTACTTATTTTGTAACAACACAAGTATATTAAATATACTATGATGTTGTAATAATATTTATTTGAGCTACACTCTCACACAACTACATAAAATGGTTAAAGAACATACAGTTTCCGTGGATGGCGAAATTCTGCCTCCCGAAACGATGATTGTTCAACACTCATTTAACACCTTCAAAGGTGGCCATTATGATGTAACTATTTTTATATATGATATATAATATGTTTATGTTTTCCTTAAGCTCCTGTTTTTTTTCATTTTGGGCATACCTTTATGGTTTCCATTATGGGTAAACACGATATCTTCATTTTAGGAAGTGCGGACTACCGCCCCCTCAAAGTGATTTGATTCGTTAAATACCATATGTGGGACATATAAAGGATGGAACTATGATATTATATATGATATTATACTGGAATTATAATATACCTTTATATCATTATGATTCCGTTCTATAAAATACGAAATAGAAATGAAAGTAGCGTTCATGCGTACGTACAGATTACCGTCTCCAGGAACGGTGCATTTCATTTCTTACCTCTAAATGATTATGTAATATTATAAATGCATGTATGTACTGGATATATATGACATATATGATATCTACATCATGAATACCATTCTGGATATAATGAACCTTTGACCAAATTAACAACATGTAATGTAAGAAGTCTATTTTTGACTTAAGAACCAAATACCGACAAAATGAACATTATTAACTTAACTGATTACATGATGTTCATAACATGGTATAAAAGGAATAATGAACTTGAAAAAGATTCATAAGAAATTATAGATTAACTCAAGTTTATTATTCAGGAGATTAAAGAACGGTCGGGTCAAGTCGGATACGAGGTATGGGACTTCGTCTCAATCTCCTTTCGTTGAGGCATATTTTATTTTATACACAACTTTCTTTTATACGGTGTATAAACCCCTTTGACTTTTACGTTTATTCAAAAGGAATCTTTTTATACGAAGCGTTTACTAAACGACAAAAGGGGATGTTTTTGTCGTACGTATGCGGCGACAACAACTTCTTCGCCGTCGTGACCGTTATTTGAGTTTCGGCTTCCTCTACAAGCCATACCTTTTTTTAAAACGAAAAATAAATACCATGTTTTACTTTGGTATTGAAAATGGTTTTCATAATGTTTTTATTATATCAATGTGTTGTATTGATATCTCGTGATTGAAATGTGGAAATGTTATGTTTCCTTTATGCATGTTTTATGTGATATGATTATGTTATGGTTCTTTGGAATTATTATGAAGACGGGTGGTTCCGTGATAAACTAAGGGTGGGTGAGCCCGTTATAGCTCTCCAATGCATTGGGTAACGCGAAGGAGTGAAACGTTAAGGTTTCTCCGAAGAGATTTTAGGGAATATACTGTGATGGGTATTCCAAACGTAACCAAGAGGGTTACTCCCTACGTAAGAATGTTATGAATGCCTCAAGTTACCTTTATGTCTTATGATTTCTATGATTTATTCATGATTTTATGAGGTATGTTAAAGTGCCTATGTTTTATGGGTAAAGTATGATTTCATTCTTATGTATATATGAACTCATGTTTCCTTTCCATGTTTTTTTTATAACCCATACTGAGCTTTTTATTCTCATCCCAAGTTTTTTTTTTTGAAATTTTTTTCACAGGTCAAGGGAAAGGTACATGATATGATGATAGTGTCAAGGAAGTGTCAAGAAATAATCCATGTTTTATTTTAAAAATGTTTCCTTTGATGGGAATGAAGAATACTATCTTTATGTAACCACTTTGTTTATATGTGGAATGTAATGAAAGTTTTATGATCTAATTCTCTAAAACTCTAAACCCGAAAATATCCTCAATGTGAAATCTTGTAATAACTCAAGATTAAGTAAGGTTTAAGGCTGGGGCCTTATAGTTGGTATCAAAGGTCGGTTTAGATAACTTTAGGAGTTAGAATTCTATTAAATGATTATCCCAAAAATATTTTTTTAAATGATATAGAATTTAAAGATTACCATGTTGCTTCATCTAAGACATGTTTGTTCAGAATGGTTTTCCGCAGAGGAAACAGGGAAGCAGTGCTAGGAAGGCATACAGAAGGAAATAACCTTCCGAATCAGCATCCAGAAATGGTCGGAATTGGAACTGAACAGTTTGTTGCAGTAATAGCGTAGTTGACTCAAGCGATAAATGGCGGTGGTATCCATGCACGAGATCAGCCAGATCAACCGCAGAGGAACATGTCAGTGGTGGAACATTTCATGAGGCAACATCCACCATCATTTAGAGGATCATCTGACCCTGTGCTAGCTGAAGGGTGGATTAAAGCACTGGAGAAGATTTTTGATGTCATGGGGTGTTCAGACAATCTAAAGGTTAGTCTTGCTATTTACCATTTGGAGGGTGAAGCAGATCAGTGGTGGTCTATGGTTAAAAATATCAGGGACGCCGATGAGATTGATGCTCTTGACTGGGATGAATTCAATGGTATGTTTCTTGAGAAGTATTTTCCTAAGGCTGTTCGACTTAGGATGGAAAAGCAATTCTTGGAATTGAGGCAAGAGGAAGACTCAGTGGCTGCCTATGAAGAAAGGTTCACTCGATTGGCAAGGTATGCTCTAAATTTTATCCGGGACCTTGATAGTAAAATCAATCGTTTTTACTCAGGATTAAATCCAAAATATCGAAGGGCATTAGCTTCTCGTGAGTTTAAAAGTTATGAAAAGCTTGTTCGATGTGCTGAGAATGTGGAAATGGAGTTTTCCGATGTCCAAGTTTTCTATAACAACCAGCAGAAGAAGAGACCGAGGTGGCAGGAGAAAGGTAAGAATTCTTCAAAAGAGTCTGATGGTAAGAGAACTAAGTTTCCAGTTTGTGATAAATGTGGCTAAAGGCATGCTGGGGAATGTCTTCTGAATTCTGGAAAGTGCTACCGATGTGATAAGATGGGACATAAGGCTTGTGATTTCACTGAAAAGGATCAAGGTGAAGGTAAGAACAAATTTGATTTATAGTTAGTGAAATGTTATAAGTGCAATGAGATGGGTCACTATGCAAACGAGTGTCTGACAAAGATCTTGAGTGATGGGAAGCAGTTAGACTACAAGCAGAAAGGGGTGGTGAAATCCTTTGCAACTACTTCAACAGATGTCAGGCCATCAAATGAAGTTGTATCAGGTACTTTGTTTGTTTTTTCAGATTATGCCAGTGTGTTGTTTGATTCGGGGTCTACACATTCTTTCATCTCTGAAACCTTTTCTAGTAAAATGGGAATACCATCTCAAGAAATGACTCCTGAACTTTTGGTAAAAACACCTGGGGGAAGTGTCGAGGCAAAAAGAATTTATAAGAATCTTCCTATCCTTATCTGTGGAAAGAACCTACTTGCAAACCTTATTGTTCTACCTCTAGTAGAGTTTGATGTTATCCTGGGTATGGATTGGCTCTCTATTTACCATGCTAAGATTGACTGTAGAGCTAAATAAGTTTCTTTTCAGAAAGACTTTCAGTTTGTTTACAATAATGAACCCTTACTTTTGATAACATATCAAGAGGCCGAGAAACTTGTAAAAGATGGAAATGAATGTTACCTTGCACACGTCATTGAAAATAAAGGAACTATTCAGATTAATGATGTGCCAGTGGTAAATGAGTATCATGATGTTTTTCCTGATGAGTTGCCTGGAATAATACCAGATCGGGAAGTTGAGTTTACTGTTGACTTAGTTCCTGATGCTAAGCCAATTTCAAAACCCCCTTATCAAATGGAACAAATTGAACTTTTAGAGTTTAAGGAGCAATTACAAGATTTATTAGAGAAAGGTTTCATTAGACCTAGCACATCACCATGGGGTGCTCCTGTTTTATTTGTTAAAAAGAAAGATGGTTCTATGAGACTTTGCGTTGATTATAGAGCCTTGAATAATATAACTGTTAAGAACAAATATCCTTTGCCTCATATCGATGATTTGTTTGATCAGCTCCAGGGAGCTCAGTTTTTTTCAAAGATTGACTTGAGATCGGGGTAACATCAGCTGAAGGTAAAGGAGGCAGATATTCCGAAGACCGCGTTCCGTACGAGATATGGCCATTATGAATTTGTAGTAATGCCTTTTGGGCTAACCAATGCACCTGCTGTATTCATGGACTTAATGAATAGAATTTTCCATGAGTTCTTGGATAAGTTTGTGGTGGTTTTCATTGATGATATTTTGGTGTTTTCTAAAAGTAAGGAGGAGCATGAAAACCATTTAAGGGTTATCTTGCAAACCTTAAAAGAAAATAAACTGTATGGGAAATTCAGCAAGTGTGAGTTTTGGTTGCAACAAATTTCTTTCCTTGGTCACATTGTTTCTAAAGATGGAATAACTGTTGATCCTGCAAAAACAAAAGTTGTGGAAGAATGTCCAAGACCCACAAATGTAACCGAGATTCGTAGCTTCCTTGGTTTGGCGGGCTATTACCGAAGGTTTGTTAAAAAAATTTCACGGTTATCTAGTCCAATGACTAAGCTAACTCGGAAGGGTGTTAAGTTTATCTGGACAAAAGAATGTGATGATTGTTTTCAGGAATTGAAAAGAAGATTGGTGAATGCTCCAGTTTTGGCACTACCTTCCTGGAATGGTGAGTTTGTTATATACAGTGATGCTTCATTGAAAGGACTTGGTTGCGTCCTAATGCAGAATGATCAGGTAATTGCTTATGCTTCATGACAGTTGAAAACTCATGAGGTAAATTACCCTACACATGATTTGGAATTAGCTGCTATTGTTTTTGCTTTAAAAATTTGGAGGCATCATTTGTATGGAGTAAAGTGTGAAATATATACCGATCACAAAATTTTAAAGTATATATTCACTCAGAAAGAGTTAAACATGAGACAAAGGAGATGGCTGGAATTAATCAAGGATTATGATTGTACAATTCATTACCATCCGGGAAAAGAAAATAAAGTGGCTGATGCTTTGAGTCGAAAAAGTAATGCTTCATTAACAATGTTGCGTTTGGAACGTGATCCTTTGGTTAAGGATTTGATGAAATTTGGCATAGAAGTTTTTGGTGCAGGAAGTCCTTCTGTTTTGTTTCAGGTATCAGTGAGATCATCTCTATCAGATAGAATCAAGCAAGCATAGAAGCAAGACAATGAGTTGCAGAAAAGGGTAGAGCTGGTTCAGAAAGGTAAGTTGCCTGAATTCAACATTGATAATGATTGCGTTTTGAGATTTGGGAAGATATTGTGTGTGCCTTGTGATTCACAGTTGAAGAGAGAGTTGTTATGTGAAGCTCATAGTTCTCCGTTTTCAGTTCATCCGGGCAGTACTAAGATGTATAGAGATCTGTGGGAGTATTACTGGTGGGATGGAATGAAAAGAGATATTGTTGATTTTACTGTGAAGTGTTTGACTTGTCAGTAGGTTAAAGAAGAGCGGCAGTTACCGAAAGGGATGATTCAGCCTTTACCAGTGCCAGAGTGGAAATGGGAGAATATATCCATGGACTTTGTTGTTGGATTACCGAATACATCTCGAGGTAATAATGCAATCTGGGTTATTGTTGATCTCTTGACCAAATCTTCTCATTTCCTTGCTATACGAGATAATTTCTCTCTTGATCAACTTTCCCGTTTGTATCTTAAAGATATAGTCAGGTTACATGGAGTTCCTCTCTCCATTGTATCGGATCGTGATCCCAGGTTTACTTCTAACTTTTGGAAAGGCCTTCAGAAGTCGTTGGGTACTGAATTAAATTTTAGTACAGCTTTTCATCCTCAATCAGATGGGAAATCAGAACGAACAATTCAAACATTGGAGGATATGCTACGAGCTTGTTCTATGGATTATCAGGGAAGTTGGGACCAACATCTTTCTTTGGTTGAGTTTTCATATAATAACAGTTTTCATTCCAGTATACAGATGGAACCATTTCAGGCATTATATGGGAAGCGGTGTCGAACTCCAGCTTTCTGGGATGAAGTGGGTGAAAGAAAGTTGATGGGACCAGAATTGGTAGAAGAGATGGCAGAAAAAGTTCAGCTGATTCAGAAACACATGAGAATAGCTCAGAGCAGGCAGAAGAGTTATGCGGATAACCGGAGGAAGGATCTATCTTTCTAGGTAGGTGATCATGTTTTTCTCAAGGTTTCTCCTTGGAAAAGTGTGATGAGATTTGGTAAGAAAGGAAAGCTAAGTCCAAGGTTCATTGGACCATACGAAATTCTAGAGAGAGTTGGATCAGTTGCATACCGAGTGGCTTTACCTCCGATTTTATCTCAGGTACACAATGTTTTTCACATTTCGATGTTGAGAAAGTATATGCCAGATCCATCTCATGTTTTGAGTCCAGAGGTAGTTCAGTTGGAAGAGAACCTATCTTTTGAGGAACAACCGGTCCAGATTCTTGACCACAGGGAGCAAGTGTTACGGAATAAGGTGATTCACCAGGTAAAGGTTTTGTGGAAAAACCACATGATTGAAGAGGCAACATGGGAATCTGAAAATGCAATGAGGGACAAGTACCCCCATTTATTCGATAAGTAAATAAATTGTGGGGATGCAATTTTCTAAAGGGGGGAAGGATGTAACATCCCAAGTAAGTAGTGAATAATATATATTTTTATCTATGTTTATTAATGATTAATATAGTGTTATAGAGGCATAAAATGAAAATAAATACAATCTTATGCATTGAATACACTAATATTCTTAAAAGATTGTTTTACTGCCTTTTGATGGCAAACCATTTTTGAATCTATATTTTGACAATTTTTTAAACTATGTTTGTCAAAATAAACTTATCATTTATGACTGGGACATCAAAATTTACCTTGTGTGAATTTTTGGTATTTTTCTGACAATGTTCATTTTTTAATGAATAGTGAAAAATACTGCATTTTACATCAAAACTGCTTTTTAATCTAATTTATTTATATGATTAGATTATGTTTTGAATTGGTTTTGAAGTGAAATTAGAATATATTTTTACCATTTTATCCAATGGTGGTCATTGGAATCAATTTCACTTTGAAATTAGACTTAAACTGGTGTCAATCTTTTGATACTTATTGTTTTGTAAAAACACGCTATTTGCTATGGCAGCGGGAATTAATTATTAAATTAATTAATGTGACTTATATGATTTGAATTTTTTAAAATATACTTCATTTTTGAATTTGGAATATCAAATATAGCTTAGGGTGAATTTTTGGTAATTTTCTGAAAAACATCAATTTTTGATGAATAGTGAAACCACTAAGTGGTAATCAAGCAAACTGATTTTTCAGTTAAATGAAAGTTTACCACTAATGTGTATTGAATTTTGAAAATCCGACATACATGGTTGTCATTAAGAAGTAAAATGTGGTTCAATGAGATTAAAATAATTTTTTGGTGAATAGTAACTTATTAAGTTTTTAATCGCGATTAGTGGTAATTAGTGTAGTTTAAGGTATAAATAATGCTTTAATAATATGAAATGACCTAGACACATGTCCCAACCTTATTGGTTGTGTCATGGCCGACCAAGACAAGCCATGGGTCAACTTGGGGACCCCATGGATCCACTTTGGTTGGGAAATGACATAAATTACTTTTTATTTAATGTAAAAGTAAAAATGAAACAAACATAATATGTTTTACAAAAACAATTTTTACATGGGGTTATAAAGATCAGATTTTTGATTATAAGTAGTCACTGGAAAGATAAAAAGATTTCATACATCATAGTATTTTTTTTATGATTTTTATAAATTAAATAAATGAAATTATTTATGACATAATAATGATGCAGTGATGACATCATTATTTAACGATTTAAATAAAATGGAAAGATAATGAAAAATATAAAACCTACACATGGACAAAACCAATTGGATGAGTGGATTTCAAACCCTTATCACCTTATCCACGAATTATATCAATGTGGGACCTTTTAAAACCGAAACACATTTTCAAATAAAGTAATATTTCTTTACTTTCCAAAAGTGACCCTCCTCTCCTCTTATAAAAGGCCCCCACCTCTACCTCATTTCACACACTCCACAAGCCTTTGGCTCGGCCAACCCCGGCCCATTTACTCTCTCCACATCCCTCTCCTCATACTAGAGGATTACCTTTGGGCATAATCCTTTCAAAGCAAGCCTTTAGGCTCAAATCAAAAGGAGTTACACTTTTAAAGGTAATTCATTCTCTCATGTTCATTTGTTTTATTTTGCTTCTCCAACCCCCTAAACTCTTTTTATTTACTTATTTTGTAACAACACCAGTATCTTAAATATACTATGATGTTGTAATAATATTTATTTGAGCTACACTCTCACACAACTACATCAAATGGTTAAAGAACATACGGTTTCCGTGGATGGAGAAATTCTGCCTCCCGAAACGATGATTGTTCAACACTCATTTAACACCTTCAAAGGTGGCCATTATGATGTCACTGTTTTTATATATGATATATAATATGTTTATGTTTTCCTTAAGCTTCTGTTTTTTTCATTTTGGGCATACCTTTATGGTTTCCATTATGGGTAAACACGATATCTTCATTTTAGGAAGTGCGGACTACCGCCCCCTCAAAGTGATTTGATTCGTTAAATACCATATGTGGGACATATAAAGGATGGGACTATGATATTATATATGATATTATACTGGAATTATAATATACCTTTATATCATTATGATTCCATTCTATAAAATATGAAATAGAAATGAAAGTAGCGTTCATGCGTACGTACGGATTACCGTCTCCATGAACGGTGCATTTCATTTCTTACCTCTAAATGATTATATAATATTATAAATGCATGTATGTACTAGATATATATGACATATATGATATCTAAATCATGAATACCATTCTGTATATAATGAACCTTTGACCAAATTAACAACATGTAATGTAAGAAGTCTATTTTTGACTTAAGAACCAAATACCGACAAAATGAACATTATTAACTTAACTGATTACATGATGTTCATAACATGGTATAAAAGGAATAATGAACTTGAAAAAGATTCATAAGCAAGTAGAGATTAACTCAAGTTTATTATTCAGGAGATTAAAGAACGGTCGGGTCAAGTCGGATACGAGGTATGGGACTTCGTCTCAATCTCCTTTCGTTGAGGCATATTTTATTTTATACACAACTTTCTTTTATACGGTGTATAAAACCCTTTGACTTTTACGTTTATTCAAAAGGAATCTTTTTATACGAAGCGTTTACTAAACGACAAAAGGGAATGTTTTTGTCATACGTATGCGGCGACAACAACTTCTCCACCGTCGTGACCGTTATTTGAGTTTCGGCTTCCTCTACAAGCCATACCTTTTTTTTAAAACGAAAAATAAATACCATGTTTTACTTTGGTATTGAAAATGGTTTTCATAATGTTTTTATTATATCAATGTGTTGTATTGATATCTCGTGATTGAAATGTGGAAATGTTATGTTTCCTTTATGCATGTTTTATGTGATATGATTATGTTATGGTTCTTGGGCATTATTATCAAGACGGGTGGTTCCGTGATAAACTAAGGGCTGGTGAGCCCGTTATAGCTCTCCAATGCATTGGGTAACGAGAAGGAGTGAAACGTTAAGGTTTCTCCGAAGAGATTTTAGGGAATATACTGTGATGGGTATTCTAAACGTAACCAAGAGGGTTACTCCCTACGTAAGAATGTTATGAATGCCTCAAGTTACCTTTATGTCTTATGATTTCTATGATTTATTCATGATTTTATGAGGTATGTTAAAGTGTCTATGTTTTATGGGTAAAGTATGATTTCATTCTTATGTATATATGAACTCATG
Organism: Viscum album; assembly: GCA_963277665.1. Taxonomy (NCBI): domain Eukaryota; kingdom Viridiplantae; phylum Streptophyta; class Magnoliopsida; order Santalales; family Viscaceae; genus Viscum; species Viscum album. The sequence continues at coordinate 1,085,979,780 of OY728156.1, forward strand.
TTTCCTTTCCATGTTTTTTTATAACCCATACTGAGCTTTTTATACTCATCCCAAGTTTTTTTTGAAATGTTTTTCACAGGTCAAGGGAAAGGTACATGATATGATGATAGTGTAAATGAAGTGTCAAGAAATAATCCATGTTTTATTTTAAATATGTTTCCTTTGATGGGAATGAAGAATACTATCTTTATGTAACCAATTTGTTTATATGTGGAATGTAATGAAAGTTTTATGATCTAATTCTCTAAAACTCTAAACCCGAAAAGATCCTCAATGTGAAATCTTGTAATATCTCAAGATTAAGTAAGGTTTAAGGCTGGGGCCTTATAGTTTCTTCCATCCCCTTTCAATCACGAGATCAGTGGAATTTTTCTCTACACTTGTAACAAACTCCCATTCCCTTCAGGGAAGTGCCTGGTGTTTCTCCCCACAATTGTTGTTGGGTGGAAGGTCAACTCTTACCTAATTCCACATTTCCTTATTTCCTTTTCTAGAGGTTTCAATGGCATTATTCTTCTCTTACCTTTTTTTAAAGTCATAAGAATTAGTAATTTCATTTTTTGTATTGATAGCACTTGAGACTATATCTTCATATGTTTATAAACTTTAAGAGACTGTATCCCTTCAGAGGAATGGTTTTAATCCATCAAATAATTGATAAATATTAATCCTTGGATTATGTATGTAGTTCGTATCATGTCTTTATAACCTTGTGAAGTTAGCTTCATATATTGTAACATTCTCATCCTCTTTTTTCCATAGATTCAGAAACTACCTTTCCATATCTGCTCATTTTTTATGATGGAAGTATTTTTCTATGAATATTTCTTTAAAATCCCTCCATTCCATTTATTCTATTTTTTCCTCCTATTTTTTTTGAATTAGTGACCACCATTGATAAGATTCTCCCAAAATACAATAAACTTCCATGAAAACCTTCTCCCTTTTGTCACATCCCAATGAGAGAAATATTTTCTCTATGGAACTTATCCATTTCTCTACTACAAATGGTATTGTAGTCCAATTAAATGGTGGAGGATTTTGTCACTAAAGTGTACTGAATTCTCTCCTCCACATTTTGGATTTATATGCTCCATACATGTAAGTTTATTGTTCATAAACTGATCCAAACATCCCAGTATAGTTATAAGTTTCTCAGTACCATTCATTACTCTAGAGCCAACATCAGTATCATTCATCAGAGGGAAATCCCAACATGGGATAGGTGCATTCATGTGTTTTATATTCCTTCCACTAGGTTCCTTTTTTAAATAATGGCATAAACTATATTATGTTATGAATCATAATGTATAATATCATTGTAGAAAAAATAATTAGTGGGAATTGAAATTCTCTACATATCTAAATCCTTCATAATGTCTTGTTATGAAAATTTAAATTATCCTTAGAATATCCCACGAGATTGTCAATCCAAGGGAACAATGAAGCCTATTGTCGTGTACCAAGATATATCAGGTCATGCTCGAAACTTCTTATCAGAGTTTTCACTCCTAGGTACATTTGTACTAGAACCAAATCCACATGTAGTATTAAGAAAGGGAAGTATTTTAAAAAAAGATCCACATAATCTATTCCTTACAAAAAATTCCAAGATGTTCTTGTATGTTTAACCTCAAATAATATCTTAGGGGTTTGTTCCCTAATATATATTTTAGAAATGTAGTTTCAAAGTTTTCTACTAAACTTCATCTGATACCAACTGTAAGGACCCAACCCCGGTTTCCCAGATTTAGTTCCTTATTTTATTACGTTATTATATAAACAAGGAATATGCATCCTGAAGGACCGAGTAGTTTTTTAGATTTTGAAACAAGATACATACATAAGTTCAAAATAAAAAATTGAAATGAAATAAAAAATATAATTAACGTTGGGAAAATCCACAACTATATGTTTATCCTTGTAGGTTAATCATAGTAAACTTATTCATGTCCTAAGAAAATGTAACATAAGAAAGGGGTGAGATCAAATGCTCAATAAGGGTAAGGAATACAACAGAAGATAACATAAACATAAACATTAAAAATATTGAATAATTAAAAACATATTCCTTTATAAAAAAACATGAACACATTATTCCCAGAATAACCATATTGTTAAGGCCTCGTGCTAGGACTACAAATATCCATTTTTAAAGACCTTGTTCCAATACCATAGTTTGTCTCATGAGACCTACCGATACATTGAGGGGCTATAGTGGGACCCACCCTACACATAAAAATTCTAATGTATTTATAATATGAATGGGGATAAAAATAAACCACATATACATTCATATTGAAACAAATATATGAAATGTAAATAACTTTCCATGAACATTGAGCATAATCACTAATCATTCAGGGTAAATTTTTGAACGGTTTTTAGATAGCATATACGTAGTCAAAAAAATCATAAACAATTCAATTAAATATGGTATATGATATTATAAAATACTATTCTCAATAATACATAATAATCAACAAGAGTATTTAAACAAATGTTAATAATCGTATAAAATCATCGAGTAATTCTTGAGATAAATACTCTTCTACTTTGAAAAGAAGAGTTATTTTAGAAACATCTTTTTATAATCCATAAGTAAAGTAAGATATTATTTTTATAATTTAATGAGTTATTTTATAAATATAATGGTTTCCAAATATATATTATAGAATTCCCTTGGATATAGGTATGAATTTGGGAAATTCCCTTGAATCGGGCTTGTATTATGAAAAGAATTTTTGAAATATCCTTTTAAAACATATAACTCCCCATAAATTAAAGTAGGTTTATGGTTTTTAAAAAAATATTGAACATTATCATAGAATATATAAGGAGTAAATATGAATAAATAATATTTTAATTGAGGTATGTAGAGAATAAGAGTAACCCAAATGAAAGTGGAGGTTCGGGTAGAAACATCTTACATTAAGTCCATTGGTGTTTCTCACTTGTTCCTAATGACCTGAATAATAAAATTTTGGATCATAAATTAATTATTATAGAACATATTATAAATTTAATTTATTTATTATAACCTTTCTTTGTTTATCAATGACCTTTTTATGGGTTAAGAGATTCAATTTCATTATTTGGGAGTGTTTTCTTCTTTGGTTTCCATTGTCACTTTACTTATATTCATGTATGGGTAAACATGTAGAATGAGAATGGTTGTCTAGAATAGAAGTTGTATGTTATTAGTGAACAAAAATAATATTACAAGGTCATAAAATTATTTTTGTTGTTGGGAGAAAAGATGAATTATTATATAAAACATTAATAAAAATTGATTGTGTTAATTGGTAGTTCTTCATCACAACGAACTTATTTTGATTTATAAATTAATATCATCTATAAAAAAGGATTATAGAACCTTAAATAAGTTATAATACATATATTATAGTCTTTATAAATAATAAAAATGGTTTTATGACCTTAATTGAGTATGGTAATAGAAATTTAAAACCTACCATCCTTGAATGTGAAAAATTAACACATATCAGATGGTGTTTTCATTTCTAGAATAAAAGAAGGGGAAATGAGAGATGATGTAGAATTATTCCTTTATCATTACCAAATTTTTGTACATATAAGTTAATAGATTTATCACAACATTTTGATGATATTATGTGAGGAAAGAAAAATAAAAGAAAAGAACTTGATATAAAAGAAATTAAAAGAAGAATTTACCTTTGGAAGTAATCATCCCTAAGAGCCTCTTTAGGGGAGATGTTTTGGACATTTTATGAGAACAAGGGATGTTTGAAATGGGGAGGATCTTGGGGGGATATTTTATCATAATTTAGACAAGGAACAAGGGTTTAGATGAGTTAAAATAAGAGGGAGTGAGGGGGTTATAGTGGAGGATATGAGGGTTTTCCTATTATTTTAGTATTTATTTTATTATTTCTCTCAAGGAAACAAATACTGTTGATTCATTTGACCCATAATAGTAATAACTGTATGTGAGTTCTTACAAAAAGGGATTACATCAGACTTACATCACTTATGACCTAATAAATCATGTATTTAGCATTTTTCATAAATTATCATATTTTACTATTCACCGAAAATTTATGTATTTTAGAGAAATCCCAAAAAAATAACCCCAACCATTTCTCTGTGTGTAGAATTAGAAAATGAAATTTTATTATTTAAATATTTTTCTAAATATTTTTAATTTAATTTATAAATAAAATTCTAATTTATTTCAATAATAACAATTTCTAAACTACAATTCGTCTTATATCACTTTGAAAAATAAATCAAGATCTCATTATGTTATAACCTTATGAAAATAAAATAATAATATGATTTATAGTTTATAAGGGTCTTATTACTATTCATATTAGTATTTATAAGGATATGTTACATTTCACCAAAAAATAAGTTTTCCTTATCAGACAATAAATATCTTGCTGAACATAACTGTGTATGTCAGTTTTTCAAAATTCAAATCAGAGAGGTTGAAAAATTATGTTTACTAGATGGGTTATAACAAAGTTGTATTTTGTGGAGACTTAGTTTTTAATGAATTTATTTATAAATCCTTGGGGTGTTACACTAATCCCTTTAATGACTTCCCAAGAGAATAAAACATTATTCAATGCATTGGAGCACAATATAATTTTGGGTGCACCCATTAGATTCATTTAATTCTCATACTTATGTGTGTTACACATATCATGGAACATGGATCCATTCGTCATCATATTTTATTCCACAGTTAAGGAGTGTTTAATAAATACATTAAATTCCCCAATAAATAAGTATAATTTAATAAATGTGAACATCCTTGATAGTAAATGGGTACAAGTATTCCCATCACAATTGTTTGTCTTGGAAAATCATGGTGAAATTTAATCATCCTAATAGGGGCATATGAATTTTCATGGGAAGTATTGATACAAGTGAAATAGGTATATCAAAATTTATAAATGAAATAGACATTAATGGGATATGGAAGAGCATATCTCATTATTATTAATTGGATATAAAAGACATAGGATAATGAAGAAACTTGAATAATGAGGAGAATAAAAGAACCCTTACCTTGAGAGTGATACACCAATTCTTACAAGGAGCTTCATGGGAGATAGGGGAACCTTGAAAAGACTCGAGAGAAGGGAGGAAAGAGTATTTAAATCTTCTATTGTTTTTTAGTGAAGAGAAATGGGAGCTTGTATAGGTTTGTATCCGAAAATATAGGGGAGTTATTTATTGTTTCCCAAACATTTTTTGGACTCTATATTATAAAAAAATCAAAAACATAGGCCTTCACTTGTTTTCCTCCAATTTTTTCAAACATTGAGGGGTAGTATTAATTATTTTATTAGGATAAATTCCCAACTTATTAAAATTATACCCTTTCTGAGGTGGAAGTAGGACACACTCTTAAAGAAATGATTTGAAAACATTAGAATATATTATAGGTTTTGGAGGTTTCATAATGGATTTATAGATTTATTCAAATAAAATTAATATTAAATTATATTAAAGGAGAGACATATATTTGGTCATGTATTCCATTTATAGTACTTGTTACATCACTTTTGGGGTATTATGATTGTAACACCCTGCTATTTTATGATAAGTACATATTTTTTTATGTATTATGTTATATTCAAAGGAATATTTCACTGCACAAAACACTAACTTGGCTTGCGTTACATGCAATCACGACCTTCCTCGGTAGCGTGTGTAGTACGCAATACCGAGTTTCACTAAACAACGATATATTATTATATTATAAACTAGCCGTTATAAATATTATTAACTGAATTTTAAATTTTATAACATTATAAATCATATTACACATTTTCTAGAATGAGGTATGGAAACAAAATCAGTTTTTCAGATAAAAGAAGTATTTTTCAAAAAATGTAGTTTTACCGCCTTTTGATGGCACACAAATTTTAAATCTAGTTTTTTACATGTTTATAAGTTCAATTTGATAAAATAAAATTCTTCTTTAGAATCAGGATATAAAAATTTACTTTGGATAAAATTTTCATATTATTATGGTAACTTTCATATTTTGATAAATAGTAAAAACACGGTATATTTTAATTAAAAACAACATGTTTCATCACAATAATTTATATGGCTAGATTATCTTTTTAATTTTTTTTAAACTTTAATTAGAATATATTTTTACCATTTAATCCAATGTTGGTCATTGTAATTAATTTCACTTTGAAATTGGTCATAAACAAATGGTGATCTTTTAAAAGTTATTGTTTCATAAAAACACACTATTTGTTTTGATAACAGGAATTAAATTTAAAATTAATTAATTCCACTTCTATGTTTTGAATTTGTAAAAATAGACATCATTTTTGAATTCAGAATATCAAATGTAGGTTAGGCTGAATTTTTGGTATTTTTCTGAAAAACATCAATTTTTGATGAACAGTGAAAACACAGAGTTTTTGGTTAAAACTGACCTTTTATTTAAATAATAATTTATTTGATTTAAATTTATTTTAGCTCAAAATATATACATAATACTTATATAAGTTCAATGAGATTCATTGGAATAATTTTATAATAATTTTAGATTTATAAAAAATTGTATTGAACTTTTCACCGTCTTTTACCCACATCCTAGGAGCTTTTGCAATTGTTCATAAATCTTAATATTACCGGTTCTGAGAGTTGAATTTAGAAAGTCCGAGAGACACGGTTAATATCAAGGAGTAAAATATTGTTCAATTAGATAAAAATAATTTTTGGTTAATAGTGACTTTTTACTTTTATTTACCACGGTTAAAAGTAAATAGGGTAATTCAAGGTTAAAAGAAATTTATAATAATTCAAAATTACCTTAACACTTTTCCAAACCATATTGTATGAGTAATGGCCGACCATGGTCATCCTTGGGTCAATTTTGGGACCCCATGGAGCCACTTATGAAAGAAAATGACACGTTAGATTAATTAATTTAATGTAAAGACAAAATTGGCATTAACGAAAAATCCTTTTGTAATTAATTTTTATAAGGGGCTATATAAATTATCCCTTCAAATATAAATATTCATTGGAAAGTAAAATGATTTTCTACATGTTATTATTTTGGTTTATAATTTTTAGACATCAAATAAATTAAATTATTTATGACACAATAATGACGCAGTATTTACCTCATTAATAATTGATTTAAATAAATAAGATTATAATGATTAAAATATTTTCCAAAACATGTCCAATTCTGATTGGATGATTTTATTTAGACCATTAGTCATATTATATTCATCTTTAATGATTTTTGGACCTTTTGAAACCGAAGATAAGTTTATAATAAAATAATATTTTCACACATTCCAAAGGTGCCCTTCTCCTCCATTATATAAGGGATCCTCCTCCCTCTCCACCTCACACCACTTTGAGCCTTCAATCTCGGCCAAAACCTACCCATTTAACTTCAAAACTTCCTTAGAAACCTACTAGAGGTACTGGTCTTCTCAAAAGACCAAATCTAGTGCCCCAAGAGAAAGTTTAAATGAGGCACTTCGAAGGAGAGGTAATACCTTCTACCGTTTTCTTCAAGTTCCATTCTTCTTCTACTCCCTCTTCTTTAGTTGTTTAATTATGAGGTAATAAAATCAGTATCACTCATATAGTGATATGTTATTAGAAATATGAAACAACCCTATTTCACCTCTTATCCATCCTACGGTAAATAAAATCATCGCGCGTGCGTACGTACGAAATACCATCTCCACGCCGTGGTGTAATATGTTTTCCACCACAACCTTACTTGGATGGGTATAATGGTGTAAATAAATAACTATATATGTTTATTTTAAATTGGCATTGATTCTGAAATATTATACATACACTTCAATACAATTCCGTGATCATGGGAACGATATCGTCACTCGTGCGTACGTACGGTCTACCGTCTCCACGATGTGATGCAACTCATTCTATATGATCTTCATTGAATAATGATTATATAAATGAAATGAATGAATGAATATGATATATATTACACTAATAAATTCTGTAAATGATGTATTTATATCCTATAAATAGGAATAAAAATTTATTCGGCAAAACACGCATAAGAACATAAAGCAATAAACACACGAATAACAAGTAGCAAGGAAATATTACTACTAAGAATATACAAATATGACCATATATGATATCATAAAAATGAATATTATTCTGTAATAATTCAAGTAACATTATTTAAACCATATTATAGGAGGTTTGGATTCATACGAATCATATGGGACCTATGGTAAGGGAAAATCTCAAAATCTCATTTTTATCAGAGATTATTTGTACTTTGGTATTTACTGGGGTGTATTTTATCATCCACATCCTTGTTTCCACAATATGTAATATTATTTCCATCCTCCTAAAATTTTTTAAATCTAATTTTACCCTTTGGTGAGTTTTTAGTAAAAGATATGAAAGGAATCTTTTGTCGTTTTCCGTATGAGGCACTTTTTGACTTTTCCGGCCAAAGTATGAGAAGAATGTTTTTTTAACTTATATGGCATGAATGGATTTTTAGAACATTATTTACAAGAAGCTTCCTTTACAAGTTTTCATGTTTATTTTTAATCAACTTCTTTTAGTTTAAAATTGTATGACACGTTAAGAAAGGAAAAATGTTTTTGAAGTAGAAAGGATATTTTCCTCAAGAATGGAGTTCAAGTGTTTTATCAAAATTATTTTCCATCTAAGATAAAATAGGGTTATATTTCTATCCCTATTTTTACATTGATTTGATTATTTTATGATGCAATTAATTTTATGATGTCCTTTTATCTTATATGGGTTATGTTATGATGACATGATGTTTAAGGATCCCATTTTTATTACATGGTTTATACTATGATGTATGATTTATGATTTTCTGGCACAAATAAGAATGATTTAATTATGAGATGGGTGGAACTTATATCTCCCTCCAATGCATTGGGTAAAGATTTATATCTCATGAGATAGACATGGCTGGAATGGTAAGTTAAACCGGTTCAGTGATACAGGACTGGAACGAGGAGTGAACTTGGTTCAGTAATGGATTGTGTCCTCTATGATGGTCTTGGCAATGAGACTTGACTAATATGAAATGATTTTCTATGATTATGTGTGTATGCCACAAAGTTTTATGTTTTAAGTTATGATTATTTGGGATTACTTTTCATTACTATTATTTATCCCATGACATGATATTATGACCTCTTTTACAGGTTAAGATTTTCAAAATGTTATGTTCTTATGATATGGCTGATATTTTTTTTTACCCTTACTGAGTATTTGAGCTCACCCTTTTGTATGTTTTCTTTTCCCCAGGTCAGGAGGAAGTATATTAAGTAGAATATGCCAAAAAGGGACTCTAGATATGATGAAATAAATGGGAGACAATGCAGTTGATTTTATAAACCAGTTGTTTATGTTTCTCAGTTTCTAAAGACACTATACCTATACAGTCCTTTCCTAGTTTTGTTTTATGTTGTAATAAGTATGCTTCAACTCTGAAGTAATATCAATGTATGTAAAGTATGGGTCGTTATAGTTGGTATCAGAGGAAATGTATAGTCAACCTTTGGAAAATAGGATGTGAAATCCTTAGTAATAAACCTATGGATAAGTCTTAGCATAGAACACAATCTTATTGTTTTAGAAATGGCCATGAACAACCTATGATTAGACCTTAAGTGTGAAATTTTATTCTTGATTATGTGGTTTTCCTATTATGATTAGTGTTGATCACACTATGCTTCTTGGTTTTAGTCAATGGATGGAACCCGAAGGAACCGTGTTAAGGATGAATGTGATGGGAAATGCAATGATTGTCCCCCTGAGCAACCAAATGTTATGGGAGCTGGAATGAAAAATCTTGTAGCCATGATCACACAACTTTCTCAACCTACAAACCATGCAGAACTTCCAAACGACCAAAGGAAGGAGAATAATTCTATTGAATCCATCACGAGGCAGTGTCCACCTTCATTCGGCGGGTCTTCTGATACATTAGTAGCTGAACAATGGATTAGTACCACTGAAAAGATATTTTCAGTTCTACAATGTTCTGATCATGACAAAGTCATCTTAGCAGTGTATCGTTTGGAAGGTGATGCTGATCAATGGTGGAATCTTATCAAGAATTTGAGGCAAAGAGATGAAATTGAGTCCATTTAATGGGACGAGTTCAAGAACTTATTTTTCAATAAGTACTTCCCTCTTATTTTTCGAACAATGATGTAGAAGGAGTTTCTTGAACTGAAGAAAAATGATGATGAATCGGTTGGTACCTACGAAGCTAATTTTACAAGACGTGCAAGGTATGCTTGCAGAATTATTATCCAACCTGAGAGTAAAATCGATCGATTATTTGGTGGCATAAAACCAAGTCTTTGAAGGGCGTTATCCATAATGGACTTCAATAGCTACAAGGAACTTGTTTGATGTGCTCTCAAGGTTGATATGGATATTGGAGTAACCCATCAGTCATATGGGTTTGATAATAAGAGGAAAATGGAATTCAAAGTAAAATCTAAAGACCACACTGAAAAGAAGATGATTTTTCCTTTATGCTCAGATTGTGGAAAGAAACATGGAGGGAATTGTCTTAAAGGGACAATAAAATGGTTTAAGTGTGGAAAAGAAGGTCATCGGGAAGTTTAATGTCGAAATCATGGGAAGAAGATGTCTAATGATGCGAACAAAGAAAGGGATACACAGAATTCACCTCCTACACTTCAATGTTTCAAGTTTAAGGAGATGGGGAATTATTCCAATCAATTCCCAAATCTAAGGGTTGTTAATGATGATTGACGTTAACAAACTCTTAAGGACAAAGACAAAGTAAAGTCACATGCAATTACTATCAGCGATGTGGAGTACGATAATGAAGTGGTGAAAGGTACACTTACCATCCACTCTAAAGTAGAAAATGTTTTATTTGATTCTAGATCCACCCACTCTTTTATTTCTGAATAATTTTCTAAGGGTATCACCGTATTACCTCAACAATTAGATGTTGAGTTAGTTGTGAAAAATCTTAATGGAAAAACAATTGCATCAAAAGTTTATAATTCTTCTCCGATTGAAGTTTGTGGGAAAGTGCTTCCGGAAAATCTTGTGATCCTTCCTATAGTGGAATTTGATGTGATTATTGGCATGGATTGGCTTTCTTTATACGGAGCTCATATCAATTTCCAAATAAGGGAAATCACATTTAATATTCCAGATCAATCTATGATCGTCTATCGATGCAAGGATGAATATAACCTTCCAGAGAAAATTTCATCCATCTTATGGGTCTTGATTCCAATAAATGAAGGTTATTTACCTCAAATGGTTGGTGAGAAACTCATTATTAAGAATATGCCCATTGTATGGGAGTTTGATGATGTCTTTCTGGATGAATTTCCAGGTCTTCCACCAAATCGTGAAGTTGAGTTTTCAATAGAACTCGTACAGGGTGCTTTGCCTATTTCAAAGACACCTTATAGAATGGCCCCAATTGCGTTGCAGGAATTGAAGAAGCAACTCCAAGAGAATCTTGATAAAGGATTCATATGCCCTAGTGCGTCACCTTGAGGAGCACCTGTTCTATTTTTTAAGAAGAAAGATGGATCAATGAGACTCTGCATTGATTATCGAGAACATAACAAGATCACGACCAAGAACAAATATCCTCTCCCGCACATTGATGACTTATTTGACCAATTATACGGAGCTCAATACTTTTCCAAGATTGATCTTTGTTTAGGGTATCATCAATTAAGGGTAAAAAGGGAGGATATACCAAAGGCGACTTTCCGTACAAGGTATGGACACTATGAATTTATAGTGATACCATTTGTTCTTACTAATGCCCCTGCTATCTTCATGGATCTGATGAATAGAGTCTTTAGAGACTATCTTGATCAGTTTGTGGTAGTATTTATAGACGATATTCTTTTCTATTCAAAGAGCAAGGAAGAACGTGAAGATCACTTGATAATTATATTGAAGACCCTAAGAAAGGAGAAGCTTTATGCCAAATTTACCAATTGTGAATTTTGGATTCAAAAAGTTGCATTTTTGGGTCACATAATCTCATAAGAGGGGATATCTGTGGATCCAGCAAAAACAGAGGTTATCGAAAGATGGTCAAGACCAACAACAATAACTGAGATCCAAAGTTTTCTTGGTTTGGTTAGATATTATCGATGTTTTGTGAAAGATTTTTCACGATTATCTAATCCACTCAACAGGTTGACTCGAAAAGGAGTTAAGTTCGTGTGGACGGAGGAGTGTGACGAAAATTTCAAGGAATTGAAAAGAAGGTTATCCAGTTCACCTGTACTCACACTGCCTTGTAGTGGAGAAAGGTTTGTGATGTATAGTGACGTATCCAAGAAGGTATTGGGGTGTGTTCTCATGAAAAACGATATAGTGATAGCTTATGCCTCACGACAGTTGAAAATCCATGAGAAAAATTACCCAACTCATGATTTGGAGTTAGCTGTGGTAATATTTGCATTAAATATTTGGGGTCATTATCTTTATGGTAAAACATTTGATATTTATAATGATCAAAAAAGTTTAAAGTATATTTTACCACAAAAGGATCTGAATATGCACCAAAGAATATGGTTGGAGCTGATTAAGAATTATGACTACTCAATTCATTACCACCCTGGGAAAGCAAACAAGGTGGCCGATGGATTAAGTCGACAAGACCATGCTAGCATATCCATGATGAGGATCACAAAAGATCTAATATTTATGGATTTACAAAGGATGGATCTTGGAATTATAATAGAAGGGGAAAAATCTTATCTTTCTCAAATGAATGTTCAACCATCTATACATGTGAAGATTAAAGAGGCACAAAAAGAAGATGTAGAGTTACAAAAGAAGGTGAGAAATGTTCCTGAATTCAACCTTGATTGTGAGGGGATAATAAAGTTCAGAAATCAGGTTTGTGTTCCTCCCATCCCAAAATTAAAGAAGGAGCTTCTGGATGAGGCTCATAGTTCATCATTCTCTATTCGCCCTGGATGCACGAAGATGTATAGGGACCTGAAAGATTACTTCTGGTGGGATGGCATGAAAAGCTATGTTGCTGAATATGTCTCTCGATGCTTGGTTTGTCAGCAAGTTAAAGCTGAGAGACAGAAGTCTAAAGGGTTGTTACAACCATTACCCATACCAGAATGGAAATGGGAAAACATCACTATGGACTTTGTCACTAGACTTCCTAAAACATCCAAAATCAATAATGCTATCTGGGTTATAGTTGATCATCTTATGAAGTTGGTACACTTCATTTTTATTAGTGAAGATTTTTATCCGGATCAGATTGCCAGGATATATTTAAAAGAAGTGGTAAGATTGCATGGAGTACCAATTTCCATTATATTTGATCGGGATCTGAAGTTTAACTCAAATTTTTGGTGAAGCCTTCAGCATACTCTAGATACAGAGTTGATTTTCAGCACTGCTTATCATCCTCAAACAGATGGTTAGTCTGAGAGGAGAATTCAAACTCTAGAAGACATGTTAAGAGCTTGCTCTATGGATTTCAAAGGTGGTTGGGATCAACACCTACCTTTGGTGGAATTTTCCTATAATAATAGCTTTCCCTCCAGTATTCATATGGATCCTTATGAAGCTCTCTATGGAAAGAAATGCAGAACTCCAACTTGCTGGGATGAAGTTGGGGAAAGAAAGCTATTAGGACCTGATCTTGTTGATGAAATGGCAGAAAAATTCCGATCTATTCAACAACACATAAGAGCAGCTTAGAGTCGACAAAAAATTTATGCCGACAACTGAAGAAAATACCTAGAGTTTGAAGTGGGTGATAAAGTGTTCTTACGAATATCTCCTTAGAAGAGAGTAATGAGATTTGGGAAGAAGGGAAAGCTGAGCCCTAGGTATATCGGTCCTTTCAAAAAAATGGATCATGTTGGGAAGGTAGCTTATCAATTGGCGCTTCCACCGAATCTCTCTCAAGTTCATGATGTGTTCCACGTATCTCTCCTGTGAAAGTACATACCTGATCCTTCACATGTAGTAAGCTCAGAAGTTGTACCATTAGAGAAAGATCATTCTTATGAAGAACAACCGATAGAGATTCTGGATCATAGCGAAAAAGATCTACGGAACAAGACCACTTACTTGGTGAAAGTTTTATGGAGGAACCACCAATTAGAAGAAGCTACATGGGAGCTTGAGGATATGATGAGGGAGAGGTATCCTCATCTGTTTGTTACGAAGTGACGAATTTCAAGGGCGAAATTCATTTTAAGGGGGGTAGACTGAAACACACTGATATTTTATGAGAAGTATATTTTTTATGTATTATTTTATACGCAAAGGAATCTTTCACAACACACAACACTAGCTTGGCTTGTGTTACACGCAATCACGACCTTCCTCGATAGCGTGTGTAGTACGCAATACCTAGTTTCACTAAACAACGACATATTTTTATATTATAATCTAGCCGTTATGAATAGTAATAACTGAATTTTAAATTTTATAACATTATAAATCATCTTACACATTTTATAGAATGAGGTATGAAAATAAAATCAGTTTTTTGGATAAAAGAAGTATTTTTAAAAAAATGTAGTTTTACCACCTTTTGATGGCGCACAAATTTTAAATCTAGCTATTGAAATTTTTATAAGTTCAATTTTACAAAATAAAATTTTTCTTTGGAATCATGATATAAAAATTTACATTGGATAAAATTTTCATATTATTCTGGTAACTTTCATATTTTGATGAATAGTAAAAACAAGCTATATTTTAATTAAAAACAACTTTTTTCATTGCAATAATTTATATGGATAGATTATATTTTTAATTTGTTTTAAATTGTAACTAGAATATATTTTTACCATTTAATACAATGTTGGTCATTGGAATTAATTTCACTTTGAAATTGGACATAAACAAGTGATGATCTTTTGATAGTTATTGTCTCTTAAAAACACGCTATTTGTTTTGATAACGGGAATTACATTTAAAATTAATTAATTCCACTTCTATGTTTTTAATTTGAAAAAATAGACATCATTTTTGAATTCGGAATATAAAATATAGCTTAGGCTGAATTTTGGTATTTTTCTGAAAAACTTCAATTTTTGATGAATAGTGAAAACATTGAGGTTTTGGTTAAAACCGACTTTTTATTTAAATAATAATTTATTTGATTTAAATTTATTTTAGGTCAAAATAGATACATAATACTTATATAAGTTCAATGAAATTCATTGGAATCATTTTATAATAATTTTAGATTTATAAAAAATTGTATTGAAGTTTTCACCGTCTTTTACCCACATCCTAGGAGCTTTTGCAATTATTCATAAAACATAATTTTACCACTTATGTGATTTGAATTTAGAAAATCCAAGAGACACGGTTAATATCAAGGAGTAAAATGTGGTTCAATTAGATAAAAATAATTTTCAGTTAATTGTTACTTTTTACTTTTATTTAACACGGTTAAAAGTAAATAGGGTAATTCAAGTTTAAAAGAAAATTATAATAACTCAAAATTACCTTAACACTTGTAAAAACCTTATTTGATGAGTAACGGCCGACCATGGGCATCCTTGGGTCGATTTTGGGACCCCATGGAGCCACTTATGAAAGAAAATGACACATTAGATTAATTAATTTAATGTAAAGACAAAATTGGCATTAACAAACAATCCTTTTGTAATTAATTTTTATAAGGGGCTATATAAATTATATTTTTGACTATAAATTTTCATTGGAAAGCTAAAAATATTTTCTACATGTTGGTATTTTTTTATAATTTTTAGACATCAAATAAATTAATTTATTTATGACACAATAATGATGTAGTATTTACCTCATTAATAAATGATTTAAATAAATAAGATTATAATGATTAATATATATTCCACAACATGTCCAATTCTGATTGGATGATTTTATTTCGACCATGAGTCATCTTATCTTCAGCTTTAATGATTTTTGGACCTTTTGAAACTGAAGATATGTTTATAATAAAATAATATTTTCACACTTTCCAAAGGTGCCCCTCTCCTCCCTTATAAAAGGGAACCTCCTCCCTCTCCTCCTCACACCACATTGAGCCTTAAATCTTGGCCAACCCATAACCATTTCACTTTCCCAATTCCTTAGAAACCTACTAGAGGTACTGGTCTTCTCAAAAGACCAACTCTAGTGCCCTAAGAGAAAGTTTGAAGGAGTCACTTCGAAGGAGAGGTAATACCTTCTACCGTTTTCTTTAAGATCCATTTTTCTTCAACTCCATCTTCATTAGTTGTTTCATTATGAGGTAATAACATCAGTATCCATCATATACCGATATGTTATTATAAATATGAAACAACCCTATTTCACCTCTTATCCATCCTACGGTAAACAAAATCACCGCGCGTGCGTACGTACGGAATACCGTCTCCACGCCGTGGTGTAATATGTTTCCCACCACCACCTTACTTGGATGGGTATAATGGTGTAAATAAATTACTATATATGATTATTGTAAAGTTTTATTGATTCTGAAATATTATACATACACTTAAATACAATTCCATGATCATGGGAATGATATCGTCGCTCGTGCATACGTATGGCTTACCGTCTCCACGATGTGACGTAACTCGTTCTATATGATCTTCATTGAATAATGATTATATAAATGAAATAAATGAATGAATATGATATATATTACACTAATACCATTCTGTAAGTGATGTATCTATATCCTATAAAGAGGAATAAGAATTTATTCGACAAAACACACATAAGAACATAAAGCAATAAAGACCCGAATAATAAGTAGCAATGAAATATTACTACTAAGAAGATACAAATATGACCATATATGATATCATAACAATGAATATGATTCTGTAATAAGTCAATTAACATTATTTAAACTATATTACAGGAAGTTCGGATTCATACGAAGCATATCAGACCTAAGGTAAAGGAAAATATCACAATCTCATTTTTATCCGAGATTGTTTATACTTTGGTATTTACTAGGGTGTATTTTATCATACACATCCATGTTTACTCAATATTTAATATTATTTACATCCTCCTACAATTTTTTAAATCCAATTTTACCCTTCTGTGAGTTTTTAGTAAAAGATATGAAAGGAATCTTTTGTCGTTTTTCGTACGAGGTACTTTTTGACTTTTCCGGACAAAGTACGAGGAGAATGTTTTTTTAAATTATACGGCATGAATGGATTTTTTGAAAATTATTTCCAAGAAGCTTCCTTTAAAAATTTTCAAGTTTATTTTTAATCAACTTCTTTTAGTTTAAAATTTTATGACATGTTAAGAAAGGAAAAATGTTTTTGATGTAGAAAGGATATTTTCCTCAAGAATGGAGTTCAAGTGTTTTATCAGAATTATTTTCCATCTAAGATAAAATATGGTTCTGTTTATATCCTTATATTTACATTGATTTGATTGTTTTATGATGGAATTAATTTTATTATGTCCTTTTATCTTATATGGGTTATGTTATGATAACATGATGTTTAAGAATCCCATTTTTATTACATGGGTTATGCTATGATGTATGATTTATGATTTTGTGGCACACATAAGAATGGTTTCATTATAAGATGGGTGGGACCTATATCTACCTGCAATGAATTGGGTAAAGATTTATATCTCATGAGATAGACATGGATGGAACGGTAAGTTAAACCGGTTCAGTGATACAGGACTAGGACGAGGAGTGAACTCAGTTCAGTAATGGAATTTGTCCTCTATGATGGTCTTGGAAATTAGCCTTGACTAATATGAAATGATTTTCTATGATTATGTGTGTATGCCAAAAATTTTAATGTTTTAAGTTATGATTATTTGGGATTACTTTTCATTACTATTATTTATCCCATGACATGATATTATGACCTCTTTTGCAGGTTACGATTTTAAAATGTTATGTTCTTATGATAAGACTGATATTTCTTTTGTTTACCCTTATTGAGCATTTGAGTTCACCCTTTTTTATGTTTTATTTTCCCTAGGTCAGGAAGAAGTATATTAAGAAGGATATGCCAAAAAGGGACTGTAGATTTGATGAAATAAATGGGAGATAATGTAGTTGATTTTATGAACCAGTTGTTTATGTTTCCCAGTTTCTAAAGACACTAAACCTATACGGTCCTTTCATGGGTTTGTTATATGTTGTAATAAGTATGAATCAACTCTAAAGTAAAATCAACGTATGTAAAGTATGGGTCATTATAATGATGTCATAAAAAACACAACATATTTATACAGTATTTAATTTGTACCCTAAAATTTGACTCTCAGAAAATTATGAAAATTTTACAATTGGTTAATTTTGATGTTATGATTCCAAAAACAGTATCAATTTTCTCAAAATAGTTTTCAAAATATGTGATTTTTCACTTTTGAAGTAATAATCAATTTTTATTGAGAAATATTAGGTTGTTTACAATAATAGTTTTCAAATCCTTATAAAAATTACATTTGAATTCATAAAATTATATGATCATTTATATTTAATAAAAATTATGTAATAATATTTCAATAAAATATTTTTTATTAAAAAATACATTAATTCATCAAAATAAATTCCATAATTGAATTTTAATATTACCCAAAAATACTATTTGTGTTTTATTATAACTAAATAAAAATCATTTTTAAAGTAAAAATAATATTAAAGTATTTTAATTATTCTATAAACTATGAATATTCATATTATTAGGGTACATATACATATTAGATTAATACACCATAATATTATTTAAGATTAAGCTGTTTGAGGATGAGACGTTCATGGGGTGGTTCGACGTACATGGGTTGGTCCATAAACTTTATGAGCTTGAACTTCTCCCATAAATGGTTTTTATTGTGCTTTAGTTTTTGGTTCGTAGCTTTAGCTTGGTTAAAGGAAAATCCTAGTGATTCTATCTCCCTTGGAAGCTCCAATAAATGGGCATCATATGGTATGATCCTATTAGTTGAGTTCATCACTTCCTTTTTCTGTGTCAATTGAATTTGTTAAAATTATATTTTTACATTAATCAAGACATCACTATCCAAAAACTATATAATCAAAGGTTAATATTCTTAACGGTATTTTAAGTGTGATGGGATATAATAAAACCAAATAAGTGCATGGTTTTTCTATTACCATAGTATATAGTAGGAAGGAACTGATGTTTTAAATGAATCTTATGCATCCGAGGGAATTGGGGGCCTTAAAACTGAAAGGAACTATATATGAAAATAAAATAAATCATCCCGTAAGGTCGATCAGAGTAATGGGTCACAAAAATGGGGAAGACTTGTTTGAAAATAAGTATCATTTTTTGTAATTTATATTGGTCTAGTAATGTAAAAACCTCTATGACACTTAGTCATTTCATTTGATGTGGTAAGTTACTCTCCTTAGAAAAAAATGATCCCAGGTTTCCTAGAATTTTTATAGGGAATAGTGTGATTACCTATCATATTTGGTGTAGATTCAAAAAATGGTCTCACATACATTTTGGGAGGCCAATGTGGGGGGAGGATCAGTCTTTTATTTACTCTTTTAAACTCTATAATGTTTTTTCACTTTCGTATAGCTGATGTGAATTGTAATTATTTAATTGAAACTTAACAACTCTTGTTCCCTCTCACATTTTACTTTTTTAATAAAATTGATGGCAATGGTCCCTTATATCCATCCCTGAACTTCATGGATTAATTTCAAATTGAATTTTTTCTTATTTTTTCTCATTTTTTCTTACTAAGAATAAAATATCAATGTTATTTTAAGAAATATCCCTAATTTGAATTTTTTAAAAACTAATCATAATATTGAAATTTAATCACTTATGTAGTGTGTGTGTGTGTGTGTGTCAAGACTTGATAATAAGAATAATTAGAATTATATGTAAATTATGATATAATTATAAAAATAATTATTATTATGTTACTATTGTTAGAATATTGAGAACTTTTCTAATATTTATTCTATTTTATTAAAATAATATATTTATTAATGTAAAGAAGATACTTATATTTTTAAAATATAATCATGTGGTTTTCTTATAAAAAAATTGAGTAAAAATAAATTGATTGAATTTTAGATATTTATGAAATATATGTATACAATTTGGTATAAAAATATAGAATTAAATAATTTTGAATATTGAGAAATATTAAATTCAAATTAATTTTATAAAAAATCAAATTATATTAATTATTTCATAGTAATATTGATTATATTTTGATTTAATAATTTTCTATTTAAAATTACCAATAAAATAATTAAATAATGTAATAAGAGTATCTCTTGAATATTAAAACCCTTTAAATCAAAACCATACTTAATCAATCAAAGTACCACATTTTAGAATAATTTATTAAAAATATATAAAATAGAAGATGGATAATTCACAACATTAAATAATGAGATAGGTATTGAGAGATAAAATCATGTATAAAAATAGAAGATTGATAAGTTGATGCATAGGGATAACGTTTATTTGATTTTATGATCTTTATATGAATTTATTTATTTTAAAAAAAATATTCATTTATGAAGGTGGATATAATTGAAAATTTATTTTCCAGAATAATGTACCATAAATTACTATCATTGGAATACATTGAACATTCAATGTGATATTTGAACTTTTTTTGTTTTAAATTATATCAAGAAATATCTTTCTTGAAAAGGGAGGAAATAAAAGATTTTTTTTTCAGATTTTATCTAATTTGTATTAAAAAATATTATAAGGGTTTATCAATTATTTAGTTATAAAGCTACATTTTCTAAGGTTTTACCAATAAAATAGCTTCAAGGGGGGATTAAGGATCTAAGGATTCAAAATTTTTAAGCCCCCTCAAAATAAGTTTGGGTAAAATAGAATTTGAGCACCATAGATAGCTTATCTAAAAAAATTAAATTGTGAAAACCAAATTCTAGAATATGTTTTTATTGAACTTTGTATTATGAAAAATTTAGATAAAATAAAAATTTCAAAATACATATAATGGTTTGAAAAATAATATTAAAGATAATTTAATAGTTGAAAATAAGAATACAAAAATTGATAAACATTTTTGGGTCTAAGAAATACATACTCTCATGTAACTTTATTAAAAAAAATATACCCCCTATGAATCTTCTTACCATTTATTACAAAGCTATAAGGGTATCTTGTAGCCAAATGTTTTGTACTACAACCCTAAATATAGGTAGTTATCAATTTCTAATAAATATATGGCCATGTTCTTATACGAAATACCAATTCATTCCTAGAAAATACAAAATGTTATAATAATGTTTTATAGAGGGTGGTAATAATATCATTCTACAGAGGAGTACATGTCACGAACCAACTTGGGTCAACCCTGAACTGGTCACCCGAGCCGGTCCACGACATGACCCGAGAGGTGTTCCCGATCCTCCCGGGCTGGCGACAAGTGCCAGGGCATCAATAGTGGGAATGTTGGAATGATTTCGCCCAATAAAAATAAATAATTAAAGCAGCATAAAAAACAAAGAGAAGCTCAAAATAAATAAACAAAGTAAAGTAACTAACAAGAAAAAAAGAAAATAAAACTAACCGAAAGAGACAACCACTATCTCCGTGTGACCTCGCGGGTCACTCTCCAACTCACGACCAAATGTCACCCAAGGTGAACATACCCAAGCTGTAACCTGCACAAACACTAAAAACAGAAAAGAACTACAGGTGTGAGTATTAAAACTCAGTAGGTCATCCCGATATCTATTCCAAATGCACTACCTTTAAATAAAGAAATTCACCAATTACAGGTTTGAACTAAATATACAAAAATATTGGTTTTCACACACACACACTTCCATTTCTAAAATAAGTATCAGTCCATTGCCCTTTTTTAATTTTAAAACAAGTTTAATGTCTAAAAGGAATAGTTTTATTTCTTTTGAAAACATTTTATGCAATCCATTTAGAAATACAAACTTCAGTTATTAGCCAAAAATGAAAAATCACACATATCACACAACACACCCAAGGGAAATGGAAAAAGTGGCACACAGGGGCTAGCAACCGAACTAGTCCTCTCAACCGTCCACCACATACAAATAAACACTAATAGAAACATGGGTCAAACCTAGGAGATCGTGAACAATCCAGAACGTACTATACATCTGACTCATCCTAAAGGCATGCCCTAACTCGATGACGTCATAACGCCCTAACGCCTGGTATAGCCCTGCATGGCCTAACCGAGGGGCCCAATCCCCATAGCAGCAATAAATCAGTATTCCTCTGCTATGGGGCCACTAGCCAGTGCGTAATCTAAACTAGTGCAACAATCATCTTCAGAAGATTCACTCACTATGCCAGGATCCCATGTCAACACATGCAATAAAAAGGGGTGCGTCCACAATGAAAATCAATCAGTCACGATGAACAAACATCAAATACATCTCACGCAATCAACGCACACCAAATATCACCCCTGAGTGGGTTTTCCAAAATAATTTATTTTATTAAAGTTCCAAACGGGCCTTCACAAATTTTTAAACAAACCCTCATTTATCGAGAAAACCCAAAACACTTTTTCAGAAGAAATCACTTTTCTTTAAAACTAGAAGTGCATTTGAAATTCCGTGAATTATGTTTAAAGGCCAAATGAGGATTCTTTAAATACTTGGTGTCTTCTCGTCAAGGAAATGTTTCAAGTGTTCGGTATAAAATAAACATCTCATTTCACACTAAATAATCATTTAAAATTTTATTATCTAAAATTATTTCTCATTCATTAAAATTAATAAATCATCAAGCAATTAATAAATTCTAAATTTAATGGTGAGTGCAGTGGGGGACCTACCTCGACTCACAGCTCGGTTACGACGACGATGCGGTACGTCCCAACTTGCGCACAAGCACGCACCACTTACCAATGACCGTAACATCATGGAAAAACCTTGCCAATGTACTGCAACAATGAAAAGCATCTAAAAACACAGAAATACTATCTTAAAATAATCCAAATGAATAGACGGAGTAAAATCCACCTCAACACCGGTGAAAACGAAACAAAACGAACCCAAAACAAAGCAATCAAGATACGATTCAAAAACCAACTCTATAGAAATCACCAAGTTCACAAGTAAAACCCAAATCACAACTTCACCATTTATTTTATAAAACAAAAATAAGGGAAATACCCCCAATATCACATCAACTGAATTTAATATAAAATAATTAAACAATCACAATAAGGACCAATTTTAACTAATTCGATCAATGCCAAAACATCATAAAAAGATAGACGAGAAAAGAATAAGGATTTGAATTACATTTAAAAAATTACCAAAATAAGATTTGGCATTTAAACAAACAAATCATCGCAGACACATGCAGACGTGAACTAGGAACTCACTCCAAACATATTTTTAACAGCATCACAATATTCAAAAACAATATAGCAGGCTAATTAAACGCATAAAGATGATGTGAAACCAGTTTTAAAACTAAATGATAGAGCACGGGCATTAGCAGAGTTATCCGGAAAAGAAATACACAAGTTATCCTACCTCAGAGGTGCGCGAACACGATGAAACTTCAAGGGTAGGAAGAATACACACCGAGGAACAACCTGCATCACCTAGCATCCAAGAAAAACGAATCGAACACGAACCTAACTATGATGGCTTGGCAGAATAGAAAAAAACACAATTAAGGGCCCTAAAAAAATATTCTTACCAGAGGGGGGAGAGAGGAGGTCTGACGTGAGGAGGGTGCTTCAGGGAAAAGGAGGGAGTTCGGCCAGAGAATGTGACCAAGGCGGAGGCCAGAACAGGGGGGGTCATTGCTACTAGAATTATTCGACCATGAAGGAAGGAGGTCGGGATGCCGATGTTGGCTGGAGCCGGATGAATGGAGGGTGATGACTTCGTAGTTGCCGGACGGAGGGAAGGGGGTTGAGGTTCTGCTTGCTGCGCACAGGGAGGGAGGCTGGGAAAACGGACCATAGTTGTTGTTGGCTGGAGTTCGGGCCACCACCGCTGGCCGGGGGTACGGTCGGGGGGCGCCGGTGGATGGGGGAGGTCGGTGAGATGCAGAGGAAACTGGGAGGGTTCTGTGGGCATACAACGCAAGAGAGGGGCGAGCCGCGTGAAGGCTGGGAGTGTGAGGGAGGCGCGACCTAGGCATGCAGAGCAGCAACGGGGAAGAGGGTTGCGGAGGGGTGTGTCGCACGGAAGAAAACAAGAGGCGGCGCAGGGGAGCAGCGAGCAACATGGGCGATGGGATTTGGAGGGGAAGCGATCGGGCGCTGCGTACAGGGGCCAGGGGGAGGGCAGTGCACATAAGGGTGGGGGCAACGGGATTGGAGAGGGGGATGCAGGAAGAGGGTAGGTTTAGGGTTTCACAAATAATAATAATAATAATAATAATAAACATAATAATAATAATAATAACAATGAGAATAATAATAAGAAAACTAATAAATATTAATTAAACCAATAATATTTATTTCTTATCAATTTTATTTTAAGTAAAAATTATACTTACAACAATTTTATAAAAACGGTATTATTACCAAATTAAATAAAGATAATATTACCACTTGCGCAAACATATTTCCATTATTATAATTTAAATATTAACCTTGTTTTGTCGTTATAAAATTCTATTTAGCTTTGTTTTTTTTTTCAATTTAATCTATTCATCTAATTTTATTATTTATTCGAATGTTCGGTGACAACACATTCACCATGACCAAGTGAACGATCACCGCTACCGGCGTGGTGACCGCGCACTAGCCCAAGGCCCACCAAAACCACAAACATCGAAAATATCAAACCAGGTGCCAACTAATCCTCATCCAAATGGAGAGGGACCAAGAAAAGAATAAAAATAAAATAAAATAAAATAAATAGGCATCTGAGATCAGGGTGTGACAGTACAAAAACCAAAATATAAATATCCAGAAAAGAAAACAAGGAGACGGTTTCACATCATGATAAATAAATTGTTCTTTATAAGTGAAGGCTTACTATTTTTATAGCACAAGAGATTCTGTTTCCCTCATCATTCATTTTTATAGTTATGTGTTAATTGTTGAGATCCCTTAAATAATTTCTATAGGTTTTGGATCTAAAAAGTAAAATTTTGTTAACATTGTATCACTAGGAAAATTTATTCAAGTTAGTAGTTATAGTTTGAATGATAGGTTTAAAATAAATTATTAATATAATTAGTTTACCAAACATAAACATTATATGTTAAAGGTAACAATGATAAAAAATGAAATAAAAAAATAATTTTCCTTATTTTTTTTAAATTTAGGTATATTATCAAAAAGATATTAGGTTCCTAAAGGAGTTCATCCAATCTTTAGATATAAATCATGGATAAAAATAGAACAATAAGGATATATAGTTCTTATATGTTAAAGTTTCATCATTCAAGTAGTTTTCATCAATACATTCTATAATTTTGATGAAAAATAGTAATATATTTGTTTTATATTATATGAATTTGGATGGTCATATATCTCCAGTTAAAAAAATTGTTATAAACATCTAAACCGATTTTCTACAAAGATTTTTGTAAGCATTTTTTATAGGTCTAATAATTTAAATAAATATTAAAATAAAATTAATTAAAAAATTAGTAATATAGTTATGTTTATTTGAATTATCAAAAAAAAATGATTTATAATATTTCATTAAAATTATTTAAAGGAATAACAAAAATAAAATGATAGGGTTGTTTTAATTGTATTCTAAATAAATTATTATGTCCATACAATTAAAACATACAATATTTCATATAATATTTTCAAATTATATGATTTATTATATATTTTTTGGGATAATATAAACATTATCTCCATTTATGATTATCAAAAATAATTTAGATTAGTAAAAAAATATTTTTTCTAAATATATTTTGATACTTGGTGGATCTATGATACTTCAGATATATCTTAGATTTTCCATCTCTCTCTTCTTATTTAATAGTTAAGGGTTTATTTTCCATGGTACATGGTGGTTTATTGTTATTATTGTTTATATTAGTAAATAAAAGGTGTGTAAAAATGATATGTTGGTTTTTTAGTTTGGTTGGATTGGGGTTTTTTAATAGAGATTATCTTGGTTTTAATTGTTTTTATTTTGGAAAATGAGTTATATATTTATGAGTAAGAGGATAATGATTATAAAAAAGGAATATATTTATTCTCCTTAACATTTCATAGAATCAAAAACAACTCTTTTGTAAGGTTATTTTATTTATATCTCTTGAGAAACATAATATTTCAATTAAAATGAATAATTGAATGAGAAGATTTTCATTCTTATTTAAGGATAATTTTTTTTATGGCTGGGTTTGTGATAATTTGAAAGGATTTGGTTGGGAGTGTTAGTGTAAATGATATCGTTGTTACAGGTGGATAAATGTTACTTATACCTTCTACTAGAGATTTTTGGGAAGGAGAATTATTATTTATAAACTATCATCGATAATTTTGGCTTCTTAATAGTTATAATCACCATTGATAAACTCAATAATTATTTGAGTATATTCACTTTTTTTCACTATCTATTTTGTAGGGATATAAATAAAACTTCATATTACAATAAAAATGATCTTCATTTTTCTTATTAATCCATCATTAATCAGAATTAAATTTGTAACTATAGGTCTTCCCAATTTCATGATAGAGGCAGACATGGAGTAAGAGATGGTGGTAGAAATAAGATTAGAGAAGATCCCACAATATGATACAAGTAAAATTTTCAACCTATGTAATTGAATTTCTTATATATAAATCAATAATAAAATAAAATTATTTAACTATAACATATCCATACTTGTAGTCCAACATAAATATGTCATAAAAATTTACTGTGTTTATGATAACTTTCATATCTATAGAATGATTTTGTGTCCATTTATATAATATCAACTTATAATTTTTTAAATTTATTAGATTAATACTTTGTTATAAATTATCTAATAAAATCATAAAATCATCAATCTCAAAAAAAAACATACATATATGATGGGGTTTTATAAAAAACTGTATATAATCCTTTAAAAAGTAGGTTAACTAGTTTATATTATGTATATAGAGAAAACATAAAAATCATATCTAATATGGATAAGGAAAAAAATATAATTACTCTTTTATAATATCCAAAATTACTTAATAACTCAAATAAATATTTTATACGGTATGAAGTTTGTTTATCCTTAGTAAATTAAAAGGCTTCCCAACATTGAAATTGAATTTAAAAATTTTAAAAAGGAAGTATATGTATCATATTATTGTATATAAACAAATCTTCTGTAGTTGATCTATTTAGTCTACATCTCTTGATCATTCTCAATAGTTTATGGAATCTAATTCCTAGGGATAAAAATTAAATATGGTGGATACTGATACAATAACTTTGAGAGAAATAAAATTAAGATATCTTAATTGAGAAACTAGTAAGGTTGTTAAAAGGTAAGTGAGGACCCCTTTATATAGGATGTGGGACTCCCTATTCACCATTGGCTCAAACCATATATTAAAAAAATTATAAACTCAAATTATATTTTAAATTTTTTAAATAAAATATTTATTTAACTAAAATGATGGTAATTAAGAGTTTTTTAAAAAAATTCTACAATTATTATCTATAATAGTAGAAAATATTTTGAATTTAAAATTATATTATCATTATAGGATATAGTCATTATGTATCATATTTTATCCCAGATGAATTGGTAAATATACATTCCATTTAATTGTTTATTAATTCAAAAAACTGAATAAAATATCTCAAACAAAATCCTAGTTGCAGTGTCACATGAACTCATATGTGGCTCCTCATGTGCCAGAGTCTTCTAACCAGAAACGACAATATATGATCAATATTAGGGATATTATCATCCCAATATCAATAAAATAAATAATAACAACATAACCAAACATAAAATAACATTAAAAATAAATGTATGTCGTTGCCAAATAAAATTATTCTATAAAAAAGTATGAAATCATACAATCATACATCCCAACTATTCATCCACCAGGCTGATCACACACACACAATTAGAAAATGAAATAAAAATTAAAATTAGGATCCCCCAAAAACTCAATAATCACTTCAAACCCAACCTCAAACACTATCAAGATTCTCCATATCAGTACATTGTAAGCCCTTTGACATGAAATTCAAACATTATGTCAACAAGTGCACCAAGGCTCCTATGTAGTGTGGGTGAAATTCAACTCAAGAGGGTTTCACCAAGTTCCCATAATATAAGAAATTATATATATTTTTATGAAATATTAAAATAAATAACATGATACAACTAAAAAATCATACACCTCAAGAAATCATGTGCTCACTAGTCCACCATGACGTCAGACCATACCTACCCCATCTATCACCAAAGAAGATGTATTTTGGGGCTAAAAACCCCAATATATACCTTGTAACTCATGGTAGGGTGTCATTACACAACATAATCACTAGACTATATATGGAGGTAGGGCCATAAAGAACCTTAACCACATTATTCCATATCGCACCCTTTAACCAATCACTCGGGGTAGGGTCCCACAATCACAACAGAAACTAATACCCAATCACTTAGGGATATAACTAATATCTTATATTTCTCCCTATCACATCAAATTCACCTGTGTCACAAATTATGGGTCTTACAATCTCACCTCAAAACAATACCCTCTCACACATGATAATATATTCTAATACACTCTCAGTTTAGGTGTGGGATAACACCACATCCTGGATAAAAACCCTATTACTCCGGGTGGTTGGTGCTAGCAACCACTCACTCAGGACAAGTCCTAACTTAACATCTTGGACCAATAAACACTCACTCAATGTGTTCTATTCCAATACCCAACCTCTCAGGGTGAATATTACAACAAATATCATAATCAACGCTAGGGTCACAATTATAACTCACACATAATAAGAATAGAAAGATATCGCATCCCACATATACACAATGGGATCACCTATTCATTACATATATATTTTCTAACCTCTCCTAACATCATCTCATCAGATACCAAAATTGTAACCTCAAAGTTATTATTCCTAACCTACCCTCACTTCTTGAATATCTCATCACATATATATTCTCACTAACTAAACATTGAAACTAGAGTTAACCATGAAATATCAACACACCAAACCTATCAACATCCATGTTTCACCATTATAGGCATCCAATAGGTTTTCTAGAACCAAGACAGTCTGAAAACATCAAAACCAAAATTCTCACGTTATACCACAGTGGCCCCATGACCTATTTTCCCTGTATATCCCTCGAATCCAGTGTCCAGGTCAAATTCCCCTTCTAATTCTCACATAAAGTTACTATCCATTATCCAAATAATCTATGTCATTCCCTTTCCCACAACTCTCATTGAAAACTAGTTTCCCATCTATCTAGACAATTCTAAAAACCCAAATTTGGGCCCCCCTCATACACATCCCTTATAAGAGATCTCAAGACCACCCCCTAGAGGTAACCCTCCCTAACACGTCATTTCTATCTCTTAAAGACACAACTTACTCAAGGTTCCCACTAAAACAACAATCCCCCCTTAAGTGGTAATTCTAATACATGAGTGAGACAAAAGGCTATCTCAACCATAACCAAGACACCTAATACCTTCATTCCCATGATAAAAGGATTAGAAGGTACACCCTAGGTTTTTCACCACTCATATTATCCCTAATAAATACCCTATACATCTCATAAAATCAATAATAATCTTCACCCACTTATTGACATAGGCAACTGGTTATCCCAATTCAGTCAGTATGCATTAGATCACTTATTCTAGGAATTAGAGACCCGATTCCACCTAATATACCCCCAGATCCCAATTGGTCAATATCTAATTTACCTAAACCCATATTCTCATGAATTATTACACAATCATTTATTAATAATAATATGGTTATTAATTATAGGGACCAACTACCCCATATATGGAGTTATCATATTTTTTAAGCTCCACTCACCGGAATAAAGACAACAATAAGTCACGACAACACCATAGACTCCATCTAAATAAAAAAATTCATAAAAATTAATTATAAAACATTTAACATTATTTTAAAAATTGGTTATAATAGTTATAATTTGTTAAATAGTTTTATCCAATGTGACATAATATTATAAAAACAAATTGATTTTTCTCTACACACTAGAATAATGACCAATGGGATTAATAATGGTCATTATAGACCCATGAAATGTCCTTCATCAAAATACCTAACATAAAACATCCTTACAATAAAGTATGTTTTTTTCGTCATCTAAGGATGTCCTCCATCCTTCACATACAAAATACCTAAGACCTGAGATTATTCCACCATGATCATTTTATAATTTTCATTCATACCCCAGCCTAGAGAAACCACAAATTAGGGGAATAAGTGGGAATAAGAATAGAGGAAGGAAGGGTAAAATCATACCTCAAATAATCACGTAAATAACTTTAAAATAAACCCCAATTTTAGGGGGACCAAAATATGAAGAATCAAGGTAATAGAAGGCTTGATGGAACTCTCCCAAGCCCTTATTTACTTAAAATTATGATAGGGGGAATTTATAGAAGATAGGTCTACTCCTATTATAAATCCTTTCCTGGAGACTCATTATATATTGACCCAATAGGGTCATTATTTGACACCCATCCACTAGGGTTTCACTATGGTGTGACCCACTGGGTCATGGTATATTTCTTGACCCTAGATATATACTACAATGTGGCTCAACGATTAAAAACATGAGCCTCCTCCAATAATTAATCAATACCCCTACCTCATGAAAACCCCTTATAGTGAAATCCCATAGTATGTGGCATGAATCATCCCCCACATAAAAATTTCATATTATAACTATAATGTTGCACTGTAATTAATAATGAAATAATGAAAATTATTCTTACATAAAAGGTTTGTGGGGTGATCCCTATCCTTTAGGGAACAACCATAACCCTTCTGAAAAAAAATTAATATCATATAACACATTCCACTCCACAAATCCTTTTGGTTATGGTGTGATTTGTCTCTTTTTTAGTATTTATATGGTAGGGTACCTAGAAACTACATAGATACTCACATGATCAACTAAAACACATCTCAATATTCTGAAAAAAAATCCAAAAAAACATTCTATATATGTTCCTACTCTTGAAATTTTATTCTAAATCCCAAAAAATTCCCATTCCATGGGATTCCAAATTTAAATTCCCCGTGAGTTTAACAACCCATAATAACATGGGTTGTTACAGACTCCCAAACATATGGTTTCTCATCTCCATGTAACACTAAAAAACATCATCTAACTTCTGAACCATTGATCACATTCTAATATTGCTAATCATTCCTAATTCAAACCTATATCAGATTCATTTCCACCAACCATGCATAAAATTGAGATATTCTATATTTTCCCAAAAAAAAATATTTTATGGTCCTTTAATACTGTCAGTTACATATTGAGACACTCTTATGAGGTGATTTCAAACTCACCACATCCAATTACATAAAGAAACTAAAGTCGGCCCTCCTTGGCTGACTTCCCCAAATAGTGCTTTGTCTCGCTGATTGAAGTGTCATCACATCACCTGATCAAGATGACTTAACTCCCAAAGGCATAATGAAATTGTTCAATAACCACACCAAATTCTAATCCTAACACATAGTGTAATTACACAACAGAATTCTCAAGTATCCAAATTCATCATCATCCTCCATCCATGATCACTGGCGCATCCTCAATCTGACTCACTATCATATCATCCCAAACTCCACCCAAACTCCATGATTGATGAACTAACTCTATTAAAAAATGAATCTAATTCATAAATCAATTATTTATCAATGAATTAGATAATACAATATCGTCTTTCACTCTACAATTTTAGTGTTGTTTCGACCATCCACAAACTGGTGTAACCACACCTACGACCCTTCTGACAAGAGGGTTATATATTGGATATTTATAAGGTTCTCCCACCAAAGGAGTATAATTATAATTACCCCACATAACCAAACACATAATATTTATAGACCATAATCATACCACTACTAATCATAATGAATATAAATGACCAACCCACTGATACCAGATCACTAATCCAAAATTCAAATATCTACCAATTATAGGAAAACTAGAAATGTATCACTATAAATTAACCAAATTATAAAATTTTAAAAAGTATCAAAATATATTTATCATTGGTTCACTACCCACTATATGACTTCTATTATATCACATTTAGAAAATATTGTTGGACATTCCCTAAAACTACTAATGTGTCACTTCCCCTGATCCATTCTCTTCATATCACTAACAACTCAATTCAATAACCAAGCTTCAATAGACTACTCCATAGTTTCCTGACCCATCACTGATGTCTCATCTTATAAAGAAGAAATAATCCCCCATTCTCACGAAACAATAGTTCTCTATGATCATAGGTGTATCAGTTATTCGATTTGTTTAACACACAAAACAAAATCCCAAATACCTATTAACCCTCAATATTTACCTCCAATGAGCCTAAGGTATCTCACTCATGCCAAGGATGTTCATATACCATCCAACCATCATTAAAAAATCATAAGCTTACACCAATGATCCTACCATCCTAGAGATGACCATCTAAGATCACTACTCACTATCTCATATAAATTTTTTCTCTAATCTATGATGATTAGGATTATAACTAATCCCTCATTCCAAACACAACCATAATACCTTAATCACATTAAGTGATTTATATCATAGAAACTCAATGAATTAAATTTAACATCTCTGAATTTCCATGTTATTTTATTTATTTATATGAAATAATTTTGAGACCGCGAAATCTGACGGCACATGATTCTAATGCTCGGAGAGCCCAGAATGATCTGTCAAAAAAAATGTTAAGCTTTAAATAGTCTGCATGAGCAGTTTTCTTGAAAAAGTGGAATAACTCTTAAACGGGTTCCTGGATTAGAAATCACAGGGAACTGTTGCGTTCAGGATGGCGATTTTTCCATAGTCGCGACTTAAATTTAGTTAATGCATGACCCTTGTGAGAAAACCCAAAAATGGCATAACCATAAATAAAATAATTAAATAAAAATATTATATTTTTTTCAAATGCTTATAATTGAAAAACAGCGACTCAGATAAGAAATATTAGACCACCATTGAAATCATGAGTATATGATTTCTTTAGGAAGATACTAACATTGGCCAGCGTGGGCCGCCAGTGGAAGATAGTTTATAGCCATAAATAAAATAATTAAGTAGAAATTATTTTATTGTAAAATCCATAACTTCTAAAAGGAAACTTGTATTGAAAATTTGAGAGTACCATTGAGCTCATGATGTCTTGTTCCCCTTATTCGGGTCATAACCTTGACTAGAGAAGGTCAAGGGTGACTGTTAATAATTTTCGAACTTTTTTAAGGTTCGTTCAGTGAACGTGTGGGCGGCGAATTCAAAAATTTGAACCAATGATCGGATAAAAAATATGAAGGCATCGTTGAATCCGTAGCACTGGAATTTTTTTAAGGGAATATTAAATTTGAATGTCTAGGGTAATATGAAAAAGATAATTTTTTGAATTTACCAAAAAATAATAAAATAAATTTTGGTTATTTTATTTTTTCTTTGGGAAACCATTGGACAAATGGTGTTGGGACCACAGTGCAATGTCAAAACAATTTATTGGCTTGAATCATATTTTTTTTGTAACCACACCATTGGGAGATTTAAATAAACGTGTAACCAAATAGTTGGGATAATTAAAGAGATTCATTAAATATACTCAATAATTAACCGCATTAATTGAGTAGTACATTTATCCTTTCCTCCCCTCTATTTTAATGAAGATCGGGCATGGGTTTTTTTTGACTCAAGAGAGGAACCTCTGATGAAGTTATAGGACGACTTCCACCAACCTAGTATGATGCTTCGAGTAAAATATGTTGGTGGAATTGATGGGAAAATGCATGCGCTGAAAAACACCTACGGACGTGGAAACTTCTTACTCATCTGCAGCTGCTTCCAACAAACTCAAGTTAGGGTTTATATGTATGATTCCTCCCCTTTTACCTCATTATTTATTATTATGAAAAACAGGGGTAAACTGTCCAACGGGTTGTCTGGAGTTTCACTCTTTAACGCGGTAGGATAATGTGGGGTTTCATTATGGGAGTTTTTATTATCTAATAATCCTTCCCATGATATAATGCTAACGCGGAGGGTGCGGGCTAAACAAACA
Organism: Viscum album; assembly: GCA_963277665.1. NCBI lineage: Eukaryota > Viridiplantae > Streptophyta > Magnoliopsida > Santalales > Viscaceae > Viscum > Viscum album. Next base: position 1,086,014,073 of record OY728156.1, read on the forward strand.
AGGATCAAACCCTCTTCTTAACCCATTATGGTTACATTATCATGGGAAACCGGATGAAGAGGTGGCATGAAGGTAGCACATGGTGGGATCGGTGACTGAGGGAGGCGCCGACTGGAACCTGCCGGCTGTAAAGGAATGGTGGTGCCCGAAGGCATCACGGTAGACAAGCGGCGATCGACAATCGCCGACCACATCTATGTGGGGCGGCACATTGTGGTGGCATGCCCCAATGGAAGGTCATGGCATCGAGCTTCAATGAAGAAAAGGCCCATGACCGTGAGGTCGTAGTGTGCCAATCCACACAGACCGACAAAGATATGTGGCATAACCTGGCACCGAGGCATTGAAAACCCGAATGGATTAGGTTGTTTGGGAGGGGAGTGGTCCCCCGTGCTCAGCCATTAGGCCAAGAGATTCCGCAGCCCGGTGGGCCATGCCCAAATAGGTGGGTCGAGCTGCACCCGCAGCCCAACATGCCAGACCGGGCCCATCCAAACTGGGTCGGGCCCAGCGGGCTGGGTCGGGTCGGTCTGTTCGGGTCGAATTGGACCTAGACCCACTAATGTCCTAGTTCACTTAAATGAGTGTATCTCATAAACCGTACATCCATTTGATGAACTGTTTAGGGAACTAGGACCCTTAGAATGAGGTAAAACTATTTGGATACTCCAATTGACTTTCATAGAAAGTTGGTGTTTTTCTGGGTTGGATTGTAATCGAATCCAACCGGGCCCTTATAACTAAAATGCCTATAACTTTCAGATTAGGTGTCCGTTTGACACACCGTCTTTTGCGTTGGAACCCTTATGACATGATGGATCATAGGGATACTTATTTTTGGATCATATTCTTGGTTTAGGTTTGAATTATAACTTGAGGAGAAGAACCATGGTGTTTCTTGTAGTGATAGTTTGGATGGTTACTCCCTTGATGACTCGGGGCGTGGGTATTCGTTACTCCTCTACTCAAGTAGAGACAGGACTCCCCATGTTATGAGTGAAAGTTCATTTTCCTCTGAGATGGTTTTACTATCTTGGGATTCATTACTCCTCTATTAGACTAGGGAGCAGGTCCACCATACATGACTCACATAGAGTTAGGTACTCCACTACCAGATAGGGTGCGGGTCCTCTATGTTCGGAGTAGGTACTCTCCAGTCAACCTAGGGTGTGGGTCCTCCTTATGCAATGCTACAGCAGAATTGGTACTCCCCTACCTTGCCAAGGTGTGGGTCCTCTAGCCTGGGGTAGGTACTCCCCTAACATACTAGGGTGTGGGTCCCCCACATTGAACAAACTACCAGAGTTATACTCCCCTACCAGGTAGGGTGAAAGTACTCACATATGGAGTAGTACTCCCCTGTCTCCGAGTAACCATTGTTATGAGGGGGGACCTCCACTAGATGTAATCGATACCCAGGGTAGAAGTTAGTACTCCTTCGACAGACTAAGTTGCACGTCACATCTTACTGGGGAAACTTAGATATCATGGGTTAGACTAGAACAATGCTCCCCCAACTGAACGCAATACCATGGAGTGGTCCTCTTAACTTGGTTTCTCTTGGTCTTGCCTTAGGCACACGATTTTGACTACTAGAATTATAGTTCTGAGAACTGGAGGTAGTTCTAGCAGAAAGTTCTCGATGGAGCACGTCCTTTCAGACACTACATTAGGAATGTTTGAGTTGTAATAGATAGAGTACATCTCTCAGATGAGTGACATCAGGGATGTCTGGTACATGGAGAGTGTACTCCAAACCCTTGAGTTACGTGTTGATCCTTATTTGGAAATCAAAGAAATGGGTTGAGGTCGGGGCCTTATGTTTCTTTCTAGAAAAGATGAGTATATCTGGATGACCTAGGTATATGTAATGGCATATGCCCAAGTACAGATGACTATGCATAATCTTTTTGGTTCACTTCATAGTTGTTTTGTGTTATTTTTCCTTTGTGGATTTCTAAGAGACCATCGAGGGTCTTGAGGTCCCCTACTGAGTACTGAGTTACTTACCCATTCATGGTATTCACCCACATGTATTGTGTTTGGGGAAGACGTTCGAAATTTTGATAGGGGTGCTTAGGAAAACGGGACAGACAGACAATACGACGGTGGGCTTGGTGGCCTAGGACCAGTAGGGTTCCAGTAGGACCAGGCACACAGGACATACTACATTGGCCTCCAGTATCTTCACTAAATTAGCGATCAGGTGGGATCTTCCCCAGATGGTCTTCAATGCTCCATTTGTGCCTTTCTATTGTCTGTTCTTTTGTTGGGATTGTATACTGGACTAGTTACCCCACTTAGTACTTTACATGTTGTTGTACTCTGGTTTCTGATTACTTAGTTTTCACCTTTCATCTTTGTAGATTTTTTTTCTTGTGAGTGCATGTGTGTATAGGTATCTAGGAAAATGCCTCCCACCTGCAGGTTGACGCCATCCACACTAGTCGCCAACCCCTCAACTTCAGGAGGTGGGCTTTCGGTATGTCACGACAAGGGCCCCAGGGGATGGGTCATGAAAAAGTGGTATTAGAGGTGGTTATTTCTAACACAATGACCAAGGCTCTGTTGTTTTTGTTGTTAGAAACAATTTTAATTGTTTCAGGCTAGAGACTCCAGTGTTGGTGAGACAGCCGACATATCCATACACCAGGACTCTGGACATCAGTTACTCGACTCAGTACATAGAAACACTGGTTTCATGGAAAATAAGGAAATATGCATCTGGTATTGATGGTTTTGATTTCAATATTCCTTCATGAGTCATCTCTCCAGATATAACCTTCAAATTTTGGTACATTTTGATCTATCTCAGGAAGCCTCCACGTGGATGACTGACCAGGATCTAGATACGAGGTCATAAGGATAGCCCACCTAGTGATGAGGAGTACATTTAGGGACCATTGATTAAGATGGACGTAGAGAGTGGGTGCACCAGTTCTACCACCACCCAATGGTCATCATATACTTTCGGCAGTTCCGACAGAGGATGTTCATAAGCTCAATGCCCTACATGAGTTCCAGAGATAGAGACATCCCAGGTTTGGTGGTGAGATAGATCCTTTGGTATCTGAGGATTTTTCTTGAGGTTGTTACACATGTTTTCTGCCCAGTGAGGACACTGCCTGACCAGATGGCAGTCCTGGTTTCAAGCCTTCTTCAGGGATCAGTGGGTAGATGGAGTAGTCTGATGATCAGACTCATGACAAGGTGAACCTCACTTGAACAGACATTGAGCACCTCCTCATAAGGGATTTATTTTCGATGACTTTGCACTATGTACAACTACAGGAGATATTGCACCTATAGAAGGGTAGCGTGACAGTAGCATAGTACTCAAAAAAATTCACTGATCTTTCTCACTACTCTGAAGATATGGTGTCGAGCCCTTACTTCATGGCATGGACCTTCAACCAGGGACTGCACCAGGAAATCAGGGCATCGGTGATACCTCTTTGCATTCTGAAGCATGATGGGGTACTGGAAGGACACATGGTGGTGGAGAGCTTCCTAGAAGAGGAGCATGTGGATGTGACCTATAGCAGAGGTCACAAAGTAGAGGTGTCTAATGAATCTAACAAATTAATGGTGATGGGATCACATCATAGGAGGCATACCCATGCCCAGACACAAACATGTGGGTCACTGGCACAACAGTAGAGCCAAGGAGTGGATCTATTGTAGGAGATGTAGTGTTACACTTTTAACGGCTAGAGGCATCTCTCTAGAGATTTCCCAACCCATCCTACTACTAAGAGAGATCCGACAAAATAACCTCCTTGGCAGAGATAGCTCTTGGAGCATGGAGTTTCGCAACTTGGAAGGTGGGGGTGGAGGATCTAGATGAGCAGCATGGAGTGGTCCTTGTCAGGATCAAGGAGTTAAAGGATGGGGGTGAGGATATCTACACGTAGACCTAACATATGTCCATGAAACTCCAAGAAAAGTTTTAAGTATGACCTATGTATTTTAATTTGATGCCTACCTAAATAGACATAGGTGCAAGATGTTCTTTTTTCGGGATTAATGTTTGATACATTGAGGTTCTGTTTGCACTATGGACTTGAAACTCATTCTTAGAGACTCTTGATGGAGGAGACCCTTTAATAGTGTGACCTGTCTCTTGGAGGCAAGAGTTGCAGTTTGGATCTCTTAGTCGTGGAATCAAGATCTTATGACGTCAATCTGGGTATGGTCTACTACCATTCATGAGTGGAAAGACGATATTAGGAAGAAATGTGGTATATCCACATGGTTGAAAAGGGATTTCCTTTTCAAAAAACGGGGGGGTGGGGGGGTGGGGGAATCCCAGGCGGCATGGTCTGGAATCTCGTAAAGAGTCACACTTAAGTCATTCTATGGTGGCGGAATTAGACCACAAGATGTTTGTGCAGTGCATAATGGTTCATAGTGATCCATACATAGTGGAGATGCCACAAGTGGGAGCGTACGTGTCTTGTTTATGCTTTGGGGGAGGCCACTAAAGGTTCTAGGTAGTGGGCTGCAAGACTCCACAATTGTAGATTTATAGTGATGTTTAGTGCTTTCTCCACTTGTCACAGATAAAGAAACATGTGGCTATTGTGGAAAAATGTTGACGTAGAAAGAGTTGGACATAAGAGTGGTTGATCTCGGTATTCCCTCATGGTGTGTGCTTGGAAGGAGTGTAGGAACCTTTGTTGGACCCAGTTTCTTCTCATGAGTTTGGGCATTGGATTTTTGGGGATGAAAAGTCTAAAGGTGGGGAGAATGTAAAGCCTCATAATTTCTATGTAATTTTATTATTTATATGGAATTATTTTGAGACTGTGAAATATGACGGCACATGATTTCAATGCCCGGAGTGCCTAGAGTGATCCGTTGAAAAAATGTTAAGCTTTAAATAGTGTGCATGAGTAGTTTTCCTGAAAATGTGGTATAACACTTAAATGAATTCCTGGATTATAAATCTGAGGGTAGTTTTTCATTCATGATGGCGGTTTTACCCTAGGCATGACTTAAATTTAGTCAGCGTATGCCCCCAGTGAGAAAACCCAAAAATGACATAACCATAAATAAAATTATTAAATAGAATTATTTTATTTTATTCACATTTTTATAACTCAAAAATGGTGAATCATATTAGAAATAGGATACCACCTCTGGACTCATGAGTGTATGCTTTCCTTAGGAAGATACTAACATTGTCCAGTGTAGGTCACCAGTAGAAGTCAGTTTTTGGACGTAAATAAAATAATTAAGTAACAATAATTTTATTGTAAAATCCTTAACATCTAAACAAAAACTAGGGTTTAAAATATGATAGTACCATTCATCTCGTGAGGTCGTGGTACCCTTATGTAGAACCTACCCTCAACCGGCGCAGGTCTAGGGTGACTGTTAATAATTTTTGAACTTTTTTTAAGGTACATTTAGTGAATGTGCAGGCGGCAGATTCTATCTTTTTAACTAGATCTCGGATTAAAAATACGAGGGCACTACTGAATCTGTAGTTCCAGATTTGCTTAAGGGAATCTTACCTTCAACTAGAATGGGTCCAATGAAAAAGTTAAGTTTTGTACTTAACAAAAAATAATAAAATAACTTTTTGTTATTTTATTTTTTCTTTGGGAAACCATTGGACAAATGGTGTTGGGACTGCAGTGCAATGTCAAAACCATTTAATGGACTAACTCATATTTTTTTCTGTAACAACACCATTGGGAGAATTAAATTAATGTTTAACCACACCATTGAGATAATTAAAGAGTTTCATTAATTATACACATTAATGAACCTCATTAATTGTGTGGTGTGTTGATCCTTTCCTCCCCTCAATTTAAATGAAGCTTGGGAATGAGTTTTTGGACTCAATAGAGAAACCTCTGATGAAGTTTCGTGACTACTTTAACCAACCTAGAATGAATATTTGAGCAATAGATGTTGGAGGAATCAATGGGAGATAGCATGAACCGATGAAATCCTTCAGACATGGACACTTCTTCCTCATCCATAGCAGCCTGCAATGAACTTGAGGTAGGGGTTTTATGTTTTATTCCTCCCCTTTTACCCCATTCTTGAATATTATGAAGAACATGGGTCAACCGTCTAGTGGTTTAACCCGTGTTTTTTTCTTTAACGTTGGAGGATAATGCGGGGTTTCTTTATGGGAGTTTTTATTATCTAATAATCCTTCCCATTTTATAATGCTAACACAGAGGGAATGGGCCGAATGAACAAGGCTCAGACCCTCCACCAAACCCGTTATGGTAGCATTATACGTGGGCGTCTGGATGAAATGGTAGTGTGACGACAGCACACAGTGTGATCGGTGATCGAAGGAGGCAGCAACCAGCACCCGTCGGCCGCAAAGGAACAACGGGACTCGAAGGCACCGTGGTGGACAAGTGGCGGCCATCCATCATCGGCCGCATTGAAGCGCGAGGGGGGGGGGGGGGGTGCCGCGGTGGAAGGTCACGACATTGATCCGCGACGGAGAGAAGACCCGTGCCCATGGGTTTATAGTGGGCCAGTCCACACGGACTGGAAAAGAGATGTGGTGCAACGACATTGAAGACTCTAATGGATTCAGCTGTTCGGAAGGGGATCTATACACCACGCTCAGCCAACAGGCCGAGTGATTTTGTAGCTTGGTGGGCCACGCCCAGCTGAGTGGTCCGATCCAAACCCATGGCCCAAAGGGCTGATCCTATATCCCAATGTGCCGTATCAGGCCCAACCATGCCAGACCAAGCCCATCCCCTTCGACAAGGGCTCAGTAGGCTAGGTTGGGTCGGTCCGATCATGTCACACCAAACTTGGACCCAACTACGGCCCAGTTCACTTAAAAAATCATATCTCTTAAACCATATGTCTGTTTGATGAACTATTTACAGCGCCATGACCCTTAATATGATGATGTACTTTTGTGATACTCCACGTGAATTTTGGATCAAGTTGGGTTTTTTCTGAGTTGGATCACACTTGAATCCTACTGGGACCTCAGCACTAAAATGTCTATAACATTTAAACCCAGTGTTTGATTGATGCGTTTTATGTTACCTTTGATCCTTTATGACATGATGAATCATCATGTCACTTTCTTGGGAAATTCATGGGAGTTGAGGAAAGACTGATAAACTAAGGATCCAAACCAAGTTGTTTCTTGTAGTGATAGTTAGGATGGGTACTCCCTTGATGACTCAAGGCATGTGTATTCCTTACTCCAATGATCTTGTGAAGATGAGACTCCTCACATCATGAGTGTGGGTTATCTTTCCTTTGAGATGGTTTTCATATATTTGGAGTCAGTACTCCCCTATTGTACTAGGGTGTGGGTCCTCCATACTTAACACACATTGAGTCAGGTACTCCCCTACCGGGTAGGGTGGGGGGTCCTCAATGTTAGGAGTAGGTACTCCCCTGTCAACCCAAGGTGTGGGTTCTCCTTATGCAGTGCTACAATATAATTGGTACACCTCTACCATTCCAGGGTGATGGTAATAAATTTTGGAGTTGGTACTCCCCAAAAGTACTAGAGTGTAGGTCCCCCACAGTGAAAAAACTACCAGAGTCTTACTACCCTACCAGGTTGGGTGTGGGTCCCCACATATAGAGTATTACTCCCCTATATCTGAGTAGAGATGGGGAGCGGGTACTTCAAGGGAGTTGAAGCTCCCTAGACTGCAAGACGTAGTTATGAGAAGCAGGCCCCTCCACATGATGTAATCATTACCCAAGGTAGAAGTTAGTACTCCTTTGACAGACTAAGGTGCGTCCCACTTCTTACTAGGGCGACTAAGATATCGTGGTTTAGAATGGAGTAGTGCTCCCCCAACTAAATGCAATGTTGAGGAGAGGGCCTCTTCACTTTGTTTCCATTAGACTTTCCTTGGGCACAATACTCTGAATATGAGACATCTATTGTCAGGCACTATAAGAAATTCTAGAAGAATGTTCTCAACGGACCACATCCCTTCGGACATTGTATTAGGAATGGTTCAGTTGTACCTGATGGAGTACATCTATCAGATGGGTTCCATCAGGGATGGCTAGTATATAGAGTGTGTAATCATGATCCTTGAGTTATGCATTGATCCTTCTATGGAAATCCTCTAAATGGATTGAGGTTGGGGCCATATTTTTCTTTGTGGCTGAGAAAATTATATCTTGATGACCTAGGTATATATAATGGCATATACCTAATTAGAGGTGACTATACATAATATTTGTGGTTTACATCATGGTTTTTTTTGTGGTATTTCTCTGTTGTGAATTTAGGAGAGACCATAAAGGGTCTCGAGGTCCCCTATTGAGTACTAAATTACTTACCCTTACATGGGCATCGCCCACAGATGTTGTGTCTAGTGCAGACATTCGACATTTCGATAGGGGTGATTAGGAAGACGAGCCTGATCGATGTTACGATGGTGGTCTTTGTGGTCTAGGACCACAAGGGGTCCAATAGGACCAAGAAGGGAAGACATACTACTTCAGCTTCTAGTAGAATCACTACTCTAGTGATCAGGTTGGATCTTCCACAGACGTTCATCGGTTCTCCCTTTGTGCCTAGTTGTTTTCAGTTATTTTATCGGGATTGTATACTAGACTGGTTACACCACTCATTGTTTTAATTTCTATTGTGCTTTGGTTTCTGATTACTTAGTGTTCACCTTTCAGCTTTGTGGTTTTTTGTTTCTAATTGAATGTGTGTACAGGTATCTAGGCAAATGCGTCTCACTTTCAGGTTGATGCCTTCAGTGCTAGTTTCCAATCCTTGGCCTTCGGGTGGCGAGCTTGTGTATGTCAGGGAACGGGCCACAGAGGACATTTTTTGACATTCAACATAAATCATAGTATAAAAATACCACATGAAACCATTCTATAACAAATGATCATGTTTTCATACATTCATACATCCCAAAAAATCACCAACATAGGCGATCACATATATAAAAATAAAAAAGAAAGAAATAGATAAAATAGGTTCCACCACAACCAAATTCCCAACATTAACCCTGTATCCAAACACTATTGAGCTACTATATCTTGATCCACTGTATAACCTATGACCAGAAAATCGAATATAATATTTTCATGTGGGGATGTTTTCCGATGTAGGTTGTGAGAAATACATCTCTATAAGGTCTCACCATGTTCCACTAATACAGTCCATAATTTAAATATTTACTCATAAAAAACTCAACAATAGATCAAAATTAACCCAAGCTTGCACATCAAGTCATCATCTATTAAAAAAGCCACCAAGTCACGTGACCATATATGGATCGACCAATACTATAGAAGAGGTTATTTTAGGATAAAAACCCAAACCCATACCCTGTAACATAAGGTATGGTATCAAAAAATGCCATGACCACTAACATATCACTCATGATGGGCAATATCGAACATCAACCATATCATACCAAGTCTCAAACTTTACCCTCTTGCTCAGGGTAGGGTCCCACAATCACAACAAGAACCAATACGTTATCACTTAGGTTGGTATATGCGAGCACCCTCTCACTCCATGAAAGGCCTAACATGAATTCATATTCCTAATCACATCTTCCACCCATTTTAAATCATGGTGGGTCTCAAAATAACATCATCAACCAATACCCTCTCACTTAAGGTTGTCCATACAAGAACACTATCACTTGGGGAAAGTCCTATCAACACATCATTGACCAATCATTCTTACTTTGATAACATCATTCCTACACCCTCTCACCCAAGATGGTGCTTAACATCACATCCTGGATCAATATCCTCTCACTAAATATGGTCGATGTCACCACCCACTCACTTAGGGAGTGCCCTAAAATAAAATCTCATAATCAACTATATGGTCCCAATTGGAACTCAAACACACACACCAAAAAGAAATGAATCATAGACAAACCCTCACACACACCAATGGATCACACTATTAGCTATATATTACCCTAACCTCTCATGGGATCATCACATCGTATACTTAGCTCAAAACCCAACACTAGTATCTCACAATCTAGACCCACTTCTTGATATACATCTCATTATACATCTACACTCATAGGTAAAACTCTTAAACCAAACACACAACTATATGGTTAACACACCAAACACATCAGAAACTATTTCTCTCCCAAAGGGACAATCACATGTTTCTAGGCCCAAAATTATCCTTACTCAATGATACCAACCCGCAATCGTCACTCTATAGTGATCACATGTCTTGTAGTCACTAAATAAATTGATAATAAAGAGGATATATCTAATTCCACCACTAATTACCCTATAAACATCTGGTTCACAATCAATATAAACTATTCCATGTTCATTTTCTTAAGGTATCTGGTAAACTCATTTCCAAACCAACAGGATGATTCTCATGACCCCTATCTGGATCCTATCCTACATCTCATGTAGAATATTTTTAAACCACATTACCTAAATGAAACTCTCCGTAACACACTATATCTATAACCTCTAGAATTATCCCTTCATGAAGCACACCCAGACTCAAATCCATAATAAATAGTTTATTCCTAAAAATGTATTGGAGGCATTTTCATCTCACCCATCGCTAATTAGTGTAATCCCCACATTCATATGACATTATACCTAGGAGGGTGAAATTATGCTACCTAAAACTCATCGCAACCCTAATACATACCCCATGCCTTTCATTGGATCATCTTGCATCCTCACCCCTATAAAAAATAATTGACATGTGATACATATTCCCTCAACATGCATTAGAGGGCTCTCCCCAGGCCTAGGAGGATCAATACCCCAAAACTTTTTCAATAGGTTTCCTTCAATGCCAGTCTAATTTACACTAAACCATATTCTAATATAGTAATTTAAATTCATTTAAAAACAAAAAATATAGTTAGGTGTTATAGAGACCACCTACATCATACACATAGACAACCCCTTTCCGAGCCTCCACCTATCCTCGGACAAGCCTGTTCCATGCCATGCCAATTCCTGAGCCCCAAAATATTGTTAAAACATCCATATCAATTAATTATAAAAAATTTAAAAATAATTTATTAATAAATTATAATAGCTATAATTAATTGAACAACTTAATCCAAAATGGACTAACCATTTAAAAACTCACTGATCTTCTTGTACCCTCTGAAACCATTACCAGAAGCACATCCAAGGTCCATTACACACCTTTAGCACCTCCATTGATTTTTTTATCATCCTATGCCTATAAAATAACCAATTTAATTTAATTAAATAGAAAGTATCAAATAAAATCATTAGGAATCATCACTCAACCAAAATGCTGAAAGACAAAATATATTCATCATCTTGAAATGTTATGAGTCCACCACATTTAAAATACCTGACACTCATGATGATTCCAATATAATCTGGTTGAATACTTTTTTCAAAACCAATCTCAGAGACATCATATATTAGTATCCAATATGTAATAATAACAATAGTTGGAGGAGTGAAAGATCATACCTTAAATAACCATAGAAAACACCTCGAAATTCACCTTGCTTCAAGGGGTTCAAAGGAGGTGGAAAGAGGGGAAGATCTAGATGAATGGACCTCTCCCAATCCCTAACTTCATTAAAATTAATAGACGTGTCAAATTAAAATAGACTAATCTATACCTATTTTAAGAACATTATTAGAGACATATTATAATATGATGAAAGGAGTTCCATCTCAACTATTATCATTTATGGTTTCAATTAAGGCATGGGCCACTGGGTTATAGCACATCACATACCCCCATAAATCTACTAGAGCATGGCCCAAAGATCTATGGTGAAATCCTCATCTTGGAAGGTTCTAATATCCTCACCACTTTAATTCCCTTCATTGTGAAACCCCTAGACTATAGAGTGATTAATTCTCCACTAATATCTTTCCAAGATATACCCCTATGTTGTGGTGTCATTCATTCTATACCCTATAAATTTAATCTTATACATAGGTTCTATACAGTGATCCATATATTTCATGTTTGAACCATATACCTTACTTTAAAAAATTTATTTACATTTAACACACACTATGCTACAGTACCCCCTAATTGTAGTATAATTTGTGTTCTAGAGAATATTTTTATTGAAAGGACACCTTAACCCCACTTGGATACTCATATAATCATCAAAGACACATCCTTGACTTAGAAGAACATCCTATAATACCAATTGAAGATGTTATAACCCTTAAAATTCCATTCAAAATCTCAATATGAAAAACTTCCTTAGCTCTTAGAATCAAAATTCAAACTCTATTTGAATTTAACAATGAATAATGATATGGTTTGTTACAATTCAACAATTTTTTGGATAATTATATACATTTATTGATAGGAATGTTTCCATTAATTAGTATTCATTAGAGTTCTTGTGATGGTATTTTTTTGTTTATATTCTAATATTCCAACAAATAAAAGCTTTAGTGGCCATCTTTTATAAGTATGGTATAATTTATTTAAAATATATAATTCATATATACTTATCAAAATTTCTTGTATAAAACCTTCATAAAATGGAATATAATAATTTATAATAATAATGAAGTGAAAAAAATTACATCATTCATTCATATAAACACAAAAATACAATACACTTTTAAATATAAAAATGAATATAATAAAATTGATAGAAATAAATTCATCGATGGAAATTCATGATAAGTGGATAATGTTCAGTGAAGGGAGTATGAGGAAGATGAAAATATCATTACATTCTATTTTAGAAACTATATTGCCGTAGAACATGAATTTATTTTTCAAAAATCTTTAAACTAGTATAGTAGTGATAAAGGAGGATATCACTAAACAATAGATGCATGAAGAAGAAATTTTGTTGATCTCACCCATCCCATAAATGAATTTTAGAAACATATCAAATAAAGTGAAACATTAAAGTTCAAAGAGTTGGATGTGTATTTTTAGTGAGGATTCCTCAAAGTTATCATTTAAAATATAGTCCTAGAAAACATTAAATATTCTATAAAAAGAGAGAACAATAATTTTTTAAAATTAATAATTAAAATATATAACATTACATAATATATGGTGGTATATATCATTCATTAATAAATCTAAAAATATATATATATACATTCACTTCATAAATTTAATTTTTTAAAAATTCAATTAAATATTAAAAATTTTACATGGAAAATTAAATATAAATTGAAAATATAAATTATATTTAACATATCCTTCAACATATATTATCATTGGGTCTGTATTTAATTTTTATTATAATAGAAAATAAACTCTTCCTTATCTAATTATTTAATTTTAATTTCAAAGAATATTATATAATTCAATTTTATATTTTAAACTCAATCATTCGAAGCATCATTTTGATGGAATTAGATCTTCCAAAATTCAAATTATTTCTTAATATGTCATCCAGTGGATTTTCAACACATAAATGTTCTATAGTTATATATTCTTTTTGTATGTAGTTATAAAGAAAATTATATTTGAAATAAAATTTCTACACTCATGTAACACCCTGATAATTTTTATGAAATATTTACCTTTAAATAATCTTATTTAATTGATATTTATCATTACATGAAATAGTAAATTTAAAGGAACTCTGATATACAAATAAAATAGTATTATTCAAAATTATAGTTATTGTCTAACTATTGTATTTGTGTGTTTGAATAAAAATAACTAAATTATAAAAAATGTATGGTTATATATGTATGAAGTAATTTCATTGGTTAGAAATTTATTATAAATGAAAATAAAAATAATTTAAAAGAAAAATAAATATTTTTCTCAAAAATGGTTTTTATGTACACAATGTATTTTTTTAACAAATTAAATAATTTCATATTAGTGAATAAATTTAATGAAATTTAGGAATTAATTACACGATCTAATGATATAAACATTCATAAAATATTTTTCAAGGTATATGATAAGAATAAATATTTTTTTATAATTAAAATTTATTTTTTCGAAAAAAGTACTTTTTGTCACATTTTGTGTATTTAAATTAAAATTAATTTTCTCAATTTATAGGTATCAAAATATATAAAATGATTTACAAATTCAGAATTAGTACGTTCAAATTTTTTCAATATGCCCTGTTTATTTTTGGTTAACATGAATATTTGATGTGGTAAAATTTATCTCCTCTGTAAATGGTCAATCAGGTTAATATAAATTAAAATTAATTGGTAAGGGCATATTTTTTCATCCTAATTCATATTATAGGAATAATATTATAACCTTATCACCTCATTATTAAAATTTATTAGTTTAATGGACACTTATCTGTGACATTTATTTGTATAATATTTAAATCAAATGAAGTTACAAAATTTGACTCTCTTAGTTTTAAATATCGTTTGTATTTTCACATAGGAAAAAAAGAAGTTATGAAAAAATATTATTAATAATTTTTTTCATAATAAAACTATATTTAGTCTGTTAATTTATTTATAATTTTTAGTTATTTTATAATTACCTTAAATTCATACACCACTCCAAAATAGTATTTATTCAATTAATTCAAAAAATAAAATAATAGATTTTTAAAATATTAAAAGTGATATAATATGAGTAAATTATAGTGTTCCATGAATTTTGTAGGTGAATATAAAAATATTTATATTTTATCAGAACCATATTTTATTAAAATAATTAACCAATAGGATAAGGTGGATATAATATTTTCATAATTTTTCAACAATATGAAAATATTAAATAAGGATATTATAAAAAAATAATATTTTATAAAAAATTTCAATTTTTTTTAAAAATAAATATGAAAATTGAATATTATATGGTCTTAAATGTTATAATTTTTCCATTTATTGTCCAATTTTATCCATCTGTGTAAAATTTACAATCCATTACTATTAAAAAAGTTGTTAGCATTATTTAAATTTAAATTAGTTAACTAAGGGTTAATCAAAATGATAAGTTTTATAATGAAACCAACACTTGTCTAAATTCTATTGGTTTGTGGGATTACAAACCTATCCTACATTATTATCAAATACATGGCCATTTGGAGGCATTTTTTAGAATGAATTTATTTTAATTTAATCTTTTGATAAATTCCAAAAGTTCCCCTCACCACCATTATTAAATGGAATCTAATACATCACTTATTTACACCACTATGAGACTTATATATTTAAAAAAAATCTAAAAATTAATCTCATCTACTTTCCAAAACACATTCTATAGGTTCTGGTCTTCCCAAAGGACCAGCTCCAGATCCCTTAAGAAAAGATCTAAAGTACACATTTCAAATAAGAGGTAATGGCCTTATCCAGTAACTTTATTTTATAATATTATTTTAATCCTCTAAAAATATGGTATTTATCATAAAATAATATATTCATTATCCACATTACACCAAAATTTTATAATTATTATCAAATACCGTTATACACCCTCTTTTCTATCAAATGTGCAGTGAGAGTATCGCTCATGCGTACAAACGGCATGCCATATCCATCTAGAGATAAAATTATTTTTTCATCACAATATTTTAAATTATAATATCACATATACCTACTTACCATCCAGTCCTTAGGAAAATGATAATGTCATGTCTGTGTATGTGTTTGTCTTCCACCTCCATGAAGCGATGTGATTAATTTTTCATTTATATTTTACTTAGATAGTAATGAGGATGAATTTTTTGAATATATTTGTGATATATATAATATATTAATGATTCTTGAAAGTTGAATTAATATTTTTTTCTTTTTTTTCTATTCTTCATGAAATAAAAAAAAGTGTTCATGTTTATGTACATCTTACCGTCTCCAAGAATGGTGTAATTATTTTTCAATCCGTAACATTTTTGGATGACTCAAAATATGTATATATTTAATATATATGATATTTATATCATTATTATTATTATAGTGTTTATGGAACAAAGATAAATACATAGGTTTTAGAGCTACTGAGTTGAAATTCTCATGATAAATGAAAAAATTGACTCTCAGAAATGATGATTTTAATAAGTAATGGTTGATAGAAGGGGTGTTTAGCTGTTATAAAGGGATCATATAAAATATTATAATTATAAAAATAAATCTGGTATATAATTATAATAAATTTAAATCTATTATATATGATGATATATTTCATTATAAGCAAGGTGAACACGAGGTAGGGGTTTTATGTCACAATTTTGTTGTTTATCATGATTGATTATTACAATCTCTCTAATGATGAAATGTTATGATCTAACACTCAATAAATTCTATTAATTTTTTCATACAATGTTAATTTATTTTAAAATTCATGTTTTATTTTCCTTTTAATCACTTTGTGTGCTCATGATACTAAAAATATATTTTAAATAAAACGCCCTTCATCTTTCCTTTTACTCAAATGTTTTTTATACCATATCCATGTTTTCCAAAAAAAAATTCATGATTTTTAATATTATCATATTATTTTTTGAAGTCATTTATACCCATGTTTTACTTTTTAAAAATTATTTGAATGGAACATTTTTGTCATTTTCTAAATGAGTTACTTTGTGACTTTCCTAAAAAAGTGTACAATGAATGTTTTTTAACTCATACGGCATGAACAAATTTTCCCACTGTCATTACTAATATTTTCATTGAAGATTAAATTATATTTTTAAAAGGATATTTTAAAATAAAATAATTTCCATTTATAATAGTATATTTTTTTTAAATAGGTGATTTCAAAAATTGAAATTTTATTTTCCTCGAGGATGTTTTAACAATTTTTTAATGGTACTTCTATTCATCAAAGGAAATAACCCTTGATTTCTCATATGATTTACTGGGAATATGATCTAATTATAAAAATCCTATTAATTATCTAGATCATTTATGTTAATTATTAAAAAAAATTACGAATCATGTTTATTTTATAGGGGTTATTCTATGATGAAATGATGAAATGTTTATGAAACTGAATACTTTTCCATGGGTTATGATATGATCAATTATTTTTTAAACCAATTTATTTCAATGGGTTATGATATCATCAACTATTTATAATATTTTGACACAAAAATTCATGATTTTAATTATTTTAGGGTTGGGACCTATATCTCCCTATAATTCAATGGATAAAGATTAATATCTAAAGAGATAAATAAAAATGTAATAAGGATTGACCCTAGCTCCATAAGGGAATTTTCCCACTTTGATGTTCTTTGGATATGCCCTTGAAAACTAATATGTTTTGTATAGTCAACCCATTCCACTATGAAATCCTTTTAAATGAGTCTTTTCTTCCAAGGAAATTATTTTCTATTCTTATTGTATGCCAAAAATCACTGTATTATGACCATGTTAAGATTTCATGGTTCATATTCATTGATTCCTTTTGATTCACGTCTAATGAACTTCAAATATTAATTTCGTACCTTAAGATTGTTATATTTAATATGTAGGGTATTGTTTTTAAATGTTAAGATCATGTTATTATACACATATGTAAAATATATGTTTATGTTATCAGTGATATCTCCCTTGTGTAACCTTACTGATCATTTGATCTCTCCATTTTCTTATGTTTCCATTCCCTATGTTATGAATAATTGTACTTTGTATCATGTGTCTAATAAGGGTAATGTTTATAAAGAAATATGTGTTATATGGTGTAAATATTTTATGAACTATTTTTTATGTTTACAAGGTTCTAAACAAACTAGTACTAAATTATTCTGGTGTGGATTGAATTGTTATTTAAAGAATTTTCATCTATTTAGATGTAATATCTCTGTATGAAAACTATGGTTTGCTATAGTTTGTGTGAAATCTAGGAATAGTTAATATTTGGAAACTATGATGTGAAAATTTAGTAAGAACCCAAGAGATAAGTCTAGGTATATAGTAAAATCATAATGTTTTGGTAATGATCACAAATGGTTTATTTTAATCCTATGTTTTATATAAGAAGGTGTAATGATTTAGATATACTATAAATTATTTTTCATGATTATGTAGTTTCCCGCCAGGATTATTGTTTCTCTATGTCAAGACTTGACCAAACCGGGCTCAGACCACATCTACCCAAAGCCTTCCTCCAAAAGGGCAGGGGCTACTGACCAGTACTGAGTAGGCATATTACACTCATGGGAGGCCTGAACCTAATATACATGTGGCATCCCGCCTTTTTAATACATAACTATTCATTACATTTTACATACAGAGGATCTTTAAAGTATAGTGTCTTGGAAATCGGGAATAATAAAACTTGAATACAACATAAAAAATTCATAGAATCTACTTTTAAGGCTTCATCATAATAAGTAAAAATATTTCCTTTCATATCCTGGAGACATACATCAAAGGAAAGGGTGAGCATAAGGACCACTAAGGGTAAACAAGGGAATCAGTGTACTTATGATATCAATAAGAACATGAATAACAACAAAAAGATATGAACAATGGAAGTATAAGCATATCATAATAAAAATAACTTGAAACATAACTTGAATATGTGTCTAAAACATTTCATTTAGACATTCATGAACATATCACCAAGTTCCATCCCTATGGTGTCATAAAAATTACCATGGTTATTCACCATGGTATCGTGAAACTTGTCATCTCTAGAGATTAAATCGTCACCCAATTCATTAAAGCAATATCAAGGCTCACCCATAGTATGTCCTTAATTACATATGATCAGCATAGATCATAATCAAACATTTCATAAATAACCCATATAGAATAAAAGAAATGGGTTTCATTTCAAAATCATGACGTTTTAAAAGCTCTTAAAAATAAGATCATTATATCATTTATAACCCAAGAAAAGGGAGTGAGGATTATATGTATGTCAATTCCAGCATCAAATATATCTTATTTATATATTTATGAAAACCCATAGAAACTAAATAGGTCTGTTTATTCACATAAATAAACAAGGTAATTTCTTGAGAGAAAGAGATAGAAATTTATAGACGAAATTTCTACAGCATAACGGCTATATAACATGGTTTTAGAAAACATTGAAAAGAGATGGGACAATGGTCACCCACTCATAAATAATTTATAATACATTATGGGTACTAAATAAGATCATGGTATGGAAATTTTAATGACATAACACATGGAAATAAAACATGAAAGAAAAGAGAATATGTGATGTCTTTTACGAGAAATTCGACAGCCTAACAACGTCACATAAAAATTCAGAAAAAAAAACTGATGAGAGAAGAAAGGGTCTCTCATAATTTGGACATGAAATGGGAAGTAATAATAACATATAATTACATACCCTCAATATAAAGAGATGGAAAATATAAGACACAACATAAAAGAAGGCATGACTTAAAAGAGGAGGGTGAAAGAATCCCTTACCATGAAGAGTAACTTCTAAAGATTGATGGTCGGGACCTTGGGAGGCTTGAGGGAACCTTTTAAGGACTACATGGGAATTAATGAGACCAGAAATTTGTTTAAGAGTATTTTTAAATTAAAATAATGAGGTAAAGACTTGATATTTATAGGAGAAGTGATGGGGACAAGTCATTATTTGCCAAGGGACACCTCATCGATGGTATTGGAAACCCCATGGGCTTGCCCATGGTATTTTCCCATGGTATTGGACACTTGGTAAACCTCATACCTTATATTACTATTAATAAGTATACTAGAAAGGTTAAATAATTATTGCATCCTTAATGATGTCATTAAACACCCGAAACTAGAAACTGTATTTTCACTATTCACTGAAAATTCATTTTTTTCATAAAAATCCCCAAAAATATCCATAACCTAATATAGATTCTATGAATTCAAAAATGAACTCCATTTAATAAAAATAATTTTCTAAATATTTTTAATTTAATTTTTAATTAAAAAACAATATTCACCCGAAAAAACTAATTCTTGACTAAAAATTTCTAAAACAGTTATTTACCTATTTTATTGAATCAAATTACTTAATCAAGGTGCCTAAATTATATTAATACATTCTTTAATTGAGATTACTAATCCATTTGGTCACATTACTAATCCTAAGCATAAAATCACTATTCATAATTTACTATTTCCAAAAAAATATGTTGATCTTATTATATTCTATATTTCTTACTGAACACTTTTCTAAAAGACCATTTTTTGAAAATAATTACACATCATTAATTATTTAAGGTATACATAAATATTTTAAAATATCCCCTTTTCCCAAAATTCATCAATATAAAACCTATATTTAATTGAACATCTGAAGAAGAAAACTTCACCATAGGAAGAAATCACAATTTTATTTATCTAAAAGGATTACACAAAGTAGCTGCGGTCTCGTTACATAACCCCTTATGACCCAGCATAGGACCATAGTGTAAGGTGTGCTAAGGTGAGAGAATCTGAGGGTGTCTTGCCCAACATTGCCCGAGTAGTGATTTCTATAAGCTTGAACGTCTCCCAAAGGCGATTCCACTCCAGCTTCACATGATGATATTCGGCTTGGTCCAGAGAAAAGCCCAGTGGTGAAACCTCTTTCCCATGTCTTGTCAGACGGGCATCGATCAGCCCAAGACTACTAGATGAGGCCATCTAATCTCATATCTGTTTTAATTAACCAAGATCACTTGTATTTAGGGACAACAATTGCAACATTTAGTTTCCAACGGTTATGTTGACCAACGGTCATATTGACCAACGATCATAAAACAGTCAAAACCCAACAGTCTCATTTTAATTATACTCACATCATTAATTAAAGAATATAGTTTTGTTGAGTATAAACTAAAACAACACATACAAAAATGAAACAAAAATTCATTCAAAATTTCGGGTCGTTACATTCTCCCCCCTTAAGAAATTTCATCCACAAAATTTTAACTCTTATCATTAGAAAAGAAAATGTGTGGGTACTTCTTCCTCATAGACTCCTCTGGTTCCCACATGGTTTCTTCATATTTGTGGCTTCTCCACAACACCTTAACAAGGTGGGTAGTCTTGTTGCGTAGAACCCTATCTCTATGATCCAAGATCTCCACTGGCTGCTCCTCATAAGAGAGGTCATGTTCTAGTTGTACCACCTCTGGGTTTAGTACATGTGAAGGGTCAGGTATGTACTTCCTCAAGAGGGATACATGGAAGACATCATAAACTTGTGCTAGATTTGGAGGAAATGCAAGCCGATAGGCCACTGCTCCCACTCGATCAAGGATTTTATATGGGCCAATGTACCTAGTGCTGAGCTTCCCTTTGTTCCCAAACCTCATGACTCTCTTCCAAGGTAAAATTTGAAGAAAGACCTTGTCAGCAACATTAAACTCCAAGTCCCTTAGACGATTGTCGGCATAGATCTTTTGTCATCTCTGAGAAGCCTTATGTGTTGTTGGATGGCAAGGAATTTTTCTATCATCTCTTGCACAAGATCAGACCCAAGAAGCATTCTCTCACCAGCTTCATCCCAACAAGTTGGAGTTCTACATTGCTTAGAGCTTCATAGGGTGTCATTTGAATGGTCAAGTGGAAGTTTTTGTTGTAAGAGAACTCAACTAAAGGGATATGTTGATCCCATCCACCCTTAAATTCCATTGAGCACTTTCTCAGCATGTCCTCGAGTGTTTGAATAGTCTTTTCAAATTGGACACCAGTTTGGGGGTGATAGATCGTTCTGAAATTATATTCAGTGCTCAGAGATTTTTTAATACTTCTCAATAATTTTGATGAGAACCTTGGATCATGGTCAGATACAATAGAATGTGGAACTCCATGCAGTCTTACCACTTCTTTCACGTAAATATTGGCAAGTTGATCAAGAGAGAAATCATCCCGGATAGAGATAAAATGGGCAGTCTTGGTGAGACGGTCCACAATAACCCATATCACATTATTTCCATTGGAAGTTCTTGGAAGACCAGTGATGAAGTGCATAGTGATATTGTCCCACTTCCATGCTGGTATGGGTAGTGGTTGCTATACCCCTTTAGGAAGTTGTCACTTTGCCTTCACTTGCTGACATACTAGGTACCTTGAAGTGTAGTCATCAATCTCTCTTTTAATATTTTCCCACCAATAATTATCACGAAGGACCCTATAAATTTTTGTAATTCTAGGATGTATAGAGAACGTAGATCTATGAGATCCATCCATCAACTCCTTCTTTATTTCTAGAATAGATGGAACACATAGTCTTGAATGAAATCTCAGTACACCTTCTTGATCAATATTGAACTCAGGAAACTTTCCATCCTTTATAGCCTCTAACTTCTCTTGTAACAAAGGATCTTCTTTCTGAGCCTTCTTGATCTTATCTAGTAATAATGGTTGAGAAATCATTTGGGTTAGGGTTGATGGCGTCCATTTCCTTATAATTCCCATGTCCATCTTTACTAGTTCATTGATCAAGGATCTTCTTCAATCCTCATCATGGAAAGAACAACTGGGTCTTTCCTGCTTAATTCATCGACAACTTTATTTTCTCTTCTAGGGTGATAATTAATTGAACAATCATAGTCTTTAATAAGTTCCAACCATCTCCTTTGTCTTATGTTCAATTCCTTTTGTGTGAAAATATACTTCAAACTTTGATGGTCTGTGTATATATCACATTTCTCCCCATAAAGATAGTGCCTCCATATCTTGAGATCAAAAACGACCGCAGCCAGCTCTAGATCATGTGTAAGATAATTCTTCTCATGAATCATCAACTGTCGAGATGCATAAGAATTGACATTGTCATTTTTCATGAGGACGATCCCAAGCCCTTTTAGAGATTCATCACTAAAAATAACGAAACCTTCTCCACTTGAGGGAAGACTTCACACATGTGCAGTAACTAATCTCTTCTTCAGCTCTTGGAAACTTTCCTCACACTCCTTTATCCATATGAACTTGAACCCTTTTCGAGTTAACTTCGTTAATAGATTATAAAGTCGTGAAAAGTTTTTCAAAAACCTTCTATAATATCCTGATAATCCAAGAAAACTATGAATCTCAGTTATAGTTATAGGTTAAGGCCACTCCTCTACAACTTTTGTCTTCGTAGGGTCAACTATGATTACTTCATTGGTTACAATGTGCCCCAAGAAAGAAACTTGTTGTAACCAAAAATTAGATTTACTGAACTTTCCAAAAATCCTCTCCTTCTATAGAGTTTGCAAAATAACCCTTAGATGATATTCATGCTCCTCGTGACTTTTGGAATATATAAGACTATCATCAATAAAAACTACTACAAAGTTATCAAGGAATTCATTAAAGAATCTATTCATCAAATCCATAAAAATATCAGGTGCATTAGTTAGTCTGAAGGGCCTAACAACAAACTCATAATTCCCATATCTTGATCGGAAGGCAGTACTTGTAATATATTCTTTCCTAACCCTCAATTGATGATTGCCAGATTGAAGATCAATCTTAGAGAAGAATTGAGCCCCACGAAGTTGGTCAAATAAGTCATAAATATTTGGGAGAAGATATTTTTTCTTCACTGTGATCCCATTCAGTTCTCTATAATCAATGCATAGCTGCATCGATCCATCCTTCTTCTTCACAATGAGAACAGGTGCTCCCCAAGGAGACACACTTGGTCAGATAAACCCTTTCTCCAAAAGATCTTGGAGTTGTTTCTTTAATTCTTAAAACTCCATATTTTCCATTGTATATGGGGTCTTTGATATTAGATGAGATCCAGGTACAAGTTCAATGGAGAACTCTACCTCTCTTTCTGGGGGAGGTCCAAGAAACTCCTTTGGAAATACATCAACATATTCCCAAATAATGGGGACATTTTCTATCATCAAACTGTCATATTATTTTTCTTCTTCACCGATCAACTCCATAAATAAGGATATAGGGGGTTCTTTTAGACAAATATGAGGTTGAGATATCTCTCCTAGGAAGATAACTATATGTTTTCCATTCAAGACTACTGATATATCCTTGCTTCTACAATTGATCTTATCATTATACTTTGAGAGCCAGTCCATCCCTAGTATAATGTCGAATTCCAGCATGGGAATGACTACTAGATTTGTGATAAGATTGTGCTCAGTAAAGTAAATACTAGAGTTTATAAACACTAACGATGCTTGGATAGTCCCACCAGAAGTCTTGACTGACAAATATACTTTTAGAAATTTGGGGGTTGATTCTAAATTCCTTGAAAACATGGAGGAAATAATGGAATGCATAGAACTAGAATCAAACAAAGTACTTGCTAGCTTTGAGAGGACAACAAGAGTTCCTGCTAACACATCATTCAGAGCATTGACTTCATCTGTTGTGATAGTAAAAGCACGACCTTGACCCCTTGTCCTTTTCTGAGGCTGATAATGGTTCCCCTTCACTGTCCTCGGATTTGGATAGTGATTGGAAAGTTCCCACGTTGTCCACACATGAAGCACTGGACATCAAGTAGGGCCGGTACCATCTTCCCCTTATTATTTGTTTTTGGAAGTTGAGGTTTCACCTCACCATGAAAATTCCTCACAATGTGGCCATCTCTGCCACACTTGTAGAACTTCCCACTTTCAAGTAGGTAGTTCTTCTAATGCTTCATCCCACATTTATTACACGTCAGAAGTTCTAGTTGCTTTCCTCCTCTTTCTTGATCATAATTCCTCACTAAGATGGGCTCCATCGATCTATTCTTGTTGTTAGATTTATGAGACCATTGAGTCTCACCAAAATCTAGATCAACTTTCATCGCACTCCGCACGATCTCCTCATAGTTATCATTATCTCGGTTGGCAAGATTCTTCCACATATGAGGTCTCAGTCCACCGAATAATCTATCAACCTTACTATTTGGATCCATGACAAAGCTAGAGGTATGTCGTGAAAGCCTTAGGAAGTTCATCTCGTAACTTCCCACATATTCATTACCCTTCTACTTCAACTCAAGGAACTCCTTATCCATTCTTGTTATCAAGGAATGAGGGAAATACTTACTAAAAAAGATCCCTTTGATCTCTTCCCACTCTATAGCTTCAACTTTCACTCTTTGCCTCATGTTTTTGATATGTTCCCACCACTGATCAGCTTATCCCTCTAAGAGATAGACAACCAGGGTGACTTTCTCTTACTCTGAACAATGTAGCACGGAAAAGATCATCTCTATAGAGGTGATCCATTGCTCAGCAATCAACGGGTCAGTCGATCCACTAAAGGTTGGTGGTCGTTGACACATAAAAGACTCAAAATAATATTGTTCCCTTCGTGGTGAGATCCACTAGAGGTTGGTGGTCGTTGAAACATAAAAGACTCAAAATTATATTGTTCCCTTCGTGGTGAGATCATCCTCTTAGCTTGATTAAAGTTATTACTCATAACTTGAGTTAGTTGTTTAATCATTTGCATGAATGTTTCCATTCCAGCTTCCATCGGAGGGCTGTCAGCGCAGGGTTCATTGCATTCACTATTTGCACAGTTCCTCCTCTTTCCCTCCATGTTCTAAAAGAATAAAATCTTAGTGATAAACTTGTTTCATTTATGAATCTTTAAACTATAAAGGATTCTACATATTAAAACTTCATGCTTAAAAAATTATATTTCTCTATAATTCATTCATGATGATTCATAAAAAGATTTCGATTAACCAAACATATCCCCTGGGAGTGTCATAACCAAGAGTGAAGCAAAGACCATTGTCGTGCACTAGTTATCATTCGATTCTAGCTTAAAGTGGTGTTTTTGGGTTTTACCCCTATGTACATATGTGCCAGAGCTGCCTCTACCTGCACATATCCAGATAGGGATGTATTTGTTTGATAAACCACTTACTCAATTATAAACAAAATTCCAGGAAGTTTCCTCTATTTTTAAACTTTTCTATAGGGTTCTTCCTAAAGTTTTCATAGCCTAATTTTCATAAATAACTAAACTATCCTTTGATACAAACTGTGGCATCCTGCCTTTTTAATACATAACATTTCATTACATTTTACATACAGAGGATCTTTAAAGTCTATTGTCTTGGAAATCAGAAACAATAAAACATGAATACAACATAAAAAATTCTTCTAGTGCACTTTTAAGGATTCATCATAAGATCATCATAAGTAAAAATATTTCCGTTCATATCCTGAAGACATACATCAATGGAAAGGGTGAGCGGAAGGCCCAGTAAGGGTAAACAAGGGAATCAATGTACTTGTGATATCAATAAGAACTTGAATAACAACATAAAGATATGAGAAATGGAAGTATAGGAATATCATAATGAAAATAACATGAAACATAACTTCAATATGTGGATACAACATTTTATATAGACATTCATGAACATATCACCAAGGTCCATCCCCAAGGTGTCATTAAAATTACCAAGGTTATTCACCAAGGTATCGTGAAACTTGTCATCACTAGAGATTAAATCATTACCCAATGCATTGGAACGCTATCAGGGTGCACCATTAATATTTATTTACTTAAATGTGAGCCACATATATCATAATCAAACATTTCATAAATAACCCACCGAGAATAAAATAAATGGGTTTCATTTCAAAATTGTGACATTTTAAAAGCTCTTAAAAATAAGATCATTATATCATTTATAACCCATGGAAAGGGAGTGAGGATTATATGTATGTAAATTCCAGTATCAAATATATCATATTTTTATATTTATGAACACCCATATAAAATAAATAGTTCTGGGTATTCACATAAATAAACAAGGGAATTTTTGGGAGAAAGAGATAGAAATTTTGAGACGAAGTTTCTACAGCATAACAGCTATATAACACGGTTTTTCAAAACATTTAAAAGAGAGGGGACAATGGTCACCCACTAATAAATAATTCATAATATAGTATGGATACTGAATAATATCATGGTATGGATATTTTAATGACATACCACATGAAAAGGAAACAAGAAAGAAAATAGAAGATGCGATATCTTTTATGAGAAATTCGGCAGCCTAACGACGTCACATAAAAATTTAGAAAAAGAAATTGATGAGAGAAGAAAGGGTCTCCCATAATTTGGACATGAAATGGGTAGTAATAATAACATATAAAAACATACACTCAACAAAAATATATATGAAATATAAGACCCAACATAAAGAAAGTCATGACTTAAAAGAGGAGGGTGAAAGAATCCCTTACCTTGAAGAGTAACTTCGGATGCTTGAAGGTTGGAACCTTGGGAGGCTTGAGGGAACCTTGGTAGGACTCCATGGGAAGTAAGAAGACCAGAACTTCATTGAGGAGGATTTGGAAATGAAAATAATGAAGTAAAAACTAGGTATTTATAGGAGAAGTGAGGGGACAAGTCATTAATGGCCAAGGGACACCTCATCAGTGGTATTGAAAAAACCATGGGCTTGCCCATGGTATTTGCCTATGGTATTGGCCACTTGGGACACCTCATACCTTATCTTACTATTCATAAGTCTACCAGAAATATTACATAATTATTACATCCTTAATAATGTCACTAAACACCCGAAACTAAAAACTGTATTTTCACTATTCACCGAAAATTTATTTTTTCAGGAAAATCCCCAAAAATCACGTTAACCTAATATAAATGCTCTGAATTCAAAAATGAACTCCATTTTATAAAAATATTCTTCTAAATATTTTTAATTAAAAAACACTATTCGCCCAAAAAAACTAATACTTGACTAATAATTTATGAAATATTTATTTACCTATTTTATTGAATCACATTACTTAATCAAGGTGCAAAAATTATATTAATACTTTATTTAAGTGAGATTACTAATCCATTTTGTCACATTACTGATCCTAAGTGTAAAATCACTATTCATAATTTACTATTTACAAAAAATTAAGTTAATCTTATTAGATTCTAAATTTCTTACTGAACACATTTCCAGAAGACCATTTTTTTAAAATCATTAATTATTTATAGTTTTCATAAATATTTTAAAATACACCCTTTTTCAAAAATTCGTCAATATAAAACCTATATTTAATCGAACATCATAAAAAAACAAACTTCACCATAGGACGAAATAATAATTTTATTTATCTCAATGGATTACAAAAAGTAGCTACATTCTCGTTACATAACCCCTTATAACCCCAGCATAGGACCTGAGTGTAAGGTGTGCTAAAGTGAGAGAATATGAGGGTGACTCAGCCAACATTACCCAATTAGTGATTTATACAAGCTTGAACTTCTCCCAAAGGTGATTCCACTCCAGCTTCATACGACGAAGTTTAGCTTGGGTTTGGTCCAGAGAAAAGCCCAGTGGTGCTACCTCCTTCCCAAGTTTCATCAGATGGGCTTCGATCAGCCTGAGACTACTGGATGAGGCCATCGAATCTTCTTTCTATATTAATTAACCAATATCACTTGTATTTAGAGGCAACAATCACAACATTTAGTTTCCAATAGTCATATTGACCAACGGTCATATAACAGTCAAAACCCAATGGTCTCATTTTAATTATACTCACATAATTAATTAAAGAATATAGTTTTGTTGAGTATAAAATAAAAACACACACACAAATTCATTCAAAATTTTGGGTCGTTACAATACATGTTCACATGAACACATATCCAATCCCATAAAATGTTTAAATATAAAAAACCAACAACCATGCATTCATACATATAACCCCCCATCAGAATATGGAAATAAAGCACCATAAATAAAGGTTTGAATAAAATCCCACCAAAATAAGTTGAAACATGTAAAACCATTGATGTTGGAGAGGATTTTTATCAATTAGACAACCAGAACACACCTCAGTATTTTTATCCCACTAAGCTCCACCTAGTCTATGTCCAACTAAGACTCCATCAAAAGGTCAGTCATTTTCATAACAAATGACACATGTAGAAAAATAACATGTAATAATATCCAATATGACAACCCAAAATTACTAATCATATAGAATCAATAAAATTAGTCACCTTATCATAATGATATGTCAAAAACACACATGGAAAGAATATCCAGATATACTCATAGTAGACACACAGTCTCAATGTATGAACACAACCATAATGCTAGACTAGGATTCCTTATCAGAGGATACATATAAAAATCTACTAGGAGAACATACTCCACAAGATAAATAGCACTGATGGAATCCACTCAAGTTTTTGTGTTCATTGTTTCTCTCTATATATGTATTATATACTGAAAGTTTGAAGTGCTCGATATATATATGTGGATCACACCAAGGGTAACAGAGTATACCAATAACCCAATATGGATTAAACCCACTAAGTATTGGATTTGATTATATGAAGTGTTGGTCATGATGATATCAGGAAACCTACATAGGGTAATGATAATGATATAGGATCTCGCTCTAAGCCCCATGGAGTGATTCTAATAACTCTACCAAGACCAAAGATCCTCAGATAGGATCACCATCCTATTCTTATAATGTGACTCCATACTAAACCCTTGGGGAATCGATCAAGGGAACATACCCTAATAAAAATTATTCATGATACATAATAAAAGGGCTCTAAGTCATCATTGAATAAGTAAACAAAATTTATAAGAATTGCATGTCGTAACCATTCACCAACGATTTTACCTTGGATCATGGCACATGATTATGTTCTTGTCTATCTAAAAATGGTAAATCTAATATACCCCTATCATTTTCATGTTCTTGTACTTGTTTGTGGACATGTTCCAAGACATGTACTCATATATAACATGCTATGTATCTAGGCAGTGTCTCATGCAATGTGACACATTTCACATGTCAGGTGATATACATCTCCTCTGAGGAAACCCTAGCACTGCTACTAGGGCCCCACACAGCATGAATTCCTAGATTACACATCATGTATATCACGATTTTACAGAATCCATAGATCCATTTCAT
Organism: Viscum album; assembly: GCA_963277665.1. NCBI lineage: Eukaryota > Viridiplantae > Streptophyta > Magnoliopsida > Santalales > Viscaceae > Viscum > Viscum album. The sequence continues at coordinate 1,086,043,817 of OY728156.1, forward strand.
GTATAATTTTCCTCTCCTCCAACCGCCGATCTGGCCAAAAATCATACTGTAAATCTTGGATCTGTTTTGGTCGAGCCTCTCCATAGTTTCTCACCAAAATTTGACCATCTGATTCACATCATAAAAACCATCTATTTCATCTCCTAGTCATCACAGATAAAAACCCACATGAATAAATATGATCTAGTATTGATATGTCATTGTACCTCAATCCTATCATCAACTCAAACTAAGATCTATAGTATCAATACATTGCACCAATTAATGGGTGCACAAAGATTGATTTCTAGGTATTCAGCAAACTACAGGCCAAAGGAATTTCTCGTTATGAATGAAGAATGGGGGAAGAAATTCAAAAAACAATGTGGGGAAAAAACCTTGGCTAATGATAATTTTGGACTATACTTATTTCTTGTATAGTTGCTGTTGACGCTCCTTTCCGTCACAGAGTCTAACGACTGAAAAAAGGGAAATACCTTAGTCCAAAGTGATTCATCCTTTGAAGAAACATCAAAAATCGACAAAGGGATGAACAAGGAGAACATTGACCATAGGTCGCGCAAGTTCCCTCATGGTCGCGCAAGTACACTTGCGTGCCACCTAGTGGTCGTGCAAGTCTACTTGGGCGACGCCTTATGGTCGTGCAAGTGACTTGCGCGACCTAAGTGGTAACCACCCGATAACTGCCCAGGGTCTTCTCCTGCCTATAAATAGACCCTGTGGGCCCCCCATTCAAGAGGATCTTTTTCCAGAAACTCGGATTGAAGCTCCCGACGCCCAAGTCTCTTCGCAAAGCTTCCATAACACTTCTAAGGTAATTTCTTACCTAGAACGAAAGATATATAGGGAGGAAGTAAAGCCTAAGTGTTGAAACTCATCAACACTTGCGCGCCTGAGTGGTCAGCCCTTAAGGGAAGTGGTTACACTTGCATGCAGCCTTATTCCTTCGATAGAACTTGAGCGTCCCTTTTCTGGAAGAACCTCAAGAGGATTATAAAGGCTTTAATAAAGAGTCACTCAAGTATTTCAATGCTGGTTGACCATCGCGCAAGTACCCCACGTGTCGCGCAGGTATACTTGCGCGACCAATACTTGCGCGCCGCCAAAGTACCTGCACGCCTTTCAAGACTTGCGAGCCCCTGCCTTTTTTGGGTGCCCATCATTCCCATTTTATCCCTCTTAAGCCATTTCACGTATCCTATTCAAGATTCAGTCTTCAAAATACTCTTCAAAGCCATTTATGGCCTGATTTCTTGATTTGACTTCCTTATCTGAAAGGAATTCGGTGGAATATCTCTCAAAACCTAGTGATTTACATATCTTTATGTCACTAAAGATTGAGAGTTCATTCATTCAACCTCATCCTTTAAAATGAGAGAATCCTTAACCTGGGTCTCCTTTTCAGGAATAATTCCCATTCCTAAGTCCTCCAAAATTGGGCATCCTCCTCAGGAGTAAGCCCCAAATTCTTAAAATTCCCAAATATGGGCATCCTTTTCAGGAGTAAGCCCCAAACATTAATCTCATAACCTGGGTCTCCTTTTTAGGAATAAGTCCCAGTCATAATCTTGGGATTCCTTTTCAGGAGTAATCCCCAAGTCCCCTAACCTGGGCCTCCTTTTTAGGAATAAGTACCAGTCATAATTTTGGGCATCCTCTTTAGAAGTAAGCCCCAAGTCCCTTAATTTCTCTTTAACCAGTCCTATTTTTTGTTTGATCTGGGATTCCTTCTGAGGAGTAAAACCCAATTATCAATCCTCTCCTAATTTGGGTTTCCTTTTCAGGAATAAGTCCCAATTTAGAGTATTCAAATCTCCATGAAGCACATATACCTTTATGGACCATGTTCCTGGATTTTCTCTCTAAAATTAAATCCTAAACCTTCATCTATCTGGGCATTCATACATACATAAGCCCCAAACCATTTCTTATGATTGCATATTTCATGGCACAACTGTCTAATTTTTACCAATACCTCTTGTTTATCACACCAAGCATGACTCACGTAAGCTTAGAGTGTAAAAGTAATTATGACATCCTTCTTTGAGCCATCAATCATAAATGTCATACTCCCTTACTCGAACTACGCGGGTTCTGATTCCTTTTCCAAAATAAAGGATACGTAGGTAGCCCATTTATGGGTTCGATCCAAACTCTGAAATAATCCATGTACTTCTGAATGACAATAAACTTCAAGTGCCCCACTGAGTGGCTTTAAAACCAGCCTAGTCATCATAATGACCAAGAGACTTTTATATAAATTTTTTGAAGGATACCATTGACCAAGAATCTATAAATAGATACAGATGATTCTCTATTGATGAAGAACCTCGAATACATATAAAAGATTCTCTAAATTCCTTACATATTTAATCATTGATTGTTAAAACTAAAGGAAAGCTCATTTTATACTTGGTAATGTAATAAGGATTCACGAACATAACTTAAATCTATAAAGAGAGTCCCAGAGTAGACAATAATTCCCATAAAAAAGGTGTGATGAGTCCGACCTCCCATCCTCTCGACCAATGCAAATTCATAAGCCTCATCAGTCCACAAGCTAATGAGCGCCTACCTTTGTAAAGTAGGTCCAAACGGATGTGGAATCATTGGATGTTTCCGGTTCTATGAACAAACCCGCTAGAAACCGATCGGAACGTTTGAATCTCCCATCCATGAGGTTTTCCCCGAATTCTGAGGGAAACAAAAAATGGTGAACCCGACGTGAATCCTTAACCAAGTTAAAGTGGTGTTTTACCTATTTGTTAAAGCAGTAAGAGGGCTAACAAAAACAATCATTGACATATGTGCTCATCTAAAGGATGAAGTGGCTGAATTTATCTTGATTACGTCTGTTATATCAAACATGCTCTATTTTCCAAGATCTTCTGTATTTCCATAATGGCTGCTCTCAAATTCACATCTGTGAATACTGCTGCTGCAAATACCTCTGCTGCTATTCCTACTGGATCGTCATCCGCTCTGAGGATGATATCACCTACTCAGCGTCTTCAATGCTAGGTATCAAATGCGATGGTTAAGGAGTACCGTCAACACGGTACCATCCCAACTATGGAGGCTGCCCGATAGGCCCTCCAAGTGAACAACTCACACAGGTCTTCCGGACAACAACGACCAGTGATTAAGAGGCAGGCGGTGCTGACTACCGTCTCAAACCATTTCGGGTCATTATCCCCGGAACGCAATTTCCATTCACTCCCTTACTCTGAGGAAGTGAATGAGCAGGTCCCTCAGGGCCTTAATTCAAAAAGACAGGAGTCCTTCCCGAGGGATCCCATCAACAATCGCCTTCAGACTCGTGCGGCAGTGCGCCCTCAACATGATGAGGGTACCGACTCCAGGCATTCTGCTCAGGTTCCTCGAACCCGAGTAGGCAAGACGAACTGCCAGAGACGGAATCCGGTTAACAATGGGCATGTTTTCATCCCTGCCATCTCCGGAGAAATCCATTAACCTAACTTGGTGGCGAACAACTAGCAGACCCACACACCTGTCCGTTTTAAATCCGCTGTCCAGCAGACTCGTCTGGCAGCATCACGCCAATCCCGCCAGGAAATTTCGGCGGAGTACTATAGGCAGGAACATACACCTGCTTATACATCATCAGTTAGTCAGCAGGCTCGCCTGACTACATATGATGGATCTCGTCAACCGCGTTTGGCGAAGTGTAATCAGCAGGCACATACACCTGCTAGTACTAATCAAGCTAACCAACAGTCTCTCTTGGTAGCGCACGGAGAAGTTAGTCGGAAAGCTCCAATGGCAAACAGGAGGCATACTCAACTCTCTGCCTCCACACTTGAGTACTTTCAGGATTCACTGACAGGAAAAGGAGGACAGGAGCAGGCACATACACCTACTCCAAGCCCGGAATGGACGTATATCCCCGTTCCGGCGGCTGAAGTCACCAAACATATTTTGTCAATGGTGAAAGAGAAAAAGCAAATTCCTGCTCATATTCTGGATGCTTGCCAGGATATCATAACAGCTTCAGCATCATCTCAGGGACAGGCACATAAATCTATCCCTAGCAGTGGAGTGACACATCAACGATTCACTCCGGAACAGACACACACATCTGTTCCAGTCCAAGAGGGTTATGGGGCATACTCCCCCATATCATACGGACAACCAAGTCAGGCACATACACCTGATTTGAGTAGAGATCGTCAGCCTAACCTGACCATATTTCCTGATCATGCACATAAACCTTCTCAGAGTAACCACTTTCGTCAACAAGTGGTTTCCAAAGTGAGTAAGAAGGCATCTAAGAAAAAGATCCGCCCAGCATAGTCAGGAGATCAAAGGACAATCTGCAATAAGGATTTGCTCGATGCTAGAGTTCTTGAAGCCCTCAGACATTTATCTGTTGGAATTCAAGATTCTACTCCCTCAGTTCCCAATAAAGGGAACATTAATTCCAAAAGTCTTCAACATACACTTTCTCATGAAGGCTTGCTTCGTCACAATTCGGTCAATCTTGAAGTTTCATCTTCAGATGAGAGCCACAGGAACCCTCTATGTGGTCAGAAGACCAAGGAGCAAGAGATCTCATCTTTTTCTGTAACCCATTATGGTGGTCCTCCCCATGATGATGAACTTCACTGCGAAAGTCCTCTTCGAAGTAGTGATTCACATTTCCTGGAAAATACTCCAGTGGACAATGTAGTGCCGAGAAAGCCCTCTTATCTTGAGGCACTTGCAAATGCGAAACCAGTCATGTCTGATGCTTTATTGCTAACAAGTGAAATACTTTCTCAATTAGAAGATATCCCAGGGTGTAGGTCATTCTTCGAACCACCCCTAAGTCATGCATCTTCTAGTTTGATCAATGATCTCTCTACCAATCTTGTTGAATCCGATGAAGCAACAAGGAAACACCAACTCTGGTAAAAATAGGTAGAAGAATCTTCATTTAATGATAAAGAGGAAATGCTGAACATGAGGAAAAAACTGGCAAAAAGTGAGGTACCAGTCATGTTTTGGCCTTTGGCTGACTCCCAGTATGACATTCCAAAGATGTTGATGGAAGATGGAGTCCATGATATTCTTCTCAACATATGGAAAACTCTTTGTCAATTGAAGAAGAAGGTATTATCTTATGATGGATATGAAAATCATCTTAAGATAATAGAAGGGCTACAACGTCAGATTGATTTGGCATCTCTATCAGTCTCTCGGTATCCGATGGCTGAATAGAAGCAGAGAACCCTTCAATGTTCATGCCTTGGCGTACTAAGAAAATTGCGTCAATTAATTGCCAATGCTCCATCTGGTGTTCATATCAGAGGATGGGGTGTTCACGGAGCACTACATTTCATAGTGCTTTCCAGTCAGCAAAGCCCGCCAAAAATGGTCTCATGCAATGTTTTTTCCCATGGCCGGCCACAGTCAATGGGCTTTGTTCATAATCAAAAGCTTGCTCAAGAACAGGCTTCAACTAGTTCCTCTCAAAATCAAGCATATAGAGAACAAGTTTTTGAATTGCTCCTACATCAAGCAGTCGAGAATATTGCACAAGCCTCTCATATGGAGCAAACACCTCATCAAATGACAGACGTTTCGGAAATCATCCAACGGTTTGTTGAACCAGGTGATAAAAGTGGATAGAGGCTAATGCATCCATCTAATTTCCGAACTAAGATTCGCAAGATCAAGAGATCATTTAAGAAGGTCTCAGACATAGCATGTCAAGAGCCACCCCAGCTTGTCAGACTGGGGACTCCTTTAACCCAACCCTCAGAGTTAACAAATGGGATTCGAGGAGTTGAGCGGAAGCAGCAGGAACATCCCCAGTTCTCGAGACTGGGGACTCTTTCAAATCCTCAATCCCCTTCTCAGAGAATATCGGTCTTTTCTCGATTGGGGAAGAATCCCCAAGAGGAATGAAGAGCCAAATTATCAAGAGATTCCCTCCAAGTTATAGCTCTTAAAGAAGTTCCTAAAAGATTAAATCAACAAAAGGCAATTTTTCATCAAAGACATGAAAAAAGACAATATCACAGAAATGTTGATAGAAGGGATGTGATGCATTATACATCAATCAATGTCATCAATGCCGTTGTTGCTAATCCACCCGAGGAGACTCACTCAGGGGACTCAGATGAAGAGCATCCTGCTCAAGAAAATGTACGCGCCGATACAAATGAATAAGGTGTGTGTACACGAAGTCAAAGGATTACTCAGAACTGAGGTAATCCACTTCCCTCCATCCAAAAGGTATCCAAAAAAGGGAAGGGAAAGAATCAGGTTACATATCCTTCATCTGGAGAAGGTCAATAGCTCTCATTAGAGTAAAGGTTTGCACAACAGGAGGAAGAAATGAAAGAATTAAGAAGGTTGAATGCATAAATACTTCAGAGTAGTCTTCTTCTTAAAAATGCTGGAGTCCGACAGCCAAAGGAATTTGTTGCAGTTACTGAGATGGATCAGGAATATCCCCCTTTATCAGTACACCCTCAGAAGTCTAATCCTACGGGTCAAGTTAAACAACGGTTGGCAGCACTACCATCAGTTGCAGCACCAACCACCACGTCTGTCCAAGCTCCATTCATTGCACTTACCCAAAACCAAGTTCAACCTGATGTTTCTCAAAAGTTAATAACTACTATTGAGTCATTAACAGCTCAGTTAGAAACTATGGAAGGGAAACGGGAACAAGTTCAACCAGAAAAGAAAGTTTACCCTGAATGGGTAGATTCAATTTCTCCTCCATCTAGTTTTGGAAACCCTGTTTTCCCTACTTTAAATGGACCAGGAGACCCTGAACAACATTTGACGCATTACTTGTCTTGTTGTGATCCTATGATGGGAACTCCAGAGTAGCAAGAAGTAGTGAAACTCAGATGCTTCGTGCGAACCTTTCAAGGACCAGCTTTTGTCTCGTATACAAGCTTGCAATCCCGATCAATCATCGGATGGGAGGATCTTCGTCAAAAATTCCTTCTTCAGTTCAGCTCAACTTTGCCAAAAATGACAGTTTTTGATCATACAAACTGCAAGAAAAGCGAGAATGAAAGAGTCTCTGATTTCATTGCTCTCTAGAAGGGATTAACGTATTCCCAGAGTTTAGAACTCCCTCAGGAAGAGCTTTTGCCAATCTGTGTGGCAAATTTTCATGATGAATTATGCACGCCATTGATCCCTGTGAAATACACAGGAGGGTTTCGAGATCTTACTTCAATCGCTCAACAGATTGAAGATTCCCTTATACAGGCTAAGGCTAAATCTCTTGTAATTCCATCAGCTCTAGGAAGGAGAATGGGTAAAGCGGAAACTGCTACAGTTATGCTTAAACAAGCACCTGTACCTATTTCTACTTCAAAACCTTCATCTTCTCGAAGGGCTCCACCTCCTAAATGCCAACAACAAAGGCCGTTTCATCCAAATGATCAAAGAGATCAATGACGAAAACAATTTTAGGATTTGAAGAGTAAAACATACTCTTTCTGAAGTGAGCAAGTTCCTGGTTACTTCATTTCAGCTCTGGAAAATAATTTGGTTCAATTACCAGTGCCCAAGAGGCCAAACAAGGAAGGAGATGAAGACCGTCCCAATTATTGTCCCTTTCATCAAATGTTGGGGCATCCCATCTAGGAGTGTTTTGTCTTTAAAGACCTCCTGCAAAAGATGGTCGACTTGGGACAAGTCAAGTTGAAAGGTTCTTCGACTCAGGTAGCCTGTGTCACTGCTACAGTTCCAGAGGAAGAAGGTGAATGGCAAGAAGTCAAAAGCAGAAATTCACAGAAGTATGATGATTGGATGGTCATAAAGACAATCAACCGGACTCATGCCATTTTTTGAACACAATTAAAGAAACCAATTGTGTCTTCTGCCATGAATATTGCGGTAAAACCCTCTTCGTCAGAAGGAAAATTCTCAAAGAAATGAATTGATTCAAAGAAGAAAAAAGAATCAGAAGAAGATGAGTATGTGTCAAATCCTAAATTGTCTTTGACTCTGGAAGACTTTATGCCATCTACTTCAAAGCCACGGGCACCGCCCCATCAAACGGCACAACCTGAACAGGCTAATCAGGCAACGTCTTTATCAGACGAAGAGTTAATCTTCGGTTCTGTTAATATGATTCAATTAACAGATCCATATTCCTGTCTTGTTGAGCCTGAATTCCCTGTATCAAATAAGGGAATACAAGGAAGTTCTAGAGGTTCAGGATACAGGGGAAGACGTGGATATTTCCGAATCTACTACTCCAATTCTACCCCTGCTAGCACTGTATATGCAGCAGAAACTCGTGGTAGAGCCCTTCAGCGAGCACAAAAAGAACAAGAAAGTTCTTCTGCCAATGGTCAAATCAGTTTTGGCACAGTTATTTTGGAAGACCGATTAAAGGTTCCATCTTCTTTATCTCAGCATGTAAATGGATCTAATCAGTCTAATCTTCCAAAAGCAAGGATGTTGCCAACTTCTATCCCAATACAGGATGCATCAGCTTCTAAAGCATCTGTTTCCAAGGTACCTGCTAAACCGCATATTCCTGTTGGGAAACGCAGACATTTAGATCAAAAGTATGATATATTGAAACACTTGGCCCATGTACCAGCCAAGTTATCAATTTTGGATTCTTTGAATCTGTCAAAAGATCTTCAGGAAGCACTCATCGAAGCTTTGTCAAGTCCTCAGGAGTTTGAAGCTGAAATTGCTGCAGCTGAAGTCTATCACATAGAGAATAATCCTGCAGAATTCCATGCAGTGATATATTTTACTGATAAAGATGAAGATGATGTTGTTCATGGGCACATAAAACCTTTGTACTTATCTGGAAAAGTCAATGGTGTAGATATCCGAAGAGCTTTCATTGACAATGGTTTAGGAGTCAACCTCATGCCCATTCGTACACTTCGTCGATTGGGCCTCACGGAATCTGATTTATCTCCTTCTACCATGATGTTACAAGGATATGATAAAAATGAACAAGAACCACTGGGCGAAGTTACACTCAGAACTCAGTTTGGAGATCTTGTATCCAATTCGGATTTCATGATTGTTGATCAAGACTCAGCTTTCAACATCTTGCTTGGAAGACCCTGGCTACATCAACATGCAGCTATCCCTTCATCATACCATCAATGTCTCAAATACTATTTCAATGGTCAAGTTGGAACATTGTATGGTGATAAGGCCCCATTCAAGACATGTGAGTCTCAATACATTGAGACAGAATTTTATCACATGAAGGGAAGAGAAAAATCTACAATGAAGGAAATTACCAAAGTTAATGCTCCATATGGTTTGGAGAAAATTACAATAAATCCATTTACACATGTGAGTACAGATTATGTAATACCTATCAGTCAAATTGACAAAATAGGCCTAAATCAAAATACTCTTATGGAAAGATCCATAATGTCAATTACGGCAATCGAGCCAGACAACACGGGAGAAATTGGTAACCTACCAAACAGTGATGAAAGCATAAGTGGTGACGTTTTCATTTCATCTGCTGAAGTCCAACAAGTCTATACTTCGCCAATCAGGCCAGAAGAAGTTATAGAAACATCAGAGGTAAATAATGATGTCGATTCTCAATCCATCATCTCCTCTTTATTTACCAAAGAAGACCCTTTATTATCAATAGGGTCGGAAATGGAAGATTCTTCTTCAAAATGTGAAAATTTTGACATATCTTATGATCATGAGAATTTCGTTTTGTCATCTAATATGCAAGTAGAAACGGAAGAAATAGCACGTGATGAAGAGGAAGAGGAAGATCTTAGAGATGCTCCTCCAGCATTTGAATAGGGTATCTCTACCACTGTGGATGAATTCAGAGAAGTAAATCTGGGTACAGAGAAAAACCCACGCCCCACTTTAATTAGTGCGGCCATGACCCTTGAAGAGAAAGAGATGTATATTTCTTTTCTAAAGAAAAATAAAGATATTTTTGCATGAAACTATACAGAAATTCCTGGGCTTGATCCTAATGTTTCTACTCATCATTTGGGTTTACCAAAGAAACATCGAGGATTTAAACAAGCCGCGAGAAGAACACACCCAAATTATGCTTCCAAAATTGAAGCTGAAGTGGATAAGCTGATCAAAGCTAACTTCGTCAGAGAAGTTCTGTATCCCAAGTGGTTGGATAATATTGTCCCTGTAAAGAAGAAGAACAGACAAATTAGGGTTTTCATCGATTTCAGAGATCTTAATCGGTATTGTCGTAAAGATGATTTCCCAGTTCCGATTACAGAACTCTTAATTGATGCGATATCTAGTTATGAAGTACTTTCTTTCATGGATGGATATTCTGAATATAATCAGATCCGAATGGCCCCAGAAGATGAGGAATCTACATCCTTCAGAGCCCCACAAGGTGTGTTTTGTTACCGGGTGATGCCCTTTGGTTTAAAGAAATCAGGTGCAACATATCAACGCACCATGCATCGTATCTTCAAACATTTCTTAGGGAAGTTTGTGGAATGCTATGTGGATGATTTGGTGGTTAAATCCAAACAACGTTCTAATCACTTGGCTGATTTGGAAGTCATATTCCACAAGCTTCGACAACATAATTTGAAGATGAACCCCTTAAAATGTGCTTTTGGGGTAACCTCAGGAAAATTCCTCGGCTTTGTTGTACGCCATTGTGGTATTGAAGTCGATCCTGAGAAGACCAAATCAATCCTTGGTATGTCACCTCCTCAGAATTTGAAAGAATTAGGAGGACTTCAAGGACACTTAGCCTATATTTGGCATTTCATCGCCAATTTGGCAGGAAAAAGTTTACCCTTTACCAAATTATTGAAGAAAGGAGTCACTTACCAGTGGACTGAAGAATTTTAAGAAGCATTTTATGTTCTCAAGAAATACCTCTTGAGTCCACCAGTACTCATGCCACATGTTGAAGGTAGACCACTTATCCTTTATGTGACATCTCTAGAGCGATCATTGGGAGCCTTTCTCGCTCAAAAGAATGATGCAGGGAATGAAAATAGCCTCTAATATCTCAGTAGAACTATGCTTGAAGCAGAAACCCGATATTCAAGTATTGAGAAGTGCTACCTAGCATTAATCTTTACAGTTCAGAAACTGATAAACTACCTGAAACATCCCTAGGTCCAATTGGTATCTCGCAATAATCCGCTCAAATTCATCCTTAGTTGTCCAATGCTTACAGGACGTCTAGCAAGGTGGGCTGTTATTTTGCAGCAGTTCGACATTCAGTATGTATCTCAAAAGGCAATAATGGGCCAACCTCTGGATGATTTCATGGCTGAACATCCTTTAGTGGAAGACACGTCTACCGATATTGAACTCCCTGATGAGGAAGTTTTTTCTATTCAAGAGTGTCCTCAAACATGGGAAATGTATTTTGATGGTGCTTCCAGAAGTCCAACAGGGAAGAAAATGGAAAATCCTAAATTCAACAAAGTTGGTTTAGGAATTGTGCTCATTTCTCCAGATAAGGTAGTGTTACCTTATTCCTTTTTATTATGGGAAGGTGGTACCAATAATGAAGCCGAATACCAAGCTCTTATTAAAGGCTTGGAGTTAGCGCTCCAAGAACAAGTGAATCACTTAAAGGTGAAAGGTGATTCAGACCTGGTAATCAAACAAGTCAATGGGGATTATGCCATCATAAAAGAAGAATTAATCCCTTTGTATGATTACGTCAGAAAGTTAATGGTGGAATTCCCTTCAGAACCGACATTTTCTTATTTCCCAAGATCACAAAATGCTCAAGCTGATGCACTGGCTAATATAGCCACAGCTCTAGCAGATCCAAATTGGGACGAGACAACCATCAGTATTGCCCACCGTCGTGCAATTTCACCTTATGTTCATGCCGGAACAGAGGAAATTAATGAAATTAGTCCCATTCCTGAACTGTATGGTCATACTACAGGATGGATGTCACCTATCAGGGAATACCTTCAAAATGGAACACTTCCACCTGATAGAGCCGAGAAAGAACAAATCTGGCGACGTGTGGTCAATTTTACTCTTTATGATGGCCCAAACCACCTAGAGAAAATTCTCTACAAACGTGGTTTTGATGGAGTTCTCTTCAGATGCATTGATGGTGAAGAGACAACGGCTATCATGAAAGAAGTGCATGCAGGAGTCTTTGGTGCCCACCAGTCTAGACATAGATTGTCTGATCAAATTCGAAGGCTTGGATACTTTTGGCCTTCAATGATAAAAGATTGTGTTGATTTCACAATGAAGTGTCATTCATGTCAAGTACATGCCAACTTCATTCATCAACCTCCAGAGTTGCTTCATATAGCTAAATACTCATGGCCATTTGCCACATGGGGAATGGATGTGGTGGGACCTTACCCTTCAGCTACGGCCAAGCAGTTTAAGTACATTCTTACTGATACTAATTTCTTTTCCAAATGGGCAGAGGTAGTACCTCTCAAAGAAGTCAGTTCTAAATTCATTGTTAGCTTCATCAAGTCTAACATCATTACTAGATTTGGTGTCCCTCATACCATATTGACGGACAACGGCACCAACTTCTGTTCTTCTGAGGTGAAGAAATTGTATCAAGAATACCACATTAAATCGTACCATTCATCTCGGTATCATGCGGCAGCCAATGACCAAATAGAATCCTTTAACAATACTCTTTCAAATATACTGCAAAAGATTGTGGATAAAGATAAGAGGTCATGGCCTGATAAACTCTTTCATGCTTTATGGGCTTATCGGACTACCACCCGCAATGCAACACGATCAACTCCATATTCGTTGGTATATGGAACATAAGCAGTCTTGCCAATTGAAGTTCAATTTCCCTCACTCAGAGTAGCCATTTGTGATCAGTTATCTACAGATGAGCAACCCCAGAAGCTATTGAATGAATTGGAAAAGTTAAATGAGAAAATATTGTGCACTTTGTACCACTTGGAAATCTATCAGAATCGAATAGCACGAGCTTTTAACAAAAAAGTTCGTCACCATTCATTCATTTAGGGAGAATTGGTATTAGTTCTCAGAACTCCAATGATACAAGGAAAGAAACCTCCCAAGCTTGAGCCAAAATGGGGAGGACCTTATTCAATACATAGGGTCTACTCCAATGGAGCTTATTCATTAATCTCGATGGATGGAGAACTCATTACTACTCCAACTAATGCCAGATTTTTGAAGAAATATTTTCTATAAAATAAAAAGTATTCACAACATGTCCCCGCAACATGACACTAAACTGTGCAGCACCGGTTCATCCTTACTATATGAAGTTAAACTATACAGCAATGGTCTAGTATGACCTTAAACTCCTCCTTGGTCCAATATGACCTTAAACTATTCACAAGATGTCCCCGCAACATGACACTAAACTGTGCAACACCAGTTCGTCCTTGCTATATGACGTTAAGCTATACAGCAATGGTCCAGTATGACCTTAAACTATTCACAAGATGTCCCCGCAACATGACACTAAACTGTGCAGCACCAGTTCGTCCTTGCTATATGACGTTAAACTATACAGCAATGGTCCTGTATGACCTTAAACTGCAACTTCATCCCAAACGACATTAAACTGTGAAAAAGTTCTCTAAATGGTCCAGTATGACCTTAGACTGCAACTAGATCCTGTATAACCTTAAAATGCATCATCAACGGTCCATGAATATGACCCTAAAATATTTGCAAGTCCCTTACGTCCAGCAAGACGTTAAACTGTGACGTCCTAACTACATGACACTAAACTGTATAAAAGTCCCTTACGTCCAGCAAGACGTTAAACTGTGACGTCCTAACTACATGATGCTAAACTGTATAAAAGTCCCTTACGTTCGGAAAGACGTTAAACTATATAATCATCAAAGGTCTTGTATGACCTTAAACTACACCACCGTCCAGCATGACATTAAACTGTACCATCCACGGTCCATGCATATGACCTTAAACTATTCACACTTTCATCCAACATGACGTTAAACTGTGAAAAAAATCCCCAATGCATCCAACATGACGTAAATGGTGTGTTATTTTTGTCCTTATTGCATGACATTAAACTGCACAGTTCCCCTTTTTTTGTCCAACATGACGTTAAACTGTATTGTTCCCATCGTCCTAACTACATGATGCTAAACTGTACAGAAAGTTCATAATACGTCCTACATGACATTAAAATATATTTTGTCCATGCTACATGACACTAAACTGCACAGCACCAATAGTCCTAACTGCAAGACTTTAAACTGCATAGTCCCTTTATATGTCCTACATGACATTAAACTATGCATCGTTAAGGTTGTTGTTACCTCTTGTTTCTCACACTGAGTTTGACTCACGTGAGCTTAGAGAAAACCTCAACTGTAACACTCTCTTTGGGCCGCTAACCATGTATAAGTCCCAACAACAATTTTTTTAGATCGTTGTCCCCAAGAACAACTTGATCATTAATTCATTCTTTAATTGAACTACACAGACTTTGATCCTTTCCCTCCAGGCTGGGTATGTAGGCAACCTCCCAGGGATCAAGCCCAAAAACAATCTCTTCACATCGGTTCACCACCATCTCATATGATGTTGATTCGTGAAATCGCCCCTAGAATCAATATCTTTACATTGATTCACTTTCTTCCTTGTTATATGACGTTAAACTATGAAACACTTTTGTCCGGTATGACAATAAACTACAATACTGTTTGATTTACTCATTTGAGAGAGAAATATTATTGACATTGATTTTTCAATCATGTTTCATTTCAAAAGACTACGTGCATGCATGGTAATACCTAAACTTTTTATCTCAGGTTAAACCATCATTGCACTAAAGTCCCCTTTCACCGTTCACATGTATGAACCAAATTTGTACAAAGGGTAGTTCTAGAACTACGTGGGCTTGATTCCCATCCTTATGGGATACGTAGGAACGTTCGAGTATCCCTCGAATCCAGCCCCAAGTCTTTTGGGCCTAACCCCAAATTTCACTTTCAGTCCCTTAGCTGAAAAGTCCTCATGAAAACACACACTGTGTATTCATTATTATGGTCCGAACTCTATGACCCTAATCTAAGATCTCTCATATTTTCGTCCTGCACGACGTTAAACTGCATTTCAAGAACTACGTATGGCTTGATTCTCATTCTTATGAGATACGTAGTGAAGTCCAAAATTTCAATTCAGGACCCACCCACAACATGATTATGGTTATCATTGACCTATGTATCTCTATATACATTGGACAATACCCATCTTTATGTGTTATAATCCCAAACCTTAAATATTTTCAGATCTTCATAACCCTTTTCATGATTTTTAGTCACAAAAATGTCAAACTTCTGAGAATTCTTTTGCCTGACTCTGCAGTACGTGCCCATAGGTGGCCTTGCATAAACAGTCCACATAACAGACTTGTTAGCCAAACGATACTATTTTATTTAACTATGCAGCCAATGCCCTTAGGTGGCCCTGCATAATTCAACCCCCTAACGGGTTTGTTAAATGATGGTAACTTCATTCTTGGGAAGAATGCCTCTTTTGTCCTTATTTGTCTTAAATGAAAGTATGTAGGGATCCGCAAAAAATAGCCATCCTTAACATATGTGTCCCATATCCTTTTTCATGATCTGAAAGTATTCAAGTCTATGGTTTATTTTTCTTCCCTACGTTTGGGTCAGACCTTTGTAGGAGTGATATTCATCCAGTTCTTCGATAATCTTGTTTGGGAATATCTTCTCCATATTCAAGTACCTCTTTCCATACAGCAAACTCTATACTTTAGAAAATTTGAATCTCCATAAACTTTCATTGGATTTTAGCACTGGGAAAGTAAATTTCTGAGAGTTCTTTTTGCCTGACTATGCAGCACGTTCCCATAGGTGGCCTTGCATAAACAGTCTACATAACAGACTTGTTAGCTGAAAGATGCTATTTATTTGACCATGTAGCCAATGCCCTTAGGTGGCCCTGCATAATTCAACCCCCTAACGGGTTTTGTTAAATAATAGTAACTTAATTCTTGGAAACTACTTCTTCTAATTCCTTTTAGATCTTTTCCATATCATTCCTCAGATTCAAATATTCTTAAGCCATAGTTTACATATTTTATCTCATACTTGAGTATGGTAATATGTTTTCAGATAAATTGACAAGGAATTGAATCAATTTTAATCCATTTCGGTCAAAGCTATTTTCACCTTAAACATTAGCCCCTTTATGTCCGGCATGCATGACTTTAAACTGCCAGATTTCTTGTTTTTCTTTTCACCTCAGAGTCAAATCCTCTTTTCTCTCCGGATCTAACTCTGATGGGGGACTTTTGTTGATGCTCCTTTCCGTCACAGAGTCTAACAACTGAAAAAAGGGAAATAACTTAGTCCAAAGTGATTCATCCTTTGAAGAAACATAAAAAATCGACAAAGGGATGAACAAGGAGAACATTGCCCATAGGTCGTGCAAGTTCCCTCATGGTCGCGCAAGTACACTTGCGCGCCGCCTAGTGGTCGTGCAAGTCTACTTGCGCGATGCCTTATGGTCGTGCAAGTGACTTGCGCGACCTAAGTGATAACCACCCAGTAACTACCCAGGGTCTTCTCCTGCCTATAAATAGACCCTGTGGGCCCCCCATTCGAGAGGATATTTTTCCAGAAACTCAGATTGAAGCTCCAGACGCCCAAGTCTCTTCGCAAAGCTTCCAGAACACTTCTAAGGTAATTTATTACCTATAACGGAAGATCTAAAGGGAGTAAGTAAAGCCTAAGTGTTGAAACTCATCAACACTTGCGCACCTGAGTGGTCAGCCCTTAAGGGAAGTGGTTACACTTGCACACCACCTTATTCCTTCGATAGAACTTGCGCTTCCCTTTTCTGGAAGAACCTCAAGAGGATTCTAAAGGATTTAATAAATAGTCTCTCAAGTATTTCAATGCTGGTTGACCATCGCGCAAGTACCCCACGTGTCGCGCATGTATACCTGCGCGACCAATACTTGCACGCCGCCACAGTACCTACGCGCCTTTCAAGACTTGCGCGCCCCTGCCTTTTTTGGGTGCCCATCTTTCCCATTTTATCCCTATTAAGCCATTTCACCTTTCCTATTCAAGATTCAGTCTTCAAAATAATCTTCAAAGCCATTTATGGCATGATTTTTTGATTTGACTTCCTTATCTGAAAGGAATTCAGTGGAATATCTCTCAAAACCTAGTGATTTACATATCTTTATGTCACTAAAGATTGCGAGTTCATTCATTCAACCTCATCCTTTAAAATGAGAGAATCCTTAACCTGGGTCTCCTTTTAAGGAATAATCCCCAGTCCTAAGTCCTCCAAAATTGGGCATCCTCCTCAGGAGTAAGCCCCAAATTCTTAAAATTCCCAAATATGGGAATCCTTTTCAGGAGTAAGCCCCAAACCTTAATCTCATAACCTGGATCTCCTTTTCAGGAATAAGTCCTAGTCATAATCTTGGGCTTCCTTTTCAAGAGTAAGCCCCATGTCCCCTAACCTAGGCCTCCTTTTTAGGAATAAGTCCCAGTCATAATTATGGGCATCCTCTTTAGAAGTAAGCCCCAAGTACCTTAATTTCTCTTTAACCAGTCCTAATTTTTGTTTGATCTGGGATTCCTTCTCAGGAGTAAAACCCAGTTATCAATCCTCTCCTAATTTGGGTTTCTTTTTCAAGAATAAGTCCCAAGTTAGAGTATTCAAAGCTCCATGAAGCACATATACCTTTATGGACCCTGTTCCTGGATTTTCTCCCTAAAAGTAAATCCTAAACGTCCATCTATCTGGGCAGTCATACATACATAAGCCCCAAACCATTTCTTATGATTTCATCTTTCATGGCACAATTATCTGATTTTTACCAATACCTCTTGTTTCTCACACTGAGCATGACACACGTGAGCTTAGAGTGTAAAAGTAATTATGACATCCTTCTTTGAGCCATCAATCATAAACTTTATACTCCCTTACTCAAACTACGTGGGTTCTGATTCCTTTTCCAAAACAAAGGTTACGTAGGTATCCCATTTATGGGTTCGATCCCAACTCTGAAATAATCCATGTCCTTCTGAATGACAATAAACTTCAAGTGCCCCACTGAGTGGCTTTAAAACCATCATAGTCATTATAATGACCAAGATACTTTTATATAAATGTTTTGAAGGATACCATTGACCAAGAATCTCTAAATAGATACAGATGATTCTCTATTGATGAAGAACCTCGAATACATATAAAAGATTCTCTAAATTCCTTACATATTTAATCATTGATTGTTAAAACTAAAGGAAATATCATTTTATACTTGGTAATGTAATAGGGATTCACAAACATAACTTAAATCTATAAAGAGAGTCTCGGAGTAGACAATAATTCCCCTAAAAAAGGTGTGATGAGGACAACCTCCCATCCTCTCGACCAATGAAAATTCCTAAGCCTCATCAGTCCACAAGATAATGAGCGCCTACCTTTGGAAAGTAGGTCCAAATGGATGTGGAATCATTGGATGTTTCCCGTTCTACGAACAAACCCGCTAGAAACCGATCAGAACGTTTGAACTCCCATCCAGGAGGTCATCCCTAAATTCCGAGGGAAACAGTTGCGGATGAACATATAAAACATAAACAACAATAGAGACCCCCATTCCCAGATAAATCTGGCCCATATCTGTAATATGATCAATCTGTAAATCAATTAAATTTTTGGTTGATTCAGGTTTATAATAGGAATAATAATACAAGTATAAATTCATATAAATAAAATGTTCTAAATTTATATGGTTTGATGACTGATGAATAATTAATCCACATCATTCTCATTGGTGAAATCCTTGTATTCTGATTGTGTAATGATCCTCAATCTCGATTTGATCTAATAGCGTCATCCTAGAACACTCTCATCCAATGGTCCTCTAAGTCTCCTAGGTTAAGAGTAAAATACTAATATATCCCCATAACCATATATTTGTATATAATTTTAGGTCATTCTATCCAAACAAATAAAATAAATATTTTATTTTATTAATTCTCTCATGATTTCACTCAACATGAATGTCTAATGCACCCCAAGGTTATTTCATTCAAAGGGTGAATATCAATCCCTAATATCAACAAAGACTTCACATTTCTGATCTAATCCTCTATTTTAAATTTATTTTAATTATTTAGGAAAACTACACATGCATGGTATTTAATACATTTAATATATTGAAAAATAATAATTTCCACATCACCGGGCCTTATGAACACATATTGTATCAGTTTGTATTTACAAAAATAAACCATATAATATTATAAAATAGTATATGAAAAAATATGTTTCATTACATTATCCCCTTCTTTAGGATTTATGTCTTAGAAATCCTATAAAAAGTCTACACAAAGGTATGTGGGTACTGAGAATCCATCTGGGTCTCCTTCTCCTTTGTAATCTCATGGAGATTCACATGCATCCACCAAACATGCACAAAAGGAATCACTCACACAAAAAAGATACTCTCATTTTGATCCTCAATCTCTACTAGTTCCTCTTTAAAATTAGATCTATCCCTGATGTCCATCTTTAACAGGTTAATAACATGCAATGGTTCATGCACTTACCTCCTCAGTGGTGACATATGGAATACGTCACATACTTGGTCTAACTATGGAGGTAGAGGTAAGTGGCGATACACCTCACCAACTCTATATAGTACCTGTAAAGGTCCAATGAATCATAGAGATATCTTATTGCCCTGACCAAATCTCTACAACCCACATCAAGGTGAGACCCTCAAGAAGACATGGTCTCCCACCTCAAAATCAAAATCCCTTAATCATCCATTTGAATAAGATTTATGAAAGCTTTTTACAGTTCTCATCTAATTTTTGATGATATTAACCTTCTCTATAGAGTCTTTTAGCAACTTTGGTCCCATAAGGGATGACTCTCATGGGTTAGTCAATCATAGTGGTGACCTCAGTGGTCGTTCTTACAAGGCCTAGAATGGTATCATACCAATGGTGGAATGATAGAATTTTTATTATTAAAAACACCACTAATGGTATGTGATACTACCAACTATGGCCAAAATCTAACATGAAAGATCACATAATTTCCTCTAAGATGAAAATGGTCTGCCCAATTTGGTAGTCAGTCTGGGGGTAAAAATATGATCTCAACTGTAACTAAATTCCAAAGGCCTCCTGGAATCCACTCCATAATCATGACATAAATCAAGAAACTAAGTCTAAAAAATAATTGGGGGAATTTCATGGAGAAACAATATCACCTGCATATAAATGAATCTCAATATCTCCACTAATCTCTTCTCTCAGATAGCTTTGAAGTGGGCCAACATGGTGAGTCGGTCTATAATCACCCATATAGAATCAGGTCCCCTAGGCATATGTGATAACCCTGTCATGAAGTCCATGGATATAAAATTTCACATCCAATACAAAACCTCAAGGGTTTTTGATGAACCTAATGGAACATGTTTCTCATCATTAACTTATTAAAGATTAAGTCATCGAGAGAAAAACTCTACCACTCCCTTCTTTGTCCCTAGCCACCAAACTAACATTGGATGTCCTAGTACATCTTTACAACACCTAGATGTACCACCAATGGATATGTATGTAAATACCACAGAACCTCCTCCCACAATATCACAAGTACCATCATGCATCCTTTAAAAAGTATGAAATTATCCCAACAATGATAAAATAAATCTGTAGCATGTTCAGTGGATATATGAGTATGTAGAATCTCAAAACAATTATCCCCAAGTTATTCCTTCCCCAATCACAATAAAAGTGAATAGTTTATAACAATTGATGTGTGGTAAGATGATCTATAAAAATACCTAAAATATATTTGTAATGATTCCAAATACTTCGACACCTCACTCAGTAGTTACAAACAAGATCTCTTGCTAAGGGATTCTGGAACCATGTTCCCCTTCCTCGGAGTATTGATAATTTAGAAGTCCTAATTCTAGAGGAACTATGACCATTGTCTCTATATTAAGTTAATATAATATTTATATAAGATATACTTGAGTCTTGTATGATCATAATAGATGATAAATCAAACACACATAATTTAGAGTCACCACATATTCAGTGCGAAGACAACCGTTGCTAGCTCAAGATCATGGGTTGTGTTGTTCTAGTCATTTGGTGTCATTTTTTTGAACCATAATAAATAACTAATTTACCCCACAATAAGATACAACCAAGACCATTACATGATGCATAAAATATAACTACGTAATTAAAACCCTCCTCTAGAAATCTCAAGATGGGAATGCTCACCACTATCAGCCTCAACTCCATGAAAGCATATTGGTGTTTCTCTGTCCATGAAAAATGATTCTCCATTCAGGTTGAAGATATCAAGGGAACTAAGATACTAGAGAAATCAATTAATAATATTTGATATTATTTTTTAACCAAGAGAAGATTCACCCCTCTGTCATGCTCTTGGGTGGAACCCAAGATAAAACTTCCATGATCTTCAATGGGTCCACAGCTACACTATATATAAGAAAACATGTACCAAAAAGTGGACCTCCAGATTCCAGAATTGGCACTTTGAGTGATTCCTCTATATCTAGTTCACTTATAGTACATCCAAAACCATCTTCATGTGTCTTGAATTATCCTCCTCATATGATGAGTAAAATAAGATATCTTCAATGAATACTACCAAAAATTGGTCTAAGAATGGATTAATTTTCTAGTTCATGATCCCCTTGAACACTACTGGGGAATTCTCTACACCAAAGTTCACAGCCATGTACCAATTATGGAAATATCTACATCTAAATTGATTATTTATTATATAATAATGTTGTACTAATAGTTGGTGATAACCTGATCTGAGTTCAATCTTTATAACCACAATGCCCCCCTCAACCGATCAAAGTAGTTTTCAATCCTGGGAAGTGGATACTTGTTCCCTACAGTCACTTAGTGTAGAAAACTATAATACACATGAAAACTCAATATCCCATCCAAAGTCTTGGAAAAAAACTTGGTATTCTTGGGGTGAAACGTGGGTTCTTACAAATACATTCCTTTACAAGTCCTTCAATTTCACCCTCAGCTTGGAAAATTGTACCCAAGGCATCAAATAAGCTAGTGCAGATATCGACTCCATCTTGTAGTGTTTATCAATTCAGATGTTTTTTATCTCATTTGGGATTTATTAGTAGACATTACTATTTAATGAAGTCCTCATACACTACCACCAACATAGGAAATTGATGTCTCGTAGATTTTACTGCACCAAGGGTCATTATAGGAAACTAGTCTGTAATCGGTTACACCCTCCTACGCATGAGTCCATCCTTCACTATCTAAGTTTTATTTTCACCCAAAAAGAAAAAAAATCATCCCATCATAGCATACACACTGAATCCTGCTAAAACAACCTATTTGAGAATGAACTATAGATAAAAATTACATACCTAAGATGACATCGTAAGGCCTCATCACTAAAACACAGAGATCAAAAATGAATCTCTCACCTCCAAGAGTCAGGTCACCCTATCATCCTAAGTGTGTGATCACTAAATCACCTCTAATAGGAGTCTCCAAGTACAAGGGATGAGTCAAGGGCTCAACCAAAATATCTATATCCCAAACTAACAAAGTAGAGAGAAGGAATAATTCTCACTTGTGCCTATCAGTACTATAGATAAGCTATAAAATACATTGATTATACCTAATATCACCTCTAGAGACTCTAGGTCATAATCCTAGACCACCTGCATCTTTCCTCACTCCTTACCATCAGCTCTCTGAGCATGGCGGGGACCACCTAGGCATGGTGGTGTTAAAAATTAAAAACGTCTATCATCTTTAGATACTCTCCCAGATCCCCTACCATTTCTATTTCCCTACGAATCTATCTGGTCTTTCCACTACCTATTTCAATGTGGCCAATCCATTTTCTCTCAATATGACACACAAAAGTTTGAGAAATCTCATACTATATGTCCTTGACCATCACATAGTAGCACCGACTATCTCTAGGCTGACAAAATCCATAAAATGATCCCTAAACCGCAAAACCACTATACTGTGATTGGCTCCTAAAATTTCTCATCCATCGAGGTCCCTATGTCTATCGTCACCTCTCTACCATTGAAGCCTCTACTCCTGTGTTCCCACTTTCATCACTAACTATCTATGTCTACTCAGTGAATAAAACCTTCACTACCAACATATGATCATGTACTCCATCATAGGTAGGTTTTCATTGAGGTATCCCTCTGGCTCAAATGTCACTGTGTATTCCTCACTTGAAGGTATGAGCCTGAGAGAACTGATCATGAACCATATCCATCAAGTATTGATAGAGTTATGTGAATATATATAAATACTCAGCCACAATCATAATTCCATTTAAAATATGTAGAATCTCATGGATGTACACAACCATCAATATAGCTAGAGAAAACTCATCTATTAATAGGTGCTCAAACTATGACCCTGAAAGAGTCACCACATCATGTGACTAAGTAACTAATACCCACCATCATCCTATACATACATGTATAAGGCTCATTTCTAAGACTAAAATCTTCTCTTTATCTGTCTGGACAAGAAAAAGGACTTTCCTTACCACCTCAATCTAGTCCTCAACCTCTTTGGGTTTGGGATTTCCTCAGGTCACGTGGGTTCACTATCTCAAAATTCATGAAGTGTGCTCAACCTATGCACTACATATTCTGGTACTAGAGTTTCCATTTGATGCTTGAAAGGTGGTGGTATGACTGGTTCACCACCTATAGGTGACACCTCAAGAACATGTCCCTATATCGAATCCTCCTTGATGAGGGGATATCCCTCATGATCCTCCTACTATATCTTATATGTAAATTTTTTAATAGGCGTCCTATAATAGATAATATGTACCATAGTCAACGATTATATCTGGAGATATGACACAAGATGGACATGGAAACAACAACCCATTTTTATATGATGCATGTGCCAATATTATCCCTACAACCCATGTCTATATATACTGATTCAACAAGATGGTTTTTGTAGTAATGGTGTGTGGATATATTGGAAACTTCACAAACACTAAAGTGCCTGGAATTAAAGAGATACTTGAAACACTCAACACTATTACTATAAAACCCAAACTAGTCTCATAGAATCTATTCCTAAAGTGGAACTGAATACATTTAAAACCAATATTTCAAAACCAGGCCCAGTGGGATCTAAACCACGACTTCTCCAAGACAACCTCTAATAGGTCAAGGGATAGTGACAAAGGATTAGTAGGCATATCACACACATCTAAGGCCTTATCCTATCGTACCTATATACATGAACACATCTCCAACCCCATACAATTCTGAAATTTAAAACAACCGATATCCAATAATTCATACATCTAAAATCACACCATCAAAGTATGACAACAAAGAACTTGAAAGTAATGTCCAAATAATTTTTTTTGGGGGGGATGAGTTCTGGTCAATGACTAGAACCCTAAAATTTATTCAAAAAAGGATAATACAAATTACATGAGTTGAAATGAGGGAAATTTTATAGAATCTCTAATAAAAAAAGGAATCAAATTCAGAGAGAGATCATTCCTCCAAGTGATCTCATGAGAGACTCCCATTTTGGTGAGACCTTTGGCGATCTTGTTTGCTTCACAGAAGGTGTGTGTAGCAATGAAGTTGAGAATGTTGAGCGAGGTGAGGCAGTCAATCCATCAGGGGGTGAGAGACCATGCTAGGTGAGTCACACCCTTCATGATGGCTTGCACAATGGTAGAAGAGTTTCTCTCAATCCAGATGTTTCTTTAGTTGGAAATTTTTGAAAAATAGATGGCATGAATGATACCCATCATTTCGGCCTCCAGAGCAGAAGTAATGTTGCAGCTTCCATAGAAATATCCGAGAATTTGATCAAGATGGTCTATGAAAACACCTCCACATCCCGAAGGTCTAGGGTTTCCCTTTGAGTCTCCGTCAACATTGACTTTAATCCAGCCAGGAGGAGGAGCCTTCCATATGACTTCAATAGTGTAATTCAGTTTTGGATATATTCCACTCACTCCAATTCGGTGGAGGGTTTCAAGATCAATGACAGAATTTTCACAATAGTCTTTTTGGATCATGGAATCCTCTTTGATATGAAGAAGTTTCCTCATTTTACCTGCATTTAGTTTAAACACGATATTGTTGAAAATGAAATCATTTCTACCATACCAGAGGATATGAAGAAGCTTTACAATGATGGTGAGAAAAAGGTTTCTAATTTGCGATGACATAGGAATCTTAGTCTTCCTTTTCAATTGCGAGAAAATAAAGTTATCCAAAATCCATATGAACTCAAAAAGGTCAAATATGTAATGCAAAAGAGTAGTAGCAGTCTCACAAGATAAAAAGAGGTGGTTTATGTCCTCCTGATATTGGTTGCAAAATCTATATTTAGAGAAATGATTAAAGCCTTAAGACTGTAGACAACCATCGTTAGGAACTTTTTGGTGAGAAATTCGCCAAATGAGGGTAAGATGCGATGGTTTTATCTAAGCCTTATTGAAGTTGGATATCCAGCTGAGATTATCATCAATGTTAGATAAATTGTGATTATAATATTTTTTGAGTCCAACAAGCCATTTTTAGCGGGTTCCCAAACCATAAAGTCATCATTGGAATTGAAGTAATAATTCTCGACAATATCCTTAATAGAATCCGAATGATGTGAACTTGAATAATTGATCATGTCCCTGATGGAGCAGTTAGTGGGATCTAGAGTAAAATAATTAGGCATATCTGATTTAAGAGGGGAACCATTCAAGTTATCAAACCAAAAATTTAAAGTGGATTCATTACTAACAATCCATCTAGAATTTTACAAGATAGAAGAATAAGTATATTTAATCAAGGGTCATAGAGAGGAAGACATGTAGTGAAAAATACCATATTTAATCTTATCAAAAAAATGGGTTTCAATAAATTTCATGGGATGAGAGTTATTATTAATGAGGGACCACATACATTTATACTGGAGAGCTTCATTAAAGGTTTTAAGATTTTTAATTCCTATGCCACCTGCTTCAATAGGTTTACAACAAGAGGTCCAAGAAATCGTGACCAATTTTCCCTCCAGAGTGCTTCCACTCCGAATGAATTTCCTTATAGTAGTATTAACAGTTTAATAAGACCCGTAGGCCACTTGTAGACCATCATGGAGTAAAAAAACTTAGAAACAATGGTGGATTTCACAATGCAAACCCTTCTATCCATTGAAATGGATTTTACTTTCCAGGATGAAAGTTGTTTATGAATTTGATCCACTATGTGATAGAAATAAGAAGATTTGGGTCGTCCCTGGAATATGGGGAAACCATGGTATGTGAAGGGCAGGGAACCTTCCATAACCCCTAAAACATCGGTGAGATGAATTTTCTATTGTGGGGGAAATTTTTACCAAAATAGATAAAGGAATTATTCTAGTTGACACGCTGACCAGACACCTCATCATAGTGAGAGATGATGGATTTAAGGTTATTGATATTTCTTTTGTCCCCCTGGAGGAAGAAAATGATATCATCAACATAATGAATATGGGAAGGGGCATGTAAATTACTAGAGTCAAGAATTAGTTTAATTTTTCCTTGATCAACATTTAGGGTGAGCAATCTGATAAGATAGTCTTCCAAAATTGAAAAAATGATCGCAGAGAGAGGGTCTCCTTTTCTGACGTCATTGGAGAATTTAAAGTAACCTCTAGGAAACCCATTTATAAGAATAGAAATGTGGGCTGAGTTGAAAATGGTTTTGATTCTATTGACAAAAGTGTCATTGAAACTGAAACTAGATAGCACATTAAAAATAATGTCCTATTCAATCATGTCAAAGGCTTTAGTAATATATAGTTTAAGAGAAAAATTTCCACCTCTAATGTTTCTATTCAATAAATTTGTGGATTTAGAGGCAATACAATTCAATCTTGTATAGATCTACCTTTAAGGAAGCCAAACTTGTTACAAGAAACAATTTTGTTTCTAATAACAGAGATTCTATTGGAAATGATCTTAGTAATAATTTTAAAAAGAGAGTTTAAGAGGGCGATGGGTCAAAAAAGGTGAATTTCATCAGCTTTTTCAATTTTGGGAATAAGCACGAGAAATTGAGAATTTAGACAATGAGAAATAACCCCCTTTTCAAAGAATGTTCTGACTAATTTAAAAACATCATTTTGAATGACATCTTTGTGTTTTTGGTAAAATACATTAATAAAGCCATTAGGTCCAGAGGTACTGTCTAGATTATGGAAAAAAACATTGTCTTTAGTTTCAGAATCAAGAGGGTTGCTATTAAGTAAACGGTTATCCTCAAAAGTAACCATGTTTGGAATTATATTAGGAAAATTTTATTTGTTGGTATTGGGGCCATTAAAAATGTCATTGAAATAGGAGACAACATGGTTAGAAATCCCTTATTCCATATTAATGAGGTTACCCTCAAGCAGGAGAGAGGCCTACTATCTTTCATATCTCTTTGAAGGGAGTTCTAAAATTTGGCGTTCCTATCACCATCATTGAGCCATTTATCTTTGAAAATTTGATTCATTAATTTATCCGTAAAATTTGAGCATGGATATTAATTTAGTAGAAATATTGATTTCATTTTGGGGGTCAGTATTAAATCTAGATATGTTGTTATTATTTTTAATAAGAGTCAAATATTTCTCCAAACCCTGAATGTCTTTTTCTATTAAGTAATATTTGGTTTTGCACCACTTTTTAAGAATAAGATTGAGATTTTTCAATTTAGTGGTGCAAGAAAAGGAGTCATTGGAGTTACCCATGTTATCCCAGGAAAAATTGATTAAAGTGACACACTCAGGATCCAAGGACCAGGCCAAATTAAATTTGAATGGAAATGAGGTGTTTTGAGGATTTTGAGGAATACTGACTAAGATCGGGTGATGATTTGAGGCAATTTTGGTCAGAGTAACACTAGAGATCTGGTTCCATTTATCAAGGGATAAATCATTAATGAACACTCTATCATGCTTACTCACCACAACATGATTATAATGATGTCTATACCAAGTAAATTGGGAACCTACTAGGTTAACCTCAATAATATTATTGGTCTCTATAGAGGCTTTGAATTCTATAGAATAAATTGAAGAGAAAGATTGGGAATGTATTTCGGTGGGTGAGAGAATAGAATTGAAATCACCAACTAAGACCCATCAGTCTTGAATTTTGGAATTGATAGTTGAAATTTCATCCCAAAGAGGTCTTCTATCTTGGTAATTATTTTTGGTA
This sequence comes from Viscum album, assembly GCA_963277665.1. Taxonomy (NCBI): domain Eukaryota; kingdom Viridiplantae; phylum Streptophyta; class Magnoliopsida; order Santalales; family Viscaceae; genus Viscum; species Viscum album. Next base: position 1,086,072,065 of record OY728156.1, read on the forward strand.
TAAAAAAAGTATTGAAAAGATGAGTGTTATCCAGGTAGTAATCACTAGTCAAAGTTGCTCAAAAAGACAAAAAATATTTACATTCTGAAGAGATGAGTGATAATAGATCCAACGAGAGTCTGCAACATTACCATTGTTATAGGATCCTAAGAAAGAAAATCCAAAATTTGAAAGGTGCATGAATTTAGGGGAAAATAACCTTAGCTTATACAATAGAAAGAAACATGGGATGATGAATATTAATATGTCTTTTTAAGACATCTAGGGTGTCAGGATTAGCAATACCATGATAGTTACAATAAATAATATGCATTAATTCTTATTCATGGGGTTTGACCCCCCTTTCTTTTTATTTCTAGAATTTTGTCCTTTGGTTTTCCTAGGGGGTATGTTCTTACCAGGAGTGTAGGTTTTCTCAATTTTTTCTATGGGAGAAATATATTTTTGAACATTACCTCCTGCCTTGTTACTAATAGTCGGGTTGTAAGAAGAGATCGGGTCAGGGCAAAAGAGTGCCCCTGAAGCAATAACAATTTCAGAGGAACCTGAGACAAGGGTCTCCTGAGGGATTGCATTTTCCTTAACTAGGATGGAAAGAGCCTCTGTGAATTTATCAGTTTCAGAGGGTCCTGAGGATGAAACATCTTGGGAGATGTCTCCAACTGCTTTCCAATTCAAGTCCACATTATCAAAAATGGGAACCTCTTGTAACCGAGCAGGGGAGCAGGTTAGAACAAAACTAGGGGTGAGGGGGAGGTTTGGGTCCTAAAAGAAGACCCAACCTCACTTTTGTTCCTAGAGATCTCTCCCTTTTACATGTTTGGATGTGAGGATGAAGTCAGAGGTGAAGATTACAGTAAATTACCTTGAACCAAAGTGAGATAAGACTCAAGATCAGTTTTTAAGGGAGACTCTATTTCCATAAGTGGATTATGAAGAATCAGAATGACCTCATTTTCCAATTTTTTTTTGATGGCTTGTTCCTCCACTTAATTGTCTTGTTCTTCCACTAAGTCAGCCCAAGATACACCAAGATTATCCTTAGGTTTAGCAATCCATTTTTCAGTGATAGTTTTGTAAGGTTTGGTTTTATCAGGGAAGGGGGCCTTCTCTTTTCAATTTTTTTCTAACTTCAGTCTAGTCAGAGTAATTATGTTGATTGGAGACTCTATGAACCATTCTACAATTAAGGATGGAGTATCCAACAATCATACTAAAATCACAAAAGGAAGTAAGGTTTTCATATTCAAGATTGATAACAGTCTTATAATCCGCATCATTAAAATAAATGGTTTTAGGTGGTTTATTTTCAAGTTTGACTTCAATTAAGACCCTATAAAACATTCCAAGATCAACATTTATGGTCCTTTGATCAATTTTTAAAGGAGTTACAATACATGAAGATATATCATTAAGGATCCTAGGGTTCCAAAAAACCAATTCAGGTAATGGAATCTGACCCAAACTTGGGAATTTTTACCTCTCTGTTTATTTGGGTTAAAGGAGAAGTCCCATTCAGATAGTCTAAAGAACCCAAGCTTAAGATTAAGATTTCATATTATCCAAACTCTATCAATATCCTCCTGAGAATTGAAGAGTAAGTGAAAAACCCCTCTTCTAAGAGGGATCGACTTCTAGTTTGTAATGCCCCAGCAAATAGAAATTATTTGCTTCAATTCACTATAAGACTAGGGTTTTTACCCTTTAACAAAAGAAACATGACCTATCACAGAAAACATACAAAGGATTTGTCCTTATGCAATCACCTCTAGGTCATCTTCGACAGTGAAACCTCCATCGTCCCGACGTTTCACCATCGGGATAGATTTTACACTTATAGAAGAAGCAGAATGGAAACCATTAAGGGCTTCAAGAAATGAAATACCTCACGGGGCCACGTTCAAAGCATGTGTTAGAGAAGAAGCTTCAAGATCTTTCTCCAGTTTAGATACTCCCAGATTTGAGATATCCTTCGCAGGATAACTCTGTAGAACCGTGGGTAGCTCCAAACTAGGGTCGAATCAAGCCTTGTTGAGTAAGATCAAGAAGGAGACAAAATACATAATAATAATTTCCAGATATACTCATAGTAGACACACATTCTCAATATAACATCACAAGTGTAAATACATCTAAGATTCCTACTAGAAGGTTGAATATAACACAATTCTGGGGTGAAAACACTCCATGAGTTAGATATCACCGATGGAATCCATCCAAGATGTCAAGGTCATTTAGTATCTTCAAAACAATTACACACTCGATGTCTAAAATTATTGATAAACAATTGGGTATCGCACCTAATTCCATACGTTATACCAATACCTCAATTTAAATTAAAGTACTAAGTAAGGGGAAATGACCATGTAGTGTTGGTCATGATGATACAATGAGCCTATCCTTGGGAAATGAAGATGATAGTGGATCTCACTCGAGTCCTCTTAAAGGAATTCCAAAAACTCTATCAAAGACTGATGTTCCCTAAAGGGGTTCTCTATCTTATTCCTAGTACGTGACTTCATACTAAACCCTCAATAAGTGGACCAACATAAACAATTGAAATAAAACTTGTCCAAGAATAATATGAAAAAGGGATCCAATCTATATATTAATAAGTGTATGAAATGTACTGGAAGTTCACATCATGTCCCCTTAGCACTAGTACATCCCATGTACCATGACCGTTTTTCATGTTTGTGTCCAGGTACACCTCGACCTGCCCATGTACCCCTTTCTTAGTTGTGCACATAGATATGTACTCCCAGACAACATGCTATGTTTCCATATAGGTTCACATGTTGTGTGTCACATGTCACACACCCTGTGATACTTATTTCCTCCAGACAAGACCTAATACCACATCAAAGTCCCAAGACTCTATGTATTCCCATATTACAGGCCATGTATATCGATATTTTTTTAGAACCCATAGATCTGTTTCACACATCACATTACACTCTTCAAATCTCACTTCTAGATTCAAATCACACCAGAAATCTTGGATTTGGTCTAATGAAGCCTCTATATAGTCACTCGTCAGAATCCATCCATCTAGTTTGCATGGGAAAACCCATCTATCACATCTCATGGTCGATGGAAATCAAGACCCACGAAAGGAAATATAATCTGGTCTTGATCCTTTATTATATCATAATCCCTTCACTAATCTAAACTCAGATTTGCAGTATCAATACATTTCCCCTAGAAATGGGTGTACTATGATTGATTTCTAAGTATTCATCAAACTGAGGGCCAAAGGAATTACTCACATTGAATGGAGAATGGGGGAAGAAATTCACAAAACAAAAACACGAAGAATGGACCTTGGAAAATATTGATGTTTGCCTCAATTAATTTTCATTATAACAATTAATGAATAGATGTAACATCAAAAATAATAAAAACACCCATTCCTAGATAAATATGACATGTACTAGAATTACGCTCGATATATGAATCAATTTATTATTTTATTGATTTGTGTTCATCATAGAAATTACCAAACTAGCATAAATCAATATAGAAAATTGTCCTACCTTGATATAGATTGATCACTGATGAATAAAAAATCCATATCATTGTCATTTGTGAGCTCCTTGGATTCTAATTGTGTAATGATCCTCAATCTCGATCTGGTCTAATATTATTCACCAAATATATTGTACTCCAATGGTCCCTTATGTCTTTAGGGTTAGGTGGGAAACCCTAATATCTCCTCATAACTGTATATTTATAGAATATTTATATTTAAAGTATCAAAAAAAATTAAATAATTTTATTTATTTTATTTATTATATTTATTTATTTTATTAATTTAATTAATTTTCTTGTGACTACACTAAACCTGAACGTCTGATGGTCTCCATGGTAAAGTCTCACCTAGGGTGAAGCACATGATCTAAACTTATTGAGAACCTCATATTTATAATCTAAGCCTCCATAAAGGAGTTATTAAACTTTTTCTAGAAATATATGCACATGCTATATTTAATATATTTAATTTATTTCAAAAAGTAATCCTAGGATCAATGGGAATTAGAATCTCATTTCTTTTAAGCATCTCTCATTGAAAATAATCGATATAATATTCTAATGAAGTACATGGAAAAGTAAAAGTTGTTACACTCAAACTATTATTTTTTGTTTTAGTAAAAGGATGGAACCATAAGAAATATTGTTAGTACTAAATGCAATGAAAAAAAACAATGATTTCCTTGTGAGTAACCAAATGTTATGGGAGTTGGAATAAAAAATCATATTTTTATTCACACAAAATCTTCTTAATTTATGAATCATTATAAGATTACAAATGAGAAAAGGAGGGAACAATGTTCTATTGAGTTCTTCATGAGCCAACATCCACCTTCTTTTAGTGGATCCACTAATAAAATTGTCATTGAGTAATGAATTAGTACCATTGAAAAGAAATTTTTTATTCTTCAATGTTCAGATCATGAAAAATTAATTATGGTTGTGTATCATTTCAAAGGTGATGTAGATAACTGGAGTGATATTATCAAGAACACAAAAAAATAAGAAGAAATTAACACTATGGACTGGGATTAATAATAGATCTTATTTCTCATGAAGTATTTTCCTCATATTATTCATATGAATATAGAGAAGGAATTCCTTGAGATGAAATATAACGATGATAAATTTTTTGGTATCTATGATGAAAATAATATAAGACTTTGGAGGTACACTTCTAGTATTATCATCTAACATAAAAGTATGGTGATCAATTCTTTATTGGATTAAAACAATTCCTCTTAAAGGACTTTTCTATAGTAGACATTAGTTGCAATGAAAATATCATTCGATATACTATCATGGTTGATATGGATATTAGAGTTAATCATCAATATCTTGGTATAGATAAGAATAGAAAATGTAATGAAAAGGAAATTATAAAAACCATAGAGTGGAGAATAAGAACCTTCCTTTATGCTCAAAGTGTGTAAGGAAATGTGGGGAAAATTTTCTTTAGGGAAATAGTTGATGTTTCATGTGTGGAAAAGGGAATTCATCAGGAACTGAATGTTGATGTGATGGGAAGAAGTTATCAAATGATGAAAATAGAGAAAAATCTCCAAAAAATGAACCTCCTACACTCCAGTTTTTTAAATGCAACAAGTTTTATCATTGTGATAACCAATTCCCAAATCTAATGGTTAATAATATTGATCAATTTTAAAAACCTCTAAATCATAGTGATATATAGAAATCTCATGTGATCAGTATTTATGAAGAGTGGTAAAATAAAAATGTGGTTAAAGGTACACTTACCATCCGTTATAGAATTATTAATGTCTTATTTGATTTTAGAATTTCCCAATATTTAATATCTAAAGATTTTTCTCAATGTATCATAGTACCACCTTAAAAATTAAATTACGAGCTAGTAGTAAAACCCCATAATGGTGTTATTATTGTATCCCATGTATTTTATTTTTATGCTGTTTAATATTGTGGAAATATGTTCCCTAAAAATATTTTTATTCTTAATATAGTAGAAATTGATTTCATTTTGGGAATTGATGGGATTTATTAATAAAAATCCCCCATAAATTATTTGGGAAGAGAAGTTACATTTGATATTCCAAACAAACCTATGATCCCCTATCCTTGTGATTACAAAAATTAACATCCACTTGAAATTTCATCCACTGTATGTGTTCTGATTCCTATTAAAAAGTGCTTTTATCTCATATGGTTAGAGAGTATCTCAATGACAAGAATATGCCTTTTCAGTGGTGGTTTATTCATTTCTTCTCAAAATAGATTTATAGACTTCTACAAAATATTGAAATTGAGTTTTCAATAAAACTCAAAACTATTGAAACACTTATTTCCAATACACCCTATAGAATGGAACAAATTAAGTTTCAATAATTAAATATGCAACTCTAGGAGATTCTTGAAAATTCATTCCGCCAAGTTAATAACTTTGGGGTGCACCTATTTTATTTTTTAAGAAGGAATATGGATCTTTGTGACTTTTAATTAATAATCATGAACATAAATAGATCAATATCATGAATAAGTATCCTCTACCACATATTGTGGACTTTTTTTATTAGATGTATGGAACTCATTAAATCTCCAAGGTTGATCTTTTTTCTAGAAATAATAAATTGAGGGTCCAAAAGGATAATGTACCAAACATTTTATTATGAAAAATGTATGTACAATATGAAAAAATAGTGATTTTTTGGTATTAATGATCCCACAATATCTTCATGGATTTAATGAATACACTCTTCAGATATTTCCTTGATTAGTTTGTGGTAATTTTTATATAAAATATTATAATTTATTCAAAGTGTAATTAATATCATAAAGATCATCCATGAATTGTGTTGAAGAACCTAAGGAAGTAAAATCATTATGAAAAAATTACCATGAGTGAATTTTGGATTTGGATGGTTTCACTCATGAGTCACATAATCTTAATTCAGGGTATATCAGTAGACCCTTCAAAGAAGGAAGTTATTAAGAATTGGTCTAGAACAAAAAATTTGATTGAAATAAATTGTTTTATTCACTTTGAATGATATTATCAGTATATTCTGATGAATGTTACATAGATATATAATCCACTCACCTTGTTAAATCTGAAAGGACCCATGTTCATTTGTGTGTATGAATGTGAGAAATGTTGTAAGGAACTAAAAGGAGGGATTGTTAGTGCCCATATTCTTACACTTCCCTACAATGTAGAAGGGTTTGTAATAAATAGTTTTGAATCAAATAAATGATCGAGATGATCTCTACTAAAGAATGATATGGTTACAACCTATGCCTCATGATAATAGAATGTTCCTGAGATAAATTACCCAACACGTGATTTGGAGTTAACTACGGTAATTTTTTATCAATGATATAGAGGCATTATCACTCTGGGGAAAGGTGTAACATATATTATGAACAAAAAAATTGTAAAGTATAATTTCACTCAAAAAGAGATAAACTTACACCAAAGAATATGACTATATAAAATTAAATATTCTCGTTTCTCAATACATTAACAGCATAGGAAAGTGAACAACATGATAGATTCTCTGAGCTAAAAGGATCAGGCAATTTTATCTATTATAAGGATCACAAAATATCAAATATTTATATACTTAAACAATATGGATGTTGAAATCATTATTTAATAGGGGAAATATTATTGGGATCAAATGATTGTACAAAAATCTATTCAAGTGAAGATTAAATAGGTGAAGAAGGAATAAGTAAAGCTGTAAAAAATGAGAGAAATTTTCCAAAGTTCAACCTTGATTTTGAAGGAATTATAATATACTCAAACCATGTATGTGTTCCATCAACACCAGATTTGAAGAAGGATCTGATGGATTAATATCATAGTTATTCATTCTAAATTCCTCCTAGAAGTATGATGTATTTTAGATATTTGAAAAAGTATTTCTAATGTGATTGAATAAATATAAATATTTTAGAGTATGTTTCTCGGATATTGGTATGTCACAAACAAAAGTCTAAGAGACCGATGTATAAGGGGATGATACAACCATTACCCATACCAAAAAATAAATTTGAAAACATTACGATGGATTTTTTCATCGAACTCCCCCAAACATCTAATGGGTATAATGTTATATGAGTAATAGTTGACCTCATTATAAAGATATAAAATGTCATTTTAATTAGAAAATATTTATCTCTTGATCAAATCACTCATATATACACTAAGGAACGTGGAAATTTTCATGTTTTACCACAATTTTTTTTATCAAATTAGCATATGAGGTTTACCTCAATGTTTTGAAAAATTCATTAGCAGACTCTAGATACATAGTTATGTTTCAATACTTCTTATCATACATAGATAGATAGTCAGTATAACAGGACTATTCAAACTCTATAAGACATGTTGAGGGAATTATATGTGAATTTCAATGTTGGGTGTGATAAAAAACTTCATTTGGTTTAATTTTATTACAGCAATAGCTTTCACTCCAGCATTTAGATGGATCCTTTTGAATCCTTATATGGTAAGGAGTTTTCGACCACAACATGAAGGAATGAAGTTGGAGAAAGAAATCTATTTATACTTGATCAATATGATGAAGTGGTATATAAAGTAAGAGGCATTCAAAAATACATAAGACTATCCCAGAGTCATCAGAAAACTTATACCCAAAGTGTCAAAAAGATCTATAGATTTTAGTTGGTGATAAGGTCTTCTAGTTGATGTATCCCTAGAAGTGGGTCATGATATTTAGAAATACAGGAAAGAAATTACCTAGGTATATTGGTATTTATTAAATTCCTGATCATATTGGGATAGTATCTTTTTTATTTGACCATCTATTGAATCTCACTCAGGATCATGATTTGATCCATCTATCTCTCTTGGGAAGTATATACCTAATCCTTCACATGTAATGAACTCAAAGGTTATTCTATGGGAAAAAGGTATTTATTATGAATAAAGATAAATTGATATTTTGGATCATAGATAGAATGTGATATGAAACAATACCACTCACCTGGTCAATGTTTTGTGGTGAAAACATTAATTTGTGGAAGCTACACTTGATCCCGAGGATGTACTTGGGAAAAATTAACCTCAGTTTCTTGTAAAATAGTTATGAATTTTAAGGTATAAATTATATTTAATGGGGGTATAATGTAACACCTTGATATTTTTTATGAAATATTTCTCTTTAATAATTTTATTTCTTTTTTATTTTTTGTTACACGCAACACCATGTTTTAAAAAACCATAATATATTATTAGAAATTTATTTAAAATCATAGCAATAACATAGCCATTAGATTATTTGGTATGAATAGGGAAAAGTTAAATATTTATATTGATATATGTATAAAATTAATTCATTTCTTTGTAATTTATTATAAATGAAAATAAAAATCATTTTAAATAAAAAGAAATATTTTTCTGAAAAAAAAACTGTTTTTATGCACATAATATATTTTTATCATAATAAATTATTTTAATAAATATGGTGAAATTATTTTAATTAACTTTATGTATTAATTAATTTATCAAAATTTTTAAACATTCAACAAATATTTTTCTAGGCACAAGATAATAATAAATCCAGTTTTATGATTAAAATGTAATTTTTTCCTAAAAGCAGTTTTTGTTGCATTTTGTGCACGTACATTAAAATTAATTTCTTCCATTTATAGTTTTTAATTTAGATAAATTGAAATAAATATTTATAATTATGAGCCTCAAATTTTATAAATAGTCCCCATTTATTTTTCTTCAATATGAATAGTAATCGTGGTAAAATTTATCACTTAGTAAAGGTTAAATCAGGTTAATCTTGTTTAAAAATAAGTTTAAAGTCCATAATAATTTATCCAAATTATTATTCAATGATGTGAATTCAAAAATTATAACATTAGTATTGGAAAGGATTATTTTAATGGAAAATTTTCTAGGAAAGTAATCTATATTATTTAAATCAATGAATGCTAGAAAATGTCACTCTCTTAGATTTAAAAATCATTTATGTGTTCGCCTAGAGGAAAATAAAAGTTATGAATGAATATTAATATTATTTTTTATAATGAAATAATATTCATGATTCTAATTTATTTATAATTTTTAGGTATTATATAATTACATTAAATACTTACACACTACCAAAACTGTATTTATTTAATTAATAAAAAATAAAAATAATGATATTGAATATATTAAAAGGGATAAGTTTTGTTTTTTATAGTGTTACAAAAATTATAAGTGAATTTGAAATATTATTATTTTTTAAATATGGTATTCAAAATATCACCATATCTATATGTCAATTAATTCAAACAAAATTAATAGTGTCAAAATTGACAATAATGAAATTTTATCCAAATAATATTCTTTTAAATTATTTAAAATTTATAAAAATATTTAAATAAAAAATGGTGGAATTATATGGTATAAATATTTATAAAATTTTATTTTATTGTCCAATTGTTTCCTTACAAGTATAAATTACAACACTTTAATATTGAAGAAGTTTTAATAGTAGTTAAAATTAAATTCGGTTAACTAAGGGTTAATCAAAATGAAAAGTTTTAAAATGAAACCAAAACTTTTCTAAATTCTATTTATTTAGGTTATTACAACCGTATTATACCTTATCTTACAATAAATGTTCATTTTTTTGTAATTTTTTTTAGAATGAATTTATTATTCTTTAATCTTTGGAGAAATTTCAAAAGTTCCCCTCACCTCAATTATAAAAGGGTGCCTCCTCTCTCACTTATATAAAAAAAATGAAGTAATATATATATATAACTCTTAAAATACATATTATAAACTTTTATATCCACATTTTTTATGTTTTATTATTCTCTAAAGAAACCCTCTAGATCCCATTAGAGAAGATTTAAAGGATTCATTTCCTAGTAGTGGTTATCGCCTTACCCGATTACATTCTTTTATACTCTTCTTAAACTCCTTTAAATAAATTTTATTTATCATAAAATATTTAAATAATTATAATAAATATTATAAAATTTTATAATTCTTATTAAATAACCATTTTACAATTTATTTTCCATCAAACGATAAGTGAAAGTATCTCTCTTTTGTGCGTATGACTTACTGTCTCCACATAGAGAAACAATTCATTTTTCATCTCTATATTTCAGGGATGGTTATTATAATGGGTTTAGTATTTATATGTGATATTAACTACATAGTTATATTTATGAAATTATAGTACTATATCTACCTATTAACCATCCAATCCTTTGTGAAACAATAACGTATTTCTGGTGTAGGTGTGGACTACTACCTCCATAAAATGATGTGATTTTCTTTTAATTTATATTCTATTTTGATGGTAATTAAGATATATTTGATGGATATATATGATATAATAATTATCCTACAAAGGTTAATTAGTATTTTTCTTTCTTTCTTTCAATATTTTGGGAAATGAAAACAACATTCATGTATACATACCACATATTATCTCCATGAATAGTGTAATTAATTTTTCAATATCTAAATTTTATGGATGGATATAAATATATATATATATATAAAGAATATATATGATATTTATATCAAGATTAATATTTCAAATATGATGAAAAAATGATAAATTAACAACTACTAGATCTACTGAGTTGAAATTTTTATGATGAACGAATTAGTTAATAACTGAAAATGGTGATTTTGTTAAGGAATAATTGATAAAAGGGGGTGTTGAAATGTTATAAAGGAATAATAGATGATATTATAAGTAAAACTATAACTGTGGTATAGAATTATAATAAATATAAATTTATTATATATGAGGTTAGAGTTATTTTGAGGCAAGTAAAACTCGAGGTAAGGTTTTTATGTCACAATCTCATTATTACCTAAGATAGATTAGGAATATTCCTATAATGATTAAATATTATGGTATACCCATATATAAAAACTATTTATTCTGTTATAATATGGTTATTTCTTAAAAATACATATTTTCCTTTCAGTTTCCTTACTTTATGTACTTAAGAGTCTGAAAATATGTTTTTATTTAAAACTGACTCCATCAATCTCTTCAGCTAAAAAATTTTTTTCTTCCATTTCAATGTTTTTTAAAAATGTATTAAAGAATATTTTTAATATTCTACTAGTATTTTATGAATTTATTTTTTCCCATGTTTGACTTTTTAAAAAAATTGTTTCAAAGTAATCTTTTTATCATTTTCCAAACGATGCACACTATGACTTTTCCAAAAAATGTTTGGAATGATTGTTTTTTATCTTATATTCAATGAAAATATTTTCCCACCATAATCACTAATATTTTATTTGATAATTACATTATAGGAATTCAATTTTATTTTGAAATAAAATTTTTTACTTTATAATTTCACAGCTTTGTTTTAAATGTGTGGTTTCAAAAATTGTAAGGTTATTTTCCAAAAGATGTTTTAATGTTATTTTAATGGTATTTTTATTCATAAAAGGTAAAAAACCTTAGTTTTGATTATTGTTTACTAGGGATATTATCCAATGATACCATCCTTATTTATTCATTGGATGTTTTATTTTAATTATGTCAAGATGTTAATGAAACTCGTTTCTTTTCCACAAGTTATGATATGATGAAATGATTGAATGTTTATGAAACCCATTTATTTTACATGGTTTATTCAATGATAAAATATATATTAAATCCACTTCTCTCAATGGGTTTTGATATGGTGAATTATTTTTGATCCGTGACTCACATATGAATAATTTTCATGATGTGAAGGGTGGTACCTATATATCTCTCATATTTATTATGCCAATATTGATATCTCAATAGATAACTAGGCCTAGTATTATGAGTGAACCTAATTTAGTAAGGGACTGTGTCCAATATTATAGTATTGGGAGTGAACTTTGACTATTTTTATGATTTGGGGATTGAACCCATTCCACTATGATAGACTTATAAATGAACCTCAACTACTAGGGAAGTAATTTTATTTGCTTATGTGTATGCCAAAAATCAATATCTTATGCCCGTGTTAAGATTTCATAGTTCGTGTTCTTTTATTTCCTTATGATTTATGTCTTTTTAAAGGAAAAGATTTTCTACAAGTCTTGTGATTATGAAATTTGAAATTAAGGGTATGGGTTTTCAATCATTAAGATCATGTCCTTATACCCATATACTCATGTTATTATTATGTGATCCTTGATATCTACCTTGTCTACCCTTAATCAACATCTAAGATAACCTTTTTCTTATATTTCCTTTCCCTAGGTTGTGAGTAAATTTTTTAAGTATGATATGTCTAATAAGTGTTCTAATTATGAATAAATATGTTGGAGATGATGCAGATATTTTATGAACTAGCTATTTATGTTTTTGAGTTTCCAAAGATACTAATAATAAATGATTTTTGTGTGGATATAAATGTTATATAATGAATATTTGTCTTTTAATGTGTAATATATATTTATTAACAGTATTATTTATTTTTAATCTTGATTGATTTGTGAATCTTTTTGAAAGATATGACACTTTTTTATTATACATTATAGGTGAATGTTTATACGAGTAGTCAAAATCAGATATTATATGTTTTATCTATTGCAATCATATAAAATAAATTCCAACCTATATATACTCTATAATAGTTGTATGGTGGGATATGAAGTGTGTTTTCTTACTAGACCAAAACCTAATAGTTACTTGAAGAAACTAAAAGGTTTTTGATATACATTTTCTATCAAGTATTCATCCTTCAAAGAAGATATATGAATAAAATTTTACATTAAAATAATATCCTATATGATAAAATAAATGAAGTCCAATAGTTCATTATAAATATCATAAAATATTTTTACAACTTTATAATTATATTATTTTAAATTATTTAAGAAACATCCAAATATAACCAAAACATAATTCTTTTCTGACTTGTTGTTAGGTATAGAAAATTAAAAATTCTACCACTATAAAATTATATGGTCTACATATTTCCCAAATTCAATTAGACATATATTATAAAAATTTATTAATATAATGATAATAATTTATAAAGATTCAAATGAAATAAATAGATTTTCTATACTTGTTTTTATTTATACTTATTAGTTCAATTTTTTAGAAATTCAAAAAACAAGGAATAAGTAAAGTTCAACTGTCTTACCTTTTTGGAATTAAATTTGAAAAAGTTTTGAAACACTTTTTAAAAGTGATCTCTTAGTATTCTAAAAAAAATACATTGAACATATATCTAATTAATGAATTTTTCCTTAAAAACAATCATTTTTAAATGAGTAATATTTTTTATTACCTTCATAAATCCATTCTGGGAAACAAATTTTTATAAATAATCATAACTATAACTGGGATGTATCTTAAGTTAGTATAAATACAGAGTATGTTTAAGAAAATGGAATGGTTGATTTTATATTAAAAAAATGGTGTTATTCAACCTAAATATACTCTTAAAAATTTAAATTTAGAAATAACATTTAATAACCACTTAGAAAAGAATGAAATTCATATGTGTTTTAAAATATAATATAATCCCAATATATTCAAGTCTGGTAGTTGGTTAAAAGGTTCAGTCTACTCTTTTTCTAGATTAGAGCCTATAAAACACATTCCTGTCACAAACCACCACTAATATAAACCCCTTAAAAGCCTATAGTGATGGTGGTACTAACCTCCAAAGCCAGCCACCAATTGGACCGAGGTTAGTAACTAGAACCAATTGTATAAATCATAAATATAAGAGGGAAAATAGTCATATATCATAATAAAACCTAAATTAATCCAATAATAAATTCCATAATATAATTAAAAAATATCCACAAAAACCCCACAATGCATTAATATGTTATAAAAATAAAATTCCAAAAAAATACTAATAAATTTCTATGTAGATACTCTACAATCACTCCCAATATATGATCAACTATTATTCAACATGGTCACCAAACTCTCCATTAAAACATGAAAATAAGTTTTTATATATTGGGGTGAGAATAATAATTGTACTTAGTGGGATCATACTCTATTAATTTCATAAAAATTTTAATGAATCATAGTAATTCATTAGTGAACAAAAAAGGAACTGATAAGCACCTATAAGGTCAACTACCACCCAGCCTCACCAAGGAATACTCACAATGTATCACATCCAATGGAGTAAAATAATATCATGAAACATAATAAAGGGGACATGTAATCACATCCCCATAAATTTTCCACTCTCACTATAAATACCTTGTCCCCAGTAGCCAATATTATGTTGTTACTTTATTATATTAGCATAAAATACAATCGATCACTTCTAGAATGACCATATTGATTTGTAGTATTTATGAACTAGATACAAACATGATTCCCATATTAAATTGGAAATATAAATTACATATGATAAAATAATTATTTCATCCTGGATGTTTTTCTTAATACCCTTCATCATATAATGGGGAAAGGAAAACAAATAAATGGTTGAGCTCAACCACTCTGTAAGGGTATGCGTATTAAAAAATAACATAAGGCATGGATAGTATAGAAAAATAAATTATGCTAAAATAATCCCCATAAATAATCAAATTATATATAAACTTATCTTTGGAAATCATACAAATTTAATTAATCGCATGTACATCAATAATTTGTTTCAAAATGATGGAATGAAAAATTATGGACATCTAAAACATACCATCAAGGCCATAGCCAAGACATCTAAAAATATTATTAAGGCCTTGTTCCAATACAACTGAAAATAAATGGGTAAGTCCATGGAAAAAACAATCTACTTTATCTCATTAGACTTATCGATGCATCGAGGGGTTATATAGGCCTCTTCTTGTCACTTACTTTTTCCAATAAATTCATTAATTGAATAAATGATACAACATAATCTACATGATGTAAAAATAAATAAATTTATGTGTTGGATGAACTAGTATATGAAATATCAATACTTTCCACATTCAATATGATCATAAAAATTGTATATAAATATAATGGATGGTATCATTAGTGTCCATACTCAAAATAATATTAGAAAATGATGTTAACATATAAGGAAATACATTATAGATATTATTGGAATAATGCTAGAGAAAAATACACTTTTCAGAATGAAAATAATTTAAAAAAATATTAATAACATCACGCATATTAAATAAAACTTTTTATTTAAAAATAATATTTTAAACATATAATGGAAGATCAAAATATTTGGGCAGTCCTGATGGTGGAAAATTCTATTCATCTCGTATAAGTTAAAAAAATCCATTTACAACTTCATCACAATTCAAAAAGTTCCACATTCATAAAATGAAAATAATATCACCTTAAAATTTTTGTAAAAATGTATAATGAAACTAATCTGGTTTTGACTAAAAGAAATTTGGAATAATTTTAGGAATATTTCCAAATCCATTTTTTGAGATCTTGAGTTGAGTCTCTAATAGTAAATTTAAGATCATATTTGAATTAAGAATATGTTTTTTATCCTAGGTGCTACATAATGTTTTTGGCATTGAGTGAATGGTCTAGGGCATATGTGGGTGGGGTGTTGAGTGGATATTTATTCAATTAATAAAATTAAATGAATAATAACCCCTTATAGTGATGTTTTAATAGATATGAAACCAAGGAGAGGAGGTGACGCTGATCTCTAATCTTTATGGTGATGGATCTTAGATTATGGTGTAGTGGCTTTAGAGCATGGATTTGAACCTGACGATTTGGATTTTCTCCATAAGGTAGTACTATTTGAGTTTTAATTATTGATACCTCACTGATTCATTTTTTATGGTTATAGATCTGTTACATGATTGCTAGACACCCCATGGGGGTTGATCTTTGAGTTTAGGAGGAAACCAGGGTGTTTCAAGTAGGTCATAGGGATTTTTCATTCAGAATTCTAGATCAAACAACATATGTTATAGGGAAACATACCTTATTATATTATCAATTAGGAAATATGACTTTTGGGGACTGCACATAATGTAATGGGGTTACATTTAGTGTAGTGAACCTAGGTCTTATGGCCAATGGACAAGGTCATGTGATAATACAGGTCCAGAGTATAGTAACCTTGGGTGAATTACATGGGAATGGGTTAAGGACACATCAACAGGATTGGGTGAGTTAACACACTGTGTGCACCTCAAGTACATTTTGTGTAGGGTCACATGGCTATCCAATCCATATGAAAGATTACATAGCCCGATGTTAATGAAGGAAAAGATGCCATGTGGACCCCAGTACATTCCATGTACTATTTTTCGGGATATTTTACCTAGAATATCTCTTTCTTCGAGGATCAAATTTAGGCCTATGAGTAACATTTCCTAAGAATTTATCCACATTGAATGTGATGGTCGCCTCTGTGGTATCTTTTGAGATAAGATGTGGCATGATTAGATCATAAATCTATATTATAGGTGTTTGATCATGGGTTGTGATCATGGTATATCCCTAGATAGATTTTAATTTTGGTACCCCTCCCTACTGTCATAGGAAGCAGGTCACCCAATACACTTAGACCAGTAGAGTGGTTATCCCCTATTATAAAAGGGAGAGGGTCCTAAACCTATATTAGTCATGTGAAGTAACGTTAAATCTCATGAAAATATATTAAGTTTAACTTTACTGATGTGGGTGATTTATGTGGTTTATTATAGAGAGATTTTGGGATTGGTACTCCCCTATTGAATTAGGGCATGAGTTTCCCTTACCTCTCAAATCAGTAGAGATGAAACTCCTCTATAGTGGGAGCCAATCCCCTGCCTAGGGTGTAGTTATCTCGTTGTCGATACTCCCCTATTGTACAAGGGTGTACGTCCCCAATATTGTTCATGAAGTTAGAGATAGATATCCCCTATCATATCATGGTCCAAAACTTCCATACTCGTTGCACAGATTGAGTAGGTACACCCATGTCATACCAAGGTTTGGGTCCTCTATCCTTGGATTTGGTACTCCCACGTCACACCAAGCCACAAGTACTCGATATGTGATTTATAGATAGATTGGGTACTCCCCTACCATACAAGGGTGTGGGTCCTCTATCCAGGGATTCAGTACACCCTTTTCGTACTAGGGGTAAGTTCCTCCATACGTAATGTTCAGGAGAGTCGGTACTCCCCAAAATATCTAGGTGAGGGTCCTCTAGACTAGGATCAATACTCCCCTATAGAGTCAAGGTGTGGCCCCCCATAGTGATAATATAGGTAGAGTCAAAACTCCCCTCTACATAGGGTGCACGACCTCTTTCTGTGGAGTTGTAATCCCTCATCTCCGAGTAGCGGTGTGGAGTGGGTCATACATGGGAGTTATAGATATATCATATACATAGCACAATTATTGGGAGTAGGCCCCTCCCCCAGTTATATGTGATACCTGGTCAGTAGGTAGTTCTCCATTGATACAGTGAGGTGTGGGACACTCCATACAGGTGTGATAGAGGTTTGATGGGGGGTTGGGAGATATTACTACCATAGTAGTTAGGTATCAACAAGGTTTTGGTCCCTACTTACTCTCTTTAAAGATGATGCATGTGGTGCATGGTTTGGAGTAGTACTCCCTCGATTATGTGCATTGGTGAGGGAAGGCCCTCTCCATTTGTGTTCTTATCATCTTATGTGGGGATAATGATAGTGATGATAGGACATCTGCTGTTAGGAACTGGAGTTATATAGATAGTAGATCCATATGGAGAGTTTCCTCTCAGATGGACCTTTAGGCATGGAAAGGTTGTTCCTGATTGAACGTATCTCTTAGACGCTCCATCTGGGATAGCAGGGCACGTGGATTTTGTTCTCCTAGATGAGAGATACCTTCTACACTTGAGTAGAGACATATGGATCTCTATGGGTTAAGAACCTCATGGTACATAGATTCTGAGATGATATTATCTGGGTTAGTCTGGGATTCCTTGCAATGTCATTACATATCTTATTGGATGCACCATTCTCATTTGAACTGACTAGTCATGTATATCCATGGAGTGGTTGAGATGGAGTCTCTCTCTCATTTGGGATCCCTCTGGATTGGATTGAGTGGAATGTTTCTTTTTTAGTTTATCCCAATTATTTTTTGTATTTGGGGTACCTACTGGGTATTGTTATACTCACCAATGAATAGGATTTTCCCACACATATTGTGTTTTGTGAAGATGACAGTCCTTTTGATAAAGTACAGGAGGACCTGGAGCTTGTGGATTTTAGTGAGCTAGACCGACTGATGTGTGTAATATTTCTCAGATGAGGGTCATTTCAAAATTTTCCTTTGACATTGATCCCCTCCATATATGTAGTTTGGATGATTTAATATATTTTATTAGGGTTTTATTTTTACTTTTTTGTACATATTTTATATTCTGGTTTTTGGATAGATTTATCCATGCATTTTTTTAATATAATTATCTCTTCAATATTTCTTGGAGATTTATGTGGATGCATGAATACGGGTACCATAGGCTAAGGCCTCCCTTGTGCATGATATGCCGACACAGAACTAGAATCTTTCCCTTGGCGTATTAGAGGTGGTCTTGGGGAGTCATGGCTCGGACACCGATGTGTTGGGTCCTGACAAAGTGGTTTCATAGAAACTTCTTCCTTATGACTAGACTTTGTGAGCTTGGTTTTTATTTCATATATATATTTTTAATGTGTATAGAGTTTTGGTTTTAGGGTAATCACTCTAGTTTTGTTGTGTAATTCGACGTATCCGTTCAACGGGACTCTGATAACTTGCTTGTTGACTCGATACATTAGGCCACTGTTGATAGGGAAATTTTGGTACATGCATCATATAAGAATGGGTTTTGGGTTCCATGTACTTCTTGATTAATCTACCCATATATACTCTTTGATTGTGGAACATATTTATTTTATTTCAGGATACACCTTTGATGGTAGACAAAAATGTTTCCACGAATTGATTGTGATAATGAATTTCCTAGGGACTAGGTGTCAATGTAGGGAACTAGTCATGAGGTAGTAACTCCTGGTGGTTCTCCAGTTGATACACCATCCGATGAGTTATAGGTTATTTTGGCAGTTTAGGATGAGGATTTTCATAGGCTATGTTCACAACATGATTTCTATATTATAGTGACCCTGTTTTTCTTACGGAATAATTACATATTTTTAAAATTAAACAACATAATTGTGCTACAAATCTATGATCTAAAGGATTTAGTGTAATGGACAAAATTCCAAACATACATAAATTTTATAAAAAAAATGAAAACATTATTCAATTCCTTATTCTCTAGATTCTTAGATCCCCTTGTGTTCTCCTTAGTACAGGTATTCACTTGATGATATACATCAAAAGTGGGTGAGCTAAAACCCTAGTAAGAGGATGAATAAGAGACATGAAACAATATAACATGTATCATAATAATCATAATCATAAAATTATATTCATTAGAGGAAACATTATATAAAGGCATGGAATGTGTAAATGCATAAAAATGAAACATCATGTCTTAGTGGTCAACACCACACATAGTTGTGAAGAAACCTAGCATGATGGTCACACATAGATTATGTGCATCATCATAAAATCATGTGTGTGGACAAAGCTAGAATAATTCTTAGGTATATTGAAAACTATCTCATCAGATAAATCAGATTAACTAATGAATTAGAGCACTATATATGTCCAGGAACACCCATCACATCATAACATTTACATAATCATACATTCCACATAGAACATATAACAATATTTTCCATAAAATAACCCAAGGAAATGAAATGGATTTATTGATAATATATTAAAGAATACTTTCACAGATAAACATTATGTTTCACAAAATATCAATTTAATAACATATTTGTGATAATAATCATCAATCTTTAGTGATGAAGAAACAATCTCAATAAAGCAAAACATGTGTTTTCATTTGGAAGAGTTATTTTGGAAAAATAATTTCATTTTTCAAAAAACCAGATTGGAAGAATATATATCCTAGAAATAAAAATGGTTTTATAGGAAATTATATATAGGGAAAATTAATGTAACATCCATATTTAAAAAAGAGCGAGGGTAGGAAAACCCAAAGGAATAGAGCTAGTTTCAAGAATCCTCTTACCTTATGTATGAATGCTTTCATCACTTTAATATCATGGATAATAAAATTAACTTCATTAATTAAACAATAAAGAATATTTTATAGAGTAATTTGATTCATTATAATTTTATTAAGTTCATTTATGGGATTTTTAATGAGTTTTAGGGTTTTATTTTATCGTTAGGGGGTGTTTGTTTCCTTGGGTTTCATGATCAGTTCACTTGTATACAAGAAAGGATGTTCATGTAAAAAAAAGATAAATTTATAGAAGTATTATTATATTATATTAATTACTTCAAACATGTCTATATTATCTTATAAATAATTATTTTTATATGGTATGATGTTGAATAATTATATGAAAGTTAATGATAATAATTTTAGGTAAATTTTGGTGGTTTTCAATCACAATGAACCCATTTTGTTGTATCATTTAGTATTAGTTTTAAATATTTGTTATAGAAGATAAAAAAATATTACCAAATACATTTTTAATGAATTTTAAACAATTATAATGGTTTTATGACCATCCTTGATGGTGGTGAAGGAAAATAAAAACATATCTTCTTCGAAGGCGATAAATCAACACCTCACAGACAATGTTTTCATTTTTAGAATAAAATGGAAAGAAGATGGAGTTTGATGATGGATTATTCCATTATAATAATAAAACTAAAGTATATTTAATATACTAGAGTCACCATTCCATTTATATGAGGGGATTTGAGGGGGTAATATTAAAAAAACATGTAAATAAATCAAAAGAAAAGAAACAGGATTTTACTTTTGGAATCCTTCTCCTTGAGAACCTCTATAGGTGGATTGGTTTCAGTCTTTTGGTCAGCGTAAGGATCTTGTAAGTGGGGGGAGTCTTATGAATATTATTGGTAAAACATTGGTCAAGTATGAAAGCTTGAGAGGTGTTAGGAGATGAGGTGGTAAGTTGTGTTATTTTTTGTGGAGGATAGGGGTGTTTTCTCGATATTATATTAATTAGTATATTATTTTGGCCCAAGATAAGAAATAGTGATCATTACATGACTAAATATATTAAATAGGGTTATATAGTAACATATTGTGGGATTACATAAGACATTCATCATCGATGACTTATCCATGACATAGAAATTCATTTATTTCTTAAATACAACAATTTCACTATTCACAAAATTCAACTATTTTAGAAAAATCCCAAAAATTCACCTTAACCATTTTTGACCATTATAATTATAAAATGAGATTCATATAATAAAAATTAATTTTTAAATATGATAAATATTTTTTTTAATTAAAATCATCATTTACAGGAAAAATAAAATTTTAAAATAATAACTAATTTTATAAGACATTGAAAAATTACTTTAGGTCTTAGAAAATTATATTATAATAATAAGACAAAAAAATGATAATTAATTAATACATTTTATGAAAATAAATTTTTTTGTTGAAATATTAAATTAATTATAAAATTGAAATTAAATATATGACTTACAAAAACACCAACACTTAATTTTTCATTTTTAAAACATTTATTTACTTATGACATGAAATAAATATGTCATCTTTTCATTAATAATATACATGAATTTTATTTTTAATTTCATAGGTGAGTTTAATATTATATTTTATGACTTTCTATTCTTAATGGTCACTTTACTATTTCAAAGGACAAGTTATTATTCCATTAGTAATAGTTACTTAACATATAGAAATACCTCTTATTTAATTAATTATTCATTTATAATGTTTTTATTTTGTTCTCAGTGTGATTTTATGTGGTTTATACTATATTAAATAATTATAAGAAGGAAAATTTCATTAATAGAATTCTGTTTTGTTACACAAAAGCATTGAACATTGAGGTATTAGGGTGATCTAGACCCCCAGGCAGTAGATGACTGGCTTGAGGAAATAATGTGTGTTTTCCACCTTGTGAGGATACATCTTGATCATATAGAGGTCCCAGAGGCTAGTCTTTTGTACGTATCGACCGACCGATGGTAGAGTTTGGGGACACAGAACCATGATGAGACGATGCTCAATTGGATAGAGTTTGATCGGATCATCATACAAGATTTATATCCAGCCATATTGAGATTGGTGTATATCCCATAGATTATGTAGCTTCATCAGTGTCGCTGGTCTATGGTAGAGTAATCAACAAGGTTCATAGACCATTTGTGATACTCTAGGGATATGGTTCGTGGGACATTTTTTAGAGCCCAAAACATTGACAAGGTCCCCTATAGAGACATCCAAACAAGTGAGGTATCCTTGTAAATTCACTCTTATGTAGGGGTATAGGAGTGAGCTAAAGTGATAGGGAGCTTCTTGGTAGAGGGTTGGGCGGATAGATCCAGTAGTGTTTATCACAAGGATAAGATGTCTACAGCAAATGGAAGACATCAGTTGATAGGATCATAGTGTAGGATTCATACCCATTCCCATCCTTATCCACATGTGTATGTAGAGTCAGAGTTTCAACATGGATTTGGTTAGACTTAGGAGAGGTGGTGTTATACTTGTGAAGAATTGTGAAGAATAGAGGCATCTCATGTGATATTGTTTGACCCAACATGTTTCTTAGAGGTTGATGGTCGATGGATCACCTTAGGAGATGAAACATTTGGAGTATGGAGTTATACATGATGGTGAACATGGTGGAGGAGTTGGGAGAGAAGAAAGAGGTGGTAGATGGTTTTAGATGTTTCCACCACCACCCTCAGATGTCCATGCCAAGATTAGTGAGCTAGTGGATGGGGAAGAGGATAGCTATAGGCCACATATCCCAATGAATTGATGGATTAAATGATGAATATAGGTATCCTCTATTTCCTCTATAGATTCTAAATTACTATTAATAGAAAAAATTGTGATATAATCTATTTTTCAGATTCATTCTTGAGGTTTGTCTAGGGTGATATAGGGCATCATTGTATCCTTGCTTTGGTGTTGTTTGATGTAGATTTAGACTCATGAGGGAGAGGGTTTCTTCCCCAATAAATATGGTTTTTCATGATGTGATTACAACTATTAGGGTGACTCAATTCTACCCGAAGAGGATTGTGTTGGGGTGTGGCGTTTGAGTTCCTTTGAATTGTGTATTTAGGTTGGGGTTGCATGTTGGAGTTTTGTAGATGGAGGGGCTAGTAAGACCCAGTGTGTGAACTTGGGTGGCCCTATTCTATTCATTAGTAGCCTCACATTCTCTTTGTCTGGGTTTTATGTTATATACTTTAGGATGGTGTAGTGCATTATATCCAGGGGTAGATGAGAACATTTGTGTTTCTTTTGACTCTGTATTAAGTTTAAGAGATTGTGTACCGCTACACATATGACCAAATATGGATCTGGATCTTGACGTTTTCCACCTGTTGCACCTGAGGATACATGTTCCCACATTTTTTCATGATTTTAACTAGTTTGAGCTAGATTTTGGGTATATCCTAGTCTTTATAGTTCCCCTTATTTCATGATTATATACAACATGAGAACCCCTTGTGAGGTCATTGGTATGAGTGTCCCAATAAAGAGCTCATTTTTTCTTCTTCTTCAGAGTATTTTTCTATTCAGAGATAAAAATCCTTAAGGTGGGAAGGATCTAATGACTAATGTTTTGAATTGTATGACTTTGGAATATTTCATGGATTATTTTCAAAGCCAGAAACTTTGTTAACACGAGATTCTGTGGCCTGGAGAAGCATAATGAGGTGATAGTAAAAATGTTAAATATATTTTATAATGTGTTTGTAGTTTCTCTGAAAACATGAAATAACTCCTATGTGGATTATTTAATCATAAATAAAATATTTCAATTGATTTCAGAAAATGGTTTTTACCCTAAGCATGAAAACAAATTGTGCGGGGAGTCTGGTCGAGGGTGTGCGTTGGGGGTAATCACTCCGGGATCATGGTGCAGCGGCTTCGAGGAATGGATCTAAACACGAAGGTTCAATATTTCTCCACAACATAGATGGAATTTAGTGTTATGTTTTTATCCCCATTTAATGCATAATTTTAAGGATATATATCCCTTATAAGATAAGTAAGGATCCTGTGGGGGTCGATCTGTGAGTTTTGGTGGAAAATGGGGCATTTTAGGGAACTCATAGGGAATTCTCATTTAGAATCTGTGATCACACGACATTTAGTTTTGGGTCACACTTCATGAGTTCATCTGATTCAGGGAAGATGAATTTTGGGGACTACATGTCATGTAATAGTTTTACACACCATGTAGTGGAACTGGGTCTTGTGGCCATGGGTTAGAGAAAGGGATTTTATTTCAAGAGACATGGTTGAGTGACACTACATGTATAGAGTAAAAGGACCCGGGGTACAGTATCGGGGAATGGGATGAGGACATGGCCAAGGGCTCAGGTGAGGTGAGACATGACATTTACACCATATACACACCATGTTATCTCACATGTCTAGATAATCCATGTGAGAGAGGACATGATCAGGTGTTAAAGTGGGGTCACATGTCATGTGGACCCCAGTACACAATATGTACTATTATTGGGATATTCATCCTATCATATCTCTTTATTCGTGGATCAAATTCATTCCCGTGAGTAGCTTATCCTGAGAAGTTATCCACATATAACATGATGGTAGATTCTATGGTGGGTTTTTTGATTTGATGTGGTGTGATTCAAGCATAACATGGTATTATCAGTGCATCATCATAGAGAGTGATCAAGGTTAATCCCTGTAGTGATGTCAGGGTAAATACCCTTCCATATTGTCTTAGGAGGAGGCCCCCCTAGCTTCTTAGGTCGAGAAAGTGGTTCCCCTATTGTATCAGGGTGTGGTTCCCCTATTTTTGGTAGTGTTGTGACATGTGTTTCAATGAGACATGCATTTCTCTGAGTGTTGCTTGACCGATGTGGGTAATTGGTGTAGTGTATCATATATAGAAATTAGGACTATTACTCCCATAAAAGATCTGGGCATGGGATTCCCTTACCACTCGGATCGATAGACATGGAACTCCCCGACATTGGGTGTGGGTCCTCTACCCTTTAAGTAGTACTCCCAGTGATGATACATCTCCTATTTGAGTGGGATGTGGGTACCCCGTATTATTTCTACAGTTAGAGATAGAGATGCCCAAACATATCAGGGTGTGGGACCTCCATACTCATTTCACAAATAGAGTATGCACTCCACTGTCATCCCAAGGTGTTGGTCCTCTATCCATGGAGTTGGGACTCTCCTATTACACCAGGTCACAGGTCCCCCATATGTGATGTATAGATAGAGTGTTTAATCCCCTATCATACTTGGGTGAGGGTCTTATATACATGGATATATTACTCCCTTATTGTACCATGGTGTGGGTCCTCCATATGGGAAGTTCATGTAGAGTTGATACTCCGCTACCAAACCAGGGTGTGGGTCCACTTGCCCAAGGTTGTTAATCCCCTATCGAGTCAGGGTGTAGGCCCCCCAATGTGATAACATAGGTAAATCCATAACTCCCCTATATATATGGTATATGGCCTCTAGTTATGGACTTGTAGTCCCCCATATTTGAGTAGTAGTGGGGAGTGGGTCCTCAATGTGACTTGTAGCTCCCTCAGCTATGAATAATAAATGCGAGAAGGGGGACCCGTCACTTTTTATGTGAGATACTTGGTTAGAAGGTAGTGATCCCCTAACATAGTGATCTATGGGACATTCCATACAGGTGTGAAAAAATATTCATAGGGTGGAATGGAGTTAGTACTTAATCAGTTGTGGGGTACTGGTGAGGTGTGGGTGCCTCTTTACTCTATCTTCATAGAATGTCCACATGGTGCATGGTTTGGAGTAGTTCTCCCTTGACTGTTTTTAGTAGAAAGTTATGGGCCTCTCCAAATGGGTTCTTTAGATCTTGTGTTGGGGGCATGACAATGGTGATAGGACATATGTTGGTGGTCATTGCATTTGTCCCTATAAAAGTTCCCAATGGAGCGTGGTCTCTCGAATGGGCCTTTAGGAATTGTAGGGTTATTCCCAATGGATAATTTCTCTCAAACATTCCATCTAGGATGGAAGGGATCATTGAGTATGTTCTCAAGGATGAGTGATACTATTGAGCATCGAGTAGAATATTGGGGCTAGCTATAAAGTAAGAACCTTAAAATAAAGGAGTATGAGGAAATTATATCTTGGTGATTATGAGATTTTTTTTAGTGATGTCACATATATTTTTTTGACACACCATGTAGATTGAACAGACTCCTTTTGAATAGTCGTGGAGTGGTCAAGATGGATTTTTTTATCTCATTTAGATTCCCTCTCTCTTGGGTCGAGTGGAATATTTTCTTTTAATTACTATTTTAATTTTGGTATTTGTTGCAAATAATATGTATTATTATTATCACTCTTTCATGGGGTTTCCCTTACTTGTCTTCTCTTTTGAAGAGGGTAGAAATTTTAACTAAGTCCTAGGATCACCAGGAGTAGGCGGATCATAGTGAGCTTGAACGACTGTGGTTTTTTCCATTGTATGGACAAAGATACTTTCGATAGTTACTTTTGACAATGATCCCCTCTATCTGATAAAGTTGGATGATTTTATACTTTGTGGTGGGCTTTTATTTTTCCCTTTTTGTACTTCTGTTTTACTCTAGTTGTGGGATAGATGTATGAATGCATTTTCTGTTTTGGTTTTATTATATAAAAATTGTTATCTAGAGATGCATGTGGGTGCATTCATATAGGTACAATAGGATAAGTCCTCCCATGTGTGTGATATTCCTATATGGTTTTGGATGCCATACCTTGGCCTATTAGTGGTGATCTTGCTGAATCACATCTCGGGCCCCAGTGGGTTGGGTCATGAAATCAAACATATATAAAAAGTTCATTAATAAATAATTATAGTATAATAAAAATATTCATCATTTTTTTTAAGAAAATGTTGTTATGGAATAAAATACTTCCCTATGCGAGAATTTGTCATATAAAATCTCTTATGGCGATGAGATTGTGAAATAAAGTCTTACCACATTGATAACATTTGAATCATAATCCTCAAGAAATAAATGAATTAAATTGAAACATTAAATACCATGAATATAAATATATTCATGGTATAACATATGAAATGGGATGTATATAACCCACAGAAAATAAATAAGTTATTTATATCCCATATATATCATGAAAGTAAAAGTGAGACGAGAAACCCTTACCCCAGGTTCGACTCCCTTCATATATGTTTAAACATACTATAAAATAAATATATATTTATTATAAATATATTCCAAAACTATATTAATTTACATTATACCATATATAATTTACTTATGACCACTTATAACCTATTTATTAATAATTCAATATTAAAATCATTGTTCGTTGTGATAAATACTGTTTTTTTCATGTATTTTTTGGTTAAAATTTTTTGGTTTGTGTAATTTAATCATGGTTCTATCATATCCATAATTTCAATCCTAATATAATTATTATGTATATTAATTATAAAAATATTCAGTTTCATTTATGAAAAGTATATATAAGGAAATTAATTACACCCTTCATAGAGACGGTAGACCGTACGTACGCATGAATGTTGTGTCCATTTTCCAATGGAAGGAATGAAATAATAGTAACTAACAATTATTACTTAAATAATAATAATTATATCATATAAGTAATATATATTCATAAAATTAATCTTTATATCCATCCAACAAAAAATAAATGAAAAACAAATCATGTCACTACGTGTAGGTGGTGGTCTACACGTATGCACATGCAATGTTATTGTATTTCAATAGATTAGAATGTAAGAAGTTAGAAGTGATATTATAATTAAATGGGTGTAATTATTTCATAATTATCATATATAATCATTAAACCCATCCCTCCAACAATCCCTAAAGGATGATGAGGATAATGAATTGTATCGTTATGTGGTGACGTTAAGTCGTACGTACGCATGAGCTCTATTTTTCCTTACCATTAGATGGAAATAATGTGAATAAAGATGTTTTCATAATGATAATAATATTTTAGTATATTTATAATATTTAATTTATTTTTTATATGTAATATAATATATTTAGAGGAGGTAAAATAATAATTAAAACTAAAATTATCAGTTGTGGAAATTCCAACTTCTTTTAATTAACTCTTTAGATATCCACTAAAGGGATATAGGTTTAGTATTCTGGGATTTCCAAAAGCTCAATAATGTCTCCAGGAAATTTTAGAATATAACATGGAAGTTTTTTTGAGATATTTTTCAAAGTTATGTGAAGAAGAGAAAGGATGGTTTCCCTTTTACAATTGAGGGGAGGGGTACCGTATGAATTTCTAAAATAAATAAAAAATATTATTTTCATTCTTGATCCAAATGGTTCCAAAATGCCTATAAATGAACATGGGATAATATTTTAGAGTATATATTATCCCCATTTTTCAATTTCATTTTTTTAGGATTTATAAGTACTTTAATAAAATATTATTTTCATAAAATATCATTATTATCGATTTAGACACTATTTGTTTACTATGTCTTAAAAGAAAAAAAATACTAGGTTATAATTTTAATCTAATTAACTAACATAACTCCAATATGTCATTTTTATCTAAAAAATTCGTTTAAAATTATAAATCTATCAAATTATATTACTTTTGATATTTCTAAAATCCATTATAATATTGTTTTTAATTAGATAAATAGTACATCAGTGTGGTATGGGAATTTAAGGTCATTATATAATTATTTAAAATTAGATATAAATTTTTACCATGAATATAATTTTATTAATCACTAAATATACACTTATATTCATTGATAACTCCCTTTTTTCCCTATGTGGACCAATAAGAGATATTTAAAATGAAGAAAGTGACATTTTGTAACTTTCTTTGATTTAAATATATATTGACAATTTCCATGGAAAAATGTCTATTAACGAACTAAGTTTTTAGTGTATGGTGATAAGTGCCAATTTTTTTTATCAAAATATAATTATGAGGAAAAAATATTCCCCCTTTACTTATTTAACCTAGATTAACCCGATTTTCCATTTACCGATGTGATAAAGTTTTCCACAATTACTATTCATATTTAACAAAACTAAAAATGGAATATTTACCAAATTTGAACCTCCTGATTAAAAATATGGATTAAATTTTATAAAATCCAATACTTATTAGTGAAATTAATTAATTAAATATAAAAATGCTAAACGCAAGAAAAAACAGTTTTTCAGAAAAGTGACTTTTTATGTATAAAAATGTTTTTATACTAAATACAATCATGAAATTGTTTCAAATGAAAATAATATAAGTATTTATAATATATTTTAATTAATTTTAAAAAAAATCATTTTAAAAAAATATGGGACTTAGTTAATTCTTGAAAAAAATTACAATTTTCAATAAAAAGTGGTATTTTTACTATTCACTGTGAAATCAATATTTTCTAAAAAATACGAACATTTGAAATGAATATAATTTTAATATTATAAGTTAAAAATTATAATAATTTTATAAAATACAATTTAGATAATTTTTAGAAATTAATTATTTTATTTTATAACAAAAATCAACAAAAACATTTTTAAAGAAAATGTATTTCTAAAGCATAAAATAACTTTTCAAAGATTTGAGTAATTTTTTCTGAAAAAATAATCAATATATTTTTATTGATTAGTTTCTTTATATATAATTCATAAATCAATTAATATTATTCATACCCATCAATTTAATTTCTAGGTAATAATAATGATATTTAAATAATAATATTTTTTGGTTTATTTAAGCATGGTGTTGGGTCTCATATACACTATGGAACATTTTTAACTTTTAATATATTGGAGTATTACATTATCCCCCCACCCTTAAATAAATTTCATCCTCAAAATTTGAACTTATGTTTGATAGTCAAGGGTTTGGCATTGGAAAATTCCTTTAAATAATACCAACATCATAAAAAGGGTTAATAAAACTTCCTTTTAAAAAGAGGGAAAGGGAAGTTTGATGGTCCCCTCAAAAACTAGGATTCCAAAAATATATCATCATTGGGAAGTAAAAATATATAAATGGAAGATAAAAATTAAATCTGAGGATTAAGATGAATTGAAATAGAACAAATTCATGATAAAGTTAACCATCCCAAAACTATAAATTTGTAATGGGTTGGTGATAATTGATTTCATGATAATAAATGTAAAACAATAATGTTTTTATTTATAATTCTATTCCTAAAAGTAAATTTAATGCCTTACCATACATAAAAATGACTTTGGAAAATAAGTATACTTGATTTATTGCTAGGTCATAATAATAATATCATCCTTTGGTTGGGTTTCAATCAATTTCCACTTCATATATTTTTTTATAAAAAGGATATTCAGGATGATTTTTTATTCTTGAATCTTCAAAATAATATTTTAATTAATCATAAGATCTATGTCTCATTACTTCATCCTCTGAATATTTAAAAAAATGAAAATGGTTAGACTAGTTTATCCAATATGATAAATCATACTTTATACTCAAAAAATAATATAAAAAATTCAACATAATCCATTCAATAAGTAGTTAACTCTTAGTATCCTCCAAAATATGTCCGAAAGAATAAAAAATCCAAAAAAATTAGGAATATGGTCACTGAATTTATAAAATAAACTTATCATTAATCCCCCACAAAGTGACTCATAAAGACATATATAAGTACCTTGATCACATATTAGTCACTTGAATGAAAGTAAAACCTTAAAAAACAAGAAATATTCTTAGAATTAACACTCCCATTATTTAATTCAATTAAATATCCTATAACAGAATATAAATCAAAAAATTAGTGAACTATGTCTTGAATTAATTTTTCATCCAATCACTAATAATTTTTAGGGTCACAAGAAAAATCCCATTGAATTATTCAATGTCATTATAATATTTATCCAAAATAAACATTATTAACATAGTATCATAAAAATATTAAGATTCAAATTTACCTTATTCATGTATTCTAAAAAAAGATCACATCACTAAAAAATCAATTTTTATGGTTATTAATACCATTCATTATATGCCTTCATATCCTTAAAGAAAAATCATTTCATATTAATCCTTTTAAATTTCATGATTCTTATAAATGAAATATAATTGATAAAATAATTCTAAAGAATGATTATGGAATCCAAAACCTAAAAATTATATCCAAATACACATGTACTTTAATCATCCCACATTGACTATAGTAAGAGAATAAACATGACTGTGATCTCTTAGCTTGTTCTAAGGTTTATTACCTTGAGACTTGGAAAATTCATTTGAATAGGGACCCATATCATTATAAATGAATCATTTCATATTGGAAGCGTATTTCTTGCACTTAGAATCATGATATTGGTGACCTTTCTCTCTAAACTTATAAAAAACTATCATTCCCTTCAATCATGAACCGGGTTGTTTCTTTTAACAATTATCAAATATTGGTAAATCTTTCAATCTCTTCTTCCCTTTATCCATTTAATATCTTCCATACTCTTCTTATATTTCATTCCTTTATATTCATAAGACTTGTATAATTCATTATAAATCTTGATAGAACATGATACTATATTGTCATATGATAAGAATGTTTGGTAGATTACTTCCCTTATAAGGATTGGATTTAGGCCATAAAAGAAACGATCAATCTAAATCATTCAATATTTTCATCTTCCCTCTATATTTGACTTAAGAATTTCCTATCTTTTCATTGTTCATGAGAAACTTATTTTTCAAATAAGAGATCCTTAATATCATTCCATTCCATTCTCTCTATTTTCTCCTCACCATAGTATTTTTAATACAAGAAAACTAGTGATCTGAAACCCCCAAGAGATGATAAAATTTCATAGAAACCTCATTTCTTTCATTACAACCTAAATTATAGATGATCATCTCTGTGGAACTTTTCCCTTTGCCAGCTATAAATGGATTTGTACTCCAATTATATAATTGAGGTTGTTGATGCATGAAGTGGCCTAGAATTATTATATCACGTTGTGGATTTATAGGTTTCTAAATATGGTCATGTTTATTGGTCATAACCAAAGTTAGATACCCCAAAAAAAGTTTAAAAAAATTCATCCCCTTTTGTAACTCAACCTCCAGCTTCATTGTCTTTCCCAGAAGGTAAATAGCTATATAGATTATATATGTTGATATTGTTTCCATTCCGTTCACTAGATGAAATTTATAAATAATATTATTCTTTATCAATCATTATTTATAATTTAAATACTAGTTAAACACATAATATATATTGAAATTGTTTTCATAACTAATCCCTAAGTCACATTCTTAGTTTCTTTAGAAATATTCTCAAGGTCCGTCATAGGGATACATCACCTAATCAATGTTTTCATAAATATATTTCTCAAGGATTATAATAAACTTACTATGATATCAATTGGAAAGACCCCAACCCCATTTTTTGATTTCTAGTGCTTACCTAATTACATTGGAATAAGATACAAGTGATCACATCTCGAAGGACTGAATAATTTAGTTGTCTTGTTAAACCGGATACAAACATGATTCCAATTTTACATTAGAAATATAAAATACATATCATAATTGAATTAATTAATCTTAAATGATATTCATAAAATCCTTCTTCATGTCTTGGTGAAAATAATACAAATAAAATGGTTAGCTCAAACTACTAGTAAGGGCATGCGTACATTGAAATCAAATATAATAAAAATAATATGGCAGGAATAAATAATGATGAAATATTACTATATAAACCACCACATGAGCTAGAAACTTATCCTTGGATATCATAACAATTAAAATAATAACATGTTTTTCAATAATGGATTTCATAATGATGGAATTCATAATTTTGTACATCTGAATATTACTATTAAGGTTATTTCCATGACATCTGAAAACCTCATCAAGGCCTTATGTCAGGAAATTAGAAAATAATTGGATAAGGCCTCAAACAAAACTCAATATTATTTTTCACATGAAATCTAACAATTCATTGAGATTAAATTGTAGGGACCTGTGATCTCTTAATATTTCTAATGAATATTTATATGAAAACACAATATAATTTAATCAACATTCTTTAAAAATAAATAACTTTATGTATTATGTGTACTACCATATGAAATATCAATACTTTCCCTAGTCAAGATGATCATAAATCATATAGAGAAATATGTTAGATGGTATCATTATTTTATATCCTCAATATAATATTATTCAAATGATGTTTACATAGATGAATATACAATAATGATATTAATATAATATTTGTTAGGGAAACTACCCTTTCTACTTTGAAAAATATTATCTTAATGTAAAAAACTCACACATATTAAAGTAAAAATTTTATTTGAAAAGAACATTGTAAACATATAAGTAAATATTTAAATCATTGAGAGTCCGTGATGGAATGAAATTTTCTTCATTTCATATATGTTAAAAAAATTCCTTTTACACTTTTTAGAAAATTCAAAAAGTAGCTCGTTGGAAAACAATAGTAAGATTAATATAAAAATAAAAAATTTTAAAAGGTTAAAAATAGATAAAAAATTATTTAATAAATAATTTAAAGAGATTAAAAATATTATTTAATTTTTTTTAGGAAATATAGATGTGGAAGAAAATACTTCCCCAATGGATAATTTAATATAAAGAATACTTAATTGTATTGAGGTTGTGAAATTAACCCTTACCACTTTAGTAACTTTTGATTCGTATAACCCATCAAAGAAAAAACATAAAATGAAAATTTAAATAAAATTAAGATAATGATATTAATAATATAGCATATAAAATGGGTAGTATATGCACCACATAGAATAAATAAGTAGAATATTTGGAATATGTCTCCAGGAAGTAAAAGTGTGTTTAGAAACCCTTACCTCAAGTATGAATTCTTTTATATGTGTTCAAACATCCTTTATAATAAATATAGATTTGTTATAAATTTATAATAAAACCATATTAATATATATCATTCCAATATTAATTTACTTATAACCATTTATCACTCATTTATTAACAATTATTTTTTAAAATGAATGTTCTTGGGGTGATAACTGCTTTGTTTTTCATGATTGTTTTTATTTGGTACCTTCGGTGCTTGTGAATTGATCATTATTATATCATATATATAATTTTAATAATTATACAATTATAATTTATATTAGTTATATACATATTCAGGTTCATATATAATATATATATATATATTGAAAAATGAATTACCTCGTTCAAGGAGACTGTGGTCCGTACATATGCATAAACGTTGTCTTCATATTTTGTTGGATGGAATGAAAGAAAGGTAAATAACAATTATAATTAAAATAATAATTATTATTTCATATATAACATCTATATTTATTCAATATTTCCTTATTATCATCCACTTAAAATGGAAATGAAAAACAAATCGCATTGCTTCATGGATGTGGTAATCCACATATACACATGAGCAACATTATTGTATTCTATAGAATTTGAATGTAAGTATTTAGATGTGAGATTATAATTTTTAGGGTATAATTATGTCATAATTGTCATATATAATATTTAAACCCATCAAAATACCCATCCATAAAATATAGTGATGAAAAATGAATTGTTTTTCTTTGTGGAGATGGTATGTCATACATACGAATGTGTGATATTTTCACAACCAATTTATTGTAATGAGTGTTAATAAAGGTGGTTCTAAAAGTAGATAAATTTTAATTATATTTAGGATAATTAATTTTTTATTTTATGAGGAATATTATATATTTATTGAATGTTAAATAAAAAGTAAAAATAAAGAGATTTGTTAGGGTGATAACCTCTTCATTGATATAACTCTTTAGATATCCTCTTAAGGGATCTATGGTTAGTATTTTGGGAAGTACAGAACCTATATAATTTGTATAAGGAGTTGTACAAAGAAAATGGTAGATTTTTTTGAGATATTATGATCAAAGTTGTGTGAAGAAGAGAATGGATGGGTGCCCTTTAATAATTGAGGGGGGTACCTTTGGGATTTCTCAAATGATTAAAATATATAAAATTAATTCTCAAGAAAAATGGTTCCAAATAGCCTAATTGTTAAATGAATGAAATATTTCACCATATCATATCCACATTCTCCATTGAAAATATATTTACGATTTTAAATACTTTAATACAATATTATTTTCATAAAATATAATTATTTCCAATTTAGAAATTATTCATTTATATTCACATAAAATTAAATAAATAAATGGTAGGAATTAGAATGTAATTATTTAAAATAACCCTAATATGTCATATTTATCTAAAAAATTTGTAGCAGGTATTAAATCACTCAAATTATATAAATTATTATATTTTTAAAATTATTTATTATATTTTTTATTAGTTGGTGATATATAGAATCTGTGTTGCATAAGAATTTAAGGTCATTATTTAATTACTAAAAAATAGAAATATATTTTTCTAATGAAAATAATTTTATTAATAAAAATATAGATACTTATATTTATTCATAACGTTATTCCTTTCCAAATAGGACATGTAATAGCTATTTAAAACTTAAAGAGTGGCATTTTGTAACTTTCTTTGATTTAAATATTATATTGGTCATTTTCATTGACCACTGTCAATTTGAAAATAAAATTTTGAAACTCATTTGATCAGGGTCAAATTAAATTCAACCAATAATAAATAAGATGAATAATTATGACTTTATAGCTTATTTTTTCACCCAGAATAACCCAATTTACCTTTTATAGAGGTAATAAATTATACCATTGGTACTATTCACAATGACAACAAATAAAAGGGAAATAATTAAAAAAAATTAAACCTCATTATACTTATTAATATGTCTATTTTATCAATTTCAATACCTATAATTGGAAGGCATTAATTATAAAATAAATTTCTGTAATGTGATGAAAAAATTCCTTCAAAAAATTCCTTTTTTGTATAAAAATGTTTTTATAATAAATTCAATCCGAAAAATCACTCCAATGAACTTAATTGGATTACTCATAATATGAGAAAAATAATTTTCATTTGAATTCATATTAAAAAAATGTTACTTTGAAAATTATTGAAACAAAAAAAATATTTTTTAATAACAAGCATTATCTTTTTACTATTCACTCTAAAATCAATCTTTTCTTAAAAATATAAAATTTAACTCTAAGATAATTTTGATATTCTGATTTCAAAAATGATATTATTCTTATAAAACCCAATTTATAGGATTTATATACATGAATTGTAAAATTTTCTCACAAAAAATGAAAAAAATCCTTTTGTAAGATAATGTATTTCTAAGGCATAAAATAACTTTACTAAAATTTTAGTAGTTATTTCCAAATAATTAATCAATGAATATATGTTTTGTAGTTAATATATATATATATATATCATAATATGTTTTGTAGTTAATATATATATATATATATATATCATAATTTAGTTGATTTAATTAAATCATATTAATTCAACATCTAGGTTATAATGGCCATATTTTTAAAATAGTATTTCATGGATCATTTAAGCACAGTATTATGTGTCATGTACAGAATCAAAAATAGTGTTATTTTAAAATCCTTATATGTTACACTCATTACCTAATATAAAATATCACATGATCACACCCACTAAAATATTATTTGGGTTGGGTCAAAACCCTACCAACACTACCCACCTATAGGGCCTAGCTTCTCGCGATGGGATTTGGTCATCCATATCCTAACCAAAACCATGCCACAATCCTCACCCACATAATCCTTATCATTCAACATAAACTTTTAAATCTCACATATCCGGTATAGTGGGGTATTATAAACATTAATAACATCAATCTCATGCCCTAACCCTACCTTTTACAACCCCTACTATGTCTCATCTCACCATTCACATAGCCAATCCACTATACCGCACCAGATAGGGAGAGTGATGGAGAGGTGTATCCAACCATCATTCCACACCAACAAATATATTGGGGAAAATATATGAAACCATAAACATTTAGGTGTTTATAAGGATATCCAAATTAGGTGTGGTATATTTAGAAATCATAATAAAAATAAATGTGTGTGTGTGTCTAGTCTTACACAATCCCAGCCTAAAGAGTTCACATAAATTAAGCATCATCATTATCCATCAACAACACATTACAATTGTTATCACTCACAACCACTACCACTTGCTACAACACTATAATCATCCCACTTTCATGCACATATCAACCACTATAATCATTTACAACAACACATTCATACTTCAATTCCATTTTTAGATAAATTATTATTAAAAAAAATATGTTTAATATGATTTCAATTCTATATTTCATGATAAATCACACATATCATGTTTCTCTCTTTCATTTCATGTTCATTATTACCAATTATATTCCACTACTATTAGGAATCTGTAATAAATTTAATGACTTCCAACCATTCCATTATCTCACAACTTACACTATTTACCTATTTCAAGAAAAGAAAGGCTACCACATCTCCATTGCAAAAAAATGGTAACATCCAATCAAATATCAACTGATCACCTTGAAACTAGCCTGTAACACATCACACACTATCCATCATAGCTCAACTACCCCTCACAAACTAAGTAATTCATCCCCACTTCCCAACATAATAGGACTAACATAAAAGAACCCATCCACAAAAATCACCCCATGACAGACCACACACAACAACACCATTATTTCCACACAAAAACCAAACTATCGAAATAATGACATAGTAACCAATTTCATTAATAGTATCGTTATTATGACATATTTCATTACAAGTAAATCCAACCCATTATCCAATTTCATGTATCCTATTCAATTACCATATTTATTTGATTAACCATTTCTGAAAGATATATTTCAAAAAAATATTCTATCAATAAAAAATTATCAATAATATAAAGTTATTTTTATAGATATTAGATGATAAGAATAAATTCGCAAATAATATCACTGAAGTTGGTAAACATATGTGATTCATCTCATTTCCATCAATTTCTTTTAGGTCAGATTCATTATTTAATTATTTCAATCTATAAAACATACCCATTAATAAAAAACATGTAAATCCCACAATTATCCCAGAATAAAGAAGAATTATTGAATCTTCAACCTCAACTAGAGATTTATGAATCGTTTCAAAAATAAGAAGAATGGAAGAGACGATCACCAAGAAAAACACTGAAAGGGACACCCTAAAAACTAAAATTTTTAAATACCCATAAACCTTTCACTAAAAAAATCACTTAGAAAAACCATTTCTGAGAATAAGATGTTATTTGTACAAGTAATGGAGAGGAAAACATTAGGGGGAAGATAATGGACTCACCTCAAACCATCAATGTTAAATCTCATGAAGTTTGAAATCAAATTCAATTATAGGAGGTGGAATGGAATCCTAAAGATACACCTAGGTCTCCAAATACATCAGATCATGAATGGAAGTATAAAGTGTTTCTATGGACTTCACAAAATTATACCAAGTATAATTTTAGAAGGCTATGGAAGAACACTACTAGTTATACTGTAATGAACAGGGTTTTGCTCATAACTAAATAGCAGGGAAATAATATTTGATAGAATGGCCTCTACTCAGTTATCCTCAAAAGATAAAATCAGAAAATATGTCCATAATCATACAAACACGGTTATTGCTACAATGTAGAGTATGTACCATGCCACAACTATCCCAAATTTGATGGAGAAAAAGAACTAAACCACATATACATTACACCACAACCCACACCCTAAACCATATCCACTGTTATCTTGAAATTACCACTAAACCCCATATATCTAGAACTCCACACTATAGACCACCTCAATGTCACATCGTTTCCAAAATTAGATGATAAAAAAAACATCATCCCTAGAAATTATGCCACAATTCAACAATTATGACTCAATTGACTCTAATACACTATATCCCTAAGATATGAACTACAAACAACTCTTCTTACTAAAATTATATCTCAAGATACACTGATCTCTCCCCCCCCCCGTTTGTCAACGCAAGGTGGAACCCCTCCCACTCTTCAACATGTTTCCGTTTATCGCATTCCCACACTTGTTTGAACGCCCCTCCCTGCTTCCACCCGAACTTGAACCCGAGACCTCCCCCTTTTCGCGCCTCCACCTTTACCACAAAGCTATTTAGTTTTTTTCTCTATTTAATGATATATATATATATTTATTTATTCGTATACTAATATAAATATATTTAATTATATTAATACATATATATTTATTCATATATTAATATATAAATATATTTATTTGTATATTATTATATATTTATATATATATAATTATATTTATTTGTATATTAATATAGATTCATATTAATATAAATATTTTTAGTTATATTAAAACATATATATTTATTCAATTATTATATATATATATATTCATATATTAATATATATTTATATTTATTTATATATATGTATATAGTTATATTTATTCATATATATATATATATCCATATTAATATAAATATATTTAGTTATATTAATACATATATATTTATGCATATAATAGTATATATATATATATATTTATTCTTATATTAATTTATATATATATATACTTATAATTTTTTATTTGTATATTTATTTGTATATTAATATATATTTATAAGATTAGTGTTAAATACATTTATAAAATATATTTTTTAATGTGTGTTTATAAATACATTCATATATACAACACACACACACACAAACACAGTCACAATTATATATATATATATATTAATGAATAAATAGATATATTTGTGTATTTGAAATGCCCTAGAATGTTAAAACAACCATACCTTCTAATCCAGAAGTCAATTTCAACTCTACAACCTTTAAAAATGAATAAAATTAAAGACTCTTCAATATGATATGTGGTAAAGGCCTAGATGACATCCGGATCAGAAGTTATACCAGTTTAAATGTTAAATAATCGAGGTTTCCCGACTAAAAACACGGTTTCAGAGGCCTTATGGGCCATTTTGGGCCTCAAAATATGTGACAGAAGGTTCATTTAGATCATTAGTGTGTAGATCCCATCGCGAGATTATATTTGATATGTTGTAGAGCTCAAATGGACACCCAGATCAAAATATACGGTCGTTTGAAGATTGAGTTACATTTTCAACTTATTTTGGATCTTTTATTAATTTTTTTTGAATTTTTGTGTCTTCAAATTGTTATTAAATTATTATTAATCGATGATAATTAGAAAATTATTAATTAATTAGATTTTTTTAAAATATTTTAACATTATTTTAACTAAATTTCTTATATATTAAATGTAATTGGTTATTTATATTTATCTAAAACATATTTGAAAAATATATTTTATATTTATATCAATATAAATATAATTATATAACAATATATTATTGTTCATGATTTTTCTTGAAATATAAACTTGATCAGCGTAAGGAAAAATCACTGATAAAGCTATCCCTTTATCAATGCTACTAAAAAAGTGTTGATAAAGAGTGGCACTGTGGAAACCCAGTTTTGGGGTAGTGATTAATACAAAAAAAATGTAAAATTAAATCTATAGTGTAATTGGAATCTTATCTAGCCTCATCACAATTGTGTTTTACAAACATTAAACACAAAAAAATTAATTATAAATTTACTACAGCATTTTATTCCTTCATTAAACATTCTAATTTTTATGGAGTTCTTAATGCCAAAAACAATTTTATAATTCTATTTTAACTAATTTTTTTAATTATTTAAATATTTAATACCATAATTACTAAATATAGTGATTATCAATAGTTTTTTCATTTTTAACTAATGATTTTTTTAAAAAATTTAGGACTTCTACGTTTAGAATAATAAAACAAGAAACCACATGTGTAATAGGTATAGTCATAAACAAATACATGTGCATAGTGTTTTCCTGTGATGATATCTACTTGTGTTTGTCTAAGAATATCAATATGAATTAAAAAAAGTCATTTAAATATTATGGAACATTTTACCAATTTAAATATTTATTTATGTAGTTTTTATATTGATAATTTTCATATATTTTTTAGAAATTTAAATTTAAATTTCCTAGGTCTTTCACTAATTTCATTCTCACACATCAATCCAAATACCGGAGGTTGTAGTATCCTAACATTTATTTTTAAAGACCATAATTGTCTCTCATGACATTATGGTAAAGAGTATTCATATACATCAGGTCCTATTGTCATATAGTGTAAATATTATTATGCATATAAATGAATAAAATCAAATTTTCTCTGGAATTTGTTATGGTATTATTATTAATCCAAAAATTCATGGAGTATTAATCATCATATAATTAGATTATAAAAATGATATTTATAATGAGGCCTAAATAAAATAATGATTGATATTAATTACTTACATAAAATAGAGACATCTCTTCATCTAATTATCTATCCTTTCACATTTTTATTGAATTATATGTGTCCTCATATAACTTTTTCCATGTTTGGAAAGTTGAAACTTTTGCTAGTCCCATAGAAGGAGAAATATTAATCCACATGTCACATATTTTTTTCTACTAGTACTTAATGTGTCATTATTTAATCTATTAAACTTAGTATGTTGGTAACCAAATTATTTTAGACCCAAAATATTATAGAGAAAGAATTTTGGAACCCAAACTTGTTTTCCATTTTATTTTAGAGATTAGATAACTCATTTTAAATATATACACATGTCAAAATAAAGGAATGGATTTTTTTTAAGAATATTTCTTTGATTCTAAACACCCTATGGGATGAAAAATAATACCAATGTATTTTATAATAGGTATAGTGTATTGAAAATGTCTCCAAACAATTTTATTACTATTAGATTTTTTTTATAGTATATGAATATTATCTAAATCTGGTTCTAGTCATAGATAGTGACTAAATACCGAACAACATATCTAGGTTATTCCCACCTTTCGAAAATATTTTACTATGTTTTTTTAGAACTCTATATTTACGTTTTATCTAAATCACCTCAATATTATTATCAGATGGTCTTTTAGTGGTAGTTCTAGAAGAAAGACTAGTGGTAAGAACCAACACATTTCTATTAAACACTTCCAAATTTGGTTTTTTATATCAATAATTTCCTTATATAAGATTTAATTTTATTTCTTAGTTTAAATATTCATTCATTTATTATAATGAGTGTGGTTTTTGATAGGAATAAATATAAATATAAAAATTCAAGTATGTTGTGGTAGGGGAATCACTAACATTTTTCCCAAAACATGGTTTTTACATTAATAATGTTAATTCAATAAATATATATAT
Source organism: Viscum album (assembly GCA_963277665.1). NCBI lineage: Eukaryota > Viridiplantae > Streptophyta > Magnoliopsida > Santalales > Viscaceae > Viscum > Viscum album. The sequence continues at coordinate 1,086,114,922 of OY728156.1, forward strand.
TATGGTTATCATCACTTTAAATTAAAATATACAATGATAAAACTTCACTATTACTCAACAATCTAATATCTATTATAACCTTTTTTCTATTCTTTTAAAAAAACTTTCTCACATTCTTATAATTTTTTTATTCTTTAGATAATCAGGTTAAATATGTTTTCATTTTTAAAATTCAAATATTATTACATTATTTTTTAATTTTTTTTTATCTTTCATGTTAGTTTCTTTATACCAATATTTCTTATATTTTATGAATTTATTGGGATTCTTTTTAATATCTGGTCCTTTTTAGAGAATGTGTAACATTAAACGTCACTAAGTTGAATTTCAATTTTTTTAGAAGTAGTTTGCGTTGTTATAGTATTAAAAAAATACTTTATTATTATTCTAATATTTTCTATTATCTTATTTTAGACACATATCATGTTTCATCAATATATAAAATAACTCATCTAACAAAATATTTTGTTATGCTTTGTATCTTTTATAGTATAATTTATATATTTCCACTCTCTTTCATAAATTTCATTCACCTTCTAAATAAATTTATTTTCACTAATGCATACTTATCTTAACATTATAAACCCTTTTAATATAGTCATAAAATATTTGAAACATTTTTAAAACTATTTCTCCCATAAGGATATTCTCTGAACATAACTCTCAATCTATATAATACAATTTTTATGAAAAAATGTGTTATCTCTAAAATTTTTAAAATTCCAAGTATCATTTTTCATGACTATTTTTAGCAATACATGTGTCGAGATATATCACATGGTATGGTATTATATACTTTATATTTAAGAAGGAAACATTCAACTTATTTATTATGGAATGTTTTTAGAGCTTTATCAAAAATTTGATAGTCTGTTTGATGTTTTATCTGCTAACACAATCCACTATTGATGATGAACATATTCATATGATATTTCCAATGTGAATTATTCATTAAATCTTTGAATGGAGGCTTCATGTATGATAAAATGACTTCAGTCATCCTTGATTGACAATCATTTCATCCCACCAAAATTCCTAAATCACATTTGTAATGACCAAAATTTGTATAAATTATGTTCCCTTTTGAATGAATAAATTCCTTATTAAGTAATGTAGTTATAAAAAAAACATGCACTATATTGTTTATTTTTATACTGTTGTAAAATATATATATTACTTTTCTATCAGACATAAAGGACATTAATTATTATAGTCATTGATATTATATCCATTATATAGTGACTATTAAATTTAATATATATTCAGGGTGATAAAGCCACATTGGCGTAGAAGGAAGATGAAATGGACTCAACCCATAGGACTCTACCCTATGAAGCCCATTAATCAGATCTTATAAGGTATATTTAATCAATTTTATCTTCTAATGACCGAGCCCAATATGAGATTCAATAACTAAAACTTAATGAAAACCATTTACAGGGTATGTTTAACCCTATCAAGACCACAAACCAAATCATGTTTGTTGAACCACCTCCAGAATGTACCATTATCATACATCATACCTTTATGTCTTACTCTGGTGTAATAAGGGGTAATTTATCTAGAACCTAGTTGTATTAATTTTTATATTTTTATTTTAATTAAATAATAATTATATTTATCCCTTTTCGGTGTTACTATACAATTTATTAAAAAATGGGTTGATAAAAATGATTTTTTGATACGAAGTAATCAGAATTGTATTTTTGGGAAATAAATAGTTTCAATTATAAAACTATTTTGATAAATTTATGAAGTAAATTTATTTTCATGAATTATTATTATTAAAAATATTTACAAAAAAATATATATGATAATTTATTTTAATGAAATCCAGTGTAATTTTTATAAGGGCCATACAATTTTTATTGTCATAAAAACTAGTAATTTTTCAATAAATAATGATTTTATATAAAAGTTTAAATTATCATATTTAAGAAATTATTTTCATAAAATAAATGTGTCTTTTAAAATTACCACATCAAAATAATATTATGGTAATTTTTTATAATTTTACAAGATATTTCAATTTCTATGTAAAAATTAAATACATTATAAATATTCATTATGTATTATGACATAATAATATCCCAAACGTGATGTAATAAATACTATAAATGGATTCAATGACTATTAATAATTTCCCTCTTAAAAAATATTTGTTTTTAAATTTATTTTACTAATTTTAAAAAACTTTATGGAATCTTACAAAACCTATATTAAATTTTATGGTTTTAAAAGTAATTATTTATATAAAAAATACACACCTCAACATCATTAATTGCATTCTTTTAAGGGGTTTTGTTATTAGCCTAATAAAATACTAAAAACATTATTCTTTTTTAGAAACTATTGGATGGTTTATGGTTATTATTATTCTATAACATAATTTCTAAAACCACTGTTTATAAATAATGAAAGAATTCCCCTTTATTTTTCTATAAACACCCACCCAACCTCCAAATCCTTTTAACTAAAAAATAATTGATCATGGAGTTCCTCTCTATCCCACTCTCTAAATCCAATCCAACTTGTTATCAAGATATTAAGATGTTTCTCCCAAAATTTTAAAAGCACCCTCTCAAGGAATGCAATTCTCTTCCATTTCCCTTTATTTAAGTCTTTTCTTTGTATTATGATTTTAATTTCCAATTTTACATGTTGGAATATTTTTTACCACCTCCCTTTACTGTAAATATGTTTCCCATATAGTTAAATACCACATTTCACTATCATTAATATCTTCTATTAACCTTTGTTTACACCAATTATGCTTCAAAAATTATCATGTGATTTTTCATGCCAATATATTTCCTAGTTAATACCCATCTCTGTTAGCACTCTAGTGTATTCACATTGACATAAATACCCTTAGATGATGTGATATTTTTTTTGTAACCCACACTAGTTAATCATGGGATTAAATTTAAATAAATTAATTATTATGTTTTATTCTCTATGTGGAAAAAATGCAGTTATATGATATGAATATAAAGGGTGGACCCAAAATTATATAACTCTCCAATGCATTTGGTGAAGTATTTAACTAATGATATACCATGTATGGTGCATGGAAGGTTTACCTAAGAACACTATGTTATAATGAAATTTCAGTTAACCTTTACTTATTTTTTATGATGTTTTGTTTTATTTAGTTTCCACATCCCAATATTGTCTTTATTTTATCATCTTATATCATGATTCAATTTTCATTTTTTTGATTTTCACCCTTTTATATCAATAATCCTTCTGACTCACATATATTATGTTCATCATGTTTTACTTTGATTATTCTCATACCGATCTTTATAGCTCCCCCATTTTCCATGTATGTCTCTACATACCTTGTGTAGTATTAAAAGATCAAAGGAATTTAAGGGAATTTTATAGAGTTTTTAAATAATATTGTTTCATCCTTATTTTAAGTTTCTATGATATGTATCTAATTACCTAAATACTCTAGGTCTCTCAATCCATTGAGATTGTATTATGTGTATCTTTATATATAAAATCTTGAAACAAATTGTATAAAATACAATGGTCTCCATAGTTGTTATCAAAAAATGGTATTTTTATTTTTTGGGATTATGATTATAAAACCATAGTGAAATCCTCAAGGGTAAGACTAAACAAATTAAGAAATCCAAAATTTTTGTTAAAGTATAGAACAAGTGGGTTTTAAGAAAGATAATTAATTTCTAGATACTATAAGTGGATGAGGATATGGAATAGTTGTACTTAGGGGTAATTACCCAAAAAGGATGGATTGGGTGTATATTGATCATCACCCAGTCCATGAAAAAGATTCCTTTCAAGCAAACCCGGTTTAAAATTCCCAGGGGATGTGAATTTATGAATTCACAATCTCTCTCTGAACCAATATGTAGGGAAACAATAGAAAAAAAATTTAATGTTTGAAAGTAGACCATGGATAACTTATATTTAATCCTATAAATTCATATGTTAATTAATATATGTTATTTAAATGTTATACCATAAATTTTCACAGTTTCCCTTTTATATGATTAATTGTTTAAAACTTATCATCCCTAAATATTTTTTTGATGAAGTAGATTATTATAACTAGAATAAAATAATTAAATATAGACATATCTTTCATTAATGACCTTTAAATGTCATATGTTCCTATAGTTTTATGAATTCTTTAACATCATATCTGTTAAATATAACTATCTAGACACCACCTCAAAACAAGTAAGTCTAATTAGTATTAAAAATGAAAAAAAATCAATTATTGCATCCGGTGTATATAAATTATCCCATATCAATATTTGTGGGTTGAATTTAATGAAAACATTATTTTACTATCTTTAGAAGAATTTGATGTTATTTTGGGTATAGATTGGCTTTCCTTATTTGGAGATAACATAAATTTCTATGGGGGGGGGTAATCAATCTCTTTCTCACATATCACCCTATGATTCTATATAAATTTGTGGAACATTATTGATCACCATTGGAATCATCATCTCAAGCATGAATATGATTACCTTATGAGAAATATTATCAACATCTAATGATTGAGCCTAAGGAAAATATCATCCTTGATGACATGCCTGGTGTAAAAGAATATGGTGATGTGTTCCTAAGAAATTTCCGAATATTTCATCTAACTAATAGGTTGAGTTTTAAATCGAACTTATACCTATAGATTTCACAATATTCAGAAACTTATATAGAAAGAAATTGTTTAACTTGAATTGAAGAAGAAAAGACTATAAGATAATATGGATAAGGGGTTTATATTCCCATGTGATTCAGCATGGTGTTCACTAGTTATTTTAATCAAGAATAAGTTTGGGTGAATATGACTCAACATTGACAAATATGAGCTCAAAAAGATCATTATAAAGAACAAGTATATTTATACATATATTGAAAACTTTTTAGATTATCCAAATGGGGCTCAATAATTCTCTATGGTGGATATTTGTTTAGTATATTATCAATTAATGGAAAAGAATGAGGATATACCCAAAACTACTATTTGTACAAGATAAAAAAAATACGAGTTCATAGTGCTTTTTTTGGACTCAATAATTCTTTAACAATCTTCATGGATATAATGAAAAGTTTCTTTAGGGGTTTCCTAAAAAAATTTGTGGAAGTATTTATAGAAGATATTCTTATCCACTCAAAATTATAGGAGGAACATTAGAAGTATTGGAATGTTGTATTGAAGACATTTTGAATGGAAAATTTATATATGATGTATAGAAAAATTGTGAATTAGATGAGGAAAGTAACACTCTTGGGGAATATTATCACAAAAAAGGATATCTTTGGATTGTTCAAATATATAGGTAATTAAAGGATAGCCGAGAAAAATTCATTTGATTAGGATACATGGTTTCCATGGATTAGCTAGATTCTATCATCAAGTTATGAGAAGCCTCTCATGATTTTTATCCCCACTAACCAATATAATTTAGATGGTTTGTTGTTTTTTCACTGATATGTGATAATTTAATGAGCTAAATTAGAGGCTAATCATATCACATGTACTGAAATTACCAAACAATTAGGATGGATTTATTATATATAGTGATGAATCTAAAAAGTTATTGTGTTGTGTACTAAAGAGAAATGGAAAATTGAGAGCATGTGCCTCTCTCCAATTAAAATAAATGAAAAAATCTACCCTATACATAACATATAATTGGATGCAGTTATCTTTGAATTGGATATTTGGGTAAATTATCTCTATATGGTAAATTGTGACATATATACGAATAATAAAATCATTAATTATATATTTAGACAAAAGGGAACCAATATGAACTAATGAATAATGTTAGAACTTATTGGGGATTATGAAACTTTAATAATAACCATCTTGGTAAGGTGAAAATAGTAGAAGATGATCTGAGTAGAAAATATCTTAACACCCTATCCTTGATAAGGATTGAAAGGGTGCAAATATTCTAGAACATGAAATGGATGGATATAGGAAGAATAAAAATAAAATCATCCAAAATTTCTCTAATAAGTGGTCATCCATCCATTCTTTTGAGAATAAATGATGCATAAAAATGATAATGAGTTTTAGAAAAAGATCATGACTATTTTAGAGCACAACTTTTCTTAATAAATAGTTATAAGGTTTAGAATCTAGATATGTATACCATAAAAACCAAACTAAAGAGGTAAATTCTAGATTATTCCTATAGCTCATCCATATATATTTATCTAATAAGTACTAAGATGTATATAGATATGAAGAAAAAATTATAGTGTGATAACATAGAGGGAGAGATTACAGAATTTTGTATCTTAATGCTTTCTATTCCCACACATAAAGAATGAATAATAAAAGTTAATGGGTATCACGAAATAATTTGACATACCAGTATGTAAATTGGATAACATAATCATTTATTTATTCATAGGACACCTGGGGGAATCTATAGGCAATAATGTCATTTTGGTGGTAGTCGATCACTTTAATAAGTCTATACATTTTACTAATATAAGGAAAGATTAAACTTTTGACCGAATCACTAGGACATGCATAAGAGAATTTTTAAGACTACATGGAGTACCGCTCTCCATTTTACCTAGTCTAGATTTTAGGTTTACCTCATGGTTTTGGATAATCATTCAGCAAGAGTGGGATGTAGATTTTAGTTTTATTGCTATTTTTCACCCTCAGATGGATGATTAATCTGAGAGAACCATTAAAACTATAGAATATTTTTTGATATCTTGTTTGATGTATTTATAATGATGTTGGTATTTATATGTTCCCTAATGGAGTTATCATAGAAAAACAATTTCTATTTTGGTATTCAAACTTCACATTATGAGGATCTTCATGGGAAGAGGATTTGGAATCCCAAATGCTAAGATGAATTTGGAGATTTGAAGCTGATTAGACCTAATATAATCTAAGAAAAATATAATGTTCAAACCCTTTAGAATTATATGAAATTCTGGCCAATTTTATTGAAATTATGTAATAACATAAACCCTAATATCCTGGTGCCATTGTATATTTTATTATATTAGTTTAAGATATAAGGAATAGAATACTAAATGACCAAATTCTTTAGTAGTCTTGGTAAACTATAAATATACATGATTCCCACATTAAATTTAAAAATATAAATCACAACATAAATTTTGTATTTGATAATAATATTATTCCCTCCATCATATCAATTCATATCAATCATAGTACACTTAATGGATTCCTATGAAAGGAAACAATGTAAGGGTGAGCTCAAATTCTTAGTCAGGGTTAAGTAAAATAGAAGTTATCATGAATCAATGATAATAAATGACATGTAAATCTAAATAAATAAACACACATTCCATTTAAATAAATTTAGAATCGTTAAATGATATGAAAATATCAATACATCATGGTAAATAACTAAAAACACACGTAGTTTAATCAATAAACTCAAAATAAAATACATCCATATGCAATATCATTGTGAAAATATCATGGATAATAAGATAAGTAATAATCAATATGGAATGTTAAATAACTAAAAATATATTCCATTTAATCAATAAAATGAGAATAAAATTCATTTAGAGATAATATCATTGGAAAATCATATGGATAATAAAATGGGGAAAAATTAATATTATAGGGTAACATTTAATCAATAAACAATGAATAAAATTCATCCATTGTTAATATCATTTTTAAAATATCATGGATAATAATAAATAAATTATTAATGAAGTAAATAATTAATCATTATATTTCATGTTATTAGGAACATGATACCTATACAATCAAGACCTTTCGTGATACAGTTTAAAACTATAGGTAGAAACCCATTTAAATATAGCTCATTAATTCACCTCATTACACCACTTATTCATTAAAGGAAAATATAATTTTTGTCCCCACCCATCACTTCTTTTCCAAATAATTACTCAGATATATAATAATATATTTAAGTCTTAAACATTGTGTCCTATCGCTAAATATTCATATCGAGTAAAGATTGTGGAATTATCAATATTTCTCTATATAAAAATATAACTTTCAATTTAGAAAACTGTATGTAAAATTTATTTGTGTTTTATGAAATTTATATATCCATGATAAATAATATGGATATTTTGGTGGAATTAAATGTCCAATGATCATAGGAATATAAATATTTCAAGGTAATGTTAATGACTAAAAAAATGAATCATGAAATTGAATGTCAATACATTCCTTAATAAAAATGATCATTAAATATTTATAGATAAAATAAGGATTGTATTAATAGAAAATATCCCATTGGAGTATATTTAACTTAAATGTTCACTATCATTGATGAATATAAATACCATAAAAATTACTTTAAAAACATCCATGAGTAAAATATATTTTTAACATCGAAAATATACTCTTTTTTTAAACTAAAAGTTCAAAAAAATTGAAAATGTTTTTATTTTGAAATAGAATTTTAAATTATAAAATAACATTTAGAACATTTTTTGGTCATGACGGTTTATAATTTTGTTCATACCATACACATTTGAAAAAAATGATTTTTTCACCTTTTTTGTAAAATGTGTAAATGCATTATTTGCGGATAGAAATAAATATTCCATTAATAAAAATTGAAAAAAAAAATAAAAAATGGGTGAAAATATATTTAATAATTTTTTTATGAATTTAAAAAATATCTTTGAAAACATTTTTATAAAACATGGTTTTGGAAGAAATATTTTTTCCAATTAGGGAGAGAAATAAAGTCATATTTTTTTGAAAACATTTTCTTGATCATTTTAAGTACCAAAGAGTGGGAAAACGGTACTATTAGTTGAAAACATCCTAAATTGAAATATTATAATAAAATAAAATAGTTTTATTATCCAATTATAAAATAATTTCCTTCAATGGAAACTCAAGTATAAATAGTCCCGATTTAAATGAGATTCTAAAATAAACCCTTACAAAGATCATAACAATTAAGTTAGAATTAATAAATATGTAAATTATGTGTGCATAAAATTAAAATAAACCTAAATTTTTTTAAAAACAAAATATAATCAAAATTAATTACGCAAATAACACTAGAATATAAAATATAATGAACAAGTAATATATCCATATGAAAATAAAATGAGTTATGAAATTCATTGCCACCTGGTAATTTTCATGTCAAGTCCCATTGGATGAAATAACTCAAATTGTAACATAAAATACCATGAGATATGAAATATTCATGATATAACAAGTAAATTATAAATTATGTACACCATCTAAAATAAAATAGGTGCATAACAATAAAATATGCCACAATGAAGAGAAATTAAGGTGAAGTCCCCTGCCTCATGCTTCATTTTGGTTTAACCTAATTTAACCTCCTATATAATTGTTTTAATCATGTTTTTAATTTTTAAAATAATAATATCCATATTTATAATACAATATATGATTCTATTATAACTTATTATCACTCTTTGTTTAATAATATTTAATTATTTTCATTGTTTTAGGATTTAATTACCTTGTTTACTCATTCATACTTTATAATGAATGTTTTAGTTCTTGATCATACTATGTAGTTCCATAATATATAGTATAATAATCATGAAATAATTATCATATTTATATATATATATATTATACTTTTAATTAAAATCATGAAGTATGGTTTTGATAAATGAAGTATTTTACGATCATAGAGACAGTAGTTTGTATGTTTGCATGACTAACATTTCCATTTTTCTACAATCATTATAGAAAATACATAAGTAATATTATATATTTAAATAATTATAATAATATCATAAATAGCATTTTATTTATTTAAATATACTTATATATATCATTCAAGTGGTGTGCTGAAGAAAATACAGTCACATCACTTTGGGAAGGCGGAAGTCCACACGTACACGAATGACATTATCTTATTTTATAGAGTGAAAATTCAAGAATAAAATTTTATATGGTATTTTAATAGTGATAAATATGTCATTAATTTCATAATCATTTTATTTATATGACATATATTCATTAAATTTATCCTTATTACCTTCTATGTTAAGTGTTGGTGAAAAATGAATTACAACTCTTCGTGAGGTGGTAGTCCACCATACACACAAGTGATGTTATAATATCCCCTAAATAAAATAAATTAAATTTTTATATATGATATAATGACTATATGGGTATTATAATGTTATAAATATATTATATATACATTATATCCATCAACATACATAACTATGATATGTGTTGATTGAAAACGTCTCACATTTGTTTGTGAGGCTGTAGTCTCTCGTACACATGAGAGAGCTTATCATTTCCCATTTGAGGTAATATGATTAGAATATAGATCATTCAGTTGATAAAATAATATATATGTATTTTATATAATAATAAATAAATAATATTTTAAGTAGGTGGAAGAATAATTAAAAAAACACCCATAGTTAGGAATTTTACCTCTTCTCAGTCTACCTCTTTAGGATTAAACCTAAATTATTCATATAATGTATTTTTGAACGAAATGTGGCTTATAGGATTAGGTTATGAAATTTTTGAATTTACTTTTTTAGGTCATCGATGAACCAAAATGGTTCAAGGTGTAAAGAATATTGGAGAGGTGGTGGCCTTTTATAATTGAGGTGAGTGGAACACTTGTAATTTTTGAAAAGAAAAAGGTGCACTCATGTTCTCACCTAAAAAAGGGTAAAAAATGAATTATTATCAGTGATTATAAATTATAAGTTATATATATGGATATAAAATAGATTGTAGAAAACTATTTAGGTCATTTTAACACTTATATTTTTAGTTTAACCCTGGTAAAACCATTTTTACATTAACCATATAAATTGATTTTTAAGATTTTCACAATTAATTTATCAAAAAATAAGTTTAACATATTAGATAATAAAAACTATTCTTATACTCAATATAGAATCTATTTTTTAAAATTCAATTCATGGAAGTGGAAGAATTTAATTTAAAATTACACCCACGTGTGTGATGAAAAGTAAGGCTTCCAAATAAAAAATAATTATAATTATAGAAGGTTTTAATTTCATAATTCTATATAAAATTGATTATAATGAACTAAATTAGTTAAATTTTAAAGTAATTTTACTAATTTTACTTTCAATATATTTTAATATATAAATATACCTTTAAATTATTTAAATGAAAAGATAGTATTCAATAAAAATATGTATTTCTCAATATTCATCAAAAAATGAATCTATCCAAAAATAAATTAAAAATCACATTAATATAATTTTGAAAAGGTGATTTAAAAAAGAAAGATTTTTAAAAAAATAAATTTTCTAAAATTGGTAAAAATTAATTTCAAATTATGTGGGAAATGTGAAATTAAACCAACTTCAAGAAAATAAATATATTTTTCAGATTACATTTATTTTCCTTTTAAACGATTCTTATTTTATTTATAATCAATAGATAACCATAATTTCCATAATTTAATTATTAATATTAATACCTTCCAATTCAATGGTTCGTATGTAATGGTTTATTATATTATAGTTCATTTAGACCCGCGGTTTTTTGTTCTTCAATCAATTAAAGAGATTAAATTTAAATAAATATATGCCATGGGTTGTTTAAGCTCGTTTTTTCATGTCACATGCACTATCGAGTACAATATTGTTATTTTATTATTTTAAGTGGTTAATTTCTCCCAAGATTAAATAAATTGAGTCTTTACAATTTGATCTTCTACTCAGAAATCAAGTGTTTTCAAATTAAAAATTCATTTTTTTGAATACTCACATTGTAAAAGTTTTTATTAATATATTTCCTTAATAAGAGTTAAGGGGTTGTACAATGGTCTTATAAAATAACACATTACTATGATTTTAAGCATGAGATAATAAGTGTAATGTAACTATATGGACATGAAATAAAAGAGAAAATAATTTTAAATAATGATAGAGTCCATTGATGATAATAAAGTGAATGATCTTTGTAATGTTAAGGATCTCAAAACCATAAATATTTGATGATTTAGACGGCCATATTATTTATCAAATATGAATTTAAAAGGATAAATTTTTATTAAATGTCCCTTTTCCAAAATTTGAAGATTCATTTTATTATCTATGAAAATAATGAAATATAATTACTTTATACACTTCAAATTCATAAGAACAATTTATACATTTGCTTGTGCTTTGATCAATTTAAAATTTATCACTAACTCCTAGAAATAAACATCCAAAAAGAATTTTTTTATTTCTATAGAACTAAAATTCACTTTTAATCTATCAAAAGATCCAGAAAGGAGTTAAAAGTTTTTCTATATGTCTCTAACTATCTTTCAAAAACCAATATTATTAAAACAAGTTATTAAATATAATATAGTAATATATAAACATCTACAACAACAAACCTAGTTCGTCATTATTATTTCTATCCAAAACCATATTTTTGTATTTTCAAAAATCTATTTTAAGGATAAATGGTAGTCTTAAATTAAAAATGAAAAACCATACCACAAATCGACAGAAAACTAGATTCAATATTTAAAAAAAAGTATACCCCAAAGTTCCAAATTCAAAATTTGAAGATACTGCATCAATCCCAGCACCGTCTAATCGCCTCAGTCCACAAGATCCATAGTCCATGCTCTCTGAAACGAGTCACCATCATCCAAAAAATATATCACAAACAATTTATTACCCCAGCTGCCATCCTCACCCTAAAACCACCATAACTGAATGTTTTCTGAGATTCCATTGAAACCCACTGTCCATTGTCCTACCGAAACACCTCATGCCATGTCCCATGACAGTGGGAATCACCAATGTCACCTCCCATACCCCGAAATGATAAACCACCAGCCATCATCCTAGTAGTGTCAATCCATCATCATAGAACACAGAGGACTTTAAAACACTAAGACTCACATAATGAAAACAATGTATTGTTCCAGTCATTGCTGCTAAACCAATCATTACTGGATGCCGAAAAACACCATGCCAAAGACAACATCACCTGAAATCACCCAACACCAAAAAAATCACCATAATCGGCTACAATGGTTGAGCCTCCTAGAACCCCACTGGCCGCCCGAACAACACATCCCATATCCACTTAGATAACTACCGCACCAAACCACTCTTGGAGGGGAGCAATGTAACATAGGATCCAAAGTAGAGAGGGAGCATCAAATAGAGACCTATGGTACACCAACATAATCATAATTATTTATTTATCAAACAATTTAACTAAAAAATTGAATATTAATCAAAACATCATATATGCCAGTGGTTGGCATCAAGACCTTATTATCCTTCGGTCGTGGGTTCAAGACATATGGCCTTCACCAAATGTTACAGGATATCCTTTTTACAAAATTATTTCAATATAATTATTATATTATTCACAAATTATGTGGAACTATAATTACTTCAACATTAATATAAGATAATACCTAAAGGTAATAAATACCTTTAATCTTATATCCTTAAAACAAAAATGCATCATTCCTCAATTAAATCTTTTATATTCTTAAACAATATATTATATTCCAATAATGATTTTCCAAAAATTTCATTAATATTTATAAACACGCATCAAATAAAATATAAAAAGGGGTATTTAAGACATCAAAATTATGATCAAACTTATACTCATAACCCATGATGGTATCCGTAAATATTATGTTAATGAATAAAAATATGATTTTTAAAAATTTATGCAATCCTTAGATGTTTAAGGATTCTTATAACCAAAATACCCTCATTAAAAATAATTAAGGAATTATATTCTTGAATCTGAATACATAAATACTTCATCCTTTTTATTTCAAAATAGGTCCTTCCTTAATTTTTGGGTTAACCTTTAGAATATTATATTTAATCAGATAATTCTCAAACTCCTCACATTTAAGATAATAAACTATAAATGTTCCCTCAAATGAAATTTATTTCCATCTATCTTACTCATCATTTTTTATCGAAAATCCATTGTTTTGTGCCATTATTTTCATCAAGTAAAAAAGTTATTATTTTCTTTTGAGGAATATTCCTAGGTGTCTTTTTCCGTATTTCTAAAGTTACGGAAATCAATCCTTATTTCCTCCATGGTCTCCACCACTTCATCTCATAGATAACTTCATGCTCTTCTTCTTTAGTTTGTCTGAAGTGTTCGTTAAGGTAGAGGTTGTTAATCATATTTTGGGATAACTAATTAATCATAATCATGATATCTTCCAATCCTCTCATAATCTAATTTTATCTCACATAGTCACCACATTTTCCCTCATGTTCAATTATAAGATGATTTCTTCAGGTTCTAACCATTGACTAAAACTAAAAATCATAGTGTGAGGAATCATAATCATAGTGGGAAGACTATATAATAATATATATGATGTCTAAATCATGGCACCTTATTTTCAATATAATAAACCATAGTTTTAACCTATGAAATTAATTTTTATCATCTATTTAAATCCTTCATAATAATTTCTCAATAAAATATGAATTATCTTAATCATATCCTCTAAGAGTGGCAAAATTAGTGCATTTTAAGGCCCTTTTTATGCCCCGGGTGATGATTTAGTCAATCCCAATGTTCCCTTTTAATAGTTACTACCCCTTGGTACAAGTTTTTGAGAACCAACGCTTTTTCTAGTATCCATACAGGGATGCATTTTATGGAAAAAACACATAATATCTTATTTTAAATATCTTTAGGATGTTCTTCTATGCATATCTTCAAAGTATACCATAGGGTATGGTTCCATATTCTAAGTTTTCATGAATCTAGTTCCCAAGGATTATACTAAATATCCTCTGATACCAACTATAATGACCCCAACCCTAGTATCTCAGAGCCGTTGTTAGTTTTATTACATTGGAAAAAAGATATATGGAATCACATACTCATGGAACAAATATTTTAGTTGTCCTGGAAAGCTACATACATAATATTTTCACATATTACATTCGAAAAAACAAATTAAGTAGAATAATTTTATTCCCTCTATCATATCCTTTGATATTTATCATACAACAATTAAAGGATTCCTGGGAAAGGAAACAAAATAATGGTGAGCTCAAATGTTTAGTAAGGGTTGATTATAGTGGAAGCTATCTTGAATCAATAAGTCTAAATTACATGGAATGGTAGATTACTAAATACATATTAAATTTAAATAACCTGAATTTCATGATAATATATGGAAAAGTCAATATGAAAAGGTAAATAACTAAAAAAACATTACATTTAATCAACAAAATGATAATGAAATAAATTTATAGATAATATCATAGAAACAATATCATGGATAATAAGAAAAGTCTTAAATAAAATGAAATGATAAATAATGGAAAATAGAATCCATTTAAATAATAGACAGATAATGAAATACGTCTAGATATAATATCATTGTGAAAATCTCATGGATAATAAGATATGACATAATCAATATGGAAGGGCTAATAACTAAAAACACATAACATTTAATAAATTAACAGAGAATGAAATGCATCAAGATATAATATCATTGAAAAAATATAATGAACAATAATAATTGAATTGTTAATGACTGAAACACTTTATCTTTCGAAATCATGTTCAAAACCACATGACACCTTTATCGTCAAAGACTTTTCACAAGATGTTCTAAAACTACTAGTAGAAACCCATTAAATGCTAAGTAAATAATTATTCTTATGAGACCACCGATTTGTCTAGGGTCTATATAATTTTGGGCCCTACCCAGAATTACATGTCCAATGCATTCCTCGAATATCAAATATTCACTATAATTCATGATTAATGTGCCTTAACATAAAATATATTTATTGATTAAAGAATATGGATTTATCAGTGTTTCCCCAGATAAAAAATTAAATTTAAATATAAAACACTTTATGTTGAAATTATATAAAATTAAAGAAATAAACATATCCATTATAAATTATATGGTTATTTATATAATATTTATGGTCCAATTATCATAAGAATGTAAATATTTCAAGAGAATGTTAATGAATACAAAAATGAATAATGAATGTGAATCTATATACTTTCCTAGGTAAAAATGGTCATAAAACATCTATATAATGAATCATTATGTTATCGATGGAAACCTCACCCTATTGGATTTAAGTAAAATAAAGGATTTTCTTCATAAAATAATAGAAATATCATTAAAATTCCTTCAAAAACATTCATGATGAAAATATATTTTTCAACTTAATTTTTTTTAGACTGAAACTTCAAAAAATACATTGAAATTTTATTATTTGAATGTAAAATTTCAAACTTATAAAATAATATTTAAAAATAGAGTTTTAATGACATTTGGAAATTCATTTCATGTTGTACACGCCAAAACAAATATTCCATTAACTTTTCTGGAAAAAGGAAAATTAGAATTGATTAGGAAATTAAAAGAAGATTCAATTAAAAACAATTTTAAAAAATAGAATATGGGTAAAAATATATTTAATATATTTAATTTTAAATAAGTTCAAAAATATTATGGAAAACATTTTTATAAAAAATTATTTTGAAAGAAAAACAATTTTCGACCAAAGAGATAAATGATGTCATATTTTACTAAAAATATTTTATCAATCATTTTAAAAACCAAATAATTACTAAATGGTACTATTAAATGAAAAATTCATGATGTAATAGAGGAGAAGAAAATAAATTTTTTTATTACATAGTGATCTAATAATTTTCCTCAATTGAAACTCTAGTATAAATAATCCTCATGAAAATGAGATTGTGAAATAAACCATTACAAATATAATACTACTGAACTAAGAATTAGTGAATCAATAAATAATGTGTGTAAAATTTAAATCCACATAAAATAAGGGGAAATAAAACATAATAAAATGAAAATAAATTAAACATATATTATTATAATTTCAAATACAACAAATAAGTAATATGATCCAATAAAAAGAAGTTATGTTATGAAATTCATTACCACTTATTAAATTTCAAGTCAAACTTCCTTGGATTAAAACATTATATTAGAAAAATAAAATAACCAAAAGAATGAATTATTCATGTTTTTACATATAAAAGTGTAATTATGTGCACCATATAAAGGAAAATTATGTGCAGAACAATAAAATATGGCTCAATAAAGAGAAATGAGATGAAGTCCCTTCCCTCATGCTTCTTTTTGGTTCAATGTGCTATAAACTCGTGGAAAATGGTTTTAATAATGGTATTAATTTATAATAGAACCATACACATATTTATAATATCATACATGATCCTTTTATAACATCTTTTCACCCATTTGTTATCAATCATTCATTATTTTTGTTGTTTTAGTTGTTAATTGCCTTGTTTTCACATTACTGATTTTTAATGAATGTTCTAATTCTTATTCATATTATATTGTTACATTATATTTAGAATAATAATAATTATAAAATAATAATTATATTTATACCTTAATTATACTTTTAATACCAATCATTAAATATAGTTTTCATAAAAAAATTATGTTATTATCATGGAGACGACAGTTCATACATACACATGTGTAATGTTTCCATTTTTCAACGATCATTATGGAAAGTATTTAAGTAATATTTAACATTATATAATGATAATAATATTATAAATAAAATTCATTTCATTAAATATACTTATATATCTCATCCTTCTGGTGTGATGATGTAAAAAGAGCCACATTATTTCGTGAATATGATAGTCCACACATACACAAGCGTCGTTATCATCTTTTCAAGAGTGAAAAGGTAAGAAATAAAATGATAATATATCATTTAATAATTATAAATTTGTAATTAATATTATAAAAATATAATTTATATCACATATATTTATTACCTTTACCTTGATACCTTCCATGTAAAGCGTTAGTGAAAAACGAATCACAATACTTCGTGAGGCCGTAGTTCATCGTACACATGAGTGACGTTACTGTATCCCATACAAAAGAGAAAGTAATAAAATTTTATAATATAAAATTAATATATAGATACAATTATGTTATAAATATCATATATAAACTTTGTATATATCATTATTCCCAACTGTGACAAGTATTGATGGAAAACATGTCACTTTGGTTTGTGAGGTTGTAGTTTTCCATACACAAGAGTGATGTTATCATTTAACATATCATGGAATGGAATTTTGATCTAATTTATTACCTTAAAATAATTATATCTGATAATATGTTTTATATTGGTTAAACTATAAAATCTTAAATTAAAAATATTTGAAGGAGGAAAAAGAAGAAATAAAAAAGCATAGTTATGAATTTTACCTCTTCTCAGACCGCCTTTTTAGAATTATAAGTAAAGTATTAATATAATGTATTTCAGAAAATAAGGATTTTTGGATGAGGTAATGAATATTTTTAATTTATTTTTTCATGTGTTATATGAAACAAAATGTTTTAAAGGTGTGAAGAAGATAGGTGAGGTTGGCCTTTTATAAGTGAGGTGAGTGGCACAATTATAATTTTTGAAACGTAAAAGGTGTAACAACATTTTCCACATAATATAAGGGTAAAAAAAGGTTATTATACAATATTAGATTTTATAAGATATACATATTTCTATAAAATTGATGTTAGAGCAGTTTTTAGGCCATTTTATCCCTTATATTTTAGTTTAACCACCAGACAAATCCATTTTTACCCTAAACACGATAATTAATTTTTAAAATTTTTACTACTAATTATGGTCAAATATTAATTTGAAATAATTTTATAATATAAATCATTATTATTCAAAATAAATAATAAATTTTTCCAAATCCAATTCTTATAATTCACATAATTTGATATAAAATTATTCTTGTAGGTGTGATGAAAAAGCAGGTTTCCAAAGAGAAACATATCATAAGTATAAAGGGTATTAATATCTAAATTCAACATGAAATTGATTCTAATGAAATAAATTAGTTAAATTGTAATATAACTGAACTAATTTTACTTTAAAACTAATTAAAAATTTAATTTTACTTTATAAATTATTTAATAGAAAAATATTTTCTCAATAAATATCAGTATTGTCACTACTTATCAAAAAAAGAATCTTTTTAAAGAAAGCCAAGAAATTCACCCTAAGATATTTTTTATATGATTATTTAAAAAATGAATTTTATTTTTTTATAATTTATTTTATAAAATTGAAAAAAATTAAATTCAAATTATAAGTGAAAAGAGAAACTAAGCCATCTTTAAAAAAATAGAGTTTTTCTGAAAAAATTATTTTTCTTTTAAATCAAACCTATTTTATTTAAATTAATTCGATAACCATAGTTTTCATAATTTATATATTACTATCAATACTCACCAATTTAATGTCTAGTTTTTAAAGTTGTACTATATTATAGTTCATTTAAATTCAGGGTTGTGTGTTCCCCATGTTATTGAAGAGATTAAATTTAAAGAAATATATTTTTTGGGTGGTTTAAGATTTGTGTTATATGTCACATAAAATATATAGAAATAGGTTATTATTTTATTATTTAAGGTTTTTACAAATGATATGCATAATATCTTCTATGAGACCTAGAGTTTTAGGTTGGAGGTAATGTTTTCCTTCATATATGACCATGAAATAAATCCATGAGGTTTGGGGAGAATGGAAAGATCTATCCTAGATACATAATCCCATTTCAGTTCCTTGATCACATAAGATCTATGACCCATTAAATAGAACCCCCACCTAAAATATCTCATGTAACATATATGTCCCATGTATCTCATTTATATAAGTATATATTGAACCCCTCACATGTAAAGAATATATACATTATATCATTGGATAATGATATTTAAATGTAGTTGATAAAACCTGGATCAAAGATGATGATTTTAATATTGTACTTGATCCAATGGAGAAAAAGAGAGGAGGCATATTTCTTCATCAGGTTAGAATATAATTTTTCTCCTTCTTATCTCAGTATGATCTTTAGGATCATATTCTAGGGATTTTTTTACTTGGTGAAACAATTAGAGAGGGGGCCATCATACCTGGTGTAGAATTGATAGATGCCTCAAAACCCTCCCACCCCCATGATATCATTATGAATACATACTATATTGGATAACTTTCCTTATATCCTTCGATATTGTTACCCCCTTCGGGTCACTCTTTCCACATATAATATAGAAGATCATCGTTTCTTCTTCTCCCATTCATGGGTTTCCAATCGAGACTTTCATCGGTTTGTTAGTGATGAGATGATTCAATTTTTATATATTTGTCTAACTAAAAGAGTATTTTAGCTGATATTATCCCCATGAATAAATGTCTGGCTTGAGAGAAATTCATAATTCATTGGCTTAGGGAGGGTGACCGCAATGCTGATTTTTCTCATGCCTGTATTAAAGAGAAACATTGCCACACCGGCCCCAACATTCTCTATGATTATGGATCCTACTCAGGTGTCTAGAAGGTGATAGGAGGTTTGTATTAGTTTTATTTCAAATCACTTCTTACAGGTCCCGGTATATGTGGGTGAGAAGGTGGGTTGGCCAGTCATGCTAGGATTGTTTATGTCATTATTTCATGTTTCCCAATTTATGATAATGTCCTCTATGAATCCACTCCAGATGATCTAGATATTTTTGAGGAAGTTTGGAATATTAATCCTAATAGTTCATCAGATCCTATTTGGATTCCAGACTCTTTTTATAGGGGATCATGGAACTTGGATAAACAAGATCTTGTCCCTATGTTTTGTGATTGATTTCAGGGAGGAAACCTTATGAGAGTTGTCTGCACAACCACAATGGTTCTCATTTCAAAAATCTTGGATCATTAAATGATTCAAAATTATAATTCCACATGTATGTGAAAATTACCAAATAATTTCCTAGATTGTGTGATCAATAGAGACTTTATTAGTATCACCCAAGATGGATCTCATATAAACAACATGGGTTTGTTGATGGGAGAGCCATCAAAGAGGAAATCAGACTAGTTTATGATATGATCACTAATATCAATTTAATAACCTATGGATCCTATATTTCCATCAAAATTGACATAGATAATCTTATGATCATGTTGAATCGAACTTTATTCTTTTATTGACCACTTTCATGGGGTTTTTTTCCCAGGATAGAGATCTCTTATTTGTATTATTTTTCTTTATGGAACTCCATTTCTTTTCTGGGTGGGAATTAGGGTTTCCTAAAAATAGAATGGAGTCTTCAGTAGGTATAACCTATCTTTCTTCGGATTTTTATCTCCTATGACTCCCTAAGACATCTTATCAAGGAGAGTGTCACTTCTAGATGAATCTATACTTATCAGGGAATGTATAATTCCATTGGAATTTTCCACCTCATGTTTTCCAATGACACCCTTATTTTCTCAAATTTTAGGTAGGAACTCTATTTGGGAAATCAATAATATCTTTTATATCTACTACCTTTGGAGTGGGAAAGTTATTAATCAAGAAAATATCCACCCTTATACATCCACTCATTATTTTGAAAGGAATGTTAATTTCTTGAAACCAACTTGGGGATCCTCAAGAGTAAATTCCTTATGAATTATATTGGTGCTCAAATTTCCCTAGAACATCCTCATTTTAATCACATGTATAAATTGTTTGAAAAAATCATAGGTCAAATTTTTGATTGGAAGAACTAGTTCCTTTCCTTATAAGGAAATATGATTGGGTTGAAAAAATTTTATCTTACGTACCCATACATGTCATCTCATCTCTCAAAGTCCCAAAGGGAGTCATCTCAAGAATAGAAATTATCTAAGCATCATTTATCTTGGATGTCCAGTTTGAAATGAGACATCATTGGACTTCTTGGGAAATTATGGCTATATTGGTGGAGGAGGGTGGAATTAATGTTTGGAATTTTTCAGATACTATTCATAGATGACATGAAAATTCGGTATGGGAAGTCATCGAGCAGAAAAATCTTTGGGAGAGGTTTATGGAAAAGAAATTTGGCAGTGACATGGTCCTAGAAAGATCACAACCCTTCTCCCACTATCAAATTCTCCATCTTTACTCTTATAGCCTACAGATCTAGACTCGGTGGATTATTGCAAGAGGTAATATAAACTTTTGGTTTCATAATTGGGAAAGCTCAAAACAAGGTTTTCCTGGATATCCTATTCTGAGCATGTCTTTTAATGAGACCAGTTTCTACCAAACCCTAATCTATGTAGTATTAGATTCTGATCAGCACAACATATTTGAACTTATGGAAATCAACTCTCATCCAGATCATTGTGTGTTTACAGCTTCTTCATTAGGTACTTTCTTGTACAAGGACTACAAGATAGTTTCTTTGAATGGTGATGATGCATATCTATGGGGATATTTTTTGG
The DNA here is from genome assembly GCA_963277665.1 of Viscum album. NCBI lineage: Eukaryota > Viridiplantae > Streptophyta > Magnoliopsida > Santalales > Viscaceae > Viscum > Viscum album. The sequence continues at coordinate 1,086,137,227 of OY728156.1, forward strand.
TCCTGAGAGATCCCTTCTTGGTACAACTTCCTTACATGAAATTCTAGCAATCAGGCACTCCCAATGGATGATAATATCAAGTGAATGGGGATCCCTCAGGTGTCATAGTGATTATATTATAAGAACCCCAAGTAGGAGACCTCTTCTCATATCTTCTTTAAGAGAAATATCGTGAATACTGTTTTGGGGATTCCTTTGAAATTTTTTGGATCTACTATCATAGGCTTATTCATGGAACAACTTCCTATTTCATTGGCTCTAGGGATATAGAGTTATTGATCAATAATAGAAGTCTTGCATGCTGATTATTATTTTTAGCTGGTGGACTATATGGTAGGCGTAGAATATGGCATGTCATAAAGCTACTATATTTTATCATATTGCTCTTAATTTTATATCTAAAAACCTTCTTGTGGACATGGATTGAATTATCCCCTACTGGTGTGACTCACTATCTTGGTTAGATCATGGTGGGGAGCAATTCTCACATCTACGATAGTGGTAGCAAGAATGAGTGGAGGGTTATATGGTTTCTTTATAAAACATTACTCAAACATAATATTGATGGATCAGGCATCATAGGTATTATATAGGGAGGTGAGATGGTCCATGATCTTAATGCATCAATTATACATAAATTCAAATCTTTCAATGGAAATGGGGATTCCCTCAAATCTGAAAATTATGACTTGTTCTCTATCTCTGCATGTTTCATGAGGTGAATATTTGTCTTGCAGTGGTGGAAACAGATTCTTCAATACTTCACATCTCCCAGATTGGGTTAAGTACACCTCCGTTGACAATTTCTTATCTCATTTAGAGATATATAGTTTTGATCATATCCCACACTGATGTTATCTATATCTGGAATAAGGTCAATAATGTTTCTTGTTTTCTTGCTTCTTTGGATAACCATGATGTGGGTTTTACTTGTTTTTACAAACTAGGGTCTCTACCCACTAAGGTTGTGAACATTGTCATAGTGGATGAGCTTAGCCTTCACTACTTCCCCCCACCCTATATTTTCCTCCTTGAACTTGTTTTTACTCTACATCAATAAACATTTTAATGGTTGGTGGTAGTTATAGAAAACTCATACACTAAATTGGCTATTTTAGAGCATGATAAAATATAACCATAATTTACACACAGGAATTAAAATATCATTATGAATCATAACGATTAATAACATTTACATTATAAAATATCCATTATGATTAGTATATATTGAGGGTGACAATTCTAATTTAAATAGATCGAAGAAGAAATGGCCTCAATTAGTATGATCATACCCTATGAATCCCATTTATCAGAGTTTTTGAGGGAGATGCCATCACATGGATTTTACCTTGTCTAATCCCAAGTTGAGATTCATCAACTGAAACATGAATGAAACTATTTATAAGATAAGTTCATTATATTACAAATCGCGTACCAAACCATTTTCGTAGAACCACCATAAGAAAGTACAACAATCACATGCCTTTCTCTTAGAGTGTACACTAGTCTAATAAGCATCAATGTATCAAAGTCCTAGTAGTATGATTTTTTATATTTTATTTTTAATAAAATAAGTATTATATTTATCCCTTTTTATTATTACTTTATACATAATTACATAATGATTTTGATAAAAAATTATATTTTGATATGAATAAATCAAAACTATATTTTTGGGAAAGAATATAGTTTCAATTAATTTATTTTGATAAATTCATGAACTTTTGAAAAAAAAAATTTCCACGATATATTATTATAAAATAATATTTATTTGAAAAATTTTATACTTTAATTTAATAAATTCTAATGTAATTTTTATAAGGTTCATAAAGTTATTAGTGTCATAAAAACTAGTAATTTTCTAATAAATGATAATTTTATTTAAATGTGACAATTATCATATTTAAGAAATTATTTTGATAAATTAAATATTATTTTTAAAATAAACACATTGAAATTATCCAATGGTGATTTTTTAAAATTTTCTAAGACAACTGAATTTTTGGGTAAAAATTAAATACATTATAAATATAAGATATGTATTAGGGAATTGTAATAACCCAAAAGTAATGTAATAAATACAACAAAGAAAATAACTGGCCAAAAATATATATCCTCTTTATAATAATGTATTTTTATATTTATTTGATTAATTTTGGAAACCTTGAATATATCCTCTAGAACCTATATTATATTTTCTATTTTTAAAAAATAATTATTTAGAAACACGAATAATTTCCACATGACCAATGGTTTTATTTTATGGAGTCTATTTCACATCTTAATAAAATACTAAAACACTATCCTCTCTAGTAGACACCTTGGTATGGTTTTTTGATTTCTAGATTTGATCTCATAGAGTATAAAACCTATGTTTAGAAATTAATAAAGAATTATTCTCTCTTTTGTTATAAACTCCCACTCAACATCTTATTCCTATTCACTCAAAAAATATTGAGCATGAATTTATTCTCTATAACCCTCTCTAAATACCACTGAATGTGTTCCAAATCCCTTAAAATATCTTACTAATCTTTTAGAAGAACCCAATTCGAGGTAAGGGATTCTCTTACTTTTCTCTTTATTCAAGTACTTTCTTTGTATTGATCCTTTTGATTTTTAATTCTTCATGTTGACATATGTTTTTACACATCCCTTTATAATACATGTTTTTCCTGTGTCATGTGTTACCCCATTTCACTCTCATTAACCCCTTCAATAAACCTTTATGTGCACTCATTATGCTTTTGAAATTATCATGTGATTTTTTATTCCAAAATTTTGTATTGTGAATACTCATACCCATTTCCAATCATGGGGTTTTAACCAGATATAACATCTATTCATTGGATATGTACTTCCATGTATTTAACAAACACTCCTTAATCGTGGTATTAAATGTGATTAAAGACATCGTTATGTGGTATGAACTATATATAACACAAATGCATCATCATGATATGAATGTGATTGGTGGGAACATAATTTTATATCCAACCAATTCAATGGTAATTTTATTTATCTCATGAGATACCATATATGATGAATAGGTGGTTAGACTAAGGAAAAAAATCATTATGTCTCAGGGTTTATCCTTGATATATGTTTTATGATGTCGTGTTTATATTGTTTCTACATTCCCATGTTTCCTTGATGTTATCATATTATATTCCTCTTTTATGTTCATGTTTATGATTTTCAACCTTTTATGTAACCTTAATATTCATATTTAATCACATGTATTATTTTTATCATGTTATGATTTGATTATTCCCTTACTAGGAATTATAGGTCACCCCTTTCCTATGTATGTCCTAGGTTATCTGATGAAGTATTAGAAGATAAATGGAATATAAGGGAATGTTATAGAGTTTCTAAATAATATTTTTGTTTCATAGTTTCAATTTATTGTGATATGTATTTAATTACATAGATACACAAGGCCTCTCGATACTATGAGATTGTATGATGCAAATTTTTATATAATAATACAAGAAATAAAGCGTATAAAATAAAATGTTTTCCATAGTTGGTATCGAGGAAATGGTATAGTTATTTTTGGTGATTAGGATTAGAAAACCCTAGTGAAAGCCTAAGGGAAAATAAAATCATTATAAAACATCCATAAATATTTGTTAATGTATCAAACAAGAAGTTTCCAATAATGAATTTTTTCATGATACTAACATTTTGTGTGGATTTAACATCATTTTAATAGGGTTAATACCCAAATAAGGTAGTATTGGTCATTAACTCAATCATCAACTAGTCCATCATAAAGATTATTTTATAAAAACATCATTTGACATTCCTAGTGGATTTGATTTTGTAAATTCTGAAGCACTCTATGAATCAGTGTGAAGGGAAAATAAATACTTATGAAATTTCATGATTATAAACATACTATAAATAACATAGATTGAAAACTATGAATTCTGAGGTTAATGAATACATTTAATTTATGATTGATCCATTCAATGTTTATATTTCTCGTTTATAAGTTTAATTTTTTGAAAATTCACATCCCTAAATATATTTTGGATAAAGTAAATGATTATTACAAGAATCAAATAATGAAAGGTAAACATATCATACATTTGTTACCTTAAAATTTCATATGCTCCTATAGTTATATGCATTCATTCATATCATGAAATTTTAGCAGAAAAATAATGACAACACCCAAAAACATATGAATTGAGTTGTCGGTCAAAATGAGAAATGGTTTAGTTGTTTCATCTCAAGTATATGAATTCTCCCCTCTTAATATTTGTTGGATAAATTTCCCAGTGAACCTCATGGTACTCTATTTAGTATAATTTGATTTTATTATGGGTATGTATTGAATTTCCATGTATATAGAAAACATAAATATCTAGCATAAGGAAAGAATCCTATGTATCAAGAATCACCCTCTGATTCTTTAAAATTTCAATGAAGAGGATGGAACAGCGATGAAATCATCATCTTAAACATGAATATTATTTCCTTTTGAGAAAGTTTATCTTGCACAAATGATTAAGACAATAGAAAAGATCATCCCTAATTAAATTCCCTTTATAGGATAATATATTGATGGTTTCCCTAAATAATTATCTATTCTTCTTACTATCAAAGAGGTTTTTTTCTAAATCAAAATTATTTTTAGATATTTTTTAATATTCGTGAATCCATATAGAATTAACATTATTAAATTTGAAGAGAAAAAGAAGCATCCACATGTTACTCTATATAAAGGGTTTATATGCCCAAGTGCTTCACCATGGGGTGCACTGGTCCTTTCAATTAATAGTAAGTGTGGGTTAGTGTACCTCAAAATTGATTACAATACTTAAAAATGGATTTTAATAGTGATGATATTTATCAGTGCTACAAAAATGGCTGATAAATGGAATATTTGTCAGTGCTAAGAAAAGTGCGGAAAAATTTAACCTTTTATCAGTGCTTCTTTTTTAGCGCTGATAATTGGTTTCATTTATCATTGCTTTATTTTTAACGCATATAAAGGGTAACATTTATAAGTGCTATAGTTTTAAAGTTGATAAAGGGTATCCTTTATCAGTGATAAAACTAAAGTGTTGATAAATATGTATTTTATCAGAGCTCATAAATTTCTAAATAAAAAAATGAAATAATTAAGTAAATTTAAAATAAAAAATGAGTTTATTAAAAAAAATTAAAAAATTTATTAATTAAATATTTATTAATAAAAATGAATAAATTGATTATAAAATATTAAAGAATAAACTTTATATTAATTAGATAATTATGATAATTAATGTTATTCAACTGTATATGTTAAATATATAGATATATATTAATGTATATAAATATTATTTATATATTATAAAATATTTATTCCCTTACATTACAAAGTCATATATTTATTGGATAACTTTTTATAATTAAAAATTAATATGATTTAATAATATTTACTAATTACATAGTACTCGATATATAATTGAAAGCCATTGGATTTTTCAATTTAACATAGATCAAAATCCTTGTTACATTGATTTTACATATATGTAATTAATACATTTTTATATTCAATTGACACACATAAAACTTATCCATTTTTTCAAAATTGTTAAGTGTATGTACTCTTAATTTATTCAATTGCACTCATTTTTAACATATATGCAACCACTTAAAATTAGATATTCATTAATAATATTAAAAAAATATTTATAAAAAATATTTACAAATAATATTTATAAATAAGTATTTTTATAAATGAACATTTCCTATATTTATACAATTATATATCAATAATTATAAATAAATAAATATTTTTTTTAAAATCATTCATATAATTATAAATAATAATTATGTATATCTAAATAATTATTAAATTTATAATAAATTTATTTAATTAATGAATATATTTTCTGTATTTATATTTAAATATATTTATTAAATATATATACATGTTTAATTATGTAATTATATATAATGATATAATTATTATTTTTTAAAAAAATTCTATAATTATAAATAAATACTTATAAAATTGTAATAAATATATTTATAAAAGAATATATTTACTATATTTATATTTATATATATTTATCAAGTATTTATAAATATTTAAAAAAATTAATTTATAATAATAATTGTAAATCCTTTAACACTTCTTAAATAATAAGCATTGATAAAAGAATCTTTATCAATGATTTTTTCACATCGGTATAAATGAGAATTTATCAGCGCTAAATAAAGTGTTGATCAAATGAAAATTTATCAGTGTTATAAGTTTATCACTGATGAAGATTGGTTTTACATAATCTTTTTTAGTGTTGATAAAGACCTACCTTTATCAAAGATAAAAAATCCTTGATAAAGTGTTCTTTTATCAATTCATAGGTAATAAGTGCAGATAAAATGACTCTTTATCAGTTCTTTTTTATCAGCGATAATAAAAGTTTACCAATAAAATTAAAAAAACCTAACAATTTGTGAACCTATCGTGATATCAAAAACATTCCACAGAATCCACCTACTAAAGAAGCTCCTCCTCGATGAATCGAAGATCGAATCACACCACTCAACTGCATCTCGTTACTCGAACATCTCATCTGATATCCGATAATATATTGAAATTAGGTTTTCTAAATAGGTTCTTAGATTTTCTTTAACCTAGTGAGGTTGTCCTTATGATTTTCTTTTTGTAATTTTGGTTTGGTTTTTTGATTTATTCTTTGATTATGTCCTTATTTGTGGTTTAATGATTTTATACTAGCAGGTATGCCTTATAATTTTCTTAGTTCCCCATTTTGATTCAACTCTTGATCGCTCATGGGGATTTTATTGTTTCTAGATGTGATGGTGACACGAGTCACATGGAGTTTAGTTTGTTGTATTATTTTTTTCATTCCAAAATTGATTGACAAAAGTTAACATACATAATTTTAATTATTTACTTTATCTATGAATTGTATGCATGTTAAAATTTAGAAATTGAAACTAGGGATTTTGAGTGTGAGGGAGTTAAAGGTATGATAATAGATTTCCTTTATATTATAATTCTTCATATCTTTCTTTTTATACTCATCTAGGTTGATGTGATAATCCAATGTATGGATGCATCATGGTAGTTTTTATTTAAATTTTATTTTTTCTAGTTTTATTTATTTTTTGGTCAAAATTATTTCCACTGTTTTTATTCACACCCTGGTGCTTGTTTTCATCCTAAGGGGGGTGATAATGTCCCTTGGATACTATCATGATATAGATTGACATTCCACCCACAAAATTTGAAAATTTTATTCAGTTTTCAATGGGTTTCAACCTGGGTTTTCAATATTCATTTTGAAATCTATAAAATAGTTCCCTCACATACATTGATTTGGAAATAAATATCACATGAATTCCATGAGTTTTCTATAAATGAAGTAAAATTGAAACTCACTAACTGACAAAATTTAAAAATTTGTCATTATTAATATAGAATATTATTATCATAATTCATATATGGAACCTCTAAAAATTATTTCATCCACATTGATAAACACTTTTAATCTGTCCAAAAAAATTATTTTTATGTAATGATTATGATGAATTCCTCATTTTTTAAATATATGTTTCTTTAATAATTCATCTAATATTCAATACCAAGATCTTAGTTATTTTTTCAATTAATACAACACCTTTTTCAATTTTCAAACATTATTTTCATAATCAAGAATGAGAAAACTATCAATTTGTTGGATGTAATTTCTATTCATGTAATTCATTAATAAATGTAAATTTTACATCCACTTTTAGCACCTTGAATTTCCATGGGATGGGTTAGTGTGTTGATATTACATCCCAAGAAACTTGATATGTTTTCAAATATTTATATACCATTAATTTTAATTTAATAATTCCTCCAGATTCTACATCACTTATTCCAATACATTTTTATATCTTCTTGTAGATTTAATGGGAGTTTATTATTCTTGTTTATCATATTTTATTATCATATTAATCCTTAATTTCATATATTATATTTTAATTTGTTTAGTGGATTTAAGAAATATTTGATGTGGAGTAATTATTTTCTCAAATTTAATTTCCCATTTTCTTGAGCAAATATAAATTCTTTGATACACTCAAATTTGAGTTTCCCTTATTAGAATTGTCTATAACTATCTCTTTTTATAATGAATATCTTATGTGTATTTATTTATATATTGTAAAAAATACTATTTTATGAACCTAATGGGATGTATATCAACTAAAAATAGATTCACGATTATTTTTTGACAAAAAAATATGAATAAGGACTTAAAAAGTTCATTAAGTTTGCAAGATAATATAAATACTACCCTTCTAAAATCCTCTTTTTGTGTTTATGTTGTTGTTATTAGAGATAAATTAGTCCCGAATGGTTGTAATAATGTCGATGTCTATTTGGATCCATTGATAAATTGATACAAATGGAGGATTGGTTATGTGTCACACACAAAGCTAATAACAAAACTAAGGATTCTATATGCACTTTACTACTATTGGTTAACTACAATTTAGCATAGCATCTAACCTGAACATCTTGTCCGGCCTCCCTGTGATGATATAATCACACAAATAGATAGAGAAAAACTAATTAGATTCTTGAACCTTGAGAGAAACTATTATAGAATAAGCTAATTCATTGGGAAATGGTTTTTGGGATAACACATATGATTGAAGAAACAACATGAGGATCATAAAATTATATGAAGAAAAAATATTCCCACTTATTTAAATAATGGATAAAATTTCAAGGATGAGATGGAAAAGTTAATGTTGAATGGTTATATTATAGAGATGGTGATGAGCGTGTGTGGGATGAGAACATCATGGGGATCTCAGACATGAAGTTCAGGTCAGATGCTATATTAAGCATTATTTAACCAATATTAGTGATATACACAAAGAATCCTTAATTTTGTTATTAACTTTTTTGGTGATACACATCCAATTCTTTTTTTGGATATATTGATTATTTAAGCTAAATAGATATCAATATCATTAATTTTCAGGTTGTTTCCTAACATCCATATAGTCTTCTAAACTATAATGTTGTTATTAATGAATCCATAGTTTTGTTATTAGCTTATATTTGGACCAAAGAAACCCTTTGAAAAGATGTAAAGGTAATGTTATGATATACTTTCAATATTATATAGAAAAAATATATAATGAAACGTTGATTTCATTTTCATTATTCCTTGCAAAGTTCATTTATTTTTTTAAAAATCAGTCCATGTGTCATGCCTTTCAAGGAAGTGGAATGACGCTGTCTCTGGTCAATCACTCAGGTAATCCTAATATTTTCACAATAACATTGTCATCCATAGAATTAATTTATTTTTTCATATTTAAGTTTTATTTATTTATTTTTAGTATTACTCAAATAATAATTTTTATCTCATACCGGTGGATTCTTTTTTTCGAGTTGGGGTGCTATTTCCAAATTCCATGCTTCTTCTCGCATAAACCTTTTCAACCCTATAGTAGTTCATTTATCACTTTCTTTCAAATTTTATCCACTACCATTGAAGGAAGAACAATGAAGACACTTATTCTCAATCACAGATGAAATTTATATGGTTTCATAGTAAAATCATTTTCCCTAGAATTAATGTATTACTTCATATTTTAATTTAATTTATTTCTTTTTAGTATTTCTCACATAATAATTATTTTATTATAAAGGTGTATTATTTTTTTTTAGTTAGGGTTCTCAGTTAAATAGTCATGCATCTTCCACCTTAAAACATTTTCACCCCTATAGTGGTCCATTATTCACTTATTTTAAATTACCTCCACTGCTTTTGCAAGAATAGAAATGATGCTGCTTCTTATCAATTATAGAGGTAATATTGATGTTTGTACAAAAAAATAATTGTCCATAAAATTAGTGTGTTGTTTAATATTTATGATTAATTTATTTGTTTTTAGTATTACTCACATGATAATTTTTTTCTTATACATATGGATTCTTATATTTGAGATTAGGTTATTTTTCCATATTTCATCCTGTTATGCACAAAAACGTCCACATACTTCTTCTCCATCAAAACATTTCACCCTTAAAGAGTTATCATTTATCTCTTTCCATCAGATTCCCTCCACCACTCAATCATAGAGGTAATCTTTACACTTTCACAGTAAAATCATTGTCTATAGAATTAATATATTATTTTATATTTATGTTTAATTTAGTTATTTTTAGTATTACTCATAATAATTGTTTTTTTATATTGTCAAATTCTTTTTTTCAATTTGATGTGGTTTGCTCAAAGATTCTCATGAAATGTTGGAAGTTAGCCAATGAAATTCAAAATGAAATTGTGGTAATATTTATTGTATTTTTTAGTGACTTTGGGATGTTTAGGAATTATACGCACCTCAATATAACACATGTTATGAATGATATGTCTCCAATTAATTCTTTATATTTTAAATTTACATTAATTTTAGTAAAAAAACTACCTCAATGTGTCTGTAATCAGTTTAAAACATACATTTTACTTTAAAAAGTTTTAGTAACTGAAAGCCAAGTAAACATTCTCATATTTTCTTGAATATTCTGGTCATCGATTGATAAATCATTTGTGACATGTAGGAATGAACATCATGTCAAACCATTACACGATGTGATCTGTATGAGTTAAAGTGCATGTTTCAAGTTTAAAATGACATTTTAGTAAAAAAGATAAGTGACGTACTCAAAACCACAAAAACACATTCCTATTTATTTTGGTACTTTAGGAAAACAAAAAATATGTTATTTGGAACATGTAGGAATCAGCCACACATCAATCTGATGCACAGTGTGACCGGTATGACTCAAAGGGTATCTCTATTTAAAATTGATATCTATTTTAGTAAAAAAAATAAACTGAACAAAAACGTTCATATTGTTTTGTTACCTTAAGACAATGATCCATAAGTGATCGGGTACTTGCATGAATCAATAAAGAATAAATCTAATTAACAGTGTGACCGATATGACCCTAACTGCATGTTTTTATTTAAATTTGACATCAATGTTAGTAAAAAGGTCAATAGACCAACTAAAAATTGATAAAATCAATTTAAATTGTTTAAATACTTTCATAAAATGATTCAAAATTCCCTTTTGATATGTAGGAATCAGTTTCACCTCAATCTGATACACAATGTGATTGGTATGAGTCAAATTGAGCATTTTAATTTTAAAATGTCATTTTAGTAAAGATGACATGGTTCATACTCAAAATTGATAAAAGGAATAAATATTGTTTTGAATGTTCAGGACAATGATCTAAAAGTCATTTGGGACATGTTTGAATCATTATTACCTCAATCCAATGCATGGTCTCACCAGTATGACTCAAAGTGTGTTGTTTTATTTAAAATTTTCATCAATTTTAGTAAAATGGAAAACATTCCAAATCAAAATTGAGAAAACACATTTTGATTGTTTTGATACTTTACGAAAAAAATCTGTAAGTCATTTTGGATGGGTAGTAATCAGCCATACCTCAATATGATACAATATGTGCCCGGTATGACTCAAATTGTCCATTATCTGTTTAAAATCATCATTTTAGATCAAAAAGTTTCATTCATTTAAAACCAATCAAATGCACTTGGATTTTGTTGAAAATTTAGGATAATGATTCATAAGTCATTTTTGACTTTTTGGAATTAGTCACACCTCAATCCCATGAACAGTGGGACCGGTATGACTCCAAGTGAATCTTATTATATAAAATTGACATAAATTTTATTAAAATTAACACTTTTTGTAAATTTAGTTTTTTATTAATACTAACATAAGAATTGTTTTCTTGTATAGGTTCATTATTTTTATAGAGCAATATTTGTTTGTTTGGAAACACCATGAGTCGGTTCAGGATTAAAATCTAAAGGAACATTGATTATTTTGAATTTTTGTAATAATTTTTATTTATGTAATTATATAAAATAATGTTTGAAATCTCTATAATGTAGAATTTTGTTCTTGTTCTTCTATTTTTAATTTCTTATCTTTTAAATCTTTTATTGGGACAAGTTTTTGTTGATATACGTTGTGTTTCTGGTGATGCAGTGTGTTGTTGCATTACACTGTAGTGTGGCCCTTTATTAGCGCTTATAAAAGAGCTGATAGAGGCCACATGTTTCAAATATTTTAAAAGCACTGATAAAGGTCTACATTATCAGTGATTTTAGAAGTTCTTATAAATGTCTATTTTATCAGCACTCAAAAATCACTAATAAATGGTTCCATTAGAAGCTCTAAATTAATGTTATGATAAAGGTATCATTTATCAATGCTTTCTTTATCACCAATAAAGGACCCTTTTATTCACACTTTTTCAGTAATGATAAAATACCAGGGATTTTAACATCTCTCTTATATTCAATTATTTTCTAGCACCGATAAATTATATTTCTATCACATTAAAATTCTAGTTTTATAGAAGTGTTATCATGAGAAAAACACGATCAAAATAGAGAATTAGTATCTTCAACCATATATTGATGTCTTTATTTATTAGCTACATAAAATTACAATACACCTCTAAGGTCTATCTTTGGTCATTATATTAGAAAGTAATGTTAAATTAAGAGGATACACCCAACACTATAGTTTGTACATGGTATGGGAACTATTAGTTCATATGGATTCTATTTGGATTGACTAATCCTCTAAATATATTCATGAAATTAATGAATATATTATTTAGATATTAACACAAAAAAAATGTTGTAATATTAATAAATGATATTTTTATCATCTCACAAATAGAAGAACATGAGGATTATTTTAATGTTGTACTAAAGACCTTCAGAATATAAAAGTTGTGTCTGAAGTATAGAAAATTTGTGTTTTAAATGGAAAATATTACATTATTAGGGCACGTTCTCACTAATAAAGGATAACATGTGGATACTTTAATGATAGAGGAATTTTAAGGATAGCCTAGACCAATGTCTGTGAATAAGATTTATATTTTCCTTGGATTATCTAGGTACTACTGTCAATTTATGAGAAACATTTCATGATTTTCAACTCCACTAAACAAGATATCTCAGAATGGAGTGACGTTTTCCTAGACTAATTAATATGAGGATAGCATTATATAGATAAAGAACAGGATGATCATAGTATCTATACCAACATTAACCATTGATGGGGAACGATTTTTGATCTACAATGATACATATAATAAGGGATTAGGTTGTATACTCACAGAAAATAAAAATTGAAAGTAATTTTATTTTTTCAATTAAAATCCTTGTGAAAATTACCTCAGGAATGATTTAGAATTAGCTACATTGATACTTTCATTAAATGTTTGGTGAAATTACCTCTATAGGGAGAATTGTGACATATATATATGGATCATAAAATCCCCTTTTATATATTCACACAAAATAATCTCAATATGAACCCAATGAAGGTGGTTATAATTTATCAAGTTCCATGATTATTCAATCCACTTCCATCCTTGGATGCTAAATAAAGTGGAAGATGATCTTAGTCAAAAGCATCTTATAGATCTATCTTTGATAAGGATTTAAAAGGAAAAGATATTCTTGAACATGAAATATATTTATATGGAAATCCTAAAAGTAAAATCATCCTTCCTTTATAAAATAAGTGGTAAAACATCAATTTTTGAGAGGATAGAGGAGGTATAAAAATGATAAGGAGCTCTAGAAAACAGTACTGAATATTTAGGACTCAAACTTTGATAAAGATAGAGATATAAGTTTCAGAACCCAGGTATGTGTCCCATAAAAACTAAAACTAGAGAGGGGACTTTTATATTATTTTCAAATCTCATATTTATTTTTTTATCCCTAAAGCACTAAGAGATATAGAGATCTAGAGAAAAACATCTGGTGTGATAACATGAAGATGTATATTTCAAAATTTGTATCCTGATACTTTGTTTTCGCAAAGTCAAGTCTAAAAATTAGAAATCTAAGGGAATCATAAAATCCTTGCCTATACCAATATGGAAACTGAATATCATAATTATGTGTTTCATGGTAGGAATCCTGAGGAAATACAAAGGAAATAATATCATTTGGGTGGTTTTCAATCACCTTACTATGATTTTGAATTTAAGTGTAATCATGAAATATTTATCTCTTGACCAACTCACTAAGATATACATTAGGTAATTTTTAAAATTTCATGCAGTACAACTCTCCATTGTATCCTTTCGAGATACAAGGTTTACCTGAAGGATTGGGAGAAACCTCAAAAAATCATTAGACATAGAGCTGAGTATTTTTAATTTTTATCACCCTTAAATGGATGATTACTCTAAGAGAACCATTCAAACTATAGATAACATATTGAGATACTATTAAATAGATTTAAAAGGATTTTGTGAGCTTCAACAACCCCTAATTTAGTTCTCATATAACAATGATTTCCATTCTAAATTTAAAATGGTACCTTATGATTATTTTTTGGTAAGAGGTGTTGGAATCCAACATGCTAGGATAAAGTTATAAAATAGAAACTAAATGGATGGGATCATATCCAATAAATTAAAGTGATTAATTAAACCCAATATTTTCATATGAAATTCATGAAATGTTGATAGAAAATATATAAAGACAATCGTCAATTATACCTAGATTTTGAGGTCAAAGACAAGGTGTTCCTTTATATATCATCATGGAAGAAATTCATGAGGTTTGGGAAGAAGGGAATGGTTAATCGTAGATACATCGTCCTCTTTTATATCCTTTATCTCATTATAGTTACGAACTATATAATAACACTCCCACCAAACCAATATCATGCATTATAAGGCCCCAGCCTTAAACCTTACTTAATCTTGAGTTATTACAAGATTACACATTGAGGATCTTTTCAGGTTTAGAGTTTTAGAGAATTATATCATGAAAATTGCGTTACATTTCACATTTAAACAAAGTGGTTACATAAAGGAAATTATTCATTCGTCCCATCAATGGAAACATATTTAAAATATAACACGGATTCTTTATTGACACATCCTTGACACTATCATCACATCATGTACCTTTCCCTTGACCTGTGAAAAACATTTCAAAAACTTGGGATGAGCATAAAAAGCTCAGTAAGGGTTATAAAAATATGTAAAGGAAACATGAGCTCATATATACAAAAGAATGAAATCATACTTTACCCATAAAACATAGGCATATAAAATCATGAATAAATCATAGAAAAAATAAGACATAAAGGTAACTTGAGGCATTCATAAAATTCTTATGTAGGGAGTAACCCTCTTGGTTACATTTGGAATACCCATCACAGTATATTCCCTAAATCTCTTCGGAGAAACCTTAATGTTTCACTCCTTCGCATTACCCAATGCATTAGAGAGCTATATCGGGCTCACCCGCCCTTAGTTTATCACGGAACCACCCGTTCTTCATAACAATGCCCAAGAACCATAACATAATCGTATCACATAAAACATGAATAAAGGAAACATAACATTTCCACATTTCAATCACAATATAACATTTTAGGATATTGAAATAACGAATCCATTAAAAAAAGAAACCATTTCCAAAACCATTTAAAACATCTAATAAAGAGATTTTTGAATCAAAGTGTCCCATAACACCTTGAAGCTTAAAATTTAAAACCATTAATATCCATATAAATAAATCCTTAAAACAATTTTAAAAACATGGATATTAATAAGAACAAATAATTAAAACATTTAAAACGATATTTTGGTTAAAGGGGTTTTACCAAAATTAGAGACACTTGAATACAATAATTGAGGAATAACATTTAGTCAGAAATTTATAATATCATGAGAATAAATGGATTCATGATACAATACTCCAAAGGACAGTATATACACCATATAAGAGTGAATTGGTGCATAACAACAATGAACCCTCAATAGAAATGTCAAATGTGATGAAATCCCTTATAGAGAAGGTATCCTTAAATTAAGGACAAATCAATCTCAAAAATATGTGTGACAAATATAAGTACACCCAATATAAGTGGATATTAAGTGTAAAACAATAAAAGTTCATTCACACATATTCAATGGATGACATATTCAATGACTACATGTTGAACCCAAAGAAATCGAAATTGGGTTAAAAAGTTCCCTTGACAGCCTAACGACATCACATCAAAATGAGTTGATGAGAGATAAAAAGTGTATCTCATCACTTGGACATAAAATTTAAATCAATAAGGATATATGAGAACATATCCCAACATAACAACATGTAAATTAAAAGACCCAACAAAAGAAGTCTTTTAAAGAAGAGGAGGGTGAAAGGTTCCCTTACCGACTTGGGTATCTTTCAAAACATACACCCCATGAAAGAAGGACAATAGTTAATTGATATAAATACTCATAAACGAAAGTATATTACACAAAGAGTAGAATAATGGGCAGTACATACACCACTCAATGGAATTTGTGGCAAATGTAGCATAAATCTCACGGGAATAAAAGTGAGATGAAAAATCCCTTACGAAAACTCGGCAGCCTAACGACGCCACATAAAACTTCCGAATATGGATTGATGAGATCAAATAGGGTATCTCATCACATTAAAATAAAATGTACAGAAAGAGGAATATAAAAGAACATCCCCCAACATTACAAAGAGGAGCTTAAAAGAAGTGACATAAAGGAGAGTACTTAAGAAAGAGAGAGGTTAGATCTCTTACGAAGGTTCGGCAGCCTAACGGCGCCACTCAAAACTTCCAAAATGGATTGATGAGAGAGAATATGGTCTCTCATCACATGAACATAAAAATTACAGTAAGTTTAATATAAAACATCATCCCAATAACAAGAAAGATGAGCTTTAAAAGGAATGACATAAAAGTGTGTACTTAAAAAGAAAGAGAGGAGTAGGATCCCTTACCTCGGGTCCGACATAACTCGATCATTCTTTAACGTCCTGAATAATAAACTTGAGTTAATTTCTATTTTCTTAAGAACCTTTTTCAAGTTAATTATTCCTTTTATATCACGTATTTCCATGTTATAAACATTATGTAATCATTTAAGTTAATAATGTTTGTTTTGTCGATATTTGGTTCTTAAGTCGAAAGTGGACTTCTTACAATTACATGTTGTTCGTCTGGTCAAAGGTTCTTTATATCCATAATGACATTCCTGATTTGGATATCATATATATCATATATATCCATCATATACATGTATTTATAATATTACATAATCATTTAGAGGTAAGAAATGAAATGCACCGTTCATGGAGACGGTAAGCCGTACGTACGCATGAACGCTACTTTCATTTCTTTGTCATATTAATGGAATTAAAACTAAATGAGAGGTATGTATATTTTAATTACAGAATTATATTCATCATTTAGATGTATCATTCATCATATATATCCATTATATACGTGTACTTATAATAGTACATTACATTTGGGGATAAGAAATGAAATGTACCGTTCATGGAGACGGTAAGCCGTACATACGCATGAACGCTACTTTCATTGTGATCTCATAATTTAATGGAAAGAAATAATAATGATATAGAGGTATATAATAATTCCAGTATAAAATCATATATAATAACATTAAATCCATCCTTTATACATCCCACGTATGGCATTAACGAATCACATCACTTTGAGGGGGCGGTAGTCCGCACTTCCTAAAATGAAGATATCGCGTATACCCATAATGGAAGCCTTAAAGGTAAGGCACAAATGAAAAATACATAAGCATAAGTAAAACATAAACATATTATATATCATATATAAAAATAGTGACATCATAATGGCCACCTTTGAAGGTGTTAAATGAGTATTGAACAATCATCGTTTCGGGAGGCAGAATTTCGCCATCCACGGAAACCGTATGCTCTTTAACCATTTGATGTAGTTGTGTGAGAGTGTATCTAGAATAAATCTTATAACAACATCCTAGTATATTGAATATATTTGTGTTGTTACAAAAGAAGTAAATAAAAAGAGTTTATGGGGTTGGAGAAGCAAAATGAAACAAATGAACAAGAGAGAATGAATTACCTTTAAAAGTGTAACTTTTTTTGATTTGAGCCTAAAGGCTTCATTTGAAAAGAATTCTGCTCAAAGGTAATCCTCTAGGATGAGGAGAGGGATGTGGAGAGAGTAAAGGGTCAGGGTTTGGCGGATCCAAAGGCTTGAAGAGTGTGTGAAATGAGGTAGAGGTGGGGGCCTTTTATAAGAGGAGAGGAGGGGCACTTTTGGAAAGTAAAGAAATATTATTTTATTTGAAAACGAGTTTCGGATTCAAAAGGTCCCACATTGATATAACTCGTGGATAAGGTGTTAAGGGTTCTAAATCCACCCATCCAATAAGTTTTGGACATGTGTAGTTCATATATTTTACATTATCTTTCCATTTTATTTAAATCGTCAGATAATGATGTCATCGCTGCATCATTATGATGTCATAAATAATTTAATTTATTTAATGTCTAAAAATTATAAAAAAATTACTATGATGTAGGAAATATTTTTAGCTTTCCAATTACTATTTATAATAAAAAATATGACTTGTATAAACCCACTTAAAAATTGTTTTAGTAAAACATATCATGTTTGTGTCATTTTTACTTTTACATTAAATAAAAAGTTATTTATGTTATTTCCCAACCAAAGTGGCTCCATGGGGTCCCCAATTTGACCCCTGGCTTGTCTTGGTCGGCCATTACATATCCAATGAGGTTAGGACATGTGTCAAGTTCATTTCATATTATTAAAACATTATTTTTACCTTAAACTACACTAATTACCTCTAATCGCGATTAAAAACTTAATAAGTTACTATTCACCAAAAAATTATTTTTATCCCATTGAACCACATTTTACTTCTTAATGAAAACCATGTATGTCGGATTTTTGAAATTCAAAACACAAAGATGGCCAAATTTCATTTAAACGGAAAAATCAGTTTTTATAAGTACCACTTAGTGGTGTCACTATTCATCAAAAATTGATGTTTTTCAGAAAAATCCCAAAAAATCACCCTAAGATATATTTGATATTCCGAATTCAAAAATGAAGTCTATTTTAAAAAATTCAAAACATATAAGTCACATTAATTAATTTAATAATTAATTCCTGCTGTCAGAGCAAATAGCGTGTTTTTATGAAACAATAAGTATCAAAAGATTGACACTGGTTTAAGTCTGATTTCAAAGTGAAATTAATTCCAACGACCACTATTGGATTTAATGGTAAAAATATATTCTAATTTCACTTTAAAACCAATTCAAAATATAATCTAATCATATAAATAAATTAGATTAAAAAGAGGTTTTGAATTAAAAAACAACATTTTACACTATTCATTAAAAAATGAACTTTATCGGAAAGATACCAAAAATTTACACAAAGTAAATTTTGATGTCCCAATTATTAAGAAGAGTTTTATTTGGTCTAATAGAATGTATAAGAGTGAACAAAACTATATTTAATGACGGTTCGCCATCAAAAGGTGATAAGTGAACCTTTAGTGAAAACTAGGGCATATACGCCTAAAATTGAATTCTTTCCGTATTTTAAGCCTCTATCCTTTATTGGATGAATGAAAAAACATTTAAAAACATATATAATCATATTTTAGTTATTTCTATACATTCTAGCCATTACAACGGCTACATGATAACTACCATATAAAATAATATTATTTTATTATTAGAGTGCAACGTAAGATTCCCAAGAAACTCTTTGTTGCGTGTTGGGTACGCCATCGAGCATAGCGTCCCCTTTAAAGTCATATCAATATTTTATTCACAAATATGGATAAATATGAAAATTTCATATTCTTTATTTGACTGGGGTGTTACATCCTTCCCCCCTTTTGGGAATTGCATCCTCGCAATTTTTAAAATTGAGCTTGGAAACATCCTTGAAAGTCCCACATCGGAACAAGAGTCGGTAAAACAATCACTTTAAAAAAAAGAAAGATAAGTACAAAGGTCACCCGAGTTAACCCATACTAGGATTCCATGTAGAAAAATATGGAAATGGAGGAGAAAACATAGGGTCATGTTCTGATGGAGAGTGATAGAAAACATGTTTAGGAGAAAGTTAACAATAAGAAAATCACAAACTTGTGATGGGTTAAACGGTGTTGGGTTCCCCAGTAGGAAAAATTAATAGACAACATTTTTTCTTTAAGTTACTTTTTATTGAGGAATTTATTTTTGAGCTTAAATAAAACATAAGGAAACATACATACTTGTCATGTTGACTTCCAACTTTTACTAGATTCCTTAATCAAACTCATATTTTTTTCCAAAAGACGAGTATTTAGGGAGACTTGTTCGCATTAAGAGTACTATAATCAACTTCTAGAGAATCACCTAATCCACAATAGAGAACTATATACTTCCCATGTCTTTAGACTCTAACCAAAACCAAAACCAAAATGGTTAGTACATGATCAGATAATCCAGAAAAGGATAACCCATTAAAAAGAAAATCCATGCTTAATCTCCAAAATTTGTCCAACAAAACCCAAACTTCAACGAGGACCATCCGATAAACAATTTGTCCATAAAATTCTTCAAAGTAAACCAATATAAGATTAAAACCCAAATATTTTAAGGATTTAGTCATATAGTCTTCCAAGTTAAATCGTGACATTTATCTCCAAACAACATCAGTTGCTCCTAAAGTCTCATATTGAAAAGTAATTAACCTAATCACATTTCCTCCATGATAGGTTAATCATTTTCATAAATAACCCAAAATCAACTTACTATTAATTCATAAAATCATATAACTAGAATGAATCAGTCAAACTAACCAGGGACTTCACGTGGTCCAGTGGTAGGCGATAAATACCAGTCGCACTTCGGTTGTGGGTTCGATTCCTGCAGCTTTGTCCGACGCGACGGGATGTCACACGGTCTGCGTGTTGTCCTTTTTCCAAAACTATATAATTATTAAAACATTCCCCAAAATGAGATAAAATCTTCATATTTTAACCTCAATTTTATCTCATGCCTTTCATTTTCCAGCATATCATATAATAACCCATAATTACCTCAAAAGTAAGGATCATATAAACTCTAATGGTTACCTTTATAATTATTACCTGAACTTCCACATCGATTGGCCATCTCGTACATGATGCATTAAAGATCATACCAAGGTTCAAGTGGTTGATCATGACTCCTTGATAGTTGGTTTAGAACAACCACGAGTTTCCTCATTGAATCCCCCATTTTATCTTGTATCTTAATCATAGAACCACCACAGTTTCCTTCAACCCTCTTGTCTCATTGGTGCCTGCTAGATCCATCCATTCACTAAGAACAGAAATGTCAGTGTGAGTATATCAACAAAACCATCATGTACTAATGAGTAAGGTAAACACTAAGATACACTTACTCATTCACTTTATCTAAAACTAGTACTCTTTCTGAAATCCTAACCATTATGGTAATGTCACTTATGCTTAAAGAATACCCTAACCTCTAAAGTTATCTAAACCGACCTTTGATACCAACTATAAGGCCCCAGCCATAAACCTTACTTAATCTTGAGTTATTACAAGATTGCACATTGAGGATCTTTTCAGGTTTAGAGTTTTAGAGAATTATATCATGAAACTTGCATTACATTCTACATTTAAACAAAGTGGTTACATAAAGGACAGTATTCATTCTTCCCATCAATGGAAACATATTTAAAATATAACACAAATTCTTTATTGACACATCCTTGACACTATCATCACATCATGTACCTTTCCCTTGACCTGTGAAAAACATTTCAAAAACTTGGGATGAGCATAAAAAGCTCAGTAAGGGTTATAAAAATATAGAAAGGAAACATGAGATCATATATACATTAGAATGAAATCATACTTTACCCATAAAACATAGGCATATCAAATCATGAATAAATCATAGAAAACATAAGACATAAAGGTAACTTGAGGCATTCATAACATTCTTACGTAGGGAGTAACCCTCTTGGTTACATTTGGAATACCCATCACAGTATATTCCCTAAATCTCTTCGGAGAAACCTTAACGTTTCACTCCTTCGCGTTACCCAATGCATTGGAGAGCTATATCGGGCTCACCCGCCCTTAGTTTATCACGGAACCACCCGTTCTTCATAA
Source organism: Viscum album (assembly GCA_963277665.1). Taxonomy (NCBI): domain Eukaryota; kingdom Viridiplantae; phylum Streptophyta; class Magnoliopsida; order Santalales; family Viscaceae; genus Viscum; species Viscum album. The sequence goes on from OY728156.1 coordinate 1,086,159,342, forward strand.
AAATTCCCAAGAACCATAACATAATCGTATCACATAAAACATGAATAAAGGAAACATAACATTTCCACATTTTAATCACAATATAACATTTTAGGATATTGAAATAATGAATCCATTAAAAAAAGAAACCATTTCCAAAACCATTTAAAACATTTAATAAAGAGATTTTTGAATCAAAGTGTCCCATACCACCTTGAAGCTTAAAATTTTAAACCATTAATATCCATATAAATAAATCCTTAAAACCATTTTGAAAACATGGATATTAATAATAACAAATAATTAAAACATTTAAAATGATATTTTGGTTAAAGGGGTTTTACCAAAATTAGAGACACTTGAATACAATAATTGAGGAATAACATTTAGTCAGAACTTTATAATATCATGAGAATAAATAGATTCATGATATAATACTCCATAGGACAGTATATACACCATATAAGAGTGAATTGGTGCATAACAACAATGAACCCTTAATAGAAATGTCAAATGTGATGAAATCCCTTATAGAGAAGGTATCCTTAAATTAAGGACAAATCAATCTCAAAAATATGTGTGACAAATATAAGTACACCAAATATAAGTGGATATTAAGTGTAAAACAATAAAAGGTCATTCACACATATTCAATGGATGACATATTCAATGACTACATGTTGAACCCAAAGAAATCGAAATTGGGTTAAAAAGTTCCCTTGACAGCCTAACGACATCACATCAAAATGAGTTGATGAGAGATAAAAAGTGTATCTCATCACTTGGAAATAAAATTTAAATCAATAAGGATATATGAGAACATATCCCAACATAACAATATGTAAATTAAAAGACCCAACAAAATAAGTCTTTTAAAAAAGAGGAGGGTGAAAGGTTCCCTTACCGACATGGGTATCTTTCAAAACATACACCCCATGAAAGAAGGACAATAGATCATTGATGTAAATACTCATAAACGAAATTATATTACAAAAAGAGTAGAATAATGGGTAGTAAATACACCACTCAATGGAATTTGTGGCAAATGTAGCATAAATCTCACGGGAATAAAAGTGAGATGAAAAATCCCTTACGAAAACTTGGCAGCCTAACGGCGCCACATAAAACTTCCGAAAATGGATTGATGAGATCAAATAGGGTATCTCATCACATTACAATAAAATGTACAGCAAGAGGAATATAAAAGAACATCCCCCAACATTACAAAGAGGAGCTTAATAGAAGTGACATAAAGGAGAGTACTTAAGAAAGAGAGAGGTTAGATCTCTTACGAAGGTTCGGCAGTCTAACGGCGCCACTCAAAACTTCCAAAATGGATTGATGAGAGAGAATAGGGTCTCTCATCACATGAACATAAAAATTACAGTAATTTTAATATAAAAGATCATCCCAATAACAAGAAATATGAGCTTTAAAAGGAATGACATAAAAGTGTGTACTTAAAAAGAAAGAGAGGAGTAGGATCCCTTACCTCGGGTCCGACATAACTCGATCGTTCTTTAAATTCCTGAATAATAAACTTGAGTTAATTTATATTTTCTTAAGAACCTTTTTCAAGTTTATTATTCTTTTTATATCACTTATTTCCATGTTATAAACATTATGTAATCATTTATGTTAATAATGTTTGTTTTGTCGATATTTGGTTCTTAAGTCAAAAGTGGACTTCTTACAATTACATGTTGTTCGTGTGGTCAAAGGTTCTTTATATCCAAAATGAAATTCCTGATTTGGATATCATATATATCATATATATCAAGAATATACATGTATTTATAATATTACATAATCATTTAGAGGTAAGAAATGAAATGCACCGTTCATGGAGACGGTAAGCCGTACGTACGCATGAATGCTACTTTCATTTCTTTGTCATATTAATGGAATTAAAACTAAATGAGAGGTATGTATATTTTAATTACAGAATTATATTCATCATTTAGATGTATCATTCATCATATATATCCATTATATACATGTACTTATAATAGTACATTACATTTGGGGATAAGAAATGAAATGCACCGTTCATGGAGATGGTAAGCCGTACGTACGCATGAACGCTACTTTCATTTCTATCTCATACTTTAATGGAAATAAATAATAATGATATAGAGGTATATAATAATTCCAGTATAACATCATATATAATAACATTAAATCCATCCTTTATATGTCCCACGTATGGCATTAACGAATCACATCACTTTGAGGTGGCGGTAGTCCGCACTTCCTAAAATGAAGATATCGCGTATACCCATAATGGAAGCCATAAAGGTAAGACACAAATGAAAAATACAGAATCATAGGTAAAACATAAACATATTATATATCATATATAAAAATAGTGACATCATAATGGCCACCTTTTAAGGTGTTAAATAAGTATTGAACAATCATCGTTTCGGGAGGCGGAATTTCTCCATCCACGGAAAACATATGTTCTTTAACCATTTTATGTAGTTGTGTGAGAGTGTTGCTCGAATAAATCTTATAACAACATCCTAGTATATTGAAGATATTGGTGTTGTTACAAAAGAATTAAATAAAAAGAGTTTATGGGGTTGGAGAAGCAAAATGAAACAAATGAACAAGAGAAAATGAATTACCTTTAAAAGTGTAACTCCTTTTGATTTGAGCCTAAAGGCTTCCTTTGAACGGATTCTTCCCAAAGGGAATCCTCTAGGATTAGGATAGGTATGTGGATAGAGTAAAGGGGCAGGGGTTTGCCGAGCCAAAGGCTTGAGGAGTGTGTGAAATGAGGTAGAGGTGGGGGCCTTTTATAAGAGGAGAGGAGGGGCACTTTTGGAAAGTAAAGAAATATTACTTTATTTGAAAAACAGTTTCGGATTAAAAAGGTCCCACATTGATATAATTAGTGTATAAGGTGTTAAGGGTTATAAATCCACCCATCCAATAAGTTTTGGACATGTGTAGTTCATTGATTTTACATTATCTTTCTATTTTATTTAAATCATCAGATAATGATGTTATCACTGCATCATTATGATGTCATAAATAATTTAATTTATTTAATGTCTAAAAATTATAAAAAATTACTAAGATGTAGGAAATCTTTTTATCTTTCCAATGAATATTTATAATAAAAAATCTGACTTGTATAAATCCACTTAAAAATTGTTTTAGTAAAACATATCATGTTTGTGTCATTTTTACTTTTACATTAAATAAAAAGTTATTAATGTCATTTCCCAACCAAAGTGGCTCCATGGGGTCCCCAAGTTGACCCATGGCTTGTCTTGGTCGTCCATTACACATAAAATGAGGTTATGACATGTGTCAAGTTCATTTCATATTATTAAAACATTAATTTTACCTTAAACTACACTAATTACCTCTAATCGCGATTAAAAACTTAATAAGTTACTATTCACCAAAAAATTATTTTTATCCCATTGAACCACATTTTACTTCTTAATGAAAACCATGTATGTTGGATTTTTGAAATTAAAAACACAAAGATGGCCAAATTTCATTTAAACGGAAAAATCAGTTTTTATAAGTACCACCTAGTGGTGTCACTATTCATAAAAAATTGATGTTTTTCAGAAAAATCCCAAAAATTCACCCTAAAATATATTTGATATTCCGAATTAAAAAATGAAGTCTATTTTAAAAAATTAAAAACATATAAGTCACATTAATTAATTTAATAATTAATTCCCGCTGTCAGAGCAAATAGCTTGTTTTTATGAAACAATAAGTATCAAAAGATTGACACTGGTTTAAGTCTGATTTCAAAGTGAAATTAATTCCAACGACCACTATTGGATTTAATGGTAAAAATATATTCTAATTTCACTTTAAAACCAATTCAAAAAATAATCTAATCATATAAATAAATTAGATTAAAAAGAGGTTTTGAATTAAAATACAACATTTTACACTATTCATTAAAAAAATGAACTTTATCGGAAAGATACCAAAAATTTACACAAAGTAAATTTTGATCTCCCGATTCTTAAGAAGAGTTTTATATGGTCTAATAGAATTTATAAGAGTGAAAAAAACTATATTTAATGACGGTTCTCCATCAAAAGGTGATAAGTGAACCTTTAGTGAAAACTAGGGCATATACGCCTAAAATTGAATTCTTTCCGTATTTTAAGCCTCTATCCTTTATTGGATAAATGAAAAAACATTTAAAAACATATATAATCATATTTTAGTTATTTCTATCCATTCCAGCCATTACAACGGCTACATGTTAACTACCATATAAAATAATATTATTTTATTATTAGAGTGCAACGTAAGATTCCCAAGAAACTCGTTGTTGCGTGTTGGGTACGCCATCAAGCATAGCGTCCCCTTTAAAGTCATATCAATATTTTATTCACAAATATGGATAAATATGAAAATGTAATATTCTTTATTTACCTGGGGTGTTACATGCATATAATGCATTCTATGTATTCTTCCTATATAAGTACATACGAGATCCCTCACAAGTATTGATTTTATAGTTTGTACAATATTAAAATAATATTTCATATAGGGAGATTCCAATGAAGATTAAAGATCATAGTTACAAAGATCTATAAAACAATACCACTCACCTAGTCAACATACTATAGTGGAACCACAAGTTTGAAGAGTTACTATAGGAACTAGAAGAGATTATGGGAAAGAGGTTCCCTCATCTATTCTAATGTATGAAATGAAATTTTGAGGAATGATTTATATAAGCATGAAAAATAAAAAAACCCAAACTTTTATAAATGAAATTCCATTCTGAATAAATAAATTCATTATTAAGTAATGTAGTTGTATAAAAAACGTACACTAAAGTTTCTATTTTGGACTGTTATAAAATATATCCATAATTTTCCCATCATACATAAAATACCATTAAGAATCATAACCATTTATAATATATCCATTATATAGTGACCATTAATATTAGTATATGATGAGGTTGATAAATTCAAATTGACATAGATAGAATAAGAAATGGTCTTGACTAGTAGGATTGTACCTTATTAATCCCATTTATGGGAGCTTATGAGATAGATGGAATCATAAGAAATTTCCCAAAATAATCCCAATCTATGATTCAATAATATAAACTTGAAGGAAACTATTTTTGGGAGATGTTCATGCTTTTTGAGATCACGACCGAGCCCCTGTTCACCGAACCACCTAAAAAAATTACCAACATCGTACAACTTACCCTTAGGTAATTCAATTGTGTAATAATAAGTTATGTATCTAGAGTAGAGAATTATGAATTTATAAATTTTCTTTTTAATAAAGTCATGGTTATATTTATCCCTTTTCATTATTATATTATACATGATTGTATAATGATTTTGATAAAAACTAAATTTTGATTTTAAAAAGTCAAAATTGTATTTTTGGAAAATATATTATTTTAATTTAAAAACTTTTTTTAATTAATTCATGAATTTATAAAATCAATGTATTTTCCTAAAATATTTCTATTAATTAATATTTCTTTAAATACATATAAAAATATATTTTAATAAATTCTAGTGTAATTTTTATTAGGATCAAAAATTAATTAGTATCGTAGAAACTAGTAATTTACAGAAAATAATAATTTTAATTTAATGAAAAAAATCTCAAATTTTTTAAATTAGTTTTTATAAAATAAATATTATTTTTTAAAATAGTATGTAGAAATTATCTAGTTGTAATTTTTTCATAATATTCCATGACAGTCAAATATTTGCCTAAAAATTTAATGCGTTATAAATATATAATATATATTATGACATCATAATATTCTAAAAGTGATGAAATAAATACTAAAAAGGTAATCTATGACAAAAACTAGATTCAATATTAAAAATAATATATTTTTTAATTTATTTTATTAATTTTATAAATGTTGAATGAGTCCTCCAAAACCAATATATATATATATATATTAATGTTCTAAACATAATTCATTATAAACATGTCTTATTTATACATCATCAATCATATTTTTTTAAGTGTTTTGGATTGAAACCCAATAAAATATTTAAAAACACTCTTATTTTTTAGAAGCCATTGGATGGTTTTTGGTTTTGATTATTTTTTCATATAAAATTAAAAAAACTATGTTGAGAAATTAATATGGAATTCTCTTCTTGTTTGCTATAAATATCCACCCAACCTCCACTTAATCTTTTCTCAAAACCCACTTTTCATAATGTTCCTCTCCCTATCCCTATATAAATCACTCCCAATATATTTTAAATATTTTAAAAATATCCTCCCAAGATTTTAGAAGCACCCTATCAAGGTTATGAAGTCTCTTAATTGTCTCTTTATTCAAGATCTTTTTTGTATTAAGCCTTTTTATTTCCAAATTGTTCATGTTGGATTATTATTTTACATATAGCATTACTATACATATTTATCTCATTTAATTAGAGAAAAATTGAATTCTCATTAATCCCTTTCATAAACCTTTATGTACTCTTGTTATGAAGTGGAAGTTATGAAATGATTTTCCACGAAACGATTATGTGTTGTGAATACCAATCACCATTTCCATTCAAGGGTATTCACCTAAATGAAACAATCATTCATTAGTTATGGAATTTCATGTATGTAAACAACACTCCTTAATCATGTGATTTAATGTGATGAAAGATATTCTTTTCTTATTTGATTTGTGTAGCTTACAAATGCATCTACATGATTTTAATGTGATGGGTGGGTCTAGAATTATATATCCCTCTAATGCATTGGGTGATGTATTTATCTAAAGATATAACATTTACAGTGAATGGGAAGTTATCCTAAGAATACTAAGTGATGTTGTTTAGGTTATTAGACATTACTTAACTTTTATGATGTTGTGTTTTATGTTGTTGACACAATCCCATGTTACCTTGATGTTATTTTCTTGTATCATTTTTCGATTTTCATGTTTATGATACTCACCATATTATGATGAATTGATATTATTATTGACTAACATATATTACTTTCATCATGTTTTTCATTGATTATTCTATAAATGAGATTTATAGATCACCCATTTTCTATGTACATCCCCAGGTTATCCCATGCAGTATTAAAAAATCAACAGAATTTAAGGTAATGTTATGGAGTTTCAAAATAATATTATTATATCCATGTTTTATGTTATTGTGATATGTATATAATTACCCAGATACACTATGACTTTCAATCCTTTGTGATTGTATTATCTGTATATTTATACAATAAATATTGAATTAAAGCCTATAAAAGGCAAGGGTTTCCATAACATTTGATATCAACATGGTGTTGAAATAAGTTTTATGAGAATCAAATATGTAAATATATGATATATTCCATCCAGTTTAAATAAAATTAGTGAATATATTTAAAATAAAAACCTATTATAACCATTCAATATGTTGAATTGATCACACTTGTGGAAAAAATAATTTTCAAAATAAAAGTCATCAAAACATGATATAATTTCCAATAACATGTCAAAAAAATAAAGATCATAAGAAGGATAAACAAAATTAAACATATCCATAACAATAAACATCAACGTATGTATGTAAAAAGTGTAAATATATTATATATAATAATAAAATTGATGAAAGATGGGAAATAAAAAATGATGATAAGGTAAAAAGGATAAATATATACATATCCGAAATTACAAAGCTAAAATACATAAAAACTACCTATCTACATATGAAAATAAGGATCCCTATACTTGTAACCACCTCAATAACCTTAAAAATCTATAGTATTGTATCCCATGAAAAGGGGATTTACCTATAACTACGTCAAGTGAAATATAGTCCACATACAAATCAAAGTGTGTGTATGGAATATGCATAAAGACCAATAGGTAACCACCAATTATTCAATAAACTCATTCTAAATTAAAAAAATAGGTATAAAATTTATTTTAATATAGAAAAATAAGCATAAATAATATTAAATATTCAAATCATTTTAATGAAAAATTGGGAAAATTGTGACATCCCATATTTCCAATGAATTTTTTTTTATAGTTGTTCTTTTAAAAATATAAATATAAATTTTAAAAGAATTTATTTATTTTATTAAACGATGTATTTACCCAAATATTTTTCAGTGATATTATTTTTTTTCTTATTCTTCATGTATAATGGTAATTTATTTATTAAAATGTTTTTAGTAAAAGGGTAGCTTGTGGGTTAAGCGATAACCTGTCACATCCAGTGAGGCCACGGGGCTTGAACCGAAGAGTGAAGGGAAATAGGGGAATATTTCCTTCCACTATCCAATGTGTTATTATATTTCTTCCCATTATCCTTTTATGTAAATGCATATATCACTTTTACTATATTTGATATTTTTTTCATATGTAGATTACATTAATTAATATGTTTTATTATTATGGTATGTAAGTTATTATAAGGTAATGATTTAATATTATTTAAATAATAAAAGAATAAGTTATCATTTATTTTTAACTAAAATATGGTTTATTTAATTTATAAATGGTTTTTATAGTATTATGTTTTTATATTTTATTAGTAAAGTATTTCCTTTTAAATACTTATGTAATATATTTTATAAAAAAATAATTTTTTTTATATGTTTTATTTAATGTAATAAATCTTATTAAAATGTATTATATTAAAAAGTGTTATAAATACTTCATTTTTTATTTTTAGAATAATTAAATGGTTATTGAAATAGCATTATAAAACCCACCATATAAAGGTTGTTGTACTAAAACCCATATTTCCTGATTGTATATAATGAAACTAAATTCCATATACATAGAAGAATAATATAAAAAAATGCATAAAATAATTTCATAGTAATATAATAATTCAATATTAACATTTATATACAAATATCTTATAGTGAAATTTGATTTTATAAAAGTAGAGTTTTAAAATTTATGCACAAAATGATAAAATTTTAAATAAAAATGTATTTTTCAATTTCACTTATATTGAAATATATTTTTAATAAATTTAATTTACTTTTAGAATCCTCACATTAAAATTATCTTAGAGTGATTTTTTTTAATTTTTTTTAAAAATTTATTTTTTAGAGAAAAAGTAAAAAGTTAAGGCATTACAAGTGCTAAAATTTTCATGACATCATTATAATGTGTGCTTGAAATGAAAAATTAATAGATTTTTTAGTATATAATATTTTCATTTACATAGTATACTAATTGATTTTAAAAAATAATTTGAATTTATAAATATGTACTTGAAATTTTGGAACACTAATTGTATTTTTCCTTAATAAATTGTGTTGGGTTATATTCATTAAATGGGGTGGATGTAAGCTCTCTTTTATATTTTTTCTAGTAAAATGGTCCCCTAATCATCTTCTACTCATAAATAAGAAATAAAATTATCCAAAATTGATTTCAAAAACAATTGTTTGTCTTATATAATAAAATAACCCATATTTTAACCCTTGAAATTACACCTCCATAAGTATAAATGGCCACACGTTCTCACTTTACTCTTCTCTAAAAACCCATTGAGAATAAATTTACTCAACCTATCCCTATTTAAATATCTTAGACGGAGTTTTTTGGCTTATAATGTGTTCCTATCATGTATTCAGAATCTTCCTCTCATGGTAAGGGTTTCTCCAATCCTCGTCTTCGATTTCCAAGATAATTACATTTGTTATAATGTATTTTTAAATTCATTTTACATATACATAAATTATGGTTATTACATGGTATTTTTTCCATTTATTATTTTTTAAAATTATATTTTATGTATTCCATCTAATAATATCTTTTTCCTAAGTCAATATTATTCCAAAATAAGGGTTTATAACCCCTTCATTCTAATTAACTTTTTTGATACCTTTTAAATTACCTTTCATTTATTTCAGAAATGATTTCATGAATCATTGTTATAACATCTATACTATGTAATAAATGATTTATCATGATTTTCTGAAATTATACTACTTTTATAGGCCATTATAATACTCAAAAATTACCATATTTGTTAAACAATCCTAAATTTGTTAAAGAGAAGTGTGTGTGGTTATCCTTAAAATGATATCCATGCCTAGATACTAAAAGTGGATGTAGTTTTTACTGTAAATGTGAATATTTATAGTAAACCTAAAAAGGGTGGATTAGGTGTTAACTTGATTATCACATGGTACATGAAAAATAAGTATAACTATACACTTGGTTTGATACTCTAGGGGGTTTGATTTAGGTAATCCACATGCTCTTTATGAGACAAAAACAATTATTGGAATATATGGTTTGAGATACACATTAAATTGATGAATGTATACTCCTTTATTACTTTTTATCCTCTCTTTGATATGGGAATAACCCATTTCAATGTGAATATCTTAGATTTATAAAATGGATACTCACCTAGATTGCTATAGAAATTATATGAAGGGGATTCCTTCCCTCTCGTGTGGAAACTAATGATTATGTTCTCTATCACTCTCCATATTTCTCATGGAATTCACCTTTCCATTCCATATCCATGTTCCTTTGTATATATGGTGTGGTTAAAATAAGATCCCTATGAATGATCAATCTCTACCCTTGTCTTTCCTTATCAACAACTATGCATAACTTTCCTTCCAATGAATTTTCTATATTGATACCCCTGTATACTTCTTTAGATTTAATGGTGTTCATGTAGATACCCATGAATCGATCAACTAGGGAAATAATTAACTAAATAATATACTTTTTATCTATATTTATTAAATACTTTCTATTTAGTTATATTTATTTATGCGTATTTACCTAGAAATTTTCTTAATTTCATTTGGTATATATTAAATTTCTAATGGATTTATCATGTTATGACTACTGATGGATTCATTTATGTTTTCCTATATGGTGTACACATAAATTTTGGAATATGAATGGTTCACCCTCATATCACTCCAATGAATGGGGTAATGTATTTATCTCTACATATGGCATGTCCATGATCCCTTGACATCTTTACTTGGTAATGTTTTATGAAACCTTGGTCAAAAGCACGTGTAATATGTTTTTGGACACATTAGTGTTTATATATAGTGATATCTTTATGAATTTCCCATATTTATATTGTATTAAAATTTTCATGTAAAGACCCATGTACTTATGATCATGTACTTATGACAATTTCTTGCCTCTTATAGTTATGATCATGTCATAACTCATGTATTTATTATCATGTTATGACCCTTGTCCTTATGTTTATATTTTTATATTAGGACTCATGGTGTATACATAATGTTCATTTATACTCATTTTTATTTTTTTATTCCATAATGGGATGTATAACTCACAATTTCTTATGTTTCCCTTTTTCCCTATGATTTTAAATCATAGAGAAATGTATATAAGAGTTACATGTGTATAGAACTTTTTGTATAGATGAAATGTACTCTATATTGAGAGGTTAATATGTAAATGTTCCTAGTTTATAAATATACTAAACATTTGATATTTGGAGTTTGTTTTAACTATTATGATTTAATAAAAAGTATGAATGTTTAGCACCAGATCCGGTTATGTGATTCCATGGTGTCTTAGTTGGTATCAGAGCATAGTTTGGTAAATTTTATGAATTAGTATTTGGAATATTAGGGTATAAATCCATATATAGATAACCTTTTGATCAATATAACTATGTTAAAATAGTATGACCCCATAATATTAACTTATTCTAGGTATTTATAAAGAAATATTTCTATAGTTAACTTTTATGTAAACATTTGGATTTAGTAACCATTTATGAATGAGTAAAATTGTGAGGATTCAGTTTCATTAAGGGAGGTAGAATGTAACATCCCATATATCCAATGAATGATTTTTAATTTTTATTTTACAAATATAAATGAATATGATAAATGAATTTATTTATTTTAATAAACTAAATATTTATACAAATATATATCACCTATATTATTTCATTACATATTTTTAAAGTATAATAATAATTTAGTTATAAAAACGTTTTTAGAAAAAGGGAAACTCATGGGTTGAGTGATAAACCATTGTATATGTTGAGGCCATGCAGCTTGAACCCATGTCTGAAGGATGAAAAGTTAATGGTTTATACCGCTATCCAACATCTTGTCTTGATTACATAATATATATTTTTATATAAAGGTTTATATATCACTAAAATATTCAAGATTATTTTTACAAATATACATTACTTTTATTAATAAGTTTTGTTTTTAGGGTAATTCACTTATTGAAAAATAATGACTGAATATTATTTATATAAAAAAAAACAATATATTGTCATTAATTTTTAACTAAATTATGGTGTATTTAATTTAATTTTTTTTCATAGTATATGAAGATATAATATTAGTAAAAAAATAACTTTTAAGAATTAATTAATATATTTTCTTACAAAATGACATTATGAAATATTATTATTTGAATTTTCAAATTTATTTAATATTATTTACAGTGTATTATAATAAAAATCATTTTAAAGTAATGATAATATGTTATTAACAAATTTTAAAATGGATTTTGGAATAGAATTATAAGTCATAATATATAAAGATTGTTGTTCAAAAACCCATTTTTCTCGATTACTTATTTGGAAATTCATTTCCACTTAATTAAAAGAATAATTTTATATAATTCATAAAATAATTTTATAATAATTTAACTATTAAATTGTTACATGCTTACACACCTATCTCAAAAAGAAATTATATTTTCTAGAAGTACAGTTTTTTGGATTTTAAGCACCAAATAATAGATTTTAAAATACAAATGTATTTATAAATTTCACATAGATGGAGATTTATTTTATAGAAAATTAATTTAGTTTTATAATCATCAAATAAAAATTTTATTTGGTTGAATTACTATTAATTTTCTAAGAGATATTTTTTTTGGTGTAACAGTAAAAAAATAAGGTTTTATGCGTACTGTGATTTTAATGGAATTTTTATGATATATACATGAAATAGAATATTTAGGAATTATTTTATTAAATAAAAATAGAATTCAATTTATATAATATTTATTTTAAAAATTTAAATTTTACTTTATAAGTTTTTACATGAAATTTTGGAACTGTAATTTGAGTTTTCTTTAATAAAAAATATTTTCATATTCTATGCAATAAATCAGGTTTTTAGAAGTTCCCTTTTAGTTTTATTGTAATTAACTAGTTAAATAATATTATTTTTCTCCTTAATATGAAAAAAAATTAGTTTCAATTTATTTCACCCCAAATAGTTTGGATTTTATAATAAAATAAAAAATATTTTAACCCTTAAACCCACCTAACGACAAGTATAAATAGCCACCCTTTATTCCTAAATTGGCCCAACTCATTCTTACAAAACTATTAAATTGTTTTAATGATAAAAAACATATTATAATTAAAAAAAACTATGATACATCATTTTACTATCTTAGTGTCTCAGACCTCCATGTTCCATTAATTTGTCAAAATCCAGTGTTTGGGGTATTATGGAAGGCAATGGTGGATCATTATAAGAGTTTTACAAGGCTCTAATTTTTTCACCAGTGAGTCAGCTATTAGTGAGTCATGTTGATATCTCAATGTTGGTATGTTGGAATCAGTAGCTCGCATTGGTAGCTCTGCATCATGGACTCAGGGATCCAATGACTTAGGGTGTTGGTAGGTCGATGCATCAGTATTACGAGCGTTGGTGAGTGGGGTTGGTGACTCGTGTTGGTGAGTCATGTTAGTGACTCAAATTGGTGAGTCAGGTTTTAGTGACTCATATCGGGGAGTCACATCAGTGACTCGCTTCAGTGAGTCAGCCATTAGTGACTCACTGTCACAACCCCCTCCCACCAAAGATGCCCCTCCTGAGCTGGAAATGGTGAAAGGGATATTATGACCCCCGAGTCCCGCCTCCAGTAGGCCCCGGGGTAGCGACTAGCACCAAGGGTATGAGTTTTCACAAATATGGGAGGCATTACCCTTTTTATTATTTAATATCGGGAAATTGGACAAGTCTTCCACCCAAAAAGGAAAAGAACAAGTGTATAGAAATAAACCCAAACAAATCCCACATGCATGTTTAAACAATTTTATAACAAGGTTCAAGTACAAGAAAGATCAATAGTACAATACCATAAGAAAACAAGAGTACATAAACTGCAACAAATCTAAATGTCCGACTTGTAGGGTCCCGCACGGCCCTGGTAGTCCTCCTGGAAACCTGAATGTAAACGTATGGTGAGCATACAAGTATACTCAGTAGGGAAACATAAAGTTATCGTGCACAAGTGGGGAGACATCCTAATGTCCCGTGAGAACAACATAAAAAACCTACCATGGAATTCTATCCACCCAACCTCACCAGCCACACTCACCAAAACACAATCACAACAGGTAGTAGTATATAAGAACAAGAGTATTGGGTACCCCTCACCATTCCCCATTAGTTATCTGCTCTTCCTAACGGCGAACGTCCTGACGCTGCCACACTCTCCCCACCCGCACACACCTGGGCCTCACAACCACGTATCCCGCCCGCACACACCTGGGCCTCACAACCACGTATCCTACCCCCACACACCTGGTCCTCACAACTATGTATCGCGCCCACACACACCTGGGCCTCACAACCACGTATCCCACCCGCACACACTTGGGCCTCATCCGAAAGATTCTTGGGAAACAGTAAAACCTGCCCAAAGAGTCTTGGGCTAGAACCACCCCAATTGAAACCTACCTGAAGGGTCTTAGGTGTATGGTCGCCTCAAGCCATCACAGCCTAGGGAAGAAGGGGCATGAAAGAGCTAGTAACTAAGGGGAAAAACACCCTCTCCCCTGAAATGGGAGTGTTCGGAACTAAGTTCTCAACATGGGTGGGGTGCGATAAAACACAAAGATACAGATATATATATATATATATATACCAAACACACAACCCAACCTATGGCTTCTAAACAGAGAAAATGAGCACGTGCCTCGACACTTCTACTACGAAGCATGCATATAACAAATAAACCCAACCCCATTTAGGTTTTCACGTTTCAGCAGAATTAGTTTATTTAGTTCCTTAACTACTGGGAAACTATCCACAACCAACCACATCGATCATTCGTAAAACATATCCCTGCCACCCACAAATCAAGTAAGGAAAACACAAGCAACACAAACAAGTCCCTTCTTATTAACCAACCAACCCCATTGATTATTATTCTCGTTCAACAATCATGCCCCACCATTCATTAACTCTTCCACATTTTATTTAATATTCACAACCCATAGTCTGTTCACATTCAAACTCATCCCTGCGGCCCCACTTCCAACTGCCATAACCACAATTGCACCATACATCATTATCCCTTTAATACCATTTATCGCAGCCCCACTGCCCACCCGATCCACAACAAACCACAAAACAAGGTTCGTGCCACATCATCACCCCTTTAACATAATTTACCACAGCCCTGTTGCCTGTTCTATTTGTAAAAACCCAGGATTCACCCCTCCCATTCACACACCAGTAATCGAGCCAAAACCCACATGTTCATTATTCCATTTTGTTTAACCAGGGTGATCACACAAGGGTTCCGGATTTTAAACATCCAACTTTATGTGATTAACCAATTTCCACATTCCACAAAGTTTACATCCATAAGAAAATATATAAGGAGAGGGAAAAATTTAATTGTGTAAGAAAAGGCCCCCAACAACCATGATTTTCAGTAGGCAGAATCTCATTCAATTCACAACATAATATCATAGGATATAAATAATGTAACTACAATCACAACTTCCCAACCCAATTATAGAAGCCAGTTATTATCTTTATTAAACAGGTTCAAAAGTGTTTCACATAAACAAGAATACACCCACCCCATATGATGCACAATTTAGAGAGACTAAGGTAAAATCCCTACCTCAACAGGTTCTGATCGCAACGCTCCCCCGGATCAACCTTAGAAGACGTCCGTCGGCATCCATCACTTCTGTCGGGTCCCGAAAAAATATCCTTGGGTGGAAGTCGGAAAGGAAAGGCCGAAAGAAAGACAACGGATTCAAGCTCGGAAGTTCCACCTCATCGTTACGATCCTGTGGCCACTGACGGATCGTAAATCGGAGCTCGAATGAAGAAGTTAGGGAAGAAAGAGCCTTTGAGTCTCTTGGGAGAAATATGCTTAGAGGAAAGGGGAGGAGAGGGGTGAGTTGAAAATGAGGAGGGGACCCTACATTTTATAGGCGATAAAAGAAAAAGTACAAGGAGTGTACTTTATGGTACAGGGCGTGTACTCGGCCGTTTCACACGGTCATCACGTGGCTTCCAACACGGCCTTCAATGCGGAACGCGGCCATTGACTGGTCAACACATGGCTACGCATACGCGGGGAGAGACTACACGGTGTGTAGTATTGGATACACGGTGTGTACCCGTTTATTTCACATGGCTCCAACACGACACATGGCCTTCACCATGGGGTATACCCAGCAAGGGGGTACACGGCGTGTAATCAAACTACACAGCGTGTTGTTTTAAAATTCTGGAAAGTGTGGGAAAAGTCCATTTTACCCTCCAGAACACTTCAAGACCCTCTTTTTGAAATAGGAATGGGACATAGAGGTTCGGGCCATTACATCATATACCTCTTAAAACATTCTTGTCCCCAGGTATTCAAAAACCAACCCAGAGGAACCCAACAAGATACCTCTTAGGGCTCTTTTTATAACAGGAACCCAACCACCAACCCTAATTATAGGTGTTAGGAATTCCTTCTCCTATGTCGAGATATTATCCGCTTTAGGCGGCACTGACTCTCCTACATGGGTTTAATCGCATCCTCCTTAATGCGTCTCGATTAAGAATCAGGTCTTCCCACTTCCATACATTAGGATTTTTCAACTCACACTGCCCCCAACACCGCACAACCCACACAATGCCCGAACACGCTGTTTGGGGAAAATTCCTTTTCCTATGTCGAGATATTATCTGCTTTAGGCAGCACTGACTCTTCTGCATGGGTTTAATCGTATCCACATTAATGCGTCTCGATTAGGTATTAGGTCTTACCCTCCCCACATGATAGGGCTGTTCACGTACATTTAAAGAAAAACAGGAAACAACATAGCATTAAAAACTCACAAAAACAAGGTCCAGGCCCAAAGAATGAGCAAAAGAGTTCCAACAATGGAGTGTAATTATCCAAACAAAACATAAAAGAGATCATTCAAGAAAACCCTAACACATCTCAATCGATCTCTGGTCCTTCTAGAGATGTTGCCTCTGATTCATTCAACTATCCACACCCAGCTCCTCTGCCTCTCTATTGACGTTCGCCTCCTCGACCATGTCCTGATTGGGATCCTTGAGGAACTCCTTGTGGCTAGCCACCAGCTGCTCCATCTCCCCTCAGAGGGACTGGAGCCCATTTCTGCTAGACGGGTCTTGCCGGTGACTGATGCTGCTGAGGCGGGCGTTGAACCTATCCATTTCCACTGTACTGAGCTTAGGTTGGGCACCAACTCAAAACGTGCCTGAAACCTCCACAAGAAAAGCACTTCGGTCCTGGGCTCGTGAAAAAGGTATGAGGACACGAAGATCTGAACTGGAACTGCTGGGGCCTGCTCCCTACTGGCCTGAAACTGGAAGGTCCCGTCATGGGAGACATGCTATTGACTGCCTTCCCCTTCAACGAACATGGCTGGATCCCCTCACATGGTGTACCTCCCTATGAGTGCATCCTTTCTACAACCTCTGCCTTCTTCTGTACTTCCAATTACGTCGAAAGGGTGATGGGGGTGATAGCATACTGGAGCGAATGATGAAGCGCCTCCTCCAAACGTCTCACTCGAGACTCCTTATCCGCAAAGAGATCCAGAGAAATGCGCAGAAGATCCTTGAACATGATCCTCAGCTCTCGTACTGACATACTCACCTACTGAAGGGAGAGTAACTCCTGTCGTTTCTCTGCCTTGATCATGGAAGAAAGGAATTCCTCTCGGAATTCCTTCTCAAAGTCAACCCATCGAAACTCTTCCTCTATCCTCTCTCCGAGGTAGTGTGTCCACCACTGTAGCACCGCACCTCTCAGCTGACTGACTTCTAGGGGAACCCAGTACTCCCTCGGAGCATGAATCAAGGTAAAAGAGATCCCTATCTCCTCAAGCCACCCCTTTGTCTCCGTATCCGAAGTACTACCATCGTACTTCTTGGGGGTTTGCCGCTGAAAAGAATGGGGAGTCTTCTTCCACTGGCTATATTCCTCATCTCGGTCAATCATCAACTGATCGACCGCCTGGATCTGCTGGGCCTCGGCCATCTGAGTCACCCATGGACGATGTCCAGGTGCCATAGCTATATGTTAAACAAGGATGGCCTAAGACCAAGTAGTAAGGAAATTCTCAAGGTTTTATTTTATCACATATTTTAATTTCTTTCCCAGAACACCCAAATCAAGTAAAACACAATGATGATGCATGTACCTTCCCTAGGGTCTCTAACCTGCAATCAATTTGGTCTCACTTGGTCATTCGGTAGGCTCAGAGTCCTTTTATTGGATCACAGGGGGGCCTAAAATCCCTTGTCCTAGTCGGTTTTCCCTAGCCTATGTCATGCACCAAGATTAACTAACATTGTTGCCCTACCATCTCATGCAATCCTCATTGTGCCTAACTCCAGACTCCATCCTATCTCTTAACCATCAGGCTCGGATACCATTCTGTCATGACCAACTCCCACAAAAGATGCCCCTCCTGAGATAGCAATGGTGAAAGGGAGATTATGACCCCTGAGTCCCGCCTCCAGTAGGCTCCGGGGTGGCGACTAGCACCAAGGGAATGGGTTTTCACAAATATGGGAGGCACTACCCTTTTTATTATTTAAGATCTGGAAATAGGACAGTCAACCACCCAAAAATTAAAAGAACAAGTGTATAGAAATAAACCCAAACCAATCCCACACGCATGTTTAAAAAATTTTATAACAAGGTGCAAGTACAAGAAATCTCAATAGTACAATACCAAAAGAAAACAAGAGTACAACAACTAAAACAACTCCAACTGTCCGACTAGTAGGGTCCCGCAAAGCCTTGTTAGTCCTCCTAGAAACCTGAAAGTAAACGTAGGGTGAGCATACAAGTATACTTTGTAGGGAAACCTAAAGTTCTCGTGCACATGTGGGGAGACATCCTAATGTCCCGTGAGAACAACAGAAGAAACATAGAAAGGAATTCTATCCGCCCAACCTCACCAGCCACACTCACCAAAACACAATCACAACAGGTAGTAGTATATAAGAACAAGAGTATTTGGTACCCCCACCATTCCCCATTATTTAGCTGCTCTTCCTAATGGCGAACGTCCTGACGCTGCCACACTCTCCCCGCCCGCACACACCTGGGCCTCACAACCACATATATCGCCCGCACACACCTGGGCCTCACAACCACGTATCCCACCCGCACACACCTCAGCCTTACAACCACCTATATCGGCCACACACACCTGGCCCTCACAACCACATATCCCTCCCGCACACACCTAGGCCTCACAACCATGTATCCCGCCTGCACACACCTGGGCCTCATCCTGATGATTCTTGGGAAACAGTAAAACCTGCCCGAAGAGTCTTAGGCTAGAACCACCCCAATCAAAACCTACCTAAAGGGTCTCAGGTGTAAGGTCCCCTCAAGCCATCAGATCCTAGGGAAGAAGAAGCAGGAAGGATCTAGTAACTAAGGGGAAAACACCCTCTCCCATGAAATGGGAGTGTTCGGCACTAAGTGCTCAACATGGGTGGGGTGTGATAAAACACAAAGATACATATATATATATATATATATACCAAACAAACATCCCAACCAATAGATTCTAAATAGAGAAACTAATCACGTGCCTCGTCACTGATACTACGAACCATGCATAAAACAAACAACCCCAACCCCATTTAGGTTTTCACGTTTAAACAGAATTAGTTTATTTAGTTCCATAACTACTAGGAAACTATCCACAACCAACCACATCGATCATTTGTAAAACATATCCCTTCCATCCACAAATAAAGTTAGGAAAACACGAGCCACACAAACAATTCCCTTCTTATTAACCAACCAACCCTATTTGTTATTATTCCTGTTCCACAATCATGCCTCACCATTCATTAACTCTTCCAAATTTTATTTAATATTCACAAACCACCGTCCATTAACATTCAAACCCATCCCTGCAGACCCGCTGCTAACTGCCATAACCACAAATGTACCGTACATCATTATCCCTTTAATACCATTTATCACAGCCCTGCTGCCCACCCGATCCACAACAACCCACAAAACAAGGTTCGTGCCACATCATCGCCCCTTTAACATCATTTAATGTAGCCCTGCTGCCTATTCTATTTGTAACAACCCAGGATTCACCCCTCCCTTTCACACACCAGTAACCAAGCCAAAACCCACATGTTCATTAGTCCATTTTGTTTAACCAGGGTGATCACACAACGGTTCCAAATTTTAAACAGCCAACATTACGTGATTAACCAATTTCCACATTCCACAAATTTTCCATCCATAAGGAGAGGGAAACATTTAATTTCATGAGAAAAGGCCCCCAACGACCATGATTTTCAGTAGACAGAAGCTCATTCAATTCACAACATAATATCACAGGATATAAATAATGTAACTCCAATCACAACTTCCCTAACCCATTATATAATCTAGTTATTATCTTTATTAAACAGGTTCAAAAGTGTTTCACATAAAGAATAATACACCCACCCCACATTATTCACAATTTTGAGAGACGAATGTAAAATCCCTACCTCAACAGGTTCCGATCGCAATGCTCCCCCAGATCAACCTTAGAAGATGTCCGTCGGCGTCTATCACTTCTGTCGGGTCCCGGAAAAACATCCTCGGGTGGAATTCGGAAATGAAAGGCCGAATGAAAGACAACAGATCCAAGCTCGGAAGTTCCACCTCATCGTTATGATCCTGTGGCTGCTGACGGATCGTAAATCAGATCTCGGAAGAAGAAGTTATGGAAGAAAGAGCCTTCGAGTCTCTTAAGAGAACTCTACTGAGAGTAAAGGGGAGGAGAGGGGTGAGTTGAAAAGGAGGATGGGACCCCTCCTTTTATAGGCGAGAAAAGAAAAAGTACATGGCGTGTACTTTATGGTGCACAGCGTGTACTCGACCATTACACACGGTCATCACGTGGCTTCCAACACGGCCTTCAATGTGGAACGTGGCCATTGACTGGTCAACGCATGGCTATGCAAATGCGGGGAGAGACTACACGGCGTGTAGTATTGGATACGCGTCATGTACCCATTTATTTCACACAACTCCAACACGGCAGACGACCTTCAACACGGGGTATACCCAGCAAGGGCGTACACGGCGTGTACTCAAACTACACGGCGTGTAGTTTCAAAATTCTGGAAGGTGCGGGTAAAGTCCATTTTACCCTCCAAAACACTTCAAGACCCTCTTTTTGACAAAGGAATGGTCCAGAGAGGTCCGGGACATTACACTCACTATCGAAGACTCATGTCGATGACACACCCATTTGTGATTCATTTCCGTTTTCTCCATTTTTTCTATTTTCTCCCCTTTAACATTTAATGCGTTAAGTGCCATATTTAAGGAGTTTTGGGGCCATTTCAAATGTTATTTATCTCCTAAATTTTTTAATCTTCCTTTAACTCCTAGAAGATGTGGTCTTGATATTGATCAGTCATTAATGGAATTTGAAACCATTTCCTTATATATTTAAGATCTATCCTTTCTAAATCCAAGATCCTCTCTTCCTTTAAACCCTTTAGTTTTCTCTTGGTGTACCGAGAACCTTTATTCCCTAAGGAATCAGGAACCTGTACTATATTAGTGTGTTTTTTCCCCTAGATTCTTTCATGTTACTCGTGTGACCCCCTATTTTGGTGCAAGGAGGGATTTTTAAGCATCTGTTATTCCATGTATGGATCCCTTCTTCTCTAAGTTAATTTTCTATCATCCAGGGTGGGTGTATTGATATCTTCATGTGGTTACATCTGAAACCCATTTAAAAAAGATAACAAGAAGTAATAAATGAGGGGCTGGGAAGATGATTATCTCTTTTTTTATCTTTTATCCTTGATCCATGTCGTGTTTTTTAATAGTTTTACGCCTTCTGAAAATCATGTTTATTGGCGGCCTATGTCTGTGCACCTACACGACTTGGGTATAATTGTATTTGTTTCATGTTGAATGTGTGAAATATGGAAATTTTATTAATCTAATATATTATTTAGACTATATTTATTCCCTTGGATTAAACATTTTTTGTGGTCACCCTAGAATAATGAAAGTGGAATTAAATAATGAGTGCTGCTAAATATGAAAACACATTGATGTTTGGTGTGGTTGTGTGTTGTGTATGGATTAGTTAAACTATGTGTTTAGTGTAGGTTGTGTGGTGTTTTGGTTGGGATAGTGGTTGTGTATATGGGGTTGTAAGGGAGTGTGATGGAATATTTGGTTGAGATATTGATTTATTTTGGAATGAATGAACTTTTTATGTAGTGGGAATGCATCTGGGTAGTGGTTGGGTAGCGGGGCTACAGATTTGTGTTGTGTTATGTTATATTATTGAGAGTTCTATTTGTTGTTTATTTTTTATGCAGTCAAGATTCTGAGAGTGGTTGGGATGAGATGTTTTGGGGGCTTTCTTATTGAGATTATGGACAAGGATTAATTACTTTGAATAATCGTGGTGGCAGTAGTTGAACGGTGTTTGGGAAAGGGGAGAGGGCAGTGTGACTGTAATCTAGTTATGTGTTGTTGTTTTTTAGATGTGGTTCTTTTGGTGTAGTAGGGATTTGGAGGGTGGTTTAAGAGGTACAATTTTTAAGAATGATGTTGTTACCTTGTGTGAGCCTTTTCCCTAGAGTGTGAAGACATTCATTAAGTGGGTGTGGGTTATGATGTTACTTGTGGTGCATTGTGTTTGGTAGTTCCCTGAGTAGGGATGGAATAAATAAATAAATGATTTTATAATGCATAATGGAAACTAGTAAAATTAATTGGTTGGGGTATGTTTTTAGTTGTGTCTTATAGTGAAGTAGCATTCATTTTTCGACTTACAAAAGTGACTATTGTTCATGGTGGTGTTTGGATGTAGGGTTGGCAGCAAGGGTAGTATTTGGTGTGGGTTGGTTGTTGTTTTGAAAATACATAGGTTGGGATGAGTGTTTGGTACACACACATATATTTATATATATATATATATGTGTGTGTGTATATATATATAGTTCCTTGCGATTTTTATATGCAGCCCACCTGTCTTGAGCACTACGTGATGAACACTACCATCGTTATGGGGGAGGGTGTCCTTTCCCAACATGCTGGTGGGGGGATAGATGGATAGTTATTGGATCTTCTCTGGTCCCTCCTCTAGGCATTGGTAGCCCAAAACTCTTCAGGAAGTTTTTGGTATGGTTGTGAGGCCCATGTGTCTGTGGGCAAGGTGTGCTTCCCATGTGTCTTTGGGATGAGATGTGTTGTTCTTTCCCAAGTGTCTATGGGATGGGATGTGGTATGTGGCCCATGTGTGTGCGGGAAAATTTTGGCAGTGGTGCTTGTGGAAGAACATGGTAGCATCAGGATGTTCGCCATTAGGGATGAGAAGTTAACCAGTGGGAATTGGTGTGGGGTACCCAAATATCGATGTGCTTACAACTGTACTTTACTTGATGTGTGTTATTTGGTGAGTGTACCTTGGTGAGGTTGGGGTGGATAGTATACCTTGTTAGGTTCTTTTGTGTTTCTGATGTTTTTCTCAGGGATTCATTCATATGCTTCTCCCACTTGTGCAAAGGTGACTTTGGTTTTCCTACTAAGTATACTTGTATACCCATCCTACATATATAAAACCATTTTCTGATTTCTAGAGGGATTACATAGGCCACGGTGGACCATACTATCCCAGGTGTCAGTATAGTTGTTGTGTCGCTACATAGATTGTTCTTTTGGTATTTACATGGGAGTTTTTCATTCTATTTCCAGTAGTTTGAAAATAAACATGCATTTGGGATGGAGTTTTGGTTTATTATATATATATATGTATTGGATTTGTTTTTTAGTTGATACATCTTATCTTATGATCTTTGTTACTATAAAATGGGTAATGCCTTATATTTTATGAAATTGTATACACCTGGTTTTGGTCACCACCCCGAGGCCTACTGGTGGAGGGACTCGTGGGTCATTATCTATCTTTTATGTTGAGGAAGCAAGGTTATGACACATTACTATACCTTCCCACATCATGAAAAAGGTGGTTTGTGATAGATTTCTATCATAGGCTGATGGTTTATATATAGGATAGAGATTGGAGTAAGCAATAATGATGACTACATGGGATGGTTAGGAAATAGTAATAGGTGATCTTGGTGTGTGACATAGGCCAAGGAACTCTGGCTAGTACATGGGACTTTAGGGCCCCCATGACCCAATACAAGGACTCTGAGATTACCAAATGACCAAGTGAGGCTACATATTTTGTGGGGTAAAGGTTGTAGGGAAGGTCGATGCATCATGATGACTTGGGTTTTTGTTTGTTTTTTGAATTTTCAGAAAATTAAATTAAAAAATTAGTAAAAATGAATCCTAAATAAAATTTTATAATACTCAAGCTTAGGAGTTCCTAGTTTACTTTTCAACTATGAAACTTGGTCAAAGTCCATGTGTGGTATGTGTAGTGGAGGGTCAGCTAGCTGATATGGCTAATCAGTGAAGGGTTTATCCAAAGGAGGATGACAACCAATGATAGAAGACACATCGTGCTTTCCAACATCAGACTCTAGGAAAGTAAAAAAGTTATCATTTCATATATAGAGATGAAGTGTTCTCTTGAGGAGTTGGTGATCACTTTTAGCTTGATCCGGGATCGAAAATGGTACTGGGTTCTTCTGGTGGTGAGCTATATGACGAGAGAAATGCATTAGTGGTGGAAGCATTGCCTCGGGAAGAGGAAGGAGACTGATGTTTCATTGGAGGACCTTTATAAGGAGTTCCAAACAGAATACCGTTCTTCGACAATGAAGGATGAGAAGAGGTTGGAGGTACTCTCCCTCTGGCAGGGGAGTATGTAAGTGAAGGAACTAGGGATCAATTTTAAGGATCTCCCTCAATTGGATCTGGACCACTTTCTAGATGAGAAGTCTATAGTAATATGCTTAGAGAAGTCACTTCATCCTTCTCTCTATACGTTTTTACTCCCTTTACATTACCGACATACTTAGAGGTTTAGAAAAAGGATGAGGTAGTGGAGAGGATAAAATCGTGAGGAGGTTTACCATAAGAGGGGATCCAACTGAGTTATTCGAAGGATAATGTTATTAATAGAAAGTCTACAACATCATGACCTTCCATGTTTCAGCAAATGGGGATCCGACCCCAGGCGTTTCAGTTATCGACTTCTCATTCTAGTTCTTTTCCTGTAGTATTGGGACCAAGGTGTTTCTCTTGTAGAGATTGTGGGAACCTTTATATTCAGTTATCATTTCAAGCTCAGTGTGGTGGGGTTGGGTAAGTTCAGTGCCTGTCATAACATTAGTTGCTAGCTAGAACGTTTCAGTAGTAGGGACTGTCGGATCGAGCTCCATCGAGGGGAGAAAGAGGAATAAGAGGCTGCCTAATGGTGTTCCTTAGGTACCTCGACTCAGGCGTTGTCTGGGAGTTGTCCGACAACTGAGGGGAAGAAGTGATGTTTGTGTTCAGTTTCACACCATAGAGGCAGCAGTTTTGGAAGTTCCAAATAGTTTTTGAGGTGCGATCATCTTATTTAGTACTCTTATTTGTTCCTTGTTTGATTTAGGAGCTTTAAGCTCCTTTATTTCACCCACTCTAGACAATGATCTAGGACTATAAATGGGGATACATTCTATACCTTTTGTGTTAATTTCACCAGTTGGAGATCATACCATCTTGTTTGATGTTTTTCAAGGATGTACACTGATGTTGGGGTCATATCCGTCTAATGGGGATCTCTTTCTGCTACATATGCAGCCATACTGTGTTATCCTTGGCATCGTCTGGTTGTACTCTGTCAAGTATTTTATTGATTGCTTCTAGAGAAGAGTCTTATTTTTAGACGTGAGTGGTCATTGTGTATCCTTCATTGGTGAGTGGAGTTGTTAGGTGGGAAGCCAGTGTGTGGATCCTATTCTTTCCTTATTGGTCAAGTTGTTAGTGGAATAGGTGGATGATGAGATGTTGGGGGTTCCTTGAGTTTTCAGAGAGTTTATTTATGTTTTTTCAAAGGAGGTTGTGACTACATGATGTTGAGTTAGGGATAGAATTAAAACCTGGTGCTAGTATGATTTTTATGGATCCTTATTGGATGAAACCTTCTAAGTTGTGGGAGTTGTGGATCCAGATTGACGATCTGACAAAGAAGGTCATTATCCAGCCTAGTGTGTCACCATGGGGTGCTCTGGTCTTGTTCTCAAAGAAGGCAGATGGTGTTCTGAGATTATGCATAGACTATCAAAGGATGAATCATGTAAAAACCAAGAACATTTACCCTCTCCCAAATATATATGATCTTTTCAAATATCTAAGTGGAGAAATTTGGTTTTATATGATTGATATGTAGTTTGTGTATCACCAGTTTAAGGTGAATGAGGGTGACATCCTGAAGACTTATTTTGGTTGTAGGTATGGGTAATTCAATTTCATGGTTATGATATTTGGAATTTCAAACACACTGACCATGTTCATGGGAATTATGAGATCTATCTGTCATGATTTCTAGGACTGGAACATCATCGTATTCATCGATGATAATATAATCTACTCGAAGTCATTGGAGGAGCATAACAAGCACCATAATACTATCCTAGAATCCCTTAAATGCCACCATCTCTATGAAACTTTTTCCAAGAGCATGTTTTGGACATGGTATGTCCACATTATTGGACATGAAGTGTCTCAATGGGGTATAAAAATAGACTTGTTGAAGGAAGGGGTAGTTATTTCTTCTGAAGCACCAAATAATGTAGCATAGGTTTGTAGTTTTATCAGTCTAGAAAGATATTACTGGAGATTTGTACCTGATTTCTTCTGAGTAGTAGTTCTTTTGATGGATCTTACAAAAAAATGCCAAGCTTTCATATGGAATGAGGAGTTTCAAGAGGTATTCAGCTATCTGAAGGAGAAGTTGGCCAGTGCTCTAGTGCTCAGATTTCCAGAAGAAGGGGTGATGTCCGAGGTGTTTTGTGACAATTCCCATCTAGGATTGGGGTGTGTGTTGAGTCATCAATAGAGAGTAATATCTTACAGGTCTAGGCAGTTATGTCCCCATGAATGTAACTATTTCACCAACTGTCTGGAGCTAGCACTTATCATGTTTTCACAAAAGTTGTGGCGGAATTACCTCATTGAGGAGCTCTTTATAGTCTTCACGAATATCAAGAGCCTGAGGTATATATTTTCCAATAGAGATATAAAGTTTCAGCCATAGATATTGATGCAGTTTCTTTAGGAATATGATTTTGAGAGATCCCACACCTTATAAAATGGTAACATTTAGCTAATTAATTTGTAAAGAAGTCATAGAAGGAGGTTGTTTAGGAATATCTGGATACATAGAAGGGGATGGAGGAGTTAGGCACCTTGAACATAGATGTGGGGATGGATGGAGGTAGATTATGCCTGTATCAGGTGATGGCACAATCATCTATAAGGAGCAGGTGGGGGGGTCTTAGTGGGGAGACTCAGAGGCATAGGTGATTCCTGATCGCATTGACCATGGTGATGCTCTGGGGGGATGGTTAGAGGATTGTCAGAATAGGATGTTGTCTTGTGAGAATTTTTTTTTCTAGTGGATTTTAATAAGGTATTTCTCTATGTGTTTCTTATATCACCCTTAGCGTTACACCCATGGGTTTTCAAGGTGTATCGCAGTTTGATGAACCATTTTTGGGGGCCCAATATGAAGCAGGCTATGGAAAAGTTTGTGGGGATGTTTGTGGTCTGACAACATGTAAAGACAGAGCACCATGTTTTTTGTATTCTGTTGCAATCCATAAATTCCCTTGAGTTTAATTGGGATGGCATTTAGATGAATTTCATCACAGGGTTACCCAGGGCTTAGGGAGGTTGTGATGCGATCACAATAGTAGTTGATCAGCTGATGAAATTAACTCAATTATTAGTGATGAAGGAGTTGATCGTAGTGGATGGATTATCACATAGATATATAGATGAGGTGGTATTGTTGTATAGGTTAATGAGACCATCATATCATATGGGTATACATGTTTTACCTCATGAGTCTTGACGGGATTGCAGCATGCCTTTGGCACTCAGTTATGCCTTAGCACTGTTTTCCACCCTTAGACAGATGGGAAGACTTAGAGGACCATACTGATGATGGATGACATGGTGTGGGAATGTGTTCTAGACTATAGTGGGTCTTGGGTGTGACACTTTCCTTTGGTATATATTTATTATAATATTATCAATCACTCTTCCATTGACATGGCTCCATTCGAATCCCTATACAAGAGACTGTGTCATTCACCTTTGTGCTGAACAGAAGTTGGGGAGGTCACTGTTCTTGGTACAGAAATGGTGTAGAGTATGACTATGAAGGTGAATCTTGATTATGAGAGGATTATGGTAGCATAGGACCAACATAAGTTGTATACCTATATCAGGAGGAGGCCCCTGGAGTTCAAGGTTGGATACCATGTGTTCTTGAAGATTTCTCCTCGATGTGGGAAGTGGAGGTTTGGTATGGAAGAAAACTCTCTCCTGGTTCATCGGAACGTTCGAGTTGCTGAGGTGAGTTGGAAAGGTGGAATACTAGTTGGCGTTTCCACCATATTTGGAGAAGGGACACTACATTTTTCATGTCTCTCAACTTCATTTGTATCTTCACAATGACTCCCAAGTCATTGACTGGGGCGAGTTGGATATCAAGGATGATTCTATATTAGTGGACTGACCAGTGATGATCTTGGATCATTGGGATAAGGTTCTATATGGAAGGACCATTCCCTTTTTTCATGTGTTGTGGAGGCACGGTATCCTAGAGGTGCATACATGGGAGCGAGAAGCGCAGAAGCGTTCCCAGTATCAAGAGTTGTTTTTAGTTTTTATTGTGTGTTTTTTATGCGATGAAATTCTTGAGCCTTATTTCCCAAGGAATTATTTCCTTTTAATTATATAATATATGATAGATTCCTCACATATAGAGAGGTCAGGAACATATTCCTAATCAAGATGCATTATTACGGATGAGATTAACGCCATGTGGGCAAGTTTGTGCCACCCAAAGTGGATAGTGTCTTGACATGGACGAAGTAATTCCCTAATCCATGTTTCCAGATAGTATGGTTTTGGTAATTATATTGTGATAGTGTGGTTTTTTGGGGGTATTAGATATTGGATGAGGTTTTATTGGATGTTGAGGATTCACTCCATCTTTCGAACAATATAGGGTGGTTTATCCATGAGTGGTATCATACGGGGTGGTTATTCAAACTCTTATTTCTTCTAGGTTTAGTTTAGATTTCTCAATGGTGAGAATAGTTTAAGAGGTATCTGTTTTAATTTCCCAGACCTCTTTGGTCCATTACTTAGTCAAAATCCAGTATTTGGGTTGTTCCGAGAGGCAATGGTAGCTCATTACAAGCATTTTCCAAAATTTCAGTTTTTTCATCAGTGATTCAGGCATTGGCCAGTCGCGCTGGTAGCTCAGTGTTGGTAGCATGGTTTCAGTAGCTCACATTGGTATCATAACACCGGTGACATAGGGAATCAGTGACTTAGGGAATTGTTAGGTCGAGGTGTCAGTAGGATGAGCATCGGTGAGTGGCGTCAGTGACTCATGTTGGTGAGTTGCGTCAGTGAGTCAGGTGTCTGTGACTCATGTCGGTGAGTCACATCAGTGATTGAGACATCGATGACTCACTATCAGTTAATTATGTCAATGACTCACCCATCAGTGAGTCCTTTCTATTCTTCTCCAGTCATTCAAATTTCATGCCTTTGACGTTTCCATTGATGTTAAATGAGTTATGTTTTATATTTAATGATTTTTTGCACTGTTTATAATGGTATTTATCTCTTAAAAACATGAAGCTTCCTTTCACTCCTAAACTGTGTGGTCTTGATCATGATATAGCTTTAATTTTATTTGAAACCATTTCCCTATATATTTAGGATATGGCCTTTCTAAATCCATGATCCACTCTTCCTTTGAACCCTTTCATTTTCTCTGTGTGCACTGAGAGCATTTCTTCCCCAGTGATCCATGCACTAAAGTTATAGTAGTCTGTTTGTTTTTCACCTAGAGTCTTTTCTACTTCTTATGCAAACCCCTATGTTGGCGTATGGATGGATAGTTGATCATCTTGTATTCCAAGTAGGGATCCCTTCATCTCCCTTTTAATTGTGTATCATGTGTGGTGGGTGTACTGATATTGATGTGGAAGTGTTTTCTTATTCATTACCACATCCTTTTTTATATTTTTGATAATTTTTTATATCAAAATATTGTATTTTGTGTAATATTTATCAACTCTTGTATTTTTTAAATTACTTTATGAAAAATATGTTTATGTATTGAAAGTGTGTTTTGTTGTTTATTTTTTATTGTTTTTCAATAATAAAATTATGTTGTAATTTTAATTTTATTTAATTAATTCTTTATGCTATTAGTTTTCAATAATTTTTAATTCATTAATTAAATTGATTAATTATTTATTCCTTAATTGATAAATAAATAACTAGTTTTAGTTTTTAGTCTTTTAATAATTCAATTAGTTTTAACAATTTAGACTTATACAATTAATACTTTTATGCTTTAATTTAATGTGTTCTTTGGTAAATTAATTGGTTAATTAATTGGTTAAATAATTTAATCAAGTAATTTCAATTACTTTAATTTGTCTGAAATTAAATTTCTTTTTTAATTTTCTTACAAATAAATTCATTATTATTAATAAAGAATAATTAATTTTATCTTGTTTATTTAGTTTTTAATTTTATTATTTTTAATTTAATTCATTAATTTATTAATCAATTCTTGATTTTATTTCGATTTTAATTTTTTCAATTTGTTTTGTAGGTGTAATGATCGCTCCAGGACCCTTTGTCCTGGTGCCACTGTTTTCAAGCTGTCACAGTGCCTCCTTGCTGTCTCACAACAACCGTGAGCAGTACTCACGATCTCACTGTTTCAAGAACGGTGGCACATCCCATAGTCGCAGGTTCCCACTATCCCACCAGTTCTCCCACACACCATATTTCCTTGTTATTCTACCGTCACCCTCCTGCCACCGTTCCATCACGGTGGCACCGCAACATCACTCACTGCTTTGTCCTGTTGCTGTCTCACAGCAACCATGATCATCTTCCTGCCTCTATTCTGCTTCCAACACTAGAAACACAGTAGCAGCACAACACCTCACCCAGCATCAACCAAATTCTCCAAACAAAAAATTGAAAATCACATCAAACACCATGGAAACAAAATTTTCAATTGAAATAGAAGAATTCAAAACTAAACCCTGAAATCTCAGCGCCAATGTTCCACCTTGCCTTGTGAGCAGAACCCAAATCCACTGGACCGTCTTCCCCTAGTCATTCCCTTCTTGCCTCGAACCAGTGGCTGCCCCCACTAATCCAAGCAGAACTCTCTAAACCAAAGCTGATGCCCTGCTTCACCACACTTTCTCAATGCCACCTACTTCGGCCTTACCCTCATCGCCCTGCACCCCTGCGCTGCTCAGACCAAACCCTACTCACTACCGATCCACCCGAACCCCACAGGACCACATCGCTTGAATACCTTTGCACGACTGCGACACCATCCCTCCGCATCTGCAGTGCTACACACTCCTTGATCCCACCTCTGTGCCCCTGCTGGAACACTCGAACTATACCCCCCTTCACTATTCTCATTTCCTTTTAATTTTATTATTTTGTTTTATATAATAATAATAATAATATATATAATTCAATATATAATAAACATACTTATATATATATGATATTAATTACTTTTGTTTTATAATAAGTGAATATTAATAAATATAATAATTACATTTATATATAATAGTAATAGTAATATTAATTATTATATATATTTTTTAATAAGTATTTTTATTAACTAATATTAATAATAATAATAATATATATTTATTTAAGTTTCATTTTATTTTTTTAACTTGTTTGGGTTGTTCCGTGCAGGGGGAGCTACTCGTAGAAGCGGTGATAAATGAAGTTGTTCACGGGAAAGACGCAAGAATATTTACGAGTCTGTTGAAAACGGAAAGGTACACTCAGTGATAGTTCACTTAAATTCTGGTGATGTGCACTTAAAAGCACACCACGTGGATCTGCTATCGATTAGAGGGAAGGTTACATCTCATCTTGTGTGCACCATTTCATTCAGTTAGGAGCAACTGCACCAGTGAAAAGTGAGGGAGGAGTGGAACTATGAAAGTCCCACATGAAGATCAGGGAACACATCTGGAAATATCCCAAAGACTTAGATGGGGTAATTAGCAATCATGATGGGCATGAGATCATTCATACACCAGAGGGTGGGGCGTGGGAGAATGGAAGGCATTGATCCAAATTGAGGGGGAAGAGCAAGAGGAACATACAACATTTTCCATCAGGAGAATATTAGAGTACCGAGAGCAGCAGATCAAAGATTTTAACACCTCGATTCCCAGGGTGGGACATCGAGCGGATTCCAGCATTGTATCCACCATCAAGCAGCATGAGTTAGAAATCGGGAGCTCGAGCAGGGAGATGAACATATTTATTTTCCTTATGATCTATTTTTCTACAACCTATTTCAATATGATCTTTGTTGATTTTAATTCTATTTTTGCATTGAAGAAAACTATTTTGTCCATCAAAAATCTCTCTAGGGGTGGGGGATAAGCTGGATGATTAGATTTGTTTATTCCGATTCATGCACTACATCATTTGCTGGATTGTCTCTCTCATTATTTGCAGAACGAGTTAATTTTCAAAACAGCAAGGTTGAGTGACAACCGATCATGGTTAGTTGTTATTGAAAACTATTCTATTTGAGGAACTCATTGAAAAGTGATTCATCCCCATATAAGAGAGATGCACTGAACTCAACTGACAAGTTGAGCCCAGTGACAATTGACTTGTTAACACCATTGGATGTAATGATTTTTTACAGTTGAAGTACTGTAAGGGTTATTTCCTCACAAACTGACCAGGCGAAAAATCTAGCCAGTTACTTTAAGTCAATCCTTATTCCTTAAACTTCAGTGCATCAATGAGGCTAAGAAATATCAAATCGGCCATTGGTCTTTCCCCTACTCATCTATTGGTTGTTTTCACCAAAATTTCCCTTATTGTTCTATCTACCCCCCTTAATTCACTAGTTCAGCTTCACTTCTTCACACACTAATTTTCACTCACTCCATTTCACCGCCACCAACTGTTTTTTTTTGTTTTTGTGTGGTTTTTTTGTTTTTATTTTCTAGATCGTCTAACACATCATTAGGCATCCCTATAGTTCGAACCTATCTTTCAACTATTCTAAGTAGTAAGTTGGTTATAAATTTTAGTTTTTCACTTGTTCCCAATGACGCACACATGTGAAATTTTTTTTCATCGTTTATATGGAAGAAACAAGTGTCTTAGTGGTTTTTTTCAATTTTAATTTTCTTTTAAAACCAAAAAAAGTCATAAAAAAAATATACAAAAAAACAAAAAAAAACACACACACAGTGATGAACTATAACGAATCTGATATAGTGTCACTGTTTGAGCTGGTTCAAGAACTTGAGCAGGTTGTTGCTAAATTTCATAGTTAGATGCGTAAAATATTACATCGATACCTTACTGATGAGGAGAAAAAATATTCTCATGAGATCATGCGTTTATTGCAACAAGCCACATATAAGGTCAAAGGATTCAAAGAAAATAGTGCAGTACCACCACCTCCCACTGAAGCCCAATATTTTGGAAAGTCATTGAGAAGGAAAGAGAAAAGAAACAGAAGAAAGAAAAATTGGCATCTCCCAACTTTGATATGGATTTTTCCCTGGAGTCAAAGATGGAAATTCTAGAACCAATATCTGAGGATGTTTTCAAGGGCTTGTAAGAGATAGAAATTTCAATGATTCATGATGCTGGGTATTTCTTTGATGATCATATTTTCTCTGATTTCCATTCTAATGATTTTTCTTGTAATAGTTATTTTAATGATTTCCCGATGCTTTAACAGATAGATCTAGCACATGAAATCCTATCACTCTTCTTAGAATATTCATCAAGTGAGGTGCTGTGTTTTGAAGAGAGGTTGGAGGAGGCTGACTACCACACTCTTTCCCTTGACCCTCTCCTAGGATAACAATTCCATCATGAGGAGGAACAAACAACACTGCTAAAGGGAGTTGATAATTTTATGGAAGATGATTTATTTTTATTCAACTTGGATTACATCAAAGCTGATTTTAATTATGTTTATACTTGTGCAGGTATTGAAGATGCACCTCACTTTTGTGATTTCATGGAGAGTGAGGAAGTTTCGGTTGCATCTTCTGAAGAGTTAAAGGAACTGCCAATTCTGGATAACACTTCCAGTATGGGAGTTATTTATTAAAAGGATTTTTTGGAGCTGTGAAAAAGTTTAAAAGTGGATGGTGACGAATTATATTTTTCTCAAGATAAAATAATATATTGGAATGAACCAGAATACAAGTCACATCTAACTTTTCCGACATTACAACTTGTGCACACTCAAACTCAAGTGTAAGAAGTAGGGAAGTACCCCTATATCTTGTTCTCCCCTCTACCATTCATCATGAAGTACTTCACTGCCCCGGTGGGAAATTTAGTTGAAGCTGCACATGGGTTACTCCAAAGATGGAAAAACAATGAATTTGGAAGGAATCACATTTGGTGGTTCTTAAGCAAGCATCTAAATCCCCCATCTGACTGGGTGGATCTAAGGACTATCCAGCTATGGACAGTCAAACTACAACACCCCATGGGGGTTATCCCAAGATTATCCTCTTTAATTTCCTTCTTTAGTTTATTTTCACATGTTGTTTTTAATTTGTGTGTTGTTTTCTTTGGACAATAAATAGGTAGTAGATTCAACATGGCTATCATTCAAGTCTCAGGGGGGCAGCTCACTTGATTAGTGGATAAAAATATCAAACTCACACTTTGTACCTGCTTTTTGTTTGAGTTTTAAATATTTAACACTAATGTTAAATTGTTTCATCATGTAGGTGAAAAACTAGAGCATCCATAGTTCATGCACATGGAAATCAAAGGTTGAAATTTGTAAATTTGAGAAGTTACACATTTAGAGGAGTATTGTTTTATGTTGTAATGTTTTACTCTTCACATTTTAGTTGCATGCTGTTTTGAATTAAGTGTGGGGGACTTCTCACTAACTTTTGAAACATTTGAACTTTGTTTATTTCTTGGTTGTTAGCTTTATAAAAACTACTTTTTTGAAAAAAAAAATTATTTTGAGCTGATTTGTGAAACATGCTTGTACCCACTGCATTCAATTTTATTATGTTGTTGCAACACATCACTACTAATCATGCTACTATTTGAGTAAATTTATAAAATCTTTTGTTTTCTATTTACAAAATTCAAAGCATGAACATTTTAGGAATAACACTGAACTTGTTGCTGGTGATGGTTAGTGGGGTTGGGTTATTCTATTTTTTTCTTTTCTTTCTCTTTTTGTGTGGAAAAACAAAAAATTTAAACCCCATTTCTACCTTTCCATATCCTACTTAAGCTGAGAAGTCCATCAATATTGAACTTCAACTATCTTTCACTTTATAATTCAACATTGGGGACAATGTTGGGTTTTATGTGTGGGGCCGAGGGGTCATTCTAGTGTCATGTCAAATTCCCCCATCTTGAACATGAGTTTGTAGAGTTTGTAAAAAAATGGTCAAATTTTTACACAAATTGATCAAAATATTTCAAACAAAATCGAGTTATTTCATTATATGAGGGCCATTGGAGGTTAAATAGTACTTAAATTTTGTTTTTTTAGTGGATAACAATTTTTTGGTTGTTGAGAGTGGTATTTTGTCAGAAACTATTAATCCTGAGTGATGCCTGAGTGTAATTGTTCATTTCCTTTATGAATCTATCTGTTTAGAAACTGAGGATGGGAGTGTGACAGGATAGGTTTTGTGGGATGATGATCATGACTTAAAGTAATTTTATGTTCTCACTGGAACCTAGGGGACTCACCCATTTTGAAACAAACACTTTAGAAATTCAATCCGATTGATTGTTAAATACGTCCTTTGTAAGTGGTTTAAAATGTGCAAATGGGATCCCGCGGTGGGAATCTAAGAAAAGGTGAACTGGGTGTGTTTCTGTGAATAAATAAAGCCAATTTCAATCTTAATAAGTGATATGCACAGTGCTCTGCACATAGAATATAATAGGGAATTGTTAAAATAAAGTGCCCTTGCCAGAAATGAACTCCTTAAGGTGAGGGGAATTTTGAACCCTGATGAAGAAGGGAGAAATTTACTTGGATAATATTCATTTTAGTTGAATTAATAAAGTGACAAAAATAATGGAATTTAATTTTAGGAACCTATGGGAAGGTGATATTGAAAGGTGCCCTTGGTTATGTTTTTAAATTCAATTTCATCTAACCTTTCAACACTCCTTGAATTAGAACTGGAATTGGAAGGTGATGTAGGACAGTTAATTAATGCACATTGGATGCATGGCATATTTTATAGTGTATGAATTTCTGAGGATTTTTACTTCCAGTGAATTTTTGAACCTCAGAAGGACATCATTTTTTGAACACCTTTGGATAGTCTGACCCACAGTTTGGTCTTGCTCCTATGAGTATTAAAGTTTAATCATGCACTTTTTGAACTGAAAATCAAAAATCATCTTTCTGTTTTAAATTGAAAGACA
Organism: Viscum album; assembly: GCA_963277665.1. Lineage (NCBI taxonomy): Eukaryota > Viridiplantae > Streptophyta > Magnoliopsida > Santalales > Viscaceae > Viscum > Viscum album. Next base: position 1,086,196,237 of record OY728156.1, read on the forward strand.
TGTACTTGTTTGAGGAAAAGAAAGTTTTTACGTGTGGGGGAGTTTTATGTGGATCATTTTTAACACCCTTTGCCATATCCCTTTTTGTAGTTTTATTGCCTTTTTTAAACCAAAAAGTTGTTTTTTATTAAATAATTGATAATTTTTGTGATTTTGTACATTGTTGTGTAAAATAATCAATTTTAGTTTAAATCAAGTGTTTTTAATATTCATTGTTGTCTTTTTAAATAATTCTTAAATTAAATTCGTCTTGTGAATTTGAATTTTATTTATTTGTTATTTTATTTTTACAAATTTCTCATTCCAGTTAGTTTATTAATTCATTAATTAAATAAATTTATTCTTTATTCTTTAAATTGTAAATAAATAGATCTTTTTAGTTTTTTGTCCTCTAATAATTAAATTAGTTTTAACATTTTAATTTTTTCAATTAATTTTTCTTATTCTTTAATTTAATTTATTAATTCTTTAATTAATTGGTTAATTAAAAAGTTAGTGAATTTAAATGTTTGAATTTATTAATTAATTAATTTGTTAATAATTTTTAATAAAAATAAATTCATTCTTTAAAATAAAACACAATTAATTTTATTATTTAACTTTGTTTTATTTATTTAGTTTTCAATTCTATTCAATTTAATTATTTAATTGATTAATAGCTTCTTAGCTTTATTAAAATTTTAATTTATTTAATTTTCTGTTGTGTTTATTTTGTAGGTGTTGTTGCGTGTTGTGGTTCCTTCATGGTCACGGTGCCACCGTATTGCCTCTGACTTGTCTCACCATTTCAATAATGGTGCTACGTCGCACCGTTCAATACCCATATAACTGTGGCATTGTTTTAGAACCGGTGGCACAATATATCTACTTGCGGTCACTACTTCTACATTCCCCAACACACAGTGTTTCCTCACTATCTCACCACGTCCCATAGTCACCGCTTACTATCTCAACCCACCATTCTTCCATTGACACCGGATCCCTAATGGTGCCACAGCAAACCCAGCCACCGTCTTGCCTCACTCATTGTCCCACCGTTTCAGCCTCACATCTCACCATTGCATGCACACAATTCTTCCTCTACACCCTCATGGTTCCTCACTCCCAGCAGCATCATGGTGCCAACTCCTCCACACTTTCTTCATGGTGGCACATCTCACCGTTCCCCCATCCACCGTTTCGCCTCATGTCTCATTGTTCCTTCATCACGGTGGCTCTTTCCTGCTTCGCACCGCACCCCGTCATCCACACTACTCTTCTGTCTCCTCCTCATTCACGCAACATCCACATCCAGAAACACAAAAAAATTCCCACAATAATCACGCAGCAACACAAAACATTCTCAAAATAGGTAGAATAAAATCCCATCATAGAAAACGAATCTATAATCAATTTTTACAACAACTAGAAAGAATCAATTTTGGAATCCATGCTCTTAAAATAAACCTGATTTCACAGAAAACCAGAACCCAAATCGTTATATCTTAGGCCGCAGAACCACCCGAACACCCTCCACGGGACGTCTATATCTTCACCGATGTTCACCTCCTGTCCGACACCCATGCGCTACTCAGACCTTGACGCATGCCGCCCCTCGTTTCCCCTGCTGAGCTGACCTCACCTCGATCCCGTAGCCTGCATTGCCCGAAGCCGTCGCGCCCGGTCCTGCTCTTTCTCGCACGTCATCCTGAGTCAAAACACACCTAACTCGGTTGCCGTCGTCTCCCACTCCAAGTAATGACCTCGCCTTGGCTCCCCTATGTCGTCCCTCCCCATGTGCTTTGGAGCCCCCTTCTCCCTTCCAACATCACCACCAATCCTAATCCACTGTCCAAACTAGGCACAAATCCATCACCTCCATGTTGGACCACTGTGAGCAGATCACGAAGTCACCTCAGCTCACCGCTGCAAGCCTTCACCTCTACCAATCCGTTTCCGCCTTCTTCATCTAAGCCGAGACCCACTTCTCCCCTTGCGCCGCATGAACAGAACCACCCCCTTTCGCTTCTATTCTACGTTTTTAGTTTTTTATTTTATTATAACATATAATAAAATATAATATATATATATATATATATATATATATTATGTGTTATATACAATATAATAATAATTATAGGCGTACCAATAAAAGTATATTAGGTAATATATATCATAAAAAATATTAATTTATTATATAATAATATATGTTATTAATTAAATACAATAGTTATTATATTAAAAATAGAATTATGGATTACAAAATATATATTCTTATAAGTATTTTTTTGTAATAAATATATATTTTTATGTAGTGATATATATATATATAATTACATAATCGTTTCATTGTAGTTTTATCTGTCTCACATGCACTTTTTGGCTCTAGATAGGTGGAGTTGGGTGTGCGAAGAAATTTATGGGCACTATGCGGGAAAAGCATTAAAGGATTCACAAGTTGTTACAAGGGATCAGCTTCATTCACTGAGTTCACAAAAAGGATGGTGATGTGCACATAAAAGTGCACCACATGGATTTTTTTCTTGTCATTTTGCCTCTATTTTTAGTTGAGTTTTTCAGAATAAAAGAGTACCCTCAGCTCATCTTTTCCAGGCATCCAAGGCCAGAACAGGGCCAGGGGGAATCATTTCAAGGTGGGGGAGGAGACTCCACCACGGTCCATAATCCCTATTTATTCCATATCACTTCACCGGACGGGAACTCGTCTTCAACGTAGAGACGGGTTCCTGCTCCTCCATTTCATCCATCCTCCCTACTATATTTTTAGTGTTTTAAGCTGAATCTGTAAATACTCTGGTAGTGTTTCATGTTTAGTTAATTCCATTTTGATGTTTGTTTCATTTGTTTTGTGTTGTTCATTCATCCTTGCTTCGTGTTGTGATCTCTAATCTCTAGAAATAATGGTCTAATTTGTGGGGTTGAAACCACTTTATGAATCCTAACATGATTTGGTGATCTATGCATTAACAAGATCACATTATTTTTATTCACCTTGGTTGATTGCCTATGTGAGTTAGATTGAGCGAGAGAAAAGATCTTGCACAGGATGATCAGCTACTTTCCTGCTTAATTTATTCTCCCCTACCTATCCCGGTTTCTCAAACTGAGAATCTAGATTTGTTATGTGATGTGATTATCTTAGTGTAATCATGCTGGCTTGTGATAAACTCTTTCTAGAATGAATTTGCTGAGTGAATCACCTTGCAGTTCGGAGGAACGCTTGAGTATTGAAGAACATGGATGCTTGAGTGTTTAATTTCTAGGCGAGATTTGTGTGTGATCCAAGACATCAATCATGCACAAATATAAGTTGAGTATTATTTATCATTTTATTAAGTTGATCTAGGATAGGAAGTAGAGGGTGAATTAACCTGGTCAGGCCTTGTTCACACTGACTTTTGTCTTCTATGTCTTTGTGTCAATTGTTTGTTATGTGCCTTGTGTTGTGTCTGTACCTTCTTTCTTTTCATGGTTTTTGACTTGTGTCTCTATATTTTTTCACTTTTCCATCACTGTTTCTCTCTCCACTGAGCTCTTCAGCACTGATTAGTGATTTCTTAAGAGTTGTGTTTTTCTATTTTCAAAATATTTAAAAAGTTCAAAAAGATTTTAAGAATGACCACTTAGTCACTCAACACTACTTCCTTGAGAGCGACCCTGAGGTTAGCCACTGTGCTATATCATGGGTCTTTATAAATGTAAACTTGATCATCCTCGCGACAAGGATGCACGTCAGATATCTTTCTTTGGTTATGGATGAAATCAATTTGACAAATATTAAAGTAAGTAATAAATGAGGGTTTGGGAAGACAATGATCACTTTGTTTTATATGTTATCCTTGATCCATGTCATTTTTTTTGAAATGTATTCTTTGTAAAAATTATGGTTGTTGGTGGGTTATATTTTTTCACATGTATGACTTAAAAATAATTCTCATTGTTTTCTTATTGAACAGATAAAATATGGAAATTTGATTAATCACGTATATTCTATTAAATATATGGATTCCACATAATGAAACGTTTTCTGTGATCACCCCTAAATAGTGAATGTGGAATTAAAGAACAAGTTCTTCTATATATGAAAACACCTTGTTTTTTGGTGTGGTTGCCTACTGTATATGGATCTGTTCAACGGTGTGATTTTTTTTTGTTTGGTGATGGGGTTGGGAGTGTGGTTGTGTGTATGGGGTGGTAAGGGTGTGTGATGGTATCTCATGTTGAGAGATTGATTTATTGTGGAATAGATGAAGTTTTTATGTAGTGGGACAACATCTAGGTAGTGTATGGGCAGCGAAGATGCATATTTGGGTTATGTTATGTTTTATTACTTGGAGTGATGGGTGTGGTGTTGTTTTTAGGCATCAAGGATTCCATGTTTGGTTGTGATGAGGTGTTTTGGGGATTTTCTTGTTAAGAGTATTTTAAATAAGGAATTAATTTGATGAATGATTGTGGTAGTGGTTGAACGGTTGTTCAAAAAAGGGAGTTTTAAGTAGGACTACAAGATGGTTGAGTTTTGTTGGGTTGCTAGATTTGGTGGTTTTCATTCCGTGGGGCTACCAAGTAAGGTTTAGGAAGTATTGTTTTGAAGAAGTATTTTGTTACCATGAATGGGCCATTTTCCAAGAGTCTCCATAATTTTGTGAAGTGGGTGAGGATTATGAGGTTACTTGTGATGTGTTGTGTTTGGTAGCTACCTGGGTAGGGATGGAATAGATAAATAAATTAAATTATAATTCAGAATTACAAATAGTTAAATTAATCGACTAGGGGAATGTTTCAATTTGTGGCTTGTAGTGAAGTGTCATTCATTTATCAAATTATAGATGTGATTGTCCTTCGTGGTGGTGTGTGCATGAAGGGTTGGTAGTAAGGGATGTTTTGGTGTGGGCTGGTTGTTGTTTTAAAAACCCATAGGTTGGGCTGGGTGTTTGGAAGATATATATACATTTAGTTCCTTTGGATTTTTATACACACCCCACCTGTTTTGGGAACTATGTGTCGAACACCACCATTATTATGGGGGATGATGTCCTTTCCCAACATCCTAGTGGGAGGACGGATAACTTGTTTTTATCTCTTCTCAACTCCATCTTATAGGCATTTGTAGACTGAGACTCTTCAGGAAGTTTGTGGTGAGGTTGTAAGGCCCAGGTGTTTGTGGGTGAGGTATGCCTTCTAGGTGTCTTCGGGATGAGATGTTTTTTGTGCTTTCCCAGGTGTCTTCGAGATGGGATGTGGTATGTGTACTAGGTGTGTGTGGGTAGGTTGTGGTAGTGGGTCTTGTGGAAGAGAATGGTAGTGTTAGGGTTTTCTCTATAAGGGATGATCTCTTAAGTAGTGATAAGTGGTGTGGGCACCCATATATCTATGTGCTTACTACTTTACTTTTCATTACATGCGTTATTTGGTGAGTGTGCCTTCGTGAGGTTTTGGTGGACAGTATACCTTCTTAGATTCTTTTGATTTTCTACTATTTTTCTCACAAGGGTATTAGTATGCTTCTCTCACTTGTGAATGAGGGAATATAGATTTTCTACTGAGTAAACATGTATGCTCACCCTATGTAAGTAAAATGGTTTCCCTGTTTTTAGGGAGATTACACAAACTGTGTCAGACCTTACTTGACCGGGCATCGAGATATTTGTTATGTCACTGCTTAGCATGTTATTTTGGTATTTAATTTGGAGTTTTTCATTCTATTTCTAGAATTTTTACATTAAACATGAATTTTGGATGGATTTATGGTTTCTTATATATATATATATATAGATATATATCATGCATTTTTTTGTGGTTCATACATCTTATCTCTCAATCCTGGTTACTATAAAGAGGTTAATGCCTCCCATTTTGTGAGATTGTATACCCTTGGGGTTTGTGGCCACCCCATGGCCTATTGTAGGTAGGAATCGAGGGTCATTATCTCTTCTTCATCTTGAGAAATGAAAGTCACGACACTTTTCTATCCATTCCCTCATCTTGAAAAAGGCAGGTTGTGAAAATTTTCATTGGAAAATTAGGCTAATATGTATCTTTTACATAATAAAACACAAAAATTTATTTAATCTGTTTTATTTGTCTTTCTAATGCTTGTGTTCTACTTAGTAAATGTAATCACATGAGGATATACATCAAATAAAGGGGTGATCTAAAATCCGTGTTATAGGGTGAATAAGTGGCCTGGATCAATATAACATATGTAAGAATAAACATCATCGTCATATAATAATCATAGTATCTTAATAATAATAATAATGAGAAACATTTTATAAAGGCCTAGAATATATAAATTCATACAAATGAAACATCAAGTCATAGTGGTCAACTACCACATATAGTCATGAAAAATGTCGTCATCATGTTCACGCAGAACATAGGTTCATAATCACAACATCATCATTGTGAAAAAATATGACATCATGTTCACTCATAATAAACATTATCTCATGAGATACATCACATTACCCAATTAATTGGTGGGATATTTAATTTTTGTCCCACCTATCACATCATAACATTTACATAATCATCCATGCCACATAGAAAGCATATGAGTCATAATAATTAAATAAACCAAAATAAAAGAAAGGGTTTCATAAATATTTCATCAAGAATAAATTCATGAATAGGATTTGGTATTCCAATATGAAAATAGTGGAAAATTATTTTTCATAACCATCATCATTCATGATTGATGAATAAACAACTCAAAAGATGTAAAAGGTGTGTTTCGGAAGGGAGAGTAATTTTGTAAAATATTTATAATTATCATTTGACCAATTTGGAAATATGTATATCCCAGAAAATAAAATGGGAATAAAAATGATATTATATTTATGGAAAATTAAAGGAATATAAACACTTAATTTTTTCATGGAAGAGGGACAACCCAAAGAAAGGGAGTTGGGTTTGAGAATCCCCTTATTATGTCTGAATGCATTCTGAACATGTACTTAATGTCATGGATAATCAAATTAGATTCATTAATTACTTTATGAAAAACATATTATACAAGAATTTTATTTATTTTAATTTAATTAAGTTCATTTGTGGACATTTTATGAGTTATATAGTTTAATTTCATCATTGTGAGAGCATTCGTTTTCATAGTTTCTTGGTCAGTTTTGTTATATATCATTATAGAAGTTCTTGTAAAATGTGAATATTTATACATTAGTGAAATGATTTCATATTAATTCACTTAAATAATTTTAAATGGTCACATATAAAATTTGGTTTTATGGTATAAGGATGATTAATTTGATAAAATATTAATGATAATTGTTTCGTTTATTTTTGGAGTTTTTTTTCGACCATCCTAAACTAATTTGGTTTTATTCAAATTTATATATATAAATTATTTATTGAACATTAAAAAGGTTATAATGTACATATTAAAATATTTTTAAACCATAATAATGGTTTTTATGACCATCCTTAAAGGCGGTAATAGAAAATGAAAACTCATCGTTCAAGATGGACGTCAATCGACATATCAGGGAAGATATTCTCATTTTTAGAGTTAAAGGAGAAGAGAAAAGATTTGATGATGGATATTCCCTAAGAAAAATAAAATTCCAGTATATATATGATACTAGAGTTATCATGACACTTTTTATCAGGATATTGAGTAGTGTAGAAGAAAATAAAGGAAACTAAAAGGGAAAGATTGAGGATTTTACTACATGAATGTTGTCTCCCTGAGAACCTCCTTAAGGCACTTGGGTTTTGTATTTTATTAAGACCAAAAGATCTTGGATGTAATAAAGAGTATTAGTATGTTAATTATGTATAATTTAGACATTATACAAGAATTAGATGGTGTGAGGAGAAGGGGTGGTGAGGGGTGGTATTTTTAGGGGAGGAGAGGTGTGTTTTTTTGATAATTTTTGTTTCATTTTATTATTATTTTGGATGATGAAAATAAATAGTGATGATTCCTGTGACTAAGTGTTGTAAATGTTTCAGGTTAGTTCAAACCCATGGGTTATTACATCATCCATAAATCATCCATGACTCAAAAATTCATGTATTTAGTTTATACGTTAAATTTTTGTATTTCACTAATCCCCAAAAATTCACCCTATCCATTTTTCAACAAGTATATTTCAAAAATGAAATCTATTTTATGAAAATAATTTTATAAATATTAGGAATTTTATTTTTTAATAAAATCAAATTGTATTAAAAAAATACCAATTTTAATATTATAATCGATTTTATGACCCCTTTAAAAATTTATTAAGGTCTCATAAATTCATATTATAATTATAATAAAACAAAATATAAATTTATGAATCGATTTTATGAGAATAATATTTATTTCTAAACCATTATATTAATTATAAAATTGTAAATAATAATTTCTTCTTTATAGAAATACCAAAACTTAATTTATCATTTTTTATAAATTTATTTACTTATAACATGATATAATTATATCATATTTTCATATATAAGATAAGAAAATTTTATTGAAACTTTCATAGGTGGGGTAACTATTCTAACAATTAAATTATAATTCCTAATGGTCATGTTAATATTCCAATCATTAAATTAATATTCAATCATTATAGGTTCATTAATTTTTATAAACACCACTTATTTCATTCTTTATTTATGGAAATAATTTATAAATTGGGTTCTTTGTGTTTTGTATGTGTTTTATTACATAATTATAAGTAGTGAAATTCCATTGATAAAATTTTAGGTCATTACACTCCCTTTCCTCTCCACTCAAATACCATTGACCAAGAATTTACTCCCCCCAAAAATATCTAAAACGGATACAAGGAGTTACTGGGTTTATATGATTTATGTATAAAGCTTTAAGATGGTTCCTCTCAAGTTAAGTGTTTCTCCAATCCTAATATTTCATTTCCAAGTTCATTACTTTTATTATATTATCCATTTAAATTCTTTTTTTTATATACCACCATTTTTGTTATTCCATGGAATTATCTTACCTATAATATAATGTAAATGATATTTTATTTATTCCCTATCATTATAAAATTTTCATAATTCATTACTATACCAAAATAGGGGTTCCTCACTCCACCCTTCCCGTTACCTTCATGAGCCTTTTTAAATTCCACTCATTTCAAAGAAAATTGTTATTATTCATCATTGTTATAATTTAATTATTATGTTACAATTAATATATCAAAATTATCTCTCACTATACTAACTTAATAAATAGTTATAATGATCAAAAATTTTTGTATCTATAATACCATCCAAAAAATGGCATAGAAAAGGCGGAGTCATTTTCCATGAAAGGACATCTCTATCTAGATACTATATGTAGTTGTAGGATCTTGAATAGATGTTACTTGGGGTAATAACCCCAAAATAGTGGATTTGGTACTAACTATATCATCACCAAGTGCATGAAAAAGAGAACTAACTTTATACCTAGTTTGACACTATCATGGTTTTTTCGGATAATCCACATGCTCTTTGTGACCCATAATGAAGGATTGGAATATATATTGTTTGAGATAAACCTACAATTTATTAATATACCCACCTTTACTATTTTTAACCTATATTTGATAAGGGTATAACCCATTTCAATGTGAATATCCTATAGTTTCTAAATGGATACTCTCTTAGAAATCCTATTTGATTATTTGAAGAGGATTCCTTCCTGATCATACTAGAATCTATTATTATTTTCTCAATAAATCTTCATATTTGACATGAATTTTACCTTTATTATCGATTTTTATGTTCCTCTGTACATGTGGGATGATGGAAATAATATCTCCACAAATGATACATCACTTCCTTTGTATTTCCTTATCAACGGTATTGCATTACATTCTGTCCAATGTCCTTACCTGGATGATAACCTTGTATGCTTCTTTTGATTGATGGGTGTTCACATAGAAACCCATACATAGAATTAATGGGGAAATAATTGAATAAAATACATACCCTTTACCTATATAGTGTAAATAACTTATATTTCATTATCTTGATTGATAGGTAATTTCCTATAAAGGTTCTTAATTTCATTTGATGCCCATTTGGTTTCTAACAGGTTTATCTTGCTATGATTATTTATGGATTTCTATATGTTTTTTTCTATATGAAATAGATAAATTTCTGCATATGAAGGGTGAATCCTGATATCACCCCAATTCATTGGGTAATGAATTGATCACTATAGATGACATGTTCATGATACATAGCATCATGACTTGGTAATGTTTTACGATACCATTGTCAAAAGACTTGGTAGTATGTTTTATGACACCTTAATGATGACATATGGTGATATGTTTATGGAAGCCTCATTTTTATGTCATAAACACATTTACATGATATACCTTATGTACTTATTATCATGATATGCCTCAGGTTCTTTTGAAAATGTTAATCCTAAGGTATGTATGGTCATGTTATGCCTCATGTTCCTATGATCATGTAATGACTCATATCCTTATGTTCATGTTATTATATTATGCATCATGTTTTACTAGTGATTTTTATTTATGATATGTTTTAATTTTTTATCACATAATAGGATTTATAGATCACTATATATTATTTTTTCTTTTTTTACTTTGTATTTTAAATCAATGTTTTATGAAAAGGAGAGTTACATGTGTTGAGAGTTTTATTATTAATGAAATTCACTTATTATTGAGAGTTAATGTTGAAATTATACCTAGTTACCAAGGACACTAAATTTTTTATCTTGAGTGTATCTTGTAACACATACGATGTATTAAAAAAAATATATACTTAGAAAAAATATTTGGAAGTATGGGTCTAGGGAATCTTAGAAATTTATTTTAAAATCATGATTTTCATTTAAATAATAAAAACCTTTATGAAAATAAGAAATGTGAAATATAAACTTATAAGCACTACTTTAGTAATAAGCGTAATCAAATAATCCCATTAGGGGTTAATTGGATCAAAGTTATCTAGTCCCTGGTTCGACACTCCACTAGTGGTAGGATGTAGTCTACACAAGTGATTGTACCCTTAGGAGAACAGAGGAGAAATCCTAGAAAGCCCCTCCCCCTCATATATTTTTTTATGGGAGAATAGAAGAGAAACCCTAAATCAAATCACCGATCCTTTTCATATGTCATCATTGGAATAGATCCCTTTTCTCTGGCTAATTTGAAGACCTCATAATTCAATGATCTGAAGAAATATCTACATAGTGGTCTTTCAGTGATTTCATTTTCAAAATAGGAGGTACATTTTATCTCCATGGACCTTTGTTTTGTGTTTGTTGGAATATTTTTCAAATGGATACTCTCAATTTCCTTCCCTTGCATGACACTGTAAATAATTTTATTTGTGAATTTTCACATCATTTTTATAAATTCCTCACATGTTCTTTTTCGTTTTTCAAATGAAAATGATTATTATAGGCTCTAGATGAGATGGTCTTGGTATTTTGGTGGTTATTTCATGAAGGTTTTTAAATATTCCTCAAAATTTTGTGTTGACTCAAATCCACCTAGTGTCCCTATCTAGCTTGGTTTCCCTGGACATCCTTTTCATTTCCTTAAGTATAATTCCCACTTTTCCATTTCTAGTCTTTTTGGTCATCCCCATAAACTAGAATCTACTACCCTAAATCTTTCTCAGCCTTCAATAGCTATAATATATAATAAAATTTATATTTCACGATCCCTTCCATCATGCTTTTGGATTTAAAATTGAGACAATAGCTTTATTAAAGAGGTTGTTTTTGAAAATGTTACAGCCTATTGAAAAATATGTTCTAGAATTGGACACCCTACATAAGAATATGATAATAAAATGCATGATTCACACACCCTATCTCATTAAAAATCAATTTTGGTTGAAAAGGAAGCTCTAAAAGGGTATTATGTTGCTCATAAATGGGACCATATTGATAGTAATACAATCATTAATACTTTAGATTCTAATAATAACCATATTCCCTCTACTAGCCTCTTGGGTTTAGTAGAGTAATTGAAAAATGCATAGTTTACTAAAGAAGATAAATAATTCCTTCTTAAACCCAAGCTGTTAGATATATAGATCAATAAAATTGATAGCATAGAGGAAGATAACAAACAATATAATTTTAGATAGTCTCTTTGAGATAATTTTGACAATTCCTACAAGCTTTAGGAAGACTTTTGGAAATTTAGGGATAAAAATGGAAAAAACAATGATTGATTCAGAAGGATTCATTACTACGAGTTCCAGGAAAACCAAAAAATGTAGGGATCATTCCAATGTTGAGAGAACCATTGTCACGAGATCCCTAGATGCAGTTCAAAATTTTAAAAAAATTTATACCCCCATAGTCTGGTCCTATTGAACATTTTTCCAGTATCATATGATTAAACTAACTCTGAAGACTCTACCAATGAGGATGAAATGAAAATAACCCTTATTATTTGTAATCTTTCCAAATTGAGGAGAAATTTGATTTTTTTAGAGTATCTTAACTATTGGATGGAAGTGAACGATCACATGATTTCCATCAACACAAAAATGGTGATATTTCTGCTGATACGTACCTTGAAATTAGAAAACTTATGTTTATCAAAAAGGATGAATATTTTATGAAAGATACAAACATTAATTTCAACTATATTACTTTTAAATTAATCAATTTTGTGCTGATGTTGGTTCATGTATAACATGAATATTTTTTCTAAACTTCTCATAAATTTAGTGATGGGTTTTTGGATCCTTTCCATTTTTCTTCCACCACTTCTTATGTTTGCCTCATGGGTTTATCCTCATCAAAAATACAACCTTGTTAAGGCGAATCTAGCTTTCATATATGAATTTGGGAGTTTTTTTTATTATTATTTTCTTTCTGATGGATCTCACTATGTGTTATGCTTGAATCTAGCTAACATGCTCCAAAGATTGTTGGGATGAAACAATAGTTGTCTTTTAGGATGTTTTCATGATACTTCCAGGTTGATCATTACTGGTAGTGAAGGCATGGCATGCATCTCTCAAACTAGAACTTTCTCTATTCGACATCATCTCTTTTGAAATGTCTGGGTATTTTTCCAATGGTGATTCTTACTTATAGTTCCCTCAATGTATGGTGAATATACTTTTTGGAGAAGTTAGGTTTATGATAGAATGTCTTAGACATTTTTACACAACTCATCCATTTCATTTTTTTCTCTGGAAATTTTCATATTGTACCCATCTCAACTCTTTGTTGGGGTAAACTCTATACACTTAATTCTTCTAATGTAACTTTTTCTTTTAATAAATCTCTTTGGGGAATTAATTGGGTGATAACTTAATGTCACCACTTTTCTTAAAAAAAATAAAAGGGATCTAATATGTTTGGGATAAATGCATTCAATATTCTTATAGTGTTATGATCTTACGTTCTCAACTAACTCACTAATCAATAACACCCAAATAGTGTGCACAATATTAGAATAACTTGTATATAACTACATATAGGTACCCTCTAATCCCATACTAACCATGAAATTTCAATTCTAAGAATAAATTAACAATTTAAATGAAATCACACACGAAACTTATCAGAAATACAATCACAAAAATAGACATTTATCATCGATACTAAATTTATCCCAAGATATAAATAGGTAATAACTATGTGTTCAACGTAACTAAATTGAAGCGAAACTTCATATAATAAAATAATATACAAGGAAGTTTGAGTAAAACCAAATCCAATAAAATGAATTTATCAAAAAAAAATATTAAATCAAGTATTTAATCACAAAAACCATTTTAAAGTCATTTTTCAATCAAATAATTATTTACAAGATACTAAATGGGTCATAAATAGTCCAAATAAAAAACATTGATTCATTTTACAACACTTTTCCCAAAATTTGTTGATATACTTGATGCACATAGATGAATATATTAGGAATGTATATATAGTTTTTAAATACATCATGAATTCAGTTCAACATATAGTTATACACATAAAATAACACAACTCATGTCATGAACCACTCCCTCTGGGAACCCCACATGGGCTTGCAGTAATGAAGAGTGTGACCCCTGAAGACCAGCTCTAATTTTCCATGGGTTTACAACAAGTATAGAGTCTATGAAACATAAAAATGAGAGGCATTCCCATTATAAATACTATTATCATATAAAGAAACTACAAATAAACACCCTAAAATAATTCAAAATAGATATCCAATAATTCATGAAATTTTATATTGATAAAAAGTCTTCAAAATAAATACCAAAAAAGAAACTCTTATGCCAGTTTCTCTAAACATTATTACAAGATTTGAGCTATTAATGTCTATCTCAATATCCAAATTCTTACTTTAAACATAAAAAATAGATATATATATATATATATTTGAGTATATAGGTATACTCAGTATAGTCCTCCTTAAGACCTCTCCCAGAAATGTCGAAGAATCATATTATTGCCTTGATGAATAAAAATTAAACCCAACACCAACCTACATCAGGTCATATACCACCTATCCTTACCAACTCTCACTCTCCCAATGTTGTATCTAATTAAAATAACATAATAATAGAATAATATACAAAAATGTACCTCACTACCACTTCCAAACTAGTTTATCATAGTCATGATATTGCTGAAAATTTCCTATTATTTTATCCTATATAGAACCATACAATTTCATAATATATCCCAAATTACAAGCTTATATACCTTACCAAATCCACAGAATCATTATCACATATCCACCAATATAACTTTAAGACTACCATATACCACACCTCAAACACAAATCATAACATCATCTTATATACATCACATTAAGGTATCATGAGCATGAAGGACATCAACCTTGTTCCCTCATACCCTAAACTACCCTCTCTATGAATCAACATCCCATCCACAAAATCAAGTCTCCCAGTATGTAACATTCAATAACAATAATCCATTATAGTTCATATGTTTATACCTATCATGAACTATCACGTCCATAGCTACACCATTAAAATACAATGGGAGAGAGGGGTAGACATCCATATGTTCCATAACAAGCCTATATGTTTGGGGAAAACACTTGAAACAGAAAATAATTTGGGTTCAGGAAGTTTATCCAACTCTAGTGGGGTGTGTAACAAATCAAAAATACAATAAAATATATATAACTAAATAAAATCTAGGCCTTAGGGATATATAAAAAAATTACAACCCACAACCATGAATACATTATTGATAAAACAACACTACTAAACTCTACTATTTCTATGACCAAAACCATCCCCACATTCCCATACAAAAAAACCACAGCTGTATTCACAGTTACTCATTTAATCATATCATTTACCCATTTCTAGACCAATAATTTATAGGTAACATTACATTCATTATACAATTCATTCCCAAATACAAATCCAAAATATTTATTACGAATCGTCAACAATCATTACATCTATAACTCATAGTTTTTATTATTTAAAATTTATAGAAACCTAATTCCTATTTAATTCCAACATATACTCATTATCATATTCATTATTATAGACAATATATCATGAAATGGAAAATTTTAAACACATCCCCACATCAAAAAACCAAAAACTAAATAAATAGCATTAAAAAACATGCCAAAACTCTCCCAAAAACTATCAAAAATCATTATCTACCTACATAACTAGCCATGAAACTATAAAGAAACAAATAAACACATCACCTTGATCCAACCATTGTAATCCATCCATGAATCTAATTGAAAAATCTCTAACACCACACCAAAACTGGATATAAATATCCTTTTCTAAGATCACAATATTCATTATGTTATAACTAGAATTACAATAGAAACAAAAACCAAATTTTTATAACCTAAATACTTTAAAATTTACTTTTTAGTGCTTATCTCATATTAGATCAATGTCTCTTTCATAACAAACATTACTTAGAATTTAGGTTATAGGAAATTGGTCCATTATCATCTTTATGTGATTAAATTTTTAAGAAAGGTAACCCCTACACCAAAATCAAAAAAACCACACAAATAACACTATTTAATAGAAAAAAATCGATATCATCTTCAATAAACTACAAATCATAAGTGATAAAACAAAATTACACATGTAAATCACCCATCTCCTTCAATTTCTCCTTCAGTTCATTTAATTACCATAATTTTGTTAATATTTACCATTAATCTAAAGAAAAAAATCATTAAATTCCCAAAATTTATAATAAATAAGGATAGATAAGTCTTAAATAACACACCTAATCCAAAGCTTCACAACCACTATGCGAGGAAAAGGTGAGTAAGATGATCGCAGAACTACGATCATATAAGAAAATCCTGAAAAATCTAGATCAAATTGATCCCCATAAAACCCATGACCCAAGTCAAACAAAACCAAATATAATCTACTACATGGACTTATAAGAATAAAAAATGTTATATAATCTCAAAATAAAATAATAGAACTTTCCTTGGATCACAAACAACCAAAATCTTGAATCTAAGGAGAAAATCCAACCCAAGGGAACTCAAAGGACATAGTGGAATTAAAAATAATCACCTAAGTCTTGTGAAATTTAAAGAAATAAGGAACAATTAATATTGAATTTTGAATTTATAATAAAGAAATAAATTTAATGAATCAAGGAATGACTTTTCATAGTCATTCTGTAATTGTGAAAAACCAAAAAAAATCTCCACTAATCACATAATGAATCCCCTTATCTCCCCCAATTTATATCACAGTTAAACACTTAATTTTATGTAATCAAATAAAGTGCACTTCATAAAAAAAGAACCATGGTGTGATGACACCTAAAAAGATAGAACCCCAAAACTCAACCATCAGGTCTCATGTTGGGATAAAGGTGTCTTGATGTTATATCCACTCATGAAAGAATAAAACAAAACCCCTAAACTCATTAACTCCATGATTGGACACCATCACACTTTTACCTAGAAATAAAAAATACAATACCTAATATAAAAAAATCTATATGATTTTTTTTCAATGACGCATAAGGTTATAACCTTAAACAAAATTTACTTAAATGGTATTAATTCCATGATAGCTCTCACCTCACTATGATAATACATCCAACCTCAAAATAATTTGGAACCTAACTCCAATAAAATAAACCCCTAATTCAAGAAACATTTTCACACTGTAACACAAAACCCAATATCATTGATCAACCCTTTATGATAAAACACACCACAATAAAAAACCTTCCACTTTTACAGCCAAGCATCCATGTCGTGGAACCTAATTTAATTTAATGACACACTCCCCATAGCTAAAATCTCATCCCAAACTCTGCATATCTTCCTATAATCCTCTTATAATGACTAACTCTCAAAATACACAAATTAATAGGATAAAATGGTCTAGTAAATTACATTTAATATCTATATAGTTATTATCATCCTCAATAATCCAAAACAAACCCAAAATAAATACATAGAATTTAAACCCAAACACTCTCTCATTATATACCACTCAAACTAAATGAAACCATCACCAAATAATAATGTATCATAGAAAATGAAAAATCTCAAACAAAAAATCACAAATTAAACATCTCATCCTTGAATTAAAATAATGTTCAAAATAACTTGACATACTAAGCATGTGTTTATCACTCAGGTTCCCACATAAATTCCTCTAAGTTACTATGCATGTAAAAATCATGAAGGAATGGGAGTCATTGTAAAGATATTGATCACTCTTTGAATTTCACAATATCATCAACACCCAAATCTCCCCAAAAAATAAAATAGGAGTCATTGTAAAGATATTGATCAATCATTGATACATGAAAAACTTTATGGATCTCATCCAACTATGGATAAATTGTTGACTGATACACCACCTCATAGACGTTCCCCAAAACCTCCAAATTCCTTAAAAAGTATGAAGAATTATTACTCCATCATAAAAACCTCATCTTCCCAAGAAAAGGGTAAACCATTTTTAAAAAAAAATATCTATATCCACAAACTCTATAGATATACTCTTATGATCAGCATAGAAATTCTAAATGTCTTGTACTACCTTCATTCACTCTGGAATAATATGAAACTTCATCATTGTTTTGTACACCACTTCTGGTCCAAGGAATGCTGACTCCCCAACCATGGCCCAACAAAATAGAGATATAAAAATTTGACTTTAAATTACTCTAATGGATCCATGATAATTGAATACTGATGGATATTATTATAAGAAAACTTAAGCAAACGAAAGTGAATTACCCGTGAATCTTTGAAATCCAAAACACATGCATGAAACATATCCTCCAATTTCTATAAGGTCTGATTCTTATAGTATCTTATCTAAGGATGTAAGGTATTGTTAAGATATGGATATATGCCTAAAGAATTATAAAGACCTACCCATGATCTCAAGGTAAAATAAGGATCTGATTCTGAGATGATGGTCCTTGGTACCCCCCCCCATGATTCTTTAATATCTCATCCACATGCTACCTTACTAAAACATCAACAACACTTGATTCACCGATCACTAGGAAATGAGATAAATTTATAAACCAAACTGTAATCCCCCAAATTGAATGAAATCCTCCTAGAGATAAAGGAAAATGTGTCCTGAAGTCCATCAAAACATCCTCCCACTTATACTTAAGGACATTCGGTGGATACAAAATGACACCATGGAAATGATTCTCTATCATCACCTACTGATATACCAAACAAAGAAACTCCAACTCCAACATTAACCACATCATCATAGTCCACCAGAACTAAATCTATAATACATCATTGATATACAAGGATACACTACTAAGGGTGATCAATGAAACTCATGTAGAATCACCTCTCAAAATTAAAACTAAATTAGAATACCCCCTCAAAAAATTATCTAATTTTGGTAATCCTCTGTCCATCCTTTGAGACTGTCACCATGAAAGAGGCGATCTCACATCACCTCTACCTCTAAGTCTCTATACTGAGACTCCTCTACCTACTACAATAAGCCCGATTTCACTATCATATGGTACAAGAAACCTCTTCCACAACACTCTTATGAATCAATATAGATCACTAAAATCTCCCCAATCACTATCCAAGAAACACAAGGCTTCTGAAAAACATATCCATTTGACTTTTTCCTCAATAATTCATAAAATACATTCCCTTTTCCTGGAGTGTAAGAGATCCCAGTTATATAGTACTACAATAACTTCATCAATATCTACTAATTCAGATCCAAATACCATGTATAGAAAATATACCTCAATCTTTTGTGATCCATGAAGACCAAATAGCACTCTATAATTATGTAGTGTGACTGCAACATCAAGGGAAATACAAATTTTACCAACCGGAGATCATGGATCGAATAGTAACCCTAATTCAGATATAAAATCCAAGACCCATATGAGACCAGTTTCTTTTTCTACATTGAGAAAAAAAACCAAAAATGAGAAGGTAAGAATCCCAAAAAACCTCAAACAAAACTCCCTCCTATAAAAACCAAATAACAAGAGTGGAAACTAACTTCTCATTTAGGTATTTTAAAGCTTCCTATTACTAATTAGTCCATAAGAGAGATTGGTCATTTCTAATAATATCGATAAATGGTGTCATAACCTAAGTGAAATATTATAAAACCTCCAATAATATCCTATGAGGACAAGGAAACTATAGAACTCTAAAACATTATTGGGTACTTCCCAAAAAAATACCACCTCGGTTTTTGAAGGATTAACTATTAATACCTATTGAGAAACTAAATTTCTATGAAAATACACCATATATGTCAAAGATATGTACTTATAAAACTTCTATTGGGGATAATAATTCCAAAGGACTTGTAAATTAGCCTTAAAATACACATCATGATCCTACTCTAGATTTGAGCACATGATAATTTCATCAATGAACGGTACTATGAACTTTTATAATAACTCAATAAACATGGATTTTATGATTCTAATGAAAATTGTTGGGGTGTTCAGGATAATAAAAGTAATAATCATGATTATAAAGTGCTGACATTGACAGCTAAAAGCAATCTTTGAGATAACCACCTCCTTCAACAGAATTCGATGATACCAAAATTTCATATAAAAATTTGAAAAACCAATTGTAAATATTAAACTAATTAAATAAAACTTATATCCTTGGTAAGGGACAATAGTTATTATCTATCACTTGATTCAACCACTAATATTCAATGGAAAACCCCAGAAAAATATATTCTTTCAAGGAAAATAGAATTCAAAACCCCCATGATGATATACTGGGCTTGATGAATATTTTTCACATAAAATCATTTATCTAAATCATCAACTACCATAACATACATTGTGTAATCCAGTAAGGATACATAAAAATAGAAGATAAATAGGCAAAAAATCTATCTCAAACTTGATTTTAGATTTAATGGGTAGTGTAAGAAATAGTTCCAGGGAAATATATAGAAATTTCATGAAAATACATGGAAACACTACTACCAAGACATCATTTGTACTCAACCACAATTATACTAACTAAGGAAAATAGGATCTAAATTCCTATGTCCTATATAATTATCTCACTCTCCAATGAAAACCACGCCTAATATTCTACATATTAGAATGTAACTCTCCTTTGAATGATATTGACATAAAAATACATAGAATAAAAGTAATCTATGACAAAAAATGATAGTATGTGGTTATATCTATATCAATAATAAGTTCCCAACCACTAATGTTTCTCCATAATCATCTCACATCCTATGACATATTAATAAAACTAGATTAACCTCCAAATAGTGTAGTCAAAACTAGAGGAATTGGTATCCCTTACACCTTGATTAAATCTTAGAACAATTCTGATGGAATAAAGGATTTTGATTCACCTAAATCAAATAAAGTGAAATATATGGTGTAATATAAATAAATGGTACCTCATAAAATCTATGAAAATTATTCCACTTGTATATCCATGGCATACAAATGAACATTTCTATCCTCTGCCCTGATGGCCCTTCTGAAGACCACCTCCATGGCTGTAGTCATCCTTAAATCCCTTAATATAATGTAAATCATAGTTTTTTATTATATCTACTCCATATCCATTTGGATGAATAAAATATTTCTAATTCCATTACTCATAAGGCCTCTGAGGAAACTTCTACTAAGGATGGAAGGGAAAATGACTACCCACCTACTCTATACTACAAGAATAGTAAAACATTAAAATAATAAATGTCTATGACATCCATAAGATAAGCACATGGGACAAGAGTTCCAAGTGGGTGTATATGAAATATTGCCTCCAAAAAACATGAGCAGGACTATTGAGGTTTACTCTCCAACAATCATAACCTCAATAGACTTGACATTCAAGAACCTCTTTCTATAACTATACTTATTATAAATATCTAGTGACTTCCTTCCCATGGTGACATCAACAAAGTATGTGTCATATCAATCACCACTACCTTATTATGAACATCTAGATATATAAGAAATATAGATGGGGTAACCTTGTATATAATATATGGAAAGAGTGCCTCTTCTAAACTTCATTCTCTAGCCTTCTCATTAGAAAAGATAAATGGGAAAATTTCATGAAAATACTTAAATTTAATCTTTTGTGCCTATACACTCAGGTTCCCCTACTAGAGGGAGAGAAACCCATGTATTTTCTATACCCTCATGATCTATTAATGGGACTCCACACAAAAAAAAATGGAAATTATCCAATGAAATATTTTCCTCATTTCCCTCTCTAAGGAATAGGATCCACCTCTAGCATGCATCCCCTTTCATTTGACTAACATCTAGTAATACGTGATACTCCAACATGGAATGGATCAAACATAGGTAAATCTATAACTCCTCTAACCAGAGTTCTATATCCAACATAGAGACACTCCCCTCACAGTTTTCTAAGATCAAATTCTATAACTCACATAATAAATACCTTTAAGCCTTATCCACCTCATCCAGTTCATCCCTCACATGATCTATAGATCATCCAACCACAACTCACAAACTTGATCTGTGTTTGTATAATGACTAGGATTCGTTTATTTAAGAAATAAAAGAAACTCCTAATCCCGATATAATCGAATTCAATATGAATAAATTATTTTTCCCAAAATCACTTTAATTAAAACACAAGAGAAAAAAATCATGTTACATGTAACTATCATATGTCTCTAGCATATAATTAAAATTACCACCCATAGGGTGTTTAGTAAGATTTAGTTCATTACATTAGATCATAAGGGGGTCCAATATTGGTTGTGTCCAATCTGGGTTCCCTTTCCACACTAGGTTGGATTAATATTGTTTCCCTAACAGAACCAGGCAATGATCCCTATTTCATATCTTCAAACTCCATCATGACTCTCAAATATTTCATACCACTATTTCATGCTACAAAACCATTAGGAACCCCTCTTGATCCATTATTAAATATGATAGAAACCAATAAATTCCATCTTAAATAGACCATGGGTTGGTGAATATCATTGAGGTTATAAAATACAAAAATTAGAGGAATTCCCATAAAAAATCCTAGGATCATATGAAGAAACCACCAATTAATTCCATAATATAAAAAAACTGGTATCCCATAATGCGTATAATTTTATATAGATAATGAAATCTCTAAAATAAATCACTAAAAGATAAATCTTAAGGTAGAAAATCTAACCACAACTCCATGATTTTAGCCATTAATGTCTAAATTGATCTCTATATCCCAATGAGAAACCTAAAAAATAGTTGTATACATCTGGGTGAGAATTCATGTATATTCAATAGGATCCTCCTCAAGACCTATCATGAAAATATATAGGGATCATACTAATGAATCGATGAATAAACACCATGAACAAATAGCACATATAATAATTCATCTACCACCCAACCATAAAAATTATTTCTCTCTATATATCACATAATATTATAATAACATAATAACTAATGAATATAGAAAAAAATTCCCCTCAAACACTTCCCTGCTATTTTTTTCTTTGTTTGGCCCCAATGAAAATTGTTGTGTGCTTCAATCCCATCTGTAATAGTGAAATCAAAAAATAAATCCTATATCACAGCCATATATCACATACGACATCCACATCATCATAATAGTCACATGTAAACCACCATAAATATTTTTTTTATCACAATTGTATACCCATCACATACCATAGTACAACAATACATCATAGCCTCATCACATATCAATCAAAATAGGGTATCTTGAATATGATATACATGAACCTCATTCCCTCCTCAAACCTAGAATTACCCCCACCATGTAATAATGGCATGACCACCTCACCAAGTCATCCAATATTTCAAATTTATTGAATTTAAGCTATTATAACCAATATTCTTATACATACCATGATATTTCATAGACCAAACAACCCCTAAAAGGGAAATCGAGGGAGAGGGTGTAGTCATCCATACATTCCATTTCAAACCTAGATATTTGGGGAGAGGACATGAAGCCTGAAAAAATGGGAATTTATAAGTTCATCTTAATCAGATGGGGTATGTAAGAAATCACAAGGAAAATAAAAGATATATAAAACAACACACAATATCAACCTAATTATTTTTACCAAGTTTCAGAAGTTAAGCCCCCAAATTTCACCACATAATAACTATAAAAACAATAACATCCACACTAATTTCCATGACATAATCAAACCCAACATACCACATAAAATATCCAAAACAGTGTTAATAATTCCTCATTAAATATTATCAATTATCTATTTCCAAAAATACCATTTTACCAGACCCCTTCTATACATTATGAAATTTTTTTCCATACTCAATAGAAAATCATACATTATCCGTCATCTACATTCATTCCATACATTAATCATCATTTCAATAATATAAATGTTCCAATATCTCAATTATTATTAATTCTAATCTATACCCATTAACATATTCGATATTATATATCATATTTTGTATTATCGTGAAACTATAACATGTACCCGCTTCACCAAACCAAAAACAACATAAATCAACTCACACCACATACCAATGGCCCTAGTATTTTTCTCTCAATATTACTATCCATGACACTATCAGTACATCAACAACTACATCTCCCTTGGGAACCTTGGAAAACCAACCATAACACCTGTTGTAGAATCTTTACCCCCACCGTAAAACTAGCACCAAAAATACACTACAAAGACCATAATATTCACAACATAATTTTTAGTATATAAATAATAAATATAACCCAATTACATTAACCAAAAAACATTCAAAGTTCCCTTTGAAATAATGATATCACATTGGTTCAACATCTCTTACACAAGTGTCATTACTTCAATTTAAGGTTCTATATAACTCTTTAAATAATTTCATTACATGATTAACCTTTTATAAAATGTGATCCCATCAGTTAAATTATATAAACTATAAAAATATCACAAAATTACACTAATATTTCAAAAAAAATCATTAAACATTCATTAATCACGTGTTATATCACAAAATCATGTATAAAATGTTAATCACCCTTCCCCTTAAGTTTTCTATTTAGTTAATTTCATTATCTTCATTAGATTAATAATTTCCATCTATATAAAGAAAAGAATTTGGGAACCTTACACAATTTACAAAAAAAATGAGTGGTAAGTTTTGAATCCCCTACCTCAACTAAAGCTTCACAACCGATATGAAATAAAAACGTGAGGAAGATGATAAGAAACCAAAATAACACAAGTAAATCCTTAACAAACTATATCATAGTGATCTCAATCATACCCATGCCTAAATTACAATAAAATAATGGATAATATACCCCATAACCATATAATAATAATAATGGGGAGAGAAGGACAAAATAATATAAATAACTCAACTGAGATTACAAATGGACAATCTCTCAAATCCTAGGTCCAAATAAAATTAAAGGGATGTAAAATGTATCCAAATAGTTCATTTTCTTACCAAAGTCATGGGAATGATTTAATAAGGAAGGATTCATATGGAATTTAGAATTTATAAAAAATATGGAAATTAATGTTTCTTGTGGAATGATCTATCATGGTTATGTTGTGATGGGGATAAACCAAATTAATCTCTAAAAATTATGATATGAATTCCCTCATCTATACCTATTTAAATTGTTTCTGAACACCAAAATTAAAAAACATTATAGGAGGGCCCCATCATGTAAAAATAACAATGTATTGATGATTAATCAAATGTAAAACCCCATAAATCAACCTCCAAGTCTCATGTCATCCCAAAGGTATCCATGTAAGAACCCAGACCTTCGTTTCAGGTATGTTTTTCCATTTTCTGGAGTTTTTTAGAAAAGAGGAGTTTCTGAAATTTTTTGAAATACACACCGTGCACTTTATAAGTACACGCCGTCTACTTTGATGCCACATGAGGCCGTGTGCTGGCCATGTCTGGGACACACAGACGGTCATGTGGGGTGAGGTGGAGTCTTCTTAAAGTGCAGTACGGAAAAGCCTAGTACACACTGTGTACTCTAAAAGTACACGCCGTGTACTTTTTTCATTAAATTGACTGGGCTCATGTCTAATCGCCAGAACATGATTCTTCTCTAGCTTCTTCGACCGAGAGCATCCCGTACGGTTGTGAATCTCCTCCGAGCCCCTGATGCTTCGTCGATTCTCCGAATTGACACCTGTCGATTACGTTGGAACTGAAGCGGTAAGCTCTCAATTCTTCTAGAGCATCATTTTCCAAATCCTACAATTTTTCAAGTTATCATGGGTTGAACATTTTTTTCATTTTCATAAATATACAACGTTCTACGGAGATTCAATCCTCGTGGTTCAATTTTATCGATCTGCTAGAATCAATGTAGGTGGTTTGTTCCTTTATATTCGAAGTCATTGAGTTTATGTGCAATTTCCACCAATACCCTTGAATGGGGTAATGTGTGTTTACTAATTTTCCCCTATTGCTTCCCTACCTTTATCTTATTCTTTTGTAGGGGTAATTTGGTTATGTATGAGGATAACTTCTACGCATGGATGTTTTTCCCATGCCTTGTTCTATTTAAAACCTTTTGGTCTGGTTTAGCCTTTGGACGTTATACCAGTTTTCCATGCCTTGTGACTATAGGATGGAGTTCTCTTCCTTGACAGGATAGTTATGTTGTAGACTAGTTATCCAAGTAGCTCTGTAGGTTTACTTCAGCCTTATAGCATTATTATGCACTGATTAGAACAGGGTTGTGAGAACCTAGTGCTATAGACTATAAGAGGATACACCGAGTGAGCTTCCTCAGAGAGTCTTGGACATTATAGATTATAGGGGATAGACCGTGTGAGCTTCCATCAGAGTCTTGGATATTATATACAATGGGAGGATAGACCGAGTGAGCTTCCTCAGAGATTCTTGAGCTTTATAGACTATAATGGGGTAGACCAAGTGAGCTTCCTCAAAGAGTCTGTGTTTTGTTTTAATTTCCTTAAACCATTCCAGGATATAGGAGGAATTGATTGAGTGATCTTCCTCAAAGAGTTTGTGATATACAAGAGTCTATATAAGGACTTGACCGGGTGAGCTTCCTCAGAGAGTCTCTAGACCTTGGGGCTATAAGGGGATTAAACGGTGTGATCTTCCTCAGAGAGTCTCTGACTACCTTAGACTATAAGGTAAATTGACTGAGCATGTTTCCTTAGAGAGTCTTATAATTTTTTATGACCAAACCAGAGGTGTTAGGCTGATTGTACTGCCCAAAGGGTTGTTGGTACTTCAGGTATAGGACCAAAGGGGTTGGATGTGAGTACATCCCAGAGGGATTCCTGTTTGTGGTTAGTTGTTTTCTTCACTACTGCTTGTTGGTATATGGATTGTTTACTGCTGTGTATTATCCTATTCATTGTTTACTATTACTGCTTACTGTACTATTACCTGCCATATGCTCACTGACTATTAGGCACAGATCTTCAGGTGGTTGCCTATTGGGATTTAGACTCACAACATATTTGGGTCATTCTTTTGGGCCCAAACAGATTATATTACTACAGGTATAGACAAGGGCAAACGCCCTTCAGCTTTAGGTACATGATTGCATTGGAGTAGAAGAGCATGGGACCAAGCTGAGGCTTGCGATGCTGAGGAGTTGCTTATATGTTTTTCTTTTGTACTTTGGATTAATACTTTACTCATCATTATGACTTGTTTGGATGCTTTCCTATACATACGTATCATTCATAATTTCATATATATGTGTGTGCTCCAGTTGTTTATTGTTTAGTCTTCTGTTGTTTACTATTGTTGGATATTTACATCTTATGCTATTGTATGTGTTGTTTACTTCCGTTGTGCACTCTGCCAGTGAGGGCATAGTTTCCCCACTATCACACCCAAGGCCCTCACTGCTAGTTGGCAGCCTCTAGCGTTTGGGGAAATGCACATGAGTCTATGTGACCAACCAGGTACAGAGCACCTCTGGGTGGCTTCTAGAACTGGGGCGTTACAAAGTGGTATCAAAGGAATTATTTTCTCTTGACTTACTATTTGGAGCCTTAGTTGGGGATAGGATTGAATAGGTACTTGGTAATAAACTGTGCCTGGGAGTAGCTAACCCGTGTACAGGGAAAATCCATACTACCTCGTTTATTGCAGTTTTATTGGTTTTCACTTTTACTGTTGATTTGATTTCACCGTTGGGCGATTCACATGCTTTGTGTTGTTACCGTTTTGTTATTTCGGTTCTATTTCTGTCACAACCCGATGAGATGAGGGTATTCCATCTCATGCATCATATAGTCACTTGTTAGAAATCACATGCCATGCATTCTTTCCATGC
This sequence comes from Viscum album, assembly GCA_963277665.1. Classification (NCBI taxonomy): domain Eukaryota; kingdom Viridiplantae; phylum Streptophyta; class Magnoliopsida; order Santalales; family Viscaceae; genus Viscum; species Viscum album. Next base: position 1,086,223,992 of record OY728156.1, read on the forward strand.
CATCTAGGATGCATTAGCGATTTCATGTTGTTGTGATAGACGTTGACTAGATTATGCATGTTGTGGTGATAGATTCTTTGATATGATCACTACTGCTTGATAGAGAAATTGTTTGTATAGTAAATTGCTTAAATGGATGCCAAAATTTGGTTATTGAGGTGTAATGGGACCTCATTGCCCGGAATTTGGGGGATCATTGCCTGGTTGCCTTGTTATAACTTGTATAAGATGCCAAGATTTGATTCGTGGGGATTATGGGCCCTCACGGATCGGAATTTGACACCATAACTCTTGTTTTCTGTGTTTTATGGGCTTTAGAGTAGTTTCTGAGCTACTGACCAGAAAAACCCAGAACACACAGCATGTACTTTATTAATACACGCCATGTAGTTTTTAAACAGTGTCACTAACTGTGTGGGTAGAAACATGGTGTTGTAAAAAATCTTCAGGAACACGTTTTGTACTGTAAGTACACACCGTGTTGTAGTGACCATGTGTCTACCTGTGTGGATAAAAACACAGTTGGATGAAACATCAATTATACACTCTATGTCCTCTTATTACACACCATTCCATGTAACCTAAGTACCCGACCGTGTCACAAACAACACGGGTCGGGGAAAACATTTATGTTCATGATGTGTTCTCAGGGATCACACCGTGAAGACTGAACCATGCAGCCAGCTGTGTAACTTACAATATGGGTCGTTGAAGCCTTGTCTAGTATATGTCGTGTCCTTCGTGAACACACCACACCATGTAGACTAGGATTAAGAGGACCGTGTGGGTTAGCCATGTAAGGAGACTCGGGTAGGGGAATAGAGTTCATGTACATATCGTGTGTGGGCACAACACGTTGTGTGGTTGGGGCATTACACGAACAGTTGTGGCAGAAGTACACGCCCATGTGAATGACCTCAAGGAACACGTCATGTAGTTTTTATACACATTGTGTAGTCGTGTATTGTAAAACTTTGATGTTTCTTTCTCATGTTCCTGTCTTGTACTCTTGTGTTCTTAGTCTTTGATAATCATGATCTAAGGTGTGATGTTGAACTTTCAGAGCTATTCCACCGAGACGTCCTTCAGTTGTACATCAGCTACCAAATAGTGATCATACACTAGATATGGCCGATTAGGGACCTCCTGCAGATCCTCCTGATGTGCCAGTCTTGGTACCAGCAGTTATACCAGTTGTAGGCGTCGATGTGCATTTTAGGGAAGAATTTTTGAAGATGATGCAGACCTTCTGGGGAGTGCCGCCTCCTGCCCTGTCAATGGAAAAGATGACTTGGGTTTTCTAGTAGAAACATCCTCCTACATTCTCAGGTGATGGAGGACCTCAGGCTGTAGAGTCGTGTCTAGAGGCCACGTTGACAATTTTCGAGCACCTGGTGATACCTATAGAGAAGAGGGTGAAGCTCGCTACCTATATGCTTTGAGACTCAACCAAGAGGTTGTGGGAGGTGATCTCGTAGTCAGGACGCCAGCAGAGTATGACTTGGGATGAGTTTCGGAACATCTTCTATGATTACTTCTACTTTGGATACCTTGAGGGCCGATCGAGCCTAGGAGTTTATGAGTTTGGAGCAAGAAACTCTTTCTGTTGTGGAGTACTCATCTCGCTTCACTAAGCTGTAGCATTTCACGCTGATTCCAGAAGGTGACGAGTTGTTCCTGGCTAGGAAGTTTGAGGATGGTCTCAGGTAGGAGATCCGTTCCTAGGTGAACTTATTAAGGGAGACTTTGATATCATCTATCATCAACCAAGTGCTGATCATAGAGTCCAATATGAGGGATTCTAGAGCAGTGATCCAAGGCAGTTTGACATCCAGAGTTAGTGTTCCTCCTACTGATAGAAGGAAGTGTCGTAGGGAGTTTGATCGAGGAGATTAGAGTAGGCGGAATGTATCTTTGGGTAGCCAGGTAGTATGCTACCAATGTAAGAGGAGCAGACATACTAGGCCTTAGTGCCAGAGATACTCGATGGAGTGCCGATCTTATGGAAAGATGGGCCATATTCAGCATTTTTGTTAGATCTTCTCACCTATAGCTGGTAGTAGGGGTTATTCTATGACCCTACATCTGGGGGATGCATCCCCAGTTTCTCACCAGTTTGGGAACTAGAGTTCTTCCGGCTGTGCGGGCCAAGGTGGAGGTCATGGCCATGGTGTTCAGTCAACAGGTTACCAGGGACAGCAGAGTAGATCAGCTCAGAGTGGTCAGCCAGGGTGGCAGGGCCGTGGTATAGGCTAGACTTTCACAGTGGACTAGACCCATCATAAGAAGGATCCCGACCCTTATACAGTTCGAGATACGATCTTAGTAGCCTCAGTTTTATCTTCAACTCTCTTCGATACTGGTGCTATGCATAGCTTTATCTATGTTGTTGTTCAGGAGAGCCTTGGGCTTTGCATATTTTCCTTTGCTGATACTTTTACTCTAAAAACACCATTGGGGACTAGAATGGTTAGCGTACATTAGTGCAGAGAGTTCCCTCTTGAGGTTGTATGGTGTCACTTCTTATGGGACCTCTATGTCCAAGAGATGACGAGATATGATGTCATTATTAGAATGGATTGGTTAGTTCCCTTCCAAGAATTCGTCGATTACTAACGCCATAGGGTGAGTTTCTTATCACCATAGGGTAGATCCTTTCTTCATAGAGGTGAGTGGGATGTACAGGCGAGTCGAGCAGGACCCGAGCATCATGGGCTAGGAAGAGTTACATACCAGATTGTAGTCTTTATCTGGATGACCAGGGGACTTCACAGTTAGACTTTCAACTAGTGGTGGATCATATTCAGAGATGTCTTTCCAGAGGACTTTTTAGGTTTGCCTCTGGAGCATGAGGTATAATTCTCGATTGAGCTCATGCCAGGAGTGCCACCGGTGTTCATTACTCCTTATAGGATGGATACACCTAAGTTATAGGAGCTCAAGAAGCGGTTGGAGGAGTTGTAGGAAAAGGGTTTCATCTGACCCAGTACTTCTCCTTGGGTTTCACCTCTCTTATTTGCAAAGAAGGTAGATGGAACCCTCAAGCTTTGTGTGGATTATCGGAAGCTAAAACAGTTGACGGTCAAGAACCGATATCCATTGCAGAGGATCGATGATCTATTTGATCAGCTTCGAGGATCCCAAGTGTTCTCAAAGATTGACTTGATATCTAGTTATCATCAGTTGCACCTTAGACAATCTGATATACCTCTTATATCTTTCCAGAGCAGGTATGGTCTATACGAGTATATGGTTATGCCATTTGGTCTCATGAATGCGCCTGTAGTTTTCATGGAACTGATGAACCGAGTGTTCCACTATACTTGTATTCCTTCATGGTGGTTTTTGTGGACGACATCTTAGAGTACTCTCACACCCGACACGACCATGCTACCCATCTTGAGATTGTTCTAAGTACACTGAGAGAGCTTCAGTTATATGATAAGCTCTCTAAATTACACTTTTGGATGGATCATATTCACTTCTTGGGTCATGTATTCTCAGAGACAAGAGTATCAGTAGACCTAGAGAAAGTGAGAGTTGTAGTTTCCTAGGAGCAGCCGAAGAATGTCTTTGAGGTGAAAAGTTTTCTAGGGCTGGCTGGACACTAAAGGCATTTCATATAGGACTTCTCATGCCTCACAACACCAATGACAGGTCTAACCAATAAAGGGGTAAAGTTCTTATGGTCAGATTCCTGTGAGTCATCCTTTCAGAAGCTGAAAGGGAGGTTGAGGTCAGCACTGATACTATTCTTTCTTGATCTACGAAATATCTATACAGTCTACTGTGATGCTTCAGGTATCGGGTTGGGAGCTGTGATTATGCAGGGAGATAGAGTCGTTGCTTACGGGTCTCGGCATTTGAGGCCACATGAGAGGAATTACCCGACGCATGATCTGGAGTTAGCAGCTATTGTTCATGCCTTACGATGTTGGAGACATTATCTTCTTGGAGAACAATTTGTGGTGTTTACTGACCAAAAGAGTCTCAACTACATCTTCACTCAGCGTGATCTGAATTTGAGATAGCTCGGGTGGGTCAAGTATCTTCAATCCTTCGACTTTTAGCTTGCCTATAAGCCGGGAAAGGGAAACACAGTGGCCGATGCGTTGAGCAGGAGAACTCTGATACAGTTATTGTAGGAGGCTAGTTGTGAGTGGAATCTTATAGTTCTATTCTCTGAGATGCATTTGGAGGTGCACGATAGACAGGGGTAGAATTTTCTATCTTCTGTAGTTGTTACCTCTACTCATCTTGATCGTTTACGTATGAGGTAGCTATCAGACTTAGAAGGCCTAGTCCTGCAGAATAGTGTGTCAGGACAGGACCCTCTTCATGGATGGACAGTGGGTGAGGATGAGATATTACATTTCCAAGGATGCGTATGGGTGCCAACAGACACACATGAGGAGCTAATGCGGGATTTTCATTCCTCAGTTTGTGCAGTTCATCCTAGAATCACCAAGATGTATTGTGATCTACACCACCAGTATTGGTGGCCTGGTATGAAGAGATATGTTTCTGGTTTTATCATGAGGTGTTCTACTTGTCAGGAGGTAAAAGAGGATCATCAGCAACTAGTATGTCTTTTGTAGTAATTACCCATTCTGGAGTGGAAGTGGAATGATGTTGTGATGGACTTTGTGAATGGTTTGCCGAGGTCACCTAGAGGGAATGATGTTGTTTGGGTTTTCATCAATAGTCTTACAAAGGTTTCTCACTTCTTGTCTATAAAGGAGACCTTCAGTGTTGATGATCAAGGACAGTTGTACATCTGAGAGATTATACATCTACATGGAGTTCCACACTCCATTTTTTTAGATAGAGATGCGTTTTTTACTTCTCGGTTCTGGCAGGGGCTTCAGAAGGCTTTAGGAACACAGGTAATTTTGAGTACAACATACCATCCCCAGACAGATAGCCACTCTAAGCGTACGATTCAGGTTCTTCAGGATATGCTCTGATCTTGCATTCTAGAACTTGGAGGTTCTTGGGAGAATCATATCCCTCTTTTGTAGTTTTCATACAATAATAGTTTTCAAGAAACTATTCAGATGGCACCTTACGAGCCTTTGTACGGTAGGCCATGCCGATTAACTTTGTGTTGGCTGGAGGTAGGAGAGGTAGCTTTGTTGGGACCTTGTCTTGTTCAGGAGACCTCAGAGTAGATAGAGTTGATTCGGAAGAGGATGGATATGGAAAAGTCTTGACAAAAGTCTTATGATGATCAGTGGAGACGACCTCTAGAGTTCGTGGCCAGGGATCAAGTTTTCCTACATGTCGCACCGAGGTTGGGACACAAGAGGATTCAGAGATAGGGTAAGATTTCACTGAGGCACATCGTACCATTTGAGGTGTTCGAGAGAGTTGGTACGGTTGCCTATCGGTTGCAGTTACCTCAGAGGTACCGCTCTATGCATGACATCTTCCATGTTTCCCAGCTCCGACGTTACTTTTCAGACCTATCTCATGTCTTTCAACCTTAGGAGGTTGATCTCTAAGCAGATGCATCATCTGAGGAGCATCCTATCGAGATATTTTATCACAGTACAAAGGTTCTCCATGTTCATTTTGTTCCTCTGGTATGGATGCTATGGCAGCACGGGTGAGTACAAGACGAGACATGGGAGAGGGAGGTCGATGTACGATCGCAGTGGCCAGAGCTGTCAAAGGTTTCTTCTTATACGCCTCTCTAGGAAAATTCGGGGAAGAATTTCTTTAAGGGGGAAGTTTTTAATAACCCATACCTTTGTTTTAGGCATGTTTTTCATTTTTCTGGAGTTTTTCAGAAAAGATGAGTTTCTGGAAATTTTTGAAATACACGTCAGGTACTTTATAATTACAGGTCGTGTACTTCGATGTCGCACGAGGCCGTGTGCTGGTTGTGTCCAAGCCACACACATGGTCGTGTGGGGTGATGTAGAGGCCGCTTAAAGAGGAGTACATAAAATCCTAGTACACACTGTGTACTCCAAAAGTACACACTGTGTACTCTCAAAGTACACGTCATGTACTTTATTTTTTTTTTCATTAAACGGACCGTGCTCGCATCTAATTGCCAAAACCTGCTTCTTCTCCAGCTTCTTCGATCAAGAGAATCTCATATGTCCACGAATCTCCCCTGAGCCCCAAACCTCCTTCGGTTCTCCGAATTGACCGTCGTCAACTGTGTTGGAACCAAAACGGTAAGCTCTCCCTTATTATAGAGCATCGATTTCCTATTCCTCCTCTTTTGAAAGTTATCATGGGTTGAAAATTTTGTGTGTTTTCATATATATATGACATTCTAAAGAGATTCAAGCCTTGTGGTTCAATTATATCGATCTACTAGCACCAGGGGATGTGGTTTGTGCCTTTCTGTTCGAAGTATTGGAGTTTATGTGCAATTTCCACCAATACCCTTGAATGGGGTATTGCGTGTTTATTGTTTTCCCCCTGTTGTTTTTCTGACTTACTTGTATTCTTGTGTTGAGGTAATTTTTTTATGTATGAGGATAATTTCAATGCTTGGATGTTTTTCCCATGCCTTGTTCTGTTTATGAACTTTTGGTCTTGTTCAGCCCTTACCAGTTATACCTGTTTTCCATGCCTTGTGACCGTCGGATGGAGTGATGTTCCCTGACATGCTTGTTATGCTATAGAATGGTTAGACAAGTAGCTCTGTAAGTTTACTTTGGCCTTATAGCATTATTATGAACTTACTAGCACTGGTCCGTGAGCACCTAGTTCTATAGACTATAAGGGGATAGACCGAGTGAGCTTCATCACAGAGTCTTGGACATTATAGACTATAGGGGATAGACCGTGTGGGCTTCCTAGAGAGTCTTGGATATTATAGAATACATGAGGATAGACTGAGTGAGCTTCCTCAGAGATTCTTGAGATTTATAGACTATAAGGGGGTATCCCGAGTGAGCTTCCTCATAGTGTGTGTGTTTTGTTTGAGTTTTCTTAAACCATTCCAGGCTATATGAGGAATTGACTGAGTGAGCTTCCTCAGAGAGTATGTGATAGACCTGAGGCTATAGGATGAATTGACTGAGTGAGATTCCTTAGAGAGTATCTAGACCTTAGGGATATAAGAGGATTAGACCGCTTGATCTTCCTCAGAGAGTCCCTGACTACCATAGACTATAAGGGGAATTGACTGAGCGTGCTTCCTCAGAGAGTCTTAAAATTTCGTATAACCAAACCATAGGGGTTAGGCTGAGTGTACTGCCCATCGGGTTGTTGTTACTTCTTGGATAAGACTAGAGGGGATGGCTGTGAGTACTTCTCAGAGGGATTCTTGTTTGTGGTTAGCTGTTTTCTTCACTGTTGCTTGTTGAACTATGGATTGTTTACTGCTGTGTATTATCAGGTTCACTGCTTACTGTTACTGTTTACTGTACTATTACCTGCCATATGCTCACTGATTGTTAGGTACAGATCTTCGAGTGGTTTCCTACAGATATTTAGTCTCACACCCTATTTGGGTCATGCTTTTTGGCCCAAAAAGATTATATTGCTGCAGGTATAGACAATGGAAAGTGCCCTTCGACTTAAGGTACTTGATTTCATTGGAGAAGGAGATCATTGGACCAAGCCGAGGCTTGCGATGTGAAGGAGGTGCTTATATTTTTTTCTTTTTTACTTTGGATTAGTATTGTACTCATCATTTTGACTTGTTTATACATTTATCTAGACATATGTATCATGCATCATTTCGTATATATGTTTGTGATCCTGTTGTTTATTGTTTAGTCTTCCGTTGTTTACTGTTATTGGATATTTACTGCTTCCGCTATTGTATGTGTTGTTTACTTCCAATTTTTACTCTACCAATTAGATAATAGTTTCCCACTATAACACCCAAGTCTCTCGCTTCTAGTAAGAATCCTCTGGTGTTTTTGTAAATGCACTTGAGGCCATGTGACCGACCGGGTACGGGAACCTCTGGGTGGCTTCCAGAACCGGGGCGTTATAATCCAGACCATGATTGACCCTCTTGTAAGAATTTAATATACTCCCTAAAATACTTCACATTATGAATAAACAACCTCATTCCATGAATATAAAATTAAAAAGATAATGCACAATATTTTTAAATATATACATATGGTTTTTCTAAAAAAATGTAAGTTTCCACAATTAGCTAAAATCCACTTCAAAGTTATTCATTTCTTAAATAATCTCACCAAGTCATGAATATATATCTAAGTCCAAAATATAATAGTTCTTAAATCTCATGGATTTCATCATAAAAATACAACACTTACTAATTTCATGATACAAAAAACCCATGTTATGACTCAATCTTTCATAGAACAACACAAAAAATTATAAAACAATTCTCTTCTCTAAGAATTAATTTATTTCATGGAACATAAGGCCACACCATGACATCCCCCATCATAAAATATTACCTCAAACTCCACATGCCTTCCTCATATTTTCTATATGCACCTCTAATTCTAAAAGGATAAAAATTGAAGGTTTTATAAGTATAGTTTTATTAGAAATCATATATAGAAAAAAAACTAAAATAATATAGATATTTGAGGGTAATAACTATAGGAATACGAATGAAGTAATAGGATTCACCAATGGAGTAAATAAGGAAGGGAGGAAGCCTACTATATCTCCCTTTATACTTAACATGAAACTTATAATAGAATAATGAGATAAGAGTAACACAAATAAAATTTAAATCATATAAATTACTAATATTCTTTCTGAAATTCATGGCATGATTACATGGTAACCAGAACCATGAATGTGACCTTGAAACCCTCATTGCACCAGATTTTCCACCATGCATGGTCTGACTATACAATACCATAGTCATGCATGTCGACCATCCATTCTGATAAAATTTATTTAATTTCAACTTTTTGAATTTTGACACTATGAAAATGGATAAAATAAATAACAAACATGAATAATACCTTATAGTAACATATTTTTGGTCACTATTATGACCACTATGACACTTATTTCCCTAAAGATGTCATCAAGTCCCTTAAACAATAAATAAGTGAGGTCAATGCACCTTCATTTAATATTCTCTCCCACATGTCTCATTATAATAATTACCATGTAACAATAAAATAAAATAAAAATTATTTTATTTCACTTGAATCAATTTATTTTAATAATCAAAAACAATAATTGTTTATTATACCAAATAGGTATCATACTCCAACTATAAATCTCAATAATCTTGTAAATAATATGAATCAAGGTGATATTTATATAACCGGGATATGTGAAACCTAATATGAACTATTTTCATCTTGGGAGGTAATGTTATCAAATATGTGACCTTTGTAAGACACTCTAATATCTCAAATGGTCTAACATACTTGGGTATAGGCTTACATTTCTTCATTGAACATTTATGTATTGACTAAAAAGGAATTTTTAGAAACACCTGATCACACACTAAAAACATCAACAGTCATTAATAACTATCAATTTATAATTTTTGGTGACCCTTATTAGTTTCTAATCATTTTCTTATTAATTTTATTTTATCTTTCATCTTTTTTATTATTTTAGGTCACATGAATGAGGATTCACTTATTTCATCCCAAAATAAAAGAGAATGGAATAACCTACCATATAATTAATTAAAAATATCCAATCTTATTAATTATTGATAAATATTATTACATGAAAATTCAACCAATTAAAATTTGTTATCCTAATATCTCAAAAATAGCAAATGATGGAATAGAGTATATCTTAATATATTAGAAAATCATATCTATTATACCATCAGTTTGAAGTTGTTACACTTCACTAAGATTCAATTAAATACACATCTCCTCTTGAATACCATTATAAATTTGGGATGTAAAATGGAAATATATATTATTAATAATCACTTAATCAACACAATTATGTTTTAAAATTTCTGGTATATATAACATATTATGATACTATAACTATAAGTTCTATTTAATGTGAAAGTTATTGGTGGATTCATTAGAAAATATATGATCACCAAAATAGGATTCCTTATATATGGTTATTTTTATAGTTCAATAAAAAAATTGATGGATACCTCTTCCAACATTTAGGTAGGATTGGGTAAGGGATGAAGTATCATGATTGTTTTTTTTACATCCCCACTTTCTACCAAGTGAGGCACTAAGAAACACAATCAGCAACATACCCTCTCATTCTATGCCACCAATATCAACACTTCATATTATAGTACATCTTAATTTCACCTATATTAACTTTCCAATAAGAAAGATAGAAATCGATCATCACTTTACACTTTATGGAAATTGGAAACAAAACTTGTTTCATCAAGTAAATAACATTGTCAAAAGAAATAGATCATTCAACATTGGTCTTTCCAAAAATATTTATTCCTCTCAAGCACCAAAATTTGAGAATTTTTTGTTCTTCTGGATGAATAAAATAAAAAAGGGAATGAATAATTTGTAAATTCAAAAATAATATCAACTATTTCTTCTATATAAATTCTAAATGAAAATTTGAAAAAAAACACCAGTTTCTATTCCACACTATGATTCATCATTGATTAAAAAAGGAAAAAAAAATATGGAGAATTTCAGTAATAATATTCAATTTCCTATATTCTTATTCATAGTAAAAATAAAATTTATAGAGGTATTAAACTCATATTTCTTGTCTAAGATTTAGTTCCTTCTCTAAATAAATGCATCTCAGACTCTTATGATCGTCATAAACTGTAACGTTTTCACCAAATAGACAGTGTATCCTACACTTCAAGGCATGAATAACCACTTCCAATTCATGTTCATGGAATTTGTAGTTCTTTGATCCAATTTCATTTAATGAGAATCAAATTACACCACATGATTATTCTATTTAAGTACACAAAACAAACATGTACCTAGGACATCACAATGGACTAAAATTCCTTCTACGGGTTTAGGATTGATTAAAATAGGAGATGATATCACACTTCATTTTAAATCATCATATGATTCATGAAATCTGGGAATCTATATGAATTTCACCTCTCTTTTTTCTATGGGGTGTCAATGGTGACTCGAACTTATAGAAAGCCTTTATGAAATGAAAAATTATTTGACCAAACTGAAGAAAAATTATATCTATTTTTTTAATTAGTGTATCCTAAGACATAACATCTTAAAACTTCTAATTATTAAATAATATGTCATGTTTACATACCACATACTCAAAGAACTTCTCTCCCAATATCAAGAAATGGAACATGAAAATTTTATTATAGAAATTGTTATCAAAATAATTATTGATATAATTTGCTTATGGTGATCATGATAATCCTTTGAAATTTAATATACATTAATATACTCCAAAAATACCATATAAAATGAGTTAATATATCAATGGAATATATAATTCATAACCACAATAAAGAATATTTTAGATTTTGTTAAACTGAATGACATCTAAAGATATTCAAAATGACCAGACCTTCTTTAGAAAACATTCATATGGAAATTTTATTCCTCCGCCCTTAGATTGTGTTACCCTAATTTTATATCAATCTTAGAGAACCATATCACCTATTTTAATTGAACAAAAATATCATTGATAAAGAGTAAGTCATACTTTTTCTTCATTGTCATCAAGTTGACATTTGATCAACAACATAGAGGCATATACTCTAATAATATTTCATTATAATGAGCATTGGAGCTTCTAGGGTGAAATTATAAGTTAAATGGATCCATTAACCTCAATATCATCTTTAAAAATTTTTAACTCGTTCAATTCCATGGGTTCTATGTGATAAGAGGGTAAGGAAATAGGAATCAACCCATGATTAAGATCAATAAACAACTATAATTATTACTCAGATGGTACCCAAAGAAGTTATCAAGGAAACTTTTAGGAGATTTTTCATTATATGAGGATGTTCCTTACACCAATACTATTTACTATATTCTATGAAAAGAGATTATAAATAATGTAATAATTCACCTTCCTCAGGATAAGGATGTATATCTCAACTTGTTCGAGGATCCCATTTTCATTATAACTTTTGGAAATTAAATTTATAAGAAATAAATTTTCCCATTAAATGAAAAAAATATAATACATGAATTCAATAATTTATTCCAATTTTATATTAAGTTAACTGATATCTATATCTTCCATAAGTGAATCACATGATAACTCAACTTATAATGTTGTTATAATACATGAGGGTAATCTAAAAATCTACCCCAATTTTCTTAATAGGATTAAAAATCTCTATAATATATAACATATTTTTATAAGGGGTCATTAAAAAATCCATACCTTGTGCACAGGTAAAAGATTTGTGGTCACATATAAATATAATTCAACTTCCATGGATGATGTAATAAGAATGGTGCCTTAAACTATGGTCAGTCCATCTTTAGAAATAGTGGGTAGGAAATGTATTCTAAATAATCAACTCTACTAAATATATTTCTAGTATTTTATATTAACTAATGAAAACTCTTTTTATAACTATAAATATAAGACTAATCACCCAAAATTATAGTTTTATGAGAATGAGACCCCATTTCAAAAGATGAATCAGATTAAAATTGAGATCCTTTAGGAGCCATGGGTCCAACACAACTCTTATTCTAAGGGATAATCCTATATAACCTTTAATGTTTACCCCAATGAACACATGAATGTAAATAAATTATAGATTTTTGATACAAAGGTATCAAATGTCCTATACTACTTCACTAATTTCATTTAATAGGTCTAATATATATATCAAGTATAACCTAGTATCTATAGCCTCCTAAGTCTGTATGTATGGAGTGAGCATAAAGGCTGGTGGGATACCTTTATTGATTATATACACTATACTAAATTATCAAAGACTCTTAAATTACTTAAAAAATATAGAGTATAAAAAACCATGAACTATTTTGACGATTTATATTTTTTATATAAAAAATGGATTATTACATTAAAAAAAATATTTTCATTTAGGTAAAAAAAACCATTATAATACTGTGAATTGAGTGATATAAACTAAACATACACTAATTTTGAAACAAAAAACAATATAATCCTAAAATTGTTTACTAATATTTTGGGTTCCTAACAATTATTGACAAATTGAATCATCCCAATAACAATTATGAAATCCTACCCCCTCACCCAACTAGCATGTTCTAGGCATGATCAAGGGTGGATCACCACATCTAAATACCCTCTGATCCCATCTAATCCATAAATTTTCATATCCATGAACAAAATAATAATTTAAATGAAATCAAACACATCAATCATCTAAAATAAATTTCTTGAAACAACTTGTAATAAAATTCATAAATAGTAAATTACTACACTTTAACACAATTAGCCACAAGGGTCACCTCACTAAATGTGTAATAACATATCCAAGTAAAACCCAACCGCTCATTTTAAAATACATTTTATAAAGGAAGATGTTATACATGTTATTAAACTGATATTTTCAATATTTTTTGTGTGTATTTAAATGATTTATTCCAGACCAATTTTTTTATTTTTAAATAAATTATATCATTTTTTGTATTTTTTGTGACTTTTTGACATTATTTGGAAAATTGTTTAATTATATATTTTAAATTTTTTTTATCACTATTTAATTTTAAAAATAACATATTGTAAATAGATCCAAATTAAAAACAAAAATCTTTTTTCTTATAATTATATATGTGGGAGTCACTTTTTTCAATTGGAATAAGAGTTAATTCGAACCATATGAGACCCAAATAATTTATTCAAATTGGAAAATTTTTTGGGGGATAAATTCAAAAATCAATCAATAAAATAGGTGTAACTCTAGGAAAAAAGACTCCAAATTAGTTTAATATAGTTGTAAAAGATACATAATACATAGGTTCATATTAAAATTAAATTTCATGAAAAAATTAGATCATTAAGGTAGTCTATGAATGTGTCAAGGTGAAGATAATTGAACTGTCTCTTAAGCCCAGAAAATATCTTTAGTAATAAAATCATAACAATGGATACACATGTAAAAAAAATTATATTTGGAGGGAGCATGTAAAATACATATAAAAACAAGTTTCAATAATTCCACATTATTATATTCATCCATTTATGATTGTTAAAATTTGAAAACTTTCTATGAAAAGATTATGAATATAAAATTTTCCGCACCACTCCCTATAAATTTGTATCTTCATTTATTTAAAGGGGATAAACTAATACACTAATGATATGTCCAATTTTATTTTCTATTATAGTTTTACATTTTAATTTATTTTCATGATATAATTTCAATAAATATTTTAATAAAATAAATTCCTATTATATTTGGTTTAGTATTTTTTTATCTTCTTATTTCATTCTTCACTATGAATCCTTATGCTCATGATCATGAGTAGCTAAAATAAGGAACCTACTAAGGGATTAATCTAGTTTTTAACACAATACATTAGAGATTTAATTCTAATATTTCATACTTACTTTGAGTTGGGAGGAGGGAATCTTAGTGGGTAAGTCACTTATGTGGATCCACATGATACCCAAGTTTTTTATTATTTTTTTCAGTAACATTATCCCTTGATTAAAAATGAAGATGTACAATGTTCGTGTAGATAATTAGGTGTGTATTATGTTCAAAACATGAGAAGAAGAGTATGTTCATATGTAAAATTCATTGTTTTTATTATGTAATTATGAAATTAATATTGAGATTATGAAGGTCACTTTAGGTGATATATTGGGTGTATCTCCTTTATCTCTAACATGACTCTTTCTACATTCATTTAGTTTTCATTACATCTATATATTTAATTTTATATATTCATTTAGTAATAAAACCCCATATATTTTAATTTATTTCATAAAATATAGAAATGTATAAAAAATATATAATAAATTAATTAGGAATAATGTGTTCTTGAACTGATAAAGCTCCCCAAGTGATACAACACTTGTTAGCCAATTTTTTCATTAGGAAAATATAAATAATTTTCTTATTCACACCCCACAATAGGAGTGTGTAAACATGGAAAATAGAGATTAAGTTTATCTGGAAGAAAAAATTATTTCTAAATAATTCATGGTTTATTTTAGAAATATAGTTATAATAACTCAAAGAAATAAAATAAAATAGATTAGACACGATAAATAAGTAAGTATCATGTTTTTTGACATAAAGGTGATTGGGTATAAAACCATATACTATAAAATGATGAAATTAGTGAATCTATATTAAATCAATTCAAGATATGTTGACTAAGAACTTAGAGAGATATTCCAAGACAAAAAATGAAAAAACCCCATTTTATTTCAATATAATAAGGAACTATAGACAATGTGGCTAGATTAGGGTATAAGAGGGATAAAAATGAAAATAAAAGGAGATATCAGAGATATTGAAGGATCATACCTAGACGAATCACCGATTAAGCTAGAGGAGTCACTAATGAAATAAATGATAAAAGGGGAATTAAATTGGAGCTCCCTTTTGATGTCCACTAAAACATCTTGGAGAATAATGGGTTAGGAATGAAATGAATAATATTTAGAGAAAAACAAATCTATGTTTTTTACTAAAATGTGTGGCTAGAATACTTGGTCTTCAAGAAATTTCAAGTGATCATGAAAATCTCATGGGTCTATATTTTTAACCATACATTATTTTGCAATGGTACACTCTGTCATGTTTGTAAATGATTTATTTTATGAATATTTGTTAAACATCACCATTTTTAATCCTAATAATGTAAAAATGAATAAAATGGATAATAAACGTGAAAATTTTCTTTAGTGGGATCATGGGTGTTACAAAATGTGATTTTGAAAATCCACAATTCCAAATTAATAATCAATTTCCATTATATCTTTTCTCGTAGAAATTTTGTGTTTGGTAAATCAAATATTGATAATTTGTTTTAGTACCATGTATTTACTCAAAAAGGCCTCTTTAAGAAGGGAAAAGTTAAATATTTATATTTTTTAATATTTTAAAAACCCCTCAAAAATAATTTTTGGAGTGAAGATATATTTTAAACAATGAAAATAGCATATTTTTAGATATTTAAAAAGAGTAAAAACCAATGTCCAGAGTATTGAAAACACTTATTTTTAGTGAATATTGATATATATTTTTTAAAAAAAATGATAGAATAGTTTGAAAAAAATATTTGATAATGATAAATTTAGAGAATTTATTAAGAACAAATCTTGTAACACCCAAATTTTTAATAAATTAGTAAATAAAAGTTTTAAAATAATTGATTATAGAAAACCAAAATTTTAAAATAAAATTGATGGTAACACATATAAGATGAAAAAATATTGAACCATGCATTGTTATAATGAGAGGTGAATTAAATAGTACTATGGTTATCATATGATTTGGTGAATGGTTTACTAATATTAAAATATAATTATTCATGAGTTAATATTCTACAAAATTTTAAGTATGAAAATATGATATTTTTTGGAATAGTTAAAAAGTATTAAATGGAATTAATGGGGTGGTATTATGGTTATTATTAATATTTGGAGATTTGATAAGGGATTTGGGAGTGTTAAATATTGTTTTAAGTTAGGATATGATGTTATTATATCTTTTTATGTTATTATAATTTTCTTAAAGGTTAATTACATGATAGGATCGTCCCCCTTTCTTTTATTTCCCATTATACAATGAAGCATGTCTAAAGGTAAGGTTTATCCTTTTTTATTTTTTTATCTCCTCCCAATGAATAGATCTCACATTAGTGGTAGGGTCTGTTCCTCTTATCCTTATTCTCATCCACTACATTATTCTTCTTCTCTCATTCATTTTTTCTCTCTATGAATGTTGTTTTTCTAATATTAAGTATTAAGGATTTTGTGGTAATTTTCCATATAATAAATAGAAATATAAAATATTATTATATATTATATGAATTTTTTTATGGGGTTATTGAGGAATTAGATGCATGTTAAACACACATTCTAAAGAAATCAGTTTTGATTTGATTGGATATCAGGGAGTGTTCATTGATTTTGGACTAGTATATGACCTTTATTTGTCTTGATTAATATATTAAATATTTTTTTATTCTTAAATTGGAATGGGTTAATGAAATTAAGGTTAAGAGGGTTAGTCAATAATTTTATTTTTTACCTAGAATCATGTTTCTATACAATAAACTTGTCCTTTAATAAAACAATTTTGGGTTTGTGTTAAATTTTAAATAAATTATTTATATTTTTCCTTTGAATCATAAATAAGTGTTTTATAAATTTTCATGGGTCCTTATAGAGGATATTTTTATTATTGTTTAGGAATTTTAGTAAAAATACAATTATTCACTTATTCATTGGGTGTTTGGCGTGGTTAAAAAGGTTTAAAATTTATTATTGTTTTATGAAGATTATTATAGTAATTTATTAAACATGCATCATTTTGGGTGTGTCTTATATGATTTCAATACACTTTTATTTTGAATTTATTAAAAATATCTTTAGGGGATTAAAATTAATTTATATATGATGAATTGGAAACGTCTTTTTTAGAGACATTGATTGTTAAGACTTGATTTATTTTTTAGAAATTAATGGGGCATGCACACAAAAGTTTCCACATTAATTGAATCCACGCACATTCAATTGGGGAGGGAGGTCAGTGTATATGTTTGACGTTCTATTCTATTATATAAAAATAAATATTTTTGTATGATAACAGAGCCTATTGTGGAATTGGTGTGTCCTCATGAGGGACATAAGCTATGTTTTTGGCCTTGTTGTTTCCCATTGATATCTTTTATCATTCCTCAATTAATAATTCTGTTTCCCATCTATTACTAATTTTTTGTTTTGTTTATTTCATTTTAACCTTAGTTGAAACTTATTTCAATATTAAAATAAAATATTGGCAATTACTGTATCCTCTTATTAACTTTTTTAATCATTTTTTATCAAGTAGTGGTGTATGTGTGTGATTATTCTTAATATTAGAAAATTGAATCTTATAAAAGTATTTTTTAGTTATAGGTATGATTTATTCTGAATTATAATTACAAAATTATTGGTTTACTATTTTATAGGAATTGTGGGGAGTCCACTAGGGAAATCATTTTGAGTATGTATATATACTCAGCCATAGAAATTTGACTTTGGTGTGCTTGTAGTTGTGATTTTATTTTGAGTTTTATGATCAATGATTTAAATTTATTATGTTGTTTATAATTATAAATGGGTTGTGGTCATCCATGGGTCATATCGACCAAGTGGTCCCTTTTTATTTAATTTTTATTCCTCATATATTATTTATACACGAGTAAAAATTATTTTATTTATTATTAATAAACTATATTATTGACATGATAATAGTATTTATTTTTCCTTGGAATGTGTGCATTTATTCATTAATGATTTTTATTATACAATGTTAGTTTTAATTATTTATTTTCATTTTAAATTTTTAATGTGATGTCCGAAATATAAATAACTAATTTTTAACATAAATGATTACCTTAATGGTTTTTGAAAACATTATCTATTTTTTAATCCTTCAATGATTTTTGGGAATGCATTAAAGTTATATGTAAATCCTACTTAGGTTTAGGTTAATCTCGATTGAGTCATTAAAAATAGAATCAGATCAATTTTTTTGATGTGATTTAATTATTAGTGTCATGATAAAAATTTCAAAACTCATGAGGAACCTATAAAATGATTTATCTCTATCTAGAAAGTTAGAATAGTGTTACCAGGGAAGTTTGGGTAAAGCCTTTTATTACTCAACCCGAGGATTGGGTCATTTTATTTATTTTTAAGTTATTTTTCATGGACACTATGGTCTATGATGGATGAAAATTTTATTACGTCTCAATAATCATCATAGGTTTATAGGGACATTAATATTCAAACAATTTTATATGATTTATTTAAATAATTCCATGTTTATTTTAATTATATTGATAAATAAAATATTTTTAGTTCATTATATATCATTAAAAATATTTTGTTTTTTTAATATTTATTAGTGCTACTGTAAGTAACTAAAACCTATAAGGATTATATTTTCTGTAGTTCATAATCAAATTCAAAATGAATTATTATTTCTTGAGTAATTTGGATGCATGTTTATGATAAATTATTCTCAAAAATATGTAAGTTATATTAATTATGAAATAATTTTAAAATTTGGAAATTTATTTTCAAAAAAAATAATTTGGGTAAATTTATATTTCTATTTATATGAAATGAATTTATGAATTTTGATATGGATCTAAATAGTTAACTTTTAAGGGGGATTTTTCAAATGAAATAAAATATATTTGATTATCTACAACATGTTTTATAATGATTTGAAAATCTTGTGTGGGTCAAATAAGGTATTTTCACATGATTAATTTCAGTTCTTATGTTTGATGGGATAAATTAGATTTTAATAATTAATTTTTTAATGATGTTGAGAATCATGGGTTCTATTTGTATAGTTTTATAAAATTCATTAGGAATTATATTTTTTGGATTATAATTTTAATGTTTAAAATGTGATGGATTGAGTGAAATTCTATTGGATTAAATATCTACAATTTTTTAATGTTTTTTTATGATAAAAACTTTTATAGTTGATAAAATTTAATATAGTTGATTAATCATCTAGAGTATACTTAATTTTTTTGATTGGTATTAATCAATGGTTACAAAAAAATATTTGATCTCTCTTTATTAATTATTTTAAAATAATTTAATAATTAATTATATTAATGTTATGAAGTTTTTGTAACTAGTAATATAACATAGTAAAATGGGGAAATCCTCAATATAATTTTAAAATCACTTAAAAATTATTTAATAGTGTTTAAATGAGTTTTTTTTAAGGTGACATAATTGGTTGGATTTTTCTAACCCACTTTATGGTTAGTGAATTTAACTTATATTGTTTATATATATTGTTTTTGTAAGATAAAGCTTATTAATAATTATTTGGTAAGGTTTTGATTTAGTAAGAACTATTTTGGTGGATAAAAAGAGATAAAAAAATATTGTTTCAGGAATTTTTTATAATTTTTTATTAATTTTAGGAGTTTTCTAATGGTGCGAGGATTTAGAAACTATTTTATTTTACATTTTTGGTATTTTTTTCTTTAATTAAATATGCCACAATTTGTTAAATTTAATGATTTTAGTGGTGGTATTTAAATGTATTTCTGGGATTTAATGGGTTTGGTGTTACTAATGATATTTTTTTTTCAATTATGTAATTTGGTTTTAAAATTTAATTGGTATGAATTTATTTAAATATATTTTACTTAGGTAGTGAATTTGAATTAAAATTCCACATCATTATTTTAGAAAATATGGTTTTCAAAATGTATTATTTAAAAAGAACATATTCAATATGTTTGGCAAGCATTAAAATATATAGAGTGTCTTTATTAAGTTGGATATTATTTTTTATGATGGGTGATTAGATTGAAGAACAATATTTCAAAATTATATTGTTTTTTTAAGAAACTATTGAAACTCTCTGTAAAATTTTCTTAATGTCATACTTGTTTTTATGTAATAAAAGTTAAATTTATTTTAAAATGTGTTCTTTTTTAAATCAATGGTAGTTTTGATATGTAATGTTAAAAAAATATTTTTTCTATGATTTAACAAAAACATGATGTTTTTATGATAATGGTTTGATTTTAGGATCGCTTCATAAACAACAGATTTATGTATTTGAAATTTGAGGCTTTGATTTAAAAGGTTATGATTTATTTGTATAATTTCACTGAATAATTATAAAATTAAGTTTTATTGTTTAGTTTTCTGACTATAGAATCATCTAGTGTAGAATTTAACATGTTAGAACAATTATTATGTATTAAAATTAAAATGGAAATAGAAGCTTATGAATTGATGATGGTTGGTTAATTTAGGACCTATTTAGTTCACATTGAATTATTTTTATTTATTGGTTTTTTCAATTGGTTGTGATTTGGTTGATTTGGAACTGTTTTTTTAATTTTAATATTTTAATTGGATCAGGGCATTTGTGCCTACTTAGGACTTTTTTAGGTTAAATTAAATGGAAATTATTGAATCACACCATTTAGTTAACTACAAAAAAAAATAAACATATGGATGTGGTTATTTTTTGATTTAGAGGTGGTTTAAACTAACTCCATATAATAATGTGATGGTTTCCAAAAATCACCACTTAAGTTGGAAGCAATAATCTAGTCTTAATGGTTCCATCCATTTGTTAGTAGTTTTTGGGAACCATAGTAGAAAGATTGTTTAGTGGTAGTTTTTTTTTATCAGTGGTTTCACCTACCAAAAAATGTTTAAAGGATAGAGGTGGGGTTGTTTAAGAGTTTATCACATAGTATTCTGAAGAATTTGAGAAATTATATTACAATATTAGTAACCTGTTCAGGAAAAAATGTATGAAATGTCAATGGTAGTAACTACCATAACAAAATATCTAAATCATGACTTTTCAATCCATGTATCCCATGATTATTTAAGTCAACACACTCTACAGTGTTACTTAAATACCCATCAGATACCATCACATGATCTAAAATTATAAGCCATTATCTTTATCCCTATTTATTTATTTCAAAAATTCCAAACTAAAACCTTCCATTCTGATATGGACAAAGATCATGATTTATATTCATTGTTTTTAGGTCCTTTTAAGTATTGAGATAGTCCTTTTATTTTAAATGTTCTTTAAGAAATGTAAAGATCAAATTAACACAAAAATTCTTCTCGAAGTTCATAATATCGATATTATGCCTCAATAAAATAAATTTCTAATATATAAGTTTGATTAACATAGATTTTTGTTACATTGTTTCATTCTGATATCACTTGATGATTCACTTTGAACTCATTTAACAATATCATTCAAATGCTTCACCTTTCCAAATTCTATTTCAACATTTCCAAGTTTTTTCAATATTTCAAAACCATTCAACAACTATCAAGGTGGTATTTAATCAATAAAACCATTTAATTTTGAAATTTTCAACTGAAATCTATAATGTGCATCAAGAAACCTTTGATGAAACTAAAAGTACCATTTTTTACTATAATGTTGTCTTTCAGGCTCAAAATAAAAGTTACAAATAGTAAAATTCAAACCATTGTAAGTGTTCCAACCAGATAAATTCCATAGTCTAGGGAAGTCACTAATGGTACAAATTAGAGAAGTGTGCATTTGATGTGTGTGTAACAAATATATTTTTTCATTTCAATGATTATTCCCCAAAAAATTCCTAGAAATGATATTGGTGTATAATTCCAGCCTATAATTAAATAATTATAGGAGCTATGGAGAAACGATGTTTCACCAAAAATATAGATATTTAGTGTTTATATATTTTTTAGTGTTTTAATGATGATGGATGAATATTTGATTAAATGTTTTTTTAATAGGATGAAGAAAAATGAGTTGTATATGATTTATTTGGTTGTACGAATTTTCTATGTTACCCCATGAAACTATTATATGTAGGATACCAGTTCTTCATAACTTCACCCAAGTTTTATATGGGATATAATCAATCTATAAAGGATGATAATGTCTTAATACTCAATGAAGGTCAAATAAAATACATTAATCTCATATGAATTTAATGTGTGAAACAAGGTAAGGTCCCATAAATACATGCATGTGGTTATTTCATGTGTTCAAAACTAGAAGGAAATTTTCTATGTAAATGTTATTATTTCAAATATTTTGACATACATTTTGAGTTTTATTGTTTAATAAGAAGGATAAGATCAAGTCAATCCAATTAAACATTGAATATAAGACTTAAATACCATTATTTATCTATGATAGTAGCAATTTTTTTAATAAAAAATCACTTATACCTAAGTTATTTTTAGTATTTCAAAGTCAATAACTTAGAAATTTTATTACATCTTTCCCCACTAGAGCTCAATTAAACATAGAAAACATTGGAAATTATCAAGGCTTTATCAAAGAACTTACACATTAAACTCTAGATCATTACCATCTTGAAAAATTAATATCTATATAACCTCATAAACATGAAATTAACATTCTAAAAGGATCATAGAGAACCAAATAAATAGTTAAAATACATGTCCATTGATTCTAATGAAAAACTACAAGGATAACATGCATAAACTTTTGGACCATAAATTACTTTAATATTCTCTTTGCCTATACAAACTAGAAAATTTACAAGGAATCTATCTACCTGATATATATCATAAAAAAATCAGAATATATGGATAGTTCAATGATATTAAGGATAGTTCAATGCTAAAATATAAGAATTGTAACCCCTCGCCATGTAACCATCCAAGGTTACACCACTTTCCCTATGAAGAACATCACATAAAGAGGAATATTCCACCTAAGGGTATATTATCACATCCATTCCTGATATATAAAGGTTTCCACACCTGACCTCTTAACCTTTTTTTGATTAAGTGTATGTTTCTTTGAAATATTTTATAGGTTCTTTAATATAGTTCACTATTTTCTTTATTCATTCATTCTTGTCTATTTTTTCCCCTGTATTCCTTCTTCACCCATGTTTATGGAGGTTTAACTAATTTTTAAGAAGACCCATGGGGGAGATCCTTTGTTTCACTCATGAGTAATTCTAAAATATTACTATTGGATTTCCTTTTCTACCAGTGAAGGCCAGGTTTGGATGGGAATAGTGGTGGGTGATTGTATTTTTTTATACTCCCTATTTATTCTATTATTTCCAATCTTTTTATATTTACCAAGAACCCCTGATAAATCAATCCAATATATAGTGGAGTTGGGTAGATAATTTTTAAAATAGTGTAACTCTTTTCTACCAATTGTTCATTAAGAATACCATAGTACAAATAGGTGGTATTCACACTCTATTAAGGTTAGTTCTACATGGTTGGGTTGTGTCTTATTCAAGGGACTCCACCCAATTATAGTATGTGAAGAGAACACGTGAATTTTTGAATAATTAATTATATATTTTTTCAGTATTTAATAAATTTAGTATATGAGGAATACTAATTGGAGAACTAATGATGCTCAGGGAATTGGAAGACATTCTTGATACAACATCCATGTAAGTCTATAGGTAGATTTATGTTCTTCCATAATCAATGGAAAAATAATTTTGTGGATTATAGCTCAAAGAGAAAAGGTTCCTAAATTCAAGACATAGTGGAAACAATATATTGTGCCAATTTTTTATCTATTATTAAAGTCCAATAACATGATCCAATTATACATGGAGAGTTCACATGGTCTATATCATTTAAAAAGGTCAGTGTAAAAATATTTATTTACATAAAGGTCTTTTGAAGTTGAGTGTCAATTAAATAATTAAGGAATAATTCCATCAAAAATAACTATTATTTCATGAGTGTATTTGAATACTTATTTGAGGATTTTAAAAGAAGAAAAATTAGAAGAATATTAAAGCAACATGAAGACCTAGAAAAATATTATTTTTCATTGTGAAATGTTGAGAATACTACTTAGTTTTTACTATGTAAATTTGTGTTGGACTTATGCTAAAAATTATGAACAAACCTTATCAAACCAAGTACCCACCTCAACCACACATATGGGACGTAGGTAAACAACATGGGATCTAATTTATCATGGTTATTCCAAGGATTCATTAAAAATATTGAATGCATGAACTATAAATCATAGTGTATGAAAAGTGAGAATATGAGATGGTGGTGCCACCATGTAGGGAGGTATAACAGGTGAAGGGTGATTGAATGAGTCTATGCTAGAGGAATTTTGGGGAGATCTCCATTAATAGAAACTAGCTAATGAGGAGAAAAAATTTACTTTTTAAGTGGTGTCCATACAAGAAAAATATCTATATTGGATCCAATGGAATGTGAAATTTTTCCTATTCTTAATAAGTTATACATATTTTGAAGGCTTTTATATTTTATTGAAATTAGTCATTCGATCATGTTGTGTGATCATCTTAAAATACAACCAGGTTTTCCTCCATAGAACACATGTGCCGATCAATATAACTATCATCCTTGAATGATCTGATCATGAGTTTATGATTCCATGTGAGGCATGATCAATCATCCTGAATCCATGAATGTAATCTCTATATTACATGAATGAATATGATTGAAGAACATAGTAATATAATAAATTTTTTTGAATATAATGCTCTATCACATAATTGTATTCATTCATAGAGTTTAAGGAATTGATTCCTGAAAAAATCATTACATTCATTTGAGAACCTCACCGCAAAGAGAAAAATTGATCTCACATAAGAAGAGACTCTATGATTTTTTATTCCATGATATTTTAGATATGATGATATCTTCAATGGTTTATAAAAAACCTGGACTTGACTTATAAAATAGAGATATTAATATTGATGTTGGATTCTGGATGAAAAATAGATGAGGGAAACTGGTGAAACCTCATATATAAATACTAAGGGACCAAGTCCAAAAGTGGTTACTATTATTCAATATTTTTGGTACCTCTAATTTTTTAGAAGAAAAATAGAGAATATTTTCCCTTCTATTTTTTTAAATAGAAAATTGTATCTTAAGCCTCCTAGATAATGAAAATGAAGAGGATCTATTTTTTGTGTACCCTAATACATGAATAACATATGAGTTTATGTGAAAATTGATTCTTCTGTAAAGAATAAAAACTCATGTGATAGTTTTGTGAAAAGAAAAACAAATCTTGCTGTTGTAACATTCACAAAAATCATAAGGTATCCCACACCCGAAGTTTTGAAAATAAAAATCAAGAAATTTTTTTGATCACAAACCCATCATTTATGCGAAGAATAAAAGGTATTAGTGTGCTCCTACCAACTTGTGTGAGTAAGAAGTTACTCAACATACCGATCTTTTTCAAAAGAACCCATTCTCATAAATTTTTTGAAGAATATATGATATATCAAGTATTGAAAATTACATGAATGAGGATTCAATATTTCATGAATCTATAAATTTTGTAAACATTGCATGTAGTACATTTATTACATGTTCCCTATGTGTCTGGGTTATAACACGTCAACCATTTGGAATTCAAATCCAAGAAGAAAATTTAGGTTCATTCAGATATTTTTTTAACCAATACACTTAAATAAAATATAAACTGAGTTATTAGGAATATAAAATATTGATAATAACAAAGGTTTATTTGTAAAGTTAGTACACTATGCATTTTTTCAGGCATGTATTAATTGATGTGATAATTTGAAGTCATATTATTCTGAGTTGCACAAGTTCAATCTTTTATAATATAATATGAATAAATAATTAAGGTCAGGATTCATCATTGATATAAGAGTTTTTTGTATTCCCGAGCATCTCAAATTTTTCAAATGAAGTTGGGATAATATTCCAATAAAAATAGAAAATTCATAACAGAGTATTCATTTAATTAATAAGGCTAGATAATTTAAATATTAATGAATAGTGATATAGATCAGGCAATTGATAATCAGTCAACAAAGTTCTTTAATTATTATACACGAGTTAATAAAATCTCCCATACTTGTGGAGGAAGATCATTCATAGTTGGCATAGAAGAAATCATGAGCTTATGTAGAACTTTCTATATATGGGTCAACACTAGAGAGAAGAATGATCTAGGCATGTATACAAACAAAGAGAAGAAAATATGGTTAGGATGTCCAACCAACAGAGATAGAACAATTGGTTACTTGGGTATAGAACCATGATAAACTGGGGGATTGACTATATAGGTATATAAATAATTTCTTCCTAATCCATTGTAATTGATGAAAAGATTATAATAGATAATACATGTTTGGGAACCTAATAAAAATGTAAACTAGTAGGTCTTTTAAAAAAATATTATAAATATTATGTGATGTATTATATTTTATTATTGTTTCTTACAAGTTAATACTATGATATATCATAGGGTGGATTGAGAAAATTAAATTTTTGAAAATTTTAATTCAATGGAATGTATTTTTAAAAAAAATAAACCATTAGTTCACCCCCGGTGGTCTATTGAATCTAGTGATCTATAATTGGTATCAGAGTGAAGGTTCCCTCTAATGATCAAATCTATCATTTATGAAGTTTAAATTTTAGGAAATTTGAGAGTTACCCAAGATGTAGAAAAAGGAAGGTATCAAAATGATAAGAATATATTTATTTCTACCTTGAAATATAAAAACATGAATAAAATATGTGTAAGGAAGCTGAATAATAATATCACATTAATGTGAGATACACCACTAACTAAAGGTAATTAGAGTGATATAAGTAACAATAAATCTTTTAATTTTGATTCTTATAATGAATATGGTTCAAGTCATGATGTTGATGTATCACTTAGTTATCATCATTCTAAATTTATACAAAATTTGATAAAATTCCCAAAAAAGTGGTCAATTTTATTTTTAGTACTATCATAGAAATTCATGATAAAAAATTATAGTAGAAAGAAGAATTTTATTCTATGAAAGATGAATTAGGTAAATTTGTGAGAATATAAAACACTATAACAAAACCATTTAGATAATTAGATGAAAAAATCTATCTTTTAAATGAAATATATAATAATTCTATTGAATAATTTCAAAAAAATATTATGGGAAGGATTTATTTGAGGTTATATTTTTAGACACCTTCCATGAACATGAAAAATTATACACAGTTTCTATGTATTTCAATGATACTAAACAATAGAATAAAGTAAACAAGGTAAATGAGTTTGAAAATTATTTAGGATAATCATGAAAATTAAATGAGGAACAAATAAAAAATATGATTTTTGATTTGGAAGACAGTATAATATCTTTTAAAGATGAAAATAAATCCCTCAATATAAAGTGTTTTGGGTTAGAGGTGAGATTTAAGAGTTACCACATGCTAGAACTTCCCAACTTGCTGAAAAAATATAGATATTTCCATAATTTTTTTCATTGATATTCATGACTACATGGTGATATAATTTTCTTGATATAAGTTCATGAGATCATCCTCTCACCAAATGTCAATATCATCTAAGAAAAATGTATCCCATAACCTAGAAACTATGTTATGTACAATTGTTGTTTCAATTTATTATACAAGTTTCAAAAGAAATTATTGGAAAGTATGGATGCTAAAAAAATACTCATGAACCCACCACATAAAGGATGGATGAGAGAAGATATATGAATGTGTTTCCCCAATAAGTGTCCAAGAGAGGGGAAGTCACACTAAAAAATAGCAAGGTTTAAAACCTCTGATATCGAGATATATTATACTAAAAGGAAAAAAAGAAGATTCATAGGATATTTTTGTTCTGTATAGATGTTTTGAAATAAAGAATTAGAATTTTTGTATAAAATTAAAATTCATGGTAATAATAAAAGGACACAATAAATGAGGATAAAATATGAAGATAGAATAAAACCTATTGATGAAAAGAAGAAGACCAAAGAAAAAGAGAAAATTTCAAGTGAAAAGAATTAATTTGAAGCCTCTTAGACAAATAATAAAGTGATGGATTATTTATTATAAAAAAGGGATAGAGAAATACATTAAAAAAATAAATTTACCCATGGAAAAAATAAGTATCAGTTTGAAGAAGTACAATAATAGTAGGTGTATGTATAGAATACATATAAATGAGGATGTTCTAGGTTAAATGGTTTTTTTGTTATTTTGAAAGGTATGGGAACAGATCCTACTCTTTTTGTTATAAAATTTCATTTCTAAAAAACAAGAATGTACTAAGGGGTAGTTATGGTAAATAAATGAGAAAATATTATCAAACAAAGAATATAGTGACCAAACATTCATCCAAGTTTTCCTTAAAAAAATATAAATAATTAAAAGAAGTTTTTGGAATATGTTGATTAGAAGGTCATTGAGTTGAGAAATGAATGAACAAACAAATTGGAGAGGATCTATACCTTGTTAAAGGGAATATTTATAAACATTAAAATAATGGTAAGCCTTGTCAAAATTCTATGAAGACTAATAATGTCAATTAAGAGTTCCTTGTTTTTTGGAAAAATAAAATAAATGTGGCTAGACAATTAGATAAATCTTAAAAATGTATTGAGGCTAAAGGAAATAAAGTAGCTTTATAATATTAGGAGAAAAAAATGGGAAGTTATCCATAACTAGAAACTTGAAGATTTAGAATACTGAGGTGAAAATCAATATTCCACATAAAGAAGAAGTTCTAAAGAATACTAAAAATAAAACCTCACAATATAATATTGGAATAAGTAAATGATTTAAGTGATATGATTCTCTCTGCATGAATGTTGTTTTTGAAAAAAATATATCCCTCCCTGTTTCATTTTTCTGTTTCTTTTATAATAATATATGGGTAATTGAGGGATATGGATGTATCCCTAGAGGGGAAGAATTTATGGATTAAATCTGCTAATACTTCACTAAATAGTAAATTTGATACTTCATAAAATAATTGTAAAATCGAATGTTGAGGTATGAAAATGACACACATAACCCTACTCTAAATAAATTGATAATAATTCTCAAGAGGTTTTATTTTGATTGAATAAAGGGGGTTTCTTTTTCACTTAATCTTTTTTATTTTTTTGATGAGATATGTGCAAGATAAAATATATTTCTTGATTATAGTGTTTAAAAAACCCCCAAACATGAAGAAGTAGGTTATCTAAGTTTAGTATCACGTGGTGAAAAATTTATAGACAACATTGATCACCTTGGTTAAACCCTATTTTTTCTACATTTTTTTCACATGTGGACTTAGATTGGTCTAAAAAAATACTTCTTTATAAGGAAAAATGTGAGATGTCATCCTTCTCTCGCAAGTGGCTATGGTCGAAGCCTTAAATGAATGAAGGATAATCAGATTCCTTGATGGCATGAGAAGATTGATGAGATGAGATCCCCTTATTTTACCTTTTCATTTATTTTCAACAAGGGGGAGAATAAAACTATCTCTATATAGGGAAGAAGTATCAAAAACAAATTTAAATGGGAGATTAAGGAGAACATGTATGTGGTTAAAGAATATATATTGCATTTATTATCAGTATATTATAAAGTTAATATATATAAAAACTTAAATGAGGAACTAGTGATGATTGGGTAATTGGATTTAATTATTCATAAATAAATCATGTAAATCCATATGTTAATTGAGTTTATTTCGTGATCTATGAAAAAAGAAGTACGAGTTCACTATCTTGAAGTGCACATGTGAAAAATTTCGAGACATGGGGGGAAACAAATTTTTTAATTTTTGAAATATTTTTAAAGTCTAATATGACATGCCAATAGCAGTAAGAGAGTTCATATTCTCTTCAAAATTTAATATTTTGAATACTATGAAAATATTTAGGGACATGAATATATATTAATATTTAGTGTCCATGGAATATATGAAGAATAAGGTCCTGAATTATCCCTATTATTTCATGAGGAGATTTAAATAATTATTTGAGGATATAAGAAGAAGAAGAATTTCAATATTCTCCCGAATGTTCATAGATGAAGAATAAATATTGTATTTATTATCATTATATTATAAATTCAATATATGTGGATGACCAAAATTAAGAACTAATAATTCTTACGACATTAGATGTTATGCCTAATAAAGCATCCATGTAAATATATAGGTTGATTGAGGTTCTTCCATGATCTATGGAAAAGTAATTATGAGACTTTTATCTCGAATAAAAAAAATGTTTAATTTCAATACAAAAAGTTAAATTGAAATTTTTCTAATTGTTGAAATATTATTAAAGACTAATTACATGTTCGAATTTCACTTGGAGAGTCCATCTTGTCTAAACAATTTAAAAAGCTGAAGACCATGAAAATATTTATTTCCATGAAGATATTTTGAGTTTGAGTTTCCATGAAACATTTAAAGAATAAGTCCATGAAATATCCCTATTATTTCAGGAATATATCTGAATAATTATTTGAGGATTTTAGAAGAATAATGATTCAAATAAGTATGAATTAATATAAAGACAATGATAGATATTATTTCATAATGAATTGTTGAGAATACTACTAGGATTTTACTAAGTAAAGTTGAGTTATCCAAGTACTAAAAACTATAGCTAGCCCTTAGCCAACCAAGGACCCAACTCAATCAAAAATGTGGTACCTAGGTCTACCACATGGGAGTTATGTCATCTTGGCTAGTCCAGGGCATCATTGAAGAGGTAAATAACCTACCCGGAGAGGAATTGAGTATGAACAGTGTGCACAAGACTAGGTGTCACAGTTGTGTGGGGTGGAATAGAGAAAGAGGAGTGTCATCATGGTTTAGTGCTAGTTGAAGCTGGGAGTAGACCCAGTTACTCCTAACTTCCCAATAAAGGGGAAATCTTTACATATTAAAAGGAAGTCGTACTAGTGAAATATAAATGTGGGATATAGTTTTTCATGGAATTTTTCCTCCACTTAATTAGTTACACATATTTCATTGGTGATCAAATCTAATAAATCTCATCCATTTGATCAAGAAGAGGGATCAACTTTAATCTTGACTAGGTTTTCCTCAACACGATCTATGCATTACTCAAGATATCTTTCATCCTCAATCATGTTGAGCTTGTTTTTATGATTCCATGTGAGACATGATCAATCATCCTGAATCCATGCATAAAATCTTTATCTTGCGAGCATGAGTCTAATAAGGAAAATTATACATCCATGCATTAAATGAAGGAAAAAGAGAATATCTCACATAATCATATGTGTTTATAGAGTTGAATGAGTTGATCCATGTTATTTCTATCACATACACATGATAACATCACATTTGATGGAAAAATAAATCTCACGTAAGAAGAGACGACTTGATTTTTGATGACAGAATATTTAATAAATATCGAGATCTTTGGAGGTTTATAAAAACCCTTGAATCAGAATTTAAATCATAGATATTAATATTGATCCTTTATTTAGAATAAAACATAGTGGATATGCGGTGGTGAAACATTTTCTATAAATATTGAGGCACCACACCCATAAATGGTTATTTTTGTTTATTTTTTTGAGAACACTATTTTTTTAGAATAAAAATAGAGTATCTTCACACTTCCATTTATGTGAAGGGAATAATATCTAATGATCCTCCTTGTTCAGAAACAAATATATAATTAATTTTATCTATAAACTATTATATAAAGAGTGTCATATTTTCTATGAAACTCTATTTTTGTGCAAAGAATAAGAACTCATGCAACATTCTTTCACAAAGGAAAATATATCATGTATCTATAAAATTCACATGAATATGGAGGCATATCACATTATTATTTTCATGAATAATAATCATCACACTTGATTTGATCTTGTTCTCATTATTTTTATGATGAAAAAGTGGGATAAACATGCTTCTCTCTACTTGCGTGATTAAGTACATTCACAATATAAAGATCATTTTTTGGAGAACTAGTGAAAATAAATTTCATGAATAAGACACAAAATATAAAGTGTTTAATATTATGTGATGATGTACCCAAGATTTAAAATACATGAAAATGTTGTATACAATACATGTATTCCATGAACCATATGTGTATGTATTGAAACACATTGACTATTTGGAAAGTAAATCCAAGAATATGATTGGGAATTCTTGAGACATTGATTTTATCAAGAAAATAAAATAGAATTAAACCTGATATTTTGAGCACATAAAATATTGAGAATAAAAAATGGATATGGTAAAGTTAATACACATTGAATTTCATCATTCATGAATAAATTTATTTGAAAATTCAAAGCTAGATTACACTATGTTAATAGAGTTCAATATTCCATAAAATAGTTTCAAGAATTAATTATGGTCAGGATTATTCATCTATAGAATAATTTTTTTCATCCCAGAGTACTTAATATTTTGATAATTAATATAGGGACATATTATACTTATAAGAGAACATTCATAACAATGAATTTTGTGAATTTAGAACCTCGAGATAGTTTAAAGATCAATGGGTGAAGAGTAAGATCTTGTAGTTGATAATCAGTTTCTATTGATATTTATTAGTTGTTCATGCGGAAACTATATCATACACACTTGTAAGAGACGTTAATTCTTATTTAGTGTAGAATAAAATTGGAGCTGATGGGAGCCTTTCAATATAAGTATCAACTCAGAAGATAACACTAATTGGGGGTGTATAATCAATCATTGAGAAGAGAATATGGTGTGGTGTCTTACCAACTAAAGAAGAAGAGTGAGTTTCTGGGGTACTGAACCGAGATCAACTAGTGTATCAGATACTGGGTTATATAATCAATATCTAAATGAAACATTTTAATAGATGATAATATTATAGTGGAGAATCCATGCTGGGGTATCGGACCATCATATAAAGTAATAGATCTTAGTATGGGACCCTGTAACTACTGTGTGTTGTGATATCTTCTATTATTATTGTATGTGACCTAATATTGTGAGATATTAGTGAGTTCATGTAAAACCCTAACAAGCATAATAATTTACTTTTAAATGAAATAATATGAAAAAACTAAACCACGTATTTACCCCTAGTGATTAATCTGTCATGGGGCACTATATGATGTAACTAACTAACTAATACATTAGAGATATAGACATGATATATGTAAAAAGCGAGATTAAATTATAGTAAGGTAACATTATATTTCAATAAAACTATAATTAAATGCATATTTTAATATTTCATGGCACAAAAAATCTAATTTGATGGTATGAATATTGATTTCAAACTTACTAGGTCAACATATTCCTAGAATGAATTTTTGAAATTTTATCTTAGAAATAAGATTTCATGAATAACTAAAAATGTATTATTTAATTACTAATCCTTTTATTTATAAAAAAATTTGTATTTTTGGAATTTAAAATTTATTGATAACTAATTTGATAGATATATAGGTAAAATCATCCAAAGGTAAAGGGGGTATTTTTCAAAAAAACTATATTTTTAAGGAATAATGTTTTTCCATTTTAAATAAATAAAAAATATTTAATAATGAAATATTTAATTTAAATTTATATATTAAATATCTAAATACATTAATTTAATTCAGTATAATGGTTATTACTAGTCATACAGTTAATGTAATATCATCTTGTTCTTGAAAAATGCATTTCTTAAAAAACCATTTTTGGACAAATTTTTCTAGTTTATTTTTAATTTAAATTATAAAAATTCTATGAATTGAATTTTATAAAATGAATTAAAAATTTATAATAATTTTAATAATAATTATTTAATAGTTTCAATTTAACTATTTGTCTTAATTAATAGTAAAAATTGTAATAATTAATAACAATGGTTAAGGTTAAAATGGGTTTGTCATGGGTTAAAATTACATGATAAGCATTAAAATAACCAAAAAACTTTTTTAAATCCAATTTTTATTGTTATTTATGCCCTAAACTTTTTAAATTTTAATTGGATCCATTTTTGGAGAAAGTTTTAAAAGAAATTGACCAGAAATTATTATAAAACATTGAAAATTTACCAGTGTTTCACTCACCTCAATTATAAAAAGATACATTCTCCCCTCATTTATTCACATATCTTGAGCCATTTTTCATGAAAACTCCCTTAAAAAATCTCACCCAAAAATTATTATACACATTATAGAGATACATATCTTCCCAAAAGACAAACCCTAAGGTATTTAGTAAGAGATCTAATGGAGGTTTTTCTAAGAAAATGTAATCATCTCTACCAAACTCTTCCATTTTTAATCTTCTTTTACCACATTAAATTATGTGTTAAAAATTACAACATAATGACTAGAGTATCTAGTAGATAATTATTTGTTATTATGTTTATGGAATAATATTTATCCATCTCCTTCTCCACCAAATTTGAAACAATACCATCACTTGTGTGTACGGAAGACCACCGTCGTGTTAACTGATGTATTTTTTCCGTCAATGAATCCCATGGATAGTAATAATAATGGATATAATAGACATATATGGTAATTATGAAATGATATTTCTCTTATAAAATTGATATATCATCCACATACATAACCTTTCTCCCATTAAGGAAATGATAACGTCTCTCTTACAAACGTATGACTGACTCTATCCACAAAGAGATGTGATTCATTTTCTGTGCCCAAATTTCAATAATGATTATAAAAATATATATAATGAATAAATATGAAATTTTTAAAATTAACATAATTCTGGATATGATGAAACTATATCCTATTTAAATTAATTGTAACTTCTCCAATAAAACATGCATGAGAAAACAAACTAGTTATCACCAAAAACAATGGTAATAATGAAATATTATTAAAAAATGTGTGATATGATGTTATAAGAGGGTTATATATGAAATTATAATTATTATTATGGTTTGGGTATAGTGTAATAACATGTTTAAAACCATTATATTGGATGATATGGAATTTTCAATAAAAGTTAAGCATGAGGTAATGGAATTCATCTCAATTTCCATGCCCTTGAAACATACATGATATTATGAACATATTTAATTTAATGTGGTGTATATAAAACCCATTTAATTTATTTAAAATAAATACCTATTAAATAATTAGTATTAATATTTTATTTCATGTTTATTATAACATCCCAAGTCTTTGGATCATGTATAATTCCTCAACCATTTTGAATTTTCAGAGTTTAGTGGGTAGACCAACTCTTTTCTTATTTGTTAAAACATAATTATGATATTTAATTTGACCTTAGGGCCTTTTTTAGATTATTTTAGATGATTGGAATCTTCCTTGGGGTTTTGTGTGTGTTTTGGGTTTGTCTGGGTCTGAAGATGCAAATTTTCAAGGTGTATAAACTAGGGCTCACAGTTTGGAAAAACTATGTGGCCCCTAGGGGAAACCATATGGCCCTTCAGGTGCTCGGTGCATGGTTTGAAAAATCATAAAAGAGGGTGTTCAAAACCAAACCAGAGATCTGTAGATTTAATAAGAGGATTACATGAGATCTCTACATGTTTTGAAAAATTATTTCGGATGACTATAAGAGGTGATCCCATTAGACATAGTGTGTGACATAGTTGGTGCATTGTTATCCAAACCATGTTATTAAATGTCTGACTCATTTAAAGAGGATAAATTTCATTTTCACCCCTCCCACTATTTATCAAACTTCCTCCTATTTTCCTTCTCTACCTCATATATAATACTGGAGAGATCTCTTTTTCTTCCTCCCCAAGGTGTTGAGCCAATCTCCATATCTAAATTTAGATCTTCAAACTGTTGGTGGATACTAATTTTTCTTGGTAATTCCTTATATTTCCTAGAATATTTCCTACTTTTATTTCACCATTAAGTGTTCTAAATCTATGTGATCCAATTTACCTTGTTTTCATGGTGTTCATTTAAAACGCAAATTTTTTTCCAAATCAGCTCGAGTTCTAGGCTAATATCGGGAATGTGAGCATCTACCAACATATTCTAGGTGGTGTTTATCTTTCTCTATGATTTTGAATTTTTTTGGTGGTGCGGCTTTGAACACACCATTGGGTAGTTTAAGAAAGACCCAAAAAATTAAATGGTTTTATTTTAATAAATTTAATTGACCTTGTGGGATGCCTATGGGCATGATTTTCCTATTATAAAAATGGCAGGGGCTTGGTGAGAGGCTATAAAATTTTCTAATAGTAGTATGGGGTGTGTTGTTTTATTAAAATTTAGTGATTTAATTCATTTTAATTGATTATTATGAAGATATGAGTTCCATGGGAATGTGATGGGCTCGGTCCGAGGATTTATATTGCGTTTCCCATCTAGTATAAGGTTATGTAATAATCATATTAAGAGATACATGTACTATATGAGTGATTATGGTCATAGGTTGGGTGACATGGTCATCGGTTTGAGGTGAAGAGGTTATCAGGTTACAGGCATGGCCCATGAGATTTTGGATGGCAATGGACACCAAATTTACCGACATGGTCATAGGGTCACAAGGTTCTAGGATGATGTTACTTATGAACTTTTTTAATGATTTTCACTCACTGTGACTTGTTGACATTCCATTGGAGTCGCTTGATCACAGATAAGACTTAGATGATGAAGTGGTGTTGAACAATTGTGTGTGTACAGGCCTCCGTTAGTTGTATATTAGGTTAATTTTTAGAGGTTCTTCACATATAAATCCACATAGATTGTGAGGAGCCATCGAGTGAGGGTGCGGAGACCATCAGTTGGGGGATGAGGCATGCCGTATATTGAGTCCATTGGGCTAGGATTAATTTGGTAGGAAGAACATCATCATTCCTTGGGATATTGGATGTTGATCCTACATTAACAGTATTTGGAGGATAGATATCATTATTCATCATACATCGGGCATCAAGCCGATGAGGATTCTTCTGATATGGTGTCCTTGGGACTAGGTACTTTCTTGGGCATGCCTTCTGGACATTGGTTATTTATTTGGACACGATGTGTCGGTTGGAAAGGTGTCAGGTGATTCTAAAGGAGGTTGAAAATGAGCATTTACTAGGATTGTTTTTCATCAAGAGATTACATGGGATTTATTCCAAGGATCATATCTGCTACCATTATATTGGTTATGGATAATGAAGTTGATTACATCCATGTGGCTATTGACCACAATGCAATCAAGTCGTATATATCTATGTGTGTGTGTGTGTGTTAATGTGTTGTTTTTTTATTTTAGTATGAACCTTCTTGATCACATATGTAAGATAAGAACATGTTATTGGTGGCCTGTTGGGATTCTTTCTCACATCATACACAAGCCTTTCGAGATGTGTATAGACTTCATTCTTCTATGACCAGGTAATGATTTGGGCCTAAAAGTTGGACCTTAGTGATCATTTCATACATTTATCATGGGAAGAATGTCAAGGGACCTTGGAGGTTCTGGAATCAACTGGAGTTTTTATTTTGAGTCTTTTACTCCCAGTATTAGCATGATTATTTATATATACTAAGGTTGGTTGTGGGAAACCATTTTTGTTTAATGACTTATATAACCTAACTTGGATTAATTCTTAGCTATAAATTTTATCTTGTTATGTTATTCTAAAAATTTCATTTTTGGCTCATTTATTTATCATTTCCATAATTTCATATTATTTATTCTACTATATATTTTGATTCCCCCATGTGTGGTTAATTGGTCCAATAGTTTTGGTCTTTAATTATGCTGATTTATATTTACATATACCATTATAATTATAATCACAAGATGGTATATTCACCCCACTCTCACCTCTTTATAAACTCAATACTATTTGGTGTCCTTTGTAATAGTGGTAGGAGTGCTTATGTCTCAAGGACCCTCCAACCCGAATCACTTTTCAGAAGGAAAAAGAGGTCAGGGCCCAACAAATGGTATCAAAGGAGCCTATTTTACCTATTTCTTGGTATTAATATTTGGGATATGTTAGACTGGATAATAGGATGTTCTCATTACTAGGTTAAGAGCTTGTGTTTAGGTGATAGTATCCCCATGTATGGGGGATAGAACAAGTTACCAAGGGTGTGAATTGTCGTTCTAATTTTCTATATTATAGTTGATATGATTTCCATTTAGAGTGGTGAAATTGGATATGATTGTTACCTATTATTTTTTGTGGCCCTTTTCTTGGTATGGAAAGAGTGATTTTGGTTATGAATTCCGGTTAGGTACGTAGGATATTTTATATATATCTTTTTTGATAAAATGGTTGAAATAGTAATTGGAAACCGTGATTATGCTAAGAGGGGTCGGTTTGTTTACAGTGTCAAAAAAAGGAAGCTAAGTAGTGTTTTCCTACCTATCCTAACTTTGATGTAATTCCACTCAACCAATCTGGGCATGCTATTCCAAAGAAACTTGTATATGATATGTGATAGATATCTATGGGCCTGGATTTGATAGGATTAGGCAAGGAATGATATGTGATTTTTGACCCTGCTATGGGAATTAAAGGGGCCATGAGCAAGATTCATAAGTGATACATGGATCTGAAATGGGTGGTTAAGGGGCAATGAGTCTGGATGTCATGTGACATGGTTGATGTGGGGGTAAGGGTAATGAGATTATTCTATATGTTACTGCTTTCCCTATCTGTGTTATATATATATGTTATTATGGATGCATTACTGTTATATTCATATTCCATGGGATGCCACCTAGACAACATTTAATGGAGCGTCAGGAGGGAGATGTTTTGTTTCCGCAAGACTGTGCATTGGTTGAGACCCATGAGGGTCAGGATGATTCCCTAGAGGGTCAGAAAGATTATGAGTTGTAGATATAAGCTCTGGTATAGGCTCTAGTGCATACAAGAAAACATCCATATTTGACATATTTTCCTTCTATGCTTGATGAGTTTCTCATAGAGATATAGGTACGTGTCCTCCCAGGGATTAACATGGGATCTTAGGGATCGAATCCTTCTATGGAGTAACTAACTCAAGAGTTCTAGTTGCAGCACCCAACTATATTTTAGGATGAGGGTTGACCATAAGAGGATGGGAATTGGATTAAGGTAGTTGAAATGAATTTCAATTAGCTTGAGAAAACCCCAGGGATTAGGATGAAGTTTGAAACATACATGCTTAGAATACTGGTTAAAATCTAGTGGGATGTACAGGTTTAGGAAGGTATACACAAGGGACTGGCCTGGAAATATTTTGAGGCTAGGTTCATTGAGCACTTCTTCTTAGAGACAATGAGGGGGGGGGGCTTAAGGAATAACCCAGAATTCTATCAATGGAAATTCCTTTCTTATAATTATTCCAGGTATTATAAATCACATAAAATCACATAGAGAACATAATAAAATCTTTATAAATTAAGAACAAATTAAATAAGAGGTATTTGTATAAGTTAAAGAACATATACCAATAGAATAGTAACTTTCCCTTTGGAATAGTAATATGACCCTTATGAATAGTAAACCATATAATAGAATAGTATCCTCAACTATGAAAGTATAAATAAAATTTAGGCATCTAATAAATGGTAATATGATATAATAATATAAATAAATAATTTTTTTAGAAATTATTAATTACGTTTACATATTTTTATAAAACATAATTTTTTAATTTTAATTTTATAATTTAATATAATGATTTAAAAGAGAATTTATTTTCATAAAATGTTTAAAAAAATTAATATTTTCACTTATTATGATTTTAAGATAATTTTATGAGACATTAATTAATTTTTCAATGTGTTATAAAATCAATTATAATTTTAAAATTAGTATTTTCCAAGTAAATGATGATTTCAACTAAAAGATAAATTTATCATATTTAGAAAATTATTTTCATAAAATGGAGTTCATTTTGGAATTATTCACTTAAAAAATGGTTAGGTTTAATTTTTGGGATTTTTTCTAAAATACTTGATTTTTTTAATAGTAAAATATGATAATTTACAATAAAAGCTAAAAACATGAATTATTGAGTCAAATGTAGTATAGATGATGTAAGGCCATAATATAAAACATTCCTTCATTATTTCAATATATTTAGTGATATTTATCAAACTATTCACATTCTTGAGGTAAAATAATAAACTAATGAATAATATAATGAGAAAACACCCCTCTCTTCCACTATAAATACCACCCCTCACTACCTATTATCCTTACACCTCTTAAAACTTAAATATTGTTTGAATTTTAAAACATACAGTTACCAAGTATCTCCCAAACATATAGGAGGTTCTGGTATCAACAAAACACCAAAACTCATTCTCCTAAAGAGGTTTTCAAGGAGAAGAACTCAAGAGGTAAAAACCTCTTTTTTTCTTTTTAATTTCTTTTCAATTTCATTTATTTTATTATTTTCTCCTTATCTCCCCATATCAAAGTGGAATGAAAACTCCATTATCATATATATACTATAATTTTATCTTGTTAATGGAATTATTCATCATTATTTCTCTTCCACTCCCCTTTTGTACTAAATATAAAAGCATCGGTTGTGATGTATTAATTTATCGCATTCAAGGACGGTGAAGTTTTTAATTGTCATTAACTACTTAAAAACTGATCATAAAACCATTTTTATGGTTAAAACAGATTAGAATATATTAATTACATTCAATTTAATGTTCATGAACCATTTTATATACATAATTTTAATTTATAAAACAAAACAAGATTCTAATGGTCCAAAAACCGCCAAAATAATCTAAACGATTATCACTAACGTATTGTATAATGACTCCACATAATAACAAATTACCAAATTATTTTTATGAACATTTAATATTATTTATGTTCACAAATGATATATAAATTCAATTTTATACATCCATTCTCATTTTACCTAATGTTTTGTACATGTATACAAGTAAACTGATCCTGAAAACCAAGAAAACCAACTCTCCCGAATGATGAAACTGAATATCATAACTCAAAAAAGAGGCCATAAGTGAACATAATAAAATTATAACAAATAAAATAATTATATAAACGATTCTTAATTAATTAATTAATGTATTTAATCAAATTTTCCATGACATTATGATCAAGTGAGGAACTATTTCAGACATAAGGTAAGGGATTCAACCTGAACCTCCATTTTTCCTTAGGTTTACTCTTTCTCTATATTTAACCCAATGTAATTATTATTATTTTGTTTAATTCTTATAATTTTTTTATATGTTCCAAATTCATATATCCATATCATATAATCATTATTTTATGGGGATATACATATTCATAAATGGTTCCCTTCTCAAACTTCTTGATAAGCAAGCCTGATTAAAGGGAACGTCCTGATTTCTTACCCATTTTCATGTGCACTCCATAATCTATTTTAAGACACCATTATTTTTCTAAAATAAATAATTTTATGATGAAAAACTCTTTTGTTTCATTTTTGGTTTTATGAAAATAAATTTCCTTTTTCCTCTGTAAATTCTCTTTAACATTTTCTTTAAATCACACTGAAATGTTTTATTTCTATATTTTATAAAACACTTATTTTATATGATTATACATAAATTGGACATAGTTTATCATTATCTATGACTATTTTTCCTTATGATTTTTTTTGTATGATTTAAAATCTATTTTTCATGGACACCCTTAGCATATTCCCTTTTGTTATGCCTTATAAAAATATTATGATACCCAATTCATTCCATGGGTAACTCTTATGATTGATTCTTCATGTGGAACACATATGCATGAACATTTTATGATGGTTATTCCCAAATAGTTCTCCAATTCATTGAGTAATGTTTATTCTAATTATATTTCATATTAGTACAAGTAGTGAACTTGATTCTTTTATGGAACTTTTCCCACCATGTGCAATGTTCTTGGAAGTTAACAATGACTCATGCTTATGTTTTTTTTATTGCCACATTCCTACAATTCAATGATTAATGTACCCATGCTCTATAAGTTCTGTTTCCTTATTTTTATTCTTGTTTAATTCATTTTTATGTCATCATGATATTACTTATAGCCCATTTTCTTTGCTTTATTCTTATATTTATGCACTTACTAGGACTTTTAGCTCATTTATTTGGTTCATGTATTCCCCGCATTATCCTTTGTATATATAGGAGCTCAATGGAATTTTGGAGATCTTTATGGTTGATTATAACATATTTGTTTTATTATATTTTCATATTTTCATTTATGTATCTAATCATCCAATGAAATAAGACATTAAGATCCTTGGATTTTAATTTGGTGGTTAATTATGATTAAAATAATTTAATAATATGTTTAAGAGGATAGGGTCTTTATAGATCATGAGATCATAAACCTGCAACAGGGTGAAATATTTTTCATGAATTATACAGAAACATTAACCATGTTTTTTCATTTCTTAGCCGGTATGGTTGGTGATGACAACTCTAGGGTGAGGTGTTTAGGGGATGGTTAATATCATGCCAATCATGTGCAGGTAAACATATTCAGGATGGAAAAATTCTTAAATGCTGTAAATTAGGAACTATTATCCAATGTAAATTTGATTTAACATTCTTATTTGATCCTGGTGATAGATTTGGGTGATTACATTGGAAATAATTCAAATAATAAGAATAAATGCCGAGAGGAGTTCCAATAGGGATGTTACACCAGGGACTTGAGAATACCACAGAGGAGTGGAATGTCAATAGTATTAATATAGTATAGGAAGTTGGATCATGCACATGCATAGTTTGATCAGATAGTGAAGGAGTGTTGAGCATGGGGAATGGTTGGTCATCTTGGTAGGTTCATCAGGAGGCCTTCTCAGATAGCTGGTAGTCAGAGACATGGGAAGACTCAAGGTTCTAATGTTGGATATGAGTGGTATTAGGTGTTGGTATCCAAGAGTTAGTTACAAAGTGAGGTTGGGGTTGAAA
The DNA here is from genome assembly GCA_963277665.1 of Viscum album. NCBI lineage: Eukaryota > Viridiplantae > Streptophyta > Magnoliopsida > Santalales > Viscaceae > Viscum > Viscum album. Next base: position 1,086,267,244 of record OY728156.1, read on the forward strand.
TTGTGGTACCCAGTAGTGGGATTAGTGGCTAGTGGTTGGTTCACCACCATAGGGATGACAGGCTTTAGGCAGTCGGGCTTTAGGTTAGGTGCATGCTATTGAGCTACTAGGGTCAGACTGGTTGGTGAGTAAAAAATTGTCATAGGTACATCATGGTAATTATTGGGGTTAATTTTATTTTGGCATGGTACCCTTGTATATGAATTTCTATTTTGGGTTCATGTGGTCCATAGGGTGTACTTTTGGACTAATGAGACTTTGGTTAATAGGTTGGTATCATCTTGGATGTTATATACAAATATGGGGTTCCTGATACTGGGGTTTTCTATAGGAATCAATGAGATGTGGGAATAATTGAGGTGCATTGGAATCTAGTTACCAGTGAGATGTGGGCTCTATTTGAGGAGAAAATATCAATGACTTCTTATAGGCATGTGATGGGAATAAAGGCCTCAAATGTGCCATGTGTAACATTAGCACGCGGCATGCATCTAATGAGATGTTGTACTTGGTGGGTGTCAGATGTGACATGGGAATGATATCAGAACTTAATGAGGTGAAGGAGTGATGATGTTTCATAGGATTAATTTGAGTCTAGGGAAGGTTGGTGAACCATTGATTTATTTTCTTTTTGGGTTGGGAAGTGACCGAAGAAGGTAACTCTTGGGGTGGAGAGTGCCTAAAGGAATATAACCTATGTCTTGATGACCTGGGAAGGCTAGGATGATCTTAATAGGATGGGTATATTTGGTACCATATCTATGTTTTTTTATAGACTATGGATGATCTATATTAAGGTGGTGATAATGTAACATCTTGGGATTTTGGAGCAGTTCGAATTCCTTGCCCATTTTTAATTTTCCGAGTTTGGTGGGTAGAGTATTACTTTTATTGATTATTGGAACTTAATTAAGAAATTTCCTTAACACGAGGCATTTTTTCATATGATTTTAGATTCCTTGAAAGTTCACTTGGGTTTTAAGTGTGTTTCAGATGCATCGAGGGCCAAACACCTATGTTTTTAGGGTATAAGGACTAGGGTTCATGGTATGGTAAAATTGTACAGCTCCTAAGGGAAACCATACCGACCTCCAGCTGATGTATGAATGGTTAGAAAAATTGTGTAGGTGGGGGTTCATGGCCATATATGGGATATTTAATTTTTAGAGGAGCCTCAAGGATGGTCTCTTCATGGTTTGGAAAACTATGTGGGACAACTGTGTGGGGTGACCCCTTTATATAGAGGGTGTCACACGGTTGGCGTGTGATTAGCCAAACTGTGTGAACCAACCATTCACCTCATGTAAAGAGGAGAAATTAATTTTTCTCCTCCATCTATTTATCAAATTATCCCCTACTTTCTTTCTCTACTGCATGTAGAGTAGAAAGAATATACTTTTTTCTTTTTCCCCAAGGTGTTGAGACAATCTCCTCTTCCGACCTCTGATCTTTGAACCATTGGTCGATACAGATCTGTCTCGGTAAGTCCATCGATCTAGAAGCATATTTTCTTCTTTTATCTCATCATATGGTGTACAAAATCCATGCGATTCAATTTACCCAATTTTTAGCATGTTAGTAAAAACTAGTGAATTCTTCAAAATCAACTGGAATTAGAGGTCATGGTCAGGCGTGCGAGCATCTACCAACATGAGTTATGTTTTGATTATCTTTATCCATAATTTTTTGGTTGTTTTTTTGGTTTGGATTTGATCGTGAAATTAATTAGTCAGAGCGAGGCCATATAAACAAAATGGTTGTCTTTTAATAAAATGAATTGACTTTGTGAGATTCCTATGGTTATGATTTTTCCTATTCTAAAATTAGTATGGGAATCATGAGAGGCTTAAGACCTTGGGAAGAGTAGTTTGGGATGTTTTTTGTTTATTGAAATTGAATTGTTTTATTTCTTTGAATTATTTATTATGAATTGTTGAGTTACATGGCTCTGTTATGGGCTAGGCTCGAGGATTGAGATGGCATCAGCTATCTAGTATGTGGGGATGTAATCATCAGATTGGTCAAGGACAAAACTATATGAGTGTTGATGATCAGAAGTTGTGATACATGGTCTTTGGTTTTAGCTAATTAGGTCATCATGTTACGATCATGGCCCATGTGATTTAGAATGGTTATGGAAAACTGATTGACTGACATGGTCACAAAGGCATGAGGTGCTGGGATGATGTGTCTTAGGTACTTTGTTGGTTATGTTCACTTGATGTGATTGACCTATGAGTCGTTGGAGTTGTGTGCAGATAAATGAAACTCAGATGATGATGTGGTGTTGAACAATCATATGGGTAGAGGACTCTATCAGATGTGGATTAGGTTAATGTTTGGATGTGATTACCATAGAAATATATAGAGATAGGGAGTATCCCTTGGTGGATTGCGTTAAGACTATCGGTTGAAGGATGAGTCTTGTTGCATATTGAGGTTGTTGGAACTTTTGTAAATAATATATATACCAACGTTTTTGGGAAAACTATTGGTATAGTTCACTTATATGGAACTATACCAATGGTTTGGCCAAAACCATTTGTATAGGTCACTAATTTGGACATATACCAATGGTTTTCCCAAAACCGTTGTTATAGGGGGGACCTATACCAACGGTTTCTCCAAACCGTTGGTATAGGTCACTTAATGTGGACATATACCAATGGTTTTGGATAAACCATCGATATAGGGTCTCTATTATGGACCCATGCCAACAGTTTTGGCCAAACTGTTGGTATCAGTCCATAATAGAGACCATATACCCATGGTTTTGGACAAACTGTTGGCATAGGTCCCCCATATACCAATGGTTTGTCCAAAATCTTTGTTATAGGTCCCAAAATTAATGAATCTATACCAAAAGTTCTCTAAACCGTTGGTATAGGTCTATACCAATGGTTTTGAGAATCGTTGGTATAGTTACATGTATTTTTTATGGAATATTATTATAGAGAACATTAAATTAATCAAAATTTATAATATTTATGACAATACATATATATATTTATGATATTATGTTCACAAAAGTCAAGTTAGGTTAGTGGTTAGGTTGTTCAATCATAATCTGGAGGTACAGGGATAAAAAACAATAGAACTCTTATTTTTTGAGATACATATACCAACAGTTTTATGGAACCGTTGGTATAGATTTTTCATATAAATTATTCCAAAAGTTTTGAAAACCATTGGTATAAGTCTATACCAATGGTTTCAAATCGTTGGTATAGGGTATTTTTCTAGTAGTGTGGGCCAGGATTTATTTTAGAGGATGGGTATCATATTTCCATGGGATTTGGGTTGTTATTCCAATGGGGACACTATTTTTAGGATATAAATCTCTAGGATTTAGACATAGTTCATCGAGCTAATGTGGATTCTTCTGAGCTAGGGTCCTTGGGACCACGTACTTTTTTCGGTGTCCCTTCAAGATGTCAGTTATTTATTTGAAAATGAAGTGTTGGTTGGCATGCAGTGCTGGGTGATTTTATTATACATGGTACCCAAGGGTTCACATAGATTGTTTTCAAATAGGGGATTCCTTGGGAGTTATTCCAAGTATCATCTCTGCTACTGTTATATCAATGATGGCTAAAGTAGGTGATTGCTTCTTATAGTTTTTGAGCACAAGGAAAAACGGTTATATATAATTATATATATGCATGTTATATTTTTTTATTTTCATACACATATTCTTCAACATAGATGTAATATAGGAACATGTTTATGGTGGCCTATTGAGATTCTTTCCCACACCCTACATGGGCCCTTCGGGACACGTGAAGACTATATGCTTCAATGATCATGTAAAGGTTCGGGCTCAAGAACTGGAACTTTGTGATCATGTCAGACCTTTGGCATGGGATGGATGAAAAGGGACTTTGTATGTTCTTGTATCAGCTGGAGTTTATCATTTTAGTCTTTTACTCCATGTATCATCATGCTTATTTGTATATACCTATGATGGACACGGGTGACCCTCTTTGTTTATTGACTTGTTTGACCTGGAATGGGTGAATGCTTAGCTAAAAATTTTATCTAGTGATGTTATTATACAGATGTAATGTTTGATTAATTTATTTATTATTCCCTCTGTTTCTTATTATTTCTTAAGCTATCTGTTGTTCTTCATCCATGGGTAGGCTACTAGTACAATGATTTTTTTCTTTCTTTCTTCTAATTTATATTTACTTAAACCATTATCATTATCATAACCAGAGTGTATAGTCTACCCTATATCACCTATTTACACCCTAGATGATACTATGAATCCTTTAGTGTAGGGGATATTCTCTTAAGGCCCAGTGACCCTCTATCCAGGAGCATTTTTCAGGTGGAAAACCAAATTAGGGTGTTATATTTATTCCTTAAAGGGGTTATAATTTAAAAGTAACTAAAGTGGTAAGGATTTGTTTGTAGTCTCTTTTTTTGGTATTGTATTAATTATCGTTGAAAGAATATATAATGCATTCTTCATAAAATCCATCTATTTTATTATCATATATACATTTAAGGAGTTTTATTTATTTTATTCCAGCCTTTCCTCTCTTTGAAACTTTAATCAAGAAAATAAATGTTTAAAATAAAATTCAATCTTATTATTCATTTTGATTGGGTATATGGTTCTTCTATATTGATATTTTTCAAAATAAATACAATTGTCCATTTATTTACTCAAATGATTTATGAAGGACATTTTACGTTATTATTGGATTTTTAAAAGTCTTGAGAGTAATCTTTCAAATGTTTACAAAAGGTTCATTTCCAAATTTCTTTATAAAAAGTCAAAAATGAATGTTTTTAATGTATAAGAAATTAACATACTACCCCATCACTATAACTGTTTTATAATATTTATCCTCTTCTATAAATTTTCTATGGTTTTACAAAGAGAAATATTTATTGAAACATGTTTTAAATTTAAAGATCCCATTTTCTTCTATTCTTTAGAAGAATTGAATTTATGATAATATATAAAAATTTGATGGTCATCTCTCATCCCTTGATTAATTTTGTGGTCATTAACATTCACTTGAACAATTCACTTTCTTATGATAATTTTTCATTTGACATTACATTCCTATAAAATATATATATTCTTGGTATCATAGATATAGTTATTTCAAAAATCATATACCATTTCTGGATGCATATTTTTACATTGAATGTTCTCTGATTAACTAGGAAAATATTCAGAAATCTATATTATTTACTCAATACAGATATTTATTGATAAGTCACATTATTTATTAATTAAGATGATATTCATTATATAAGTAATTTTTTGTACATGCAGTGATGGGTGGGGATTAAAATTATATAACCCCAAAATGCATCGACATGCCTCTTGGGAAAAATTAGTTGACCAAACTAAATGTGTTTTTAAACATTGTTTTAAACTATCTTGGCACAAGGTCATGATGTTAGAGATATAATGATGTTTTATATCATGGAATTTAATGTCATATATTTCCTTCATTTATAATTCAGTAATTATTATTATCCATGATATTAGTGCATTGATATTATCCATGGACTCATTGCATACTCCGGTTATTGATTAAATGACATGTATTTCAAGATATTTATCATCCCATATTTATTATTCCTTATTTAATCATCATATATTCTATTTTACATAACCCTTAAAAATATTTTTATCTCACAAAAAAAATTCCTTTCTTCAAGTTATATAGATGAAATATTTGAATGAGTTTCAAGGATGCAGAATGTTCACTTTTGTTCGGTTTTATATTTTATTCCCAATATAAAATAGGTATTATATATGTATCTGGAGCTTGAAGACTAGTAAACTGATTAGTACTTTTGGATTATATCCCTTGTATTTATGTTAATGTATTAAATTAGAGACTAAATTTGGGTTACTGGGTGTTTCTTCGGGAAATGGAGATGACCTTGTTTGTTTAAGGTTCAAACCTTAGAATCGGTTTCTAAAGGGTTTATTTGTAGAACTAGAAACACCCAATGATTCTATATCCATTTGGACCTACTTTCCAAATGTAGGTTCTCATTAGTTGTGGATCGATGAGGCTTAAGAATTTTCATTGTTCGAGAGGATGGGAGGTCAGTCTCATCACACCTTTTTAGGAGGAATTATTACCTACTCCGGTACTCTCTTTTAGATTTAAGTTATGTTCAAAAATCCTCATTAATTCACCAAGAATTAAAATGAGTTTTCCTTCAGATTTGGCAATCAATGATTGATATGTATGGGATTTATAGAATCTTTTATATGTATTTGAGGTTCTTAATCGATGGAGAATCATCTGTATGTATTAGATATTCTTATTCAATGGTATCCTTAAATACATTATATAGAAATCTCTTGGTCATTATGATGACCATACTGGTTTTAAAGCCACTTAGTGGGGAACTTAAAGTTTATTTTCATTCAGAAAGATAGGAATTATTTCAGATTTGGGATCGTACCTATAGATGGGATACCGACGTATCATCATTAAAAAGGAATCACAACCCACATAGTTCGATAAAAAGGATATAGGTTAACATCATATGGAATGGAAAATAATTAATGAAATATGGTCTTGGACCTTATAAAGGCTTCCTACATACTCTACTTTTAAGGCAGAGATTAAATTCCACGTAGTTCGGGAGAAGAAATATGGGGTTATGCATGGTTAATGGCCCAAAAAGAGATGTCGTGATTACTTTTACACTCTAAGATCATGTAATTCATGCTCGGTGTGAGAAACAAGAGGCATCAGTATGTATGACTGCCCAAGTAGATGAATACCAACACGTACTTCAAGAAAGAAGCCCAAAAGAAGGGTCCATAAAGGTATTTGTACTTTATGGAGATTTGGAGTTTAAACCCAGGGCTTACTCCTAAGGAGGATTCCCAAATTAAAGGGGACTTATAACTTGGGGATTACTCTTGAGAAGGAGTCCCAAATTAAATGAATTCTGATTGGGGATTATTCCTAAGAAGGAGGCCCAATGTTAAAGGAAATTATTACTGGGGATTACTCTTGAGAAGGAGGCCCATGTTAAGGGGAAATGGGGCTTACTCCTAAGGAGGATTCCCTAATTAAAGGAATTATTAATGGGGATTATTCCTGAGAAGGAGGCCTGAACTAAGGGAACTTGGGGCTTACTTCTGAGGAGGATGCCCTAAATCCAAAAAATCTTCTCATCATAAAGGATGAAGTTACATGGAGGAAACCTATAACCATGGTGACATAAATCTTGTAAGTCACAAGGTTTTGGGAGAGGTTCTCATAGAATTCCTGTCAGATAAGGAATCCAATAAAGGAACCATGCCTTGAATGGAATTGAAAAGGTGTTAAAGGGCTAATATCTTGAAGAGGAGAGGTGAATGGGAGAGAGGAACACAAATGATGTTGGTGTGAAAGTCTTGGTCGTGAAAGTGTACTTGCTTGGAATGGGTTTATCTGGGAGATGAAGAATCTATAGGGTAATACTTGGGTGATACTTAACTCAAGCCTTTAGTATTATCCTAATATGTTTCCAAAAGGGTAGCGTTCATTTTTCATCCAAAGGGTAGGGCGGTGCACAAGTGTTTCCATTTTTAAGGAGGTCTGGATACATAGGCGTGCAAGTTTTTATGAATTCTAAACACTTAGGACTTATCCTATTCCTTCAAGTCTTCCATTCTAGGTAAAAAGTTACCTTAGAAGCTTTCAAAAGAGTTGAGTTGAAGACTTGGGCGACCAGAGCTTGAATTTGACTTTTGGAAAATTCGTCCCTGAAATGGGGGCCCAAAGGGATATTTATAGGCCACCATCCACATTGGGGAAAAACCTAATAGGGCACACAAGTGAGCTACGTGACCCATAGGTGGTGTGCAAGTGAATTGCACACCTCACTTCAAATGGGCTCCTAGTCTATGCCTTCATCAATTTTTTTGATGTTCTTCAAAGGGTGACCCTATTTGTGCTTACATTATTCCCCTTTTCCATTCATTGGAATTTTTGGAGGAAAGGAGCGTCAAAAAAAGTAACCCCTCATAGTTGGATCCGAAAATGAATGAGGATCCGAATCTGAGGTAAAGCCGGAGAAATTCGGTGTGCAGATGATGGGGCGCGCAGGTATGGAACGCAGGTGGTCTGAATGGCCTATATATACAGGATCACTCCCGTGAAAACTCAATCAGCTTCCAACAACTTGAGCTCTTGTCTTGTAGGATTTCTATCTTTAGTGAATCGCCCTTCTGGATTTTTTCACGCTTCTACAGAAGGTATTTGACCTGTGCACCATGACTAGGGTGGAAAAACTTGCACGATCGGTTTGACATGTGCACCGAGTTAAGACTAGCGCGCCTTAATGCCTTTGCCATTTTTATTATTTACATAATCAAAATTTCACAAAACAAACTTACTTAAAATTTGGTTCTTTGATATTTGTGTAGATTAAATGGCTCCCAGATGAATTGGATCAGCTGATGAGTTGGCCAGCAAGAGAATAGATGACATGATGAATGTTGTCGGCCATGACTACTTTGTTATTTGTGACATCACCCTCTAGGATTTGGCTAAGTGCATGAAGAAATATCATTCCAATTTATCACAGAGCATCTACTTGCCTTTGTATGGACATGGTCATTTGCAAGGAGTCAACGTTCCAGAGGAAAGGAATTATATCCCTCATTCCTGGTTTCAAACCTACACCAACTTCTCTTCGGCAAATGTCTCAGTTGTAGGATCATTTGTCAATGCTGGGACAGTGGAGAAGGCATACATAGTGCATCATAGCCCATGTTCTCTAGATCTAAATCCTCACATTCCTTAGCTGTATCCGTATTTCTATCCCTCTATTTTCTGAAATTCTCAGATGGACCAATCTATCGGATGGAAGAATAGTTGGGATTTCTGTCCTAGAGGAGGTGTGAAGCCGACTTGGATGTGGGAATACTGGGTGCGACAAACCTGTGCAGAGTTTGTCAATGATCTGAAGGGATCTTTAATATTTGAAGCTATCTAGGCTGGGCAGACATATGTATACAAGAATGAAAATTTCGTGCGAGAGTTAATCAGTCGTTGGAGCCCGAAAACGAATTATTTTTATCTGAATCATGGAGAAGTAGGCATCCGTTTGTGAGACATGAAAAATATTTGAAGGGATCCAATTTTGGGACATATGAATGATGAATTCATCCCCCCAAGATGACCTAGAATGATTCAGATAAGACTCTGAATTTGGCTCGTGAGTTAATGAAAATTTTCTACAAGCTTAAGAATACGACCACCATGAAATCCCACTCAAGAAAAGATATCCATCTAGAGGAGTGCATGGACATGTTTCTGATCAATAAGACAGAGGAGGGACTTTCTTGCACTCATCCTACTGGTTTACCTAGGCCAGCAAAGAGGGGTGTTATGGGCACATTTTGGCCAACTCTGGAAGTAGGAGAATTTGATAGGCGGGGATATGAAGTGAACTAGAAAATTCTAGTGAAGGCCCATATGGAAAGCTTTTTGTCCTTGTGGCTCAGTGTTTACCATTTACCAGTGCGGGATTAGAAAGGTAGTGTGAGGTTGGGGACCTTTTTCATTGCAGCCAAGCTGGCTAAAAGGAAGATGGTCGGGTTGGTCACCCAAGATTTGGTAAATATTCGTAGGATCTTACTTCATGTTTATATCTATAATTCTCCTCTAAGAATAGTGGGACCATTCCAAGTTTTATGGGGATGGATCACCACCCACATCAAGACATATGCTATAAAAATTGGGGTACAGGTTCCTAGAAGTTCTTTTCAGCCGTCTATTCAGGCCTTTTCTAGAATTTCTCCCATATCCCTCAATGCTTATGATAACAAAATAAGGCTGAGAATGTTCAAGGATTTTCACTTCGTTCCTTATGGAAATCTGACAACAGGGTGATTTTTTGATGATGGAACAGCCAGCCTGAAGTTAAGGGTATATATGATGGCATTTAGAGATGGTACACTAACCGCGAGGATTGACGGAAAAATTATATGCGAGGCCTATGCTCCATACAGATTCTCACTTCAATTTAAATGTCTGTAGAAAATTATTGTATCCCCTCTGGTGCATGTCAGGTTAGAGTAGAATCTCATGTTTTCTCATCAACTATGGTTTCTAACATCTATGGAGAAGACTGGGAAGGTATTTGATCTACTAGTTATTGAAGTGGAATGTCGATTGACTACATGGTATGCCAGAGTTGGGTAGCATCACACCCTAAAGGGGTACTGAATCAGTCGGTCCCTCAGATGGGGAAAAAAAGAGAACCATTAGGAAAGAAGCTTTTCATTTGGAAGGTGAATATTCCTCACCCGGAGTTGATTCACCGGATTCCTCACCTAGAGGTGATTCACCGTATTCACTGGATAGGGATGATTAGGATCGAAATGTGTCAATGTAGCCTCATGCCAGATATAATCCACCTGAAAAATTCAAAAGACCTACTCCATTGACTCCTGTTGAGTTAGATCATTGAGGAAATTTAGTCACCATTATTTTAAATAGAAACAAGTTTCATTTTCTTATCCTTTATCTGTGATTTCAGGAGCTGGGAAGAAGATGAAGTCCCAGATTATAGGACCCTCCTCATGGAATTCTGGTGCATATTATAAATATTTATGACCAAAGGTTGTCCCTACATGGTAGAGTTGATATTGTGATGTTGAAACCTCCGGGATGATATTATGTGAAGGGCTTCATATCCCTATATTGGGTAATCTTCGGGCTTCCTCTGACATCTGTTTTGAGGACAATGCCAAGGAAGTGGGGGATTACATTAAAGAGCTTAAAATTATCATATATTCTGCTGATGAGTCAGTCCCTGTCACCAAGTTGGTGAAGGAGATGATGGACCATGTTACCAATAAGGGGATTGGTCCTTCATTAGATGAAGAGTGGCATGATTGTGTGGATCCTGAAGATGTAAGTTTCCTTTTTCTCATATTTCTTTTTTCTTTTCAATTCGAACCTAGTCAAAGCTTTCTTATTCAGGGAAATAATATTCTTCATCCTGCAGCTTGTAATGGAAAGAACCACTAATATCCCTTCACCGTGGTATAGCCCTGGTGGCACCGCTCTTGTAGCCACTGAATCTCCACGTGAGTCGGGCGAAGTATCTCCATGACAACAAGTCATGGATTAGGAGTTAGAAAGGGTGTAATTTTCTCCGATACCTATTTTCAGAGATGATGATGCATGTCCACCCAAAAATTCCAAGAAGGAAAGTCATAAAAGAATGAATACCACATTCAAACGATTTATTAGTAGTGGTAAGTCATTCTGGTAGTCATGAATCTTAACTTATGAAAAAGTTCTCAAACTTCTTGGGATTGCAGGGGCTTCATCAGTTTCCCCTTTATGGGAAAAGGCTGACCATCCTCAGAGTACAATGGAGGGTTCTATATAATGGCCGAAAGTTCCTGATAAAACGGCTATTCCTAAAGAAATACTAAGAGCAGATGAGGTGGTGTTTGTTCCCAGAACCACTCATGTTTCTAATGCGAGGAGAGAAGAGACTTCTCCTAAATTAACAATAAATTATAGAACCTTAAGTGAGACAACAACTAACTTCCATTATATGATGTTTTAATTTCAAGACATGCACCAAAACATTTGGCAACCACCGTAGCTGACCCCACAACTGTCTTTGAAGAAGCTATTCGGGGTCAGATATTGCTAGATGAAAGTCACGAAGAAGACATGTCGAGTGCTTCCACTAGTATGACTAACCTGGGATCTAGGACATCATTGGATAAAATGAAGAATCTTGGCATGTCCTTTGAATAAATTTTAGAACTTGTTAAATTAAAATGTGATTTAAATGATCTTGGAGATCTAGTTATATAATCAACTGGATGTGAGTTTCATCATTTGTCCAGTTAATCTTTTCATGATTACACTTCTAACCATGTTTGGTTAAAAAATGTACAATTAAATCTGAAGAAACTGCTGAACCAATAACACTTGAGAATGGTGTACACATTGATGTCAACCCTATTATTGCAGAAACACTGGCTCAGGTGGAACTTAGCACGTCAGACCCTCCTGAAACCCATCTTGAAAATCCTATTGAATCTAGGAAATATGGGAAGAAGTCTTCAAAAGGATATGATCTATTGTTAGGTAAAAGATGTTGATATTTGTGTCTTACTTAACCTTCAAGAAAATCAGTCAACTTTTATTGTCCTTTGAAACTAACCATACTTTCAATTGACCAAACAGGGCTGTCAACTTCAATGGCTAGATCGGGAGGTGAAGTCTCAACCTCATCCCAAACTGTAGCAGAAGGTGAAGCATCCATGGTCAGCGAAGGAGAAAAACAGGGCACTTCCTTAAGTTCATTAATCCCGGACTATGTTCCTCTCTATGATAGTGATGCTGAATCAGTCCCAGAGGTGCAAAAGGAGCTCCAATTATCATATCGCAAGGCATGGTAAAATATATGTAAGATAATATCTGAGGTTCCTCTTGAAGAGTTTCCTTCTAAAATTCCAATACTTTCATCCATGTTAATCATGTTAGGACGTGGAGGTTTTGGATATCGATAAATCCATGTCGTAGTGAAACAAGTCATTCGAATGAGGGTGCAAGAGCAGAGGTGTCATCAAGACCTGATCAAAACTATATTGCTAAACAAAATCAGTGAATTTCTGGCGGAAGTGTCCTGAGGTGAGACTAATCATGCTGTAATATTGAAGGAACTGAAGCAAAAGATCAAGAAGAAGATTTTCCAGCATTTTCACCTTCACCAAGAGATAGATTATGTTACTGGGGATCTTGACCAGCATCATAATTCATTGGAAGAATTCCAATCAAATGGTATAAAAGCCATCAAAAATAAAAAAGAAGCACTTCGTTGAGCTGAAGAGAGTGAATCTTGTCGAGTAAATGAACTTCAAGTGGCTACTGATGAAATCTCAGGATGTTGTGAAACAGATGATAAATCATGTTGAAAGTATTCTATAATTTTTTTAAAAAATGAAGAGACTCCAATCTGTTGAAGTTCTTCTAATCTTGTTTATAAATGAAAAACAGTTCATCTTTAATCATCTATACATTCATTTTATTGATAATTGCTATTATTTTTACCTAAGACAATGGGCCTAACAAACATAGTTTGATTTTTACTAGGGTTATATAAACAACCCCACAAACATTGCGTATTTTAATTTATCAATATTTCCTAAATCATAAAAAATGTACCTTTAGCGATCTGGGATTTGACTTTTGTTCAGAGTACCCTTTATAGGTTCCCAATTTAATGAGTACCATATCTTTTGTTATTGGTAGTTTAAAGTCATGCATGTTGGACTATAAAAGGAAAATATTTAAGGTCGAATATATTTGACCGAATGGATGATACTGAATCAATTCTTGATAATTTGTTTGGAAACATATTACCATATTCAAGTATGGAGGGGGGAAATTGTAAACTATGACCTGAGAAATTTTGAATCTGAGGAATGAAATGGAAAAATAGCTAAAAGGTATTAGAGGAATTATTTTATAAGAATGAAGTTACCACTACTTGACAACCCCATTATTGGGGCTGAATAATGCCGAGACAACTAGGGAATATGTTGCATTGTCAAATAGTAGAATCTTTTAGTGGACAAGTCCGTTATGTAGACAACTTATGCAAGGCAACCTAAGGGCACATGCTCTATAGTTGGGAAAAAGAACTCTCAAAAATTTGACTTTCTATTGCTAAAAGATGAAGAAAGTTTTATGGAGATTCAAATTTTCCGAAGCATAGACTCTGCTTTATAGAGAACGGTACTTGAATATGGAGAGGATATTTCTATTCATAATTGTCAAAGAATTTGGGGAATGTGAATTCTACGAAGGTCCGACCCAAACGTAGGAAAAAAGGTATCGGTGGTTTTAAATCATATGACTAAAACCGGAGATAGAAACATTATACAACATATGGTCATGTGGCCCGAGGTTATTTCATATCGCTCTGAACATATGGAGAAGGAGGAAAATGTAAACCATAGACTTGAATACGTTCATATCATGAAAGAGAGAATGGAAAAAATATTTTTAGGATGGTATTTTTTTTTGCTGATCCCAACATATCGTCTTTAAGACCAATAGGGACAAAAGAGGATTGTCCTAATAATTAAGTTACCATTACTTGACAAACCCATTATGGAGGTTGAATTATGCAGGGCCAACTCGGGCATAAGCTGCATAGTCAAATAGTAGCATCTTTTAGCTGACAGGTCTAATATAGACAACTTGTTCAATGCTATCTAAGGGCATGTGCTGCATAGTTAGTTAAAAGAACTCTCAGGTATCATACATTTTGTGACCAGAACTCAAGAAAAGGGTTATAGAGACCAGGAATATTATTTGTATAATGTTGTGGGTGGGTCCTGAATTGAGATTATGGATGTCACTACATATCTCATTTGGATTAGAATCAAGCCACACATAGTTCTTGAAATACAGTTTAACGCCATACAAGACGAGATCATGGAAGATCATAGTTTAGGGTCATAGAGCTTGGACCATAGTGGCAGAGGCACATCGTGCATTTTTTATAAACCATATGTGAATAAAGACCAAGGTGTTCCTTATCACACCATGTGCTCCCAGGGGGACTTTTCATCCCAGGGACCAAAAGTGGAGTTTGGGGTTAGGCCCAAAGGCTCGAGGATGGACTCAAGAAATTCTTGAGCATCCCTACGTATCCCATGAGGATGGGAATAAATCTGCACATAGTTCTTGAACTACCCTTTGTACAGATTTGGTTCGTACATATGAGGGGTAAAGAGGACTTTATTGCAATTATGGTTTGACCCAAGATTAATAGTCTTGGGAGTCACTACGTATCTCATAAAGATGATAATCGAGCCATACGAAGTTCTTGAAACATGACATGGTTGGAGACCATGTCAATGATGATGGACATACACAGTTTAATGTCATGTAGGATGAATGTGAACCGATATGAATAAGATGGTTGACAGGGGCTTCATAGATCAACATCGTATGGGATGGAGGTGAATTGATGTAAAGAAAGTGGTTTCAGGCTTAAACCTCATGAGGTTGCCTACATACCCGGCCTAGGAGGCAAGGATCATAGTCTACGTAGTTTTATTGAGAGGGATTCGGTGATCAAGGTTAACTTGAGGACAAAAATCTGAAGATGACGTTGGGACTTAATCATGGTTAGCGGCCCAGAGAACATATCATGGTCAAAGATTACTCTAATCTCACATGATTCATGCTCGGTGTGAGAAACAAGAGGTAGCAGAAGACCTAACGATCGTGTCGTGAAAGATGCAACCACGAAGGATGGTGTGAGGCTTATGCATGGTTATCTGCCCAGGGAACACATGGAAACTGAGTTTAAAAGACAATTTCAAATGTGGTGATCATATTTTAATGTCATGTGTCACATACATGGGGTGCTTGGCAGTTTAACGTCTTGCAATTCGGACGATGCACAGTTTAACATCATGTTGGACGATAAAGGGGAAACAATTTAATGTCATATTGGATGATAGAGGGGGCTATGCAGTTTAATGTCCTACAACAAGAAAAATGGGAGTATTTGTGTTACACAAAATACTTCTTCAAGAATCTTACATTGGTTGGAGTTGTAATGAGTTATCCATCCATTGAGATTAAAGAATAAGCTCTATTGGAGTAGACCCTATGTTTTGAGTAAGGACCTTCCCACTTTGGATCAAGATTTGGAGGGTTCTTTCCTAGTTTCATTGGGGTTCTGAGGACCAATACCAATTATCCTTGAAGGAATGAATGAAGACCAACTTTTTTATTGAAATCTCATGCTATTAGATTCTAATAGACATCCAAATTGTGATGTGTGCACAATATTTTTTCATCTAGTCGTTCCAATTCATCCAATAACTTTTGAGATTGTTCATCTGTAGATAACTGATAACAAATAGTGACTCTAAGAGAAGGTAATTGGACCTCAATAGGCAAGACTGCTTCCGTTCCATATACCCTTAAATATGGAGTTAATCGTGTAGTAGTGCAGGTGGTAGTCCGATAAGCACATAGAGCATGAACAAGTTTATCATGACATGACTTCTTATCTTTATCCACCATCTTTTGAAGTATGTTTGAAAGAGTCTAATTGAAATTATCTACTTGACCATTGGTCGGTTCATGACACCGAGATGAATGGTTGGATCTGATATTGTATTCTTGATACAACGGATGAACAAAATTTGGTGCCATTATCTGTCAATATTGTATGAGGATCACCAAATCTGGTAATGATGTTTGACATGAAAAAACTAACAATGATTTTAGCACTGACTTATTTGAGAGGTATTTCCTCTGCCCATTTGGAAAATAAGTCAGTAGCAGTAAGAATATACTTAAACTGTTTAGCACTAGCCATAGGATAAGGTCCTACTACATCCATTCCCCATATAGAAAATCGACAAGAGTATTTAGCTGTATGAAGCAACTCTAGGGGTTGATGAATGAAGTTGAAACATACTTGGCAAGAATTACACTACTTAGTGAAATCAACACAATCTTGCATCATTGAATTCCATAAGTATCCACGCCTTTGAATTTGACCAGAAAGTCTATGTACATACTAGTAGGAACCACAAACTCTTGCATTTACTTCATTAATGATGGCCATTGTCTCTTCAACATCAATACATCGAAAGAGAATTCCATAAAAACCCCACTTGAAGATAATTTTTTGGTGATCTGGGGTATCATAAAGAGTAAAATTGACCACACGTCATCAGAATTGTTTTTTCTCGACTCTATTAGGTGGGATTGGTCCAATTTAAAGGTATTCCTTGATAGGTGTGATCCATCCTGTAGTATTACCATATGGTTCAGAAATGGGATTGATTTCATTGATTTCCTCTATTCTGATTTGAAAAAAAATTGAAACTATACGACAGTGGGAAATAATGATGATTGTTTCATCCCAATTTGGATCTACAGGGGTTGTGGCTACCATATCCAGTGCATCAGCTTGGGAATTTTGTGATCATGGGACATAAGAAAATTTCATTTCAGAGGGAAATTCCACCATTAAATCTCTGATGTAATCACACAAAGTTATTAACTCTTCCTTTCTGATGGAATAATCCCCATTGATTTGTTTGATTACCAATTTTGAATCACCTTTTACCTTCAAGTAATTCACATGTTCCTAAAGCGCGAATTCTAAGCCTGAGATGAGAGCTTGATATTCTGATTCATTGTTTGTACCACCTTCCAACAATAAGAAGGAATAGGGTAGCACTGCCTTTTCTGGGAAAATAAGCACGATTCCAAACCCAACATTATTGAATTTAGGGTCTTCTATTTTCTTCCCTATTGGACTTCTAGAGGCACCATCAAAGTACATTTCCCATGTTTTAGGATTATCTTGAATATAGAAGACTTCCTCATCTGGAAGTTCAATATTTAAAGATGTATCTTCTATAGATGTGTGTTAAGTAAGGAAATCGGCTAGAGCTTAGCCCTTTATTACCTTTTGAGTTCCCGTTCTGGTTTCTTCATCATCCGTTGTGGATGGCTTTTCTATCTCACGTTGCAAGGAGGGGGATAAATCCATTCGGTGTTCACTACAGGTTTGTGGATTTGGGCTGGTGTCGATGGTCGCACTTGCGGGCGATGGAGGAAGCTTGTCCGAGGTTTGCACAACTTTTCCTTTGCTTATGTTCCTTGGTTAGTGGCTTCTCAGCTTTCTATTTGATGGTTTCGACTCACGCTGTATTGGTTTGTTTGTTTGAATGTTGAATTGGTTTGAGTTGGTTGATGCCATGTGTTTGGCGGTTGAAGTCATGAAGTTTTGTGACTTTTAGTGGTGATGTATTGAAATGGTGAATTGTTGAAGAGGTGGAGTGGTTAAGTGGTGATGGGATGTGGTTGTATTAGTTTCTCACTTTTTTCCTCAAATGTGTCTGCATAATAAAAAAAGTAATTTCCGAATTGCCTTTTGAGACACATACTAGATATCAAACTGTTGCAAAATAACTACCCACCATTACAGATGTCCTATAAGCATTGGACGACTAAGGATAAATTTGAGTGGGTTATTGTGAGATAACAATTGGACCTCATGATTTTTCAGGTAGTGTCTCAATTTCTAAACTGCAAAGATTAATGCTAGTCAGCACTTTTCAATACATGAATATCGAGTTTCTTTCTTCAAGCATAGTCTGACTGAGATAGTAAAGGATATTTTCATTCCCAGCATCATTATTTTGGGCAAAGAAGGCACCCAATGATCACTCTAATGATATCACATAGATAATAAGTGGTCTTCCTTCAAAAGGTGTCATTAATACCGTTGTACTCGATAGATATTTCTTGAGGATATCGAATGCTTATTGACATTCATCAGTCCACTGGTAGGTGACTCCCTTCTTCAATAATCTTGTGAAGGGTAAACACATGCCTGCAAAATTGGAAATGAAACACCGAATATAGGCCAAGTGTCCTTGAAGTCCTCTTAATTCCTTAAAATTTCTATGAGTTGATATGTCAATGGTTGATTTTATCTTTTCAGGATCAACTTCGATACCACGATGGCGTACAACAAAGCCGAGAAATTTTCCTGAGGTTACACCGAAAGCATGTTTCAAGGGGATCATCTTCAAATTGTGTTGTCGAAGTTTGTTGAAAATGATATCCAGATAGGCCAAGTGATTAGAATTTTGTCTGTATTTAACCACCATATCATCAATATAACATTCCACAAATTTCCCTAAAAAGGGTTTGATGGTATGGTGCGCGGCACTTTCACATGTTTCACCTGCATTCTTCAAGCTAAAGGGAATTATCTGATAGAAAGACACACCTTAAGGAGCTCTAAATTCTACAGACTCCCCATCTTCTGGGTCCATTCGTATTTGATTGTACCCAGAGTAACCATCCATGAAGGAAAGAGGTTCGTAGCCAGCTTTTTCATCAATTAAGAGTTATGTGATCGGAACTGGAAAATCATCCTTGGGACAATGCTGATTAAGATCTCTAGAGTCAATGAAAACTCTAATTTGTCCATTCTTCTTTTTCAAAAGGAAAATATTAGCCAGACATTTGGGATATTGAACTTCTCTAATAAATTTATCCTTAATAATCTTATCCAATTTAGCTTCAATTTTGGAGGCATAAGTTGGGTGCGTTCTTCTTACTACTTGCTTGAATCCTTGATGTTCTTCTGGCAAACCCAAATGATGAGTGGAAACATTGGGATCAAGACCTGGAATTTCTATATAATTCTAAGAAAATACATCTCGACTTTGCTTTACAAATAAAGTATACATTTCTTTCTCTTCAAGAGTCATGGATGCACTAATTAAAGTGGGGCGTGGATCTTTTTTTGTACCCAGATTTATTTATCTGAGTTCATCCACAGTGGTAGAGATACCCTCCTCAAATGATGGAGGAGAATCCCTGAGAACTTCCTCTTCTTCTTCAACATGTGTTACATCTTCTATTTCTACTTTCAAATTAGATGATGAAGCATAATTTCTATGGTCAGGGGAGAAGTTAAAATTTGAACATCATGAAGAAGAGACTTCCATTTCTCTCCTTATTGATGATGAAGGTTCTTCTTGGGGTGATAGAGAGGAGATGATGGATTGAGAATTGACATCATTGTTTTCCTCTGGTATTGATATAACTTATTTTTTCCTGGTTGATGAAGTATATAATTTTTGGATTTCAGTGGATGAAATGAAGACGTCTCCATTTAAGCTTTCATCACTATTTGGCGAATCAAAAATTTCTCCCATGCTATCTATCTTGGTTTCCATAATTGAAATTATGTAAGTTTCCGTAAGAGTGTTTGGATTTAGGTCTATCCTATCAATTTGACTGATAGGAAACACATAATCTGTACTCACATGTATGAATGTGTTTACTAGAATCATTTCCAAACCATTTGGAGAATTAATTTTGGTGACCTTCTTTGCCATGGAATTTTCATTTCCCTCCATGTGATAAAATTATGCCTCATTGTATTGAGATTTACATGTTTTGAATGGGGCCCTATCACTATACAATGTCCCAATTTTACCATTGAAACAATATTTGATACATTGATGGTATGAAAAAGGTACGGTCGCATGTTGATGTAGACAATATCCTGCAAGAAAAATGTTGAATGTTGTGTCCTGATGAACAACCATGAAATATGAATTAGACACAAGGTCTCCAAACTGAATTATGAGTCTAATCTCACCCAGAGTTTCTTGTTAATTATTATCATATCCTTGTAACATCAAAGTAGAAGGAGATAAATTAGATTTTGTGAGTCCCAATTGACGAAATGTATGAATAGGAATGAGGTTGAATCCTGAGCCATTATCAATGAAATCTCATCGGATGTCTATGTCCTTAACATTTCCAAATAGATACAAAGGTATGATATGTCCATGTAAAACATCATGTTCATCTTCATCTGTAAAATATATCACTGCATGGCATTCTGTAGGATCATTATCTATACAGTAGACCTAAGCCGCAACAATTTCAGTTTAGAATTGTTGAGGACTTGACAAAGCCTCAATAAGATCTTCCCGAAGATCTTTTGAAATATTCAAGGCTTCTAGAATCGACAAATTGGCCGGTGCAAGGGACAAATGTTTCAAGACATCATACTTTTTGTCTAAGGGTCTGTGTTTCCCAGCATAAAAATGTGGTTTTTCAGGTGCCTTGGAAGTTGATGCTTTGGCAGTACATGCATCCCGTATCAGGGTAGGAATTGGAAACACTCATGGCTTCATTAGATTAGACCAACTAGGTCTATCTATTTTCTAAGATGAATAAAATGTAACCTCTAACTGGTCCTCCAAAATAACTATGTCAGGACTGAATCTTCCATGCGTGGAAGAACTTTCTTGTTCCTTTTGAGCCCTCTGAAGGGACTTGCCACAAGTTTCTTCTGCATACACAGTTCTAGCAGGGGTAGGATTGAAATAGTGGCTTCTAGAATATCCACGTCTTCCCCTGTATCATAGACATCTGTCTCTTCCTTTAATTACTCTGTTAGATACAGGGAACTTAGGCTCATCATGATCAAAACTGTCATTGGCATAGGGATCTGTTAATTGAATCATGTTAACAGAACCAAAGATCAATTCTTCATCTGATGAAGATTTTCCCTGATGAACCAGTTTAGGCTGTGCCATTTGGTGGGGTGGTGCTTGTGATTTTGGAGAAGATGGCATAAAATCTGTCAGATTCAAAGACAACTAAGGCTCTGACACGAGCTCATCTTCTTCTAACTTCTCTTATTTAATCAAATTACACCACTTCTTTGAGTATTTTCCTTCTGATGAAGGGTGTTTTGCTGGGGTAGAAATAGTAGAAGACACAATTGGTTGATTAAGTTGTGTTCGTCAAATGGCATGAGTTTGGTTGATCGTTTTCCTGACCATCCAATCATCATATTTTTGTGAATTTTTACTTTTTCCTTTGTGCCACTGACCTTATTCCTCTGGATCAATAGCAGTAACACATGCTACCTTGGCTGAAGAACATTTTAGTTTTAATTTTCCAGAGTCCACCATCTTTTGCATGAGGTATTTGAAGACAAAACACTCCTGAATGGGATTCCCCAATATCTGATAAAATGGGTAATTATTGGGAGGTCTTCATATCCTTCATTTTTCGGTATTTAGGGTCTTGGAAAATGAACCAGATTGTTTTCTATAGCCTAGATGAAGTAACCAAAATCATTTTCCTTCTGTAAAGAATAAACTTTGTTCCTTAAATCCTCAAATTGTTTGCACCTTTGATCTATTTGATCATATTGACGAGGCGGCCATTGTTGTTGATGCTTAAGAGGTAAATCCCTTCGATATGTTGAAGGATTTGAAGTGGAAGTAGGTACAGGTGCTTATTTAAGTGTAAATGTAGCATTATCTACTTTCCCTATTCTCCTTCACGGAGCTGATGGAATTACACGAGTTTTAGCCCTAGTCTCTATAATAGATTCTTCTATCTTCTGACCGATTGAAGTAAGGTCTCAAAACCCTCCCGTGTATTTCACAGCAATCAATGGTGTGCGTAATTCATCACACAGATTTGCCACAAAGATTGGTAGTAACTCTTCTTGAGGGAGTGATAAACTTAAGGAATATTTTAATCCCTTCCTACGAGCAAGGAAATCTAAAACTCTTTCATTTTCCCTTTGTTTACAATTGGTAAGATCAAAAAATTTCATCTTTGGTAATGTTGAGCTAAATTGAAGAAGGAATTTTTGACAGAGATCTTTCCACCTAGTAATTGACTGAGATTGAAAACTTGTATACCATACAAAAGTTGGTCCTTATAATGACTTCACAAAACACCTGATCTTAACTTCTTCTTGTTGTTGAGGAGTTCCCATCATAGGATCACAATTAGAAACAAAATGTGTTAAGTGTTGTTATAGATCTCCCAAACCATTAAAAATGTGGAATGTGGTATTCGCCAAATTTGATGGGGGAGGAATTGCATCCACCCATTTAGGGTAAGCTCTCTTTTCCAGTTGAACTAGTGCACTTCGTCCTTCCATAGCTTCCAACTGAGCTGTTAATGACTCAATGGTATTCATTAATGCTTGAGAAACATCTGGTTGAGCTTGGACCTGAGGAGGTGCAATAACTGGAGTTTGGACGTGTGTGGCGACCAGTACTGCCACTGATGGTAGTATTACCGGTTGTTATCGCACATGACCCATAGGATTGGACTTGTGAGGGTGTACTTTTAAAGGGGGATATTATTTATCCATCCCAATAGCTACCACAAATTCCCTTGATTGATTAACTCCAGAATGCTTAGGAGGAAGACTACCTTAAATTTGTTCTACATTTAACCACTTTAACTCCATCACTTCTTCTTCTTGTTGTGTCAACCTTTCCTCTAATGAGAGTGATTGGCCTTCTCTAGAGGTAGGGTGGGATGTAACCTAATTTTTACCCTTTTTCTTGGAATGTGCCTCTCTAGAGTATAGAAGGGTATTACCCGAAGGAATGTCTTTCCTCTAGGAAACCCTCTCGCTTCTGGTACACACACCTCCTTCATTTGTTTCTGTGTGTATAGCCTCTTGAACAAGAACTTCTTCATTTGATTCCTCTGAGTGAGCCTCATTTTTTGGGGGATCAGTGAAAATGGAATTGATGACACTTATCAATGCATAACGCATTACATCCCTTCTCTCAGCATTTCTACGATACTATCTTCTTCTATGTCCTTTTTGAGACATTGCCTTTTTTTTGTTTGATCCGTCAGGAAATTCTTGATAAACTTTAGTTTAGAGGGAATTTCATGATAATTTGACTCTGCATTCCTCTTATGGATTCTTCCCTAATCGAGAGAAGACTGACTTTCATTGAGGAAGAGATTCAGAATTTGAAAAAGTCCCCAGTCCGGTGGACTGGGTATATTCCTATTTTTCCTACACAACTCCTCGAATCCTGTCTGTGGATCCAGATGGTTGGATTAAAAGAGTCCTCATCCAGGAAAGCTGAGGTGGAACTTGAGCTGATACATCTGAAACTTTCCTAAAATCTCTCATGATTTTGCAAATTTTAGTCCAGAAATTGGCCGGATTCATCATTCAACATCCACTCAAATCACTTATGTCACAAAAAGGATCTGGTCGCCACCATTAACGGCACCAAACCTAGCCTGTGGCAAGGCCCGAAGGGAATTACCTATCCCCATGGTCTGGCACAAGTGCCCAGGTATCAAAAAAATCTGGTTTGGGAACGATTTACCCGAGTATGAATGCATAAATCATAAAAAAAAACAATCAATTATTAGAATCTGAAATTTTCATGCTAAACAAATCTTAACAAAACCAGATCTGAATAGATATGTTTGAAGACACTACAAGTGGTCTAAAAACAAATAATTACAACATAAACACATCCCCATGGACTCCACACGACAAGGGGATCATCACCCGCAAGCCGTCTCCGCAACTCCGCCCCAACGATGGGGACTAACACCCTGAACCTCCATCACCCTTAGCCTTCCCTTTACCTGAGTCCAGCATAAGAAGGTCTACTTACACACAAGTGGTGTAAATAGGGTGTGAGCCTAAGACCAATAGGATACCACCAGATGATTCCAAAGATCATTCCATGCAATGTGAACAAAACAAGAAATTTTAATACACAAGGGGAAACAGTGTTAAAATTCAAAGAAATGCAACTTTCAAATGAAAACAGTTTTCAATCCAACAATTTCAGATTGTTAGAACATTAAATAGACATGTGAGCTACTATAAAGTACTTCCAAAAACACCCCACAACAAGGGTAAATACCACAAATCCAATGAGCATCAAAATCGGGAACACCCCTAAGCACTAGGTTGTCTCGGGCCCTATGTACCTCGTACATCAGTGTAGAGTAACCATAGAAAAATCCATTCTCGTGCACGAGCCACTAGTGGGAACACACCCATAACCTAGTGGTCCTCAATCATAATCCACATAGTTTAGTTAGAGTTGTCGTTATCCAAATTCTAAGTGGAACAGGGACAAAACCTATCTGATCCACTAGTCGTACTAGTACAAATCCGCCCCACCTAGGTACCTGGGCTTCCCCTTTTTGTGCTCAAACAATTTCAGAAAATAACACACATACTTTTTCATATAAAATATCACTACTAGTCACAAAAAAAATTGTACAGTAGCTACACACATGTTATACTATTTAAAAAACACAATAAAATAATTTTATTTTCAATAAAACAACCTCTCAAAACATCACATTGTTTTGCACCCAAAGCTCTTTAAGATATCCACTTTGGAGACACTGTGAACTCTTGTAAGTTATTAAAAAAAAATTCAGTTCAATACCCTTTAATGAAACCAACAATTCAGTTATGGGGCAGCCCAATGGGAACCAAGAAGTTATATCTTTTAAAAAACACCATTTTCACACAAACATGGCACTTAAAGCCCATTTGCTTCCCAAACACCATTTAAACAAAATTTCACAGCAACAAAAAAAAGAATAAACATTCAAAACAAGATTTTTAGTCCTAATACAGTTCAATAAAATCAACTAAGTAATTATAGGTCAGCCCAAAATGAACCAATCAAAGATTTGACTGAAAAACCCCCAATTTCACCAAAAATTGGAACATAAAATTCATTTGCATTATAAATGAAACTAAAACCAATTTTAACAGAAACATTCAAGTTAAATAAACCTTAATGTTCTAAGAACACAGCAAGATAATTCAAAAAAATTTCACACACAATGGAATCGCCTACCAAAGTAACAAAAACCCTTGAATCTCGGTGTGAAAATCAAATCGCACCCACGCCGCACCAAGAGAGAACTAGATCAAACCTAAAACCACATAAATTGGCCAATAAATCTCAAAGTTAAACCCTATGTTCGAAAACCTTGTTTATTTAAATTATTAAACTCAATTGTAACCGAAGAAACCCAAAGAACAATGAGTTAAACCCAAAGTAATTTGAAAGAGGAAAGAAAAGTGCTCATTTATTTGAAGTATCTTGAAGTAATCACTCCAAAACACCAGTATCTTAAATTTAAAAGATCCAAAATTTAGGATTAGTTCGAACAAGATATATTAGGTTATTTAGGAACTTGAATGGAGGAAAAATATTAAGAATTGAGAGAGTTATGAAAGAAATACTTTACCTCTTCAAATCTGGGAGATTTGAGGAACCCTATGCAGTTCGGCACCAAATAGTGATTAACCAAAGCTCCAAAGAGGGGGGAGTGAGTTCATACGCGTGTCTGGGTTAATTGAACTTGGGTGAGATTTGGAATTACCGAAAATTCCAAATATTTAATAAGTTATAACAAAATCAAATTTTATTTTTAAAACAAGAATTGGGATTTCGGGCAGGCCCAACCCCTTAGATAAAAACCCAAATAAACCCTGGTTATAGATTTCTAAAAGCTCCAAATTGCCTTGGTGGTGTTAATAGGTTATGATAGGTCAATTAGGAATTTGAATGGAAGAAAAATGTTGAAAAATGAAAAAGTTTTAGAAGATACAATATTTATTTTCTAATCTAGAATTGGGCTCACGGTTTGGCCCAATTCATGAATACTCATCTATTCCTCCCTAAAACCTAGGGAAACCCCCAAAACATAGCAAGGATGTAAATTAAATGAAAAATACATTTAAAATATGTCTTTTATGTGAAAATTATTTCCACCATGAAGGACTTTCCGCCCCGGAAGGTCAACATGAATCTTGGTTGGAAAACAAGAATGGGTACTCTTCCTCGACCCATGACTTTCGCTCCCATGTCTCATGTGTATCATTCCCATGCTGCCATAAAACCCGGACTAAAGGAATAGACTTCCCTCGAAGTATTTTCTCTTGGGAGTCCACTATTTTCACCGGCCTCTCAAAAATAGGGAAGTTAGGCTCTATCTCCAGTTCTTCCCAACTCAACACATGGGATGGATCTGGATTGTATTTCTTTAACTGAGAGACGTGGAAGACATCATGGATAGACGTCAACGGAGAAGGTAAGGCCAACCTGTATGCCACCTTTCCAATATTCTCAGTGATCTCAAAGGGCCTGACATACTGTGGCATCAGCTTACCTTGCTTCCCCAATCGACGATGGCCCAGACGAGGGGCCACTTTTAAGAATACCCTATCACCCACAAAAAACTCTAAGTCTCGACGCCTCTAGTCAGCATAAGATTTATGATGACTCTGAGCTGTCAATAAGCGCTGTCTGATCAACTTGACCTTCTCAGAAGTCTCCTGCACAAGGCTCGGCCCCAATAGTGAAGTCTCTCCTACCTCAGCCCAATATAGGGGGGACCGACAAGGCCGACCATAGAGCGCCTCAAAAGGGTCCATTCGAATCGTGGATTGATAACTATTATTATAAGAAAACTCAACCAATCCCAAATGGCTATCCCAAGAACCTACAAAGTACAGGAGACATGCACGAAGCATGTCCTCCAAAATTTGATTCGCCCACTCTGTCTGACCATCTGTCTGAGGGTGTTATGTCGTGCTCATCTTAATCTGAGACCCCAAGGCCTTCTGAAGGCCTTCCCAAAATTGAGAAGTGAAGTGGGGGACTCTATCTGAGACAACAGTAATGGTACACCATGGAGTCTCACCACTTCCTGAAGATACAAATGTCCCAACTCATCTACTTTAGTTGTATCTTTTATCAGAATGAAGTGGGCTGATTTGGTCAGACGATCAATCACCACCCAAATAGCATTCTTACTCCGATGTGTATGAGGTAAGCCAACAATGAAGTCCATGGAGACCTCTTCCCACTTCCAGGTAGGAATGGGTAGTGGTTGGAGAAAACTAGATGGCCTTTGGAGCTCTGCTTTCACCTACTGAAATGTGTAGCATCTCGAAACAAAGTCTGCTATGTCCTGTCTCATACCAGGCCACCAAAACTGCCGAAGAACATCATAATACATCTTAGTGGCACCCGAATGGATATCCCACTGAGACTGGTGGATATCTTGCATCACCACCTTCCACAGAGATAATGGCACTACTGAATGGCACTTGAAGAACAAGATACCCTCGGGAGACGATAACCAATCAGAGGATGTCTCCCCACCATGAAGGAACTGCTTCGACCACTGACAAAGATCATCACTAGGCTGTTCCTGCTGAATCAACTCCAATAGAGAAGGAGTCAACTTGACCCTTTCCCAGAATACCCCTCCACTGTGTTCCCTGGTCTCCACATGCATCTGAGAAAAGAGACCCATCAATGTCCACTCATCACTAGACTTCCTCAAATCCTGCACTGGAACTCTTTTTCTCAAAGAGTCAGCCACTACATTACCCTTTCCTGGGGTATAGAAAATTTCAATGTAAAACCCCTACAAGTACTCGATCCAGCGACGTTGCCTCAAGTTGAGGTCCTTCTATGAAAAGATATAAGCTAAGATTTTGTGATCAGAGTATACCACAAACTTATCCCCAAAGAGGTAGTGATGACAAGTCTTCAAAGCATGCATCACCGCTGCCAACTCCAAGTCATGGGTTTGGTAGTTATTTTCATGTGGTCGAAGTTGGCGAGATCCATGCTCGACCACATGATCATCCTGCATAATCACGCACCCAAGACCCATAAGCATCACAATATACCACATATCCCTTTCCAGCCTCTGGCAAAATCATAACGGGGGCGGTAGTCAGCCGCCTCTTCAGCTCCCCGAACGACTCCTGACATTCTGGACCCCATACAAACTTCACCCCTTTCTGGGTTTGGGATGTCATTGGTGAAGCAAGCCGAGATAAATCCCGAACGAATCGCCTGTAATAACCAGACAAGCCAAAAAAACTCATGATCTCGAACACATTATTCAGTTTCTCCCACGACATGACTGCACTAATTTTCTCAGGGTCCACTAAAACTCCATGATCTGAGATCACATGCCCCAGAAATCTCACCTCTATAATCCAGAAAGTGCACTTTGACAGCTTTTCATAGAGGCGGTGATCTTGTAATGTACCCAAAACGATACTCAAGTGATGTTCGTGTTCCTCCTCAGAGAAAGAGTATACCAGAATGTCATCCACGAACACCACAACAAAGGAATCGAGATACTAAAGGAACACCCTATTCATAAGTGCCATAAATACCTCTGGAGCATTGGTCAATTCGAAGGGCATGACCAAAGACTCAAAGTTGTTGTACCTGCTTCTGAAGGCTGTCATAGGGATATCTGACTCCTTCACCCTGAGTTGATGATACCCTGAATACAGGTCTATCTTTGAGAACCACTTTTCCCCCTTCAACTGATCAAACAAATCATCTATTCTAGGTAAAGGGTATTTGTTTTTAATTGTTACCTTATTCAGCTTCTGGTAGTCAATGCACAACCAGAGGGATCCATCAGCCTTTTTTGCAAACCACACAGGAGCGCCCCAAGGAGAGACGCTCGGGCGAATTAATCCTTTGGATTCTAAGTCGTACAGCTGTATCTTTAAATCCCTCAACTTGGGGGGGGGGGAATGCGATAAGAGGGAAGAGATATCGCCTGTGTTCCCAGTGCCAGATCAATCAGAAACTCCACATCCCACTTTGAGGGAAAACCTGAAAAATCATCTGGAAATACCTCGGGAAACTCATTCACTAAATGAGGTAGTGCACCTTCAAGGGAAAGACCATCCTCTAGCACAAGTGAATATAACTGGAAGATAACACTTCCAAACTCTTGGAGTGAAGGCCCTGCGTGACCTGATCGTGGATCCCATTCTCCATGAAAAACCTGACGACTCCCATCAGGTGTCGTGAAACTCACATGTCGTCTGTAGCAATAGATTTATGCCAGGAAGTGTATTAGAAAATCCATCCTAAGTATGAAATAAAAATGTTCCATATCTAAGACCAAGAGATCCCTCTCCATCTCGACCCCTGACACAGAAAGTGCACACGAGGGGCACCTGAGGACCTGCTACTTCTTCCTTCCCAACGGTGTCACCAACTCCATCGCAAAAGACATCAAATCAGTTGGAAAATTCAGCATGTACACAAAATTTCCAGAAATGAATGAAATAGAGGAACCGGTATCAAAAATAGCATCAGTTATAGAAGATGTGACCAGAACGGTACCTCGAACTGTCGACGGTTCCACCTCTGATCCTGCTGGTGACTGATCCACTACATGGAGATGTCCAGTATCTTCCTGAGGACGACCGCTAGTCTGTGGATGTGCCCTGAACTAGCTCTGCCTAGAAGATGATCCAGCCCTACCACCACGACCACCAAATCGAGATCCCCCAGTCCTCGACGGCTCAGACTGTGTTGGCACTCCCCTTGAAGCCACTGACCCTACCACACTTGGGAGTGGACGTGCCACACTGCAGAAGCGCTGCAAATGCCCTATACCTCCACACTTGTAACAACTCTTCAGAGGAAGTGGACATGCTGGAAGGATATGCCCAGGCCTCCCACATTGGTGGCACACGGCCGATCTTACATCAAAAGCCGCAGAAGAAAACTGCCTGGAAGAGTGGCCTAAACTTCCCCCTCCTTTCTCCACATGATCCTCCCGCTTCCTTTTCTTATCTGAGGAGCTTCCACTACCCACTACTGATACTGAACCATAGAAACCATCCCTGACTTTCCTATCAATCTCCACCATGCACACCTGATCAACGACCTCAACATAGGTCCTCAGCTTAAAAAAGAACACCTGGGAGTATATCTCTGGTCGCAAGCCTTTCTCAAACCTCTGGCCTTTGCTTGCTCATTAGAGACAATTTTTGGAGCATACCGAACCAACTCAACGAAACGGTTGGCATACTCCATCACATATAAATTCCCCTGAACAATTTCCATGAACTCTCTAGACATGGCATAACCCAACACCTCAGGGCAGTACTGTTCATTGAAGACTGCCTTGAAATCTCCCCAGCGCATCTGCTCATTCTTCCCAGACTGAAGCACTGACTCCCACCATTTATGGCCGGGACCCTCCAACAGAAAGAGGCACACTTCAATCTGAGCTCCTTGGGTGTTTCCAGGAACTCAAACATACGCTCAATCTTCTCGAGCCATTCCTCTGCTTCTTGGGGTTCTGAGCTGCCTCAGAAGGTCAGAGCCTTATTTTTCAGGAACTCTTGGGCCTTGTCCTTTCTAGGAGTAGTCTCCTCCTCTCTAACATGATCTATAACTAGAGCTGGTCTATATCCTAGAGCTTGGAAATCCCGGACCACGGCCTCGACTAGCCTCTGATCAATTGGTGTGGGAGAACTCTCTCTGGCTTCCTCTTGTGGGTGCGTGAGAGATTTCCGGGGAGGCATGTTGATACAAAATGAAACAGTCACAAAACAATAATCAATACCAAAATTATGAGAATTTTAATCAAATACATCAAATATAAATAAACTAAACACATTTCAGTAATAATAGAAACAACTACTCCACATCCACCTGATGTCCACATGTGGTCTACAGCCCACACGTCTCACCTGAAAGTGAAGTCAATCCGTGAATTCCAACATCCCCTAGTGACTGATGGTCTTCCATGAGAGGTGCGGGCCAGACACCCTACTCACAACCAAAACCCTGAGCCCCGATAGTCCTAGCTCCTGTCTATCCCGACTCATCCCAAAATAGCAATATAACCCAAAAACATTAACATGCTCTGATACCATTTTGTCACAAACCGGATCTGGTCTCCACCATTAACGGCACAAAACCCAGCCCGTGGCAAGACCCGAAGGGCGTTCCCTATCCCCATGGGCTGGCAAAAGTGCCCAGGTATCAAACAAATCTGGTTTGGGAACGATTTACCCGAGTATGAAAGCATAAATCATAAAAAAACAATCAATTATTAGAATCTTAAATTTTCATGCTAAACAATTCATAACAAAACCATATCTGAATACATATGTTTAAAGAAACTAAAAGTGGTCTAAAAACAAATAATGACAACATAAAGACATCCCCATGGACTCCACATGACAAGGGGATCATCACCCGCAAGCCGTCTCCGCAACTCCGCCCCAAAGATGGGGACTAACACCCTGAACCGCCAACACCCTTAGCCTTCCCTTTACCTAAGTCAAGCATAAGCAGGTCTAATTAAACCCAATGGGTGTAATTAGGGTGCGATCCTAATCCAAATAGGATACCACCAAATGATTCCAAAGATCATACAATGCAATGTGAACAAAACAAGCAATTTTAATACACAAGGTGAAATAGTGTTAAAATTGAAAGAAATGCAACTTTCAAATGAAAACAGTTTTCAATATGAGAATTTCAGAATGTTAGAACATTAAATAGACATGTGATCTACTATAAATTACTTCCAAAAACACCCCACAACATGGGAAAATACCACAAATCCAATAAGAATCAAAATCAGGAACACCCCTAAGCACTAGGTTGTCTCGGGCCCTATGTACCTCGTACCTCGGTGTAGAGTAACCATAGAAAAATACATTCTCGTGCATGATACACTAGTATGGAACATAACCATAACCTATTGGTCCCTAATAATCATCCACATAGTTTAGTTAGAGTTGTCATTATCCAAATTCTAAGTGGAACAGGGAAAAACCCATCTGATCCACTAGCCGTACTAGTACAAATCCGCCCCACCTAGGTACCTAGGCTTCCTATTTTTTGTGCTCAAACAATTTCAGAAAACAAAACACATCCTTTTGCATATAAAATATCAGTACTGGTCACACAAAAAAATTGTACAGTATCTAAACACATTTTATACTATTTAAAACACACAATAAAATAATTTTATTTTCAATAAAACAACCTCTCAAAAATTCACATTGTTTTGCACCCAAAGATCTTTAAGATATCCACTTTGCACACTATGTGAACACTTTTAAGTCATTAAAACAAAATTTCAGTTCAATACCATTTCATAAAACCAACAATTCATTTATTGGGCAGCCCAATGTGAACCAAGAAGTTATATCTTTTAAAAAACATCGTTTTCACACAAACATGGAACTTAAAGCCCATTTGCTTCCCAAACACAATTTAAACAAACATTAACAGCAACAACAAAAAGAATAAACATTCAAAACATGATTTTAAGTCCTAATACATTTCAATAAAATCAACTAAGTAATTATAGGTAATCCCAAAATGAACCAATAAAAGATTTGATTGAAAAACCCCCAATTTCACCAAAAATTGGAACGTAAAATTCATTTGGATTATAAATGCAAATAAAACAAATTTTTACAGAAACATTCAAGTTAAATAAACATTAATGTACCAAGAACACAGAAAGCTAATTCACAAAAATTTCACACACAATGGAATCACCTACCAAAGTAACAAAAACCCCTGAATCTCCGTGCGAAAATCAAATCGCACCCTCGCCGCACCAAGAGAGGACTAGATCAAACCTAAAACCACATAAATTGGCCATGAATGCCCAAAGTTAAACCCCAGGTT
Source organism: Viscum album (assembly GCA_963277665.1). Classification (NCBI taxonomy): domain Eukaryota; kingdom Viridiplantae; phylum Streptophyta; class Magnoliopsida; order Santalales; family Viscaceae; genus Viscum; species Viscum album. The sequence continues at coordinate 1,086,300,119 of OY728156.1, forward strand.
CGAAAACCTAGTTTCTGGACATTAGGAAACTCAATTATAACCTAATAAATCCAATGAACAATGTGTTAAACCCAAAGTAATTTGAAAGAGGAAAGAAAAGGGCTCATATACTTGAAATATCTTGAATTAATCACTCCAAAACACCAATATCTGAAATTTAAAAGAGCCAAAATTTAGTTTTAGTTTGAAAAATTTGTATTAGGTCATTTAGGAACTAGAATGGAAGAAAAATATTGATAATTTAGATAGTTATGAAATAAATACTTTACCTCTTCAAATATGGGCGACTTGAGGAACCCTATGAAGTTCGGCACCGAATCGCGACTAACTAGAGCTCCAAAGAGGAGGGAGAGAGATCAGACGAGCGGCTGGGTTAATTAGTATTGGGTGAGACTTAGAATCACCGAACAATACCAAATATTGAATAGGTTATAACAAAATAAAATTTTATTTTTAAAACAGGAATTGGGCGTTCGGGCAGGCCCAACCCCATAGATAAAAACCCAAATAAACCCTGGTTATGGATTTCTAAAAGCTCCAAATTATCTTGGTGGTGTTAATAGGTTTGGGTAGGTAAAGTAAGAATTTGAATAGATGAAAAATTTTGAAAAATGAAAAAGTTATAAAAGATAAAAAATTTATTTTTTAATCTAGAATTAGGCTCACAGTTTGCCCCAATTCATGAATACTCATCTATTCCTTCCTAAAACCTAGGGAAACTCCCAAAACAAAGCAAGGATGTATATTAAATGAAAAATAACTTTAAAATGTGTCTTGTTTGTGACAACTTGGATAAGATGACTATTATATTATTTCTGACACCTATATCACCTGATGATGTTCAAGCTCTAAATGAGAATCTTGTTCGATATTATGATTTTCATGAAGCAAGAGTAATCTGACAACTTTTTATTTATATGCCTGACTTTGGGAAGAACTAGTTGAGTAATGTTCTTGATAAAGCCTTTGATTACACACAAAACCAACTAGCTGTGGCCAGCCATGTGCAATAACATTTCATGAGACCACTTTTGGCGGGCTTTGTTGACTAGAGAGCGCAGTGAAATGCAATGCTCCCTGAACACCTCATCCCCTGATATGAATACCAGATGGGCATTGGTAATTAACTGGTGCAACCTTTTTAATGCACCATGGAATGTATGATGAAGGTATTTCTACTGCTTTTCATCCTTTAAATGTCAAGAAACTTAGAGAGATTCTAAGTCAATTTGGTGTTGCAACCCTTCTATTACCTTAACATGATTTTGATATTCATCATAAGGTAATATTTTCACTTTTAAGTGAAATATATTTTTCCATATGTTGAGACAAATATCATGAATAAAATATTTTGTCAATATTTCTAGAATATCATACTGAGAGTTATCCAAAGGCCAAAACATGACTAGTATTTCACCTTTCACCAATTGTTTTCTCATATTCAGCACTTCCTCTTTGTCATTTGATGCGGATTATTCTACCTAATTGGACTAAAGATGGTGCTTCTTTGTTGCTTCATCAGATTCAAAAAGATTGGTAGAGAATTAATTTTTCAAATTAGAAGATGAATGACCCAGGGGTGGTTTAGAGAATGAACTACACCTTGGACTATCTTCTTATTGAGAAATTATTTCACCTACTAGTGGTAAGGAATCAAACATAACCGGCTTCGCATTTTCAAGTGCCTCAAGATAAGAGGGCATTCTCATTACTACATTATCCATTGGAGAATTTTCCAGGAAATGTGAATTACTACTACGGAGAGGAATTTTGCAGCAAAATTCATCATCATGGGGAGGACCACCATGGTGGCTTAGAGAAAAAGATCAAACCTTTGGCTCATTGGTCTTTTGGCCATGTAGAGGGTTATCATGGATCTCATCTGAAGATGATGCTTCGATATTGACCGAATTGTCATGAAGCAAGCCTTCATGAGGAAGTGTATTATGAAGACCATCAAAATTATTTTTGTTATTTCAAGAATTTGGAAATTAGAGAGTAGAATCTTGAGTTGCAACAAAAATTTTTTGGAGGGATTCAAGAACTCCAGCATTGATAAAGGCCTTATTGCAGATTAGCTCTTTATTTTTTAACTATGATAGATATGTATTTTTCTTGGATGCCTTCTTACTCACTTTGGAAACCTCTTGTTGATGAAAGTGGTTATTATGGGCAGGTGTTTGTTCCTGATCAGTAGAAATGGTCAGGTTAGGCTGACTATCTCCATTTAAATTGGGTGTATGTGCCCCACTTGATTATCTATATGACATGGGGGGGGGGGGTATTATCCATGACCCTCCTAGATGGGAACATATGTGTGTATCTACTCTGGGGTGACATGTTTATGAGTCACTTAATTGATAGGGAAAGATTTATGTTTATTTCCCTATATTGTCATTGAATTTGCTATAATATTCTGACTGGTATCCAGAATATGGGAAGGGATTTGCTTATGCTTTTTCACCGTTGTCAGAATGTGCTTGGTGAATTTAGTTGCTGGAATAGAAATATAAATCTATTCTATGTTTGGATTAGGTGTGTGTTCCTTCTCTTGTCCTCCTTTTCCTGTCAGTGAATTCTAAAAGTACTCATGTATGGGGGCAGAAAGTTGTGTCTGCCTCTTTTTTTTCATTGGAGCTTTCCAATTGACATCTCCGAGTGATACCAAAAGAGACTGTTGGTTAGCTTGATGAATTGAAGGTGTATGTGCCTACTAATTGTTCTCCACTGAATATGATTGATGAACTTACTTCAATACTGGGAGATGACACTATTGGCAGAATTGATGGGTGTAAGCAGGTGTATGTGCCTGTTTACAGGTGGTCACCACATTTGGTTGGTGGGATTCTTTGGATGTAGTCAGACAATCCTGCTGACTGGCTGATGATTTATAAATATGTGTATGTGTCTGCCTATAGTACTCTTCCAGAATTTCCTGGTGGGATTGGTGTGTCACTTCCAGGTGAGTCTGATGGGCAGTGAAATTAGGACAGATGAGTGTTTATTCCCTCTTTTTTTTTCCATAAAGTTGGGTTGATGGACTTCTCCGGAGGGGGAAGAGGTAAGAACCTACTACTTGTTGTCCTACTTTTTCCTCTGATAGTTCATCTTGAATTCTTGGGTCTGAGTAACATGAGCCGAACGCCTAGAGGAGATACCCCCATCATGTTGAGGGTGCACTACCACATGAGTCTAGTAGAGATTGTTGGTGGGAGTCCTCAGGAAGGACTCGTATATTCTTGAACTAAGGCCTTGAGTGACCTCTTAGTCCACCTCCCTATAATATGGGAGGGACTGGTTGTTGCGTTCTAGGGATAAAGACCCAAAACAGTTGGAGACGATGGTTTGCACCACCTGATTCTCAACCACTGGTCGTCGCTGTCTAGACAACCAGGGTGAGTTGTTAACTTTGAGGGCTTGTTGAGTGGCCTCCAGAGTCGGGATGGTAACATGTTGATGGTATTCCCTCGCTAATGCATTTGGGACCCAGTGTTAAAGACACTGAGTAGGTGATGTCATCCTCAGAGCAGATGAGGATCCAGTAGGAGTAGCAGCCGAGGCATTCATAGGTGTGAACCTTAAAGAAGCCATTTTGGTGTTATAGAGAGATCTTGGAAAAGAGTTCATGTTTGATATAGGAGACATAATCAAGATAAGTTTTTCCATACTATATCTTTTGGATGAGCACATATTTTATTGATTTCTTTTTTGGCCCTCATGTTGAGTTTAATAGTGTCCTAACAAATAAGTAAAACATAATTTAACTTGGTTAAGTATTCACATCGAGTTCACCATTTTTTGATTCTTCTAGAAATGCTGATGACCCTATTTGTTTAAGGTTAAAACTTTCCAATCGGTTTCTAATGGGTTTATTCATAGAACCAGAGATCCCCAATGATTCTATATCTATTTGGAATTACTTTCCAAAGGTAGGTTCTCATTATTTATGGATCAATGAGGCTTAATAATTTTCATTGGTTGAGTGGCTGGGAGGTCAGTCTCATCGTACCTTTTTGGGGAGAATTATTGCCTACTTCGGGACTCTCTTATAGATTTATGTTATGTTCACGAATCCTTATTAATTAACCAAGCATAAAAATGGGTTTTCTTTTAGATTTGGAAATTAATGATTTATATGTATGGGATTTATAGAATCCTTTATATGTATTTGAGTTTCTTCATCGATGGAGAATCATCCGTATGTATTAGAGATTCTTAATCAATGGTATCCTTAAATACATTATATAGAAATATCTTAGTAATTATGATGACCATACTTGTTTTAAATCCACTCAGTGGGGAACTTGGAGTTTATTTTCATTCAGAAAGATAGGGATTATTTCAGAGTTGGGATCGTACCTGCAGATGGGCTACCTACGTATCCTCGTTAAAAAGGAATCAGAACCCATGTAGTTCTATATGAAGGATATAGTTTAATGTCATATGGGATGGAAAATAATTAATGAAATACGGGCTTGAACCATATAAAGGCTTCCTACATACTCCACTTTTAAGGAAAAGATCAAAGTCTGCATAGTTTTGGTGAAGAAATATGGGTCTTATGCATGGTTAATATCCCAAAAAGAGATGTTGTTATTACTTTTACACTACAAGCTCACGTGAGTCATGCTCAGTGTGAGAAACAAGAGGTATCAGTAAACCTGATGATTGTTCCATGAAATATGATATCATGAAAAATGATGTGGGGCTTACGTATGTATAACTACCCAAGTAGATGAATAACTGGACTTACTTCAGGAAAATATCCCAAGAGAAAGGTCCATAAAGGTATTTGTACTTTATGGAGATTTAGAGTTTTAACCCATGGATTACTCCTAAGGAGGATGCCCAAATTAAAGGGTACTTATAACTTGGGGCTTACTTCTGAGAAGGAGGCCCAAATTAAAGGAATTATGATTGGGGATTATTCCTAAAATGGAGGCCCAATGTTCTATGAAATTATGACTAGGGCTTACTTCTGAGAAGGAGGCCCAGGTTAAGGGGACATGGGGCTTACTCCTGAGGAGGATTCCCTAATAAAAGGAATTATTATTGGGGATTAATCTAGATAAGGAGGCCCGAATTATGGGAACATGGGGCCTACTCCTGAGGAGGATGCCCTAAATCCAAAAAATCTTCACATCTAAAAGGATGAGGTTACATTGAGGAAACCTCTAAACGTGGTGACATAATGCTTGTAATTCATGAGGTTTTGGGAGAGGTTATCACAGAATTCCTTTTATATAAGGAATACAACAAAGTAACCATGCCATAATTGTCTTTGAAAAGGGGTTCGAGGGCTAATATCTTGAAGAGGAGAGGTGAACAGGAGAGAGGCACACAAATGAAGTTGGCACGCAATTCTTGGCCACACATGTTTACTTGTGCAGCATGGGTTTACCTGGGCAATGAAGAATCTGTAGTGTAATACTTGGGAGAGACTTAACTCAAGCCTTTTGTGTTATCCAAAGATGTTTCCAAAAGGGCGGCACATAAGTTTCATCGAAAGGGTAGGATGGTACGCAAGTGTTCCCATTTTTAAGGAGGTCTAGATAATTAGGCGTGAAAGTGTTGAAGAATTCTAAACACTTTGGCCTTATCCTACTCCTTCAAGTCTTCTATTATAGGTAAAAATCTACCTTAGAAGCTTTCGGAAGAGTTGAGTTGAAGACTTGGGAGACCATAGCTTGAATTTGACTTTTGAAAAATCTTCCCTTGAAATGGGAGCCTATAGAGGCTATTTATAGGCCACCATGAACCTTGGGAAAAGGACCCAATATGGTGCGCAAGTGATCAGCACAACCCATAGGTGGCGCATAAGTGACTTGCGCGGTGTGCAAGTAACTTGCACGCCTCACTACAAATGGGCTCCTAGTCCATGCCTTCGTCAATTTTTTTATGTTCTTCAAAGGGTGACCCTCTTTGTGCTTAAGGTATTTCCCTTTTCCATTTATTGGACTCTATGATAGAAAAAAGCATCAACACTGGGGTTAGGTTTGTTACATTTGGTACCAGAGGATGTTTAGTGGAAACAATGCTAACTAGATTTCAAATGAACATAGTAAAAAATAAGAATTATGATAATCTAGTATTGTATTTGAGAACTTTTACCATTATAATGATTTTAATTTTATGGATAAATATTCCTGATGATTATGAGATAACTCAATGTGGGCCATTATTTATTGAAGACACTAAATAGAATAAATAGATTCAACACTCATGGTTAATAGAAGGATTGACCTACAGAGAATTCCAATATACTTGGTGTTTCATTTGAGAAAATCAAGACCATATTAGTTTAGATTGACCATGTTATGTATAATAACATTGAAAAAATAGAGAAACATGATTTTTTAAGGAAATATACATATAAATTGGAACATTTATTATGATAGAGACCTCCATATTTTACTGAAACTACTAATACAGTGGTAATTACAAAATGGATTAAGTCTCTTGAAAATTTATTTCTCACTATAGGATGCAATGAAATGGAAAATTTTATTTTAGTACTGTATTTTCTTAGAGGTGATAATGATTATTGGTGGTTTCAGATCCATAATACAAGTGAGGAAGAATAAATATAACATATAAAGGTGATATATTTTAATGTAATATTTTTTTACCAATATTTCCCTCATGAGAAATAAACTAAAATGTGGATAAATTTTCACCATCTTAAAGAAAAATAAGGAAGAATATGTTATAGAGTATGAATATACCTTTACAATATTATCTGTGTATTCTGAAAATTATATACATTATACATAGAGTAACATTGACTAGTTTTATGACGGCCTTAAGCCACACCTATGAAAGGAAATGGTTTCTAAAAAAATTCATCATATGATAAAATAATACTATGTGACATAAAAATTGAGAATAAATTTTATAGATTTCACATCTTCAAGATAAATCAAGAGAAAAAGTGGTTGGATGAGTGTTATTAAAAATTTTAAGTGTCAAATTCGAATAAGGGAATGATGTAACTTCCAACTTTTGAAAATTGTTGGAAAAAAATATCCTTGAAAATGTTTAAAGGGCATGGGATTTTGATACAAGTGCAGAGATAAGGGGAATATGGGTAATTAATTCAAGGGGAAGAAATAAATAAATTATATTTAGTGATTAGTCTATAGATAAATGGGTAATTATCCACATTAATTCCACAAGAATTATGAGAACCTACCATACTAGAGGCCTAGTAGATAATGTCAAGCTTAAGTGATCACTATAGTTGTGGTTGAAGTTTTCAAATATTTGGTTCTATGAAATTTAAGCATATCTTCAAGGTTAGGTAATGATTTATTTGATTCTGGATCCTCTCACACTTTTATATCCTTCGTGTTTTCCAAGAAAAATAGATATTACACCAGCACCTTAATAAGGGAGATTTTCAGTCACAACTCATATTAAAAATATCACTGTAATAAGGCTGTGTCAAGAAGTCCCCATTACAACACATAAAAAATGATATATTTTCTAACATTATTATTATACTTGTGTTTAACTTTGATATAATCTTTGATATGGACTTGGTTTCAAAATATGATCCAAAAATTTATTGAAAATTAAAGTAAATTATTATCCATGATGAAGATGTGGAATTCCTTATCTTTAAAATAGAGACTTCAAAATCCGGTCCATCTCTAGATCCACCCCTAGTAGTTCTTCTCAATGAGATTGTTTGGGAAGAAGAGAAGACATAAATTACAATTGGAAAAGGTAGTCTTTTGATTGATCATTTACCTATTATAGAGGAATAAATTGGCGTACATCCTAAGGAATTACTTTGATATCCAACATAGAATGAAGTCAAATTTTATACTAATTTATTCCCTAAATAATTACATATATCATAGTCTACCTATAGAATGACCACTATGGAATAAGAACAGTTGAAGAAACAACTAGATAATTTATGTGATAGGGGATTTAAATACATTTTTATTTCACCTTGGGGAGTCTATATTATTTTCAAAAAATATAATGATGTATATATGAGGATCTACATCAATTATAATGATATCAATACGATTATGATAAAGAAAAATTATCCTCTACTGCACATTAATAACTACTTTGATCAACATCAAGTAGATCATAAGATTTCAAATATTTTTATTTATTCTAGTATCATCAATTATGAATAAAGAATGATGGTATTATAAATACATCTTTTTATATGAGGTATTGGAATTAAAATTTAATTATAATACTATTTGGATCAAATAATGGACCCCATCTTTTTAATGGATCCAATTAATAGAGTATTCAAGAAATATTTTGATAATTTTTTATTGTATTTCTTAATGATATCTTATGTGTATTTGAAAATCTATAAGGACCTTGAAAATCACTTTTGAATCATTATTGAGACTCTTAGAGGAAAATTGATATATGGTAAAATTAGAAATTCCAAATTTTGGCTTTATAAAGTTTATTTTCTTAGTCATATTTACCATAAGTATGGAATCTCAATTAATCCTATAAATAAAAAGCCAATAAAACAATGGTTCACACCAATAAACATAACTGAGGTACATCATCTCATTGGTTTAATAGGTTACTATCGATGATTTTTTAAAAATTATACTATATTGACTAACCAATTAAAAAGGATTATAATATACAGGGGTTAAGTTCATAAGTAAAAAAAGGAATGTGAATACTGTTTTGAAAAATTGAAGAGGATATTGGTCAATCCTTTGATTTTTGTCTCTACCATTAAAAATATTGGATTCATGATATATATATATAGTGATTCATCGAAGAATGTTCTTGGTCTTGTCCTTATAGAAAATGATAAATTTATTTCCTATGAATCAAGGTAGTCAAAGACTCGTTAACAGAACTATCTAACTCCTGATATTGAGTTTCAAGCCTAATATTTTCGTTGAAGAAATGAATAAATTATTTATATGGAGAAATATATGAGATATACATAGATCATAAGAGTCTAAAATACATTTTTGTCTTAGAAATAACTAAATATGAGGCTAAAGATATGGCTTGAGCTACTCAAGGATTATTATTTCTCAATACACTTCCACTGAAGGAAGGAAAATAAGGTATTTGATACATTATATAAGAATGATAAAGGATTTATGACCAAAATAAGGATTATTAGGGATCCTATGTTTATTGATTTAGTAAAGATATATATGGTAATTATTAAGGTGATACATAAAAACTTTTTAAATGACTTCCAAACCTACATTATTAGATAGATAAAAACTATTTAACCTAATGATGATAATTTTTGATTGAAAATTAATGCAATGAATGATAGAAAATTATCATACTTCATTTTTAAAGATGAAGTTATAAAATTTGGAAATAGAATATGTTTTCCATATATACTTGAGTTGAAAATGAAATTGTTTTATGATTCTCATAGCTCAAATTTATCTATACACCCTATTAGTGCCAAGATGTATAGTAATTTAAGGGAACACTTTTTTGGGATAATATGAAGTGGGAAATTTCTGAATATATATATCATGATTCTTGTGATTTGAATAGGCTAAGGCTGATAAACAGCATCCTAAAGGATTTAAAGAACCTCAATATATTCCTATGTCGAAGTAGGATGACATTACTACAGTCTTTTTGACAATATTACCAAAATATCATAGAAAGAATGATGTAATATGGGTTATTATTGACCACCTTACAAAATCAATTCATTAAATTTCTATAAGAGAATATTTACCTCTTTAAGACCCTACATGACACTATATAAATGTTGTTGTAAGACATCATGGTTCACTTATTTCATTTATGTCTGATCATGGTCCATGATTTACATCAAAATTATAGAAAAGTCTTCATAATTCTCTTAATACTGAGCTTCATTTGAACATCTCTTATAACCCTCAAACCAATGTATAGTCTAAAAATACTATTTAAAAATTAAAATACATGTTGAGGTCTTAAAAAATTGTCTTTCAAGGTATTTGGAATCAGTTTTTACCTTTTCTAGGATTATTATATAATAATATCTTTCATTAAAGTATCCAAATGGCTTTGTATAATGAATTATATGGAAAGATATGTTATACTCCACCTTGTTAGGATGAAGTTGGTCAAATGAATATTTTAGTAAAATAACTTATTTAGGATAAAAAGATAAATTTAAAGACTATTCAGACTCATATTAATGAATCTCAAGAAAAAAAATAGTTATACTGATAACCATAGGAAACATTTGTAATTTAAATAGGTAGATCATGTTTTCTTGAAAGTAAATTTATATAAGGGTGTTATATATTATGGTAAGAAAGGAAAATTGAGCCCTAGGTATATCAGACCTTTTAACATTCTAGAAAAAATGGAATTGTGAATTAACTTTTATATATATAGCCAATTATCTCTAATTTACATTATATTTTCTATATATCATTGTAAAGGAAGTACAAGCCAGACCTAATGCTTATGATCACCTCTAAAGAGATATAATTGGAACCAGATCTATCTTACTATGGAGATTCTATCCATATTTTTAAAACTAAAGAGAAATTATTAATGAATCAGTATACTCAAATAGTAAATGTAATTTGCAGATATCTTAAAATTTAAGAACCAATATGGGAACTATAAGATGTGATAAAGTTGAACCACCCTCATTTTATTAGAATATAATATCTATTAATGTTTTGAGGTTGAAATATTTATAGGATGGAAAAATTAAAAACCCTTGATTCAATTATAGTAATCATAAATTATATTTTAATAATACAATGATACATTGAACATTTTAATATTTCATGGGAAAAAATCTAATTTGATAGGATGAATTCGATTTTAAACTTACAAGGTCAAAATCATCCTAGAATAAAATTTTAAAATTTTCCCTTACAAATAAAATTTTATGAATAATTAAAAATATATTATTTAATTATTCTTCATTTAAATTATATTAATATATTACAAAATTATAAATCAAAAAATTTTTTACAAAAAAAAATTCTAGAGATAATGATAATATCATTTTGTGGTAAAAAATATGTTTTTCATAAAACTATTTATTAAGGAATAATGTCTTTTGATTTTAATTTATTAAAATAATATTTAATTATGAATAATTTAAATGAAATTTATATATTATATCTCTAACTATATTAATTTTTATCCCCTTAATCAGGATTACTAGCCATATAGTTAATGTAATATCATCTTATGCATTGAAAATACATATCTTGAAAAACCATTTCCACATGTTTGTGGGTTTATTTTTCAAATAAATTATTCCACTTCTATGAATTTTATTTGAGGAAAATTTTTTATGTATTTTTAGTTATAATATTTAATATTAGGTAATATGTTAAAGTTATTTTTTTCTATAATTAACAATAAAAATAGATCATATTAATTACTCTAGTTAAGGAAAAAATAGGTTTACTGGGGGTTAACCTAAAATGATAAGGGTTTAAATGACCTAAAAACCTCTTGAAGTCCTATTTTTTAGTTATATATTGATCCTATACTTATCAAATTTTAATATTTTTCATTTTTTAATTATTTTTTCCAATAACTTGACTTCACATTATTGTAAAACTCTAGAAAATTACAAGTGTGGCCCTCACATCAATTATTAAAGGGAAATCCTCCACTCCAATATTAACACCCCATGAGCCATTTATCTCACCTAACCCAAGAAAAAATATCTTCACAACATCCTTATCCACATTATAGAGATACTTTTATTCTAAAAAAACTAAACATTGGGTCCTTAATAAGAGAACCAAATGAGGTTTTCCTAATCAAAGGTAATCATATTGACCAAACTCTTTCTTTTTATATCTACTTTTACCACCTTCAATTATTTTTTAAAAATTAAAATATAATAAAAACATTATATCAAATATAATGATATTTTATTATGTTGTATTTAATAGTATTTTTCCACCTAATTCTCCATCAAATTGGAAACAAAACCATCACTCCTGTGAAAGGAGAACTACCACCTCACAAACAAATGTAATTTGTTTTCCATCACCGAATCACATGGATAGTAATAATAATGTAAAAAATAAATATATATGATACCTATGAAATTATATTTATTCATTTAAATAAATATATCATCGCTTACATACCCTTTCATTCTTTAAGGAAAATATATTGTCTCTAGTGCCAATAAACAACCTACCATCTTCATAAAGCAATGTGATTCGTTTTTAATGTCAAAATTTAAAAAAAAATCTAAAAATATAACTAATAAATAAATATTATATATATAATATTGATATAATTTTATAAATTATTGAACTATATCCTATATATGTGATTCAAAACATCCACAATAAAATATTCCTGAGAAAAAGAAGTAGTTAACACACAAAACCATGGTAATAATGAAATATTGTTAATGAACATGTGAGAAGATGTTATAATAGTTTAATAAATGATATTATAAATATGAATTTGGATATTTTATAAATTAATAAAATGTTCAAAAAATTATATTGGAAATTAAATTACATTCAACTAAAGGGAAGTATGATGTAAGGGAATTCATCTAAATTGTTTTTTATTGAGGCATATTTAATATTATGCATATATTTAATTATATGTGGTATATATAATTATAATTTGATATATTTATTAGGTTTAACTATTTTTTAATGATTATTAATGTTTAAATTCAATTTTATTCCTTCAAGGGGTTATAATTTAAAAGTTACAATAGAATTAAAGATTTATTTTACAATGTCATTTTTTTATTTCCATAATTATCATTAAAGGAATATTATAGTAAATACTTTATAAACTCTATATATTTTATTTCCATATATATTTAATGTGTTTATATAATTTATTATAAATTTTACCCTCTTTGGTTCTTCAATATATTAAATGATTTTTTAAAATAAAGAATGATTTTATGTCTTTACCTAATTAGGTATATTTTTTCCAAGTGCATATTTTTTAATATTGTTTTAAAAAAGTATATTATTTACTCAAGTTATTTATTAAATACATTTTAATTTATCATTGAATTTTTTTATGTATTTAAATGAATATTTATAATGTTTTATGAAAGGTTTTTTTCAACTTTCATTACAAAAAAAAGTCAAAAAGAATGTTTTTAACATATACAACGTTAACAAACCTCCTTGTTGCCATAACATTTTTATGATATTTAGATTATTATACATGTATTAAATTAATTTAAATATAAAAATACTTAAAAAAATATTTTAAATTCATTACATACATTTCCTTCTATTATTTAAATACTATATTTTACTATAAAATCGACTTATCTGATGGTCATCTCTCATATCTTGATTAGTTTTGTGGTCACTGAAATTATCTTGAAACATTAAATTTCATGTGATCATTTTTCATTAGATATTACAATTATATTAAATATTTATATTATTTTTATCGTGTATATTATTATTTCATAAACCATTTTGTATTTATACATATAGTGTTTCACTTTGAATGTTATTTGATTGACTAGAGAAAATTTTGATAAATCTATATTCTTTAATAAATATAAATATTTATTGATAAGGAATATTGTGTATGAATTAAATTTATTAATTAATATATGATGAATTCATTAGAAACATAGTGATAGTTGGGGCTGGATTTATATATCTCCTCGATGCATCGATAGATCTTATGAGAAAAATTGGTTGGTCAAATTAAATGGGTCTTTACCCATGGTTTTAAACTATCTTGAGTAAGGTCTTGAATGTAGAGATGTCATGATGTATGAGATCATAAAATAAAATAAATTTAATTTAATTTATTAATAATTCATTTATTATTATTATCCATGATGTTTCTAAATTTATATTATCTATGGTTCATTTCATGTTTTGGTTGTTTATTAAATGTCATGTTTTTTTATTTATTTACCTTTCCATGTTGATTATGCCTTATTTACTAATGATATATTCCAATTTACATAATCCTTACTGATAATTACATATTATAATTATTTTTCTTTCTTTCCCCTTGTTATGATGAATAAATATTTAAATTAGCTTCATTGATGCAAAAGGTTCACATTTTTATTGTTTTATAATTTATTCCAAAAAAATGTGTATCATGTATGTATCTAGCTCTTCGAGAATAAAAAAATAATAGGCCCTTTTGGATTATATCCCTTATATATATACTAATTTAATATATTATTCACCAGCTCTGGGTTACTAGAGTTTGGGTTGCTATAATATATACTTGGTTGGGTAAGTATTAGGATCTAAAACACCACAAACAAATAGTTGTGATGGGTGAATTGTATTGAGTCCTCACACCGGTTAGTCATGAGATATAAAATAAAAAAATAATGATAGAGTGAATCTTGGTTAATCAATCATTGTGTTCATTGAAAATTCCAACTAACTCTTAAATTTCAAATCATTTTTTTTATTATTAAATTCCTACTTACGTGCCCAATATTTTAATTTTAAGAGCCAAAAAATATAAATAAGGGAAAAAAAGGAATTTAGTGATTTATAAGATTCGTTGAGAGACAACTGATTTCATTCACTAGGATACAGCTTGGAATTAAATTTAATTGAAAAAAAATCATAAAAAATTCCATTTATCAATTTGGTACCATTTCCAGGGAGACATAATTTCACTTTGCTTGTTATTATCATGTTATATATTGTGTTCTTGTTTTATTTCTTCTTAATTTTATTTTTTTTATTTGTGAAAAAACAAAACAATTCAACATTGATATTTTCCTCATGACTCTATTATAACAGCCTACCTAAGAATATTTTAAAAGACAAGTTGAGAAACTAGCACCCATATACTATGACCAACCCCTTAACCCATAGATGTAGGTAAATAATTTTGGATCATATAAATTGAAAGAGATATAAAGGAAGGAAAAATTGACTCATAAGACAATATATGAAACAGATTAAGGAACAAGTGGATTAGGTCACCTCCATACTTCATGAAATGATTAAAAATGTATAGGAGGGGAAAAATTATTTTAATAAGAACTAAATGTATATATTATGAGCTTCTCAATAGTGAAAAATCTAGAATAAGGATACAAAAAAGTACCTGCACTCACATTTGGTTTTCTAGAGGTATTATACATGGAGAAAGAGATACAAGTTGATAAAAATAAAGTAGATGATTCTTTCTTGAATACATTTTATTTTTGTTTCATTTAAATTGAATTGTAAACTAATATCCGTTAAAATATTTATATATATGCATCCACAAAAATTAATTCTTGGAGGATTTTAGTGATGATTACATGATAAAATCATCATGTTATGAATATATAGGGGGATTTTTAATTAGTCACTTGGTTGTATTATTAGTGTGTAAAAGACATAGAACTCACTGAAGAATAATTAGTTCATGTTAAACGAGAAGAAAAGCCGCCTTTTGAGATATATAGGAAACCCTTAATTAATAGTACAAATACTCACGAAGAAGTATAAGACCCTTATATCATCCCTCCGCCTCTAATATAAAAGATATGTTTAACTATACATGGACTAGATACACACTTCATATCATATGGGACCTCCAGAATGATGTTTCATAGAGCATTAAATCTAAACATATATAGTTATTCCTGTCATAGAAAATCAATCCTCTTTTAGATTAGGGATAAAAACTGAATCTTCCTGACTATATGAAGTAAAAATAAAACACCTCTTATAAGATAAACCATGATTCATTTCTTGAACTCTTTTATTTTTTATTTTTTTAATATGTATTATTTTTTTTGTTTTTTTCATTGTATATTTTTTGATGAACCAATTGAAAATAAGATTAATATCAAATTCCCGATTGGAATAACAAGTATGTTTTTTCCAACCTTATTATTAGTTTTTATTTACATATTATTTAATTATTAATGAACCTAAATGAGGGTAGTTTCATTATTTTTGTAGGGTGGTGATATAAAACTTCTATAAGGATTATATTTTTCGTTTTGTTTTTTATTTATATTTTTCATTTTCATAGGGTCCTTGATCTTAATCTAATAACCTAGTTAATTTGAATCATCATGTCATATTTAAAAAAACTATTTAATTTTATGACCTAGAGAATTAAATGATTTTTGATATATATATTTTTCTCCTTATTATCAAATTTTAATATTTAATAAACTTTTATTAACAATGAAAGATCATGTTTTAAAATACTATCTATTATTAAATGTAAAAACCTCAAAGAATTTTATAATTTTTTTGACTTATTCTTAAATTTCACATTATTTAGGATCTTTTAATCATGTTATGTGATCTTAAAATTATTATTTTCCCTTTCAAAATTGTTATATAATGAGAGTTGTGTCTAATTGATTGAGTCTACAATTTATAAATCCCTTTTAAAATATCACTCTCATTGATATTGACTTTAGAATCCATCAAATACATGTTTTCATGTAACAATAAAAGCGTATCATCCACAACAATCTTACTCCTATGAATTTTTTAGGGTTTATTGAAAAGACCTGTGGGTAATTAGATAATTCGTGGGATTCAAGGGAAAATGGTATCATTATTAAAAATTCATCGAGGTATTCCATCATATGTTAAGAAAGAGAGTTCACAATACTCATTTTAAATATAATTTCTCTAATTTTATCAATGAAAAAAATATTTCAATAATGATAATGAAAAAATTATATTGAGGAAATAGGATTTATTTTCACTATTTTCATTGTTTTGGGATCCTCCAAGAGAAAAAGAGAGAAATTTTGGGTTGTAAATATCATTCAAAATTGGAATGTGTGAGGTAAATTCATTAAGTGAAAACACTTTTCATCATACATTATTCTTTTAATTATAAAACCACTTTTTTATCCTTTTAACACATTTATACCTGAGCCAAACTAAGAAAACTATACTTACATATTCTATAATTCAAGAAAAAACATAGTACATCTCACAATAATTGTGTAGAATTCAACTTAGATTCCCTATCAAATTGGTACATGAACCAAATTTCCCACATACCTAAAGGGTATTCCCGATCCCCATGGGCTGGTGGTTAATACCTAGAAATTAAACTACAACTAGAGAGAATGATTTCTCCCAAACTAAAGCAAAAAAATAGAATATATATATACATTATATAAAAATAATGAAATAGATACCATATTCTGTAACTCGGATAAGACAACAAGTATTATTCAAATCAAAAGTAGCAAAAAATATTCAAGAGATATGTCTAATAGAAAATGACCATAAAATAAAAAACATTTAATCCATGAGATAGTATCAGAAAACTCCCACCATATCACCATTATCAAACCAAACACAACTAATAAAAATTTTACTACCTCATCGTGGAACCTTTCCTTTCACAACATCAAAATACATACAAGGTTCAACACATTGTTGAAGGGGTGTGCATGGTGTGAGTTAACAGGATCAATGGGAACCCACCCATATGTTCCATATCCAACTTCTATAAAAAATATTAATAATGCTCAACATTAAAGAAAACAAGGAATGATAAATAGTTTACCCATTTTTATATCAAAATCAGGGAATAACATTTACTTTTCCATTTTTCCAACATTGTGAAAATATTTCAGGTAAAATAATTTCTCATCATTAACTATAAATCAAATTAATTAAATAAAATTAAAGAATTCATTAAATATTATATAAAATCCATGGATGTATAAGATAAAATAGTACAATCAAAATCACATGTTACATCATCAAAAGGATCAATATAGTTCTGGAAAGCAATGACACTTGTACCTAAACATAGACAATCTTGTGCGTCAAGCCTCAAGATATATGAATCAAATCTAGGGAGAATAAGAACACCCTAGAAAGTAACCCCCCCACACAATAGGTCTATCATGTCCTTAGAAAAATGTTTCAAGGGATTATAGGAACACCCTATGAGTGAACCCCCCAATGAATGCATCAGGCCTATTAATACACATTTTAGCTAAGTACCTAAGGATTCCCATGTATTGTATTTTCCAATCCATTTAACAAAAACCATGATTTTAAAACCATGATACAAATTCATTTCACAATTAATTGAAAATAAATTTGGTTTTTACTAAATCAATGGGAACACTGTATTTTCTCCAAAACCACTTCCATACATAGAAAAATCAATCAATCATTTCATTTAATTTATAAAACATTTTATAAAAACCTGAGAAATGAATTTCGTCCAACACAGGATAGATAAGTAACCTCCTACCTCGTACATTGTTCAAACATTTTCGCATTTATATCCACCAATGAATAAGAACACAAAGACAATAGTGGAGTCCCTAGAATCAATAATTATATCTAAGAATCAATTAGACCCGTAAAATGGTATGTAAAGAGGGCAGATCACAGCAAACTTTGAAGAAACTCACATGCCACACAATAATCAACACAATACATAACCTATAGAGGATGATCATGCAACTGATCTATAAGGGATAAAGTAGATTATCATCTCATATTAGATGACCTATTAATGCAACACAATGGTGCTACAGTGATCAATGATAAAAAATAAGTAGAAGTATTAATCTCCAGTTGAAATTAACCATAAATGAAAATGAGATGAATAACTGAAAAAAGTAATACTAAAGGAAGGAAGGTCCCCAAAATAACCTAGGAGAACTTCTAGGTCTACAGGGGAGATAATTATTGATTAATTAAATAAAAAATAGTTTTTTAGTGCCTTAAAATCACAAACCATTAGAATTTCAGGGTGTAAAACACCATTTCACTTTGTGTAATCCCTGAAACACAAAAAAACTGAAAAATGAATCACCTTAGATTAAAAATTATATTTTTTTATTTTATGAGGGGAAACAAATTCATGATGTGTAATCCCTTTGCACCTTTTACTAGTTCACAACATCTTCCCGACACCTAATACATGATGTGAACACTTTTCACAAAGTGTAAACTGTTTACAGAATAGAATTGTTTTATGCCCAGAACCCAACCCATGACATATGTTAGGTTACCAACACATGGCATGTAAATTTTACATGATGAGTATTTCCACTAAAAAGAGAAAAAAATTATATTCTCTTTAAAATAACCGAACCAACAAAATTATTCTTCGAACTCTGTGAGAACACCACAAGGATTTTGACATGTTTATACTCAGACTCCAATAATTAAAAAAACATACATTCTAAAACATATTTATTTTTCCCCATAAAATTATCTCAATCTCCGAGAGTTCCAAAACACACCCAATGAAATAGGTAAATGAAAATACATAATAGAAATACCTTAAACTGGGTAAAATTATGATACCAACTCCCCACCATAAGAATTTGTTTCCCTAGGAATTCATGTGGAAGAATGATGTTTGAAAATGAGGGGAGTCCACTGCCCCATCATCAATGACTCACACACCCATGTCTTGTGAAAATATGATTTGTTCCACCATAATACTACAAATAATAGAATCAACCTCCCATGAAATACATTCACTTGAGATTCAGTGATCTCCACCCACTGCTCTATAACAAATACTTATATCCCCAACTCAATATCTTCCGAACTCAAAATGTGATCAGTGTCCAGTTGGTATTTCATGAGCTGTGATATGTGGAAAACATCATGCATACCCATAAATTGAACAGAAAATTCCAACTAATAAGAAACCTTCCCAAATCGATCAAAAACCATAAATGTTCTAACATATCCTAAATCCAACTTTTCCTATTCTCTAAGACCATGGTGACCCAACTAAGGAGAAAATATCAATAAAACCTGGTCACCAATGAAAAACTTCACAGGATGAATTTTTCAATCTACATATTATTTATAATGCCTTTGAGCTTTAATAAGACTCGATAAATATCTTGAATCCTTGATGACATCTCATAATCAATTCTCATACCAATCAAAGGGGTTTCTTCTACCTATATTGTACAGAGAGGTGATCTGAATGGAAGACCATACAAAGCCTCAAAGGGATCTATTCTGATTAAATATTAAAGACTATTGTTATATGAGAACTCAACAAGTCCAATATGTATATCTCAATATCCACCAAAATCCATGATGTAGGCACATAGCATCTCTTCCAGGATATGAATAGCATGCGCTGTCAGACCATCTTTCTATGGATATTAAGTTTCAATCATCCTGATCTAAGTCTCCGTATCCTCTTAGTGAATCCTAAAAAATCTCAAATTAAACCTATGATCCTTATCTAAAATAATGGTAGAAGTAATAATGTGTAAATTCAAGTTCTCCATAACATAAAACTGACACATATCATTAACTTTTTTTGTGTCTCTAATTGGAACAAAATGAGCCAACTTTTTCAATCAATCAATCACCACCCAAATAGAATTCCTCCCCCAGGGAGTCAATGTAAATATAAAAACAAAATCCTTGGATACCTCACCCATTTCCAAACCAGCATCGATAGAGTACAGAGAATCCCTAAGGGTTTTGGATGCTTTTCATTTATCTGTTAGAAGGTGTAACAATGGGAAACATAATCTATAATGTCACGAATCATACTCAGCCACCAAAATTTCCATATCATGTCACGACCTGACCCTACCCGGGCTTAAGCCACAACTACCCCAGGCCCGCCTCCATAGACCAGGGGCTGGTGACCAGCGCCAAAGGCACAATAACTCGGGGAGGCCTTTGCCTAAGCACCTGTACACACACACGCAGCACACTCAATGCAAAAGTGCAGAGTAAAGAAAGAACAAGCAGAGAAAAGGAAATAGAAACTACTATATATAAACCACAGAGTGCATCGACCTCTACAAGATACAAGTAAAGTGCTGAAAAGGAAAAAGGGGCAAAACACGCGCCCAACCAAAAAGTGCCACAACCCGGCAACATGTAAACAAAAAGGAACTACTGACGGGTCTCCCACCTGGAACCCGGCCATGACCACCGCACGCGGTCCAAGCTCCCAAGCTCCTATGCTCCACCGAAGTCACGCTCCACCTGTCTGTTGTCTGCAAGGGAACACCAAGTGCTGGCAAAGCCCAAGCAGGGGTGAGTATAAAAATACTCAGTAGGATACCCCGAAGGCTCGAGGGAGCAACAAAGGAGGTACCGAAGGGTGAGCAGTATAGCGAACAAGGAATAGAAAGGAGTACAATCAAGGGTGCAGTAAAGAGTAACAGTTCAACCCATCAAGAGAAAGATAGAAGACTCGTCCTACCACGAGAAGCCGGACGCAGAAAGCACGTGGCATACCCCGCGCGTCTTCGCCTCTCCTGAAGGAGAGTAGCCAAAACCCAAGGGGTGGGTACTCAAAACAAGGTATATACATATCTTTATGCTCAGCAAGAAGCCCGAACAACGTCGTAAGGGGATCTCCGTCCCGTAGCTCAGCCCAAGAAATGTGAGTCACCAACAGTCCCAGAAGAAACTCCATCGATGCCCAGCATCCCGTATGTCTGCCCCGAACCGCAAGCCAAGGGGCTCAATCACCGCACCTCGATACTATCCGCTTTGGGCGGCACTGACTCGCCCGCACGGTTTTAGATCGCGTCCCAAGAACGCGTCTCGATGGGGAAAGCGCCCCTCATACTTGAGAGTTCTAGGGGAAAGTCAACCCACACCTCCTCACTGCCCTACAGTCGAGAGGTCTCCTCAAAGCCAAGTTGTCACAACACTGGCCCGTACAACCAAGGGTCCCACTCCGGTAATCACGGAGGTAAGCTACAGACTAGCCTAGTCGAGAGGACTGATTCTGGAATGCCAACCGGTGTCCCACTGCCTAGCCCTGCTGGAGGGTAATTCATAACCAGATATCGGGTGACCCACTGCCCAGCCCTGCTGGAGGGTAAACCCTAATACATCGTCAGGTGACCCACTGCCCAGCTCCGCTGGAGGGTAAACCCTAATAAATTGTCAGGTGACCCACTGCCCAGCCCCGTTGGAGGGTAAACCATTTTAAATCGTCAAGCGACCCACTACCCAGCCCCGCTGGAGGGTAAACCATATTCAGATATCGGGTGACCCACTGCCCAGCCCTACTGGAGGGCAAACCCTAATACATCATCAGGCGACCCACTGCCCAGCCATGCTAGAGGGTAGACCTGGAACTAGACGACAGGCGACCCACTGCCCAGCCCCGCTAGAGGGTAGACCCTAAGAGGTCGTGGGGTGACCCACTGCCCAGTCTCTGCTGGAGGGTAGACCCTAGAAGCATCGGGTGACCCACTGCCCAGTCTCTGCTGGAGGGTAAACCCTAGAAGACGATGAGTAACCCACTGCCCAGCCCCAATGGAGGGTAAAAACTCAGAACCGCTCTGCCATCTCTACAGGAGGGTACAACACTGGCCAACCAAATGCGGAGTGGGTATCGTGCAACCACCCAACTCCTGAACAACTCACCCAAAGGGGGTTCAGTGCCTGTTCCATCACGGGGTGCCACTAGCACTGCTACTGGCTGATCCATAGAGAACGAAACCAGGGGGAGACCACTCAACCCTGCTGGTCAACCATCGAGCACCGAGCCAGGGGAAAACTCCACCCTGCTGGTCAAACAATGAGCACAGAGGGATCCTCTACGTCGCGAGAGCTCAAAGCACGCAAAGCAGAACACGGCACGCACGTGGGTCCCACACGACGTGTGGCCCCAGGTCAACCCCAACCAAGCGCGCGAACATCTCAGGTACAGACCACACGTACCTCCAAGCGCTCCCATATACTCCCAGAGTATACCTCGTCTCCAGCCCAAGGCTATCGTGCACACGGCACCCTACGTCAACGCGAAGGCGTGACGTAACAACTCCACCTCAAAGGCCCAGGCACGGCCAACCACGTCACCTCAAGCATTTACATCACTCACACGGGAGTGCATGTGATCACTCGCCAAAGGCCCGCTACAAGCAAAGTAGGGCGAACCACCATTAGAGCACCTTCCGTGCTTCCACATTTCTCAAGATCGCGCAAGATGCTCCGTACAGCCAAACGGATCACACCGTTGTAATCCTTGCGGAAAAACACGCGAGTTAGACTACTCACTCGCCCGAAACGGTCAACAGGTGGAAAAGGTACTATTCACCGTGACCAACCTGCGTGGGGTCCAGACCAGAATCCCGAAACTGAACCAACGGATCACGCCACTGCGATCCCCTCGGAACAACACACGGGATTGACTACTCAATCACCCAAAACGGCCACCCGGTGAAAAAGGTACTATTCACCGTAGCCCGGTCAGGTGGGGCCCACACCACATCTCCGAAAGAGGTCGGGCGGACTGCGCCATCGCGATGCTCTCGAAAAAACACGTCGAAAGCACTACTCGCTTGAGTAGAACGGGTACCCGGAGAAAAATATGCATTCCGGCGCACCGCACACGAGCGGTGCCACGTGGGACGCGCAACCCGGTCCCGAAACACAAAGAACGGATCGCACCATTGCGATCCTCTCGAAAAAGCACACAAGATGGACTACTCGCTTGTCCAAAACGGTCCCCCAGTGATAAAGATGGAAAATCACCGTCGACGACCAAACAGACCTCGTGGGCCCCGCACCATCATGCGGAATTACAGCGGGCAGATTGCGCCATTGCAATCCCCTCGTAAAAACACCCAACATCGACTGCTTGCATGCCCCGAACGGACGTCCGAAGAAAAAGTCGTGAAACGCCGCATGCAGCTCAAGAGACGGGACGTGGGGCCCACGCCTCAACTCCGGCCTCAACACCTGAAACCACCCTGCAAACCTCCGCCTCGACGCCAGGGTCCCAACGCAACTGACGGCGCTCAAAACGGACGTCAGATGTGTCCGCGCCGTCCAAAACAAGAATCCCGGAAAAATGCTCGTCCACTTAAGGACGCGTCGCGCCTCAGCGACCCCTCGTTTCGGGAATTAAAAATTCACAAAACCATCTCAAACAATTCCCCTCGACGCACGCTCCGTTCTGCCGTAGACGGCGAGCAAAACGGACGCCCGTAGCCCGAAATATGGGCGTCCGAAAACTAAAGGGCAGAGCCCCTTGGGCCGGACCGGCCCGGTCCGGCCGGTCCGCCCTGCCTGGGCCGGCCCGCGCCGGCCGGCCCGGTCCAGCCGAGCCGTGGCCCGCCGCTCCGCGGCCCGCCTCTCTTTGACACCCGCGCGCCGCGCAGGTTCTCCACCGACCGGCCAACTGGCCGGTCGTGACTTCCAACAGTGACCCGCACTAAGCAGGTCGCGGTCTGCCACACGGGGCCGCGAGCCGCGCGGCCCCCTCCGCCTGCTGCCCTACGCCGGCGCCCTCTCGCCGGCTCCCCGCTCCACCGCGATGCCGCGGGCCGCTAGCCGCCTGCCGAAGCCGAAGTCGCCGCCGTCCGAAGATTCCGCCGCCGCCCAGAGCTGTCGGAAGCCACCTGAAACCGCCGGAGCTCCTCAAAACGGCCGGAAAACCTCCAAAAACCCGCAAACTTCGGCGAGGTGTTGCGGTCTCCTCCGAACTCCGTTTCCAATTCCGAAAGTAGTGACGGGAAGAGTAAAATGTGTACTACACTACAATGGAAATTTCTCGAACATAAAACAACAAAACAACGCTAAAATCTGGGTTCAAAGGGGGGTTCAGGAATTAAAACTCAAAACGCATAAACCTACCTCGTCGGCGTTGCCCGGAGCTTCGCCGCGATCCGTCGGAGTCGCGCTTCGCCGGACCGTCTCACCGGAGTCACCTCTCCAGAGATGGAGGAGGATAGGGGAGGGGCTGCCGCGCCAGGGATAACATCCAAGAGGGGGGGGTGGAGAAGTGTTTAAAAACAAAACACTTAAACCCCTGCCCGGGGGCCCCGTACCCGAACTCCCAACAGGGTCGGGATTTAACCTCCCCTAGGATAAGAACCACGCCATGAGTGCAACGGAGGTCTCGGAATTTTATTCCGAGACACCGTTCAAAAGTTATTAAACTTAGCGCCCGAGGCCGCCAAATTACGAAAACGCCCCTAGGGCCATTTTTCACAAACGGCCCGCGCCCGTGAAACTTACACCCCTCCTAGGGTAAACGGAACGATCCGAACTCAACGGTGCCCTTGGTTTTCCAATCCGAGCCACTGTTTAAGAGATACTAGTGTTTCGCCATTAAACGAATTAATTAATTAATTAATCTGTTTAACGTTCCAGAAGCGGGCGAGGGGTCCAAACATCCCGCACCGACAAGTTTTATGTCCTCCCTAGGGTAATCACCCAATTCCGGACCCATCCGTACACTCGGATCCCTAATCCGGAACTCCATTTAGGAGTTATCTCATTTATTTATCATTTTCAGTGTGAACGCACTGAAAATTTAATTCCGGCCACTCCGGGGCTCGAAATCGCTCGCCGTCTGAAGGCGCTGCTCTGGAATATCATCAAGAATATTCCAAAGTCTTTCGCAGAAAAAAACAGGTTCTTACATCATTCCCTCCTTCACGCTTTTCATCCTCGAAAAGCAAAAACTAGGGAGCAACACATGGTACTAAGCCCGCACCTGGCTTTCTCACACCCAGAAGAACCCACGCACAGCTCTGCGTCACTACACACAGACCGAAGGATTGATCTGTTCATGCTAGGTTAGCCCATGCCGATGTCGTGCACCCACTCCAGACTTTGGGGTTAGGGCAAGGCGGGAGGGTACCTCTCCATCCCTTTGCACGATTTCAAACGGCCTAAAGGCCCTCGGGGGTAGCTCACCTCCCCGGTCAAACCTCTACGTCACATGCCACGACTGGAATCACCGCCCGCACCTGAAACAAGGCCCGGTGATTCCCTCCTTCAGAATATCCTTATGGTGAAACACCCAAGGATATCTGGTCACGCAAGGTTCCACAGTCGATGCTCTATTACACGCTCAAAAGGTGAGAGAGTCAACATCATCGACTAAAGGAAAAGGTCTCGCGCCTTTCTCCTTACCACCACATGGTTACACCCGACGCCCTGCGTCACCCTGGTAACACATCACACAAGGAGCCGGGAGAGAAGCATTTCACACGTAGAGCCTAACAATTCTACTGCAAGCAGTAGAAGGGTCACAAGGGGTACCTCTCACCATCCCGTGCTCTACAGGATCGTAGACATCCAAAGCTCGCGGCTACCCACGGTCCCAACCATCAGCTCCCGGAGCCTAACGTGGACTACCTAGTGGTGATGGGGAGATCTCGTAACGTCGTGCCCCACCTCCAGCTCCTCCCGCTCCTCTGCTAGAACCACCTCTCTGGGTACCACTCCGATCACGGTGCTTCCTCCGTCATGGTGGTGCACCTGTTGCCTGCCTGAAGCTCCCAGCAACTCGGGTCGGGCAGTCTCGTGTCAAGTGACCTCGCCCATCACAAGCATAGCACCGGCGCTCTCTGGCTGCCCTGGTACCCTCCGGCGCCACTGTGGTGTACGACCACGGCCCGGGATCCACTCATGGAAGGGCATCCTCAACTGAGGCCCTGCGCCCTTTTTTCCACAGTGGTATACGACCACGTCTCTAAAACTGGCAGTGGGAAGGCCACCTGCATTGAGGCCGAGTCCTCATAAGCCTCCTAGCTACAGCGGATGTCCCGGCTCTGTCGCACCCACTGCCACTACCAACCGCAAAACATGATAGGAAGCCCTCTGCCACCAGCGCCTGCTCTAGCACCCCAGCATATGTGGAAATGCCCAAGAGTATTCTGACAGCACGAATCTCTCAGCGGAGACCCTGCTCAAACTTCCGCGCTCGAAAGTTGTCGTCATGGATCAAGTCCGGGTAAAAGCGTGCACGGTCTGCAAAACTAACTGCCTACTCGTCCACCGTCATCCCTCCCTGCTGAGACTGCAGGAGCTCCTGAATCCGAACGGAGTGCAAGCAGGAGGGGAAAAACTCCTCACGGAGAAACAACTGAAAGTCGTCCAACGAAAATGACGACTTGTCAAGAAACTGAGTCACCAGACTCCTCCAACGCCGAGCTGCTCCACAAAAAAGGGTGGTTTCCAAAGCCACTCTCTGATCTGTCGGCGTCTGCACAAGCCTGAAAAGGCGAACCACTGCCTCGAGCCAAACCTCTGCTACCTGAGGGTCTGCCTCACCACTGAACCTCAGCGGGCCCTACCACTGGAACTCACGGAGCGTGCTCAAACTGCGCTCAAACTCATCCTGCTCGGCTGAAACTGCCTGCTACTCAACAGGTGGGGGTGCTGCTACCAGCCCACCCGGAGAAAGGGGCTCGCATGATGGGTCCTAGACTGAGGCCTTGTAGCTCATAGGGTCATCGTCGCGCACCAAAGCCGGTATCTGGGCTGGCTGTCCTCGCGGAGACATCCTGAATACTATCAAGGAATGCCGCGGTCAGATGAGCATACATGTATATACCAACAACAATAACGATGGGGAGCTGACTCAAGAAGGACAGTCAAAGACTCGATCCTATGTGATGCACAAACAAATTTTCCCTGCAACAAGTGTCTCAGCATGCTGAGTCGACAAGCGGGTTATCAAGGTCATGGTGAATGGATACATCGGCCGCCGCACCATCACTGGACTCCCTGGCCTGAGAGCCGCTCTTGAGACATGTTAACACTTTTTCCCTATATCTCAACCAATTCATCTTTTAGGGATGTCCGCACAATGTCCCAAGGAATGAACCACCTCTGATACCACTTTGTCATGACCCGACCCTACTCGGGCTAGAGCCGTAACTACCCCAGGCCCGCCCCCATAGGCCAGGGGCTGGCGACCAGCGCCGAAGGCACAATAACTCGGGGAGGCCTTTGCCTAAGCACCTGTACACACACATGCAGCACACTCAAAGCAAAAGTGCAGAGTAAAGCAAGAACAAGCAGAGAAAAGGAAAGGGAAACTTCTATATATAAACCACAGAGTGCATCTACCTCTACAAGATACAAGTAAAGTGCTAAAAAGGAAAAAGGGGAAAAACACGTGCCCAACCAAAAAGTGCCACAACCCGGCAACAGGTAAACAAAAAGGAACTGCTGACGGGTCTCCCACCTGGAACCCGGCCACGACCACCGCACGCGGTCCAAGCTCCCAAGCTCCTACGCTCCACCGAAGTCACGCTCCACCTGTCTGTCGTCTGCAAGGGCACACCAAGTGCGGGCAAAGCCCAAGCAGGGGTGAGTATAAAAATACTCAGTAGGATACCCCGAAGGCTCGAGGGAGCAACAAAGGAGGTACCGAAGGGTGACCAGTAGAGCGAACAAGGAATAGAAAGGAGTACAACCAAGGGTGCAGTAAAGAGTAACAGCTCAACCCATCAAGAGAAAGATAGAAGACTCTTCCTACCACGAGAAGCTGGACGCGGAAAGCACGTGGCATACCCCGCGCGTCTTCTCCTCTCCTGAAGGAGAGTAGCCAAAACCCAAGGGGTGGGTACTCAAAACAAGGTATATACATATCTTTATGCTCAGCAAGAAGACCGAACAACGTCGTAAGGGGATATCCATCTCGTAGCTCATCCCAAGAAATGTGAGTTGCCAACAGTCCCAGAAGAAACTCCATTGATGCCCAGCATCCCGCATGTCTGCCCCGAACCGCAAGCCAAGGGGCTCAATCACCGCACCTCGATACTATCCGCTTTGGGCGGCACTGACTCGCCCGAATGGTTTTAGATCGCGTCCCAAGAACGCGTCTCGGTGGGGAAAGTGCCCCTCATACTTGAGAGTTCTAGGGGAAAGTCAACCCACACCTCGTCACTGCCCTGCAGTCGAGAGGTCTCCTCAAAGCCAAGTTGTCACAACACTGACCCGTACAACCAAGGGTCTTGCTCCGGTAATCACGGAGGTAAGCCACAGACTAGCCTAGTCGAGAGGACTGAGTCTGGAATGCCAACCGGTGTCCCACTACCCAGCCCTACTGGAGGGTAATTCATAACCAGATATCTGGTGACCCACTGCCCTGCCCTGCTAGAGGGTAAACCCTAATACATCGTCAGGTGACCCACTGCCCAACCCCGCTGGAGGGTAAACCATATTACATCGTCAAGCGACCCACTACCTAGCCCCGCTGGTGGGTAAACCATATTCAGATATCAGGTGACCCACTGCCCAGCCCTACTGGAGGGTAATCCCTAATACATCGTCAGGAGACCCACTGCCCAGCCCCGCTGAAGGGTAGACCTGGAATAAGTCGGCAGGTGACCCACTGCCCAGCCATGCTGGAGGGTAGACCTGGAACTAGACGACAGGCGACCCACTGCC
Organism: Viscum album; assembly: GCA_963277665.1. Lineage (NCBI taxonomy): Eukaryota > Viridiplantae > Streptophyta > Magnoliopsida > Santalales > Viscaceae > Viscum > Viscum album. Next base: position 1,086,329,209 of record OY728156.1, read on the forward strand.
CAGCCCCGCTGGAGGGTAGACCCTAAGAGGTCGTCGGGTGACCCACTGCCCAGTCTCGGCTGGAGGGTAGACCCTAGAAGCATCGGGTGACCCACTTCCCGGTCTCTACTGGAGGGTAAACCCTAGAAGACGATGAGTAACCCACTGCCCAGTCCCGCTGGAGGGTAAAAACTCAGAACCGCTATGCCATCTCTACAGGAGGGTACAACACTGGCCCACCAAACGCGGAGTGGGTATCATGCAACCACCCAACTCCAGAACAACTCACCTAAAGGGGGTTCAGTGCCTATTCCATCACGGGGTGCCACTAGCACTGCTACTGGCTGATCCATAGAGAACGAAACTAGGGGGATACCACTCAACCCTGCTGGTCAACCATCGAGCACCGAGCCAGGGGAAAACTCCAACCTGCTGGTCAAACAACGAGCACAGAGGGATCCTCTACGTCACGAGAGCTCAAAGCACGCAAAGTAGAACACAGCACGCACGTGGGGCCCACACGACGTGTGGCCCCAGGTCAACCCCAACCAAGCGCGCGAACATCTCAGGTACAGACCACACGTACCTCCAAGCGCTCCCGTATACTTCCAGAGTATACCTCGTCTCCAGCCCAAGGCTATCGTGCACATGGCACCCTACGTCAACGAGAAGGCGTGACGTAACAAATCCACCTCAAAGGCCCAGACACGGCCAACCACGTCACCTCAAGCATTTACATCACTCACACGGGAGTGCATGCGATCACTCGCCAAAGGCCCGCTACAAGCAAAGTAGGACGAACCACCACTAGAGCACCTTCCGTGCTTCCACATTTCTCAAGATTGCGCAAAAGGCTCCGTACAGCCAAACGGATCACACCGTTGTAATCCTTGCGGAAAAACACGCGAGTTAGACTACTCACTCGCCCGAAACGGTCAACAGGTGGAAAATGTACTATTCACCATGACCAACCCACGTGGGGCCCATACCAGAATCCCGAAACTGAACCAACGGATCACGCCATTGCGATCCATTCGAAAAAACACACGGTATTGACTACTCAATCACCCAAAACGGCCACCCGGTGAAAAAGGTACTATTCACCATAGCCCGGTCGGGTGGGGCCCAACCACATCTCCGAAAGAGGTCGGGCGGACTGCGCCATCACGATGCTCTCGGAAAAACACGTCGAAAGCACTACTCGCTTGAGTAGAACGGGTACCCGGAGAAAAAGATGCATTCCGGCGCAGCGCACACGAGCGGTGCCACGTGGGACCCGCAACCCGGTCCCGAAACTCAAAGAACGGATCGCACCGTTGCGATCCTCTCGAAAAAGCACACAAGATGGACTACTCGCTTGTCCAAAATGGTCGCCCGGTGATAAAGATGGAAAATCACCATCGACGCCCAAACGGCCCTCGCGGGCCCCGCACCATCAAGCGGAATTACAGCGGGCCGATTGCGCCTTTGCAATCCCCTCGGAAAACACACCCAATATCGACTGCTCGCACGCCCCGAACGGACGTCCGAGGAAAAAGTCGTGAAACGCCGCACGCAGCTCAAGAGACGGGTCGTGGGGCCCGTGCCTCAACTTTGTCCTCAATGCATGAAACCACCCTGGAAACCTCCGCCTCGATGCCAGGGTCCCAACGCAACTGACGGCGCTCAAAACGGACGTCGGATGCGTCCGCGCCGTCCAAAACAAGAATCCCAGAAAAACGCTCGTCCACTTAAGGACGCGTCGCGCCTCAGCGACCCCTCGTTTCGGGAATTAAAAATTCCCGAAACCATCTCAAACAATTCCCCTCGATGCACGCTCCGCGCTGCCGCAGACGGCGAGCAAAACGGACGCCCGTAGCCCGAAATACGGGCGTCCGAAAACTAAAGGGCAGAGCCCCTTGGGCCGGCCCGCGCCGGCTGGCCCGATCCAGCCGAGCCACGGGTCGCCGCTCCGCGGCCCGCCTCCCTTTGACACCCGCACGCCGCGCTTGTTCACCACTGACCGGCCAACTGGCCGGTCGTGATTTCTAACAGCGACCCGCGCTAAGCGGGTCGCGGTCTGCCGCACGGGGCCGCGAGCCTCGCGGCCCCCTCCGCGTGCTGCCCTACGCCGGCGCCCTCTCGCCGACTCCCCGCTCCACCGCGATGCCGCGGGCCGCCAGCCGCATGCCGAAGCCGAAGCCGCCGCCGTCCGGAGATGCCGCCACCGGCCGGAGCTGCCAGAAGCCACCTCAAACCGCCGGAGCTCCTCAAAACGGCCGGAAAACCTCCAAAAACCCGCAAACTTCGGCGAGGTGTTGCGGTCTCCTCCGAACTCCGTTTCCAATTCCGAAAGAAGCGACGGGAAGAGTAAAATGTGTACTACACTACCATGGAAATTTCTCGAACAGAAAACAACAAAACAATGCTAAAATCTGGGTTCAAAGGGGGGTTCAGGAATTACAACTCAAAACGCATAAACCTACCTCGTGGGCGTTGCCCGGAGCTTCGCCGTGATCCGTCGGAGTCGCGCTTCACCGGACGGTCTCACTAGAGTCACCTCTCCAGAGATGGAGGAGGAGAGGGGAGGGGCTGCCGCGCTGGGGAGAACATCCAAGAGGGGGGGGAGAAGTGTTTAAAAACAAAACACTTAAACCCCCGCCCGGGGGCCCCGTACCCGAACTCCCGACAGGGTCAGGATTTAACCTCCCCTAGGCTAAGAACCACGCCCTGAGTGCAACGGCGGTCTTGGAATTTTATTCCGATACCCCGTTCAAAATTTATTAAACTTAGTGCCCGGGGCCGTCAAATTACGAAAACGCCCCTGGGGCCATTTTTCACAAACGGCCCGCGCCCGCGAAACTTACACCCCTCCTAGGGTAAACGGCACGCTCCGAACTCAACGGTGGCCTAGGTTTTCCAATCCGATCCACCGTTTAAGATATACTAGCGTTTCTCCATTAAACGAATTAATTAATTAATTAATTAATCCGTTTAACGTTCCAGAAGCGGGCGAGGGGTCCAAACATCCCGCGCCGATAAGTTTTATGTCCTCCCTAGGGTAATCACCCCATTCCGGACCCATTCGTACACTCGGATCCCTGATCCGGAACTCCATTTAGGAGTTATCTCATTTATTTAGCATTTCCAATGTGAACGCACTGAAAATTTAATTCTGGCCACTCCGGGGCTTGAAATCGCTCGCCGTTTGAAGGCGCTGCTCTGGAATATCATCAAGAATATTCCAAAGTCTTTCGCAGCAAAAACCGGGTTCTTACATATCATTTCAAAACACATCTTCATGGTTCCCAGATAAATAGAACATGAAGAACTATAAAAGTAAAAAAAACTAATCACCTCAAAGATGTTGGGATGACAAAACAATCCCCAAAATGGAGAATACCATATGAATAGAGTGAATGACCTGAAATGGTCTCCCCTCCATAAAAAATTTCTCGAATTCCCTAGAACTTGTCATCATATAACTGACCTCACATAATAAACTCTTAGAGAGATGGTAATAAGTAAAATTTGGCTAGAACCATACCCTGAACATCATGATGAGAATGAAGGTGAAACTGAGAAAAAAATCCCAAAAGGTTTAGCTCTTCATTTGATCCCAGAACTAACTACAATGATACTTTCTTACTGAGAGAATCTTCCACGACAATCCACTTTCCTGGGGTGTATGTGGTGTTGAATTCAAACATCTGAAAGTATTCCACTTCTATCCTCCATCTAATATTTAAGTATTTTTTATAAAATATATATCTATATATTGCACTTATGATTAAAAAATAACATGAACCTATCCCCCAAAATGATAGTGTCTCCTACATTTAATCATATTCATATCCATAAAAATCACTAAATCATGAATAAGAACACAACCCATGCAATCACAAGAAGTATCACAAAAACCCACATTCCCATATAGGGATGAGGTAATAATAGAATATAAGTGGATTTCTAAATTCATTTTATCTCATCGAAGGAATAATAACACTTTACACCTAATAAAAATTTCACTCTTTCTATAGTTTTAGTAGTCGATGGTGAGGACAACATTAATAAATCCTTGAAACCCTATTGGTGATATCTAGAAAGACCATGGAATCTCTGAATCTAAAATATGCTATGTGGTTCCTCCCATGAAAAGAAAACCCTCACCTTATTAGGATCAACTGATAATCCAAGATCTGGAATCATGTTCCCCAAAAACTTCACTTCCTGGACCCATAAATTCCATTTAGAAATGTTTCTATACAAACGGTGACTTCTTTGGATTTCTAGAACCAAACTCAAATGGTGCTCATGATCTTGATCCAATCTCAAATAATCCAAAATAGCATTCATGAAGCCTAATATAAAAGTGTTCATATGCCCTAGGAATATCTTATTCCTTAAAGCCAGAAAAACTATAGGAGTTTTAATCATACCAAACATCATTTATAGATAATCGTAATTTTTATACATACTCCTGAAAGGCATATTTGATATATCATGCACCTAAAATATGGGCTGATGATAACCTGATTGAAGATAAATCTTCTTAAACCACTTTTCCCCTTTAAAAGTATCAAAAAATATCCCACATGGGGAAAAGGATAAATGTTTTTAACCATTACCCGATTCAATTTATGATAGTCCACACACAATTGGAGTAAACCAGCTTCCTTCTAGTCAAAGGGTAAAGGGGATATCTAAGGAGAAACACTAGGGATAAGAAACCATTCTCCATTATATCACCTAACCTAATCTTGAACTCTTTACACTCTACTAGTTTCATATGATTATAGGGTATCGAAATTGGTTGTGTACCTAGAACCAATAAATTGTAAACTCTACCTATCTCTCTAGAGGAAGTCCGTATAAAAATTTTAGGAACACATTTGGAAAGTCCTAAACAACAGCTTAAATATCAACAATAGAAGAAAAGTCATTTGGATCAACTACTATAGAATACAATAAACTCTTAGGATTTAGGAGGGAAGTTCCAAAATGACTAGACCTCAAATTGCACTTTCCCTAAAATACCCATGATCTACCACCATCCAAAATAAAAAATATGCATCTATGAAAAAAATAAAAATTTTCATGATGAATGACAAGACAATCCATCTCGATGATGACATCAAACAAATCCATATCAAGAATTAGGAAACCCCATACTAACACCAAATCAGCTATAGATTGAGAACAAGGACATTGAAACCCCTACTCTTTATTGTTCCCAAGATATGTTACTAAATCCATAATAAACAACATGAAATTCATTGGAAGTTTAATAATATCAACAAAATGATTGGAAATAAATTAGTGGGAAAAACTAGTATAGTATAAAGTAATCACTACTGAATAATCATTAAATATGGTACATGTCACCATCACTAGAGTCGCATAACTGGAAAATCATCTACTATGTAAAGTTGCTTCACTCCGAAGGCATGTGGCTAGAGCCCTGTAGTCTTTGAAGTATCTAAATTTACTTCAGTATCCTTGAATCTAAAAATCCTTTACCATAATGATTTGTAGACAGAGCCTGATATAAATTCTATAGATGACCATAATTCCCACAATTGTGGCACATATTTTTAAGTGAAGAACCAGAATGTTCAGTGTGCCAAAATTTTCCAGACATAATTCTCGTGATTGATCCATTTCTCCTCCATCTCCTAGAGGTGTCTAAGAAACCATGTTCTAGAATTGGGTACATTTTGGACGATTTCATGAACTTCCCACATGATAGCCTTAATATGGTTATGATCTATATGTTGATTCCCTTGAGGTGCTTCCATTGCACCCTCCTATGGAACCCCATGGAATATATCTTAGAGGCATACCACTACACATTGAAATAGATGAAATGATAAGAAAAAAATATAAAATCATTGTTCGAACTATAAAATAATAAGTAAAAAATTGATTTTAAAATCAATAACTCAAAATAAGAGACAAAAATCCCAACATCCCATGGTAACTTGAGTCTCATCATAGGAATAGCTAATCAGGTACTCATTGAAACCTACCTCTTAAATCCAAAAAATACTATCTCTAGTCTACCAAATGTCATCGAACAAGGATTCATAAGGGCATACCTCTTATGATACCAAACTATAGTGAACCCGACCTGGGTACCCACTCAAAGTAGTACCTCCCCTACAGTTTACACATACCCAAAGGGAGTTTCTGATCCCCACAGGTCGGTGATTAGTACTCTGGAACCAAACAACAACCAAAGGGAAAATTTTCACTCAAACCGAAGCAACAACAAGGAATAGATATACAACAGATAAAAGTAGAATAATAGATATCATATTTTCTAACTGAAAAAAGATGGTGGAAATGAAACAACTCAAAATTTTCTAAACAATTTCAACGAGAAAATACCAACATAAAAGGAAAATAAAATCCAAAACAACTACTCCATGTGATAGTGTGGGAAAACACACACAATATCAACACCATCTATCTTGACATAGATGATATAAACCTCATTACCTCACTATGGCACTATGTCTTTCCCTACATTTAAATGTATACAATGGTCTACGCACCATTGACGGGGTTCATAGGGTGGGATCTAAAAAGCCCAGTAACATCTCACTCAGGTGTTCTATATCAAGTCTCTAGACAACAATTTGAACAATGCTCAAATTTAAAGAAATTAATGCATGATAAATTTTTTAAATTTTTTTATATCATAATTATGGGAAAACATTTAATTTTCCCTTTGTCCACACTTCCCTAAAAAAACAAGTAGAATAGTCTCAAATCATTTCACATACATAAAAGCAGTAAAATCATCGAAAATCATGCATCACATATCATATCATATCCATGGAATTACAATCTCTAATATTACTAGCCAATGAATAGTTATCATCATGCCAAGGATCGCTATAGGTTAGGCTATCTAGTAAACTCATACCTAAATACAGACAATTTTTTGAATCAAGCCTCTAGATATATGCCTCAAATCTAGAGAGAATAATAAAACCCTCGAAAGTTAACACCCAATAGTTCAATCAAGTTATTATATCAATGAGACTATGGATCAAATAAACACCCCATCAGTGAACCCCCTAATTAATTCGTGAGTTCTATTACTACACCTTATACCTAGGTACCCAATGCTTCCCATGTGATACATTTCCAAAACTATTTCATCATAACCATGATTTGAAAACCATTTTTGAAATCGATTTAAAAATGATTGAAAGTACATTTTATATTTACCAAAACAAGGGGAAACCCATTTTTCTCAAAAAATCATTTCTACACACACAAATAAATAAATAAATCATGCCATTTCATTTATAAAAAATTTATCAAAACCAAATAAATATAGTTCATCCAAAATAGGATAGATATTGAACCACATACCTCAAAATGGGTCACACATGTCCACAATGGGATCTATAAACATGTAAGAACACATATATAACAACGAAGGCCCCAGAATCAACCCTCACATCAAATAATAAATTCAAAAATAAAAACGGTCGGCGGAGAGGATAGATCACAAAAAACCTCAAAGAAACTCACAAACCACAGCATAAGAAACACAAGGGATGTAATCAGGAGTAAGATCACATTTAATATCTATAAATTATAGAGAATTTTTTCATCATTGATTAACGTATCAAATAATGAAACATAATGGTGCTACCGATATCAACGATAGTGAATAAGTAAAATGATTACCCACCCAAATAAAGGAATTATAACTGTAATAGAGATTGATAATTGAATTAAGTGATCCAGAAGGATATAAGGTCTCAATATTTATATGGAATATATTTTAGGTTGATAGGTAAGAGACATATGACCGAATGATATAAAAAAAATTCGACATGTTCCCTAAAATTACAAACCCTAATAATATTACACAATTTGAACCCCTATTTCATATCATGTAATCTATGAAACCCAAAAACATCGAGAAAACAATAATCTAGGGTTAAAAATATTAATTTTACCATTTCATGATGTGAAACATATTCTCATTTTGTAATCTTTTTAGGCCGTGTACCTATTCATGAAATATTCTCGACACCCAATACACGGTGTGAACACTTTTCACGACATGTAACCTTTTTATGGAATGTGTGATTTTCATGTTATGAAACTAAATCAAGAAATTTTCTTAATCACCAATACACAATTTTTAAAATTTACATGATGTTTAACTTCCTAGAGGTTAGTGAAAAGTTTATATTTTCTTGAAAAAAACCAAACCAACACTAGCATTCTCTAAAATCGAGGAGAACTTAAAAAGGATTCTAACGCATTTATACCTAGACTCTATTAATTCAAATAAACATAAATCCCCAAAAATCAGGTCATTTTATCCATAAAATTCTCCCCATCCTTAGGAGTTCAAAAATTCACCTAATTAAATAAGGAAACAAAAATATAGAAGAGAAACCCATAAAAGTGGGTAATAGGACATTAAAATATTACATTCTTGAAAACCCTAAAGGTTTTGTGTATTTGGACCCAAGATTCATATTAAAAATATTTGATGAAATTTCTTCAATATATCCATCAAAAAACTTCTCAAAATGTAATATTTTTAGATATATCCCACTTTATACATTTCTTCATAAGCTAGGTAAAATGGAAACATAAGAAAGGGTGAGCTCAAATGCAAACTAAAGATAAACATGGAAGATAAACATAAAAGATCATAGGTGAGAATAAGATAATAATAAGGGTATGAGAACATAGACATAACTTAAAAAACATACCCAACAAGTCATATACCATAAATCATGAGTCATTTCATAAGTCATTGTCAAAATAAAAGACAAGATTCATAATAGTGAAGAATCATCAATTAGCAATCATGAGCCATAAGATAAAATCATAAGTATAAGACATAAATTTTTGGAATACAATAATAATCGAATCATTATTTAAGGTTAAATATCATTATAATCATACATAATGGATAGATTCCCATATTGTACTGGGTTCACTCCTCGTCCCCATAAACATAGTAGATAGAGTTCTATAGTGTATTTGGTTTATTCCTCATTCCCTTTCATATTATCTCTTGAGATTTGAAGATTTACCTAGTGCTTTGGATGAATATATAAATCTTGTACCACCAATAATTTAATAGAAAAACTATTTATTTGTTTCGTGAGATCACAAAAACATTCATCATTTCATCATATCTTAATTATCCATTAATAAAAAAATGGTTTTATAAAAACTTCCTTAAAACATTATCATTATAAGCCATCTTGAAAAAGAAATTGAATGGTATCATTATAGAGTATTATTATTTAATAATAATATTTATTAAATTATATTAACATATATAAAAAATATATTTATAAAATCACTAAAAATATGCTCTGAAAAATATGAGAAAAATATTTCTAGTAACTTTTAAAAACTAAAATATACCAGAATAGTAATAATAATATTTTATTTGAAAAAAAAATGAAAATTTTAAAGTAATATTCTTGAATAATAAATGAGATATTTTCTATAAAATCACTTCATTCCATAAAAATAAAAAATATTCTTTTTATACTTCTTTAAAGAATGTAAAAAATGACTTGTTTTGAAAATAATAAGAAAATTATTTAAAAAAAATTGTAAAGTAATTCAGTGGTAGTGGAAAATAAATTTATAAATAATTTAAAATTAGATAATAACATCAATAAAATAATTTTTAAGAATATGGATATGGAGGAGAAATATTTCCAACCAAAAAATAAAATTATGGTTATCTTTTATTAAATGAATTCTTTCAGGGATTTTTTACGTCCTAATAAGGAGGAAATTAAAAAATTATATGAAAACCATATAAATAACAAAATAAGAATAAAATGGTCAAGTTTTATGGGATAAATGACATAAAACTCACCACATGGAAATTAAAACAAAAAAAATCGGGATAAAAAGTGACATTGTACACAAACCCTTACCTCAAGACCTAACTTGCTTCACACGCGCTCAAAAATAAAAAATTATAAAATTATATTTATTATTAATCAATAATAGAACCATATTCAAAGTTATATTACTATATATAATTCCATTATAATTTTCAATTACCTATTTATTAACAATTATTTGTTAAAATCAATATTTGGGGGTTAATTGTTCTGTCGTCCATGCATGTTTAGGTTTAGTGATTTTGGTCTTTGAACCCTGTTAATGATATAATAATCTTTGTAATATTAATCATGTCATAAATAAAATATTTTATTATCATATGTACTATTATACCCACAAATTTATGTCAATTATGAAAAATAGGATATGTCGTTCACGAAGGTGATAGTTCGTGCATACACATAAGTGATGTTTCCATTTTCCAACAGATGGAAGGGAAGGGAATTACATAATATTTTTCTATATTGAATCATAATCATGTCATAAATATAATATATATTAATTTAATTTATCTATAAAACCATCCATGAGAGGTAGTGATGAAAAATGAAATGCATTTCTTCACGGAGGCAGTAGTGTGCATGCACTCATATGAGATATTTTCATTTTTTATTAGATTAAAAGGAGGTGTATAATGATTATTCAATAAACATAATAAAATTTAAGTATATTTATAATACTAAATTCATCATATTATTTTGAATATAAAATATTCAGAGGATTTTTAAGAACAAATACAATTGAATGGACTCAATTAATAAAAATACATCTTTTTTGGGTATCCTCCTTTAGATTACACCTTTAGCCTTATTGAGTTGGTCCATTGGTGATAAAGAAGAATATATGGTGTGGGTGGGATTTTTTAGAAGTTATTTTTTCATATAATTGTTGATATAAGGTGTTAAAATTTTGTAAAAAAGTGGGAAGAGTAGGTACCTTTTATAAGTGATAGAATTAAAGCCCTTGTAAATACCCTTAACTTTAAAATTATATAAAGTAATATTCAAGGGAAATTGGAAAAACTAATCCCAAATTATAATATAAGGTGAGGGGGTTTGTAATCCACTAATCAAATAAAATAAATATATGTTTTTTGTGATATATGAATCCTTATCCCTTAGTTAACCCACTTTTAACCCATTTGAACCTTTTTAATGATTACACAACCATTACCATGGAATCAATTGTTTAAAACCAAAAATAAAATAGAAATTATTAATATATTAATATATTATAAATCCTAATATTTTATTCATTTTAAAATATTCAATTTATAGATGTGGTAAAATTTAATTTTCATATTAGTATAAAAAAAACATTGTAAAAACATTTTTATAAGAAATTGTATTTTTAAGTATAAAAATGAATTTACAAAAAATACACATAGAGAATTTATTTCCATGGAATTTATTGGTTAATTGATTAAAAAATAAGTGTCTTTTTACATCGAAAAAAATCCAAAATCGAATGGATCAATTTTAATACTTAATTAAAGGAACTCTTCCAAGATTGTTTTTTTATTAGCATAAAATACTACTTGGGTTCTAAAAGGTTGAGCACGGGTTTAGAAATTCTATATAATAGTTTTAATACAATTTATTTTACACATTAAATACATATTTGTTCAAATCAAAGGTTTTATATATTTTTAATTCATATTTACATCATTTTGATTTCATAAAATTTATAGTATTTATAAAAACTATATTTTTCACTATTCTCCCAAAAATCAACAATTTCAAAAAAATCCCATAAATTCACCTTAAACTAATTTTTCATAAAAAATACATAAATTTGTTAAATAAAATGTACATAATATAAAACAAAGAAAAAGTTTTTAAAACCAAACATTTATGTTTATTCATGAATTATTAAATTTTCACTTATTACCCTAAATAGATTTTACTAAATATTTTTTATTTAATTAGATTATAATATATTTCATTTTTTATTACAACAAAGCATTCAATTTAGTTAAGTATTTCATGCATCACAAGAAATTAAATCTGTCAAATTTATTTAATGGAAATATATTCTAAAATCTTGAGGTGTTTCATTATACCCATATAATAATTTCTACCTCAAAATTATGTTACCCTAATGAAAAAATAGGGATATTCTTGACTCATTAAGTATTTGGGTTCCCACATATCTTCCAAAAATTTATGGTTTTTCCAAGAAAAATTGAATAGGTGAGTGGTCTTGTTCCACAGAACATTATCACTTTGATCTTGAATCTCTATCGGTTATTCCTCAAAAAAATATCATTATATAGATATAAATCCTCTTAGTTCAGTGCATGTAGAGGATTGGGAATATAATTCCACAAAATAAACACACAGAACACATCATGAAATTGCAAGAGGTTAAGTGGATGTTCCGGGAAATAATCTACCATCTTGATATGATAAATAATCTCAGAGGGACTTACATATATGGGGATCATCTTCCCCTTCATTCCAAATATCATAATTTTATTCAAAGTAGATTTTTATAGGAATATCGTATCACTAACTTTGAACTCTATATCTCATCAGATATTGTCAACATAACTTTTTTGACAATTATGATCTAATATAATTTTCTAATAAATTACTCTAATGATTCTATAACATCCTCATCTTTCCTAGGTCCCGGTATCTTTCATTATCCTAGAATGTTGGAGTTTTGAACTTCTTTCCATAAAGATCTTTAAAAAGATCCATCTGAATGCTCAAGTAAATGACAATATTGTATGAAAATTTGACCAGAGGAAGATATTGATCTTAACCTCTTTTAATATCCATAGAGAAATATGTTATCATATCCTCAAATGTAAATATAGTTTGTTCCTATTTAAATTATTTTTTTGGTGATATTCCATAACAAAATTCAAATCAAAATCAAAATTATACTGAATGCTTTTCCTGAACATTGTGGTAGACCTTGGATCCTAATAAGATACAATTGAGAGTTTTACTACATGAAACCTTACCACTTTCTAAAATGTATTTCCAAAAAAAATTAATGTCCCGACCCAGGTGCCACACACAGTTTCCCCTATTCAGTCAGTCACATGACCTCAGGCATGCCTCTCCGTACAGCAGAGGCTACTGAATAACAATGACTGTCTAATATCTATCATGGGGAGACTATACCCTCTTTATCAAAATGTCACAATAGTGTAAATAAAAAATAATAATACAAGTATATTATTGGTGATTGTGCCAAAATAGTATCACATGATAACCAAAATAGGAAATACAATATTCAATCAAAAATAATAATTGTTCCATGCCAAGTATCTGTCTACTACCACAATTAATACCCAAAAGTAAAGACATTGATAACTCCCATGTGAGTCTCACACCATGTCTGGTTCCCTCATTTGTGCTCTATCACAAGTCATTCGTCTAACATAGATCCCTTTCCCTTAACATTTCCCTCATTGATGAAATCTATTCAGGTACCAATAAGGAAGCTCGAGTAGGGTGTGATTACATCTTAGTAGGCCACCACCAATGGCATCTAAAACAATATCTAGTCAAAAAAGTGCATGAAGTTTTATAAATAATAAATTCCACCAATAAAGTAAATTTTTTATATTTATTCAATTACTCTTTATTTAACCACATAACACTCCACTCACATATGAATTTCATTGTTACCATTCATCATTATAGTTCATATATGAATTTCATTATTACCATTAATCATATCAAGTCAAACATATGAATTCCTTTATTACCATTCATCATTTCAAGTCACACATGAATGAAATTGTTACCATTCATCATTTCAAGTCACACATGAATTTCATTTTTACCCTTCATCATATCAACTCACACATGAATTAAATTATTACCATTCATCATTTCATTTCACAGATGAAATATATTGTTACCATTCATCATTTTATGTCACGCTTTAATTCAATTGTTACCATTCATCATTTCAAGTTACACATGAATTCCATTATTACCGTTCATCATTTCAAGTCAAAAATGTATTGAATTATTACCATTAATCATTTCAAGTAATAGATATCTTAATATCACATTAATTAATTCACCAATTAATTATTCAAATTTAACAATTTCATATTCACATAATTTAGTTAATTAATTAAATAATTAATTAAACACATTTATTTCATTACTAATTCTACAATTCATTTATCAAAAAAATTCCCTTAATTAATTCATTAATTAATTAAGAACATCAATCCTATTAACTAATTCAACAATTAATTATTGAATATTCATAATCCATATATTCTCATAATTAATTAAAAAATTAATTATTCCAAATAAAAAATCCCAATATCAAATAATTAATTAAACAATTAATTATTTATAATCCGAAATATGATAATTAATTCTATGATTAATTATTCAAAATAAATAATTCCAATATCCTGATTTCGCAATCACTTAATTAATTAATCTACCAAATTAATTAATTCAATTTCATAAACTCAATTTCTCATCAAATAATAGAATTTCTAAAATTACATAAATGTAATTGAAATTTAGACTTTGGTATTTGAATAATAGACCACCTACCTCAAGATTGATGAAGAACGCTCGCCAATGGAAACACCGAATTCGAATCGGAAACACTGAATCCTGAAAAAGTACATGATCTAGATCCAAAACTGAGATCTAACATCAAATGAATCAAGATCTAATGAACCTAGATCCATATCTAGAATACATATTGGATAAAAATCCATCTTTTATCTAGGAAGAGGAGTGAGAGAGATTGAGATATCTAAAAGAAAAAAACTACATACTCTAGAAGGTTTAAATCTATAATATGCACCTCTATTTGCCAAGAACGGAGGTTGTGAGGGAATGGAATCCTTTCAAGAGCCTCCAAAAATGTTAAAAATGATTATGGATCAATTTAGAGTGGTTATGGGTATATAAAGTGGGTTCAATAATTTTTTTTATTAAATTTTAGTGGATTAAAATCATGTATTCATTGGTTGCTAAATGGGGCACATGATTTCCCATAATTTTTCACCTTAACCGTGTGCCTCTTCTTAGGGGCATAGTTTCTCTTAATAGTTCACAAAATTTTAAAAACCAAGTCCCAGCCATGTGAATCCCCTCTACTTTTTTTTTCTCTATTTTTTGGACTGGGGTGCACTGTTTGGTTAAACCTTGTGCCAACCATGTACCTCCCTTTTTCCTTAACATTTTCTAAAATTTCACCCAAAAACTCCAAAAGAAGTAACCCCAAAAAAACATACTCAAAATAAGTTAAAAAAATACTTCTAAACAATCCTTAAAAATATCTAAAAAAATATCACATTATTACAATCTCCCCGCCTTATAATATCTCATCCTATAGCTATACTCCCAAGAAACTCTAAGATCTCGAGTCAAAAAGATTCTGACACTAAGCCCTCATATCTTCTTCTCTCTCCCATGTTTCCTCCTAAACCTGGCCTTAATGGAACAACACATTAACTATCATCATATTATTTTCCCGAAACACTTTCCCATTTCTATCAAGCACACATATCAGATTCTCTTCAAAGGACGCATCAATATCACGCTTAATATCATCTACATCGATCACATGAGAAGGTTCAAGTTGATACTGAAAATGTTGTGACACATTTAAAATGGCATGCATAGCTTTGTACCTCTATAAAAGAACCAATTGGTATGCCACCAAGCAGATTCTCTCTACAACCTCAAATGTTCCAATGAACCTGGGTACCAAATTTTCTTTTCTCTGTATCCATTAGTGACCCAATCAAGGAAACACCCGAAGGAATATAAAATAACCCTCATTAAACTCTAGGCTTCATCATGTCTATTAGTATATGACTTCGATATACTTTAAACCATATCCATATGCTTTCAAATCAACAGAACCATCTCTTATGTCTCCTATATGAGACTCTACCTTAATAACTTCAACTTACCTACCTTAATCCAGTATATAGGTGATTTTCATGGACTGTCATAAAGATCCTTGTATGGTTCCACCTTAATAGTTTTCCATTAACTATTGTTATTGGAGAACTCCACAAAATCTAGGTTCTTCTCCCAAGATCCATTAAAATATAGGACACATGATCCTAGAATATCCTCAACCACTTAAATAGTACTCTCTAACTATCCATATATTTGTGGGTGTAATGTCGTAATCAGTAAAACCTTTGTACCAAGCACCTTTTGTATATCCTTCCAGAAGAACATTGTAAAGTGTGAGTCATAGTCTGAAACTATGTTCAGTGGTACTCCAGGTAGATGAACTATATCTTTGACATTAAATTTCCCTAACTATTCACCTTAAAATGTATCCTATATTGGTAAGAAGTGTTCTAAATTTTTAAAATTTTCTGTAATTACCAAAATATCATTGATTATTTAAGGCTTCATCAGAAGACCCTCCAAAAAGATCATAGTCATTTCATCCCACTTCTATTTTGAAAAAAAATAGTTGTAGTAAGGCACCTAGTAATTGATGCTTGATCGTCCCCTATTTATAGCAATAGAATCATGTCACAAACCCTGTTATACCCCTTCTCATGCTTGAACACCAAACTCATCATTGTAGGTCATGGTACGTTTTGGTCACACCTGGATGTAACTCCCAATTTGTGGAATGAGGCATGAAATTCTCACATCATCTTTTCTCGTATACTCATAGGCACAACAACATGACTCTTAACAAATATGATCTCATACTAATCTATCATATAGTTGGAATTTGTATACCCACCTTTAAGGATTTACATCCATACCAAACATTACATATCCTCATATTATCTGCCTCTGGTCCAACACAAAAGTATGGACTACACTGAAACTAAAGTGAGAGTCATCTACTCTGGACTCTCATGAACCACAACGTGTATCCTAACCAGTAAATTCATCATCTTCCACATAATAATATACTCATGAACTATCTGGGTTTAAGTTTTCCTGCTTAAATAATTTGCAACATTGTTTCCCTTCTTTGGTGTATATTCCATCTCAAAATCAAACGGTTACATATACTCAACCAATATACACTACCAAGCATCCAAATATCACTGCCAAAAGATATACTTTAGGATATTATTATCATTATACATAATGAAATTTTCACCCAACACCTAATGTAGCAACACTTCAAAGAATAAACCACTACTGCCAACTTGTGGTCATGCATAGAGTACTTCCATTCATGTGGCCTCAATTGCCGAGACCCATATGACACAAATCAATTTCCCTAGATAAAAAATACCCCATGACTGATCTCATAGGCATCACAAAACACTATATACTCCTCACCTAGCTTGATTAGGATCAATATTGGATCTGATGTCAAATTATTCTTTAAATCCTAGAAGTAATTATCACATGATTCAGACCAATCAAACGTTATCCCCTTATTGGTGAATCCTGAAAGTGGTGTCACCAAATGGGAAAATTTATGGATGAATATCTGATAATATACAGCTAATCCTAGATAGCTACGGATATCAAAAACATTCTTGGACTACTCTCAAGAAACCAATGCCTTCTCATTTTCTGGGTCCACATACACAACTACCAATGAGATGATGTGACCTAAGAGGTTTACCTAATCAATACAAAATGGACACTTAGATATCTTGGAGTATATAAAATTCTATCTTACTGTAATCATTATGATGTAAGTATGTTTGTAATGATCTTAATTACTCTTAGAGTACACCAATATTTCATACACAAACACAAATACCAACTTGTCCATGTATGGGTGGAATATTATGTTCATCAAGGCCAAAAACACTACTTGTGCCTTTGTTATCCCAAACAACATTATGATGAAGATTCAAAAATAATTACTTGGTGTATCAAAAGGTTGAACTCTAAATTGAGGATACCTTAATCTCATGTTGATCTTAGATATAAATAAATATCCCCTCAACTGGACAAAGAGATCATCAATGCATAGAAGATGATACATATTCTTTTCTATTATCTGGTTGAACTTCTGGTAATCAACACATAAGTGTAGAATCCTGTCAGCCTTATTTTTAAACACGAATAGATAACCCCAAGGTAATGTACTCGACTGGAAAAAACCAGTATCCTCCAACTTCTCTAACTAAGTCTTGAGCTCTTGAAGCTTTTTCTATTCCATTATGTATTGTGGAATAGAAACTAGCTCATCCCCCGACTTGATCTCAATAGTAAATTCCACATCCCTCTCGGGTGGTATGACTAAGAAGTATTTACGAAACACATCTTGAACATGTTCCACTGTATGTGGAAAATCATCTTGTGCTAAACCTCCTTCATCTATAAAAACACTAGAAATATGGGCAGTTATTTCTCGAAGATACTCATGATCGGGCCCTGCACGAACCGCCTAGATATCCCACCCTCCTTGGTGAATATTTCTGTCACCCTCAGAAGACAGAAAATCCACTCTCTTGTGGTAATAATCTATATGGGATCGGTATAATACTAACCAATATATATCCAAAATTTAATCATATCCTAACATATCAAGGACATAAGGATCCCTTAGAAAATGATACTCCCAATCCTTGAGAGAATGCCCCTTTCCCAAATAGATGTCTCATGACCGTAGCCCAAAGGTATATCTATCGCCACCACCCAACCCATATACTCCTCCACTAGGATCAATCCATTCATAAGTTATGCATAAATAAAAGAATGAGATGAACAAGTATCAAATAAGGCAAGAGCTATCTTATAAGATACAAGATTAGTACCTCTTACTATCAATGGTACAACCTCTCTATATAGATGTGTTGGATAAACATCATGTAAATGTCATGCACCTCTTCCCTGTGATGTAGTCTAAGTCAACTGAGCAACACCACTCTACTGATATAAGAACTTTCACCCTAAATCACCTCATAAATTTCCTCTACTACCACATCTAATAGAAATCCAGCTGCCATAGTGATACGGTTTAGAATACCCCCTTCCCACACTCTGGTTCTGTATAGCTCCTCCTTCACTACCCATATGTCATGGGTTCCTATAGAAACTTTATTTATGTCCCATATTTTTGCAAGCCTAGTACTCTACTATTGATTAGGGATAATATATATGATAGTGCCTTAACTTACCTCGCAAATGATAGATAATTCTAGTAAGGTCCTAGGTAAATAGACCTTCCCCATGGACACTCTTCATGTTATCCCCTTGGGTAACACTATAGTAGAAGAACATCATTATCCTAGATAAGTTACCTCCTGACTGTCCAATAGAAACCACATATCCTACACTGGATGCCTCCCTTGGGTTCCCCTCGACTATTAGTGCTTGATCCCCCACCTCAATAAATTATTTAATAGAAATATGTTAACCAGGAACATAATCTCATATTTATGTTCATCATGGAAATTTCTCATCGTATCTATGTCCTCCCATTCCAACACTGAAGAAAAGGGCTACAGGTCTATAAAATGACCAATAGAGTTCATCACATGAAATTTTTCTCATCTTGGAAAAGCCTCTATAGTTATTTTATTCAGATTCATTCCAGTTAACTTCTCCCAGAATTTCCAGGGTTCAAGGCCCACTTTGGTCATCATCATAAATGAATCTTCAATCGATCCAGAGGGATATAATGTTCTACATATCATGGAATAATGTAAAATGATTTGTAAAAAAAAATCAACGCTATTGTGTGTTTTATGAGGTGTTAAAAAATGAACCATGTAATAGTGAATTTTAAAAAAGAATTACAGGCATGATAAGAAAATAAGTTCAAATAGTAAAAGTGTTTTTGAACATTTAATAACATGAGCATTATAATAAAAATAATTAATATTTTTCCTTTTTAGTGGCTAATCACACCCCCACTTAATTATTTCTAGTCTTGAGAAAAATGCACCTCACAAAAAAATTAATTCCCTTTTCCAAGAACATTCTAATATACAATTCTCACTGAAAGACATTGATCCAAAAAATAATTAAACCAATCAAAATAATTGAACGCAATATAAGTTCACAAGCATATCCCAAGCCCAGTCTCTTTAATTCATTCAAATTAATTTCCATATTTCATCTAATTCCTATTAATTATGATGACGTTTTGTGCATCGGAATGGACATGGGGGTGCATTTTTATTCAAAGGGAAAAAATTGATGCACTGGGTGGAATCACATTTTAATATTAAGACAAGTATTCATTTTTTTATATTTATTTTCTTATTTTGGTTTTTTGTTTTTCTTTACAATTTTTCCATGGTAATTGAAATTGTGCTCAATCAATTCAACCCCTGTAGGAATAATTTACTGATGACTCCCATTCTTAAGACCTTAAAGAACCAAGTAAAGCTCACATACTCTCAAATCATCTTCAGTTAACTTAATCAATAAAAAATTAAAATTATCAAAAATGGAGAGATGGTGCCCAAATCAGGGTTGGAAAACTCTAGATTCATGATCCCAAAGTTCTTAAAGTCACATGTTAGGTCCTTCCATTTCCCTATATGAAAATTTACTGAATTTTTTTTATTTTTTATGATTTTGGTTTCTTTAATACTCATTATAAAATTAAAATGATCAGTAATCGAATGATATTTATTGAGGGACCCCATGAAATCAAACTAATACCCTATAATCCAAAGGGTGTGCATTGTGAATTTTTTTATTTAATGGATAAAAATATAGATGGTAAAAAATCACATTATACAGCCACAATTTTCAAAATCTATTCACATAAACCTGAACATCTATTAAAATTAAAATCATGTCACGAAAATTCATTCAATTTTCAATTTCAAGGTTCGAAATGT
The DNA here is from genome assembly GCA_963277665.1 of Viscum album. NCBI lineage: Eukaryota > Viridiplantae > Streptophyta > Magnoliopsida > Santalales > Viscaceae > Viscum > Viscum album. The sequence continues at coordinate 1,086,349,838 of OY728156.1, forward strand.
GTATAATCATGTTCAAGGTTAAATAATTTTTCCTTCCATTAATTTTCATTTTTCATTTTTTTTTTGAATTTCTATCTTTTATGCACACAAAAAAAGGATTTATTTATTTATTTATTCTGTCCCCCCAACTTATAATAACATTGTCCCCATGGTTTAAAAATAAAATTTATAAGTAGTAGAGCATAGGGGAGGAGTTCAAAAATAAAATTTAAAAATGTGAATCATGTAATGAAGTCACCTTTTAGTTGAACATTAAGTTTATGATACACTCATTTAATCCCTTAATATCTATGTTACTTTCATAACCCTCATAAATGATGATATTATTTTTATACCTATAAGAAATGTGATTAGCCTAAAAAATAAATCAATCTCTATGGACATAGAATCATTCACATTAACATAATTAGAACACAATGGACTCCCCATGAGGTTCCTTTAACTAAAACCAAAAAAACCAAAGTTAAGGAAAAAACATGTACCTGTTTATTTTTTAATACAAAACATAGAGTCATGGTATGGGTAGAATCTGGTTTGCCTCCTGAAAAGAACTTTTTTAACGTCATTAGCTCAACTTTTACCCCCTAACTTATCCAATACCAACTTTCTACATTTTAATGATTTCATTTTTTACTACTTCTACAATATTGAGATTGACAATTTTTTTATAATCAATTTCAAGTATAAACATATGTACTTTAATGAGTGGAGAATCCATGGAATATCAGAAATAGTTGATCTAATTACTTATATGGTATTTCCTAAGACATTGAGGATCATTCAATATTTATTGGATTCAAGAGGAAAAAATTACAACCAGAAGGTTTTGGATATCCAAAATGAATGAGAATTTTAGGTATGACGGAAAGAAATTATTATCAATTTTGGGTTGATCAAATGTTCTTGAGATTGATTACAATTCAGAAACAATCTTAATTGATTCATTTAGAACTCATGTTTTCCCCGAAATTTTTTCAGTTAATAGAATGGTTAAAAATTGAGAGTTTAGTATTTCTTCTAATGGTTCAATGGTATTTGGTTTCTAAATATCATTAATGGAGATAGATTTTAAGGATTTAATCCAAGAAGATAAATTTCTCCTATGTGAATGAGGGAAATGTCATTCCATATGATTTAAACAAACCTCAATAATTTCTTGATCTTCTTTGGCTATCCCAAATTAAAATATTGGATCACGGGTATTTTTATAAGTGGATTGTGGGAAAATAGACATTCTACAAAAGGTTAATATATGGATAGATAGTATTGGTATGGGTGCTTCCCAAGATTGAATTTTATGTAGTTCTAATCACAAATATGAATCTTTGAATGCATTATCTCTATTTTATTAAGAAATTGTTCAAGAAATTTTTAAAGAAAATATTTTATAGAGGGTTTAACATCATTTATATCACTAATATTGATCTCTTACACCATCCTTGAGAGGGATGGAAATTTATCCTTTAAACATTCATCATCCCAATGATTATACATCTCATTTGGTGTGGCATAATCATTCATGGTTTTATCAAAGGAATTAACTATGGTATGGGCATAAAAATATTAATTTACCATTTTATTCCACAATGGGTCTACTATGTGGTAATTGTTAAGACACACCATTCAAGTACATGGAATTTTGGATTCGAGATTCTAGGAACACACATAGATAGAAATGGAAAAAAGATATAATAAATGGGTGTGAGAATAGTGAATTAGGGGTCGTAATAGAGGATCAGTGCCAAATATGAATTACAAGGGTAACCAAAAATGGCACCAAATTTTTTTCTCACCCAAATTTACTAATGTTTTAGGGTTGAATCAGTCACTTGTAGTGTAGCTTTGGTTGTCAAATCCTGAGAGACATAAGAAGATACCTAAAAACACATAAATTCTAAGAAGAAGATTCAGATATAAAGTTGAAAAACAATGGTTTGATTTTAGATTGGTAAATTTACCTCTATGATAGATAATTGAATTCAGATTATGATAATGGATTAATTCAAAGTTATTATAAGGGATGGATTGGAGGAAATTATATCTAAATTTTGTCAACTTCATTAAATCAAGGAGTCATTCAATGGAATCGATATAACATCATCAATTACTATTTTAATACCTTCACATAATTATGGTAATCACCTATAAACTTGGAGTACAGTTTTCAAGATCAATCCATGTTAAAGGATCTTATTAGCACATTAAAAGTGTGGTGATAAGATTCAATAAGGAAAATGGATAAACAAAATCATTGAATAAAAACTAAAATAAAATAAAAAATTGAAAATTTAAATAGTTAAGAATAACATCCAATCTAACCCCTTTCTATAACCATAGATAAACCCATGATTGTTTTAGCTTAACATTTATTTAAATCATTCGATGGGGGTGGTAATAGACCTATGAGGGTATAATCGAAGAAGTAAAAACAATGAAATAATGATCACTCCACCGTTGTGTGAAGAATTTCACATGTGTTGATGAGAATAATTTCACACCTTGTGGAAAATTTATGAACATGAAATAAATATGAATGTAAAAATAGGATATTAATTGATTTATTAAGAAATAAATTAAATTATAACAACTTCCATGTGAAAAAACAAATGCAGAAATAAAAAACTGCATCATAGATTTATAATTAAAATAAACAAAATAATAATATAACTCATTCACCAACACTAATTTAAAAAGAAATTTAAAGAGTCTTTGTTAAATACCCCAATATTCCAAGTCTTCCCACTTGATTATGGTTTTCCTATGGGGGTGGAGTGTTTTTTGAGTGGAATTTTCTACACTTGACCCGAAATGGGAGGTAGCTTTCATCCACCAAATAGAGGCACTGAAATGAGCATCTTGATGGATAAATTTGAGTCAGATATAGAAGAATAAATTTAATCCCATTATTTTCCCTAACATCATATAAAATTTCATCCCAAATTTATTTTATTTTGGAGATATAAAAGAAATGGAGGTCTTTTATTATGGGATATAGGATCTAGCCCAAAATTTAATTATCATCTTAGGACATCTTGATATCCATTAAAAACATATAATTGTCTATATTTAATATATAATAAAATATTCCTCATATAGACTTCTATATCCAGTTAAAATTTGTTCTTCATTGGGATTATATCATGGATGTTAAATTTATTTTATTAGGATTTTATCCATTTCACTTTTCCAAGAATTTCCACAGTTTAAGTCCTAGTTTTTTCATCATATCAAATGAATCTCCAATAGATCTAGAAAGATATAATGTTACTTAAATCATGATAGACTTGAAAACGAAATATTAAAATAAAATCAATACCATTGTGTATTTTAGGATTTGTTCAAAAATGTGTCATGTGATGGTTCATTTTAAGAATGAATTACAAAAAAGATATGATAAGAAGTTCAAATCATAAAATTAACTAGAGATTTTTTTTAACATTTAATTGGATTAAAAATTAAATATATTCAATCCATATTAGCCTCTTTATGTGGATAATCAAATATTATAAAATAATATCAAACCAAGGAGAAAATTTTATAGTTTTTAAAGAAAAAAACACTAGATAAAGAATAATTAAAAAATATCATAGATAAAAAATTAGAGACAATAAAAATAAATGATTATATGATCCAGGAACTATAATAAAATTTTAAATCTACTATAGATGTTAATAATTCTCAACTGGTATTCAAGGATTAATAGGTGCAGGGTCAAATATTTACAAGATATTAGTATAGTTATTGAAGATAAAATTGAGAAGATAAAAAATAGAATATATAGAAAGAGTGAGATTAGTTGAGGCTATCAAAAATATCATTAATATAAAACTTTATAAAATAGAATTTAAACTGAGAAATTTGTAAGTAACATAATTTGAATCTTCACATGAAGTTTAAAGGAGAATTTATTCCAAGAAACTTTTTTATAAGAGAGTTCATTCAAAAAATACTCAATCTTTTGGCAATAAGGTATTAAAATCATTTAAAGATAAATAAACAAAATTCTAATATAAATAAATTAAACTTGTCTTGGTAATTTATGTTTGTACAAATGTTGTTATATTTTCTAGTATTGGTTACAGAATTAATTTTTTACATATATTGGTGGATAAAATTTTTGATATCCCCATCATATCATCAAATGATGATTTTAACAAGACTAAAAGGATTAGTTCTAAATTTTTATGAAAAAAGGGTTGTTTAGGTAAAAAATAGTAAGGTGTTCAAGTTGGGTATATTACAACTAAATGAAAAAAGAATTAAAAAATTCCCAAAGGTATTCATGTTTTGAAAATCAAAGGAGGAGAAATAATGAAGAGTTCCCAAATTTTTTGAGCTGGAAAGAATGATTTTATAGGTTTATTAAAAAACCTATGGACTATTTCTCTTGTTAATAATCAAAGTATAACCCACCACCATATTACATGTTTTTTCATTATAAAGGAAATTGAAGGTGATGCTTGTATTTAGGGAAGAAATGAAATTATTTGAATTCTTTATAACTAGATAAGATATCAATACTGGAGTGATTTAACTATTTTATCCTTCAAAAATTTAAGTTGGTGTAAAAAGATATTCGTAGATTTTATTTTAATAAAGTATCGGCATAATGCAAAAATGATAGATTATATCCTTTGAGGAGGAGTTAATAAGAAGATAATGCTACCAAAAATTAACAATTTCATGTGGATATCTAAAATTATGGAAAAAAATAAATTTTAGTTATGATAATTACTTTTACAATCTGTGATTTTGATTTAATCAATTAAAAATATTAAGGGGGGTTTTAAATCAATTTTAAAAGATAATTAACACTAAGGGGTAGAAACCTAATTGAGTTTAAATATTTTGATGTATTTTTTGATTTTAGTGTAAGTGAAAAATTAAAAACATATACTCAAAAAAACTGGAAAGATAAACCTGAGATAGTATCATATGTTGATGTTAATTATAGACATCATTGATATATAAGTTAATCTCTCTTGTTTTCTACACTAAGAAAACTCACATAGACTTACAATCCATTAATTTATTTATCACAACTTAAGAGAAGTGTGATACCACCACTGTAGAAGATATATTATATTTATTATTAGTAAGGTAGTGATAATAGGAAAATAACAGTTAAGAACAAATTAACATATATTTTTTAACGGTATTGAAAATAAATCCAAAAGGGGATTGAAAACCCAAATAGATTGTGATGATTTTATTTGTTTTCAATATGTGAAGAATGTAAATATGTTTTAGTTGAAAAATATTTAATCAGTTGAAGGTGTGAGATATGTCTTGGAGTTATTATAGATTATATACATTGATTATTACCACTTTATATTTGAGATCTATAAAAATTGGTGATAAAGATTAAAAAAGGTAAAGTAGTTGATTCTTGGAGTTTTGGGATGAATATGATTCTTTAATAAGATGATTAAATATGTATTGATTATTTAGAGGTACATAATAGAACTCGATGAAAAGTGTTGATGGATGATGAATCCAATATCTACTACAGGTTCTTAATGAGTTTGAAATGCTTTCTTGAAGAGTGATTAATCATCCTTGTGTTTCCAGGAATGAAGGTTGTTTCATAAATTGATTAAAAATATCTATTTTGAAGATAAAAAAGGTTATATAATTTTTGAAAATTATTAAAGAACTATAAATTGAAGAAAATCAATTATTTTTTAAGCTTGAATCGATGGGGAAGTGGGGATATATTTAATTACTCAAGAAGATTCTCTAAATTCTGTAAATTTTTTTGGGAATTATTATGAATAGAATTTTTTAATGGTTTTATAAATCAATTAATCCATTTAAAGTGTTTTGAGATGATTTTTAGTGTTTGGAGATGCCAAAAGATGGATTGATTAAGTTTTTAGTTGATTTGTAAAAATTATGGAATTCTACTTTAGAGCTGAAAATTTGCCAATGGAATACATAAGATATCTCATAATATAATATTGGAAAAGTACTAGAGCTCACTAAGATAAAGAAGATTCTATAAATAATGTATAATAAAATTTGGGAGTTACACAGTGATATGTAGTGTCTTTCATATGGTATGTGAGTTATTCTTGTTGATATGTAACATGTCCAAATGTATATGGAATATATATGTTGAAGTGTAAAATGATATGTGGAAACTTCAAAGGTATAATTTTATACATAACATATTATATATGGTACATAAGTTTTATTGATGATACATAAGGTTCTCTAAGTGAAATGTAAGATATTTAGATCACAATAAATATTCCTAAAGTGATAAGTAATATTATTAAGATGTTATATGAAAATTATTATGAAGTTATTATAAATATATAAGGTCCATATGACCAAAAAGAAGTTATTTTTGAGTATTCATGAGATAATTAAGTTACTAAAGTGATACATAAGATTTCCTTCTTCTTACATGAGATCAATATGCTTTACGAATTGGAGAATTTTGAATATTTTAATTACATGAAACATTTTTTCATTATTGATTAACATTATGATTATTTTTATTAATAATAATATGAGATGATTTTAAAGAATATATCTCACAATGAAGAACAAAATTGCACTGAATTAAATAAATAAGAAATAATTGAGGTATTTTACTTTGTCATAGTGCATTATCATAGGTATAATAAATGGCACTAGTTTTTTGTAAATGGTAAAATCATGTTACAAGAAGAATGTTGATCCACACCAAACAAGACTTAGTGAAAAGTGAGAAAAAGTTTATGTCATGAGTGGAAGATTTATGTTGGAATGGTTTCTACATGTGATATAGATGTGGAAAATATATGTATGTTTTTTAAATTTTAAATGAAGTATGAAAGGTTGGTAGAGAATTATAGAGAAATAAATAACGAATAAAAGTTGATTCTCATGGGAAAATTAAATGAGAATAGTGTGGATATATTCACACAATAATTATGTCACTTCAAATATGAAGATTTAGAATCATTTTTGAAGATCAATATTAGATAAATTCATGATTATTATTTAACTAGTGATAAATGAGAATGATCACAAGGGTTGAAAATCAACGATTTCCATATTTTAATTATAGAAAATAATCGGTGTGATTATCATTATATTTTAATAAAAATATGTTGAATAAGTAATGATAAGTAAAATATAATCCTATAGTATTCAATAGAGTAATTATCAAATTGTGGTGGATATATTAATTGAGTTGATATACCAACTTTCATAGATTTAATATTATAAGTTTCCAAGTAGAATAAGAAAAATAGAAAGAGGAAGTGGAGGTGAAAATAGGATGATAGGATCCCCTAGTGCTATCATCTATGTTGAGAGTCTGAAATAATGAGGAGATAATATCATTAAAGACATCTATATGTATCAAATAAGACTACTAAAGAATAATACAACTTCATGGTTCATATATATTCTTGAGTCAATCATTCTGAGTTTGAGGAAAAGGATGAAATATATGTTAGGATATTGATTGTAACCTAGAAGTAAAATTCATAACTATTTTGAGAATAATATTTACATTGTGATTTTATGACATCGAGAAGTTCAATTAAAGTTATTGTTCTTATGGTGGAGTTGGAAGGACCATTATTAAATGGTGGGATCCATGAAAAAGAACCTATTAGAATTTAGTATAGGATTTTCTTGAGATAGCCTTAGGTTTAAGTATGAAAACATTTCCACATGTATTCAGTTTATTATATTATTGTATATCTACATCTCATACTCAACCCAAACATGAAAAGTCTGTGGTCACCCACATCAGGGCATAAAATTTTAAAAATATTTAGTGATATTGTTCTTATTTATTTACAAATTTTCATGTGGTATGGTGTGTTGGGAATTCATTAGTAGATCCATTCACTCTAACTAATTAAACTTTAGAATATTAAAAGGGGTAATTGAATGACAAAATAATTCCATAAAATTGGTTCACACTAATTCACCCTCCCTCTCAGTGTGAATTCAAAAATCATTGGTCATTATATTAGTGCGAGTTTTAATAAGGTAATATTGTTTCTGTATTATGTGTATCTTTATATGTTATCCTTTAAAATGGTTCTTTTTTTTTGGAATCTTGTATGAATTAATTTTATCTATTCCTTTATCTTAAGTTGTTGGTATTAGAAAATATTTTATGGGGGGGAGAACCTAATGAGAATATGAAGTATCTATCACACCCAAATGGTTAAGAGTTATATAGTAATCATTTATTTGGGTAAATTAACCTAATATATTTTTAGGGATGAAAATATTTAGAGTGGAGATTATTGTAATAACATTATTTTTAGTAACCAATTAAATATATGTTTTAAATTAATATTTTTATAAAAATTTAAAAAATATAGTTAAGTAATAGTTTCACAAAAATTGAATTCTACATATTAATCATTTGAGTTGATTTAAAAAAAGGACAAAATGTGTCACACGGTTGGGTATAATATTTATTAACTATATGATGAAATTGTACATGTGAGTGAATTTTCTAAAATTTCAAAAATTCAACTATGACATTTTTTTGTTCTAATTAAAGTTTTTAAATTAAATTAATTAGAAAGTGTTAAGGTTATTAATTTTTTTTGGAGGTTAAATAAAGGATTTGAGATTGTTAGTTATTATTCAAATTGTGGTGATTTTATTATTAAATTTTGTTAAGCTAAATTTATTTGTTTAAGAGGTTAATGTCATAATAGAAGACCCACCCCCACCCACCCATATTTTCTTCCCAATTATAATATGAAAACCCTATTAATAAAGGTTTTTTATAGGACCATATTTTCCTAGTCCTATACATTGATATTTTAAAGTGTTGGAGGTTTTATGAGTAATTTTAGAGGTGAATGGTCCAATAAAAGTTGAGTTTATACTAAAAAATTAAATGGTGGAAAAATCAGGTCATAACAAGTTACAATTGCATTGTTATTTTCTTCGAATTAGTGTGTATAATAGGTGTATCCTCTATTTGTTTCATCTAGAAATTTGTGTCATATTTTATGAAATGATGGTGTGATGAGTTATATTCCATCATAATTCCTTAGTTCAGGATATCTTCAAATTTATTATGAAAGTGTTGGTTGAGTTTTTTATGCAATGATTATTTAAAATTATGTCATGGTATATTTTTAGGGATTTAAAAATTAGATCGGTAGTCAGTTATCATATTATAGGAAGGGGAGGGTTGTTCTATGATGTCAAGAATCTTTACATTTTCATGTGATGCATACCCTTATTCCATAATTTTCCTTAGTTCCATTAAAATTAAACATTATTTCACAATGAGATATGAGCTAGATATAAGGAGGGTTGTACCGTAGTTTTCAAAGGTCACATTGACCTACCCCAATTATATCACAACACAGATCTTTATGGTTTGATTCATAGGGTTTTCTTTTTTAACTATAAATTCATGTGGTATTATGGATTCCACTCAATTTATATTTCTTTATATCATTTTTTGGGAAACATCGGGGTCTTATTTGGTGGTTTTTAATGATATTTCAACAAAATTTTATTTAATTATCTCTTTGGGAAAGACATTCATAAAAATAAGTAATTCTCCCTTTATTCTTACTCTTCTCCCCATCCCTATGAATCTTTAGTTTCCTAAGTCATTGTTGAGGTATTGAGTTGATCGAGAGTTGATGTGAGGGTGATGGATTTTACATTTTTTGGAATATTTTTTTGATTAATTAGAATTTTATCTTGGTTTCCTTCTCTTTTGGTGTTGTGGTCCTTCATGATTTAGTTGAGGCAGAAGGTGCATATTCTATTATATTTTATTTTTTTGTTAATATGGATTAACCATGCTTTAGTTTTATCTTGGTAAGGAGTTGAGATTGTCCTAATGGAGATAATAAATAGAATTATATGAATTTAAAATTGGAAAATAAATCAAATACGGATAAAATATTATTTTTATTTATATGTTATTTTTGTTGTTTTTCTTATTGATTTTCATAATAGTATGATGTTGTGATTTAAAGATATTTATATGGAATATGAGAAAACATATTTTAACATGGTTAATAAAATTAAAGATAATAATGGAATAATGAATTTGGAAATATAAAACTATTCAGTTAATCCTTTTATGATAATAATAAATGAGAAATTACCAAAGAAGTTTAAAATTGATTGTAACATCCCTATATTTTATGGGATGTCTATTTTTAAATAAATTTAATCTATCCAAAAGCTTGTGCTTCACACAACACTGAGTTCAAATGGGTCATGATCTATAATTTTGTGACTGTTATAACCCAGCCATTAAATTTTAGGGTATAAATAGTACGAACTAATTTTTTTAAAATATATGGTTTATATAGTTATAGAATAATTTATTTGGTTGTCAAGTTATTATAAATACAAAAAAAATTAAAAATCATTAAAAATAATTGTTGTACTGAAAAAACTATTTCTTGTGAACACATTATATTTATATCATAATAAATTGAATTATTCAATACTGGTGAATTAATTTAATATATAATATATTAAAAAAAATAACAGTCGTATATTTTATTATGCACTGTGTAAGAATAAATCTTATTTTGAAAAATGTATTTTCTAAAAAATGGTTTATGTCGTGTTTTGTACACTTATTTTAAAACTAATTTCTTCCACTTGTAAGTAATGAATTTTATAAAATGAATTACATTTTTATAATCATTATGTTTAATTTTTTTAAATTTACCCCTTTTATTTTTTGTCAAAATGAATAGTAACCATGGTAAAATTTATCACATTGCTAAAGGGTGAATTGGGTTAATTGAGCTTAAAACTATATGATAAGGCCAAAATTATTCGTCCTAAATATTTTTTTAATGATTTTTGTTAGGCCCTTTTCATATTTGGATCTAATTTGTGTTGTTTAATGGACACTTGTACTTGAAAATGACTTATATATTATTTAAATTGAAGATAGTTACAAAATTTCACTCTCTTTGTTTTTAATATCAATTATGTGTCTATATATGGGGAAAAGAAATATTTTAATGAAAAAAAATGTGATTTTTTTTATTAATGAATTTTTCTCATTATAGAAATTTATTTTTTATTTTTATAAATTATATAATAACCTAAAATTCTTGTGCAATTCTAATACTGTATTTAGTTAATTAATAGAAAAATACAATAAATGATATTAACCATAATAATTTTGATATAATTTAACTAAAGTAATTTATAAAATGAATTTTATAGATCTGTATTAAATATTAAAGAGTTTTTAAATCATTATATTTGAATTTATCCTTTTTTTGTGTATTTGAAGTCAAATTAATTGAATAGTGTCAAAATTAACATTAATGGTAATTTATCAAAATAATAAATTATTAAATTATTTAAAATTAATAAAAATATAATATTAATACATTTAAATGTAATATAGTTTATAAAATCATAAATGTTCCATTTATGAATCATATTTCATTTTATAGTAACATTATTCACCCTTTATGATTAAAATAGTGATTACCACAGTTATAGTCAAAATTATCTAACCAAGGGGTTAATCAAATTGATAATGTTTAAAATGGAACCAAATTTTTTATAAATTATATTTTTTTAGGGTATTACATCCCAATAACACATTATCTCTTAGTTCCTTTACATTTTGATTTATTTAATAGGAGAATAAATTTATTATAATTTAGTCGTCTGAGATATTCAAAATGTTCCCCTCACCTCATATATAAAAGAGCATCTATTCCATCACTTATTCTCACTACATTGATATATATATATATATATATATATATCTCAACCAATACTAGAACATTTCTCCTACAAAAATTCTTATCCATGTTTTGTAGGTGTTGGTATCCCTAAAAATCCACCCTTATGTCCCTTAAGGAAGGATCTAAATAAGGTATTCCAAAGAAGAGGTAATTGTATTACCCAATATCTTTCAATTTATTCCTTTTCATACCTCTTCTAAATATCTGGAAGTTATCATAAAATAATCAATTTAGTGTCTTAAATACACCTAAATGTTAGTTTGATTATGAAACCACCATTACCCACCCACTTTCCCATCAAATTAGAAGTGAAATTATCACTTGTGCGTACATATGGCTTACCATCTCCACATAGTGATACAACTCATCTTTAATTAAAAAATTTTATAAATGAGAATTATGATAGGTTTAATATTTATATAACATAATTATAATTCTTAAATAATAAAATCATATCTGTCTTATTATCTTCTAAATCATTTCTAAATGATAACTTCACTCGTGCGTATGTATAGACTACCACCTTCACAAAGTGGTGTGACTCGTTTTCCATTTATATTTTACATGGATGGTAATAACGATGTAATTGATGAATATTTGTGATATATATTTATTAATTATTATAGAAATTATAATTATTCTTTATATTTATTCTTTATATCTGTATAATAATGAAAAAAGCGTTCATGCATACATACAGCCTATTGTCTCCATTAACAGTGCAGTATATTTTTCTATCTTCACCATTAATATATTAATTTAAATACATATATATGAAATTTATATAATTATTAAAAATATACATATTCTGGAACCTATATCAATGTATAAATACTGAAACTACCAAATCAAAACATACATGAAAAACAAAGTAGTTATTATAAAAAATAGTGATTTTTAACAAAGAATTATTTGGAAACAGGTGATAAAAGATTATAAGTATGCCATAAATGGTTTGATATTTATTAGTATTGTCATGTATTATATTTATAATAAATATATATTTATTATACAAATTTTTTTAATATGTATGATGGAAGTCAAACTCGAGGTAAGGGTTCATTTAATAATATAATAATTTTTGCTGATTATCTATGTTTATGATTATGCCAGGAAATATTTATCTTCCATGTATATATTTTCAAAAAAAAATCAAAAGGATTTAAATATTCTCTTATAATTTTTTAGAGTCATTTTACCCACATTTTAATTTTTATAAAATGGTTTGAAAGGAATCTTTTTTATACTGTCCAAAAAATGCACTTTGTGAATTTTCTAACTAGAATAAGAAAGGAATTTTTTGAAACATATATAGAATAATAGAATTTTACCTCCATCATTCCACCTCAATAATTTTAAATTTAATTTAAAATTTTAAAGGTCACTTTTCAAATATTTTTTTTTCTTTTATACTTGCACAACTTTAAAAAAAAAATAAGTGATTTCAAAGTGATAGGGTATTTTCATAAAAATATTTCCAATTATATTTTTAAATTATTTTCATCTATTTCAACATCCTTTGTTAAATTTTATTATTTACTAAGGTTATCTAATTATGGTTCCATATACAATATTTTATTGTATGGTTTGTTATTGGTTTTAATGGATATGTGATATTTTGATACCATTCGTTGTATTACCTTGGATAGGTTATGGTTATCTTTATTGATTCTGGTAATTATTATCCATATGAATTTTTATGTCGATTATATTTCTCCCCTTTTATATGAGGAATTCATTAAACTTAGTAAGTGATGGGTGAGACCTGCTATAACCCCTCTATATATGAGCAAGTCTCATGAGACAAACTATCTTGGGTATGTCTCGAGGCCTTATCCATTTATGTAAGATGTCTTATCATGGGGCCTTGAAAATATTTTTATGATGTTTCACATTATTCATTTTCCTCATTATGAGATTAAATACTTATTTTCATGTGATTATTTGTTCAATTATAATATCCATGAATAATTTTTTAGCTCATGTGATTATGGAATTATTTGATTTCCATTCATTTAGTTCTATATTATTCATTCCAAATTTAGCTTCTCTTGTTTAGATACCCTTATTGAGCATCTGATCTTACCATTTTTGTTAGGTTTTTTACAATTTTTTCCAAGAAGTATATTTTTATTGATATGTAGGGATAAGCTGGGAGTATAATATTGTTCTCAAAGGAAATATTATGTTATAATTTATTCTTTCAATTGTAATGTAATATTCAGGTATGTATCTAGTCTTCCAAGAAAACTAAACTATCAAGTACTTTGGATGTGATTTTTTGTATCTAATTCCAATTTCATTAAGTATCCACCAACTCTTGTCTACTTGGTTTAGAATATTTAAAGTTTTTATTAGAGGAATTTTAGTAGAAACCTTAAGAACTAGATTTAGGAAAACATATATTAGAGAAATGTAACACTATAATGGACTTTGAGAATATTCCAAAAGAAAACGAGATTATGAATTTGAACATAGTTATACACAAACTATTAGTTTTTGTTATGTGTTTCACTAGTTTTTAAATTATACATTATGAGTCCTAATATAATCTAGTGTATATCATTGTTTAGAAATAGCGCTTAGAGGAAGGAATGTAAACTGTATCAGTACATCTATTCTATGAAGGGATTTCCTCCTAGGAAATATAATGATGTAGTATCTAGATTTGAAAATTTTATAACTATATTGGGATATATTTTAAAGACTCCAATTTTTCATATACTATTTTTTTATATTGTGTGTATTATTTTTTAGACAAGGTGTTAAGATGACATACGATTCTGAGGCCTAGTGTGCCCGGAATAAATGTTTGAAACGTATTAAATATATTAAATATCAATCACATGTATTTTTTCTGAAAAACTGGAATAAATTCTAAATGGGATCTTGGTTCATAAATCCAAGGGCACCATTGAGTTCATAATGTCTGTTTTACCCTAGGTGTGATATAATATTTGTCATCATGGGGCATTTTTGGAAAATTAATCACAGGAGTTAAATAAATAAAATGATTTTATTTAACTTTTGACACATCAACCTAATGTATACTAGTAATAAGAGCTTATGGAAAATTTTTAGACTTAGGAACATAGCCCTGTAAATCATTAGAGAGATGTTGAATAGCATTGAAGGAGATTACATTATCGGATGATGACCAAATAAAAGATCAACTACCATTGCATGATGAAATCAGAGGATATTTCCAACGATCATGGTGAAACAACATTTTTTATTAGAGATTGATTCATCTCAATATAGGATGATATTTTTATTGTATTCATTCCTGTATTTCTATTTCTATGATGAACATGAATCAATTGACCAATGGATTGATTCATAGATCAGTCATTTTTCGGGGTTGGATTATTGTGTGAATTTATTAGGGGAATTTCATTCTGATTAATTATTAACTCGTCGTTGATCATTTTAATGGAAAAGAATCAAGGTTGACACAAACATTGACCAAGGTTTGTTTCTCATGATTGTTCTTGTTCTTTTCTCCCCTGATTATTTTTTTATCATGGGTATTCTTCATTTGGAACATGGTTCAATATACACCTAAAAATCGAAAACTTTTCACCCGTTTCTCAATGTAACAATTCAATATTTCTGATTTGGGAGCAGTACAACATGATAATGGTGAAAAAATTGGATCGTATGTATATTGAGAAATTTTGATACTGGATTTATATGTTCTTAAATTCACAAAAAAGAACAGCATTTGAGGTGTTTTCTGAATGTATTCAAACGCAGGACTCTGATGAACAAACATGGAGAGGGTTGGTCAAAATAGATCTATGAATTTTGGTGAGTTTGAAGATGGATTTCAAGGTGGTAGTGGTGGGAGAATGTGTAGAAGTGAGAAATTTGGTTTCTCGAAAAACTCAATCCACATAAATTGTAATCCAAAATTACACGGCATGTGAGTAACTCCTAGCAGCAGATAGGGTTTTGAGATAGGGTTAAGGACCACACTAGGTGTGACCCTATCACATGGTGTGTGATAACCTCCTAGAAGGATTGGTGTATACCTCGGATGGCACACGGACATGGGATATAGTACACGGGCTTGACATGTACTCCAACATAGACACAGATTGTCTAGTTGTATATGGGTATACCCATATACTGGTACACGGGCGAAAGTACACTGGTATCCAAATGATGTATACTATTACATGGACATAGACACATATATGTGGGATCAAGGGTCAATGGGACATGACATGTACCCCAAACACATTCCATGTACATCCTTAATGTTGACTTGGAGCACTTTTCCTCAGAATCTTGGACAAGTTTTGTATCAGTGTGTTACCTATATCCTTTCCCTGAGGGATAATATGGAATTACCTCTTACACGTAGGATATTGATCCATTTAGTAGGAATTCTTTGATAGAGTTTCTAAAATCCTTCTGTGAGGCCCGAAGTGATATCCTTTATTCATCTTCATGTCCTAGATGGAGTTATTGGTATCTTCATGACTAACACTATGTGGTAATTGATCCTCTATTTAGTGGGTTAATTTAGATTAATATTTTAGTATACCTCATGGCCTTAGGTGTGATCCTCATCAATGTATCATATCTCTTCAGAATTCCAGTGTATACTTATAATGGAGATACCCACTGAGCATTTCCTCTTTGATGAATGTCATCGGTGTAATCAGAATCATGGAGTGTCTTCTCCCAGATGAGTGATATGTGGAACCTTTGAGATGGAATCCTATGTGGAAATTATGGTTATGACGTTACCTTGAGACTATGTGTCTTTTTTGAGTATATCTGGATATTATTTTTGTATGTGTTGTAGACATACATCTTTATAGAGATAACTATTATTCCCTTGTTGAATAATTTATGGTTTCAGGGTGTCCTAATTGGTATTTTTATACTCACCTTTGTATGGTATTTTCCTGCACGTTTCATGTCATGTGCATATGATCAACCATTTGAGATATTACTAGATGGTCTAGGACCAAACGGTTTTTAGTGAGATCGTACAGACAATGGTTTTTTCCTATGGTATTTTGAAAGCATTCCCCAGTTTACTTTCAATATGGGATTATTTTCATACGCATAATGGTGAGATTGTATTTGTCCCTATTTACATTCATTAACATCATATTATACTATGGTTGTGGGATTTATATGTATTCATACATTTTTGTTCAATTTTTTACATTTCATCATTTTATGGGCTTGGAGATGTGTGTGTGTGTGTGTGTGTGCACATACTTTGGCTAGGGCCTCCCATGTTAGTGATATGCATACTCGGTGCTAGTTGTGATCCCATGTCTTATTGGAGGAAGGCTTGGGTAGTAATAGAACAGGACCCTTTGGGGAGTTTGAGGGAAAAGTGGTATCATAGTATTTGGTTCTAACATAGGTCCAGATTCTATGATATTTTTTGGGGGAAACATCATTAAGTGTTTTGATTTTGGATTTTAGGACAAGGACCCTAGTGTTGGTGCAATAGCCGATGTATCTATACACAAGGATGTTGATCACCTACCTTTCTACTTGATACATGATAAAATTTATTATGGGGTAAATAATGATACATGCATAAATATTAATGGGTTTTGGTTTCCATGTTATTCTTGATTTACCTCTCCAGATATACTCGTTGACTGTGGTACATCTTTTTTATTTCAAGATGCCTTCATGGAGTATTATATCTAGGGTTTAGCATCAGTATCATGAGGATGATTACCTTAATGGTGAGGCATCAATAGAGGGACCAGTTCCATAGATGTTACCTCTAGGTAGTGCACTGACTATACAACCACTTTGGGGCAGTATATGGTACCCATAATACCGAAAAATGAAGTGTGCATGCTGAGTGCACTTCACAAGTTTCAGTGACATAGACCCATAAGGTTCTAAGTAAAACTCAACCCACATGTGGCTAAGGATTGGATTGATGTGGTGAAATGATTATTCCTTCTTGTTAGGACACTAGAAGATCATATGATGGTTCTAGTAGTGAACCTTCTCAACAGCTCAGTAGGACAATGGTGGGGTATGGTGACGTAGTCTTATAATGAGGTTACTCTAGTATATTCAGAGTTTGAGAACCTTTTCAAAGAGAAGTTATCACTATAAATGTTGAGTTTTTTACCTATCAAAGAGATTCTAATTCTTCATAAAGGTTTCATAATAGTATCTAGGGATTGATCGATGTTTACCAACCTATACAGGTACTTGATTGATATGGTTCATGATAGGTTCTTCCTGGCTCGGACCTTCGAGCAAGGACTGAGTAGAGACATCCAGTATAGTGTTATACATCTATGTATTTCTACCTATTCTAGGGTGGTAGAGAGATATTTTATGATTGAATGTTTCTTTACTGAGTAGATGCAGGCAGTGGTTCCCAATAGTGGGCCCACAAGATTAGAGACCACAGCAGCAAGGAGTTGATGTCAATCTTAGGGACCTATATGTGCAAGTTGTTTTAGGAGGAGGTCCCAAGATAGAGGTTCTATGGTTCAGGACTCACATATGGGTCCAGTTAGCCTAAGGATATGCGGTGATACTCATGTGATGGAAGGGGACATCTTGCTCAAGATTTTCTGACCTTCCATATAGTTGACTGGGATATTGTGGATGGTCCACCAAGGATGAGGCAGTGGAAGGAGTAGATAGGTTAGAAGAGAGTTAGACATGGAAGTGTATTTAGAAGAGAATTTGGAGGTGTTATATGCTTTGACTTATTATTACCACTCCCATGTGGTCCATTCCAGGATTAGGGAGTTTTATGATAGGGGAGGGGACAGCTGTAGACGGTCAAATTTTATGACCTAGAGGCTCTGGGAATGATTTGAGGTTGATCAGTGTCTTTTCTACCTTAGTTGTGGTACTGATAGACATATTTTCTAGTCATTCCTTTATTTCCACCTATTTAGTTCAAGAGATAGAGATTCTATTTGATCCCTTGGTGCAACTCTTATGCTTGGAGACTCCTACTAGAGACGACTCAATAATCACCCACTTTTTTCAATAGTATAACATGAATCTTGGAGGTGATAGTTTCTGTTGGGATCTATTTGTAACATAGATGAGGCCTTATGATGTCATATTAGGTATAGACTGGATATCTACAGTTCATGACCAATTTTAGTATATCATACATTGGATGTTGTGTGTCTACGGTAATGAGACCAAGTTTTCCTTTATGGGGGAAAAAGAAAACCTAGGAAGCACAAGATGGAATCAGTCATAGGATGGTGTTTCCAATTACTCGTAATTTGGATAGTGTTACCCTTGGTGTATTAGAGTTTATTATTTTTCAGTTCCCTAAATTGGTGTAAGAGTATGAGGACATATTCCCAAAGAATGTTCCAAGCTTACCTCCCCACTGAGAGATATATGTCTTTATTTATCTACACCCCAGGATGAAAATGGTATCTATTATAGCATATCGGATGGCTCTTATAGATCTTTGGGAGTTGAGGGTGATTCTAGAGGACTAGTAGATGAATAGGGTTGTTATACCGAATGTTTCACCCTGGGAAGCCCTAGTTTTGTTTCTATAAGAAGATGAGAAGAAGACTGAGGATATGTGGGGACTACCGAAACATTAACCTGGTCACCATAAAAAAAATTACTGGCTATCGAGGATTGATTACCAATTTGATTAGTTGAGAGGGGTATGATGGTTCTCGAAGGTTGACCTCAGGTCAGGCTATCACCATTTGCAAGTATGAGACAAGGATATGATGAAGATGGAATTTAGATGTCTCTATAGTCACTATGGGTACTTTCTAATTTCCCTTTTGTGATAAATTCCCTATAAGTGTTCATGGGAATTAGGAATTGGATATTTAACCATTTTCTAGACTAGTTTGTGGCGGTATCCATCGATTATATCCTTGTGTACACAATGTTTGAGGAAGAACAAATGAGACACTTGAGTATGGATCTAGACATAATCTTAGAGAACCAACATTACAGAAATATCTCGAAGTGTCAGTTCTAGAAATAGGAGGTCCACTTTCTAGGACATGTTATCTTAGCATATGTTGTAGTAGTGGACCTGAACAAGGTTGAGGCAGTTGTAGTTTGGGAGCCACCTAAGTGTATGATGGAGGTGCAATGATTCTTTAGGTTGGCAGGATATTACTGAGATTCATAACTAATTTCTCTAGGTTATTATTTCCCATAGAATTATTTATGCGAAATTGGAATCCTTTCATGTGGACAAAGAGGTTCCAACAGGCTTTTCAGTAGTTGAGGTAGAGATTTACCAGTCCTCTCATATTGAAATTTCCAAAGGAGGGTGTTGAGTGTATAATGCTCTACGATTCATCAAGAACTGGCCTTGGTTGTGTTTTTATGTATAAAAAAGATGTGATTTCCTATATTTAACATTATTTAAAACCACATGGGTAGAACTACGTGACTCGCAATCATGAGTTAGTAGAATTAACCTTCACACTAAATATGTGGTGACACTACCTGATGGGTGAGTGGTTTATCATCTATTCTGATCACAAGAGTCTAATGTATATCTTATCTCAGTATAATATTAACTTGTGAAAGAGTAAATGGCTAGATTTCCTCCATGATTATGAATTAGAAATTACCTATACACCTAGTAAGGGGAATGTGGTAGTAGATTCTCTTAGTTGGATATCTTGTTCACAGTTTCTGAATGAGGCATCAGAGCAGTTTGCCTCATTGTAATTATCATTTGCAGATGGGGAAAGAGTAGCTTACCTAAAGTTTATGATTTTTAATCCTCCAATTTTATAGTAGGTCAGGGAGTCATATCTTGGGGATATTGTCTATGAGACCCTATATACTCAGATATTCATTGGACATGCTTCAATTTTTTTGTGAAGTTTGGGAGCATGTCGTTATTTTTATAGGATGTATTATGGTACCAATGACATTTCAAGATGAGGTTTTTTGAGAGCTTCGTACGTCTCCTTTAGTGATACATAGATGCGTGTAAATGATGTACTAGGACCTCCAACATCAATTTTGGTGATCAGGAATAAAGAAAAGAGTTGTAGATATGGTCTCTCTATTACTTACCTATCAACAGTTGAAGGTTGTGCACCAAGTTCCATCAGATTTAACTCAACCCCTTGAGGTGATAGATTGAAAGTTGTATGGGATGTTTATTTACTTCATAATGTGTTTAACAGATATGTATAGTGGAAATAATGTCATCTTGGTGATTGTAGATGGGCCCACCATGTCATCCCACTTCCTCACTATTTAGAAGCATAATTTAGTAGAGATCTTAGGATACATTTATGTGCATGGGATAGTTTGACTCAATAGAGTTACCTAGATTATAATTTGTGGATGTCACAGTCCCTTAACACTTCAGTTTTGGAAGGGATGACTAGAGGAATTTGGGACTCAGTTATGCTTGAGCACATAATTTCACCCCCATATTGATGGCCAGACAAAGCAGACTATTCAGGTTCTAAAGGGTATGTTGTGAGGATTCATGTTGGACTTTTTCCAGAGATGTGAGGATCACCTAATACTTTTTTAGTTTTTTTACAACAATATTTATCATTCCACCATTATTATGGAACCATTCTAGGCTTTGTACGAGTGACCTTGAATGTCACCACTATGCTGGACAGAGAGTTGACACTCATGGGCCTAAAGTTGGTGAGAGCTACTACAATGAAGGTACATATCATCCTTGATAAGATGAGGACTTCAAAAATCTATTATAAATCTTATGTTGACCAATGATGGAGGCCTTTGTATTTTGTATAGGGTGACCATGTATTCCTATGGGTTTCACCTTGACATGGATTATGGAGATTTGGTTGGTGTAGTAAGCTATCTCCGATATTCATTGGCCCATTAAAGATATTGTGTAGAGATGGTGAGGTGGCATACCACTTAGTTGTACCTGAGGAGGTATGTGAATAACCCATCGTACATTATCGACTGGGAGAACATGACATTGAGGATGGAGCTACATTTTTAGAGAACCTGATGGAGATCAAGGATTGGTGGGAGAGGATCCTATGTGGGTGATCTATTCCTTTAGTGTGAATCTGGTGTTAGCATAGGAATCTTTAAGAGAGAACCTGGGATAAGGAGGCTTAGATACATTCTAAATACCCACATATATTTGTGTAGCCACATGTTTTGGATTTTAGGGGATGTAAATCCCCAAGTTGGGGAGAATAAAAAGACTTTAACATTCCATGTACTATTTTTTGTTAATGTATGGATTACTTTTTAGACCAGGTGCTAAGATGGAATGTGATTCCAATGCCCAGTGTGCCTAAAATAAATTTGATAAATATATTAAATATATTAAATAACATGCATGTGAAGTTTTCCTGAAAATTTTTAATAACTTATAAATGGGGTTCTGGATCAAATATTTGAGGGAATTATTGAGTACAGAACACAGTTTTTACCCTAGGCGTGACATAACCCTCTTCGGTGTGTGGAATTTGTGGAAAATTCATCATGGGTGTAAAATAATTAAAATAATTTTATTTAATTAGTTTATTTAAACAATGAAGTAACAACTTAATGTTTTATTTAAATACACACTTATGTAAAATTTGAAGGGTTAGCCGCACAACCATGGAAATCATTAGAGATATGTTGGAGAGTGGATGGATATTCCATATATAGAAAATGATCTGATTGATGATTGATGGCTGGTGTGAGATGGAATCATAGGATCTTGTCAACGATCATGGGGAAGATGTTTTCTTCATCAGTGATCTATCCATCTTGAGGTCGAACATTTTTTTGATTAGATTCCTTCCCAATTTTTTATGTCTCTGAAGAACGATAATCAATCGACCAATGTATTGATTAGTGGATTAGTTATTTTGTAGGAGGGGTTTATTATGGGGATTTACTAGGATAATTTATTTGTGATTATTTTTTTATCTTCGTTTTTCGTTCTAATATAAAAAAATGTAGGTCAACATGACCATTGACTAGGGTTTAATCCTCATGATTGTTCTTTTACTTTTCTCCCCTGATTCTTCTTTTGTAATGGGAGTTTTTTATTTGGATTATGGTGTGACATATACTAAGAAATTTATCATTGTGCACCTTTTTCATGGCACAACTATTCAATACTGTAGATCAAGGATCAGTATGGAATAAAAGTGGTGTGCCAATGGGATAGAAATTAGAGTGGATGATGTAGA
Organism: Viscum album; assembly: GCA_963277665.1. NCBI lineage: Eukaryota > Viridiplantae > Streptophyta > Magnoliopsida > Santalales > Viscaceae > Viscum > Viscum album. Next base: position 1,086,372,732 of record OY728156.1, read on the forward strand.
TACCTAATTTGTGTGTTCTTTGGCATGAAATTAAGAACACTGTTCGATGTATTTTCTTGAAGGATTCAATGGCTAGACTCCAATGAATAGCCATAGTGAGGCTTGAATGAAATATATCCATGATTTTTAGTGAGTTTGAGGCTAGATTTCGAGGTGGCAGTGGTGTGATTGTGTACGAAATGCAGAACCTTGGTTTTGGGGAAACATTGATCAACTTGGTGTCTAATTAGGGATTACATGGAAAGTGGGGCCTTCTAGTAGTGGCTAGAGTTTTAGAATGGAGTTAATGACCACATGACGTGCTACTCTACCACACAGCATGTGATCACCTCCTAGATGGATTGTTGTGTACCTCAGAGGGAACATAGAAATAGGATAGAGTACACTTGAATGGTAACAGCATTTACTCCCACACGAACTTGGCATGGGTAGTTGTACATGGGCATACTCTTTTACTAGTACATGAAAATAAGTGCACGAGAATCCTCAAAATATGTACTATTACATGGACATGGACACAGACATAGGACATTTACACGGGCACGAGTCGAGGTCGAAGAGACACGCCGTATACCCCTACTACACACTCTATAATCCCTTAATGTCTTCTTGTATCCCTTTTCCTCTGTATTTGATATGTTTGGTTAGGGTTCATTACTTATATCCTTTCCCAAGGGGCTATTATAGAATCAACTCTTTCACATAGGACAGTGATCCCTTCATGTCACAACTCATCCCCAGGGTCCACGTTGTGACTACCCCAAGCCCACTTCCTATAGGACAGGGGATAGAAACTAGAAGCGGTTAGGAATATCCCTAAAAAATGAGATCCCCTTTCCTAAGGACATGTACACATGAACACAAATCCAAGCCACAGATGCTAGAAGGTGAATATGTTAAGTAAACCACACAAGGTATGACAATAGAAAATTGATGGTAAAAGAGGCTGGAATACAAGCCCAATAGAAATAGAAAAATTAAAGTTACAAGACTCTAGACTCCTCTATATAAGGCCTTATATTATGTATAGGTACTGAAACAGGTTTCTGAAGCTACAAAATCACATCTCATCTATTGAGTCACTCAATGCACCACCTAGCCCCATTCTACCAAGGACTCTGTCAATGCATCGATCACCTACACAAGACATGACACGTGCAAGTGAAGCTCATATAGGGGTGAATAAAATAATACTCAATAGGTTTCCCAAACCACAAATTTATACCACAATGTAATACACAAAATAGACTACCAAATAGGTACATGACGTGTAGCCTCTAAGAAGCACATTCAAGAAGGTCACTAGAGTCTGCTCACAAAGGTATAACCTAAAGTATAGAAGTCATGAATATTATTCGTAATATTGAATGTATTGTACTGCTAAGGGAATCACCCCGATGATTCACTAAGGTCATTCGGGCCACTGAGGTCTGCCCATCCACTAGGCCACTGAGGTCTGTTTGTTAATGAGGTATGTTTGGCCACTAAGGTCCACTTGTTTGTCTGGCCACTATGGTTGGCTCGTATGTCGGGTCACTGAGGTCTGCTCCACTCATCTATTTGGCCACTGAGGTTTGCTCATATTTATGGACACTGAATTCCACTCTTCTATTGGTCCACTAAGTTCTGCTCATCTATCAGGTCACTGAGATCTGCTCGTCACTTCCTTATCATCACAGCCAGTCTCAGGATTTCCGCTCATAGTGTTCTTAATTCCAAGATAATATACTCTTTAGTCCAATCTTCATATCTAAACCTCCACAAAAACACACATGTATTATTATAGAAGTATATTTTCATCAAGAGGGTCCCAACACTGTAAACGGATTGTCAATCGGACACACAGTTTGGATGTTATGCCTATTTTACTAAAAAGGCGTTGGTTGGGTCTGACCTGACCCAACCCGATTCGACCGACTTGACCCGAACTGGTCGGATTTGGGGTGACCTAGTTTTTCCATGCTCATTGAGCCTGCTAGATCTAGCCCAGACCCTCTCGAGCCCGGCCCACACTAGCAGGCCAGTTTTCTTCCTGTTGGGCCTCCCATGGGCTGGTGTCCCCGGGCCCAGCCCACGATGGTGGGCCATCTGTGTCCAGCCTATGACATGGCACTTGATGAATCCATTTAGACCCCATGGACCACCATATGCAATGTGGCGGGTGCAATGTTGAAATGCCCCATGATTCAGTTAGTTCGTGGTTCTCCGTCGCGAGACGCGGTTCCCAGTTGCGTCCGACCGAAGCATTGTCGATCGACTAACGGCGGTCTTGATCCAACACCCATGGTGGTTATTGTGGGTTCCACCACCATCATCATTCAAGTAGGAGGTCTCCTAGTGCCACCATCTCTCATGGACTATCATGCCTCCATGGTCCCGCCTGGACTGCTGATTATCATCACTACGAAGAACATGAAGAATGTAGCGAAGAAGAATGCACCCAGAACACACAAAGGATGAACCACGACCATTATTCTTGTTGGACTAGTTTTTCCTTGTTTTGATGTTTGAAAAATAATAAAAATCATTACATGAATCCAAATCCCTTAAATTCCCATAAGAAAAATCACATTCCCACATACATGATCGAACTGCAGGTCAATTTTTCGGTGATTTTACCTGTATTCTTCGTTTAGAAAAGAAGAGTGGGGTAAAGGTAAAGACTTATAAATAAAACATTTCCTATAATACTGTATTGGTCAAGGTCGGGGTTCGATCTTCATTGGTGATCCATTAAGAGACATCACAATCTATCATCTCTTCGTCCCTCGATCTGTGATCCATCATCATTGGTGATTCGTCGTTTGTTGTCATTCATCACTCACCAAAGGAGTTCCTATAGAGCCTCAGAGAAATCTCCTAGGTCAGTTCCAGATCCTGTATCTCTAATTATACATTAAGGGATGAAACATGTTTCAGAATTTCTGTTTTTCTGAGTTACCATGTTGTTACATTGTTTCATTTATGAAACAATGTTTCTATTATTCTTGAGTTCCAACGTAGTTACCCTATTTCATTTATGAATTATAACACCTCACTCAGCATTGAATTATAGCTAAACTCTGTTTTTGAATAAAATAAGCTTTCTTATGTTTATTTTATTTTTCTTTAAAACATTGAAAATTTAACTTTAACCCTCCACCCATGCTGGTCAAGGTTAGCCCCCACCTAAGGAAAGAATACCCCCATAAGATCAACAATACTCTCGGATTTCAAATTTGAGTTACTGTTTATGAATTATAGGATTTGAAAATAAAATAATCTTTATTCACTACTGGAAACATGATCTTTCCCAACACTTCTATACCAACGGTTTGTAAAAACCGTTGGTATAGCTACCATTTCCCAACGGTTCACCAAAACCGTTGGGAAAGGGTGTGTTTTGAGACCCTTTCCCAACGGTTTTGGTGAACCGTTGGGAAAAAGCATCAAAAAAATCCAACATTCGGCCAACTAAAATACACCCAACCAGAACCTATCCCAACGGTTTTGAAAACTGTTAGGATAGGGCTATCCCAACGGTTTTCAAAACCGTTGGGATAGGTTCTTTAATTTTTTTCCAGATCCACTAACCGAGAACATTATATAAATCAAAATTTTAAATAATTATGATAATACATATATATATTTATGAAATTATGTTTACAAAAGTGATGTTAGCTTAGTGGTTAATTCGTTCGATTATAAACGAGGGGTCCTGTGATCAAATCCCAGCGGATGTTTTATTTTTGGAATTTATATACCAACGGTTCCATTACCGTTGGTATAGATTTCATATTACTTATACCAACCGTTTCCAAAACCGTTGGAATAGGTCTATACCAACGGTTTTTGGAAAACCGTTGGTATAGACCTATCCCAACGGCTTACTTGGCTACGGTTCTCCAAACCGTTGGTAAAGGTTAGTTTTCCAGTAGTGATTTATTTATTTTATTTACGGTCACATCCCAAAAACTACTTTCCACAGTTGTCCTGCACTGGCCAAGGTTAGTCTCTGCCTAAGGAAAGCACGCCCTCACGATCTCAACAGTGGTCTTGGATTTTTAATCCGAGTCACCATTCATGTGTTATAACAATTTGAAAATAAAATAATATTATTTTATTATTTTATTTATAGTTATTCCATTTTCATGTTTTCTTACTGAAGGCTCACGCCGACTAAACATAATTGTGCCTAGGGTAAAGCCTTCATGCTTAATGTAATGGTGACCTTGGATTTCTGATCTAGGAAACTGTTTAAGAGTTATTCCACATTTTTAGGAAATCTAGTAACACGCACTATTTAAAAACATAACATTTTTCGACAGACAATTTTTTGAACATTGGGCCTCAGAATTATATGTTGTCTTAGCATCTAGTCTCATAATTTTCCAATAAATTTTCTAAAAATAGAACTGAGAAAATTCAAGTAATTACATCTTCCCCGCCTTAAGGCATTACGTCCCCGAAATCCAAACCAAGGGATTCCCAAATAGATGAGGGTACGAGCACAAACCTGAACCTATCGCTCCCAGGTGATCTTTTAGAGATTCATAGGCTTCCACTGATCATGTACTATATGAATCAATCACCCATTAAGGGTCCTCTCTTTTTGATCCTCTATCTCCATCAGAAACTTCACAAAATTAAATATGTCCTCAATGCCCGTCTCGCCCCAATAAATGACAAGTTATGGGTCGTGTAAGTATCTCCTTATTTGGGATATGTGGAAGGTGGCGTGAACCCACTCTAAATACAAAGGTGTATCCAAGGGGTATTCCACCTCTCCCACTCTATGTAGTAACAGAGAGGGTCTGATGAACCTCCGAGATAACCTATCCCCCTGACCAAATCTCTATATCCCATGTTGAGGAGAGACTTGAAGAAACATTTGGTCTTCCTACTCAAACTCCAAGAGTATTCATCACCTATCATCATAGGACTTCTGATAGATCTGTTTAGTATTCATCCACTTCTATATGACTTGCACCTTCTCTGTAGTAGCCTTCACCAACTCTGGACCCCTGAGCACTGACTCTCCAGGGTCAGTCTAGAAAAGTGGTGACCTACAGGTTTTCCCATACAAGGCCACAAATGGTGTCATATTGATGGTGGAGTGGTAGTTTTTGTTTTACGAAAAATAAACCAGAGATAGGTGATCCTCTCAATTGAATCCAAAATCAGGGATATAAGTATGTAGCATGTCCTATAGGACCTGAATGGTCCGCTCCCTCTGGTTGTCTGCCTGCAAGGGGAAATCTTAACTCAAGCATAGATGAGACCCAAATGCCTCCTGCAATCCCTTCCACAACCATCATGTAAATCATCAACCTTGATCTAAGACTATCATTGATGGGACTCTGTGTAGTCGAACTATCTCTGCACGTAGTGGTATCACAATCTCTCTATGGAACACTATTACCAAAAAGTTAAGAAGTGACCGACATGGTGAGTAGGTCAATGATCACCCAGATGGCACTGTGTCCCCTGGACATATAGGATAAACCAATCATGATTTCTATAGATATTCTTTCTCACTCGCTTCTTGGAAGCCCAAGGAACAAAAGAGGAACCCCTTCCAAGCACAGGGGCTCAACACAGTGTGTTGAAAACCCTGAAACTAATTAAACAAGTGATCAAATTTTAATCAATAGGTAAGACCATCTTCAACCTGTTGCTCCATCCCTGGTGTTGGCCTTGACATCCATATGCATATCCCAATTCATCATGTAACTCTAGGAATCCACTACTACTATTTTTCATCCTCTTAAACGAACAAAATGTTCCCCACCTTTAGAATATCTACCAGGGGTACTTCCTATGGAAAATTGAGCACTTTAAGACTCACATTCGGTATCATCGAGTCATACCTCCATCACTCAATTTAAGAGTGTAGGGGTAACAACCAACGACTGGAGGAAATTTTAATCATCATTGTCCATGAAAGATAACTATAACGAGGACAACTTATTTGTTTCCTTGTTCAGCAACTATGAACTGGATCGTTTGATGAGAGAATCTCCTACCACATTCCCTTTACAAGGATTATATACTACTTTGAATTCATAGACCTAGAGGAATTCCAAAAATCATCTATGTGGTTATAGTAGACTACAGACTATTCATCCATAGGGTAGTGTCACCACATCTTCAATGTGAAGACTACCACTACCAACCCAAGTTCGTGGGTCGCATAGTTCTACTCTTATAGTATCAACTATCGAGAACCATCATGCCCCCTTAAGCTAATTGAAGATATCATCGGTCCTAGCTAGTGGGTACTTGTTCTTCGCGGTCTCTTGATTCAAGCACCAAAAGTCTACACATAACCTCAAGCTCCAATCCACCTTCTTGGAAAAAAATACTGGGGTTATCCATGGTGAAACACAGAGTCTCTCAAAGCCCTTCCTTTGAAATTCCTCCACCTACACCATTAGCTTGCGAAGCTTTGTGAAAGGCATATGATATACTAACTATGATATCGGTTCTATCATAGGGTGTATAACAATGTAGAATTTTACATCCCTATGGGGAGGTAAATCTAGAACTTCTCTAGAGAAGACATCTTCATATTCAAACTCTACTGCTGTGAATGAAAAAATCATAAAATCCACTACCCTGAGGGTAAGGCTAGCCAACTCAGGAGTGATCATATGCACCCTCCTATAAATGTGTCTTTCCCATGCTACTTGGGTTTCCTTTTTTCGACCAAATAAAACCCCATTCCAACACTACGGACATACCATATCCTTTTTTCTAAAACAGTCAATATGATCATGAATTGTGGATGACCATTCCATACCCAAACTGATGTCATAAGGCCTCAACTCTACTACCAAGAGATTCCAACCGAAACTCTCAACTCAAGGGTCATATCACACCATCGACATAATTGAGATTATTGGGTCTCCACCCATAGGTATCTCCACACGTAACTAGAAAATCAAGGTCTTGAACAACATTCATGACAGGAAGGAATGATTAGCACCTTTGTCTATCAATATAGCCACTAAGAGTATACACATACCATACCTCGAATCATTCCTGGATCCCTTAGGTCATATTCCTTGACCTCGTGTAGCTAATCCATTTCCATATCCTCTAGCTCCCTGAGCCCAGTGTGGACCACATCAGGGTGGTGGTTGTAATATGTCAAAATGTATACCACATATTGCTACTCTCCCAGATCCTCTGAACATATGTTTCCCAGAATATTTATCTATTCATATCACATCATATGCCCTGGTGCCTCATCCACCATTTCACTATTAGTATGATGTGTTAGAAAACCATTAGGGATATTTCTCCTGTTGTATTTTGAAAATAATTACCTTTTACTAGGGTAATTGTTCCCACCCTATGATCCCTAAGCTATAAATCCCATCTCTTGAGACCTCTTCTCGGAATTCCTCACACATCCAAGTCTCTATGACTGACATCGGCTTTCTGTTTTCCCATTCCTAACATCCACTAGATGTATCTACTCATCCAAAGGACTTTCAACCACAATGGTTCTCTATATAACCCTAGTATAAGTTGGAATGAATAGTAGAATAGTTCTAGCACAGATGTCCCTAAACACACCACACTCAGAGGTCCAAGACCTGAATCACTGATCATATCATATTCATTAAGTACCTGGAAAGGTTGGTATGCCTCGATGAATACTCAGCTACTATCATGTCATCCTACTGAAGCCATAGAAGATCTTGGTCATGAATAGCCCTTATATTTTATCTTGATATCCCTTCTCTAAGAAATGTTCTCAAGCTCTGTCCATGGAAGAGTCACCTCATTATAAGATCGGGTAATCTAAACCCCACCATCGCCCTACTAATATATATACAAGTCTCACTAATAGGACCCCCATCTGATCTAATGGTGTCCTGAATAAGTAAAAAACTCAGTCACCACCTCAATCCATTCCTTAGCCACTTGTGAGTCAGGATCACCAGGGAACCTGAGTGGTCTCTATCGCTGAAACTTGTCAAGTGTGCTCAGTCTACACATCTCATCCTCTGGTACTATTATTACCATATGAAATTCCAAAGGTGGTGGTATAGTCGGTACACCACCCAGTGGTGTTGTCTCTCGCATGAACCCTTGAACCCATCTCATCACCCCGCAGATCATCCACATGATCATGTGGTGGAATCCTAGATGGCTGTCGTTGTGGAAGCATATCAAAACAAAACAAGATGTACCATGATCAATAGAGTATACCTGGTGAGATGACTCTAGAAGGAAAAGGAAAACTTAACCCATTCCTATATGATGCAAGTACCATCATTTTCCATGCAACTACTTTTTTCATATACCAATTCAAAAAATAGAAATCAAGGTCCTGGAGTATGGATACATCTACTACTGCACCAATACTAGATTCCCTGGCTTGAAATTCAAACTTGAAACACTTAAAAATATTTCCTCAAACAAAAATCATAGACTCTAGGTTCTTAAGGTAGAACTAACCTCCTTTGATACCACTCTTTCACGACATGTCCCCCAAGGCCTGTGCCGTGACTACCCCAATCCCACCTCCCATAGGCCAGGTGTTGGAGACTAGTGCTGGGTAGGCATATCCCAAAAAAATGGGAGGCATTTTATTATGTACCAATACACACACATGAAACTTCAAGCCACAGATATTGTAAGGTGAATACACTAAGTAAACAATACAAGGTACTAAAATAGAAAACAAAAGGTAAATGAGTCTATAATACAATCCCAAAAAAATAGAAAAATTAAAGGGACAAGTCTTTGTAACTCCTACACAGAAGAACCTACCTGAATGTTAGGTACAAAAATAGCTATCTAAATCTGGAAAAGTACATCTCGTCTATTGGATCACTCTAAGAACCACCTAGAACTATCCCACAAAGGACTATTTCAAAGCCTCAATCATCTACACAAGATACAACACCGTGTAGGTGAAGCCTGTACATGGGTGAGTAAAACAATACTTAGTAGGGATCCCAAACCACAAATCTATACTAGGGAGTAATGTAAAATATAGACTACCAAAGAGGTACACGAAGTTTAGCCTCTAATTACCACACTCAAGAATGTCACTATAGTCATCTCACATAGGTATTACCTAAAGTATAGAAAGAAAAAAAATTAGTTGTAATGTTTAACATCTTGTATTACTGAGAAAATCATTCCAAATGAGTCGCTGAGGTCTACTGAGCCACTGAGGCCCACTCGTCCATTGGGCCACTGAGGTCCATTCATCATTGAGGTATGTTGGCCATAAAGGATCGCTCGTCTTCTGGGCCACTGAGGTCTGCTCTTCAATCGAGCCAATGAGGTATTCTCAAACATATTTTAGGCCACTAATATCTTATCATCTACTAGGCCACTAAGATCCTCTTGTCTACCAAGATAATGAGGTCCACTCATCTGTCGGGCCACTGAGGTCCGCTCATCACTTCCTTCTCATTACACCTCGTCATAAGATTTCCACTCGTATCACTCTTAATTCTTGGAGAATATACTCCTCAAGACATCAACCCTATCTCAACATCCACAAGAACACACATGAAGTTTTTCAAAAGGATTTTCTCGTCATGAGGGTCACAATGCCACAAACAACTATTCAATCGGATGCAGGGTTTGGAAGTTATGCAAGTTTTATTGAAAGGGGACGGTTGGGTCTGGGTTTAGTTCAACCTGGTCGGACCACCTGACCTTGACCAACCCAATTCAGTCGACCCAACCTAGTCAGTTCTGGGCCAACCCTGTCCGTCTAGGCCTATTGAGCATGCTGCACCCAGCCCGTTGGGTCATGGGTCCAACCAGCAGTGCCGCCCAGCAGCCTTGTCCTCCACCGGCCCCTATGAGTCGGGCTGGCAAGCGGACCAGTTTCCCATATCCTAGCCTATGAGGGGGGGGGGACAACTCAATCTATCTAGGGACACAATTCTCACCGCGCCCATTTAGAGTCTGTGGATTTTTCACGGGGTTCCTGCTGCAGTCCAACTAGACTGTGGCTCTCCACCACGGTAAATGGCTCCCAACCACGTCTAACCGAGCCAGCTACCAGCATCCCCCATCTAACACATATAGTTGCTTTTGTGGGTCCCACCTATATTGGTCTTCGATATTCCGATCATGCTGTCATCGGGGCCCTCATAGTCCTGACCCTCTATCATCATTGCAACCCACCTGGCCACGGCCTCCACAGCCGCCGGTTGCTGAGCCGGTGATCACCTGGTGTTTTGGGATATCATATCATCGTGGTCCCGCCTGGACCATGGATTTGCATCACCACGAAGAATGAGAAGAAGGTAGTGAAAAATAATGCACACACAAAGGAAGAACCATGACCTTTGTTCGTGTTGGCATGGTTTTTCCTTGTTATTATATTTAACAAAGAACATAAAGCATTATGTGAATCCAACTCCCATAAATTACTACAAGAAAAATCTCATTCCCACATAGACGATAGAACCACGGTTCAATTTTCTAGTGAATTAACCCACATTCTACATTTAGAAAGAAATAATGTGGAAAAGGTAAACACTTATAAATAAACCCCTACCTAGAAAATTGGATTGGTCAGCATCGGGGTTCGATCATTGTTGGGGATCCATTAAGAAACTTCACGATTTGTCGTCCAATTGACACTTGATCTATGATCTTCCATCGTTGGTGATTCATCATTCGTCGTCATTCATTGATATCTAAAAAAATTTCTCCAGAACCTCAAATAAATCTCTCAAGTCATTTCTAAATCTCGTATCTCTGACTATCCATTAAAAGAGAAAATGTATTTCAGTATTTCTGTTATGCTGAGTCTCCACATCGTTTGGTTGTTTCCTTTATGAAACTATGTTTCTGTTATGATCATGTTGCAATGTTGATACCCTATTTAATTTATGAATTTTAATAGATCACTCGATGTTTCATCGTATCAAAATTCTCTTTTTGAATAAAATAATCTTTCTTAAGTTTATTTTATTTTTCTTTAAAATGCCCAAAAATTAACTTTTACTCTCGACCCACACAGGTCAATGTTAGGCACTGCCTATGGAAATCCCACTCTCATGAGATCAATAGTAATCTCAAATTTCTTATCCGAGTTAACGTTTATGAGTAATAGGATTTGAAAATAAAATAATCTTTATTTAATTATTTTATTTGCGGTCACGTCCCAAAAACTAATTTCCACAGTTGGTTCATGCCGACTAATGCTAGGCTATTCCGAAGGAAAGAACGCCCTCACGAGCTTAACGATGGTCTCAAATTTTCAATCCCAGACATTTTTTGTGAGTTATATGGAATTGAATTAAAATAAAATAATTTAATTATTTTATTAATGGTTGTTCCATTTTTAGGTTTTCTTGTTGGAGGCTCATATTGACTAAACATAAGCCACGCCTAGGGTAAACCCACAATCCTGAATATAATGTTGCCCTCATATTTCTAATATGGGAACTTGTTTAATACTTATTCCACTTTTTCATAAAATGGCTCACACATGCTATTTAAAAAAATAACATTTTTTATGGGCCATTATGGGTACATAGAGCCTCATAATTGCACGCTGTTACAGCACCTGATCTCGGATTTTTCCCAAAAAAAATCTAAAAATAAAACCCAGAAAATATATGTCATTACACTTAATCTATGCTTCTGGATAGAGTTGTTAGAATATTTCTATGAGCCTGGAGTGAGATTATCTATTCATCTTCATAACCATGGTGGAGTTCTTGGTATCATCTTGTCTGACACTACATGGACATCGATCCTCTAATTAGTGGGTTAATCCAAAATGATTTGTTTCTATAACACATGACCTTGGGTGGTTTCCTCATCTATGTATTGTATCTCTTCATAGTTCTAGCATATACTTCTAGTGGAATGAATCAATGGGCATTACCTCTTGGATAGACATCATCATTGCAATCTAACTCATAGAGAATGTTCTCATAGATGACTGCTATGTTGAACATTCGAGATAGAATAATAGGATGACATTATAATTGTAACTTTACATTGAGACTATGTGTCTTTGTTAAGTATATTTGGATATTATTGTCATATATTTTGTAGACATATAACTATTTTGAGCAGACTCGTATTCCCTTGTTGTATGATTTGTGGTTTTGGGGTGTCCTGCTAGGTGTTTTTGTACTCTCTCCTTCATGATCTTTTCCAACACTTATCATGTCTTGTATAGATGATAGACCTTTTTATAGAGTCCTATATGTACTAGGACAAATAGTGCTCAGTGAGACCAGACAGACTGAAGTGTGTTCCTAAGGTATCTTGACATCATTCCCCAGTTTTCATTCAGTTTTAGATTATTTTTAGACAATTTTTTATGTTCATGAATTTGGACTTGTTTACTTTCATTTACTTCATGTCCTACTCTGTTTATGGGATATAGATGTATTCAGGCATGGTTATTCAGTTTCTTTTAGTTTAATCATTGTATGGGCTTAGAGATGTGTGTGGTGTGTGTGTGTGTGTGTTTCTAGGTACATAGGCCAATGCCTCTCATGTTAGTGATATGAAAACATGTCACTAGTCACCATCCGATGTCCTATTGGAGGTAGTCTTGGGGAGTCACAACACGAGCCCCTTTAAGACGGGTCATGACACATTTAACTCAGGTTATGAGCAATAACATTGCCCGTGTAGAGAAACTTATAGATCAATAATGTAGTGTAACAATGTGAGGACACTTCCTGTGACAACAACCTACATCATTCAATTGGAATAAAAATACATTTATAGCTGGGGAACGGATAAGTTCCCTAGAGAATATATTTCTTTCTTTGGATGTAATGAAATGAAGAATTTTATCATTGTAATTTATCATATATAAGGAAATATGGATCAATGGTGGTCATTGATTTAAAAACCTATTGAGGATGAGGAAATATAAAACATGTAATGGAATGATTTTAATGAATTTTTCTTAGAAAAATATTTTCCTTGAGAAGAATAAGTGGATATGGAGAGATAATTGTTGAATCTGAGAAAAAAGGATGTTGAGAATGTTTCTAAGTATTAATCCAACTTTAAAAGGTTATCAAGGCATTCCATGAACTACAAATATAATCTAAAGAGTATTATTTACCATTTAATCATTGGTCTTAAGCCAATTATTTGAAGGGAACTAGTCTCCCAAACATTGTCATTATGTTAGGATATAATATCATGTGATATCAAGACAGAGAAATAATTATCCAAGTCTTATGGATTCAAAGAGAAGAAATATAAGAAGTGGGATGATGATTAGTCTATAAAAGTAAATAAGTAAAAGGGGAATAAATTAATGGTGGAATTTCCAAATTACATTTAATATGGAAAGAAACAACCAAGACCATGCCATTTTGGAATGGTATTTCTCTATAAATGTGGGGGAAATCCCACTAGGACCATGATTTAATGGGTAATAAATAAGCCATTAATGTGAAATGATTCAGCTATAAGGAAGATGGGACACCATGAAAATTATTTTTGTATGCATCAAGGGAATAGTCCCCAGAAAAATACAAGGGAACCAGGCTATGATTATTTTATCACAACTGCTAATATTGAAGTTCATAATGATGTGATGGAAGGTTCTTTAATTATATAATCAAATTTATATAATTATTTATTTTATTTTGGATCTTATCATTCTTTTATATATTCTTAGAATCCTAAAAAATAGAAATTTACCATTCACAATAAGAAGGGATTTTTTAATCAAAACTCCTAGTGTAAGCCTCACTACAACAAATATGTGTCAATTAGTTCCTATTATGACACAAAAACATGCTCTATTTGATGATTTTGTTATCATACATATAGTTTAATTTAATATAATCCTTGTTATGGATTGACTTTCAAAATATAATGAGAAAATTTATTGCTAATAGATGGTAATTATGATTTTTGATATTGATATAAAATTCCATTTCTTTATAGGGGATATTTTAACATTTAATTCATATCTAGATCCACCTTGTGTAGATATTCTTAGTGATATTCTTAGTGAATAATTGAAGAAACGATCTACTGATGAAAATGGTAATCTTAAAATTTATGATATACCTATTTTAGAGTAATCAAATGATGTTTTTCTAGATGAATTGCTTGGATATCCACTAGAGTAGGAGGTTTATTTTTCTATTGATTTAATCAATGATGAAAGGCCAATATCAGTGACTCCCTATAGAATTGACACTATGGAGTTAGTGGATTTGAATAAACAAATATATGGTTGGGGTGGTATGGGATTTATACACCCTAGTGTTTCACCTTGGGAAGCCCCTATTATTTTCTTTAATAATACAGATGGATCTATAAGCCTCTGTATTGATTAAAGAGAAATAGATTTGATTAAATAAATAAAAATTATCATCTTCCATGCATTTATGTTTTATTTGACCAACTTCATTTATATAAATATTTTTTTAAAGATTTATCTTTGATCTTGATATCATCAATTATTTTTAAATAAGGAAGATATCTAAAAGTCATCATTTTGAATGAGGTATGGACATTATGATTTTACAGAAATTCCAATTGGATGGAATAATTCACCCTCTGTTTTTATGGATATAATGAAAATAGTATTCAAGGAATATGTAGATATTTTTTGTGGTAGCTATTTATGATATCATGGGGTACTCTAATAAATATGAGAACCATGAGAACCACTTGTGCATTGTCCTTAAGACTCTTGGATGAAAAATTTACATGGGAAAGTTAGAAAGTGTGAATTATTGATTAAAAAGGTTTATTTTCTTGGTCATATTGTCTCCATGAATGGAATCATAGTAGATCTATTGAAAAAAAAAGTTGTCCAATAATTTTCTATACCAAAAAACATAACTTTGGTACATACTTTTAATGGTTTGGGATGTTACTATCAATAATTTTTTTTTAAAATCCATATTAGCTAACTCATTAAACAAGCTTACTTGTAAAGGGGTTAAGTTTATTTGGGAAAAGGAATGTGAATAATGTTTTTAAGAATTGTATAGCAAATTGTTGAATTATCTAATCTTGACTCTACGATCACGAAATGGTGGATTGGTGATTTATAGTGATGCATCGAGGAAGGAAATTGGTTGTTTTATTATGAATAAAGATAGAGTTGTTGCTTATGTATTAAATCCATTAAATACTCATGAACAGAACTATACAACTCATGGTATTAAGTTAGAAACTTTAATCTTTTATCTAAAAATATAGAGACAATATCTCTATTGTGAAATATGTGGAATATATATAGATATTAAGAGTTTGAAATACATCTTCTCACAAAAAGAACTCAACATGTGGAATAGCTGATGGCTCGTGTTACTCAAGGATTATAATTTCACAAGAAACTACCACTAAGGGAAATAAAATAAGGTATAAGATGTATTGATCGTGAAGGATCACGGAGTTCTAAATAAAATTAGTATTGATAGATATATAGGGTTCATGGATCTTGTAAATATGGATATGGGTATTATTAAGGAATTAGAAACATCACTTATTTTTCAAACAATTCCCCAACCACAATTATTATAAAATTAAAAATGTTCTAGGTCTGATAATGATAATTTTCAAAAGAAAATTAAATATGCAAATGATGGGAAGTTAGAAGACTTAATATATGAAGATGGTGTTCTGAAATTTGGAAATATGGTTTCTATTCCCTCTATACCTGAGACGAAAATGGAATTATTGAATGATGATCATTTAAAAAATTTCTATATACACCCTAGTAGAACCAAGATATATAGGGATATGAAGAAACATTTTTTGGTGTAATTTGAAGGCTATATTGTTGTTTATGTATCAATATTTTTGATTTTTCAATAAGTAAATGCTGAGATGCAACATCCTAGAGTATTAATGTAACCTCTACTGATTCCAACATGTAAATTGGATGACATTACTATAGAATTTTTAACTATATTACCAAATACTCCAAGAAAAAATGATGTTATATGGGTTATTGTTGATATACTTACCAAATATGCTCATATCCTCACTATAAGGGAAGATTTTCCGTAGGATCACCTTGGAGAAATCTATATTAATGATGTTGATAGACTTTAGGGTTCAACTCTTTAAATTGTGTTTGATCATGATCCACAATTTACATATAAATTCAATAAAATTCTTCAGAAGGCTCTTAATATTGATCTTTATTTGAGAACCGCTTGTCACCCTCAAATTGATGGGAAGTCACAAAGGACTATATGAAAATTAGCAGACATGTTTATGTCCTTCTCACTTGATTTTCAGGCTATATGGTATCATTATTTACCTTTAGAATAATTTTCCAATTAAAATAGATTTCATTCAAGTATTCAAATGGTGCCATATGAATTCTTCTATGGAAGAGATTTCGTACACCAACTTGTTGGGATGAAGTTTGTTAAAGGAAGCATATAGGGCTAGAACTTGTTTAAGAAACAAGGGAAAAGATAAAGAATATTCAAACCCATATCATAATAGATCAAATTAATAAAAAATATTATGTTGATAACTAGAGGAAAGATTTGGAATTTCAAGTGGGAGATAATGTTTTCTTTAATGTATATCCATGTAAGGGTGTTATAAGATTTGGTAAGAAAGGAAAACTGAGCCCCATGTACAAGAGACATTTTTAAATCCTAGAATGAAATATTATTGTCACTTTCAGTTTTGCAATGCCACCTAGAATTTCTAAAGTACACGATGTGTTCCATATATATCAATTAAATAAGAAAATTTTAGGCCAAATGCATGTTAACACTTTATAATAGATATAATTTTAACCTGATTTATATTACTAGGAAGATCCAATATAGATTCTGGACACTGGAGGACATGTATTGAGGAATCAGATGACTCAACTAGTAATGGTACTTTGAAAAAAATCATATGATTAAAGTGGTGACCTAGGAACCTAAAGAAATTATGATAAATAACTACCCAACTATAATAATTATGAAAAATCTTGGAAATTTTGGGGATGAAATAATTTGTAAGGAGGTATGATTGTAAAACCCCATAATTTTATGGTATGTATCTTTTTTTTAAATTAATTTCTTCAAAATACTATGTTGCATGCCACACCAAGTTCAAACAGACTGTGATCTATTATTATGTTATTATTATAACTTAGCCTTTAAATTATAGGGTATAAATAGGACTAACTAAATGTCTAAATTTTTTTGTTTTATTAATTTATTTAAAAAAATATCAATTGATTAGAAATTAAAAAAATAAAAACAATTAAAATAAGTGTTTTTATGAAAAAAAATTGTGAGTGTACTATATTTATATCATAATAAATTGAATTAGTCACTATTGGGGAATTATATTAGTATATTATATATTCAATCAAATTTTTTAGAATTCAAATAATATTTTATTATGCATGGAATTATAATAAATCCAGTATTAAAAACTACATAATCTAAAAAGTGTTTTTTATCACATATTGAGCACTTATTTTAAAATAGATTTATGCCACTTATATGTATTTATTTTGATAAAATAAATTACATATATATAATATAGATTTCAATATTTTTTAATTGGGCCTCATTTTTTTGGTCAAAATGTATAGTAACCTTGGTAAAATTTATCACCTCGATAAAGGGTAAATTGGGATAATTTAGGTTAAAAATAAGTGATCTGGGCATTATTATTTATTCAAATATTTATTGTATAATGAAAATTCTACCTTTATCAAATCATTATCTAATTTTAGGTTTTTAATGGACACTTCAAGGAAATCGACTTATATATTATTTAAATCAAATATAGTTACAAAATGTCATGCACTTTTTTTTTAATATCTCTTATTTGTCCACATAGTGGAAAAATATATAAATGAAACTAAATATATATTTTTAGATTAATCAAATTATTTTCATTATATAATTTATTTTTAACTTTTATAAATTATATAATTGCCTTAAATTCATATCTATACTATAACGGTATTTAGTTAATTAAAAAAAATAATAAAATAATGATTTTAGAAATATTAATTTTAATATAATTTAAAGTACTTAACATGTAAAATGAATATTGTATATTTATATGAAATTTTAAATAGGATCAATAGAATTATATTCTAATTACCGTTTTCTTAATAGATTTGAGTCAAATTAAATCAATAGTATCAAAATTAACATTAATGATAATTTATCAAAATATTGTTATATTAAATTATTTAAAAATCATAAATATCTTATCTTAACCCATATGAATATAATATAGTTTAACAAATCATAAATTTTCCATCTCTTATTCATTATTTCTTTTATAGTAACATTATTAACCCTTTATGAAAAAAATTGTGGTTACCATGGTTATGGTCGAAACTAACTAACCAAAGGGTTAATAAAAATGATAAGTCTTAAAATGAAAATAGAATTTGCCATAATTATATTTGTTAAAGGTAATAAAATTATACCCTAACTTATCTTCTAATAACATTCCATTTTGTGTCATCTAACATGATAAGGAACTTATTATAATATAATCTTTTTTGAAATTCCAAAAGTGCCCTTCACCTTAATTATAAAAAGGAACCTTCTCCCTCACTTATTCACTCCACATTGAGCCATATTGATCAAAATATATTTTCCCATTTATATTATAAAGATAATTTATTATGTTTTTGAGGTGTGATGTCCCAAAAATACCAACATTAATTCACTTCAGAAAGGATCAAAAGTCGGTCTCCCAAAGAAGAGGTAATTGTCTTTCCTGATCTATTTCAATTTATTCCTTCTTCTAACTCATCTAAATATCTTTTTATGTTAAAATAAAATAATAAATACAGTATCATATATATATTAATATTATTAGGGTTATTAAACCACAATTAAACACCCAATTTCTCATCAAATGAGAAGTGAAATTATCACTTGTGCATACGTGCGGCTTACAGTCTCCACATAGGGTCAAAATTCATTTTTCATTAAAAAATATTATAAATGGGAATTTTTATAGGTTTAATATTTATATAAAATAATTATTCTTATTAAATTATTATATAATCTTTATATTATTATCTTCCAAACCATTTTTGAATGATAATGTCACTTGTGCGTACCTGTTGACTACCAACTCCACGAAGCAATGTGATTCTATTTTCAATTATATTTTTATTAAATGGTAATATGAATGGATTTGATTAATATATATTATTTATATATAATAATAATTATATAAATTTTACTTATTGTTTAAATTTCTTTCATTCAATCCATAGAATAATGAAAAAAGTGTCCATGCATGCTTACGACCTACCATCTCCATGAACAGTGTCATATATATTTCTACCTCTCCCTTTAATTGATTACTTTAAATAAATATATAATGAATATATGTGATATTTATTCATTATTAAAATTATTGACATTATGGAAACTTAGTAAAATTATAAATAATGAAACCACCAAACCAAAACATCCATGAAAATGAAGCAGATTTTAGCCGAAATAATGGTTTTTAACAAATAATTATTAGGAAACTGAAGATAAAATATTATAAATATGTCATAAATGGTATGCTTTTTATGATTTTGGATCTGGGGTAGATTTATGAAAAAAATTATATTTATTATAAAATATTTTTGAACACGTACAAAGGAATTCGAACCCAAGGTAAGGGTTTAAATCACAATCTCATCGTTATTCTGGATTATTTATGTTTAAGTTTTATTTGGGTAATATTTATCTTACGTGTCCATGTTTTATAAAAAATTAAAAAATGTATTTAATATTTTCTTAAAATTATTTTAAATTATTTTTACCGAAGTTTTACATTGTATAAAATGGTTGGAAAGGAATATGTTTTTGTTTTCCAATTGAGGTACTTTGTAACTTTTCCGAAAAAAAATAACAAAGGAATGTTTTTAACTTATAAGGAATAAGAGGATTTTACCACCCTTAAGAATCTTCAATTATTTGAGGCTTCCTTTCTAATTTTACAAGGATCCTTTCAAAGAAAATTGTTTTTATATGTGTGTAGTTTTTTTTGAAAAATAATTGATTTCAAATTGAAAATGGTATTTTCATCAAAAGTTTTCCAATTGTATTTTTAAAGTATTTTTATCTACAGCAACATACATTCATAATTTTTTTATTTATTGAGGTTATTCTATTATAGTACCATCTACCATATTTTATTGGATGGTTTATGATTAGATTTACTGTACATGTTCTATTTTAATACCATTTTCTATATTACATTTGATATATTGTGGTGATGATTATTGATTATTATAATTATTATCATTTTTTATATAGTTCCAATATGAATTTTTATGTTAATTATGTTTCACTCATTTCATATTATGAATTAAATATACTTATTAAGTGATTTTCAAGCCCACTATAACCCCTCGATGCATCGGTCACTCTAATATAAAAATTGTCTTGGGTATTGGCTGAGGCCTTATCCATTAATGTAATATTTATTAGCACGAGGCCTCAATGATATGTTTATAATGTCTAGAATTCTGAATTTCCCTTATTACTGTCTTATTTATTGATTTCCATGTGATTATATTATTATTTATGGTATCCATGGATAATTTTTTAGCTCATACAATTATAGAATTATTTTATTTGCATTTATTTCCTGCCATATTATTCATACCTTATTTAGAATTTTCTATAATCATACCCATAATACAAATATAATCTTAATATTTTTCTTATGATTAATTTTCCCCAAGATACTAAGAGGTATATTGTGATTGATATGAAGGGACAATATAAGATTAAAATGGTTTTATCAATGGAAATACTATGTTGTAATTTATGCTTTCAATTATAACGTAATATTCGAGTATGTATCTAATTTTCCACGACTACTAAAATATTCGTTCATTTTTTATTCAATTAATCATATCTAATGAAAATGTAATAAGGTAACCCCCATCTCTAAGCTACTAGGTTCAGGTTCTTTACAGTAGTTGAAATAATTATGTTTTTTATTGTTTATTTCTATTTTGGTAGATTAGTGTTCATTTATTTTAGTGTAGAGGGTGTATGTTCTTGGCATAGTCTAAGTGTGTGATGGGTGCTTCCCAACATTAATTTCATCACGATCGATGATCAATCTAGGATCTAAATGATGATAAACATTGTGATATGTGAAATTAAATCAAAGAAAATAAACAATGGAAATCTTGCTAGGACCAGAGGGAGGATGATCACATATTATTTATAAATAATTTAATTATATAAATAATTACCTTAATTAATTCTTTGTTCATTGATGAATATAATGATATATATGCATTCCACCATAATTGGGTTGTGGAAACCAAGTTTAGCACGTGTTCCACAAGTCTCCATATGTCACTGAAGGAATATACATTTTCTATTATGGTAGATCCTTGCACTTTGATTGTCCACCTTCGATCTCTTTGAAAACAACTTCTAAAGTGTTCTCCTTGATCTTATGGAGGATTATTTCTCTCCATTCTTGGGAGTGTACATAGAGAACAGAGCTCTCTTGTCTAGAGATGATTCTACAAATCGGTTGTGCCCAACCAACACAAATGAATTGGCTTAATGAGAAAATAATGTAACTGGGTTTATATATCACTGGGATAAAAATAAAATAATTGAAATATTGACCTTAATTATTTACTTAATCCTATAGAAACCCCATGTCAAATAATACTTATAATATCATTATTTATCGATAATCTCTTAACTTCAGAATTATAATTACATATTTTTTAATAAAATAATATTCAATATTTATTATTTCTCACCGGACCTAAAAACATAGTCTGTTATTCCTCCATAATATTTATCAGACCTTGAATAATGACTTTTAATTTATTAAATAAATATCACTACATTATTCTCTAATAAATAAATAAATATTATATATACTAAATAATAAATAAATATTTATATATGATCAAAAATATGTGAATAATTATTAAACCATGTATGGGAATAATATTTATTCAACCTGTTAAATAATACATAATAATATATATTGTTTAACTGAGATTTTGGATGCACTTAGTGTGTAACCCTTTAAGCCTCTTTCTCAATGGACTTAGGTGAAGCAGCCTAAATTCCAAGTTTATCATCTAGAAACACACTATGGTACCCATAGAGAAGTAAGTTAATGCCTCAATGACATGTCACCTCATACGAACTCTAACTGTGTAATATAATCCCTTTAACTCGATGTATCTAATCGAGCAGGTTTCATGATTCCACCATAAACTTATGTGCTTGATGTATCTTTCTTTGACTACTCAAAAAATTAACTATCATTTAGAATACCATAGATAGGGATTTATTTAGGATATATCATTTCCATCAAAGGTCTTGAGATTTCAACTTTTGTTAATAAAAATAAGGTACAAATATTTTCTTTCGTTATTCATTAAAGCAATATTACTCGTGATGCGCCCAACATATCATACTTTATCATGAACATTTATCATCATAGTTTTTTTCAATACATCTAAGTGCAGGAATAATAATACTCATTAAAAATAATCTTAAAGTCTAAGATCTAATACACACTTTCACATATTGGAACATTCAGTGAAACATATAAATATGGACTTCTTACTAATAGGTCTCATTATCATAATATCCTAGTGCATATTACCAAGGGAGTACACCATGAGAAGGTGCCTCAAAGTCCTATGAGTCTCCACCCTTGATATCTAGTATCATCTATGTCCCTCAAATGATATCATCTAAC
Organism: Viscum album; assembly: GCA_963277665.1. NCBI lineage: Eukaryota > Viridiplantae > Streptophyta > Magnoliopsida > Santalales > Viscaceae > Viscum > Viscum album. The sequence goes on from OY728156.1 coordinate 1,086,395,406, forward strand.
TATATAACATTTATTCAAGAATAGTTTCGTAGCACTTTCAGGTTCTCATCATAGCGAGGAACTTCTATGACCTTTTAGTTTGATAGTTACTCTTAGGACATTGTCACATACTCTGTCACATAGAAGAACAATCATGATGTGATAAGTATTTTATTAATATTAAAAACAATGGATACATGTTTATCATAAAGTACACATAAGTTGGTTCTATGGAACCAACTCCAACTGACTCTCACTAGCACTAGATCCAACTATTGACAGCCTTCAGTCTATTATCTCTCACAATATAATCATACTTAGAATGAGATGGGACTTTACCCAAGGGGTCTTCAATGTTCTCTTTCATGGGTACTCTTCTTACTACAACTTTACCCATCTGATATAAATCCCTCAGGAGGTGATACTTCCAGAGTATGGGATTTGTACTTTTGTGTGACCTTGGCTCTTTTGTAAGATCCACCACTGTAGTATTATCACAATACAATGTGATAGAGTATAATTTATAGGTATCACATCAGGCTCTTAGAAAAATTTCCAAATCCAAATGGATTACATGGATGAATAAGAAGTTTCTATTTATTTAAACATCATTGATGAATCAACAAAAACTAGCTATTTTAAACTCTTCCAGCTCATAGCTCCTTCGTTTAAACAAAAAACATATCCTGATTGCAACTTCAGATAATTATGATATATCTGAAAACTAGAATCAATATAACCACTAAGGACCAGATCCTCATCACCTCCAAACACTAGGAACATATCCTTAGTTCTTATCACATACATAAGGATATCCTTAAAAAAATTCCAATGTTGTTCTCGAAGATCTGCTTGATATTTTCCCACCACGATCAATGCATAGGTAACATCAAGTCCAGTACATAACATGGAATTCATGATTTATCCTACCACTAAAGCGTAAGGAATATTACTCATTCTATCTTTCTCTTGTTGTGTGTAAGGATGCATTTCCTTCAAATGATGTAAACCACGAAACATTGTAACCAATCCCCTTTTATATTGTTACATACTAAATCTCCTTAGTATCTAGTGAACATATGTACTTTGACTTAGTCTAAGTAGCCTCTTGAATCTATCATGAATGATCTTGATCCCTAGAATGTGGGCTACATCACCTAAGTCTTTTATGGAGAAACACATGTTCAACTAGTCCTTAACTGACTATAATACTAGTATGTTGTTTCCAATAACTAGTATGTCATCAACATATACTACTATGATAATGACTACCTTTCCACTAAACCTCTTGTAAACACATGGATCACATTCATTCTTATTGAAAACAATTTTTTTATAGCTTCACCAAATCAAATTTTCCATGACCTGGATGATTACTTTAATCCATAAATAGATCTCTACAACTTGAATATCCTTTTGGATTCATCAGGATTCACAAACCAATCTTTTTGGGTCATATATATATCTCCCTAAAGTTTCCCATTAAGGAATGTAGTTTTGACATCCTTCTGCCAAATCTCATAATCATGGTAATGTGCTATATAAAGTAGAATTACAATGGATTTAAATATTGAAACTGGTGAAAATGTTTCATCGTATTCAATTACTTGATGTTGTTTAAACCCATTATCCAATAGCTTTCCTTTATAGGTATTTTCTTGAACATTCATGTATAGTTTCTTCTTGAATGACTATTTTCTTCCAACAGGATTTACATTAACTGGTGGATCGACATGAACCCAAACATGGTTTTGATATATGGAATCCATTTTAGAATTCATGGATTCTTACTATCTTTCATCTTATAATCTTTCTACTTCCTCCTTGTAGGATATAGGTTCATCATTTTCAACCAATAATGAGTCACAATCCTTGATTACAAGAAAACGAGATCTTTCTAGAACTCTTACCTCACTCACACACTTACTTGGTACTTGGGATTTAGAAACCACTTCTTCCATGATGAACTATGGAATCTATTATAGTTACAACTCATCTATATCTTGAGCATCAACTTTTTCAAAGTTAATCTTACTCCCATTATCCTTTTAGAGGATGTGCTCCCTCTCAAGAAAGATTTATTGTCTGGTGACATTGATATTCTTGTATGAGGGGTTGTATATGTAGTAACCCCTTGTTTCCTTAGGATTCCTTATAAAGATACACTTTGGTCTCTAGGGTGTTGTTTTGTTTCCTTATAAGGCCTTAACAAACACCTTGTAACCCCATACACGTGTATACAACAACATGGGTTTTATTCCACTCCATAGCTTGGAGGTAATTCCGTTTTACACATCAATTGAAACTCAGTTTAATGCGTGTATTCAAATTTGTAATGAATATACCCAAAAAAATAATGGTAGATCTTCATGGCTCATCATTGACCTTACCATTTCTAACAAGGCACAATTCCTCCTTTCACTGACACCATTACACTATAGTGTACAAGGTAGAGTGTGTCGAGTTCAATTAACAAACTCCAGTAAAACATCAATGAATTATTGGTTAATATATTCATCACCTCGATACGATTGAATCTTATTTATCTTATTTCCAATTTGATAATATACTTCATTATTTAATTCCTTGAATTTCTTAAAGGACTCAAACTTATACATAATCAAGTATGTATATCCATATCTACACAAGTCATTAGTAAAAGTTATGAAGTAAGAATATCCACCTCTAGCTTCTACTAGAAATGGTCCACACACATCAGTGTGTACCAATCCTAGAAGATCTCTGGCCCTTTCAACCTATCCACCAAATTGTGGTATGAGCATTTTTTCTTGTAAACAATCATGACTTCTTTTATGTGGGTTTATCTCATAAGTGTCTAAATATCCATCTTGATATATATTTGCTAAACTCTTCTCATTTATATGGAAAATATGGTTATGCCAAAGTTATGTGTTGTATGAGTCATGTGAACATGATTCATTATCAATTTCTAACACTTGTTTTTGTAATTTAATATAGAAAGACCATTATTTAAATGCTTCATACCATAACATATGTTTTCCATAAAAAGAAACAGATTTTATTTCCAAATTTGAAAATAAACCCATCTGTATTGAAGAAAGATATTGAAATTATGTTTTTGGTAACTATAGGTACATAAATACAATATTTTAAAACAAAACTCATTATCATTGGAAATTAGAGGTGGTAGTCGCCAAAGGCCAGAGACACACCATTATAAACTCTCAGATCCACCTCTACTCTGGCAATCTTTTGGAATCTACTTGGTTCATGCATTTGGATATATATGTGAGACCCACAAGATATATTTAATACCCAATTTGTATATATTGAAAGATTTCACTCTATAAAGAATGAAAATTTATCTTCCCCTTGATTTTGGGTGCAGTTCCTCTTCCTGTGGCCAGAATTTCCACATGAAAAACAACTGCCTCCTTTTACTTTCCCTGCCTCTGGATCTTCTTCTTCTAGGAAGGATGGTGCTGAAGAGATTTAGACTATTTATAAGTCTTGGTCCCATTTCCTTATTCTTCATTTTCTTATTAACTTAAAGGAATGTGGGTTTTTCATTCCCCATGTCCTTATCGACTTGCAAAATCAATGAAATATGATATACAATACACTTCTCATTATTTATCATATTATAATTAATAATAAATATGAATAGGGTTTTGGAAAGTGATGAAATTATGAGATCTGTACGCAAATAATCTAGGAATTTAACCCCTAAGTTTTCTAGGAATTCAACTTATCCAATAAGCTTGAATACATGAGGCCTAGAAGGTGAGGACTCTCCAGGCTTCGCTATAAATAAATCATTAGAGATATCTTACCTATATTGCCTCTCCATATCTTGATAGAGATCCCAAAGGTGATACATCATGATTTAGGAATAAATATCCTCAAGTTTCCTGAAAATATCATTGTTCATGGATGATAGCATGAAACATTGGACATCTATTCCATCATTTAGATGTTTCTCATAGATAGATTATTCGTCATCACTTGCCTCATTACGAGGTGCAACTGAAAAAGGTTCTTCCAGCACAAAGAATTTCCCTTCATGGAAAAGGATGACATGTAGGCACCTTTTCCATTCATATAAATTCTATCTGATTAGATGTTTTTCCTTCTCAATTATAGATTGCAATGATATGTTTGATGTCATTTTATTCTCATTTCTACAAAATAAGATAAGAATAATTGTAGTACTTTATCTAATAAATTTTAGACAAATAAATAAATATTATATTTATTAGTCTCCCACTATTTTTTTGAAACCCAATATGCCTCTCCATTAGCTTCAGAATATCATTTTTCTTCGATATTATACATGAAATGGTCCATATTCCTCTACTCATTGCCCCAACTTTTTTGATCAAGTAACTTGGATTGTTTTAGCTAGGCATTCCAAATTCCAATTACATTAACTCATAATTCTTTGTTCTACTGATTGGACTCCCCAATCTTAAAATCCTTAATTGGATTTCCTTAAGCTTTTCCTCCCAATCACACCAAGTCTTTTATTGGGCAGTCAACCCTTGATGTGAACTAAGTTAAGTCAACCCAAAAATTCAAGTTAAAATTCTCCAATAATTCAAAGCACCCCATCTTGGGTTGGTCAAGAACTTTGAACTATGGTTTGATTTTCACCAATGCAATCGAAGTCTATACTGACTTAAAATATTTAATTGAGAGAGTTTATCATTTTATACATAAATTGAGAATTATTTTCCTTATCACATGCTTGATAATATTTAGTGGATTTACTTAAGTTATTAACCTTGTCTTGGAAAACATTTTATGCATAATCTACCTAATTTTAGTTCCATATTGCATGTTTTGAAATTCATTAATTATATAATCATGGAAATACATCCATAATGAAATAACCATGAAACTGATAGAAATAAAGTAATGAAGGGGTGTGGTCATGAGCTATTCCTAGTGGTTAGTTTATCTAGTAGTTGATAAACTTATTTTTGACCTAGGGGAAAACACCTTAAACCAATTAAGGTTTTTGTTGCAGCTTTCCATTTATCAACCTATGTATCTCCTTAGATTGGTTTTTCCTCAGATCTTAAGTTGAACCACCTCCACGAGATTGGTAGTTCCACCAATTACATATGCCTTTTAATCCCACATAGGTGAAGGGGAAAGGGGTTTACATAAAATAAACCATGGGAACACATGCCTCACATAATGAAAGGATAGAAGGCATGTAGGACAAAAAATTAATTAAATAATAAATTAATTGAAACCAGCAATATAAAAAAGTTCTAGTTTAGCTCATGATAATCCACATTCATGCAACGAATTATGCATTTAATAAAACAAACATTCAATTATTTATCATTTTTATTTAAGATAAATCAATCTTGAAATGATTAATTATTATCTTTAATTAATCAATCCTATTATCTTAATTCTCATTATAATCTCCATGTGATTCTCATCGATTGTAATTTTAAACCAATTAAATAAATTCATTTAAAATTAACTTTGGACATAAATGTACCTTAGAGGAAACAAGGTTAATACTCGTCTGATTCTACCCAAATTGTGTTATACTCAAATATTGTTTTACTATTGAGACATGTGGAATACATAACTTATCACATAATTTTAAAATGTTTACTTCTTGGATGATTACACAAATTACATGACTTTTTAGTCAGATGTTAGGCTTCAATGCACATATAATAACAACTTTTAACACAAATCATACATGATATATAGATCTGAACATTGTGCAGATATTAATTAAACATTTAAATATTTATGTATATTAAAACCTATCACATGGTGTGTATTATCTTTATGAAAATAGGAAAGTACATGTATCATTGTTTACATAGTAAAATAAATAAATTTTAAATTTTTGTAACCTATTATAAGTACACGGCATGTAGATCTGATCTACACAGTGTGTACCCCAATCACCATCTATCTGAAACACATGCCTAGGGACATGGTATGAAATCCATTCCTTGGAAAAATTGTAGTACACACTGTGTCCAATGGGCCACACTCCGTGTGAACTCTGAGTTACATGGTTTCCAGTCAGGTAGGTTGTGTCTAGAATACATATCCAATCTAAGACTCAAAGGGAATACACGTTATGTACATGGTCTACATGGTGTGTAGTCCATCTGAACATGCGCCATTGAATTTTGTTGAAAAATCATTTCATTAAGTGTTCAATTAATTCAATAATCAATACATAATCTTGAATTTATTTACGAACAAATTTCTATGAATTGAATGTGACTACATGGCATGTAACTCTAGTAACATGGGGTGTAGTCTAGTGTTGTCTGGATAGAAACCTTGTAACCTCTAGATGAGTTCCTCAATTTTATTTTAATCATAAAATTAATTGTCTCAATTATATCTATGATAAATGAAGAAGGAAGAAGCATATATCATGATTCGGATTAAAAGAATGGTCAATATTGAATTGAAAAAATAAATTAAAATGAATAAATAACCTATGTTCTATAAATAATTATAAAAACTTATGTGACCTCCCTTTGATACCAATTATAGGTTTCTAGAACATTGGAAGCATATGATGGGTAGTTCCCAACATTTCTTTTTTATGATTGATGATAAATCTGAGATCTAAATGATGATAAACGTAGAGATCTATGATATTAAATAAAAGAAAATAGACACGTAAAATCACACTTGAACCATAGGTAGGATCACTACATATTATTTGTAATTAATTTCATTAAATAAAGAATTACCTTTTGTAAATTCTTTATTAATTGATGATTCTAGTGACAGATCTGCAGTCCATTGTCATTGCGTTGTAGAAACCAAGTGTAGATTTCTTATAGAGATGATCCACATGTGTTCCATGAATCTCCAGACCTCACCAAAGAAATATTCATGATATATAATGGAATATCCTTGTGCTTTATTCATCCTCCTTTTTTCACTTCGATAACTGCTTCCAAACCATTCTCCTTTATCTGGTGGAAGAGGATTTCTCTCTGTTCATGGGAGTGTTCTTAGATAAGGGAGATCTTTAGGCTTGAGAGGATTATCCAAATCTGTTGTACACAACCAAGACAAATGAATTAACTTAATGAGAAAATAACATAATTAGGTTTATATATTATTGAGGTTAAAATTAAATAATCACACGGGTGACCTTATTTATTTATTTAATCCTAGTAAAACCTCATGCTTAATAATAATAACAATGTCATTAATTATCGACATGCACTTATCTTTCAATTGATAATTAAATATTATTTAATAAAATAATATTCAATATTTATTATTTCTCATCAAACCTAAAAACTTGGTCTGTCATTCCACCATAATATTTATCAGACCTTGAAAAATGACTATTTTTTATTAAATAAATATCACTACATCATTCCCCAATAAATAAATAAATATTATTTTCACTAAATAGAAAAAAAATTTATATGCGATCAAGAATTCATGAATAATTATTAAATCATGTATAGGAATAATATTTATTAAACCTCTTAAAAATAAATAATAATATATATTACTTAACTAAGATTCTAGATACACTTAGTGTGTGGTCTTCTAGGAATCTTTCTCATTGAAATTAGGCGAAGCAGCCTAAAGTCATGGGTTAGTGGGTAGCAATAAGACAAGGCACCCATAAAGAAATAAGTTAATGTTTCAACAATATGTCAACTCATTTAGATGCTTATTGTGTAATATAATTCCTTTATCTCAGTATCTCTAATCAAGCAAGATGCATGCTAGTGCCATTAACCTATGTGATTGATGTCTCTTTATTTGACTTATGGAAAAATGAACTTACCCTTAGAATTCCATGACCATGGATTTATTTAGGCCATATCATTTCTATGAAAGGGAATAAGATATCAACTTCCATTAAAAAATAGAAGGAAAAATTATTTCTCACATTATTTATTAATGTGAAATATTACTCATGACACACCCAATATATCCTACTTTACCAGAAACATCTATCATCATGGTTTTCATCAATAAATCTAAATGATAGACCCATAATACTAATTAATAATAATACTATATTGTAATGGACAATTAACATATTTGTGGATAGGATCATCCAATGACACATATAAATGTGGATTTACTTATGGAGGTTCTTGTTCTCCTAATATCCCACTAGATATTACCAAGGGAGTATTCCATGAGAAGGAGTCTCAAAGTCTTATGAGTCTCTACCCCTAATAGTATATTATATTTTTCCCTTAAATTATATCATATTACTATAGAAAATTTATTTAAGAATAATGTTGTAGAACTTCTATATTTTCATCATAGTGGGGAACTGCTATGACCTTTTAGGGTGATGGCTACTCTTAGGATATTATCACATACTATGTCATGGAGAATAAAATCCATGATATGATAGGTAGTTTATTAATATTCAAAACAATGAATAAATGTTTATAATAAAGTACATAGAATTTGGTGCTAGGGCATTAACAACAGTAGAATTGTGGTTTGTGGTGTGGTAGATAATTGGTGTTTTGATGGACAATGTGTTGTAGTTATCTAAGGATATAGAATTAGTTTGAACCTAATGTAATAATTAAATAAAGTTTAATGGTATTATAAATCATTTGAATAAATATAGTTCATAAAATCTTGAATTAAAGTTGTTAATTAATTATGTGTTGAATAAATATAAATGATTGAATGTATAGTAATGGTTAGTAATTCATGTGAAAGTAGTGGTTCCTATAATTAATAATGTTAATTAATTTAAATTTCTTGTTAATTGAATAAATTTGTTATTATTATTAAAAGTTTAATTGATAGGAAAGGTATGGAAATGGATAGTTTATGATGTGTTTTTATATTTTTTTTTATTTAGGGGAAATGTTATAAATTATGTGAACATGGAAAAATAATATTATTTTGGTGTTAAGTAAAATTATAAATGATTTATATAATCATAATTAATAATAATATAATGTTGTGATGATTTATAAGAAATGAAGAGGTATAAAGTAAACTTTTTATTTCATTATGTAGTGGATGTGGAATTGGATTTTCTTGTATAGAGGTGTCAATGTTTGTTTTTCTTGTTGAATAGCAGTGATGTCGTGGCTTTGATAAATGATTAAAAAGATTTCATGATGGAAATTGAACCCTAGGTTTGGTTGGTGTGATTATTATACATATATATTATATTTTTTTCTTATTTCATATGTATCACCAACTGAGTTTGGTAACCATATCGATGCTCATGGGAGGTTTTGAGTTTTGGGTGGAACATAATATCCAAGATGTCGGTGATATAAATGGATTAATACTCCCTATCTCCCATTGTTTCTACTATAAATAGTATGGTAATTAAGTGTTTATGTAGAATTGGAGTGGTGGTGGTTTGGTGGTGGTGTGATGATGTAGTAGGGATGTGGTTATGAGGTGGTAATGTAGTTTGGTTTTAGTATGTAATATTTGGATATGATTATGAATTTGTATCTATGATTATGTGGTTATGGTTATAGTTATGTGATTTTGGTTTTTTTATGTACTATGTAGTTATGGTTATGTATTTTTTTAAGTGTTTATGTGGTTTTGGTTGTGGTTGTGGTAATGAAATTGTGTCTATGGTGTGGTTTTTCAAATGTGATATGCGGATGTGAAATGGATGGTAGTGTAAGGATGTATGTCATTGAGAAGTGAGGGTGTGTAGATAAGTGGGAAGTTTTCTTGGGGTAAATTTCATGATATATTATCTTTATTATTATATTATATTTTTTATATAAATATTTTTTGAGTGATTATTTGTGAGGTTGGGTTAGTAGTTGAACAATGTTAGTTAACAAGTCAGGTTCACTATTTATTCATAGTCGCGTTAATAGGAAACTTACTCATTGGCATGATAGTTTCATGGGAGGAACCTACTAAGTATACTTGAATGATCACTCATACTTATATATTCAATTTTTATATATTTACATAATAGATTCAATGATTATATAAGACATTACAATTTCACAATGCTCATTCTGGGTGTTGGAGTCATTGTAATTGGAATTTTTCTTCTGTTATTTGTTTTTGAAGATATTTTTTTGGTACTATATGATGGTAAATTAATTATAATTATCATGGATTCTAATTTATATATTTATTGGTCATTAATTTATATATTTTCTTATCCTTCCTATGATTTATGATGGTGTTCCTATCAGGTTGTGTGATCTATAATATTGTAACTTTTCACAAACATGTGGCCTATTAGAGGTGGATTTGAGGGTAATTCATGTCTTTATTTACACTCCAAGAGGGTTCCTAATGATGGAGAGTCATGAAATAGTGTTATCAGATCTTTGGTTAAGAGTTTGGATACAATTTGGAGTTAGTCACTAGTGGGGACTGCATTGGTTTGGTAGGGAGATGGTATCATTCAATCTTAGTATGTGATGTAGGGAAGGGAGTCCAACATAAAAATGTCCTTTATGATTTTATACAATGAAATTAATTATACTAAACATAATAAAGTGATGTTGTATTTATTTTAGGTTAGAGACCTGGGATAGGTATATGCATCAACATTATGTATGATTTTGAATGGAATTAGGATGTTAAAGATTTTGTTTTCAAAAAGTGGAAAACATTTATAGTCTTAGTATCGATTTTTATCCATGTTGATTTATGTTTTTATTAATTTAGTTTGTTTTTATTTTATTACGATTATAATGTTCTTATATCATTTAAAGGAATATGAAATCATTATTCAAATAAAACAATAATATGTAACTACTTTCATCAAAGTTTAATGGTTAATGAAAAATTAAATCCTTAACATAATTGAAACTGAATAACTAATTACATTTGGATTTCTTAAATGTGTAATTATGTGTTTAACTTGGTACATTATTACTAATTGAAGACGTTTCTATAACTTTGAATACCATTAAGCATGATAGAATGGATTATTTACTCATATTTATTTATTATTTTTTATAGGAATGACATTTCATGTGTAAGATTAATATATTGATATGAATTTTTGATGCATGGTAAATACAATTAGACAAAGGGAATTATAGAATAATGAATTGTTGTTATCTATATTAATTTAAAAGTATGTAGATATTATATTTGGTCAGTTTTTATCCCATGATATGTGAAATATTAATAGAGTATTACTAATATGGTAAGTAACATAGTGGGTAATAATAAATTTTGGGGAAAACATGTTTATGATTTTAATATATTAATATATTAAATTTAAGTTACTTAGATTGTTAAGTTACTATGCATGCTTGAATGGTAGTAAAAATCTATAGAAAATGATTTTTTTTATAAAATGATGATTTGTAATATGGAAGTAAATAATGTGTTGAATATAAATTTTTGTTACTTTTTAAAATAAGATTCAAATTGATGAGCTTAAAATTTTGGGATCATAATATAAATAACATGATAATTAGTATTACTTATTAATAACTTATATGCCCTATGAGGTTTTAAATGATTGTTTAATACTGCATTTGGTAAGTAATTAGTGTATAAAATTTAAAATCACCTTGAATGGGAAAATAATCATGGTTTATATGTTTTTAGTGTATGAATTTGAAAATATAACCCTATTTTGTAATGATGTGTGCAATTTGTTGGATTTTTTAAGATAATATTTACATAATTGGTTTAGTAGTGGAACGTTTAATAAAGTGGGTGGGTTCTTTTTTAAAGGTAGTTTTATTTGATTTGAAAAAATGGGTTTCTAAAATGGTTCTACAAATGTTTTTTTATGATATATTGTGAATTGTTTTCATGATGCCTTGTTTTAAGGAAAATGAAATAAATGGGTATTTTTTTAAATGGATTTTGTGGAATGAATGTTTTGAAAATTTTGTGTTTGATTTTAAATTAAAATGTTTTGAATGTCTGGTTTTCAAGGAAGGTTTTAGTGTTTTGGATTTATTTTTTAAAATTTTAATTAATTACTAATATATGCTTGAAGTTATGAAATTAAAATTTCAAAGGATTAATATTTAATGTTCAAATTAATGTGAAGTGAATTTTCGTTTCCTTAGAATGATTATCACTAATATATTATTGAGATTAGAATTGGCATAAATCTCATATCTTAAAAATGATTGGTGGAAGGGTAAAGTGGATGTATTGACTGCTTTATTATGTTTGATGGTTAATTTTTCAGTGGTGCATAAGTGTGGATTCATGTAAGTCCTCAATTTTTTTGAGCCATTACTTTACATTTCAAGGTGATCTGATTTTTTTTGGAGAAAGATGGAGAGGTTTTAGTGGAGCATGATCTTGAGGACCCATTCAACAATGTGGATACATAGGCTACTTTGTATGGTGTTATTATTGTGGTGTGGACATAGACCATGTGTCATAGGGTCTAGAGATGTGGATTTTTTTGTTTTTATCTATTGAGAGGTACACTATAATAAATATAGAAAATTGAAGCAGTTTTATAGCGATGATTTATAAAACCACTACTAAAAATATATTTCTTACCCTTTTTTAAGTGATGCTTTTTTAAATAATCATTATTCAGGATAAGTTTTTATTAAAACCGCCACTACATAAATTTAAAATTAATTTCATGATAAATTTTAGTAAAAATAACTATTCCATTTTTAAAACGATCACTCCCCTCCCTCTTCTCACCTCCCTCGCCTCTACTCGATACCACCCCTCACCATCAAATTCCCCTCACCATCGATTGAAGATAGTCCAACAACACTAGAGTAGCCTCATACTCTCCCTCTCCATTGCTAAACATCAATGTAAGATCCTGACCTTTATGGAGATACCTCATGAGTGTTTTCAGGTACTCTTTTATCCTTGTTTTGAGTATATATTGGTTGTGTTTTCTGGGGTTGTTTCAACAAATATTAGAGAATTTTGGGAGCCCAAGGTGGATGTACATGGTTGGATCATATTTAGGTTAAACTGTAATGCCTTACCCAGAATACTATGCACCTTGTTTTGGTGATATTGGAGGTGGTTCATGGTTAGTACACGGTTTGTCTAAACCAATTGGCCTCCCTTCCAAATTGTGCACCCTATAACAGAGTGGATTCACACAATTGGTACACAGTTTATCAAACCATGTGCCACATAGCAGAAACAATTTGACCCCAAATTTGAGGTGCATGTTTAAGGTGTAATGTTTGGAAAACCATTCACCCATTCCCAAAAAACTATGTTTGTGGGATTTAATTCCTCCAAAAAAAATTAAAAAAAACTAACCCCCCATTTTTATTTATCTTTGTGAACGCTTAGGATAAACCTATTTCTTTCAGTTTTGAAGCACTTGGGGGATTCCAGGGCTCCTTGAACCCATTTATTAATGAATTGAAGATTTAATTGAAGTATTGTATCCTCTAATTATGTGAATTATTACCTATTTGGTTATCTCTCTCTCTCATCTCTATTTCTCAAGGAATTGGTATGATTTTCCTCCATTGGTGATTGTTTGGATCTGGGTTTTAATGGATCGAAAACCATTGGATATTGATCTAAGGTTTTATTTTTAGATCATCATTACCATGGTGTTCTTGACCTTTTCAATTTAAATTAGGGATTTTGGTTTGGTGAAAATCTGTTAAGAACCTTGAGGTAGGTGGTCTAGTTATCAATTCCAATATTCTGGATTATAATTACATGTATGTAATTATAAAATTTCAATTTCCATGTGGGTCAATTTCATTCTAAATTGAGTTAGTTAATTTGTTTCCCATGTTCTTATAAAATTTTTCTAAAATGTGATTATAGAATTTATGAATAGTGGGAATTATTAAATTTATGAATAATAAGATTATGAAATTGATAAAGACCCATGGGGCATGCCGATATGATTGAAATAATGATTTATAATTTATTAATTTTTGATAAATCAAATCATGAAATGGGTTGAATAATGAATTATGGTAATGATTGATGATTGGTTGGAAACATGGAACCATGAGTTTTGATATTTGTGATTGAGTTGTGGGATAAGTAATGCTACTCCAAATACCAAAGAGGTTCTAGAAAACCACTCTAGTCTACTAATATATTAATGTATTAACTATGATCACTGAGTTTTGGGATAGGTACTGCTTATCCAAATACTCGTGGGGTGTTGAACTATTGCTCTAGGCCCCCATTGTATGGTTGTAAAATAGTAATTATTTGATTAATGGAACACAAGATGAAATAAAATGTGATATCCCTATTGGGGTGGTTCATACTCCAGCATAGGATGAAGTAATTATTGATGGTTTGGTTCATCATGAATCCCAGAATTTATGAAGTTAATTAAAGAATAATTTAATGTGAAAAATATTTAATTTACCTATTGTAATTTTTTTAGATACCTATATACACTGTTATAGACTGGATATTGTTTTAGATCTCATTGGTGGTGGAATATTTAGTTGTACTCATTCACTACTCAGGATTCTTGATTGGTACTTGAAAAAAAATTCATGTATGCATGACATGATAAGGTAAATATACCTATGTTAGATGGATGAGTTGGGATGTATTATGATAAGGGAACTATACATTATATTGGGACCCTCTTTGGGAGTTTTCAGTATCTTTATTTTGGGTTTTCATTTTTCATTTGACACTTATTATGGCACGACATATTTTCAGCTTTTATTTGGATATTGTTTTCTTATTTTGGTATTATCATGTGATATTGGTCTTTATTGGTTATTGTATTATTCTAGTTATTTGAATTTTTGTTTGGATGTTGTTTATTTATTTTTTATTTCATGATTCTTTATTAAAATGGTAAATTCATCCCATGATATATACACTTGACCCACACTGCTATTTAGTAGCCTCTAGTGTATCAGGAGGGATGTCTGAGGTCATGTAACCAACCATCTCGGAGCACCAGTATGCAGCACCAAGATTAGAATATTACAAAGTCGCATCAAAGGAATTTTCTTTACTTTTACTTTTTCTTACTATTTTGGAAAGGTAGATAGGAGACTAGGATGATTCGGGTCTTGGTTATGATCTTGTGAATGGGAGTAGCTAACCCATGTATGGGGGAAACACAAAGTACCCAATGTGGGATTGATTTGTTTTTTTATGTTTTCTGTTATAGTTGAATGTTATTCCACATCAAGTTATGTACTTTTTGTGTGATGTTGTTATTTTCTAATATTTCATTATCATGTTCTGGTATGGAATGATAGCTGTGTAAGTATGCATCAGTTTAGGCACTTGGGACTTATTGTGACATGCATCATTTTAGGAATTCATAGGAAATAAGGTTATGGGGTGGGTTCTTAAAATAATGGGATTTTATTTATTTAGATAACTTTAAGATAATTTGGTCACTAATAAAAAATTTGAAATTTTAAATAATGATAAATGTGGTATATTGAAATGGATAAATGGGTGTCTAATGAGAAAACTGAATAATGAAAATATTGTACCCTATGTTAAACATGGCCCGGGTGAAGAATGGTTGACGGTAGTGATATTGAATTTGTTTTTTCAATGTTGTGGGGTATGGAGATGACTTGTTGTGACTTTATATAAATCCCTATCATTAAATTTTTTTAATAATGTGTTGTGTTCCCAAAGATATTTGTTTTTAATTATGAAAATATGACTCCATAATAATGCTTGTTGATATGATGAAAGAAGGAAATTGATAGAAATTTTCCTTCGATAATGGAACTAGAGGCTCTGATAGTTATAAGTGAGGGAGTCAGAGAAAAGTTATATAAGAACCTTTCTCACTTTATGTAGTTTATGGAGAGAGATCCAAGTTAGGTTGTGAAAAAATTTTCTGACTTGACATGGGGGCTTCAAGTTCCAGCACCGTACAACATTCATCGAAGAGCCTATACATAAGGCTAATGAGTTTTGGATTGAGTCTATCCAGATGGTCCTTGACCACTTAGATACTCCTAGTGAGAAGTGATTAAAATTGGATGCTTATATTTTATGTGGTCAGGAAAATTATTGGTGGGACATTTAGACTCAGTATGGATATTTAGAGAACATTGTGTGTAAGGACTTTTAGAAAAATTCATGGAGTACTTTTACACTAATATGTTCAAGTAGGAGGCAGATGCTAAGTTTATATGGTTGAAATAGGGTGTATGTCTGTAAGGGACTATGTTTTCCTCTTTCTTTTTTTCAGCACTTTATTCTACTATTGGTGGGAGTTGATGTAACTATGGAAAAAAGATTCCAGGATGGACATTAATGTGAAATTATGTCCCAAGTTAAAATATTTATTATAAATAATTTTTTGGATTTTTTGAATTAGGAAATCATTTCTGAGGGTAAACTGAAAGATCATTATAGTGGAATGCAGGTGGTTTACATTAGTTGCCTAGGATCTATGTCTTCCGATAGTAGGAAGTGTATCTTTCATATCGTCAATCGGGGAGATGTAAAATGATGTGGCCAGGGATAAGGATCAGTTACTCAAAGCAGTAACCAAATTTATTTCCACTAGTGTGGTTGGTCATGTCACCTTTGTAGATAGTTTCCTCAACCACCAGTGGAGTTCTGAACATGTGGCAGAGTGGGTCACTTGAAAATGTATTGTGGGAACCCTCGACCGATGGTAGTGATGGAGGAACTAGTAAGAGCTAGAGTAATGGATAGGGTTATTCCACCCCATATCAGTCTATAAGTTGGAGTTAATCTAGCAATGAAAGTTGAGGAAGTGGATGAGGTACTTTAGGGAAATATTTCATCTCAGGGGACTCAGACTACAGCAAAAGGAAGATGGGGGATAGTTTCATGCAGTTTATCCTACAATTGTAGATGGTGAGTCTAGACCACAAATAGTTACATGTACAATTATTATATATTCTAAAATTTATAGATCCTTTTTTGATACAATATCCTCTCATTATTTTATATCTATTCAACTTGTGAATGATTTGATCCCGACAGTAGAGTTCATGAGTGGGGTTATGACAATCGACACACTATTGTGAGTGTGGTCGAGGGACATCTGATTTTTTAGAGGTTGTTCTCTCATGGTAGGGAAGAATCATTTTCTTTTGAATATTTAAATACTCAAATAATTAGGGTTTGACTTCATTTTGGATATGGACTAGTAAGTATCATAGCCAACCCAGATAGATTGTTACTATAGGAGAGAGACATTTATGTCTCCTAAGGGTAAAAATTATGTTCATTGAGGAGAGTGGGATATTTAGGAATTCCATTCAAGGAAATTTCATAAGTAACTAGGGGAGATCACCCCCAAATAGGCAAGACTTTTTATAGATGACAGGGGTGTAAATCATGATTTCTTTCTACCCATGGTAGATCAATTCCATGATGTGGTTGTTGGGGACTTCTCAGGGATTCCACTTAAGAGGTATTTTGAGTTTACAATTTATATCATCTTTCAAGATGATACGTTTTCTATTCCACCTTATAGAATATCACAAATAGAGTATCAAGAACTTAAGACTTCTCTAGAATGGTTGATGGATATGGTATTTATTCATCCAAGTACATTGCCTTAGGTTTCTATAGTCTTGTTTGATATTAATTATGATAGGAACTTGCGCTTATGTGTTGATTACCTAAATTTGAACTGGGCGATAGTGAAGAAATTATATCATCTTCTATGTATCGATGATATCTGTAACCAGCTGAGAGGATCTTGTTTCTTCTCTAAGATTGACTTGAGATCGGTGTATCATTAGTGGACAGTTAGACCTTCTGATATACCACAGACTTCTATAAAAAGATGTTTTAACCTATATGATTTCTTCATGATGTCATTTGGGATGAATAATACTATAACAATGGTTATGGACTTGTTGAACTGAAGTTTACACCCAAATCTGGATCATTTTGTGGTTGTTTTTATGGAATACATTTTGGGGTACTCTAAGACTCGTGTCAGTCATGCCCTACATGATGACATCATCTAGTGTACACTGATAGAGAAATGGCTATACACCATGATATCTATGTGTCAATCCTAGATCAACAAGGTGCATATCATGGATCACATCATCTAGGAGGAAGGAGTGTTAGTGGACCAAGAGAAATTTTAGGCAGTTGGTCCTTGGGAGCATCTCAAGAATGTTTTTGATATCAGAAATTTTCTGGGGTTAGTAGGAAATTATTGGAGTTTCATCCAAGACTTTCCCACTTGGGAGAAAAATATTCAGGGTTTACTAATAATGGGATCAATTTTTATTCTCTTTTATCATGTGAGAATATTTTCTAGGACTTTAAGAATCATCTAACTACCACAGTTATTTTAATTCTACTCGAGTTAGGTGAAGAGTATACCATGTATTTTGATGCATCATGAGTTAAACATAGAGTAGATTTGATATAGGTAGATCATCCTTTAGAATATGGGTCTTGGAATATGAGGACACATGAATAAAATTAACATATTCATGATATTAAATTAGCTATGGTGGTTTATGCCTTCAAGTTTTTGTAGCATTATTTGTTGGGTGAAAAGATAACCGTTTATACAGACCAAAAAATCATAATTTATATATTTTCACAACATGATTTGAGTCTTTCAAAGTTATGGTGGGTTGATTATGTAAAATATTTTGATTTTGATCTAGCATATACATTCAAGAATAGAAACAATATTTCTAACTCTTTAAGTAAGAAAAAACAAACTTAGAAAGTTTAAAAATCTAGTTCTGAGTGGAAGATTATGACTTTGTTTGATGAGATGTATATTCTAATGAAGGAGATCCAGGAGTAGGTGACCCTTTTATCTATGGATTCCAAACATTTAAGCTATATCAGGTAACAAAAGTATGAGGATCTAGTGTGTTTGACATTGAGGTAAAATCTTAAAGGAGGGGAGCCACCTTTTGATTGAACTATAGTTAAGGATGAGATCATCTATGTCTAGAACCATGTTTTTGTGACTAAATGTATGTTTGAGGATATGATACATGAATTTTATTCCATGAAGTTGGAGTTTCATTCTAGTTTAACTGAAATATATCATGACCTACATCAGTATTATTGGTGGACGGGCATGAAAAAAGAAGACTATAGGGTTCATAAAACAATGCTACACCTGTTCGCAGGTGAAAGCCGTGAATCAATAACCTAGTGGTTTACTACATCCATTTCATATTCTAGAATTCAAGTGGGATGAAATTATTTTCTAATTCATTGTGGGTATTCTGAGTATATCCCAAAATAATTATGCTAATTGGTTGATTATGGACTGATTGATGAAGGTATCACATTTCATTCCTATATGGGATACTTTATTAGTGGATTAGTTATGGGACTTGTATATTTGAGAGATAGTCTATCTTCATGGGGTGTTTCGGTGTATAATTTTAGATTGTAACTCACATTTCACATTTTTCTTCTAGAAAGGCTTATAGAAGATTCTTGGTATTTAGGTATTTTTGTGTAAGGTTCTCCACAAAAAAAATAGGGGAAAATGTACTATATAGGTATTGGAGGATATGTTATGGGAATTCATCCTAGACTTCGGTGGGTCTTGGGAGAATCACCTATCACTCTTTGAATTCACCAATAATAACAGTTATCATGAAACTATTAAGATGGAACCATATGAGGCTTCTTATGGTAGGCCATGCAAATAACCTGTATGTAGGATATAGGCAGGTGAGTCAGAGCTTTTGGGATTGAGTCTCATGCATGAGACATCAGAGGAGGTTCAGATGATTCTGAAATGTATGGCTATGGGTTAGAGTAGGAAGAAGTCATATGTTGACCAATTTCGATGACCCCTTCAGTTTATAGTGGGTGATCATGTGTTCCTTTGTGTGTCTCCAATATTTTTTCACCATAGGATTAAAAGGAAGGGTAAGTTAGCACCTAGGTTTTTTGGACATTTTGATATTGTGGAGAGAATCAGGACGGTGGCATACCAATTGGCTCTTCCATAGAGGTTTAGTGTTATGAATGATATTTTTAATGTGTCACATCTTTGGAATTATCACTCCAACCCTTCTCATGTGATCAATTTTGATCATGTTGAGCTTGAGGCTGATGAGTCCTTTGAGGAGAATATGATTCATGTTATGGTTCATAGTGATAAATTGTTTCAAGGAAAGATTGTATCCATATTCTGAGTTTTGGGGAAGCATGGAAGAGTTGAGGATGAAACATCGGAGATGGAATTAGTATGTGAGATTAGTGGCCCAATATTTTTTCCTTGGAATCATAGAGATTCTTGGTATTACCACTCGAGGACAGGCTATTATAAGGTGGGGGGATTATAATAACCCAACCTTTTTGGGGATACCTAATGCACATTTTCTGGTAATTTTTTACTCTTAGGTTGTGTATATATTGGTTCGGGTTTTTTGGGGGTTGAGGTGAAATTGGAAAAGTTCAGGATCCTGAGGGGTTTGTTCATGGTTGGCACATGGTAAGGGAAAACCATGCATATTTCCCCAGGAAACTGTGTTCCATGTTTTGAAAAGATAGGAGGTGGCGCACAATTAGCGCATTATTTTCCCAAATCATGTATCCTCCATCCAAAACTATTCACCCTCTAACAGAGGGTCTTTGTATGGTTAGTACAAGGTTTTTGTAACGACCCGAAATTTTGAATAAATCTTGTTTCCTAATTTTATGTGTTATTTTATTTTATTTTTATACTCAACAAAAAATGTTTCATTTGATAACATGTGTATAATTAAAATGATACCATTGGTTTTTGACTGTTATATTACCATTGGTCAATATGACCACTGGAAACTAAACGTTTTGATTATTGTTCTAAATACAAGTAATCTTGGTTAATTAATATATAAAGGAGATTTGATGGCCTCACCCAGTAGTCTTGGACCGATCGAAGCCCACCTAACAGAACTTGGGAAGGAGGTAGCACCACTAGGCTTTGCTCTGGACCAAACCCAAGATGAACTTCATCGTGTGATGCTAGAACGGGATCTCCTTCGCGAGAAGTTCAAACTGATAGAAATTACTACTCGTGCGATGTTGGCCGAGCCTCCCTCAGATTCTCTAACCTTAGCACACCTTACACTTAGGTCCTATGCTGGTGTGATAAGGGGCTATGTAAGGAGACCATAAGTGCCCTGTGTAATCCTTTGTTTTAAATAAAAAATTGGATTTCTTCTTATGATGAAGTTTATGAATTTTAAAATGACCGGATAAATATAGTATGCATATTTTTGATGAATTTTAGAGAAAGGCTATTTTAAAAATGTTTATGTAAACCTTAAATAAATAAAAATGTGTAATGATTTTCAAAAAATGGTCTTCTACAAATATGTTCAGTACAAAATTTAGAGTCTAATAAGATCAACTTAATTTTTGATGAATAGTAAATTATGAATAGTGATTTTATGCTTAGGATTAGTAATGTGACCAAATGGATTAGTAATCTCACTTAAAGAAAGTATTAATATAATCTAGGCACCTTGATTAAGTAATGTGATTCAACAAAATGGTTAAAAAGGGTTTCAAAAATTATTATTCAAGTATTAGTTTTTTTCAGGTGAATAGAGTTTTTTAATTAATAATTAAATTAAAAATATTCAGAAAATTATTTTTATAAAATGGATTTCATTTTTGAACTCAGAGCATCGATATTATGTTAAGGTAATTTTTGGGGATTTTTCTAAAAATAATGAATTTTTGGCGAATAGTGTATTTAATTAAAAAATAAATTAAAAATATTTAGAAAATTATTTTTATAAAATGGAGTTCATTTTTGAAATCAAAGCATTGATATTTGGTAAAGGTGAAATTTTGGGATTTTTCTGAGAAAGTTGAATTTTCAGTGAATAGTAAAAATACATTTTTAGGGTTTCGGTATGTTTAATGACATCATAACTGTGTCATGATGATGTCAAGAGATATTTTAAAGGATGTTCGACTAAAGAGGATGCATTATTGTGTTGGGGTCCCCATGTGGCCTAACTTTATGGGAAGTACCATGGGAGGGCCCATGCTTTTGAGAAAACCACATTTGAGGTGTCCCTTGGCCATTAATGCCTTGTCCCCTCACTTTCCCTATAAATACCAAGCCCTCCTCTCATCTTTTCGACTCCAAAACCATCCTCAACGAATTTCTTGTCTCCTTACCTCCCAAATAGTCCTCCCAAGGTGCCCCCAAGCCCTCAAGGTCCCAACCTTTGAGTTTTAAGAGTTACGTTTTAAGGTAAGGGATCCGACCTCTCTCTTTCATTTCAAGTAATCTCTTTTATGTCATTCCTTTTATGCTCCATGTTCTTATGTTGGAGGATGTTCTTTTATACTCCTCTTACTGCCCTTTTCATGTTCACATAATGATAGATCCCCTCTTACTCCCATTATTTCGTTTTATGAAGTTTTAAGTGGCGTCGTTAGGCTGCCGAAATTTTTGTAACGGATTCTTTCTCCCTTCTCATTTTTCAAGATCTATTTCCATTTAAGTATTTCAAGTTCCTTTTTATTATGTTGGGGTATGATCTCTAAATTTATCATACTGATCTTTTATGTTCATATGATGAGAGACCCCATTTTATCTCTTCAATTCAGTATTTTGAAGTTTTAAGTGGCGCCGTTAGGCTGCCGAATTTTTAAGTGGTTCTTCACCCTTCTCGTTTTGAAGTTCTACTTTCATGTCAATTGTTTCATGTTCCTTTTTGTTATGTTGGGGTATGATATCTATATCTATAATACTGGACTCTTATGTTCATATGATTAGAGACCCCATTTGATCTCTTCAATTCAGTATTTTGATGTTTTAAGTGGCGTCGTTAGGCTGCCGAATTTTTAAGTGGTTCTTCACCCTTCTCGTTTTGAAGTTCTACTTTCATGTCAATTCTTTCAAGTTCCTTTTTGTTATGTTGGGGTATGATCTCTATATCTATAATACTGGACTCTTATGTTCATATTATGAGAGACCCCATTTTATCTCTTCAATTCAGTATTTTGATGTTTTAAGTGGCGCCGTTAGGCTGCCGAATTTTTAAGTGGTTCTTCACCCTTCTCGTTTCGAAGTTCTACTTTCATGTCAATTTTTTCAAGTTCCTTTTTGTTATGTTGGGGTATGATCTCTATATCTATCATACTGGAATCTTATGTTAATATTATGAGAGACCCCATTTGATCTCTTCAATTCAGTATTTTGAAGTTTTAAGTGGCGCCGTTAGGCTGCCGAATTTTTAAGTTGTTCTTCACCCTTCTCATTTTGAAGTTCTACTTTCATGTCAATTGTTTCAAGTTCCTTTTTGTTATGTTGGGGTATGATATATATATCTATCATACTGTACCCTTATGTTCATATGATGATAGACCCCATTTTATCTCTTCAATTCAGTATTTTGAAGTTTTATGTGGTGCCGTTAGGCTGTCGAATTTTTAGGGGATTCTTTCACCCTTCTCATTCTTTTCAAAGTTTCACTTTCATGTCAGGTCTTTCAAGTTACTTTTTAATTATGTTGGGGAATTATATCTATATCTATCATACTGAACTCTTATGTTCACATGATGAGAGACCCTATTTGATCTTTTCAAATCATTTTGTTTGAAGTTTAAGTAACGCCGTTAGGCTGTCGAACATTCATAAGAGAAATCTAATTTTTTTCTTCCTTCCATGTTTTTCATTTCAAATGGCATGTCCTTGAAATTTCATTACCATGATCATGTATCTTTCTTATTCTGTCCATCTACTGTTTTATGGGTCATTTATGAATGTTTGACCCATTTTCCCTCTCTTTTTAATGTCTTCTAAAACCTCGTAACATAGCCGTTATGCTGCAGAATTTCCGTCTCAAAATGTCTCTCTCTTTTTCTAAAGTTCTTTTATATTATTAAGTGAATACTCAAAGCTCTTTCTTCTAAAGGGGTATTCACATATATACCAAAATGTTCTATTTTAAATTATGGGATTTACATACATGAGACCCACCTTCCATTTCTGTGGGTTTTAAAGTGACTGAAAGATCATGTCTTTAAAACAGTTTTTAAAAACATTATGATTATGAAATGAAACCCATTTATTTTATGCTATATGGGTTATTTATGAAATTTTTGATGATGATATATGTGTCTCACATGATAATAAAGGAAAATTTAAGGGTTCTCCCTGATAGCGCTCCAATGCATTGGGTAATGATGTAACCATTAGAGATTACAATTTTCACGATACCTTGGTGAATAACCTTGGTAATTTTCAAATGACACCTTGGGGATGGACCTTGGTGATATGTGCATGATTGTCTATATTAAATGTTGCAGCCACATCTTCAATTTATGAAAAATTTTATTTTTATTATGATATATCTCATGATTTCTTTCTCGTGCCTTAAATTTCTTTTCATGACCTTATTGAAGTATCTCAGGTTCACATTTAAAATGTTTCTCTTGTTTTCCTTACTCGGCCTTCCTCTCACCCTTTCTTTTGATGTATATTCCCAGGTTATGAGATGCAGTAATGAATCTATGATAAACATTAGGAGAATCCTTTCAAGTGTTTAAGAAGAATGTTTTATGTTTTCATGTTTTAAGTTCCTGGTTTCCAAGACACTAAACCTTAAAGATCCTCGGTTTTGTCTAATGTAATGAAATTTTATGTGATAAAAAGGCGGGATGCTATAGTTGGTAACAAAGGATTGTTTAGTTATTTGTGGAAATTAGGATATGAAAACTCTAGGAAGAACCCTATAGAAAAGTTTAAATATAGGAAATCTTCCTCGTATTTTGGTGAGTATTGAGTAAGGGGTTTCCAAGCAAATACATCCCTGTCTGGATACGAGGAGGTAGAGGTGGCTCTGGCACAAATGTACATAGGGGTAAAACCTGAAAACACCGCTTTGAGCTAGACTCGAACGGGAACTGGTACACGACAACGGGCCTTGCTGCACTCTTGGTTACGACACTCCCGGGGGGTATGATTTGGTAAATTCATAAGCTTAGTATGAACCATTGTTAAAGGAACAAAGATAAAATAAAATAAAGGTTCACATAAGAATATATGATCATGGATAACCTAGATGGGAACCTAGGGGGTCAAAAATTAGGGTATACTTTTCAGCTACAAGTTATCCTTATATGCTTTAAGTTTCTTTTCATGATTATTGTCTAAGTATTTAAGCCCCTATTTATAGTTTCTTTTCTTAGTTAATGGCGGGAAATGGAAGAACATGTCCCAACAACCGATGTGATAGGAAATGCTACGATTGCCGTATTAATACAACAGAGATGATTAGGGGATTAAAAGATGATTATTATTTTGGAATATGTTCACTATTTTGAGGACCCTATATGATCGAGGTGAATAGATTACTACGGTATTTTCATTGAGGAGTAAGGTTGACTTATATTTTGAAGAATCAATGAACTTAAGGTGGACTTATAGTAATTTAGGTTACTTATGGGAATGATTAACCTATCTTGGGTAAAATATAATTAGGTTAGCTACTTTTGTTATAAGATGTTAGGTGTGGTTGATGTTGTTTGGAGATGAACAATGAAGTTTATTTTGGAAGACTATGTTATCAAATCCATCTTGTATTTGGGTTTCAATCTTAGTTTGGTTTATTTTGAGGAATTTTAAGGACCGTTATTTATGGGATGGTCTATGATGAACTTTGGGTAGTACCATGGAACTTTGAAGATTTAAAAATAGTTTCCCTTCCTATGGGATTCTTTCTTTTTGAATAGTTATTTTACCTTACCCTTTCTGTTTTGGGATAATGTTTAAAGATAGAAAAAATAGATATTTAATCTTTTGTGGATTATGTGGTTCTCTAGAAGATGATTCTTGTGTTTTGATGAGACCAAGTAGTTTTGAATGCTCATCATTTGGAGAAAAGATTAGTTTTGGTAGAAACTTATTAAAGGATGAAACTCTACATGAAGGTAGGTATATTTTCTTATGTTTTTGTTCTATGTAGTAAATGAATTCCTCAAAATTATGAAAAGGAACTTAAAACAAAAACGTTGTTGGTTTACGTTTCCTACTAGGTAATAAATGACCGTTTACACACATCATAAGTTTGGGATTTTCTTACGGTTAACTTTCTCCTAATCATGTTCTCTACCACTCTCCCTCATAACTTGACCCTTTGTTTTTCTTCCATGTCCATGTTTTCCTACATGGAATCCCAGTGTGGGCTAACTCGGGTGACCTTCGTACTTCACTTTCTTTCTTTTAAAGTAATAGTTTTACTGACTCCTTTTCCGATGTGGGACTTTCAATGAAATTTCAAAACCTAATTTTAAAAATTTCGAGGACGCAATTTCTTAAGGGGGGGAGATTGTAACGACCCGAAATTTTGAATAAATATTGTTTCCTAATTTTATGTGTTATTTTATTTTATTTTTATACTCAACAAAAAATGTTTCATTTGATAACATGAGTATAATTAAAATGATACCATTGGTTTTTGACTGTTATATGACCATTGGTCAATATGACCACTGGAAACTAAACGTTTTGATTATTGTTCTAAATACAAGTAATCTTGGTTAATTAATATAGAAAGGAGATTCGATGGCCTCACCCAGTAGTCTTGGACCGATTGAAGCCCACCTAACAGAACTTGGGAAGGAGGTAGCACCACTGGGCTTTGCTCTGGACCAAACCCAAGCTGAACTTCATCGTGTGAAGCTAGAATGGGATCGCCTTCGCGAGAAGTTCAAACTGATAGAAATTACTACTCGTGCGATGTTGGCCGAGCCTCCCTCAGATTCTCTAACCTTAGCACACCTTACACTTAGGTCCTATGCTGGTGTGATAAGGGGCTATGTAAGGAGACCATAACTGCACTGTGTAATCCTTTGTTTTAAATAAAAAATTGGATTTCTTCTTATGATGAAGTTTATGAATTTTCAAATGACCAGATAAATATAGTATGCATATTTTTGATGAATTTTAGAGAAAGGATATTTTAAAAAAATTTATGTAAACCTTAAATAAATAAAAATGTGTAATGATTTTCAAAAAATGGTCTTCTACAAATATGTTCAGTACGAAATTTAGAGTCTAATAAGATCAACTTAATTTTTGATGAATAGTAAATTATGAATAGTGATTTTATGCTTAGGATTAGTAATGTGACCAAATGGATTAGTAATCTCACTTAAAGAAAGTATTAATATAATCTAGGCACCTTGATTAAGTAATGTGATTCAATAAAATGGTTAAAAAAGGGTTTCATAAATTATTATTCAAGTATTAGTTTTTTCGAGTGAATAGAGTTTTTTAATTAAAAATTAAATTAAAAATATTTAGAAAATTATTTTTATAAAATGGATTTCAGTTTTGAACTCAGAGCATCGATATTATGTTAAGGTAATTTTTGGGGATTTTTCTAAAAATAATGAATTTTTGGCGAATAGTGTATTTAATTAAAAAATAAATTAAAAATATTTAGAAAATTATTTTTATAAAATGGAGTGAATTTTTGAAATCAAAGCATTGATATTTGGTATAGTTGAAATTTTGGGATTTTTCTGAGAAAGTTGAATTTTCAGTGAATAGTAAAAATACATTTTTAGGGTTTCGGTATGTTTAATGACATCATAACTGTGTCATGATGATGTCATGAGATATTTTAAAGGATGTTCGACTAAAGAGGATGAATTATTGTGTGGGGGTCCCCAGGTGGCCTAACTTTATGGGAAGTACCATGGGAGGGCCCATGCTTTTGAGAAAACCACTTTTGAGGTGTCCCTTGGCCATTAATGCCTTGTCCCCTCACTTTCCCTATAAATACCAAGCCCTCCTCTCATCTTTTCGACTCCAAAACCATCCTCAACGAAGTTCTTGTCTCCTTAACTCCCAAGTAGTCCTCCCAAGGTTCCCCCAAGCCCTCAAGGTCCCAACCTTTGAGTTTTAAGAGTTACGTTTTAAGGTAAGGGATCCGACCTCTCTCTTTCATTTCAAGTAATCTCTTTTATGTCATTCCTTTTATGCTCCATGTTATTATGTTGGAGGATGTTCTTTTATACTCCTCTTACTTACCTTTTCATGTTCACATAATGAGAGATCCCCTATTACTCTCATTATTTCGTTTTATGAAGTTTTAAGTGGCGTCGTTAGGCTGCTGAAATTTTTGTAACGGATTCTTTCTCCCTTCTCATTTTTCAAGATCTATTTTCATTTAAGTATTTCAAGTTCCTTTTTATTATGTTGGGGTATGATCTCTAAATTTATCATACTGATATTTTATGTTCATATTATGAGAGACCCCATTTGATCTCTTCAATTCAGTATTTTGAAGTTTTAAGTGGCACCGTTAGGCTGCCGAATTTTTAAGTGGTTCTTCACCCTTCTCGTTTTGAAGTTCTACTTTCATGTCAATTCTTTCAAGTTCCTTTTTGTTATGTTGGGGTATGATCTCTATATCTATCATACTGGACTCTTATTTTAATATGATGAGATACCCCATTTGATCTCTTCAATTCAGTATTTTGATGTTTTAAGTGGCGCCGTTAGGCTGCCGAATTTTTAAGTGGTTCTTCACCCATCTCGTTTTGAAGTTCTACTTTCATGTCAATTCTTTCAAGTTCCTTTTTGTTATGTTGGGGTATGATATCTATATCTATCATACTAGACTCTTATGTTCATATGATGAGAGACCCCATTTGATCTCTTCAATTCAGTATTTTGATGTTTTAAGTGGCGCCGTTAGGCTGCCGAATTTTTAAGTGGTTCTTCACCCTTCTCGTTTTGAAGTTCTACTTTCATGTCAATTATTTCAAGTTCCTTTTTGTTATGTTGGGTTACGATCTCTATATCTATCATACTGGACTCTTATGTTAATATGATGAGAGACCCCATTTGATCTCTTCAATTCAGTATTTTGAAGTTTTAAGTGGCGTCGTTAGGCTGCCGAATTTTTAAGTGGTTCTTCACCCTTCTCGTTTTGAAGTTCTACTTTCATGTCAATTCTTTCAAGTTCCTTTTTGTTATGTTGGGGTATGATATCTATATCTATCATACTGGACTCTTATGTTCATATAATGAGAGACCCCATTTGATCTCTTCAATTCAGTATTTTGAAGTTTTATGTGGCGCCGTTAGGCTGCCGATTTTTTAGGGGATTCTTTCACCCTTCTCATTCTTTTCAAAGTTTCACTTTCATGTCAGGTCTTTCAAGTTCCTTTTTAATTATGTTGGGGAATTATCTCTATATATATCATACTGAAATCTTATTTTCACATGATGAGAGACCCTATTTGATCTTTTCAAATCATTTTGTTTGAAGTTTAAGTAACGCCGTTAGGCTGTCGAACTTTCATAAGAGAAATCTAATTTTTGTCTTCCTTCCATGTTTTTCATTTCAAATGGAATGTCCTTGAAATTTCATTACCATGATCATGTATCCTTATTATTCTGTAAATCTACTGTTTTATGGGTCATTTATGAATGTTTGACCCATTTTCCCTCTCTTTGTAATGTCTTCTAAAACCTCGTAACATAGCCGTTATGCTGCAGAATTTCCGTCTCAAAATGTCTCTCTCTTTTTCTAAAGTTCTTTTATATTATTAAGTGAATACTCAAAGCTCTTTCTTCTAAAGGGGTATTCACATATATACCAAAATGTTCTATTTTAAATTATGGTATTTACATACATGAGACCCACCTTCCATTTCTGTGGGTTTTAAAGTGACGTAAAGATCATGTCTTTAAAACAGTTTTTAAAAACGTTATGATTATGAAATGAAACCCATTTATTTTATTCTATATGGTTTATTTATGAAATTTTTGATGATGATATATGTGTCTCACATGATAATAATGTCAAATTTAAGGGTGCGCCCGGATAGCGCTCCAATGCATTGGGTAATGATGTAACCACTAGAGATTACAATTTTCACGATACCTTGGTGAATAACCTTGGTAATTTTCAAATGACACCTTGGGGATGGACCTTGGTGATATGTTCATGATTGTCTATATTAAATTTTGCAGCCACATCTTCAATTTATGAAAAATTTTATTTTTATTATGATATATCTCATGATTTCTTTCTCATGCCTTAAAGTTCTTTTCATGACCTTATTGAAGTATCTCAGGTTCACATGTAAAATGTTTCTCTTGTTTTCCTTACTGGGCCTTCCGCTCACCCTTTCTTTTGATGTATATTCCCAGGTTATGAGATGTAGTAATGAATCTATGATGAACATTAGGAGAATCCTTTCAAGTGTTTAAGAAGAATGTTTTATGTTTTCATGTTTTAAGTTCCTGGTTTCCAAGACACTAAACCTTAAAGATCCTCGGTTTTTTAAAATGTAATGAAAGTTTATGTGATAAAAAGGCGGGATTCTATAGTTGGTATCAAAGGATGGTTTAGTTATTTGTGGAAATTAGCATATGAAAACTCTAGGAATAACCCTATAGAAAAGTTTAAATATAGGAAATCTTCCTCGTATTTTGGTGAGTATTGAGTAAGGGGTTTCCATGAAAATACATCCCTATCTGGATACGAGCAGGTAGAGGTGGCTATGGCACAGATATACATAGGGGTAAAACCTGAAAACACCGCTTTGAGATAGACTCACACAGGAACTGGTACACGACCACGGGCCTTGCTGCACTCTTGGTTACGACACTCCCGGGGGATATGATTTGGTAAATTCATAAGCTTAGTATGAACCATTGTTAAAGGAACAAAGATAAAATAAAATAAAGGTTCACATAAGAATATATGATCATGGATAACCTAGATGGTAACCTAGGGGATCACAAATTAGGGTATACTTTTCAACTAAAAGTTATCCTTATATGCTTTAAGTTTCTTTTCATGATTATTGGCTAAGTATTTAAGCCCCTATTTATAGTTTCTTTTCTTAGTTAATGGCGGGAAATGGAAGAACATGTCCCAACAACCAATGTGATAGGAAATGCTACGATTGCCGTATTAATACAAAAGAGATGATTAGGGGATTAAAAGATGATTATTATTTTGGAAGACGTTCACTATTTTGAGGACCCTATATGATCGAGGTGAATAGATTACTACGGTATTTTCATTGAGGAGTAAGGTTGACTTATATTTTGAAGAATCAATGAACTTAAGGTGGACTTATAGTAACTTAGGTTACTTATAGGAATGATTAACCTATCTTGGGTAAAATATAATTAGGTTAGCTACTTTTGTTATAAGATGTTAGGTGTGGTTGATGTTGTTTGGAGATGAACAATGAAGTTTATTTTGGAAGACTATGTTATCAAATCCATCTTGTATTTGGGTTTCAATCTTAGTTTGGTTTATTTTGAGGAATTTTAAGGACCGTTATTTATGGGATGGTCTATGATGAACTTTGGGTAGTACCATGGAACTTTGAAGATTTAAAAATAGTTTCCCTTCCTATGGGATTCTTTCTTTTTGAAGAGTTGTTTTACCTTACCCTTTCTGTTTTGGGATAATGTTTAAAGATAGAAAAAATAGATAGTTAATCTTTTGTGGATTATGTGGTTCTCTATAAGATGATTCTTGTGTTTTGATGAGACCAAGTAGTTTTGAATGCTCATCATTTGGAGAAAAGATTAGTTTTGGAAGAAACTTATTAAAGGATGAAACTCTACATGAAGGTAGGTATATTTTCTTATGTTTTTGTTCTATGTAGTAAATGAATTCCTCAAAATTATGAAAAGGAGCGTAAAACAAAAACGTTGTTGGTTTACGTTTCCTACTAGGTAATAAATGACCATTTACACACATCATAATTTTGGGATTTTCTTACGGTTAACTTTCTCCTAATCATGTTCTCTACCACTCTCCCTCATAACTTGACCCTTTGTTTTTCTTCCATGTCCATGTTTTCCTACATGGAATCCTAGTGTGGGCTAACTCGGGTGACCTTCGTACTTCACTTTCTTTCTTTTAATGTAATAGTTTTACTGACTCCTTTTCCGATGTGGGACTTTCAATGAAATTTAAAAACCTAATTTTAAAAATTGCGAGGACGCAATTTCTTAAGGGGGGAAGATTGTAACGACCCGAAATTTTGAATAAATCTTGTTTCCTAATTTTATGTGTTATTTTATTTTATTTTTATACTCAACAAAAAATGTTTCATTTGATAAAATGAGTATAATTAAAATGATACCATTGGTTTTTGACTGTTATATGACCATTGGTCAATATGACCACTGGAAACTAAATGTTTTGATTATTGTTCTAAATACAAGTAATC
This sequence comes from Viscum album, assembly GCA_963277665.1. Taxonomy (NCBI): domain Eukaryota; kingdom Viridiplantae; phylum Streptophyta; class Magnoliopsida; order Santalales; family Viscaceae; genus Viscum; species Viscum album. The sequence goes on from OY728156.1 coordinate 1,086,427,467, forward strand.
TTGGTTAATTAATATAGAAAGGAGATTCGATGGCCTCACCCAGTAGTCTTGGACCGATCGAAGCCCACCTAACAGAACTTGGGAAGGAGGTAGCACCACTGGGCTTTGCTCTGGACCAAACCCAAGCTGAACTTCATCGTGTGAAGCTAGAACGGGATCGCCTTCGCGAGAAGTTCAAACTGATAGAAATTACTACTCGTGCGATGTTGGCCGAGCCTCCCTCAGATTCTCTAACCTTAGCACACCTTACACTTAGGTCCTATACTGGTGTGATAAGGGGCTATGTAAGGAGACCATAACTGCACTGTGTAATCCTTTGTTTTAAATAAAAAATAGGATTTCTTCTAATGATGAAGTTTATGAATTTTCAAATGACCAGATAAATATAGTATGCATATTTTTGATGAATTTTAGAGAAAGGATATTTTAAAAATGTTTATGTAAACCTTAAATAAATAAAAATGTGTAATGATTTTCAAAAAATGGTCTTCTACAAATATGTTCAGTACGAAATTTAGAGTCTAATAAGATCAACTTAATTTTTGATGAATAGTAAATTATGAATAGTGATTTTATGCTTAGGATTAGTAATGTGACCAAATGGATTAGTAATCTCACTTAAAGAAAGTATTAATATAATCTAGGCACCTTGATTAAGTAATGTGATTCAATAAAATGGTTAAAAAAGGGTTTCATAAATTATTATTCAAGTATTAGTTTTTTCGGGTGAATAGAGTTTTTTAATTAAAAATTAAATTAAAAATATTCAGAAAATTATTTTTATAAAATGGATTTCATTTTTGAACTCAGAGCTGCGATATTATGTTAAGGTAATTTTTGGGGATTTTTCTAAAAATAATGAATTTTTGGCGAATAGTGTATTTAATTAAAAAAATAGATTAAAAATATTTAGAAAATTATTTTTATAAAATGGAGTTCATTTTTGAAATCAAAGCATTGATATTTGGTAAAGGTGAAATTTTGAGATTTTTCTGAGAAAGTTGAATTTTCAGTGAATAGTAAAATACATTTTTAGGGTTTCGGTATGTTTAATGACATCATAACTGTGTCATGATGATGTCATGAGATATTTTAAAGGATGTTCGACTAAAGAGGATGAATTATTGTGTGGGGGTCCTCATGTGGCCTAACTTTATGGGAAGTACCATGGGAGGGCCCATGCTTTTGAGAAAACCACTTTTGAGGTGTCCCTTGGCCATTAATGCCTTGTCCCCTCACTTTCCCTATAAATACCAAGCCCTCCTCTCATATTTTCGACTCCAAAACCATCCTCAACGATGTTCTTGTCTCCTTACCTCCCAAGGAGTCCTCCCAAGGTGACCCCAAGCCCTCAAGGTCCCAACCTTTCAGTTTTAAGAATTACGTTTTAAGGTAAGGGATCCGACCTCTCTCTTTCATTTCAAGTAATCTCTTTTATGTCATTCCTTTTATGCTCCATGTTCTTATGTTGGAGGATGTTATTTTATACTCCTCTTACTGCCCTTTTCATGTTCACATAATTAGATATCCCCTCTTACTCTCATTATTTCGTTTTATGATGTTTTAAGTGGCGCCGTTAGGCTGCCGAAATTTTTGTAACGGATTCTTTCTCCCTTCTCATTTTTCAAGATCTATTTTCATTTAAGTATTTCAAGTTAATTTTTATTATGTTGGGGTATGATCTATAAATTTATCATACTGATCTTTTATGTTCATATTATGAGATACCCCATTTGATCTCTTCAATTCAGTATTTTTAAGTTTTAAGTGGCGTCGTTAGGCTGCCGAATTTTTAAGTGGTTCTTCACCCTTCTCGTTTTGAAGTTCTACTTTCATGTCAATTATTTCAAGTTCCTTTTTGTTATGTTGGGGTATGATCTCTATATCTATCATACAGGAATATTATGTTCATATGATGAGATACCCCATTTGATCTCTTCAATTCAGTATTTTGATGTTTTAAGTGGCGCCGTTAGGCTGCCGAATTTTTAAGTGGTTCTTCACCCATCTCGTTTTGAAGTTCTACTTTCATGTCAATTATTTCAAGTTCCTTTTTGTTATGTTGGGGTATGATCTATATATCTATCATACTGGACTCTTATGTTCATATTATGAGAGACCCCATTTGATCTCTTCAATTCAGCATTTTGATGTTTTAAGTGGCGCCGTTAGGCTGCCGAATTTTTAAGTGGTTCTTCACCCTTCTCGTTTTGAAGTTCTACTTTCATGTCAATTCTTTCAAGTTCCTTTTTGTTATGTTGGGGTATGATCTCTATATCTATCATACTGGAATCTTATGTTAATATGATGAGAGACCCCATTTTATCTCTTCAATTCAGTATTTTTAAGTTTTAAGTGGCGCTGTTAGGCTGCCGAATTTTTAAGTGGTTCTTCACCCTTCTCGTTTTGAAGTTCTACTTTCATGTCAATTCTTTCAAGTTCCTTTTTGTTATGTTGGGGTATGATCTCTATATCTATCATACTGGACTCTTATGTTCATATAATGAGAGACCCCATTTGATCTCTTCAATTCAGTATTTTGAAGTTTTATGTGGCGCCGTTAGGCTGCCGAATTTTTCGGGGATTCTTTCACCCTTCTCATTCTTTTCAAAGTTTCACTTTCATGTCAGGTCTTTCAAGTTCCTTTTTAATTATGTTGGGGAATTATCTCTATATCAATCATACTGAACTCTTATTTTCACATGATGAGAGACCCTATTTTATCTTTTCAAATCATTTTGTTTGAAGTTTAAGTAACGTCGTTAGGCTGTCAAACTTTCATAAGAGAAATCTAATTTTTGTCTTCCTTCCATGTTTTTCATTTCAAATGGCATGTCCTTGAAATTTCATTACCATGATCATTTATCCTTCTTATTCTGTACATCTACTGTTTTATGGGTCATTTATGAATGTTTGACCCATTTTCCCTCTCTTTTTAATGTCTTCTAAAACCTCGTAACATAGCTGTTATGCTGCAGAATTTCCGTCTCAAAATGTCTCTCTCTTTTTCTAAAGTTCTTTTATATTATTAATTGAATACTCAAAGCTCTTTCTTCTAAAGGGGTATTCACATATATACCAAAATGTTCTATTTTAAATTATGGGATTTACATACATGAGACCCACCTTCCATTTCTGTGGGTTTTAAAGTGACGTAAAGATCATGTCTTTAAAACAGTTTTTAAAAACGTTATGATTATGAAATGAAACCCATTTATTTTATGCTATATGGGTTATTTATAAAATGTTTGATGATGATATATGTGTCTCACATGATAATAAAGGCAAATTTAAGTGTGTGCCTGGATAGCGCTCCAATGCATTGGTTAATGATGTAACCACTAGAGATTTCAATTTTCATGATACCTTGGTGAATAACCTTGGTAATTTTCAAATGACACCTTGGGGATGGACCTTGGTGATATGTTCATGATTGTCTATATTAAATGTTGCAGCCACATCTTAAATTTATGAAAAATTTTATTTTTATTATGATATATCTCATGATTTCTTTCTCATGCCTTAAAGTTCTTTTCATGACCTTATTGAAGTATCTCAGGTTCACATGTAAAATGTTTCTCTTGTTTTCCTTACTGGGCCATCCGCTCACCCTTTATTTTGATGTATATTCCCAGGTTATGAGATGCAGTAATGAATCTATGATGAACATTAGGAGAAGCCTTTCAAGTGTTTAAGAAGAATGTTTTATGTTTTCATGTTTTAAGTTCCTGGTTTCCAAGACACTAAACCTTAAAGATCCTCGGTTTTGTAAAATGTAATGGAAGTTTATGTGATAAAAAGGCGGGATGATATAGTTGGTATCAAAGGATGGTTTAGTTATTTGTGGAAATTAGTATATGAAAACTCTAGGAATAACCCTATAGAAAAGTTTAAATATAGGAAATCTTCCTCGTATTTTGGTGAGTATTGAGTAAGGGGTTTCCAAGCAAATACATCCCTCTCTGGATACGAGCAGGTAGAGGTGGATCTGGCACAGATATACATAGGGGTAAAACCTGAAAACACCGCTTTGAGCTAGACTCGAACAGGAACTGGTACACGACAACGGGACTTGCTGCACTCTTGGTTATGACACTCCCGGGGGATATGATTTGGTAAATTCATAAGCTTAGTATGAACCATTGTTAAAGGAACAAAGATAAAATAAAATAAAGGTTCACATAAGAATATATGATCATGGATAACCTAGATGGGAACCTAGGGGATCACAAATTAGGGTATACTTTTCAACTAAAAGTTATCCTTATATGCTTTAAGTTTCTTTTCATGATTATTGGCTAAGTATTAAGCCCCTATTTATAGTTTCTTTTCTTAGTTAATGGCGGGAAATGGAAGAACATGTCCCAACAACCAATGTGATAGGAAATGCTACGATTGCCGTATTAATACAACAGAGATGATTAGGGGATTAAAAGATGATTATTATTTTGGAAGACGTTCACTATTTTGAGGACCCTATATGATCGAGGTGAATAGATTACTACGGTATTTTCATTGAGGAGTAAGGTTGACTTATATTTTGAAGAATCAATGAACTTAAGGTGGACTTATAGTAATTTAGGTTACTTATGGGAATGATTAACCTATCTTGGGTAAAATATAATTAGGTTAGCTACATTTGTTATAAGATGTTAGGTGTGGTTGATGTTGTTTGGAGATGAACAATGAAGTTTATTTTGGAAGACTATGTTATCAAATCCATCTTGTATTTGGGTTTCAATCTTAGTTTGGTTTATTTTGAGGAATTTTAAGGACCATTATTTATGGGATTGTCTATGATGAACTTTGGGTAGTACCATGGAACTTTGAAGATTTAAAAATAGTTTCCCTTCCTATGGGATTCTTTCTTTTTGAAGAGTTGTTTTACCTTACCCTTTCTGTTTTGGGATAATGTTTAAAGATAGAAAAAATAGATAGTTAATCTTTTGTGGATTATGTGGTTCTCTAGAAGATGATTCTTGTGTTTTGATGAGACCAAGTAGTTTTGAATGCTCATCATTTGGAGAAAAGATTAGTTTTGGTAGAAACTTATTAAAGGATGAAACTCTACATGAAGGTAGGTATATTTTCTTATGTTTTTGTTCTATGTATTAAATGAATTCCTCAAAATTATGAAAAGGAACGTAAATAAAAAACGTTGTTGGTTTACGTTTCCTACTAGGTAATAAATGACCGTTTACACACATCATAAGTTTGGGATTTTCTTATGGTTAACTTTCTCCTAATCATGTTCTCTACCACTCTCCCTCATAACTTGACCCTTTGTTTTTCTTCCATGTCCATGTTTTCCTACATGGAATCCCAGTGTGGGCTAACTCGGGTGACCTTCGTACTTCACTTTCTTTCTTTTAAAGTAATAGTTTTACTGACTCCTTTTCCGATGTGGGACTTTCAATGAAATTTCAAAAACTAATTTTAAAAATTGCGAGGACGCAATTTCTTAAGGGGGGAAGATTGTAATGACCCGAAATTTTGAATAAATCTTGTTTCCTAATTTTATGTGTTATTTTATTTTATTTTTATACTCAACAAAAAATGTTTCATTTGATAACATGAGTATAATTAAAATGATACCATTGGTTTTTGACTGTTATATGACCATTGGTCAATATGACCACTGGAAACTAAACGTTTTGATTATTGTTCTAAATACAAGTAATCTTGGTTAATTAATATAGAAAGGAGATTCGATGGCCTCACCCAGTAGTCTTGGACCGATTGAAGCCCACCTAACAGAACTTGGGAAGGAGGTAGCACCACTGGGCTTTGCTCTGGACCAAACCCAAGCTGAACTTCATCGTGTGAAGCTATAACGGGATCGCCTTCGCGAGAAGTTCAAACTGATAGAAATTACTACTCGTGCGATGTTGGCCGAGCCTCCCTCAGATTCTCTAACCTTAGCACACCTTACACTTAGGTCCTATGCTGGTGTGATAAGGGGCTATGTAAGGAGACCATAACTACCCTGTGTAATCCTTTGTTTTAAATAAAAAATTGGATTTCTTCTTATGATGAAGTTTATGAATTTTCAAATGACCAGATAAATATAGTATGCATATTTTTGATGAATTTTAGAGAAAGGATATTTTAAAAATGTTTATGTAAACCTTAAATAAATAAAAATGTGTAATGATTTTCAAAAAATGGTCTTCTACAAATATGTTCAGTACGAAATTTAGAGTCTAATAAGATCAACTTAATTTTTGATGAATAGTAAATTATGAATAGTGATTTTATGCTTAGGATTAGTAATGTGACCAAATGGATTAGTAATCTCACTTAAAGAAAGTATTAATATAATCTAGGCACCTTGATTAAGTAATGTGATTCAATAAAATGGTTAAAAAATGGTTTCATAAATTATTATTCAAGTATTAGTTTTTTCAGGTGAATAGAGTTTTTTAATTAAAAATTAAATTAAAAATATTCAGGAAATTATTTTTAGAAAATGGATTTCATTTTTGAACTCAGAGCATCGATATTATGTTAAGGTAATTTTTGGGGATTTTTATAAAAATAATGAATATTTGGCAAATAGGGTATTTAATTAAAAAATAAATTAAAAATATTTAAAAAATTATTTTTATAAAATCGAGTGAATTTTTGAAATCAAAGCATTGATATTTGGTAAAGGTGAAATTTTGGGATTTTTCTGAGAAAGTTGAATTATCAGTGAATAGTAAAAATACATTTTTAGGGTTTCGGTATGTTTAATGACATCATAACTGTGTCATGATGATGTCATGAGATATTTTAAAGGATGTTCGACTAAAGAGGATGAATTATTGTGTGGGGGTCCCCATGTGGCCTAACTTTATGGGAAGTACCATGGGAGGGCCCATGCTTTTGAGAAAACCACTTTTGAGGTGTCCCTTGGCCATTAATGCCTTGTCCCCTCACTTTCCCTATAAATACCAAGCCCTCCTCTCATCTTTTCGACTCCAAAACCATCCTCAACGAAGTTCTTGTCTCCTTACCTCCCAAGTAGTCCTCCCAAGGTTCCCCCAAGCCCTCAAGGTCCCAACCTTTGAGTTTTAAGAGTTACGTTTTAAGGTAAGGGATCCGACCTCTCTCTTTCATTTCAAGTAATCTCTTTTATGTCATTCCTTTTATGCTCCATGTTATTGTGTTGGAGGATGTTCTTTTATACTCCTCTTACTGACCTTTTCATGTTCACATAATGAGAGACCCCCTATTACTCTCATTATTTCGTTTTATGAAGTTTTAAGTGGCGTCGTTAGGCTGCCGAAATTTTTGTAACGGATTCTTTCTCCCTTCTCATTTTTCAAGATCTATTTTCATTTAAGTATTTCAAGTTCCTTTTTATTATGTTGGGGTATGATATCTAAATTTATCATACTGATCTTTTATGTTCATATGATGAGAGACCCCATTTGATCTCTTCAATTCAGTATTTTGAAGTTTTAAGTGGCGCCGTTAGGCTGCCGAATTTTTAAGTGGTTCTTCACCCTTCTCATTTTGAAGTTCTACTTTCATGTCAATTCTTTCAAGTTCCTTTTTGTTATGTTGGGGTATGATCTCTATATCTGTCATACTGGAATCTTATGTTCATATGATGAGAGACCCCATTTGATCTCTTCAATTCAGTATTTTGATGTTTTAAGTGGCGCCGTTAGGCTGCCGAATTTTTAAGTGGTTCTTCACCCTTCTCGTTTTGAAGTTCTACTTTCATGTCAATTCTTTCAAGTTCCTTTTTGTTATGTTGGGGTATGATATCTATATCTATCATACTGGACTCTTATTTTAATATGATGAGAGACCCCATTTGATCTCTTCAATTCAGTATTTTGATGTTTTAAGTGGCGCCGTTAGGCTGCCGAATTTTTAAGTGGTTCTTCACCCTTCTCGTTTTGAAGTTCTACTTTCATGTCAATTATTTCAAGTTTCTTTTTGTTATGTTGGGGTATGATCTCTATATCTATCATACTGGAATCTTATTTTAATATGATTAGAGACCCCATTTGATCTCTTCGATTCAGTATTTTTAAGTTTTAAGTGGCGCCGTTAGGCTGCCGAATTTTTAAGTGGTTCTTCACCCTTCTCGTTTTGAAGTTCTACTTTCATGTCAATTCTTTCAAGTTACTTTTTGTTATGTTGGGGTATGATCTCTATATCTATCATACTGGAATCTTATGTTCATATGATGAGAGACCCCATTTGATCTCTTTAATTCATTATTTTGAAGTTTTATGTGGCGCCGATTGGCTGCCGAATTTTTAGGGGATTCTTTCACCCTTCTCATTCTTTTCAAAGTTTCACTTTCATGTCAGGTCTTTCAAGTTCCTTTTTAATTATGTTGGGGAATTGTCTCTATATCTATCATACTGAACTCTTATGTTCACATGATGAGAGACCCTATTTGATCTTTTCAAATCATTTTGTTTGAAGTTTAAGTAACGCCGTTAGGCTGTCGAACTTTCATAAGAGAAATCTAATTTTTGTCTTCCTTCCATGTTTTTCATTTCAAATGGAATGTCCTTGAAATTTCATTACCATGATCATGTATCCTTCTTATTCTGTCCATATAATGTTTTATGGGTCATTTATGAATGTTTGACCCATTTTCCCTCTCTTTTTAATGTTTTCTAAAACCTCGTAACATAGCCGTTATGCTGCAGAATTTCCGTCTCAAAATGTCTCTCTCTTTTTCTAAAGTTCTTTTATATTATTAAGTGAATACTCAAAGATCTTTCTTTTAAATGGTTATTCACATATATACCAAAATTTTCTATTTTAAATTATGGGATTTACATACATGAGACCCACCTTCCATTTCTGTGGGTTTCAAAGTGACGTAAAGATCATGTCTTTAAAACAGTTTTTAAAAACGTTATGATTATGAAATGAAACCCATTTATTTTATGCTATATGGGTTATTTATGAAATGTTTGATGATGATATATGTGGATCACATGATAATAAAGTAAAATTTAAGGGTTCGCCCTGATAGCGCTCCAATTCATTGGGTAATGATGTAACCACTAGAGATTACAATTTTCACGATACCTTGGTGAATAACCTTGGTAATTTTCAAATGACACCTTGGGGATGGACCTTGGTGATATGTTCATGATTGTCTATATTAAATGTTGCAGCCACATCTTCAATTTATGAAAAATGTTATTTTTATTATGATATATCTCATGATTTCTTTCTCATGACTTAAAGTTCTTTTCATGACCTTATTGAAGTATCTTAGGTTCACATGTAAAATGTTTCTCTTGTTTTCCTTACTGGGCCTTCCGCTCACCCTTTCTTTTGATGTATATTCCCAGGTTATGAGATGCAGTAATGAATCTATGATGAACATGAGGAGAAGCCTTTCAAGTGTTTATGAAGAATGATTTATGTTTTCATGTTTTAAGTTCCTGGTTTCCAAGACACTAAACCTTAAAGATCCTCGGTTTTGTAAAATGTAATGAATTTTATGTGATAAAAAGGCGGGATGCTATAGTTTTAAAACATGTGTACCACTTAATAGAAACTGAGTGACCCCTAAGTAGAGGTTCATGGTTAAGGTGTACAGTTTGGGAAATTGTGTTCCACTACCTAGGAAACTATGCATGTGTGATTTAATTCCTTTAAATTTAAAAAAAACATAAACCCCATGGATTTTATTTCCATTCACCCCTGATCATGAAAAACCTACTTTATTTTATTTTGGAAGATCCTAGAAGGATTCCAAGGCTCTTAGAACCCCTCTCTCGAGAATCAAATATCCAATTGAAGGATGATATCCTCTATAGTACGTGAATTCTTCCTTGTTTGGTTATCTCTCTCTCCTGTCTCTCTTTATCGAGGAATTGGAATGATTTTTTCTCCATTGGTGATGGTTTAGATCTAGTTTTTAATGGATATCAAACCTTGGGATCTTGATCATAGGTTTTGGTCATAGATCTTCATTATCGTGGTGTTCTTGATCTTTCCACTTAAATTGGGGATTTTGGTTTGGTGAATGTCCTTCAACAACCTTTAGGTAGGGGGTATAATTTTCAATTCCAATAGTCTTTAATATAATTTTTTTATGAAATTGTGAAATTTCAACCCTCACATTAGGGGATTATGTTCTAAATTGAGTTAATTATTTGTTTTCCCATGTGTTTATGAAATTGGTCCAACATGTGATTATGAAATTTATGAATAATTGGAATTACGCAATTGATGAATAATAGAGTTATGAAATTGATAACTACCCATGGGGTGTGTCCATATGATTGAAACGATGATTAATAATATATGCTTGATTGATAAGGGAAATCATTAAATGGGTTAAACAATGAATTATGGTAATGATTGATGAATATTTGGAAACATTGAACCATGAGTTGTAATATTTTTGACTGAGTTTTGGGGTTGGTATTGCTACTTCAAATAACCATGAGCTAATAGATGGACACTCTAGGCCCCCAATATATTTATGTAATAATTGATATCACTAAGTTGTGGGATAATCAATACTCCTCCAAATACACACGGGGTTCTAGACTGCTACTCGAGTCCCCCATTTTATGAATGTGAAATTTGAATTATTTGATTAATGAAATCCTTGATGAAATGAAATATGATATCCCTTTAAGGATGGTTCAGAATATAGCATGGGCTGAAGTAGGTATTGTTGGTTTGGGTGTAATCATGTACCTAGGGATTTATGTGGTTAATTAAATAATAATTTAATATGAAAACTATTTACCTTATCTATTTTACTTTATTTTTTATATAACTTTTTACTCTATTATAAGCTAAATATTATTTTAGACACTGGCTAAGTTGTACTCAGGCTGCTTGATTGGTATTTGAATATACTTCATGTTTGCATGATTTGATGGGAAAGATCCCTATGTTAGATGGTTGTGTTCGGATAGAGCATGATGAGGGATATGGATATGATATAGGGAACCACTTTGGGAGTTGTTAGTGTCTTTATTTTTTATTTTCATTTGGGATTTTACATTTGTTAGGGAATGACATATTTATTGCCTGGGATGGGATATTGTTTTCCTATTTTGGTATTATAATGTGAAGTTGGTAATTATTGGTTATGGTATTATTCTACTTATTATCATCATTATTTGTCTATTGTTTATTTATTTCTAATTTTAATCTACTTTGATAAAGAGGTTATAGTATCCCCATGATATATACATTTGACCCTCACTACAAGTCTATGGTCCTTGGCATATGGGTAGGCTTGCCTATGGTCATGTAATCAATTGGCCCAGGGTACCAGAATGTGGAACCTGTGTAGGGATGTTACAGCCAATCCCCTCTTAGCCCTCCCCTTAGCGGTGCTCAATGTCGGACCTCCTCTTTCCCTCTCCCCCAATGTCTCTTGGTACCATACAGGTTTCCCTCTCAGCCTTAATAATAGCTCCCCCTCTTTAATTCTCTCTCTGACCTTACACCACAAGACTCTCGCCATGAGTTGGGGTGATATTTTTGAGATTTGTTTCACCCTAATAATATATATATATTATTTTTTTCTTTCTTTTATTGTGTAATTATACAATATATTTAGGTTTAGTAATTTATCTATTCTAATTCTTTTTCAATTCTTGTAGTTTATTATATTTTATAATTCTTTCTATTTGAGGGGTATTTTGAGATCGATTCATCCTTTTTTAAATTACTTATATTTTATTTTTATATATAATAATATAATTATATTTAATAATTGATATTGTATAAATAAAAGTACAAAAGGATAAAATTTGGATTACCTTGCCTCAAAACACATCTCAGTATGTTATGGGTTTGAATATTTTTTTGTATTTTTCATTTGAAAATCAATCCATGGATGGTAAAATAAAATGTCAATATCCTAATCGAAAATTCAGAAAATGGTTGAATAGAGATGAAGTATTTTAACAAATGTTATTGAAATTATTCCCACCTCCTTATGTGATTTGGTTTTTGGCATAGAGAATCGATCACAATAGAAAATTTGAGTAGTTATGTATATAGTGAAAATGAAGAAGTGAATGCTCTAGTAGATTGTAATGAAATTCAAATCATGATAAATGGTTATTTCAATAGAATTTGAAAATTACATCAATAATTTAACACATCAATTGATTCATTTTTTTGTTGTGGATATTAATGAAGTTTTCAGAACTATGGGATAGCCTAATCAAGATGATAACATATTAGTGGATGAGGAGGAGGAAACCTATACAATGGAAAACTCAACTGAACGAAAAACTGAGTTTTCTAAATTAGTTATTCATGTAAATTCAGAATTGATTGAAGGATGAGTCAAATATTTAAAATTTTATCTTTTTCTGAAGTATTACCACATCAAAATTTTATGTGGAATTACAAATAATGCAATGTGCAAGATACTGGAATTGTTTTGTGATGCATTTATTGAAGCAAAATCCCTGTATCATTTTATGAGATGAAGAAGATTATTAAAAAAAAATTGACTCAATTATATGAAGATAAATTCATGTCCCAATTATTCTATACATTATTTCAAATAATATTCAAATGGATAAAAGTGGAATAGACAATGTGCTTCTAAATGTAAATCAATCAATAATGATTTCACTTTAGAACTGTAACATCCTGACCCGAGATCCACTTAACCCATGCCCCAAGTTAGTGGGTCACATGGCCTCAAGCATTACTCCACATACACTAGAAGCTTCCAACAAGTTTCAAGGAAGTAAAGGTGGTACAGTGGGGAGACTATACCCTAATTTCAGATTCGTGCAGTGGATAGAACCAATAATAAACAACAGTTAAGCATAATAAAAATAGACATAATCAATAAAGTAATATGGAAGCATAGAAAGATAACTAAATAAGTAAGTAGAGAAAGATAATAAACTAGAAAAATGATAATATAATTTAAATCCTCTATGGTAGTGTCTAATAAATGGATTCATGGCATGTTGTAATACTAAAAGCAAATAGGAAGATACAAGTATGTTATACAATAAATCAAAAAGAAAAAAAGAAAAAAATAGCTCTGAGCATCTCGAGCCTATACCTGATCCTCTCCTCCTAAAATCCAACTAAAGGTAAGCATGTCAAAGACCAGTAGTAAGGATATTGACTCTACTGGTACCTACCGACATATAATCTTCTCAAATACCATAGGTATCCTGAGAAGGGTGTGAGATAAAATCTCAGTAGACCACCACCAATGGTGTCTATGAGTAATCTAATCAGTTCTCATTACTAAATAGTGTGCAGTCATATGTATTTAATTAAAAATGAAAAATAAATAAATTTTTATCCTAGTCATGTTCCTAAGGGACACCTGACAGGTCTACCTACTTCATATAAATGTTAGAAGGGAATTATGAACAGTCACTATATATATAGTAGTAATATATATATATAGTATAATTATATATATATATATAGTATAATTATATATATATATATAGTATAATTATATATATATATATTACATCCACCTATATAAACCAAGTATGTGTAAAAATAAGTGTCTATATACCTAGAATAATAGTGTTGGATGGACGGGGGCCTAACTGAGACATCCATTACCAGTCTAAGAATCCTATAAACTCATGCAATGGGGTACATGTCATGAATCCCAATAGAGTAAGAGACTCGATGTAACAACACTCGAGATAGGGATTGAGCCATTATGAAAACACTCTACACATTTAACATAGTGCAAAACTCCCAACACCCATATAGTATCACTTGTGTGAGATTCCATGCTCAAAACCAAATGTATGGGAGCATGATTATGTGACATGCTCAATAGTCCCTTACCATCGTATCACAACCTCTATAAAGGAATATTAATGGTATAACAGGCATGGGTAATTACCTATAATCCATTTCATTCATATAGAGAATATATATAAGAGTCATAATAATGTTCATGATTTAATACATAAAGCGTAACATCTTATATATCCCTTTAGTCAAGTCCAATTCCATTCAAAGCATTATAATTCAAAATAATAATTTGGAAAAGCGTCACAAAATGCATAGGATTACCATTCTTTGAAGTATTTAAAATTAAACTAATTGATTTATTTAGTTTAAAAAAAGGGAATACCACCTTTAATATTACATACCAATAGATTAATTCCATTTAATTTATCAATACTTGGTAATTCTATATCTAAGGATTAAGTGTTTAAGGGAAGGTGTCATGGACAACATGGTATATGCCTACTTGGTAAATTCCAACTACAAGAGGACCAAACACCTAGAAGGTGCTTTGGGTCTCATTTGATACCCATGATTAATGGAAAATTTAATTTAAAAATTATACTGGAAAAATAAAATTGATTCGGTCCTTTGAACAAATTGGTCAAAGTGGCCAATTCTACCTGTAACACCCATGGGGTGACCATATAAGGTATGTATAACCTCTAACCCTCCAAAAATGATTCAATAACCATGTATATAGGTGTAAGGATCAATTTAAAATAAAGTAATAAATATAATTTGGATGCTCAGAAAATCCATCATGCGACATAATGGTGTATCTATGAGACAACAAAACTCAAAGGTAAAATAATGTGACCACCTGCGACATGGTTGTAGACGACTCCTCGCTCAGTATTGGACTAGAATCCATTGTATATAGGAAGAAATATGAGAAAAATCCCAATACCCTAAAAATAGGTAAAATGAGACTACACCTAAATAGTAGAAAGGATTCAAAGATTAACTGAAATAGGAGCTGAGATACTAGAGGATTTTACTGAGACAGATCCAATGCTTCTGACAGATTGAAGAACAGACCCCGGACGGAGGAACTTCATCAATTCCTATATTGATGTAGAATTTGGCACAAAATTAGAAGAGAAGGGGTGTTGTATACTGTATAAATAAAGGTAAAAATAAAGAGTTAGAAACTTATGTGAGGGGGGAAATGTAAATCCACTCAAAAGTATCAATGTGTAAGGTTTAGGTACATTGTTTCCAAATTGTGTGCTAACTGTACACAGTTGTTTGTAGAGAATTGGCATCCCACGTGATAAGGTGCACAGTTTGAATAACTATACATATACCATATAGAATGTCTCTATACCATATCTATAATTAGTCACATGGCCATGCGCCCTCGGTCGCATGGTTGTAGACAAACCATGTAGCCTAATCTGTTTTTCCCATTTTGGAGCTCTAGGCTCTAAACGAGCCTCGTACAATCTTGAGACATATTTGGCTTGATTAAACATCTTTATTAGGTTTGTTTTAGGTATTCAAATTGAAAAACTAATTTTTCATACCAATTTTGAAAATACTGGTCATTATAACCTCCCCTCCTTAAAGAAACATATCCTTGAGTTGGCCTTATGAGGGTAAAGAGGTATTGATAGCAATGATTTTGACCATTGAGAACATATATCAACTTCACGCTCCCATGTCTCATCATGTACTCAGTAATTCTTCCATATCACACATACCAATGGAAATAACATATCTCGGGGTGTCTTCATGCTCTAATACACTATACGCACTATATACTCCTCGAAGGAAGTATCAACATCCAATTCGACCTCGTCAGGCTGAAATGCGTATGTCGGGTATGGATGATATTTGTGAAGCTAAGATACATGATATACATCATGAATAGACTGGTATCTATAAGGAAGTTTGAACTTTTAAGCCACTGGTCTGACCCATTTCACAACATTTAAAGGTACAAAGAACCTTTATGATATCTTACCCTACATCTGAAAACATCTATGGCCCAAACAAGGTGAGACTTGCAAGAAAACTCAGCCTCCAACCTTGAAATCAAGAGGTCTTCATTGTCTGTTGGCATACAAATACTATTTGTATTGAGCTATTAACATGCACTTTTTGATTAACTAGACCTACCTTATAGTCTCCTACATGAGACGTTGTCCAAGAATAGCTACTTCCCCCACCTCTAGCTAGTAGAAAGATGAGTGGAAAGGCCTACCATATAGGGCTTCATAAGGATCCATCTCAATGGTATCTTGAAATATCTTATTATAATAAAACTCCATATGAGGAATGTGTTTCTCCCAAGATCCTCCAAATTCAAGGACACATGCATGATGTGTGTCCCCTAGAACTAAAATCATATACTCCATATATCCATCTGTCTATGGGTGATAAGATCTGTTCAAAAGTACCTATGTACCCAAGACCTTCTGCAACCCGTTATAAAACCATGGTTTGGACTGAGTGAATCTATCAAAAATGATAAAATGAGGAGATCCATAGAGATGTAAAACCTCTCTAACATATAAACTTCCTATCTCATATATTGTGAAGGTATCTTACATAGGTATGAAGTGTGTTATCTTTGTCAAACAATCAACAACAACCCACACTGAATTGTTTCCACAAGGTGATTTGGGTAGACCATCCACAAAATCCATCAAAAAATTATATCATTTCCACTCAGGAATAGAAAAAATGTCTAAATTCCCTACTGGTTGTTGATGTTAATCCCTCACCTACTAACAAGTGCAACATCTAGTGATTAAGTTGTAAATATTAAGTTTCATACCAGGAAACCAATACTAGCGTTATGGATCTCAATACATTTTGGTGATAGTGGGGTTAACCACCCATGGTAAGGAATGAAATTCCAACATCAATGTGATGACTTCTAGGACACATAAAATCCCATGTAACAATAAAGTATAATCCCCATCCATGGTCCAATATGAATATGTATCATCATCTAAAATTCTTTCCATCAGAACAAGGCCTTTAGAATCAGATAATTTCCTCATTCATAATTGTTCCAGATGAGTAGAAGTCACTACTAAGGTTGAGAGGATATTCTAACCATGTTCCTTTTGAACCTTAATGTGCATCTATGAGAATAAGACCACAAACTTCCACTCACCACTGTATTCCTAAATTGTCTGTGTCTAAGTCTTTCAGCTCAGAGCATGAGCTACTAAATTCCCCTTTCCAAGTGTGTAGGCATGCTCGAAAAAAAATGACTACAGGTACTCAACACACTTGTGAAACCTGAGATTAATATCCCATTATGTGAATATTTATTTGAGGCATTCTTGATAATTTAATTCCACAAAACTATCTCCCAATAGATCGTGTCTCAAACAACATAAGGCATGCACAACAACAACGGGATTGAGGTCATGTGTCTAGTAATTATGCTCATGAGGCCTCAACTAACGAGACCCATACATGAAGACTCACTCATCCCACATCAAAATAGCTGCAATACCTATACCCAATGCATCATATTATATATCATAGCTCATGCCTCGATCTAAAAGAATCATTATTGGTGAAGAAGTCAAATGATCCTTCAACTCCAGAAAGTATTATTTATATGATTCTAACCAAATGAATTCTACACCCTTCTTTGTCAATATCATAGGGGAACTGCATGGTTTGAGAAATCCTATATGAAGCATATATAATTGTCAAAAATCCTCAAGAAACTCTGAATGTAAAATAAATTCTTTGGATACTCCCAGAAAACTACATCTCTCACTTTCTCTTAGTCTACTGAAACTCTTGAATTTAAGATGATGTGACCCAATAAGTATAATTTTTCAATCCAAAAGGAGAATTTACTGAGCTTATCATAGAGCTAGTTCTCTCTCAGTGTATTCAGTATGATCTCAAGATGAATTACATGGTAATTTATAGAGTGTAAATGCACTAAGATATCATGAACAATGACAACCAAAAATGAATCCAGATATAGGTGGAAGACCTGATTCATAAGATCCATAAGGATAGAAGTTGAATTTGTGATTATAAATTGCATAAATAGGTATTCATATAGACTATACCTACTCCTAAAAGATTTGTGGCATATGTATGAAGTCCTAAAATGCACCTGATGATAGACCGACCTCAAATCTATCTTCAAAGATACTTTCACACCTCATATATGATCAAAGAGGTCGTCTATTCTAGGACGTGGTTACCAATTACTTATCCTGAGCTGATTCAACTAACGGTAATCCACAAATATCCTAAGGGAACCCTATGAATTCTTGTAAAAAAGGATCGGTGAACCCTAAGAATAAGTGTTGTAGTGTATGAAAACTTTAGCTTCTAGATCCCCAACTACTTCTTGAGCTCCAGAAGCTCTTTAGTTACTATACTATAATGAGGAATGGTCATTGGTGATTCTCCTGGTGTAAGATCAATAGTAAAATATACCTCTCAATCTAGAGGTAGACCATAGAAGTCATCAGGAAAGACATCTATGAAACTCTCCACAACAAGAGGACAAATGGTAGTTCGTAACCCATAGCCATCAAGGAAAATATTGGTGATATGAGTTGTCACACTACCCATCCTCTTCTTCTCAGGTCCTTCTCATGTTTCACTGAAATTACACACACCCTTATGGATGTTCCTAACAACCACTGGTGATTAAAATGTCACCTTATTATTATAGAAGTCAATAAGAAAGTGATATGGAACTAATTTTTCCATCCCGATGATTACGTCAAATATAGTTTTATCAGGGACATATATATTCCACATGAAAAGGTAGACACATATATCAAGAAGATAGTCCCTACAATAGAAAAAATCGCTCTTAAAGGATAACTAAATGTGTGTCTAGTGTCACAATTCCATGAAAGTTTTCAATATCGAGGGACATATATACCATAACAGTATTAGATATAAATGATTGAGACATGCCTATTTCGAATAAAGAAGACACTAAATTTGTTGCTACTAGAATAGTACCTCATATAGTGGAAGTACCCATGCTATGATCCTCCAACATAGGTTAGACTACATGTAAATAGCCTATACCAAGGCCCCGAGTCACTACCTGAATTTCATGAGCAATCCCACTCTATTGGTGATGAGAATCATAAGTCTGACTACCTATACCTCAACCACCACCTCATCCTAATTAGATGTTAGTATTCTAGCTGCTTCACTAATGTGATCCTATCGGTCCATCTCTTGACTAAGGAGTAGGTGAAGATCCCCTCTCAAAAGGCATTAAAGGGAAAATATTGCAAAAATGTTGAATATGTCTCGTCCTACCGCATCCTCTGCACTTGACTTGATCATGGGGCCACATGGGTTTTTTATGATTCGGCTTCCCACACTAGTGACATATCAGAAATCTATCTGTGTGAGGAACCTGAATTTAGATGCCTCTACAGGAATCCTCAAAGTGTCTCTTTCACCCAGAATAAGGACCACTAATAGCTCAAGTTGTTGAACATCTCTAACTCACAACTCCAGCTCACCTCAAGTTATACTCTGTAATAAGGTCCTACTTTATTATTTTAAAAATGGTCATCAACCTAAACATAGTGAATTGAAATTGAATAGTGTATAAAACCCATACTCAAATCACTGGGAGGTCATAAATTCATCAGTAGTTATAGTAGGATTGAATCATTGCAGCTTAGTGAAACAAGAAGAATACTCCATGATAGACATTCTCCCCTACTGTAGGTTCATAAATTATCTAGCTTTTCTATCCCATAGAGTCTACAAAAATAATTATTCATAGAAGATTTTCTAAAAATACACCAAACCATGTCATGATGCCAATCCACCTAAGTGATTACATTTCACCACCTCTTAGAAGAATCTTGAAGCATATATGAAGCTTGATTGAAACTTCGCTGTAGAGGAATCTCTAGATGCTCAGATATGGATAGGATAGCCTCAAGCTAAGACTATGTAGCATGTGGTCCACTATCCCCTGAGAAGGTGGTAGGATTCTACTACTGAAACTCTCAAGTCCACTCTTCCATGACCAGGGTCGGTCAAACTACAACTTTCATCGACATCAACATATGTAGAAAATCCTAGAAGAATTGGTATTCTGCTACCATATCATGAATAGGTAGAATTTACATAGGTGGCACTATAGGAGGAATGACTCGTGACATAGGGACCACCACCTTAGTAGAATGGTATGTAATGCCTTCAGGTTGTATGAAAGGAGAGATTCACGGTGGCATGACACTGCAATCCCAAACGTACTCCTCAGAAGATATTTAAGAAATTTAGAAGATTGAATATAAGAAACTAGTACGTGAGTAAATCCTTCCTTTATAAAATATCACACCTCTACACCTACTTTGAAATCTAGTTCTAGATGGTAGAAATAGATAATAATTGGGAATAAGAACATAATATATACCCATTACCTAGTAATAATGTTAAGATTGGGTCTAAGTCTATATGTCTGACATATATAAGATGATTTTTTTCAATTTAAAATTCATATTAATTTTTAATTTATGCTAGTTTAAATATTTAAACCACATTGAATGGTTAAATTGGATTGTTTATTACTTTCTGATCCACAAGGGTCCTTACTTCTTATGAATCAAAATATAGCATCCACTTGACCCACACTATAACATTTTCTAGCTTATGCGACCAATGGACCATTTCTCAACATCCCATAGCTTTCTGGTTAAGATTTCTTCTTTAACCTATTTAGGAAAACAATATTAGGTAAAGGTAGGCACTTTAAGTTTCAATTATGATTTCAAATATTTACAAGAAGTTTCAGCACAATTCAATATAATAAAGGAATTAATAAGATATGACAAGAAAATGCATTCTAAAAATAAACATGACATGGAAAATTTATTTCCATATTAGTCTTAGTGTGCCTAATTCTGATACATGTAACAATTCTCCTTTACCTCATATCATTAGGCCAATGATGAAATAAAAACTCAATAAGATTTTTAATAATAACCACAACACAATATGTGCATCACCCAATAGTGAAAATATATCAATATTTTTAGGGAAAAACATAACAATAATTATAATTTAGGCAACTAGGACTTTAAAGAAACATCACTTTGTGACACCCAAGCATGGCTTATGACCAAATTCCAAGCATTCCCAATCTCCAGTATAATGTCTCAACTCACGAAAGGAACTGCTCTGCTACTACATTGTAATGTCCCTAACTAGGAACCACTTAACATGTTCCCTGATCTAGTGGGTCACATAGCCTCAAGCGTGCCTCCCCATATGTCATAGGCTTCCAAATAGAAGTGAGGCTGTAAATGTGGTATAAGGTGGAGACTATACCCACATGTTAGTGTCTCACAATTGATACAACCAATAATAAACAAAATTGGAAGAATAATATAAATAGAGATAATCAAGAAATTAATGTAGAAGTGTATACACATAATTAAATAATTAAGTAGTTGAATATAAAAAACTAAACAAATGCTAATGTAATCAAAAGTCTCTATGGTGGTGTATCTTACACGGATGCATGGCATGCAGTAATACTGAAATAAACCAGGTATATAAAAGCATGCTATACAATAATACAAAAAGACAAAAAGGAAAAAACATCTCCATGAATCTCAAGCCTTTGCTGGATCATCTTCTCCAAATATCCAAAAAAAGGTAATCATTTTAAATACTAGAAGTAGGGCATTTTCCCTTATTTGTACCCAAAAACCAAAAATCGTGTCACATACCGAAGGCAACCCAAGTAAGGTGTGAGACAAAATCTCTGTAGGCCACTACCAATGGTGTCTACATGTAATCAAAGTAGTTCTAATAACTAAACAGTTTGTAGAAATTTTTATTTAATTAACAATTCAAATTAATAAATAACCAGCCTGCTTAGGTTCTTAAAGGACACCTAGGATGTCTACTTAATTCGGATCATTTCTAGAAGGAATTTTTGAATAGTCAATAGATATATATATAGTATTGATATGTATATAGAGTAAAATTATATATATATATATATATTGAATCCAACTATATGAACCAAGTACTTGAAGTCATAAGTGTCCATATACCTAGAATACTAATGCTAGCTAGATCGGGTCATAACTCAGACATCCATTAGTAGTCCAAAAATCCTATAAGATCATGTAATAGGATATATTCCATACATCAAAATAGATTGAGAGACTCCATGCAGAAACACTTGGGATAAAGAGTGAGCAAACATGGAAACACTCTAACCATGGAATATTCCACGTAAATCCAAATGCCTATATAGTATCACTAGTGTGAGATGTCATGCTCAACACCTGATGTAAGGGAGTGTGATTATGATCCATACTAAAAAGTCCCTTACCATCGTATCACAACCTCTATAAAAGTGTATGAATGGTATAACTGGAATGGGGAACTACCTCCCATCCATTTCTTTCATATATCCCATATATATATATAAGAATAATTTTGTTCATAATTTAATACATGAGTAATTACCTCTCATATATCCTTTCTGTCAAGTCCAATTCCATTCGAAGAATTACAATTAAAAATAAGAATTTAGAAAATCATCATAAAAGGCATCATATTACCATCATTTGAAGTCTTTCCAATTAAAAAAATTGATTCATTTAGTATAAAATAATGTCATACCACCTTTAATATTCCATACCACAAGATCAATTCCATTTAATTCATTAATACTTGGGAATTCCATTTCTAAGGCTTTAGTGTCAAAGGGTTGGTGTCATGGGAAACATGGAATATTCCTACTTGGAAAATTCCATCTACAATAGGAACAAACACTTAATAGGGGATTTGGGTTTCATTTAATACCCATTATTCAAGGGAAATTTTATTTAAAAACTAATTCGGATAGTAAAAGGAGTTTCGGGCCTTTGAACAAATTGGGCAAAGTGGCCAATTCTACTTGGCACACCCATGGGGTGACTATATAAGGTTTTCATAACATCTAAACATCAAAAAAATTAAATAAAATTTTATATAGGTTCAAGGGTCAATTAGACCTGAAGGAATCAATATAATTTGATGCTCAGATAAGCCAGTGTACAACCCAATGGAAAAGCTATGAGAGGAAAAAACACAAAGGTAAAATGATGTGGCTACCTACCTCAAGGTCGTAGATGACTCCTCGCTCAGTATCGAACTTATATTTGGAGTAGGTTTGAAGAGATATGGGAAAGGTTCCAATTCCCTCAATTGGAGTTGAGATACTAGGGGAGCTTACCAAGATGGATCCAATGTTTTCGATTGATTGAAGAACAAACACCAGACAGAGGAACTGCTTTAATGCTTAGATCGATGAAGAATTTTTCTCTAAATATGAAGAGAAGGGGTATTGTACATTAGATAAATAAAGATAAAAGTAAAATAGGTTAAAAAGTATGTGAGGGGAAAAATTTAAATTCACCCAAAAATATCAAAGAATGTGGTTTAGGCACACAGTTTCCAAACCATGCACCAACTTTGAACGGTTTTCTGTAGAGAAGGGGAACCCCACATGGTTATATAGATGGTTCGACTAACCATTTTCAAACCATGTAGGATGGATATATCCCATATCTACAACTAGTCTCATGTCCATGCTCCCTAGGTCACACGATTGTAGACAAACTATGCGACCTAGTCTATTCTTCCCATTTCGGAGCTCCAAGCTCCGAATGAGCCTCAGATGATCCTAATGCCTCATTGGATTGATTATACATCTTTATTAGGGCCATTTAAGGTATTAAAATTCAAAAACTAATGATCTATTCTCTCATTTAAAATATGGGTTGTTGCAGAATCTATGAACTACCATAAAGAAACATAAAAAAGAAAAATTTTGTAAATTTTTTATGTTAAATTCCATTAAAATCATGGTTCAAAATATTTTTTATGTCATCTATAACCACTAAATATATGAAGTGGCATAAATTTGATAATAATAATGATTATTTCATATGACATCTAAGAGATTCAAAATCATGTAAGACCTTTGAATTATTAAATCCATATTTCTCTTATGATCCTAGAAATGTATGTTTGGGATTTGAATCTAATGGATTAAATTCTTTTGGGACTCTAGGTAGTGGTTTTATTATTTGAAAAGTTGCATTGAACCCTTATAATCTACCTCCTTGTATAAATATAAAACAAAATTCATTCATTATATCTATGATTATTCCTGGAAATCAAATTCCTAAAAATGACATTGATGTCTATCATCATCCTCTTATTCAATAATTACAAGAGTTATGGAATGATGGTGTAGAAACATATGATTCGTCCATTATGTGAATATCACTACTACAACCTGCCCCTTTATCAGTGCTAAAAACCAGCATTAACAGCGCTAGAAAAGCGCTATTAATTCCGGCGTAGATAACGGGGGGTACCCTATATCAGCGCTTCTCGGAGCGCTGATATAGGGTCCCTTTATCAGCGCTAAAAAAGCACTGATAAAGGCCCCAACGCCTGCACCTAAAAAACAGTACCTGCACACCTGCACACCAGAATACCTGCACAAAGTAGCACATGCACACCTGCACACCATAGCACCCGCACCCAATATTTTGACTGACAACGGTATATACATTTACTTAACATCAAGAATACAAAAAAACGCATTGCTATATACATTTCAAACATTGTTTTACATGGTTACATTTAAAATTATTCAACAACAGTTATAAACATTCATGTTTCATTCTTTGATATCCGTGATCCGCTCTCGATGGTATTTGTTGCCGAACAAAGCATCTGAACTCAAGGAAACAAATTCACCTATATAAGAAAACAAATATTATGTTAGTAATGCAATAATGAAAGAAATGAAAACAGTAATATGAAAGAATACATTAATATGGAAATGTGAAACTAAAATATTAAATTTTAAACTCAAAAGTTTTCATTTTCATAACAATGAAAGGGAATAATGTAAAATCAATATGTTTTTGATTGATTTATCTCATTTAATAAATACTGATTCTTTATCTAATGAAAAGATTTACCGGTCACACTGTGCATTGGATTGAGGTGTGGTTGATTCGTACATGTCGCAAATGATTCGTGGATCATTGTCCTAAAGTATCAAAACAATCCGAACACGTTTGCGCGGTTTGGCGTATGTCATTGGTGTTTTTTTCCAAACTTTATGTCATTTTCAAACTGATATCAGACAGTTTTAGACATACCGGTCACACCGTGCATCGGATTGAGGTGTGGTTGATTCGTACACATCACAAATGACTTTTTGGATCGTTTTCCTAAAGTATCAAAACAATCCGAAGGCGTTTTCTCGGTTTCCATGTGTCATTGGTGTTGTTTTCCAAAGTTTATGTCATTTTCAAACTGATATCAGACAATTTTAGCCATACCGGTCACACCGTGCGTCAGATTGAGGTGCGGTCGATTCGTACACATCACAAATAACTCGTGGATTGTTTTCCTAAAGTATCAAAACAATACGAAGGCATTTTCTTGGTTTGGCATATGTCATTGGTGTTGTTTTCTAAAGTTTATGTCATTTTCAAACTGATATCAGACAATTTTAGCCATACTGGTCACACCGTGCGTCGGATTGAGGTGCGGTCAATTCGTACACGTCAAAAATGACTCATGGATCATTTTACTAAAGTATCAAAACAATCCGAAGGCGTTTTCTTGGTTTTCCGTGTGTCATTGGTGTTGTTTTCCAAAGTTTATGTCATTTTCAAACTGATATCAGACAATTTTAGCCATACCGGTCACACCGTGTGTCGGATTGAGGTGTGGTTGATTCATACACGTCACAAATGACTCGTGGATCATTTTCCTAAAGTATCAAAGAAATCTGAAGGCGTTTTCTCAGTTTGTTGTGTGTCATTGGTGTTTTTTTCCAAAGTTTATGTCATTTTCAAACTGATATCAGACAATTTTAGCCATACCGGTCACACCGTGCGTCGGATTGAGGTGTGGTCAATTCGTACACATCACAAATGACTTGTGGATCGTTTTCCTAAAGTATCAAAACAATCCGAAGGCGTTTTCTCGGTTTGGCGTATGTCATTGGTGTTGTTTTCCAAAGTTTATGTCATTTTCAAACTGATATCAGACAATTTTAGCCATACCAGTCACACCGTGCGTCGGATTGAGGTGCGATCGATTATTACACATCACAAATGACTCGTGGATCATTTTACTAAAGTATAAAAACAATATGAAGGTGTTTTCTCAATTTGTCGTGTGTCATTGGTGTTGTTTTCCAAAGTTTATGTCATTTTCAAACTGATATCAGACAATTTTAGCCATACCGGTCACACCGTGTGTCAGATTGAGGTGCGGTCAATTCGTACACATCACAAATGACTCGTGGATCGTTTTCCAAAAGTATCAAAACAATCTGAAGGCGTTTTCTTGGTTTGTCGTGTGTCATTGTTGTTGTTTTCCAAAGTTTATGTCATTTTCAAACTAAGTAGTAGGAATTCACTAATCTAAGGATATGAAACATAATAAAGGGAGATCATAGATTCTCAATAAGTGTAAAGGGAGATATAAATGACCATATAAAGATAACATAAGTATTAGGAATTCACCTTCATTGTCCTATTTTTTTACATTCTTCGATCAGGTATGCTGCCCATTCGTTTCTAAAGACATTTATATCATCTTCTGAATATGAGTTTTTGCGACAGTCATAGTAGTACTGAAAAAATATAAATACACAAATGATTAATAATTATTTTAAATAAAGTAGTAATTATTTTCAAAAATACCTCTTCAGGGATGCTAGTTTGTCCATGAAATACGATCTCTTTCATAAATTTACAAACATAATAACTGCTGTCCTTGTCATTTGTTTGTTTCGGACACTGCAGAAAAATCGAGAAAAATAAGTAATTTGTTTTGATATGTATTTGGATAGTGAAATATATTTATATATACCCAGATACTTCTCCATTTGTAGATCTTGTGGGCATTGTCGTCCTTACACCCTGGATTTATTCCAGCCTTTAGATGATATTCATACACTTCCCTATCATAACAAAATCCTCATTAAAAGATAATATAAATTATATAACTAGATATTTAGTTATAAAATGTTGGATCTAGTGTATTACAAATTGAAAATCGCCATCATGTGTGGTCGGTTAGTTGGATATCCATGCAATGAATCCAGAAAATAAATCTTTGGAGTATCCAAATTGACTGCAATGAGCATCCAATGTTCCCTAAAAACACAAAAAGAAATAAGTACTGATAGAAATGAAAATATAATTGATATGATTTAAATGTAGAGTTTTACCCTTGCATCGTTGGTATTAAAAAGAGCCTGTCAGTTGTAATTCTTATTTGAAACGTTCTGAGCAGATTTGACATCAATTCAGCCTGAAAATTAGAATCTATTTCTGTTCGTTGTGTAGAAATGGTGTGAGGACTAACGAGTCCAAATTTGTATTCATGGGAAAATACCTTCAATTGTTTTTCATATATACGCCTATGAAAAATATGAGATGTATTTATCCATAATTATCAATGTATATCAGCTTCTGTAAAATCAAATCATGAAAACATACCTCATGTATACATTTATAACTGAGGCTCCTAGCCAGTCGTATGTGATGATCTCAGAAACAGCATCTGCACTAACGAAATCCATTATTTCCTCTTCGTATATATCTTTTTCACAAACAATTGTATGATTCTTTCCGTCTTTCATTTTCATATCCACATGATCTTGCAATGATATTAAATGTGGATATAGAACGGGCGGGGTGAACGTGCTCTCAGTAGATCATTTTGATCGGTTGGTTGATCCAATCTTGGAGCTGCTCTTTAGTTTTAGCTTCTCCATTTTATCCTTCTGTAATAACAATCATCGGTTCAGCCATTTTCTAATTTAATGTTAAAGGTTCTGCTTGAAAAATGAACTGGAAATGAATACCTCCTACTCGACGTGTTTTTTTACAAGATTCGACGGCCATGCAATGAATGTTCCAATAGCTTTTTCCACCGTATGAATGTCATCATCGTCATTTGGCATGGGTTGCTCGGCACTCGGCTCATGAGATACGTTAATCAACACTTTGACATGACCGGTTGGAAGTGGCCTGGAGTGTAGCATGTCATTCTGCATATTGAACACCGTAGCCCTCGCTACAAGGCGATGGGTGGGAGTTGACAGATATAAATCACAGTCATTTTCACCCTGTAGAATATCATTAAATGAAAGGTATCAGTGCCTATGTGATTCACATCTCACAAAAACGAATATTATAACATTGATTACCTCGGTTAAGTCAGGTCTTTGAGGGGAATGGCTCGCATCAAAGCTGGTGAGGGGTGGATCTGCTCGTGGGGGTTGTTCTTAAGTTGTTTGTTCTCTTTTCCTCTCCTCCATCAAACTCTTTAGCATCTCTCCCTGAGTTTGGATTAGTTCTTCAAGGGTAGCTACTCTATCTCTCATTACATTCAATTCTTTAGTTTGTTCATCCTCTTGTTTTTTTTCTTAAAATATGTCTTGGGTGACACCCCAAAACCCACACCTCTGACGCGGCCATACTGTTCTGGCTGTTTCAAGGCCATTGAAAGTATTTCTGCATCCTGTGCGGGTGTTGATGTTTCCTGTGACTATGTTAAATAGAAAATATGAAAAAATAAGTAAGCATCATTATGTAATAGTGATTTAAAGAAAAACAAGTTTATATTATGTCATACTTACACATGTTTCCCACACTTTCTGTGTGTTTTCATCTATCAGTTTCCCCTCTTTATTAACATGAGCCTCCTTCTATAGCACATGGCGTGGAATGGAAGTGACTTGAGATTTTGCTTCATCAATCTGCTTATAAATAGAGAAACATGGTTACAGTGTTGTTTTATGTCACATAAAATTATTACAGTACTTTTAAAATACATACCAATTGTTTTTCAATTGAAGCGTACCCCAACCTTGCTTTACGGTAGGGGTACGCTGGTTTTGTTTCCCGTTCCTTATTTTCAGCACTCAGTTGTTGTTTCATAAATAAAAACCTATCAATCAATGTGATGAATACAAGCAACATTACAGAACGTGTAACCAAACACAATGTACCTGAAAATTCTTTTCCGCACGACGGTTGCAAAATGCATCCCACGTTCCTTGGGATATCAAGTGTGCATAAAGAGAAGGCGGGTGTGTCTTGATTTTCCCTTCGGCATCTTTCAGATGATTTTTCGTTAAAATGGTGCGAAAGCCTCTATGAATCCTTCCTGCCAGTTTGAAAACATATTCTTTGTGCGAAACATCTACTATAAATGCACTCTGCAAGAGATGATGAAGGGTTAGTCAATATATCAATATTTTATTTTATTTTAATAAATTAAATAGATGATATCGTAATGTTACCGTAATCTCTTCCCACATTAATGTTTTCAACCCGCTGACAACATGGTTCCACGACTCTACGTCAATCGGCACGCGTTGTCGAGTGACGATTCCAATGTAGCTACTAAACATGGCTTTGTTGGGGTTTACATGCTGGCCTAGCTTATTCCATCCCACCTCATATTTGATTCCTTTTTCTTTTGCCTTAAGAATTTTTGCTAAAACTGTCAAACTACGGCGCACCTATTTTTTTGTGTCGTTGGGGTTTCATCGCCTACCATTTCCTCAGTTTCTGCATCATCATTATGTTTCTCCGAAGCTCTAGCTTCGGCACTAACACCAGCTGCAACAGGTTGAGAGACCTGTTGTACGTCAACAGTGGGACCAGCTGCAATAGGTTGAGAGACCTGTTGTCTCTCAGCAGTGGGACCAGCTGCAACAGGTTGAGAGACATGTTGTACGTCAGCAGTGGGACCAGCTACAACAGACCTGTTGTCTCTTAGAAATGGGACCAGCTGAAAAAGGTTGAGAGACGTGTTGTGTCTCGGGATTGGGTGCATCAGCAGGTGAATAAGTCATTATCTGCAAAAACTGGTTTAAAATTTAAGTTAGATCACATAAAAGCAGTAGCGAACAGATAATAACATAATGTAACACAATATATATTACAGTAAAAATCAATAACCTGATTATTGAACTCCCTTTTTTTAAAAGGCTGAAGGGATTTGACCCCTCTATCAACTATCCATATCCATGCATTGTGGTCTCCTATGACATACAAAATGTTGTCTACATTGGAACCACTGCGAAATGATTGTGAAATCCCAATGAAAGGATCATCTTCTGTTGAATTTTCATCTGACCCTTCAGCTGTTTTGGTCGATAACAGAACAATTGAGCAGTTTCGGTTTCCGAGATCGGGAGCATAAAATACTTGCACTGCCTGTGATGCCATTATAAATGGTTCTTCTTTCTCCCCTTACTTACTGAAATCAACTTTCACAAATCCCAAATCATCTATTTTAACAGCACTCCTGTTATCAACCCACTTGCATTGAAATATCGGAACTTGAAATTCCGTATAATCCAACTCCCATATTTGTTTGATGATGCCAAAATATGACATATTCTCATAAATTGGATTTTTGTCCTTAGCACCAGAAACATGCATCGCTTCAGCCACAAGTGTAACCCCACTATTCTGAATGGTACTGTCTTCATCATGTTCATTAGTATAAAATGTATAACCATTAACTACATAAGCAATGTAAGATAA
Organism: Viscum album; assembly: GCA_963277665.1. NCBI lineage: Eukaryota > Viridiplantae > Streptophyta > Magnoliopsida > Santalales > Viscaceae > Viscum > Viscum album. Next base: position 1,086,457,796 of record OY728156.1, read on the forward strand.
TGCATACACACTTGGTCCTTCGGCTAGCCATCGAAGTCGTTCCGAAATAGACTTTGGATTTTCATCTGACTTCTTAAAGATATGATCTCGAAACCATCCTATAAACTGTCGATTATGTGTATCTGATATCCATTTTTCAGCCCTTGATGGATTCAGTTGCCTAAGAATTTCTTTGTGGATTTCAACATATGGGTCAACGTCCAAACTATTATGCAAAACATAAAGGTGGGCCTACTCCCGATCTATAATATTGATTGTGACAACCTTTCTTCCAGAAATTCCTTCACCCTCTAACCACCCAGTGTGACGAGATTTCGGTAAGCTAATGCTTTCCACACCAGACAAGTATTCGGTACAGAATTCAACGGCTTCCTCAACAATATATCGCTCTGCAATACAACCCTCTGGCCAACTTCGATTTTTGACATACCCTTTCAAAATCTTCATATACCATTCAATGGGGTACATCCATCTGTAATGTATAGGACCACATAGTTGAATCTCTCTCACCAAGTGGACCATCAAATGAACCATCATATCAAAAAATGAAGTCGGGGAGAACATTTCTAATTCACATAATATGACGGAAATTTCTTTTTCCATAGCTGGAAATTTTTCCGGGTCTATAACTTTGCTGCATATAGCTTTGAAGAAGAAACACACTTTCGTTAATGTATGGCGGAAATTCTTGGGTAAAATGCAACATAAAGCAATTAGAATGAGATTTTGCATCAAAACATGACAGTCATGTGATTTCAGACCTTTTAACTTCAAGTCACTCATTGACACAAGGTTACTGATATTTGAAGAATACCCCTCTGGAACCTTTACGTCATTCAAGAAGTTGCAAAACTGATATCTCTCCTTCCTGGAAAGAGTGTAAGTAGTAGGAGGAAGAAATGTTCGTTTTTCACCCTTTACTGGTGCCAACTCTTCTCGTATTCCCATCTCAACCATGTCCAACCTAGCCTTAATTCCATCTTTTGTTTTGCCAGATGTATTTAGCAATGTGCCGATAACACTGCCAAATACATTTTTTTCTACATGCATAACATCAATAAAATGTCTAACATATAGACAATTCTAGTATTGTAATTCAAAAAAAATTGATCTCTTTTTCCAACCGATTTTTGTAAGGTTTTTCAAAGCCGGTTTACCAAAAGTAATGTCCAAATTTTTTACTTTCTCAAACAATTGATCGCCTGTTAGTGGAGACGGTGTTGTACGTTCTTCTGAACTTCCATCGAATGATGTCTTCCAAGAATGGTACTTATGTCGTCACGGTAGAAATATGCGATGTCCTAGAAACACGATTTTCGATGAATGTTTCAACGTAATTGATTGTGTACATTATTCGCAAACGGGACAACCTTGAGTTCCTTTAATGCTATATCCTGACAAATTTCCATAAACTGGGAAGTCATTTATCGTCCCATACAACATGACTCTCAAAGTGAAATCTTCCTTTCTGTAAGCATCATACAATGTAACACCTGAATCCCACAATAATTTCAAATCTTCGATAAATGGAGCTAAATAAACATCAATATCATTACCTGGTTGTTTTGGTCCTGATATAAGCATAGATAACATGATGTATTTTCGTTTCATGCATAACCACGGTGGTAAGTTATACTTTATCAACATAACCGGCCATGTACTATGACTACTGCTTTGAAAACTAAAAGGATTCACTCCATCTGTAGATAACGCAAGACTAAGGTTTCTCGACTCGTTTCCAAATTCAAGATACTCATGATCGATTCTCTTCTACTGAGGAGAGTCTGCCGGGTGACGTAGTATCCCATCTTTAATTCTTGTATCTGCATGCCATGTTAATTGTTCTGCTGTATCCTCACTTCCATATAGGCGTCTAAACCTTGGAATGATTGGAAAGTACCATACAACTTTAGTAGGACTGGATTCATCTTTCTTGTATCGAGAAGCACCACACTTTGGGCATTCTTTAAGTGATTTGTGGTCCTTGTGAAACAGTATACAGTCATTCGGGCAGGCGTGTATTCTTTCAGAGATCATACCTATAGAGCGTAGCATTTGTTTGGCATCGTATGTTCGGCTCGGGAGCTCATTGTCTTTTGGGAGCATGTCATTCAAAAGGGCAAGTAGTTTCGTAAAACTTTCGTCACTCCACCCGTTATCTGCTTTCAAATTATACAGCTTCAGTACAGCTGACAATGCTGTATATTTAGTGCAACCAGCATACAATGGCATCTTTGCATAACTTTTTAACTTCTCAAACAATTTTGGGAAATCACGAAGTTCATCTTCGAAGGTCCTTGTCATTTTATCAATACAATCTTCATCATCATTCACATCTATAATCACATCCTCCATACGGTCATCTTTATTGTTCATGTTTGTAATCATATCAGATGATCCATAAAACGCAGTGTCACCCTAGTCACTACCTACATTCGTTGTTTCCCCGTGTTTATTCCAACATGTATAACTTTGATCTATTCCGTGACAGATCAAGTGTTCTTCCAACTCATCTGGACTAATTTGTTTTGAATAACAACAGCGTAAACACGGACAAAGGATTTGAGAAGAGTCACATGCATGATCTATTGCAAACTTGATAAATTCTTTCACGCCTTCTTCATACTCTTTTGTCAACCGATTGGCATTCATCCATTCTTTATCTATATTCATCCTATTTAAAATCCATAGGATAAGTATATAGGTTAAAGCAGAAGGAATATGAGTATAATTTAGATAAAAAACAAGATACTTAAAGGAAATAAAGGAATAAATAAATACCAAAATAAAAAATATATTGGGAACCACTACAATCCCCAAGCCTCACATCATCTAGATCTCTAAAACCCATCAAAGTTACTCCAACTCGATCTGGCAACACTGGTACCCAATTCTACCTGACCTTCAGTACATGAGGATTTCTTAGGTACTCAGTAGGGAACCACCAATGTGGTTTCATAAATTCTAATTTTTAGTTATATGTCCATGTTTCATGCTCTGAATAAATAAATAATATCTAATAAATAAATAAATAAAACATCATTGATCCTTATGTTCATAGCCTCGATCATCCATACCAACTTTGGCTAGTGCCAAAGTGTATTTGAGAACATTGTGATTACTATACCAACCATAACAATAATCATGAGGACTTTCACCCTAGTATACATTGATAATTACCGTAGATATAAACTCACCCTGGTGAATATGATAATAACCTGGAAAACCTCCATCCCATTATCACAACTTGAGTAGTATCCATACTAGTATAAAATTGTTCCCAACAACTTAACCCCAGTAGTGCAGGACACTCAACCAAACAAGCCAAATACACAATAAGGACTGAAATCTCTCACCTATACACTTTTCATAACAAATATATTCACTACTCAAAATCAATGTCCCTATTAGTAGTATCATAGACCTCACTACTATGTAATTTTTTCCATTTCAATAAAATACCACCTCAAGGTCATTTTTTTAATAAAAGTGGTGACATGAATTGGTCACCAAATTCATGCCCCAAAGGACTCAATTAAAAAAAAGAGTATAAGAACAAACACAAGGTGAAAAGAACTTACACCAGTAGGGATTGAGAGAAGTATAAACCAAAAACACCAAGGAAAATCTTGAAAAATATCTAGAAGCAATGAATGATCCAAACAACCTATTATCAACTATTCCATGATCACCAAAAGGGGTTTTACTATCCATGGGGACAACACTAATCCATTTGGATCGAAAGGGAATCCAATGCCTTCATAAATTTTCTTCTCTATCAACTTGAGTTATGATATTCATGTTGTTATACAGTTGTTATTTTAAAATTAAGGGCTGAAATGAAACCTGAGAAAGACCTTAATACATTAAAACCAATGTTTAGAAAGGAAAACCATTAAAGGTTTGGATCAATAAGCTGTTAAGAATAAAGACCATCATTGCAACGTCACCATCCAATAGAAGCACATGATGTAGTGAAACACTCATCGCATGAGATCATCATATTATTTATCAGTGTCTTACATGGTATAGCCTCATAATATTTACATGGTAATATTCCATACTATAAATAGTCTCAAGAGATAGCTCATGTCCCATTTCAATATATAGGTTTGTTCTGGGTCAGTATACACATCCAGCCTATCAACAACCTTACAAAGTTATACCCACCCAAGTAGTCACATCCCCAAGGGGGATGTTCACACACTTTAGGTTCAATTCAATAAGGCCAAGGGCTCTGATGTATCACTAGTTCCATGTGTGGCCTATGGGAACAAATACATAAAAGTCACAAAATGTATTCCAAGAGGTCTTCGGGTTCCCCCTAACAAGGTCCTCTAAGTCACACTCACTCTAATAACACCCATTAAGGAATTTATAAATCCATAAAGAAATTACCAGGACCACATACCTATTTTATATGTTTCTACTATTTTAATTCCAAGTTGAAAACTTTTCCTAGGCTCGCTAAGCCTCGTCCAGTTGTCTACCCCAAGATCAACTCATCAATATAGCTCCTTCCTCTCTCTAAAAAACCAAAATTATTAAATTATAACATTTATAATTAATTATCCAAATCAATTTAAACTTGTTATATTCACTAGAAACTCATCTTGTGGACTTTTCATGTTAGAACCAAGACCAAAATTCCTATAAGATCTGAATTGGGATCTTAGTGCCATCTTAGGAAAAATACCCAACCATCAGAACCAAATCCATAGACAACATTATATAATTTGATCCAATATCCATGAAAACTACAAAAGGAAACACAAATCCTTCATAATGATTGGTGACTTGCAGATACCATCATGATGCCTCTTATACATGAGGTAGGAAAACACCCCCATCAAATCAATATGATACCACCGTTCTCTAGTTGAATCACCCATAAAACCTAATCTAGATAAATCAAAAATCAATAGAAACTAAATATAAAGAATAAAATGGTAAGGAAGATGGTGAAATCACTTGAAATTGTTGAATAAATCCACTAAAAAACTCCCCATGGAAAGGAGAATCAAACAGGAATAAGGGGGTGGGTCGATTGGGCATTGTATAAGAGGGAGGATGAGAAATGGGGGCTTCCCCTATTGGAATTTCAGAGGGAAAAAGATGAGAATATAATTTTAATGTTCTACACAATTTTCCAAACCATATACTAATAATGTGGTGGCACTGTACAAGAAAACCCCTTCAAATATTTGGTCAACATAGTTTACCAAACTATTCATTAATTATGTAAATTGTAACTACCTCAGTCTACAAAATTTCACATGTTTTGTATGAAATCATGAAAAAATGGTATGTTAATCCCTAACTAAAATCCACCTCACATGGTTTCCTCTAAGATATCCCATGGTTAACCTTCACTAACCGTGAAAGTCAACTATGTGATTTAGAAAGAGGACTGAAAACCTCCTCATGCTCAAGGTTCTACATTGTTTCTCAAAAAATATGAACACAAAACCACGTTTCATTTGAAAAAATCTCCAAAAAAACATCATATAAAACTAAAATAAAGCTTGTGAGACTCACCTGAGTACTTGAGGCACCTCTCAAACCGTAGTGGAGGAGGAGGCAGCAGAGTAGGAAGAGGAGGAGGAGGAGGAGGAGGTGCCGGTGGAGGAGGAGGATGAGGCAGCGGACTAGGAGGGGGAGGAGGATGAAGCTGCGGTGGAGGAGAAGGAGGAGGAGGATGAGGAGAAGAGGAGGAGGAGGAGGAGGCGGCCGGAGGAGGAGAAGAAAGAGGAGGCGGCGGCCAAAGGAGGAGGAGAAGGAGGAGGCGGCGGCCGGAGGAGGAGGAGCAGGAGGAGGCGGAGGCCGCGGCGGAGGAGGAGGAGGCGGCGACATCGGTGTAGAGGAGGGATTCCGCGAGAGCTTGACTCGGTTCAGGGAGGAGGAAGAGGACCCGCGGGTTTTTAACAAATCCATGTAATCCTTTATCAGCGCTAGTAAAAAATGCTGATAAAGGATGTATTTATCAGTGCTAAAATGAAAAGCGCTGATAAATACAACTTGTATCAGCGCTAACAAAAGCGCTGATAAAGGTCCACTTTATCAGCGCTTTTCCATTAGCGCTGATAAAGGAAGGCGCATGCCTTGCCCAGTTTTGTGGCAGTGTATTCAAAATCTATGCTTCCCTTATTTAGACCATTAGTGACCTTACTAGACTAGTAAATTTTTTCAGTTGGAAAATACACATATGTTTAGCTTGTCCAGTTTTTTAATTTGACTTTGAACCTCAATGGATTCCTATTAACAAATTGTTTATTTTCATGTGCCATCATCACTTCCTCAATATATCTCATTTATTTCAATTTAACAATTTAGGTTTTAATGGAAAAATTATTTAAGGCCTCCACTAGAATTATTATCCAGATCAAAGATCTTGACATAATTATTAAATGTTGGTATAGAGTTTGGAAAATATTTTCAGCTAAATAAAATTATAAAAAGATATAGAACACCATAAGTTATAATTGGAACACAACAATGTAAGAAAAAGATCATTTTTTTAACTTCCATATTGGGAATTTGATTTTATACATCATAATATTGATGTTATTCACATTGAGAAGAATTTTTATGATAATGTGTTGTTTTCATTTCTTAATTTTAAGGGAATATCAAAGAATCATTTAAATTATCATAAGGACCTAGAAGCACTCAATATCAAATAAGATTTAAGGATAAATGAGAATGGTAAGGATTTAATATCAATTTTGTACTAAAAACTATCAAAAAGATGGTTTCCTTCGAATATTAAAAAATGTGAAAGTGCCTCATGGATATTCTAGTAATATTTCATGATGTGTTGCTTTGAATTGTCATATGATACATTGATTGAAAATTTATAACTCACATGTATTGAGGGAGTTGTTTCTATTTTTGATAATTCATTACTTTTTACATGATAAAATAACCATCATTATAACCATATTTTTCACATTATTTAGAATGATTTTTGAGAAAACATTAAACATAAATTAATTAGATAAACTTCAAGAAAGAATTATATGGATGTTATATAATTTTTAGATGTTATTTCTCCAGTAATTTTTCAATGTGATGATTCATCTGATGGGTCATTTGTGCAGTGAAGCTAAAATTGGAGGGTCCATACATTATCGATGGATGTATCCGATGAAGATGTATTTTATTTAAATATTTTTTTAAATAAAAAATTCTTATTTTGTTATTCAACATTCAAAAACATTATTTATTAATTTTTTACCATTTAGCATCAGGTATCTTGGTCATTTGAGGGTGGCTCCATTCTGGCCTAACTTACTATCATGGGTTGAGCATCTCAGCACATCAGTTTTCCCGTGCGGAACCCCAACCCCCCTATATAGCGGGTGGGGTTCATCCGTCCAGCTCTTCATATGATTTGAGGTTCAATGGTTTCATCATTCCATGGACTCATTAGGGGAGTGGCCCCAACTCCCAACCAGTGGTGTCAAGGTTGACACGCACCATCCTTATCTTTGTCAGGGTGACTCCCATATCTTCGATAGGTACAAAACAGATGAACTGGAGCTTTGATGTTCTTACTGGTGTGGGAAAGGACCCACATAATTGGGTCGTGACATGACCCCATTGTCATTCCATGCACACCCTTGTGCATGAGGATCATGGCCTACTGTGTGTCTGTGAAATGGTGCTTCAAACTAATCAGCTACCAATTCTAGCCTTAGAGGATGCTCCATCCTTATCATTGGCATCAATGTCCCACCCACTCTATGGGTCTCAAACCACCATGGTCCACCCACTTGCTGGGTCGCAAACCACCTCCAAGAGACCCACCCTTCATAGTGGCATCTCTGTCTCTGACATCTCTTGAGCTCTACCTTCTCTATCATGTCACCTCCCCATGACACCCCGGGACTCCAATCCCACCACCAAGCTCTCGTGCGGCACCCAACTAGCTTCTTTCCTCAAATACTAGACAATTTCAGCCTTTCGACAGTCACAATGGAAGAAAGGATCATAAGGTAAGTGCTTGACAAGCTCTCAAGACACAAGTGAAAAGAATCTCTCAAATGCTCTCAACTTTTGTGCGTCTTTACAAATGAAGAGCCACTCCCTTTATATAGGGCTTGGTAGAAAATTCTATAACACTCTAGAATATGTACACTTCCACATGATTCTAGAGTATTCTAGCCTACTCTACTAGAATATACATAGGGCATTATAGAACTCGTAGAGATCCTCAACCTTCCATGGAAGCCTAGAATTTTCCAGACCCTTCATGGCCCAAGTGGTGTTCCACAACACTCCAGAGAAGTCTGGAATATTCTGAAACTTGGTGGAGATGCAGATAACTCTAGAGGATTCTAGAGAACCTCACCACCAGGTCTCCTATCCATTTTCAGGGGCATGACATCCTCCCCCACCTATTCTATAGATGTCCTCAGCGCATCAATGATGATACTCCTCGATTGCCCGTGAGAACTACCACAATTTTTCTGCGGGTTCCCAGGTTGCCTCTCATTCTGGTAAGCACTTTCACTTGTTCAAGTACTCCTTGCTTCGTGGCACTCCATGTCACCAAAATATCCAATCATTGACTATGAGATCCATCTTCTTTTCATATGACTCGACAGCCACTGTGGGCACCCTTGAAGACACCCCCCTGCTCAGGTCCCCCATGTCTTCATGATATGGCTTGAGTATACTCACATGGAAGACTGGATGGATCTTCAGCTTGTGGGGGCAACTCTAAGTGGTGTGATAACTCCCTAAATCAGTGCACGGCCTCATATAGTCCCTCATATCACCAAATCAGGCCCTTGTTCACCCTCCTAAATTCTTTGTGTTGCTAAGGCAAGATTTTCACCATAACCTTGTCCCCAGGATGGAAGATCACATCCCTTATCCCTTTTTCATCCCACTTCTTCATCCTTTTGGAAACTTTGTGTAAGGGGGTTCTCGTCATGTCGGCCTTCTCATGCCACTCCTTGGACATAGCATAGGCGGTTGGGCTTCTTCATTGGTACTTCTCCCAAAGTATCGTTGTGTGAGGAGTAAGGGGTTGTTGTTCGGTCACCACCTCAAATGGACGGTTCCCCATCGACTCACTCCTTTGCATGTTGTATGAGAATTGGGCCACATCAAGAAACTTGACCCAATATCGCTGGTTGGTACTCACAAAATGCCTCAAATAGAGCTCCAACAAGGCATTAACCCTCTCTGTATACCCATACGTCTGGGGGGTGAAAACTTGAAGAGTAGTGGAGCTTAGATCCCAACAATCCTAGGAGCCCTGTTCACAACTTTCCCATGAATTGTGGATCCTGATTGATGATTATGTGTCATGGTATCCCCCAATACTTCACCACATGCTTGAAGAGTAGCCTTACTGTGATCTCTTCCATCACATCTACTGGAGTGGGGATAAATGTGGCATACTTTGAGAAATTCTCCACCACCATAATGATGCTCCCATACCCTTTGGTCTTAGGAAATTCAATGATGAAGTCCACAGTGACTGTCTCCCATGGCCTCTCTACAATGTGAAATGGCTTTAATAATCCTCTAGGAAACTGATGTCCTGCCCATCTCGAGTCACGACACTCCTCGACCAATAATATGATCTCTCTAGAATGGCCTTGGTGGTATGATTCCCTAGATGTCCTGCCCATCTCGAGTCACGACACTCCTTGATGAGATCCCAATTCTAGTTCCCCCACTTTGGGAAATATATCCTCCTCCCTGTGGTAATAAGAGTTCCATCATCCTCCCAAAATCTCTTTGTCTTTCCCTCTACTACAAGATCCAAGACGTTCCTGTCTATAGGATCATGCGTTATGCCTTCCTTGATCCTACCCAAGATCCTGTCATCCACACAAGACAAGTGGTTGAACACCATCTTCCGGCTAAGTTCATCAGCCACCACATTTGTAGTCCCAAACTTGTACTCCAAAGAATAATCAAACTCATCCAAGAATTCCTTCCATCTTGCCTGCTTCAGAGTTTTCTTATTTTGGGTTTGGAAGAAGCTTGTGGAAACATTGTCAGTATTCACCACAAACCTCAACCCCAAGAGATAATGTCTCTATGCCCGAAGACAGTGTAAACGGATTTCATCTCCTTTTCTTGCACTGTGTACCTTCTCTCAGTGTCATTCAGCTTCCAAATCTCAAAATCTATGGGATGTCATTCTTTCATGAGCATGCCCCCAATGGAAAAGTCTGAGGCATTTGTGTGTAACTCATAAGGCTTGGTCGGATCCTCCAAACTCAAGACCATTTCTTCCATGACCGTCTTCTTCAAGCCTTAAAATGCCTCCATGCATTTTTCATCCCACTCTCATGGCTTGTTATTCTTTAGAAAGTTGGTGAGTGGAGCCGCCTTCTTTGATTATTCACAAATGAATCACTGATAAAAATTCACCAACCCAAGAAAAGATCTCATCTTGGAAAACTTGGGTGGCCTTTCCCATTCATCGATATCCTAGATCTTCTCATGATCCATCATGAGCTTTCCCCTTTGATCTTCTGTCCAAGTAAGAGGACTTCATTCCTCACAAAAGAACACTTCTCCTTCTTTACATATAACTTTTTCTCCCTCAACACCTTGAACACGGTTTTTATGTGATCCACATGGTCCGCCATTGTCTCGCTATAGATGAAAATGTCATCCAAGTAGGCTACCACAAACTTATCCAAGTATTGGTGGAATACTTTTCTCATCAAGGTGTAGAATGTCATTGGGGAATTAGTCAAACCAAATGGCATAACAAATAACTCATAGGATCTGTACCTTGTCACGCATGAGGTCTTCAGCACATCCTCTATGGAAAAGAAAACTTTATAATACCTCGACCTCAAGTCCAGCTTGGTGAACACCCATGCCTTTCCCAACTGATCAAAGAAATTCGTTTTCAATGGGATAGGGTACTTTTTCTTCATGGTTACTTTGTTAAACACTCTATAATCCACGCACATCCTAAAGGATTCATCATGCTTCTTTTGGAATAGAATGGGTGATCCATAGGTCAACATGGATGGTTGGATTTTTCCCGCATCTAACATCTCCTTCAATTGCCTCTTCAACTCCTCCAACTCGAGTAGATCCATGCGATAGGGTGCCATAGATGGTGGCTTTGATCCAGGAACCAACTAAATTTGATGATCCACCTCCCTCTTGGGTGGAATCTTCTTGGGAAACTCTGGGGAATGACGTCGCTAAACTCTCTTAGTACGCCCTTCACCTCCTTTTACAACACTTGGTTGTAGTCTAACATCCCATCATCTTTCAAGGAAACAAAGTAGGTCTCTTCTCTCTTTTCGAAACCCTTCTTCACTTGCATGGAAGATAGTAAATACAATTCATGGTCACTGCATACCTTCTTCAGCACCATGCACGGGATTCTCTCCACCATTATCACCATTTTATCTAAGTGAGGTGTTGGTATGGCCTTGTCTTTCTTGAAGAAGTCCATCCCCAACACTAGCTTGAAGTCATCCATGGTAACCACTATGGGATCAATAGCACCCCTCCATTCTCCAATGAGAAGGATCACTCCATGGACAATGCCACTTGCTGGTTGAGGTGTGGAATTCACGTCTTTCATGTGACTAGTTGTCTTGGATACAACTATCCCAAGTCTCCTCACCTCATCTTTGGCCAAAAAGTTGTGTGTGGATCCCATGTTGAGCATCATATAAGTGGAATTCCCATTCAACTCCACCTTTTCATACATTAACCCATCCTTAGGTGGTGCATTGGGTGGGTTCTTCACCTCCAATGCATTGAAGAGCCTTAAAGTCCCCATTTTCCACTCCTTGGGAACTTCCTCCTTCTCTCTAAACATAGAGTTGAGTGCCTTCCTCTTGGGACACTCCTTCCCTGTGTGAGGCCCAATCACAAAATTAACACCCTCGGGGCTTGAATTCCCTTGATAAGTACTTGGTGTACTCCTTGGACTTCCCATTATCATGGGAATCTCGGTTCCACCTCCTCTCTTGGTCTCCCCCACCATTACCCTTGAACTCATTCTTCGACTTAGAGGGTTCAACCTTCTTTTTGTATTCCACCAAGGACTCGGTAATGGACACAGCTTCGGTAAAGGTCTTAGGCCATCGACCTTGCACCTCATGTTGAGCCCATGGTTGAAGACCTTTGATAAAATCATACATATGATCATAATTGGTCTTGCTATATACCTGGAGCTTTAGTGGGACATATTCCTAAATATACTTGTGGATTTTCCCCATATGCTTCAATGTTTGCATCTTGTCCCTTACTTCCCAATCAGCTTCCTTGGGGGAGAACTGAGCATAGACCCATTTTTTGAACTCTTCCCATGATGTAAGTGCCTTCCAAAGGCGTGTTTTGCAACACACTGGAGAAGTATGGAATATTCCATAACTTGGTGGAGATGTAGAAAACTCTAGAGGATTTTAGAGAACCTCACCACTCAATCATTTCTCCATTTGGCGGAGTGTGAAATTATGCTCCTGAGTGTAGTTCAACTTTCCATTCCCTTAGGGTTTTTGATTTATTCTAGTATTCAAGCCTCCCACTCGTTTTTCTTCCACTTTTAGCATCATTTTCTCCTATCACTTCTCCCCAACAATGGTTGCCTTTTATTCGGGTATGTCTTCATTTTCATTCTTTCAGGATGCTTGTAACTTTCGAGGGATTCGTGGTTTTCATGCCATATTTCTCTCAAATATAGCTATATCTGAGTCCTACAGCAGGATTTGAAGGCTGCGATATGGGTTTCACTCATATTGTGTTTTCATAGGTAGCGTGGTGGGATAGATTTCAAGAGGCGCCATGTCATGCTTCCTCTTCCTCTAGTTCTCTTCATATTCGGGCATCCCAGGTAAGTTTGGTACTTATGAGGGAGTGTATCTTCATGTGAAAATATTCTGATCTACAGGTGGTAGATGTATCATCATGTGTAATTCATCTGATGACACTCCCAGATGATAAAGATTGAAGATGAGGTGGTAGTTAGTTTTTCTTCTTGTGGTAGTTTCTAGAGATCATTGTGGTACTTTTCATGCGCAACGGTGATTTTTTGGGTGCCTCTATAGAAGGATTTCATGGATAACCTTGGTTGGCTCATGAAGTCGCTGATTTAAGTTGTGGTTTGGCTATGTTTGATGGACAACAATGTAGATTGAAGATGATTCATGTGGGGTATGGACTTTTTTTCCAACTTTATTGTTTTTTTTAATATTGTTTTTGGAACTGATTTTTTGATGGATAGCAGATGTATCATTGGGATTTGGATTTTGTTTCATTTTAATCGGATGGAAGTGAAACTTCTTTCTTGTAATGATGGGTGTGCAGCCTCGAAATACGGTTGGGTGTTTTCACACCCATCACCCAGCCATCTTTCCTTCATGTTCGATGGATGGGTGCCCTGATTTGATTTTTTTTAATGATTTTGGTCTTTAGTTATGTTTTATCTGGTTTCTTTTATGTGATATCTTCAAAATAATTGTTTGTTGGGAGGCTTGAAAGAGAAAGAGGTGTGTTGGCAACTATCGTCCAGTCCTTCATCCACATCTTAATGTGTGTGGGAGGGTTTTCCTGCCTTGTTGTGATGCCATAATGGTGAAAATCCTTGGAAGGTGGGAAACACTTTTCCCATTGACCAATTTAATTGATGCATTATCTTTTTGGGGGGTGATGAAACTTTTTCCCTTTCTTATCTTGACATTTTCATTCCTTTGATCATTTGGTTCTTCTTTCATCCCTTTGGGTCTAGAATTATTGTCGGGGTATTGGTAATGTCTTTCCTCTTTTTCCATTATTCAAAAGAGGATTTATTTTATATATATATATATTAATAAAGGGGGCCTTTAACTCTTATTTAAAAAAATCATGGTCATTTGAAGTCTTATAGGAAAAATAAATCCCATCCAAAAGGTTTTGTTTCATAAGGTAACTTTTTTAAAGAGTTTTTATACTTCTGCTCAAGGTATTTAGATTCTATAGACACATGGTTCATTCGAGTGGGACATGTTGATGAAAATCCAAGCCAATATTGGGATAATAACGAGTCATAAATTTTTTGAAGTTTAAATCAATAATATTGAAATATTTCTTCATTATAATTGATATATATTCAGTTACGATAAGAACACGGACATTTGATACTCAATATAGATATTTTTTATCCCTATGTCAAATAATTAGGGGCACAAATGAAAATATTTCTTGTGCGCTGAACTCCGAATGAGATAGAGATAACAATATTTTTTTTCTAAATAAATATTTAATTATTTTCATGTCATGTATGTTCTTAATCTAATACATAGTATTAATATGTTGAAAATTATCTCAATTATTTAAAAAAAAAATTGTATCAACTTCTATAGGTAATGAATTGTGATAATTAAGAAAAACAATATGAAGATTTGAAGTTTTTATCTTGAGTTGCTTTGAATAATGTTATGATATTTAATGCTTACAATATTGGTGGTTTCATGTTTCAAACTATTGATCACGATGATGGTTTGAAAACAAAAAATAGTGGTGTATTCACAGTTTCATATTAAGGTTAAAATGGTATGTTGGTTGATATTGTTGAGTTAAATTACCATGGGAAATTTATAATAGTGTTATTTAAATGTAACTAGTTCAATATTAAAAGCAGTGTAAAGAAAGATTAATTATAATTTACTTATATCAATTTCTCTTAGTTGATCGATATTGGTGATCAGGAAGAACACAATCTATAAATTATGGAATCTAAAGTAAAAATGGTATATTATTTTGATAATATAATGTATGAAAAGTGGAGTATTTTTGTTCATATGAAACTGAGAGACATGTATGATATGAGTGAGGAATAGGAAGTAATTTGTGATAGTGAACCCCATCAACAATAACAGTATAAATTTTCTATACCTAAGGATATTGAAATTTTCTATCTTGTGAGGGATAGTGAAGAACAAGAATAATGAACAGGGGAAGACAAAATAATGTTAACAAAAGAACCACATAAAAATATGACAAACCAAAAATAGAATTTTCACGTTTTTTTAATATTAAAAAAGGAAACGGTATTTTTGTTAATAAATTCCATAAATGTTTTTCATGTTAATAAATGAATGGAATTTTTTCCAAAAATGTTGTTCCAGAAGAGGTTTAGTGTTATTACACCCTCTACATCACAAATTTATCATTATCCTTCTATGAAAAAAAATGTAAAATTAATTACATACCTAGAACACTTTCTTGATATCATTTAATCTTATCCTAATACACTTCTATATGTTGGCATAACTTCTAATGATGATGGTAATGAATTAGACAAGACATATAATGGTTTGTAAATTTCATAAATTTACACCTATATTATTCATTTTAGTAATTATTTTTTTCATTTATTAAATTTTTTTAAGTAGAATGACTTTAAATAATTATTTATTACCTATTATAAAAAAAAATTATTCTATTATTTGAATAATCAACATCATAGTCTTACAATAATTATTTAAAATCTAGAGTATAAATCAATATTTTAATAAAAATAAGAGGTGAATATAATCTAGTAGTTCCAAAGATAATAATTTATCCAGATCATCATTTCATTCATTAGAAGTGTGATTAATTTTGATAAAAATATATTATTTTTCATTGATATCAAAATTTCTATATAGGAATATTTTTGGAGGCTATAAATTTGTAATATGTTAAGGAAATGATTTATAGGATTTAAATCCACTACTGATTTGATAATTATACTTTCAATAATTAATGAGAAAATAATTATGATGAACAATGTTTTTATGATTTGTAGTATGTTTAGTTTTAAGATATTTGAAGGAATGTTGGTCATTAAACATTTGAATTAATTATTTACAATCAAATTCTAGTTTGATTTTGTAAATTTCAAGTTTGTTAATAGAGTTTTTATATTAATCTAATTATCATCATGAATATAACTACTGGTTGATATGGTTACCATAATGTGAAATTGATTTGGAAAAGGTTTTCTTAGTGTTTGAGGATATTCGAGATCTAATCATAATAGAATATATTATATTTAATGAATTATAGTTGTTTACAAAAACAATATATATATATATATATATGAAAGCTAGATGATGTTAAACTCAACAGAAGCTATCATATGTTAAGATAATATAGGTTTTCCATACCATATCATGTCATGTATCTTCTAAATCAACTAAGGTTATCATATTTTACAATAATTCTAGGCATACACATTGATACCAATTATTTATTTCGGTATTATATCATTATGTAAACTAAATTTAGATCAAATATTATATCATTTGAATTTAATTTCATTTATTATTATTTCAATACTCTCATTACTGATGTGTGGTAAACTACTTTAAGTACTGGCACCAGAGGCATGAAGTGGGTAAGAAGGTGATGGGTAGCAACAATATTAAGTAATTGAGGATGAGGGGTATATATCTTAGTTGAGTATCCATGACTCATGTATTTGTTTTCATTTTGTGAATCATGAATTTTTTTAATCTATGATGTAATTTAATGTTTTATTATATTTAATGGAATGTTTATTGATGTATGGAAGTTATTTCTTTTGTTATATTGTATTAATTACCTATTTTTTGTAAATATTCATTGTATATTGTTTTTTGGTGGATTAGGAGGTAATTTAATTAGCTATTTTTGAAACTATATAACAAGAAGTAGTTTTAACCACCATGAATAAAATAGTAGTGGTTAAAATAACTACAAATACATTTAATTTTCAATATTTAGTGGTGGATTTAACTGCCTTTAAATATTTATTAAGTATAAAACCCATCACTAATTTAGAAAATGGTCTCTAAATTTTTCACACCCAAAACTACTGTTAATTTGTAAAAACCACTATAAAAAATAAGTTTATCTATGAAAAATTGAAACCATGGTGAAAAATACCAAACCATTATTAAATATTTAATGATTTTATATTTATAGGATGTTCTTTTAAAACATAATGAAACTATTTTGAGTTAGTTAAAACCATCATGAAATCCCAAAATAACTGTCGCTATATAGTTTCTATCCTCTAATGGTAGCTGAAACAAGGAGGTAGGTTCTAAAGTAGTAGCCTAAGGCTAATAGTTCTTAACTTTTTGATTTAAGGGATATTATGGAATGGTTATGGGGGATTTTTAGTTCTACCTTGGGTTTATAGGATTGGTTTTAACTGGGTTTTTAAAAAGGAGATATGTGTGTGTATTTACAATATGGATTCAAGAGGATGGTTTTGACTGATACCATAATGGAATTGCTTCTAGCCTTGTGTTATATATTTAGTAAAATACCCTAAGGTTTGTGCCATGGTCAAGGGTGTTACTTCATCATATTCTATTTTATTTAGCCTATATACATTAAAACACACTTATTATTTCACTATTTTTCTCATTCCAGCATTGAACCCTAGGAGACCCGAGGGCCTCTATCAAATAATTTGATCCCCCATTACTAATATTTTACCCTCATCCAATGGTGATTTATTCTTTGGTGATTCAAGGTTATTTTCCTTACCAATTTCTTGATTTCATGTTATTTTGGTTTCATCCTCTCTATTTTTCATGGTTTCCACCACAATGGTTGACAGAGAATTTTTATTAGTTTGTTTTTTAGGGATCATCAGTGTCCCATAGTAGATGTGATTAGATTTTTGTGTTTTTTCTTCTATTCTTGATCTAAGAATATTGAAATATTTTTGTTAAGGTATGGGATTCGTTAATTCATTTTATTAATGTGAAAGCTTGGGATTATCATGATTTAATATTTTAGGTAATGATAGAATCAACCTAATGAAGATAATAATATTATAATTAAAGGACTAATTTGATTGAGGTATTGGGTTATTTTGATCCCATGTGTTTCATGAATTTTTTGTCTCCATATTTTTTATATATTTTATTATCTATTATTAGGGTTGATGTTGTTTTTAGTCAGTTCAATATGGTTTGAATTTGATAAAACCATGATGCTGGAATTATGATGGCATAATTAAGAAGTAAGTGTGTGATTTGATAACTATCCAGCCATAAAATTTGATAAAAATGGATGTAGTTATAAAATCATGTTTATGATAATTCATAGCTATTGATTATATGATATATTATAGGTTTATCATTGATTAAAATCTATTGTTGGTGAACTAGTTAATTCAAGATGAGAAATAAAAAGGTTTTTTTTATAATGATTATTGTTTTGGGGATGAGAAATCTTGTTGTTATTGGGAAAGGATTTTATTCCTTGGTTATATGGTCTTAGTTTCCTTGTGAGGGTGTCATGCTGAAAATACTTTAGGTTTTCAGTATGTTTTCTCTCATAAATTAGAGCATGGATGTAATTTTGTGATAACCTATTATGATCAGGATCGTTTTGTGAATATTAGGTAGGGATATATGGGGCTATGGTGGTGGTGATACTGGTGATAGTGGGACTGATTATATTATGCCCAAAGGTACTATAATAATCGAGGTTTTCATATAAGGTAATGATACTTTTCTTTTTAGTTTTAATTTTTATATATATCCTAATGTTAATTCCCTTTGAGGTAATGGAGGTATTAGTGGTGTCTAGAGCTTGTTCAGAGCCCGTTTCCTGAGTTTTACATGAAAATAGTCTGAAGCACAGTTAGAGAAAACAATGTGGGTAAGGCTACACAGTTAGATCAAAATGTGTGAGGCTAGATAGGTGGAACTATAGGCCACATGGTTCTAGTTAAACCGTGCTATTGAGGCCACATAGTCATGCGACAACGTCTGCATTTTGGATAGTGGGTTTTTGCATGGTTGTCACATGGTTAGTCAAACTGTGCAAGGTAACCATATGGGTTCCCTACTTTTATAGATAACCATGCATGGTTGGTGAACATTTTTTTTAAACCGTGCACCTAAGCCATGATGCGCATTAAATTTTAGAAAATTTAACGATTTTTAATTATATTAAATTTTTATTAAATCTAATTTTTCATTTATAATACATGCACATAGCATCCCCTCTTTTGAAGCTCTCAATAGAGGTTATCCTTGTATTTGTGGTTTATTCTCCATTCGATCTCTGATTCAAGTGAGGAGCGTCTTTTTTCTTTTTCATTCTCCATTCCTCTTTATATTTGTTATGCTATTTAGGTGCAAGTAGATTTGACCTAATTTCCAGTTCTTTATCCATTCTTTGTATTTCTCCCAATCCAATTCAAATCAATAGTTGATATTGGATGATAACTTTACTTCCGAGCTAAGGTAGGTGGACTATACATTTTCTATTAATTTTTTTACTTTATAGACCTTGACTCCATGGATTTTCTACCAGTCTTTCTATCATGACCCTGATTTTGAACTGGTTAATTGAATTAGATGTAACTAAACTAGTTGGGGATTCCATTTGGTTATATTGTGATGTGTTGGTGTCTATTTTCTAAAACATTTGCACCCATGTTGTAGTACCCTTGGTTTCTGGTATGTAACCCTTACTTTATGCCTTTTATGTTTATAAAGTGTACGGGTGGAGTATGGATGATTTCGGTAAACTTTCAAGAAGTATTTGGGGCAAAAATAGAGGTTCATGGTCTGTGCATGGTTTTTCCTAACCATGCAGAGGTCCAAAGAAAAAACATGCGCACAAGTTTTGGGACAGTGGAAAATGCACGGTTAGTGCACGGTTTTCCTAACCGTGCAGGCTAACCATGCGTAAGGAAAAAGTAAGAACCTATTTTTTAGGATCTTATTAATTTTTTCTTTTACTTGCTCATTTTTTATCTTAAAAGGACCTAATTTTATATTTATCTCTATTAAATTTTGGGGAACCTCTCCCAAGCATTTAGGAACTGATCTGGATCCCTCCCTTAGTGTTTGAAAGCTTGATTCTCTCAGTAAGTGACGTTATTCTTCATTCTCATCGTGTTTATTTAGATATACTTCTCCTATTATCTTTCTTTCTCAGATATACAACTATTATGGATATATCTAATATTGTGTATGGAAAATATTATGATATTTTGTCTTTTGAGTGATAAGATAAGGGACCTAAGGCAGTTTTTGTGGAGAATCAAACTCGATTGCTGGAGCATTCTTCGTCCATTGTTAGTTTTTGTTAAAACCTTTGAGGTGGGTGGCTTTACTCTCATATCATCCTTCTAGAATTGATTTTATTAGTTTCAAATTTATTAAATTGAATGAAATTTATTGTGAAATATTTTCTCAATTAATGGAATAAATCTTCTTTAGTGATGATTTATCATTTGTGTGATATTGTGTAATTTCGAATAATTATTGTGAAAATTGTTTTAGCTTCTTCAATTTAAAATGGTGATTCTAAATTGTGGATTTTCTAGATCTTCTAAATTCATTTTATAGAATGGGGTTTTTAATAAAAAAATTCCATTTTATTGAAATGGTTTTTCTTCTAAATGGTTTTGATGGAAAAGTGTTTTTCAATAAAAAGGGGGTTTTACAGAAAAAGTGTTTTGGTGTGATCCTTGGTAATATTGGTGTGTGAATTCATATTTAATTTGTGGGTATTATTTTAAATGTGACATTTTTCTCACTGAAAAATTTCAAATGGATCTGGGGATATAATTACCTTGTGACAACTTGGTAGATCGAAGAGAAACCACTCATGAGTATGGAACTCTCATAATGAAGCATGCATGGTCGGTAGCATGGATATGTGGAATGGTTTGGGTATGCCAAATAGATATCGAGAAATGGTTTTAAATCTTTGTTTTGTTATTTTTATAGAAAAATAACTTTCTAGAAAATTGGTTTCAATTTCACCTATTTACTTTTGGTTACAAATGGATTTGGAACCTTTTTATATTTTGTTACAAACTGTTTTGGGAAATTATTTTATAATAAATTTTTTATATAAATGTTTCTAACTCTTATATCCTAGTGGAATGAGTAGGGAAGTCATTAGGGAAAGCTTAATAAGTTTTATACACAACCCTTATATGGCACTTTGGCTCTTTTGTAGATGTTTTCTTCCAGGATATGGGAAAAGGTAAAGTATCACATGTTTTTAGCACCACCTTATGATACTTGGTCTATTTGGTGATTGTGGATTTTGGAGCTTGTGAAGCATGGAGTCTTGTAGTCTCCTTGGAGTTTTTGTTTTCTCCCACTTTTTACGTTGATACTTGTTTAGTCTTCCACTATTATACACTTTGGAGAGGTTTTGATATGAATAATGTAGATTAGTTGACTTTCTTTTATTCAGGCATCATTTAGTGGTTTTTTGGTTATGGTTGTGAGGTTGTAGTTTTATTAATAAAGGGTAAATCATCCCCCACTCTCATTTTAAACCCTTCAAAATTTATTACCAGCCTTTTGAATTATGTGGATTTTACTTAAGTCCAAGTAATGATTTTTTGTACTCTCAATCCAATGAGAATTAGCTGGTCAGTACAAATTGTGTCAACTTGTTCGGTCCTTGCCTAAAAATTAGTTTTTGGTTTCTTGGTCTTGGAGTATAATTTGTTCTTGAAAATTCTTTGCGTTCTGATCTTAGAAATGAGTAGGATTTTTTGGACTTGAAATGTATAGCATAAAAATATGTAGCTAAAAGTTTTATGTTGAACATGAATTTACTAGGCAGTTGGGTACATAAGTGTTTTCAAGATATTTATAGGATCTTGGAATATCATTGTCATGGGTTTAACCAATGAGACATGCATGAAATTCATTATATGTGAATTAATTCCCACTATGAATTCATATTTAATTTTGATTAATGATTTTTTATTTTTTGAAAAGGTTTAATTTTTAGAAAAATGTAGAATTTATTTTCAAATGAATGATTTTGAAAAGTGGATACATGGTGTGTTTTGAAAATGCTTTGATTTTCAAACGAAATAATGGATTTTTTAAAAAATGGTTAAATGTGGAAAAGATTGTTTTTAAAAAATTGTGTTTTGATATTTTAGGTGATATAATTTGAAATGCTAAGCCATCAGTTACTAGGGAGTGAGACGTACCGATTTTTTTGTTTGTTTAGAAAATGGCACTCGATATGCATCTTAGAAACTAGTCAAAAGAGGACAGTAAGAATTTGGTTCAACCTAGACATAATTGATCAAATAGTTGGTCCAAATCATCACTTGGGATTTTCAAAACATTGAGATGGAACTAAAACCTGATACTCTATTTACGATATCTATCACTTCCAAAAAAAACAAGTGGAAGAAGTACAGTTTTCTTTACTATAGGAGTTCATAACTCTAACACTAAGATGAAAAGAAAGTGGGAAACCTTTTATCAATTAGGTGGAACACATCAGAATCAGACCACAGGAGTAATTAACCTTCCTCCAAGACCCAAGATCAAGCTTGGATGTTTTCAATTTGTTTCACTAAGTCACATCAAGAGGGAGTGTGCAGAACCACCAAGAGCATGCCATAATTGCAACATGGTGGGACATCTTAAGTGAGGTTTTCACTATACTCCAAGGTCAGGTGACCGAGACACTTCTTAGGCATCAAAAGCATCATATTCTTTGATGGAACAAGGAAAATATTAGTAATGAACCAAGGATCAGAGTGAAATGATGAATACATTTTATGGAGTTGAGATGATGACTGTGGGAGATCATCTTGTAACATCTATAATGAGAGGTATGATTATTTTAAATTATACCCTTATGAAAGTTCTATTTGATTCTGGTGCATCATATTTCTTAATTACTTCTCTTGTTGTTGATTTTCTATTTTAAAACGTTGATATTATTCCTTCTATGATAAAACATCAAACTCCTCTCACTGAAAGACAATGTGGAGCCTTCCAGTGTAGAGCTTGTTTTATAACTTTTCATGGAGTTGATTAGAAATGAAACTTCTTGGTGTTAGAGATGTATTTATTTGATGTATTCCTGGGTATGGATTAGTTGACAACGTTCAAGACTCACATCAATTTTTATAGAAGGATTGTGATTTTCATGACTGAGGACATTGTCGAGCATCTCTTCAAAGGAGAGAGCGTTGTAAAGAATGTACAATGGGATTTTTGGAACTAGTGGTGGGAATGATATCTTACCATTTGGCAGTGTTAACTTTCACATCTATGTAAGAGATCGAGGACATCATTTTTCCAGTGGTGGTGGATCAATTTCCAGATGTCTTTCCAAATAACTTCTCAAGGTCACCACCTATAAGGTAAGTGGAGTTAATGATTGATCTTCTTTCAGGGACCAGACGAATTTACCTTCCATATTATAATATGGTACCAATATTGTTAAGGGAATTAAAGGTGTAGTGGGAGGATCTAGAAATAAAAGGTTTTATTTGGAAAGTACGTCTCTCCGGACAGCACTAGTCTAGTTCATAAAGAAAGCATATGGAACTCTTAGGTTGTACATTGATTTTCATAAGCTTAAAAAAGTTACAATAAAGAATCATTATCCACTTACATACATTTATGATATATTTGATCAATTGAGGGGAGGTCAATGGTTCTCTAAAATTTACTTGCGATCAGGATACCATAAATTTTGAGTTTGGAAGGAAGATATTCTGAAGATTGCTTTCATAGGAAGATATGGCCACTACAGATATGTACTCATGCCTTTCAGTCTAATGAATTCACCAGCAATCTTCATGGCTTTGATGAATTGGATATATCAGCAATATCTGGATTCTTTAGTTCTGGTGTTTGTGGATGATATCTAGGTTTATTCAAATACAAGTGATGAACATGATAAACACTTTGAAATAGTGTTGGTAATATTGATAGATCACCATTTGTATTTCAAATTATCTAAGTGTTATTTTTGGATATAGTATGCATTCTTTATTGGCCATGTGATTTCTAAAAAAGGTGTTTCAGTGGATCCTAAAATGATATAAGATGTTATCTCATGGAAACCGCTAATGAATGTCTTTGAGATATAAAGTTTTCTCAATCTAGTAGGTTATTACTGATTATTTGTGCATGAATTCTCAGGACTGGCCTCTCCAATGACAGTTCGGAAAAAGAATAATGTTCCATCTAAATGGACTGATAAGTTTCTGAAATCATTCTATGAGATGAAATTTTGTCTTACATCAACACATATCCTGATTTTTTTCTGAACAGGGAAAGGGGTATGTGGTGTACTATGATGCTTTGGGATCAAGGTTGGGTTGTGTTATCAAATAAGGAGACCATGTTGTGTCTTATGGATCAATTCATTTGAGGTTTCATGAGAATAGTTACCCAACATACTACTTGGAGTTATCTACAGTCATCCATGCTTTCAAGACTTGTTGTCACTATTTCTTTGGTGAGAAATTTGTTTTGTTCAGGGATCATAAAAGTTCGAAGAAAATTTTCTCACAATGGGATTTGAATATGAAGGAAAGGATATGGATGAAGTATCTCTATATGTTTTAATTTGACTTAATGTATAAACCAAGAAAAGGAAACTCGGTGGCCGATGTATTAAGAAGAAATTTGTATGTTCAGTTGGAAAAATAATCTTCAAATGAATGATAGTTGATGTTGGTCTTAGACGACGTTCATGTGGAATGTGAAGACCGAGGTGATGTTGCAGTTTTTTTTTTCAGCTACTCTTGTTCCTGATTTGATAAAGGTAGTAAAGGAGGCACAAACATCTAATGAATAATGTTTGGTTATAAGTTCAAAACTCAATGGTGGGGAGACCATTGAGGGATAGAAACTTGATGGAAATGCAGTTCTGTGGTACAGAGATCATATGGTGGTACCTATGGCTTGTCAGGAATGACTTCTTCATGTTTACCACCCTTTGATATAGGTTTTACATCTAGGTACACAAAATATGTATAATCCATTTAAGGAATAGTTTTGGTGGAGCATCATGAAAAGGAAAGTGGCTGGGTTTTTAATAAAGTTCTTAAATTGTCAGTAAGTTAAGGAAAAACATCAGATACTAGGGGTTATGTTGTATTCTTTACCTATTATAGTGTGGAAATGGGAGAATATAGCGATGAATTTATTTATTGGTCTCCCATGAATGGGCTGGAAATACAATGTCATATGGGTGATAGTGGATCGTCTTTCTAAGTCATCCCATTTCATCCCTATTCGTGAAACTAATATGGTAGAGGATCTGTCCAAAATCTATATCCAATATGTAGTAAAAAGACATGGCATACCAATTTCCATAGTCTCAGATACAGATCTAAGGTTCACAACTCATTTATGGAAATCCTTATAGAAATCCCTTGGGACTCAGTTGACTATGAGCACGACATATCATCCTCAGATAGATTTCCAGTATGAGCGGACGATACAAATTTTGGCAGACATGTTTCTGGATTGTGTAATGGATTTTTGTGGCTCATGGGAAGAGCATATTACCTTGGTGGAGTTCTCATATAATAATAACTATCAGGCCTCAATACTTATGTCTTTGTTGGAATCATTGTATGGGAATCCTTGCTGATCTCTACTATGTTGGGTGGAAATAGATGATACTTCACTAGTTGGGTGTAGTATTGTCCCAGAAACAATAAAGAAGATTCAATTGATTAGAAAGAGATTGGAGATTTCCAAAATGTGTCAAAAAAATTATACAGATCATCATCAACGACTGTTGTCCTATGTAGTAAGTTATTATATGTTCATGCGGATATCTCCAAGGATTGTACATCATCATTTTCGAAATTAGGGTAAGTTATTTCATCAACAAATAGAAACTTTTGAGATACTGGAATAAATTAGAGAGGAGGCATATTAGTTGGCATTTCCACCACAATTCAGTTCGGTGCATAATGTATTATATGTGTCCCCGTTGAAAAAGTATCGGATTAATCCTAACCATGTGATCATATTGGATCACATTGACCTAGAGTTGGATGCTTCATTGGTACATATCTCAGTGTGGATTTTAGATAGGCAATAGAAAGTCTTATGTTGGAAAATCAGTGTTCTAGTGGAGGTTTTATGGAAACATGGTTAGATTCAGGAAGAGACTTGGAAACATGAGAAGAAAATGAAAGATATATGTTCATAAATATATTAGGCTAGTGAGGGTTTTCTACCTTATGAGGATGGAAAGACCAATGGTTGGGATAATTTAGTACTTCAAGTTTCAGGTATGTAACCCTTAAATTAGGTTTTTTTATGTTTATAAAGTGCAAGTACATAGGATTGGAGAGTTTGGAAATATTTCAAGAAGTTTTTGGGGTCGAAAGAGAGGTGTACAGTTTTTCCAAACCGTGAAAAGGTCCAAGGAGAAACTGTGCACACATGAAGTTTTGGGATAATGGAAAACACACAGTTTTCCTAACCGTGCAGACTAACCGTGTGTAGGGAAAAAGTAAGATCCTATGTTTTAGGATCTTACTCATTTTTCTCCTATTTGATTATTGTTCTCCTAAATGGTCCTAATTTTATATTTCTATCTATTTAAGGTTTGGGAACCTCTCCCAAGAATTTAATAACCTATCTGTATCCCTACCTTAGCATTTGAAATCTCTATTCTCTTGGTAAGTGATGTTCTTCTTCATTCTCATCACATTTATTTATATCTACTTCTCCTATTCTCTTTTTTTCTCATATCTATGATTTTTATGGGTATATATAATATGGTACATGAAATATATAATAATATTTAGTCTTTTTTGTGATAGACGAAGGGATTTAAAACTGTTTTTGTGGAGAATCAACCCGGTTGCTAGAGCGTTCTTTGTCCGTTATCAGTTCTCAATAAAACCTTCAAGGTAGGTGGCTTCATTCTCATATCCTCTCTCTAGAATTGATCATATTTATTTTAAATTTGTTAAATTTAATTAAATTTATTGTGAAATCTTGGCACAATTCATGGAATAAATCATATTTAGTGATGATTTATCATTTTTTGATATTGTGTAATTTTGGTGAATTGTTGTGAAAAATGTTTTAGTTTCTTGAGTTTAAAATGGTGATTTTAAATTGTGAATTTTCTGGAGTTTCTAAATGGGTTTTTTAGAATGGTATTTTCAATAAAAATTGGCATTTTATTGAAATAGTTTTGAATCAAAATGGTTTTGATGGAAAAGTAGTTTTCAATAAAAAGGGGGTTTTATTGAAAAGGTGTTTTGTCATGATCCTTGGGAATTTTAGAGTGTGAATTCATATTGAATTTCTAGGGCTTGGTTGAAATATGACCTTGTTCTCAGTTCTAAAGGTCAAATTACACACGAGATATAAATACCTTGTGATGACTTTTTAGATCGATGAGAAACCACTCATGAGTATAGAACTATCATAATGAAGCATGCATGGTTGGTAGCATGGATATGTGGAATGGTTTGGGTATGCCAAAAGAATATTGATAAATGGTTTTAAATCTTTGTTTGGCTTTTTTTTGGAAAAATAACTTGTTGGAAAATTGGTTTCAATTATACCTATTTACTTTTGGTTACAAATGGTTTTGGGACCTGTTTATATTTAGTTACAAATAGTTTTAGGAATTTATTTTATATAAATTATTTTATATAAATATTGATAACTCTTCTATCATAGTATTGTGAGTAGGAAAGTCATTATGGAAAGCCTTCTGAGTTTTATATACCTCCTTATTTGGAACATTGGTGCTTTTGAAGATGTTATCTTCCCGGACATGGGAAATGGTAAAGTATCACATGTTTTTAGCACCACCTTGTGATACTTGGGTTGTTCGGTGATTGTGGATCTTGGAGCTTGTGGAGCATGGAGTCTTGAGGTCTTCTTGGAGTCTTTAGTTTCCTTCAACTTTTTTCTTTGATACATGTTTGGTGTTTCATTATTGTAAACTTTGGAGTGGTTTTTATATGAATAATGTAGTTGAGTTGTCTTGCTTTTATTCATGCATCATTTAGTGGTTTTTGGTTATGGTTGTGAGATAGTTCTTTTATTATTAAAGGTTCAGTCATCCCCCACTCACAAGTGAAACCCTTCAACATTTCTCTTTAGCCTTTTGCATCTTGGGGATTTTGCATAAGGCCATGTAATGACTTTTTATACTACCAAGCCAATGATAATTAACTGGTCATTGCACATGGGGTCTGAATTATGAAATTACCATATTGTTCCTTTGTTGAATAACCCAAGGGGTGAGTTCTCATGCTTTCATAGATATAGGAACCTAATCATAATTAAATAGATTTGAATTGCATATTTAGGCGATGCCATGCTTCATTTCCTTATGCTATTTTTTTATTCCACTCTTCAATTGATTAAAATGTCTTAAATGAAAACTCGTTAAGTGAGTGGGTATACTCATTGGTTGTCAATGAATTTTCTTGAATGGTTTATTTGGAAAATTTTATATATGAGTGGGTATACTAATGGAATGAATTTAATGTGAAATGGTTATGTGAGTGGGTAAACTCATATGGTGGGAAGTTTAAAATTTTAAGAAATGGTGATTGATTATTTAGATTCCTTTCATTTTACTCCTTCGATATTGATGCGGTAGTGGATTCCTTGGATAGAGTATTCTCATTGGGTCTTCATTTCATGGGAGGCCTTAGGCCGTGCTACACCTTGGATTCATCTTTCTGAGACCCACATAATAGATTTTAGTTATGACATTCTCTAATGAATCTAATAAGTTCCTAATCGAGTTTCCATCAATATGCTCGAAAGACTCGATAAGGATTCCTTGGTCTTTAACTCCTTGGAATTGACCCTTCGTAGTCTAAAACTTGATTGTACGACATAGCTGTGAGAAATGTAAAATTTTTGGTAGAACGTCTATGTAGTGGATGTTATGACACTTTAGATAGTATGGCAAGGCCATGGTATTTATGGTTCTATGGTTGTACAAAGAGGACATAGTGTTTACTTTCTTTTACTTATATATACATTGGTATAGTAGCTGACACTTGTTTTATAGGGAGCCTCTTGAGGCTTTGTGGTATCACTTGTAGTATGTATATGCCATGGGCATTTTTTATGCTTCTTTACCGCTTACCTACTTTACATTCACACTGCTTAGCTTTTTATACTTCACAACATGGATTGTATAGACTTTGGGTGGTTACCTACTAGGATTCTGTCTCATGCACTATTTGGCCTACCTTTTGGTACCCAAATATAATATTTGGATGCAGGTAGAGATAGGGGAAAGCTCTCATAGTCTGGGAGTTGATTTAGTGTCATTCTTAGAAGGAGGGGAGAATGAGATCAATATGAGCCTCATTATGATATTCGAAGATAGTATATTTTTTCTTTGTGGTATTTTTGATACATGTATTATACAATACTAATATTTACCTATTTTGGTTGTTTTTTAGAGACATGTATCATCATCATTGTATATGAGACACTCCTAGATTTATTATATATTCTTGTCTTACTTATTTATTATTCTTATACTTGTTGTGTCTATTTCTACTAATTATGTGTTATTGATATTCTGATGTGTCACACTCTGTTGATGAGGGAAGTGTCTCCCCATATGCTACAAGAATTTCTGATAATTTTAAGGGCTCATTTGTGATGGATTATCGTCGCAAATATAATTATTTGTTATGGACCATCGTAGAAACACTTTTTTCTAAAAGATATACAATCTTTCCCAACCAAATCTCAAAATATTATTTAAAAAACATTTTCCATGAGTCGTAGTGAATAACCTTTTGCAAAGGATTATTTATTCCTCACAAAAGAAAACTTCTATAGAAAATAAATAATTAAAATAATTTATAAATAAAAACTAAAATTAAAAATATTTAAAAATCATTAAAAAAATATTTTAAAAAATTAAAACACACATAAAAGTAATACATAATTTTTGATATAACATATCTATCATGCCAAATTACAAAATAGTCATAAAATATTCAAATATCATAAACTATTATTAGGTGGAGATGGATATCTCAGAGGAACATGTGGAGGAAACTCCACACCAACACCATATGCAAGTCATCGAATATACACCATCATCTCCTCATCTCTCAGAAGTTGCTTTTAAAACTCCTCCTCCCTTTGATTCTGCATCTGCTATATCATCTCATGCCGAGCTCTTAACCTCTCCTCATATTGTGTAGCAGACAACGACGTTGATGAAGACTCTCCATGAGCTACGTTCACACTCACTAATTCCATCACAAAAGTTCTATAATAACTCATACGTGTCATTCGAGAACCAATACCGATCACTCATCCTTTATCAACACTTTGAGAAGTCGCCTGTATCCAAGCCCCCTCATTGAAACCTGAATTAGCAGTGACATCTTGTTCAGTCTCATCTTGACTCCCCTGTGAATGAGAAGTCACAGCCTTATAGGTTTCCTTTAAATATAATGACAAATAATAATAATAATAAAATTAATATTCATGAAATTATTCAAAAAAATCACTAACTACAATACGACGCTATCATTCGACTACAACTTATTTTGTACGGGGATTAGAATACATCTTCTTATAAACATAAAAATCCATAATAGATGGGTCAGTAACAGCCTATATAATAAAATAAACACGTTATAGTTAATATAAACATAAATTAATAAATAATATCACTTACCATATTTCATAAATATATGCCAAATGTACAACTCCCATTCCTATGGGTTACCCCTTACCTCCCTCATCTCTAAAGTCTAGTTGATGATCTCCTCCTAAAAGTCTCTCCTAGCTATAAGGAGAACAAACCATCCCACACCAAAGTAGATATATAGTCAAGATAATGGGAGACGTTAGACTGATCAAAGATGGGAGCACAAGCTTTATCCATAGCTCACATTCTGATGTTGTGTAGAAATTGACGAAATCGCTCGTGTATACAAGTATCTCGTGCCTTTCAGATAGGACCTATCTAGATATCAGAAATCAGAGAAAATAAATTATGTAAGCAAATTATAAATAATATGTTAGTAATTAAATAAATTTTAAAAAATTATATATTATTTATTAACATAAAAAACAGAGGTCGAACATTTGGTCATGCACGGTGATGGGTACCAAGTCCCATGACACCCATGGCTCGAAAAACTAATTTCTCAGAATCACACTAGCCTAGCCAATAGATAAATGAGAGAAAATTTTCAAATAAAAAAATCTAATAATCAAATTATAAACAAAATTAATATACAATAGGTGAATATAAAATAAATTTCATAAAAAATTAAGCATACCTTTGTAAACGAGGATCAAAATCAATAGATAGTCATTTCTCTGGAATAGGATCTAGAATCAGTAATTGATCAAGACTATACCCCCCTTTTAGTAGGCACACCAACCTAAGGAGGAGAAACTAAATCAGGCTCATCATTAGGAAGTTTTTAATTATTGAGAGAATGTAATAGATCGTCATGAGAATCATCTCCATCCATCTAAAACAAATATTCTCACCAGTAAGAGATTGTTAAAATAGATATGAAATAAAAAATATAATAAATGTTAGAATAAAATAATGTTTCCTGTAACACATTTCTAATAAAAATATGAAATTTAAAAAACTAATGAAAATCAAAATATGATAATTACCTATAACTAAAGAACTGAATATAATACATTAATCATTATCTCCATCACCATTTTCATTAACATGAATGTCTTCATCCTCATCCTCATAATTGTAAACTTCCATATGACTTTCATTTTCATCACCCCTTATTACTTCAACATAATTATATATATCATCAGCCCTTAATTGGGGGGTTCCATCATCAATATTTATATCTTGTAGGGTAAGAGATATATTTTTGGATATTTCTTGAAAATTTTTAATATGTTTCACTTCCACAAAACCATTTTCATATTCAATAAACTGATTGTCATGTGATTTTGTTTTTATCACACTCCAACTGTCCTTCAAATCTCTTGAAACATCATAGTAATTTTCATAGTAAACTTTATTTACATGATGTTCCAATATAAATGGTTTATTTGATGCAATAAGACTATTATATTTAATGTTAAGGACTCCATGTCATGGATGAACTCACAACCCCCGATCAGTATCAAACCAATGAAATTTAAACATTGTAACATAATTTGGTCTAAGATAACATAACTCAATTATTTCATCAAGCATGCCATAAAATTCAACTTCACTTTTCTTATGATGGTATCCTTTAAAATGAAAACCACTATTCATTGATTTCTTTGAGTCTCCATATATACGTGTATAGAATCAAAATCCATTAACAACATACCCATTATATGATTTTACCAATTTTGATGAAGGGTTTTTAAGAACACATAATTGAATGTCAATTTTATTTTAATGTTGTGTTACCTATAAAAAATAAAAATTATTAATAATAGATATCATTTAAAAATTGATTTATTATTCCATTGAAAGAAACATCAGTTACCAATTTTTTAGACCAATATGCAAAACTTTGTTTCTGACATTCCTTAAGAGTAGCAGATGTAATTTTTAGAAATTGATTTTTGATATGGTCATAATATATCCTACAAAAAAATCAATTTAAATAAAGAGATATTTTATAAATATTTAATGAAATAATAAAAAATTAGTACATACAGCACAAATTGTGTCATTTTTTTACAATTAAGCAGAATATAAGCATGAGCTCAGTGCAGTTATTCATTTGTAAGTCATCACTCATGATAACCACCAAAACCAAGATAAGGCTGATTGAAAACTAAAAACTGATGGTCTATGACATCATAAACATTTTTGTCATTGTGACCCATCTGATTATGTTTTGAAGGATATTCCGATTGAAAATAATAAGAGCATAAATTTGAAATTTCTTCCTGAAAGTATGCTTCTGTAATCGACCTTAAAATGATTCTTTGTTACATACTTTCTTCTTTATTTTTTGCATACATCTCTTAAATGGATACATCCATAGGAATTTTACCAGCCCTCCAAATTTATCTTTATATGGAAAATTCAATATTAAATGTTCTATGGAATCAAAGAAGCTCGGTGGGAATATTTTCTCCAATTAACATAAAATTAAAACAACATATTTTTCTAAGGAATTTAATGCCTTATAATCTGATGTTGCCACAAAAATATCTTGGAAAAAATGATATTTCGGTTAACACATCCCAGATTGAAGAATTCAACATTCCTTTAAGACCAACAGATGATAATCTTTCAATTATTACATAACAGTTGTGACATTTTAACCTGATATTATGCCCATTTCTGATGCAACAAGACAAATTAGAATCATAACCATATGATAACCTCAAATCTATAATCCATTCATAGAATAATAAATGTTTTTACTTTCTAAGTTAGTAATATTCTTTTGGATTAATTAATTTGTTTGATCTTTCATCTTCAAATAATTCTTGTTTAGGACATCTATAAATCTGTGCAAGATATAACTATGCCTTTACATCATCTTGGTCTTACCAGGTGTTTTCAACACAATATAAAACATGTTATCAAAAACATTCTTTTCAATATGCATTACATCTAACATGTGATGAACCAACAAATCATACCAATATGAAAGGTCCCAAAAAATACTCGACTTTATCCAATTATGATCTCTCCCAAAACCATTTACCCTTTTCTAATTTATGTTTGCCCCAAAAGTAACATGGGGTAATGTTGAGACAATAGATTTTACCAGATTACCTAAGACTACTACTAGAGGTGCATCTACTTCAATTTGTCCTTTTTTAAAATTAATTTTGTTTCTTTGAAAAGGGTGATCCGTAGGAAGATATCTCTGATGAGATTCAAAATAACTAACCATTCTACCATTACAAATTATAAACACTTCATTCTCATCCATGCGGTATAGAAATTATTTTAGACCATTTTTTCTCTATCTAGAAAACTTACCATATGTCAGAAAGTCCCTGATCATCCATATTAATGTAACCTTAAATATAAAATTCTGATGTGCAGTTATATAAAATATAGTCACACTATGTTCTATAATGAAATTAACTCATCAATTAGTGGTTTAAAATAAACATCAATATTCTTCTCTGGTTGTCCTGGAATTAATAGTGTAAAATAAATATATGGTTCCTTAATCAACATCCAAGGAGGAAAGTTGTAATGAGTAATGAAAATAGGCCAACAAGAATATTTACTGGTGTAAGTACCAAATGGAAAAAAACCATCAGTATAAAGGCCCAGCCATAGGTTATGAGGTTCTGCAGAAAAAGAAGGATGCATCAGATCAAAATATTTCCATGAGTCACCATCACAGGGATGATTTAAGATTTCTACAATGGAATTATTAGATTTATGTCATGTCATAAATCCAATTGTGTTGTGATATATTAATAAACATTGTAAATGATGTGTAATTGGAAAATATCTCAACTGTTTCATGGAAACTCTGGGCTTTCCTTGTTGTGTCTCCTTATACCTTGATTCTCTACATGTTGGAAAATTAACTAAAGATTCATATTTACCATAATATAAGATTAAATCATTTGAACATGCATGGATCTTCTGATAACTTAGACCCTAATTATGAACCAACCTTTTACTTTTATAGAAACTTGCGAGTAATGTTTTTTTGTTAGGAAACAATGACCTAACCAAAGATAAAATCTAACCAAAAAACAATTATACATTCCAAAATCTGATTTAATATCCATAAATTTTGTAACAGCATCAATTTTTCTCATTGGGATTCAGGTATATAAGGTCTCCTCAATAGATTGCAAAAAATTGTTAAATTGAGAAGGTTCAGATTCAATATTTGGAATATCATTCTGATTTTTTCTTTTAGGAATTGATGGACCAGCTGCCTCATGTATTAAATTCTGAAATGATGGATTTGGAAACAAAAAATTTTTATTTTCTCCTGAACTCTTTTCACAATTTTGATACCCAAAAATATAATCTTTCCAAAAACCGGAATGAAATAGATGAAGTCCAACATTGTCAAGTATTTTGAATGACCTAAGACCGCATTTCTAACACTGACATTTAATTGTTCTTTCATAAACAAAACCTGAATATGATGATGCAAATGATATAAAGGCTGAAACACCTTCAATGTAGATAGGATTTAAAATAGATCCGTTTGGATTTTTGCAATTATTTATCTAATAATTATCACATAATAGATACTAGTGTCTACTTTCTAAGTCCATAGTTATCTAAAAAACAAAATAAAAACAATTATTATAGATCATTTTAACTAATTGAAAATTATTATTATATTTTAACACCATTAAATATTCTGTGGAATATGATCAGAGTGAGCTATTGGGTTAGCACTGGATTACGGGGTCCGTAGAGGCTCAACGTAGATAAAAAATCAATATTAAATATATTGTATAAGACACGCATTATTTTTAAAAAATAATTGAATATTTATTGAATATTGTTTCATATGAGACACCTTATTTTTTAAGACATGGTATTTTTTATATTTTTTTATATTTTTTTAAAAATTATAATTATGATTTTCTAATCATAGGTAATATTAAAAATAATGACTCATTGATTTCTAAATATTATAAATTATTTAAATTAATAGTATATTTTTTATAATTAATAATTTTTATGAATTTTTATTAAGACTTATAATTGTTATATTTTTTAAAAAATTATTGCTAAAAATTATCATAATTATTATTAACTAAGCTTTTAATAAATAGTACAGATTTTAAAATTTATTTTTTTCATTAAACCAAATTTTAACATTTTTTAATATAAATAATTATTATAAATAACTTTTATTTATGTTTTTATTAAATTAATTTTATCATCATTCTTAAAAAACACTCATTTCTTTTTATTTTATACATTATATATATATATAACACATAATCAAATCTATTTATATAAAATTAATTTTTACATGTGTTTTCAAAGAAATGAACTTATCAAATCTATATATATACATACACGCATACACACACAAATTTTCATATATTTCATCAATTTTTCAAATTATTTATAATATTTTGTAATGAACACTATTATTTACTATTTATTTTTAATATTAAGTAAATAATTGTTTATATATATTTATATTAAAAGATTTCTAAATTAATGTTAATATACCAAAAATATTCTAACAATTTTCATTAAACCAATATACGTATTAAATTTATATATACAGAGATATAAATATACATATATATTTAATATATATTAATAATATTGACTAATTAAGTAGTTATTATTATAAAATACGTAATGATTATTATTAATTATATAAATTGTTATTAAATTATAAATAATCATTATATTTATGTATATCTTAATTTCATAATTAATATAAGTACATAAAATATATTCTGACTCTTTTTTAAATAAATATACATATCTAATTTATATATATATATATATATATATATATATATATATATTACACCTTACATGTATTTTTAAAATATTTATATATACATATTCAAATGTTAATATATATATATATATATTATACGATTTCATAATCAAGTATATTTTTACATGTTTTTTTTAAATAAATATATAGATCAGATAAATATATACGTACATATATATATATATATATATATTATAAACCTTACACATTATTTAAAATTTTTATATACGTATGTCTATATGTATATATATATATATATCATAAACATTACACATTTTTTAAAACTTATATATATATATATATATTCCATTTTTAATATACATACATGTATGTATATATATATTAAAAATATTACACAATTATATATATATATATATATATATTTAAAAAATTGCACATTTTTTAAAATGTTTATAGATGTATTCAGAGAATGTATTTTTTACATAAATTTTTAGCAAAGAAATTCTTAATTAATCATAATGTATTATTTATATGTATTCAAATTAAAAGATTTATTAATTAATATAAATATATAAAATATATTTTGGAAATTTTTTTAACAGATCTACATATCAAACTTATATATACATATATACAGATATACATACAAATATAAATATATGTATATATATATATATATGTGTGTCAAAAACCATAAACATATTTTTGAAATCGTTTATATATATATATATAAACACATACAAATATCAAAATTTAATAAACACATTTCAATATATATATACACAAACATATATCAAAATTTACATGTTATACAAACATACTTGTATATATATATAAATATAAATACAAAACACATAAATATCAAAAATAATAAATTGGCGGAATTCATAAAAATCAATTAAAAGAAATTATACAATCTATATTAAAATCAAAATAGAGATTAATATAATTGAGTCAATTCTAAATATCAAATAAAACATGAAAAACTTATAAATTTCTAAATTTAGGGTTTAACAAAACCAATATATTTAACATTGAACCCAAAATGTGAAACAAAAATATTACAATAAAAATAGAAATTAATATAATTACACCCGTCTAAAATATCAAATAAATCTTGACAATTAGATAAATTTATAAACCTAGGGACCAAACCAGTATATTTAACATTGAACCCAAATATGATAAAAATTGATCGAGAACATAAGAGGAGTTCATACCTTGAAGATCTGAGCTGAAATTAGTAAAACAAATAGGAAGAATAGTGTTGCACGGAGCCGGGGAAAATTGGTTGGTCGTAGTTTTTGTGGGTTTTCTATGGGAGGGTGAGGAGAAAGTGGAGGAAGAAAGAAATGAGGGTTGTGTGGTTGTTAAAACGTTGGGGTTCTTTGCGACATTCTATTTGCAATGGAATTAATACCTTCACAAATAGTTTTTCATCAAGTCTATTTGTGACGAACAATTATTTCATCACAAATAATAATGAGCATTGGGTCATTCACTATGGATAAAAAATCCATCAAAAATCATTGTCGTGATTACTTTTCACATTGGGCGGTGGGAAATCGCGTCAAAATCTTTTGAAACAGATTATTTTTTCTGTCATAATAAAACATTATATATAAAGGAATAAGTAATTTGTCTCAAATAGTAACATAAAATGCATTATTTTTTATGGGACATTTATTCATCTCAAATGGATGAAATTCTAGTAGTGATAGATACACCTCAGACCTCGCTACTTGTCGGTATCCTCTAGTATTTGGGGAGAATCTCTTAAGGCCATGTAGCCAATAGAGCTTGGGGTACTATTGAGTGGCATCCAATTTTAGGACATTATAGGTACTATGAATGATTCTCGGTAGGTTGGGATTCGTTAAGAGGTGGGCTTCTCATTTACATATTCCTTCTTGATGATATTAAATGATCAGTTGGTTGGATATTATTTGTTATGATTTCTAACTTCTGGACACAATATGACTCTGTATATAAAGTTCATCATTCTCGTGGTGACTTAGGATAACTTCTATGGTATATATAAAATTATGAATTGATAAATAAAATTAAATAAAAAATATGGTTAGTACTTGATTTTTATAGATAATGATGACATACTTGAGAATGAGCATGGAATTATGACACCAAAAGAACATTTATTAGGAGATTAAAGTATTAATCTTGGAAATGAATATGAAATGAAATTAATTAATTAATATTTAATTTGATACATGTGTGCATGTTTGTGATCTTGACCTTATCAGTGGAAGTTAGGTGTCTTGTGTGATGATAGCTACAAATGAGTCTAAGGATAAGTGTTTTCCCTTAGTGGGGAGTGGGTATGATATTCTTATATTATCTGATTTCTTACACATCAAAATCTGATTATGTAGGGTAACTAACATCCCAATGTCTTCATGGG
Source organism: Viscum album (assembly GCA_963277665.1). Classification (NCBI taxonomy): domain Eukaryota; kingdom Viridiplantae; phylum Streptophyta; class Magnoliopsida; order Santalales; family Viscaceae; genus Viscum; species Viscum album. Next base: position 1,086,496,339 of record OY728156.1, read on the forward strand.
GGGGGGGTGTTTTCCATAACATCCAGGATAGGAATGGGATGTATATTTGACATCTCCCTCTCACCCTCTCTCAATTTGGGTATAGTTTACAAATAAGTGTATCCTGGGTTATAATGGAATATAATATAGGGTGTGTTCTTACCCAGGCTATGATGGATCCCAATTTTAATATACATTAATGTGCAGGTTGTATTGGGTTGAGTTTATAACACATACTTGTATCCATACAAGGTGGTTATGGAAACCCATGGGTGTATATACATGGGTTATAATGGATTTAGGTATATTGAATTTATACAAACTGTATTTTATTCTAGACATATAATGGTTATGGAAGAGATGATGATGAAATTATTTTGTTGGCCTTCACTAGATTCAGAATGTCTATGATATGATTGCATGATATTTTGGATGAATTATGGATCAAATGAGTGCAGAACATGAGTTGTTGGGATGATAGTGAAACAAACTTGTGGGGAAGTGGTAGTTAGGTACCTTAATTTTTATATATATATATATATATACATGTATGTGTGTGTGATATTAACATAAAAATATTTCATTTTATGTGTAACAAGGGGAGTGATCCATAGTGTGGATGGGAAAATGTATTTATCGATTTATCTAATGAGATCATTTTAGTTGTTTATTCACTAGTATTTAGTATACTTCTTTCAAATTTATCATGAGAGGTTTTGGAGAGTATCCTACTGGGTATTCATGTTATAATCACCCCATGTATATATGAAATATTTTTTTAGGTCTTCAGATGTTATTTAGGTATCAAGATGGGCATTACTAGCTTGAGGAGTTATTTTAGAGCTATCAGAATGTTGTGGTTACCTATGAGGATTTCTTTTAGTAATTTTAGTTCTTTCTATTTTTTGTGACAATACATTATGTATTGGGGTTGTAGTTTTATTTATTAATAGTGTTTTTTGGTGGTCTCTCGCCTTTTTTATTATTATTCAAACTATATATGAGGGAAATTACTCCCATTTGTGTGTACCATATACCCTTAGTGCCAGTCTCCAGCCTATTACCTATTGGAGTTGGGATTAGGGTAACATTATCTCCCTTTATCCATTATTAGTCTAGGAAGGATACCTTTGGATGGAGGGGGTAATGATATAGTATTATAAAAGATAATGGTTGATAAAGAGGATGAATTTTAGAGATTACACTGGTAAGGATGCATGGGCTATTAGGCAAATTGTGTCAACTTAGCTTAGCACATGATGTAAAAAACAGATATCATTTAGGACACAACAATTTACAATCCCCTATGATCTAATGTATGTTCATTCAAGTTTAATTAAAATACTAAGTGAATTTATTCTTTCTATAGGGTAAATATATGGTCAAATATCATGCATCGTGATTGTTTTTCTTGTGTTTTAATTGGGTAGAAAATGAATAATTATGCTTAAATAAATAATTAATTAACCTTAAATGTTTTAAACTTAGTTTATGGAGTTCAAAATGTTTATAATTTTTAAATATTTGTTCTAGGATGAAGTACACTTTATGTTTGTGTCAAAGATGCTTGAAAGGATGTGCCAGTAGATATCCACCAAGTGAGATTGATGACAAAGATATCTGGAGGAGGAGACTCTAAGTGTTTTAGCACCAGGGACTATAAAAGTATGAGGGATCCATTTTGGATCAGGACATAGAGGCTTTGATGTAAGTGGTGGATATTTACATTCATTAGATTCTTGATTAGAATAAGTACAAGGCTTCATTATTAGTGATGTTGTTTTTTGGGTTATCTCGATAGTGGTGGATTTTGTTCCTTATGAATTATGAGGAGTCAGATATTTCATGGGAAAAGTTTTGAGATTAGTTTCAGGTAGAATTTCTTTCTTATACCACAAAATTTTTCTACATGAGGTAGATTCTAACCCTTCACCAAGTGAGTTCGAGCATGTAGGAGTTTAATATCCTCTAGAATAACCTCTTTTATTATAATTTGGACCTTTTTAAAAATGAGGAGGCAAGGGAGTGGAATTTTGACCAGAATTTACCTATAAAGTTCCCATATAAAGTCACCCTATTTATATTTAATTCATATATATGGGGTTTGGTAAAGGTAGAGGTCATCAAGATGATATTTTTTAGGACTGAATAATTATAAGAGAAGAGTTTTTAGGACTCTTTATAGAGTAGAGTTGAGATATGGAGTTCTCATTTGCTTAATCAAAAGAGGTTTTAGTTGGTATGGAGAAGGTTTCATCCTTATTTAACATGTTTCATCAAATATAGTAGTTCTCAAATGCCTACCAGTGGGTTCAGAAACGTTTTTTATACATTTTAATGTCACACCCAATTGAAGAAAGTGTTCTTGGCCTTCCTCAGTAGTCATCATGAAGCCAATGGTCAATTTCAGGCTCAACTGTTGTAGTATTTTCAACCAAGGAAATAGTATTATGGTACTATAGTTTATGATCGGTGGATAGGTTATGGGGAAAGAAGATGAAATCCCTATTATTTCCCTCTTCCTCAAGGAGAGTGTGCAAAGTGTATCCATGGAGGTGGTCCGTATATTTTCCAGTGAGGTTCTAGATCACGAGGCAGTCAGATTCATACCCTATATCTTCCAAACTTCAGTTAGTTGGAGATTTCTTTAGGTATAATATCTTTATTTTATTCTTGTTTTAATGATCAATTTGATTTGGGAATGATTCACTCCTTTATTTGACCTTCCAAAGTCCATACATTGGGGTCTTGTGGTGGAGATGCTTCTAGTTCACTTGGCATTGACACGCCTATTAGAGGTCAAGAAAGTTTATTTGATGTATACAAGAATTTTGAGTTGATTTTAGGGAATCACCACTCTTGGGGAGATTTATTATGTTTCTTGATATATCCACACAAAACCATTCTTTATATTCATTATATTTATTCATTGTAGGTTATTTTTGTATTGATTTAGGAGGAGCATCATATTATTTGACGGTGAAAGAGAGAAAAATAATTTTGATTATGAGAGTGACACTCATATGGGTCATAGGACTGATGATTTCTTGTCTTATTTGATGGATGAGTTAATTTTGAGTTCATCATAGGTTTGAAAGGTAGTGTTTCACATGGTTATTGAAAATTACACTAATTTTTTTCATTAATAGGTTTTAATGTTACCCCATTTATTAGAGATTGAGTTTTGGATATATTTTTAGTCAAGTGTTTCACTTATATCAATTTATTCATATAAGATGACCACTTCAATGTTTTAGGTGATGAATATTTATGTTAATTATATTCTACAATGAGGATTCATTCATCTTATTTTATCATCATAGAGAGATCCAATTCTATTTGTGAAGTAGATGGATGGAAGTTTACGTATATGATTCGATTATCACTATTTGAATTAGGTGGTAGAGAATAACCACTACCACCTCCCATGGATTTATGTCCTCTTTGACCAGTTGAAGGGGGATAATTGGTTCTTAAATATCTACTTATGGTTGGGATATCATGAAGTGTGAGTAAAGGATGAGGATATTCTGAAGACTGATTTCTAATATCATTATGGTAAATATTCATTCATTGTGATGTCATTCAATGTCATGAACTCTGTATCAGTATTCATGGGAATGATGAATTAAATGTTCCAAGAGTTTCTATACCAGTTTTTTGTGGCCTTTATCGATGACATCATTGTGTTATTTGGGTCAGAGGAGGAGTACAAAGAGCATTTTTGGACTATTTTGGGATTTTTTTATCCTCATCATATATTCTATAATTTATTGAAGTGTGATTTATGGGAAAATTAGGTTAGTTTATTGGGTAATTTTTTTTCTAAATGTGTAGTAGTCATGGAACCTTGAAATATTGAGGTAGTTGTTTCTTGGTAAACTCCCAATAATTTGTGAGGATAAAGAGTTTAATTAGTCTTTATAGTTATTATAGGATGTTCACACCTAACTTCTACATGATTGCGACTCCTCTGAAAACCTTTAGTATAAAGGATCAAAAATCATGTGTACTGACTAATGTTAGGTTACATTTGAGTATTTTAAGGAGAAGATAATTATTTCTCAAGTTCTTTGTTTATTAGTGGAGGTTGTTTCATCCATTTTTTATTCTTATGCTTTATTTCATGGCTTGGGTTTCATGATAATGCAGTAGAGGGATGTTTTCTCTTAAGGGTATAAATATTTATATTCTCATGAATGTAAAAATTTCACCCATAATATTTATATTACTATAGATTTTCTCTCCTTAATGTTGTTGTGACATTACCTCATCGTTGAGTGTTTATAGATTTCCTGGATCATAAGATCTTGAAGTATTACTTCTCTCAACATGAATAAAATGGTAACATTAATGGATGGAATTATTTTATAATTATGAATTAAATATTTTATATATTCCTAGAAAATGGAATGTTGTGGTCAAATCATTGGAAATTAAATCATTTGGTGGTATTTTTCATGAGTATGGAGACTCTAGGGGTGATGGAAGACTTTGTTATTATGAATCTTTATATGGGTATAGTTGATGGTAGAGGATGTATCTATCAGGTGATGGTGTGGTCATATTTGGTTAAACAAGTATATGAGTCCTGGATAGGGTTTTCTGAGGTAGAGTCTTGGCATGATCATGTTCTTTGTAGTGATTCTCCTAAGGGGTGGTCTGAGGTTGGACAACCTCAGGTCATATTTTAGGAGAATTTTTTCATTCCTTTAGATATGTGTCATATAGTTATCTATGACTTTTCATATTTATCCCTTATAGTTACATCCTAGTGTAGAGAATATATATCACACTCTGGGAGGATAGTTTTTGTAGCTTGGTGTTGAGAGGTCAATTTTACAGTTGGTCTCTCGATGTTTGGTTTTCTAGAGAGTGAAGTAAAACCATTGTGTTCCCATAAATTTTCTCTAGCCACATGATATTACCTAGTGGAAGTGAGAGGAAATCTCAATGGACTTCATCACCAGGTTTCTTAGATCTCAATTAGTTTTTGATTCCATATGTGTTATTGTAGACCTCCTGATGATGTTCCAAATTTCATAGTAATTAAGGAGTTGATATTAGTGGAAGTTTTATCAAGGAAGTATTAATAGGTGGTAGTGAGGCATCATGGGGTTTCAAAGACAATCATATTTGATTGTGATCCCTATTTCACCTTTAGGGTGTAAAGAGTCCTTTATTGTGCTTTCAACTCATATTTTTCCTCAACACTAATTTTCATATGTGGATGGACGGATAGATGGAGTGGACAATATAAACTTTGGAATACATTTTTCATGCATGAATTCAAGATTTTGGAGTATTTTGGATTAGTCACTTACCCTTGGTAGAGTTTTCTTATAATAATTGTTATCACCCTATCATTTCAATGGCCTTATTTGAAGAACATTATAGTCGACCTTTCCAATATTTTTTGTGTCTGACCAAGGTTGTAGAGTTAGTTGTGCTCATATGGGAATTGGTGAAAATCATAATAGGGAAGGTGTATGTGATTTGTGAGTTAATAAATGTGGCGTTGGATCATCAGAAGAAAAATTATTATCATAGGAGGATTCCTTATGAGTTATTTTTCAGAGATCACATTTTCTTAATGTTTTATCCTCATCATTTGTAGTGAAGGTTCAGTTGTGGGAGTAATAATTATCCCTAGTTTATTTTACCTTTCTAGGTGAGGGAGTATGTTGGAGCCATTGCATATGGGATATAATTTCTCCCATAAAAAATCTATATACATGATGTCTTCCATGTGTCACACCTTCATTTATATCGTCATGATGATTCACACATCATTGATTGGGGAGAACTAGATGTTGAATATGATGTGACCTTCAAGGAGTATCCTATCAAAATTTAGGACCATTTGGAGAAGGTGTCACATGGTCATGTTATTTCCTTGGTTCGTGTCTTGTGGCGGCATAGTGGTGAGGAATAAATCACCTAGGAGCGGGAGTCATAGATTCAAGCACACTATCTGAAGTTGTTTTGATGATTTTTTTATCCTTGTTGAAATTCATTGAAAGGTCGTTTATTATATTATGATATAGTTTATTATGTTCTGTGTTTAATCACCATTTTCATCTGATGTGTGTTCTTGTGTTCTTGATGTATTGAGATCCTTAGGAGGTATCTTTTTAGGTTGTTATTTAGTCCCCATTCTCCTTATTTTCGTAGGGGTTTTTAAATTCTTGAGGAATAGAATTATTTAATAAGTATATGATGTAGGGGAATAGTTTTTTCAGATCCCTTGCTTTGTGGTTTTAGGTTATTAGAGATAATTTTGAGGAAGATGTAGGGGTGGTGGTTGATTTTGAGCTTGGGGAACTATTTTATGACATGGATCCTTGGGTTGTTCTATAGAGGTTGGTGTTATGGCATGGGTGTGGACCCTATAGTGTAGGGTCTATAGATGTGGAGTTTTGATGAATTTTCTTCTTAATAGGTAGATACATCATAGAATTAGGTTTTTTCATAACATCCTAGGGTTATTATATCTATCGGTTTGAGAGTCACTACAGCATGGGCAAGGGGTTGTTCTATGGTGTTACCCTAGGTTTATAGGATTAGGTTTTAGTAACGTTTTAGAAAGGAGAGATATGAAAGGATATAAACCATGGATCGCAAAGGGAGGCTTCAACTGATAATACTATAAAATATACTCCTTACCTACACCATAGATTTAGTAAAAAATCCTAAGGGTTATAGTGTGGTCAGGGTCACTTCATTATGGTCTTTTATTTTATCCATCATGTATAAATTCCAGAATCAAATCGAAATTTTCTATTTTCTTCATTTAACCCTTAAACCCTAAGTGAACCAATAGCCTCTTTCAATGAATTTGAGATTACTTTTCTAGTATTTAACCCCTGAAATTCGTTTTTTAATTCATTTTGGATTCAATTAGAGTTTCTTCACATGTTTGTCATATTCTCTCCGATTTTTATAACATCCCAATATTTAGCTATATAATTTTTTCCATTAATTAAACACTATTTTGAAATCTTAATTAACACATAAAACTGAACCAAAAATGAAATTGAGATAATTTAAAATAAATTTATCAAATTTTACCATTATAATATAGTTGTCAAATTAGTAGGTATAAAAATCAAGTAATTGAATTATGAAATCTATGATAAAGGGGGAAAATGGAATTAAGTGGTGGAAGTCCCCATTATGAAACACATTTTTATGGGATTTTTAAGGGATGTATATTCACTAGGGTTTTATCTATAACAATCCCAATATAAACATGAAAATTTATGGTAAGATAGAAATCATATGCGAGAAAAATTCAAGCTCATGAAAAGTTCGACGAGATACATGCTAATGGAATCACACCCTCAACTACCACAAGAAAATACCATACACTTAGATGTTATTTAAAAATATTTAGGGGATATTTAACTAAAAATTAGTATAATATAATCATGTGATTATAAATTTAATAAGTTATTTATCACAAGTATTTTACACGTTTTTCATTTTCACTTTTAAAGTAAGAGAACTTTATTTTTATATAAAAATAATTTAATTTATATTTTATATTTAAAACTTAATATTATAAATTTTATAATTTTAATTTGTTGAAATGAAATTGATTCTAAAATTAGGCATTTCAATATTACCTTAGGGTAGATTTTTTTTTTTTTGATTTTTTCTAAAACAAACGATTTTTAGATGAATAGTAAAAATATATAGTTTTTCTGAAGTAATGATTTTTATTATTTTATCATTATATAACTAAGGCCTGTATTTTTAAGTGATTGATTATTAATATAAGGAATATATTTATGAATTTATATGATATTTTTAAAATTTTATAAAATCTATGTTTAACCTTATTAAGAAAACATAATATTTTAATTGCAATAAAAATAGTTTTTAATATTTTCTTTTAATTAGGTATTTTAATGGTAAAATTCGGTTTTTTATTTCTTTGAAATATAAAAACCTTTTTTTGTTTTATAATAAATAAATTTATTGCATAAAAATTGATAATTTTTGTTATAATGGCTTAAATGTAAGTTTTAAGCTTAGAAACACACATTTCCTAAAATTTGTTTCTACACGTTATGTGCATTGATTTTAAAATTAACATTTGAACCTGTTAGAAATATTATTTATTGAATTAAAAAAACTAAATTATAAGGTTGAAACTTTGTAAAAATGTCAATTTTAATTTTGTTCACTAAATTTAATTACCCCGGTAAAAGTAAAAAATGCTAAATATGGTTTAGTAAGAGGAAATGACCCAAAACATGTTCCCAAATGGATGTCTGGGGTATTACATGAAAAAAACTAACCTTAAATTCATATTATGTACCATTTTTATCCTTTTTACCTGAATATTATCATTATATTTTTGGAAATTTAAAGGGTCCTTACAAAAGTTTCCTCTTATTCACTTGTAAAAGTGGATCCTTCCACCAATAAATGTTACACCTTTACCTTATAATTTCTTCATAAAAATCTAAATTTTATTACTCTAATAAAACTATCCCATTTTATTTATCCTCTATTCACTATTACTTAACTCAATGCCTCCATTTCCAAGTAGATTTATAAGTGAAAACTCAAACTCTTGATGTAAGTATTAAAAAATTCTTAATTTTTTCTTCTTAATATTACTATAGAAAAAAATTCTAAACACATTAATATAATTACATAAGTATAAGTAATATACCAAGATGTTATTATTTTAAATTAAAACCCTTATATACTCATTTCCATCCACTAAGAAAAACAAAAGAACATTGATAGTGTGTATTTACAGACCACTACCTCCGCAAATTGTCATCTTCTATTTTATTATAAATTCATCTTGTGGCTGGTTATAATTATAAAATTAAAGAATAAATAATTTATATACAATATAATTATGATTATGAGATGAAAAATTATTATTGACCATTAATCCCTTTAATCCACTAAAAAATAAAACCCATCATCATGCGGGCATGCAGACTACCGCCTCCAAGAAAGATGTATCTTTTTTTATTAACCCCTTTAACTAATGGTCAGAATCTTGAATTTTATAAATTATAATGATATTTATAACATATTTTATATTCTTAAATTATTATAAATATTATAAATTTATCTTATTTTATGAAAAAAAAATTCATCAACCAAGCATACATGTAGACTACCACCTTCATGGAATGATTGATTTCTATTTTTATTTACATAATTTCCTTTCATATATGGTCATAAGGATGGTTTTAAGTGATAAATAGGATTTTTATGAAATTATTAATATTTTTCTAAGATAAATTTTAAATCCCATATCAATATGATCAATAACAAAATGTGGTAAATTTGACCATCCCAAAGAGAATTTAAAGAGAAAAAAATGATTTACTCATACCATGTAATATCTTTGTATACATTATGTTCTTATAATAATTATTTCAAATTGTGATATATCACACTAATAAATGCTAAATAATTTAATTAATCTTCTAGTATAAATATATTATATTTAAATCACTTTATAATCATTAATTAATTACGGTGTGTTCTTGGTTGGGTTAGTTTGACCACCTACTTGAACAACATTATAAATTTAAATCATTAAAGACTATGGGAATTTAATATCTGATAATATATAATTTAAAAAATTAATTAATGATTTAATTTTTTTATAATGGAAACATTAAAATCAAACTCATTAATTAAGATATTCTTGTTCGTATGTTAAAAATACCACTGAAACATTCTTGTCGTCTATTTCTTCTACAAGAACCATATCCAAGAATACAATAGGTAGAAATTATAAAATTATAAATTATTATAAATTATTATTTATAGTACCATTTATTATCTTGGAATGATGAAATTTAGGATAATAATTAATAACAACAACTCTATTACAAAACTAGTTCAAAATAATCAAGATTATTCACACCCATAATTAAAAGTATATAATAAATAACTAATATACATATTGAGAACAATTATAAATTATTTTTATAAAATTTTATATTTATGAATAAGGTTATTAAATTGGTTATTAATTTAGTAATTTTTTTACATAATAGATTCAATCTCTTTAGTCGTAGTCAAGAATTAAGGTAAGGTTTTCTTGCCATGATTTTCAATCCCTTGAGACATTCTTCTTATTATACATCATGTTTTATTTAGAATCATGTGTATACTTCCAATTTAAAATTATTTTTCTTGATTATATCATTATTAATGGTATTTAATATTATATTTTAAATTATATTATTCAAGGGTTTTTCATTCAAAATTTTATGGTGTCGTAATAGTTTATGCTAACTCAAGTTTCTTCCATTGAGTTAAAAACTTAATTATTGAAATCTATTATTCCATGTTTTATTTATTCTACCTAATTAATAATTTATATTTTATTTACTACTTATTTTACGTGGTTTTAAAAAATTTCGGTATAACCTCATCATTAAATAACTCTTACCTAAAATATTATGGTACTTGTATTGGATTCTTGGTCACAATTCGTACTCTTTGATACATATTGTATATTGTGAAGCATCTTTTATTTTATACTATGTAATAACTTCCCAATTTTATTCAATTATAATGAATATATTTCATTCCATTATATTTTAATTTCATGGTATTCATCTCATGTTATTTTAATTATAATTTAATAATTACTATAAGGTTATTTCCATATCAATTTTGTATCCTTGATATATGATTAATATTCATAACTTTTTTCATTTTGTGGTATATATATTGGACATGAATGAATTTATGAATCCTATAATAATATTTTCCATTGGGGATTAAACATTTACAAATCCATCACTTCCTTTTTCTTTCTAAATCATCCTTTTTTATAGGCATGTTTTCTCTTCAAATATCATTCTATGTGATTACCATGTTTTACATTTCTTTGATTAAAGTGATTTTACATAAAGATCCATACATAAATTAATTAGGTAAATTATTAACTTCACTATATACCATTACTCCATATGGTTTTAGTTTCTGGGATGATTATATAGCATGATATTCCATCAATTGATCGGGGAAATTATTGACATAATGGTATACCATTACTCCATACAGTGTTAGTTTTTGGTATTTTTACATATAAATATATTTCATTTATTGATTATAGAAATATTGAAAATTATTATACATTTTATCTTGATAGGTATGTTTATTTAGTTCTCATTAAAGATAATTATGTATTGTTTAATTATACACCTTTTTTCTCAAGATGGCTTGTGTTCATTTATTGAATATAATGGTATTTTCATTATACATTATTATATTTCAAAATGGATATTTATTGATTACTAAGTAATTTTTGTATGTATCTTATAGTTTATTAATTCCTTTATATGATAAATTCATTACACTTAATTACTGATTGGTGGGGATCGGTATAAATAGACCCTCTATGTATAGATAGGTCTCATGAGACAAACTATCTCTATTCCTTTAGTGTATTCCATCCTATAAAGAATATTTCTTAGACACGGGACCCTGAAAGTAATATAATAATATCTAATATCATGATTTCTAGGATTAGGGAATGGAATTAGTAATCTATAATAATGAATTTCATCTCTAATGGAATAGTTTGTGTTATACATGCATTTATTTATTGATATATCAACCATTGACATGTTATGATCATAGTTTCTTTTGATTATGGAATTAATTTTAATATCTATTCTTACCATGTTATTTATTCTCATCATATACTTACCTTTAATCTTTGATTTCAATCAAATTTTTTTACCATTTAAGAATTTGATCTCACCTCTTTCTTATGTTTCTATTTCCCGAGGTTATAAATAAAAGTAATACATAAGATGTGTGTAGAAGAGTATATTGTGTTAATCATTTATGGGAGATATTTAAGTCTTGTTATGGATTATGTAGTTGTTTATATTGTGGGAAAAATTCATTTTTCTAGTAATAACATGGGTTATACTAGTTAAATTTTTTGTCATAATTCTCTAAAACTCTAAACCTAAATGGTATTTTGAATTTTAGTGACTCGATATTTTTTAGTGATATTGGATTATTAATGCTTAAAATCGGGTCACTATGGTTTATTTCAATGTTAGTATATAAATAAGGAATTTATGATAACCATATCAAGAAGTGCAGGTCTGAGATGCCACAGTTGTTATCAGAGGATGGTTTAGAAAAATTTATAGGTTAGGATATTAGTTGAGGATAATTTAAGGTTAGATAAGTTAAAGTTTAACATAATATCAAATGTATATATTACCCTTACAATCAGTTGAAGTAATATTGAATATTTTTTGGATTGGGATAAGAGATATCTTGTGAGAACCCAAAGGATAAGTCTAATTGTAACATCGTGAATTGGGAGCCACTAAAACAAAGTGGAAGATAATAATAACTGATAAAGTGGTCAATGCAAAATATACAACAATGCATGGAATTGTGACTACTATATAAAAGAATATAACAAACAATAGGTAATAAAATATTAGTGCATAAATAAAAGATAAAAAACCCATGGGATAACTCCATGATCATACTGAGATCTGGATAAGTATTTTTCTCCTAATCACCCATGTACTAACAAACATCACAATAATAATCCATAAATCTGAACCTACCAATATAAGGTTTGTTTGGGTACCCCATTGCAATGGCGGCCCAAATAGATATGAGATAAACTTAGTATGCCACCACCAATAGTGTCTAAAACATAATCCATTATATTAATATAATTATAGTAGTGTATGGGTATATCAATAGAGCATTAAATAATGAAATTTAAACCAATCAGTCTCAAGATCTGGGAGGACATCCGACTGAAAATACCAACTTTTTTCAAATCTAGATTGACTCTAAATATAATTTCATATATATATATATTGAGATATAGAGAGAGATGTATATTTATATATATATATACGATAAACATATTAATTTCCATATTCATATATATTGATATGTAGTATTATCAAGGACCTGAAGCATAACTCATGCATCCATGTGTGATACTACACCTAACAATAGTAATAAGAGTCCCATAATAATAAATAAGTGTCATCATGCTCAAGTATTAGAATCAATATAAGACTCCATTCCATGTATCATAATCCAGTATGATTCCATGATGAGTTTAATGAATAATAATGAAGAGGATATTACCCAAAATCTTAATCAAGGGTGTGTGGAATGGCATTCCCAGACACCCAAGTGATGTGGACACCATGCCAAAATCCTCAACCAAGGGGGTGTGAAACTTCATGGACAATGACCCTTCTTGAGTTCCCCTTAGTAATTAATAAATACAAGGTAATTCAATTTCCCTAAGATCCATTAGCCTGACATTCCATAAAGAGGAAACTGGCATCACTCATAGCACAGTGGGTCCTTTTAAATATAATCCATTTAGAAATTTAAGTTAAATTAAAAATTTGGCCATTTCCATAAACATTACAAAAAATAAATCAAGTATATAAAAAAATGTATAATCCCATTTACCATTTAAATTATAAAAATAATAAATTCCATTTACAAGCATTCCATATCGCATCTCGATACAAAATAATTAAGAAGTACATATGGTAATTATTCCGTTATCATAAACCAGGTATAAATAATAAGGGATATGTGCATTTTAAAAATTCAATTATCCCATTCAATTTCCCAATTTAATTAATGAATATAGCACACCTCAAAGGTTATATTATTATAAAGAGGGAAAGGAAATCATATTAAATTCATTTAACTCATTTATGTTTTCCCATACCAGAGGGATCATTAAACATATATCGATATAATTAATTAGAAACAAGTATTTTTATCAATAGTGTCTAAAAAACACCCCAAGATGGTGGTTTAATTACATAATGAGGCATAAGAGTCAAATAATATAAATAACTCACCCCATGTGGTGGATTAGGTTAAGGTGAACAACCTCTAATGGTCTAATTCTAAGCATAATAGAAATACAATTTAAGGTTCTATGTATTACATATATAATTTCACATTTCAAAGGAAATGCACTGAGAATTTGGAATGTGGAACCGTGACATAATTTATAAATAATAAATACTTAAGGGAAAAATATTAAACTACCTGCCTCATTCTTAGGATTCTATACTCATCTAAAACCAAGATTTTATTTGATCTGGTTCAAGGGAAATCAAAGAAATGGACAAACACCTAGAATATAGGGTGAATTATCTCACACATAGATAGAAAATGAGATGATAAGATAAATTAATAATGGAGGAAGGAGTGGATATAGACTCACTAAGGGATATCCAACACACCTTCTGGTGCTAAAAATAGAGTCTAGATATAGGATTTATCACCATGAATGGAGGAAAATAGGAGGGTACCCATGGAGGGGATACTATGCGTGAATGGAAGGAGACGGAATTGGGTAGATCCTTTAAATAGGTATGGGAAAAAATTTAATACACCCCTTTTAAAAGAGTCACATTGTTTGGATACATGGTCGGACAAACCATGAACTAACCATTCATTGGATACTTCATATGCATGGGGATCGTATGGTACACATGCACGGTTTGAGAAACCGATTGAAAATGGTTCCATAATCCTCTATCAATGATATCAAAACATATTTATGGTCATTACTTATAGTTTTAATGGTTAGAAAAAAATAGTGAAACACCCTCAGCCTCTCTGAACAGGCTACATGCTTTCTCCTAGTGGGACTCACAGTTTTAGGAAAACTATGCGCCTCCGTTAGTTTCTCTAAAAATTGAGTTTTCAAAGTCTAATACTCTCAAAATTTGACAGAAAACATGAGACACCTCTCAAACCTTTAACCACATATTAGAATAAAAAATTTGAGTATTACAAATATTTTAGTTATGTTTTAACACTCGATTTAGAAAATATAACATTTACCAAATGGTAAAATTCAAATTCCTTTGGAAATTTTACCTAGTCCATAACATGAGATGTTACAACCTCCCCACCTTAGAAATTATTATCCCTGATATGACTTGTGGAAACAAAAACAACAATAAAGTACATATAATAATTCCCATCTATATCAATGTATCACTATTAGGGTTAGGGGTGAATCAGTGATATGTTTTTCTTTTATGTTTCCTTTCTTTTGAAAAAGCATTCACCTCATCTTAAAGAGTTGTTATCTTGCTAAAAAAACAAACACAGATCCATAGTAACACAAGAATTTACAAGGATCACTACTCAAAAGAGTATCTATGTCCATGGTATGGCATGGAAACAATCTGATTCCACACAATCCACTAGAAAATAATCTTTTTGTGTGGAATGCAATGAGTAGGATATTCCCTTACACTCATGGAGCACTATGTTCATTACAATTGTTAATGTTCTTTAAGTAGCATGAAATGATATAATATTTTTTTTAAATGTCTTACCGTTATTCTTGACCAAAATTCAAAAATATGTTCTCAAAAAATAATTCTTCACTTCCATACCCAATAGAAGACAAGAAATTCTTCAGTACTCCATAATGAAACTCTTTCAGATTTCCCAGTCTAATTCCCAAGTCTGATTTCTCAATATATAAATATAACTTTGATAGAAAACCACTAAAATAATTCTTTACTACTTATATCTAGGTCTGAAAATCCTAGTATGACAACTTGATCTGATTCCAAAAACTCTTAATACAATCTTCTATCTTCTCCTTTATTATTCTATCTAGAAAACGTCCTTAGGAAAGTACGATCCATAAACTTAATCTCTCGAGAATTATTCATCGGTACACGTTCTCTATTTAATATTAATTCATTAATGAAATTAAAAATTGCTTCCTATATATATAAGTGATATAAAAATGGTTTAGGCATGATTCTGAAAATATTTCCCACTTAACCAAAATTCCTAAAAATTTAATTACCCTTTAATTTTGGATAAACATTTGACTTATTCAGTGCTTCTCAACTCATCTGGAATCTTATTGAATCCTCTCACAGCTTTAAATAACTTCATAGATTCTCTAAAAATTTCATACCAATTATAATTTCAAATTTTTATCCACTCATTACAATGAATACATATTTTTTGCTACAATTTTTTCATTACGTTACTTAACACCAATTGATAAAAACCAATACATGAAAATCATGTGTCTTCTCATTACGATGCTTCGTACCAATATGAAAGATACCAATTTAACCATGTCTATATCTTTATTATGATGAAGATAAAATTTTCTTCATTATAAACCTCTATAAAAAATGAAAACATAAAGAGAAATAGAAGGCATAACATTATGATTATCGCCACCGCTTCTTCAAACAACCACTTCTATTAAACTCCTAAAACTACAAGTTCCCTTTGATAATACTTGTTGTATCACCTTAAAGATCATAAAATAATATCCCCTTTGAAAAAACTTCCAAAAACTCCAACATATACTATTCATCATCTTTTCTCAAGACCGATGATCCTACATTTGATATAGACATCGGTGTCGGCCTACTTCTAATAGATCGGTCTCTGCTTCAATCTGACAATGGGTGTCAGCTCCAGTCCAATGGTCATCATTGCATATAGTATGGTGTATCTTGACCCAATTTTTAGAAAAACTTAACATTTATATTTCTTTTCTATTGAACCAAATGAAAACATATCATAGAAACAAAACAATTCAACTGATAATTCATCTGGATGAAAATGGTTGACTATATTTTTGATTGGTCTCTAACTTTATTCACCCACATCGGTCCCAAAATTTTATCTTTTTCCATTTTTAATTGGTCCCAAAATCTCCTAGAAAAATAATTCTACCTTTGATTCCCCAATACATCTGATGATCGGTGTCAGTATCATTATGATGCGTGGTGGAACAATACATATGATGGACCTATATTAGTGGCTTCAACTTGAGAAAATTCTTTCCTTGTCTGAGTATGATACCAATGAACTTCTACCACTTAACTTCTTTGTCAGAATATTTGTATCTTGTGGCATATTATTCTATGTGAAAACTAGAAACTTCACCTTGTCATATTTTCAACAAACCATCTATCCTTCAAATGCATCTATGTCAGGTGATATCACACTGATAAACTGATACCAGAAAACTTTTTACTTCAGTCACTTCCTTCTTCTAAAACATTAGATAGTATTATGAAAATATTCATTACTTTTATTTGGTTAAATATTGGCTTCAACATCATTCAACTTTCTTTGGGAATTATTGTAACTTTACATTCCTCTTGCAACTTCTTCTTTTCTAACCATCCTGAATACGATTGGCATCACTATTTCTCTCCATTTCCTTTATAAATATTGTATAAAAAATTTTACATAATACTTATGATTTTTTGAATTATAAAATAACAAAGCATCATTGGATTTTCATCAGAGATAGGAAGAGTCTAAATCATGTACTCATTATGATCATCCTATCATTCTAGACCCATCTTCAGTATGATGATCCTTTTCTTCTAGAAAATTTATTTTCAATCCGATGGAATTTATTAATAATTGTGAGTCCAAACTTCTGAAAATGATGATGAGTCTGATTATTTATAAACTTCACAAATTTAATTGATTTAATTTATTTTACAACAAAAAACAACACTTTATTCAAAAACATCTTCATACTTCCAAAAACATCTTCCATACAACTTGTTCCCAAAAATCTCCACCTTTTTTATTTAATTTTCAACCAAGATTCATAAATCACTATACTTTATAAGCTCAAGATATGGATTACTTATCAAAAATACTAATCTTACTTGATCTAACTCATTATAGGAAACAAGAATTATTTATAGCAAAATTATGTTTTCCAAAAGTAGTGACTCATGAAATTTCCTCAAATATTCTTCACATCTTACTTTCCTTATTCCAATTTACTGAGGAATTTTTTTTCTACAGCCACTATGAAAAATAGTTAGAGGAGTTTACACATTTACATGTTATATTCACATATTACCCACAACTCACTCTTTATATATTATTCTTTAAAATGTTTAGCACATATTTAATTTATAGATTTATGAAACAATTCTCCCCATTTAATAACATTATCCAAAGAAAAGATGATAAGGGGGAAAACACATACCTTAACCTTTATGAAAAATTGGTTGTATTCAAATGTTACACCTTAATTTATTAAAATAGTCCTTTGGTAAAGGTTTTTTGACAATTTCAGTAACTTTTTAAAATGTAGGAACATACTACAGATTCAATTCATTCTTCCCAACTTTCTATTTTATGAAATGATATTTGATATTAATATGTTTTGAATGAGAATGTTTTACCTAATTCTTCATAAGTTTGATTTAACTTTCATTATAATAACCCAAGGGAAAGTGAAACTTCACTTTAACAAGTAAATGTTTTAACTAAGTCTTTATCCACATAAGTTGGGTATTGCCTTGAGTGGCAGTAACAAACTCAACTTCATATGTACTAAGAGTTATTGAATTTTGTTTCTTTTTATTCTAACTAACCCAACTTTTACCTATAAATAAAACTCCACTATATTTGTATCTTCTATCAAGAACATTTCTTACCTAATCATCATCTAAATACACAAATAGATCAATACTTTCTGAGCCATCATACCTAATTCAGAAATTTTTTGTGCCATTTATATACCTACTAATTATTTTTCTAGCCAAAAAAATTGATTATTTTGGAGAACTCTGAAATATTTCACATAAGGTAACAACATAAAAATATCGGGTCTTAAGGAAGTTAAATATAAAAAATATCCAATTAGCTTTTGAATCTCTTTAGGATCAACTTCCATTCCTTCTCCATATTTATAAAACTTAGTTCCCAGTGAAATTATTGTGGAAACTAGTTTTTAATTTTCCATACCAAAATTATTAAAAATTTCCTTAGCATAATTTTATTGATAATTAAAAATGTGTTTCTTCTTTTGTAAAATTTTTAAACCAAGAAAGTATTTCATTTATCCCAGCCTAGACATCTCAAACAGCTTTTTTCATTTCTTCAAAAAATCTTTCACAAGTTTTTTTCATCATTCCCAACAAAGATAATTTCATCAACATAAACAATTATGAGGAGGGAAAACTCATGAATTTCTTTTATGAAAATATTTCTATCAATTTTTCATTTCATAAAACTCTTATTCCTCAAGAATCTACCCATTTTGGAATACCATACCCTCAAATATTGTTTTATCCCTTAAAAGGATTTCTTTAACAATCACACATAACTATCATCATTCCCAACGAAAAATCCACCTGGTTTTTCAATGTATACTTCCTCATCAAGATCACCATTAAAAAATACTAATTTCACATCCATTTGAAAATTTTTGTAACTTTTTTGGGAAGAAATATTAGGAAATATTATGATAGTTTTAAGTAATCATATAGGAACAAAAGTCTCATCAAATTCAATGCCTTCAATTTGGGAGTAACCTTTTCACTCCAACATTGATTTTTTTTAAATCACTTGACCTTCTTAATTTAGCTTGTTCTAGAAAACTCACACTGTACTAATAACATTTTTATCCTTCTTAGGTAAAAGTTACCATGTATCATTTTTTTCTATCTGATCCAGCTCTTCATTTATATCCTAATCCCATTCTAGAGGTCAAAAGCATCACTCACATATTTTGACTCAACTTTTGAATACAAATAAGTATGTGTAATAACTTTTTACTTTCTTATTTTTTGAACCTTTTGATGTTGACCACCAATAATTTTTTGAGCCTACAATTCCTTCCTCAACTTGGGATGAGATATTCTATATTATTCTTCATCACTTGAAATAGATGACTCTTATTCTTATTCTTGAGTAAGATTACTATTTTCAGTATCCTTGTCATAATTGTTAACAAAAATTCTTTCAAATTATTCATATTCCTTATCTTAATGAGTCTATTTATCTTCCTCATATTTTTCAATAACTTTCACATAAATAGAATCAACAATTATTCCATTTTTTCTGTTGAAATATATTTATCCTCTTCCTTATAGAGTATAGCTGAGAAAAATTCCATCTTCACCTCTCTTTTCAAACTTTAGAATGTTTCCACATTACTAATTTAAGATGCATAGACTCCTAAAAATTAGAAGTGTTTCAAACTTGTAATTTTTTCATAAATCAATTCATAAGGATTCATATCTGAACTTAGTCTATATAAACATCTATTTTGAATATACATATCGGTACTCATGTCTTTCCTCCAAATACAATGAGATAGATCGTGTTAAAGTAACATTGTTCTCCCCATTTCAATCGAACTTCTAATATTCTCTTCAGAAACCCTATTTTTTGGGATTGTATGGGGAATTGAACTCATGAAAAATTTCATGATTCTTAAGATAACTTTCAAATTATTCATTTTTTAATCACTATAATTATCAACTCTCTACTTCTTCAATGAATACTCATATTCTTTCTCATATTTCTTCTTCAAACTTTTAAATACTTTCAGAGCATCTGATTTATGTTCCATATACACAAAAATAATAATTTTATTAAATTCATCAATGAAAGTGATGAATTAATTATTTCAATCTGTTTATTTTTTTATCATTATCCCACAAATATCAGAATGAATAAGTTCCATGGGTCTTTTTAAAAAATATAAACTTTATTTTTCATAGAATTTGTAATTTTTTTCTTCTAAAAAATATTCCAACATCAATCTCTTCTTCTAAACATAACAAGAATACCATAGACACTATCTCACTTTGATAATTATCTCATTTTTCTCTAATAAATGGGTTTTATCCTTTTATTCCACAGCTAATTCTCTTCTACCATGACTAAGAAACAAGAGTTTTTTATTTCACCAACTTTTAATATATTTCCTTTTATATAATGGAATCTTGTTATTATATTTCCAAATTCCTCAATTTTCACAAAAAACCCATGTTTTCTAAAAATAATTGTGTTTCATTAGTCCAAAAGTTAAGACTCACTTAGAAAGTTTTGTTTCATCCCTTCAACATATAGATATTTCTTGGACTTCAATTTTTATTTCCCAATAATGGGTGATACAATACCTTTAATTCTGAAAGATTCATTATTTCCAAATGTCATTATTCCCTATTTGAAATCTTTTTTTAAATGGTTAGGGCCAAAGCCTCATTTTATTATTAAATCAAAGACCTCTTTTGACTGGGTAGAGGGACACCCATTGCATACCCTGAAGGCCCAAGGCCAAGTGGCCTGAATACTAGGCTTGAAAGCCTGTTTGTTTTTTTCCCAATGGACCATTCAGTGAATATTAATGCTACAATACTCAGCATGTTACAGTACCTTCTATAGTACCGCCACTGCTACAGTTATTTCTATAGTACCTTGCTGCTATAGTGTTGTTGTTGCAACAGTCTATGCTGCTGCTACAATATTGATACAATGACCTTTTACAGTGTAGCTATAGTACTCCCGGAAATTTTTCCCTACTCATATTTGATCTCGGGTCTTTTGTATGCCAAGCATGAGCTTTTACCCCTTGGGTAAAAGCTCTTTGGCACCATATTTGAAGTATTTCACATTCTTCAAAAACGTTAAATCTCTTGTAATGTGAGAATAACACTCACTATCCAATATCTAAGTTTATTCTTCTTTTTTATCTTTGAGATTTATTTCAACAATAGTATAATTTTCTTTACCTTTATATTTATTTACATCCAGCTTATAAGAATTGGTATGAATTTTTTTTTGTGTCAGTAAGAAAATAATAAATCCATTTACACGGTGTCTATGTTTTTCACAGATTTCACAAATAGTTTCTAGTGGTTGGAATCTATTTTCAACCATCATACCAACCTTCTCAAGTTTCTTCAAATCATCCTCCTAATGATTCTCCCTTTGAGGTGATTGATTCCCCCTCAAAATTTTCTTTCTATAATTCATGGGATGGTATTAATGTTTTCAATTAAACCGACACATTTTTTCTATGTGCTTGAATCCACCACAATACCAACAGTACCCATAGAAATAATATTTTCCTTTGAAGCTTCTATACTGACCAGAGTTATAAGAATGTTTCTCTGCAACCATCTTATATTTCTTATCTAAAATTTGTTGAACAAAAACATTTTTTGTTCTCAACTGGGATCTTATTTTTTTAACTTAGTTTTCATTTCATGTTTATTAGTGCCAAAATTACTAGAAACTTTTTAAGACTCATAGCTTTTAAAAACTTCTAACTTATCCACTTTATTGTTTTTGGACACATATATAACTTTCCTAGCTTTCTTCTTCTCAAGAAAAATTTCATCTTTATTCTTGAAATTTAAAGTTATATTTTGTTTATCCTTATCTGGTTTATATTTAACATGACTTTCATAGAATCTAGAGCTAGAATTATTGAAACGTGTAACCCTATTTTCATCTTTAGAAAGTTTTTGTTGGAAAAGTTCCAATTCTTCATCTTTAGAATTAATCTAAACTTTGAGATTCTCATTATGATTATTTCCATTTTCCAGATATTTATTCAAATAATTAATATCTTCTAGCAGCTTCTCTTTCTTATGAGTAAAACATTCTTGATTTTTTTTTGAAACATTTTCAATTTTCAACATTTTGATCTCTTTATCAAGCCTCCCAATCTTTCTCAAACATTCTTGTAATTCTTATTTCAGATGAAATTATAATTGAGTTACTTCATTCTCATCATAATGGCTACTTCTTAACTCTTCATTGTTCACTATTTCAATGAAAGTATTCTCAATAGTATTCTTAGTAGATTTTTCAAATCTGGCTTCACTGACTTCTTCATCATCATCATTACATAAGAAAAGTCTCCTTTTGGACTTAGATAATTTTTTATCTTTACCTCTATAAAAATATTTAACCTTATCATCCTGTTTCTTCCATGAAATTCTTGGCCTTCATTCTTCTTCATCACTATCCTCTTATTTCTTTATTTCTTCAAGGAAAATTAGCCACAAAGATTCCAACGACTCTGCATTCAAAACACTTCAAGGAAAGTTAAACTTTATATTTAACAACACCACTTATAAAATTTTAATAAAAAAAGGATAAAATATCAACATGATTTTTATATAACTCCTTTTCAGATTTAGAGTTAGAAACATCATCTTCCTCAAGAAACATTATAAAATTTTCTTTATTGGAATATTTGAATGAAATTTCTCTATCATCTTTTTTTACCTTCATAACATTCTCCCTACTTATTTCATATGTAATGAGAGTACTATAAAGATCATATAGAGATAGATTTTCACGATTACTATCTTAAAATGAGAATAATTGAGCATAAAAGTTTTCAAGAAGAATTATTATGATCTTTTTAACAACTATAGAGTCTCCCATCTTTTCACTAAGACATATAATAGTGATAACAATGTCATTTACCCTAGTAAAGAAGTTCCTAGTAGATTCATACTCATCCATCTTCATATATTCATACTTCAACTTCAATATTTTAAATTTTTATTCTTTACTTTTGTATTTCCTTTATATATGATTTTCAAATTATCCAATATACCTTTGGAAGGGGAAACGCCCTTTACCCTTAAAAACTCACTTTTAAAAAATTATGAGATTTAAGAATTCCTTTTTATTCCATAATTCAAAATATTCTTATTTTCAACAGATATAAGAGGAACTTTATAATTAATAGGAGCAAATTCATTTGATGAATCTTAAGGAACATCATACACAAGAGTCATAAGATAAGGAAACATTATATATTTCCAGATATGATAGTTTATACCATCAAATATTGAGATACCATTACTATTGACGCAATTCATATTATCTATCAAATTATTTTTAAAACATTAGGAAAGATCAAATTAAGGGAACCTTCATCTCTGATACTAATTAAGAATGCCCAGCAGGATCAATGTAGCGTACTGTAGCAGCGGCGGCAGGTCACTGTAGCAGCGGCAGAGCACTGTAGCAGTGGCGGGTACTGGGCAGTACTGTAGCAACGCGGGTACTGTAGCAGTACTATTCACAGAATGGGATTTGGTCCAACAAAATGGGCCTACGGGTCATGTAATGGGATAAATTCCCACTGGGCCTTCAGGCTATGTAATGGGTCTCCCTCTACCCAGTTAAATAGGTATTTTCTTTGCTTTAATAATAAAATGAGCATCCATTATTTTGAAAAAATGTCACCTTCTATTAAAGAGTTTTTATCTTGCTGAAAAAAATACCAAACACACATCCTCATGAACACAAAAATTTACAAGGTTTACTACTCAAAAAGAGTAGTTATGTCCTTGGTATGGTATATAAATAACCTGATACCACACAGTCCACTAGAAAACAATCCTTTTCAACGGAATACAATTAATAGGATATTCTCTCAGACTCATGTAGAACTATGTTCAAAAAAAAGTTCATGTGATTCAATTATTACTAAATGATGTAATATAATTTTTTTAACAATCATGTTACAGTTTTTCTTGATCCACATTAAAAAATATATTCTTAAAAAACAATTCTTCGCTTACTTTTCCAATAGTAGTAAGGAACTTATTCTGAACCTCATAATGAAACTTAGTCCAATTTCCCAGTCTGATTCCCATGATCGAAAGCTCAATATGAAAATATAACTCGGATATAATACCACTAAAACAATTCTGAACTACTTCAATCTGAGTCTAAAAATTCCAGTCTAATTACTCGATTCGATTCGAGAAACTATGAATATGAAATTCTCAATTATCCTTTCTTATACTATCTGGAAAACATCGTCAGGAAAGCATGATATGGAAACTTATTCTCTCTATAATCCTTCAGCGCTCTGCCTTCTCTCTTCAATAGTTTAGTTAGGAAATTACAAAGTACTTCCTCTATTTATAGGCGACCCAAAATGGTTTTGGAAGGATACTAAAATTCTTTAATGCTTAAAAAAACTTCCCAAAACATCAGTTCCCCTTGAATTTTGGATGAATTTTTGACTTCTTTAGCACTTCTCAACTCTTCTCAAACCTTCTTGAATCTTCTCACAGCTTCATCTTGCTTCATAATTTCGTTAAAAATTTCAGTATGATTTTGATTCCCTATTATGATCTTCACATTATGAGGAAGACATATATTTAGATGTATTTTTTCAGAAAATTTCCCTGTACTAGTTGATAAAAAGAAATATATGAAAAACATATGTATTCTCAATATGATTCTCTATAACAACTTAAAAGATAAAAAATTTCCCATTCTAGTTTCTTCATTATTATGAAGGAAATATATGATTCACTAAGTTTCTATTCACAAAATGAAAACTTAAGGAGAAATATATGCATTCAAATTACAATGATCAGCGCCACTTATTTAAACAACCACTTCTACTAAATTCTTAAAACTTTAAGTTCCCTTTTAAAATACTTTTATATCTCCTTATAGCACTTCAAGAAAACTCCTCTTTGAGAACAATTAAAAAACATGAACATATACTCTTATTCATCTTTTTTCCAAAATGACACTCTTGCCTATGATATAGACATTTGTGTCCACCTATGTCTATTGGGTCAGTCTATGCTTTATTCTGACAAAGGGTTTCATCTTCAGCCTGATGGTCATCATCGCATAGAGTCTGATAGATCTTGAACCATTGGTTAGAAACACTTAATATTTCTATTTTTTCTTTTGATATAGATGAAAAAAATCATATAAACAAAACAACTCAACCAATAATTAATCTTGTTGAAAATGGTTGTATATATTTTCTTATTAGTCTTTAACTTTATCCACCCGCATCGGTCCCAACAACGTTTCTTCTTTATTTTTTCATTGGTCCCAAAATATACTAGAAACAAAAATTCTACTAATGATTCCTCACTGCATCTAATGATTAGTGTCGGTATCATTTTTTATGCTCAATGTCACACTACATCTGATGGACCTGTATCAGCATCTTTGACTTCAGTAACTTCTTTCTTTTTCCTATTATGATACCAATAAACTTACAACACTAAACTTCTTTGTTCGAAGATTTATATCTGGTGGCTTATTAGTCGAACCAAACCCATCATTTTCTTCTTTTCATATTTCCAATAAACCTTCCTTCCTTCAAATATATATTGATCTGGCGATCTCTCTCTGATGAAAATATTCTAGAAAAAAATTAGTTCAGAAAATTCCTTCTTGTAAAAATTTCATCTAGTATCATGACTTTCTTCATGACTTTGAATACATTAATGGTCAGTTTTAACATCATCTGACTTACATTGGGAATTATTATAAATTTGCATTCCTCTTTCAACCTCTTTTTTTTCAACCATCCTGAATATAATTGGCAGCACCAGTTCTCTGCCATGCCTTTATCAAGATTGCATCACAAATTTTATAGAATACTTATGATTTTGTGAATTAAAAAATAGAAAATAATCATCAGATTTTCATCATATCCAAGCACACTCTGAAGTATCTTCTCTTTACAATCATTCTACCATTCAGAACCCAAGTTTGTTTTGATGATACTTTTCTTCTAGAAAAATTCTCCTCAACCTGATGGACTTTCTTGGAGAATTGAGATTCAAAACCTATGAATACAATGATGATTCTGATTATTCATAACATTAAAAATTGAATGGATTACTTTCCTTTCACAAAAAAAGACAAAACTTTCTTCAAAAACTTATTCAAGATTTCAAAAACATCTTCCATCAAACTTGGTCCCAACAACCTACTCAGGTCGTGAGTTTTTATAAAATGGTCTCACTTCATTTCCTAACACCTGATGTACCTCCAAGAATTACTTTAGAAAAATGGTACATAATATATTAAAACTTGTTCCCATGCTCATATTCATAACTAAAGAATTGATATAGTTTTTACCCATTCCCATAAAACTAGAGACCAAATCACATATTATTATCTTTAATTATCCTACCTATGGAACTCCCTGACATAGGTTCTATCATTAAAGGAAAATTCTAAGTCATGGTATCTCTACTATAAGAATTGTATACAAAATTTCAAACTTTTATTTCTAATGATAATTATGGAATGGTCCTTAGATTGATCAAAAGTTATAATACCAATTGACCTCATTCAGATGGTTAGACCCAGATTTCCATGAAAAACCTCACCTAAATCACTCTGGAATCACCTCATTCTGAGGACATTTCATGACATGGTTCCTCACCAAATGAATTTAATAAAACCAAAGGAAAAAAATTCGATCCACTTATAACCAACTATTCTAAAAAATGATCGGTATAGACTGTCAGTGCAACATTACCTAAAACCCAACTAATTCCTCTAAGGTCCCTCATGTTTTCTTAGATCATATACACCAAATCCAATAACCTACTTCCACTACATCTCAAGCCATAACATCCATTTATGTTTTCATTACCCAACACAAACATGGGTGTAAACACATCCCATATGAGCTCGAATGAAGTACAGTTATCCTATGAATCATCAAATGGAGTCCAAGGAGCTCATCCAAGGTATTCCATACTCCTCGTTTACAAGTGATATGTTAGCACATAGCTGAACTTCCACGTATCAAGAAAACTGAATGATCCCAATTACATCCAAGTCATAGAGTTGTCTGGTGTCCAGGACTCTATCAAAGGATTTCTTACCTGGGAACCCAGGTATCACTCAGTACTAACCATTTCTCTATAACAAACCTCACCTCCAGAGTGAAACACCCACAGAGTCTATTTATAAAAAAATATGGGAATTTTAGGTTATCTCATCATATAACCTTTTCTCACTCAGTGTATCTTGTATGATATCAAGATAGGGGACGTGATCATCAATAAGAAAAGTGTACACCAAGAGGATATCAAGAATTGTCAAGAAGACCACAGATACTTCTTCCATATCCAAGATGAAGTGCTTGTTAAGATTTCTAACCAACCATACCCAACTACCCAAAAGTGGAGTAGTTGGACCACTATTGGTAAACTTCTATTAAAGGAGCTCAGTTGTAACTACGGACACATCATCTTTACCCAAATATGATACCTTTACCACTTGAGGAATCATGTGATCACTCAATCACAACCACTAAATTCAATCCCTGACTAACGGTGTTCACCAAGGTTGTGTACACAACCAACCATTATGTCATCGAGCTATCTTTCAAGCACCAACATATTATGAAACACAACTGCCTCAAGGGAATATAAAGAACGGTTGACCATTTACAAATGGTCTTTTCATAGTTACAATCCCTCTACATAGATGACATGCTACAAAATTTTTGACATGATGATATCCACCTTATTAATGTTAAAATCATCATTTACTGAGAAAGGGAACTCATCCCAAAGGACATGATCCATTCACCACTTACCATGGTTCCTAGATGTGGCCAACATTATTTTACCAAGTTCTTATTCTAACGGGAGAAAAATAGTCACTTAAAGTCATGATTTATCAACTTACTCTAGAAATAAACAAGACACTCCTCCTGAATTACATCCTCACGCACCATATAATTAGATGTATAATCTATAACAACTGACAATCATGTCAAAACACTTGATCCTCTTAGAAATTCATGATGAGTATTGGCACAAGCCAATTCTATTTAATGCCAAGTTCACTCTACCTCATATATGACTACTCATTAAAGTGTAACAGATCAAGGCTTAATTATTATCACCAAACTAATACAGTTCATTATACAATTTTATAATATTTATTTATTTAGTGTGCATCAACACATACTACCACGAGATTTTATCAAAATTTTGGAATATCACTTGATAATTACCATAGGCCTATCAACCCTAAGCATCCTAGTATCTAATGGCCCATAAAAGAACTGGCCCATAGTTGTACTATGAAATGTGGTTGTAAAATAAGTTGAAGATCTCTAGGGTCGTACAACACTGAAGAACAAGATAAAGAGATGTCTCAAAACACACTACATATCTGGACATGCCCTCGTAATTTCTACTCACTAGAACTAATATTTTCTCAATACCCACACCCGTAACAAGGTGCATCCTATTGAACATACTCCCATAAAGAAAATGGGTCAATTTAGAAACCAATAGTCCTACATGGGACAAATAACAACTGAACAATACCACATGTTAGGAATCTCATCAAATAAAAAAATCAATGCTTTAAAGTTCTAAGGATTTTAACAAACTTGGGATTGACCCTTGTAAAAGGAAAAAATATTTGACCCTATAGCTAGATCATGATGAGAGGTCACTAGGCTCTACCACATATATTTTAGGTTTAATAAAAACTAATAAAATTCAATTAGGACCAATGTGAAATTTCCATGTTCCCATCCCAAACACTTTCTAAGGATAAGTTAAGTTAACCCTAACCTATTTTTTTAAGAAAAAACACCACCTTAAGGTTTTATTTGAGCCAATTAATTTATTTACATTTTATATTCGAACATTTATGGGATTAATTTAAATATGAAGTATTGGTTATAATGAAAACTATACTTACCATACTTATTTACATAATTCCACTAAGAAACATAGGAAGGTTATTTCAAAATTCCTTTCAAAAATTATTTATTTAACCGAAATCCTATCCTAATTAGAAAATTATCACATAAATTCATTTTATCCATTTTATTTATCAATAAGGCTATAAAATTTGGGTTAATTTAAAGAAAATATCAATTCAAATATATAGAGGAAAACCCCCTTTATAATTAAATTGGAATTTTAATTAACTAACTCCACATAAATAATAATGTTCAAACGAAGATGACATGTCTTTGATTAATTAAGAAAGGGATTGGTTAAGTAATATGCCCCCATATGTTTATATGTAACACCGTATAAATAGCTATGATCAATTTAAGTAACCATACCTATACAACATAAACATACCTCCACGGGGTTAAATACGAAGAAATATCAAAATAAATGTGACCAATGGGAGTTTGGATCATATAGGAATAAAGGAATCCAACAAGGGTCTCATCAAGTCATTCTAGGTTCATCACAATGCATCCTATAACATGTTAAGAATTAAAATTTAGAACACCCTTAGTGGGTTATATGACATAAACATAACAGGCCAAGGCTATACTATTTATCTCAAGACAAAGGTAAGGTGCATAATCAACTAATTATGCAATATTTAAGGTTTGTCATCTTTTTACATTAATAAAATGGTTTTTAGGTAAATCAAGTTCATAAAATATGGTTTGATTATATGAGTCATCATTATCCATTTTATAAAGCACACATACACTTTATATATTTCAAATTGGATCCCATTTAATCATAACCAATATTTTTCATCCCATAAAACTGATGGTACATGTCTTAAACACATCAGGATTGGTTAGTTGAGGTGTCAACATCAATCGATGTGGGAAAAAACATTTAGGTTGATGTTGCCACTTTAATAACCAATTGTATATTAAAATTATAACTAGGAATACTATCACATATAGTAATTACTAGAAACCATGGAAAATAATTAAAAAATCATGGGAATCATATAAACATACTAAATAGTCATGAAACATGACATAATAATCATTTGTACATGTTTTACAGAAAAACATCCTAATAAGCCATGCATCATGTTAAACAAACAATCGTGATAATAAATTTATTAATTAGGTATAAAGATAATCATGTTAATAAAATACCTAATATGGTATATAACAATCATGCTAATAGATGCCCAGGGTGCATCAATAGATCTCAAACATCATAGAAATGAAATCTACATGGCATGGAATATGCATAGAATGTTAATCTCCATGTGACCAGAATGATGCATATAATAATACTTCCTTTCTATATCAATCCAAGGTAATATACTGTAAATATCATAAACTAATAACAGTGTAAATAACACTATTCAATCAAGGTGAAATCATAATCAATTGTAATGATGAATAACATGAACAACAATCCCATCAGTGGCCACTTTGTCTTTTCCCTATGTGTGGGTTGATCACCCTCAAACACGGTTATTTACTAAGTGCTCAAACATTCCTAGTATCATATCTACCAGCCCAAATAGTACTAAAAACTGAAATAAAAACACATATAATACCACTATGTAATGTCCTGGCCCAGGAGCCACTGAAACGGTGCTCTGAGTTGGTTGGTCGCATGGCCACCAGCGCACCTCCCCATACGTTATATGTGTCTGAATAGCAGTGAGGGTCCGATGATGGTATGGTAGTGATATTATAACCTCATTATCAGAGTATCACAATGGTATAACAATGAATAAATCAATCAAAATCTAAAGAAGAATAAAAGAAAAGCGTTAGAAGATAATAATAACTGATAAAGCGGTCCATGTCAAATATGGAACAACGCTTGCCAATGTGACTACTATATGAAAGAAAATTACATACAATAGGTAATAAATACATATTTCATAATGAAAAGATAAAAAACCCCAAGGGATAAATCCACGAGCATCCTGAGCTCTGGATCAATCCTGTTATACTAAGCTCCCATGTATAAATGAATAGCATGAGCATAATCCATAAACTTGATCCTACAAACATAAGGTCTATTCAGGTACCCCATTGTAATGGAGGCCTAATAAAGGTATGAGATACTCATTATAATTCCACCAACTATGTATAAATCATAATTCATTCTATAAATAAAAATACATAAGTATACAGGTATATCAATAAAGTAGTAAATAAAGAAATATAAACTAGTCAGTCCCAGGTTCTGGGATGATACTCGGCTGATAATACATGCTTGGGCCTAAGATGAAATGCCTCTGAATATAATTATTTATAGATATATATATATATATATATATATATGTATATATATACTCACTATAAATGTAGTAACATTTATATTCATATATATATATACACATAGTATTATCAAATAACCAAGGAATAACTCAATAGTCCATGTGTAATACTACTCATAATAATAATAAGAGCCTCATAATAAAAAATAAGGTTCATCATGACCTAGGATAATAATAAATATAAGCCTTCATGCCGAGTATCATAATCAAAGTAGGACGTCATGCTGAGTATCATGAATATTAATAAGGAGGGTCTTACCCAACTTCCTAATCAAAGGGGGTGTGGAACGTCATGCCCAACAACCTAAGTGATGTGGATACCATTCCAACATCCTCGACCAAGGGGGTGTGACACATCATGGACAATGATCCTACACAAATTCTCTTTAGTCATTAAGCAATATAAGGTAATCCACTTGCCTTATGAGCCCTTATCCCGATGTTCTATAAAGATAAAATTGAGATCACTCATGGCACAGTGAATCATTTTTAATATAATCCATTTAAAAATTTAAGTAAAATTAAAAAATAGGTTATGTTCATAATAATTTCATAACATGATTAAATTATACACAAATAGGGTCATTCCCATTAACCATTTCAATTATAAAAAAAATAATGTTTGTGTACAAGAATTAAACATCAAATCTCATTGAAAAATAATTAAGAAGGCCTTATCCTAATCATGTCATTATCAGAAAATAGGTATAAATAAGAAGGTACATGTACATTTTTTTATTCTATTATCCCATTCAATTTTCCTATTTGATTAAGTAAACAACACACCTTAAAGGTTCTCTTATTATAAATGGGGGCTAGTATATCATATTAAATTAATTTAACACATTTAAATTTTTCCCTTCAATAGGAATAATTCTACATATCTCAACATAATTTATTAGAAATTGGTATTTTTATCATGATTTTCTAAACAACACCCTGATAGGGTGGTTTAATTACATAAGGAGGCATAATGGTCATGATTTATAAATAAATCACTCAAAGGAGTGGTTTGGTTTGAGGTAAACAACCTATAATGGTATAATTATAAGAATAATCAAAATATAATATTAGGTACTAGGTCTTACATAACTAATTTTTCATTTTAAAGAAAAAACACAGAGAATATTTCATGCTTCACCATGGAATAATTTTTAAATGAGAAATACCTAAGGGAAAAATATTTTGACCACCTACTACATGCTTAATATTTTATACTCATCCAAAACCAAGATTTGATTTGACCTAGTTTAAGAGAAATTGATGAAACTGAAAAACACCATGAAAATAGGTTTAATTAGTTCACATAGAGATAGTTTGTGAGATGTGAATATAAACAACTAAAGGGGGAAGGGGGGGTCATAGACTCACCAATGGTTATCTAATACACCTGATAGCGCTTGAAATAGAGTATGAACAAAGGATTTATCTCTATTGAAGGAGGAGAGGAGAATGGAACCCACAGAGGGGATTCTATGTGTGGATGGAAGGAGAAGGAAGGGGTAAACCCTTTAAATAAGTAGGGTAAAAATAATAAAACAACCCTTTTAAAATAGGTTAATGGTCTGGCTGCACATTTGGACAAACTATGTGCCACCTATGCATGTGTTACTTCCTTTTTATGGGTCTCACACAGTTCATGCACGTGATTTAAGAAATCATTTGAAATCCATTCCATACTCATCTATCAAGGATCTATAACCAAATTCATGGCCATGAATCCTAGTGAAGATGATTATACCAAACCGTGAAACACCATCAGCCTCTATGAACATGCTTCAAGGATTCTTCATGTATTCAGCATGTTTTCAAGAAATCAGTGTGCCTCTGTCAACTTCTCCTGAAATCAATTTTACAAAGCTTGACACTCCAAAAACATGAGGGAGAACCTGAGTCATCTCTTAATACTTTAACCACATCTAAAAAACGCATTTGAGTATTCCAACTCTTGTAGTTTCATTCTGAGACTCAGTTTAGTGAACATCTCATCCACCAAATGGTAAAATTCAAAATTCCCTTGGAAATATTTCCTAGTGAAAAACATGGGAAGTAACACTAAGGGATAATTCTAAGTATAGGATAACTTCCGAAAGATTTGTTAAGGTAGATATTTTGTGGTTAGTCTAAAAAGTACATCCCTATAGGGATACTGGGACGTGGATGTGATTGTGGCATAGATAAACCTAGGGGTAATTCCCCCAAAAAATGCAGGTTTAGCACATACTCAATATTAACTCCAATGCATGATGATTAGGCCTAGTATTGTACACCTAGCTAGAAACTACCAAGGGATAAAATTTGGTTAATCACATTCTCTATTCATGTTGATTCATGTATTTCATGCATATATTTTAGGGTGTTTTAATACATTAATTTATGTAATATCATTGAACTTCATAGAACTATTTATATTATTTAACTAGATTTATTATTAATATCCAGATACAACTAATAATCATAAAAGGAAGAA
The DNA here is from genome assembly GCA_963277665.1 of Viscum album. NCBI lineage: Eukaryota > Viridiplantae > Streptophyta > Magnoliopsida > Santalales > Viscaceae > Viscum > Viscum album. The sequence continues at coordinate 1,086,530,432 of OY728156.1, forward strand.
AAAAGTAAAATTTGAGGATAAAATGACACTTCAAACTATGAAAAAACTAGAAATTTGAAGATACATTAGAGCTGGGAAAAGTTAAAGAATCTAGAAAACATCATTTTCACAACATTAAAGAATACATACCATGATATAAAAAATATCACAAGTTAATCCTAGAGTTCAATAGTGCATAATCTGGACATTTTTAAGGTTCCCTTACTAGAAATTAAATATTCACATCATTTAAATACTACAAAATTTAAAAAATTAAATTATGTGAATAGAGTACAAGATATAAATTGGGGAAAATCATTTAGAGTATGGTTCAACACTTTCATGTTGTGAAATAAATTTACCGAATGTAAAAGGGTCAAAATGACTAAAAAATGAGCATTTGATAGGATTTGGCACCACAGAGGACCATTTTTTTGACAAGTACCACCATTTAATATATGAGGTGGAACAATCACTAATAATGGTACATATTAATAATTAATTAAATGAAACTTGACCCCTCTATATTTATATAAATAGAGGTAGGTACTACTTTTCGCAGGGAGATCCATATACCAATGACTAGGGTGAGAAGTTATGTTATTGTAGGATCCTCCACCACTTTATCTCTGGTATTATTTTATGTTTTCTTCTATCTATTTCTAGTCTTATTACTCTATTATCACTAATAATAGGGTTAAATGTGCCTTTTCCTAGGGTTATATAGTCGAATGGGGGAGGTTTTATTAGATATATTTCTTATTCTAATTAATTTATTTTGGATTTGCATTATTTATTTCTCTAATTCCAATCCCTTTATTTTTTTTAACCATGACCATTGGTTAATTAATGTAGAATGAAACTTTTAATTTCACAACTGGATACCCTAAATTAAGGCATGTCCATTATCATATTCAGCGTAACCAGGTTTAAATATGGTTTCAAGACCAAATCAATTTGGAAAACCCCTAAATTTTTAGAATAAGGGATATAGTATATTTCCATGTTAAGAAGGTGATATAATAACCATTGGATCCACCTTATCTCAACTCTAATACCAAAAATGGATTAACCAATTTATTTTCTAAAATATAATTACACTTTATCCCTTAAACTACAAAACCCTAACATGCCTTTCAAAACTGATTTCAAACCAAACAACTTCTAAACTTTGTTTTCTTCTTTTCTTTTCCCAAAACAATTTCCAAAACCCAAACTTCTCCTTGATTTTCTTTATCTATTTCTTAAAACCAAATAAAATAACACATTTTTCTGAAAAAACCTAATCAAACTAATTTTAGATCGATCTCAACCTAAAATTAAATTAATATTAATTAATTAAGTAGCAATGATATGAATTTTATATAATTGTATATTGATTAGACTCAAGGTAAATAATGATTCCCTTTGGACCTATCATGTTCCATTATAAGGTATATATTGTGTTATGTCGGTTAATTAATATGAGAGAACACAACCTAAAGAACCTAGATTGTATTGAGAGTGATTTAGGTTGAACTGAAATAAAATGTAATAATTTACAAGAGTAATACATTTTGATGTTGAATTTAATTATATTACAATAATTCTCATGTAGTGTTCATCACTCATGTTAACTACTTTTGGTTTTAATTATTTATGGATTTTGAAGCAACTAAGTTAAAAATGGATAACATATATAATGTATAGATTTTCCCAATGATAAATATAACAAGATAAGTGATAAAGTGAGAAATATTAATAATATTAAAAACCAACTATCATGAATTATGATTAATAATGTGAACATTGTTTAATCCTTAAATACATCAAATAATATAAATGTGAAGTCTCATAGAATTGTTTGTGAAAAAAATGATAAAATAAAGAAGATTCAACTTTATGTGTGTGAAGAATGTTGGAATAAATGCTTTAGGACTTTCTTAAAAATAATTTTAATTCATTATAAATTTAAAAATGAAGGTCATCAAGCTCACAGATTGAAGGTAAAGATAAATTTTTAAAGAATTCAATGATTAAATTGTAATGAAATTAGGAACTATGAAAATCAATCCACTAATCTAATGTCCAATGGAAAAAATATTCACCAAGAACTACTTAGACCATGGGATTGAGGAGAACCCTATTAAAATACTATAATTGAAGAGGATAATGATTATTCACTCTAGATTTACTAACTTTTTACATGTACATTTTTTTCAACTATTATTTATTAAAATAAAAACATGTGGTGGAATCATTATTGTATCCAATGTATATGAATCTTCTTCAAGGTTTATGGGATTATGATTCATGAAAGTCTTATTATCCTTACTTTATATAAATTTAATGTGATTTTTTGAAATGGATTAGTTCTCTATACTTAGAGAAAATAATATTTATTGGAATAAGTAAACAAAAATTCATATCAACCTATGATAGTCAAGCAATGAAAATATGACAATGAGATCTCTTTGAAAACTAACTCTACTATAAGAGTTATGATACCTAATCATGAGGTATGTTTATCTCAAATGGTTAAGATGAAAACACACATTTTGATATGTCTATTACGAAGGAAGTGATGAATATCTTATACTTACCCAAGATAAAAAGGTTGAAACATTTTTAGAAAACAAACCCAGAGTTATGACTAACATAAAAACATCCTTAATTATTTTCCCTAGTGAGTAGTAATTAAAATTATGAGGTTACAATTTATTTAAGGAGAGAAAGTAACACCTAAATATTTTACTATATAATTTGTTCCTTTAATTAAATACTATTTTTATCTATTGAATCACATTAAATACTAAACCAAAATTAAAATAAGATAATTTAGAAATAAAATTATTAAATTTGACTGATATACTATACCAGTTAAATTATTGGATATAAAATTAATTAATCATTTTATGAAATCTATGAATAAAAAGGGAAGAAATAGTATCGATTGGTAGAAGTATCCTTTATTAATATCATTTGTCCAGGATTGGAAAGGATGAATCTTTAAAAGGGTTTTATTTAGACCAATCCCAAGTCAAATTATAATAATTATAGTATGAGAAAAACTATATGTGAGAGAAATAGAAGCTCACGGAAATTGTCATGAGAATCAAGCTAGCAAAATAACCACCCTCAATAGCCACAAGATCGTACCTTATGCTTCATTCTCACATATAGATATTTAGGGGCCAGGTAACTAGATATTAAGATAATATATTATAGTAAGTATAAATTTAATAAGTTATTTATCACAAGTATTTTATAAGTTTTCAATTTTAACTTTTATAGAAAAAAGAAGGTTTATTTTTTTATAAAAATATATTTCATTACATTTCATATTTAAAAGTTAAATTTATAAATTTTTTATTATTAATTTTATGAAAGTAATTTTTTTATAAAATTAAAAATTTCAATATTATATTAGTGTCATAACCCAACCCCTGGGGCTCGTGTCGTGACTACCCCATGCCCGCCTTCCTTAGGCCTAGGGCTGGTAACTAGAACCAAAGGCGTAATTCCCTAGAACTGGGAAGGCATTGCCTTTATAACATGTAAACACACAACCAAGCACACATCAAGATACAAACTCAAGTAAAATGACTATTAAATAGAGTGAGTATAGTAAAAAAAAGGGGCCAGAATACAATCCCAACTAGAAAGTACAAGGAATACTAGAAAGTACAATATGACTGATAGGTGAAAATCAACTCCTGGTTCATCCACCTCAATTCCTAACTAAAGGGTAGGTACAGATCGCCTCCTCAGCACTCCATGTCCACCCGTCTCCTCTGCGAACGGACATATCATATGGTCCACCTCCAAGCATCGTCCTGTCCTGGTACCCTCATCCTCAGTCAGCATTGTCCGTCGTCTGCATCCAACGCAACAAGGTGCGGGCATAGCCCATGCAAGGGTGAGTATAAAGATACTCAGTAGGGACCCCGAGACCCTCAAGGTCTCACAAAATCCACCATGGATAAACCAAAAAGTATGAAATCAATTGATAACCCTACTTAGGTGTATTCCTATACATATACCTAAGTTATTATGTAATCCATCTCAATCATGAGGAAACACAGAGGAATTGACTCAGCTCACACCAGGTATATTTTTAGATATGGAAGTAGAGATGTTTATTTATAACTACTAAATCATCTTACTCTGTTAAGAGTCTCTACTGCTGACCTGTACAGAATCTCTAGGAGCTGACCCGCATAGGATCGCTAGGATCTGACCCACACAGGATTGCTAGGAGCTGACCCACACAGGATCGCTGGAGCTGGCCCACATAGGATTGCTAGGAGATGACCCAGACAGGATCATTGGATCTGACCCACACAGTATCTCTAGGAGCTGACCCACCTAGGATCATTGGAGTTTACCCACACAGGATCGCTAAAAGATGACCCACACTGGATTGTTAGGAGATGACCCACAAAGGATCGCTAGGAGATAACCCACACAGGATCACTAGGAGATGACCCAAACAGGATTTCTAGGAAGCTAACCCACATAGGATCGCTCTAAGTTGACCCACACAGGATCCCTAGGAGAAATCTTATCATCACTTCTAGCTACTAGGTTTTTAAACTAGACTTGCTCGTCTCCGGAGGAGTCCACTCCCCAAGACACTGGTCGATTCTCCAACTACCACAATGTCCCATGAAGAAGTATCTCAGAGAACTGCCACGTCATAGGGGTCTCAAGATAATAGAAGGTGCATCAATCAGACACCTGGTCTGTGAGTTATTATCCTTTTAGTTTCGGGGGCCTGTTTGAATTTGTGCTCGATCCAACATGATTGTTCCCCATCTTAATCCAAAACTATAGTGAGGTATACTCAAAGAGACTGTCTCTCTCCAAGATTTCCAATGCCACTAATGATTCTTCAAATGGACATTAGGTGCTAAAGATATGGTTGAAGGAGTGTAAATGGGTCGTAGTGGGTCCGGGTCCAGTCTGACTCGGTCGAACCCACCCGGCTCGACCTGACCTGGGCCGACCTGGTTTGGGTCAACCTGGTCCGACCCACTAGGTCCGGCACGGCCTGTTGGGTCTGGCCCGACCCACGAGGGTCATGCGGGTACCATGAGGGTGGCTCGACTGAGGGTGGCCATGAGGGCATAGGGTGGCTCAGCCCGGCCTAGGGAAGCTCACCCGAGGGCGGCGCGAGATAGAGGGGTGGCTCGTCCACAGAGGTACCCCGAGGACCACGGCAGCTCGGAGGGTCGCAGGGTGGCGTGGCTGGCCTCGGGGCGGCGTGGCTGGCCGTGGGGCGGCGCGGACAGCGTGGTGTCTTGGGTGGAGAGGTCGCAGGCGGCAGAGGAGGCTCAGATGGAGGCGGCTTAGACGGTGGTGGCTCAGTCGACGACTCGGCAGCTCGGTGCGTATGGCGGCAGCGGGTCGGACTACGACAGCTCGGTCGGCGGCTTGGCGAGGCTATGGGGTGGCGCGGTGAGGCTGCGGGCATTCGTTCTTGGATGGCACGGAGGCCATAGGTGGTGGTTCCATAGGTTGCGGAGGCCACGGAGTGGCGGAGCACCAGGCGTCGGTGGCCGTGGGGCGGCGTCGTTGCCTTTGTCACCTTCGTCGCCTTTGTCGCCTTTGTCCATTACGAAGAACACACCAAGAACCAAGATGTTTGGAGAGTATAGGCCTTGTTTTTTTTTCCCACACACTCGGTGTTAGGGAGGTAGAAAGCAGCTATAATTTCTTCCTTAATTCATGAAGAATTGTCAAGAACTGAAAGGAGAGAAATTCAATCATCCACCCTACAATTCCCTTGTAACAAAATTATTCCCAACCCTCAAAAGAAAACATCTACGGATCAACTTGATAATGAGTTGATCCGCATTCTTTGTTTTATAAGGGAAGAACATGTGAATATAATCATACTCCACTTAAACCCCTACCTCATTTGATTTTTCGACTGAGATCGCGAGCGAGAAGGTGATGTCATTGGGGAGGGAAGACGATCACTGATTAAAGACGTCCCACGTTGGAGGATGTCCCGAGAAGGAAAGTCGAAGTCGAGGGCGGTGTTCTTCATTGGTGTTCTTCATTGGTGTTCTTCATTGGAGATCTTTCTCCCAAGTTCTCCAAGGATCTATCCTTTTCCAACCCTTTTCCCCAATTCCACCAAAATGAAAAGGTATCCCGAGAGAATATATTATGATATCTATTATTTAGTTTGTTGGCACAAATTAAAAATAGCCTAATTAATTAAATTGAGTTGGAAAAATTAATGTATGGCATTGGAACAATTAATGGGGAGGAAGTTCAAGAGGCTCCTCCACATTAAAGGGGGATTTGGGAGTTTTCTCCCTCATTGAGAGAGGAGTTCAAGAGGTTTAAGCCTCGAGTGGCCCCCACCACCATAACATCTCATGGGAGGTTAATCTCGGGTGGTCCCCACCACCATAACCTCTCATGGGAGGTTAATTCAGGTGGTCCCCACATGTGAAACTTCCACATGGGAGTTTCAAAATAAAATAAAATAAAATGTTACGCACATTATTTTATTTTATTATTTTCACGAAAAACCCAAAAATTAACTTTCACCCTCATCCAGCTGTCGTCGAGGTGAAAGTCTTCTTAAGAGAATATTGGCATTGTGAGTTCAACAGTGCCCTCAGATTTCAATTTTGAGAAATGGTTTAAAAGCTAGAAAAATATTCTCACATGTTTGCTGAACTTTCCCGAAAAAAGTTCAGAAATTCATTCCCGACACTCTAGGCCTCAGAATCACACGCCGTCATTTTTTGTAGACTCGTAAAATTCCCATTTAATTAAAAAACATTTCATGGAATTTCTGGGTCTTTAAATTCTCCCACCTCAGGTATTTTCATCCCCAAAAGACAAAATCAAACTTGAAAAACAATTGGGGGTACTGAGCACAAATCTGAGCCTCTCGCTCCCATGTGCTCTCCTGGAGGTTCTCGTGATGCCAGTGAACATGCACCAAAGGTATCGACCATCCATGAAGGACCACCTCTTATCAATCCTCAATATCTACTAGAACCTCTATAAAAGTCTCCCCATCTTCGATGTCCAACTCGCCATGGTCGATGATGTGGGAAGGGTCATGCATGTATCTCCTCAGCTGGGATACGTGGAAGACTTCATGCAGCCAGTGCAACTGAGGTGGAATAGCTAAGCGGTAATTCACCTCTCCAACTCTACTGAGGGCCTGGAAGGGTCCAATGAGTCTTGGAGATAACTTTTTGCCTCGGCCAAATCACTATAAACCTCATCGGGGTTGAGACCTTTAGAAAGACATGGTCTCCATTCTAAAACACCTGATGTCTTTATCTCCTGTCGGCATAAGACTTCTTCCTGCTTTGTGAAGTCTTCATCTGCTCATGGATGATCTGCACCTTCTCTGTGGTAGATCATACCATCTCTGGTCCCACGAGTGCTGACTCCCCTGGGTCAGTCCATCACAAGTGTGATCTACAAGGTTTCCCATACAACGCCTCAAAAGGTGTCATCCCAATAGTGGAGTGATAAATGTTGTTTTACACGAACTCCACCAAAGGTAGGTGATCCTCCCAACTGTGACTGAAGTCAAGGACACAAGCATGCAGCATGTCCTCGAGGGTCTGAATAGTCCGCTCAGTCTGACCATCCATCTGAGGATGGAAGGCGGTGCTCAAATGAAGCTACGACCCGAAAGCCTCCTATAACCCCATCCATATCTAGGATGTAAAACATGCATCACGATCGGAGACAATCGTCGAAGGTACTCCATGTAGGCGCATAGTCTCTTACACATAGAGGCATACCAAGCTCTCTACTGAACCCTACTCTCTAATTAGTAGGAAGTGGGCTGACTTAATGATTTGGTTGAAGATCGCCCAAATAGATTTATGGCCTCTGTATGTATATGGAAGTCTTGTCACGAAGACCATTGATATCCCATCCACTTCCACTCTGGGACCTTTAAAGGCAGAACCAAGCCTGCTGGTACCTAATGCTCCACATTCACTTGCTGACAATTGCGGCATTGAGAGACAAACTCTTATACTTCCTACTTCAATCCTACTCACCAGTGTTGTCGTTGGAGGTCCTGGTACATCTTCTCCAATCCTAGAAGTACCGCTATAGGGGAATTTTGGAACTCCCTCAATACTTCCTCCTGAAGTGATACTGTTACCATGGTACGTCCTATGAAGAGGATAACGTGCTCCCCACCTTTAGAAAATCCATTAGGTGCATGTCCTATAGATATTTTAACACATCATGTCTCCCAGTCAGTGTCCCCATGCGGCGCCTCCCTAACTCGCTGAAGAAGTAGGGGAGTGACTATAAGGGACTGAAGAAAAGCTGCTCCATCCCGATCCACAAAGGATAACTATAAAGCGATCAGCTGTTCCATCGCCTCACCTAGCAGCTGTATACCAGATCTCCTACTAAGTGAATCTGTGACAACATTCCCCTTCCTAGAAGAATAGACTCTCCTAAAGTCATAGTCCTAGAGGAACTCAAGCAAACATCGTTGTCTCAGGTTTAGGTCCCTCTGAGAGAAGATATGCCTAAAACTCTTGTGATCTGAGTAGACTGTAAAGCATCCGCCCATCAGATAGTTTTGTCACATCTTTAAGGTGAAGACCACTACTGCTGACTCTAGTTCTGGGGTAGCATAGTTCTTGTTGTGCTTTCTCATCTGTCAAGAACCATATTCCATAACTGCTCACTCCTGCATCAGGACACATCTGATTCTAGTCCCTAATTCGTCATAGTACACTACGTACCCTACACCCTCCTCTGAAAGCCTCAATATGAGGGCACTAGTCAGCCTTTTCCTTAGCTCCTGAAAACTCTATTTGCATCTCTCTAACCACACAAAGGGTTTCACCTTATTTTTTAATGCTAAAATTGGTTTTGCAACTCTGGATAAATATGGCACAAATCTCCTGTAGTAACCGGCCAAATCCAGGAAACATCGTACCTCCGTCACACTCCTGGGTGGATCCCAAGCAAGTACCACCTCAATATTCACTAGATCCACTACAAATTTGGCCTTCGATATGAAATTTCCTAGAAATTGAACCTCTATGATCCAAAATTGGCACTTCGAGAGCTTACCATAAAGCTGTTGCTCTCAGAGTGTGTCCAGAACTATCTGCAAATGATAGGCATGCTCCTCCTCAGCAGCTGAGTAGATCAGAATGTTGTTGATGAAGACTACTACAAATCGATCAAGGTATGGCTGAACAATCATGTTCATGAGTCCCAAGAACACTGATATAACATTGGTTACACTGAATGGCATAACCAAGAACTCGTAGTGGTCATACCGATATCTGAAAGTAGTCTTCTGCATATCTTCGTCTCACACACTGAGCTGGTGATATCCAGATCTGAGGTCTATCTTTGAGAACCACCGTTATCCCATAAGCTGATCAAAGTGGTCATCAATCCTTAGTATTGGGTACTTGTTCTTCACAGTCACCTAGTTCAGGCACCAATAATCAACACAAATCCTCAAGCTCTCATCCGCCTTCTTGGCGAACAAAATTGGGGCTGCTCTATGAGAAACACTGGTCCAGATGAATCTCTTCCCTTACAAGTCCTCTAGCTATACCTGCAGCTTGAGAAGCTCTAAGAGATCAATCCGATACGCTGGTGTAGATATCGGTGTTGTTCCAGGGTACAATTCAATGTAAAATTCCACCTCTCTGCGAGGAGGTAGACCCAGAACATCATTTGGGAAAACATCTGCATATTGGTCCACCACTACAGGATAACTCGGACTCTCCACATCAACTGATCCAAGGGTAAGTCTATCCAATTGATGTGTGATTGGCTGCACCCTCCTCTGGGTAAATCCATCCTGCACTGCAAAGGCTCCCTTCTCACCGGTGAAGGTAAACCTAGTCCCATCCATAAGGACACGCCACACATTTCACATAATACATTAAATCTATGGATGGAATGTAGATAATCATTACATAACCAATATGACTTCATAAGGCCTCGATGCCACTACTAGGAGATCCCAGCCGAAGTTCTCGCCTCCTAGAGTAAGCTTGCACTGCCAGCACTAGTGCGTAATCGTAGAATCTTCTCTCGTAGGAGTCTCAAGCTGTATGAATCAATCCAATGGCTCCATTGGAATCTCCATGCTCTGAAAAAGGTTAGTGGCAATAAAATATTGACTGGAACTTGTGTCTATAAGTACTACAGCTAAGGTGGAGTAGACACAGATCGTACCTCGTATCATCTCTGGAGTGCCGTCATCGTAAGCCTCAGTTACCTGGAGCCGAGCTCGCCCCTATCCACCTACTTTCTATGGTTAGGGTGGACCTCCTGGTGGTGGTGGGGGTAACATCACAAAACGTCGCCCACCAACAACTTCACGGCTAGATCCTCTGCCACGTCCATCTACTCCATATAGACCTCCTCGGTCGAACCTCTGTCTCTGCCTGGGCGGTCCTTCGACCGTCTGCTGATCATCTGTATGGTGGTTCGGACAGCCACGATCAATGTGACCTTTCCCACCACATGTGTAACATTTCCCGCTCCTAGCATGATTATCTCATCCTTAGGTTCTCTGCACAATCGACCCTGAGTCATGCGGTCATCCACCTGCATGTCTGGTCCTCTTGGACCTCTGCAACATCTGTCTACTGCCAGCTATAGAAGACTCTGCCATTTGACGACTGGTGGTGGGTCTTGCTATTGGTGACTACTCAATAATAAAACTCTCCACTAAGAGGGCTCTCTCGAACACCCCCGCCTGCGTCGGGATGATGAGTGAGATCATCGAAGCTCTAATCTCCCACATGAGTCCCTTCTCGAAGGTCCAGGCCCTGAAGAATGGGTCTCACACCATATCTGTGGAGTAGCGTGAGAGTTCAGTGAACCTGACTGAGTACTAAGCCACAGTCATACTGCCCTGCTGCAGATGAAGAAGGTCATGTATGTGCACTGAATGAAGAGTTTATCGGACAAACTCTGCCCGAAACAGGCTCTCGAAGTCTTCCTAGAGAAGTGTCACCTCGTCGTGAACCTGGAGCATCAAGCTCCACCATCTGCTCGTTGCTGTCAGTAGAAGGCTGGCAGTAAGAAACACCATGAGATCGGCTTGGGTCCCTACCATTTGGAAGACTCTCACCATAGCCTCCAGCCAATCCTCAGCCGCCTGTGGGTCTATCTCTCCCCTGAAACTGGGTGGCCACTGGTGCTGGAACTCATGAAACGTGCTCAAGTGGTGTGCATTGTCTTCTACCGGGGCTGGTGGCATCGGTGGTCCAATGGGGAAAGGTACCTCTAGTGCCACCATTGGTGCCTCTACTAGAAAAGAGCCCTACACTGAGGCCTCATCGCTCGGTGGGCTATACTTGCGTACAACTCTCAGAACCCTACCTGGTTGTCTTCGTGGATTCATCCTGAGAAGAAACAAGTGTGCCACGGTCAATTGGTTATACAAGGTGAGCTTAATCAAAATATTACAAAGAAAACTTTTTAAAACACACACGCAATCAGTGATTTCGTGTACTTTGTCAAAAATTAGAATTCAGGGTCTTAGTGTATGGATACGTTGGCCGCTAAACAAACACTGGATTCCCTAAACTGATAACCACACTCACTAAACTTAACACTATTGTCATTAAAAATAAATATCAGAGTCCTATGTTCTATGGTATAATAGACTTCTTTGATACAAATTTGTCATGACCCATCCCCTGGGGCTCGTGCCGTGACTACCCCAAGCCCGCCTTCCTTAGGCCAGGGGCTGGCGACAAGCACCAAAGGAGAAATTCTCTAGAACTAGGAAGGAATTGCCTTTATAACCAGTAAACACACAACCAAGCACACAGCAAGATATGAACTCAACTAAACTAAATAGTAAATAGAGTGAGTACAGTAAGAAAAAGGGGCCAGAATACAAGACCAACTAGAAATTACAAGGAAAACTAGAAAGTACAAGATGGATGATAGGTGAAAAGTAGCTCCTAGTTCATCCACCTCGATTCCTACCTGAAGGGTAGGTACAGATCGCCTCCTTAGAACTCCATGCCCACCTGTATCCTCCACGAACTGACACGTCGTATGGTCCACCTCTGAGCATTGTCCAGTCCTGGTACCCGCGTCCTCAGTCAGTGATGTTCGTCGACTTCATCCAACACAATAAGGTGCAGGCATAGCCCGTGCAGGGGTGAGTGTAACGATACTCAGTAAGGACCCCGAGAACCTCAAGGTCTCAAAAAATCCACAAAGGATAAAACAAAAAGTATAAAATAAACAAATAAACCTACTTAGGTATATGCCCATACATATACCTAAGTTATTAAGTAATACATATCAATCATGAGGAAAAATAGAGGTATTGACTCATCTCACACCAGGTATATTTTTAGATACCGGAGTTGAGATGTTTAGTTATAACTACTGAATCATCTTACTCTGTTAAGAGGATCTACTGCTGACCTGTATATAATCGCTAGGAGCTGACCCGCATAGGATCGCTAGAGCTAACAACACAGGATTGCTAGGAGCTGACCCACATAGGATCACTAGAGCTGACCCACATAGGATCATTGGGATCTGACCCACACAGGATCGCTCGGAGCTGGCCCACACATGATCTCTAGAAGCTGACCCACACAGGATTGTTGGTGCTGACCCACACAGGATCGTTGGAGCTGACCCACACAGTATCGCTAGAAGCTGACCCACACAGGATCACTTAGTACTGACCCACACAGGATCGCTATGGAGCTGACCCACACAGGATCTCTTGGAGTTGTCCCGCACAGGACTGTTAGGATCACTCTCCTCATTATATCTAGCTAAAAGGTTTCTACACTAGGATTGCTCGCCTCTGGGAGAGTCTACTCCCTAATCCACTGGTCTATTCTCCAACTTCCAAAATGTCCCACAAAGAATTATCTCAAAGGACCTCCATGTCATATGGGTATCAACGTAATAGACGGTGTGTCAATCAGACTCCCGGTCTGTGAGTTATTAGCCTTTTAGTCCTAGGGACCCGATTGGATTCGTGATCGATCCAAACTGACCGTACCCCATCTTAATCCAAAACTACAGTGGAGTATACTCAAAGGTACCGTCTTGATCCGAGATTTTCAGTGCTAATTATGGTTCTTCCAACAGACGTCCGGTGCCAAATATATGGCCAAAGGAGCATAAATGGGTCATAGTGGTTCCGGGTCTGGTTCAACTCGGTCGAACTGACCCGACCCGACCCGACCGAGGCCAACCAGGTTTGGGTCCGCCCAGCCTGTTGGGTCCGGCTCCTCCCACAAGGGCCGCACAGGTGTCGCGATGGTGGCTCGGCTGATGGGTGCTGTGAGGGCGTGGGGCGACTAGGTCCAGGGCAGTTCGACAAAGGGAGGCGCGATACTACAGGGTTTCTTGGCCACGGAGGTTCCGCCAAGGCTGCGGAGGCTCAGAGGGCTTTGAGGCAGCGCAGAAGTTCGTGGGGCAGCGCGGAGGTCCGCGGATGCGCGGAGGGCCACAAACGGCGCGACGGCTCAGGTGGTGAGGTCGTGGGCGATAGTGGAGGCTCGAACGGCGGCAGCAACAGTGGGTCGGATGGCGACAGCTCGGTCAGTGACTCGGTAGGTCAGCTCAGACGGTGGCAGCAGCTCGGTCGGCAACTCAGTGAGGGCACGGGCATTCAGCCACGTACAGCATGGAGTCCGCGGGCGGGGGTGTCGCGGGGCGTGGAGGTCGCAGAGTGTTGGAGCGTTGGGTGGCAGTGGCCGCGGGGTGGTATTGTTTCCTTCATCTCCTTCATCAACTTTGTTTCCTTTGACCATTACGAAGAACACAACAAGAACCAAGATTTGTGGAGAGGATGGGCCTTGTTTTTTTGTCCCTCACTCTCCGTGTTAGGGCGGTAACAAGAGGCTATAATTTCTTCCTTGATTCATGAAGAATTTTCAAGAACTTAAATGATAGAAATTCAATTATCCTCTCTATAATTCCCCCGCAATAAAATTATTCCCAACCAAAAAAAGAAAACATCTGTGGATCAACTTGATAATGAGTTTATCTGTGTTCTATGTTTTAAAAGGGAATAACATGGGAATATAATCATACTCAATTTAAACCCCTAACTTTTTTGATTCATTGAGAGAGATCATGATAGAGAAGCCAACGTCATTGGGGAGGGAAGATGATCGCCGATTGAAGACGTCCCATATTGGAGGATATCCTAGGGAAGAAAGTTGAAGTCAAGGTCGGCATTCTTCATTGGCGTTCTTTGTTGGAGAGCTTTCTCCCATGTTCTCCAACGCTCTCTCCTTTTCCAAGACTTTTCCCAAATTCCACCAAAATGAAAAGGTATCCTAGGATAATAGATTATGATATCTATTATTTAGTTTTTTGACACAAAATCAAAGTATCCTAATTAATTAAATTGAGTAGGAAAAATTAATGTATGGCGTTGGCACAATTAATGTAGAGGAAGCTCAAGAGGCTCCTCCTCATTAAAGAGGTAGTTGGGAGGATTCTCCCTCATTAAGAGGGGAGTTCAAGAGGTTTAAGCCTCAAGTAGTCCCCACCATTATAACCTCTCATGGGAGGTTAGGCTCGGGTGGTCCCCACCACCATAACCTCTCATGGGAGGTTAATTCAGGTGGTCCCCACCTGTGAAACGTCCACATGGAAGATTCAAAACAAAACAAAATAAAATGTTACACACTTTATTTTATTTTATTCTTTTCACAAAAAACCTAAAAATTAACTTTCACCCTCGACCAACTATCATCAAGTTGAAATTATTCTTAAGTGAATATCGGTGTTGTGAGTTCAACGGTGCCCTTGGATTTCAATTCTGAGCACCGGTTTAAAAGTTAGAAAATCCCGTTCAAACGTTTACTGAACGTACCCGAAAAAAAAAATTAGAAATTCATTCTAAGCACTCTGGGCCTCAGAATCACACGTCGTCAATTTTCACAAACTCGTAAAATTCCCATTTAATTAAAAAAATTACATGTAATTTCCAGGTCTTTACAATTAGGGTAAATTTTTTATATTTTTCTAAAATAATTTATTTATTTATGTATAAAAAAATGAAAATTTTCCAAAATGATGACTTTTATTACTTTGTCAAAATATGATCAAGAAATAGATTTATAATTGTTTAGATATATATTCAAGGAATAAATTTATGAATTTTATAGATATTTTTTATAAATTTATAAAACCTTTTTTAACCTTATGAAAGAAAATTAATATTTTAATTCTATTAAAAATTATTTTAAATATTAATTTTAATAATTTATTTTAATGATAAGATTCAGTTTTGGATTTATTTTAATGCTAAATATTTTTTTTGTTTTATAATAAACTAATTTATGTCATAAAAATTGATAATTTTCATATTTATGGATCACAGATATATTCTAAATTTGGAAACACGTTTTTCCTAAGAACTATTTTTACATGATATGTGAATTTATCTTAAAACTAAAATTTC
Organism: Viscum album; assembly: GCA_963277665.1. NCBI lineage: Eukaryota > Viridiplantae > Streptophyta > Magnoliopsida > Santalales > Viscaceae > Viscum > Viscum album. The sequence goes on from OY728156.1 coordinate 1,086,545,847, forward strand.
CCATTGTTATAAATTTTATTTTATAAAATTATTTTAAAATTTTAAATTATTAAGTTCAAATTATGTAAATTTTAAATTTTTTTCATTAAAATTATATACAATGGTTAAAAATTTAATTACCCCGGTAAAAGTAAAAATGGAAAAAATTGATTTACTAAGAGAAAATGACCCAAAACATGTTTTAAAAAATGTTTTCAAATTGATATTTGCTGAGTGTATCAACCAATACTCACCTATAATTCCTATTTTGTCCCTTCTTGAGCCTTTTAACCATGAATATTAACTTTACATTATTAAAAATGTAAAGGGTTCTTCCAAAATTTCCCAACACTTCACTTATAAAAGGGGATCTTTCCACCATATTATGTTACACATTTACCTTCTAATTTCTTCCCAAAGATATTCTATTTTTTCTTCCTATAACTCTCTCTCTCACTTTCTGAATCCGTTTCTCACCCTAAGTTTTCTTAAGGCCTATATTTCCAAGGATATTTCTAAGAGAATACTCAAACTCACGATGTAAGTAGTACCTCCTTCTTAATATTTTATTCGTAATATTATTCTTACAAACCTTTTATAATCACTATAATATAATGAAAAAAGTATAACTAAAATAAAACTATGTTATTATATTAAATTAAAAACCCTTATTTATCCATTTCTATTTTGTAATAAAAATAAATGAATGTGTGTAGTATGTATGTGCCGACTACTACCTCCATGAGTTGACATCTTCCGTTTTTAATAACTTCCTATCATGGATAGCTATAATGAAGTGATTTATGAATAATTTTGGTATATCCAACAAATTTATGATTTTAAATGAATAATTAATATTTACCTTCAATCCCACTAATTTTTTGAAATATTAAAATGTCGACATGTGTATGTGCGGACTACAGCCTCCATGAACGACATATTATATTTTTCTTAACCACCTTACATGACCTATACTGATATTGAATTTAATTAATAAGTATTTTATCTATAATATATTTTATATTATTAAATTATAAACACATATTATACATTTCTCCCATTCTATGGAAAAGTAATTATTCAACAATGTATACCTATGGATTATCACCTCTATGGAATGATTGATTTCTGTTTTTATTTTCATCACTACCTTTAATGGATGGTTATGATAGTGTGTTTTTAAGGGATAAATATGATTTTTATAAAATTATTAAGGTCATGGTAGGAAAATTGGACATTCAATTAACAATATGAATAATAAACTATTGTGATACATTCAACAATTCAAAAATTTGATTTAAAAGAAAAATATTATTTTTTTCATACTATATAATAACTTCATAAAGGTTACATTATTATTATAATTATTTAAAATTATAATATTTCACACTAATAAACACTAAATAAGCTCATTATTATTATTATATAATTATATTACATCTAAATTGATTCATAATCATCCGTTAATTATGGTATGTGCTTTTTATGTCAGTTTAACCACCTACATGAACAATGATAAAAATTTATATCATAGATGACTATAGGAACTTAATATCTGATAATATTGGACATAAATATGAAAATAATGATTTTATTTTGGTTATGGGATTTAAATATAAATATTAAGCTCACAAATTATACCACAATTCGTTTGTTAAAAAATCTCCGAAACAAGTTTGTTGTCTATTTCACCTATAAGAATCATAAACAAATACCATAGAATAAAATTATAAAATTATAAATAATTTAAAATAAAAATTTAAAATACATTTTATTATCTATTAATCATGAAATTTGGGAAAAAATTAATAAAAACACTGTTATTATAAAGCTATTTAAAACAATCAAGATTACTCAAGCCCAATATTAAAAGTAGATAATAACTAAATAATATAAATTTAGAGAAAAATTATAAAATTGGTTTAGAAAAGGTTATATATTTGAAAAAGTTTGTAAAATGGGTGATTTATATAGTTATTTTTTTATACATAAGATTTAAGAACATTAGTTGAATTCATGAATTAATGTAAGGGTTTCTTATCTCAATTTTAAATCCCTTGATACATACTTCTTATTATACACCATGTTTTCATTGAAATGGTATATCTAATTCCCATTTAATATTTTGTATCATGATACTATCATTATTCATGTTATTTTATATTTAATTTTAAATCATATCCTTCAATGGGTTTTAATTCAAAATTTTATGATATTTGTGCTAAGTCATTTTTCTTCCATTGACTTACAAACATACTTATTGAACTCTATTGTTCCAATTTTGATTTATTATACCTAATAAATATTTTATTTTTTATTTTTTCTTTATTTTAAAGAGTTTTTCATTTCTTCATTATAACCTCATTATCAAATAATTCTTACCTCAAGGATTATGTTACTTGTAAGTGGTTCTTGTTCTCAATTTTTACTCATTAAGATATGTTGTATATTGTGCACCATATTTTCTTTTATATGGTGTAATCACATCCCTATTTTACTAAATCATAATGAATATATTTTATTTTATTTTATTTTTTTAATTATATGGTATCCCACTCATTCTCTTTTCATTTTTTCATTACCATTACCATATGGATGTTCACATCCTAATTTTATGTTATTGTGATATGATTCATATTTACCACTTATTTCCTTTTTGTGATGTATATATTCACCATAGATTAATATATAAAACCTATCATACTATTTTCCTCTAGTTGGTTAAACCTTTGTTAATACACCACTACCTTTTTCTTACTAAATAATCCTCTATCATAGGAAATATTTTTATTCAAATTCCTTTCCTCTGTAAATACCCAGTTTTCCATTTAATTGATTAAAATTAATTCACCCATATATCCACACATCAATTAATTATGGAAATTATTTAGTTAAATTTATATAATTGCTCCATAAGTTGTTATTTTGAGTGATACTTACTTACAAATCTATTTCATTAATTGGTTAGGGAAATTATTGAATTAATCAAATTCCATTACATTATATGGTGTTATAAGCTTACATAGAAATCTATTCTATTTTTTATTGGGGAAATGATAAAAATATGTATACTTGTTATTTCGAAATGTATGTTTATTGACTACTCAAAAAATTTGATTATGTGTTGTTTAATCATTAACCTTTTTTCAATAGATATATTGTATTCATTTATTAATAAGAAAAGTAATTATATTTTGAATATTTATATCTTAATAGGGATATTTATTGATTACTAAGTAATATTGGTTATGTATTTTGTATTTTATTTATTCCTTAATATGATTAATACATTTTACATAATTATAAATGGGTGGGGGCTAGTATTGATGTCTCCTCAATGCATTGATAGATATCATGAGACAAATTAGTTGGGGTCTACTGGTGTGTGTCTACCTAGAATAGATAATGCCTAAACATAGGGCCTTTATGGTAAGATTATGAATTCTTGGATTAGGGTGTAGAATTAGACATCCTAAATTATTCATTTCATCACTAAGGATCTAGTTATTATTTTCCCTGATTTTATTTATTAATATATCAACCATTGATATGTTATTCTCATAGTTTTTTTATAGTATGGAATTATGTTTATTATCTATTCATACGATATTATTTATGATCATTTTATGTTCACCTTTGATCTTTGATTTTTATTTCTTATTTTTACCCCTACTATGTGTTTGAGATCTCCACTTTCTTATATTTAAATTTCCCTAGATTATAAAGAAAATTATTATATAAAATGTGTCTAGCATATTATCTTATGTAGAGTATTTTTGGGAGATGTTAAAGGCTTGTTATGGATTAAGTTATTACTTATATAGTGGGAAAATTTCCTTTTGATACAAAGAACATGGGTTCTACTAGTAAAATATTTTTCCTAATTATCTAGAACTCTAAACCCAAAATTTTATATAAATTTAAGTGACTCAACATTTTTCATGATATTTTAATTATTTATGGTTAAAATTGGGTTGTTACGGGTATGTAAAACATGTGTTTATGAGCACTGGATCTTGGAGTGAAGGTCTAGAGGGATACCATTTATCTATGACATATTATGAAATTTGTTTCTTCTTTGTTTTTCATGGGTTTCTTATAGATGGTTGAAATAGGATTCTTGTTCTGATGTTTTTTTAGATCATTGATTTCCCATGAGATATGTGATCGGAGTTTGGTGTCTATTCTTCCATTCTCACTTGGATAACATTGACTTTTTTGAGGTAGGGGTTTGTTACTTATCTTCATTTAAGTGTAATTGTGGGGTTATCATGATTTAATATTTTTTGTGATGGCATAATAAACCTAATGAAGAAAATAATATAGAAATTCCAGGAAGAATAAACTAAGGAATTGGGTTATTTTGATCACACGTATTTCACACATTGACTGTTTTCTCTGGATTTGATAGACCTGGTGTTATCTAGTTGTTATGATTATTATTTTTTATCATGGTTAATATTTTTAAAATTTGATAAATAAAATAAATTCATAATTATAATGACATTATTAACAAAATAGGAATTTGATTTGATAATTATCCTTAAGTGAAATTTGATGAAAAATGGAAGCAATTATAAAATTTTGTTTATGCTAATTCATAGATATTGATTTGTTGATTACTTATTAGTTTCTTATTTATAAAAACCAATATATAATGAACTATTTAATTCAATATGGTAATTAAAATGGATGTTTTCTAAAGATATTTTTTAGGGTTTAGTGATCTCATTCTTATTAAAAAGAGGATTTTATACCTTTTATATGTGGACTTAGTTGTCACGTGAGATTGTCATATTGAAAAAAAATTATTTTTCTTATATGTATTATCTTGTAAAATATATAATTGTGGTGATTTATTAATAACCAAATATAATTTAGATAATTTGGAAAACAATGGTCTAGGATTTCCAGGCCTATAGTGGTGGTTATGTCAGTGATTGAGGGATTGATTATATTATACGCAATGGCATTGAGGATCACACTGCATCAGTTAGGATGGGTTAAGAAATATGATTTATCTTCTATATATTATTAATTTATGCTTTTAAATGGATGGTTATTTGGATATAATTTTTATGGTTCCCAATTTCTTGATGCAATTTGACACTATGAAAAGAAAGTACATATTTTTTTTGGTGTCCTCGGATGAGTTTTAGAGTACCCGAATATTTATGAATTTATAAATGAAATTAATAAAATAATAGTGTTGGTTCTTGATTTTTACAGATTATTATGAAATAATTTATAATAATTAAGGAATTATGGATCCAAAGTAACTTGTCTTATAAGGTTAAAGTATTTATCTTTAAAGTGAATATAGAATGATATTAATTAATGGATAAAAAAATTAACTAAAATTGAATTTGATGCTTCTTTGTATGTTTTTGATCTAAAAATTAGCAATGGAAGATAAGTGTATTTTGAAAAAATAATTAAATATGAGTATAAGCCTAGTTAGTTTCCCCTGGTGTAGATTATGTACAATATTCTTATATTATTATATTTTCTAATTTCATACACTTCACCACTTGAGTTGGTAGGTAAACTAGCACCCAACTATTTGGGGGTGGTCCTCAATATTCGGGATGGTAAGGGAATGGATGACTTGTTTTTTGTTAAACTAGGATATATTAGATGTATAATGGTTATGATATGATTATATGAGATTCAGGATGACTTATGGAAGGTATAAACATAGGACGTGAGTTGTCGGGGGTGTGAGAGTGAAAAACAGTGGGGAAGTGAAGGTGGGACACCATAGTTTATATATATATATATATATATATAATTATATATATATTATTTTAACATAGAATTATTTACTTCTATGTGTTACTTGGTGGGTGATCCATGATGAGAATAGAAAAATATATTTATCTATTTAGGCGGCGAGTTAGTTTCAATTGTTCATTCACTAGGATTTAGTATGCTTCTTTCACATTTTTCAAGAGAGGTTTCAGGGAGGATATTTTTTAGTATACATGTATTTATCACCATATGTGTATATAAAATGTTTTATAGGTTCCCAAAAGATATAAAATTATTGAGTTGGGTGTTACTAGCTTGAGTAGTTTTTTAAGATCTTTTAGAGCTTTGTGGTCACTAATTATGATTTATTTTGGTACATTTAGTTGTTTTAAATTTGTATGAAATAACATTATGTATTGGTATTTTTTGTTTATTTATTCATGGTTTTGGTTGGTGTTTTCTCATCTTTTCTCATATTCCTTAAAAGACATATGAGGGAAATTCCTCCTATTTGTGTGGATTATATACCCTCATTTCTATTCACCAACCCATGGCCTATTATAGGTGGGCCTAGGGGGACATTATCTCCCTTTCTATACTATCATCCTAGGAGGGGTACCTCTGGATGGAGGGTACCATGAAAATTTAGTTTGGATTTAAGGGGAAGGTTTGAAATGGTTTTGATTTAGTAATGTGATTGATTTTTTTCATGAGATATAAGTAGGTTTGGTGGAGTAATAGTGTGGGAGTGAATTTAAACCCTACTGTATGGAGTAATTTTACTTCTATTGAAGTGTGATAAAACTATTTTAATTAACCTTATTGATTTTGATTTTTGAATTAAATACATGTTAATGAAACATCATTGGAATATTGGGCATAAAATAAGTGATTAGGATTTATGGGATAAATTACTAGTACATTTTCAGAGGTAAGGAGCATTGAAGTTCCATGCTGGAGAGTTGAGAGATGAGGAAAAGGAATATATATAAGAGGATGAAGTTGGATTTAAATTAGTTAAGACTCTAAATATATTTTGAGTTTCTTTATAAGTAGGTATGCTTAAAAATACATCCTGAATGTGGTATAATATTAATCATGGTTAGCCTGATTATATTTATTAACAATATTTTCTTGATTTATTTAAGAAAACATTTATTACGTTAGTTCCAAAGTCTAAATATATGATAGGGAAATAAATTTTTCAAAAAGGGAGATAAAGTTTTCATGATCTTGGAACTTTATTTTTTTGATTGATTATCCAATATATAATCCTTTAAGCTGATGAATTTGTGTGGGAAAAACATTCAAAATTTTCCTTGAATTTGGATATTCAATAATGGGTAGCTTCTCTATGATTAAGGACTTAGAAAAAAATTGGTAGACGGCATAGATGAAATAAAAGAATCCTTTTCTAGAGGATTTAGTTTTAACAAGAACCATATATAGGGATTCAGGAGTGGTGATGTGACTACTATAAATCGTATTCCTTATGGTCAGTGAAAGTGAAGAGTAGAGAGACACTAAGTTAAAGGATGTGATTCATGTCTCTAGGTGTGAGGTGTTTGAGGTTTCTGCCAATATGAATGGTGTAAAGACCCACACTTCTCATACATATATGTTATATCTTTTTAGATGAATGTTTATTAAATCACACAAACACACACTTGAAGATCTTAAAGGTATATTTCCTTTGAAAACATGGACCCATAAAAAACTAGTTTATAAGTGAGATACATCATCTATCACTATGCTCTTCACAACTAGAACTCATCTTATACATATCATACATAATACCTTTCAACATAACATAAGGAAAGGAATAATAAAAAATGGTGATCTCATATGCTTAGTAAGGGTAAACAATGTATATATCAATATATCATGTGTATAATAGTATGAGAACGTGAGAAAAACACTAGAAAACTATATCTTCCATACTATATATCATAAATGTTAGTCTTGGCATAAATCGTAGAAGTTTTTAAGACATGAATCATATTGGAATCAAATAAAATGAACCATGATAGTATAAAAATGTCATAAGATAAAGATTTTTGGCATACATGTAATCATAGAAAATCATTTCCATAGTAGTTCAAGTCTCATTTTGAAGACTATCATAGTGGATTAGGTTCACTCCCCAAACCATATTAGTATTCAAATTTCACTCCCAATACTATCATAGTGGATAGAGACCCTTACCGAATTGGGTTCACTTCCCATTATAGTCCTTTTTATCTCATGAGATATCAATATTTACCCAATGTATTGGAGAAATATATAGGTCCCACCCATCACATAATGAAAATCACACATATTGTGACATAAGATCATAAAAAATTAATCATATCAGAACCCATTAAATGAAATTGGTTTTATAAAAATTTCATCATGACTTAAATTGTGGAAAAGAAAAATGTTTCATAATAATTTCATCATTTTATCATTTCATCAAATCATAACACATGGAAAAGGAAGAGGGTTTTATAATTATTTTATCATTATATAACTCATAGAAGAGAAAAAAGTTTCATAAAAATATTTTCATCATAAACATAATCCATTTAGAGAAAAAATTATAATGGTATCCTTGGATCATATCCCTAGTAAATAATAAGTGATATCAAATGATTTCATCTTATATAGGAAATTATTTTGAAATAAAAAACACTTAGAATGTTTCTTGAGGAAAATACCCTTTCTTTGAAAATAACCTTTTTTTAAATTAAAAATTTATAAAATATTTTTGAAATAATATTATTTTAAAATAAATAAGAAAAGATATAAATTAATCATTAAATAAAATAATGGTCATCACTTTGGGAAATTTCCATTCATTCCGTACAGGTTAAAATAAATATTCATTTCACATTTTGGGAAAAAACCAAATGTGCGTTCCTTGGAAAATTATAAGAAGATTCCTTTAAAAAAATTAAAATGTGAATGATGAGTAAAAATTTCCTTAATAAATTATTTTTATAACATTAAAACATTTTTTGAAAACATTTTTTGAAAATAAGGTTTTTGAAGAAAAAGGATTTTTCACTGAAGAGAGAAATGAAGATAGTTTTTATTAAAAATATCATTTTGAACTCTTTTGTAAATAATAATATGAAAATTATGTGAAAATATATATTTTACAAAAATAACCACATTAAGATAAAATAAATTAGTTTATTTAGATATAGATCATAATATTTCATCATTGGAAGCGTAATCGTAAGCAATCTCATTAAACAATAAGATTGAAACATAAACCCCTTACCACTTTGGTAACTTTGAATCATAAGGACCATAAAATAATAATGTTAAATGAAATTAGAATATATAAATTCATGATATTAAATGTCTTAAAGACTGTATATACACCTCATAAAATATTATAGGTGTATAACATAACATATACCTCAAAGATGGAAAATTGAGACAAAAAACCCTTACCTTAAGTCTCAACTTCCTTCATACACATTAAAACTACATGTATAATAAATATATTTTTATTATACATGTATTAAATAATAATATATATATATATATATCATAAAATATATTTTTTACTTATGACTTTTTATTATCCATTTATTAACAATTCTGTGTTAAAGTCGCGTTTCGGGCAATAACTACTTTGTTTTTCAAGTATGTTTTGCTTATTTATTTTTTTAGTCCCATTACTTTGATCATGTTCCATTATCTCCACAATTTTTTCCATTATATAAATTTCATATATATTCAATATATATGTATTTATAGAATCTATAAAGTTTAGAGGTAGAAATGAAATACATCGTTCATGGAGACGGTAGGTCGTATGTACGCATGAATGTGGTTTCCATTTAATCTAAATATTGAAAGAAATAAAGTTAAACAATATATTACCACTACAAAATCATTTTTATGTCGTATGTGTCACATAGTTTCATTAAAACCATCATTATTAGCTTCTATGAAATGCACGAATGATTCAAATTGCTTCAAGAGGCTGTAGTTCGCTATACACATGAGCGACGTAATCATATTCCCATAGAATAGATTGTGAGGAGGAATATGTTATATAATAATTTCAAAATTATAATAATATAATAAATATTATATATAAACATTTAATCCATCATTATTTATAACTATGAGAGGTGGTGCAAGAAAACAAATAACATCATCTTGTGAGGTGGTAGTCCGTCGTACACACAAATGTTGATTTTCTATCCCATTTGATGGAAGTGGATATTTTTTTAGGTGATAGCGTTAATATATATATATATATATAAGGTACTAAAGTTATTATACAATCATGGTTTAATTATAATTGAATTAGGTGGAGGAATAAATAAAATAAAAATGCTTCTTGGAGAGTGTTACCTCTTCTTTCATTAACCATCATAGGTATGCACCAAAATCCATCCTTGTTATTCTAACAAAAATAATGAATTTAGGATGAGAGGAGGGAATTAAGAAAGAGATTTGGGTAGGTCTTGGCTGAACAAAAAAAAATTGGATGTTTTAATAATAGGGGATATTGGGTGGAATTTTTTTGTAAAGACCTGTAAATTTCAAGGAAAATTTTTTCTTAAATTCTTTGGGGTTTTATGAGTACGCAGTTTCTGATGGCACCTAATTCTGAGGCTCGGTGTTCTCAGAATCAATTTATGAAGATTATCTCGGGTACATTCAATGAACGAACGAGCGGGTTTTTCTATCTTTTGAACTGGTGCTCGGAATTGAAATCTGAGGGCACCGATGGGACCGTAGGGCCGGTAACTACTTAAGAGGACCTTTACCGAAGATGTGGTTGCGTTTTCATGGGAGGAGAAGTTAAAATTTTTTGTTTAATAAAGAATTGAATAAAAATTGTGGAACAATTTTTATTCTTATCCAAGTAGTTATATCCTACATGGGGTAGTTGGGGTGGGACCCATAAGCCCCTAACTACCCATGTGAGGATAAATGTAAGGTGGGGCCCACACGAGCCCCACCCCCTCACATTCCTTTAAACTACTCTAACACCCTCTTAAAATTTGTAACTCATCTTAACTTGTGAAACCTATCCTCTTCCTCTACTCTCTCTCCCACATTAAACTTTCCAACACACACTTAATCAATTAATTGAATTAAGTGTTTGAATTTGTAAATTTGAATTCATGGAAAAGTAAAATAAAATATGGAGAAGCTTATTTTATTTTGGTTATCTTGTTTTATTGAGAATTGGAGGAGAGATCTCTAGTCCCTTTTGAAGAACTTCATCTTCAATGAAGAACTCCAACTCTCTGACGAAGAACATTGACTCGGCAACCTCGGATTCTTCTTCCTTTTCCTCCTCTGCACCAAGGAAGGAAACAATGATGCAGGAATTCACCAATGACGCCATCATCTACGGTGGTTGAAAACCATGAACTTTTTTACGTGGTAAGTGTGTGTTTTGGATAGATAAATATTGGTTTTCCTTCCATGTTGTCGTTCCTCTTAAACTACTTGTTATCGGACTAATGTGGAAGGGACCGGACTAAACTAACACGGTCTGATTCCTCCTTCGTTCTTGTGAATAAGTGGAGACCTTCAACTATTATTGATCGCTGAATCAAGTTATGTTTTTGGAGCCTATCGGAGGCCTGAAAACATCGTAAATGACCTCAGAGCATCAGGGCGACCTAGAAGTGGAAGTTTCGTAGAATTCGGATCATCAGAACGAAGAACAGACGCCTTGGGAGGTGTGCTGGCCAGTGGTGTCATTTTTGGAAAATTCCAGAATACATGGCGTGTACTCTAGAAGCACACGTCGTGTAGTAAAAGCGTATTGTGGCTTCCATTTCGGATGTTAGAAAAGTAACACACAGCGTGTGACTCTAGACACATGGCATATACTCTCCACACAGTTTGAAAGAGGAGACATTGATGGATATGGTGTGTATTCAAGGAAAATACATGGACATGGATAGAAACACACGGCCAAGAGGCATGGCGTGTACTTCCTTAACCATGGTAGAAGCGGCTTTGTGAATACTCGGCATGTAATCCAGGAGATACACGGACATGGGTAGAACCACACGGCCAAGAGGCACGGCGTGTACTTCCTTCACCATGGAAGAAGTAGCTTTGTGATGACTCAGCGTGTATTCGGGGAATACACAGACACTGGGTGGAGTATAGGAGCATGTACTCCACCACATGGCTAGGCATGGCCAGCACACACGGAGTCGACCCCAGAAGTTTGGACACGGCATGTAACCATACCACAAGCCGTGTACTTATTTTTTACACGAACAGCCCTTCGACAAGGGTTGTGGTACACGGACAGTACCCATGGGCTGAAGACACGGCATGTAACCATACCACATGTTGTGTACTGACTTTTTACATGAACAGTCCTTTGACACGGGCTGGGGTACACGGGCAGTACCCGAGGTTTGAAGACACGACGTGTAACCATACCAACACGCCGTGTACTTTTTGAAAAATGACTTGGTTGTCTTTTACTCAGTGTCTTGGACACATTTTTTTGGTTTATCCCCTATGACATGGAAGACCTTTAGAATACATCAACTCTGGACTTCGTGACAGTTGAAGTATTAACCCTCTCTTTACTCGTGGAGAGGACCCTCCCGGAATCGAGTACGATGTGTGCGGAAACCCTAGAGCTGGCTACGACTGTGATGACGATGACGAATGTACTTGGATCCTATGTGGGTTCAGTAGTGAGGATGATTGTACTTGGATCCTACGTAGGTTCGGTAGCGAGGACGATTGTACTTGGATCCTCCATGGGTTCGGCAGTGATGACGACTGTACTTGGATCCTACGTGGGTTCGACAGCGATGGTTACTGTACTTGGATCCTACATGGGTTCTGTGGAGATACAGACCCTCAAGCAGTTGAGGATTGGCTGGAGACTATTGTCTAAGTCTTTAGATTAGTAGGGACACCAGCTGACCTCATGTTGATCCTTGCGGTGATTCTCCTGCACGCAGCAGCAGGTAGATGGTGGAGCCTGATGCTCCAGGTGCATGATAAGGCATATCTTCTATGGATGTACTTCGTGAGTCTCTTCCGCTCTAAGTTCGTTCCATCCACCCTCTGTGCAGTGCATATCCAGGAGTTTCTACAGCTATAGTAGGGCAGCATGACAGTAGCCCAGTACTTGGCATGATTTACCGACCTCTCGCACTACTCCACGGATATGGTACGAGACCCATTCTTCTGATCCCGGACCTTCGAGCATGGACTGAGGCATGAGATCCAGGCTTCGATGATCTCCCTTAGTATTCCAATGCAGGAAAGAGTATTGTAGTGAACCCTACTTGTGGAGAGCTTCCTTGCTAAGCCTACGCCAGCAGTGAGGCCTACCGCAGGGCGACACGTGGCGGAGTCTTCTGCAGTCGGCTGTAGACATATGTCACAGAAGTCCAAGCAGACCTGTCCATCAGGTGGGTGACCTCAGGATACTGGTTCAGATTGGCGAGGCACACGCAGTAGAGCCTGTCATATGAGAGGCAGACAGTGCTATGCATGCGGAGGGTAGGGTCACATGGCTCGTGACTTCCTGACCCACCATGCAGAGGAGAAACAGACAGTTGAGGGACCATCCAGGCATAGGTAGAGGTTTGACCGTGGAGGTTTGTAGAGAGCAGGAGGATGAGGTAGAGGAGATTTCCGAGTAGCAGGTGGTGGACGACGCTTCTAGGATCTACCACCACCACCACTCGGACGACCACCCCGACCTCAATGAGCTGGAAGACAGGGTTAGGCTTAGCTCTAGGCAGTTGAGGCCTATGACCACAGGGAACCTGAGATTATTTGAGGTATTATCTGTGTCTACTCCACCCTTCCTACAGTTCTTATAGACACAGGAGCGAGTAATTATTTTATTTCTGCTGCCCTTTATTTGGAGCTTGGAGATTCTGACGGAGCCGTTGGCTCGATCCTTACGGCTAGAGACTCCTACAGGAGAAAAATCGACGATTATGCACTGGTGCCGGCAGTGTGATCTTACTCTAGGAGGCAAGATATTTGTCTGGGATCTTCTTGTAGTGGCGTCGAGTCCTTACGATGTCATCTTGGGTATGGACTGGTTGTCTACAGTCCATGCTAAGATTAACTACATGAGGTGCAAAGTGCGGTGTGTCTGCACTGATGGGAGTAGGTTCACCTTCACCGGCGAGAAGGGAGCCTTTTCAGCACAAGATGGACTCATGTAGAGGAGAGAACAGCCGATCAACTATCAGTTGTCTAGTCTCATCTGAGGAGCAGTTGATGTGTGGAGTCTGAGTTTTCATGTTGTGGTGGATCAGTATGCGGACATTTTTCCTGATGACGTTCCAGGACTACCTCCTTGCAGAGAGGTAGAATTCTATATTGACATGTACCCCGAGACAGCCCCGATATCTACTCCAGCATATCGAATGTCTCCCACTGAGCTTCTTGAGCTACGGGTACAGCTGGAGGACTTGCAGGTCAAGGGATTCATCTGACCCAGTGTTTCACCATGGGCTTCTCTAATTTTGTTCGCCAAGAAGGAGGAAGGGAGCTTACGACTATGTGTCGACTACCCTTTCCTAAACCAAGTGACTGTGAAGAACAAGTATCAACTCCCGAGGATTGATGACCTCTTTGATTAGCTCAAGGGAGCACGATGGTTCTCGAAGATAGGCCTCAGTTCAGGCTATCATCAGCTCAGAGTTCGAGACGATGATGTGTAGAAGACGGAATTCAGGTGTCGATATGGCCACTATGAGTTCTTGGTTATGCCTTTCAGCATAACCAACACTCCAGAAGTGTTCATGAGTCTCATGAAGAGTATATTATAGCCTTACCTCGATCAATTTTTCATAGTCTTCATCGACAACATACTAATTTACTCGACTACTGAGGAGGAGCACGCCTACCACTTGCGGGTTGTATTGGACACACTCCGAGAGCACCAGCCTTATGGTAATCTCTCGAAGTGTCAGTTCTGCATTCAAAAGGTCCACTTCTTGGGGCACGTCATCTCTAAGGTCGGAGTTGTGGTGGATCCTGCGAAGATTGAGGCAGTACTAGCTTGGGAGCCACCCAGGAGTGTGACTAAGGTGCAGAGTTTCCTAGGTCTGGCTGGGTACTATCAGAGATTTGTTCCAGACTTCTCCAGAGTTGCAGAACCGCTTTTAGATTTGACAAAAAATGGGAAACCCTTCATGTGGTTATATAGAAGTCAGTAGAGCTTCCAGGAGATTAGACAGAGATTGACCAGTTCACCCATCTTGAGGCTACCGGAGGAGGGCGTAGTGTACGTAGTTTACTGCGATGCATCAGGGACCGGACTCAGGTGCGTCTTGATGCAGGAGCGGGCAGTGATCGCCTATGGTTCGTGATAGTTGAGGCAGCATGAGCAGAACTATGCTACCCATGACCTGGAGTTAGCAGTAGTGGTCATCGTCTTGAAGATGTGGTGGCACTATCTGATGGTGGAGTGCTTTACAGTCTACTCTGACCACCAGAGTCTCAGGTACATCTTCTCACAGAAGGACCTGAACCTGAGACAATGGAAATGGCTCGAGTTCCTCCAGGACTATGACTTTGAGATAGTCTATAATCCTAGGAAGGGGAACGTAGTAGCTAATGCTCTCAGCAGGAGGTCGGGCATTCAGCTACGTGGAGAGGCGACAGAGCAGTTAGTTGCTTTGCAGATATCCTTTGTGGATAGAGATGGGGCAGCCTTTCTATATTCGCTCACAGTCACTCCTCTACTACTTCATCGGGTCAGGGAGGCACAATGTGGGGACGTTGACTATGAAATGTGACGTGAACAGATATCCACATAATGTTGAGTCAATAAGGTTTTTCTTATGACTTTTACATTCCTTCTTGTTTTGAAAATCACAAACACCTTATCTTTAGGAAAATTTCTTTTATAAGGAAAATTGCTTTTATAAGGAAAATTGCTTTTATAAGGAAAATTGCTTTTATAAGGAAAATCGCTTTTATAAGGAAAATCGCTTTTATAAGGAAAATCGCTTTTGTAAGAAAAATTATTCTTATCATATTTTCATTCATATTTTTTCCTAAGTATAAAATTCGGATTCATTTCTGTTTTCTTGGATTTGTTTGAAACTTTGACATAAAGTATTCTGTTTTAGGATCCGAATTTTGGATAAGAACTGTAAGGAAGTTTCACTCCGAATTCCAGATGAGAACTGTAATAAAGTATCATTCCGAATTTCGGATACAAACTCTGATTAAGTTCTATTCCAGATTCAGGATACGAATCCTTATGAAGTTCGACATTGAGTTCTCCTTACGAATTTTAATGACGAATTCTCATTACGAATTCTGATAATGAATTCTCATTAAGATTTATGTTGAAGAATTATCATTACGAATTCTGATGATGAATTCTCATTCCGAATTTTGGATACAAATTCTCATTACGAATTCATAAGATGAAATCTCATTACGAATTATGATAATGAATTTTCATTAAGCTTTATGATGACGAATTCTCATTACGAATTCTGATGACGAATTCTCATTCCAAATTCTGGATACGAATTATCGTTAAGAATTCATAAGATGAAATCTCAATACGAATTCTGATGATAAATTCCCATTACGAATTCTGATGAGGAATTCTCACTATGAATTCTGATGACGAATTCTCATTCTGAATTCTCATTCCGAGTTCATCTATTAAACAGAAACTGATCATCTTTGTTCTATACACTCTGAATTTATTCAGACTCTGAATTTTCACTCCGAACTTCCATTTTTCTTATGCCTTTATATTTTTTCTACTCTTTATTATTTTCCTTACACTCCGAACTTTCACTCCGAACCTTCACTCTGAATCTTTTGAGTTAGATTTTAAACAGTGTCATACATTTTGTTACACTTGTTTTGTTATAAAACGATGTCATCTATTTTGTTATAAACTAACCATTGACTAAGTGACACGTGTACAGGTCCCTCCGATTTTTAAGGAAAATATGACCGTTGGGAAGGAGGTCAACCTTACCTATAAATAGGAGCTCATTTGAAAGAGCTCACAATGGATGGATGAACAACTTGGTTATTGTGCATACATGCTGTTGAAGTGATTTCTAGAGAGAGAGGCTCTTATTAACTTTAAAAGCTTTGTGCGACTCCAAATGTTGGTGATTACATTCGAGGACTTCCGGGGATAGGAAGACAGAGGTGCCGACTACCTTGAAGTTCGAGGGCTTCCTTGCTGAGGAAGACAGAGGTTTCCAACTACCTTGATGTTGAGGGCTTGTGGGGATAGCAAGACAGAGACACTCTGATCTTTGTATCAAGGGCTTACCCTGGTGTGGGTAAGACAGACTTGCTTGAAAGTATAAATCAAGGGACCTTTATCCAATGTTGTTGGATACCCTTCTCTTTGGGTTAAAAGACTTATATCTTGTTACTAGTAGTTCTACTACTTGTTTATTTTCCTCTGCATTTTGTATTATATGGAAAGTATAACTTTCTTATACTTTATTACTTGTACTCTGTTTCATTCAGATTCTATACGCTTTAAGGTAGAATCTCATATTGTAATCTTTAGTTAAGATTAAATTTCCGGAACCATTTTTCCGGAACCTATATTCAGAATCCCTCTCCAAGTTTACATTTGGTATTAGAGGTGTTGTGAATTTTCTTATGTTTAACTTTGTTAAACTTAGCCCTTTCCTTTTCTTAAGGAAAACATAGTTAATCGTAACTAACTTTAAAGGTTCCAAAAGAATTTTTTAAAGTATACAATTCACCCCCCCCCCTCTTGTATATTGAGCATCTAAAACATTATTTAGATCCTATCGATCCTACAATTGGTATCAAAGGAGGTCTCTGAAATACTTATACTCACGTATAAGTTTTTCTTGCTAACTTTGTCATTCCGAAAATTTCCATTCCGAAATTTCTTATTCTGAATGTTGTGATTACGAATCTTTTCTACTAACAAGTTTCTGTGACGAAGATTATTATAAGTATGGCAGGAATCAATGTTGGTTCTATTGATAATCTAAATCCTACAAGACCACAAATCATTGATGGTAATGACTATGAGTACTGGAGAGATCGAATGAAGACTTTTGTTATCAATACTGGAGTGGATAACTTTGTTATGCTTACTGGTGATTATAAAATTCCTGATAAGGAAGTTAGAACCTTTACTAACTAGGAAAAGAAAGAATATCAACTCAACTATAAGGTACGCAATACTCTACTTTGTTCAATGACCAGAAATATATATAGCCAAATTTCTTCTTGTGAAGCAGCTAATTGTATCTGGAAGAAGTTAGAAGTTACGCACTTTGGAACTTCTAAGGTGATTGAGACTAGGAGAGCTATGCTTAGAGTTGAATATCATGGCTTCAACTTTCCGTATGGAGAACCAATTTGTAAAGTTCAACAGAGATTTATGAATATCGTCAACAGCCTACAGTCTATGGGAGAAAAAGGGTTAGATGATGAAGCACTTGTGGACAAGATAATTGATATTATGCCCAATGAGTGGGAATCCAAAAGAACTTCTGGATTCAGGAGGTCAGAGATCTGAATGGGAAGCTGAATTCTGTTTCTCAAAATTGGAAGTATGAAAGGAATCATCGGATTGAGTTTCAAGAAAAGATGAAGCCTCAGGAAGAAAAGCTTAAAGCCCAAGAAGAAAATCTTAAAGCTCAGGAAGAAAATATTGAAGCTCAATCTGCAAGAATAGTGGTCTTAGAGAAGCAAGAGGAAGAAGATCATAAAGACTTAAAGAAGATAAAGGCTATTCTAAAGGGTCTCATGGTGAAGAAGAAAGATCCCAAATAGACATATCAGATCTTTTGTTATACCTTAACTCTTTTGTTGTTGAAATTTTCAAACTTAATGAAAAAATTGTTCTTGCTCATTTCTTTTTGTTTTTACTACTAATCTTTCAGGTACTTTTCTATATTTTCCATTCCCTTGTATTCTTTTTGAAAATCACAAAGGGGGAGAAGGAAAATAACTCTAATGAAAGGGAAAAAGAATCCTAACAAAGGGTGAGAAAGAAAACAAACTCTAGTAAGAGTTTATCTAAGGAGGAGTTTTTCATTAAAGAAGACTTTCTTATTCTTAATGGAGTGTCACTCTAGAAATATAGAATACGATCCTTACAGTTTCAAAGCCTAAGGGGGAGTTAGTCGTATTCATCAATATCCTTAAAGCAAAGGGATATAAGCCTTAATGTTTTTCTTTCTTCTTAGAATTTTTTTTTCCAAGATGTTTGTGCTTTCCAAAAAGGGGGATATTGTTGAGTCAATAAGGTTTTTCTTATGACTTTTACATTCCTTCTTGTTTGGAAAATCACAAACACATTATCTTTAAGAAAATTGATTTTATAAAAAAAATTGCTTTTATAAGGAAAATTTCTTTTATAAGGAAAATTGCTTTTATAAGGAAAATCGCTTTTATAAGGAAAATCACTTTTATAAGGAAAATCTCTTTTGTAAGAAAAATTATTCTTATCATATTTTCATTCATATTTTTTCCTAAGTATAAAATTTGGATTCATTTCTATTTTCTCGGATTTGTTTGAAACTTTGATATAAAGTATTCTGTTTTAGGATCCGAATTCTGGATAAGAACTGTAAGGAAGTTTCACTCCGAATTCCAGATGAGAACTGTAATAAAGTATCATTCCGAATTTCAGATACAAACTCTGATTAAGTTCTATTCCAGATTTAGGATACGAATCCTTATGAAGTTCGACATTGAGTTCTCATTACGAATTTTAATGAAGAATTCTCATTATGAATTATAATAATGAATTTTCATTAAGATTTATGATGACGAATTCTCATTACGAATTCTGATGATGAATTCTCATTCTGAATTCTGGATACGAATTCTCATTATGAATTCATAAGATGAAATCTCATTACGAATTCTGATTATGAATTTTCATTAAGATTTATGATGACGAATTCTCATTACGAATTCTGATGATGAATTCTCATTCCGAATTCTGGATACGAATTCTCATTACGAATTCATAAGATGAAATCTCATTACAAATTCTGAAGATAAATTCCCATTACTAATTCTGATGAGGAATTCTCACTACGAATTCTGATGATGAATTCTCATTCCGAGTTCATCTATTAAACAGAAACTGATCATCTTTGTTCTATACACTCTGAATTTATTTGGACTCCGAATTTTCACTCCGAACTTCCATTTTGCTTATGCCTTTATATTTTTTCTACTCTTTATTATTTTCCTTACACTCCGAACTTTCACTCCGAACCTTCACTCCGAATCTTTTGAGTTAGATTTTAAACGGTGTCATACATTCTGTTACACTTGTTTTGTTATAAAATGAAGTCGTCTATTTTGTTATAAACTAACCGTTGACTAAGTGACACGTGTACAGGTTCCTCCGATTTTTAAGGAAAATATGACTGTTGGGAAGGAGGCCAACCTTACCTATAAATAGAAGCTCATTTGAAAGAGCTCACAATGGATGGATTAACAACTTGGTTATTGTGCATACATGCTGTTGAAGTGATTTCTAGAGAGAGAGGATCTTATTAACTCTCAAAGCTTTGTGCGACTCCGAATGTTGGTGATTACATTCGAGGACTTCCGGGGATAGGAAGACAGAGGTGCCGACTACCTTGAAGTTCGAGGGCTTCCTTGCTGAGGAAGACATAGGTTGCCAACTACCTTGAAGTTGAGGGCTTGCGGGGATAGCAAGACAGAGACACTCCGATCTTCGTATCGAGGGCTTACCCTGGTGTGGGTAAGACAGACTTGCTTGAAAGTATAAATCAAGTTACCTTTATCCAAGGTTGTTGGATACCCTTTTCTTTGGGTTAAAAGACTTATATCTTGTTACTAGTAGTTCTACTACTTGTTTATTTTCCGCTGCATTTTGTATTATAAGGAAAGTCTAACTTTCTTATACCTTCTTACTTGTACTCTGTTTCATTCAGATTATATACGCTTTAAGGTAGAATCTCATATTGTAATCTTTAGTTAAGATTCAATTTCCGGAACCATTTTTTCGGAACCTATATTCGGAATCCCTCTCCAAGTTTACATTTGGTATTAGAGGTGTTGTGAATTTGCTTAATTTTAACTTTGTTAAACTTAGCCCTTTCCTTTGCTTAAAGAAAACATAGTTAATCGTAACTAACTTTAAAGGTTCCAAAAGAATTTTTTAAAGTATACAATTCACCCCCCCCCCCCCTCTTGTAAATTGATCATATACAACATTATTTAGATCCTATCAATCCTACACATAACAGGCACCTAATGAATTTTCTGTAGGAGGAGAGCATGTCATCCTTTTCAGAGGACGTACCATGGTACCATTTGCATTACAAGAGGAGGTGCTTAGAGAGTTTCACACTTCCCCATTGGCGGTATATCCAGGAGTTTCAAAGTTGTACCAGGATCTCAGACGATAGCACTGGTGGCTGGGTATGAAGAAGGTTGTGGCAGAGTTCGTTTCACGATGTCTAACCTACCAGCAGGTGAAGGCAGAGCACCAGGTACTAGCAGGCTTGGTACAGCCCTTAGAGGTCCCGGAGTAGATGTGGGATGGGATATCTATGGATTTTATGATGTGGTTTCCACGTACTTACAGAGGACACGACTCCATCTGGGTGATTGTCGACCGACTAACCAAGTCGGCCCACTTCTTACCTATCAGAGAGAAGGGCTCAGTGGAGAGCTTGGGACGCCTCTAAGTTCAAGAGATCATATAGCTTCATGGTGTGCCATATTCTATCATCTCTGATCGATACGCTCACTTTACTTCCCAGATTTGGAAGGGTTTTTAGGAGGCATTTGGGACACAGCTACGCTTGAGCACCGCCTTCCACCCTCAGACGGATGGCCAGACGGCGAGGACTATTCAGACTCTCGAGGAAATGCTTTGGGCATGTTTCCTTGAATTTGGTCATAGCTGGGTGCATCACCTACCATTGGTGGAGTTTGTGTACAACAACAGATACCTCTCCACCATCGGGATGGAACCATACGAGGCATTGTACAACCGACCACGCAGATCACCTCTATGCTGGACTGACCCTGGGGAGTCATCACTTGTAGTACCAGAGATGGTCCAGGCCACGACAGAGAAAGTGCATATCATCCAGGAGCGGATGAGGACTGCACAAAGCTGACAGAAGTCCTATGCTGATATGAGGCAGAGACCACTGGAGTTTGAGGATGGAGACCACGTTTTCTTACGGGTCTCACCTTGACATGGATTACAGAGATTTGGTCAGGGCAGCAAGTTATCTCTGTGCTTTATCGGACCATTCCAGGTTCTCAGCAGGATTGGCGAGGTGGCTTATCTCCTGGATCTTCCACCACAGTTTCACCGGGTGCACGAAGTCTTCCATGTATCTCACCTGAGGAGATACGTGAACGACCTGACGCATATCATCGACCATAGAGAGCAGGACATCGATGACGGGGAAACTTTTACGGAGGTTCTGATGGAGATCGAGGATCGATAGGAGCAGGTTCTACATGGATGGTCGATTCCTCTAGTGTGCATCATGTGGCAGCACAGGAACCTCCAAGAGAGCACATGGGAGTGGGAGGCTCAAATGCGTGCACAGTACCCTCATTTGTTTCCCTAGTTTTTGATGTAGCTTTATGGGGATGTAAATCCCTAAGGTAGTAGTAATGTAAAGACCCATAAATTTCAAAGAAAATTTTTTCTTAAATTCTTTGGGATTTTATGAGTACGCAGTTTTTGACAGCACCTGATTCCAAGGCCCGGTGTGCCCGGAATTAATTTTCAAAGATTAGATCAGGTAAGTTCAGTGAACGAATGAGCGGGTTTTTATATCATTTGAGCCGGTGCTCGGAATTGAAATCTGAGGGCACCGATGGAACCGTAGCACCGATAATTTCTTAATAAGACCTTTACCGAAGATGCAGTTGCGTTTTCACGAGAGGAGAAGTTAAAATTTGTGGTTTAATAAATAATTGAATAAAAATTGTGGAACAATTTTTATTCTTATCCAAGTAGTTATATCCTACATGGGGTAGTTGGGGTGGGACCCACAAGCCCCTAACAACCCATGTGAGGATAAATGTAAGTTGGGGCCCACACAAGCCCCACCCCTTCACATTCCTTTAAACTCCTCTAACCCACTCTTAAAATTTGTAACTCATCTTAACTTGTGAAAACTATCCTCTTCCTCTCCTCTCTCTCCCTCATTAAACATGTCAACACACACATAATCAATTAATTGAATTAAGTGTTTGAATTTGTAAATTTTAATGCATGGAAAAGTAAAATAAAATAAGGAGAATCTTATTTTATTTTGGTTAGCTTGTTGTGTTGAGAATTGGAGTAGACATCTCTAGTACCTTTTTAAGAACTTCATCTTCAATAAAGAACGCCAACTCTCCAACGAAGAACATCGACTCGGTGACCCCGTATTCTTCTTCCTTTTCCTCCTCTGTGGCAGGGAAGGAAACAACGATGCGGGAATTCACCAACGATGCCATCATCCACAGCGCTCGACAACTGCGAACTTATTTACAAGTTAGGGGTGTGTTTTGGATTGAGGAATATTGGTTTTCCTTCCATGTTTTCATTCCTCTTAAACCACTTGTTATCAGACTAATGCGGAAGGGACCAGACCAAACTAACACAGTCTGATTCCTCTTCCGTTCTTGTGAATAAGTGGAGACCTTCAACTGTTCTTGAGAGGTGAATCAAGTTATGTTTTCAGAGCTAATCGGAGGCCTAAAAACATCATAAATGGCCTCAGAGCATCGGGGTGACCTAGAAGCGGAAGTTTCATAGAAATTAGATCATCTGAATGAAGAACAGACGCCTAGGGAGGCGTGCTAGCCAAAGGCGTCCTTTCTGGAAAATTCTAGAATTCACGGCGTGTACTCCAGAAGAACATGACGTGTATTAAAAGCATATTGTGGCTTCTTTTTCGGATGTTAGAAAATTAACACACAGCATGTGACTCTAGACACACGGCATGTACTCTCCACACAGTTTGACAGAGTAGACATAGATGGACATGGCATGTATTCAGGGAAAATACACGGACATGGACAACAACACACGGTCAAGAGGCATGGCATGTACTTCCTTCACCATGGCAGAAGCGGCATCGTGATGACTCAGCGTGTAATCTGGGGGATACACTGACACGGGCAGAACCACATTGCCAAGAGGCACGGCATGTACTTCCTTCACCATGGAAGAAGCGGCTTCATGATGATTTGGTGTGTATTCCAGGAATACATGGACACGGGGTGGAGTACATGAGTATGTACTCCACCACACGGCCAGGCATGGCCAGCACACACGGAGCTGACCCCAGAAGTTTTCACACGGCGTGTAACCATACCACACATTCTGTACTTACTTTTTACACGAACAACCCTTCAACACGGTTTGTGGTACACGGACAGTACCCATGGGCTGAAGACACGGTGTGTAACCATACCACACACCGTGTACTTACTTTTTAAACGAACAGCCCTTCGGCATGGGTCAGGGTACACGGGCAGTACCCGAGGTCTGAAGACATGGTGTGTAACCATACCAACATGCCGTGTACTTTTTGGAAAATGACTTGGTCGTCTTGTACTCAGTGTCTTGGAAAAATTTGTTTGCTTTAGCCCCTATGACGTGGCAGACCTTCGGAATACATCAACTCTGGACTTTCTGATAGTTGAAGTATCAACCCTCTCTTTACTCGTGGAGTAGACCCTCCCGGAATCGAGTACATTGTGTGCGGGAACCCTAGAGCTGGTTGAGACTATGATGATGATGATGACTGTACTTGGATCCTATGTGGGTTCGGTAGCAAGGATGACTGTACTTGGATCCTACGTGGGTTCGGCAGTGAGTACGACTATACATGGATCCTCCGTGGGTTTGGCAGCGATGACGATTGTACTTGGATCCTACGTGGGTTCGTCAGCAACGACGTCTGTACTTGGATCCTACGTGGGTTCGTCAGCAATGACTTTTGTACTTGGATCCTACATGGGTTCATCAGGGGAGATGATTCAGAGGCTAAATCTATCATCCCCACCCCTCTTCATGAGTAGTAAACCTGTGTGAGCTGATTCTTGATTTTTAGTCATTATCATTGATATGTTTGACTTGCTTTCCTGTGTGGATCGGGTTGTGCTTTCCTGTGTGGACTGGGTTGTACTTGGGCTTGTGAGTTGGAGTCGAACTAGAATTGATGACTTAGGTATATTTATGTCCATATACCTAACTGGAGTTGGTTGATACTTCGTGTTTGCATCTATCCTTTGTGGTTTATCCTTTGTGGATTCTGGGAGACCTTTGGGGGTCTCGGGGTCCCTACTGAGTATTGTATACTCACCCCTGCACGGGCTATGACCTCACTACATTGTGTTGGATGTAGACAATAGATAGCACTGATCAAGGTGGATTCTTGTGGAGTGGGACGGTACCAGGAGGTGGACCACTTGGCGGGATGTACATGGAGCGGACGGTCGGAACCGAGGAGTTGAGGAGACCATTTTCACCCACCCTTCATGTGGGATAGTTGGAGGATGACTCGGTGGTTGCTGATTTACTTTTCTGCTGTTGTACTTTATTTTCAGTTGTATTGTACTTTCAGTTGGGTTTGTATTCTGGCCCATTTTACATTCCATTACTCAATTTTTTACTCAGTTTACTTATTATTTACTTCATCTTGCGTACTCTGTTGTTTTTGTTCACTTATATAAAGGCAATGCCTTCCCTTTTATCGAGATTTACGCCTTTGGTGCTAGTCCCCAAAAATCCTATCCTATGGAAGGCGGGCTTGGGGTAGTCACGGAACGGGCCCCAAGGAAGGGTCGAGACATTTTTAAGTGAGGTAAGTGGAAAAATTGTAATTTTTGAAAAGAAAATTGTGTAATCATGTTTTTCACATTCCAAAAGGTGCCAAAATAAACCATTCTCGGTCCTTAGACATGATAAGGTTAAAATATGTCTATCATTTAATGAACCCAACTCCAATAATCATTATTTGGTTTCTTAATTTGTTATAATGTTATAAGATATGAGGAATCACATCTTCAATGATAGAATAGTTTAGTAGTCATGGTAAACTAGATACATATATAATTCCTATATTACATTTGAAAACAAAAATTAAAAAATATTTTTTTTATTATAGCATCATTCCCTCTAGAATATCCTTGAATATCAATCATAGTACACTTCATGGATTACTTGGAAAGGAAATGAAATAAGGGTGAGCTCAAATGATCAATATGATTTAATTATAGTGGAATATATCATGAATCAATAAGCATAATCAACATGGAATGGTAAATGAATAAACACGCATGGCATTTAAAAAAATTGACTATCATAATAGATATGAAAATTTAAATAACTAAAAACACATCAAATTTAATAAATATTATGAATTGGAAAAGGAATAATCATTATGGTAAGGTAAATAACTAAAAAAACATGTCATTTAATCAATAAACATATAATGAAATGCATCTAGAGATAATATAAGTGTGAAAATATCTTAGACAATAATAATTTAATTATCAATGAAGAAAATGATTGATTATTGTACATAATTATATTAGGAATCATGAAAACCTATATTATTACGACCTTCCTTAAGATATTGTAAAACTGCTGGGAAGGTATACCCCAAAAACCCATTTATCTATGGCTAGCCAACTAATTCATCTCATTAGACTACTAATTCCGCAAGGGGATATCTATAATCGGGCTAGAAACATATCTGAAGGTCTAAATAAGTCATCATATATCCAAGGATATATTTAATTCATGAATAATATAAATTATCAGGAAATATCCTCATTGAGTAAAGATTAAGGATTTATCAATATTTCCCCAGTTAACCAAATAACCTTCAAAGTAAACAATGTGTGTAAGAATGGTATATGGTTTAGAAAATATTTAAATCCATGATATAAATAGTATGTATAGCCTTGAATTTAATCATTAAACATTATTAATAAATTGTTTTCCATATTAAATACATCAAAGGGGAAGTATACACACCACATAAAATTGAATAGTTTCTTATTAAAAAAAATTAATCAATGAAATAGAAATTGAGAGGAAATCCCATACAATGATTATAACATTGAAGTAAGAATTAATAAATGAATATATTATGTGAATAAAATGTAAATCCACATTTAAAAAGTGGAAATACAACATAATAAAATAAAAATTCATTATACATATAATATTATAATATTAAAGACAAATGAATAAGTAATATAACCCAATTAAAAGAAATTGAGATATAAAATTCATTAACATTTTGTAATTTTCAACTTAAATCCACATGGACTAAATAATTAAATTTGCAACATAAAATATCATGAATTATTAATTAATCATGATATTAAATTTAAAAGGGTAATTATATACACCATATAAAATAAATTATGTTTATAACATTATAATATGCCTCAATGAAGAGAAATTGAGACGAAGTCCCTTAACTCAAGCTTACTTTTGGTTGAACATTATTCAAAATTCAGGATGGTGGTTTTAAACATGTTATTAACTTATACTAGAAATATATTAATATTTATAATATCATATATTATCCTTTTATAATATCTTATCACCTGTTCATTAATAATATTTCATTATTTTCATTGTTTCGAGTGTTAATTTCCTTATTTTCTCATCCGTGTTTTATCATGAAATTTACGATAATTGTTAATTTTATATAGTAACATCATATAAATAATAATATTAATGTTATAAATATCATTTTTTCACCATATATATTTTTATAATCATTATTTAAATTTAAACATGGAGAATAGATCACATCACTTCGTGGAGACGGTAGGTTGTACGTACGCACGAGCGATGTTGTCATTTCATTAAAGAGTGAAAGGATAAGAAATTAGGTGGTATATTGATATTAAATAATAAATATAATCTCATAAAGTTTTCATATATTCATTAAATTTATCCTTATAACTTTCCATGTAATTTGTAAGTGAAAAACGAATCGCATCACTTCATTAGGCTGTAGTTCGTCATACACACGAGCGATGTTATCATATTTTAAATAGAATGGAATGTAAGAAGTTATATATGATATTATAATTAAATAATTATAATAATATTATAAATATAACATAAATTTGTTAAATATTCCATTTAATATAATATTTAAATGCAATGATGGAAAATGAATTACATCGGTTCACTAGGCGGTTGTATGTCGTACACACAATCGATGGTTTTTTTCTCATTCGATGGAATAGAAGATGGATATAAGTAATTAAATTGACATAATAAAATCTCATTAAATGTAATTTATTGAGGTTATTAAATAATCATGGTCTAATAATATATGGAAGAGATGGTATAATAAACAAAACAAAAATGCTTTTTTAAGAATGTTACCTCTTCTTTGAGGAATTTATTTTGGTTTTAAAAAATATCCTTCCTAGGAAGGCTTTATGATAAACAAAATGGATCTAGAATGTTTTTATAGAATAATAAATTATTTTTTTGGGTTTTTGATGATAAAATGTCTTTTCAAGTGTTAATAGGGGAGGATATGGGTGGCTTTTTTTAAGTGGGAGAGAGAACACACATGAAATTTTTGAAAACAATCAATTACGACCATGATTTTATCATAAAAAAATGCCTCCAAAATGTGTAATTATAGACTATAATAGGTTATAAGATCAAAATATTTCCATTAAATTTGTTTTTACAAGTTTTTAGGTCATTTTTATCCATATATTCTTAGTTTAACCCCCAATAAATCAGTTTTTACCTTAATCACGAAAATTAATTTTTACTTATTTTACTACTCATAATGGTCAAAATTAAGTTAAACTTATTATATAATATAAATTAATCTTATTAAAAATAATAAATCCAATTTTATAAATTCAATTCATATAAGGGATAAAATCCAATTTAAAATTACACCCACAGACATGATGAAATGGTAGGTTTTCAAAGAGAAAATTCTAATAAGTATATAAGGATTTAATATAAAAATTAAATATGAAATTTATTAAAATGAAATAAACTAGTTAAATTTTAATATAAATTAACTAATTTCACTTTATGAAAAATCTAAAATATAATTTAACCATATAAATTATTTAAACTAAAATATGTTTTCAATAAAAATCAGTATTTTTCACTATTCATTAAAAATGAATCATTTAAAAAAAATTACCAAAAATTCCCCAAAAGATGATTTTTATATAAATATTTAAATAATTAAGTTAATTTTATAAAAACATTATAAAATTGGTTTAAATTAAATTTAAATTATTTTTAACAAGTGAGACTAAACTGCCTTTTATAAGAAAAAAATACAGTTTTTCAGAAAACATTTCATTCTCTTTTAAACGATTCTAAATTTATTTCTAATCAAAAGATAGATAATAATTTTTTTACATGTTTAAAACATATAATATTTATAATTTTTTATTAATATTCATACCCACCAATTTAACATCTATTTTATAGTGGTATACTATATATGGTTTTTTTAGACTAGGGGTTTTATGTTACGCAAGCTATTAAAGAAGTTTAAATTTAAAAGAAATATATTTTGTGGGTTGTTTAAGATCAGTGTTTCATGTTTTATATTCTATTATGTAAAATTTAATTCATTTATAATTTCGGTTTTCTACACATCCAATGGTTTTTGGAAAAGGTTTGGGTCATTTTTAGCCCATATTTTTTTAGTTTAACCCCACTGTAAACCCATTTTTTCCTTAACCGAGGTAAATCAAAATTACAAATTTTAATATTAATTATGGTCAAAAATTTATTTGATATTATTACATAATATAAATTAATCTGATTCCAAATATTGAAAATATTTTTCCAAATTCCTTTAACCAAATAATAAAAATTTATTTTAAATTTAAAACCACACACGTGATGAGAAAGCGGTTTTCTAAAGAGAAAATGTTCAAAAGATTAAAAAGTTTTTTATATAAAAATTCATTATAAAAAATATTACAATGACATAAATTGGATTAATTGATATATTATTGAGCTAATTTTAATTTAAAATCCATATTAAAACAAAATTTAACCTTATAAATTCATTAAATGAAAAGGCAAGTTTCAATAAAAGCTGTTATTTTCACTATTTATTTAAAATTAATCTTTTCATAAAAATCCCAAAAATACACCTTAAGTGAATTTTTAAATGTTTATTTCAAAATAAAAGTTTATTTTACAAAATTAATTTTCTAATATTGTAGAAATTTAATTTTATTATTATTCACAAAAAACAAATAAGAATTTTTTTTGATAAAATTGTATTTTCAAGACATATAAAGACTACCAAAAATTATGTATTTTTTAAAAAATATGTTTTCTTTATATAAAATAGTTATACTTAATATTTAGAATTTTTTTTATCCCTTTTAATTTCTCTAATATAAATGGAAAGTTAATGACAATCTTGTTTAAATAATAATATAGATAGTTTATCATGGTTCATTACAACTTGGAGTTGCGTGTAACGCAATCAATCAAATAAATTTAATTTATTTAAAATAATAATAAAATATCATGTTTTTTACATTCTTCCACACTTAAAATGGATTTTATCCTCAAAGTTATGTCACACTTATACAAATAGATGAGGATACTTCCAAATCATCATATCCTCAAGTTCCCATGGAGCTTTCTCAAACTGGAGGTTTAGGCACAAAACTTTTACCATGTGAGGGATCATTTTTAGTAGAAAATTCTATATGCATTCCAAAATCTCCATCAGTGGTTCTTTATAATAATGATTTTTCTCCATTATTAAGATCTTTGAGTTTATTACATATAAAGGATTAGGTGTGTACTTACTTATAAAATATACTTGGAACACATCATGAACTAGAGAAAGGTTCATTGGAAGCCCTAACTAATAGGCTACCATCCCAATATGATCAAAAGTTCCTAGGGATTGATATACCTAGGGCTTAGTTTTACCTTCTTTCTAAATCACATTACCTTCTTCCATGTATAAATTCCTAGAATCACCTTTTCACTAACTTCAAATATCAGATCACATAAATAATTATAATCATAATGTTTCAATTGAATTTGTTCTTCCCTAAAGTGTTGTTGAATGGATCTAACCTTATTTTTGATTTATTAAGCTATTTCAAGTCCCAATGAATTTCTTTATCCAACTTCATTCCAGAATACTCGATCTCTACACTTCTTTCAGTATAGGGATTCATAAGGATCCATCTGAATACTTGATTGAAATCTATTATTGCAAGAAAACTCAACAAGAGAATGTTTTTAATCCCAACCATCTTTAAAATCAAAATAACAAGATATCAACATATCCTCTATGGTTTGAATTTTTCTCTCAGACTGACCATCAATTTGAGGAGGATATATGGTTCTAAAACTCAAATCTATATCAAGACCTTGATAAAGACTTATCTAAAACTTTGAGGTAAATCTCATATCATGATCAGATACAATTAAATTTGGTACTCTATAAAACCTTACCACTTCCTTAATTTATATCATTGAAATCTGATCCAGAGATAAATATTCTTTCCTAGAGATGAAGTGTGCAAAATTTTTAAGATGATCTACTACAACCCATATAGCATTATGTCCTTTAGATGTTTTGGGGATTCCAATGACAAAAATACATGGTTATGTTTTCCCATTTCCATTTTTGTATGGGTAATGGATGTAACAACCCCTTAGAATTTTGTCTTTTAGACTTAACTTATTGATATACCAAGCACCGAGATAGAAACTTTGTGATATCTCTATCCATTCCATCTAATAATAAATACTCTTTCTAATCTCTATACATGTTCATAATTTCAAAATGAATAAATAATGAAGAACTATGACCTTCTTTTAATGGCTCTTTATTCAAATAGGGTATGGATGAAACACATACATAGTTTATGTACCTTATCATTCTATAATGATCAAAGTTAAACTGAGGAACATTTCTAACATCTTTTATATTTCTACATCTTCCTTATGCACCTCTTTAATCTTCACTTGTATAGATGGTTGAACATTTAATTGATAAAGTTAATATTTATCTCCTTTATTTAGGATTTAGATATTCATACTTGTAAAATACATAAATAATGGATCTTTTTTTATCCTCATCATTGATAACCTAGCCTGATTCTTTTAACTCAAATTATTGACCACCATGTTCACTTTCCCAAGGTGGTAATGTATTTATAAGTATTAATCTTTAATCATCTCTAATTGTATTCTCTAGTGCATATTTAACTCCTTATATGTAGATATATACTTTATACTTTGGTGATCAGTATATATATAACAATTTTATTTAATAAGATAATTCCCTTATATATTCGATGAAAATTTTACTGTAGCTAACTCCAAATCAGGATTTGGGTAATTTTTCTTTTGAGCCTTAAATTCTCATAAGTCATAAGTGTTAACTATGTTATCCTACATAATAACACATCCTAATAAATTATTGAATTCATCACTGTAGATTAAAAAACCTTCTTCACTATAGGGTAATGTAAGCATAGGTGCATTGACTAATATTCTCTTTAGTACCTTGAAATTTTCCTCGCATTCATCTGTCTAAGGGAACTTAGCTCCCATCAAAGTTAATGTGGTGATTGGATTAGATAGTCTTGAGAAATTACACAGAAACCATTGATAATATCCATTTAAACCATGAAAACTATAGATCGCATTCACCATGGTTGGTTTGGTCCAACATTTAATAGCTTATATCTTTGATGGATCAATATATATACCCTCTCTTGAGATTATATGACACAAAAATGAAATCTTTTTCAGCTAAAAGTCACATTTTGAAATTTTTTTCATATAGTTTATCCTTACATAGGATATTTGGTAAAATTATCAAGTGATCATAATTATCTTCCTTGATATTTGAATAGATAAGAAAATCATATATAAAAAATACCAAAAACTGATCAAGGTAATATCTAAAGACTCTATTAATTAAATTTATGAAGATAGTGTGGGAATTAGTAAGACCAAATGGAATAAATATGTATTCATAGTTTTCATACCTTGTATAGAATGTTTTCTTAGGTATATCCTCATTCTTGACCCTCAGATGATGATATAAAGAATGAAGTTAAATCTTGGAAAAGTATTGTTCTCCATGTAGTTGATCAAATAATACATCAATACAAGGTAGATGATACTTGTTCTTGATTTTTATCTTGTTCATATCTCGATAATCAATGCAGAGTCACATAGATCCATCTTTATTTTTAACAAAAGGAAAAGGTTCACCCCAAGGTGACTCACATGGCTAAATGAATCCCATTTCAAGGTTCTCCGGGAATTGCTTCTTCAATTTCTACAACCCAATTTGGGTCATTCTATAAGGAGTATTTTAAATAGGCATGGAACCAAGAATGAGTTATATCAAGAAATCACCTTCACATTTTTGTGGAAGGATATGAAACTATTCTAGAAAGACATCATAAAATTCCCAAATAATAGACATATCATTGGTGCCGATTTTATTTCCAACCATCTAAGATAAATACCCCTTTCAAATGGGAATCAAGAACCATAAAATGGATGTGATCTTCATTAGAATTTTGTACTTATTTTCACATTGATAGATGATTATAGTTTGGTGTATAATATCAAATGTGAATCCCATTCCTCAATAATTAATGTGGGATTTATGTATAAAATTCCAATCCATAATTTAGATAACACAAAATTTAACTATATTAAGAATGAAAATATTTGTAGGAAGTACATTCCCACAAACTTCAGATGAAGAGGAATCGTATAATTGAGATTCGATCACTGTAAAATTAAGGGTTTTTACTGTTAATTATACATATAATAATTTGGGTGGAATCTTGATACCTTTAGAGAATTATTCAAATATGAAATAATGGGTATATTCAGAGTCTAATAATACATTAACAAATATAGATTGGATGTAAGTGTGCCTTTCACCACATTTTTATCTCACCCCACATCGAAAATAGTGATCACATAATATTTCCCCATATACCTTGACTTAAGAGGTTACTAAATCAATAATCATCATTAAATATCGGATTTTTTTAGTGGTAAGAATATTTATCATACTCGTTGAATTTGAAACACTTGAGTGTGGGTGGTTCATTTTGTGAAATATTCTCTTTATTCTCATCATTACCTAACTTATTCTCATCACTTAGGCAATCAATTGCTCGATGAACTTCCTTTCCACACTAAAAAAATTTAATTTTCCACATAAAATAATTTCCACTATGTTTCATTACACACTTAAATCTTTAAGGAAATCTCATATTCTTATCTCCATGTTTTTATTGTTTCCTTTGAACTCAATCTTAATTTTCTTGTAAAATCCATAATATTGATGGTGACAGTGATCTCAAATTCCACCTAGAGAGAACATTGAACTATTTATTCATATCTATTGAAGTCCCTTATGGTTAACTCTATTATGAGACTTGTTTTTATTCCACTATATAATCGATCAAACTTATTTTTTGGTTAGATGATAATTCTAGAATCATACCTCATATGTATTTTAAAATTTTTCATATAGGCACCAATATAATCACCATCATTCTTCATTTTCTTAAAGAATTCCTTCTCCATTTTTTAAAGGATAAAATAGAAGTACTTATTGAAAAATAATAACTTAAACACATCTTGCTCTATGGAGTCAATTTCATTATGTTCCCTTGTATTCTTGATGATATCCCACCATTGATCCACTTCTCCTTCCAAAAAATAGACATAAAAATGAATTTTTCATGTTCTAAACACTAGATAATGGATAATATTTTTTAGTGGTACAAATCCATTTATCATAAAGTAGCAGATCAATATAACAACTTAAATAATGTGTAATTTCATTCATGAAGGACTCAAAATAACTTTATTCCCCCATTTTCCCATATGGAATTTTAGAATGATTCATATCTTGAGAAAGTTTTGTAAGCATAGAAAGTATATTTTATATTTTATATCATATAACGTTTGGATGATTCATAGGAGAATCATTTCAATTTCCATCACAATCAACATTGACATAGTTAATTGGGTTCCATCCATTGACTAAAACCATAAATCATAGTGTAAGAAGTTATAATCATAGTGTGGAACCACATAATCAAAAAAAAATCACTTATATAATGTATAAATCATGGAACATTCTTTTTAATCTAGGAAACCTTAGTTTAATCCTAGTTTATTCATATTAATTATCTATTTAATCCTTCATGATGGTTCATAAAGAGTTTGTATATTTACAAATCATATCCTATGGGAGTGTCAAACTAGGTGTACAGTAAGGATAGTTTTTGTGCACTAAATGATGACCAAGTCTAGATCAATGTACCATATTCAGAGTAATTAACCCAAGGTACATCTATGACAGATTGAAAACAACTTATATTATCTTGAAAGGGATATAATTTCTTGGAAACATCTTGTTCTACCCTTTACCAAAATTCTAGTACATTTACCTATACTTTTAACTCATCCTTAGACTTATCCTCATACATATCCTTAGATTTCTCACTAAAGCTTTCATATCCTAGTTTCCAAATGATAACTAAACATATCCTATAATACCAACTGTAAAGGTCTAAACTTCTCATACATAGATATTACATATTTTTAAATTAATATCCATTAAATTAAACAAACACACACCTAAGGATATTAAATGTATTGTGGCTATAGAAACTTGTACACAAAAACAATGGGTTCATAAGTGAGATACATAATCTCCTACTATTTTTGTTATAAATACCACCCTTATTAGACATATCATACATAAAAAATTTCATCATAACCTGGGGAAGGTAAAAAAATAAAGGGTGATATATGATGCTCAGTAAGGTTAAACAATGGATATATCAACATATCATGAGTATAAGGGTATAAAAGCACGAGAACAACATTTTAAAACCATACATTGCATGTCATGGATCATAAACTTGAGTCATGGAATAAATTTTGGAAGTTCTTAAGACATAAATAATAATGGAATAAATTAAAATGAATGATGAGATCATAACATTGGAAAGAGACATAAATTTTTGGCATACACATAAGCATAGAAAATCATTTCCTTGGTCATTCAAGGCTCATTTCCAAAACTATCATAGTGGATTGGTTCACTCTCCAAACCATATTAGTAGTCACGGTTCAATCTCAAGACTATAATAGTGGATAGAGTCTCTTACTAAACTCAGTTCACTCATAATTCCAATCCTATTTATCTCATGAGATATAAATCTTTACCTAATGTATTAGAGGGAGATATAGGTCTCACCCATCATATAATGAAAATCATACATATGTGTTCCATAAAAGAATAAAACTTTCACTATATAAAAACCAATGAAATTAAATAGGTTTAATAAAAATTTAATCATAATATAACCTATGGTAAATAAATAGGTTTCATAATCATTTCATCATTTCATTAAATCGTAACACATAGAAAAATAAGCGGGTTTCATAATCATTTTATCGTGGTATAACCTGTGGAATAGAAATGGGTTTTATAAAAACATTTTCATCATAAACATAAATAATTCATAGAAATAATAATAATGGTTTCCTTGGATCATATATTTTTTAATTCATAAATAATATCAAATGACCTTACCTTAGATGGAAATTTATTTTGAAAGAAAAATCACTTGGAATGTTTCTTGGGGAAAATATCTTTTCATTGAAAATCACCTTTTTTAAAATTAAAAATTCATGAAATATTTTGGAAATACTTTTATTTGAAAATAACCTTGAAAAATTATAATGTAATATTTATATAAAATAATTTTCAAGGTTTTAGGAAATTTCCATTCATACCATACATGTTAAAACAAAGATTACTTTCACATTTTCGGTAAAATCCTAACAGGTCATGTTTGGAAAATGGAAAGAATATTCCTTTAAAAAAATTTATTAAGTCAAAAATGGGTAAAAATGTATTTAATCAATCATTTGTATAATTTTAAAAACATTTTTTGGAAAAAATTATAATTAAACTTGGATTTGGAAGAAAAAGGAGTTTCGATCGAAGATAGAAATAAGGAGGATTTTTCTTAACAGAGTCATTTTGAACTATTGAGTACATAATGAGAGTAAAATGAAGGGAATACATGTATTACTATGAAATAACCAAAGAATAATAAAATAAATTATTTTATTAATAGAGATATCAAAATATTTCATTATTTTAATCATAATCATGAGTAATCCCAATAAACTATGTGATTGTAACATAAAACAATTACAACTTTGGTAATATTGAATCAAGAGACCCTTGATAGAATAACATTAAAGGAAACTTATAATATCATTAGAATAAATAAATTCATTATATTACATGTCAAAGGGGATGTATGTACACCTTATAAAATAATATAGGTGCATAACATAACATATGTCTCAAAGAAGGAAAATTGTGACAAAAATCCCTTACCTTAAGTATTGAATTCCTTCATACACATTCAAACATCCTATATAATAAATATAAATATATTATAAATATATTATAGAATAATACATATATATATCATACCATATATTATTTACTTATGACCTTTTATTACCCGTTTATTTACAATTTCATGTTAAAGTCATGTTTCGGGCAAGAACTACTTTATTTTAAGTGTTGTTTTGATTTGTTATTTTTTTTGTCAAGTTAGTTTGATTATGGTTCCATAATATCTAGAATTTTAAATCTATATATAATTATTATATATATTAATTATATATGTATTTACAGTAATCTATAAAAGTTAAAGGTCAAAAATAAAATAAACCATTCATTGAGATGGTAGGTCGTACATACGCATTACTATTATTCCATATGTATCAAATATTATCATTAAATCCATCCTTTTACCTTCCATGTAAATCATGAATGAATCACATCACTTCGTGAGGTGGTAGTCCTCCGTACAGATGAGCGACATTATCATATTTCTACAGAATAGAATGTAAAGAGGTATATGTGATATAATAATTTCAGAAGTATAATAAGGTCATAAATATATTATATATACATTTAATACATCATTATATAAATCCACTATAGGTGGTTATGTAAAATTAATTACATCATTTCGCGAGGCCATAGTCCATCATATGGACAAATGATGATTTTGTATCCCATTTGATGGAAGAGGATATGTTGAAGATAATACCACTAACATAAAAATATATAATTATATGGAATATAATTTTTTATTATATCATCATATATGAATAATAATTTATGGGGTGGGAGAATAAATAAAATAAAAATGCTCATTAAAGAACACAACCTATTCTTCGGGTAAACTCCTTAGGTTTTCCCCAAAAACTTTCCTAGGTTGACATTCACATAAAAATAAGGATTATAAGATGAGAGAAAGGAATTGATGAATAAATTTGGGTTGGTAGTTTCTGAAACAAACGGGTTTGTAAGTGAAAATAAGAGAGGATATGGGTGGACTTTTATAAACGAGGTGAGTGTCACGCTTGTAATTTTTGAAAAGAAAGGTTTATCCATGTTTTTGAAATGACACACAGATCCCAAATAGACCATTATCGAGAAATAGAAATTATTAGGTCTAACTATAGCCATAAAATGGATTTTGTACAAGTTATGGGTCATTTTTAGCCCACATATTTTTAGTTTAACCCCATGGTAAACCAATTTTTACCTAAACAATGACAAATAATTTTTACTACATTTACTATTAATTGTGGTCAAAATTAATCTAACCTTATTATATAATATAAATTATTCTAATTCCAAAAATTTAATCCATATTCCTAAATTACATTAAAATAATTGGAAATTTTTAATTTAAAATTAAACCCGTATATGTGACGAGAAAACGGTTGTCCAATGAGAAAATGTTCAAAAGTTTAAAACATTTTATATAAAATTTCAATATAAAAAGGATTAAAATGGCCTAAAATTCATTAATTGATATATAATTCAAAAACTTTTAATATAAAACCAATTTTAAAATAAAAAATTTCCTTAAAATTTCTTAAAATGAAAAGGCGATTTCCAATGAAATTCAATATTTTTCACTATTCTTCGAAAAATTAATTTTTTCATAAGAATCTAAAAAGTACACCAATAAATAATTATGACATGTTGATTCAAAAAAATGAATATTTTTATCAAATTATTTTTCTAAAATTTTCAAGAATTAATTTATTATTTTTCACAAAAAGAAATAAAAAAAACTTTTCTTTGTGAAAATAGTATTTTCAAAACATAGAAACATTTTACCAAAAAATAAGTATATTTTATTAATATGTATTATAATTTAAAACCATTATAATTAATATTTAAAAGTTTCTTATTCTAATTCATTCATCCAAGTTTAACAGCTATGTAATAATAGTCATTTTTAAATAATAATACTCATAGTTTATCATGGTTCGTTAAAACTCGATGTTTTATATAATGAAAGATATCAATAAAATTTAATTTATTGAAAAAAAAATATTTTATAAAATCTTGGGTGATAGAAAAGGTATTTTTATCCCTTTATAATGTGATAGTACATTTACAACTTGACATCCCCATGATTCATGGTGTTGTTTGAAAGTAGGTGGGTATTTATTTTTTAGAGTACTATAGTGAGAGTTCGGTTAGAGGATAGATAAAATATAGTGAGATTTATTTAAGGATTAAAGTATATTATAATAAGGTGTATTAATTTATTTTATAAACCTATTTTTAAGATGATTTTAGAATTTTTAGTGTGAGTTCAAGTCATGTTTATTTATGTTTTCCTTAAAAGTTAAAGTGGTTTTTGAAATTTAAATTCAATTTCTATTTTTTAAGGTTGTGTGGAATTGTTTTAAGATAATTTCAAAATTTTAAATGAATTCTTTATCATGTATAAAATTTTAAAGTAAATAAAATTAGTAACCATGTGTTATGAAATCATAGAAATGGTTGTTGGTAATATATGAAATGTTTTTAGAGATAAGTTCTTTGTTTGGTTAGACGATGAACTATTTTAAATGTGATTTTCATAAGTTTCAAACATATCTTAGTATCAAGAAATAAATAAAGGTTTATAAGGTTTTGTGTTTTGGGAAAAAGTAATTGATGTTTTCCTTTCTATTCTCTATCATTTTTAATCTATTTTAATGGTAATATTTCTATTTCAGTGGTATATTACATGGTGGTTAGATTTTCGGATGTCTCTTACTGTATAAGAGTAGTGTTGTGGTGTGGTTATCTAATTGAGGTTGTTTAGTGAATATTTCATTAGTAATTATATTAATTATGGTGTTCCCTTAGGGATGGAAGTGTATCAGTAGAGATAGGTGGTTCCATTTTGAGGGGAATTAAACATGGGATCCTGGAGCTTTTACTATCAACCTTTATCTTAAGGTGTGAGTTTTGTTTTATCAATTGTATCAATCTTGTTTAAGAGTTATCTCCCTTAATTATTGTGTTTTAAAAATTCCTCTGATTTAATTTTTTTTATTCTTAAGGAAGAAAATTATTTTAGAGTCATCTAATGTAGAGGATCATTTTTTATGGTCCTCTACTTTTTTATTGTAATTTACAGTAGGTGTTGATATAGAATTTAGAGGTGAATGGAAGAAGAGAATCTAAATTTAACAAAATAAATAAATTGACCAGAAAATCATGACAAATAATGTTACCATTGCGCTATGATTTATTAGCTATTATTGTGGAGAATATGTGTTACCTATGGATGTTATTACCTGATATTTGGGTCATGATTTATGAAACTAAAGTGTGATGAGTTATATTACATCATAATTACTTTGGTCATTATATATTCGAGGATCTGTTGGAAGCAGTGTCAAAGTTTATTTCACTATGATTACTTATCATTTTATCATGGTTTTTTTTTGGGATTTTGAAATTATGTGGGAAGTTTATTGTGATATTAATGGAGGGTGAGGATTATACTGTGAAAGTTGAGAATCTTCCATTTCATCATAAAAAATGAACTTATATTGTAATGTACCTCTGTCATATCAAAACTG
Organism: Viscum album; assembly: GCA_963277665.1. Classification (NCBI taxonomy): domain Eukaryota; kingdom Viridiplantae; phylum Streptophyta; class Magnoliopsida; order Santalales; family Viscaceae; genus Viscum; species Viscum album. Next base: position 1,086,586,582 of record OY728156.1, read on the forward strand.
AATAGTCATTGAGCATGATATATGATGATATTTAATGAATTTTACACCATATTTTTTAGATTTCATGTTTACCAACCCCCATTAGACCAAAATTAAAATCATTACACCATTATTTTTGGGTTTTTATTTTTAGTTGAAAATTTGAGTGGTTTTATGGATTCCACACAGTTTATTTTTCTTTTTCATAGTTTTTGGAGACCCTATGGCCTTACTAGGTATCTTGGAATAAGATTTTATCTATTTTTTATTTCTTCCTATCCTTTGACCACATCTGTATAAAAATTGGTTAGTATTAGATAACTCTTATTATTTTTCTTCTTCTCCTCCTAATTTTTTAGGTGTAATGTAATTCTGGTGTTATTGAGTTTTTGTACTGTTGATTTTTGGGTAATATATTATAGATTTGGTGGAGGGTGATTGGTTTTTTATCGTGGTTTTCTTCCCTTTGGGCATTTTTATCATTCAAACTTTGGTTTTAGATAAGTGATCTATATTCTAGATTATTTTATATCTTTGATAGTGTTAATTAAGAATGATTTAGTTTTATCTAGGTAAGTATTTGATATTTTCTTAATGAATATAATGAAATTAATTAAATTAAATGGAATTTATTAATATAATAAAATATTTTTTACATGATTTTTTTTATTGATATGTTATTATTTGATTGATTAATATGATAGTATAGTGTTCTAATTTAATGATTTTGTGGTTGATTATTAGAAGTCATACTCTAAATTTGTAAGGAAAATTACTGATGGTAATGGAATAAGGAAAGTATAAATCTCAAATTGGTTGGTTAATCTTGTCATGTTAGGAATGAATCCTATATTATTAAATAATAGGTGAATTAGTGGAAATATTTATGTTTTGTTCTTCATTGTTATTGTAGTAGATTTATGTTTTTTATTTTTTGTGGTGTATAATAGATTTGGTTTGGTTTTTTTGTGTGGTATATAAGAGGTGTTATTATGGATAAATTTTTTTTATTTTTCTAGGGATGTGAAATTTAGTTGAACCTAATGTAATAATTTATTAATTGGGGAATGGAAGTACAAATAATTTGAATGAATTAGTGATAAACATATTGAATTAGAGTGATGAATTAATCATATGGAAAAAAAAATATAAATGATGTAATATGTATTAATGGTTATTGGTTCACATGAAATAAGTTAATATTGGAATTAATAAGTTTAATAAAGTTAAACTAGTTAGAAAATGAATAAATTTGGAATTGGTAATGAAATTTTAAGTGAGGGGAAAGGTGTTAAAATGGTTTATGGATTATGTGGTTATTCTTTTTATTATGTGTATTTATATTATGCATTATAAATTTGGTGGTGGTGGTGATATAATAGTATTTATGGTTCCAATTAAAATAATAAATGCTTAATATAATCATGAAAAATAATAAGATAATGGTGTGGTGATTGATACATAATAAAGAGGTGAAAGGTTATTTTTTTTTGTGTGGATAATTTGGTGTTGGTTTTTCATATTTATAGGTGGTAGGATTAGTTATGGTATTTTTATCATTATAGTGATAATGTTCCTTTGCATAGTAATTATAGAGGTTTTGATAAATGAAGTAGACCATAGTTTTGGATTGTGTGATTTGTATATATCTATTGTATTTTTTTTATTTCTTATACACCACCACCTAATTTGGTAGCCTTAACGATGCCAATATGAGATTTTGGGTTTAGATCATGCCCCTAATATCCAATATGTGGATGATATAGATGGATGAATACTTTAACTCTCTCTCTCTCTCTTATAAACATTGTATGGCAGTGATGTGGTTATGTGTTAGTGATGTGTTGATGTGGAAGTGATGTGATGATGTGGTATTGATGTGGTTCTGTGATGGTAGTGTGGTTGTGAATATGGTAAGTGTTGTGTCTTTGAGGTTAGGTGGTTAAAACTTTGGTATGTGGTATTTGGATTTTTTTTTATGATATTGTGGATTTGATATGGTCATGAGGGTGTGGTATGTGAATATAGAAGTTATGATATCACCAAGATATATGTTCTTGGTTTTTAAGGGAGACTATATCAATGGAGAATCAGGTATAGGGTACCTTTCCCAATATATTATCATAATTTTTATATTATATTATTTTTTTATTTTTTGAGATCTACTTGGTGAGGTGGGTTTTTAGATGATCTAGGATAAGTAATGAGTCTATTTTTTTTATTTATTAATGAAGTATTAAGTATGGTTCCTCTACGTTGTAAAGAGAATTTATATATAGGACCCTATAAAGTATCCTTGTATTCTCACACCTACATATATATACTATTTTTATAAATTTTTAGGATAGAGTCAGTGATTAGGATATACATTACTAGCTCATGGTGTATAAAAAGCCATACTTTTCACACATAGATATTACATCTTAATATATGTATATTCATTACATAAAAAACGGTCCATTTTAGAATCATATATATCTAGTATCTTTGGAAAAATGGACATATAAACAAATATTTTATAAGAGTCTCCCATTAAGTTATTCATAACTAACACCCTTCTTAAATTTGTCATTCCTAGAACCTTTCTTCATAACCTGGAGAAAGAAAACATAAAAAATCATGATCTCATATGCATGGTATGGGTAAACAACAGAGATATCAATGATCACATAATCATAACATGAGAATAAGGATATAATAACATGATATTAACACTTAAAAACCATAACCTGAATATCAAATATCTTAATATTGAGTCACGATATAATAGTTTATGTTTAATAAGAAATTAATAATAATAAAATCAAAGAACATGATCCATGAGAGAATACAATTATCATAAGATGTGAGTTTGTGGCATATGCACAATATTATAATATTTTTAATATGTATAAATATAAATAGGTTCACTCATTATGTGAAGTAAATGAAATTATTCCCTCATATAAACTTATGTACATGAAACTAGATCCATGCATAATATAATGTACATGAATGTTAGGTCCACACATAAACTTGTGAACATGAAAGCTAGGTCCATATATAAAGTTATGGATAAGAAATCCAAGCCCACACATAAAATTGTGAACATGAAATTAGGTTCATTCATAATATATTTACCTCATGATTTATCCATATTTACCCAATTCATCGGATGGAGATATAAGTCCCACAAATCACATAATGAAAATCATAAATATGTGTTCCATGAGATCATAAAGTATTCATCATGTCAAACCCAATGAAAATAAATGGGTTTCCTAAAAATTATTTCCTCGTATTCATAAACCATCCAAGGAAAGAATAATTATGGAATAATTGAATCATAACCCCAGTAAAGAATAAGTAAAATCAATAGTTTTTGAATTTTATTGATACAAATACCATTAAAATATCATTAAGAAAATCTTGAGGAAAACAACACTTCCATTTTGAAATAAATTATTTAAAAAAAAATTAATTATAAAATAAAAAAAATTATTTTAAAATAACCTTGTAAACTTATAAAGGAATTATCAAAACAAAAATTAGTCATTATGGTGGGAAAATTCATTCGTGTCGTAAAAAAATATTCCTTCGATACTTTTGTCAAAAAAGTCACAAAGTACCTTGATTAGAAAATGAAAAAAGATTCATTTAAAACCATTTTGAAAAAAAATCAATAATGTGTAGTAATTAATTTAATCAATCATAGGATAAGAGTGAAAACCTTATTTAAAACATTTTTATAAAATATGGATATGGAAGAAAAATGGTTTTTGACCGAAGAGAAAAATGAAGTTGATTTTTCTTAAAAATGTATTTTGGATCTTTTGAGTACATAAGATGAAGAAAAGGATGGAAAACGTGTATTTGAAAGAAATAACCTGTGTATAAGAAAATTTTTGAGTATCTTGAGAGGTATATTATAATATTTTATCATTATAACATAATCATAATGAATATTGATAAATAATGAGAATGTGACATAAAACCCTTACCTCTTTGGTAACATTTGAATCGTAAGCCCCATGAAAGAATAAATTTAAATGAATATTTAAATATAATGAGAATAAATTAATTAATTATATATAATTTTAATGGCGACTTATATACATCATATTGGTGCATAACATAACATATGTCCCAAAAAAGACAATTTGAGATGAAATTACCTTATCTTCTATATGAATTTCTATATATGCATTGGAACCTCTTGTATAATAAATATAAATTTATTATAAATATATTAAATAATAATACTAATATATATAATATCCTGTTTTATTTACTTATAACCTTTTGTCACCCCTTTATTATCACTTCTTTAATAAAATCAATGTTTTGGGTGATATCTATTTCGTTTTTCATGTATGTTCCAGTTCAATAGTTTTGGTACTTGTATATTGATCATGGTTACATCATATATTGAATTTTAATAATGGTATAAATATAATATATATTCATTATATAAGTATTCATAATAATTCCTAAAAAGTAGAGATACAAAAATTAACTACACTATTCATGGACATAGCATACTTTATGTACATATGAATGTTGTTTTCATTTTTCGATGGAGGGAATGAAAGAAAGTTAAATAATAATTAAACATTATATGATAATTATTACATCATATATATCATATATATCATATAAATTCATTAAATATATCCTTATTACTATCCAATTATAGTGGAAATGAAAAAAATGTGTCATATCACTTCGTTGATGTGGTAGTCCACACGTACGCATGAACGACATTATCATTTTCAATTTTATGGAAGGTAAGAAGGTATATATGATATTATAATTATATAAGTATAAATACGTCATAATCATCATATATAAACAATAAAAATAAAATAATACCCATATATAAAATATGGTGTTGAGAAATAAATTGTATTGTTATGTGGAGATGATAAGTAATATGTACGCACGAGTGATACTTTTACTTATCAGTTGATCGGAAATAGGGTTTGAAATTTTTTTTTTATAATCATAAAAACATTTAAGTATTTTTATAATACTCAAGTTATTATTTTATGATAAATTACATATATTTAGAGGAGTTAAAGAAGATTATATAGGGAAATTATTGGTTAAGACGATTACCTCTTCCTTGAATCGACTCATTTAGATCTCCTCTAAAGGGCTCTATGGTTGGTCTTTTGGGAATCTAAAAACCTATATAATGTTAATGGTTAATTTGAAAAGATAAATTGGTAGAGTTTCTTAAATCCATAAGGATAAAAGTGGTGTAAACAAGTGAGGCAGAATGTTTCCTTTTATAATTGAGGTAAGGGGAACTTTTGGAATATCCTAAAAGATTAAATTATAATAAATCCATTCTTAAAGAAAATTCCCAAAAATGGGATATGATTAGAATATAAGGTATTATGGTGTTAGAATCTCGTTAACTAATATAATATAGATAAATTTTTATGTCATTTTAAACATTATTACTTTGATTAACACATAGTTAACCAATTTTAATCTTAATTTTAATTTTAATAACAAATATTTCATTTACTAATAAGGTTAAAATCGGCCCATAAATGGAAAATTTATAAAATTTTAAGCCATATAATATTAATATTGTCTTATTTAAATATTTTTATTATTTTTAAATAATTTAATAATATATTATTTTGATAAAATATAAATATTATCAATTTTGGCACAATTCATTTAATTTGACATAAAAGACATAAAGACAAGGTTTGAATAGAATGTAATATTTTAACACTACAATAATATGTCATATTCACCTATAAAATTCATGTAACACTATAACTTACTAAAATATATATTTATTTGAACATTTTCAAATTCATTTCTTTTATTTTTCCATTAATTTAATAAATATTGTTTTGGCATTGTGTAAGAATTTAAGGTAGTTATATAATACCTAAAAATTATAAACAATTTAACATCATGAATATAATTTCATTGTTTGAGAAATAAAACTTAATATTCATACATAACTAGGTTTCTACCTTATGTGAACACAAAATGGATATTTAAAACTAAGACAATGGTATTTTGCAACATTCTTTTATTTAAAAAATATATACATAATTTTAAGTGACAAGTGTCCATTAAAAAAATAAATTTAGAGACTATTGTGATCAGGGTAGAATTGTATATATAAAATAATAAATATTATGAAAAAAACATGGCTTTGTTACCAAGTTTTAACTTAGAGTAGTCTTATTTACCTTTTACCATCGTGATAAACTTTAGTATGGATACTATTCATATTGACCAAAAATAAAAATAGGTATATTTACCAAATTTTAACCCCATGGTTCTAAATATGTAATTAATTTTAACTAATTAAATACCTATAAATATAAGAAATTAATTTTAATGTAAATATGTAAAATGATTTGAAAACTTACTTTTTGAAAAAGAATGGTTTTTAAGAATAAAACGAGATTTATTCTTATCTCATGCCTAAAAAAATAAAAAATAGATGTTAAAAAAATTAATTGAGTATATAATAAAGAAATTTAATTATAATCAATCCTTGATAGTGATAAATTTTATTTATTAAGTTACAAACACATTACGTGCATAAAAACATTATTTCATACAAATGCCTTTTTACCTATAAAAATGATTTTATACTAAATTCAAATATAAAAATGATTCCAACTATATTAATGGTATTAATTGTATTATTTAAAATATAAGAAAACTAATTTTACTTATAATAAATTTTAAAACAATATAAAACTTGTTACATACATTTTTCAATAAAATCAATATTTTTACTATTCATTGGAAAATCAACCTTTTCAGAAAATGCTCAAAAAATCATCATAAGATGATTTTAATTAAATAATTTTAAAAATTAATTTAATTTTATAAAATAAAATTTCTAAAATACCAGGAAATAAATTATAATATTTTATCAAAAAAAATCAATAAATATATGTTTTGAAGAAATCATATTTTTGAATAATAAAATGTCTATTGATAATTTAGTGATTATTTAATAAGAATTTATCAATACATATATGTTGAGTAAGACATTTCTATATTTTTAATAATATATTTAATTCTATTTATACCTTAAAATTTAAAATCTAGGATATAATCTTCATAAATAATAATATTTTAAAATTATATTACAGTTTGATTAAACTCATGTTTCTTGTGATGAAAGATATTAAAGAAACTACTTCTTTTTTAAAATATATATTTCAAAAAATCTCATGGTGTTAAATACCCTTCCCCCTTATATAAATTATACCCTCATAATTTTTCTCTTTCATTAATTATTTAATATTAGAAACTTCCTTTGTAAAAACCCACATCATAGAAAATAATAATAAAAATTTCCTTAAAAGGGAAATTAGAAAATATAAAGGTCATATGAAATAACATAAAATCAGGTTACAAGATAAGGAAAAAAAATTGGGAAGTTAAAATATGGATATGAAATAGAAAAATAACTCCCAAGGATAGATATAATGTGATAGAGATCATGGTTATGATATTGTTGATGACCAGAAATCTATAAATTAGTGAAAAGTTAAAAGACCATCAATTCCTCAGAATTAAAGTCTATAGTAAAACATTTTTTTCTTAAGAAAATTTTACTATACGTGAGAAATTATATTACCATCTAGACTAATATCATAAGGAAATATACTTACTTAAAAAGTATAATTTCATACATTACTCAATTTCCATTATAGTCAAATATGATTCTCTAAATGAAGAGTATTCAATATGAATTTTTCATGACTGAAGCATAAATATATACTTCTAATGGATAAAAAAAATATATCAAGACATTACTCCTATCTTTAGGCATTAAAAAAACTAAAAATGGTTAACATTAAATATAATTCTCAAAATTAATAGACCATTAAATGAATAAATACAACATTAAACCCTTGATTACCTCAAACCTCGATATTAAAGAATGTTTTAGCCTCAAAGGATACACTCTTTTGCTTACATATTTAAAATTTTAAATGAATTCTTATAAAATATTTTTTTATGTTAGATCACATGTTGAACATAAGTGTTATTTTTAACTCAGCATAATTAATTACCTTGATAAATCATTATATAATCTTGTAATGTAATGAAATTCACCAAAATATCCTAAATCGAATTTATATTCTAACATAAAAGGTAATCCCTAACTTGACCATAAATATCTCTAAAAATATTACCTTATCAATGAATCTCATTTCAACCATCAATGTTATCTATATTCCACTATCCACTAGTCCATACTTAACTTAATTTCAAATCGTATTCCAAGCCCAAAGGGTTGTTAAACCTCAATATATTATTCTTCCTAAAACCTAAAAATGCTTAAAATCAAAATCACATCTCCTAAAACATTAAAAATGGGGAGTTGATTACATTGAACTTATGATCAACCATAAACCTATAAACTCATGATAGTGTACATAAATTTTATTTTAACCCTGTATGAAAACATATATGCTTCCAAAAGATAATTCACCCATTATTCCTAAAATAAGCTTCTTTCTTAGCTAAAAATATTCCATTGGATTTCTAGGATCATCCTTACACCAATATGTGGTCGTAAGATGATTTGGAATATCAAATATGATTTACTTATTCCTTAACCTATGTATAGAGAGATAATCAATTCCCAAATTACCTCAAATTTCACTGAAGGATGAACAATAATATATTCAAAGGGTGCGTTAATACAAACTTCAACATGAAATACCTAACCCTTGAGCAAAGGATAAATATACCCTAATTATCAAGATTCACTTAAAATGTTGCGATTATATAAGATTTTCCTTTTTTACTTCTACATTAAAGGTTATTGTGGCTTATTATATAGTTTATCCCTTAGATTGGGTCATTGATTCATATATTGATAAAAATGATTTCCTTTATAGAACTCAATTGTGAGTGGTGTATTTTTTTGAGCTCTCTCCCCATTCATTTCATTGACTGGACTTCTACATTGGTTAAACATTATTCTTCTCAAGGGATATGCTTCCCACAATTGAAATATTTTTTTGTTCATTTCAAGCATTCACCTGAGTTCTCCTTCCCACATTTTTAAAAATTAAAAGATTATAAATTTTTCTTCCCTTCATGTAACAACTCATTAAATATTCCATAAAGATTCATCTTCCCATTATTATCATGAGAACCTTGAGGGTTTTTAGCTTCCATTTCCACTTTTAGTGTACATCAAATGATTTCGTCATATCTTCCAAATTCAATTATGGTTATTTCCTTTCAAATAATTGGTTTTAAACCTCTAAATAATCGATCAATTTATCTTTAAATGATGATGATTAAACCTAAATAATACCTTTCAAGTCTGTTAAAAGTTTCCTCATAGGTATCAATGGAATCTTTATCCTTCTGCTTAAGATCTAATAATTACTTCTCCATTTTTGTATGTAAAATATGATGGAATTACTTACTAAAAAATATTATCTTAAACTCATCCCATTCCATAGATTCAATTCCCTCCACGTTCATTATATTCTTAATAATATTACAGCACTGATATTCTTCACCTTCAAAATGATAAATAGTAATCATATTTTTTTCCGGTTCTAATCACTGAAGAATAAAACATATCCTTTCCATCGCATTGATCCAGTGCCTAACAAACAATAAATTGGAATACCCATATAAGGAGGGTGGATATTTTCATATAAAATAATCAATAAACTATTCCTCTATAAGGGCCCACCCTTAAATATTACTTAATCTTGAGTTAGGTCAGTAATTTAACTTTTTTCACATTGTAGATATTTTCAATTTTAGAGATTTATAGAATTAAGCCATAAAACATATATAAAAACATAAATATTAAAACTTATACACGTATACTCACTATCCATTTTTTCATAAAACAAAATAAAATTAAAAAGAAACATGGTTTCATTTCATGTTTAAACCTCATAACTTTTCCTTAATCCAATCCTTGACTCTATTATTCTTTAAATCCTATAAAAACATTTCGAAACTTTGGATGAGTATAAAAATCGCAGTAATTCATACACAAAGAAGGAAATTTTTTAGTCTTGTGAAAATATGTATACCATGTATACTTTATCATAAAGTAATAATTTTCACCTTTAAAAAGTTGTAATTATACTTCACTAAATATAAGATCATTCATAACCTTTTTTTCATCAAAATATTACCTTAAAACCCATAGAAAAAAACATATAACAAATAAATGTAACTTGGACATAATCATATTTAAATAGAATAACCATATGATCGAAATCAAACATATCACTCTTACACATGGAATAGAAACATGGTCGACTTCCATACCCAATTCATTGGAGGTTATAACATAACCAACCATCATTGGTTTATCATGGAACCACTAATCATCAGTTTATTACATAACCACCTGTCTTTTTTTATCACGTAACCACCCGTCAAATATCCAAGTACCGTTTTAAAATCATAACACATAAAAGATTACAATCATAAAAAGTACACTCATAAAATTTCATTTTCAACTGCAAGGAACCATTTCAAGATATTGATATAATCAAACCATTCTTAAAACCATTTTAAATACCAAAATACCTAAAAATGGAATATTTTATTTATTTTTCTTTACAAAAAACATTATGACTTGTAGAGGTATCCAAATATCAAATAATGGTCACAGCAGTGGAAAGGTTGCACGTGTATGTTAAAAAACATTACTTTTGTCATTTAGAGAAATGAATAATATAAAAATATTCCTTTTAATGAAATTAAATGTAAATGGTTTTAATTATACACCATATAAAAGAAGGTGGTGTATATTATCAAAGTAGGCCTCAATGAAAAGAGATTGAGTCGAAGTCCCTTACTGTGAGTCTGATTCATCACGTACAACATTTATATTATTGAGTAATAAACTTAGGTTGAATTTTAATTTCTTGAGATAATTTTTCAATTTTATTATTTCTTTTATATCAGTTATTACCATGTAATAAAAATTACATAATTATTTAACTGTATATCAGACATTTTTTCAATATTTGGTACTTGAGTCGAAAATGAACATGGTTTGATGTCACTAGTCCATGTGGTAATAATTATATAATATCTATAATAATATTCATGAAATTATTTTAATTTTTATACATAAATTATACCCATAAATCAATCCATGAAGTTTGGTTATAAAAAATTAACATTGTTATATTCATAGAGACGGTAAGTCGTACATACGCATGAGTAATGTTTACCATTTTTCATTAATCATTATGAAAAGAAGTTAAGTATTATTCTATATTTTAAGAATAATCATAACATAATTAATACCATATTAATCATTTAAAAAAACTAATATATATCATTCAATTGATATAAAGAATAAAAATCAGTCACATCGCTTCATGGAGGTGATAGTTCACACGTACACACGAACGACATTATCGCTTTTATACTCATGGAAATTAATAAATAAATTGATATATTATTATAAAATAATGATTTATATTTCATTAATATAAAATATGAACATTAATTCAATTATTATAACCAGTCATGAGAGACAGTTATGAAAAATGAATTAGACTGTTTTATGGAGGTGATAGTTCACACGTACACACGAACGATTAATTCTTTTCCCATTTAATGGAAGTGGAGATGGATTTAGGTTATTATATTATCATAATAACATATAAGTATATTTATGATATTGGTGTTGTTATATCATAATGGTTTAAGGATAGTTTCAGAAATTGTAAGAAGAAATGAAATAGAATTACTTAAGGAAAACAATACCTCTTCTTCGATTGATCACCTTTGAAAAACACCTTAACACCTTTAAGGGGAGTGTTCTTCCAGAAATAAGGCCTCGTTAATTTGTTTAGGGATTCTAGGAATCATTTTTGGTTGATCTTGTCTAAACCAAAAAAAATTGAAGTGTAATTAATAGGGAGGAATGGGTTCCTTTTTGTAGGATAGGGGTGGGGCACCATTGGAATTATTAAAAGTATTAAATTAATATATGTTCAATTTCATTTAAAAATGGGTCCAAACTCATTTATTTAGAACATAAGATGATTATAAGTCTAAATATAATCATCCATTAAGAATTATAAAAGTTTTATATATTTTTAATACTTATATTTTTGTTTTAATCTTTTTAACAATTACTGTTTTATCAAGTAATTTACACTTTGAGAGTTATATAATTACGAAATAATTCCAAATAACCAATAAATGAGTCATTAATGAAATTTTTAGAGTTATCCAATATTTTAGGTCAAATATTTAATTTTTATAAATTTTATATCATTGAATTATAAAATTATATTTTAAAATACTAATTATGTCAATTTTGACACTATTCATTACATGAATTTTTAAAAAAAATTCATAAAAACTTGATTATTTAGAAAAAACTACATTAACTCAATACTATCATGTCAAAGTAATCCATAAATAAAATTATGGCATAGAATATTTTACATTATATTTATTTTAATATTATTAATATCATTTATTTGATTCTTTTTTAATAAATCTATTATTGCATCATCTTTATATCATAATTAAATTTAATTATTTAATTCATAAAAGTTATAAATAAATTATAATGATTTTGGTAATATATTTTGATTTATAAATAATATTTATAGTCAAATATATCACTTATATAACCCCATATTAATTTTTTAATAATAAAAGTCATGATTATGACATATTTTACTTTACTTAAAATTAAACATTATTAATGTCGTAATCACACCCAAGTGGATTCCAAAGGCCAAACTTTCAACCCAAGGATTTCATTGGTCAAACATAACTCATCCAATAATATTAGGAAAATATTTAGGATAGTTTTTTATTATTATAATACTATTTTTACCTCTAATTACCCTATTTATCTTTAATCGTGGTAAAAAAAATACTAAAGTTACTATTCATTAAAAATTATTTTGATCTTATTGAACCAAATTTTATAAAATTATTACAACCATGTATGTTCATTTTTTAAAATTAAATTCATATAAGTGTAAAAATTAAATTTAAAATTAATCTTGTTTTTAGAATGAGAAAACATGTTTTTAGGTAAAATGTTCAAAAGTTCACAAAGTTTTTCTATTCAATTTCAATATGAAATTGATTAAAATAAACTACATTGTATTAAATGAAAAAAAAATAATCTAATTACAATTTAAAACGAATTAAATAGAAAATATATCAATATAAATGAGTTATATGAAAAAATAGTTTTGAATTAAAATGCATTATTTTTTTATTATTCAATAAAATATAAATTTAATCATAAAAACACCAAAAAACCAACTAAAGTAAATTTTGATTTCACTATTCAAAAGAGTAATATTTTTTTCAAATATAACATATAAAAGTGACAAAAATATATTTAAAAAGGTTTCTCCATCAAAAGGTGGTATGACTACCTTTTGAAAAATTTAGACTGTTTTATGATTAAAATTGGATTTATTCTCATTTTAAGGCTCTAAAATTTATTAGAAGAAAGTAAAAATATTTAATAAACATGTGTAATCATAATATATTTAGTTCTATTCACTCCCTCTAATATAATGGCTAGGCAATAACTACCATTTAAAATAATAATAAAAATAATAAAAATATATTATTATTCGGTATAACTCACTCTTGTATGCAACATAAGATTTTGGAGAAACCCATTGTTGTGTGTTGAGTAAGCTATCGGAAATAGCATCCCCTTTAAAGTAAAATTATTATCTAATTCATAAATATTATTATATTTAAAAAGTTATTATTCTATAGTTACTTGGGATGTTACATCCTTCCCCCCTTTTGAAAATCGCATCCTCACAATTTTATTTACTTATCAAATAAGTGGGGGTAATTCTCCCTCATAGAATTTTCAAATTCTCATGTTGCCTCTTCAACCATATGGTTTTTATATAAAACCTTACCTTGATAAATCACCTTATTCTACAATACTTTCTCTCTACTGCCAAAAATCTAGACTAGTTGTTCCTCATAAGAAATATTCTCTTCCAACTAAACTAATTTTGGGCTCAAAATATGAGATGGATCCAGAATATTCTTTCTTAACATTGAAACATGAAAAAAAAATTACCTAGGATAAACTAGGAGGTAAAGCCACTTAGTAGGAAAATAATCCAACTTAATCTAGGATTTCATAGGGTCTAATGAACTATGGGTTCAACTTTACTTTATTACCAAAATGAATCATACTTTTCCATAGAGAAACTTTAAAAAAGACATGATCACTTACCTCAAAATAAATATCCTTCCTTAGGTTATCTGTATAACTTTTCTGCCTACTATGAGCTTTCATCATGTGTTTTTAAATCATCTGAGCTTTTTATTCCATCTCTTTATCCAATTATGGCCCCATCAGCTTCCTTTCTCCAACATTATCCAAAAAATATGGATTTCAACACTGCTTTCCATGTAATTCCTCAAATGGTGCCATCTGTATATTAGAATTAAAATTATTATTATAAGAAAACTCAACCAAATAAATATGTTGATCCCAAATTTCCATTAATTCATTGAACATGCATGTAGAATATCCTACAATGTCTAAATTTTTCATTCTGACTACCCATCTTATTGAGGATGAAAAGTTGTACTGAAATTTAATTCAGTACCCAATGACTTCTAAAGGCCTTTACAAAAGATATAAGTGAACCCAGGATCATGATCAGATACAATAGAGAGGGAAAATCCATATAACCTGACTATATCTTTAATATAAAACCAATAAAGATGATTTAGAGATAGAGTATCTAGAATAGGAAGAAAATGAGAAGATCTAGTCAATCGATCAACAATAACCTAGATCGCCTTATTACCTTAATAATTATTTGGTAATCCCACTATGAAATCTGTGGATATATTTTCCCATTTCCACTATGGCATTGGAAAATAATGAATCATTCCTTTTGGTAATTAACACTCTGCTTTAACTTGTTGAAAAATCTAACATCTCCAGGTAATGTTACCAATTTCTCTTTTCATTCCATCCCACCAGTAATACTCTTGAAGGAGTCTGTATATCTTAGTTCCTCTCGAATGAACTAAAAATGGATAACTATGAGATTCACATAACAAATATTTCTTCAAATTTGAATCACAAGGCACACATAATCTCTTTCTAAACTTTAAAATACAAACTTTATCAATGTTAAATTAAACTAACTTACCCTTCTGAACCAATTCTATCTTTTTCTTTAACACACTATCTTCCTTCTATGCTTGATTAATTCCTTCTGATAAAGATGATTTTAGTGACACCTGAAACAAAATAGACTAATTTCCTATACCAATAACTTCTAATCTAAAATTCATCAAATTAATAACCAAAGGATCCTATTCCAAACTTATCATGGTTAATGTAGAAATACTTTTTCAACTCCAAGCATCAACCACTTTATTTTCTTTTCCTGGATGGTAATGAATTGTGAAATCATAATCCTTGATTAATTCTATCCATCTCCTCTATATCATGTTCAATTAATTCTGATTTAATATATACATCAAAATTTTCTTGATCATTATATATTTCACACTTTATGTTATACAAATTATGCTTCCAAAGTTTTATGAAAAAAAACATCAGCTAATTCCCAATCATGTGTAGGGTAATTTTACTGAGGAGGTTTCAAATAATGTGAAGCATAATAAATTACCTAATCATTCTACATTTTGAAACAACTATGTCCTTTAAATAAATCATCATTGTTAATAAAAAATTCACCATTCATGGACGGCAGGGCCAAAATTGGGGCATTTACCAATCATCTATTCAGTTCCTATTTACAATCATCACATTATTTTTTTTCATATTAACTTAACTCCCTTACGTGTTAACTTAGTTAGTGGGCTAGAAAAATGAGAAAAAATTTCAACAAACCTTCGGTAATATCCCCGCTAATCCAAGAAAACTATGAATCTCTCTGACATTGGTATATTTTGGTGCTCTTCAACAGCTTTTTTTAGAATGGTCAACATTTATTTTATCTTTAGAAACAATATAACCAAGGAAAAAACTTTACTACAACCAAAATTCACTCTTAATAAACATTCCATATAGTTTATTTTCTTTTAAGTTTTTCAAAACAATCCTTAAGTGACTTTTATATTCCTCATGACTTTTAGAATATACAAAAATATCATCTATAAACACAACCACAAAGTGGTCCAAGAAATGATGAAAGATTCCATTCATGACATTCATAATTATTATAGAAGAATTAGATAACCCAAATGACATAACTAAAAACTCATAATTCCCATATATCATTTGTAATTCTATCTTTGGAATGTCATCCTCTTTCATCTTTAGCTAATGGAACTCGAACCTCAAATCAATCTTCAAAAAAATACTAAGCTCCCTGTATATGATCAAAAAAATAATTTATATGAGGCAAAGGATACTTCTTCTTAATTGTGATGTTATTTGAGGCTATGTAATCAATATAAAGTCTCATAGAACCATCTTTCTTTTTCAAAAATAATACAAAAGCCACCCATGGTGAAGTTCTAGGTAGAATGAAACCTTCATCAAGAAATTCTAGAAAATGTTTTTTCAATTCTACCAATTATACTTGAGACATTAGATATGGGGATTATAAATAAGCTTAGAATCAAGAACTAAATCAATAGTAAATTCAACCTCCTGATCAAGAACAATACCATAATATTCATTAAGAAAAAAATCTATAAATTCATTCACTATAGGAATGTCACTTATTAAAATTGTTTCTTTTTTTCAACAGCATGAGCTAGATAACTTTCAATACCTTATTTAATCAATATCATAGATTCTTGGTATGTTTTCAAATGTATGAAATCATTTAATGAAACATTCCTAGCTTTGTAATATATTTTATCATGATAAATTGAAATCCAATCCATACCCAAAATGATATCAAATTCCACTATGGTAAGTTCAACAAGATTTTCAGGAAAAACCATCCTAATAATGATAATAAGAAAATTACCATAAATCTTGGTTGCTTTAATACTTCCACCCTAAGTTTTTACCAAATTTTATATACCACATTCATGAGGTGATATTTCCAATTTACTTAAAAATCTCTCAGAAATGAATGAATGTGAAGATCCATATTCAAATAGAGTATTGGCATATTTTGAAAAAACCCTGTAACATACTTATCATCAATTTATTTGATAGTCCAAATCAATTATATTAATAAAAAATTATTTTTCCATGACTTTCTACTTTTGATCTTTCTGGTCTCCACCCTGGGTAATTAACTTTGGACACAAATAGGAATAATTCCCTAACTCATTGAAAATAAAACATCTTACCTCCAACTTTACATTTCTTACATGATCATATCCCTTGTAGTGATGAGAAATATGACCAGTCTTACCACATTTTAAGCACTTCCCAGACATTGAGATACATTATCTAGGATTCTTTTCACCACACTTCTCGGAAGATGCAAATTTAATTTTCTTACCTCCAAACTTATTTGATGAATTATTTCCCATTTCTTTACAACTAGATCGCTTCTTTTGCTGACTCTCATGGAACTCAAGATCATCAGAAAACATTATTTATAACTTATTGGAAAATAAGAAAAGTTTCTCATAGCTTTTAAACTCATGAGAAACTAATACCCTTCTATATTTTGGTTTCAATCTTGAGTAAAATAAATTTATCTTACTATCAATATCCCAGACAAAATTTGGGATGTACTTTGACAAATGGGTGAAATTTTCATCATATGTAACCAAAGAATCTATCTAATTTTTTCTCAATTACAAGAATTTATTTTCCATCCAAATTTTAACATCCTTTGGAAAATATTTATCAAGAAAGATATTCTTAAATTCATCCCATTCCATGGAATCAATATCTTCACTTCCCCTAATATTTTCAATCATTGACCACCACTTATCAGCTTCAACTTCAAAATGATAAACAATAATACTTACATTCTGATTGTTTGAACACACCATTACATCAAAAATATTTTATACCGATTTAATTCACCCTTTAGCTTGTATAGGGTCAGATGATCCTTTGAATGATGGGGGACATTGCCTTAATAAATGCTCAACTACCAACATATTCCTCTACAGTTGATCTGGTTGATCTCATGCATAGACACCACCACCAACTATCACCATATTTAACTGATCTATCACTACAACAAAATATTTATTTCTGATTTTGGTCATCTCAAGATGCTGATTTGGAAGGTTGTTTTCCTCTGTATGCCTTCCAAGCACGACTTCCTTATTTCCTCTATAGAAAACCATTTTGAACAGACAGATCTTAGATGAAGCAGCATGGTAATCTTTAAATTCTATATCATTATAATATATCCATAAATAAGAAACAATTTTGGATATTATATTAAAAATATTCTAACTCCTAAAGTTATCTAAACTATCCTATGATACCAAATACAAGGCCCCAGTCTTAAAAATTACTTAACCATGAGTTAAGTATATAATTTGATTTTATTTCACATTGAGGATCTTTTCAAGTTTAAATATTTAGATAATTAGGCCATAACTCATACATAAAAACTAAAATATTACAAAGTAGTACTTCTACTAACTATCCTTTTTTTATAAAACAAAAATACGTTTAAAAATAAACATGGTTTCATTTCATGTTTAAAATTCATAAATTTTCCTTGATCCCATCCTTGAATATATTATTTTTTAAATCCTATGAAAATATTTCAAAACTTGGGATGAGAATAAAAATCTCAGTAAGGTATACACAAATAAATAAATTGTTAGTCTTTCAAAAACATGTAAACCATTAAAACATTATAATAAAGTAATACATTTCACCTTTAAGAAGTAATAATTACATTTCACTGAATATAAACTCATGGAATACCCTTTTGTAATAAAATCATTACCTTAAAACCCATAGAAATCAATATATAACATATAAAGGTAACATGGGAAATAATCATACTTAAATTAAATAACCCTACAGTTGAATTCTACACATATCCCTTTTACTAATGGAATAGCCATAAGGCTGACTTCCATACCCAATGCATTGGAGGTTATAATGTAACCACCCAACCTTGGGTTATTATAAAACCACCGATCTTTGTTTTATCATGTATCCATCCATCTTTATGTTATCATGTAACCACCCATCAAATTTCCAAATACCATTATATAATCATAACACATAAAAGATTCAAATTATCAACATTTCATTCATAAAATTTCATTTGAAATCATAAGGAATAATTTCAAGATATTGATATAATAAAACCATTATTAAAACCATTTTAAATACAAAAATATCAAAAAAGGGAATATGGTATTTATTTTTCCTTAAAAAAAATATTTTTTCTTATAGGGGAATACAAATATCAAATAATGGTCAGAACGGTGGAAAATTTAATGTCGCTGCCGTGTATGTTAAAAACATTCCTTTTTTAATTTAGTAAAAATATTCATAGAAATATATTTATTTTTATTAAATTAAAATTAAAAGGGGTTAATTATACACCGTATAAAATAAGGTGGTGTATATTATCAAAATATGCCTTAATGAAAGGAGATTGAGACAAAGTCCATTATCGTGAGTCTGATTCATCACATAAAACCTTTATATTCATGAATAATAAATATAGGTTAATTTATACTTTTTAAAAACATTTTTCAAGTTTAATATTTCTTTTATATCATTTATTTTCATGTTAAAAAAATTACATAATTATTTAATTTCATATTGGACGTTTTGTCGATATTCAGTAATTGAGTCGAAAATAAACATGGTTTAATGTCACTAGTCCATGTGGTCTTAATTAATTCATATCTAGAATAACTTTAATGACATTATTATCATTTTTATATATAAATTATACCCTTAAATCAAACCATGAAGTGTTTTTATTAAAAATGAACAATGTTATATTCATGGAGATGGTAAGTCGTGCGTGCACATGAGTAACATTTTCCATTTTTCATTGATCATTATGGAAAGCAGTTAAGTATTATTTTATATTTATATAATGATAATAACATAATTAATATCATATTAATCATTTAAATAAACTTACATTTATTATAAAAGTTATATAAAGAATAAAAACGAGTCGCATCACTTTATGGAGGAGATAGTTCACATGCACACACGAACGATGTTATTATTTTTATTCTCATGGAAAGTAAGAAAGTAATTTAAATATTATTTCAATAGAATAAATAATATTTCATTAATACAAAATATTAATGTCAATTCCATTATTATAACTAGTCATGAGATATGGTTATGAAAAACGAATTAGATCAGTTCGTGGAGGTGATATCTCACACATACGCACAAACTATTAATTCAGCTCCCATTTAATTGAAGTGGATATGGATTTAGCTGATAATATTATAATAATAAAATATAAGTATATTTAGGATACTGGAGTTATTATATAATCATGGTTTGAATATATTTGAAGGAATTGGAATAAGAAATGAAATAGAAGTACTAAAAGAAAACGAAGCCTCTTCTTTGGTTGATCACCTTTAAAGAACACCTTAACACCCTTAAGAAGGGTGTTATGCCTAAAATAAGGCCTAAAGAATGTGGTTAGTGTTTCTAGGAATGGGTTTGGATAGATCTTTTCTGTACCAAAATGTTTTTGAAGTGTATTTAATAGGGAGTATTGGGTGCCTTTTTATAGGAGAGGGGAAGGGCACCCTTTGAATTATTAAAAGTATTAAATTAGTATAAATTCATTTCAGATTAAAAATAGCTCAAAACTCATTTTTTTGAATATATGATTATTATAAGTCTTAATATAATTATATAATAATAATTAGACAAGTTTTAGAAATTTTTTAATCTGTATCTTTTTGTCTTAACCTTTAACTCTTACTGTTTTATCAAGAAATGTACATTTTGAGAGTTAAAATAATTACCAAATCATTCAAAATGACCAATTAATGGGTCATTAATGGTATTTTTAGATTTATATCAACTTTTTGGTCTAATGTTTTATTTTTATAAATTTTATATCATTTAATTAAATATTTTATATTTTAAAATATGAATTATGTTAATTTAGACACTATTCATTACATGATTTTTTTAAAAAAATCATAACAACATGATTGATTATAATAAAACTACATTAAATCAATAATAACATGTTAAATTCATTCATAAAATTATTTTATGGCATCAAATATTTCAGATTATGTTTATTTTGATATTATTAATATCATTTATTTGATTCTTTCTTTAATAAATCTATTACAGCATCATCTTTGTGTTATAATTAAATATAATTATTTATTTCCTAAAAATTATAAATAAATTATCATGATGTATTTAATATTTTTATATTTATAAGGAATATTTATAATAAAAGATATCATTTACATATATACATGGTAAAATTGATTTATTATTAAGATACAAGATGATGACATATTTTCCTTTACTTAAAATTAGAAGTTATAAATGTCATTATCACACCCATGTGTCTTCCAAAGGCAAAAACTTATACCCAAGGATTTTATCAATCAACCATAACCCATATAATAATATTAAGATAGGTTTTAGGGTAGTTTTATATTATTATAATATTATTTTTACCTTTAATTACCCTATTTACCTTTAACCGTGGTAAATAAAATACAAAAGTTACTATTCCTGAAAAATTATTTTAACCCTATTGGACCAAAATTTTCATAATGATTACAAACATGTATAGTAGTTTTTTAAAATTAAATTCAAAAAAGAGGAAAATTTAAATTTAAAATTGATCCTGTTGTCGGAATGAGAAAATGGGTTTTCTAAGTTAAACGTTCAAAAGTTCACATAGTTTTTCACTTCAATTTCAATATGAAATTGTATCAAAAGAACTAAATTGGATTTAACAATTTAAAATTAATATTATTAAACTTTAAAACAAATTAAATATACAATATAGCTATAAAAATAGGTTAGATGAAAAATTAGTTTTGAATTAAAATGTAGTATTTTTCAATATTCATTAAAATCTGAATTTAATCTGAAAAATACCAAAAAATCAACCAATGTAAATTTTTATGTCCCTATTCCAAATAAGAAGTTATTTTGTCAAATAGAACATATAAAATTGAAGAAAACTATATTTAAAAAGGGTTCACCATAAAATGGTGGTAAAACTGCCTTTTAAAAATATTAGAGTATTTTATGCTTAAAATAGGATTTTTTCTCATTTTAAGCTTCTAAAGTTTTTTAGAAGAAATTAAAAATGTTTAATAAACTTTTATAAACATAATATAGTTAATTATTTTTAGACTTTCTAATACAATATCTATGCGATAACTACCCTTAAAAATAATAAAAATAATATATTATTATTTTTCGGTATAACTCAATATTGTGTGCAACATAAGATTTCAGAGAAACCCATTATTGTGTGTCGAGTATGCTATTGAACATAGCATCCCCTTTAAAGTAAAATTAATATATTATTCATAAACATTAATAGATTTGTAAAATTATTATTCTATAATTACTTGGGATGTTACACTCTCCCTCCTTGGTGTATATATAGGTTCAATATGATCCATGTTGCCACTAATATCTTGACAGAGATGAGTGATCATAGTCCCAAGATATTGTATCCTAGATTTTAATCCATTTGGTTTCCCATGAGGTTAGTTATTAAATTATCAAACACAGTAATTTTTCATATGATTCCTTTAGGTTTCATCCATTGACTAAAACCAAAAATCATAGTGAGAACAATGATAATCATAGTGGAAAACAACATTATCATGAAAGACCTTTCATTATATGTTTAAATCAAGACAAATTATTTTAAATCTATGAAACCTTAGGTTTATCATAGTTCATCCATTATCATTACCAAAACATTAGGATGTTATCCAATACTTACACCTATTCCCAGTGTTATCACTAATGTTTTCTCATCCTAGTTTCCAAATATTAGCAAAACCTTGTGCCAATACCAAATATAGTGACCCATACTTTTCATACATAGATATTACATCCTAATAGATTAATATTCATTACATAACATAAATATACATGAAATGATCATATAGGTATAATATATTTGGAAACATGGACATACAAACAAATGGTTTATAAAATTCTCACATTAAGTTCTCTATAACTGACACCCTTCTTAGAAATTTCATTCCTAAATCCTTTCTCCATAACCTATGGAAAAGAAACATGAATAAGGGTGAGATCAGATGCTCAGTAAGGGTAAAAAATGGATATATCAATGATCTCATAATCATAACATGAGGATAATGGTATAATATCATGATCATAACACTTGAAAAATGTAACTTGTATATCAATGATCATAATATTGATTCATATTATAATGCTTTAAAGCTCATAAGACATGAATCATAAAGGAATATAATAACATGGTCCATCAGAGAAAAACATTATCATAACACATGATTTTATGGAAAACACATAAGATTATAACATTTTGAACATGTATAAATAGAAATAAGTTTACTCATTAAGTAAAATATATGAAATCATTCCCTCACATAAACTTATATACATGAAACTAGGTCCATGTATAATCTTATGGACATGAAATATAGGTCAAAGAATATTATTAGGAACTTGAAATCTATATCCATGTATAAAATTGTGAACATTAAATCAGGTCCGCACATTATATATTTACCTCATGAGTTATCTATATTTAACCAGTGAATTGGATGTAGATATAGTTTCCACCATTCACATAATAAAAATCATACATATGTGTGCCACAAGATCAAAAATAATTCATCATATCAAAACCCATGAAAAGAAATGGGTTTCATAAACATTGTGACATCGTATTCTTAAACTATAAAAATAGATAATAAGTATGGAATACTTGGGTCATATCCCTAGTAAATCATAATTTAAATCCAAGGTTTTCGTCTCTTATTAATATAAATATCATTAAAATTTCATTAAAATTTTCTTAAGGAAAATAACCTTTCCATTTTTAAATCACTTATTTCAAGAATGCTATGAAATTATAAAGGATAAAATTTTAATTGAAAATAAAAATGTAAATTTGTAAAGTAATTTTAAAAAAAAATATTCATGATTATAATATAATTTTTTCATGTTTTATAAGTTAGAAAAATATTTCTTCCATACCTTTTTTAGAAAAGACATAAATTTCATCATTTGAAAATGAAAAAAATATTCCTTTCAAACTATTTTCTTAAAATTAAATCATGTGTATAAAATAATTTAAAAAATCATAGAATAATAGTAAAAACTAACATTAAAACATTTTTATAAAACACGTATATGTAAAAAATGGGGTTTTCGACTGAAAAGACAGAAGAATTTGGTTTTCAGTAAAACGTATTTTTAGTATTTTGAGTAAATAAAATGAAAAAAATTAAAGTAAAATGAATATTTTAAATAAATAAAAAGAGGATAATAAAATTAATGAGTGTATTTAGAGTAATAAAATAATATTTTATCATAAAAACTTAATTATAAACAATCTTGATAAATAATGATATTATAACATAAAACCCTTACCTCTTTGGTAACATTTGAATCATAGGACACTTCAAAGAATAAATTTAAATAAAACATTAAATATCATGAGAATAAATAAATTCAGGGTATATAATATTAAATAGGATTTATATACAACTCATAAAATAATATAGGTTTATAATATAACATATGTCCCAAAAGACAATTTGAGATGAAGTTCCCTTACCTTATGTCTGAATTCCTTTGTACACATTTAAACCTCATTTATAATAAATATATATTTATTATAAATATATTAAATAAAAATAATAATATATATCATTCCCTATATGATTTACTTATAACCTTTTATCACCCTTTTCTTAACACTTCTTTATTAAAATCGCTATTTTGGGTGATATCTGCTTTGTTTTTCATGTATGCTCTGGTTCAGTGGTATTGGTCCTTATATTTTAATCATGGTTACATCATCTCAATAATATTAATAATTTTATAAACATAATTTATATCCATTATATACATATTCATATCCATTCAAAAAAATTGGAGATAAAAAAGTTGAATTACAATGTTCCTGAAGATGGTAGGCTCTGTATACGCATGAACATTGTTTTAATTTTTTGACGGATGGAGTGAAAGAAAGGAAAATAATAATTAAATTTTAAAATATCATTATTATATCATATATATATAATATGAATTAATTAAATAATTCTTTATTACCATCCAATTATAATGTAAATGAAAAACGAATCACATCGCTTCGTAGAGGTGGTAGTCCACACATATGCACAAATGACGTTATTGTTTTCCAATGGTTTGGAAGGTATGAAGGTAGCTATGATATTATCATTAAATAAATAAAATTATGTCACATTTATCATATATATGGATAAATCCCATCATCATACTAATCCATAAAATTTGGTGATGTGAAATTAATTGCATCATTATGTGGAGATGATATGTCGTACGTATGCACGAGTGATACTTTCACTTCTCATTTGATGAGAAAGAGGGTGTATAATGATTATTTAATAGTAATATTAAAATTTAAAAATATTTATGATACTAAATATATAATTTTATGATAAATTATATATATTTAGAGTATTTAAATAAGATTTGAAAAGAAAGAGATCGATTAAGGTGATTACCCCTTCTTTGAAATGACTCATTTAGATCTCCTCTAAAGGGCTCTAGGGTTGGTATTTTGGGAATAAAAGAACTTAAATAATGTGTAAATGGAAGTTTTGAAGATATATATTTATATTTTTATACAAATAAAAGGATAAATGTGGTGTTAATAAGCAAGGAAGAATGTGCCCTTTTATAATTGAGGTGAGGGCACTTTTTGGATATTCTCAAAAGATCAAATTATAACAAATTAATTCTCAATATAAATGACTCTAAATGGAAAGGGATTAAAAGATAAGTTAGGTTAGGGTTGTAATCACATTAAACAATATAATTTAAATAAGTTTTAATGTAATTTTAAAACTTATCA
Organism: Viscum album; assembly: GCA_963277665.1. Classification (NCBI taxonomy): domain Eukaryota; kingdom Viridiplantae; phylum Streptophyta; class Magnoliopsida; order Santalales; family Viscaceae; genus Viscum; species Viscum album. Next base: position 1,086,612,543 of record OY728156.1, read on the forward strand.
TTTTGATTGACCCATAGTTAACCAATTCTAATTCTAACTACGGTAACAACTTTTTTTAATATTTATGTGTTGTAATTTTTTACATATAAAGTGTTAGTATAACTATAAATAGAAAATTTATGAAATTTTAGAACATATAATATACACCATATCTTATTTAAATATTTTTATTTTTTAAAATAATTTAATAAAATGTTATTTTGATAAAATATCAATATAGTCAATTTGGACACTTCATTTAACTTGACTTAAAATATGTAAATAAAAAATTAGAATTTTAATATAACAATTTAAAAAACACTAATGTGTCATATTCACCTATAAAATTAATTTAAATTAATAAATTACTCATAATATATCACTTTTTATATTTTCAAAATCATTTCTTTTATTTTTACATTAATTCAATAAATATGGTTTAGGTGTTGTGTAAGAATTATAGGTAATTATATAATACCTAAACATTATAAATATGTTACCATCAGGATTATAATTTAATTTTGTACAAAATTAATATTAATATTTATTCATAACAAATTTTCCCCTATTTTAATAGATAATGGGCATTTAAAACTAAGAGAGTGATATTTTTAAACTTTCTTTGATTTAAATAATATATAGATAATTTTCAGGGAAAAGTATCCACTAAATAACTCAATTTAGAGAATATTTTTATAATGGATGAATTAAATTAATAAAATAAGAAATATGGAGAAGAAAATATGAATTATCAATTATTTTTAACCTATATTAATGTGATTTACCATATACCGATGTGATAAATTTTATTATGGTTACTATTCATATTGACCAAAAATAAAAAGGGATATTTTTAAAAAAATTGAATCTCATGATTATAAATATTTAATTAATTTTACCTAACTAAATACCTATAAATGGTATAAATTAATTTTAAATTAAATTTACAAAATTCAAAAAAAAACTGCTTTTTAGAAAAAATAATAGTTTTTAATCATAAAACTGGATTTTTCTTATCATGTTCCTAGAAATATTATTTTAATGTTAAAAAAATTATTGAGCATATAATATTTAAATTTAATTAAAATTATTCACTAATAGTGATAAATTCAATTTATTAAGTTAAAAACTCATTGCACGTAAAAAAAATTTCTAGGAAAGTGCATTTTACCTATAAAAATGTTTTTATACCAAATTAAAAAATAAAATTTATTCAAATAGACTTAATTAGATTATATAAAATATAAAAATACTAATTTTACATTTAAACTATTTTAAAACTAAATGGAACTTTGTACAAATGGTTTTCAATAAAATCATCATTTTTTACTATTAATTGGAAAATCAATCTTTTAAGAAAATTATCAAAAATTAAACATAAGATAATTTTAAAATTATGATTTAAAAAATTATTATCATTTTATAAAATAAAATTTATTAAATTTCAAGAAAATATTTATAATATTTCCTCACAAAAATCAATAAAAATATTTTTTTGATTAAATCATATTTTTGAATAATAAAATGAATTTAATAAGAATTGAGTGATAATTTACTAAGGATTTATCAATACACTTATATTGAGTATGAAATTTATATATCATCCAAAGAGTATTTAATCCTATTCGTACCCACCAATTTAAGGGATAGGTTATAACTATCACAAATAATAATATTTTAATAGTATATCGTGGTTTGTTTAAACTTGGTGTTTCGTGTAACGTAATCTATAGAATAAATTAAATTTATTTTGAAAAAAAATTGAGCAAATATCAGGGTGTTACATGGTGATCATGCTTGGTGTTAGAGTCATTATCATAGGATTTCATCTTTTAGTCTTTATTTTGGAAGATTTATCTTTTATTTGAATATAAAATTACATACATTATTGGGATTATGGATTTTATTTTATATATTCACTTGGTGTTCATTGATGGATTTTCTTATTATACATGGGATTTATATGGGTAATTCCTCCCATGTTTTATAATATAGATCCTTGGTGCTAGTCATTAACCCACATCCAATTGGAGGATTGCTTTTTGGGTCATGTTTGTCTTCATTATTAGTCCAGAAGGTGTCATAGTAGAGGTGGGTCATGATAGGTCTTATCCATTTTTATTTTTATTCATCCTTCCATTTCATAGATCTCTAGGTAAAGGTAGGATCATTTTCTCTTCTCATTCTTCTTCTTCCTATTTACCTCCTATTTCCTCCATGGATGTTTTCTTTTCTAATTTTTGGGATTTTCGGTTTTAGGTGTTTTTTTAATGCATGTAGAAACTTTGATATTTATAGATATTTCTTGATAAGCGGTTAAAGAATTATTAGAGACGTTGATATGATTTAAATGAGCATCATGTAGTTATTTTTATATAATTATTTGGATATAGTTGGGTTTTATTTGATTCTATCCTAATCTTTACCATTTATTTAGCTTATTAAATTTATGTAATTAATTGTTTATGGTTTAATAGGGCTTGATGAATGAAACCATGCCCCATAAGGACACATACTGATCTATATTTAAACATAAAATTAGGTGGATCATTAATACTCTTACAAATTATTAAAACATTTTTTTTGGATGATTTAGTTTTAAAATAAATGGTTTAAATGTTTCCTTTAAATAATTCTCATTTGGTGGGTATTTCACTCGACAAAAAAATTAAAAGTTATTATTATTTTTTAAAGGTTATTATGGATATTTGTTAAACATGTATTTTGTTAGAAAAAATTTATGAGTGTTTTGTACACTTCTTATGGATATCATTATAATTTATTAGGGGATTAAAATAACTTTATAGGAAAAATCATCATTTAGAAATAGTTTTTTTGCAGTCATTTTTAAAACCACTACTAAAAATTGATTTTTATAACTTTTAGTGATGGGTTTAAAAGCCGATGTTAATTATTATATTTAGAAATGATTTTTACTATTTATTTAATGGTTATTTTTAACTGCATTTTAAACCGCCATTAAATATAAAATATTTTAACTATTTAAATTGATGAATAAAAAAGTATAAATATATAAAAATATGGTATTTTAGCATCTGTTTAAACATTCAATAAACATAAAATATTTTTAATTACGTACACACACACATATGTATACATATATACACCCATATATATATCATTATTTAAAAGTATGCATATAATTATATAAATATAAAAATATAGATAAATTATTATAATATAGTAATTACCATTTAATAATTAATATTAAAATTATGTAATTATTAATTAATACATAAATTTAAACATATAAATATATAAATAAAAAAATATACATATAAAATATTTAAATACATCTAAATATATTGATAGATATAAAATTATAGATATATTTGAATAGAAATAAATACATATAAGTGAGTGTGTGTGTGTGTGCATGTGTGTGTGTGTGTGTGTGTGTTCTCCTGCATTTGTGTGTGTGTGTGTGCGTACACGCGCGCGGTGGAGTGTGTGTGTGCATGGGCACTTACATGTGCTTGGGTTTTGGTGTGGGTGTGGGTGTGTGAGCATGTGTACATGTGTGTGTTTGTGTGTGTACGTGTATGTCTTTGTGTGTGCATTCATGCATGGTCATACATGTGTTCATGCATATGTGGTAGGATGGGTGGGTGGTTGGATGGTGGGTGGATGTGTGGGGGGTTTTATTTAGAAAATAAGTTTCTTAGGTAAGTTTTTTGGGTATTGGTGTTCATGTAGGTGTTTGGGGGTTTTAATATGACCCCCCCCCCCTAAATTTTAGTGTTATTTTACAGGGAAGACCAGGAGTTTGGGGATGGGTATGGTGGAAGGGTCGGGTTGGGGCCCAGTTAAAATTTACATAATATTTAAAATTTAAAATATATTTATTTAATAATGATTTTAATCACTATAAAATGATTCTCGACACTAGTATACATGATGATTTTTAAAACCTACTATGAATCATTTAGTGATGGTTTAAACCACCACTAAACACCAAAAAATCATCATTAAATGAACTTTTTGTTTAATTGGAAACACATTTTTGGTATACGTTTATTTTTAAAATACAATTTATTTATTTTAAAATAATAAAGAATGAACAACCAAATTTCCCTGTTAACAGAATTCATCCTTGATAAAATGGGGTGAGAGATAATAGTATATATTTGATGTTCCATGCTAACTAGCTATACTAAGTTTCATTGAGTGATGACTTGGTTCGTAGTGGGAGTAGTATGTCCTCAAAAAAGGTCATGAATCGTGATTTTATTCTTAATGACGCTCATGGTTTCATTTTTCCATTACATAGTCAGGAATAGTGTTTTTACCCTTATTTAAGACCTGTTTGTATTGTGAAAGAAAAATATTGAATTGTTTTATTCTCTTATAAATTCTTTTAATAATTTTTATCCCAGTTTACGGTGTGTGTGTGTGTGTGTGTGTTTGTGTGACAAAGAGAGAGTAATATTAATCTAATAAAATATAATCATAACATAGGATTTTATACTACATGTGATTTATTTTTAAGCATATTTATAAGCTTCTTGATTTACTTTTTGTATGAGAATTTTGTAGACTCCTTTATGGAAATCCTAGTGGGTTTATATGTATACTATATTAGAGTTGGTGACCTAGAAACAACTAAATTTGTACTTTTGATTATCTAAATATTAAAATTAATTAATATATTATCAAATAATGAGTGTTCTCTTATATGACATTAATGCGATAATTTTATTAGAGTATCAGTCGTATCTAAAGGTTATATTAGTTCCCCTCTATAATTAGAACCTTGTAATTCTATGAAAATATTCATAAACATCTGTCTTACGACTTAGATGAAATTTATTTGATGGGATATTGATGATGTTCTACTATCGGGTGTTTGAGGCTCAAAATTGGTTGAGACTCCTTCTAATGAATTTTTCACTTGTTAATCTAAAACAAGGGGGTTATGAGGACATACCTTCCAATAGGAATTCTTCATATTATAGGTTTCATTAGATATTTCTATCTATGTACATGTGTATTAATCTTTAGATGTGATATTTTTGTTAATGTGTATCATTATTCAGGTACTTTGATGCATTGATGAAAACCATGAGACATATTCTCATGATAGATTTGGATATGTTGGGTGCATCATAAATGATATGAAATTAATTGAATAATTTGAGAAGTTATTTGTCCCTTATGGGTTTATGTAAGAAGATACCCCTATCCCTTTGATTAAAATAGAACTATTTTATTAAATCCATGGCCATAGTAGTTCATTGATGAGTTCATTTCAAAGATTCAAACAAAGATAAATCAAGTATATAGGTTGATAATACAATAATGAAACCTATATGATGAGATATCAATACAAAGGGATTATATTACTTAGTAAGTGTCCATATTAGTTTTTTGTTGTTGTTACATTAACTTATTTCTCTATGTCTTCCTTGACATGTTTCTAGATACTTATATTAGAATTTTAGGCATGTTTCCCTCATGTCACTAAGAAAAAGGCATAGAGGGTCATACACTAAGTGTATCCAGAATCTTATTTACATTTTATTCAAATTTAATATTGAGAATAAATATTATTCTCTCCTTGTGGGATAATAATTATTTAGGTTAATTTTTTCATACAAGTTCAACCACTTGTTATTTGAGTTTAAAATATATTGGATTGGAATATATAAAATAAATACTTATTCACAAGTTCATTGAATATAATATTTATTTATTTATTGAATGAAAAATATAAAAATAATTATTTATCAAAATAAATATTTATTATTCAAGCTCTAATAAATTCTGAGGATTTATTGGGTTATTTAAGGACATGAAGGAAGCGATACATTTTAATTAATATCATTTAAATAAATATTGATTTATTGATTTAACTAATGATATTTAAATATATATGTGTTAGAGCATGTCATGGAATATAATAAATATTATTATTATTATTTTAAGTGAGGTTTAATTTGAATAAAAAATTAGATAAAGGGCTTAGGCCCAATTACTAATTGTTTTAACCCTAAGTATATAATCGGATTTATATCATTTTGGGGGATTGAAAGAGTTGTTCACAATGAATTAACCCAATATAATTCTCTCAAGTTCCTAGAGATAACTTATTATAAACTCTCTCATCAACAAGGGATAATTCCACACCTCCCTCACAAGCCTGATATAATTAATTTTGGTATACAATAGTGAATGACTCATGGTGATTTGTTCCTCTATTCTAGTATCCTAAATACCAATGACAGTGTTTTGATATTCATGGAGCATGTGTTTATAGAACTAATTGGATCCTAGTTTGGATTATCCACTATAATAGTAATACAAGGAGAGTGGATACCAAATGGATTAATGGAAATAATAAATATCAAGTAGAGGTAATTATTATGTAAAATTAATTTTAAATTAAATGTAAAAAGATCTTATCTATAAAGTTGAGGGATTCTAGGGTTTCCTTATTAAGTAAATCAGATTTTATTCACTAAACCCAAATAAATCATTATGTCCACTAACCCAATTTCCTCTACTATGATTTGAAACCTTTAAGTGGAATATGATTGGACACTTTATAATTTAATATTATTTTTTATTTGGTTGACAGATTTTTTGTTTTGTTACTCTAATTTCATTTTGAATTTTTCATTATTTAATTCCAAAAGTTGAGATAATGTGTTTATTTAAATTCATATAACCAAGAATGGGAAATGAACAGAAGAAGAATTCTAGAAGATCTCATCTAGAGGTTTTAACTATGATGGCTATTATAAATGGATACACAACATGTAATAGAAAATTACATGTTGTGTACCCATGGTCTACCACACAAGGGCAAGTCATGATAATCATAGCACACCATGTGGGGGTCGGTATCCGGCATCATTACACATTGTATATTGATCTTTGGTTGTCACATGGGTGGAAAAGGAGTACATTATTTGTAGTTGTTGTATATTTAGGGTAACCCTGCATGGTTTTGATCCCATGGGAATCACGAATGACATGGAATCAAATTACATGAAATCATTACCTATCACATTTTGACTACTAGTCAAGTGAAATGACATCACATTAAGTACATGACATGTATCTAGCTATACACATCATGTAAAATATGATAAATCAAAAAAGATACATGTTGAATCCCTAGGAATATAGTGCCGATGTCTAATAATGTTTTACACTATGTGTAGTTGGTTGTATAAATCATGAAGCTTGATCCAACTGAAGCAAGGAACATAGTAATTGAGGAAATTCATGTGAGTCAACATATATAAAAATTAAAATCAAAACCAAACTACATGGTGTGTATCTAGTTGTACATGTTGTGTGACAATGTTTTTCTACACCAAGAACATGCTGAGTAATTTTCAACAGGTAGTGAGGAATTAAATTCTTTATTAATCAGTTTTTATAGGATTATATAAATACAAGATGTGTATGGTAGTTTTACATGTTGGGTACTTCACAGGCATCTCCAGTGATACATGTTGTGTATATTCATGGCATGTCATGTGGTCACTCATGTCATGTAGAATACATGGTTAGACCCATAAACCAATAAATTTTGTAAGTACACATATTATGTAAGTACACAATACATGAAAATGATTACACATATCTTAAGTCATGCTCCATGTCAAGTTACATTACACAGTTTGAAATTATTAAACTTCAAAAATGGATTTAATTATATATGGTAGGATACACGTCATGTTTCCTCTATTAAATACCTTGAATATATTAAATTATAGATTGAATTTAATCTGACCAGAAGTTTACATGTTGTGTATGAATTAATTTTTAATTATAATTAATTTATTTAATTTATTTCAAATTATATAGTATGGGAATATTAGGTATTATTTGGATATATAATTAAGATAAAAGAATTAATTTATTAATAGGATGTTTAATTTATAAATTCAAGAAAAATATATTAATAAACAATGAAATTGAAATGAATTTTATCAATTATAATGCATGATCATTTCATATTGTGAATGGTCCTGAGCTTGATCGACCTGTGTATTTGTTAGGTTTCTATTTAATTCAATTATACATTCCATGTTTTTTATGATAAATTTATTATTCAATTAATATAATTATATGTGAATCATCTCTCCCAACTTTATTATGTATAGACCTACATGTCCAATTTATTATTATATATAACCCTAACCCTTGGTTACCCTCACCTTCAAGTGAGTAAAAAAATATAAAGAATCGAACTCCAAGAGAGAGTATATGGTTCAAGAACAATACATAAAGAAAATAACCAAGGAGCTACATAGGTTAATGAATGAATGTTGTAACTCAAGCCATGTATCATCTTAAGGAGTTTTTCCCCTATGGTCCAGTTTGGTTTATCTTAATCTTGATAAACTAATCGGTAGTTAAAATCTCAAGATCAAATCATTTATTTTATTTATTTATCTATTCATGGTTATTTATTTTTTTAAGTGATGCATGCTAATTTAATGACTAAATTTGTCACATAAACTAAATAAAATAATAAGTATAATAAGATTAAATAAAATAAAATATTATAGGTAAATTATTTTATGAGAAATGGGTAATTAAATATATGAAATACACATATTATTAAAAATAATGTGAAATATAAAATAAGTAACATTTACACATAATTTAAACAAAATACCTTAAGGAAAATATTGTTCAAATAAAACCTTCCGTCTTTTGTGTTAATATGTACCCATAGTTAAAGTACTGGTTAGACCAAATTTGGGATAAATTTTCAATTATCTAGGAGTCTTAAAAAATATAATGGACTGACTTAACCAAATTGGTATTAAGGGTAATGGAAAAAAATTACTTAATATAATTTATAGGCAAGTGTAATGAATAAACCTAGGTCAAAAAAACCATCCACCCAAGTCATTCATTACAATTTTAGGTAAAATGAAGATAATAGAAATAAGTCATGAAAATAACCAAACAAGACATAAAAACAAAGTATAGTGAAGAATAAAGAGATAAAACAAGATCCATAAAGTCCAATCCAAAGGGGCTAATCCAGAAAAGTATAACAGAACCAACCCAACAAATCTTCATGTGACTAACAGTCACATACAAACCATCCCGCTATGAAGGCAACAGAAGACAAGAAAACTTGGAATACTTCATGATGGACTTCCCTTACCAAAATTCCTAACAAAATGTCTAAAACCACCCAAATTAAAAATTATGGTGTGAGAAAAAATCCCAGTAATATATCATTAATTAGTTTATGCAAGTTCTAATATCAAGAATGCACATGTTCTATCTTTAAAACAAATTCCATTTTATAAATAATTTTCATAATTAAATCCATTTTTAAATTTTCACTTTGTTTTAAATAAATACTTACCATATTCACCAAATAGAAAAATATATGGAATAAAATAAAAATAGGTAAATTAAACATGTGAGAAAATATCCATGAAATAAACCATCATGGGATAAACCAGGTATAAAAGATAAATCACACCATTTGAGCTGCATCCTATGGGTATATATACAAAACCAATTGATATCGAGTCCAAACAAAGTCTTTTGATATAAAAAAATTAACCCCTAGTGGTTCCATACACACTATCTTCACCTATTCCTAATTCCCAATGCACCCAAGGTTCCCAATGTGCCAATTTTGTTCAAAAACCATTTCTAAAATCATGCCAACATTTTATTAAAACCCTTTTTCCATAAAATGAAATCCATTTTAATAATAAAATAAAGTAAATAAATAATTAAAAATACTTTCATTGATATAATTAACTTAATAATGATGGAAACATATCTGTCTTTGACAACATAGATTTTTAAACCATGAATCATCCTTCAAAAGACAAGGAATGACAAGAAGAAACAAAGTATTGATGAAAGACTCCAATCAATCCTGAATATGAACCAAAATCATATCCCACACCACATCCACAACCAAAAGAAAAGAATAAGTGGAAATATATCTTACTTAGATAGATTTACTATAATAACAACGATGATCAATCTCCAAACTAATGACTTTGAAAGAGATGAGATCACAAAAATTTCTTGGGAGAGTTTTTTTTCAGAGGGACGGATTCAAAATGAATGAAACAAAAATCAGGTGATCCATGTGTTTAAAACCACTGTACATGAGGATTAAAAATCATGAATCTCTTTTACATTTTGAAATTCCATGAATTTAAAAGATCAAAAAACATATCACCTTAGATTAAAAAACATGATTTTTTACCATTGCCTGATGTGAATCCAATGCATGGTGTGTAAATCCATCATGCCCTGAACCAATTCTTATAATCTTTCTAGTGACCAATACAAGACGTTATCTTGATTCACATTATGTAAACCTTTCACACCTTGAACCAACTCATAAAATCTTCTTGAAGAAAAATACATGACATTAACTTGATTCATGGCATGTAATCCATTCACATATTGAATTCATCTAGTAACCAAAAAATAGATATTTTATATACAAAATCCCAAAACACCCATGTTGTTCTACAAACTCATGGATAACTCTATATGGACTTTGACATAATTATACTCAAACTCCATTAAATTCAAAAAAAATTCCTAAACTTTAGTTCATCTTCCCAAGTAAGGATTTATATTCCCAAGAAGATCATGATGCACCAAAATAAAAAAGTAAAAACCAAAATAAAAATACAAGTCATACCTGAAGAAAGATGGAGGGGTGTTACAATCTCCCCACCATAAAATATTTATATCCCCAAAAAGTCCTTAGATTTCTAGAATCATAAAAAGTGAAGTCCAATGCTGCCTTATCAATAATGACTGCTTCCATGCCTCATGACTATCCCATCTAGACTAGCATTATACATGAACTAAAGGAATTTTTATACCATGAAACACCTTCTCTCATTGATACATAATATTAACTATTTGCTCAATAATAGTGATGTAGGGATCAAGGTCAACATCCTCCCATCCAATCACATGGGAAGGATCTGGTTGATACCTCCTCAGTTGCGAAACATGAAACATGTCATGGATATAAGTCAAAGGAGGAATTAATTCCAAACTATAGGTCACCTTCCCTAGTTTTCCAATGATCTCAAAGGGGCACACAAACCTTGGTACCAACTTACCCACCTTACCAAACCAATGATTTCCCAAGTGACATGAAACTCTAAGAAATACCCAATCACCAACCTAATAATCCATCGACCAACGTTTATGGTCTATATAATATTTCTAATGACTATGTTCCATGACCAATACCTTTTGGATCAACTGAACCCTCTCCATCATCTCCTGAACCAAACTCAACCCAACCAAGTATCATTCTTCAAAATCTTCCTAGCATAAGGGATATCTACATAGATTCCCATAAAAACCTTCAAAGGTATCCATTATGATCAAGGATTGATAAATATTTTTATAGGAAAACTCTACTAAAGGAAAATTATTTTCCCAAGAACCACTGAAATCAATAACATAATCCTAGATAATATCTTCAAGACCTTAGATAACTCTCTCTATCTTTCCATCCATCTATAAATGATATGTTGTGATCAATTTTATCTGGAAACCCACTGCTTCCTATATAACTTTACAAAACCTAGATGTGAACCTTGGGTATCTATAAAAAAACTATAGAGGGAACCCCATGAATTCTGAAATCCATCATACATATAAGTCTCCAAGTTACTCTATCTTCATTGTCTCTTTCATAGGTAGGAAATATCCCAATTTCTTGAGTCGATCGATGATCGCCCAAATTGAATCTATCCCACTAGGATTCCAAGGTAAAAAAATGATTAAATACATGGAAATATCATCCCATTTTTACACCATAATGGGTATGGGATAAAAAAACTAGCATGCCTCTAGTTTTCTACCTTTATTCTTTAACAAGTAAGACACCATAATACAAAATCCATAATAGACCATCTCATCCTCGACCGCCAATACTGACATCCCAAATAATGATACATTTGGGTATTACCTAGATGAATGGACCAATAAGAATGGTTTCCACTAGCCATTAACTTCTATCTTAGGGAAATCGGAACAACCAACCTACTTTGGAAACACAAAGCTCCACTAGGGGACTAAGACTGCCCACCCAAGGTCTCCCCACCATAAAGGATTTTATTAAATCTTTGGAACTCAAAGTCAAGCATATTATTGATCCAATATTGATCATCAAAAAATTAGTCATCCTTCATAAAATTTAGACATACCTTCCCACCCACTTCTTTCATTCCTAAGATCATATCAGCAAACAAACTCATCAAAGACCACTCTTCCACTGATTCCTTCACTTATTATGTCAATAATTTTTTGCTCAGTGCATTAGTGACCACCTTCCATTTTCCAAATGTACAATAAATATAAAAATAAAAAATCTAGAGATACTCTACCCAAATTTTATTACACAAGTTCAAATCCCTCTAAGTGAAAATATACCTCATACTTTTATGATAAACATATTCCATAAACCATTCTCCAAAGTGGTAGAGACACCATTTTTTTAGTGTGTCCATAACTAATACCAACTCAATATCATGTTTAGGGTATTTATTATCATGATGAAATAAATATATATATCCATATACAACCATCAGTCTCCCCTATATAAAGACACACCCTAAATCTATGCACAAATAATCGGAAAAAATTATCATAACCCAAACCTAGTTTTAGAAGAAACAAAACTAGATCTGAATTAAAACTCACCTTCAGTTCTGCAAAATATCTCTGACACTTTTCATTCCATTCAAACTTTACACCCTTATATATTAAATTTTCAATTTAAGATTCAATCTTGGATAAGTTCTAAACCAAATTCTTGTAATAACTAGCCATCCCATAGAAGATTCGGATCTCAAACACATTTCTAGGATGATCTTATGATATAACTTCTTTTACCTTTTCTATATCCAATAAGACACCCCTCTCAAATATAACATTCCCTAGAAACATGAATTATTGAATCAGAAACTCACAGTTAGAAATATTACCATAAATAAGATATTCCTTCAAAGTTATAAGAATGATATAAAAATGGTCCACATGCTCCTCCTCTAACATAGATTAAACCAAAATTTAAACTATGAACACCAAAACAAAAGATTCTAAGAACTAATGAAATATTTTTTTATCAATTCCACAAACACTGAAGGATCGTTTTTTAATCAAAATGGATTAACAAAAAACTAAAAAATCCCATACCATCTCTTAAATGATGTCTAGGTTGTATCATCTTCTCAGACTCTCAATTGGTAGTACCCTGACTGTAGGTTAATATTTGAAAACCAATGAGGCCCTATAAGATGATCAAAGAGTTCATCAATCCTAGGAAAGGGATATTTTTTCTTAATGGTCACCTAATTTAACTTCTGATAGTTAATAAAAAGGTTGAGTCTCATATATGCCTTCTTTGAAAAGAGGACATGCAAACCGCATGGTGACAAACTATGTTGAATACATCCTTTAGCCTCAATATCCTAAAGATAGACTTTAAGTTCCACCAACTCATCAAGAACCATATGGTATGATAACATAGAAATCATAATCATAGTAAAGAGTAGGTTAATAGTAAACTTGGCCTATCTTAGTGGTGGTAGACCATAAAAATCATCCGGAAAGACCTTCGGGTATGCACACACCACTACAGGAAGCTGACTACCCAAACAAGGGTCAATGGCATTGAGAAATATATCTGAAAAATGGAACAAGATTACCCCATCATTTGAAAAAATAGACTACACCCTTCCTAGTCTATATTCCCACTCACCCTAAAAAAGCATGACTGGTTCCATTGAAATATAAGAACTAAACTTGATAGTGATAATAGTCAATATGGGACTTAACACTGATTATCTAATCCAAACTGATAATCAAGTCAAATTTGATAAGATTGATCACTAAAAGGTCCCACTCCACCTCAAAGTCATCCATCATCACCCGACACATAGTACACTTGAAACCTTGTTCGGACCTCTATCTTAAAGGTGTGGAAAGATTCAACAACTATGAAATGTGTTCCAAATACAGTCTCAAAACATCAACTAACTTAGATAATATAAAATAATGAGTAACACCTATATCTAACAATTCTAGCACTATAAAAGACAAAATAAGTATCGTACCTCTAATAGTAGTTGGCCCTACTTCAAATTCTTATAGCGCATACTCTACTGAATAAAGACATCGAGTCTCAGCTACCCCGTAATATTTCTTAGCCAAATGAAAATCCCCCTTTTCTTAAGGATAAGACCCAACATCCTTGAAATAATTATTATGAACCTATAATCCCTTTGTGAATATGGATCCAACCTTACTACCTTTGGACATCCCATCATAAAAACATTTTAGATGTCCAAATTTCTCAAAAATGGTGAAGCATATTATAAGCCTCCAGAAATTTGACTTGGTACAACTAGTTTGCCCACACTAATAGAAAACAATCTTCTAACATCCAAAAGAATAGCCCAAAACTGGTCCTAAAGAAAACTAGATACCTTTACACTTCCTTCTCTGACTATAAGATGCACCCTGGCTAATGAAAGTACAACTAAATCTCCTCCCAAAAAAAATTTCGAGCTATGGAAGCCTCTCTCAAAGATACTTTATCAACTGCCTCCACAAAGTTCATAAGTCACATGAGAATCAACATAAATTGAATATCATGGCTTGGTCCCAACTCAAACCTATGATCCTTTAAGTACTCATTAGTGACTATCTTCAATGCTAGGTGCACTAGCTCGACAAACATGGTTGAATACTCCAGAATGGTATTCCCCTATTTCTCAAAGTTCATAAACTCTTCGGTATTCACTATACATAATGTCTCAGGATAAAATGTTTAATTCAATATTTTCTTTAAAGGATCCTAGGTAAGATCCTCATGAAACTTAGTTCTCATAATATAGTTCCATTATATCCTCCTGGGTCCTTCAATCATATACGTGGAAAAAACCACCTTAGATTCCTCCAGAATATTTTGAAATTTTAAGATCCTCTCAATACACTCAAGCCACACTTCAGATTCCTATAGTTCATTGTCACCATGAAATGTGGGTGTATGATTCTTTGTAAATTTTGAGTCATAACCCACTGGTCATCTCATGTTCCCAAAACCTACTTGACCTAGAGTATGAATAGCATGTATTGTTGTTTCTACCAAAGAAGGGTCTAATAGAGGGTTTTTCTATAAATATTTTCTCATAGATTCCTCTCTCAAATTTGGAATAGCTCTTCTAGGAGTCATTTCCCAACAATCACAAGTCTAAAACCAATTAGTCTCGAGAAGATTCCAAAATCATGGGACTAACTTCATGTGTCAACATAAAATATTTAAAACATTAATAATTTAAATAAATTGTGAATTATTCAAACAAGGATTTATTATTTAGAAGATAACGGGTCCATTTAAATAAATATCCCATAAAGTTCATTCAAATGACCCCAAACACCAAGTTTCAAACCTAGTAAAAAATTTCCAACCACCATGGTAACTCGAGTTCAAATGCAAAGTTGAGCTAGCTAGGCACCATCCCATACTTACTAACTGAATTCCAATGGTCCTAAATCCTATCTAACAAGACACAAAACCAAACTAAGGTAGTTAACACACTTTAGGAAGATCAACCCTCAAAAACCAATTTGTAATGGACCAAACCGAGACAACCAAACCATCCACTGGAGTCGTCCATCACTTGGTGAGGTAAAACCAAGATAATAGAAATAGGTATTGAATATAACCAAACAAGACATAAAACAAGAGTATAGTATAGAAAAAATAGATACAAAAAATTGATAAATCTAAGCCAAAACTGATAAACCAAAAAAAATTATGACAAAACAAAAAAAAACAAGTCTCCATGTTACCAACTATTACCTTCAAACCATCCCTCTCTGAAGGAAACAGGTGACAAGAGAACCTAGCATGATACATGATTCCCTTCCCTTTCCCTGAGTCCTAAAAAATGACTAGGAATACCCAAACTAAAAAGTATCATGTAAACACAAAGCCTAGTAGGATATCACCAATGAATATATACAAGTTCTAATATAAATAATGCACAAGTTTTAGCTTTATAATAAAATCCTATTTATAAATAATTTTCATAAATAAATCCATTTGTGAACATTCTCTTTTTTCAATAAATGTGTACTATATTAACCAAATAGAAAAATATCAGGTATAAAATAAAAAAAGGGAAATTAAAAATGTGAGAAAATATCCATGAAATAAAAAGTCATTCCATAAATAAGGTTTAAGATACAGATCACACTATTTGGGCCCTGGACAATGGTAATACATACTAAACCAACTAAAATTGTGTCCTAAAATAGTCTATTAATATAAAAAAAGTCACCCATAGCAGTTTCACACACACTAGGGTCACCTATGCCTATTTCCCGATGCAACCAAGGTTCTTAATGTGCCAAGTTTGTTCAAAAAACATTTTCAAAACCATGCTCACATTTAATTAAAACCCTTTTCCATCACAAAAAACTATATTTTAATACAAAAATAAAGAAAATATAGAATTATCAAGACTTTCATAGATCCACCTACCTCAAGAATGATGGAAACCAATCTACCTTTGACAACAGAGAAAAAAACCACCTATTTTCCTTCAAAAGACAAGAAATGAAAAGAAGCTATAAAGGATCATTATAAGACACAAATTGATCATGAATCTGAACCACAACCACAGCTGCAACCAAAGGAAAATAAAATTTGGAAAGATATCTTACCCAAACAGACACATTGCAACCACAATAATGATCTATCACCAAAAAATTATCCAAAAGTCAAGGAGATCTCTAAAATCACCTGGGAGAGTTTTGGGTCATGAGAGTGGAGGCTTCACACTGAATAAAAAAAAATTGGTGATCCATTCATTTAAAACCACTAGAATCACGGATTACATGTCCTGAATCCCTTTCAAAATGATTAGTTCTATGAAATAAAAATATGTCAAAAAATGTCACCTCAAATTAAAAATCTTGATTTTTAACTATTATATGATATGAAACCAATACACAGTGTGTAAACCTCTCACACCCTAAACCAATTCATAGCATATTTTTAGTGACCAATAAACAATTTAAAATTGATTCACAATGTATAAAACATTCATTCCTTGAACCAAATCATGAAATATTCCCGATAACCAATACATGACAAGAACATTATTCATGGAATGTAAACCTTTCAGGTCGGGAATTCATTTAGCATATAGTAAATAAATATTTTCTATACAAAATCTCCCCCGGTGTTCTCCAAACTCAAGGAAAATCATATAAGGCCTTTAAATAAATTATACCTAGACTCCATTAAATTCAGAAAAACATATATCCCCAAACTTTTGGTCATCTTCCCAAAAAAAGTCTCAACATTCCTGATAGGCTCATGATGCACCCAAAAAAAAAAGGGAAACCAAAAACAAAAGATAAGGAATACCTTAAGGAAGATAATGGGGTGTTACAAAATAGTTAAAGAAATATGAATTTTTTATTTCAAGATTGGGAAGTCAACTCAACATATAAAGGAACTGTGAGTTAATATAGTTAGAAAGCCTGCTGAAAAAATACCTTCTAGTAATTTTCAGGGCTAAATTCTGGGTTATGAGAATAGGAATATGGGTCTCTTCCACTATAATTTTCATGAATAGTATATTTTGAATCAAATAGTGGGGGATAATTGAATTTGATAAAATAGTGTGAGACTAATAAAATTAATTGTTTATGTCACACTTTTTAATCAATATAAAGTACTAAAATATGAATTTATTTGTTGTAGAAAAATGGAAATTCATTTGACAATGATATTATCCATATGATATATATTAGGGAAATAAAATCATATGACTAGATTTATATTATAAGAGTGGTACAAGAACTTGAAAATTGTACTATTCCAAGAGAGTAGAATTTTTTGTTCTAGAGTCTCAACTTACCACTGAGCCCTCTAAGGAGGCCAGTGAGGAGGGTCAGTTTATCCTTGGGAAACATGTAGATGATGTGTTGGATGTCCAATGCCTCATGTTATCATATATGAATAGTAATATACATAAGATTCGTTATGATATATATTATTATTAGGATAGAGAGATAAAAGAGAGGTATGATATCTCCCATGCACTCTTTACATGAAATGTTAGAGAGGGTGTACCATTTTGTCCACATGTAGCCGAGATGATTGATGACATTGATCATTTAGAAATTTTCTCTTTTAAACTACCTAATAATTGTGAATGAACCTCATGATCCCCTAACTTCCTAAGATATTCTCAATTTTTTTAATTTTAATATAAAAAATATAGAGAAGACAGTCTCAAATATCTTGACTCTAATTCTCTAGGTGGATGATGATAGGAAGCATTAAAACCCTTCATTACTTATGGTGGACAAGGGAAAATGTGATGTGAGAATCTCTAACACTAACTCCAAGTATATGGAATCTTCACACTACCCTTCCAAGTAAATAATGATCAAGGTGAGGGATGTGGGGTATTTTTCTTATGAAAAGAAGAATAATTGTTCCTTAATGTAGAATAAATAAGAGGATTTAGATGAATTATTTATCATGTATAATAACTCTATTTTTACAAATTTGGTATTGAATTTAGCTTTTGGGGACCATATTTGTATCCAAATACAAGAACCAAGTATATTCTGGGAGATTACCATGGGTGAGGTGGATCTTCAAGCTTCCTATAGAGAAATATTAGTTATGTTTTATATTAGAGAATAACATATCACATTTTCAAAAATATTGATTCTAGTTTTAAAGAATTATTACTATGTTCTCTATGTAAAAAAGAACATAATATCCATGTACAATTGGTATATAGATGGATTTATTTTCAAGCACAAAAATAAAAGTTTATGCTTTTATAAATATATAACATATCAAGGGATGTCACATTTTAATAATGGTTTTTATAAACTAGAATATGAAAATCAAGTATTGGAAATCAATAACGAATCAAGCTCCCATGACTCATATCACATCCAGTTATGCAATCACAATCTTGGTTAGGTAAATGAGATGTTTTTGAAAAAGATATAATAAGGACATTTTGATTCATTCAAACAAAAACCCATGTATATATGTCACTTTTTTGAAATAAAAAATAACCAAATCTCTATTTAGTGTAAAGGATTAAAGATCTATAGATCCTTAAAAATTAGTTCATACAAAAGTATGTGAACATTTTCCAGTAAAATATAAAGGTGTATACTCTTACTTCATAACTTTTATAGATATATTTAATAGATATGTATATTTCAACTTAATGAGGTATAAGCAATATTCTATTGGGAAATTTAAGGAATAAAATAATAAATTAGAGAAATATATTTGCAAGAAGATAAAGAAACTCCACTTAGACCATAGTATGGAGTATCTTAACCAAGATTTTATCGATTATATAAGGGAGTTTGGGAAACTATCTTAACTCACTCCTCTTTATACATTATATTGGATTGGTATCAGTGAAATGAGTAGTCACACTGTGTTGTACATCATAAGATCAATAATGATCCATGCAAGTCATTCATATCCTTTTGTGGATACACATTACAAAATGCAGCACATATACTAAATCTGGTGCTAACTAAAGTGGAAATAATAATTCCATAAGATTTATGGTGTTGAAAGAAATCTATTTTTTCACATATTTTTGTATGGGGATGAAATCAATTTTTAAAGTTTATCTTTGGCAAACAAACTAGCTTCTCAAGGCATGAAGTGCATCTTTATAGAATATTCTAAAGAAATAAAAATATATTATCTATAAAATTCCTCAGATAATAAGGGTGTGATTACCAAGAATCCTATATTTATTGAAAAGGAAAATGTATCTAAAAGTGATAGTGTGAGAAAGGTAGACTATGATAAAGTTGAATCTCAAGATCTACAAGAGTTGGAATTGAAAAAACCCACAAATAACATTAGAATAATATGTTCTAGAGACACAAGTACTACATAGGAGAACCATAGAGGTTATAGAATCAGTGAGATATCTTCTTTTAGTCACTGAGGATGGTGAAAAATTATTAGATACTAATGATGAACCTTTTTAGTACAAACAAGAAATAAATATCTTTAAAGTTGAAAGTAGCAAGAATCCATGAATTTTGAAACAAATTCCATATATTAGAACTAAGTCAGTCTTTTGGTAGATTCTCTAGTTGATCTGAATCGTGTTTGGTGTAAATGATTATTTACAAAGAAGCTGTAAATGGATGTTAAATTCAGTACCTAAAATTATGATTGGTTTCTTAAGGGTTTAAGAAACATTAATTAATAGATTATTATGAAACTTATTCACTATTCTATATGCTAAAATTCATTATAATTCTACATTACATAGTATCGTACCATGGTTAAGATATTCAAAAAGTAGATGTCGTGAAAGCCTTTCTTAATGGAAGCCTTGTGGAAGAGGTAAATATGACAAAACCAGAAGTTTTTGTGACTCTGAAGGATTCTAATAAGTTTTTAAATTTGTAGAGATCCATTTAAGTCATAAGTCAAGAATTAAGATCATGGAACATTCATTTTGATGAATCCATCAATGAATTTGGTTTCATAAAGAAATAATTTAATATATATTTCAATAAAAGGTTTAGTGGGAGTGCAGTTTCTTTCCTAGTAGTATATATTAATAATATATTATTGATGGGAAATGGGATACTGGTCTTAAAATAAGTTAAAAATTGGATAAAAAAATTATTATTCATAAAATACTTAGGTAAAGTAACCTATATTCTAGGAAACAAGATCCATCATGATGGATCTAAGAGGATACTTAGAGTAAGTCAAGGTATATACATTGATAGATTATTTAAGAGATATAATATATAATGGTATAAGAGGCGATTGGGGATTGTTTTCAGTGTTAAATAGTATAAATATATCCAAAAAATGTGTCCTCGTACATAAGAGGGGAGAGAGGGGATGATTATAATTTCATACACTTCTGTGATAGGTTCTATCATGTGTGTCATGCTATGAAACAAGATTGATATTTCCTATGCCTTGATCATGGTAGATAGAAATAAAGTAGATCTAATAGAGCCATATTTTGTGGGTGCTAAAACTATATTAAAATATAAGTGTCACAAAAAGGATATGTTCCTTATTTATGGAGGAGATCGAGAAATAGTTATCAGGGTATGCACATATTATTGTTTCCATGCATTTTTGAATAATCTGAAATTGTAGTCATGATATGTGTCATGCTTTAATGATGGAGTTTTGATTTAAAAGAGTTATAAGAATCTAGTGGTCATTAATTCTATAGAACTATCTGAGTATATTGTGGCATATTATGTAATTAAAAAATCAGTGTGCATAAAAAATATCTAGGATATTTATTCGATATCTAGTAATAAATTTTTTATTACACTTTATTGTGATAATACTAAAAATAGTCATATAGAAGGAGACAAGGTCACATCAAGGGGAAAATAATATACTTTAGAAGTATCACCTATTGTGGTATTATTCTCAAAGGGGTAAATTCATAGTAAGTAGAGTTTCTATATAAGAGAATATGGTGGAATCATTGAATAAATACTTATCTCGTTAGAAGCATAAATATCATCTGAGATCTAGCAGACTAAATTTGTTAGCATATGGATCTTGGTAAAGTTATAGTATATTAGAGTTGGTCCCCTAGAACCAAAATAATTTTTACTTTTTATTACCATAATATTAATATTAATTAATATCTTATCACTTGATGAGTGTTATTCTGCATAAAATTAATGTGATAATCTCCTTAGAGTATCTATTGTATCTAACTATTATAATAATTATCTTCTATAATGAGAACATTATAATTATATGAAATTATTCTTAAACATAGTTCATATGGTCTAGATGGAATTTGTCTAATGGGATATATATGATATTTTACTATCAGGTGCTTGAGTCTCAAAAGTGGTTGAGACATCTTCTCATGAAGCTTTCACTTCGTAATCTCTAATAATGGAGGATCTGCGAATAAAACCACCAATAGTACTTCCACATGTTGTATATTTCATTGGATATTCCTATCTGCAAACATATGTATTGGTCCTTATACATGAGGTTATCATTAAAGTAAATCATGAATCATAAACATTAATATATTAATGAAAATAGTGATGAAACATGTTTACCATATGGTAGGATATATGGGGTGTGTTATAAGTGATATGAAATTAGTTGAATTATCTAATAAAGGATATTTCCACTTTTGATTTAATGAATGAAGATGTCTCTATCCCTTTGATTGAAATAGAACTATCTGATTAAGTCTTTGTTCATGGTAGTTCATTGAAAAGTTCATACTAGATATTTAAATAAAGATAAATTAAGAATATAGGTTTATGAAATAAGTATAAATCCTTCTTGATGAGATATCAAGACAAATAATTATATTACAGTGTAATAGTTTATATGAAGTTTTTGTCATTGTGCTATTAACTTTTTTCTCACTGGTCCCTTAACATGTGTCTGGAACCTTATCTTAGACTTTAGGAAATTTATCCTGAGGTCACTAATAAAATGGTATAAAGGGTCACACACTCAGTCAATATAAAAATTTAGTTAAATTATATTTTAATTTAATATAAAGAATAAATATTATTCTTAACTTTTGGAATAAAATTTATTCAGGTTAAGTTGATCATACAAGTTTAATAACAAGTTATCTGAGTTTATAATATATGTGAGTTGAATATTTAAAATAAATATTTGTCCATAGGTTCAGTAAATATAATATTTATTCATTTATTTAACTAATAATATAATTTTGTTTATTTATTTCAATAAATATTTATCATTCAAGGTTCAATAAATATAAGGGAGGATTAATGGGCCGAGTTAAGGGCCCCTTGGAAATGATATATTTTATTCAATATAATTATAATAAATAATGATTTATTTATTTAACAAATGATATTTAAATATTTGTGAATTAGTAAATTTCATGGAATATAATACTGAAATTTTCATTATTATTTTACATGAGGTTTATATTGAATAAAAAATTAGATAAATGGCCTTTGTGAAATTACTAATTATTTTAACCCTGGGTACATAATCTGAAATATAACATTTTGGGGATTGTGATAATTGTACATAATGGATTCTCCCAAGATAATTATATCAAATCCCTAGATAAAATTTTTTAATAACTCACCCAAGATTGAGTGATAAGACTCCTACCTATCAATACTGAGATAATTTCTTGTTGTAATCAATGGTGAATGATGCAGGGTTCTTGGTTCCTCCATGATAACACTCAAAATACCAAATTTGAAGTTCTAATATTTGTGTAACATGTTTGGATACAATTAGAGGAATATTAGTTTGGATTTTCCACATCAAAAATAGGATTATGATAATGGTTACTGAATTGATCAACAGTAAGAATAAATATCAAGTCAAGGTAATTATTTTTTAAATTAATTACAAATTAAATGTGAAAAGGTTCTATATATGAATATTATGGGGTTTCTTCTTTAAGTTATTTTTATTTTATCCATTGAAACTGGTGAAAAAATTGGTGGAAACCTGCCCAACCACTTCTGATGTGCCCCATAACCATTATACTAACCCCCTATATGTGTATTATGGTGCAAATTTAGTTGTTTTTTTAGTTTTAGGATTATAAATGGTTTTTTCATATAGTTTTTTCTATATGATGTCAATTCTACATGGAGTTTAAAGTCATTAGTGATCGATGGTCATCCATGGGGTTTTTTGTCCAAATATTACCTTTTATATTATTTTATTTTCTTATGATGTATTAATACATAATTACACTAAATGTATTTATTTTTAATTAATAATTGGATTGACATGACTATTATATTTATTTTATCTTGGAATGTGTGCATTTATTCATTAATGATAGTTATTTTATCGAGTTAGTTTTGTTTATTTTTATATTAAATTTTTCATGATAAGTCTAATAAATAGATAAATAGTATTTTGAGGTAAATTGTTACCCAAATTATTGTTTAAAATATTATCACTTATTAGAATCATTTTAGGATTTATGGAAATTTGTCAGAATTCTATGGTGATTTGGTTTAGGTTAAAGGTAATCTAGGTCTGGTGTTTATATAAAAATTTATGAAAGAGTTTGGGATAAGAATTATGTTCTCTTATATAACTTTATTGATAAATTATATCAATGGATTTATCAATAGAACTTCCAAGTTTTTAATTTAAAGTGAAAAAAGAGTCTTACACCCATATCTGGTAATTTATAACACTGAATAAAACTTATCATGACCCAACCCCCTAGGACACTACATAAGTCGAGAAAAGATCAAGTTTTGATCCCCAAATCCTTCCATTAATAGGTCACGGATTGGCGACTAGTAGCAAGGGTATATCAATATATATATATATGAAATTACATAACCATTTTAAAGGAAACTTCACATTACCATAAATAATATCAATACATCATTCCAAACTATAATACATAAATAATTTATATCAAATTAATGTTATATTATACAGATAAAAATAATAGGTATAATAACTTCAAAACCAATCAACTCTTTTATATCACTAGTCAAGTGGAGTGAAATATGCCTATGCCAATAAGCCTTGTGTGTCTAGAGATAAGGTCATCTGATACTACCACCAAAAATATTAAGAATTTTTGAATGTATATATATATATATATATATATATATATATATAAAGTAGGGGAGATCATTTAAATATAATTAGTCGATTCCTTCCCAAAACTCTCATAAGTCCATGTGAATGAAGTAAATAAAAGAGGTGATCAAATAATTATCCCAAAATTTAATTGTTAATTCTCATATATCTCATGCCCCATAATCAACATACTAATAAAAACATAACATCACATAATTCCCACCATATTTAATCCACTAATCCATAAATTCAACCAAATATGCACAATTTTCCATCTATGGGAATACCACTATAATGTAACATGGTTAGGTATTTTTTCACCCATAGGGACTCTATATACTATTTATTTTTCTCAAGCAGGGACCCTCGCTGCCACAACTTTCCACCTTTGTTAGATCACCTCTTTCAATAATGGTTGGGCAGTTTTCCACCCATAAGAACTCTCACTCTTTTCGAATGTCCAATCATAGGGACTCTTTATACCCCAAATAATCTTCATATCATCAAAATAGTTGTACAGATTTCCTTCCATATATATTATCTATTTCCACATAAACCTAAATTATTAACACCATATATCTCAAACCTCTACCATATATCATAACCCACCACTATATAACCAACCACATCATCATCATTGTGAATCATAAATATATTAATGACACCAGTATCCATTAGTTACCACATAAATAATATTAATATCATCACCAAGTATCACAAATGGATTCAAACCCCCACTATCTATTTTATCTCATGCCTAAAACAATCATATGTATAAAGGTCCTAGGGAATATAATAGTAAAAATTTAATATAGGACACTCTCATCTGGGCCTATCATAAATTAAATACTTGGTATTTAATTACGAAATCTATAAAATTAATCATATCTTTGGAATTTACAAGTTACACAACCTCAGCACTTGACATATTATATCATTAAACCACTTTCAACATAATCACATCATCTATAATGCTAATCTATATTCACACATCCATCTAAACATAGAAGGGAGATTTATCTAAGGGTTTTATTTGATTTTATAATTTTATCACCACCGTGAATTCATCTCACAAGACCCACTGTAACAATATAGAAAATGTGGAACAAAAAATTTGGTGGCATAGAACATGTAGAATATGGAATAATCTAGTGTTGAATATGGAATGACTGTGTGAAATATACACCACCTTCATATGCCTCACTAAACAAAATTTTATATTCACCTGTATCGGTAATAGACCCCATTCCACCCTAAAAAACCCTCATGCATCTCATTTCCCATTCACCCAATAATATACCATTACTTGATAAAATTTAGTAGATAATGGTGTGGTACCCATATATATTTTTCATGGACCATACCATATATCATAAAATTAAAAAATAACACCACTTTAAGAGTCTCCACAACTTATCAATATTTATACCGATTATCACCACTGAAAACCTAAAAAATTATCATATGTCAGTCATAAAAAAAATTTATAAAAATTTATGAATAATAAATATTTAATTATAATACCCTTAATTAGATTTTTCATAATGCACTATCATATATTAAACACTATAATTAATCTACTACAATTCACAATAAATTAATTTATATAATCATAGAATATATTCTCATAAATTATTATCATTAAATTTTCCTTTATTTACCAATATCCACTAAAAATCCACCTTAAAATAATTTATAATCATTATGTTTATTAATATTGAATATATTATCCACCAATATCATATTCATCATAAATTATTTTCAATTTACCAATATAATAAATATCCAATATTATCATGAAATACCTCCCCATAAAAGAATATAAACTCATGATAAATTCACATAGACTATAAAAATATGAGATTCTTGAGCTGCCTACCTCAATTCAATGATGATTATTAATCATTAAGAATCACCTTTTTTATTATTCTTATTCTCTGTTTGTATCTCTTAGATCCTTTATGACATAGTAATTCCAAGGGATGATTTCCAAGAGAATATAGAAAAGGTAAAAATGTCTATGGTTTAAAATATATTAGAAGAGAGTTAAACCAATTTTACCCCATTTAAAATAAGGACATAGTCATCAATTAAAATTTTCAATAACCATAATTGACATTCCCATTAAAATATCCTATCATAAATTTTCTGACTAGATGACGCCTCATGCCATAAACTTGTTAAAAAATATAATTTCAACTTCCTCTAATATTTCCATGTAATTTCCACCACATGAATCATATTATTTATTTTATAAAAATAATACATTAAAAATTAAATACTTAAATAAATAAATAAACTCCACCAACACCTTACATTTACTAAAAGTGTAAACCAAATTGGAAAAATAAAAACAAATCCACCCAAATAAAAACATCATGACTTGAAACCAATTATGAACTCAAAATTTTATTCTCATACTAAAAAAATAAAATTTTACTCAATGAAAAAAAGACAAAAATACCCTAAAAATTTTCAAAAACTCTCAAGTATAAAATTATAAATCTTTATATAAGAAGTAATCAATTTTTGATAAATGATTTTTCAAGTACTTATACTAAAGACCTTTTCATTCACAAAGAGTGGGGGATGGTATAATAAAGGATTATTGGTAGAGTTACTTGCATCATTTTAAAGAGGAGTACAAGTTATAAAAGGTAAGGCATAAGAAAATAAAAAAAGTGAAAATTTTAACAAAAAACATGGGGCTTGTTCTTGATAAGTGAGTAATTTATATTTTTAGGGAATAATATATTTACTAATATTTATTTTTTTGTGCCATAGTTATATGTTAATGTAAGATCTCCCTTCAATACTTTTAATAGGTGTTTAGATCTAAGCATTAGAAGTTTTGACTGATATAGAACTATGAAAATTTATTCAAGATAGATTTTATAGTTTTACCCATAAATTTAGAAATGTGTATTAAATTTTTCATTTGTCAGACATAGATTTTTGAATTCATAGATAATTTTGACTAAAAAATAAATTAATAATTCATTTTGATTTTTTAAACTTTGATAAGAAATCCTCAATATGGTATGTTTCAAAAATATTCATTCCATTCTCTATAGATTAATTCTATTAAACAAGTAAAAATATTGATAGGTAGTTATGATGTATTGAAGTATAAGTTTCAAGGTAGTGTTTGCATCATTTTTTCAAAAGGTCTCTAAAAACTAGCACACATCTTTTTTCCATTAAATAATACTATTTAGTTGTTCGATTGTTAAGAACTTCAGTTATAAAAAATTGAAATTATGTTTTCTAAAGATCAGTATAAGCATTTATAGTAGGACTCATAATTTAAATAAAATATAATATAACTTTAATTCAAAAATCATTAATATAGATACTTGTATTATTATTATCAAAACAAATAATTTATAAGTTCTCATTAAATAAATGGCTCAACATATGTCTGTTAATTCATTTGAAATATTAAAACCCACTTTAATATCTATGTTCATTTTTTATTTTTTATAAGGAATTTGTTTTGAATAATATTGTACATGTAATATTATGATTCAATGGATATTTTATGACACATAAAATATAAATTTTAAATTAAAAATATCTTTGAATCATATAATTAATAAAATGTGTTATACAAAAAAATATTACCTAGTTATATTAATAGTGATGGAGTTTGATTATTTAGATTCATTAATTGACTATTAGATCATGGAACTTAAAAACCTATAAATATTATAATTCATGATTATTCGATAAATATTATAAAAACAAAAAAATTAATATTTTTACATTTGCAACATGAAAAATTTTGATATACAATGTATAAAATTCTTCTCAATTTCATAAATTTCATCATGAATTTATCATTAAATGTCATACTTGTATATTTATTATTTTATTAATAATAGGTTTAATGAAAATGTAGTAAATAAATATATAAAATTTAGTCTTTTAAAAATATTTATCACATGTTATTTATAATAAAAGTAGTTTTTCTAAAAAATTCTAATCCAAATTAATAATGTCACATCAAATTAATTCCATAAACATTATAAGATAATAGGAAAGATAAATATAAAAGATAAAAAAGTTGAGAAATTGGGGAGTTAGTCAGTGAAATTCTATAAAACAAATATTTATTTTCATCAATAATTTTCTTCATATTTATTTTTTATCACATTTTCTTTCTTAATTTTTTTTCTTCATCATTTATAACAGTCTATAACTCTTACTCGATAAGTTTATAGTAGATTTATAATACATGTGAGAAATGTTCTAGGTACACCTTTTACACCGATAAAAGGTAACCTCCCATTAAAACTACTCTAAATGTTTTTATTGGTTTTAATAAAAAAAATGGTAGTTATTGTTAATAATTAATTAAAAATGTCATTTAATATTAATTTAATGATCAATATATTATTTATTTCTTGTGACATTAATTTATTGGGGAAAAAGTTAGTTGATATTATTTTTTAAAACATTCCTTGACTTTATTTTTTAAATCCTAAAAAAATAGGGAAATTCAATTACATATGTAGTGTGTGTCTATATAAAGATAATTTATCTGGATTATATTAAAATTTTATATGGAATTAAAATATTCATATAAGGGTGAAAGATTTTTTGTTGCATATTTGTATAAAAAATTACTTCTGGACATTTCCTTTTTGGGTTACACATTTTTTGGAGTTATTGGATTGGATCCTTACTTCTTATTCATTTTGTTTTGATAATTACAAATCTCTATGTTTGTAATTTTTCTAAATCTATTTTTAATTGATCTTTAATTTTGTTTTTAAAATACTATTAAATTAGATTATTTATTTTTTATTTAATTATTATTTATTTTTTATTATTTATTTATTCATATTATTCATTGTTATAATAATTTTTTATTAATATGCCTATATTATTTTGTTATATTCTAATTATTTTTTGTAGAATTTCTTTAAGTTAAATATCATAAATACTCCGTTAGAGCTAAAAAAATACCTTGGTTTTGGTTTTTTGGAAAAGTATATAATGTTATGCATATCAGATAAGTTTTTAAATTATCTTACATATTCCTTGCATAAAAATTTTATTAAGATAATTATGTTATGTATTCAAGTCTAGTTAAAAATTATTATATGTGTTTATATGTTCAATAAAAAATTATGTTACGCATTAATTTAATTATCTTACAAATCTATTTACAGTTAAATATTTATGTTACTTAGTGATTAGAAATAAACAATCAAAGAGATTCATCTTATGTATTCTATATTGTATAGAAATTATATTAGGCATTTATATTTCACTAAAGTAAATATCAAACGTATTAGAAAATTATATTATGTATTACTTCGGTTTACAATTTTTCTTATATATGAAGCTAAAATTTTAAAAAAAAAATCAAAGGAATTCATTTAAATTATGTATGGAAATCTATTTAAAATATATTATATGTTACATTAAATTTATTTTATTGACATTATTTCCTATTATTCTTTTATAGTGTTTCAGGATCTATTTTTGGGATGATTATATGAGGATTTAAAATTTATGAATTCATAGAGATTATTTAAAGGCTAATTTATGAAAAATAAAATTGCTTCAATGATTATTTTTTAAAGGAATTGTATTTATTATTTATACATGGGTAATAATGAATATTTTTTAAGTATTTTTTCAATTTTCATGAAGATTCAAATATTAAGAAATTTTATAACTCTGAATTTATTTGTTATTGGATGGGATATATCTATAAATAGAGATTAGATAAAACCATAACACATATATGAATGAACAAGAGGTGTGATACATGAGAAAATAATGTGATAACTACTATTAAAATTATTTGTTGGAATTTATTATGCTATACTATGCTACTAAAAAAGTGATCAAAGATTCTTCAACATTCAGAATTTTCAACTATTTTAATTATAGTTTTTTGGTTTTATAATTATTTTTTAATTTTATAAGCATTATTGATGGTTTATACTTTTTCATTCAAGAGTAATATTTGGTTGTTTATACCTCCAATAAAAGGTATGTTTTGGGTTATGACCTCTATATTCCAACTTATGGGTAGTTTATAACTTCCTAAAAATCTATAATTGTATTGGGTTGTGAATCCTCATTAAAAATTTGGTTGTTGTGTTGGTTTTTCATCTACTAGAAAAGAAATATTGTAATTGGGTTGTGAATTCCCTAAAAAATTTGAGTTTATTAGTGGGTTTCATTTCTCTCGGTGATAGAGATAAGTGAATAGTAGTAATTGGATCCTTTTTATCTAAAATACTATAAAAATATTTTGTGTTCTATATTTGATTTCCACTATAGTTGAACATAAATTACTTTAAGTTTAAATTTGATTTAGATTATTTTAAATTTTAATTGGCCAATTCACCCCCACTCTTGACTATTTCATTCATCTTATATCTGGGATAATAATTTGTATCATATCATAACCATTAAATCTCTGGTTATTTTCTTTGATTATATCAATTTATCTAATATTTCACTAGATAATGAAAGGTCATAGAAAAATATTTATATGATAGTAAAAAATTCAAATGTTTTCTAGATTCCTAAAAGGTCACCCTTCTTCGATAGAAATGATTACGAATACCGGAAAGAAAGAATAGAGTATTTCCTCAAACATCTTAGCATTTATAACTATACTATTATGATAAAACCACATAAATTAATTGAAACTAACCTTGAATCATTGAAAAGTAATGATTCCCTAAATTATGTTTCAATTATAAAGACATGAATATTTTATATTATGATATTAGTAGAAAATATTTAAGTCATTTATCATCTTCTAAAATTTCTCATGACATTTAGTGAACTCTCCAAGTCACACACTATGGAACAAACAAACTGAAGAGAACCAAACACAAAATGTTGCAAGATAAATATAAATACTTTAAGATGTGAGGAAAAGAAAAAATTAATCACATATTCTAAATATTTACAAGTATATTTAATATAATGAATTCTCTGGAATAATCTTCAGAAAATATACTTCTTGTTGAAATAATTTTGAGATGCCTATAAAATAACTAGCATGCTAAGAAGGTTTTCATTAATGAAATAAATAATTTCAAAAAATACACTATATAAGAACTCATTATATCATAGATTCAATATGAACTAGATCTAAATAATATTTCTAAATAAGAATTTTAAAAAATTAAATGTGTTTCATTTAGATACATAAATGTTACTTTTTAATCCTCTAATATTTAGTTATAGGAAAGTGACATATATAAATTTTATCAAGTTTCAAAAGGAATTTACAAATTAAATAAATGATATTCTTGAAATATTATAAAGGATTATCCTATAGATGATAAAAAAGAAGCAATAAAGTTAATTTTAATTATTATAATGATGCTTAAGATGTAATATGTAATGAATGGAGGATAAAAGGTTATATCAAACCTAATCTCAAAAAATTGAGACAAGAAAGAAAGAATAATAGGCTTAATAAAAAGGATAAAATAGATTTAAGACCTTGATGGAGTTTCATTGGAGACTTAGATTGAAGTGATGAATTTGGTATAGAAAAGGAATTTACATACCTATGATTTATAGCCTCATTAAATGAGGTGATTAACTCTGATTATGATTTAAATGAATTTGATTATAAAATACCCATCATTAATGAATTATTTAAAGTGATTAAAATATTGAAAAATTATATAATCAAAATTTTAATGTTTTATAAAGAACTTAAATATAATAATAATAAAATTTTTGATGAAATAAGATTACTCATAAATAAAATAAAAAATTAATTAATTTTTATTCCAGAACTAATGATAAGGTGTGTGAATATTTATAAACTACTTAAAAACAAAATAAAAAAACTCAAGAAATAGTGTATAATTTAAAAGTAATGTTTGGATGATTTTAATCAAGGTAAATAAAAATACGATAAAATTATGTTTATGAAAAAATTAAATAAAAAAATGAATTGTTCATGATCAATATTACCTAAAATGTAGAAGTATTCATTTAAGAAAGTTTTTAAAGGAAGTATCTCTACTATTATATGTTTTAAATATAAAATGAAAGGAAGTTATGCTATTGAACATTATTTATGATTTTCATAACATTTAAGACACACTAAATCATTCATTTATAAATATTTTTCTTTAATATAACCTATGAACACATGTTTGAAATCTACTTGGGTTCCCAAAATTTCATTTAATAATACCATTAGACTAAAATTATCATGGGTTCTAAAACTATATTCTAACTAATTTTTAGAGAAAATAATTTGGAAGTATCAAGAAATATAAATAGTACATGGAAAGTCGATGATCTAAAAACATGACTATAAATCCATCAAAATTTTATCATACAATATATGTGATGAAGGCATTGTGACATTTAGAGATAACTCAAAAGGTAAGGTTAAAGGTTTTGATGAATTTGGTATTTTAAATTCTGTTATTATCTATAAAGTTTTATATATTGATGTTTAAAACATAATAAGATTAATATTTATAATTTATGTGATGATGGTCTATTGATTATATTTCAAAATGATAAATACATTATTTTTTAATATAATTATATTTTGTTTTATGCTAAATGAAATGATGATATTTACTCTTTATTTTTAATAAATTAATAGAAAAAAATGTGAATTGTTTGAATGTTGTTCAGGGGGATGTTATTTTATGGAATAGGAGACTTGGAAATGAAAATTTCAGATTATTTTACAATATTTATATATATTGATAAGTTATATAATTAATCGATATCAAAGTGGATAAAACTCATATATTTGATTCATGCATGAAAGGAAAATAGCACAAAGAATATTTCTGATCAATCAAATATGTTCATAATATATGACTACTACAATTATTCCACTTATAATTATTTGGTTTGAATCAAAATAAAATTCTTGGTGGTAATAAATATACATTTTTTATTATTGATGACTTTAATGGATTTTTTTATGTTTATTTTCTTTTACATAAAAGTGAAACTTTTTCAAAGTTTTTTTCCTAATATAAATTTGTTCAAAATGATAAAGTTTATTTAATTATATATATTATATGTTATTAAGGAGGAGAACTTTAGAACCTATATTTTTAATTTGTTATGAAAATAATGGTAATTTCTATAACTTCTATCCCCCATAACTCCTCGGTAAAATGAAAATATAGAAAGGAAAAAACTAAACTTTATAATAAATGTCTAAAATGATATTTTTTTATAGAATGGGGACATGTAAAAAATGAAAATTCTCCTATATTAAAATAAAATAAAATTACAAAATACTGAGTTAAGGATTTTACGATAGTCATTGTGCCAAAAAGAAAAAACATCTTCAGGAACATCATTGAGCCAAGTCAATCCATTTCCCATCACACCTTTTTTAGCCAAGACATAAACCACAAAATTTTCTTCATAAAAGATATATTTAAAAATTTAATTCATAGATGAAATATATTCCAAGAACCAAATCCATCTGGAAGTGATTTTCCAAGAAAAAATAATTATGCAATTTATAATTTCTTATACCACCATGGTAGAAGAGTCTCATTTCATACATATATTGGACCATCCATATTTTTGTTACACTTCAATCGCATTGATATTCCCAATCATTTTAGTATCCAAAGAAGGTTAAAAGCTACACGATACATAGAGACAACCTCTTGTACAACCTATGTGGTCACTGAAAAATTCACTATATCTAGATGGACTTGGATTACCTCTTAAAGAGTAATCTGTGTTACATTTTATCCAACCAATAAATATAGGGTTCCATAATACTTCTATAGTTAAATGATGAGGATTGTAATTACCAGTAATTCCAAAACATTTAAGAACAAAAAAACATGTAAAGAGTTATCACATTTACCATTTTGAATAAAATTAACCCCTTTTACTACCTAAATGATATTTTCTAAAATGATTTTAGATATAATGGTATTATATAATGGATTAGGTGATTTTGGATTCTCCAGATTACGTGAAGAAATTCCATGTAGGATGCATATAGCAGATTATGAATTTTCTTTGATAATTGCACCTGCAAGCAAGAAACCAAGTGGTCTCTGATTGAAAAATAGTCTAGAAGCTAAACCTGAAATAAATCTATAAAATTATTCCAAAGAGAAGAATTTGTAACACAACTAAGGAAGATATGATCAATTTAATATCTATTATGATTATAAATAACACATTTAGATCAAATATTAATACCAAAAATTTCAAGTAAATCATCAGTGGGAAGTTTAGAGTAAAAAACTCTCTAGTAAAGAGTAAATCTTGATGGTAGAATCCAAGGATTTTTTAGGATTTTTTTCTAGTTGTTAATGTGTTTGTGAATTTCATAAATTAGGAATCCATTGAGGATGTAATTCCATTGTTACCATGTTCCTAAATAATAATGTCATCACCACTTGGAAAATTGTAATTTAGAATAGTTTATTTAATCTCAGCAGCATAACTTTTCAAGTTTAAAAAGTTTTTTATTCCCTTGAATGAAAATAATAATATCATCAGTATATAAAAGATGATTGGGATCAGTAATACCTCTATCAACCCTGAGATATGGGCTGATCTTGGGAATATTTTAACCTAGTTAACAAAGGTTTCATTGAATCTAAATCTTGTTAATACATCACAAATGAAACTCTATTAAAGAGTGTCAAAGGCTTTATTGACATCTAATTTAATATAAATGTTCCCTCCTCTAGTGTTTTTCTCTAAGAGATTAAAACATTCATAGTTATTAACAAGGAAATCATGTATGGTCCTACCTTTGATGAAGCCAAATTGATTAGAAGACACAATATTTTTTGTAATTCATACTGGTTTGTTAGAAATAATTTTACCAATAATTTTATAAATGGTATTTAAAATAGAAATATTCCTGAAAAGATGTTTCCCATTTTCATTCTCAAATTTAGGGATTAGGGAAAGGAATTGAGCATTAAGACCATGAGTAATTTGACCACCTTTGAAAAAAAAATTAACTAGTCTACATACATCATTATAAATTATATTCTAATAAGTTTGAAAGAATGAGTTTGTAAAACCATCTAGGCTAGGAGAATCACAAAATTGACACCAAATACTACCACTTTAATCTCAAAAGAAAGAGTAACAGTAGAGAGGTTATAATTATCTTCTTGGGTGACCAAATTAGGTATGATATCTTCCAAGGTTTTACATAGGGTGTTGGAGGAATAAAAGAGTTTCATATAATAGGATACAACATGTGCTACCATATTTTCTATTTTTTAAAGAAGTTTCCATTATCACTGAGAATATTCAAAGGTCTGTTAATTTTCCTAACCCTTTGAGGAGAATTAAAGAACTTAGTGTTTCTATCACCACCCTTTATCCATTTTATTTTGAAGGAATCCATCTATATGAGTTCTTTATGATTAATAATAACATTCAGATCATGTGTGACCTTATTTTCTTATTCAATACTACTAGTAAAATCACTCTCAGTATCCTTCTCTTGAATAGAAAAAAGTAAATATTAAATATAGTAAATATTTTCATCAATGTTACTGAAGTAATTTTGAGTTCAAGTTTTCATATTTTTCTTGAGGATTTTTGAGCTGTAAAAAACAAGATAAAGCATCATCCCTAAAGTTAATTGAATTATAAGTTTCTTGGACAAGAGGTCTACAACTAGGGTGTGAAGTCAAATCATTGTTAAATATTAATGGGCATGGTGGATTGTATAATTTATAAATGATTTTTTCTAAAATAGGGTGATGGTGAGAGTTAAATTTTTCAAGTGTGGAATAAGAGATAGAGGACCAAAAATTGAGGGTTTCATCATTGACAAAATCTATATCCAATTTTTTGGAAATAAAATAATTAAGGTGTCTTATATACCAAGTATATTTATCTTCAAAAGGGTTAATTTAATATATAACATTGTCTTCAATACAATCCTTGAAGTCTATAGTTTAGGAAGAAGAATTACCAATGATAAGTCTCTCATTAGGATTAAGAATAGCATTAAAGTCACACAAGAGTGTCCATTGGCAATTTATAATTTTAATGATGTCAATAATGTTCTTCTATAGACCTATTATTTATCGATAACCATTATATGCATAAATAATTGAGAAACATTGTTGAATTATATAATAAAATTAATTGAATGTGGTCATCTTCTCATGTGAAATAATAAAAAAAATTCCTACCAATTTATGGTTAATGGGAACATAATGTCTCTTAGTGTCATTGTTGGAAACAAATTCTCAAATAAGTTGATAGCCCAATTTATCAAATGAATCAATATTCTCTAAGAAATTCCTTCCAGGTTTAGAGAGGCCTAAAATATTAGAATTATGATTTGTATAGAAGTTCCTGAATTGTCTTAGGATTAAAGATCCATAGACAGATTCAAAATAGGATATTCACTTAAACCTTATCTTGGAGAAAGATCTATTTTTTCATTCCACCAACATTTTTGTTTCTAGTTGATTTTCCAGTTTTAGAATGTCTTTTACCATACTTACTAGAATCATTATTCTCTTATGAAACTTGATCATATAGACTTTTGAAGACCATTGTGGTGTCTATATTAGAGAGTTTATCATCATCAGCATGAAGTATTATTGATTGTTTAATTGGAATATGTAACAAAATTAACATCCTTACTAGAACCATCTGCCTCTATTGGGACTTGATTAGCAGGATTTGAGAAATCCATTGTCCTGTCCAACAAAGATGTTTTTTTAGTATTAGTGTTAGGTGATGTTGATTTTAAAATAGAGTCAATAGCCTTTATTGAATACTAATCAAATGGAATTATAAAATATACTAAAATTTAAAGATTAAAAGATTTACTAGAATCATTAGATACTTTTAAAACTGACTTAAAGATATTACCACTATGAATAATATAAATTGTCTCCTGTGTGAACCCTATAGCTAAATTTTTATTGTCCTCACTATCAATACTATAAACTGGGAAAGTTAAAACCTTTTTTAATTTATCATCATTAAAAGAATCCTCATGTAAACAGAAAATTATTGAAATGTTAAATTGAGAAATTGCAATGAAATTTTCATATTTTTTACTCTGAGTTATTGGACTCTAAAGGGGGATAGTCTGATCATATAATCTATTTCTTGGGATTAGAGAAGAAACATATCCATAGGAACCCCCATTGGAAATGATAGGGACTTTTCCCACCAAAGTCACCTAAGGAGTAGCATGTGAGGACTCAAAAATAGGTTGAATGAGAGATGTTTCAATATAACAATAATTAGATAATGGTAAATCATATTTCATTACATTAATAATATTCATAATATCTTGGAAGATATCAAGTGAAATATTATCATCTTCACTTGTTGGAATCTTAGCTAGATCCAAACTATTGTTTGGAGGTTCAGAAATAATTAGAAATCGAGAATCAATGTACTTCTTTTCTTCCTCATCAACAAGAGAGGCCTAGTTTTTTCATTTGATATCTTCTACATCAAGGGTATTTATCTATTTTTTAATCCACTTTTGAGGCTCTATTTTCCCTAAAGGCTCAATTCTATCTAGGTAAATTCATTTTCCTTTATTTATTTTACCAACCTTATTATAGTCATCTGGATCATCTGTGGGCTTTATTTTCTTTTCAATATTACTTCACTAAGAAATTGTGTGCCCAATAGTTCTATAATAATCACAAAATGGGGGAAAAAATACAAAATCTATTTTTACCTCAATATTGATGTCATTAGAAATGAAATAGATAGCATCTTGAGTTTTCATATCAAGATCAGTTTCAATTAGGACCCTGGCATACATCCCAATTTATCCATCAATAGTCTGATGATAAATCTTCACAGGGATTCCAATGTAGTAAGAAATAACATTTACGATATTTAGATGCTAATAAGCTTAGTTAAACCAATTAAATATCACCCAAATTTGTGCATTTTAATTATTTTGATTAAAAGGATTAAAATTAATGTTCCACTCTGAAATTTTCAAAGTACATGGCTATAGGTGTACATTCCAAATCTTCTATACAGCTTCAAGATCATATTTTATTCTCAAAAGAATATAGAATAATTCCCTACCAACCAGGATCATCTTGTAATCAGAGCTTCTCCATAATTGGGAGATCCATAATTTCAAATCATTATATGATCATGGTTTTTCTCCTTCTGAGTAAAAAATACACCCAAGAATGGAGAATATGTATAAAAATAATCTTTTTTAAAGAAATTATGGATATACCATAACTAGGAAACCATCATCATCATATTTCTTGAAAGAATAAGGCTTGGAAAGATCACAAGTTTTGTCATCCAAACCATAGAGTGCATCCAAAAAGGAATTTTCTTTTCTCTTTGATAAATACAATGAGGTGCCTTACATATTTAGTTTTTCCTTTATATTATTCTTTGAAAAATATGATTCAAGATTTCCATCATTGAAGGACCTCTCCCACTTCGTGTGAATAGAATCCATGAATCTTGAGTGAATCAAGATGAGGAGAGGTCATCCTTTCATAGTAGATGGAAGCTTTCACGTCACTGCTATATTTCTTTCCTCGAGATAATGAGATCCATATTTCCTCAATCAAGGTTGAATTATCTTCATGAATAACCCACACTTGCAATTTCCTATAAAGGCCCAGCCACCGAGAACCTGAAGAAATCAAACCCTTTCTGAGCAGATGAGTTAAATAAGATGACCAACACTAGAAATGAAGGCCACCATGAAGCTAAATCTAGAGACACCTAAGCTCATTCATTGATTCCCTTAGAATATTTTTCACTAAATGTCTTCCACGCTAGATCTAATGAGACCCCCATGATTCCCAAACTCTAATGAGAGGAAGGTGATGTCACTGTAAGGATCAAGAAGACCAAAAAAACCCTACTATTTCTATTCTTCATTCATTAAAACATAAAAATTCATAATAATATTTTCATTTTCACACCACACAAGCTTTGTTTACATATAATTGATCTAAAATATTTACTTGGAAAATTTTATAGGTTGTATAGCTGTTTAAAATGATGTAAAATGTGTATAGATTACATGAAAAAAAATTAGGTTGAAGTTTTTCCTAAATCTTTTTATGTCTCTAACAGAATTCATATTAGTCCAATTTTAAAAAAACAACTTACAAATTATAGAAAGAAAAGAAACAAAAAGTTGGTTATTTTAAAGCTTTTGGTTGTAAAATCAATATCTTTAATACTAAATATAATCTTGATAAATTTTATGTTAAATCTAATAAAGTAATATTTTTAGAATATTCTAGTGTTATTAATGATTATATAATTTATAATAAAATATAAATGGTTGTTGAAAAATCTATTCATGTTATGTTTGATTAAAATGATTTAAAAGATGAATCATCAGAAGAAAAACATATTGAAGAGGATTTTAGAGATTTTAATTTTAGAGAAGATAAATATCTATAATTAATGAACCTATTAAGGGTGAGAAAAACTCTTATAAAATAACCTAGAAAACTATTAAAGACCACTGTATAAGTAGAGTTATTGGAAATGTTGACTCAAGAGTTTAAACTAGAAATTAATTAACAAAATTTATGTGCTCATTATATTTTTATTTTAAATTTTTTATAAATGATATTTTGAGAGATTTAAAAGACCCTAACTATATTTTTTCGATGCAAGAGGAACATAAACACTTTTTTAGGAACATAATATAGAAAAAAAATTCAACCAAAAGAAACAAATATTACTAGTACTAAAATTATATTCATGAATAAACATGATGAACATGGTCAGATTTTTAAAAATAAATCAAGATTAGTTACTCAATGATATTTTCAAGATTAAGGCAATGATTATGGTAAAACATTTTCATCTATTGATATATTATAATCTATTCAAATTTTATTATCATATTATACTCATAATGGATTTAAACTTTACCAAATACATGTTAAAAGTAGTTTTCTAAATAGTATTATTAAAAAAACAAGCCATGGTTTTGTAAAAGAAAAATATATTGATCTTGTTTTAAAATTCTAAAAATATATTTATGGAATTAAGCATGCTCCTTGATCAAATTATGAAATATTATCTCATTTTCTTTTGAAAAATGGTTTTGTTAAAGGTAAAGTTGTCCCTAATTTATTTATTATGAAATTTTCTAAAGATATTTTTTTTAATTTTTTTTTGATGATATTGATTTTGGATAATATTGTGAATTTATTTGTAGATAATTTTCATATTTAAAGACCATTGAATTTGACAAGGGTATTATTGGTTAATTGAATTTATTTCTAGGACTTCATATTTTTTCAAAAAATAATTGAATTTTCCTTAATCAGTGTTCGTATGCTAAATAATTAGTTAATAGATTTAGAATTTATTCTAGTAATATTTAAAGTATCCCAATGAGTACTTATTATCAATTATATATTAATTTTGCTATAAAATTTTTTTATATTAAATTTTTTCGAGTAATTATTGGTATTTTTATATATTTAAATGTTTTTAAACCTCATTTAATGTTTCCAATATCCATATGTTCTTGATTTAAAGTTGACCCTAAATAGATTCACTTAACTGTTGTTAAAAGGATCATTAAATATGTTAAATAATATATAAATCTTGGATTTTTTTTATACTCTAAGAACCTCTTTTTAATTAAAAAGTTATTCTAATTCTAATTTTGAAGGATTTAAAACTGATAAAAAAAGTACAAGTGGCATGTTTCATTTTTAGGAAATAGTTTATTTTCTTGAAGCTTAAAGAAACAATTATCAATATCTTTATCTATAGCTAAGAATAATATATTTTTGTGGGTGGGTTTTATGTTCAGGCTTTATGGATTAAATAAACTTTTTTTATTTTGATATTCATTTTGAAAAAATTATTATTTTGTGTAACTCTTTGACTCTAGTAACCTAGATCTATAGGTTATTTTATTACATCAGTAAAAAAATATACAATTAAAAGGATGCAATAGTTTAATAGTATCAGGGAAAAGGATACATAATTCAACATTACATTGAATTAAAAATAGAAGATACATCATAAGAAAATATTACAACTTTATTATTTCTCCTTTAAAATCCATACATCGCACATAGTAATCATCTTGGTTTCCTAGGAAAATGATAAACAACATAAAGGGGTGAGATCAGATGCATGATAAGAGGTAGAATATAAAATAAGCTAGCATAGGTAAGCATGGAATAAATATTATGTTAGGAATAAATAAATTCCACAAAAAATAATATATCCATGGATTACATAATATTAAATTGATGCATCGATATAGATAAATGATCCCTTAGATATGGAAAGAATAATTTCATAATTCATAAACATACCATCAGGACCTATTATAAAGAAATCATACATAAATGAGTAAGGATTATACTAAATACCCAAATAGTTTGTCTCATGAGACCAACTGATGCATTAAGGGGCTATATAATTATGGTTCTTTCCCATCACATAATAAGTTTAATGCATCAATTATATGAACAAAATGACTTAACAATAAATATAATAAATTTCCCTAAGGAACATCAAACATAATTGTGGCTAAGTAAAAAATAGTTTCCCATATATGAATAATGGAAGTAAGGAATACCAATATTTCCCCATTAAATAGAAAAATGTGGCTATATAGTTGAATATCCCACAGTCAATGTTAAAATAATAAGATATTCACAAGGTAATCGAATGTAACCTTATCAAAAAATGATAATATGGTAGTAGTAAATATTACTTTCATGGTGTGTGGATATAAATAGAAAATAATCTTTCATTATGGTTCATAAAGAGTTTTTGAGTTATCTAAAGAAAATCCATTTAGAGTGTCAAACCAACTGTGCAGTTAGGCTCGCTTTCCATGCATCAAGAAAATATCGATTTAATAACTAACCAAATTTTTAGGGTTATTACCCCTATTTGAGTAAATTCTAGTTTTTTCATTCACTTTTTTAATCTATATAGGGATTTCATTTCTAGGAAACCACACACTATTTTACCAAAATTTTAGGATGTTTTATAGATATGGGGGTGTTTGAGAATTATAACAGTTTATAGATATAGTATAATTAAAAGTAAAAGTGATATATAATTTATAATATAATAAGTAAATTATAACAATTAATCCTAATAAAATTTATTATTTAAAAGAAAGGTAAATAGAAGAATTACAAAAATAAAGGTAGAGAAGGAGTTAGGAACCCTTGCCTTGGAAAGTAGCTTCTTAAAGCTTGATAGGAACACTTTATTATCTTATAAACTCCTTGAAGAGGCTTTATAATTTAAATGAGAGGGAATTAATGGTAAATGTTTTTGGAGTGGGTAGTAATGGGAGAATTGGTTAGTATTTATACTTTATAGGGGGAATTTTTGGGTTAAAATATTGATTATTTTGTTATTTAAGCCAACTACTTTTGGGTGGCAATGATTCTCATAAAATTAATTAGATTATTATTAAAAAATGAGGGTAATTTTACATTAAAATATAGAAAAAACTGAATGGAACCTTCCAACCACTCCATTAAATTCAAAGAATAATAAATTATTTTTATTATGAAAAAATTCAATTTAGATTCCAAAATGTCAAATATGAGTTTCCAAATTCATCTTAAAATTTTTAAAATTATTATTTTACTACCTAAATACATTTTGGTCAAAAAAATGTTTAATAAATTTATATTTCATTCTTATATCATAATTATGTCATAAATATTTCAAAATTCATAAAAACAGTAATTTTTACTATTTACCAAAAAAATCAAATTCTAAAGGAAAATCCAAAACAAAACACTATTGGATAATTTCAAAATTATGATTCTAAATTTAAATTAATTTTGAAAAAAATAATTTTCCATATATGTAAATTTTAAATATTAAATAAAAACACATTTGTATTCTAAAATTACGCATTTGGTGTCCAAAATTTGAAAACTTTTTTTCTAGAAAATTTAATTATTATTCTTAGAAATATGTTTGTAATTATGATTCATCAATTAAAGTAAATTTTTAATAATTAATAATTATAATACTATTTAAATATTTTATTCAATTTATTGGAAACTTGAATAAATAATGGTTAAAATACCTTAGTTGAATCTCACGTCTTATATTCCCCCCTAAATAATTTCATCCTCAAAATTTTGGGTCTATATAAAAACATAAAAAATGAGGTAAATTATTTCTTATTGTTTCTTCAAGAACACATGATGATTATACTAAATTTTTCTTCCTCTAAATAACTTTAACCATTCAGGTTGTCTAATTATTTAATAGTTTCCCTCTATTTTCATGTCACGACCCGACCCACAAAGGCCCTTACTAGGCTAGTGATAAGTTAAGAATGATACCCCAATACCACTTCTAATAGGAAA
Source organism: Viscum album (assembly GCA_963277665.1). NCBI lineage: Eukaryota > Viridiplantae > Streptophyta > Magnoliopsida > Santalales > Viscaceae > Viscum > Viscum album. The sequence goes on from OY728156.1 coordinate 1,086,656,526, forward strand.
AGGGATAGTAACTCGCACTGAGTAGTTATATCACTAAAATTTTAGGCTTTATCCTAATGTACATGTATGCATTCACACACCCAACTCTATGAAATAATTCAGATTAATAATAAACTAAAACCTCTAGAGTGTAAATAATAAATGAAATATCCTCTAGAAAAAACATCAGAGTATGATAGATAAATATCCAAGAATAAAAAGGTAAAAATATACACTTAACCAAGAAGTAAAAATTCTCAACCTAGAAATAGCTAAAAATGGAAATATAGAGAAGATCTCACTAATGATCCCTGGGTCTGACCACCAAATGCAGTCAATGACTCTAAGAAATATTTTGATTCACTAATACTAGGTCCACCAAAGTCACTACCAATATATATGTCATTTACATAAGACACAACATGTGTGGAAAAATCCCATGTAGTGGTGAGCATAACTTACTAACTACGCACCCCCAAAATCAAGATGGAAGAAATAAAATAATATAACCAGCTCAAGCCATAAGTCAAATAGGGGAAAAGAAACCCAATAATAGACATAATAATAAAGAAACACCATTCAAAAAGATAGGAATCCCAATCTCTATAACCATATAATAATGATAACCCTATATATAGCTATAAAGGTCACATATCTAACTCCAATCACCAAGTGCAACCTCATGAGAATCAGAATAGAGGACCCACTCCTCACTGATGGATACTCACCAAAGTGAGTACCAACTCTAGGGGAGGACCCACTCCCCTACATATCTCTATGATAGGGGAGTACCAAATTAAAATATATGTTACTTATTCCCCTATAATGTGGTTTAATATTATCCCTACCATTATATAAAACATGGGTTACCCATGACTAGAAAATTCAAAGTATGAGGGGAATATTGACCCCCAACATCACTCTGATGATCACCCAAACCCTATTATTAGCCTAAATTGAGTCCTAGTAATGAAAACATTCTCCATATATCAAATTAAAAACTAATTCCAAATTGAAAAATCATGAAAAAACTACATATCCAAAAAAACATGGAATACATAGTTCATGGAGTGAAGGTTTGACTCATGTCATGAATTTGTCTGGAATATTTAGGGTATGAAATGATAGTTCATGCTGTAAACATTACTTATATAAATTTTAGGTTCACTATTATTTGATCCAACAACTTCTCATGTTGTTCTCTCCACTAAAAATCATCTCAAGGAACATAAACTAGGTCTGCCCCCACACCGAATGCTCATTCTCAGTCACTAGTCAGTTGGAACGATGATCTTAATTCATGAACATGGTCCCATATTCATCCACAATGAAACACTCATTCAATAATACATCTATCTCATTCATGTACATCCACTTATAATCACTAAGATCCTAGAACTTATCATTGGTCATGGAGACCCATGTCAATAAGGTTCTTCACATCACCCACAAAATCATAGCATGAATCCAAAGGTCCAATCGCACTTGAACTGATCCCACAATAGTCAAATCATAAACCCCATTGGAATGTGATAAAGAATGAAAATAATGGGGTGAAAAATCAATCAAAAATTATAGTGATAATCACTAACATCCATCTTTAATTGGACAACAATTATAGGTTTATAAGACACAAAGGATAATGAAGAATTATAATGCATCAAAAATGAAAAGACCAAGAATAAAAATAAAAAAATTCACAAGGATACACAAAGAAACGTTTTAAGGTTTCAAAATTAGATGATCTATCCATGATTGAAACAAGAATAATAGGTCATAATCCATAAATAAAAAATCTATACCATGTCATTAGATCGATCATTTATGAAGAATGAATCTGTGATGATATCACTGGTGATTTCCAAGAGTTTCATCATTAGTATTAGAACAATAACTTCAAATTTCCAATATTTGATATCTTAACACCAAGGATAAAATTTAATATTAAAATTATGGAAATGATATGGAAAATATCAATGGATTTCCTAAATTTACATAAAACTATATGGGTAATGAAGAATTTATATTAATTATCAAATTTATAGGTAGTCTAATAAATGACACATTCACAACATGAATCTCTGGTTCACATCTTGAACCACATGTGGTTTACATCTTCTGAAAAATCCATATTCATATTATAAAGGATGGAAGGATTTAACCCCATGAATAAATATATTCACATTGGGAAACCATTGAATTTAGAACCTCCATAATCCCTTCCCCAAGTCTTCATACTATGAATATGGACTCACACTGTGAATTTTTACCTACAACTAAATTTTAATCTCATCATGATCCATATCCTCCAAAAATATCCTCTAATACCACTACCACCAAAAATAATTCATAAATATGGATGGAAAGGTTTTGGGATAATTTAATAAGTATTATATAATCAATAAATTTTAAAGGGTCAATACATCAAAAACTAGAGTCGTTACATTCCTCCCACCTTCAAGGATTTTCATCCCAAAAAGAAAAACCTTCTCTAATAGATGAGGGTACTAAGACTATATCTTACTTTTACACTCCCATGAGCTATCTTGAGGATTCCCATTCTACTAAAGTACTCAAACCAGTGGAATAGTATGCCCATGAAGAATCATCTCCCATCGATCCTCGGTATCTATTAGGTACTCTGAGAAGGATCCTATTTTCCTCCATGTACAACTCACCCCAGTAAATAATGTGCAATCAGTCTTACACGTATATCCTCATATGTAACACATGGAAGATATCCTACACTTGGTCTAACTACAAGGGTAATTCTCTATAGGGGGTAACTTCACTAACCATGTTCAGTATCAAGAACGACCTGATAAACCATGAGAATAGAACCGAACAAACCTCTATAAACTTCATTGCGGGGAAACCTTCAGAAATATATAGTCTCCCTGCTCAAATTCCAAGGGTTTATGGTTTAATTATACAAAATATTTCTATCGAATCTGATCTATCCTTAAATGCTCAAAGATCACCTGAACCTTCTTTGTCATTTCCTACACAAGTGTTGTCCCAATAAAAGATGTCTTTCCAATATCAGTCCAACACAAGGTTCACCTATAGGGTCTATCATAGAGATATTTTAATATTATCATGTCAATGGTGGAGTCGTATCTATTTTTATAAGTGAAATACACCAATGTAATGTGATCTTCCCTACTCCGATCAAAGTCTAACAAGAAGTATATTAGTATATCCTCCAAAATATAAATGGTTCTATGAGTTTCGACATCTTTCTAGGGGTGAAATAACATTATAATCTATAACTAGGTCTTTAAATACTTCTACAAAACCCTTCACAACTATGGAATGAACTAAGCATTATGGTCAGAGACAATCATCATGGGTACCCCATGAAGTCAGAAAATATTCTGTATATATAATCACACCAGACTCTCAATTGAAATCTATTTTCATATGGAAAAAAAGTCTGATGAATTGGTAAGTTGATAAAAAAATAACCCATAGATCATCATGGACACTCTTTATACATAGACCCCCCCCACATCAAAAAATCCATCAATATGTCATCCCACTTCTATTATGGTATCTTGAGAGTTTGAGTCAAACCTATTGGGGCCTGATGATTTACTTACACTATAAGACATATGAGGCATCAAGAAACAAACTCGATAACACTCTATCTCATTTCATCCCACCAAAAATACCATTAAATGTACTATTACATATTCCCTAAATTGGGATGTACTGCCAAGGGGAGGTATGAAATTCCCTCTGTATGAAATATGGAAAGAACTACCATCCATCCTTAGAATAGGGTGGCGTGCTCCTTGCCTTCCAATAATCCATTAGGTACATCTCCTGAGAGCATATAGTCATGCAAAACATCACAATTTATGTCTCCTCACTAAGACTCTCTCAAACTTTGAAAGAGTGGTGGGATCAATATCATTGACCATAGAGGATTTTCTCATCCCTCATTTACTAGGGTCAGCTAAAAAGAGTCCAACTTCTCAAATGCCTCCTCCACTAAGTGATAATGGGATTTCCTACTAAGGGAATCTACCACCTCATTTTAATTTCCTAGAATATAGACTATCATAAAGTCATGGTCTTTTAGTAATTCCAAAAAATGATTATAACTTATATTGAGGTCCCTCTAGGTAAATATGTATCTAAGACTCTATTGATATGAAAAGACTAAAAATAATTTTACTAAAATATAATTCAATCACATATTCAAGGAAACTACTACTACTGCAAATTCCAATTCATGGTTCATGTAGTTTTTATCATGGGGTCTCAACTACCTCAACCCAGAAGTAATCATTACCTACCTCTACATCAGCACACATCTGATCCTAGCTTAAGTGGCATCTCAAAACACTGCATACTTGATACCCTCCTCTATATGTCTCAACATGGGATCATTGGTCAACCTCAGCCTCAACTCATTAAAAGATTCTAGGAACTCTTTACCCCACGAAAATGGATACACTTTCTACAAAAAAGTAGTCAAATGGGTTGAAATCCTAGAAAATTTTACCACAAATCACTGATAGTACCCTTGTAATCTGAAAACATTCCCCACCTCTAACACAATATTTGGTAGATCCTCAATGATCATTGAATCAATATCTATTGGGTCCACCACTACACCTTTCTCAGAGATGACATGCCCCATAATTTGAACCTATAAAATATAGAACTAACACTTTGGTAGATTATCATATAACTGGTGCTCCAAGAGTAAGTTCAAGACCATCCTCAAGTGATCTACATGATCCAACTTTAATGAAAAGTAAATGAGAATGTCATAAATAAATACAAGAATGGAATAATCAAATAATTTTTAGAAGATCTGGTTCGTGAACACTATAAAGAAAAATAGGGAATTATTTACCCAAAATGGCATCACTAGTAACTCAAAATTCATGTAAAAAGATCATAATGTTGTATTCTAAATATCCAATTTGTGGATCCTTATCTTATTGTAGGAAGAACTGTGATCAATCTTCAAGAACCATTTTGGGTCTTTCAACTGGTCAAAGGGGTCATAAATCCTTGGTAATAGGTACTTATTCTAGATCATCACCTGATTTAAGTGGTGATAATCAATGCATAGCCTCAAAATATTACCCACCTTCTTTATGAATAATACCAGAGCTATTAAATGGGGAACACTAGGTGTGATAAATCCTATCTCAAAAAGATCCTACAACTACACCCACAACTCCCTATGCTCGGTAGAGGATATCCAATGTGATTTAGAAGACATTTTTGTAGTCACAAGGTGTAAATAAATGAATAAGTAAATATCAAACCTCATTGGTAGTCGTGTAACATATCTAAGGAAGACTTCCATGTAATCCTCTACTGTCATTAGAAGATAGACACCTGAAGAGACCATTGAACCTCAGTCCGAACTCACCAACTGGTAGGAGATAGGTTTCAACTTGTTTGTCATGATCCATGCTAATTAAACTAAAAGGTAATTCTCTCCATTGAAGTAGAATATCATCCTATTAGCTCATAGGAATCTGACTCTTCTATAGTGACAGTCAATCTAGGAATGCACTAAAAAAAATAGTCCATACCTAGGATGACATCATATGGTTTCATTGTAAAAACCAAGAGGTCCCATGAGAAAATCCCTCCAATGATCACCAACTCAAATCAAAAATAGAGGCTATTAATAGTATAATAACTCCTTTTATGAACCTTTAACCACATATAATAGGATAAAGAATCTATAAGAATATACATATCTCATATAGGGGATATGGAAATGAAAGAATGACTCACACCTATGTCTACAAGTATTGAAACTAGAGTAAAAAATACATAGATTGTACCTTGAAAAATCTTATATACAACCAGTTCATATCCCTATATAATCTAAAACTAACTATTCCCTTGACTGTTGGCCCCTTATCCTAATAGGGACCACATTGTGGTGGTGTTAGTAGGTTATAATATTATCTCTCACCTACAACTTCTTCTCTTGGGGATCTTCTTGTCCCCTAATTAGCTCCACCTTCCTAGGGGGCATCTTGAACATGCTCGATAGATGCATGATCGAGAAATTTACTCTATCATAGAGGCCCTTCCACTATCTTCCCATCATTTTTAGCTAATCAGGCCAGTTAGTCATAATCCTTGTAACCTCTCTCATCACAATTATAGCATTAACCATCTCTAGGATGACTGAATCCTCTGTGTAAACCTTATTATGTGGATCCCCAACTATGATTCTGAGCCTTAGTATGCCTCTAGAATTGAAACCCTAATGATTGATGCCTTCTAGTTGTTTCAGATGAATCAGCCCCATAATGACCACTACTTTCCCCATCTTCCCAACTCCCCTCTACTAGGAAGCTCTCTATCACTAAGTCCTACTCCGGTAATCTAGAATAAGTGATATTTCATAAAGAGGCAATGATAGCTCAGATATCCTTATTAAGGACCTACTCAAACTTCCATTCTTGGAAGTATCCATGTCCCTTCATATTAAGAGAGTACCACATGATATCGTTAAACCTCGACATATACTAAGAAAAAAAATATTACCCTATATAACTAAAGAATCTTTTGAATCTATATAGAGATCAAACTCAATGGATATTATTCAGCGCAAAAAAAGTTTTGAAAGTATGTATATGAGAGAATCTCTTCATCATGGATATGTGTGACTAGACCCCACCATCACCCTGCTACTCCATGAAGAAGACTAGTTTTTAGTGAAAACATTTAATTAGTTGGGGTCAATACAGGTCAGAAAACTCAAACCAATTACTCGATTCAATCCTCTACTACATGAGGGTATAGCTCACAAATAAACTTAAGAGGTTTCTACCACTAAAACTCATGTAACATTCTATGTTTATTTTTTGCATCATTGTACTAAAATTATTTGGCTATTGGCTACTCAAAATGTAGACTGATCAGCCACATAAACATCTAGAGGTATATCCATGTGATGATCATCAGGTGGAATCATTACTTCCTACTCACCTGGAGGGAGAACCTCAGAGATAGTTCCCTACACCAAGGCCTCATAACTCAATTGGCCATCATCATGACCCTCTCTCAATAACCTAGATGGATATCATCATAGAGGAATATTAAAAAATAACAAGACATACCATGGTCGGATGATCATATCTAACAAGATAACTCAAGAAGAATATGAAATTAAAAGATTGAACAATATATGGTTCATATACCATTGGTTTCCCTAAAACTGTTTTCTAAGAATGTTGAGTTGTCAAGCAGGTGGTCAGAGTCCTGGTGTATGGATATGTCAGTCATCACATCATCACTGGGTTCCCTGAACAGAAATTCAAACTTGAGACACTTTAACACCATTACCCTAAATTTCCAAACTAAACCACAATAAAAAATATATCTCAAAGAACTTTCCCTATGATAGACCTATTTTGATACTACTCAAACATGACTCGGCCCACTAGGGCCCCTCTTGGGCTAGCGATAATTCAAGAGTGACACCCCAAGTCCACCTCTAATTGGCCATGGGATGGAGACGAGCACCAAGTAGGAATGTCACTAAATTGGGAGGCCTTAACCTAATGTACCTATACAAACTCACACACCCATCTTCATGTAACAATATAGAGTAATAATAAAATAAAACCTATAGAGTCTAAAAAATGCATCCAACATCCTCTAAGAAAAATATCAGGGTGTGACAGATAAATATCAAAGAATATAAGAAGGTAAAAATATGGGCCTAACTAGGAAGAAGGAAAAATTCCTAACCTAGAAATAAATAAAAAAGAGAAATATAGATAATATCTTGGCTTAATATCCCTGAGTCTAACTATTTAATGTCGTTAGTGCCTCTAAGTAATACAATGCTATGCTGATACTAGTTCCACCGTTGTTAACACCAATATACAGGTCATCTATATAAGACATGGCATGTGTAGATAAACCCCATGTAGGGGTGAGTATAAAAAACTCAGTAGGGTTACCCAAAAAACCAAGAGGGAATCAATATAATAATATAGTCAACTCAACTCATAAGTCAAAGATGTTAGAAGAAACCCAACAATATATATTCTTATAAAGAAACCCCAGTTGAAAATAGAGGAATCTTGATCTCCATAGCCACCTAAGAATGATGAGTCTTCATATAACTCCAAAGGTCCCATATCTGATTCCAAACACTATACACAACATCATGAGAATCATAATGGAGGACCCATTCATCGTTGGTGGATACCCAACTGAAGAAATACCAAGTCCAGTGGAGGAACTTCTCTTCACAAGAGCTTAATATCAAAATACTACCAACATTGTAGATAGAGGACTCACTCCCTAGTAATACTAACCCTACCAATATATATGAAATGGGGGACCCACACCCTAGAAAAACTAACCATCATGGGACTACTAACCCATACATCACTCTGATGATTGCATCAAAGCCCTATTATTTTCCTAATGGATCCCTAGTAAGGAACACCTACTTTTCATTTCAAGCTAGTGATCGAGGTTGTCGCAGTGAATCACAATAAAAAACAACACATCCAAAATAAATCTGGTAGGCATAGTTCATAGTATAAAGGTGTAACTCACACATTAATTAGTCCCAAATATTTATAGCGTGAAATTATAGTCCAAGACATGAACATTGATTCTAGAGAACTGAGTTTCACCAGTATTTTATATAGTCACTACTCCCAAAGCACTCTCTCCTAAAAATACTCTCAATGAAAATCGACTAGGTCTGTCCCCTCACCAGACACCCATTCCTAGTCACCAATCATTTATAAAAACAATCTTAGGCCATCAGTATAAACCAATATTCATCCAAAACATTCCCCTCATTCAGGAATTCATTTGTCTCATCCATGTTCATCCACTTTCCATTTCTACAATCCTATAACTCATCACTAGTCTTGAAACATCATTTAAATAGTGTTCTATATATTACCCACATAACTATATCATGAATATAGAGGTTGGATCATTCTTGAACTGATCCAAAAATATTTGAATCACCAACCACATGGGTTGGTGATGAAGAACGATGAAACTATTCCATAAAATATATATTGAGAAGCACTAAAATCCATATCAAATTGTCCACTGATCGTAGGGTTGGAATAAATAAAGTAAAAGAGAGAATTATGCCACATAAAAAATTTTCCTCATCAAAAAATAAAAATAAAAATCCATCAGTACATACAAAGATTTGTTCCAAGGTTTAAAAATAATATGATATATCAATGATTTATTCAATAAAAATAAGGCATAATCTATAAATAAAAAATTCCTACCTCATCATCGTATTTATCATTGGTGAATAATGAATCTATGATGCTTTAATTGGTGAGTTTTTTGAGTTTTTTCATCAAAGGGGATCCCAAAAGCATCGAATTTCCAATACTGATCTCTGAACACCAAATTTCAAAACTAAGGATTGAGTTCCAGAAAGTCATTAAAAATTATTGGGGAATCATTCAAAATTTTAGAAAATTGAATAGGGAATGAATAATTTTTTAGGTTGCTCAAATCTTTACATAGGCTAATAAATGAATTGTTCACATCATGAATATCTTTTTCACATAATGAACCGCTTGTGGTTTATATCCATTAAAAACCCATCATAAAATCTATAAAAGTTTTAAGTCTTTAATTTCATAAATCAATTCATTCATGTCATGAATCCTTTAAATCTAAACCCTCTGGAATTCCTTCCTTGTGTCTTCATGATGTGAATATGGATTCATTCCATGAATTTCTACTTACAACTGATATCTTATATCAACCATATGTATATCCTTTGTAAAACTACTCTAGTACCACTTGCACCAAACAAAATTCAAAAAATGGTTTTGGATGGTTTTAGGCTGATACAATAAGGACGACATCATAAAGAAATTTTAAAGGGTCCATGCATCAAAAACCAGAGTTGTTAGATGTTAAGAATCTAGTAAGGCTCTTAATTATTATACAAGATAGTTTTAAGATTTATTTCCTTAGTGGTGTGTACATGTGTTGGTTTTTTCATATACTTCATTCAAATTTATACATGGAACAAATCATGCACCTCATAGAGGCTGGGTGAAAAATCCAAATGATTATCTATAGATATGATTCCCCTGAAAGTTTAGAAGGTCCAATGTACCTTAGATTTAGCGTCCCTTTCTTACCATACATTATAACTCTCTCCCATGTTGATAATTTTAAGAATAAATGATCTCCTTCTTGTAATTACAAGTCCATCCTTTCATTATCATAAAATATTTTATGTCTACTATGAGATGTCTTGATATGATTTTGGATAGATCATACCTTCTTAGTTGTTTCCTCAATGAGTTATTGAACAAATAGCCTCATTTCCCCAAATTCATCTCAATATTTTGGATTTAAACCACTTTTTTATACAATGAGTCATATTGTGCAATTTTTATATTCAAATGGAAGCTATTTTTGTGTGAAAATTACACGAGAGGTAGGTACTGGTCTCATGTTTCTTGGAGGTCAAGTGAGCATGACCTCAACATATCCTCTAAGTTTTTTATGGTCTTTTATAACTACACATTTTTTTAGGATGGTAAGTGTTTCTAAAGTGTATCTCATTTTTCAAGGCCATTTTAAGTCTCTTATAAAAATTTTATGTGAAATGAAGATTATGATCAGATATAATTGAAAAAGTGAACCATGAAATCTCACAACTTTACCAATATAGATATTTTCAAGATATTCAAGGGGTGGATCCTCCCTTATTACTAGAAAATGTGTATACTTGGTAAGTTAGTTCATAATATCCCATATAGAATCATTATTATTAAATGTATTAGATATTTTAGAAACAAAGTCCATTACGATGTCTTCTCACTTCCACATTGGTATAGGGAGAGGTTGCATCACACCCTTTGGAAGTTGTCTATCAACCTTTACATGTTATAATACCATGCATATTGACATATAGTATAAAATGTCCCACTTCATATTCTTCCAATATAAGTTATCCCTTATATCCTTATACATATATATTCTACCACATAGAGAAATCTTGTTTATGAGATTCCTCTATAAATTCCAACTTTAACTCATGTATTAATGGTACAAAGAGTATATTTCCAACTTCAACATGTCATATATATAAATGAAGTCTTCAAATATACCATCTTATATGGATTTTATATTCTTTTGTATACCCTTATCATCTTGTAGATACTTATTTATTTTCTCTAGTAAAATTTCTTGGGAAACTACTTGTAAAAAGAAATGATGTGTACCCTTCTTTAATAATGTCCAGTTCTATCTTTACTAAATCCATGAATATTGGATCATTTTCCATCCTTGTCAAATATAGAACTCCAATATCATTCTTACTCAATGAATATTCGACCTTTTTTTCCTTCCCATTATGGTAGTGTATTACACATTCATAGTTCTTGATTAGTTCTAGTCATCTTCTCTATCTCATGTTGACCTCTTTCTAATTAAATATATACTTAAAACTTTTTTGATTGATATATATGACACATATTTCTCATTAAAGGTATTTCACATATATTTTATATGAAAATATTATAATAGAAAGGTCAATATCATGAGTTGGATTGTTTTTTCATTAATATTCAATTTATTTAATGCATAAGAAACAACTCTATCATTCTATATAAGGACACACCCTAGTCTTTTATTCAATGAATCACAATATATATATCAAATATTTCTTTTCTAAATGGTAAGGTAAATATTATTGCATTGATCAATATCTTCTTTATTTCCTCAAAATTTTCTTTACATTCCTTTGACCATGTAAACCTAACCCCTTTATGTGTCAATTTGGTTAATAGATTATGTAATCAAGTAAAATTTTCAAAAAAATGTTGACAATAAACAAATAAACCAAGGAAACTATGTATATAGATTATATCCATTAGTTTGGTACATTATTTTACCACCTTTTTCTTTGTGTGGACAACCAATTTTACATACTTGGAGACAATATGGACAAGAAAATAAAATTAATGAAGAAAAAATTCACACATACTAAATTTCCCATAGATATCCTTCTTCCTTAGAGTCATGAGGATAATCTATAAATGGTATTTATGATCTTTATAGTATGTATATTATATCAAGATGTTATTAATAAAAACCAAAACAAATTTACAAATATAATCCTTGAATAATATTTTCATTATATCTATAAACATGGATAGTGAATTCATTAACCCAAAGGGAATTACTATGAATTCATAATAAAGATACATTGTAAAAACCCATATTTTTTATATCATTCTTATTTAATTTTAATTGATGATAACCATAATAGTGATCAATTTTTGAGTATTATTAATATCCTTGAATTTAATCAAACATATCACCAATGAGAGGTAAATGATACTTATTATTTATAATAATGGCCTTGATTTCTATGTGATATATGTGAAACCTCATTGACCCTTCCTTCTTTTTACAAATAATACAGGTGACCCCAAGGTGAAACACTATGGAATATAAATCCTTTACCATGAAACTATTTTATTTGTTTATTTAATTTCACAAATTCCACTCAATACGTTCTATAGGGAGTCTTAGATATGGTTTTTACAATAATTACAGGTTAATAAAGAAGTCAACTTCACATTTAGGTGGATATCTAGGTAGTTCCTTAAGAAATAAATTAATATAATCCCTCAAAATAGAAATATTCTCTATTATAGAGATATCCTAATCATTTATTGATTTATATTCTCTAATAATTTCATTTAGATCATCCATTGGAGGTGGTTCCAAACATGACTTGTTCAATTAATCCACTCCTTTAAAAACAAGGTATTTTAATCTAGCCTCCAAGATTTTAATCTCCTACTCAAGATAATAAATTCAATAATTATAAATTAATATCCAATCCATCCTAAGTCTTTCATAAAATTCGACAATAAGTATAATAACCAGGTTTATAACTAAGGAACCTATATGCATTTTAACATAGATAGAGCAATATACATTTGTTGATATAAGATTTCCATAATAATATTTAACTGATAACTCCTTACTTAATAAATAAGGGGTGATTCAATGTTCATAGAAAACTTAAAAGATATAAGAGTTCATAGATCCAAAATCAAATAATTCATTAGTAAATTTTGAGAAAATTATCAAAGTGCATTCTATAACATCATTTGGTACCTCAAATTATACTATTTTAATAGTATAGTCCCGACTGTTCTCCCTCATCCTCTTCTTGGGTTAGTTCCCTATAAAATTTGGGAATTTATTTTAATAGTGTCTCATATACTTACTATTCCATCATTGGATATCCTTGAATTATTTATTTCCCTGGAACTCATTATCTTGATAGACCTTATATCTACACTTGTAACAAACTCTCATTCCCTTTAAGAAATCCTTGAGGTGTTTCTTCCCATAATAATTTCATATGGTAAATTATACCCTTCCCTTCTTCACATTTTCTAAATTATTTTCAACATGGAATTCAACCTCCCTCTTCTTCTGTTGCTTCCCTTTGAAAGTAAAATACTTTTATTACTCGTTATCTCTTTCTCTATATCCCAAATAAATGGATATATTATTTAGATATTTGATCAATTTTTTATCTACTAATGGATTCATGGTTTCATTGAATTATATAGGTTATTTATTCATGAAGTGGTTCAATATTGTTACACCATATTATAGAGAAATAGGATGTTCCATACATGTAAGGTTATCATTAATAATCTGAGTTAACCTCTCTAATATATTAATAATATTATTAGCTCCAAAATTGGATTCAATTATATAATCTGTAGGTAAACCACTAAAATTGGTTATGGGTTTAAATAGGTTTTAATTCCTTTCTTCATTAAATATTTCTAAATAATGGATTAAACCTAATTATTCCATGACTAAAACTATGAATTATAAATCATAGAATATAATTTATATGAATTTATTATAGATTCATATCATGCAATCTTAAAATATTTCTAGAATATTTTAAGGGTTTTTATAGGGTTGGGTTCTATAAAAAAAATTATAAGTCTAGTTACTAAGGTTTATACCAAACTCTATTTGATGCCAACTATAACAACGAAACTGTAAAGACCCATACTTATCATACATAAATATTACATCTTGATATAAAAATATTTAGTATATAATATAATGATCCATTCTAGAGTCATTTAGTTATAGTGAATTTGGAATCTAGGAAACATAAAAAACTAATCCATAAGTGAGCTATGTCTACTCCTACTAAGTTCTTCATAATTATGACCCTTCTTATAAATGTCATATATATTACTTTTCATCATATCTTGGAGAAATGAAACAAAAAAGACTAATCTCAGATACTCAGTAAGTATAAAAAAGTAGATATCAACATATTATGAGCATAAGGGTACGATAACATGATAATAACATTTGAAAACCATTCCCTGTATATAATAGATCATAAACTTGATCCATGGAATGAATCTTGGAAGTTCATATGAAAATAATCATAATTGAATCAAATAACATGAATCATGATAATATAACATTGGCATAAGACATATTTGTGGTTCACACATAAGAATAGAAGATCTTATGTCAAGGATACCCACCAAGACATTCATAAAATTTTAAGATTGGGCTAACCACCCATGTACCTACTTCGGGATTTGGAAAACCTTCTATGTACCCTCTTTTGGCCTTAGGATAGACTCATCTATACCCTATTTCTTTATTGGGATAACATATTGTATACCCTTTTTTAGGCTTGTGAAAACCACTCATGCACCCGTTGAGATCATATAACATTAATCATTGCCTAATGAATTAGAGGGAGATAGAGGTCTCATGTGTCACATAATAAAAATCATACATATGTGGGATATAAGATCACAAACAAATCATCATATCATAGACCCTAAAAAAGAAATGGTTTCCATAACCATTTCATCATAACATAACCTTTGGAAAAGAAATATTTTTCGTGATCATTTCATCATTTCATCAAATCATAGCCCGTGGAAAAAAAAGAAGGTTTCATAATCATTTTATCATGGTATAACTTATGGAATAGAAATGGATTTCATAAAAAAATCACCATTAACCTAAACTATCCAAAGAAATAAAAATAATTGTATCTTTATATCATATCCCCATTAAAGTATAAGTAACATCAAAGGATTCCACATTATATGGAAAAATGATTTTTGATGGATCAATTGAAAAATTTATTGAGGAAAATAAAATTTATTTTGAAAATACCTTTTCAAAAATAAGCTTTATAAAATATTTTCAAAATACATTTATTTTAAAATAAACATTGAAAACATATAATGGACACTTTAAAAATCATTTAAAACGTTTCTTAAATAAAATATCCTTTTTACTTTGAAAAAAAAATTAAAACTTAAAAAAATTTCAAAATCACATTCTTTAAAAATAACCTCTGAAACTTATAAAGTAATATTTAAAACATTGATTTTTTATGAAGGTAAAAAGTTATATAAATTTCATAAATGTTGAAATAAATATTACTTTGACATTTCTAATAAAATCAAAATGGTCCACATTTAGAAAATAAAATAAATATTTCTTTCAAAAAAATTAAAGTCAAAAAAGGGTAAAAATTTCATTAAACAATAATATAGGATAATTATGACATTTTTGAAAATGTTATTAGAAAACATGAACAAATAAGATAAAGAGTTTTTGACAAAGAGAGAAATAAAGTCGTTTTTCAATAAAAACATTCTTTTAAAATATTGAGTGTTGAAAATGAGTAAAATGAATAGAAAAACTATATTCTCATGACATAAATATAGGATAATAAAATTAATTATTTTCTTCAGATATGTATCATAATATTTCATTTAAAATCATAAACATAAACAATCCTAATAAATGATGAGATTGTATCATAAATTCATTACCTATTTGGTAACATTGAATCATAAGCTCCATGAAATAATAACAATAAATAAAACTAAAAATTTCATTAGAGTAAATAAATTTATGATATTTCATGTCAAATGTTTTTTATATTCACCTCATAAAATAATATAGGTGCATAACAGAACATATGTCTCAAAGAAGTCAAATTGAGATAAAAATATCAAATCACTTTGGTAACTTTTAAACCATAAACCCCATGAAAAATAGATCCTAAAATAGATATTTAAATCCCAATTATTTTAACTATAAGAATCATAAAATAAATTCATGGTCATTATATACACCATATAAAAGAAATAGGTGGTGAACATGGCATGTGTCTCAAAGAAGTAAAATGTGGGATGAAAATCCCTTACCTTAAGTATCGACTTCCTTCATACACATTAGAAAATATTATATAATAAATTTAAGTTAACTATAAATTTATTTAAAAACTATATTTATATGTTTCATAATATATATTATTTACTTATAAATTTTCATTTCTTGTTTATTAAAAATTCCTTGTTAAATTACGTTTTGGGTAATAACTGTTTTGTTTTTCATGTATATTTTGATTTTTTATTTCTAGTACTCTTAATTTGATCATTTTTACATCATATACATAATTTTAAACATGAAATAAATATCATATATATTTATTATATATGTATTTATAGTAATATATAAAATTTAGTTATAGATAATGAAATACATCCTTCATGGAGACTGTAGATCATACGTACGCATGAACATTGTTTTCATTTTCTCAATGGATTGAAAAAAATAAAGGAAAATAATATATTAAAATATAATAATAATTTTTATTTTATATATATCACATGTTTTTATTTAAATCTGTCATTATATTCTTCTATATAAAGTGTATGTGAAGAACAAATCGCATTACTTTGTGAGGCAGTAGTCTGTCATACACACGATTGATGTTATCGTATTTCCATGGAATGTAAAATAATAATTCATATGTGATATCATTATTTAAGAAGAATTATAATATCATAAAATTAATATATAAAAAATATATATCATTGTATCCAGTCATGATAGGTGGTGATAGAAAACAAATAACATCAGTTCACAAGGTTGTAGTCTTCTATACACACGAATGATAATTTCATATCTCATTTGATGGAAGTGTAGATAATTTTAGGTAATTAAATTAACATAAAAAAATCACAGTATATGAAATATATTTATGATATTATGTTATCATGGTTTAAAAATAATTTAAGTAGGTAGAGGAATTAATAAAACCAAAAATGAATGTTTAAGAATTTACCTCTTCTTCAGAGAGCCTCTTTAGGTTTATACCTAAAGCCTTAATAATA
This sequence comes from Viscum album, assembly GCA_963277665.1. Lineage (NCBI taxonomy): Eukaryota > Viridiplantae > Streptophyta > Magnoliopsida > Santalales > Viscaceae > Viscum > Viscum album. The sequence continues at coordinate 1,086,673,739 of OY728156.1, forward strand.
AGGATTACTAACCAAAGTAATGATTAAATTATTATATTATAGAATTAAGGAATTTATTTTTTTAGGTATTTTCCAAACCAATTAGTTTTTAAACTGTGATAAAGAGATGAGAGGGGTGGCCTTTTATAAGTGAGGTGAGTGGAACACTTGTAATTTTTAAAAAGAAAATATTTCACCCAAGTTTTTCACATGAAAAATGGATACAAAATGGTAAATTATCTTAACTATAAGATAATAGGTCGAAATATTTCCATAAAATGAGTTTTGTATAAGTTTTTAGTCATTTTTAACCCTTATCATTTCAGTTAAACCCTTGGTAAACCCATTTTTACCTTAACAGCGGTAAATAATTTTTACTATTTTTACTATTTATTATGGTAAAAATAAAGTTTACCTAATTAGATAATATAAATTATTATGATTATAAATATCAAATAAATTTTTCTAAATTCAAATCACAAAAGTGGAATAATTTAATTTAACGTGAAACCCAGATATGTAATGAGAATGCGTATTTTTAAAGAGAAAATGTTCAAAAGTTTATAAGGTTTTCATATCAAAATTCAATATGAAACTTATTAAAATGACCTAAATTGTATTAATAGATATATAATTTAACTAATTTTACTTTTAAAACCATATTAAAATGATTTTCATGATTTTAAATGATTTAAAATAAATCAAAATTCATAATAAAAACAAATATTTTCATTATTCATCAAAATATTTATCTTCTCAGAAAATTCTCAAAAATTAACCCTAAGATAATTTTGAAATGATTATTTAAAAAATTAAATTTATTTTTTCCAATAATTTTCCAAAATTTTAAAAAATTAATTTTAAAATAAGTTCACAAAATGTGTACAACTACTTTTTTGAAGAAAAAAATACATATTTTAATTGTAAAATTAGATTTATTCTTATCTCATTAGTAAAAAACACATAATATGGATGTTAAATGTTTGATTATATATATAATATATAAATTTAATTAAAAAATTCCCCCAAAGTGATTTTTTTAATTTATTGAGGTAAAACACATTTGTGCTCATAAAAATAGTTTTTCATCAAAACAATTCCTTTATTTTTAAATAGTATTAATTTTAATTTCTAATTAATTGGTCCCAAAAGAATTAATTGTATATAAATTTGTAAACAAAAAAATTATAATTTATTTAATCCTATTAATGCCTAAAATTAAAATGGCTAGGATATGACTATCATATTAAATAACAATATTTTAATAGTATGTCATGTTTTGTTTAAACTCGGTGTTACGTGTAATGTATGCTAAACTCTATGTGCATGTAATTCTAAATATCGAAAATATAAAATTTATTTGAAACAAATATTTCAAAAATTCTCTAAGTGTTACATTGTACCACCCTTAAAATGAATTTTTCCATCAAAATTCTTTACTTTGTTACCAAAAACTGAGGTTAATTTTGCCTCATTATATCCTCAGGTTCCCACATAGCTTCCCCAATATAGTTGTTTTTTTCACAAAACATTGACCAGGTTAGTGGTATTATTTCATAGAGATATATCTTATTAAGAATGTCTATTAATTTTACCTCATAATAAGTATCATGCTCCAGTAGTATGACCTATAATTTCAATACATGTCATGGATCAAATATATACTTTCTTAGGAGAGATAAATATAACACATCATGAACCTAAGAGGGGTTTAGGGGAAGTGAAAATATATAGGCTACTATCCTGATATGATCGTGAATTTCAAATGGACCTATATACATAGGTGTTATCTTTCCTTTATCTCATAATAATAATTCAATCATTTGGTTGTGCTTTGATCAATTTCCACTTTATCTCTTACTCCAAGAAATGAAGATGAATTTTTAATTCTTGAATCACTAATGATCAAAAGATCCATAATATAATAATAATTCGTTCATTTTATCTATAGTTATCATCAAAACAAAAATGGTTAGCACTAGTTATTAATATTAATAAATATTCATATAGTTAATTAATACATTAATCTCTAAAACTTCACCCAAAGTTAAACTTAAACCATTCCATAAATGGTCAACCTTATGGCCCTTCTAAAATTCAAAATTTATAAATAAGGCTACTAAATTTACCAAAATAAACCTAATATTAATCCTCATAATATCATTAATCATATATTAATGTTCACATGCTAAATATGTGAATACCTTGGTCATATATTCTCCTAAATCTTGTTAATTACCATAATTACTATAAAACCTCAATGAAAACATACATGATTCTTCATTCCTTGAATAAAACCATATATTATTGAACATATTATATAGATCCAATAATGTTGTAAAATCCATCAATGACAACATAAACCCATTTTTCAAAAAATCATTTATTAGTTCTAAGTTTATCAATACTATCCAATTTTTATTATCTATATCAATAATCTCTTTATACAAACTAAACATCATTTTCTTTGCATTAAGGAAATATGAAGGGTTATATTACCTTAATCACGTGTTTCCCATAAAATATTACCTTTCCATTAAATTACTTTTATTTTAAAATAATAATATTCAACTTATTCTTGTAGAACCTTAACAAAAAATTATACAGAACAATCCTTATATATTTCCTAATTCACGTAACATAATACTTGAATTCCAATACATAGACACTTCAATAATTCCACTTCATTCTTAAATCATTAACTAGGTTTCATAATATTATTCTTTAATACCTATTTCCTAATATATAAAACATTAATCATGTATTAACATTCATAAACCTCAATTTAATCATTCTTATCACATTAAACATAAACAATACTATTATAATATCACATACCTTTCATATATCTTTTGTGGTCCCTATATCATCAGTAGTATAAACATCACTCGTACCACCTTGCTAATTCACTTCATAATATTTATCCCCATGATATCTATTTTTATAATGCCCATACATTATATTTTTATAACATTCAACCATTTATGATTCCTTAGGGAAAACATTAATCTCATCCACTACTAAACTTTTCATTTTTACTCAAAAATTACTGGATATATATCCTCATTTTCCACACTCAAAACAACTTATTATTACTTTGAGACATTACCTTGAGTGATTCTTCCCATATTGCTGACATATATTAAACTAAGTCTTCTTTTTTCTATGATCTCCACTACCAAAGCTCTCAAATAACTATATCCTTCCCTTCTTTGGTGATCCTGGGAGTTGGTTGAGGTGCATGTTGTTAATCATATATTATTCTAATTAATCAGGAATAATCAAAATATCCTTCACTCTATTCATCCCCCCATTTGGTTTCTTATAAACACATTTTATATCACATTCAATTTTAATCAAGTTTCATCTAGATCACACCATTGACTAAGACTAAAAAACATAGTGTAGGAAATAATAATCATAGTGGGAAACCACATAATCATGAAAAATAATTTATAGGATGTCTAAATCATAACAATTTATTTTCAATCTATAAAACCATAGGTTTATCATAGTTCATTCATAGTCATCATCTATTTAAATCCTTCACAATGGTTTTTATAGAGTTTTTAAATTTCCAAAACATATCCCCCGAGAGTTTCAAATTAGGTGTGCAATAAGGCTTGTTATCATGCACCAGGTTATGATCAAGTCAAGATCAATGCACTATTTTTGGAGTTATTATCCCTAAGTACTTCAGTTCCCGATCCACATCCACTTCTAATATCTAGATAGGGATTTAATTTCTCCTAAACCACTCACTCTATACTTTACCAAAATTCCAAAACATTTTTCTATATTTTGAATCATCCTTAGACTTATCCTTATACATATCCCTAGACATATCCTTAGATATATCCCTAGGTATCTCACTAATTTTTTCTCATCTTAGATTCTAAATGTTAACTAAACCTTTCTTGGATACCAACTATAAAGACCCAAACTTATCATACATAAATATTACATTTTAATAGAACAATATTCATGAAATAACATAACGATCCATGCTAGAATCATTTAGGTCTAGTGAATTTGGAAACTTAGACACATAAACAACTTTTACATAAGTATTAAATCATATTAGGCATATCATACATAATACCTTTCTTCATATTAGGGGGAAATGAAACATAATAAAGGGTGAGATTAGATGATCAGTAAGGGTAAACGAGGGATATATAAATATATCATGATCATAAGGGTATGAGAACATGAGAATAAAATTTAAAACCATACCCTGCATATCATAGATCACAAAATTGATTCATGGAATAAATCTTATAAGTTCATAAGAAATGAATCATAACAGAATCAAAGAACATGAATTATGAGAACATAACATTGGCATAAGACATAGAGTTATGGAATACACAAGAGCATATAAAATATTATTTCAAGGCTACCCACAAAGACATTCATAACATGTTAGGCTTTTGTTAACCACCTGTGTACCTACTTTGGACTTTGTATAACCTTCTATATACCCTATTTTAGTCTTGGGATAACCTCATGTGTACCCTATTTTAGGCTTGGGATAACCTCTTGTGTACCCTCTTCTATACTTGGGATAACCTCCCATGTACCCTCTTTTGGGATTTGGATAACCTCTCATGTACCATTTGAGATCATATAACATTAATCATTACCCAATTAATTATAGGGAGATATAGGTACCACCCATCATGTAATGAAAATCATACATATGTGTACCACAAGATCATAAAACATTCATTATATCAGAACCCATGAAATCAAATGGGTCACATAAATATTTCATCATAACATAACGAGTGGAAAATAAATAGGTTTTATAATTATTTCATAATTTCATCAAAGCGTCACCCATGGAAAAAATAAGTGAGTTTAATAATCATTTTATCATGGTATAACCCATGGAAGAGAAAGGGGTTTCATAAAAATATTATCATCATAAACATAAACCATATAGAGAATAAATAATAATGGTATCCTTGGATCATATCCTCAATAAAGCATAAGTAACTTTAATGGATGTCTTCTTCGATAGAAAATTATTTTTGAAGGATCACTTAGAAAATTTCTTGAGCAAAATAACCTTTATTTAAAAATCACTTTTAAAAAAATAATTTTATGAGATATTTTTTAAATCCTTTTCTTTGAAAATAAAATTTGAAAAATTATAAATGAATATTTAAAAATAATATAAAACATCTCTTGAGGAAAATATCTTTTTTACTTTGAAAAAATATTTTTTTTAAAATTAATCATTTTAAAAATCCTTTTCTTTGAAAATAACCCTTGAAACTTATAAATGAATATTTAAAACATTGATTGGTCATGATGGGAAAAAATTTTACTCATATCTTATATTTTAAAATAAATATTCCTTTCACATTTTTTGTAAAATCCAAAGGGTCCATGTTTATAAAATGACATAAATATTCCTTTTAAAACACTCATAAAAAAGTCAAAATATATTAAAAATGAATTTAAATAATTATAAATGTATGTTAAAACATTTTTTTAAATGTTTTCAGAAAATATGGGAATAGAAGAGAAAGGGAATTCGACCGAAGAGATAAATAAAGTCAGTTTTCTTTAAAACAATATTTTGAAATATTGAGTGTATAAAGAGAGGAAAATGAAGGGAAACATTTATTCTCATATAATAACTAGATTAGAAGAAAATTTATGAGTTTATTGAGATATGGATCATAATATTTCATCATAAAAAGCATAAACATAAACAATTCTAATAAATAATGAGATTTTATCATATAGATATTACCTTTTGGTAACATTAAATCATAAGCCCCATGAAATAATAATAGGAAATTAAACATAAAATATCATGAGAATATATAATTTCATGATATTAAATGTAAAATTGGTTTTATATTCACCTCATAAAAGAACATAAGTGCATAACATAACATATGTCTCAAAGAAGGAAAATTGAGGGAAAAATCCTCACTGATTTGGTAACTTTTGAACTATAAACCCCGTGAAAGAGATATCCTAAAATGGATATGAAAATCCCCACAATTTTTAGGATAATTATCAAAAAATAAATTAATGGGTAGTATATAAACCACATGAAAGAAATAGGTGGTGAACATGACATGTTCCTTGTGGAAGTAAAAAAGTGGGACAGAAATCCCTTTCCTTAAGTATCGACTTCCTTCATACATGTTTGAACTGTAGCACCCTAAACCATGGGAAACTTAACCTATGCTCTAGTTTGGTGGTAAATTGGGATTTATGTGAACCACCCCATACACCAAAGTCTTATAACTGGTAGTGAGGACATAATTATGTTATAGTGGGGAGACTATACCCCTTAATGATGATAATAATAAAATTCATATGATAATAAAACACTATATAATAATAAATACCAAACTGAGAAGAAAAAATAATAGATAAAGTAAATAAAAATTCAAAAAAATAGACATACATATCATAAAAAGTACACAATTCAAACAGTCATATAGGAATTGACATGTAAGACCGCTCGGGGCTGATCATATAAGAACATACACAAAATCCCCAAAAAGAAACTCCATCTCAATAAAAAAACCATGGTCTATCTACCATACATTGTAGTTAAATTATCACTAGTATCCTAACTATGAGCCTAGTCCCTTACCTGATCTCCAAGACATAAAGTTTTCACGTATCCCAAGGGTCCCATACAGGGTGTGAGTATGAACTCAGTAGGCAACCACCAATGTGTTTCTATATTACATTCATAATTATACAGTGTATCCATACATAAATAAATAATATAAAATCATAGATATAAATAAATAGATCAATTAACTTGAGATCAATAGCCACAAGTGATCTTTTACCTACTTTTTCTAACATTTTTATGTTTTATATACATGTTATCAAGTATATGTTTGCTTAAATTGTATGGTTGAAAAGATATATTTACACTGGAAAGGACCCATGGCATAAAACCTAGGTGTCCAATAAATATTTTAAACTTAGATACCTCAGGCTCATCCTATTAACATATCACTAGCACCACATGTCATCCAACACATCATGTGGCACCAATTAAGTAACTAGAATCACATCAGCATTCCCATCAATATGTCCCAGATCCCTCAAACCTCTATTCAAAAGTCACTATCAGCTCAATGGACCAGCATCTTAAGGTATGACAATATTCATCCTATTATATATAATAATTCACCATTTTCTTGATATACCAACATATAAGTAATGTTGAGATATTTCCTTCAATAATTCTATCCCATCGTCCTCAACTATAAATGGCGAGCCTCAACCCCCAACTAATGGTATGAAACACTATCTTCTATAGATTTCTATGGAGAGTGCATCCTCTATAATGAATTGTCAATTCCATCCTCCAATACTTTATAACTATAGAGGACTCCACCCATTATGAGTGGTAAATACCACCTTACTGGGTCCTAACATTGTGCACATGACTCCCACAGATACGTCGTCCAACAATGGTGAGCGTAAATCACCAACGTTACCTAAGACACCATATGGAAACCTCATTCCCACATGTGAACCTCATCTCACATCCATGGAGTATTCATCGCCATCCGCCTCATCCCAAATATCACATATCCATATTACTAACAGTCAGAACCACACCACATATCTTAGGTAACACCCTCAACCTAATGAAACTTGTCATCGCAGTCTTGGTGATAAGAATCACCTCAATACCTTGGTCCACGCGTACCACATTTCCATGGAACTCATGCAGTCATAACCTAATTTAATTTAATTTAATTTAATCCATAGAAATAAACTACCCAAAAATTTAATAGCCCCAAACTAATCTTAACATAATTAAAGATGCAAGATCATTCCCATTGGTATCTCATAACATCAATTAAAAAATTTAAATACAAGCATTGATTTATTAAGTTTTTCACCAAAACAACCCACATATGAGTATTTAGGTATGCATATTATATCATGTGTATATTTATGCATAAATCTAGGAACCACCAACCTTGGACTCATAGGAGTTCACTCATTAAAAACTTTCCTTTAATCAGATCTAAAATAATAGAAATTGATATTCTAGACAAACTCCCTAAAAATAGAGAAAATGTGCTTGGAAGGATATATAATTACAAACAACATGGTTAATAAGAAAAGAAGTAAGAGGAATCAAGGTCTTACCTATATTATTCCAAAATACATAATGGTGTTCAAATCAGAGCTCAAATGGAGAACAAAGGACAAATCCTAGAGGATGAGAAAATGGAGGACCTCACTGTTGTGCGCATGAAAGGTAGGAGAAAGTTGAAGAAAGAAGATAAAATGGAGGAGGTTAATACTTGTAATTTTACCCCTTTAAAGTAATAGTATGGTTAGGCTGCATGGTTTTTCAAACCCTGTTCCAACCATGTGGTTCTACTATCTAAAGGGATACCCATTTAAAATCGGTCACATAGTTTGGCGACATGGTTTATCTAGACCATTCTCCAACCATGTGAACTCACTGCCTAAGTGGCACTAAGCATGTGGGATGGGCGTTACAATTTTTCAAACCATGCATAGGCCATTCTTACCCACTATTAAAAACTACATACATCACTCAAATTTGTGTTCCCCACCTCACATGGTTTTCCTAACTTTGATCCAATTCAAATATGGGCCACACAGTTTCATCTTAAGGTATGTGTAGTTTAAAAAAGTTGTGAACCTCTGCCTATACCATTTGAAAAATGATATTTTGGGGACTGAAACTCAGAAATATCATCTGATCCCCCAAGTCACTCAACATACCCTAAACCCTATGTAAAAAACATACTAATGCAGTTTAATTCTCAAAATTTCACTTTGAATACCAATTTAAAATTTGGATCATCCACCAAACATAAAATTAAAATTTAACCAGAAAAAGAAGCCTGATCCAAAAACATGAGATGTTACAACCTCCCCACCTTAAGATAGATCATCCCTAGTCCACGGGGTGTCACATAAATATGGTATCAAACATTATCATATCATAAACGTCACCCTGATCTACCCAAATTATTCAGTCACATGTCAATTCCTCTTGTGGCGCTCTACACCATAGGAATTACCTACCCAGTAAATTTCTAACCCAAAATGAAATTTTGATGGTCCAACTCAACCATCCCCCAGAAATAGATGTCCATACATGACCTACCATAAATCTTTCACCTCATCAGGTTCTCATTTCATACTCATGTCATACACAACACCCATAATTCTTCATCACAACTGATGCCCAAGAATTCCCACATCCCATATGATGCTAAATCTTTCCAACATAATCCATGATTCCCACAAGATCCTTTATCACAACTGATGCTCAAAATTCATAAATCACACCAATGCTCAAAAACAATACATCATATATATGTGCATGACCACAAAATTCCTGATACCTCATACTTGATTCCCACATACTAAAAAATGCATAGTTAGTTCAATTAAAACATGTGCACCTCATGTACCCATATCCTTCATATATAAAAAAGGAAACACCATGATCAAGGAGTTCCTCTAACTTTCATCCGTGCTCTGGCCTTATTTAACCCTACGATATCAATAGGATGCACCTAGATTGAAGCCAGACTACCCGAGGCCTGACCTCCCTATGGAGTTACACCAGCTACCATCATCTGATCCCACTACTAGGTCTCTATCTCTCTCTATTCCATGACCTGATCATGTAGTAAAATCCTATATATCATATCTTGGAACCTATCTCGATCCGACCTTGGATCCCTAAGTCTAACCTGGTCCCAAACTCCCATTTTCTTAATAATTCATTCTACAGAACCTCTCCAAGTGCCCCATCTGGCAGCATGACCAACACTCCTTTGGAGGTCACTCACACTGAGTCTGAACATGTATCGACTGTCCACACAAGAATCACACCATCAATGACCCACTCCATGGTGGTCTAACCAAATCTATGGCTTGACTTCCCTACTGATGATCCTTATATCCCCAGTGTTGTATACCCAAATCATCACTTCCAGTCACACCTAGAGCTATCACCTATCTCAAATAAGTATGTTTCTTCATATTCACATCGACTATAAAATCCTAATTTACTTCCTATGAGAATAATTTCAAACTAAATATATTTACCTACACCCTGATGGAATGGTGGAAACCATTCTAAAAATGCATAACCCAGGCGATGTCGTTGTGTACCATAGAAGGTACAAATCAGGATGGGTACATGAAACTCATTGTATAATCTATAATGGATGTATCTCCCCACTATTGGTTTATAAACTCATGGGATCATTCCTCCATCAACATCTCCAAAAAGAAGCTGTCAAAGAACCTAACCTCAATATCCTTCAATTCTAGTTCCTCATGTCTACCAGCCTAAACCTGTATGTCCCACCAGTGATTTATTGATCCTCAGATCATATAAGTAGAGAACTTTACCCTCTTACCTGGGGGTGTCTCGAGCTAGTAAAAAATGGTGTACATGGTCTATTTCTCTTCTATATTCATTCCACCCTCACCCTGAAATAATGGTGGGTACTCATACTGAAACTCCCTAGTCAAATAATTCATGGGTGGATCATATCCTTGAGCTCCCCTGTCAATACTCTATATGAATAATACCAAGATTTCTTTGAGATTATCATCAAGACATGTCCCAAAATCTTCCATCTACTATAGCTTCCTTTTCTATATTATAACCTGTACTTATGGCTCATGATCAACCTGATTCTCAGGGGCCTCATATCGACCATCAAGGGACTCATCCCATGAATGCTCTAGTGGAACTACATCTCCATCCTCCTGACGCTCCACTAGAGCTCATCTAGGTGGAATCCCACTAAAGACCACACACCATGGTCAATACAGCAATAGCAGTCATATATAATTCAAATAGAGAAAGTTGTAACAGAAATCAAATCTCACCACCTTTACACATCCCTACCACACTCATATCACATATCATTCATCCTCATAGCCCCATGACTACCCATAACAGAGTCAGGAATCACATAACATATGGCCTCATGGCCTCTTGCCTACCAATAACAAAGTCAGACATCACATATCATGTATATCAAGATCACCAGTTTGGGATGAATGTGTAGGATGACACCAAGAACCTATAGAGTAAAACACTATTTATCTTATTGTTAAAAATTTAAATACCCCAAACCTTTACATGTATTCTAGGTTCCAAGCAATTATTTATAGGCATATACATATACCATGTCACCTTATGTGCCTACCATGATGCATGAACAATACCCCTTTCCATACCATCCCAAGGGTCAAAACCACATAAACCATAAACATCATATCCAAGTGAACCAATCATGGTGGAAATTGATCAACAATAAAATTAAAGATCTAAATATCAATTTCCCACCCCTAGAAACTTGGCTTATCCCCCACTAATGGGGCTTCAAGTACCCATACATGAGTCTTTTACCCAGTTCCAACTACACCCTAGGATCCAGTTTACCATATACTAAATAATAAAACAAGGAAAAATGATACAATTCATATCCAATTGAAAATTTTCACTACCTTCAATTAACCAAGTCCTTTAATACCATTTTTATAACCCTGAACTAAGAGAAACTTAACTTGTTCTTTAGGCCAGTGAGCCACTGGACCTTAGGCATGCCTCCCCATATTCCAAAGTTTTTCGAATAGAAGCAAGGGTATAATTAAGTGATACTGGGGAGACAATACCCTCTGGTGATGATAATAATAAATTCTCTATGATTATAAAAATTGTGAAAGCATAAATACCAAACTCAAGGAAAGCAATAATAGATTATGGAAATAAAAAACCAAAAACACTATACATGCATATAAGATAACGTACACATGTTAGATATCCATACATGAATAGACATGAAAGATTGATCATGGTCAATCACATAAGATTTATTAGGTCTCAGATGAATAATATATATAATATTATTGAATTCTTTGAAATAAATTTACTTAATCAAAATACCATATGAACAAAAATTAAGATAAACTATCAAAGTATAAATTTTTTATAGGTAAAACAGTTTTAAATTTTAAAATAGAAATAAAGTAATATAAAATTAAAAACAAGCAGTGAAAAATTATTATAAGAGGTTTAGTCTCAAGTTGAGAATCAGTCCTCTCCATTTAGTGATCACCCACCACTAAGTAGTTTATATAAAATATAAACATATGATCCACAACCTGGATTAGTTTTTATAATAGATAACACTATATACGTCACACATGACCTCTGCCACAGTTATTCATGGGGGAAAAGATAAACAGGCTGCATAGGGACCTCTACTACTCTTATCCACTGGAAAAATAAATAAAAAATAAAGTTTGAGAAGATATCGTGTATCTTCTAGTATAACGCATGAGATAGTGTGTGTATATAAAACAGAGTGTAGTACACACTAATCAAATGTAATAAAATATAAATAGAAATAATCAATCTATGAGTATACAATTTAGAGATTCTCAGTCTTTTGTGATGCAGCTTGTAGCTCTTGACTTGATTCGGCAATAAAGCATGAGTTGAGTTTGCTTAAAATATTCATAGAAACAGAGTGTTGAAAACTCTTATTTTCTGACTGGAGGAAATCAATCAATGAGATGATTTAGTTTTGATTACTCATCAAGATTTTATATCAAGTCAGCTCTTTTTTATTTGAAATAGGTTACGCTTGATATTTTTAGGTATTTTAGGCTTCTCTACTATTTCAGTCTAGTGGTATGACAGTCTGACGGTGTGATGTCCTAGTGGTATCTCAGACTTAGATAATTTGTGTACTGGTAGTATGGCATGACCAATGGGTCTCAGACTTAGACATATTTATCACATGTTCTTAGAATACATATTTCTTATAGGTAAACATGAAATTTATTAGTATTATTAAAAACATTATTTTGGGATCATTAAAACTAGGAGGTCAACAATCTCCCCCTTTTTGATGATCACAAATAATGGCATGAAAAGAATATTATAAATGTAAACACAAGTCATCAAAGGTATCTGGTAAGAGTATACATGATATCCAATATAGATCAAGAAAGAGAGTAAAACAAATCCATATAATTATGTATATCATGAAAATTCTCCCCCTTTGGGGATTATCAAAAAGGTAAAGAAGATCAGAATAGAAAAATGAAGAGATTTGGAATGGAAGATAATAGTAAAACAATCATAATAAGAGGTAAGAATGATATTCAAAGGTATGAGAAAAAATTTATTACAATCTAGATCTTATCAAAGACATTATATTCTAATCCAAAAAAATACAGAGGTTGAAGGTTGGAAGAAGGGTCAATTAGTTGTTTGCCTTTAGCCTATCCTAGCTCTTTGTCTTGATCCGAGGTAGTCGGATCAGCCCGAAATAAAAGAGATGGAACACCAGAAGTGAGTCCAGTAATATTTTGAGGACAGTGTTCTAAAATCACAATTGTCCTAAGGTATCTGATGGTTTGAGTAGGAGACATAGTAAAAGGTTTAAAATGAGTAGAAAAAGGTGCTAAAAGGTCTTGTACAACTCCAGGTCTAAGATACAACTAATTATTAATAGGAACAACATCCTGATAAACCACTTATTGTTTATGGAAATAAATAAATTGCTTCATTTTTATGAAATCTGGGATAATTTGGCCCCTATGTTCCATTGAACTAAAGTAATCGCACTTTTCTTCCATGAAAAAATTCAGGAATGGGGTCATCTCCTTAAGTTATCATACTTTCTCTTTTAATCCTTGAGTCATCGGAGGCAGTCTCAAATTCTCAACCAAGTATTTAAAATGGGAATCTATATCATGATTAGTATAGAATCTTTAGAGATAGAACTTAATAGACTTAGTAATAGTATCTCTGTTAGCATTCATATCCTTGGTATACTTTCGGATCATCAAGTGATCATGCTTAGTCCCTTTCTCAAAATTCCATAGAATTTTTAAAGTAATTATGGGTTCTCTACTAGAGGGACCATTAGAGGAATCTACAAATTCATATCTAACAATTTAATGGATGATATCAACATCAACCAATGGAGGATTAGGTGTAGTAGTAATAGAAGAACCTGAGGAAGTATCCCCAAGACTTTTAAGAATTCCATTCAAAGAATATATGAACTCTGATTTCATTTACATAACCAAAGATTTGATATAATTCAGCTCATTTTCAATACACTTATTTTCAATTTCCACCTCATGGATGTGATATATCATTTTTTTGGATATAATGGATAACAAAATCAAATAAATACCTTTCTTTTGTTTCACAGATCTTTTTCAAAAGTGGGGTTTTATTTCTTACACACTTGTGAAACTCAACCACAATCCTTTCACCAAAAACTTTCAAGTCATCCTATGTGACAATATCCATTGGAACAATTGTAGGAGCTAGAGATGGTTTAGGTATATGAGGTTTCACAAAACAAAACTTCTCAAGTATACATACAAGATCATCATGGGATATCAAGGATCCCTTAGGATAACCTTCCATACTGACTTCATTTTTATCATTCATTGGAGGTCTTCTTGCAAAAATAGATAAATTTCCACATACCTCCCCTATAGGTTCAACCCAACTCTCAGAAATAAAAACAATGGTATCTAGAAACACACTAGAAGAAACAACTTATAATTCCTAATTCATTTGATTTTATGAACTCTAAGCAGCCACTGTGTGTCTAACACTTGAATGCTTGGCATCCAACTGTCTATAAATAGTGGGTGAATTTTTCATCTTAATATTTCTTTGAGCATCAACAGTAGTGGACTCACCTTCCCTATTTTCTTCCAAAGGGGACTTATGAACATCAACTAGAAGTTCATTCCCAAACTCTTCTTCAATCATCTCCTTTTTCTCCTACTCGGTAACATGTTGTTCCACAATAGCTATAACACTTAACTATTCATCCGCAACAGAATTTAAAACCTCTTGACCAGTGGCAATGGAACTAGCCACAACAGTATCACCAGTTGGAGTTTCATGAAAAATATCCACGTAAGGGTAATTCTCCCCTTCAAAAATTGCATCTTTAAGCTTAGAAGGAATTTCAAAATCCTTCTTATTGATTCTCCCACTATGATTATCGGGTTCAAAATCACTTCCATCATCACTTACATGATCACTTACATCATTTGTATCCTCTTCTTCATTACCATATTTTTTTTCATTTTCTTCTTCCTCATCATTATCATCATCATTATCTACAGTTGACTTACAAATTTTATATTGATCTTATATAGATACCTCAGTCTCTTTGTCACTTTTGATTAATTTCTCTCTTTTTGACAACCTTCTAGGTGGACTAGGATCTTCATAGGTGATGGTAGAATCTTTGGGAGATAGATCTGGATCACTCCATTCATTAATAGATTGTTCCTTTTATTCTTCAATAGTAGCCCCTTCTTCCTCTTCATCATAATATTCCACTACCTCATCAAGTTCCAAACTAGGATCAATTTCATCTTTAGGTCTTCTAGGATGATTAGTTGGATTATACTCTATATATAATTTCTCAAATTCTCCAACCCATTATCTCTTATATGGGTTTCATTTTATCTTCATTCAAGAGCATGTGTAACTTGTTATATAGAAACCACCACTATTAATAACAGATTTATCATCATCACAAACTTGTCCCTTGTCCTTTAACATAGAAGAAATTATCTTTGGGTAGATCAACAAATTAGATCTAGATGATGATTTAGTCACTCCCACATATGTACCATTATATATCTTCAAATACTAATCTTATAAAATTCTATCATAGGGAAAAGAAGATACACATATTAGTATCTAAACATAGAAAAATATCCCTTCCTTGGACAAATCATATGTTGCACAAACTTGTAAATAATCCTACACTCTTCGTCAAGTTTAGAGGCAACAGGTCTTCTTATTGAATAATCTCCTGTTAACATAGAAAGGGTTTCCTCATAAATGAATAAGTCACTAGCTTTAGGGATGCTACCTTAATGTTCATAAAAAACTCCATCATGGGGTATATTCAAACACTTATCCCATTTTCTTAAATAAAAACCAACACCTGACCTCTTACACAACTTATTAACCAATCTTCACCATCTTCACTGAACGCAAACTCTATATACTGATAAAACTCATATACCATATTCGGGTAAAAAGGTCCCTTATTTGATGAAAACCAATCCAAACACCCTTGGTTTTGGAGAACCTTAAGTACTAGAGACTTACATTACAACAATCACATCGAATTTACTTCCTTTTCTAGTACAAAAATTTAGTTATCAAGATCAGGGTTAAATGGAGAAACTTGAGCAGGAACACTCAATTACTTCTTCCACTTCTTTGAAGATCTAGACTTAAATTGAGAAGACAACAAATTTTTCTTCATTCTCAGCATTTAGATTATCTTGTAAAACATGGTTGAAGGTAAGGTGAAGGTTTTTAATGAAGAAGGTAAAGAGTTGTGATCGACCCGAGAGAGATATGAAAATATAGTGTGTGGATCAAGATTTATTTGGAAAAGACTTATGCCATTTTCATATCATTTGGGATATTATGTTTTCTAAGATAAAAATTATATGTGAAATTGAAATCAAAATAAAGATAAAAACACGCATCAAGTTTTAGTAAGATAAATAAACTGTAAAATAAACGGATGGTTCGCAATATCAATAAATATAAAAATTTAAAAAAGGCATAGAATCAATAGTATGAAAATCAACAGTATAATAACCAATGGTATAACAACCAATGGAATGAAAAATAGCGGTATGAAAAACAACAATATAAAAACCAATGGTATGACAACAAATAATATGACAACCAAAGGTATGGATGCAAACATTAAAATAAATCAAAATTTATCATTCCTAATTCATGTTTGATATAATTCATTATATCAGAATTTGAAGGTTTAGTAAATATATCATCCAACTGAAGCTTAGTACCAATAAATTCAAGAGTGATATCCCCCTTTTAAAAATTATCTCTCAAAAATTGATGTCTTATATCAATATTTTTTGTTCTGGAATGATAAACAATATTTTTAGATATATTTATCGCACTTGTATTGTCACAATTTATAGGGACATGTCAGAATTGATATCCATGGTCTAGTATATTTTGTTTCATCCACAAAAAATTTTCACAACAACTACCTGTAGCTATGTATTCAACTTCAACAGTAGATAATTAAACATAATTTTTCTTTTTATTGCACCATGAAACTAGAGACTTACCCAAAAAGTGACTTGTTCCATAGGTGATTTTTCTATCAAACTTTTATCCACAAAAATCACCATTATAGTAACTTACTAAATCAAATGTTTGTACTATAGGGTAAAATAATCCTAAATTAGTTGTATATTTTAAGTATTTGAAAAATATTTTATCATCAAGTAAGTGTGACTCCATTATATTTTCTTGAAAATGCGCACACATAAACACACTAAACATAATGTATGGTTGGTTATCAGTCAATTAGAGAAGACTTCCAATCATACCACTATAACTAGTTTCTCAGTTTCATTAAGATCCAACTTGTATATGGTATCATAGAAGTATCACTAGTTTTAGTTATATCTAGATTAAAATGTTTCAAAAGATATCTTTTATATTTACTTTGGTTCAAAATAATTCCATATTTGTTTTGAAAAATATGAAATCCATGAAAGAACTTGAGTTCACCCTTTAATCTCATTTCAAAATTGTTTTCATAATTTTATAAAAATTAAAAAAAATATATAATTTTTTGAAGATCCAAAAATAATATCATCAACATAGATTTATACTACTAATGCACCTTTTGAAAAACATTTTATGAAAAGGGTGGGATTAGATATTCTTTTTGAAAAAAAATTAAATCAAAAAATTATTGAGATTGTCATACCAAGATCTAGGATCTTGTTTTAAACCATATAAAGATTTAGTTAATTTATAAGCTTCATTTGAAAAATGAGGATTTTAAAAACTATGGGGTTATTTTACAAAAACATCCTCAACTATAAACCCATTTAAGAATACACTCTTGACATACATTTGATAAAGTTTGAAATATAAATGATCTAGATAATAAAGAAGGATTTTTATGGACTCAAGTATTGCTATAGGTGCAAAGGTTTCCACTAGTAAATTTCTTCTTCCTGAATATAACCTTGTGCAAAAATTCTATCCTTATTTCTAACTATAATTCATGAATCATCAACTTTATTATTAAACACTCATTTAGTTCCTATACTCAAGGTATCCTTAGGTTTATATACAAGTTACCACACTTTGTTTCATTAAAACTAATTTAACTCTTATTAATTTACTATTAGATAGAATTAATCATTAATTTCTTCATTAATGTTCTTAGGTTCAAGCTGAGATAAGAAAGCTTGATGTTCAACCTAAATTCTAACAGAAGCTCTAGTCTGGGTTCCTATAACTATAAATCCTAAAACAGAATCTAAAGGATGGTTATTGAGAGTTATAATACTTTTATATAATTTAGGATTGGTTACTTCTATATCTTCTGGTGGAAGTTTTTGAAATTCTTCAAAACTAGAGATTCTTCTACTTGTTTCACAGTAGAATCTAAAGGTTTTGAATTTAAGTTCAGAGAAGATAAGTTATCCGGAATATTTTTTAAATAATATTTAGGATCATGTGGATCGGTTTTATCAAACTTTATATGGACTAATTCTTCCACAGTCTTGTACTTTTTATTGAAAACTCTATAGGTTTTACTAACAACTGAGTAACCAACTAAAATTTCTTCATCACTTTTGGAGGTAAATTTGTAAAGATTATCCTTAGTGTTAAAAATAAAGACTTTTCAACCAAAAATTCTAAAGTAATTAATCTTAGGTTTCCTATTATTCCATGTCTCATTAGGGGTCTTCTTAAGGATAGGTCTAATTAGAACTTTATTAATGAAATAGCTAGTTGTATTGACAGCTTCTACCCAAAAATAGAAAGGTAGGTCATACTCATATAGCATAGTCAGTGTTATCTCTTGTAACGTTCAATTTATTCCTTCAAATAATTCATTATACTAATGAGTCCTAGGATCAGAGAAGTTATGTGTGTAGCTATTTTGTGATAAAAATGATTCAAAATATTGATTTTCAAACTCATGACCTTGGTTATTTCTTAAGGTTTTTATCATAATTCCACTGAGATTTTCTATAGACTTAGCATACTTGGTAAAGTAAGAGAAGGAATCATTTTTTTGAGCTAGAAAATATACCTAAGTATACCTAGAATAGTCATATATAAGAACATAAACATAGTTATTCCCATTAATACTAGAAACTCTAGAAGTTCCAAACAAATCCATGTGAACCAACTCAAGAGGTTGAGAAGTTGACACTTCTTTCTTTAGTTTATAAGAAAATTTATATTGTTTCCCTTTTTGATAGGGGTTGTAGACTTTATTAGTTGGGAACTCAATATTTGGTAGACCTCTAACTAACCCTTTTCTATCTATCTTCCTAAGTGAGTGGAGGTTTCAATGGCCTAATCTCACATGACAAATCCAATATTATTTATAAAAATCACTCAAACATGAATCATTTTGAGAAACCAAATATTTAAATCTAGAGAATAAAATTTTTCATTTCTCAAGGTTGTAAAGATTAAAGAATTTTTAGAATCAAAAAATTTACCTTCATCATTCTCAAACTTAACATAGAAAAAATCATCACACAACTGAGAAAATATCAGCATATTATATTTTAATAATCAACATATAAAACTTTAGAAATTAAAACTGAATTTTTATTACCATTCTGGAATAGGCTGGTGATTTTTCCTTTTTTATTATAAACAAAGGTGACACAGCCACCAAAAACCATGATAATACTCTTAAAGTAGGAATATTCTCCTATCATGTGTCTTGAACAGCCACTATCCAAGTAACATAGTCTTCTATTGGTAATCTTCAATCATTTTTCCTACAAACAGGTTTTAGAAAAGAAATGATTTTAGTACCCAAATCTGTTTGGAACTTAAATTGTTAGTAATAAATTATATGGTAACCCATATTTTCATCATGGGTTTCCTATAAACATATTTTAGACTTTTATAAATAAAAATTTTTTTGGTTACCTTTGAAAAATTTTTACCAGTAGGGATTTCAGGTTTGGATTTAGGAACAAAGGTACTTTGAGATATCCTTTTTTGTCCAGGTTCATATACAATTTAGGTAACATATTTGGGAGAAAATTTCTTTCCCAATATTTGTGTTAATGTCTCTATACCATTTGTAAATTTTTTGAGGTCTTTATTTAATTTCTCATTTGAAAGTTTAAGTTCATTATTTTCTTGGATAAGTTGAACATTTTACTTTTTTTCTATAGACAAATCATACATACAGTTTTAGAGCATGTTGTCTTTTTAAAACATTGTATTAATATTTTAAATCATTAAATGTTTATTATAATAAATTAAAATAGTCAAATAATTCTATATTTGAAATATTTCCATCAACATGATTTTCATTGTCAGACTTATCAGATTCACCAGACTCATGCATAGGCAGAATATCAGAAATAGTGGGTAAAGAAGATACCTCACTGAATATAGTCATAAATTACATATTTTATCTATATGGATTTTCTTCATGTAAAGAATTTGAGTCAATTAAACTATCTTAATATGCACTCCAAGTGGATTTCATGAATATATTATATCTTTTTTCTTTATCTTCATATTTATTTTTGTATTTCATCTTAGGATAGTCAGATTTTATGTGACCTTTTCTTTTGAATTAATAGAAGACAAATTCATTTGAATCATCATACTTATTCTTCCAATTCACTTTGTTGTCGTATTTTTATTTATAGTTCAGTTTTATAAAAAACTTTTTCTTCTTGTAGAACTTATTAAACCTTCTATCTAGGTGAGCCATTTCTTCATCACTATCAGAAGTAGATTCACTATCACTTGAATAAACAGCTTGTAACTTTTATTTTTCTTTGTCCTTCTATTGTCTAAAGGTAGTAGTCTTCAAAGCTAATGAATTTCTCTTATGATCCTCATCTTACTCATAGTTTACCTTAATTTCTTCTTCATACATCATAAGCTTACTTGTCAGTTCCTTGACTGGAAATTTACAGATATCATGGGATTCCCTCATTGACACTGAAGTGTCTCTCCATATTTCAGGTAGACATCTTAGAAATCTCATTATCTGGTCCTTGTCTATTATAGGATTTCCTAGTGAGATCATGGTATTGAAAATATCATTAAACCTAAGATACATATTAGAAATTGCCTCATCCGGATTCATCTTAAAATTATCATATTTAATAGTGTAAGTGTTAATCCTCGTTTCTTTAACATTTTTAGTTCCTTCATTTGATACAGCTAGAGTATCCAAAATAGCGAAATATATTTTACATTTAGAAATTAAATTAAATTTTTCATCACCTAAGGAATAATATAAGGAATTCATGGATTTTAAATTATTATAATCTACCTTAGTTGCATCATCTCAAGTATTTCTAGCAGCAGTAGAAATTTTATACTCACCTACTATGGAAGACCAGATTTCAAAACCCATAATTTCAATATGAATTTTTATTTTTATTTTCCCTTGGGAATAATTATTCCCATTGAAGAATGTAGGTTTGCTGGTAGGAGAACCTTCTTGACGATTATCCATATTAGAAGTAGATATATATATATATAAAGAACTAAAATTTTTGTTTTAAGAGAAATGTTAAGATCTTTAATGCACAACAAAAATCATAGTTAAAATTTATTTGAGAAGGCATACATTAAGCCTTTGATACCAAATATTGTTCAGAGTGAGTATCTCAAGAGGGGGGTGAATTGAGTACCCAATAATAATTTCTATCAAAAATGGATTATTTTGAAATCCCCCAAATATTCAAAAATAGCCCAATTTATCAAAATAAGTAGTATGATATATATATTAATTATTCTAAATATTTTTCTTAAGATATATTAGGTCTCAGATGAATAATATATATAATATTATTGAATCCTTTGAAATCAATTTACATGATCAAAATACTATATGAACACAAAATAAGATAAACTATCAAAGTATAAATTTTGTTAACAGGAAACCAATTTTCAATTTTAATACAGAAATAAAGTAAAAAAAATTAATAACACGTAGTGTAAAATGAATAGAATGGGTTTAGTATCTATTCAATACATAGTCCTCTCCACTTGTTGATCACCCACAACCAAGAAATTTATATATAATATAAAAAATGATCTACAACCTGGATCGGGTTTTACAACATATAGCATTGTCTAGGTCACACGCGACCTCTTCCACCGTTATTCATAAGAGTCAAGATAAATTGGCCACACAGGGACCTATAGCACTATTTTCTGTGAGAAAAATGAATAAGAAGAAAGTTTGAGAAGATATCGTGTATCTCCAAGTTTAACGCAGAAGATAGTGTGTTTATGTAAAACAGAGTATAGCACACAATGCTCAAATGTAATAAAATATAAACAAAACAAATAAATCTAAGATTATAGATATTAGAGATGTTTATTCTATTGTTTTTTAGCTTTTAACTCTTGAATTGATTCAACATTAAAGCTTGAGTTGATTTTTTTTTGAAATCTTTAAAGAAACAGTGTGTCGCAAACTCTTGTTTTCTGATTGGAGGAAAGTGCTGACTGCGATGATGTAGTTTGAATTCCTTACCAAGAGTTCACATCAAGTCAGCTATTTTTTATTTGTAACAGGTTCAGCTTGATATTTTTATGTAGTTTAGTCTTCTCTACAATTTCTTTCATGTGTTCTCTATTTTGTACAATGAATTGTGTTGTATTTTTACTAGTAATAGCAGTAAGGAGAATATATGTAATTGCTTCCTCATACTACACATTCTGACATCCTTTCTGTCAGAAATTTAAGGCACAGTCATTAAAATATTAAATAGCATTTACTTAAATAAATATATCCATTGGAATGATATAATTCAAAATAATAAGTAAAGTAACATAAACAATGATAGTGTCTTGATCTCTAGAGGTGTTTCATGTTCTGGTGGTGTCTTATGATTTGGCACCATGACATTGGAGATATAATATTAATGGTATGTTTATATGGTGGTATGTTGCTATGGTAGTGTCTTAGACTTATCCAAATTTCTAGAAACCTAGCAGTGTCTCAACTAGCAATGTATGATCTAATGGTGTGTCAGACTTAGAGATTTTCTTCAATGTTGGTGGTATGAGTTTGGCAGCGTGACATTAATGGTATCTCATACTTAGTCATATTTTTGTTCTGACATCATGACATACTAATGGCATATCGATCAACGGTGTCTATTAATTTGTCAATTCTTCAGTCCAGTGGTATGATAGTCTAATGGTGCGATGTCCTGGTGATATCTTAGACTTAGATAACTTGTGTAATGGCAGTGGTTCATGACAAATAGTGTCTTGTACTTAGAGAGATTTATGACCTATCAACAGAATATATATTACTTATAGGTAAACATGAAATTTATTAGTATTATTAAAAACATGATTTTGGGATTATTAAAACAAGGTGGTCAACGAAAATTTTATATTATTTATTGAATAGAACTAAAAAAATTTCAAAAGGATTCATTATATGTATTCATTGTAATATAGAAATTATATTATGTAGTGATATTACACTAAGGGCAATATTGTATCTATTAAGAAATTATATTACATATTGCTTTTGTTTAAAACTTTCGTACATATGAAGCTAAACATTTTAAATTTGTAAAAAGGAATTCATTTATATTACATTTAAGAATATTTTAAAAAATATATTAAATATTTTTTTAGATTATTTATTAATTATACTTTTATAATGATACATGGCTTATTTTTGATATGATTAAATGAGGATTTTGAATGTCTTAATTCATAATATTGTTTCTAAGATTTATTTATGGTAAATTTAATTGTTTCATTGATTATTTTTCAAAGGTATTATCATTATTAATTTGACTTAGGGATTCATGGCTGTTTTTTGTTTTTCAAAAAATTATTTTTGTAATAGTCATGAAGATTCAAAGGTTGAGTAATTTTCTGAACTCTAAAGTAGTTCATTGATAAAGGGGAGATCTCTATAATTAGATTTTGGACAAAACTAGAAAACATAGATGAATGAATGAGAGTTGTGATACACGTAAAAATATTTTGATCATTAATACTACAATTATTTTTTGGACTTCAACATGTTTTTCTCTAATGCTAAAAAAACTGATCAAATTTTTTTTACCATTCAAAATTTGTAACTATTTTAATTCTAAAGTTTTATTTTTGTAATTCATTATCAATTTTATGTGTGTTAGTGTTGGTTTGTAATTTTTCATTCAAAATAAGGAATTAGTTGGTTATAACTCCATTAAAAGGTATACTTTGGTTTTCAACTCTTATATTTAAAAGTCATGGTCGGTTATACCTTCTTCAAAAGGTACAGTTGTATTGGATTGTGACTCAACATTAAAATTTTCATTTTTATATTGGTAGTACCTCCACTTGAAAAAAAAATATTGTAATTAGGTTATGCGTCATTTGAAAAAAGTTATTTTTTTAGTGGGTTTCATTTCTCTTAGGTATATTGATAGGTGAAGAGTAAATGTAAGATCCTTTTTTATATAAACAGCTGCAAAAATTTCATGTGCTCTTTATTTATTTTTTGTGGCACTTGAACTTGAATAAGTTTAGGTTTAACTCTAATTTAAATTATTTGAAATTTTAATTGGTTATTTCACCAAATCTCTTGACTATTTATGTCATCTTATATATGGGAAAACAAAATTATTAATTCTAACGTCTTTCAAATATGACACAGAGGAGAGGAGTCAAATATTCATGTAAAACTACTAAAAACCCAAATTTCATCATCATTAGAAAAAATCCTTTATTAGAACTAAAAAACACTGATGTTCTAAACACTGATAAAAAGGGTATTTCTTTTATCAGCACTAAAAATATCTAATAAAGGCCCCTTTTATCAGTACTAAATAAAGTGCATATAAAAGTCAAAAAAAAAATTGTAAATAGGTAAGATATTCAAAAGAAGGACTCCCCCCCACTCCCACCCAATATTATTAGCACCTATATGGTCGTCCCCTACCCTTTATTAGCACAAGACCACCATTCATTTCCACACTTGTATACGCCTTCACTTGGATTCGAACTTGGGACCTCCACCCTCATGCATCTATGCCTTTAGTATAGCTATATATTATTTTATTATGTATTTTTTGATATATATATTTATTTATATATATTTAATTACATTTTTTATCCATATATTTATTCATATATTTATATAATTATTTTTAAATATATTTACAAAATATGTTTTGTGTTTGTGTTCATTAATTAATACATACATACATATAAATATACATATATGTATACATATGTTTGTGTCTTTAAATATAATTATATATATTTATATTTATTTAAAATTATTATATATTAGTATTTACATATATATATTAGAATATATAGATAAATATATATTTTATTATTAATACATATATACACCCAAATATATTTATATACATATAAAAATTATATACATATATATATTGTACAAGTATATAAATATTCATACATTTTTATTTTAAATAAAATGGATATTTTTTTATTAAATATGATTTATATATTCCCAAAGATATTTTATATGAAAATATGTTTACATATTTATTTTTAAAATTAAATTTTTATGTGTGAATATATACAGATATAAATATATGTGTATATATTTCATTATAAATAACACTAAAATATAAAAAATGATAAAATTTGAATGTCGTAATATTCATATGAGTATAATCCCTAAGAATAAATTTAACCTTCACTAAAAAAATATAATAATACCCCCTTAAATGAGACAAAAATTACATCAAATGTTTAACAATTAAGGGACCCCAACAAAAAAACTCAGTTTTAGAGGACTTATGGCTATTTTTGACCTCTAAAAAATATTAAACATGGCTCCCCCTAGTCATCACATAGCAGATTATTTTGAGAACTTTGATTTGATATATGTTGGAACTCAAATGGAAACCTAAATAAAAATTTATGGCTGTTTAAATTGGGAGTCATGTTTTCATCTTATTTTAGATCATTTATTAATTTATTGAATTTTTCTATCATAAAATTTTTAGTAAATGACTATTAATCAATACTAATTAGAAATTTTTAATTAATATTAATTTTTAATTATTTGATAAACCATTTTTCATAAAATATCTCATATATTAAGTGTGATTACATATTTTGTATTGTATAAGTCATATTTTATAAAATATATTATATTTATATCAATATAAATATATTTATAAATTAATATATTATTTTTAATGATATATAAATTTTTTGTGAAAAATACATTTTATTAGAACAAAAAAAAAGTGTTTTATCACTGATAAATGACATACTTTTACCAGTGCTAAGAAAATCACTAATAAAAGTACCCTTTATCAGTGCTATAAAAAGAACTGATTAAAGGGGTACTTTTATCAACACAAAATAAATCCAGATCTGTAGTAGTGTAATTTTATATTGTGATAATGACACTTATATTTTGAATAGGATTATTTAAGTTCCTTTGTCTCTTATAAAATTTTATTACTCTCCTCTTTATATTTTTATGGACTAAAATAATCATTAAGGTGAATATAATTTTTAGTTTGGTTGTGTTCTTACATATATTATTTGGAAAAAAAATGGGATGATTAAATTATGAAAAATAATTTTCTTCTTGGTTGTTTATGGATCCAATATGCTTGGTGAATTTTTGGGGTGTGTGAGACAAAAAATAATTATATTGGAGGGGGTATTTTTTGGATCATCCTATGAAATAGATAAAACTAGTGGCTTTTTTTCTTAAGATTAATGTTGGAGTGGTGATCTTAATTTAGTCTTATGGTGTATATAGTTTGGTTTGAAAGGATTATAATCATGATGTTGCTTTTTCTAGTGTTAAAGTTTCACAATTTGTATAGAGTGTTTCACTTGTAGAAGTTAATGTTATTATTTTTGGGATTTTCATAGTAAATACTCAAGGTAGGAACCATTACATTTTTTAGTATGGTTGTTTCCAGGTGATTGTGATGATATACAATAGATTTGATTTTTAAAATTATTTGGGGCTTGTTATTATAAGATATGATAATATGGTTTTACAATTTATTTCTCACTCATACTCATGGTTGGGTGATTTGATTTGGTATAGTGGTATTCCCTCTTCACCTTCTAAATTTATATTTAATGATTTAATATAATCATTTTTCCCTATTTCAAAAAAAACTATAAATCAATTAGTCTTATATTGTAAATTGTGATATGACTATTCTAATAATAATAATTATGAAACTATTTTTAGTATAACGTGAATTATTATGAGTTACTACTTTTTTTAATAAAATTTTATGTTTTTTTAAAAAAAAATAAACTTATTTATAGATAAGAATACTTTAATAATAATAAATTGATAAAATATAGGGATATTTATAAAAATATATATATAAATCTTTACATCGTAATATATAATTAATATTAAGGATAAATCAAGATAAAATTTAAATTATTTTTTCAGAAATTGATATTGGTTGAATGATTTTAGTCATAACTATGATATATTTTTTATTAATTATTTTTTTATTTAAATTTAAACATAGTCAGTATATTTAATCTTTCAATCAACTTATATAACCAATATTAAAATATTAACATTAAAAGGAAATTTATTTATCAAAAAAATATATTTTTTAAGGAATTTGTATTAAAAGAGTCGTAGAGAGAGGGAGTGAGAGGAAAAAAATAAAAATTTTGTCTTAGAATCGAAAAAATACGAAGTGATATAAAAAAATTTAATAGATTTTATGTTGTTAAAAACTAAAAAAGGGACTTTGTTTTGTTTATTTTAAAATTTGGGTCAAGGGAGGTGTGAACCTCATTCACGCATCCTTAATTGTTGGAGAAGTGTGAACAATATTCACATTTCCTTTGTAATTTCTACAAGGGAGGTGTGAATGTGGTTCATTCCTCTGAATGAAAAAAATTGTAAATAGAGGCACCCTCTATTTCATAATTCTCTCCATATATTTTCTAGTGAAGCTCTACTGAATCTCTTTCTCAACATATATTTTTAACTTTTTAGAAGGTAAAACTTCTATTTAAAATTTTTAATTTTCTAATTTCTTTATTTATTTTGTTTGTATGATTTATGTATTTAAATTATTTGGTTGTATGAATGGATGAATTATTGTTATTTATATTATTTAATTTTTTTATGAATTATTGATTTCTGTATGAATTAATATATATTTAATGATTTACAAAATTTAAATATGGTGTTTTCAAAATTTAAACTGTATAAAATAATATAATTTATATTTATGAAAATATTATTGCTTAAAAATGTATATATTTATAATTTAAATGGTGAATAATTAGATTTGAATATATATATGTATAATACTATATATTATATTTAAATTAAAATAATTTTAAAATATAATATTTTATTTTCATAGATAAATAAAGTGAATCTACCTAAATATTTTAAAAATTGTTATTAAAAATTGTTTATAAAAAATATTATTAACATTATTTCAATATAATTATATATATGTGTGTGTTATATTATGTATCGTATTTAAATTTATTTAAAAATATAATGTATTATTATATATATAATATAATTTTTATTAATGAAATTAAAAAATTTACTATTAATTATATTTTTAAAATTATATTAATTATAAATAATTATTATTCTAAGTAATTAAGTATAAATTATATTTATTTAAGTTTTAGAAAGTTTTATTACTTCAAAAAATGTAAATATACTTTAATAATTTTATTATATTGAATTTAACATAAGTTTACAAAATTTTAATGTTTATTTAACTATAAATTATATTACTTTTGTTAACTAAATTTAAAAAAAAATCTGTTAACAATATTTTGAGCAGTTATGTATAAATTAATAATTTTTTAATTTAGGAAACTATAGTTGTTTACAAAAATATATATAATTATATTTTAAAATATTAATAAATGGAGTTGAATATATTTAAATGTGTGTGTGTGTGTGTTGTATATTGAGAATTAAATAAATGTACAATATATTATTGGATTCATAGATAAATAAAAGTATTGTTATTAATTGTTTTAAAAATATATATTAGTAATAATCATTGCATGCAAACAGATATATCATAAATTAATTTCAAAAATGCATATTATTACTGAGATAATATATGTTATATTATTTTAACATAATATTTGAAAATTAATATTAGGCATATTTAAGACATTAGTAAATACAAAAATGAATATGTACATGCATATATATATATATATATTGATATTTAAAAGTAGGTAATATAAATAGATGTGTGTATATATATTAATATTTAATATTTATCATATATATTTATAGGTAAATTTATAAAATGTAGAACAATATAAGTAACCCAAAAACATTTTAAGAGTATTGTGTGGTGACTGGTCTTGAGATGACCGACTGATGTATGATTAAAATTGAATGTCCTATTTTTTGTATGGGGTTATATAATTTATAAAAATTTCATTTTATTTTACACATTAATGACCTCCATGTCATTCCTATTTATAAGTATGTAAGGACCTATGTGTCCATGTAAAAATTTTATATATCTCAAACCCCAATAACCCCTCACTTACATGTTAGTAACATTAAAATAAAATGGTGTTCGACAAGAGGCATTGTTGTTTGATGCTAGATTTTGACACCATGACATAAAGGAGACTGATTATAGAAACCCATACTTTCCATACATATATATTACATCTTAATAGATGAATATTCATTACATAACATAACAATACACACCAAAATCTTATAGGTTTAATATCTTTGGAAAATTAGATACATAAAAAACTTATAAGTAAAATATCTTCATCATATCCCACTTAGTTATTCACAACCTGCACCCTTATTAGACACATCATACTTAAAACCTTTATTCATAGCCTGGGAAATGTAAACTTAAGAAGGGGTTATATCATATGCTTGGTAAGTGTAAACATGGGAGATATCAATGATAACTTGAGCATAACATGATAATAAGGGTATGAAAACATGATCTTAACATTTAAAAATCATATCCTTCATATCATAGATCATAATCGTTAGTTATAACATAAATATTGGAAATTCATAAGGCTTTAATCATAAAGGAATCAAATAAATTAATCTAATAGATCATAACATTGGCATAAGACATAGATTTGTGTCATACACGTAAGCATAGAAAATCATTTTCTTTAGTAGTTAAGGATCATTATTAAGACAATCATAGTGGATTGGTTTCACTCCCCATTTCATTATAGTAGTCAAGGTTCACTCCCAATACTATCATACTGAAAAATGTCCCCTAATAAACCGGGTCTTCTCTCCATTCCAACCCTGATTATCTCATGAGATATCAATATTTACCCAATGCATTTGAGGACAATATAATTTCAAGGCCACCAATCACATGATGAAAATCATATAGATTTGTTTTGTAAGATCATAAAACATTCATCATATCATAACCCAATAATAAATATGTTTTATAAACATTTCATCATGGAATAACATGTGGAAATGAAACTGGTTACATAAACATTTCATCAATTCATCATAGCATAACCTGTGGAAAAGGAATAGGTTTCATAAACATATTTCATCATAATCATAAATCACCCATATAAATAATTAGGATGGTATCCCTAGATAATATCCCTAGTATAGAATAAGTAACACAAAATTATTTTATCATAAATTAAAATTCCTTTAAAAGTTTACTTGGAATATTTCTAGAGGAATATACTCTAATCCCCTTGAAATCATTCCTTAAAATCTAAAAAATTTCCAAATATTAAAAAAACATCTTATTTGAACATAAAATTGGAAACTTGTAAGATAATAATCAAAACATTGATCAATCATGATGGTGTAAAATTTCATTCATGTTGTATAAGTTAAAAGAAAACATTCCTTTTACACTTTGGTAAAGAATCAAAAAGTACCTCATTCGAGAAATGATAAAAATACTACTTTTAAATAATTTTGTAAAAATTTAATCATGGGTAAAAATGAATTTAAAAAATAATAATATAATATTAATAATATTCTTGAAATAATTTTTAGATAACATAGATATGGAAGAAAAAGGTTTCTCGGTTGAAGAGAGGAATAAAGTAATATTTCCTTAAAAATCATTCAATCTATTGAGTAATTAAAGTGAGAAAAATGAAAGGAAACATGTATTCTCAATAAATAAAGATAGGATAAAAAAATAAAGATTTTCTTAATAGGTATATCATAATATTTTATTATTAAAAACATAATCATAAGCAATCCTAAAAACAATGGGATTGTAACATAAAACACTTTCCACTTTGGTAACTTTTGAATTTTAATCCCCATGAAAGGATAACATAAAATGGAACTTTAAATATCATGAATATAATTAAATTCATTATATAATATTTCAAATTTGTAGTATATACACCACACAAATTAAATAAGTGGTGAATATGGAATGTGTCTCCCAGTAATAAAAGTGAGACAAGAAATCACTTACCTTGATTTCAACTTTCTTCGAAAGCACTATGACCTCATTTATAATAAATTTAAATTTATTATAATTATATAATATAATAATATATATGAATATAATATAATATATTATCCTCTTATAACATTTTAAGATCTATTTATTAATAACTTCTTATTAAAATTGTTGTTTCTAGGTGTTAACTGTTTTGTTTTTCATGAGAATTCTAATTAGGTAGTTATGGTACTTGTAATTTGATCATGTTTTCATCATATCCAGAATTTTAATAATGATATAAATACTATATATATATTAACTCTATACATATTTATATCCATTAATAAAATGTACAGATAAAAAATGAATTACATCATTAATGGAGATGGTAGGTCGTTTGTATTCATGAATGTTGTTTCCACTTTTCAATGGATGGAAAAAAAGAAAGCTGCATAATAATTAACCTTTAAAAATAATTATTCTATCATATATATATCATATATATTCATTAAATATATCCTTATTAACATATAAATAAATCGTAAATGAAAAACGAATCGTATCACTTCGTGGAGGTGGTAATCCCCACATATGAATGAGTGGTGTTATTATTTTCCAACTGATTGGAAGGTAGATGTTATATTATTATTATTGAAGTAATTTTATTTCATAATTATAATTTATAAACTTTAAACCTATAATAATAAATATCCATAAAGTTGGTGATGAAAAATGAATTATATCACTACAGATAGATGGTAAGTCTATGTACGCACGAGTGATACGCTCACTTCCCATTTAATAGATAATAGGCTGAATAAATATGGTTTCACAATCATAATAACATTATGTATATTTAGGAAAATAAATTTATTATTTTATGATGAATAAAATGGAAATAGATGATGTATAATAAGAAATAAATTAAAAGATTTTGGGTAGAATGATTGCATCTTCTTTGTTAGACCTCCTTTAAATCACCTCTTAAGGGACCTAGGGTTGGTATTCGAGAAATACCATCACCTACATAACTTTTATAATGAATTTTAAAACGGAATTTTTCATGTTTTTTTATCTATAAGGCTCAAAGTGGTGTAATGAATATAAAGTAGGGGTGTCCTTTTATAAGGGAGGGAGAGGGCACACATGGAGTTTCATAAAATATTAAAATAAAATAAATCCATTATTAATAAAAATGCTTAAAAATGAAAATTAAATAGAGTTAAAATAGTCTAGTTTCTAAATAACATCATCTAATGAAATTTATATAGGTTTTTATATCATTTTAGACCTTATCTTTTTTTATTAACCGCGTGCTTGACCAATTTTTAGTTTAATCACGATAACTACTTTTTCAATATTAAAGGGTTAAGAATGTTACTATAAATGGGAAAGAGATATATAAATGGACCATGTTTGATATTTTATAACATATTACCTTCACTTGGCCAAAGATAATATTTTTATTAATTTTAAATCATTTAATAAAATATTATTTGTTATAAAATATCCCTAATGTAGAATTTGGAACTATTCATTTATTATGACATTAAAGACACTGAGACAAATATAAATTCAAATATAATCCTTTCATAGTTCCCTAATATGTCATATATATCTAAAAAATTCATTTAACATAATAATTCATCCATATTTTTTTACTTTAAATTTTTTATTATCATTTATTTTATTTTTCTATTAATGGAATGAATATTTTTGGCATTGCATAAACATTTAAACTAATTATTAAATTAATAAAATTTTAAATAAATAAATATGATAAAAAAATGTTAATTTATATTTCAAATATACATTCATAATCAAAATTATCCTATTATTATTCTTATAATAAAAAAATTTGAGATATTAAGATCAAGAGAGTGGCATTTTGTATGTACTATTTTCTTAAATTAATATAAAGGTCATCAACAAACAAATTTAGAAAAAAGTGGCCATATATTATATAATTAAATGTAAATGTCCAAACTAAACTCATAAAATAGGATAAATGAAAGTTTTAGATAAATTTTAAATATTTAACCCAAGTTTCTAACCTTATTTTACCTATTTTACCCTTACTGTGGTAATAAATATTTACCAAGATAACTATTCATATTAACCAAAAATAAATGGGGCCTATTTATCAAATTTAAAACTACTAATTCCAAATATGGAATCAATTTTTCAAAATTCAATTACTATAAGTTCTGGAAATTCATTTAAAAATAAACATCCAAAACGTGATGAAGACTGATTTTTAGAAAAATACATTTTTAATAATAAAACTAGATTTATTATTATTCCATTCCTAGAAACAAAATATTATATGAATGTTAAAAAATATATTTAATATATATTAGATAAATTTCATTAAAATAATTCACCAATAGTTATTAATTTAATTTATTAAAATAAAAAATTCATCGCACGCATAGAAATAGTTTTTTTAGAAAAACACCACTTTTACATTCAAATGATTTTATTTTTATTTATAATCAATTGATAATCTATGAATTTATTTTACATATTTGTAAACCAAAAAAATCATAAATTATTTAGTCCTATTATTACCTACCAATTTAACAGATAGGTTATAACGATATATTACATTATTATTTATTTGGACTCGGAGTTGCATGTATCGCAAGCTATTGAAGAATTATTATTTGAAGAGAAATATTTCATAAAATCTTATGTTGTTACATTCTACCTAAATTAAAATGAATTTATTCCTATAAATTGATAAATCTAATATAAAAAAATTAGTATATCTCTATTTCATCACATCCTCAAGTTCCATATAGCTTCTTCAAATTTCAGATTCCTCCAGAGAACTTTAACTAGGTGAGTAGTCTTATTCTGTAGCACTTTCTCTCTATAATCCAAGATTTTAACTGGTTTTTCTTCATAGAAAAGATCATTTTCCAGGATTATGACCAATTATTTTAGTAGATGGTATGGAGAAAGTATGTACTTCTTCAAGATTGGTACATGAAAGACATTGTGAAATTGAGAGAGGTTTGGTGGAATCACTAAGTGATAAGCTACCATACCTACAAGATCATGATTCTCAAAGGGTCCAATATACCTAGGACTCAGATTTTCCTTATTTCTAAATCTTATATCCATATCACATGTATAAATTTATAGAAACACCTTCTCACCAAATTTGAACTCTATATCTTGCATATGATTATCAACATAACTTTTATATCGA
The DNA here is from genome assembly GCA_963277665.1 of Viscum album. NCBI lineage: Eukaryota > Viridiplantae > Streptophyta > Magnoliopsida > Santalales > Viscaceae > Viscum > Viscum album. Next base: position 1,086,708,471 of record OY728156.1, read on the forward strand.
CTCTGAACATTCTTGATGTGTTGTTGAATGAATTTGACTTTATATTTCATTTCCTTATCTTGATCAAGTACCAATATCTTCCTTTATCAAAATTTATCCCATAATGTTTAGTTTTTACACTTATTTTCATATAGGTCTTCATAAGGATCCATATAAATGCTTGAGTGAAAGAAATTGTCGTAAGAAATTTTGATTATAGGAATGTATTAATCTCAACCACATTTGAAATCCATAGAAAAATCCTTATCAAATCTTATAGGTTCTAAATGATTCTATCATACTAAAAATCTATTTTAGGATGATAATCATCACTAAAACTCAACTTTGTATCTAGATCATGTTGAATACTTCACCAGAACTTTGAAGTAAACCTAGGATCCCAGTTAGATATAATAGAATGTAGTACTCCATGAAACCTTACCACTTATTTAATTTATATTCCAGAAATTTTATCAATATATTAATATTATCTGATAGAAATCACTTTTTTGGATTTTTAAGGTGATTTACTTCAACCAAAATATCATTATGTCCTTTATACATTTTCAATAGTCTGGAGAAAAAATACATGGTGATATTTTCATATTTTAATTCTATTTTAGGTAATGGTTGTAACATAACTTTATACTTCTATCTCCCAGTCTTAACTTAATGAAATATCAACCACTGACATACATACTTTTCAATATCTATATTCATTTTTTCCCACAAAAAATACTCTTTCATAACTCTATACATCCACATACTTCTAAGATAAATAGACAATGATGAACTATGATCCTCATACAATAGATACTTATTCAAATATGGTATATATGAAACACATACATGGTTTCTAAACCTTACCATTCTAAAAAAAGGTTAAACTGAGGAATATTTCTAACCCTCTTTTATAGTTCCACATCTTCCTTTTGTGCCTCTTTAATACTCACATGGATATATCATTGAAAACTCATTTGAGAGAGATAAGATCTCTTCCCTTACTTAAAAATTTCATGATCCATCCTTTTAAAATCTATAAATATTTGATATTTTTTATCCTCATCATGGATAATTTATCATGATCCTTTAAACTCAAAGCATCTTCCACCTTATTCGCTTTACCAGGTTGGTAATGTATTGAGAAATAATAATATTTATTCAAATCCAACCATATTATCTGTAAAATATTTAACCCTTTCTTAGTGAATATAAACTTTTAAATTTTATGATCAGAATATATATCACACCTCTCTCTATAAAGATAATACAACCATATCTTTAATGTAAAAATTATCATGGATAACTACAAATCATGATTTGTGTAGTTTTTATCATGAATTTTCAATTGGAGTGAGGCATAAGCTATAACTATATAATTTTTCATGAGGATACATCTCAATCACTACTTTTATGCATCACTATAATTCACAAACCCTTCTCCACCAGAGGGTAAGTATGCATAGGTGCACTTAATAACCTTCTATTCATTTCCATGAAATTTTCTTCACATTCATCAGTATATTGAAACTTAGATCCCTTATGAGTTAACATGGTGAGTTTATTATACAACCATGAAAAATTATTCACTAATTGAAGATAATATCCAACAAATTTGAGAAAACTATGGATCTCAGTTACAGTGGTTGGTCCGATTCAATGTTCAATAACCTCTGTCTTTGATGGATCCATCAATATACCCTCACTTGAGATTATATAACCCAAAAATAAAACTTTCTATATCTAAAACTTACACTTGGAAAAAAATTTATACAAATTATCATTTATTAGGGTCTTCGTAACAATTCTCAAATGATCTTAATGTTTTTTATTACTCTTTGAATATATAATAATATCATCTATAAATACTACCACAAAACTAATCAAGGTAAATACTCTATTCATTAAATCCATGAAGATAGTGGGGGTTAGTATGTCTAAATGGAATCATTATAAATCCATGAAGATGGTGGGGGAATTAGTATGACTAATTAGAATCACTATAAATCCATAATGTATATACCTCATATGAAATGTTGTCTCAGGTGTATTCTCCTTAAATCTCAATTCATTATATCTTAAACAAAGTTCACTCTTTGAAAAATATTGAGATCCATGTAATTGATCCATTAGATATGATACTTATTATTGATTATGATCTTAATAAGTTTACAATAATTAATATAGAGTTTTATTGATCCATATTTCTCCTTAACAAAAAGAACAGGTGCACCCTAGGGTGGCACAGTTGGCTGAATGAATCCCTTATGAATATTCTCTTAGAGTTGCTTATTTAATTTATGCAACTCAATCAGGGCCATTTTATATAGAGTATTTGAAATAGTATTAGCACAATCTATGAGTTCTATTGAAATCTCAACATCATGATTAGGTGGAAGACTAGAAAAATCTTCTATAAAAACACTAACAAGCTCCCATAAAATAAGAATTTCTTTGATTTTGAGTTTCTCCTCCACTATCTGAGATAAACACCCCTTTTTAATAGGAATAAATATCCATAAAATGGATTCGATTTCCATTGTAATTTCATATTTATCATCGCACTGATATAAAATTATAAGTTTCTTCTGAATATTAAATGTAACTTCCATTCCTTGATAATTGATGTGGGATTTAGGTAAATAAATCTGATATATGTCCAAGATAACATCAAATTAAACTTGAGGTAAAATAATGATATTTGAAGGAAACATACACCCATAAACTTAAATTGGATAAGAATCATATACTTTGGATGCGATCATCATACCATTAGGGGTTTTATATATAATTCAATATATAATCATTGATTATAGTATTTAATATTCTAATATAATTTTTATGATATAAGGGAAATCATATAACTTAGCTCAAACAAGATAATTCAATATTTGAGTGTACCCCTAACCAACTCAACTTCATTGTTCTGTCTATAATCCCTTGATAAAGAAAATTGTGTCTATAAAACATTATTAATCAGAGTGATTAATCATGGAAAATAATTCATAGGATTTCTAAATAATGAAACCTTCATTTTAATCTATGATTCCTTAGGTTTAACCTAGGTCATGCATTATCATCATCTATTCAAATAATTTATAATAGTTTATAAATAAAATGTGAATTAACCCAAGCATGTACCTTAGGAGTGCCAAACTAGGTGTACAGTAAGGTTGCACTCACCATTCACCAAAATGATGGATGAGATATACTTGAGTAACTCTTTTATAGGTTATTACCCCTAGATTCATATGTGGAAATACCACATCAACTTGTAGTATCTAGACAGGGATGTTTTTTAGGAAAATCACACTATTTTGTTTACCATAACTTAGGAAATTATCATATATGTAGAATTACCCAAATGATCTTCACTAATTTTTTCTTATCCTAGTTTCTAAAGGTTCACTAAACCTTTCTCTGATAATAATTATAGTGACTTATACTTTTCATACATATATATTACATCTTAACAGATGAATATTTATTACATAACATAATGATACATGTTAAAATCGTATAGGTTTAATATATTTTCAAACTTGGATACATAAATAACTTGTTCATAAAATATCTACATTGTCCCCCACTTAGTTCTTCACAACTAACACCCTTCTTGGACATATAAAACTTAAATATTTTCTTCATAACATAGGGAAATTAAATATAATAAAGGGTGATCTTAGATTATTAGTAAGGGGGAGATATATAAGTTCGCTTATAATGTTTTAACCTAGGATCCACTAATTCGGTGCCCCGAGTTGGTTCACCACATGGCCTCAAATGCATCTCTCCATACACCAGAGGCTATCAAATAGTAGTAATGGTATATAAGTGGTAAAAAGGGGAGACAATATCCTCTATATCAGTAATAAAATAGAATAAAAATAAATAAATAAATAACAGAAATAGTGAAAGATGTAATAACTGCATAACCTGACCAGTTCTTAATAAACATCCATGCATGAACATGTTGAGTCATAACACAAGAAAAAAAACATACATTATATACATACTATAAGGATAGATATACAAAGAAAATAAATAAATGAACAAAATATTCAACTCATGTAGGAATAATGAGTATAATCTCGGCCCCCGACTCCATATCAAGTCCTAGTACATAATAAGTAACAGTAAGAAGCATAATCCAAGTCCTAACCTACAGTCAAGAGATCTGTCTGGGTACCCAACGGTGGCCCAAACATGGTGTGAGTAAAAATGAATAGGCTCCCACCAATGGTGTCTAATGCATAATATATTTCATGTATATAAACTTAAGGAGTGTATATATCTTTATAGATAAGTATCATAATGAATAAAATATAACACATGTCAGCTTGGGTTAAACATGGAATGCCCGGAAAACTATACCTACTACGACCAAAGCCAAAATATCTCTAGATATTCCATAATATATATATATATACATGAATATGTATATACGTATATATATATTCACTAGTGGGGACCTGGGTCTTATTCCCCCGACATCCACAAAAGGATATCATACAAGTCTCATACCTTAAATAAGGGACGTCATGCCCAATAATCACAATGAATGATAAGGGATTTCATGACCCATGTCTCAATAAAAAATAAGGTATTTCATTACCAATGTCTCAATAAATGATAAGGTATTCCATACCTAATTTCTTAATAAATTATAAGGAATGTCATTCCCAATGTCTTGATAAATGATAAGGGACTCCATGCCCAATGTCTATATAAATGATAAGTGAATCCATGACCAACACTCAATAAATGATAAGTTGCACCATTCCCAATGTCTCAATAAATGATTGGGTAAATAATGCCCAAAGTCACACATAAAGGGAGTGTGAAGTGTTATATTCCACATTTCCCTTAACTATAGTACAACAACCAATTTCCATGATCTAATAATAATAATAATATTTATTACCTTTAATACATTAATGTAATCCTAGGGAAGGTTATCCAACCATTTAACATTTAAGATAAATACAAGTACATGTGAAAATTAAATTCCATATAACATATTCTTCATGATAATTTCAATTATCAATTCACTTACAAGTAATAAAGAGGCCATGTGAAGATACATTCCATACATACATCATGTTAATAAAAAATCCCAAGTGGAATCTATTTTCCATGTCACAACTCATTATAAATCATTAAAATATCCTATTAAATTACTCATTTTTTATTTTAAATGGGTCCAAGTGTGTATCCATGACACTTACCCATCATTTAATACATTTAGTCCTTTCACTAGCAAGTAGAAAATTTAACACACCCAAAGGGTGGTTTGGTAGAATATGTAATCAATGTTCTTTATAATATTTAGTTTAAATAACCATAAAATGTAGTTTTGGTTGATTAAATAGACCCCCAACCATGTATAATGTTGTAAAATCATGTCTAATAAGGTCTAGATGGTCAATTTGTTGTATTTTATATTTCAGGTGCAACGTGACGAAATTTCAGTGTGTGGCACAATGAAAACATATTATAGACAAATAATCCTATATAAAAAAATATATAGACCAACTACCTTATTCTTAATAATCTTTAATCATCAAATATTAGGATTTGATTTGAGACAAAATGAGATAAATCGAAGAAATGGACAAACACCCATAAAATATGGCATATGATCTCTCATTGAAATAGCATATAATATGGAGTTGTAACCTAAGAAAAAAAAAAGAAGAGTAATCACAGACTTTCTAAGGGTGATCCAATGTGATTAATGTAAGTTGATTCATATATTAAATAAAGTAAATACCTCAAAACCTTAGTGGAAGAGGGAGAGGAGTTCTCCCATGGTCTGTTCTGATTCACCCTTGAACAAATGGCTCTATTTCCCTTCTTCTTTTTTTCTTTTAATCCTTTTTCCTTTGTTATCTATAAAAATATATTTATGGAATAAACCATAGTTTTTCACCATAAAACACCAACTTATGGCGTAATCCATGGGTTCACACCTTAGAAACTTTGGGCATAGGGACTCTCCCCTTTTTTGTCACTTTTACACCATAAAGCATCAATTTATGATGTAAATATATGTAGTTTGTATCCAATTCATCCTTTTCCTTCTCTACTTCACCAATAACCTGCCCTAGGTCACTCCCAACCACATAAATACCTATAACCCCATCCAATAACAAAACTTCAAATAATTTCAACTCTCAAAATTATATTCTAAATCTTGGTTTTAAATTTGGCCCATCCACAAAATGGAAAACTCAAAATCATTTATAATTTCTCAACTGGCTCAAAACATAAAACTTTATAACATGATCATAAGGGTATGATTACATGATCTTAACATTTGAAAATTATACCCTATATATCATATATCATAATCTTAAGTCATGGCATAAATCTTGGAAGTTTAAAATATATGAATCATAAAGGAATCAAGGAACTTAATCCATGGGAAAATAATATTGGAATAAGACATATATTTATGGTATACACATAATCATATAAAATTGATTCCTTGGTATTCAAGGATTACTTCCAAGACAAACATAGTGGATTGGGTTCACTCCCCATTCCAATCTAGTATATCTCATGAGATATCTGTATTTACCCAATAAATTCAAGGGAAATATAATTCTAGGCCCAACTATCACATAATTAAAATCATATATATGTGAAAAAATATATCATAAAATATTAATTATATCATAACCCTTGAATAAGAAATGGTTTTAATAAACATTTCATCATGTAATAACCCATAGAAAATAAATGGGTTTCATAAACATTTCATCAATTCATCAGAGCATAAAATATGGAAAAGTAATGAGTTTCTTAAACATCTTATCATCATAATCATAAACCATCCAGAGAAATAATTAGGATAGTATCCTTGGATAATATACCCATTATATCATAAGTAACATCAAATTATGTTATCATAAATGAAAACTTCTGTAAAAGTTCACTTGGAATATTTCTTGAGTAAAATACTATTTTTAATTTTCAATAATTTTTTTAAAATCTAAAAATTTCAAAAATATTAAATAAAAAATCATATTTTAAAATAAACTTGAAAACATGTAAAGTAATATGAAAATAATTCATTAGTCAAGATAGTGGGAAATCTAGTTCATTATGTATTAGTTAAAAAGAAAACATTACTTTCACACTTTTATAAAAGGTCAAAAAGTACCTAATTCAGAAAATGAAAAAAATATTCCTTCTAAATAATTTTTTAATAGTTCATTTATGGTTAAAATTTAATTTTAAAAAAATCATAGGAGAATATTAAATATATTCAAGGAAATATTTTTAGAAAACATGGATATTTAAGAAAAAAAATTTTCAACCTAAGAAAGGAATAAAGTTGGTTTTCCTTTAAAATGTTCATTTGGTCTATTGAGTACTTAAAGTAGTGAAAATGAAATGAAATCATGTATTATAAATAAATAAACAAAGGATAATAAAATTAATTAGTTTATTAATATCTAAATCATAATATTTCATCATCATAAATGTAATCATAAATAATCCTGATAAATAATGAGATTGTGACATAAAACCCTTACCATTGTGGTAAATTTTGAATCATAATCCTGATGAAAGAATAGAATAAAATGAAAATTAAATATCATTAATATAATTAGATTCATTATATAACATTTCAAAGTGGTATTATATACACCACACAAAGAAAATGAGAGGTGAATAGGGTATATGTCTCCAAAAAATAAAAGTGAGACAAGAAATCCCTTAACACGAGTTTCACTTTATTTTAAACAAATGTAACCTCATGTATAATAAATTTATATCTATAATAATTATATTAAAATATAATTTAAAAACATATAATATCATATATGATCCTATTATAACATTTTAACACCCATTTATTAATAACTCCTAATTAAAATCATCGATTCTTAGTGTAAACTATTTCATTTTTTCTAAGAATTTTAGTTTTTTGGTTATAGCCCTTATACTTTCATATTGGTTCTATCATATTCATAATTTTAATTATGATATAAATATCATATATTTTTATTATATACATATTTAGATTCATTCATAAAATAAATATATAGAAAAATGAAGTACATTATTTATGGAGATAGTAGGTCATATGTATTCATGAACATTGTTTTAACTTTTTAGGATAGAAAAAAATAGTTAAATAATAATTATCCTTTAAAAAATAATTATTATATCATATATATATATATAATATTTATTAAATATGTCCTTATTACTATCCAATTAAAGTATAAATTAAAAACGATTCACATCGCTTTGTGGTGGTGGTGGTCCACACGTACGCACATGCGGCATTATCATTTTCCAACGGATTAGAAGTTAAAAATTTTGATGTGATATTATAATTATAGAAGTATAATTATGTCATGATTATCATATATAACCTTTAAAACCATCATAAAATATATCCATGAAAATGCTGATGGAAAATGTATCACTATATGGACATGGTAAGTTGTACGTACGTATGAGTGATGATTTCACTTCTCATTTGATAGAGATGAGGGTGAATAAGGTTGGTTTTACAATCATAAAAAAATAAAAATATATTTAGAATAATGAATTTATTATTTTATGATGAATACCATAGAAATATATTAGGTATAATAATAAATAAATTGAAAGAGGTCAGGTAGAATGATTACCTCTTCTTCAGTGGGCCACCTTTAGATCTCCTCTTAAGGGGTATAGGGTTTGTATTTTAGAAATAAAATTACATATATAACTTTTATAAGGAATTTTATAATGCAAGTTTTCAGTTTTTGGTCGATCTATATGGCTCAAAGTGATGTAATGAAGAGAATATAGGGGTATCCTTTTATAAGGTAGGGCGAGGGCACACTTAGAATTTCTTAAAATATTAAAATAGTATAAATAAATTCTCAATAAAAATGATTAAAACAGACATTAATTCAAGTTAAAATTTGTTATGTTCTAAATAACATCATCCAATTAAATTTATATTGGTTTTTGTGTCATTCTAAACCTTAACATTTTTATTAACTGCATGGTTAACCAATTTTAACCTTAATTGTGGTAACTGGTTTTTCAATATTAAAGGGTTAAGAATGCTACCAAAAATTAAAAAATGACTCATAAATGAACCATGGTTGATATTTTAAAACATATTATATTCACTTGTATGAATATAAAAGTTTATTAATTTTTAATCATTTAATAAAATATTATTTGTTATTTAACATCATTAATGTCAATTTTGGAACTATTCAATTAATTTGACTTTAAAGACACTAATACAAAAATGGAATTAAAATATAATCATTTCACACATCCCTAATATTTCATATATATATATATATATATATATATAATTTTTTGAACATAATAATTCATAAAAAAATTATTACTTTTAATTTTTTTAAATCATTTATTTAATTTTTTATTAATTGAATAAATATTGTGTTAGTGTTGGGTCAAAATTTAAAGTAATTATTCAATTAACAAAAATTATAAATAAATTGGTATGATAAAAAAATAATTTATCTTTAAAATAAATATTTATAATTGAACTTTTATTATTATTAACCTTATAATAAAAATTTGTAGATATTAAGGTCAAAAGAGTGACATTTTGTATTTATTATTTTCTTAAATTAATATAAAGTACATAACCAAATAAATAAGGTAAAAATTCACCAAATATATAAAATCAACTCATAAAATAGTATAAATGCAAGTTTTAGATAAATATTAAATCTTTAACCCAAAGCTTTAACCCTAATTTACCTATTTTACCCTTATCGAGGTAACAAATATTTACCAAAAATACTATTCGTATTGACCAAAAATAAAAAGAACCAATTTAAAAAAATTGGTCCTATTGATTTCAAATATGAAATACATTTTTTAAGATTTAATTTCTATAATTGGTAAAAAAATTATTTTTAAATAAACGCGCAAAATACAAAGAAAATGACTTTTAAGGTAATACATTTTTAAGAATAAAATTAGATTTATTATTATTCCATGAATAGAAAAAAGATTAAATGAATGTTAAAAATTTTGGTTGAATATATAATATATATATTTAATTAAAATCATTCACCAATAGTGATTAATTTAATTTATTAAGTTAAAATATATCATGTGCATAAAAATAATTTTTTTAGAAAAACATCTCTTTTAATTCAAGTGATTTTATTTTTCTTTATAACAATTTGATAAGAAATAAATTTATTTTACTCATGTGTGTAACATAAATTTTTCCTAAATTATTTAATCATATTCATACCCACCAAATTAACAGCTAGGGTTTAAGGGTATACGATATTACAGTTCATTTAGGCACAGGGTTTCATGTATCTCATGCTATCGAATAATTTTTTATTTGAAGAGAAATATTTCATAAAATCTTAGGATGTTACATTATAACCCATTAAAATTAATTTCTTACTCAAAATTATCTACTCTAATATAAAAAAATGAGGATGCTTCTATTTCATCATATCCTCAGGTTCCTAAGTAACTTCTTTGATTCCTCTAAATAACTATAACTTAGTGAGTAGTCTTCTTCCATAGCACTTTATCTCTATGATACAAGATTTATTGTGGTTTTTATTCATAAAAAATATCATTCTCTAGTGGTAAAACCTCATAGTTTAGTACATATTATTGATCAAGTATGACTTTCTTAGGAGAGAGATATTGAACACATTGTGAACTTAAGAGAGGTTCGGTGGAAGCGCTAAAGGATAAGTTAACATTCCTACTTGTTTATGAATTTGGTTGGGATAAATATAAATAGGGCTCATATTTCCCTTCTTTATGAATATCATAACCATATTCCATGGATAAATTCATAGAAACACCTTATTACCAACTTTGAACTCCAAATATTACGTATGATAATCAGAATAATTTTTTTATCGACTCTAAGCTATGTTATTGTGTTATTGAATGGGTATGACTTTCTCTACCATTTATTCATCTAGATCAGGTCCCAATAACATAATTTCTCCTAATTTATCCTATAATATTGGAGTTTTTCATTTATTTACATATAGGGACTCATAAGGATTCATATTAATTTTCAAGTGAAAGCAATTGTTGTAAGAAAACTCAACAAGAGGAAGGTATTGATCCCAAACTCCTTTAAAATCCATAGAACAAGACCTCATCATATCCTCCAGGTTTTGAATAGTTATCTCAAATTTACCATCTACCTAAGGATGATAAACACTATAGAAACTCAACTATATATCCAAATCCTAATGAATACTTCTCCAGAACTTTGAGGTAAACCTCAGATCCTAGTCAGATATAATACAATATGGTACTCCATGCAGCCTTACTACCTAATTAATGTATATTCTTGAAATGATATTAAGAGAGAAATATTCTATGATAGTAATTAAGTTTTCTAAATTCATAAGGTGGTCGAATGAAAATAAAATATAATTATAGACTTTAGACGTTTTAGGGAGTCTAGAAAAAAATCCATATGGATGTTTTCCTATTTACATTATAGTATGGGTAATGGTTGTAACATCCCCTTAGAATTATATCTCCCAAAATTAACTTTATGACATACTAAGAACTGAGATATATACTCTTTAATATCTCTTTTCATTTTATCCTACCTTAAATACTCTTTCAGATCTATATAATTCATTTTACTTCTAGGATGAATACAAAATAATGAATTATGAGGCTCATCCAATAGCTCCTTATTTAAATATGGTATAGACAGAACACATACATGGTTCCTAAACCTTATCATTACATCACATTCAAGGTCTAACTTAGGAATATTTATGATCTTCATTTATATTTTCGTATATTTATTTTATGCTTCTTTAATCCTCAGATGGATAGATGGTTGAACACTAATTTGAGAAAGAGAAGATTTCTCCCCTTCCTTCAAGATTTCATGATCCATCCTTTAAAAATATAGAATTATTGGATCTTTTTGGATCCTATTAATAGATAATATATCATAATCTTTTTTAATTAGAGTATCTATCACCATTTTATCTATACTAAGGTGGGAATTTATTGAGCAGTCATAATCTTTAATCAACTCTAACCATCATCTCTAGAGAATATTCAACTCTTTATGATTGAATATACACTCTAAACTTTTTTAATAAATATATATATCACACATTTCTCCATAAATATAATTTTTCTATATCTTTAAATAAAAAATTATCATAGTTAACTCCAAATCATGATTTGGGTAATTTTTCTCATGAACCTTCAATTGTCATGAGTCATATTTTATCATCATTTTATTCTGTATGAGGATACATATTAGTGACTTATTTGATGCATCACTATAAATCAAAAACCCTTTTATGTTATAGGGTAATGTGAGGATAGGTGTTCTGACTAACCTTCTCTTAAATTCCTTGAATTTTTTTTCATATTCATCAATCCAAAGGAACTTTTCTTCCTTCCGAGTTAACTTGGTGAGTGTATTAGACAAGAGTGAATAATTCTCCAAAAAGTACCAATAATATCCATCAAAACCAATAAAACTATAGATATTAATTATAGTGGTTGACCTAATACAATGTTCAACAACTTATACCTTTGAAGGATCTACCAATACACCCTCACTTAAGATTATATGATAAAAAAATGATACTTTTTGCAACCAAAATTCACACTTGGTAAATTTTGAAAAAAAAACTTCTCCTTTATTAGGTTCTTTATAAAAATTATCAAATGGTATTTATGTTTTTCCTTAATCATTTAATATATAAGAATATCATATATAAATACTACCAAAACTTGATCAAGGTAATATCTAAAGACTCATTTCATAAAATATATAAAGATAATAGTAAAATTAGTTTGGCCAAATAGAATTACTATAAATTCAAAATTTCCATACCTTTTATAAAAACAAATCATAGGTATATTCTCCTTTTAAATTCTCAATTTATGATATCTAGAATGAATTTCAATCTTAAAAAAATATTCATCTCTCCATAATTTATTGAAAAAATCATAAATATGGGGAAAAGGATACTTATTCTTGATTATGATCTTATTAAGTTCTCATTAATTGATTTAGAGTTGCAATGATCCATCTTTATTCTTAACAAAAAGAATATGTTCACCCCAAGGTGATGCACTTGGCTGAATAAATCCATTATCAATATTCTCTTGGAGTTTCTTATTTAATTCCCATAAATCAATTGGGGATATTCTATATAGAGTCTTTGAAATAGGTGTAGCACCATGTATGAGTTCTATTGAAAACTTAAATTCACTATTAGTTGGAAGACTATGAAACTATTCTAGAAAAACATCAAAAAAACTTTTGTACAATAGGAATTTCTTCAATGTTGATTTTCTCCCCAACTATATGAGATAAACACCCCTTTTTAATAGGAATAAATACCCATACAATTGATTTAATTTCCATTTGAATTTCATATTTATCATCGCACCAATAGATGATCATAGGTTGGTTCAGAATATCAAACATGACTTCCCTTCCTTGGAAATTATTGTGGGATTTATTTAAATAAATCCAACCATTCCCAATATAACAACAAATTAAACTATATGAAAAATAATGAGATTTAAAAGAAAAATATTCCTATAAACATCAATTGGAGAATAATCATAGAATTTGGATGAAATCATCGAACCATTAGGGGTTTTCACTACTAATTCAATATTTAATAATTGAGGATAGGAATTAAAATTCCTAGATACTTTTCATGATATACGGGAATTCATATAACGAGGCTCAAATAATATATTTCAATATTTTATTACACCCATCATGAACTCAACTTCATTATTTTATTTTTAATCCCATACTAAAACCAAAATGGTTTGTGTGACCATCAAACATCCTTAATCAGAGTGATTAATCAGGAAAAATCACTCATAGGATATATAAATCATGACACCTTCATTCCAATTTATGAAACCTTATGTTTAACCTAGGTCATCCATGATCATTATTTATTCAAATAGTTCAAAATGATTCATAAAAAAAATGAATTAACCCAAGAAAATTCCCCAAGAATGTTAAACTAGGTGTGCAGTAATGGTACACTCATTATGCACTAGAATGATGGATGATATATACTCAGCCAACTCTTTTTAGGGTTATTACCCCTAGATACATATGTTCAAAAAACAAATCCACTTGTAGTATCTATATTGGGATGTCTTCCTAGGAAAATCACACTATTTTCTTTACCAAAACTTAGGACATTCTCTTATAAATAGGATTATCCTAAGGGACTTAACTAATGTTTACTCATCCTAGTTTCCAAAGGTTCACTAAAACTTTATTTAATACCAATTATAGTGATCCACACTTATCATACATAGATATTACATCTTAATAGATGAATATCCATTACATAACATAAGGATCCATGTCATAATTGTATGGGTTTAATATCTTTGGAAACTTGGACACATAAATAACTTTTCCATAAAAGATCTACATTGTCTCCTACTTAGTTCTTTACAACTAACACCCTTCTTGGAAACATCATACTTAAAACATTTCTTTATAACCTAGGGAAATTAAACATAATAAAGGGTGAGATAATATTCTCAGTAAGGGTAAAAAAGGGATATATTAATGATAAATTGTAACATCCCGACCTATGATCCACTAGTCTAGTTCCCCGAGCCGGTTCGCCACATGGCCTCAAGTAAGTCACTTCATATACCAAAGGCTGATGACTAGCAACGAGGGTCTATAGGTGGTATAATCGGAAGAATTTACCCATTGGATTTTTAATAAAATATAATTGAAATAAATAAATAATATAAATATAATAATATGATAATAACTTTATAAACTATCCAGTGCCAAATAAACAACCTTTTCTAAACATAGTGATTCATAACTTAAGTAAACAACATATATTAGGTACATACTGAAAGCCCATATTGAAAAAGGAAATAATTAAAAGACACAAATCATATAGATATCTCCCGTACAAGCTTATACCTCATCTCCATGTCAAATCCTTTTCCATAGTAAGAAAAAGTAAGAATCACAAGCAAAGTCTTAACCTATAGTCAGGAGATCTATCCGAGTATCCAACGTCATCCAAAACAAGGTGTGAGTAAAACTATGTAGGCCACCACCAATGGTTTCAAATGAATAATATAGTATTTTTATATAAAATGAATTAGTGTGAAGATATATAGATAAGTAGTTTCATGAATAAAATGTAACACATGTCGGATTAGGTTCCCCATGGAACACCCAACAGACCATACCTGCTTCATCAAAAGATTGGATATCTATGGATATTCCATCATATATATATATACATGAATATGTATATATAGATATATATTCACTAGATAGGACCCAAGGCTTAAGACCCAAGAATCCTCATAAGTATATCATACAAGTATCACACTTTAAACAAGGGAAATCATACCCAATGATCTCAATGAATGATAAGGGATTCCTTTCCTAATGTCTCAATAAATGGTAAGGGACACCATAACTAACGTATAAATAAATGATAAGGGAATCTATTACCAATGTCTCAATATATAGTAACGGAAAACATTTCCAATGTCTTAGTAAATGATAATAGACACCATTCCCAAATTATCACATTGAGTTAGTGTGAAGATTCATGTCCAACACTTCCCTTAATTGTGGCACAACAAAAAATGTCCATGAATTAATAATAATAAGGCATTAACTTTAATAATTTAACATAATACAAGGGATAGTTATATAACCAGTTAGAATTTAAGATAAAGACATGGAAATAGTAAATTCCATGCCACACAACACGATTCATCATGATCATTCCATTTATCAATTCACTTAAAAGTAATAAATATTCCATGTGAAGATACATTCCATACATCTATTAAGTAAATAAAAAGTCCAATTTTAATCTAGTTTCTATATTAAAACTCATTATAAATCATTAATACATCCCATTCAATTACTCATTTATAATTAAAAAGGGATCCAAGTGTGTATCCATAACACTTACCCTTAATTAAATCCATTTAGGATTCTTACTAGCAAGTGGAAAATTTAACACCCCTAAAGGGTTGTTTGGTAGAATAAGTAATCAACGATATTTATAAGTTTTAGTAAAACTCAACTTACATAGTCGTTTGGGTTGAGGACATAAACCTCCAACCATGTATAAGGGTGTTAAATCATGTATAATATGGTCTACGTGATCAAGTTATGGTATTTTATATTTTAGGGGAAATGTGAGGTAATCCAAGTATGAGGAAAAATGGAAGCATATTATAAACAATGAAACATTTATGTAAAAATACATAGACCACCTACATATTTCATAGGAAGATTTGATCATCCAATATCAGGCTTTGATTTGAGCTGAAATGAGAGAAATCAAAGAAATGAACAAACTCCTTGAAAAAAGGGCATATGATCTGGCATGGAAATAATATCCAAGATGGTGAGATAACCCAATAAAATAAGGAATAGTAATTTCAAACTCATTTAGGGTGATCCAATTTGAGTAGAAGATAGAGAGTATATCTTCCATGGTCTGATACGCTTCACCCTTAGCCGAATGGCCCTATTTCCCTTCCCCTTATTGTTTAAATCCATTTTACTTTCTTACCTAGAAGAAAATATTTGTGTTATAAACCATGGGTTTATGGAATAATACATGGGTTCATGCCATAAAAACATCAAGTAGAGGGACTATCCACTTTTCATCACTTTTACACCATATAACACTAATTTAGGGTGTAAATGGATACAGGCTATAGCCAATTCAATCTTCAGCTTCTCCAATTCACTTGGAACCTACACTGGGTCACTCCTAACCCCTAGAACACATAAAACCGCATCCAAAAATAACACTTCAAATTGTTCAAACTCTCTAAATTTTATTTTGAAGATCAGTTTGAAATTTATTCTGTCCACCAAATAGAAAACTCAAAATACTTTGGAATTTCTCCACTAGATCAAAAAACAGAATGTTACAATCTCCCCCACTTTAGAACTTTTCATCCTCGAGAATCCTTGGGGAATAATGAAACATGTAGCAACCTACTAGGGTCTTGAATTACTACTCAAATGGTTGTGTTTTATTTTCGAACATCAAATGCACCTTCAAGTACCACTTAAGGAATATGGTACTCAAACTTCTAAAACTCATTTCAGTGCTCATAATCACCAACGAAGTGATAAGATGGAGATTACTAGAGCCCATTTAACCTAATACATGATCATGTCATAATCTTATTCATTAATCATCCTATATCTCTTCCCACTATAGTTTCTAACCTGGACAGTCAATTTTGAGTCATGGTACTTCAACCATCATAATTGCCTAAAAAATCATGCCTATAGAATTCTAGAGACACTCTTGTAATGTTTATCAATTAAAATGGATAGTTGAACTACAAACAACCAAAATTCCTGGTGGTGATGGTTTTTCCTTGAAAATCCATGAACGAATTTTAAACTTCAGTTGTCCTATCCTGGTGGTGTGTCCAATGTGGTTCCTCACCAACCATATCCAACTTTTTAAAGAAACTCAATTTGAACCATATCTGGCCAACCAATTTTGAAAATGATCAGCTCAATAGTTGACACGTCACAAAAACAAGAATCATAAGACTTTATCCCAAGGTGTATTGAGATCATTCTAAGCATGCTCACTAAATCTTATGCCTAACTTCTGGTGATGTCTCCTGGTTGAATCATCCCCTTCACAAAACTATCATTGTTCCATAGAACAATCACCAACATCCTAGGACTAACACATACACTCAAGATCCATTGAATTCTATAGTCAAACCTGTATATAGAATTTACCAAGAAATCTATCCGTGCATGTATTATTTATCCAATGACATTTAAGATCCAAAACTAAAATCACACAAGCGATCTCAAGGTCCCATGGCCCTTCTCACATGATGTTATCCCACCGGTGGCTGACATCCCACTACCCACCTTAGTAGAATCCTTATCGTAGCACCAATGAAAATAATTTTTGATTATCATAGATCATGTCCCACCCATCCTCAGACATAATGACTTGCATGGATAAGAACGTGATCATTATCGAGTGCTAAAGTAGCATCATCTACCACCCATTCCCACTTCCTAAGAATGGTTCCCCTAAAAAAATTTATTTTGAATATGTAATGAGGTTTACCACTCTTAAATGGACAATGGTTTACTCTGAAACATATGGATTATTCTAAACAAATCCTTGAACATAACTGCCATGGGGTCCTTTCATAAATCCATAAAATTAATTTAGATAAGTAGCTCGGTATATATTCTAAGCTATCCCAGCATACTCAAGATGATTTCAAGACATAGGGAATGATCTTATCTAACTAGGAGTACACTAATATTAAATTGATGGTCATGTACTTCTCATCCCAAGAAATACTCACATCAAAAAAAGCTATACTTTCCATAACCAACACCTGACACCACGTCTCACAAAAATTCATGTCAAGGTCCAACCATGGGTCAACCATTTCACTACACCCGGTCTATTCCCAAATTATCCCTGATCATCAGGAACTTTCATTAATTTTACTAGAAGTTCCGAGTTTCCATTCACTCAATCGTCACTTCTTTGAAACCATCAGTCATTGGGTCACATAGGGACATTCAATAATGTTCAATTATAGAAATATCCCATGAAAAATTGGTTTGAACTAAAGTTTCCATACACAATGGGTGTATATCTCATACCTCCTGATTTAATACCAGACTCACACTCTTACGAGTCATTTTTCATTAAGTACAAGTTAACCATGTTACATGGAACGTTAGTTTTTACAACACCCCAAGATCTCCCTTGGAACTCTTATTCAAAATAGGTCACCCACCTATGCCATAATTTATCACATTATCACCCACCTCATGGTATTTTTTATGAAACTTAAGTATCAACAGCACAACCACTGATCAATTGGGTAAGGTTTCACATCTTGAACCAGTTCACACTATGAATAGTAGATGAATTAGTTTTTGACAATCCATCAAGAGTACCTCCCTGTATTTTAGTGGATTATGACTAACAATGATATCCTACGGTGTGTTTTTTGGGATACTATTCCCTCATATTAGACAAAAATATGGTAGAAATAAAGAAACATCATCTACAGTAGTAAATAATCAGTGTATAAATAGTAAATAAATTGAAATAAAATCATGCTATAGTAATAAATGAAATGCAGTAAAGGATTGAATGACTATTTCATACATATAGAACTAATCACCCACTAGGATGACCACATATACAGGAGTACATAAAAAAACTGGAAAAAATACAAGTCTCTACTACCATATCTATGACGAACAACCTACACAAGCTCTATGTATATTTTTGAGCCATCCCACTCGATCAGTCATATGCCTCAACCCAACCAGTGCCTACAATCAAGTGAATCTCTACTCAGGAACCCCAGTACAATGGCGTCCTAAGCAAGGTGTGAGTAAAAAACTTAATAGGGAACCACCAGCTTCATCTAATACATATCCAGTAAATACAGTGCATTTCTATGTGAGCTAATCATCATGATAATAATAATAACTTCTTAAAATAAAATGGAAGAAAAATCCATACCACATAATTTTTTTATAAGGGAATTCTCATACAATGTGCTCAGCCTAGCTGTGACACAACAAGAAGTAAAGAATAAAATGAAACTACAATCAGCCCTTGGCTTCATGAACCTAATATATTGTAAATCCTATGAATGGGTCAATGATAAAGATGTCTTACCACTCATGACATGTATAATCATATTGATCATTGGTTTTGTAATCCCAATCGATCATACCTTCTTTATCCAATGAATAAATGTCACTAATAAAGCTATTTCATCCTAGTAAGATACATGTTCTATCCTTGGGTTCATCTGTACTCACCTATAATCACTATAATGAAGGATTATAGGTAGTATTTGTACATCTTGTAAATGACTCTGAGCAAGATTCCATACCACTCAATCCATGTAAATCTAGTCTTATTTCAGACTCGGAGGTCCTGACTAGTAGGTAAATCATGACATTATGACTCTAATGTTTCTTGTAAGGAATTCTATTTGGATCCAAGTACAAGGTCATCATTAATTCAGTAAATGGATCTACATCCCACTCTCACACAAGTCCAATGAGTTGTATAATGGGGAATCCACCAAACCCTAGGGATAATCCTAGGAATCTCTTGAGGAGAGAAGAATCATCCTCAAGAGTATCTAAAGAAGGGTGTGGAGCATCATATCCATCCATCACCAATGAAATTTGAGGAGAACCATATACAATATCCAATCTTATAAGGATCAAAATATAGATCCTAGGAAGTACCTTTGGGAATCCCCATTCATAAAATTAAACATGTAGTATCAACATCCTGATCCTAGTAAGTATATCAAGGAATCCCATGATAGTACGGCTTAGAATAATGATCCTAGAAAGTACCTCTGGGAATCCCAAAAAAATATCTCATTGTTTCAAGCTCATTAGATAAAAATACCAGTAAGTACCTATGGAAATCATAGATACATCAAAAGTAACCAAGTGAATGAACAAATAAAAGAGTGAGGGTGGTCGAATGCCTAAAACCACCACTACTTCCATATCCCCTTGTGTTAATGAAGTTTAGTATAGGTTCTAAGTTGAAAAATGATACCATCTCTAACCAAAACCCATAATGCACTAGGTTAGGGATAGTCAAACATTTGGGAACCCACTAGGTCCCCTAGGTTAGTACTCAATAGAAGAATCCTACTTGGGATCCTTGGGTTTCATACATAATAATAGGCATCCCTCTTAGAGTCCACTAAGCCATCACATAGGAATAGATATACCTTGTAATGATTCCAACTCCAATAACCAAGATTTCATGTCTTACATTATTACATTATCATAAGATACAAGGAATTAAATCCTGAAGAATTAAATAGTTTAGTAGTCTTGGTAAAAAAAATACATACATGATTCTAGTATTACATTTGAAAAAAAATCAAAAAATATTTTTTTTCCAAAATAACATTATTCCCTATATAATATCTTTAAATATAAATCATAATAAACTTCATGGATTCCTAGGAAAGAAATAAAAATAAGGGTGATCTCAAATTCTTAGTAAGGGTTAAGTATAGTGGAAGCAATCACAAATCAATAAGTATAATCAACATGTTATGGTAAATAACTAAACACACATTCCATTTAAATAACTTGAATATCATAATCAATTTAGTGAGGTAAATAAATAAAAACACATGTCAATTAATCAATATCAGGACAATCATAACTGGGTAAGGAATAATCAATATGAAAAGGTAAAAAACTAAAAACACATTCAATTTAATCGATAGACTAGGAATGAAATGAATCCAGAAATAATATCATGGAGAAAATCTCTTGGATAATAATAACTAAATTATAAATGATGGAAATTCTTAACTACTGGTGTTGAAACCCACCAAATAAGCATTATAAAAATCACAAGGGAGAAATACCAAAATATGGGTATTATTTTCCCAGCAAAATAAAGGAAAAAGAGAATGGTTGAAGACTCATGAAGCCTCTAAGATACTAATGATCATGTGACCACTTCAAGGTTATGAGAAGGATCCACACATGGTACAACACCCATAACTAGTCCTATAGAGAAACCTCTAACAAACCTAACTGATCTTGCAAAGGCCCCCCGAACAATCAAATGAGCACCCCCAGACCACATGGTTTGTCATTGGAAAGTGCCTGAAAAACCACCCAAAATCCTTCAAAAATAAAGAGGGATGATATTATAAAGGAAGATACCCCCAATGGTCATGAATATAATTCTCCAAATAATTATTAGGAATAATAAAATACCTTGGTTATATCTAGGAAATCTCATAGGACCTCTGAGCATTATCCACATAAAATAAAAGATATAAACCGGAGGAGGTTAGAGGAGTTCTTGGTCACTGAAATACATGTGATACACACCCCGAGAGATCCTTGAGACATCAATAAATCTTTCAAAAACCTTATATCTTGTCATCTTCACCACACAGAGGTACTCAGAAGTTTCTAAACAACTCCATAGTGATCTAAGGATAGGAAGACAAACTTTCCAACTACATGATTGCACACTCTCCATATGACCCATATTGGTCAAGTGAGATATCATCCAAAAAATGAGTAAAAATCCAAGATATTAATCATGAAAACATTCATGATTTCTAAAATTTCTAAAATAAAATAAATAATATACAAATGGAAGAGGTGAGAGGGGTTCTCGGTCGTTCAAATACATGTGATGTGCCCCTGACGACCCATAATACACCGTGATCCATTAGCGACATGCCCACCTTGTCTCACAGAATCCCTTTGGCTTGTCATCCTTGTCTTAAGGACATGGAATGATCATGAACCCCCATGTGACCCATATTGTTCATGCGATGTATCTTCAAATAATAGAATAAATAGCCTTGACAATACATATACAATCTCTCATGACTCCCAACCTTTGCTACATAAAATAAAGGGGATCAAAAGGGATGAGGCGAGTGGTACTCATAGTCACTGAAAGGCATGTGACATGCCCAGCGCACCCTCAGTATTGTCTGGCGAGACCCCAGGACAAGTAACCCAAGGTCTCACGAGTGTCTTCTAACAGGAACTTAGATCTTCTGAATGCCCTCGAACATGTCAACATGACAACATGAAAGTCCTTAAACACTTTCACATGATCAAACAAGTCTCTAGTAATAAAAAATAATCTGATAAAGGAAGAGACTTGTGATCACTGAAATTCATGTGATGTTCCCAAAGTAGTCCATGGAAGATACTCGCAAAACTGTGTGGCACCAATCCCCTCTGCCAACTCCATCCAAAACTCACGCAAGATACACTACACAAACCAAAGATTATTTGGGGTGGAGAGGCCTATAAATCCCCCACCCTAGCATAAAAAATGCACCACTAAAATTTGGGTTGGATTTTTTACCACTTTTATACATGCCAAACGTCCAAAATCTAGAGAATTCGACTCTCGAATTCTATGGACTTCTCAGATTGATCATGCAACCGGCTAGCTTTCTTTCAAATAATACACCAGTGGACATCCAGATTATTCATGTGCTAGGCATAAAGAACTTTGCATCACCATTCATAGATAATGCGAAGGATATATGGAAGGTTATGTGAAGACCATTCTACAAGCCTACTAGATCATGCAATACTCAAGACAAACTAACACTGAATGAAATCATGTCATTTACAATACAAGGGTTAGAACCATGATCAAAGGCAGAAGGATTAAAAAAAATACATGCTCACTACCCCGAATGTGCTTCGTGTGTGTCATTTGAGGATAGGCGGTAGCACCAGGACATGTCACCTAGATTTCAGGACACCCCTTAGACATTTCATCTAGGACATGTGAAATACTCCAAACATACTAGAACGAGTCACACAGCTCTCCTACAAACACCACTTTGATCTTCAGGACCCCCTAGATCCATCAACCAGGACTTGTGACATCCCTTGGACACATCTCTTGACTCATATAATGACACCTTCTCATGTTATCTGAGCCGCACAAAATCATCCAAACATGACAAAAAATCCCCATCGGCACCCTTTGTTCACGTCATTTGAGACTTGTGATTCCCTCTAGACATGTTGACCAGGTCTCATGGTGTCTCCTAGAGATGTCATCTAAGACATGAAACACCCCTTGGGATATTCCAAACTGACTCTCACAACACCCTCTATATGTGTCAATAGAGGTCATGTGATGGCCTCCAGGATGTGTCTAATGGGTCTTGTGATGTCTTCCAGACAAGAAGGGTAGATTTCCAGGGCATCCCAATATTTGGAAATGTTGTCTATCCTCGGTGTGTCAGCACCAATCAATAGGGCATCCTTAGTGTGTAAGCCCCAAAATAAAGGGAACTATGATGAATCTAATTCCTTCCATATTCAGGATATGTAGGCCGCCTCCCTCTGAGGTCTGAGGTCAATATTGATCATCTATGGAGGGATCAGCATATGAGTCCCTTGTCCAAAGAAATGACATTGATTACATTTTATCCCTTGTTTCTAAAAAATGAGGATGTCTCACATGGGCTTAGGGAGTTGTAGTGGTCATGTCATCTGCCCTATAAACCCCTAAAATGGTGTAGGGAAGCCTAAGTGTATAATCCTAGACATTATATAAACTATGAGGACTTTGATTCATGCCATAACTGGGATATGTAGGATGCATTCCCAAGGCCTGAGATCCATGCCAAACATCCTCAAGGAATCTACCAATACACAAGTCCCATATCCACACTCAGTGAGGCTGATCATCTGCTCCCCCTTGTTTCTCACACCGAGCATAGCTCACATAGGCTTAGGGAGATGAAACGACCACCCCATTAGGCATCATAAATATCCATGGTATAGGGAAGACTCATTGTAAGCCCCAACATAAATTAAACTACAAAGAATCTTATTCCTGTCATATTTAGGATACGCAGGCCACCTCCCTCTAAGGTCTGATCTCCACATTGATCATCCATGGAGGGACCATAATACGAGTCCCTTGTCCAAAGAAATGACATTGATTACTTGTTGTCCCTTGTTTCTTACAAACTAGCATGGATCACACGGGCTTAGGTAGTTTCAATAGTCATATCATCTACCCTATACACCCATACAATGGTATAGGGTAGCCTCTTTATGTAATGCTTTATGAGGTTGATTGGAATTGTATCCAGTTTTTTGTGAGGTTCCCACTTACCCAAAAAGTGGCATTTGAAAATGAAAAAAAAAGGATTTGGAGATTGGATGCATTCCCAAGACCCAAGCTTCGTACCAAACATCCTCAGGGACTATCCTAATACACAAGTCCCATATCCATACTTTATGAGGCCAATCATCCACTCACCCTTGTTTCTCACACTGAGCATAGCTCACATAGGTTTAGGGGGTGCAAAAAACACCTCATTAGGAATTATAAATATCCATAGTATAGAGAAAAATCAACATTTAAGTCCTATACAACAACCAAACTATAAAGACTCTAATTCCTGCCATATTCAGGATATGTAGGACACCTTCTCAAGGCCATAGCTTTATACCAAACACCCCAAGTATTGTCCCAGTATGCAAGACCCATACATAAATTCCATGAGGCTAATCATCCATCCCCCTTATTTATCACACTGAGCGTAGCTCATGTAGTCTTAGGGAGGTATGAATGAACATCTAATTAGGCATCATGAATGAATACCCCTCATATAAGGTTATATACCTTGGGGTGAGTCCCAAGAACCTCAAAATGATTTAACCATGCATATTTGTTTGATCGTATTATTCCTATGATACTACACTAATAGGTAACCTTGTTCTTTTTTGTCTATGTAATTGTAGATATTAATTCAATATCCCGATTTGAGACGATGTTTCCATCATCCATCATTCATTCCAACAAATCATCTGCAACTGCAAATTTTGGATCTCAAAAAACAATCTCAAATTCACAGAAAATCCAATGGAAAGAAGAGAATATGATATTTTGAGAGTACCACTGATATGGTACTATTCTAACCATGGAATCTTCTCATGAAGTCCTCTAGACAAAACAACTAGAGAGACCGCATTTCCTGGGGAAGGTTTTCATTAAACTTGTGGCTCTTGTCGCCACAACCAATAGCTTCAGGATCTTATCCCTGGAGCATGATAACTGCCACATTCTGTATCTGTGGAAAGTGGACCAGGAAGCTAGATATTTCTCCCTTTAGGTTCAGGAGCTTCCCATGAGGGATCCTGCTAACTTCCATCACTAACATTGATCTTCTAGTACCCCTCAGTCGCCTTCTGAGGCTACTATATGATACAGAATTCCCTCTAACACCCATGCACAGGATATAAGGGAAACTCATCAGAGGAGAAAGGTGTTGGATATCTAGGAGGGGGTGCATATCCCCGCTCCTACAGATGATGACTTCCTGAATACTCAAGAAGGGACCAACCAGCATGCTCATATCCTTGTTCTCTCTGAATAAGTCTGCGGTCATATTCCCGCATCAAGTATGGGGGACACTCATATTCATACCCCCCGTATATGAATACCACTAGCATACTCAAATGGAACAAGGAGGATAGAAGTGGTTGCATATCCCCACTTCAATAGAATACATCTTCCAGTTCATCATGGAGATAGAAAATGTGCATGCTCATATCCATGCATACACTTTACTAAAATTCCAATACATTTTAGCAACAGTAGAAGAAATCAACCAGTATATTCTAGAATTGTTGCAGATGAAGGGATAGAGGCATACTCTTATCCCTACATCTAGGATAGCACAACACTCTTATTATCACAAACAAGTGGTTGTACCAGAGAAATCACACACTCTTGCTCCCACTCAGGAGGATTATCAGTATACTCTGATGAAGGGAGAGGCACTAGATTAGGCTCACATCCCTGTTGAAACCATGGCTAACCAAGTGAGAGTGGAACACACCTCTAGGAAGGGGAATATGCCTGCCAAAAAAGTTTGGAGGTATACTCCAAAGGCCCAAGTTCAGGCATACATCCCCGTTCTAGCCAAGGATAACCAAGTGGTAGTGGAATAAGCCTCAGGATAGCCTCATATTTATATCAATGGATATGTCTAGTATATTCTGGCAGATCGTCGAAGCCAGGCGTATATCCCTACTTTCACTAATGAATGATTATTCCAGCATCATTCCAAGCAAAACATAGGGGAAGGCTCATATCCTTCTCCCATTCTAGAGGTCCGTCGGCATATTCTGACAGGGAATACATATTCAAACTAGCCTCATATTCCTGATCCAACTGAGTTCAACTATGTGAGAGTGGCACATGCCTCGAGGAAAGCTCATATTCCTTTCAAGATAGACCAGAGGAGTATCCCAAAGGCTCAGGATCGAGCTCATAATCTCATCCTGACTGAGGCTCACCAAGTGAGAATGGAAAATTCTTCATTATAGGCTCACATTCTTGTCAATAATGATATAGATCATTGGCATATTTTGACAACTTATTAGCATCAGGCTCATATGATGGTTGTATACAAGTTCTGGAAACCATCATATAGTAGGCGCATACCCCTGCACAACTCCAAAAGGATGGTCGACATATTCCAACCATAATGCATAACATGGCCCATATCCCTAATCTGATCAATGTTAGTGTCCTTAAGGTTGTTCGAGACACATTCTCAACACCATGAGGGTTTTTCCTCTCTTTCATTGAAGCTAAATCACAATTCATTCATTACTATGACATTACTCCTCATGGTAGTGTGGAGATGAATTGTAGGGAATCTACTCCTGACATCCACCATGGTCAACCACCCCATGGTGATATCTCCCATGGAAAAGGTATTTATCCCTTTTCCCAAACACCTTTGTATGGAGAGTTGTTCAAAAATCCAACACCTTCATATATAGAGGTGCTCAAATCATCAGGGTAAACTGTATATGGTTCCCCCTCAACTTCAACAGCACCCCATTCCCATCATCAGGTGACTATCAGATTCATCTGCTATGGTTTGATCAGATAAAGGCATGTAATTCTGATGAAGAGGATGCTGACATGGATATATGGAGAGAGTTAGCTGGAAAAAATCTCCCTATTATGTTCTAACCCCTTGCCACCACTAACTATTAGATCCCATAGGAGCAGGAGAAGGATTTCATTCCTTATCTACACCAGAATATGTGGTTCACTCGTCAGAAACTAATGGATAGATATCTACCTTATCTAGGGTATGAGTTTCACCTCCATACGATCAATATAATTTGTTGTCACCTAGACCTAGCAGTTATCTTCATAGCCCGGGATCCTAAACCGGAAAAGCACAATGAAAATATGAAACATGCTTGCAGTTATTGCACAATGAATCTTTATCATCTTATCTTTGAATCCATTTCATGAATTCATATTTGAGAATAAGGAAATTATGGATCATTTCACTATTATTATCTCTTGGAATATTAGAACCCTTCAGATATGATATCTTGTAAAGTTATAGCCTCTAGCGAGATTAAGGGACCAGGAAACACTCGGGCTAGTTTCTCACTACAAAAAACTACCTCTACTCCAACAATGCCCAGAAATTATAGAAAGAGGGGAAGGATACCCAAAAGGACTTCAAACTCAACCCCTCAAAACAATAATAATACATTTCAAACATAGATACTGAAGTTGTGATCACCCGGACAACTTTCTATGAGAAAGGATTCTCATCACAGGTCGACATCACACCCTGATCCTATGTGATCACAATTGAGCCACATCAAGTGGGCCACTATTGTAGCTATTGTATCATCCATCTAGGAGAATACCCATCCCACCAGTCTGGGGGAATATCTACCACCGTATCCACCTCTCAGATCATCAATTCCTAAGAGAATTTGGGACACATAGATAGTTGCTTCAAGCAAACCCCATCCCGCAAGTTTGGGGGAATTTATATCTCAATAACTATCCCCAAGTTCATCATCCCCTAATAGGACCCTGTAGACATCATTGGTGATCATAGAACAACCCCACCCTATTGGACTGGGGGAATTTATATCTTTATGTTCATCCTAGGAGTTGTCAAATCCTCAACTGGAGCCATTAGATCCTTAAAAATTAGACCAATCAGTTCCAACGATAGCCCTAAATGACCCCTACCCCACAAGGTTGGGGTAATTTTCATCATCATCGCCACTGTATAGGGAATCAGTCTTCTTCAAATGGGGAGAAATGACTCAATGGTCGGCATCCCACCTACCGTGAGACACACCTCTACTAGTTAGGTCCCATTTGAAAACCCCTACTGAGAACTCCCTTAGGATCACTATTCATAGACCAAATAAGGAGGATCTTGTAGGGAGGATAGTTAATCCTCAAAAGGTTTTTAATCCAAAATTTCCCATTAAGGCCAAGGGTTTTAATAATGACCTCGATGGAAGCTGTGCAGAATCATCCAGTTGCGTTGAAAGAAATGGAACAACCACCATTTCCCAATATGCCTCTATGAATATTGTCACTATCAACATGGAAGATATAGATCCTGACTCAAATACAGAAGGTCACAACATGGAAAACATACCTCTAAAAGAGGGCGACTTGAATACACTGAATGAGGTTGTGCAAACCAGGAACCACAAATGGCTCAAAAACATGAAAATTTTGAATATCAAGTTTCCACCTCCCCAAAGGAATGCTGCCAAGGATAAGGGTACAGTCACATCCCAATCACCTCGGAGGAGGAGCGAGGTTCCTTCCTCAGAGGACCGATTCAAAATATGTGAGTAAAATAAAATCTCTTTAGTAACTTAATGAGGATTTACTTAGGGAAAATATTCTCACAGGATATCGTCTCCAAGAAGAGAAAAATGTTCTCACTCTTACAGTTGATCCATCATCAAGGAAATATTATGAATATTAGATTGTCTCTGGGTCTAGGGAACCATCCCACATTCATGTGGAAGTCAAAAATGATCATGACTTCCCTCTATTGCAATAACATCCTCTTCCCTATTAGGATAGCCATTCAGTCCTCGGATGAATTAAAAATAAGAAAGAGATAAAAATGATACCACCTCATCAATCCTCTTTGGATCCCCATGGGTGGGAGAAGTTCTAGGTGGTAGCTCCCTTAGAGCTCCTTAACTTCATTAAGTCCCTAGACACTTGAATAGAAGCCATGGAAAGGGCATCACGCACCTGTGCAACCTGAAATGAATCCATATCCCAAATGGGTTGAAGATACCCCACCTCCACCCAACATTTAAAATCCTAACTTCTACACCTTTTATTGTATAGGTGGCCCCAATAAACATCTCACATAGTTCATCTCCTTATGTGGGCCAATGATGGGCCCTCGAGATCAACAGGAAGCAACCAAGTTGAGGTGTTTTGTATAGACTCTAATAGGTCTAGCCTTCATTTTTCATAGAAATATTCCAGCATGATCTCTATCAAGATGGTAAGACCTTCTTCTTTAATTCCTTTACTAATTAATTTCTACACTGAGGAAGATAATGATCATAGACCTGAAAAACTTCAAACAACACTAAAATGAGAGGGTGTCTGATTTCATAGCAAAGTAGAAGGGTTTTTCCTAATCACTCAGTATCCCTCTCTCATAAGATAAGCTTATATAACTTTGTGCAAAAAATATTAGGGATTATTTTAAGACACCCCTACTTCCAATGAAATATCTAGGTGTATTCCACAAATTTTTTGAAATAGAACAATCCCTTGAAGAGGCTATTCAATAGACCTGGTCTAAAGCTTGACTCATGCCCGTGGCATAAGGAAAAAGGCCATCCAAAATGGAACTTACAGCTATCACTCTCAAGCCAGTAGTGGAACCTATCCAAATGATTAGGCAGGCTCCAAACTACCTAGCACCTCCTATCAAGTAGAAACAACCATATAATTTCCCTTTGCTAGAAGCACAGAGAAATTAGGGTCATCCAGGATTTGAAGAATGGATGAATAAGGTGTACTCATTCTATAATTAATAGGTACCCAGTTATTTCTTGGCAGTCACGTACAAAAACCTTCTCATGCTTCCACAACCTAGGAAACTTAATGATTTCAACCTCAGTGACCAGACCGATTACTGCCATTTCTATAGAAGTATGGGTCATAATATTCAGAATTGTTTCATATTCAAAGACATCCTTCAAAGCTTGATCAACTCTATATAAGTGGTGCTGGATAATTCCCCAGAGTAAGTGGATTGCATAACCATGGTCTAACTAGAATAATAGGATGATTGTAAGAAGGTTATGGCTAGACATGTATGAAAATTAAACAATTGTATGGTTCAAAATATAGGTGATCGATCCCACACCACTCTAAGAGCATAGTTGTGTGGGCCAGTAGAATCTCCACCACCCAAGAAAGAGGCAACATATGCACCTCCCAAAGGTGGGAATGACCACTAGCAATGGAATGAAATAGAAGAGGAAGATTCATATTCTCCTCCAAAGTAGGCATTAACCCTCACTGATTTCTTCCTTGAAACATTGTAAGGACGGGAACTGCCCCCACCAAATAGAATCCTTGTCATATGAGGAGATCATATTTGGTTCTGTCAACACAATACACTTGATAGGCCCCTTCTCTGATGATGATTATTCCCCCGAATATGGTTTTTCTGCATATAACCAAGGGATGGGAGGAAGCATGCACTGAAGCCAAGGATATAGGGGGTAGCGCAGATGTGGTCAAACTCAATATTCTATTCATGTCCTCATGGTGTACATATATGCAGTCAAGAATCAAGGGAAATCACTCCATCATGTCTATAAGAGGCAATGAGGCTCTTCAGAGACCTCTAGTAATCATCTGTATTCTATTGTCTTGCTTGACCGCATAGAGGGGTTTCAATCTGATCAACCTATGCAATGGGGAAGTCCAATGCGACCTACACTGCTGGAAGTGGATATTCCCTCAACCTCAACACAAGCACCAGGTTCATCTGCCTCAAATGTTACAGCCCCTGAACTACATGCCCAAGAGCAACCCCATATTGGAATGTGCTGACCTCTGGCACAAAAGTATGATGTTATGAAATATCTATCTATGGTGCCAGCCAAGATATCAATTCTGGATGCACTATGACTTTCAAAAGAACTTAGGGAGGCACTCATTGAATCCCTTATAAGCCCATATGAATTTGATGCTTAAATAATTATCATCGAGGTATATCGAGTGGAGACTATGTCCTTAGTATGAAATGTTTCCATCTCATTAACTAATCATGATCAGTAAGAAGACATCCAAGGGCACATCATAACCTTATACATTTTTATTAGACTCAATAATGTCAATGTATAATGGATCAGGGATCAATATTATCCTAGTTAGGACCCTCCTATGATTGGCATATAGTGAAGGGTACTTATCCCCTATAAAGCTGACTATCCAGGGATATGACAAGAATGAGTAGAGACCCCTAGGGAATATCAGACTCAGAGCCCAATTTAGAGAGCTTATATCTAATGTCGAGTTCATGTTTATCCAACAGGATACCTTATATAATTTCCTACTTGGAAGGCCTATCTCCTTATCCACCTCATAGTACCATCAACATTCCATCAATGTTTTAAGTACCCTATTAATAGAAATTTCATCATACTATATGGTGATAGCTCCCCATTCAAATATTGTGGATCCATATATGCTGAAGTAGATTTCTAAAAGAAGGTAGGCAAGAAACCAATGGTGGATGATGATATATGGGTTATATATCCTAATGGTTTAGAAACTGCCCTTGTAAATCCTTGGAGAATGATCGATAATGATTATTTTCTCCCCATAAACATGGTAAAGCTATCAAATTTGACCCTAGAGGTCTGAACCTCTCCTATCCTCAGTGAAAATCATCTCCAACATCTCTCTACAACAACCTATATAGTAGGGGATGGTGATATATCCTCTAATGGCCTCCCTTTCCCTGATATTGACAGAAAGGCCCCCAGACTACTATCTTTACCTAAATACTTAGAAATGGATGAGTATGATCTCAAAAATTACCCTCTAACATTTGAGGAAGGAATCTCCACTACCATATATGAGCTCAGTTAGATAAATCTGGGGACATAAGAAGACCTACGTCCTACCTTGATTAGTGACTCCAGGCCTCTCAAAGAGCAAGAGATGTACATCACATTTCTAAAGCATCACTGATATGTGTTCACCTAGAATTACACAAAAATTCTTGAACTTAATCTAAATGTGGTTGTTCATCATCACAAACTTCCCGATGAGCATCAAGGCTTCATGAAAGAATCTAGGAGGATGAACCCCTCTCATGACACCAATGTAGAGGCGGAAGTCAACAAGTTGATCAAATACAACTTTTTTTGAGAAGTGAAATACTCAAGATGGATTTCCAACATCATCACCATCAAGAAGAAGAGTGGGAATATTAGGGTATTCCTTGACTTTAGAGACCTTAATTGGCATTTCCAAAAGGAATATTTCCCATTACCAATCACAGAACTCTTGATCGATGAAACTGTTGGTTTCCAAGACTTTTCCTTAATGGATGGGTATTCAGGGTATAATCAAATCAAGATGGCCCCTAAGGATGAAGAATCTAATTCCTTAAAAAACCTCAATGGATTTTCTGCTATCAGGTCATTTCCTTTGTATTAAATAATATGGGTGTCACATATCAACATTCCATGTATCGTATCATTAATCCATTCTTGGGAAGGATGGTTGAGTGTTATGTTGATGACCTAGTAATTAAATCCTGACAATGATGTGATCACTTCATGCATCTCCAATCAATCTTAGAAAAGCTGTGACATTATTGTATAAATATGAATCCACTAAAATTTTTGTTTGGGGTAACATCAAGAAAGTTGCATTACTTTTTGGTACACCACTGTAGCATTGAGGTTAACCTAGAGAAGACTAGTGCTATTTTGGAAATTTCACCCCCTAGGAACCCAAAAAGAACTAAGGGGACTCCAAGGGAACATCACCTAAATTCAGTGATTCATAGCCAACTTGGATAGAAAAGATCTCCACTTTACAAGGCTAATGAATAAGGGAGTCACCTACCAATGGAACAATTAATGTCAAAAATCCTTCAAAATTATCAAGAAATATTTGCTACACCCACCGATTTTAATGCCTTCGGTGGAAGGGAGGCCACTCATATTATATGTGGACACTATGTAACACTCATTGGGTTCTCTTCTCATGTAGAAGAATGATGTGGTAAGTGATAATAGTCTCTACTACCTTAGACAGACCATGCTAGGTACTGATACCATATATTCTAATGTCGAAAAGAATTTCCTTGCACTCATATTTGTAGTGAAAAATCTGGGGCATTACTTGCAGCACCACAAGGTCCACCAAGTCTCTTGTATTGACCCAATCAAGTATATCCTTGGCTTCCTTGGGTTTACCGGATGCTTGGATCTATGGTCAATCATTCTAAAATAATATGACATTCAATTTATATCTCACAAGTCAGCTAAAGGGAAAGCCCTGGTTGATTTCCTCACAGTACACCATGCCCCAAAAAATACACTAGAAGACACCAAGATCCCCGATGAAGAGGTATTTTATGCCCATAAAACTCCCTAGACATGGGATATATATTTTTATGGTGCCTCCCAGAGTCCTATCGGTACCAGAATGGGGAACCAAAAATTCAATCTAGTTGTTCTATGGATTATATTTTTATCCCCAAACAGAGGAGTTTTTTCCTACTCTTTCTCACTATCTGAAGGCAAACGAAATAATGATCCAGAATATAAATCTCACATAGATGGATTGGAACTATCCCTAAAGCCACACATAGCCTACCTAAACATCAAAAGGGATTCAGAGTTAGTGATAAAGTTGGCCAATAGAAAATATTCCATAAAAAATGAGGAATTGGCCCCCATCACTGGCTATGTCAGGGGAATAATGGTGCAATTCCACTTTGATCCCACAATGCATTATGTCCCCAGATCACAGAATTCTCGTGATGGTGCACTATCCAATGTAGCTATCATCCTAGCCGAACCGGATCAAGGGGAAGCAAACTTTTGTATTGCACATAAAATAATGGTGTCATCAATCGCTATAGGTGATATGGAATAGATCAACCAGGTTAGCACCACACTAGATCATGATGAACCAATAAACACCCTTGGATGGATAGATCCCATAATCAGCTATCTTTGAGATGGGACTATCCCAGCAGATCGTGCTGAAAGGTAACAGATTCAACATCGGGAAACAATCTTCACTCTTCATGATGGCCCAAATGAGAAAAAAAATACTCTATAATCATGGCTTTGATAGAATTATCCTTAGGTGTATAGCATAAGTATAAGTTCTCTCCATTATGGAGGAATTCCATGTAGACTCTTACGACGACCATCAATATGGAACTAGGCTCTCCTATAAAATTAATAGGTTGGTATATTACTATAAAACCATAATACAAGACTGTGTGGAATTCAC
Source organism: Viscum album (assembly GCA_963277665.1). Taxonomy (NCBI): domain Eukaryota; kingdom Viridiplantae; phylum Streptophyta; class Magnoliopsida; order Santalales; family Viscaceae; genus Viscum; species Viscum album. The sequence continues at coordinate 1,086,743,402 of OY728156.1, forward strand.
CAAGAAATTCCATGCATGCTAGATCCAGGAAAACTGCATCCATCAGCCCTTTTAATTGCTTCATACAGCTAAATATTCATGCCCATTTTCCATTTTAGGGATGGATGTTGTGGGGCAATATCTCCCGAACTTCACTAAGTAGTTCAAGTACATCCTTACTACCACCGACTTCTTTTCCAAAAGATATGAGGTGATACCCCTCAAGGAAGTTGGGACAAAGAATATCATTAACTTCATGAAGTCCCATATCATCACTAGGTTCAGATTCCCTCACATAATATTGATGAACAATGGCACCAACTTCTATTCCATGGAGTTGAATAAGCTTTACGAGGAGTATAACATCAAGTCCAATCACTCTTCCTTCTATCATGTAGTACAAAATGGATAGATAGAGTCTATAAATAAGAACTTATTGAAAATTCTATAGAAGATGGTAAACAAGGATAATAATTCTTGTCCAGATAAACTTCTCCATGCTTTGTGGGCCTACCATACCACCATGCATACTGCTAAACAAGCAACACAATACTCACTGGTGTATGGGACCGAGGAAGTGTTGCCCATAGAGGTCCAGCTACCCTCACTCTGAATAGTCATTTGCAGATATCTCTTAGATGATAAAAAATCACAGAAATGGATGGATGAGTTGGAATGGCTAGATGAAAATAGGTTGTACACATTGCACAACCTCAAAGTCCGCCAGAATCAGATTGCACAAAATTTAAATAAAAAGGTTCACCTCCACTCATTCCTTCTAGGATAACTAGTTATAAATCTCAGAACCCTGATGATACTGGGAAAGAAACCCCTAAAATTTGAGCCTAGGTGGGAAGGATGTTACATCATACATAAGGTCTACAATAATGGATCATATTCGTTGGCCACTATAGATGGGGAGCATGTCACACCACCCACCAATGCAAGATTTATCAAGAAATACTTTGTATAATATGTTAAGAAAATGGGAATCCACATCAGAGTAATCCCTATCATTCATCCTTGTGACATGATGTTAAAATGAATGGAACACATTATCCTCATAGCATGAAAAAAACTACATGGTCAATGTTCTTATTACACAATATTAAACTAAATGATTTATCTAGAACTATGTATGGCTTGATTCTCATTCCTAATGAGATATGTAGGGACTCCTAGATCCTATTTATTGGTCCACCCAATGACCCATACAAAATGACTATGTTATACCCCTATTTTATCTCTGCACTATAGGGGAACCTATGTTGCTCCTTGTTTCTCACACCGATCATAGCTCACATGAGCTTAGGAGTTATAGTAGGGACTTACCCTCACAATTAAGGCATAGATATACACAACAAATTCATTATGGTAATGAGAATAAGACCATAAAAGGAATTCTATAAGTCCTCTCTATGTGACGTTAAAATGCACGGTCGATGTACTTGTCGCGCAACATTAACTGCATGATCCTCCAAGAACTACATGTTATTTGATTCTCATCCTCATGAGATACATAGTGATACTCAGGATTCTATCCTTGGGCCTAACCGCGATGTTCCCACCAATTCACATTGACCTACCTTCATCCTCACTACATGATGTTAAACTGCATTGAACTTAGATAAATGCATGTAGCTTGATTCCTGACCATATGGGATATGTAGTGATGATTGGATCTCCAATCCTAGGCCTATATGCAACAGTTAATGAAAATAATTCCCACCTCTACATATAAGTCATACCTTCATAAAGTATTTCCTTTTTTAGAGCTATGTGTGGCTTGATTATCATCTTCATGAGATACATAGTGATTCCCAGACCTTTTATCTTCAGTCCCAGATGTATCCATAACCCTTTTTGGACCTTTGTCCTGAGTCTTCCTGGAAAGTTGCATGGTGTGGTTGAGACCTATTTGGTTCTCATTCACGTTATATTGCTTCATGGCCCCATGTTGTGTACCCCCATGTTAGGAACTCCACATTATGTTCTGGTTCACATGACCCTAAACTGTCTTCATATGTCCCTACGATGCGACATTAAACCATACAAATTTCATCCTTATAGTAAGAAATTAAACTACATGGCCACCCAGAACTACATGTGGCTTGATTCTCATTTTCATGAGATACATAGTGATGCCCAAGTTCCCTTACTTGGGCCCAACCACAAAATTACCACCTTTCACATTGGTTCCTATGTCCTTACCACATGATGTTAAACTGCACGGAAGAAATTCCTTACCACATGATGTTAAACTACATGGAAGCATGTCCATACCGCATGAAATTAAACTACATGGTAGTACGTCCTTACTTCATGATTTTAAATTACATAGCATGATGTCCTCACCACATGACGTTAAACTGCACAGATTCAAACATGTCCCCACTATATGACAATAAACTATGCATACCATCTCATATTGTTCACTCCTTATAAAAGGACTGAAAGTGACTTACCTCAGTCAACCAGAGTACGGGGTGCTTCCAATATACTTTAAGATCACCTCAAATCCATATACCACACTTCATTTCTTGAGCATCTCAGGACGCTATAAACCTTCCATAGACCTAGGAAAGGAAATATAGCTTCAAGGTCTCTTTTCTTGGATATGCATGCTTGCCTATGGCTCCTACATATGCGTTTATGGACCTCAACCGAATGAGTCACTCTTAAAAAGTAAATTACAATTATCATGAGCCTTGGCATCATCACAGTAGCACTCAACACCCCATTGTTTCTAAATCACTCCTTGTATGATTGTCCCATGTCATTACTCATGACCCGAGAAACTGAATCTATGATTTATGACATGTTTTTCCCAAGCTTGAAAAATAATTGGGGAACTCTTGACCTTAGGTATCCTAATTATTCTCTTATATAACATCTTCCATACTAGGTCCATGCAAATCATAAACTTAAATTATCTATGGTTTCAAAGCTTTACGTCCATAAAATATATCCCATAATGGTCAAAATATCAATAACTTAGACTTCTAATAGAAGACACACAAAACTTTTTAGGTATAAAATCCACAAAGGGCGACCTGAGAAAAAGTTGAATCTCTACCTGCTAAACTCTTAATCCACAAAGTTTAGGAAAAACTTAGGGTGAAAACAAAAAATTCACAAATCTTGTAGGGTCCATAACCCTAGTAAAATCAAGGCTATTCCTACTTGTCATGACCCACCTTCTTCAAGATGAGGTAAAGGATAGAAAGATGTTGAGACCTTCCTTCCTTGAGATGAAGGAGAGATAATGACCCCTGAGTCCCACCTTTAATAGGCCCTAGGGTGGCGACCAAAACCAAGGGTATAGAAATCTCACAAAAATGGGAGGAATTACCCTTTTTATAGTAACCAAGATCGGTAGATAAGATGTATCAACCTCAAACAACTCTAATATAGATATCTATAAAGAAACCAAAATCCATCCTATATCCATGGTTAAAGTAAAATTGCTCAAAATACAATGAAAAACTCTAAAGTACCAAAATAAAATCTAAGCAGCAACATGAAATTGTCCCCAACGTCTGGTCTAGTAAGGTCCATAATGGTCCACGTAATCTCCATGGAAACCTGGAAACAATTTTATAAACATAGGGTGAGCATACAAGTATACTCGGTAGGGAAAAAAATTCACCCATGCACAAGTGGGAGAAACATACTAATGCCCCCATGAGAAAATAGTAGAAACTAAAAATCACTAAACAATGTATACTATCCACCCCAACCTCACTAAAACATGCTCACCAAATAATGAAATTCCAGTAAAGTAAAATAGTAACCACATCGATAGGTGTGGCTATGTGATGTGTTCTATTGGGTTTTATGCCTTCTGTGGATTTTGGTGGTGGTAGTTATATGATTGTGTGTATGGGGCAGTATGAGTGGTGTGATGAAATATCAGGTTTAGAGATTGATTGATTTGGGAATGGATGGGATTTTTATGCAGTGGGACTGTATCTGGGTAGTGGATGGGTAGCAGGGCTACAGGACTGGGATGTGTCATGATTTCATGTTTATGGGTTTTCTGTGTGTGGTGTTATTGTGAAGAGGGGCTGATGGGTTAGTTTGTGATAGGATGAATTGGGAGGGATAACATTAAATAAGGTTGTTGGTAGTTTCTATCTTTGTTTGACTTGGCAGTGGTTGGTACGGTTGCTTCACCTTATAATTTTTCTAGTGTTTGGTAGTTGCCCGAGTAGGTATGGAAATAAATAAATAAATGATTTGGTAATGTAGGATTGTAATTGGTTAAATAAATTGTATGGGGGTATGTTTCAAGTTGGGGGTTATGGTGAAATAGTGTTTAAGTGACCGTCGTTCATAGTGGTATGTTCATGTAGGGGTATCAGCAAAGGTAGTTTTGAGTGAGCTGGTTATATGTTTGGAATCCCATAGCATGGGCTAAGTGTTTGTTACCTATATATATAAACTTTTATTTTTCTTATGTTTTCTATACGAACCCCACCCATGTTGAGCACTATGTGTCGAACACCCTCATTTTCATGGGGGATGGTGTCTTTACCAACATCCCGATAGGAGGATGGATGAATAGTTACTAACTTTACCCGGCTCCATATTCTAGTCATTGACTGCCCAAGAATCTCCAGGTAGACTATAATATCTTGAGGTTTAATAGTAGATTTATAGCATTGGTTGTATGATAGGTGGTTTGTTTCCCAGATGTCTTCGGGTTGAAGCCCATGTATTTTCGGGCAGGGTGTGGTATTTATGAGGCCCAGGTGTATGCGGGCAAGAATGTGGTCTGGTTTGTGGCCCAAGTTTGTGTGGGAAGGTTGTGATAGTGGGTCTTGTGAAAGAGCATGGTAGCATCAAGACATTCGTCAACACCAACTCCCCGACTCACCAACACCAATGCCCTGACTCACCAACACGGATACCCTAACTCACTGACTTCAATGCCCTGAATCACCAACACTGACACCCCGAATCACCGACACTGACACCCTGACTCACTGATACTGAAGCCTTGACTCATAAACACCAACTCCCTAAGTCACCAATGGAAAAACTAGAAAATTTGGGAAAAACTCTTGAAATGATCCACCATTGCCTCCTAGAACACCCCAAACACTGGATTCTGACAAAGTAATGGACCACAGAGGTCCCAGACATTACATCAGATACCTCTCAAACTATTATCACTATCGAGAATTCAGAACCAAACCCACAAGAAATGGGGTCCTAACAACCACTCTTAAGATACCTCTCAAGGATAAACTACCCTGTGTTATTTTAAATATAGATTAAAACCTAAACATTCAAAAACACCTCTACCCATATCTTATAACCCGACGATTCACAAGATACTCCACATAAGCACTAACTATCTGGACACATAAATTAGGTAATTCCTTCCTCCATGTCAAGATATAATCCGCTTTGTGCGACACTGACTCGCCCGCATAGGTTTAATTACATACACATTAATGCATCTTGATTAGGGATCAGGTCCTCCAATCCTCATGTTCAGGACTTTATCTCACATCACATAACAAGGAAACAAATCATCTCATAGAAGAATGGTTCAAGAATTACATCATAGAGAAAAACACATGATAAAAACTCAAAACAACTCCGGGTACTGGGAACACACTTGTGCCTCCCTTTCCCAAGTACTCTCCTCTATGCCACTATTCCACCACAACACACAAACCAATGGAATGGTCTGGTCATATAGAACCTTCTTTCAATGATCTTGGATCTCTACTGGCCACTCTACAAACATTTCATTGTTCTATATATCCAACTCTCCCCAATCAATGACATGGGAGTCATCGTGAAGATATCAACGAAGCTGGGATACATGAAAGATGTCATGGACCTTCCTCAACTGTGGTGGCAACGCCAGCTGATATACTACCTCATCAACTCCTCCCAACACCTCGAAAGGTATGATGAACCTAGGAGAAAGCTTACTCCATCTTCGAAACCTCCTATTCCCATATCAAGGGGAATCCTTCAAGAATACGTGGTCCCCAACCTCAAACTATGAGGACCTTCTTCTAAGATAGACATGTGACTTATTTTGGTCCTATACTACTTTTATCCTCTCACGGATAAGTTTCACCTTCTATGTCATACTCTACACCACATTTGGATCAATAATAGCTGCCTACCCAACTTTTCTCCAGCACAAGGGTGAACGACATGGACTCCCGTATAGAGCTTAGAACAGATCCATACCAATGGAAGAGCGATAGATATTACAATAAGAAAACTATACAAAGGGGAAATGTCACACCCAAAACCCATTAAAGTCCATATTAAATGCCTAAAACAGGTCCTCCAACATCTGGATGGTCTTATCTATCTTTCCATATATCTAAGGGTGCAAAGTAGTGTTGATACGTAACTATGTGCCAAAAGCATGCTGCAATCCCCTCCAGACTTGTGAGTTAAAACATGTATCCAGATCTGAGATAATGGATCTCATAAATCCATGCAGTTATACCACCTCATCCACATACCTTCTTGTTAAGTAATCCACTGCGCTTTAATCCTTAATCGCTAATAAGTGAGCTAATTTCATCAGCTGATCCACTACTACCTAGATATCATCACATCCTCCTTGAGCCCTAGGTAATCCTATGATGAAATTCATCAAGATGTCATCTAATTTCCACTCAGGGATGTCTAGGGGATGAAACAAATCACCAGGAACATGGTTCTCATCCTTCACTTATTGTCACACTAAGCACTTTTCCACAAACTTGGCCACTTCCCACTTCATCCTGAGCCACTAGAACTATTCCTTCAAGCCCTGGTACGTCTTGGAAAATTTTAGGTGTACTACTAAGGGTGAGATATGAAACTCATGGAAACCTTCCATGCACATTTTCACTGGAACAAACAGCTTCCCATGGAAGAGTGTTTGATTTTGACTATCCTCCAACCATCCCTCTGAAGCATCACCCTGGTTAACACGATCATGCATCAGCTCTCCCTCTGAGTCTCCCCACTAAGATTCCTCCACTTTCTAACTTAGGGATGATTTCACTATCATTTTAAATAGGAAGCCTATGTTACAATTCATTCCGGCATCTAATTGAAAGGTATTCAACTCCTCCACTGCTCTCCAAGCATCCACATATTCTTGAACTACCTTCTTCTATGACTTCCTGCTCAAAGATTCAACCATGAAATTTCCCTTCCCTAAGGTGTAAGAGATCTCAAAATCATAATCCTGGAGAAACGTCATCCACCTCCACTATCACAAGTTCATATCTCTCTATGAAAATATGTACCTCAATCTCTTGTGATCCGTGAATACCACAAAGTGCTCCCCAATGAGGTAATGTCACCACGGATTTAGTGTGAACATGACTGCTGCTAGTTCTAGATCATGGGTGGCATATTTATACTCATGGGGACGTAACTTCCTAGACCCATAGAATATCACTCGTCATTTTTACATCAGCACAAACCCTAATCCTAGACAGGAAGCATCAAAAAACACCTCAAACATCACCTTTTCATCTGGAAGCCTGAGCACTAAAATACTAACCAAATTCTCCTTCAGGTAGTCGAACGTTTCCTGGCTCTACTCACTCCACAAAAAATCTTGGCCCTTTCTAGTCAGATCTACCAACATATTTGCTACTTGGGAGAAATCTGGAAAGAGTCTTTTGTAGTAGTCTTCCAAACTAAGAAAACTATGAATCTATGCCACATTATTAGGTGATACCCAAGAAAAAACTATCTTGACCTTATACAGGTCCACTAATATGCCATTTTGAGACACCATATTTCCAAGGATGTGGACCTATTGTGTCCAAAACTTGCATTTGGACATCTTTCCATAGAGATGGTGGTGTCGAAGGACCTCTAAGATAGTCCTGAGATGCTCAGTATGCTCCTCTTCTAAATTTGAGTAGATCAAGATATTGTCGATGAATATGATGACAAACTAGTCTAGGAACTCACAAAATATGGAGTTTATAAGCCCCATGAACATGGCTGGTGTGTTCATAACACTGAACAGCATAACTACGAACTCGAACTGCCCATAGCTGCACCTAAAAGCAGTCTTCAGTATGTTACCCTCCTTCACCCTCAACTGGGGATATCCAGAACATAGATCGATTTTAGGAAACAAAATTTATCCCCTCAACTGGTCTAAAAGATCATATATCCTTGGGAGAGGGTAACAGTTCTTGACCATTACCTAATTCAGTCTTCAGAATTCTATGCACAGCCTCAGTCCACCATTTTCCTTCTTCGTAAACAAGATCGGACCACCCCACAATGACACACTGGGTCAGATGAAACCATGCTTCATTAGGTATTCAATTTGGATCCTCAACTCTTGCAACTTAGAAGGTAACATTCGATATGGAGCCATCAAAATTGTACTAGCACTGGGTTATAATTCTATCACAAACTCAACATCACATCGGGGGGTAGAGTCACAACCTCCTTAGGGAAAACAACCAGAAAATCTATGAAAACTTCTGTAACCTCCACCATCTCAGAATCCATCAATCCCACTGACATCTTGGATAATAAGGAAATAAGAGGCTACATACAATGTCTGCCCACCTGACAACTCCGCTCGCCAACAAAATCTACATGCTGGCCTTTAACATCTAAAAACATGACTCTTCTTCAGAAGTAGGCGATAACTTCATGCACTGAAACAACCAGTCGATGACAAGGATAAAATTTTATGGTTCCATCTGTAGTATAAAGAGATTCCCACTATACTGATGTGGCCCCAACATCATTCTACATCCCCAGAAAACATAAAACTTGTGGGTCTGACCTCCAACTTGTGTACTCAACACCAAAGGCATGGAAAGTATCTCTATGTTTAGTCCCAAGTCATGGGATATACCAGTTGAAACGAAAAAGTGTGAAGCTCCTAAATGAACCAAGGTGTAAGAAATCATACTAAACAAACTTATTTTACCTTGAATGATCTCTAACCCTACTGGAACTTATGCCTCTATGGCATGCAACCGCCCACGTCCAGCTCCTCTATGCCTCATCTTTCGGCCACCCCCCTGACCACGCCCTGGTCGAGGTCCCTGAGGAGAACCCTGAGGTCAGTCTCCTCCTACACCGTCCACCCTTGGTGGAGCAAGGGCCTATTTTCCATGCTGTTCGAATGACCTGGCTAGAAACTACTGCTGAGGCAGGTGCTAAACCTACCCACTTCCACTATACTAATCTCGAGTTGGTCACTTTTCCTAGAGGTTCCCATGGCCTCCGTAATAAAAACACCTCAGACCCAGGACCATGGAAAAAGGGTGAGGACCAAAGGGTTGGAACTGAAACTGCTGGGGTTGGATCCCCATTAGCTGAAAATTGGAAGTTCATGATGCTGGAGACATGTTGCTAACAACCTTCCTCTTTGAAGAGCTCAGTTGAATCCCCTCCCACAGTGGACCTCCTCATGATTTCATCCTTTCCACTACCTCATCCTTATTATAAACCTCTAAGTATGTTTGTAGGGTTAATGGAGTGATTGCATACTAAATATAAGGATAGAGTTCCTCCTCCTAATGTCTCGCTCGAGACTCCTCATATAGAAATAGATTTGAAGAAAAATGTAGGAGATCCTTGAATATGATCCCAAATTCTTTCACTTATGTGCTCCCCTATTGGAGGGATATTAGAGCATACCTATTCTCACCTTTTATCATGGAATAAAGGAATTTCACCCAGAACTCCATCTCAAATTCATTCTATAAAACATCAGTCTACTTCCACTCCTCAATGTAAATAATCCACCATTGATGCACTTCTCCCCTCATCTAGATCACTACTAGGGGAACCTAGTATTCTATTGGAACCCAAATAAAGCTAAAGGTGATCACTAGATCCTCAATCCAACTCTCTATCTCCATGATTGAGACACTGACTTCATACTTTCCTAGAGTCTACCACTAGAAAGAATGAAGCATCTTCATCCACTGATTATCATGCTCTACTGGGTTGACCCTCCATCGGTCAACTGGTTCAGCCTTCTGACCCTCCACTACTTGTACCACATATGGGTGACATCCAAGATCCATAGCTAAAAGAAAAATAAGGAACTCCTCAGCCCATGTAATATAGAATTTTCTCTTAATATTCATTTTAACTCTTTATTTTAATTTCCCAAAAATGTCCAAAACAAACAAGAAAACAAGTCATCATGATGCATACCTTTCCTAGGGTCTCTACCCCGCAAATGGTGTAACCTCTCTTGGTTGTTCGATAAGATCATAGTACTTGCATTGGATCATGGGGGGCCTAAAATCTCATTTCCTAGACGGTCTTCCTTGTCCTATGTCACGCACCAAGATCACCTAACACTATTTCCCTACCAACCCATGAAATCCTCACTATACATAACTCCAAAACTCCTTACTACCTATCAACCATCACCTCTGATACCATTCTATAATGACCCACCTTCTTTGAGATGAGGGAAGGTATAATAAGATTCCATGACCTTCCTTCCTCAAGATGAAAGAGAGATAATGACCCCCAAGTCTCACCTCCAATAGGCCTTAGGGTGGTGACCAGCACCAAGGGTATAAAATCTCACAAAAATGGGAGGTATTTCCCTTTTTATACTAATCAAGATTGGGGGATAAGATGTATCAACCTCAAATAACTCCAAGACAGATATATATAAATAAACCAAAATCCATCCCATATGCATGATTAAAGTAAAACTCCTAGAAATACAAGGAAAAATTCCAAAGTAAGTACCAAAAGAAAAGATAAGTAGCAACATAGAAATGATCCCCAATTTCTGATCTAGTAAGGTCTAGCATGATCCTCATAATCTCCCTATAAACTTGAAACCATTTTTATATACATATGGTGAGCATACAAGTATACTCTGTAAGGAAAAACCAAAGTCACCCATGCACAAGTGGGAGAGACATACTAATGCCCCTTGAAAAAATAGTATAAACTCAAAAGAATCTAACAAGGTATACTATACACCCCAACCTCACCAAGGAACTGTCACTAAATAATTAAATTCAAGTAAATTAAAGTAGTAAGAACATCGATATTTGGGTACCCCACACCACTTCCCACTGGTTAACAGCTCATCCCTAACAGCAAACATCCTCACGCTACCATGATCTTCCACAAGCCCCACAGTCCCAACCTGACCACACACACCTGAGCCACAAAACACACCACATTCCTACCCAAAGACACTTAGGACTCACACATACCACACTCTACCTAAAAATACCTAGGCCTCATCCCAAAGACACTTGGGAAACAAACCACCTCTCATACAGCTGATGCTATAAATTTGGTAATAAACCTCAATCCATTATAGCCTGCCTGAAGAATCTTTGGTGGTCAATTACTAGAAGAGGGAGAAGGGTAAAGTTAGTAATCATCCATCCATCCTCCCACTAGGATTTTGGTAAAGACACCCTCCACCATAATAATGAGGGTGTTCAGCACATAGTGCTCAACTCAGGTGGGGTGCATATAGAAAACATAAGAAACTATAAGTTTATATATATATGTAACAACCACTAGGCCCATACTATGGGATTCAAAACATGCAACCATCCCACTCAAAACTACCTTTTCTACTACCCCTACATGCACATACCACTATGAATGATGGTAACTTGAACGCTACTTCATGACAATACCCAACACGAAACATACCCCCAACCAATTTATTTAACCAATTATCATTCTGTATTACCAAATCATTAATTTATTTATTTCCATACCTACCCAAGAAACTACTGAACATTGAAAACATTATAGGGTGAAGCAACCATACTAACCACTTCCAAGTCAAACAAATAGATAATTTTCTAAAAACCTTCTTCAAAGTTGTCCCTCCCAATTCATCCTCTCACAACCCAACCTGGTAGCCCCACTGCACTACAACACCACACCCAGCACACCCATAAACATGAAATCATAACACATCCTAGTCATGTAACTCCACTTCTCATCCACTACCAATATACAGTCCCACCGCATAACAAGTCCATCCATTCTGTAATCAATCAATCTCTCAACATGAGATTCCATCACACAACTCATACCACCCCATACACAAAATCACATAGCTACCACCACCAAAACCCACACAAGGCACAAAACCCAATAGAATATAGCACACATCCACATCTATCAAATGGGTTGTATTCAGATTTGGCCAAAACTATTCTTTAAATTCCACTTTGTTAAGTAAGGGTGATCAGACAAGGGTTTTCATCCTAGGGCATCAATCTATTTAACCAAGTGTACGTGATTAATTAGATTGATATTTATATAAATTAGTCATAAGGAAACAATGACAGTTATAAATCATTACCCACGTGTAGGCAAAGACCACTAATGGACATGATTTTTCAGAGGCAATATGGCCAAAAAAACTCACATCATAAACAAAGATAATAAATAAAACAAGTGATCAACATCATCTTCTCCATCCCCATTTATTCCTTCCTATTATCTTCTTTAAATTGGTTTTAGAAGTATTCACAAAGACACAAGAGTACACCCACCCCACATGATACACAATTAAAAGAGAGACGAAGGAAAAATCCCTACCTGGAACAATAGGCGACCAAAACTTCTCCTTGCACCAAAATAGGGGGTGCGCGAGTAACAGAAAAACTCTAAGGAAACTCTAAGGAAAAGTGGATAAATGGTTATGGAACAACTCGCAACTCCATGGGAAGGGAAGACTCTAGGTGAAACAATAAGGAATGGAAACACACTGGGAAGATAAGGTCTCATATTAGAAAATCTATATCCTATATCGAAAGAATGGGAAACGGTTTCAAAATTCATTAATGTGGGATCATGGTCAAGATTATGCAGTTTGACTATTTCAAAGTCCCCATAGTGTTATTATATTAAATATGTAATTAATATCCTTTTAAATTCCTTTAGAAACACCTAAACAATGATTTAAACTCGATTTACATCAAATAAAATGTAAGAGAGATGAAACTGGAAAAACTGGAAAAAAATTGAAAAATGAGTCACCGATGGGTGAGTTTCAGACAGAAAGCCACTGACAACGAGTCACCAATGCTGAGCTACCGATGTTGAGACACTAACGTGACTTGACAATGCCTAGACTCCCTAACTCCTTGACTCAATGACACCAACGCCCCGACTCACCAATACTGATTCCCTAACTTACCAACATTGATTCCCCGACTCACCAACATCAATTCCCTAACTCACCAACACTGATGCCCCAAATCACTAACACGGACGCCCTGACTCACCTATGCCAACACCCTAACTCACCGACACCAATGCCCAAACTCACCGACATTTATTCCCTAACTCACTAACACTGACACCCTGACTCATAAACACTGACGCCCTGAGTCACCAATATAAAAACTATAAAATTTGGAAGACTCTTAAAATAAGCCATCATTGCCTCCCAGGACACCCCAAAAACTGGATTCTGACAAAGTAATGGACCATAGAGGTCCCATCCATTACACCGCTAGACCCACTATTCCAGGAAAAAGTTAGGGCAATATTTTTCATATCTCCTCTCTGTGAGAATATGTTCACTAGGCGGTGACACAACATTTAGGGAATTTGGACCCTCCTTGGATTTTATATCTTTCGCAAACCATACTTCATGAGTTGGGGTGTCTTGAATCACCATAGCCTTACATAGCCCTTGAAAATGATATCCGACTACAATGGACCTTTTCTTGACTATGTATGCATGCCCATGGATCCTTCATATTCGCCTATGGCCATCAACCAAATGTGTCTCTCTGAAAAAGGAAATTCTAATTATCATGAGCCCTAATATCATCACAGAAACACTCAACACCCTAGTGTGTCTGAATCTCTCCCTGTATGATTATCCTATACCATTATATGGATTCAAGTTCACCAGATTTTTATTTAAAGTCCTTGTACCAAACTATTCAATAGGATTCAATATCCTCGATGTTACGTCACTGTGTTTCATACCATTCTCAAATATGGAATGTGAAAATTCATTTCCTAGACTTATATGTCCCATATATCATGATTATAAACTACATGGAATATATATCGAGATTAATTTTAAGTGCTAGCTACCCTAGGGTGTTATAACCCTTCCTGTATATCTTTATTCCCATATTGAACTTCATTATCTAGACATTTGAGTCTTCACAAATCTTTCATATCCCTCAGAAAGAAGTGGAGATCATCTTTGTTTGGCCATGCTACCAATGCATAAGGGCCTCAACCCACAAACTAAATGAATCTTCTCCTTTCCATAAAGGATCTTCGATCCTTGTGAGCCTTTGCAACACCACGAAGGAACCTAGCATTTCATAATGTCAAGGGACATACGTGGAATGTTTGCACCATCTCGTATTCATGGACTCAAACTCCCAGGTTATGATTTATGTCATCCATACCCAAACTAACTAGGTGGATTTTTTATCCCTGGTATTCCAACCTCATCAATGTTACCTATATAGATCTTATATAGACCTTGGAAAAGATACTCAGCTTCAAGGGACCCCTTTGATTGACTATACATACATGCCCATGGCTCTTGCATATGAACCTGTGGACATCAACCAAGAGTGTAACTATACAAAAAGGGAATTATGATCCTCATGCGACTTAGCAACACCAGGGTAGGATCCATCACCTCATTGTGTTTTAGGTCACTCCTGGCATGTTTGCATCACATCCCATGCTCAAACAAATGGTCCGAGATGAAAAACATTAAACTAAAGAAACAGATAGTTCAATCTAAAAGAACCTAAACTAAAGAAACATGTGGTCTAAGATAAAGGACCTTAAACTAAATTAATAGATGGTCTGAGATAAAAGACATTAAACTAAAGAAACATATGGTCCAAGCTAAAAGACCCTAAACTAAGGTAACATATGGTCCGAGCAAAAAGATCTTAAACTAAAGAAATAGTTGGTTCAAGATAAAAGACCCTAAAATAAATGAATAGATGGTCCAAGATAAAATACCTTAAACTAAAGTAATAGATGGTTTGTGCTAAAAGACCTTAAAATAAAGCGGTAGATGGTCCAAGTTAAAAGACCTTAAACTAAAGTAACATATGGTCTGAGCTAAAAGGTTATAAAATAAAGCAATAGATAGTCCAAGCTAAAATACCTTAAACTAAAGAAAAAGATGGTCAAAGATAAAAGACCTTAAACTAATACAATAGATAGTCTGAGCTAAAATACCTTAAGCTAAAGCAATAGATGGTCTGAGTTAAAAGACCTTACAAGAAGCAACAGAAGGTCCAAACAAAAATGCCTTAAACTAAAGTGCATGGAAATCATATTGAGGACCCTATATGGCCTTATTATAGTCGATATTCTTTCCATGGATATGAAAATAACTCGTTTAATAGGACATATATCCTACCTAGATGATCCCTCTTCACATTAGGTGATCCCAATATAGCTAGAACATATTACCAATACAAAACCTCATATAGGGTGATCCTTCACAAGCATTCCTCATTAGGAAATATGTTAGGATTTCAACATCCAATTCCAAGAATTCCTAATCATTCAATATAGATAAAGGGATGGGTATTGACAGAAAAGTAATAGAATATCGAGATATCATACAAGGTATAAAATTGGATAGTAATCTTAGAAAAAACTCATCCATTCACCATATGAAAAAGGATGAATCTCTGAATTTTGGATTCTCTCTGAAACATCAAAAAAATAGAGTGTAGTGCAGGAGTATGGGATGCAATAAAAAAATTAGTCACAAAAAAATGGTTGGCAGTGCTAGCTAGGCTGTCAAGAGTCTAGTAGGAGGTGTCAATTAATCCTTGGAGTGTCGCCTTCCCCTCTTCTTCTGCCTCTGCCTTAGGACGTAGAACTTCAACCAAATTAATAAATTCTTCAACCCTCATATGAGTGGTGGACAATGAGTTCAATGAGGTTGAAAAATTGGAATTCATATAAGTGATCATCTCTTCATTCCTCTATATCTACATTGTACAAGAATCCATTTAGGCTTGTAGTTTAGACAAAAACCAGTGACCCTACTCTAGTGCCTCCACCATATCATGTATTTGTTTGGAAAGGGAGGCCTCATTTGTTAAGTTGTGCAAGCCCCTTTCCTGCACAGCCAATTCTTTTTGGGTCAAGATTATCCACTGCATAATTTCCTACATAGGCTACTGATCGAAACTGTACACCCCTAGATCATGAAATAACTGGAGAAGCCACTCCCCTTGATGGTAGAATGTCTTTAGAGGGGTTTCAGTAAAAAAGAAAAAGATGTGCTCCCAGATCATATTATGATTCCATTGATCCTCGAAAATAGATGAAGAGGTTGTATTCGAAGGATGACCAACTAGCTGAATCAATATTGAAATAGGAGAAGAATCCCCATATGCCTCTCTCTCAATAGGTGTATCATCTGTATCCTACACTAGAGGACTGGTCTCCTCAATTAAATCTGGATTACCATCTGAATAACTATTATCAGAGTGATGTCACTTCCTCAAAACCTCACTTAAGTCCTCAATAAATTCCATTAGAGCCATATATAGGGGCATTGGTGATGCAAGGGGCATGTCCACATGGTAGACCAATTGGCCAAGCACCCCATTGGGATAAGCCACCACCCAAGCCTGGGCATAATCCTAGGTGAGGAAAGTGGGAGTGTCAGTAGGAATAAATATGATCAAAGATCTGGTATATTTATGAGATAATATCTTCCAAAATTGGCATATGACACCAGGATGTCGCTCCCCTCAGACGTTGGCCAAATGAATGGGGGAAACTCTCTGAACGTATCCAACATGTCAGGAAGATTGGTACAGCATGTACAGATCATAGATAATAAACTTTTCCACCCTGAATGAAAGGATCCCATCTTGAAGAGAGATCATATAATATCTATCATCAAGAGACTTTCTTCCATCATCAATAATCAGACTGTCTAGTGCACAGAAGGTAGAAAAGTCAAAGTTTTCAGATTAGCATAGTGCACCTTTGACTTATGTAAGGGATAGAGACATAGGTCCAACCCTAGATATGTTCAGCAATCTAGGGATGGATATGGGGTCTGGGATCCTAGAGATATTTTAGTACTCATAAAAATGGAATTACTCCCCTATCCATCTGAATAGAAGCTGGAGAGGACCACCAATCCTGTAGAGAGTTATTCTTTATTAGATATGACCCAACATCTGGTAGATGCGTGCAATAACTGGTACCGCCAGGTTATGTCTCCACCCTTCTGCGAGATGTTTCTCCATTACCAATGTTCTAATGAAAATTACTGATCATATATCCCTAGCTAAGAATAGCCACCCATTTAGGAACATAGAAAGAAAACATTCCAACCTAAGGTCTGAAGAAACCTCCAAGTTCACTTTATAGACCCATGAGGTATAGTCCCCAACTTTTAGAATGTCCCAATACAATCTATAACTATTGTGGACTTGCTGGGAAGGGAATCGATGAGGGCGGATAATAGTGGGTCTTTCCTTGCTTCCACATAGAAAAATATTGATCAAGTCAGTGAAGGAAATAAGAGAGTGTATTTTCATCTCTCTCCCCAGATTTTTCTTCAAAATGGAGAGAATCTCTTTATCTAGAACCAGATTATATAGAGGATCATCCCACAAATCCATAGTAGAAATAAATTTTTCATACATATCTCTGAAAGGAGGGAAGTCGCATAGTTTATGGATATCCCATAAACTGATACCCACCTCACCGTGAGGAAGATGGAATGTGTTGGTGCTAGGAAATCAGTGTCTAATCATTTATCAAAGAAGGTAGAGTTCATAGTAAATGATGAATTGAGATATCCATATAGATTCATGGATATTAACCCTGTATAGATCATCAGCAAATTCCAAATAGCTCTACTTCACCCAGAATGCCCATTCCCATTCATCAAATAAATTTCCACCAGGATGAAGATCATATTTTGAGTACCATATGTCTCTAGAGGCATCCAGATAAAAGGTTAATATGCTTGAGTAACTTAGGGAAATAGGTTATTGAGAAAGTTTATGACCATATGAACTAAGGGTAGAACTACCCAATAGATAATAAAATCCCTGAGATTGGGTTGTAACCAGCTGACTGCCATCGATAATCATTCAATAAATGTAGTTAGGAGATCTAGATAAATGGGGAAATGGTAGGCTAAAATCTGGGGGAGGTATAGCGACATCATCTAGCAATCCAAACTCATAAAGTGAAATCAATCAGATAATGGATAATTCTGAATGTCAAGTGAAAGGAACCTCTGTAGGACCTCATTATCAGTATGAGCATGATATAATGGATATGAATTGTGACTCCTGAAAAACATGGCCTTCTAGTTGGCTGCTACTGAGGAACCTTGGTAAGAATAGGAATTAATCTGAAAATAAGTAAGTGGCACACATCGGACAAATAAAATGTAGGGTCTTGACAAACGAGACAGCAGCATTATGTGCATCGCATGACTCAACAAGGGATTATCAAACTACACAGAGGTTTCTCAAATCATCTAATCTTCAGAGGACTTACAAGGCACATAACCCCTTTAGGGAATCATGCAAATTGCATGACCCCCCTGAAGACTCGCGATTGTGTAACCTGAACATGGTCACACAATTCAAGAATGCTCTAGTGATCGGGTCAGTGAATCTTATGAAACCACTTGAGATGACCATGGCCCTCATAGATGAAGTTTGAGGAATTATATAAAAATAGTTCATGATTGAGGAAGATGAGTGCTTATGCAGAAAGCATATTTTCCTAAGAGATTTGGAATTGTCTCATGGAGAAGGGTTATAAATAGGATTTTTGGAAAGTTCTTGTGATAGGAGAAATAGTGGGAGTGCTCTAAGAATAGGTGCTCAGTGGAATGAACTTTCCTCTACCCCCCCCATATATAGGTGCTTCACGGAATACAAAATCTCACCCTGTATATCAAATGTCACCTAAAGCACCAGTTCATGATACCTTAAAAAGCTCTAGTAGGCATTAGTTTTCTTCAGAACCAAATTCTTGTCCCCTCAGACGTTGCTCTTGAGGGGGGGAATTTGTTGATTTCCACAAAATAAGCATCTCTAAAATCACAAAGGGAGAAATTCCTGAATATGGGTATTATTTTTTCCATGAAAGCAAGGAAGAAGAGGATGGTTGAAGAATCATAAAGCCTCTAAGAGACTCACATCTGTGTGACCACTTTGAGGTCACATGAAGGCTCTACACATGGAGAACTGCCTGAAAATACCCATCCAAAAAACCTACCTTCCATTGAGAATTCCCCCCATACAATCAATTGAGAACCCCCAAGCTACATGGTTTATCATTGGAAAGTTCCTGACAAACAACCTAGAATCATTCAAAAATAAATAGGGATAACATTATAAAGGAAGAGACCACTGTTGGTAATGAAGCTCATGCACCAAATCATCATTGGGAAGAATAAAATCCCTTGATGATATCTAGACAATATTTAATGACCTTCAATCCGTATCTAAATAAAATAAAGGAGATAAAGTGGAGGAGGTGAGAGGGGTTCATGGTCACTAATAGACGTGTGATGTGAACCTTGAGCGATCTGTGAGATACCGTAAAACCTCGTAGAATCCCTATGGCTTGTCATCCTCACTACACGGAAGTCCTTGGGAGTGTCCAGACAACTTTATGATTATCTAAGGATAGGAAAAAATACATATCCTCTACATGCTTTCACACTCTCCATATGACCCATATTAGTCAAGTGACACATCATCCAAAAATTGAGTAAAAAACCTAAATATTACTCATTCCAACTCACATGATCCCTAAACTTTGTAAAATAAAACAAATAAGATACAAATGGAGGAGGTGAGAGGGGTTTACGGTCACTAAAAGACATGTGACGCTCCCCTGACGATTCGCAGGGCACCGCGAGCCCTCGGTGACATGTCTGCCTTGTCCCGCGAAATCCCTTTGTCTTGTCATCCTCATCTTCAAAACATGGAATTCTCACACACCCCCATGAGACCCATATTTTTTACATGGTTTATCTCCAAAAAAATATAATAAATAACTTCAAAAACACACATGCAATTTTGTACAACTCCCAACCATTATTACATCAAAGAAAGGGGATGAAAAGGGAGGAGGCAAGAGTTACTCGCTGTCATTGAAAGGCATGAAACATGCCCAATGCACACACAAAACTATCCCATGAGACCCTAGGACAAGTCACCCAATGTCTCATGAGTTTATTCTCATAGGCACTTGGATCTTTTGAATGCCCTCATACATGTCAACATGACAACATGAAATTCCTTAAACATGTCCACATGATCAAACAAGTCTCTAATAATTAGAAATAATCTGATAAAAGAAGATACTCATGATCACTAAAAATTAGGTGATGTGCCTAAAGCAGTCCAAAGTAGACACTCATAAAACCTCATGGCATCAAGCCCCTCCTCCAACTCTAGGATGGACTCACGTTAGATACGCCGCACAAACCAGTGAGTATCCAAGGTGGTGAGGCCTATAAATCCCCCACCCTAGCATGAAAAATACACCACTATGACATGGTTTGGATTTTTTACTACTGATACACATGCCTGACATCCACACTCTGGATAATTCAACTCTCAACTTCTGTAGACTTCTCAGAGTGATCACACGACCGTACAGCTTTCCATCAGGTAATACATAGGTGGAAATCTGAAGTAGTAATGCACTAGGCATAAATCACTTTGCATGATCATTCATAGATCACATGAAGGATCTATGGTAGGTAATGTAAATATCATTACACAATCCTAATATATCACATGATACTCAAGACAAACTGGCACTGAATGAAACCAAGGTATTCACAATACAAGGGTTACAACCAAGATCAAAGGTAGAAGGCTTAAGAGAAAGACATGCTCACGTACCCTCATTCGCTTCACATGTGTCATCTGAAGATACACGATAGCACCAAGACACGTCGCCCAGATTTTATGACACCCCTTCAACATGGAATCTAGGATACACAGAATACTCCAAACATACCAGGACGAGTCATATGGCCCTCTTTCGGACACCACTTTGATCTTGCAGACCCCCTGGGTCCATCACCCAAGACTTGTGACATCCCTCTGACACATCACCTGACTCATAAAATGGCTCCCACTCAGTTCATATGAATCTCATGAAAGCATCTAAACATAAAAAAACAATCCCTCGTGACACCCTCTATTTGTGTCAATTGAGACTCGTCATGCCCTCCAGACATGTCAGTCAGGTCTCATAGTGTCTCCCAGAGGTGTCATCTAAGAAACATGACACCCCTTGGGATATTCCACATTGACTCTCATGAATCCTTCCATATGTGTCAAACAAGGTCATACGGTGGACCCCAGGATATGAGGACTAGGTCTTGTGACGTCTTTCAGATAAGAAGGATAGATCTCTAGGGAATCCTAAGATTTTACAATACTGTCTATCCTCGGCATGTAAGCCCCAATCAATAAGGTAGCCTCAGTGTGTAAGACCTGACATAAAGGGAACAATGATGACTCTGATTCCTTCTATATTCAAGATATGTAGGCCACCTCCCTCTAAGGTTTGAGTTCTATATTGATCATCCATTGAGGGACCAGCATACGAGACCCTTATCCAAAGCAATGACATTGATTACTTAATATCCCTTATTTCTCATAAACAAGAATGGCTCACGTGGGATTAGGGAGTTTCAATGGTCTTATAATTTTCCCAATAAACCCCTACAATGGAATAAGGTAGCCTCAGTGTATAAACCCTAATATTATATGAACTAAGAGGAATCTAATTCCTACCATAACTGGGATACATAGGATGCCTTCCCAAGGACCAAGCTCCATGCCAAACAACCTTAGGGACTTTCCTAATACACAAGTCTTATATCCATATGTCGTGAGGTTGATCATTCGCTCCCCCCTGTTTCTAACATTGATTTTAGCTCACGTAGGCTTAGGCAGATTCAACAAACACCTAATTAGGAATCATAAATCTCCATGGTATATGTCAGCCTCAGTGTGTAATCCCCGACATAAAGGAAACTATAATGAATCGGATTCCTTCCATATTCAGGATACATAGACCACCTCCCTCTAAGGTCTAATCTCCATATTGATCATCCATGGAGGGAGCAGCATACGAGTCCCTTGTCCAAAGCAATGACATTGATTACTTTTTATCCCTTGTTTCTCACAAATGAGCATGGATCACGTGGGATTAGGGAGTTTCAATGGTCATATAATCTAGCCTATAAACCCCTACAATGGTATAGGGCAGCCTCAGTGTATAAGCCTCGACATTATATGAACTGTGAGAACTTTGATTCCTTCTATAACTGGGATACATAGGACGCCTTCCTACAGCCCGAGCTCCTTGACAAACATCCTCAGGGACTATCCCAATACACAAGTCCCATATCCATACACCATGAGGTTGATCATCTTTTCCCCCTTGTTTCTCACACCAATCATAGCTCATGTAGGTTTATCAGGATGCAATGAACACCTCATTAGGCATCATAAATCTCCCTAGTATAGGTTAGAATCAGTATATAATTTTCATAAATCAACCGAGCTATGAAAACTCTAATTACTTCTATATTCAGGATATGTAGGACACCTTCTCAGGGCTTAAGCCTTATACCAAACACCCTAAGGATTGTCCCAGTATGTAAGTCCCATACATACACATTGTGTGGTTGATCATTCATCCCCCTTGTTTCTCACACTGATCGTAGGTCACATGGGCTTAGGGGGGTATTAATGAACATATCATTAGGAATAATGAATTAATACCCCTCAAATAATGGTATATACCATGGGGCCATCCCTAATAACCTCAAAGAATAGTGTGGAATTTTATTCCTGCGACATTCAGGATGCGTAGGATGCCTCATAATGGCCCAATCCCCTCCTCAGAATATCAACTGCCTCTTAATATGGTAGTATATTCCAAATCAATTGGTTATATGGTTAAAACACATATATTATCCATTACCCATTAGGGAAATGGATGAATAACCTCTGATATATATATATATATATGGATCCCTCAACAAGATCCCCTTCTTCATTTGAAGAGAGAATTAACCGATAAACCATTTTTCCAGGGTAACTAGTCCCATATTGAGATTAGGAAGAGATCTGTGAACATATATTAAATCTATAGGAGAGTCTCATAGTATGAAATAATTCCCCCCAAAAGGGTAAGATGAGCTCGATCTCCCATCCTCTCGACCAACATGAGTCCCTAAGAGTCGCTGGGCTAAAAAACCCAAAAGATTTTCAGTATTTGGAAAATAGGTTTGTACCCAACTATGAATAAGGGAGCCATTAGAAGTTTCTATAGAAGACAAAAAAATGGAGGGCCAAATGTATGCAGTTTAGAGAGGTCACAAAATACCCCTCAATCAAACCATCAATGTAAATCCCACTCCACATTCCACATCTCAAAAACCCAATGAAACAATTGGACATAATGATCTCATGAATAATGAAACCCTCTACTTTCAAGACCTAAATTGAGATAGTTTGAAACTAATGGGTAGGTATACACTAGAAATCAATTTATATAAGGTTATCCAACTAATTTGCCTCATGATACTACTGATACATTTAGGGGCTATCTATAACCCATCCCCACCCTTATCTACATGTGCAAAGAATTACTCATATATAAAATGATCAATTTAATTCATGAATAATATGCCTTATCAAAAAATATATACATTGATTAAAAAACAAATATTTATCAATATTTCTCTAGTTGGTCAAATAAATTTCAAAGTAAACATTGTATGTAATAATGGTATAAGGTTTTGGAAATATTTATATACATGATATAAATTATATAGATAAACTTGAATTGAAACATTAACCATCATGAATAAATAGTTATATGTCTTAAATACATCAAAGGGTAGTATATACACCATGAAAATTTTAATAGGTTCATATTAACAAAAATGTCATAATGAAATGGAAATTGAGATGAAATCCATTATAATGATCATAACATTGAAGTGAGAATTAATCAATGAATAGATTATGTGTACCAAATTTAAATCAACATAGAGCAGATTTAGATACAACATAATATAATCAAAATTCATTATACACATAGTCTTATAATATCAAAATCAAACAAATAATAGATATAACCTAATGAAAAGAAATTAAGTTATAAAATTCATTACCACATGGTAATTTTAAAGTCAAATCACCTTGGATTAAATAATTCAAATTGAAATTAAAAATACCATGAATTATTATGGAATAATGATATTACATTTCAAAGGGGAAGTATATACACCATATATAAGAAATTAAGTGCATAACATTATAATATGCCTCAATAAAGAGAAATTGAGATAAATTCTCTTGCCTCACGCTTCCTTTTGGTTGAACATGATTTAGACTTCTATATAGTGATTTTAAACATGTGATTAACTTATACTAGAAACATATTAATATTTATAATATCATATATGGTCCTTTTATAACATCGTATCACCCATTCTTTAATAATCTTTCATTATTTTCATTGTTTTGGGTGTTAATTGCCTTGTTATCTCATGCGTGTTTTGTTATGAAAGTTATGTTTCTTGCACATATTATATAGTTACATAATATCTAGAATTATATTAATGTTATAAATATAATTTTTTTCACTATATATCTTTATTTAAATTTGATCATTGAGAATGGATCACATCACTTCATGGGAATGGTAGGTCATACGTACGCACGAGCGACATTATCATTCCATTAATGAGTGAAAGTATGAGGAAGTGGGTGATATATTAATCTTAAATAATCAATAGAATATTATATATATCACATATATTCATTAAATTTATTATTATTACTTTTAATTCAAATAATAAGTGAAAAAATGAATTGCATCGCTTCGTGAGGTGATAGTATGTTGTACACACAAGGGACATTATTGTATTTTAAACAGCATGGAAATTAAGAAGGTATATGTGATATTATAATTATATAAGTATAATAATATAATAAATAACATATAAAGTTGTTAAATAAACCAATATATCCATCCTTTAAAGGTGGTGATGGAAAACGAATTACATCAGCTCGTGGGGCGGTAGTATGTCGTACACACAATTGACAGTTTCATTTCCCATTTGATAGAATTAGAGATGAATATAGATCATTAACTTAACATAATAATGTCACATTATATGGAATATATAGTGTTTATTATATAATCATGGTTTAATAATATTTTCAATAGTTGATAGAAAAAATGAAATAAAAACTCTTATTTAAGAACATTACCTCTTCTTCAGAGATTTTCTTTTAGTTTGCAACAAAATCTTTCCTAGGATGGATTTATGATAGAACCAATGGATCTAGAATTTTTTAAGGGGTTAATAAATATAATTTTTCATGTATTTTTTTATTAAATTTTATTTCGAAGTGTGAATATGGGAGGATAGGTGGTGTCCTTTTATAATTGGGGGAGAGGACATGCATAATGTTTTTGAAAAGAATTAATTACACCCATGTTTTTATAATGAAAAAGCCTCCAAAATGGGTAATTATAGAACATTAGATGTTATAAGGTCTAAATATGGCTATAAAATGGGTTTTGGACAAGTTGGTAGGTCATTTTAACCCTTACTTCTTAGTTTAACACCCCAGCAAATCAGTTTTTACCTTAACCATAGTAATAAATTTTTATTATTTTTACTATTAATAATAGTCCAAAAATAAGTTGAAATTCTCACATAATATAACTTATTCTTATTCCAAATATTTAATCATTTTTTTCAAATTAAATTCATATAAGTGGCATAATATAATTTAAAATTATACCAGTAGATGCGATAAAAAGCGGGTTTTTAAAGAGAAAATTCTCATAAGTATATATGGTTTTATTATAAAAATTAAATATTAAATTGATTAAAATAACCTAAAATAGTTAAATTTTAATATAATTGAAATAATTTTACTTTAAACCCAATTTAAAATATAATTTAACCTTATAAATTACTTAAACGAAAAGGCAATTTTCAATAAAAATCAGTATTTTTTACTATTCATCGAAAAATGAATCTTTTCAGAAAAATCACAAAAATTCACCGTAATATAATTTTGATATGATGATTTTAAAAATTAAGTAAATTTTTTCAAATAAATTTTCTAAAATTTGTAAACATTAATTTAAAATTATGTGTTCAAAGTGCAACTAAACTGTCTTTTAGAAAAAATACAGTTTTTCAAAAAACATTTCTTTTTCTTTTAAATGATTCATATTTTATTTATAATTAATAGATAAAAAAATTAATTTTATTTTAAATTTTAAAACCATATACTTTTCATAATTTATTTATTATTATTCATACCTACAAATTTAATGGCTAGTTTATAACTGTATACTATATTACAGTTCATTTAGACTCGGGGTTTCATGTTCTACAAGCTATATAAGAGATTAAATTTCAAGAAATATATTTCATGGGTTTTTTAAACTCATTGTTTCATGTCACATATTATATCATATGGAATGTTCTTATTTTATAATTTTGGGTTGTCACATTCTCCCCACCTTAAATAATTTTCATCCTCGTAATTTGATCTTGTGCTCAAAAATCAAGGGTTTGATATTTGAAAATTCCTTTATTGAAAAATACACATCATAAAAGGGTTAATAATCCATACTCTTAATAATTGAGAAATGGAGGTTCAAAGTTCATATGTAATAACACATAACTATGTTTATAAGTAGAAGAATATTGGTGAAAAGTGAAGATATATACATGGAAGAAAAACATAAATAATTATAGAGAATGATAGAGGTTATTGATAATAAGAAATTGAATTATAAATGGAAAGCTAAGGACCTAAAACTATAAATATTTTATGATTTAAAAGACTAGTTTATTAATCAGATATGAATATAATAGGATAACATTTTTTTCAAGATCATTTTTCTATTGTTGAGGAATTATTTTATTGTCTAAGAATATAAGGAAATATACTTACTTGATACATTTCTATTTAATAAGCACAATTTTATCATTTGGATGTACTTAGATAAATTTTATATTCATCACTTACTCCAATAAATTTATATCCAAAAATTAATATTTATGTATTAAGTGCTAAAAATAACTTTAGATGGATTATAATATTCATAAAAAGAGTAAAAATTATTTCTTTATGTCTCTAACTATTTTCCAAAACGAATATGTTTAACAAAAGTTATCCAATATAATATATTAATATCTAAACCTCAACATTAACACCATTAGTTTATAATTAATATTTATTCATCAAATTGTTTAACTATGAACAATGACATGTTAATCAAAACATCAAATATGCCTGTGGTAGGTGATAAACCCTAATCATCCTCCAGTTGTAAGTTCAAGCACAACGGTCTTGCCAGATATAATGGGTTGTCCTTTTTTCCAAAACTATATTAATATGATTTTTATAACATTCCAAAATTGTAGTGACTCATAATTACTACAATATCAAAGATAAGAGAAACCTTAAAGTTTTCCAATACCATTAATTTTATGTCTAAAAAAATGTGAAGGTGTTATTCCTAAAATAACTCTTTTATATACTAAATAAATAGGTTGTGTTCCCATAAATTTTTTACAAAAATATCCTTAATCATGTTATATCCTTACCACACAAGTTTTAAAAGGGGTGTTTAAGACTTTAAAATTATGATCAACCTTAAACTCATAAACCCATTATGGTATCCATAACTCTTAATTTAATAAATACATATATTCTTCTAAAATTTTATAAAATCATTGGATGATTCATAATTCTTATAACCAAATTACCATTGGTTAAAAAAACTTCTACAATTTTATTCTTGAATCTAGATACATAAATAATTCATTAATTTTCTTTAAACATAGGGCATTCCTTAGTCTAGGGGTTAACCTTTAGAAGATGGAATTGACTTTTATAATGCCCAAGTTCCCTATATTTAAGAAAACATACTATAAATTGATCCATATGATGATATTTATATCATTTCATCATACTCTTTATTTTTTCTATGAAATTCATTGCTTTATTGCCTTCTTTTCCAAAAATAAAACATTTTCCCAATCCATCCATACACTTTCCTTAGTTTCTCTTTCCACATTTTTACATGAAAGAAATTTAGCATTCATTCCTCCATAGTATCCATCACTTGAGATCTTAGAGAACTCCGTCCTTCTCTTCTTTATTGGGTTCGATAGTTGGTTAAGGTATAGGTTATTAATCATATTTTTTGACAACTGATTCGGTATAATAATGATATCTTTCACTCCTATTATCAATCCCATTTGGCTTCTCATAGCCACAAAATTTTCTTTTATGTTCAATGATAATATGATTATTTCTAGTTCTATTCATTGAATAAAAGCAAAAATCATAGTGTGAGCAACAATAATTGATGTGGGAAACTACATAATCATTTATAGTATTTTTAAATCATAAAACTTTATTTTTAATCTAATACACCTTAGGTATAACCTAGTTCATTCTTTTTCATCATATAGTCAAATAATTTATAACGGTTTGAAAATAAAATGTAAATTATCCTAAGCATATCCCCCAGGAGTGTCAAACTAGGTGTCTATTAAGGCTCACTTTCATGAACCAGGTGATGATCGGGTCAATAATAATGATTATTTTTTGGATTTATTACCCCTAGGTATATCTGTACTAGAACCATTTCCACTTAAATTATACATAAAGTTATGTATTTCTAAGAAAAACGCATACTCTTCACCTTACCAAAACTTTAGGATGTTCTTCTATAATTATCTTCAATGTCTGTTATAGGGTTATGATCCCTAATATATGTTTTACTAAATCTAGTTCTCAATGTTTCTACTAAACTTCCTCTAATACCAACTGTAATGACCCTGACTCTAGTAACCATGATCCAGTGTATTACTTTATTACATTGTTATAAGATACAGGGAATCTCATACTGAAGGACCTAATAGTTTAATAGTCTTAGTAAACTAGATGCATACATGATTCCCATATTACATTTGAAAAAAAAATTACAACATAATTTTTTTTGAGAATAACATTATTCCCTATAGAATATACTTGCATATCAATCACATTACACTTAATGGATTACTAATAAAGGAAACAAAATAAGGGTGAGGTAAAATGATCAGTAAGGGTTAAGTATATCAGAAGCTATCATGAATCAATAATCATAATCAACATGGTAAGGTAAATAACTGAACACACATTCCATTTAAATAAATTTACTATCATAATCAATATGTAAAAGAAAATAGATAAAAAAACATTCCATTTAATCAATAAAATGATAATGAAATTCATCCAGAGATAATACCATTGATAAAATCTAATGGATGATAATAACTTAATTCTTAATGAATGAAATGATTAATTATTGGACTTCATGATCTCAGGAATCATGAAAACCTATATTGTCAAGTCCTTCCTCAAGACAGTTTAAAATTTACAGTTAGGTATACACCATAAACCCATTTAACTAAGGCTAGCCAACTGATTCATCTCATGAGACTACCGATGCATCGATTGGCTATCAATAACCAAGACCCACTCGTATCTACATGTCCATAGCATTCCTCATATATAAAATGATTGATTAAATTCATGAATAACATTCCTTATCAATAAATATATGCATCTAGTAAATAAAATGTATTTATCAATATTTTCCTATTTAATCAAATAAATTTCAAAGTAAACACCATATATAAGAATGGTATACGGTGAAGGTTCCAGGCGTAGCGGAAGTGTGGTTGGGACGGGACCCAATTTTGATTTTTACCATGATCAATGATTATTCCAGGATCAATACGATGATGAATGTCAGTATCCACAGAATATAATCCAATATTTAGATAAATAATTAAGAGGCCCAAAACCTTTATAGATGATCTTTCACATCATGTTTATAATTAATTTAATTAATTTTATAAAGAAAATAATACCTGGATATTTTTTATTTTCTTCGTTGATGATGTTGATCATCTAGAATGACCCTTCCAGATTATCTCATTGATCTTGTATGGATCCAAACTAGAATCCCTCTAACGGTGATCCATACATGCTCCGATGGCATTTGATCGTCACTGCTCGTTCTCTGGGTGCTAGCATGGTGAAGCGAGTGTCTTATGTCAGTCGTTCTAGATCGCTTATTCTTCAGACTTAAAGAACATCTCTTGTTCTTGAGATGGGGAAGAAGAGGATTTCAGAGAGAAATTGTTTGGCTCAACAGTTCTCAATTCACCAAGATTGTGGTGTTGTGTGGTGTCTAGCACAATAGGCGTACTTGTCTATTTATATGTACGGAACTTCAGTTACAATATTTAATTACATAATAGCAATTAAATACATTCATGAACTTAGAGAAAACCTATGCTCATAATAATAATATCATGTCATTATTTATGGTGCGCCAACTTGCACAAAACAAAATTATAAATAAAATTACACATCTCAAAATAATAGCAGTGTCATTATTATTTTAACTTATGCCAACTAGTTAAATAATTATTTAACTTCTTGAAAATAATTATTTTACTACTGGATCAGCCTTGGTCTGCTCGAACTCCACTTCAATTTGAACACCAAAATAAATAAATAAATAATTTATTCTCTTAAATAAATATTTTATTTACAAACTAGTAAATAAATATTTAAATTTTCAATAAAATAAATAAATATATTTAATTTAATTTATGCGATCATTTTAACTTGAATAAAATTATTCCACAGTCTTGAGAATAATATCTATTTCATTAACTAAATTCAAATAGAATTTAACCGATACCACCAAAAACACTTAGTGTGTGACCCTCTAGTATTCTTTCTCATTGGCATTAAGATATCTTGCCTAAATTCCAAGAGTACTTTCTAGAAATGGGTCAAGGCACCCAAGAGAAATAACATAAAGTCACAACAACGACATCCACATATGAACACTCACTGTGTAATATAATCCCTTTGTCTCAATATCTCATCAAGAAAGATTCATGATAGTGTCATCAACTTTTATGCTTGATACCTCATTCTTTGACTACCTGAAATAAACTCATTGTTACACCATGGCCATGTAATTTCGCGTGATAGTTCTATTTCAATCAAAGGGCTGAGATATCAACTTCTATAAATGTAAGGGACAAATCCTTCCTCAACTCATCCATTAATAACTTGTCACTCGTGATGCACCCAACGTACCCTACTTCCCACAAACTGTCTGCGTGATAATTTTAATCAGTAAATCAAAGTGAACAAGTCGTGACATGTATTAATGATAATATTAAATTCTAAGGATCATTACAAACAATTGTAGATAGAAATATCTGATGACACAAAAACATGCATAATTCCTACTTTTGGGTCTGTTCTCATAATCTCCTATCTTGGAGATTACCAAGTGCGAACTTCATGAGAGGAAGTCTCATATTCTTATGAGTACTCTCACCTGATGGTCTACATGCTATGTGTCCCATCATAGTATTTCATCCAACTGCAGAACTATATTTAATAATATTTTTATACCATTTCAAGTTTCTCATAATAATGGGGAACTTCCCTGACCTTATCAATGCAACAAATTGACATTATTACATCATAGTCATGAAGAATAATGAACAATATGTAATAATACATTAAATATCCATGTAATCAAAGTAAAACTAGTTGTTTCTAGGACACAAACTCTTAAAAACTCACACCTGGACTACATCCAATTTCCTACGAATTTCAGTTTTCTAGACCTCACATGGTGATCATGTTTCTGCTGAGTCAAGGCTTTAGTCAAGGGGTCTGCCACATTGTCTTCCATGGAAATATTGTTCACTACAACTTCACCTCTCTGAGAAAATCCCTTAAGAGATGATAATTTCGAAGTATTTGCATCATCCGCTGATGTGACCTTGGCTCTTTTGGGAGATCCACCATTGCAGTATTATCACAGTACAGTGTGATGGGATCTTTATTGATAGGTATCAAATCTAGATCCTGAATAAAGCTTCACATCCAAACTACTTCTTTATCTGCCTCAAAAGATGCGATATACTTAGACTCTACTGTTGAATCTATGACCACACTCTTCTTTGATCTCTTCTATCTCACTGTACCTCCATTCAAAGTGAAGATGTATCCCGTTTGTGACTTCATTCCATCTTGATCAGTCTAGAAACTAGCATTTGCATATCCTCTGATGACTAGTTCCTCATATCCTCCATAAACCAAGAATATATACTTAGTATGCCTCAAATACTTTAGGATAGTCTTGAATTCCATCCAATGGCAGTCACCTGGGTCATCTTGATATCTGCCTACCGCACTCAACGCATAGGTGACATCCATCCTAGTATATATCATGTCATACATGACTGAACCATCGTTGATTCATATAGATTCCTTAACATTATCTTTCTTTCCTCATGCGTTTGAGGACACATTTTCTTGAAAAGATAAATGCCATGTGATGCTAGAAATAACCCCCTCTTGGATTGTTCCATACTGAATCTCTTCAGTATCTTATCAATGTATGTGCTTTGACTTAGGCCCATCAATCTCTTATATCTATCACGATGGATCTTCATCCCAAGAATATATGATTCATATCTCAATTCCTTCATGAAGAAGCATTGATTAAACCATTCCTTAATAGACTATAAAACTAGTATCTCATTTCCAATATGTAAATATGTCATCAACATATACTATTAGGAAAACAAATGCACTCCCACTAAACTGTTTGTAGACACAAGGCTCACATTCATTCTTGATAAAACCAAATTCTGTTATATCTTTATCAAAATGAATGTTCCATGGCCTAGATGATTTATTTAATCCATAAATAGATTTATACAACTTGCATACCTTATTGGCATCCTTTGGAGTCACAAACCCTTTAGGTTGTTTCATGTAGACATCTTCCTTAAGGTTCCCATTAAGGAATTCTGTTTTGAAATCCATTTTCCAAATCTCATAGTCATGGTATGACATAATGGAAAGTAGAATTATAATAGATTTGAGCATTGAAACTAGTGAAAAGGTTTCATCATATTTAATTATTTGATGTTGTTTAAACCCTTTTGCAACCATTCGTGCCTTATAGGTACTGACTTGTCCTTCCATGTCTAGTTTCTTCTTGAATACCCATTTGCAAACAACATTCTTTACATCAACTAGAGGATCTACCAAAATCCATATTTGGTTTTGGTACATGGAATCCATTTCAAAATTCATGGATTCTTTTCACTTGGAAACATTTGTGCCAATTATTGCTTCCTTGTAGGTTAGAGGATCATTATTATCAACTAATAATGAGTCACCATCCTCGGTAACTAGAAAACCATACCATTCCGGTTCTCTAACCTCTATTGTACTCTTACGCGGTACTTTTTTCTCTGAAATATATTCTTATTCCATGGGACTTTGTGGAATCTGTTATTATACCAACTCTTGTGTACCTTGAGCCTCGACTTCATCAAAGTATATCTCACTCCCACTATCTATTTTGGAGATGTGATCCCTCTCAAGGAATATGGCATGTCTTTCCACTATAACCTTTTTGTCTGAGGGGTTTTATAAGTAATATCCCCTTGTTTCATTGGGGTATCCTGTAAAGGTACACTTTGTGCCTTGAGGTGTGAGTTTGTTACCTGAAGAGGCCTTAAAAAATTCTTTGCTACCCCACACATATAAATTCGATAACATGGATTTTCTTTCACTCCAGAACTCATATAGAATACCATTTATCGATTTAGTCGGTACTTAGTTTAGTATGTGTGTTGTTGTTTGTAATGCATGCCCCCAAAAGGATAATGGAAGAATTACATGACTCATCATTGATCTCACCATGTCCAACAAGGTTTAGTTCCTCCTTTCGCTTACACTATTCCATTGAGGTTTGTAAGGAGGATGGGATAGGATCCCAAACTCCCATAAGTAATCAATGAAGTCCTAATTAAGATATTCCCCACCTTAGTCTGAGCAGAGTTTCTTAATCTTCTTACCAAGCTGGGTCTCAACTTCATTCTTGTATTCCTTGAACTTATCAAAGGAATATGACTTATACCTCATTAAGTAGATATATCCATATCTACTAAAATCATCAGTACAAGTTATGAAGTATGAGTACCCACCCCTTGCTTCAACTGGAAATGGTCCACGCACATCATTATGAACCAATTCATGAATCTCTTTAGACTTTTCACCTTTTCCACTGAATGGGTATTTAGTCATTTTTTCTTGTAAACATGCATGACATATGCCAAGTGGTTTTAGTTTAAAAGAATCTAAATATCCATCTTGATGTAACATTTTCAATAATTTCTTGTTTACATGACCTAGCTGGTGATTCCAAATTTTGGTGTGGTATGATTCTTGTCAAGTATCTTTTTCATTGATTGTCATTACTTGGTTTGTGTAATCCAACACATAAAGACCGTTGTATAAATGTTCCCTACCAAAACAAATGCTATCTTTATAAAAGAAGCAACATTCATTTCCAAACTTGAAAACAAATCCATCTATATATAGTTTGGATACAAAAATTATGTTTTTGGTTACATAAGGAACATAAAAAAACCCTTTAACACCAATATCATCCCAGTTGGCAATGTGAGGTGGTAGTCTCTGATAGCTACAGCAGCAATTATGGCTCTGTTGGATGCTCGTAGATCTACCTCCCTTCGATCAATCTTCCTGAATCAACTTGGTTCTTGTATTTGAATACATATGTGAGCACCAAAATCTGTATCTAATACCCAATTTCTAGAAACATATAGATTGCATTCGATAACAAACGCACCTGAATCTTCCCCCTATTTCTTAGGTTGGGTGAAGTTCTTCTTCCAGTGGCCCTTCTTTCCACATGTGAAACAAACAGCCTCTTGTTCTCTTGCCTCCCCTTTTATCTTCCTTTTCTTGGAAGGTCATGAAGAATATTTGGGCGTAAAGATCTTCGCCTTCCCTTTCCCCTTATTCACCATAATAACAGAAGGATTTTCACACTTTATATCTTTGTCCACTTGGAGAATGAGGATAAGAAGATTAGATAGAGACTTCTCAATGTTGTTCATGTTGAAATTGACAACAAAGTTAGAGAAGCTCTAAGGGAGTGATGTAAGAATGAGATCAGTTCCAAGTTCTTTGGGGATTTTAAACCCTAGAACCTCCAGACGCTCAATGTAGACAATGGGCTTGACTACATGAGGCCTAGATGGGGTACTTTCTACATGATTACTCTGAAAGAGTTCCTTAGAGATCTCAAACCTTTCCCTTATTTCACTCTCTTGGTAAAGACCATGGAGGTTCTCGAGCATGCTATAAGCATCCATGTTTTCATGAGACTTCATGAGCTCACTAGACATTGATAATAACATCAAACATTGAATGTCGACCATGTCGTTCATATGTTTCTCATAGACTAGGAAATCTTCATCACTCGCCTCTTTGGCAGGCAGATCAGGTAATGCTGACTCTAGCATGTAAGACTTCCATTCATGGAATAGGATAACCTGAAGGCATCTAAACCATTCTTGGAAGTTACTGTCGTTGAGGATGTTGTCTTTATCCAGAATTGATCACAGGGATAGTGTGGTTGATGAGCTTGTCATTTTTATTCTACAATTTAAAAGAGCAAATCAATAGTAATTTCTTGAATAAATTTTATTATCTCTCCCACTATTTTATCAAGTCCCAATGGCCCTCACCATTGAACTCGAAATGTCCAGTTTCCATGACATTCTAGTGGTAGGGATCCATATTCCCATTCACATAACCCCATCAAGGGTTATTCAAGATATTATAAGGTATTTAGGTAGGTAGGTATTTTCTAACTATGGGCTTGCAGCTCCTTGATCTATTGAGTGGACTCCCTAATCCTGAAATCATGACTTTGGATTTCCTCAACTCTTGCCTCCAATATTACACCAAGTCTAGATAGGGATACTCCTCTTGATGTAATATGGTTAAGTCAACCTGAAACCTTTCATAAGGGATTTCGGTATAAAAGTAAGTGTCCCAACAAGGGTTGTTCAAACACATAGTTTTATTGAGTTTTCCCCTTAATCAAGTAATGGAAGTCTTGGTCTGACTTGATATTTTATTTGATGGATTTTTATCTCTTATGCGAAAATTGCTTATTATCATTATCACACGCTTGTTAAGTGGAACTTACTCAAGTGATTAACCATGTCTTGGTAATATTTATGCATAAGTCTAGTTTATTTTTGTTTCATCTTGCATGCTTGTTTAATTCATTAATTATGTGATCGTGAAAACAAAACCATAATGATAAACCATGTAACTGATAGAGATAAAATAAAGTAATTGGAATAATCATGAGATTTTCTAATGGTTAGTTTATCTAGAAGTTGATAAACTAACTTTGACTAGGGGAGAATCACCTTGAACCTTTTGGATTCGTGTTTACAGCTTCCACCTATCCACCTCTGTATCTCCAGGTATTGGTTTCGTCTCAGCTCCAACTTGAACCTCCTCCACTAGTTTTGGAGTTCCATCCATTACATATGCCTTTTTTTAAATCACCTGTAGGTGAGGGGTAAAAAGGGGTTTTATATAAAAGAAACTTTGGGCATGCAGGCCCTACATATTAATGAGGAGAAGTCTCACAGAACAACAAATTTAATTCAAATAAATAAATTAAAAGAAACCATCCACATACAAAGTTATTGGTCTAGATCATGATCATCCATACATGCAACGATATTCACACATAAATAACACTAGAAATCAATTATTTAATCATTCTTGTTTAAGAAAAATCATGCTCAAACTAATTAATTATCATCTTTAATTAATCAATACTTTTATCTTAAACCCCATTCTGAATTTACTTGAGACTCCCATCCATCATAATTTTAAACAAATAAATTCATTTAAAATTATCTTTTTACGTAATTTTTACCTTGGAGGTAACCCGATGAATTTCTATTCATAACTACCCAATGAGTAGAAATGAACATTACGTAGATGTTAAATTAAACACACATATATATATAACACCTATCATGTGTTGTGGATAAGATTTACACCCACACGATGGTACACATCTCAAGGGTTTGTATAATATCATAATAAATTTTAATAAATTTGCGTAATTTGGATGAGTACATGACATGTAGTTCCAACTACACAGTGTGTACTATTGTTCACCATCCATTTGAAGTACATGCCCGGGGAAATGGCGAGTGAGTGTACTTCAGAAATATTTAGAGTACACGGCATGTCTAGTGGGCCACATGTTGTGTAGTTCCTTGTTACAAGGTATCCAACCAGGAAATCCATTTATGGGGTACATGGTCCAACCCTAACCTGAAGGGACTACACACTGTGTCCATTGGGCCACACAGTGTGTAATTCAGAAACTGTGTGCCACTTGTTTCCATTCAACACACGGAGTCATTAAGACTTAGACAAACTCCAATGACACAGCTTGGTTTGGTAGATCATACCTGGTGCATTGAACCTTGACTACACAGCATGTACTACCGAGTACATGTCGTGTGTTCTAGTGTTGTACAGCCAGGAACCTTTGGAACCTCCAGATGAGATCATTTATTTTATTTTAATCAAAATTAAAAGAACAGATCATTTCTATAAGTTGAACAAGAAATGAAAGAGAAGGAATAGATCTTGAGATTCATATTTCTAGAATGATTAATTTGAATTGAAACAACTAAATTATTAAATGTGTAAATCATCAAAAAAATATTTAAATAATTATAGACTATGATGTAACCGCTCTGATACCACTTTAAGGTTCCAGGCGTAGTGGAAGTGTGGTTGGGACCGGACCCAACATTGATTTTTACCATGATCAATGATTATTCCAAGATCAATATGATAATAAATTCTAGTCTCCACAGAATATAATAAAATATTTAGATAAAGAAGGAAGAGGCCTGAAACCTGTATAGAGGATCTTGCACATCATGTTTATAATTAATTTAATTAATTTCATAAAGAAAATAATTCCTGGATATTTGGAATTTTCTTAGTTGATGATGTTTATTGTCCGGGATGACTCTTCTAGATTATATCATTGATATTTTAAGGATCCAAACTAGAATACCTCTTGCGGTGATCCACACGTGCTCAGATTGCCTCCGATCGACACCGCTCATTCTCCGGGTGCTATCGCGGTGAAGCGAGTGTCTTGTGTCGATCGTTCTTGATCATTTGTTCTTCATCCTTGAAGAAAGTCTCTCATTCTTGATAGGTGGAAGAAGAGGATTCGAGAGAGAAATTGTTTGGCTAAACAATACTCAATTCACCAAGTGTGTAGTGTCTTGTGGTGTCTGGAATAATAGGAGTATTTGTCTATTTATATTCATGGAACTTCAGTTACCATATTTAATTACATAACAACAATTAAATGCATTCATGAACTTAGAGAAAGAATATTCTCATAATAATAATATCGTGTCATTATTTATGGTGTGCCAACTCGTGTAAAACAGAATTATAAATAAAACTCTTCATCACAAAATAATAGAAGCGTCATTATTATTTTAACTTGTGAAAATTAGTTAAATAATTATTTACCTTCTTGCAAATAATTATTTTACTACCGGACCAGCCTTGGTCTTCTCAAACTCCACTTCCATTTATTTAACACCCAAATAAATAAATAAATAATTTATTCTCTTAAATAAATATTTTATTTAAAAACTAGTAAATAAATATTTAAATGTTCAATAAAATAAATAAATATATTTTATTTAATTTATGCGATCATTTTAACTTGAATAAAATTATTCCATGGTCTTGAGAATAATATTTATTTCATTAATTAAATTCAAATAGAATTTAACCAAGACCACCAAAAACACTTAGTGAGTGACCCTCTAGGTTTCTTTATCATTGCTATTAGGTGGTCTTGCCTAAATTCTAAGAGTACTGTCTAGAAACTGGTCAAGGAACCCAAGAGAAAGAATGTAAAGTCACAACAATGACATCCACATATGAATGCTTACTGTGTAATATAATCTATTTGTTTCAATATCTCATCAAGCAGGTTTCATGATAGTTTCATCAACTTTTATTCTTGATATGTCGTTCTTTGACTACCTAAAATAAACTCATCGTTGCACCATGGCCATGGAATTTCTTGTGATGGTTCTATTTCAATCAAAGGGCCAAGATATCAACTTTCATAAATGGAAGGGACAAATTCTTCCTTGACTTATCCATAAATAACATGCCACTTATGATGCACCCAACATACCCTAATTCTTACCAAATGCCTTCATGATGGTTTTTGTTAGTAAATCAAAGTGCATGAGTTGTGACATGTATTAATGATAATCTTAAAGTCTAAGAATCATTAAATGTTCTTACAAATCTAATTTAAGAAATTGCAAAGTCATGTTGCTGAGTGATGACACCTTGAGAAGGATAAAAGTTGGTTTTTCCAAAGAATTCAAAGAATTCTATGATTTTTCTGAAGATGAATTTGAAGCTCTTTCAAAGAAATAGGAGGTGGATGAAACCTCTAAAAGGGGTGGATGGAAGAGGAAGGTAAAGGAAGTGGAAGAGAAGGAAAAAAACCCTAATAGAAAAGGAAACACAATCTACACCACCAAATCCAAAGAAGCAAAAATCCTATCCTAATGAGGTTGTGGCTAAGTGAAGGGAAGACAAGAAAAATCAGAAAGAAGGAGATCCTAAGTTTGGATTGGATCCTGCTGAGGAAAAATATTTGAAGGAAAAGGTAGTTGAAGAGCTTAAGAAGCAAGATAAAGAGAAGAAGTAGAAGAAAAAGTTGTTTGAGGTAGAGATAGTCCAATCACTTCTAAAGGATACTGAGAAAGCATCCGAGAATATTTTGGAACAAAAATCATTTCTGATATAATCATTAATAGAGACTCTAAGAAATAAGTTTGTGACTCTGGAAAAATTCCAAGAAAAAAAGTAGAAGAATAAGAAGTATAATAATAAGAAGAAGAAGAAGAAGGCAGTGGTTATACTAAAGATTTGATAAAGCAAGTAGAGGATTTTCATGAGAAGGAAAACCCTTCTGAAAAATTATCATTCCAAACTTCTGAAGCCAAGTATTAAAAAATTGCTACCCCAGGGAAATATGAGAAAAGTGGATAAGAAGTGAACAAAGTGTCTGAAGAAGAAAGATCCAAACATGATTTCATTCACCCAGAGGATATTCAGGCGGAAGCTCAGAAGAAAAAGGTAGATGAAGATAAAATTGTGAAAATATCTAATAGTGAACATGAATCACCCAATCAAGAAGAAGTCATTCCAAAAGCTGATAAGGGAAAGAATTTGGTTGTTGATACACCTAGCAAAGCAGTGGTGAAGAAAAAAGAAGTGGGTTCTTCATCGAATAGGAAATCTGCTGATATAGAAAAAGAATCCTCACCAAGAAAAATCTCTAATTCATAATTTTCCTCTCTTGGACATGATTTTGTAGTCCAATCTTTGAAAATGATTGTTGGAACTATCACTCTATTTCCAAGCATATACTCCAGATTCCAGATGCTTCAGTATTCCTTAAATCATAAATCAGATCCAATATCCATGGTGATGGATAAGTGCATCAAACTTGAGGCCTATTTCAAAACCTTTTACATAAATTACGAAGCCCACAAAAAATCTTGCAATAAAATGACTAGCTGGTCAAGTAAAACTTTAGAATACATGATAATTCTTGATGAATTTCAAGATGATGTCAAAGATGCCTTTGAAACTGAAGATAGTAAGTTCAAATATCTCACCAAGTCTTTTTAAGAAAAGATATATATTAAATAAAATACTTGGAAGCAAGAAGTGAAAGATCTGAATGGTAAGTTGTGTTCAGTTTCTCAGAGTTGGAAGAGGGAAAAAGATCTTAGAATCGAACTTGAGGAAAAAATTGCTAAGAAAGAAGAAGTTTTAAAGGGTCAAGTGGAATATCTTAAGGCTTGGGAATAAAAAATCAAATCCTTAGAGAAGAAAACAAAAGATTAGGAACAGCTTCTCAAACATGCAGAGGAAGATCACAAGGAGCTCAATAAGCTCAAAACCATATTGAATAAGTTGATGCTAAAGGATAAGGAAGGATAATCTGGTCCAATTCTGATATTTTGTTGTATTTCTTCCTTGTGTAAAATTTTACAAACCTAGTGAAATTTTTGGTTGCTCGTCTTTTGGTGGTTTAGTACTAATATTTTAGGTACCATATTTTCTTTTCCATTCTCTTTAATCCTTTTTGAAAATCACAAAGGGGGAAAAAGGAATGTTGAAAAAGAATAAAAAGTAAAAGAAGAAATTTCCCTAAGTAAGGGGGAGTTCATCTAAGGTGGAGTTCTTATCCAAGAAGATTTTCATATGCAATAAAATGCTAAGTATCAGTCTGAAAATCAAGAATTAATCCTTAGTGTTTCCAAAACCTGGGGGGAGTTAGTTGTATTCATCATTTCCCATGTGTTAAGGGAGATAAGATTTATTTTCAAAGTCCAGAAAAATATTTTCTAAGTCCTTATATTCTTTTTTGTAAGGATGTTTGTGCTTTCCAAAAAGGGGGAGATTATTGAGTCAATAGGGTTTCCTTATGAATTTTTTGTTCCTTCATGTTTTGAAAATCACAAACACTCTATCTTAAGGAAAATTTCCTTTCACCTATGTTTTATCTTATTAAGGAAAATTTTCTTTCCCCATGAAAAATTTATCATTATCATGCTTTCATTGTTCATATTCTAAGTATAAAATTCAGTTTTGTATCCAAAACCTCGGAATTTTATAAATACTTAGATATAGAGCATTCTGTTTTTAGGATCCAAATTCAGGTTCTGAATTCTTTGAATTCAGACTCCGAACATTCTGAGTTCAGACTCCAAAATTTATGAATTCAGACTCCAAACTTTCTGATTTCAGACTCCGAATTCTTCTAAATTCAGACTCTGAACTTTCTAAGTTCATACTTCTAAATCTTATGAATTTATACTCCATACTTTATAAATTTAGACTTCGAATTCTTACAAATTAAGACTCTAATTATTATGAATTCAGACTCTGAATTTCCTTGAAATTCAGATTCCGGAATTCTATAGAATTCAGGTTCCAAATTCTTTTGAAGACAGAATCCTAATATTTATGTATTATAGACACCAAATGGTTTTTTTATAGACTCTAAACTTTTATTTTTCCTTAAACTCTGAAAAATGGATTTGGTTAAGCAAACATATTTTTTCTTACTCTTTTTATAGTTATAAAATGATATCGTACTTTCTATTTCTAACCAACCATTGTTTGAGTGACATGTGTATAGGTCCCTCTGAAATTCAAGGAAAATATGACCATTTGAGGAGGGAGTCGACCGTTGAAGATGTGCCTATAAATAGGAGCTCATTTGAAAGAGCTCATAACTTTGATGAACTGTTCTAAGACTCTGTAGATTACATGATGAAGTGATTTCTAGATAAAGACTTTCATGCTTTGTACATATTGAACATCTTGTTCAGAATTTCTTTATGCAACTCCAAATGTTTCTGAGTACATTCGAGGGATTTCGGGGATAGGAAGACAGAGGTTTCGACTACCTTTAAGTTCAAGGTCTTGCAGGGATAGTAAGATATATTCTGATATTCATATCAAGGGCTTACCCTAGTGTGGGTAAGATATAATTTCTTGAAAGTATAAATCAAGGGACTTTTATCCAAGGTTGTTGGATACCCTTCTCTTTGGGTTAAAAGATTTACTACTTGTTACTTTTATTGTTTCAAGTTTATTTTATGCTATATTTTTGTTGTTAAGTAAAGTATAAATATCTTATACTTTCTTATACTTGTATACTCTGATTAGTAAGATTCTATATACTCTAAGTTAGAATCTTTATCTTTGTAAACTTTTCTTAAGTTTCATTTCCGGAACCACATTTCCGGAATCAACCAAGTTTGTAGAACTAAGAGGTCTAGTGAATTTACCTTGTTTAAATTTGTTAAACATTACCATATTTAAAAGTTCCAAAGGGATTTTTTAAAGTATAAAATTCACCGCCACCCCCCCTCTTGTATATTGAGCATCTACATTCATCATTTAGATCATAAAATTGGTATCAGAGGTGGTCTCTGAAATACTTATATTCACATATAAATTTCCTTGCTCAAGTTTTTCATTATTCTATATTTTCATTTCTTAGGATATTTTTATCCTTGTTTACAAACTTTTATTACTAAAAAGTTTGTGTGGAAATATTTTCTTTAAGATGGCAAGAATGAATGTTGGTTCAATTGACAATATCAATCCTACTAGACCACCTATTTTTTATGGGAATGATTACGAATATTGGAGATATCATATGAATACATTTTTTATTAACACTAGAGTGGACAACTTTGTTATTATTACTGAAGATTACAAGATTCATGATAAGGAAGTCAGAACTTTTAATAATCAATAGAAGTCAGAAATCAACTAAATTACAAGGTACATGATACTTTTTTGTGTTCCATGACTAGGAATATATATAGTCAGATTTCTTCTTGTGAAGCTGCAAATTTTATTTGGAAGAAGCTTGAAGTTACACATTTTGTGTACTTCCAAAGTTATTGAAACTAGAAGAGCTATGATTAGAGCTGAGTACCATGGTTTTTACTTTCCTTATGGAGAACCTATATGTAAGGTACAACAAAGATTTATGACTATTGTCAATAGATTACAATACATGGGTGAAAAAGGTTTGGATGATGAGGCACTTGTAAACAAGATTATATACATCATTCCTAATGAGTGGGAATCCAAGAGGATAGCTATAGATGAAAATAGGAAAGTCTCACGGATCACTCTTGATGAACATTTTGGAACTCTTCTTCAACATGAGACTATAATGAAGAGAGATGATGACAATGTTAAGAAGAATAATGGGAATGGAAGTGTTGCTTTTAAAACTACTTCAAATCATATGAAATCCAAG
This sequence comes from Viscum album, assembly GCA_963277665.1. Lineage (NCBI taxonomy): Eukaryota > Viridiplantae > Streptophyta > Magnoliopsida > Santalales > Viscaceae > Viscum > Viscum album. The sequence continues at coordinate 1,086,787,334 of OY728156.1, forward strand.
ACTCCTGAGAGAGTTACAAGATCTAAGCCTAAGAAGGTTACTATTTTATCTAAATCAAATGAAAGTGAACATTCTGAGAATGAACTAGCTAATCTTGTTCGAAGTATGAACAAGATGGTTGGGAAGAAATACTTCCATTATGGATACAAGAAGAAAGAAATAAAGGACAAGAAATACTTTGAAGTCCCTTTTTATGAATGAAAATGAGCTGGACATATAAGGCCAGACTATCCTATGCTTAAGAGAAAAGATATAAAGGAAAATCATTCTGAGAGAAATAGAAAGAAGTATTAAAAAGCTAAATCTAATAAATTTTTAAAAGCTAATGACACTTGGAGTTCCAGTGGTGCAGACTCTTCTGATGAATCCTCAGATTATGAATCTTATGGATAGAAGAATCTTGGTTTACTAGCTAAGTTACCTATTGAAAATCATTGTTTAATGGATAAGGTACACAATGTTGAATCCATAACCAATGTATTCTTGAATTATAATTATAGTGATAGTAAATATTATGAATCCTTGAATAAAGAATCTTCTTCTGATGAAGATATAATTTACCTACCTATGAAGAAGTATCTAGGTTTTCTAAGCTTCTTGAGAATGAAAATTCTAAAGTCAAAAAAAAATGCATGATAAGGAAAATTCTAGGATTTATATTCTTACTAAGGAAATATCATATCTTTATAAAGATCTTGATAAGATAACACTTTATTTTTAAAGTATTTCAAAAAACCTTGAGGAAGTTAATTCTGAGAAGGATAAACTTTCTAAGGATCTAGAAAAAGTAATTTCTAAGAAAAATGTTTTCGAACCAAACTATAGTGCTAAAACTAATGTTTTTGAGGATAAGAACTTAGTTATTAGACTAAATTCAGAAATATTTTCCTTGAGGAAGTTTTTTTCAAACTTTACCTTAGGGAAGGAAAATTTTGATAAAATGTATTCTAAAATTCAACCTCTAAGGAATAATTCTGGTTTTGGTTATATAAGTTCAAAACTGATTTTTAGTAACAATTATTTTGTTCCTCAAAGTGCTCCATTTTTTACTAAGTGTCAGTGTGGTGGTCATTGGGAAAAAAATTGTTCCTTAAAAAAAACTCAGTCTTTAGGTTTTCATGAATCTTATTTTTCAAATAAAATGTGGATTCCTAAAATTTTTCTTTCTTAAGTTTCCGAATCCAAGAAAGTTTGGGTTTCGAAAGTCTAACACTCTTATTTTCAAGAAAATAAAGAAAGTACCAATAGAAATACTTGGTACATGGATAGTGGATGTTCCAGGAATATGACTGGTAACAAAAACTTCTTTGAAAATATTATCAAGACAAAAGGAGGAAAAGTAACTTTCGGAGATAATGCTAATGGATATATCATTCTTCAATTTATCGGAACGCAAGATCAACTTGCTGATATTTTCAAAAAATCCTTATCATCCAATAGATTTTAATACATTAAAAAGAAGTTAGGAATGATAAACATAAGGTAATCATCCTTATTAACTTCATTTTGAAACCTATCTCCAAATAGTAAAAAAAATCATAGTGGGAGTACATTTTCTTATTAGTTAGTTCAAAAAATTTCGTAATGATGATTTTTGTAGTTCAAAATTTTTCGTAATGAAGATTTTTGTAGTTCAAAACTTTTTGTAATGAATTTTTTCAGTAAATTTTTTTTCCGTATTTAAAATTTTCATAATGAATATTTTCATACATAAAATTTTTGTAATGAAGATTTTCGTACTTAAAATTTTTGTAATGAAGATATTTATACTTAAATTTTTTGTAATAGATACTGTCGTATTGAAAATTTTTGTAATCAAAATTTTCGGAATCTAAAGTTCTTCAAGAAAAATTTTTCTCATTACGAATAATATTCCTAGCAATCTGAAAGGTATGTTTCCTTTCTTAAATTTTCATAATCATATTTTACTTGTTAGTATTTTCATCTGTTTTTAAAAATTTTGTTTTCTCTTTTCCTTGAATCCGAATGTCTTTTTTAAAAACCTCTAAAGATCAGAATCCATCAAAATTCTTCTTCAGTCATTTTTTTTAGTCTTTAGATCTGATCAGAAGGTTTTTCAACCATTTAATTGAGTATGGAAGCTAAACTATCACCTCAAATACCTATATAAAGGATCCCCAATGGTTTCCCCACATCGAAACTTAAGCCTTCACGTGCTGAAGCTCTGACCCTCCTACATAAGCTCGTTTCGAATCTTCAAGGTTTCCTCAGCTCTGAATGTCTATTGAAGCTTCATCTCAAAAAGAAATGGCATCCATAAAGGAAATATCTGAATGGAATGTTTACAGAGAAAGGTCGGTTCATCTGAATTTCTTCATTAAGTATGATTCTATTATCTCTAAGTATATAAAGCTGAATGGGTGGGAGACTGTTTGCATTTCAAAACCGAGAGCACAAGATCCAGTATATCCAGAGTTTTTGATTGAATTCTAAGAGACAGTAACTTTCTTCAAGGAAGAAGGTATAAGCAATTTTTTTTTCAAGTGTTATGGGAAGACATATTCACTTTACTACACCAAGGCTGCAAGCTTGGTTGGTATTCCTTATGAAGTAGAACCAGATTTATTCTCACATAAGCTCCCTGATGTTCAAGGAAGTTTTATTAAAGAAAAATCCATGGCTTGTCTTGGTATTTCAGAGGTAAAGACTCTGAAGATTCTTTACCTGTATACAAATTTTTAGATTCTTGAATTGTGGGTTCAAGGATTCATCATTCTAAGAAAATGTGATAAGGATACATTAAATAAGAGTGACATCTACATTCTAAATTTCTTGGTAAACTTAATAAAGATAAAATTGGTTAAGAATATCTTGGTTACGATTAATAACATAAAGAATGGAAATATGAAGGCTCAAATTATTATGTATCCAGCCATTCTTTCAAATATGATTGTTCAGTGTTTAGAATCATTTAAAATTACTTGCAAATATAAGTCAAAAAATTGAAAAGTCGTGTTATTGAGCGATGAAACCTTGAGAAGGATAAAAAATGGTTTTTCCAAAGAATCCGAAGAATTCTATGATTTTCCTGAAGAGGAAGTTGAATCTCTTTCAAAGAAACAGGAGGTGGATGAAACCTCTAAAAATGTTGAGAGGTAAAGGAAGGTAAAAAAATTGGAAGAGAAGGAAAAAACCCCAATATCAAAGGAAACACAATATGCACCACCAAAGCCAAAGAAACAAAAAGCATATCCTGATGATGTTGTGGCTAAGTGGAGGGGAGACAAGAAAAATCAGAAAGAATGAGAACCTAAGTTTGGATTGGATCCTGCTGAGGCAAAATATTTGAAGGAGAAGGCATCCGAAGAGCTTGAGAGGAAAGAGAAAGAGAATAAGAAAAAGAAAAAGTTTTCTGAGTCAGAGATAGTCCAATAACTTCTAAAGGCTACTGAGAAATCATCTGAGAATATTTCAGTACCAGAATCATTTCTGATATAAACATTACCAGAGACTCTAAGAAAGAATTTTTTGACTCTGGAAAAATTCCAAGAATAAGAAGTAGAAGAAAAAAAGTATAAGAAGAATAAGAATAAGGCAGTGGTGATACTGAATATTTGATAAAGCAAGTAGAGTATTTTCATGAGAAGGAAATCCCATATGAAAAATTATCATTCCAAACCTCTGAAGCTGAGTCTTCAAAACTTGCTACCCCAAGGAAAGATGATAAAAGTGGAGAATAATTGAACAATGTGTATGAAGAAGAAAGATCCAATCATTATTTTATTCAGCCAGAGGATAGTGAGGTAGGAGCTCAGAAGGAAGAGGTAGATGAAGATAAAATTATGCAACTATCCAATAGTGAACACGAATCACCCAATCAAGAAGAAGTGATTATGAAAGCTAATAAGGGAAAAAAATTTGTTGTTGATACACCTAGCAAAGCAGTGGTGAAGAAAAAATAAGTGGGTGCTTCATCAAAGAGGAAAGCTGTTGATATAGAAAAAGAATCCCCACCAAGAAAAATCTCTAATTCAGAATCATCCTCTCTTGGACATGATTTTCTAGTCCAGTCTTTGAAAAATATTGTTGGAACTATCCCTCTATTTCCAAGAACAGACTCTAGATCCCAGATGCTTCAGCATTCCTTAAATCATAAATCAGATTCAGTATCCATGGTGATGAATAAGTGCATCAAACTTGAGGCCAATTTTGAAACCTTTTTCATAAACTACGAAGCCTACAAAATATATTGTAAGAAAATGACTAGTTGGTCAAATAAAACTATAGAATACATGAGAATTCTTAATGAATTTCAAGATGATGTCAAAGATGCATTTGAAACCGAAGATAGTAAGTTCAAATATATCACCAAGTCTTTTAAAGAAAAGCTATCTATTAAATAAAATACTCAGAATCAAGAAGTGAAAGATCTGAATGGGAAGTTGTATTCAGTTGCTTAGAGTTGGAAGAGGTAAAGAGATCTTAGAATCGAACTTGAGAAAAAATTTGCTAAGCAAGAAGAAGTTCTAAAGGGTCAAGTGGAATCTTTTAAGGCTCAAGAAGAAAAAATCAAAGCTTTAGAGAAAAATATTTTCTAAGTCCTTATATTCTTTTTCGTAAGGATGTTTGTGCTTTCCAAAAAGGGGGAGATTTTTGATTCAATAATGTTTCCTTATGAATTTTTTGTTCATTCATGTTTTGAAAATCATAAACACTCTATCTTAAGGAAAATTTCTTTTCTCCTATGTTTTATCTTATTAAGGAAAATTTTCCTTCCCCAAGGAAAATTTATCCTTATCATGCTTTCATTATTCATATTCTAAGTATAAAATTTGGTTTCATATCCAAAACCTAAGAATATTATAAATACTTAGATATAGAGCATTATATTTTTAGGATACGAATTTAGGTTCTGAATTCTCTGAATTCAGACTCCGAACTTTCTGAGTTAAGACTCTGAATTCTCTGAATTCAGACTCCAAAATTTCTGAGTTCAGACTCTGAACTTTCTAAATTCAGACTCCTAAATTTCTGAGTTTAGACTCCAAATTATTTTGAATTCAGACTCCAAACTTTCTAAGTTTAGACTCTGAATTCTTTTGAATTCAGACTCCGGTCTTTTTAAATTCAGACTCCGAATTTTCTTGAAATTTAGATTTCGGAATTCTATAGGATTCATGTTCTGAATTCTTTTGAAGAAAGAATCTGAATATTTATGTATTATAGACACCAAATGGTTTTTTGTTAGACTCTAAACTTTTATTTTTCGTTACACTTGGAAAATGGATTTGGTTAAGAAACCATATTTTTTATTACTCTTGTTATATTTATAAAACAATGTTGTGCTTTCTATTTCTAACCAACCGTTGTTTGAGTGACACGTGTACAAGTCCTTATGAAATTCAAGGAAAAATATGACCGTTGGAGGAGGGAGCTGACCATTGAAGATGTTCCTATAAATAGAAGCTCATTTGAAAGAGCTCATAACTTTAATGAACTATTATACGACTCTAGAGATTATATGCTGAAGTGATTTCTAGAGAGATTCTTTCATGATTTGTGCGTATTGAACATCTTTTTTAGAATTGCTTCGTGTGACTCCAAATGTTGCTGAGTACATTCAAGGGCTTCTGAGGATAGGAAGACAGAGGTTCCAACTACCTTGAAGTTCGAGGTCTTGCGGGGATAGAAATATAGATTCCGATATTCATATCGAGGGCTTACCCTAGTGTGGGTAAGATAGACTTTCTTGAAAGTATAAATCAAGGTACCTTTATCCAAGGTTTTTGGATACCCTTCTCTTTGGGTTAAAAGATTTACTACTTGTTACTTGTATTATTTCAAGTTTGTTTTCCCCTGTATTTTGGTTGTTAAGGAAAGTATAACTATCTTATACTTTATTATACTTGTATACACTGATTAGTAAGATTCTATATGCTCTAAGGTAGAATCTTTATCTTTGTAAAATTTTCTTAAGTTTCATTTCCAGAACCACATTTCAAGAATCAAGCAAGTTTATAGAACTAAGAGGTCGAGTGAATTTACCTTGTTTAACTTTGTTAAACATTACCATCTTTAAAAGTTCCAAAGGTATTTTTTAAAGTATACAATTCACCCCCCCCCCCCCCCTCTTTTATACTGAGCATCAACATTCATCATTTTGATCCTACAAATCCTTTATAGGAAGGATTTATGATAAAAAAATGGATCTAGGATGTTTTTAGGGTATTATGGAAGTAATTTGGTCAGGTATTTTCTGATAAAATGGATTTTTAATTGTGAAGAGGGGGTATATGGGTGGTCTTTTATAAGTGAGGGAGAGGATACCCATGGAATTTTTGAAAATAATCAATTACACCCATGTTTTCATCATTCAAAAAGCCTAAAAATGGGTAATTATAGACCCTTATAAGTAATAAGTTCTAAATATTTCCATCCAATGGGTTTTTATAAGTTTTTAGGTCATTTTAACCTTTATCATATTAGTTTAACCCCTGGTGATTCAATTTTTACCTTCACCATAGTAATTAATTTTTACTAGTTTTACTATTCATAATGGTAAAAAATTAAGTTGAAATTATTAGAAAATATAAATTATTCTGATTCCAAATATAGAATCTACTTTTATAAATTCAATACATATAATTGGTATAATCCAATTTAAAATTTTACCCACATATGTGACAAAAAAGCGAATTTTCAAAGATAAAATTCTCATAAGTTTAAAAGGTTTTAATATCAAAATTTAAAAAGAAATTGATTCAAATAACCTAAAATAGTTATATTCTAATATAATTGAACTAATTTTAATTTAAAACCAATTTAAAATATAATTTAACCTTTTAAAATATTTAAATGAAAGTACATTTAAAAAAAATCAATACTATTCACTATTCATTGAAAAATGAAACTTTTCAAAAAAACCAAAAAATTCACCCCAAGATAATTTTGATATGCTGATTTCAAAAATTTAGTTCACTTTTATCAAATAAATTTTATAAAATTGGTAGAAATTAATTTTAAATTATGTTCACAAAGCACGACTAAACCATCTTTTAGAAAAAATACAGTTTTTCAGAAAACTTTTATTTTTATTTTAAATGATTCTTATTTTATTTATAATAAATATATAACCAATGAAATTTTTTTACATTTTTAAACCATATACTTTTCATAATTTAGTTATTACTATTCATTACCGCCAATTTAACAAATGGGTTATAACGATATACTATGTTATGGATCATTTATACTCAGGTTTTCATATTCCACAAGCTATCAAAGAGATTGAATATAAAGAAATATATTTCATGGGTTTTTTATGATTGGTGTCATGAATCTCATATGCTATCAAATACAATTTTTTTTCTTTTATAATTTCAAGTTGTTATATCCATCTTAGAATCCTGAAAAATAATATGCAAGTGGTGTCATCCTACATGGGATTCTCTAGGTCAAATTATAGGAAATGGTATACTATAAGGGTAAAACCAGTTATGGTAATGAGGTAAAAATGGTAATTTTAACCCTTTTAATGAGGTTCTTTTTTAGGCCACATGATCTAGAAAACTATGTGCTAACCATGTGGTGTTAATTTCCACAAGCACTTATACCTTGCATGGTTATAGAACATGGTTAGTCAAACCATGTGTCAACCATGCGATGTGTCTACAAAAAAATAGAGACCTCCACATAGTTTCCCCTATCTTGCTACATAAATTCTCAAACCATACTCTTGTACAAACCGGGCCACATTTTTAGCACTAATTGTGCACCAACCATGCACCATTGGTTTTACCTTTCCAAAAACTCTAATTTTAGGACCTGAACCCCCAGGATTATCTTAAAACCTCTAATCCATATTTCAATAATCAAATCACATCCATAAAAATATTTAGAGACATTAAAACCATTTAATTTTCATTCTGAAACTTTGATCCAAATTTGACCCATCTAGTAATTAAAAACTAAAATTCCTTCTGAAAATTTCCAACCCAAAGAAACATAGGATCTTACACCAGGAACCCAAACAGTCTTGTCCATCCCATCCAGTCTTGATACATAACTACCCTACGAGATTTTTTAGAAACCAAATGTATCACCATGCCTATATTGAGAAACCTGAGGACCTTTCATGCATAAATCTCAAAATGATTATAAAACCAAGCTCATTACCTTTGAGTAAAATTTAAACTTCGGGACAACCTCTATCATAGGTTACCTTATATCTTATGAAAAGAAGCTATATTACTAGGGTCCAAGTAAATGATAATGGATTCCAAGTCTCCCACTTAGCCCTACCATTAAAAACTGAAAATAGGGCCACTAGGTCTATCCACCTAGTCCTAAGATCTCTCACATGAGAATAATATTCCAATATTAGGGAATCTATTACACTACATCCAACACGCCTGTAAGATCTCTCTAAAGAGGTATAAATGAAATCTAGTGAGGATATCATTGACCTAAAGGGGTCAAAATCTATCAAAAAGGGTTCAATGGAATTAACCATCAAGAATATAGCTATGAGACCCTAATCCCCTTTGAGAATCCTCATAAGGAACTGCTCACCATAGGTTCATGATATGAACATAAAGGATAAGGAGCTGAAACCCATTGAGTATTTATATTCAGTAATACCCCCTCTAGGTTCAACTTACCATATGACCACCCACCTCCCCGAGGGTGTTATTTCATAAACTAAGAGTCCTAAATTACTCAAAAGATTGAGGAATGTCACTTAATGTGCTTAAGATATTGGCTCCAAATTCTAACAACTTTCTATTCTCAAGGGAATCGCCACAGTGGGCTAAACCTTCCTTTTCTTCATAAGGTGTCAGCTTTTAAAACTAGATTCATGCCTAAAGGTCACTAGGATCTACCACCCAACCATTAGATCAAACTCAATATAAAGGGCCTCTAAAATCTATAGGCAATGTATACATTCCCATCCAAGGTGACTCCCAAGAAAAAACTATATTTAACCCTTACATAATGTTTCAAGCTATAAACACCTCTAAAAGGTTTTATCTTAAGGCATGTAGTCGATAATAATTTATTAAAACATTTAAAGAAATTAATACCTATTAGGTATATCAAGTACTTGTTATAAGTAAATATTTTACTAAGAAATTTATTTAACAAACTCCATGTAGCAGTAGAAAAATTATCTCATAATTTTATTTTTAACCATCATTTATTTATCCATAAATTCTCACAACATGGATTATTTAAAGAAATTTTCAATTGTAAACTATATAGAAGAACACCCTTTAGGTTTTAATTTTCATTTTTATTAACTAAAGCCTCAATTTTATAATATTAAAATAAGATAACTAGTCTTTTATTAGTTAGAGGGGATAGGTTCAATAAGATTCCACTATAAATTTATACATAATCTATATAAGTGGCCATTGACACTTTAAATAAGCATCCCATATTTCACATAATTGTACCCCTAAGGGGTTAAGTACATGGAATATAAAGATAAAGGAAACCTATGAGGGTCTAATCATATCAAAATGGGTTTAGCAATATAGGCATCCATTATAAATTTATGAATTCAAAGATCCATGAATTACAATTTGAATCCCATTTAAGTTCTACCCAATAACAGTCAATTCATCATAATTTTAACACACCCTTGGTAGGGTTATCACATAGGCATATAATATTAAAAATAACATATAAGGTATGAGTGAAGCATATAAGGATTCAGTTACATAGGACTTCATTCCCAATTTATAGAGGTACAAGGCTTTATAAGTTGCAATTGGAACTCTATTGAACTAACATTCATAAGTAATAACTTGAATTTTTTTAAAATAATAAAATTTCCTTGTAATTTAAAATTTTCATTCATGAATCAAAATTTAAAATTATTTTATTTATATGATGGTCCAATTAGATTAATTTTCATTCCCAAGTTATAAAGGTACTTGACTTTATAAGTTATAACTGAAATTCATGTAACTGGAGTCAGGCTATTACTTTAGTCTCAAAATATAACAAATCCATATAGGGTGGTTCAATTATATGGGTCACACTTCCTAATTTATAAAGGCTCGTGCAATTTATAAATTTCTATTGGCATTAATTTAATCACAGCCACAAATTTTTCATCCCATGCAACCAATGGTCCATGGATCAAACACGTCATAATTGGTTAATTAAGGTTCAACCATAAAGATATATGAGAAAAAACTTTTTAGGAAGATGAAAAAACTTTAATAACCAATAATGTATCATAACTATAACAAGTAATGATATCTCAAATCAAGGAACACATGAATGTAAGAATACAATCACAGAGTCATGGTATATAGATAATCATGCTAAATGTCATGTGAATCTTATGTACCTGAAATGATAAATGAACACACCTACTCTCTTTCTATATCGTTCCAAGAGGTAAATCCAATAAATTAGAGGTGAATTATATGAATAAATTACTAGAAAAAAATCATTAATCACTCAAGGTTAAATAATAATAAGTTGTAATAACTAATATCATAAACAATAGTCTCATCCCAGACAACTTGATCTTTCCCTCATGTGTGGGTTGGTCAGACCTAGATATGAGCTATTTACTAAGTAACAACACATTCCTACTCAAATATCCACTATACAAAAATAGTAAGAAAAAGGAAAAATATGCACTGATACCTCTATATAACATCCCTACCTAGGATCCACTAATCCAGTACCCTGAGCTGGTTCACCACATTACCTCAAGCACATCTCCTCATATGCCAGAGGCTACCAATTACTAGTGAGGGTCTATAGGTGGTAAAATGGGGATATTATACCCTATATATCATTGATAAACCAGTGAAGAAATAAATAAATAATAGAAACAATTAAATATCATAATAACGACATAACCTGACTTGTGACAAATAAACATCCATGCATGAACATGCTGATTCATAACACAATAAAAAAATACAATAGTTCCATACTAAAAGGATAGATAGAAAAAAGGAAATAAATAAATAAACAAAAGATAAAACTCATGTAGGTATCCCAATTATAATCTCATCCACCAACTCTATATCAAGTCCTAGTCCACAGTAAGAAAAAGCAAGAAGCACAATCCAAGTCCTAATCTGAAATCAATAGATCTATCTGGGTACCCAACGGCGGCCTGAATAGGGTATGATTAAAACTCAATAGGCCATAACTAATAGTTTTCATTTAATAATCCATACCATGTATATAAAATGAATTATTTTGAATATATAAAGATAAGAAATGTAATGAATAAAATATAACACATATTGGATCAAGTTATTCATGGAACACTCAGTAGACCATACCTGCTTCGACCAAAGCTATAATATCTATGTGCATTCTATAATATATATATATATATATACATGAATATGTATATATAGATATATATACACTGGTGAGAACCCAAGGTTTAAGAATAGGCATCCTCATAAGGATATCATACAAGTTTCATACTTTAAACAGGGGATGTCATGCCCAAAGATCTCAATGAATGATAAGGGAAGCCATGCCCAATGTCTTAATAAATGATAAGTGATTTCATTCCCAATGTCCCAATTAATTATAAGGGATTCCATGACTATTGTCTCAATAAATTATAAGGGACTCCATGCCCAGTGCATCAATAAATGATAATGGACTCCATGCCCAATGTATCAATAAATGATAAGGGATTCCATGCCCAATGTCTCAATAAATGATAATGGACGCCATGCCCAATGTATCAATAAATTATAATTCATGCCATTCTCAAAGTCTCACATCAATGGAGTGAGAAGCGTCATGTCCAACACTTCCCTTAACTATAGCACAATAGCCAATGTCCATGATCCAATAATAATTATAAAATACATTACCTTTAATACTTTAACATAAGCCAAGGGATGGTTCTCCAACCATTTAAAATTTATGATAAATACAATTCCATGAGGAAAATATATTCCAAACAACATGATTCATAATGATCATTTCATTTGTCAATTAACTTATAAGTAATAAAGAGTTCATGTAAATATACATGCCATACATTCATTAATTAAATAAAAAGTCCAAGTGTAATCTAATTTCCATATCACAGCTCATTATAAATCATTAATCCATCCCATTCAAATACTCACTTATAATTTAAAAGGGGGGAACGTGTGTATCCATAACACTTACCCTTCATCTAGTCCATTTAATCCTTTTACTAGCAATTGAAAAACTTAACACACCCAAAGGGTGGTTTGGTAGAATAAGTAATAAATGATCTTTATATTCATTAGTCAAAATCACCTTATGAAGTGGTTTGGGTTGATGGAATTTATTTCCAACCATGTATAAGGGTTTCAAATCATGTTTAATAAGGTCCAAGTGATCAGTTTATGGTATTTTATATTTTAGGGGTAATGCACAGTAAGTACGGTGTGAGGCACAACAACATCATATTATAAATGATGAAATATTTAGGTAAAAAAATCTTAGACCACCTACCTTATACTTAGGAAACTTTAATAATCCAATATAAGGCTTTTTATTTGATCTTAAACTAGATAAATTGAAGAAACAGACAAATTGCTTAAAAATAGGGCATATGATCTTGAATGGAAATAACATCCAAGACAACAAGATAACCTAAGAAAAGAAGAAAATGGAAACAAATAATCACATTGGGTGATCTAACATGATGAATGGAAATAAATTTTGAGTTTAAGTGAAGGAGATAGCTCAAAAACTAAATGGAAGAGGGAGAGGAGAGCTCCCATGATCTGCTTCCCTTCACCCCTGGCCAAATAGACCTATTTCCCTTCCCATTTTTATTTTAATCTTTTTTCCTTTCATAACTATTAAAATATATTTACATAATAAACCATAGTTTTATGCCATAAAACACTATTTTATAGTGTAATATATGGGTTTATGCTATAAAAACCTCAGAAAGAGGGATTCTCCCATATTCAACACTTTTAGACTGTAAAAAACAATTTATAGTGTAATTAGATATAAGATATAGAAAATTCAGCCTTTAGTTTCTCTTCTTCACCTAGAACCAATATCGAGTCACTCCCAACCCACAAAACACCTAAAAACCCATCCAAAAATAATATTTCAAAGCATTCAAACTCTCAGAATTACATTCTAAAGCTCAATTTGAAATTTAGTCCATCCACCAAATGGAAAACTCAAAATCCTTTGGAAATTATCAATCGGGTCAAAACACATGATAGTATAACAAGATCTTAAGTGTATGAGAACATTATATTAACATTATAAAACCATACCCTACATTTCATAGATCATAATATTGAGTTATGGAATATTTCTTGGTGGTTCATAAGATATGAATCATAAATGAATCAAGGAAATTAATCCATGAAAGCATAACATTGGCATAATACATAGATTTTTGGAATAATCATAATCATACAAAATCATTTCCTTAGTAATAAAGGATTACTTCTAATAAAATCATAGTTTATTGGGTTCACTTCCCATTCTATTCATGTTTATCTCATGAGATATCCATCTTTACCCAATGCATTAGAGAGAGATATTTTTTTAGGACCACACATCACATAATGAAAATAATATAGATTTTTACCACAAGATAATAAAATATTCATCATATAATAACCCATTAATAATAAATGGGTTTCATAAACATTTCATCATGGTATAACCTATGGAAAAGAAATGGGTTTTTTAAACATTTCATCAATTCATCGTAGCATAAATCATGTAAAGGAATGAGTTTTATAAATATCTTTTCATCATAATCATAAACCATCCATAAAATTATTTATGATGGTATCCTTATATTAAACCCCCAATAGATCATAAGTACCATCCAATGATGTTATCATAAATAAAAATTCCATTAAAAGTTCACTGAGAATATTTCTTAAGGAAAATATTATTTTCCCTTTGAAATCATTTCTTTAAAATATAAAAATTTACCAAATATTAAAGAAAACATATTATTTTAAAATAACCTTATAAAATTTTTAAGTAATCTTCAAATCATTTAGTATTCATGGTGGTGAGAAATTTTGTTCATGCGATATAAGTTAAAAGAAAACATTCCTTTCACACTTTTGTAAGTCAAAAAGTACCTCATTCAGAAAATGAAAAAATAGATTCCTTTTAAATAATTTTCTAAAAATTCAATAATGTGGAAAAATGACTTTAAAAAATCATAGGAAAGTATTAAAAAAATTCAAAACATTTTTATAAGACAAGGATATGTAAGAAAAATGGTTTTCGATCGAAGTGAGGAATAAAGTTGGTTTTCCTTAAAAATGTGTTTTTAGTCTCTTGAGTACTTAAAGTGAGGAAAATGAAAGTAAATGATGTGTTATAAAGATATAACCATAGTATAATAAAATTCATGTGTTTATTAATAGGTATATGATAATATTTCATCATCAAAAACATAATCATAAACAATCTTGGTAAACAATGAGATTGTAACATAAAACTCTTACTACTTTGGTAACTTTTGAATCATAATCCCCATGAAAAAATAACATCAAATGAAACTTTAAATGTTATTAATAGAATTATATTAATTATATGTAATTTAAAATGGTTATTATATACACCACATAAATGAAATGAGTGGTGAATATGGCATATGTCTCCCAAAAATAATAATGAGACTAGAAACCCTTAACTCATGTTCCACTTGCTTCAAAAGAACTCTAACCTCATGTATAATAAATTTAAATTTATTATAATTATATAATATAATAATTTACACACTTATAATAACATATATTATCTTATTATAACATTTTAACACCCATTTATTAATAACTCTTTATTAAAATTATTGTTTCTAGGTGTTAAATGTTTCATTTTTCATGGGAATTTTAGTTCGGTAGTTATAGTACTTGTACTTTGATTAGGGTTTTATCATCTTCATAATATTAATCATGATATAAATATCATATATATTAATTATATACATATTTATAGTTATTAATGAAAGGTATAGATATAAAAATGAATTACATCATTCATAGAGACGGTAGGTCATACGTACACATGAAAGTTGTTTTCACTTTTCATCAGATGGAACAAAATAAAGATAAATAATAATTTAAATTTATATATTCCTTATTATACCATAAATATATTCATTAAATATATCCTTATTACCATCTAAGTAAATCATTAATGAAAAATGAATCGCATCACTTCGTGGAGGTGGTAGTCCACATATACGCACTAGCGACATTATCATTTTCCAAAGGATTATAAGTTAAGAATATATGAGTGATATTATAATTAAAAATGTATAATTATTTCATAATTATCATATATAAACTTTAAACCCATCATAATAACTAACCAAAAAATATGGTGATGTAAAATTAATTGTATCGCTACATGGGTATGGTAATTCATATGTACGTAAGAGTGATACTTTCACTTCCCATTTGATGGGAAAGAGCATGAATAAATGTGGTTTCATAATACTAATAACATTTTAGTATATTGATGATAATTAATTTATTATTTTATGATTAATACCATATAATTAGATGAGGTAGAATAAGAAATAAATTGAAAGAGTTGGGTAAAATAATTACCTCTTCTTTGGTAGACCTCCTTTAGATCTCCTCTTAAGGGGCCTAGGGTTGGTATTTTGGGAATTTAAGGACCTCTATAACTTGTATAATGAATTTTATAAGGGAATTTTCAGGTTTTGGTTGGGATATAAGGTTCAAATTAGTATAATTAAGATAAACGAGGGGTGTCCTCTTAAAGGGGGGATAAAACGCTTGGAATTTATTAAAGGATTAAAATAAAATAAAGTCATTATCAAGAAAAATACTTACAAATGGACATGAATTAAAATTAAAATAGGTTAGTCTCAAAATAAAATCAAACAAAGAAATTTAGATTGGTTTTTGTGTCATTTTAAACCTTACCTTTTTTATTAGTCGCTTGGTAAACCAATTTTAACCTTAATCATGGTAATGACTTTTTCAAGATTAAAGGGTTGAGAATGTTACCATAAATGTAAAAGTGACTCATAAATTGAACATAGTTTATATTTTCAACCATATTCCACTCACTTGGTTGAAGGTAAAAAATTTATGAATTTTAAATCATTTAATAAAATATTATTTATTATAAAATATCATTAATGTTAATTTCAAAACTATTTATTTAATTTTAATTTAAAGAGACAAATAAAAAAATTAAATTAAAATATAATCCTTTCACACATCCCTAATATGTCATATATATCTAAAAAATTTATGGAACACTAATTAATCCAAATTTTATTGCTTTTAATTTTTTTTAAGCATTTAAAGTAATTATTCGATTACAAAAAATTAGAAATAAATTATTATGATAAAAAAAATTAATTCCTCTTTAAAATAACCATTTATAACTAAAATTATCCTAGTATTATCCTTATAATAAATATTTATATATATTAAGGTCAATAGAGTGACATTTTTTATTTATTTGTTTCTTAAATTAATATAAGGGTCATTATCAGAGAGATATGACATAAAGTGGCCATATATTTGAGACTTGTATGGAAATGGCTGAACTAAACTCATATAATAGGATAAAGGCTAGTGTTAGAGAAATTTTAAATCCTTAGACTAAATTTTTAACCCTATTGTTCCCATTTTACTCTTACTGAGGTGACAGGTATTTACTAAGGTTACTATTCATATTAAACAAAAATAAAAGGGAACTATTTAAAAATTTTGGACCTCATGATTACAAATATGAAATCCATTTTTTAATATTTAATTTCTATAAGTGGAAGAAATTAATTTTAAAATAAAAGTGCAAAACACGACGAAAATTGCTTTTTAGATGAATACAATTTTAAACATAAAACTGGATTTATTGTTATTTCATTCCTAGAAAAAATATTAGATTAATATTTAAAAAATTATTAAATATGTAATATATAAATTTCAATAAATCATTCACCAAAAGTTATTAATTTAATTTATTAATATAAAAATACATTGTACGCATAAACACTACTTTTTTTAAAAAAAATGTCTCTTACTTTCAGGTGATTTTATTTTTATTTCTAATTAATTTATAACCAATAAATTTATTTTAAACATGTGTAAAAAATATATTTTTTATAAGACAATTATTATTATTTATACCCTCCAATTTAGTGAGTATGTAATAACAGTATACTATATTACCATTCATTTAGACTCAGGGTTGCGTGTATCGCAAGCTATTAAAGAAAATTTATTAAAGAGAAAATGTTCATAAAATCTTAGGGTATTACATTGATGGTTGTTATAATATGAGATAATATAGGCTTCATGATTTACCCCTATGTTTTGGTTGGTTTATCAAATAATGATAAACTAATCCATAAAAAATGTCTCATGATCAAGTCATGGTTATTTAATCATAAATAATTAAAACATGTTAAACATTTGATATTGTAGTGTAAATATATATAACGTTTTATTAAATTTTCTTAGTATTTAATCATGTTAGCATTAATATAATTCAATAGAGTGGTTATTTATATCGATCAGGGTTTTATTTATAGTGTTCCACATGTAAGAGTGGAAAATATTCATTAATGTATGAATATAAATAGATGTATATATATAAATATTTATTATTTATTAGATATTGTAATAGGTAAAGTTATAATGTTTTAAATAATAATTATCCCAAAAAAAACATGTTAAGAGTATTGTATGATGAATTATCTTGAGATGAATGACTAATGTATGATTGAAATTGTATTTCATTTTTTTGTATGTGACTATTTAATTTATAGTAATTGACTGATTTTGAGATGACTAGCCAATATATGATTGAAATTTCATGCCATGTTTTTTTGTATGTGGTTATATAATTTTTAATAATTTCATTTTTTCCTTATTGGTGACCTGTGTGTTATCCATCTCTCTAAGTATGTAAGGACATGTGTGTATGCATAAAAATGTTATATATCACAAACCCTTAGACCTCATCGCATAAATGTGAGTAACATTATAATAAATGGTTGTTCAATAATATTTGGTGTTGTTTGATGATATATTTTTACACCATGACTTAAAGTAGACTAATGGTTACTGAAATCTAAGATAGTAAATGCTCTAGGAGTTCCCCCATAGGTTTTGATTGGTTTATCAAATAATGATAAACCAATCCATAGAAAAAGTATCAAGATAAAGTCACTATTATTTAATCATAACCAATTAAAACATGTTAAATAATTGATATTGTATTATATAACATTTTAATAAAGAAATATAGGTAATCAAGTGAGATGCCCCAAACTTGCACTTCCAGATCTTGTGCTAAACATGCATATTTTTGTACTACATCACATGAATTACAACAAACTCCCAAGATCAAAAGTTCAGTTTATTTGGGAACTAAGTACAATTACAAATAAACACATTGTATAATACTTATTTCGATACTATAAAAATGATCTATAGCCACAGACCTATAGCCACAGTTTTATAGGTTCATGGTTATAGATTAATTAATAGTCGTGGTTTAATTAAAATTATTTCTATATGGTTATTTGAAGCCATGGTATAATTAAAACCATGGTAGTAGGGTTCATTCCCTCATGCATTTATACTCCTCTCCATGACCCCCCCCCCCATTACCCTCATGACCTCTCCTATCTACGACCCTCCTCAACCGCTATGATCTCTCCTCTCTACGACCCTCCTCCCCCAACGCTATTGCCCAATGCATCCACCCCACCATAATCTCTCCTCTCTACGACCCTCCTATATGTCGATGTTGCTTCTAAGAAGTATCCCCACCTCCTCCTCTGACGCTCCAACCAATATAGCCTTGAAAAACCCCACCATGATTCTGACCAACTTGAATTCACCATAGACTTCTATTCTACCTCGTCGACCTATTATCGAGCATAGCAGCATCCGCATCACCAAACCCTAGAATGGATTATTTATCCATTTGGATATTATACCATATACATCACCATATATCCTTTGGTAAGTATATTTTTTACAATATATTACATTTTATATTTTCTTTCCTTCCAATATTACCACTAAAACCACACTCAAATTCATTCTCTCAACTTCCACCATCATCCATTTTACGATAGAGAATTTTGATCTGGAAAATAAACATTTGGTCCAGATATGCATATTGTTGTCTACCAAGTACCTGATAATTCAAAGTCTCTAAACACCATAAAAACCATATTAAATTTATTCACTTTCAAAAAAAATAGGATTCCTTAGATTCATTTTTTTTCTCATAATTATTACATCGCATTCATCACTATTCTGATCACCACTGATGTTTTCATATACTGACTTCCTTCTGATTTGGATATTTATATTTAATTTTACTCTTCAATTTCTAAACTAAGTTAATCAGCTGTAATTAATCAATATCATTTGAATCTATTTGTTTCATAACATAAATCCCTTTTTAATTCATATAACACTCTTACTGTGTTTTGTTTGTTAATATTATTTCTGATTTTTGATTAAGAATGACTAAATTTGTACTTATTCAAGAATTTTTTTGGTGAGATTTTGTTTTTATCATAACATACAGAACACACATAAAGTTAAACAATATTCATTGATGTTTTTGTATATTTAATTCTTTCTTATTTAGATTTGCATCATATATTTTCCACTTTAATTTATTAATTGAGTTTATCCGCTATAACTACTCAACAACAGTTTGATCTATATGTTTTTTATCATGAAGTCCTATTTAATTATTATAATATCCTTGTTTAATTTTGAATGTTAATATGATTTTTTATTTTGGATTAAGAATGCATGAGTTTTTTTCTTCCTAGCACTGTTTCAATGGGACCATTCATAATTTTTTAATGGTTATATATTATACCATGTAAACATGTGCAAGGAAAGGTAAGATGTAATTGTATTATTTAACTTTTTTTGTTATTTTTTATAATTTAATTGATATTTTTAGATTTTATTATTATATTTTAGGTTCAAATAAAGTGAATTTTGTGAGGAGAAGTCTAGAATCTAATGTGGTAACAAGTGTGATATATGATTACGATTATAAAAATTTTACATTATGAACTCAAAAATTACTTCAATGTATTATTAGATTAGTTTCATAATAGATTGATATCTAAAATTTTGAATTATTTAGTATACTATAGCAAGTAATATCTTTATATGTAGAAATAATTTTACTATTCATTATAGTGGAAACATTTTAAATTTACATGTTTTTTATTTTATTAATGATTGTATAATGTTTCCTGATTTTTTTCTCATTTACTCTATAAATTGGTATACTTATAAAGCATTGTATTTATTCTAATAAAATAAGTTAATAATTTTGGAATTCCATGTAAATAATTTCATACAATATGTTTTAATGTTTTTATTATAAGTAAATAATATATTTTATTTATGAGAAATGTCACTTTATTTGTTTTACATATTTGTATTATACTATCCATTATAATAATTAAATTTAAAAAAAAGTGTTTTTCAAGTTACCCTATGTTTAGAACATAAATTGTTCACATTATTTTGTATTGCAGAAAAATTCTTTCATAACATGTATATTCTTATATATACATGTGTGTGTGTGTGTTTGTGTATATAAAACATATATGTGCCAATTTCTCCCAAAAAAACAGGCACTACATACATTCGTCAATAAAATAAATAGCATGTCTACTATATTTTGATTGATAATGATTTAGTGCTTTACTATAAATAAAAACATTTTATACTATGTCTCATTTTATGGTTGGTTTGTTGTTTTATATTATACATTTGCAAGACTCTATTGTATATAATATAAAGAGAAATGGAAACAGTAATTTTAACCTTCTATGTCCATGAAGGTTTTATCTCATGATGCTGATCCTACCCATTTCTATCACACTTTGAAGTACTTGATGGGTTAGTATCCATTTCTAAGTTTAGATTTTCTTCAAGTCCTCAATAAATCCTGCTTGGTTTTATCATTTTTCTTTTATTGATAGTTGAATTGTCTTCATTTTCCTTAATTAATGCATGGTTTTTATTTTCTTATTAAACATGAAATCATTTTTCACAATTCGTATCTTGAGGAATTCCTTTTGTTATTAATTATTGGATCATGAGGCACCTTCCCAAGTGAAACTATGCAGTATCAATTCTATTTGTTTCAGATTTAAAATGTATGCATGTCTCTAATATTCTCAACAAAATCACCCTTTTCAGTGTATTATTGTCTATAAATGTCTATTATCGATGGGACTTTTTAGAATTTGGTAATGGTTATATATTATACAATGTATATATTAATTATTTTTTCTGTTAATTATTTATTTTTCAATGGTATGTTTTAAATATATGTTAGCATCATGTTTGAATAACAATCGTTACAATTATTTTAGGTATATTTTCTACTTCAAATTATGTTGGCTACATTTTACACCACTACATCCTCCAGACCAGATATATTTTGAATTTTTAATATCTTAAGGTTTGAATGTTTCTCTTTGTTCACTATTTCAAGATTTTGATTTTCCAATTCCCAGTTATCTTTTTATCAATTCTAAACTTCTATATTGCAGTTACATGTACTATGACTTTGAGGTTCCTAGGATATTGAAATTTTGAAATATTTAAGTGATAGATTACATTTTTATAAATTCAATTCATCAGGTATCATATTAAAATAAAATTTTCTTCATATATTTTCCTTTCACACCTTCATAACTATTTTTGAAGATTTTATTTTTCAATTACATTAATATTAATAAATAAAACCTTGGGGAAGTATAGGGAATAATAGAAAAATTGTTATGGAGAATAAATTGTTATTTAACATACATAATTTCCTTCTAGAAAAATGTAATTTAAACTTTATTGACTATAAATTTTTCATTTTAAATCTCTTAGATGTGTAACAATAAATTACACACTCTGGGATGTTTCTGCCATTCAAATGATCTATTTCTTGAATTAAAACTCACACACAGTCATTATTTTAGTGAGATATAACTGTTTCATACAAAACTACCAAGAAGTAGTATATCACCAATATCAATGTTTCATTTATTAACACATATATCAAAATCTTGATTGTTTAAATAATTATATCTTTTTCAGATATCATCTTGTGGATTCTATAATTGTTACTGCAAGTATTAATGGTATAAAACCAATGTAAAATTCTAATATTTCATCTCTAGAAAAGTTAAATCCATGAGATTTATTATGTACAATATATACATTATTTTGAACCAATACTCTACTTGATTGTTCATGTTCTTCCTATTCAGGTATATTGTATAAACTGCATACTTATACATAGTATATATAAAAATATTTCCTATATATGATTATTCATGATCATCAATTTTATGTCATCACCTCTATCATCTTCTTAACATATCATTCTAACGTCAATATCAATTAGGACTATGTATTTTATTCCTTTTTTATACATCATTATAGAATAAAACCTTACATGATTTTAGTATATGTTTAGAGGTAACTATTTCCATGATGTAGTTTTCAATTCTTATAGAAATTAAATAGTCTTCAGTTTATTGTCTTTATATTTTTTACAGTGTTCAATTTCCTATAATATTTTCCATACTAGTTATCAGATGTAGTGAATGGTACATGCAGTAAGTTCAGTAACTATTATTGATTTCATAACCAATTACCCCACTGTAATTTTCAAATACATATTGATATATTGGATTTCAGACACTTAAAATCCATAGTTTTATTTGACTTTTATTTTAAAAAAAAATAATATAAATATAATAAATTCCATCATATTTTTATTTCTTATATAGTCCATGGTCCTTTGATAGTCTAAAAATCAATGTCTCGAATATCTAGGGTATGAATTATTTGAAGATCATCTTTATTGGTAAGGACTATTTTCATATCATTTTTACCCCATATATTATTTTCGCTTAGTGTGGAGAATATGTAATATTAATCTAAAAATAGGAATCTTTCATATTTTATAATAGTATATGAATATTATTCCCTTGACACAAAATCATTCAAATATAAAGATATTGATACAACTTCACTATTTGAACTTGGTCATTTGGAATCCCTAAAATCTGTGTAACATCATGTCTTGTATTGGAGCCCCTATTTATTTAGATGACAACATGTTGAATTGTATGTTTGGTTTATATGTGCAAATCTGTATCTAATAGAAATTCTATATTTAGTTTTTTCTTCTATAAAGAAATATCTAATTATCATTTGACACTAAATTTTCCATGGATTATTTATGTCAATTTTACCTATGTCTATATTCATAAATTATTCATTTTTTCCATTACTATGTATTCGTGTGTGCATGAAGAATTATCCATATATATTAATGATTATTATTATTCATACATATACAATGTGAATTTTATTTTGAATAATTCCCATTACTCTTAATATTTTTTTCAAATGAAATTATGATATTTTATGGTGTGGTAATTCACCTCAAATTTTCATGCATTCTTGTCCTATAAGTAAGTTATCTAATAGAATTATGAATTATTCGAATACTACAATTTATGGAATGTTTGATAGAAATTTTAATATTCTCTAACATGAATCAGCATTTTCCCATATACTGAGTCAAATTAAATTCAACGATAATGATGGATCTATCACAATTTTCCTCTTTGAAAAATAGGTCATACAATTTATACCAACAATATATACTAATGTAGGTAAATGACTACAAATATTCTATTTATTTCATGTGGGTATACCATTTATAAAAAATATATCTATACATTATAAGATAATTAAGTGTTTATATTTCCTGATAACTTGAATGTTTTCAAATATAAAATAGTGCTTCTGAGTGTTGAAATCTCTGAATTCAATATAGGAAACACACATTGAACATTAGAACACAATACATTAAAAGTTGACTTTATTAAAAATAATGTAGAATGCATAAAATTTTTCCCCAATTATATAAAAAAACACAGAGTATAAACTTCATACCCATTTTACATACCAAAGACAGACAATTTTATGAAAAATACATATATTACATTTTTCTAAGATATCCGCATTTTGACTTCTTTATTTTTTATTTCCTTATAGGTTGTTCCTTAATATACAATATCTAAGAAAAATGAGTAATGTACTACATCAATATGTTTTTACTAAATAGTATATTAAAATTTATTTCATTTATCATTTACCTATATAAACTCATTTAAAAAAGATTCATTTCACTTTGTATTTCATTATTTAAAACTGCTATCAATTATTTTCATGTATAGTTAAATATTTTACCATAATTTCTTGAAAATTTATGCAAATTATTTAAATTAAAACTTTATTTGCATTAAAATTCTTCACAATAGAATATAACTTCCACCTTTTAAATATTATCACAATATATTAACATTAATCTGGAAAGAAAAGCATATAGTTTATATTTATAGATGATAGTTTTTAAAAATATATTTTAATACCATCATAATGTATCTTAAATTTAAACTATATTTAGATTTTATTTATACATGATGATTTTTGAATTACATCAATATAGATTTTAAAATATATAGTAGTATATTTTAATAATTGAAACTGTAGACTGATGAAATATGAAAATACAAGTATTCATGCAAGTGCTTTGCTCAAGTTTGCAAAAACATCAAAAACTAAATATCAAAAATTCAATTTTATTTTGATTGATGTTACTTAGAGAAACTTTATTTCAATTTACATTCTCTTAAATAGTAGGAGAAAGTATGGCTAGCTTAGGGAGAGGATATTTTCTACATTGCACTGGTTTCTAGTTCTTCACTAATGTATATATTGCAGTGAGTTGACTTGGTCTCTATTTCTGTATAATTTTCACCTATAGTTGTTTATTTTTTTATCATTAAATGGTTTGTTTTGTGGAAGTGTGATATATGATACCGCATTTCTTGTTGTTGCATTTATTCATTTGGACAACACTATATGTAAATGATATATGCATATAGTTTTCAACTGAATTATTGAACATACTTATTCATATAGTTTGCAAATGAATTAATGCAATTGTTTCATTTTAAGGATGAATATTATATATTAGTAAAGTTTACTCATATGTACAGTTAACTCATATATGTATACATTTTGAAATTATCCACATCGTTCTTGCATAGTATATGTAGTTTACTCATATATTTTGATTTGAATATTTTCTTTATGTTTGATGATAAATCTTGAACGGGTGATCTATAACTATTTGAATGTTCCATGATCTACCCTGCTAATGGTTCATGTGTTTTGATGATATCCAAGTGAATTTTTTGATGTAATATATGAGTTTAGTAGGGTGTAGGGTGTAAACCTACTGTTTTTGTTTCTAGAAATTGGATGATGTATCCACAATTGTAAACCATTGTAATAGACTATGTGTTTTTTTGGAAATATAAGGATATATCCATGATTTTAAACCTTAGAAGTATACCTATTTTCATGGTTTAAACCATGGAAATAGACCTAGATTCATGGTTTCAAACCATGGTTATAAGTTTTCATGGAAAAATCTATAGCCATGGTTGTAAACTATGTCTATATGTGTACCACCACGGTAGAAACCTTGGATATAGGTCTATAGACATGATTTAAACCACGGATATAGGGTTATGTACATGGTTTAAAACTATGGCTATAGGTCTATAGCCATGTTTTTAAATTGTGGTTATATTTGTGGACCTATTTCCATTCTAATAGGATCCATGGTTCACCAAACTATGGCTATTACCTGTAGCCACTATTTCTGGACCTATAGCTACGGTTCTAAAATGTGTCTATAGCCTGAATTTCTTATAGTGGTTATTCCATAATGATTCTCTATACTTTTAACTTCCTTACATGTATCCCTTTCATTTTTATTCCTGTGGAAGAATGGGAAACATAAAAAAAGGGTGAGCTATAAATCCCATTAAGATAATAAACATGGAAATGAAGCATATCACAAGAGTTAGAAGGCATAAAATGATAACATAAAATGCATGGATCATAAATAAACATAAGGAAGAATAGAATTTAAAATATGGAATCATATATTCATTGAAATTAATGAAAGTGTAAGCAACATATAACATGACATAAACATGATTCAAGGCTAACTTCCAATACTATATCACATAGTGGAAAAATTCCCAAAATGGATTAGGTTTACTCCCTAATCCCATACATGACATCTCATGAGACTAAAACATTAACCAATACATTGGAGTGATATCTAGTTTCACACATAATAACATGTTTATCCATATGTGTGCCACATTAATAATAAAACATAAGGGATAAGCATAAGGGTTACCTGTAGAAATAAATGGGTATCGTAATCATGTCATAAGGCATAACTAAAGGGAATATAACAATGGTATACATGAAATAAAGGATTTAAATACTTATTTGATGTTTATAAAGTAAAAAATAAGAATATATCATAGATAATTATGTCCAAATAAATTTAAAACATGAAAAATATTAGTTAGGTAACATTATAAATGTTCTACTTATGTGTGGTTTTAGGAAATAGAATAAAGAGCCTTTAAAAAGAATAAAGGAATAATTAATGTAATAAAATGATAAATGAACTAAGATATTTTTACATGATAAAATTAGTAATTTTATAAAAATATTTTTTTCTTAAAACAATTTATGGAGTGTGCTAGAAAATGGGTAAAAAATGGGGAAGTTCTCTTTAATCGGGCTTGCTTATCGGGAATAATTGAGAAGGGAACCTATTAAAACATGTATTTACCCATAAAATAATGATTAATTGAACTAGATAAATATTTATAGAACATATAAACATAATTTAGAATAAATTTATAATAATAATTAATAAATACATTAGGTTAAAAATAGATAAAGTGCAACCCAAAGGAAAAAATGGGGGTTTGGGGATATCTCTTACCTTATATCTGAATGCGTTATGAACTTGCACTTAATATCATGGATAATATAATTTAATTTATTTATTTATTTATTTATAACCTACTAAACCTTTATTTTATTTATTATAATTTTATTAAGTTCATTTATGCCCATTTTGATGAGTTATAATGTTTAATTTCATCATTTTGTGGGTATTCGTTTCATGGTTTCATAGTTGGTTAACTTGTATATATTTATGGATGTTATATTCAGATGATAATAATTCTCCAAAAGTGAAATTATTTTTATTTATGAAATTTTAACATTATAAATGGTACTATATATCATTTTTTATTCTAACATGAGGATGATTCATTTGATAAAATATTTATAATAAATGTTTAGTTTATTTTGGCGGTTTTTTCATCCAATGCAAACTAGTTTTTTTTACTTATTATTATGTCTATATATTAGTTTAATAACTTTAAATAAGTTATAATATACTTATTAAAATATTATTTAACCAGAATAATAGTTTTATGACCAACCATGAAGGCGGTAATGGGAAATGAAAACTCACCATCCATGAAGGCGGTGAATCGACATACCATGGATGATGTTTTCATTTTTAAGAATAAAAGGAAAAGAAAATAGATTTTATGATGGATATTCCATTAAAATAATAATATTATAGTATATATATGATACTGAATTTATCATTAAACTTTGGATAGGGGTGAGGATAATTTAGAAGAGATAAAAAATTAAAAAAGAAAGAAGGAGGATTTTACCTCTTGAATATTGTCTCCTTGAAAACCTCCTTAAGGCACTTGGAATTGGTCGTTTAGTGAGACCAACAACACTAGAATGTATATATAGATGATTAGAATATAATTTGGAAGCTTATGGTTAATATATAATGATTGAGGTGGTGAAATGAAGTGAAGGAAGGTGTTCCCTTTTATAATTGAGGTGAGGGCCGCTTTTGGAATTCCTTATAATATTAAAATATAATAAGATTATTCTAGAGAAAAATGATTCCAAATATTTTCTAAATGAACAAGGGATGATATTTTAAACTATATCTTACCCACTTTGTCCTTATTTAATAATTTTATTATTTTTAAATAATTTAATAAAATATTATATTCATGAAATATCATTTTTTTCAAATTTGATATTATTCATTGCTACGACTTTAAAAACATCAAAACAAAGAGTAAAATTTGAAAAAAAAAATTATCATATCCTACACATATAATATTACTCTATAGAATTCATAGATCATCTTAATTATCTCAAATTATATTTATTTTAATTTTTTTAATATTATTTATTTGACTTTTTCATTAATTTAATAATTACTGCATTATCGTTGTGTAATCATTTAAAGTATTTATTTCTTACTTAAAATTTAAAAATAATTTTCCATGAATAAGACAAATCTTTTATCTTTAAAAATATTATTTAGGGTCAAACATATCTTCTATAAAACCATATATTAGAAATTTTATACTTATTAAAAATCATAGTGTAAAAATTTTGACTTTATTTTAAATAAAACTAGTAATCGCCTGTGTGTTTTCACGGCGATATGATCCAATGCTATAAAATATGATCCAATAAACAACTAAAATACATGATCCAATTCTCAAATAAAACTCATGTTCTAGTGATCTAAGAAAACATCCACTGGCCAAATTAAATACATCATCCACTGCTCAAACAAATTACATGATCCAGTTTTCAAAAACATGAATCACAAGTGATATTTAGTACAGGTAGAAGAAACTAGTAACTGTGAAAAAATAAAATGATCCACTACTCCAAAATATGGCACATCTTCTCTATTCCCTGATGTTGTATTTTTTCAAAATCTAGTTACAGTAAACCCTATCACCTTGTATGTAGGATCAAAACCCTACATTAATATTGACTATATTGAATATATTGAAAAAAAAATAGTGATATGGAATATTTAAATAATATTAGATTGAAAATATATGGATAGTTAATAAAATAGAAACCATAAAGGGTAATGAAATTGTACCTTTTTACTGAATCTTCAACTTCAATATCTTCCAACACATTCAATAATTTCTATACATAAATATTGAAAAAATTAGAAATATAAAGTATAAAATTAGAATAAGTACTAATGAAATCTAACAATAACAATTTATGCGTGAAATGTTAGATTTATTGAAATTTTATGTACAAGTTTTGTACATTCAACAATATTTATACAATTATATTAAAATTTTAGAATAAATTGTAGTAAAAATTTAAATCTAAGAATTGAAAGTTGGACTAACACATTAGTAATAAGAATAAATATGATTGAATGAATTTTTTGTATAGAATCCATGTTTAGTGTTATGACTTTGGTTACCCTCTATTTTTCTGTCATTACTAATACATATTCAGTATGAATTTCACAACCTCATAGTCTGCTCGCCCGTGTATGGTTTTTCCCTAAAAAGGAGGAGACACGTGAAATCCTCCTAAAACTAAATATCCAAGATAGGATTCATCTGTAGGTAAATGGGAACATAACATATATTATAGTATGAAGAAAATTTATGGGGAT
This sequence comes from Viscum album, assembly GCA_963277665.1. Taxonomy (NCBI): domain Eukaryota; kingdom Viridiplantae; phylum Streptophyta; class Magnoliopsida; order Santalales; family Viscaceae; genus Viscum; species Viscum album. The sequence continues at coordinate 1,086,816,764 of OY728156.1, forward strand.
GAAACATGTTCAAATTTAGGTTATCAATCTAGCTACACTAATAATGCGGGTGTTAATGCATTTGGATTTTAGCAATCATGCATAGGTACTAATAGTGTGTGCGAGCTTAAGATATGAAATGAATGAATATTATGGAAACAAAGGAAGGTGAAATTTGGATCTGCATGTCATTTTCCTTAGTAATGGTTTCGAAAAATTGATCTTTGAGTGATCTTACATGAATATTCAATATATTGAAATCACAAAATAGTGATACTTTATAGCTGGCCAAATTGTGCGTGGATGATCCATCACAAATAAATAAAAAAATAATTGTGAAAATACAAGTTTAAATTAAACATAACCCATGAAAATAGAAACCAAAAGAGAATTTTCATAGTCAAATTGGTCTTAAGAGATTAAAATTAGTGAAACATACCTTCAGGAAAGCAAAGATCCCTAGAATCCCATACCTACAACCCAGCTAAAAATAACTCCATTCAGTCATGATGCCAAACACATTCAAATCCCCATTCAAACATGAGATTAAAATATTTCCATGAACACAGAGTTACATAGCCAAAAAACACTAAAAGGAAAAACAAAATAAACAATGTATAAAAAACATTACCTTTAATACTTTTTTGCCTCTAAAGTTTAGTTGTCCATCATGAAACTCATGCTTCCATAAATTAACAAGATCAAATGAATTGTCACAATATTTCAAATGTCCTAAAAAATCAATGAATTTTTTGCTTAAATGATTTACAAAATAAAATCCATTAAAGGTAATATGGATGCATTTGTCATTTAAGAAAGATTTGGTAGTGTTGTTACCATCTAGTTTTGAAGATATCATTTCAGAACCAGTGAACCCTATAATATTAGCAACACTGAATCTTCCATGTACATACACAAAATATGTATTAGATAAAATATTTTGAATCCATGTGAAAATAATTTTAGATTAATCAAGCAAGAAATTATGAAAGAAATAATATCAAGTTCCATATTTAAAATTTTAATATATAGATTAATATTTGAGTTATACATTCAGATTTTATGCCTCAAGTGGAACAACACCCTAAAATTCATTTTATATAGAGAACAAACCATGTACAATGCAAGTTACTTAAAAACAAAAAAAAAGAGAAAAAATTCTTGGATTATTTTAAGGTCAAATAGGAACTTGAAAATAAGATGAAGTCTACATCCACCTAAGAAACACCCAAAACACCCTACAGAACATGTATGTGAAAGTGGGAAAACAACTATAGTATATTAAACACTAATATGATGGTTTTCTATTCTAAAATTTTCAGTGTCATTATTTTGGAAAATATGAACTTCCTAGATCCCCCCACCCCACCCTTGACTATAGATAAATCCATATTCGCCTCCTATGAAAGGAAGGATGGGTATTAAGATCTATTTCATATATTTATTCAACCAAAGTTGAAAGGTCCCATTAGCATATGATAAAAACACAAAATTATAATAGGGTGAACGGTATTTGTATTTGGTAAAATTAAAAACCTGATTCATAAAAATATTTTTAACTAGGGTACCTTGAACACATTGAGACCCTCCAAGTTTCCATCCACTCTTGAAAATTTTTAAGGGTGCGCGATCTGAATTTAATAAAATTAAAAGGATTCAAAGCCAAAGGCATTGAAATGTAAAATTGGAACAGAATATTAAATAAAAATGATTTGTTTATGCTAATTTATTCCCAAAATACTAACTAATGGAAAACCAGTTTTCTAAATAAACTAAATCAAAGAAAACAAATGAAAAATAATTTGGTAAAAAATAATGTCTTTCAAGTTAGTTTAAATGAATTAATATGTTTTTTAAATAAAAAATAAAAAACATATTATATAATTAAAGGTAATAAGGATGCATTTTTCATGTAATAAATATTTGGCGGTGTTCTTACCTTCTGGTTTTGCAGATATCATTTTAGAACCAGTGAACCATATAATATCAGCAACACTAACCCTTCCATGTACATATAGAAAGGATGTATTTGATAAAATGTTTTGAATCCATATAAAAATAATTTAGGATGAATCAAGAAATAAATTATGAATGAAAGAAAATAAAGTTATACATTTAAAATTTTAATATATAGATTTATATTTGAGTTATACATTCATATTTTATACCTCAAATGGAATAGAACCCTCAAATTCCTTTTATCCAAAGAACAAACCATGTGCAATGAAAGTTAGTTAAAAACAAAAACAAAAGATAAAAAAAATTGATTATTTCAAGGTAAAACAAGAACTTGTAAATAATATAAAGCCTACATCCACCTAAGAAACACCCAAAACACCCTACAGAACATGTATGTGAAAGTGGGAAAACAACTACAGAGTTAGTGAAACATACCTTCAGGAAAGAAAATATCCCTAGAAGGCAATACCTACAACCCAGATGCAAATAACTCCATTCAATCATGAAACCAAACACATTCAAAGCTCCATTCATATATGAGTATAAAAAATTTCTATGAACATAAAATTACATAGCCAAAAACTCTAAAAGTAAAAAATAAAGCAACACTGTATAAAAAAAATTACCTCCAATACTTTTTTCCTCTAATTCTCAGTTGTCCATCATGAACCTCATGTTTCAGAAAATTGAAAAGATCAAATGAACTATCAAAATATTTTAAATTTCTTAAAAAATCAATGCATTTTTTGATTTAATGATAAAACAAATTCATTAAAGGTAATAAGGATGAATTTTTCATGTAAGAAAGATTTGGTGGTGTTGTTACTATCTGCTTTTGCAGATATCATTTGAGAACTAGTGAAGAAAATTGAAGCTTCTGCAAGTGCAGAAGACCTCCTCGGAACTGTAACTGGGTGACCTTGGTGTAAATAAGATATACCTAAAATAGACAACCAATATAGATCTCATAGTAGACCATGGGAGAGAAATTCATTTATGGGTTGTAGGGCATGGGGTTAGCAGCAAAAAAAATATAGTTTTACCTTTTTTCAAGTGAACATCAATTGCAAGCCAAAGGTGTTTTGTGGTGCATCGAGGTTACGATAGTGTAAAATCACAGTTACCTTAGATACAGGTGATGCAAATTAAAAGTTGAAGTTGTGCCAAAAGAATGGATTGATATTGTTTGAAATGGACAAATATTGAAGGGAATCGTTTTGAGTAGACAGTCAGATCTCGATGCTAACCTTCAAATGAGAATCCCTCATGATAGTATCAGTAGATTATAGAGGATCTCCAACTATAGTGGAGGATTGAAATGGTGAGGAAGATGCGGGTGCTAGTTTGTGGGAGGAGAATCACAAGGAGATGGGATATCACAGTGAGAACCCTAGATTAGAGGGAAGAAGTTGGCACAGGTTTGGGGGAGGAGAAGCGTGAGATGGATTTCATTTTTGGAGGGAGGAATAGATATTTTAGGGTGATGTGGAATCTTATTTGGGTCAGATGTATGAATCATTCACCCAAATTTAGTATAGATAGTTGATAGTTGATATATATATAGATTATAAAAAAATATTGATGATGAAAAACAACAATAAATGAATCATTATGATAATGGAAAATGAAATAATAATGAGAAAAAATTACCTTGAATCTTTGTTACTGTTTCATTTAAAAACTATTTATAGTGATAAAGAAACCTGAATCAAAGAAGATATGTAAGTTCAACAAGAACTGTTTTAAAGTTCATTTCATGTAGAAACAATGTAGAGATCATGAATAACAATGAATTTGGTAGAAAATGAATCAAATAATGAAACAACAACACTAAGATACAAATATAAAATTGGGGAGGGGTAAAGGTAACACAACATTTTGGATAAAAAAACACCTGAACTAAAATACACAAACATATAATGAAATTTCATGCATTATTTGATATCTATACAAATTATCCACCATAAACAGAACATGATATCAATATTCAAGGATTGTTAGTGTTTGGAGTTTAAAAAAACAAGAAAATTCATTATAAACATAAAAATGAATGGGAAATAATACATGAGATCTAAAAGTTAAATCTCCCAAAGAATATAATCCAACAAAGACTATTAAGGTAAAGGAAAGATAGAATATAAAATGAAGGAATGATGGGAAATAATATATATTGGAGGACTTGAAACAATGTTCCTAGTAATTTGTTAAAATGATATAACCCATAAAAATAAAATTTTATTTAATGAAAATTAAAATGAAATAAAACACCCTAATAATGTGAGAAAACATTGTTACAATTAATAATATTGATAAAAAACAACAGTTGAAACAAATATACATAACAAAAAGTACATGAAACACTGATTTCCTAGAAGATGCAGCAGAATAATATATCAAACAAATATTGATTTCAAAGAACAAAACAATAAATGAAACATTATGTAAATTTAAATATAAATAATAGTGAGAAAAGATTACCTTGAATCTTTGATACCGTAACATTGAAAAGAAGGAGATGGTGATAAAGAAACCAGAATCCTATAAGACATGTAAATTTGTTCAATGCCATTTTAATAATCATGAAATTTAGAATCAAATTATAGATCGTTAATAATAATTCATTTGGAATAATGTGCATCAAATGATGAATTGGTGACTAAATACTAGATAATAGAATGAAATAGATTCCCTGATTTTTGAATTAGAAAAAAAAATGTACTATAATAACATAAGAAAAAAATTTATGTGAAAATAAATACAAAAAATTGAAGAGGATATTATTTCAATGATATTAGGAGAACATACCTATTGCGGGTAGCACAGAACATAGGTTTAAATTCTATTGACCAGAAAGAGTCAACAGCTGTAGATGCGAATGGAAATCAAGAGCTTAAGGGAATTAGGGAATGAGATGCAGTGAATCTGGAGGGTTTTTTATTGAAATAATTTGAAGGAGTAGGAGAATCATAAAACATAATATTATATGAAGGGATTTGAGAGGATGAACCATAGTAGAGAATGGAAAAATTAGTGAGGAAGATGTCGGCAGTGAATTGCGGGTATTGCAAGATGATGGGAGGGGAAACGTGAGCAGGAACCCTAGGAGCAGTTTCTGAAGGGGTAATGGCAGTGGGAACTATAGGAGTAGTACCATAGGGGAAATTATATCGGGAACTATAGGAGCAATAGTGGAGGTGAAACGGGATTGGGAACAGTAAGAGTGGGAATCATAGGAGCAGTGGTAGAGGTGAAAAGGGAGTGAGAACCCTAGAAGCAACAGAAAATATCACAGTGGGAACCTGATATTGGATGCATATGGAGAGGCTATGGGGTTGCGTGAGAGGTTTCTCGATATTGGATGGAGGAATAAAATTTTTGGGTGATGTGGAAGCATAGTTGGGTGATACATATGAAGAAGCTATCGAGCTTTAGTATATATAGTTGATACTATTAAGGGCATAATGTTAACTAAGTGGATATCAAATGTCCCAAATTTGACCCAAGGATAAATGTGGTATAAAATTACTCATCCCATAAGATTTATTCAAATTTTTGGTTCATTTAATGGTTCTTAAAATTTTAATTAAAACCATTTTATTGATTTTTATTTTATTTACAGAAGAACTGTATCAATGTTGCATAAGCATTAAAGTTAATTATTTCATATGTAAAATTAAAAATAAATTACTATCATAAATATAAATTAATTAGTATCAATACAGTACTTTATATTCATTTATTATTTATATTTACTTATATCCAGGTCAATCCAACTTATTTAATTTGTTAATTTGACTTTTCTTGCCTTGTGCAAGCATTGCACAAGCATTTGGATAAGATTCATTTATATAAGTTAAAAAATAAAAACTATTAGTAAAAATAATAACTTATGAATTTTATTTAATAATAATTTTATAAAAATACTTTTTACCTCTAAATTAATATATATAAGGCACTGAATTTGACTTTTTCAATGTTGTGCAGGCATTGCGTCGGCACTAAAAATGATTTTTATATTTATCATGAAATAATTTATAATTTATATGTTTTGGATTATTTTTGTACCATACCATCATTCATGAGTATTTTCATAATTTTAATAAATTTTTATAACAAAACTATGTTTTGACGATATCACAAAAGATACCATGTTTTAAAAAAACTATATTTTTTACTATTCACCAAAATTTTACGTTTTTCAGAAGATTATAAAATATTTATCATACAAAAAATTTTATATGATGATTTAAAAAATGAATTTTATTTTATCAAATAAATTTTAAAAATCATCCATAAATTAATTATAATATTCATTCATAAAAAACAATAAAAATCATTTTTGAAGAAAACGTATTTCTGAAGATTAAAATAACTTTGATAAAAATTATTTTATTATTTAAAAATAATTTACTAGTAAATTTATATTGATTTGGACCTAAATATTTATTTCATAAATCATTTATTTCTATTCATACCCATAAAATTAATGACTAGGTTATAACGGTCACATTTAAATAATAATATTTTGTTGTTCTTTTAAACTCGGTGTTGCATATCTTGTATAATATCAAACGTAGTGTTTACTTTTAAAATCTCAAGATGTTATATCATTTTTGTTTCAATATATTAAAATGGTCAGTTAATTTATACTGATCAAGGTTTTAGTTAAAAAAAATCACCTGAAAGAGGGGAAAATCTTTGTGAAAGTGTGAAATTAGATAATGTAACATCCTGTCACTATTTTCAGGTATTTTTAAACCCCAATTTTAAAAAATCTTTTTTTGGGGTTTCATTTAGGGTTTTTTTGGGTGAAAACTTTGGAAATTTTGAAATTTTTGGGGTTATGTATGGTTGGTGCACAGTTTTTCCAAACTGTGTGGCCTGCTAGAGAAAACCGCTCAAACCAAGGTAGTAAGGTTTTTCATGGTTAGTGTACATTTTGAAAAATCATGCACCCATATAGAAAAAACTATGCAACCCATTTAAAAGGGGAACAAGACTAGGGTGCATAGTTTGTTCTAACCATGAGGCCCTACCCAGCTAATCATGCATTCAGGATTTTTAATCCAAAAAAATAATTTTAAAACACATAAAACCCTTGTTTTAAGTTCCTAATAGACCAAAATCAACCACTAATGTTTTATTATTCTAGAGGAGATACCATGATAGTATTTTTTTTTTCTCCTATAAATACTCTTATAAGTGGATAAAATCTTGAAAAATGACATCTGATCCTCTCCTGGTTAGTTTCCACTTCCTGTTCTTCTTTTCCTACTCTCTCTCTCTCTCTTCCTCCCTAGGTTTTTGTGGATCATCATGTTATTGGAAGATCTAGTAACCATTGTTTCAGATATTGGATCTAGGTGTGATTCCCATATTATGTTTTCATTGTTCTTTATTGGTGAATCATGATTAGGGTTTTTCCTTTTCAGATCTTTCATTTCGGAGGTAGGTGGTTCCGTTTTGACTGGCCAATTTAATTAACCCTAAATTTCTTGATTTAATTTCAATTGTTTGATTTTAATATAATGGTTTGAAATTTATTTCAATTGTTTGATTAAAAACCCAATTCTATTTAATTGGCATATTTGATTTGTGAAATTGTATTTTTGTCATGACATTTGTAAAAAAACCAATTCCATTGAATTGGGGTGTGTTTGTGAAATTGATGGAAATTGATGAAATTTAAATTTTTGAAATTTAAATTTTTGAATTTAAATTTTGAAATAGGTTTTATGGAATTTATTTCAAATCTATATTTGATAAAAATGGATTAAAATGGTTTTGATATAAACCTTGAGATTTTATCTTGGAAAAGGCATGTTTTTTATTAAAAGATCATTTTGGTTTTTAAATGGAAAATTGGAATATTTGAAATAGAGAATGGGATGAATTGTATTTTAAGTAATCTTGAAATAAATTGCACATTTTGTCTTTTTTACTAGAGCACATGAAAGCCTTTGGTAGTTAGTGAGTTATTGGGATACCACTTTATGATTTATAATGTTCCAAAACATAAATGCAGCACGTCGCATCCCTGATAGGATGGTGATCATGTGTAAACACATATTTCCAAGTCACTTCAAGTGTGAAGGATTTCCTATAGCCTGGAACTATCGTTCCTTTAGGCATAACACCATGTTGCTTGCTTATTTGTATTTGAAATGAATATATACCATTGTTGTAAACTATTTTACATTCCTTGTGAATTTATATAAACTATTTTATATAAAAATATTTTATTAATACATTTGTTTAGAAATATTCCATAAATTTAAATGTGAAGAATTTGTTTAAATTATTTTCATCATTTGAAATGTAGGCATGATCTGTTTAAATATTATTTTGAAATTCCAAACCTATTTATTTAAAATTTAAATATTTATTTGGTTAATTAAATGTGGAATCTATTATGGAATCCTTGGTGAGACCCTACTGGGCTTTTAGCTCACACCTGGGAAAAGAACTACTTTGAGGTAGTTCTATCTATTGATCTTTGGGCTTGGAGAGTTGGTTCTATTGGGACTTGGGTTGTTCTTTAATTTTCTGTTATTTTTCTGTAGTACTTTGGTTTTTTTTACCTATTTGAATTCTGTTGAAATTCTCTCTATGGAGTTTCTTTTTGTATGTATATTGATTTGTTATCTTACTTCTAAAATGTTTGTGGAAAATTCATTACCACTTTATTTTTGTATGATTCCAGGTGCTATTTTCCAACCCATGGGGATTGGGAATTCCCTTTAGACTATTTCATAGCTGGCTTGGTTATTAGGTTATCAAGGTACCTAGGCTGGTTCATAAAAAAGTGGTATCAGTGCTCCAGGTTGAGATTTTTCCTTGAATTCAGTATGCTTTGTGTAATATTGTCAGTACTTAGGAAGTAGTTGTGATTGAGTGTCTATCCATCTCTAACTACAATGTTCCTTAAGTCACTATGGGTGGTTTGGGAAAGATGTATTGAGGATTAGTTTTAGTATTTTCCCTACTTTTGAATTGGATAGATTGAAATAAAAATCTTATTTGTTCTATTTGTTGGGATTGATTTCCCTTGTTGCTCTATTTGAGTGTTAATCTAATGTATTTAATTTTGTTTGTTGATTTTGTGTAGTATCATGCCTCTGATAATACATGCGAATCAAATCTAGGAGGAATCTATTGAAGAACCTCAATGATAGAAACCTCTTGTGGATACAAGTCTGGTTGAGGTGATCGCACATATTGTCCAAACTCTGGGATAGGCACCACCACCAATTCCCATTCAGGATCTAACAATAGAACCTTAGAGGGACATTCTCCAGATTAGTTGTCAATATTTTCTTCACCAAAATCCACCAGCATTTAAGGGATCAAATGATCCTCTAAAGGCTGAGGAATTGTTGAGAAGGATGGAGTGTTTGTTTGGGTTCTTGGATACACCTGATGAAATCAAGGTGACGTGTGCCAACTTCATGCTATAAGGATTGAGTAGGAGATGGTGGGACATAACGGTGATGGCAAAGAATCATGAGGTCTTAGAGTGGAAAGAATTAAAGGTTCTTTTCACCAACCATTTCTATCTAGATTCTATGTTTTTGGCCAAGTCCACTAAGTTTTTCAAACTATAGTAGGCTAACAAGACCATGATATAATGTACAAACTATTTCACTAAGCTTGTGTAGTTTTTCACCTAAGATAGTATCAAATGAGAAGATTAAGTATCGAAATTTCAATTTGGGAGTTCAACCAGATATTCATTCCCAAGTTTTTTTCTAAAGATTCCTTCTTATTATAATGTCTTGGATATAACACTAATGGTCAAAATGGACCAAGCTGGAAATTCAGGATTGATAGGAGTTTATTTTTATCCTATAGTCAGCGTGAATTACTTTAAAGAAAAGAGGAAATTTGATGACTCTTGTGGTAGTTATCAATAGAAATTCCATTCTAGACCTCTTGTAGTGCCAAGAAGAGGCCCTTCGATTTGTTACCTATGTGTCAAGATAGGGAATTCAAAGAGGGTATGCACTAAGGCACCCAAGGTATACGGTTCCTACGGATGCTTAGGTCACTTTCATAAGTTATGTCTTGTTTATTCCACTCATAGTGTCATGGGATCATCAATACCTTCTAAATCTGTGGTGAAATCATATGTTTCACGTGCAAAAGGGTTCTCGCCACAGGCATCTGGAACAAAGATTCTTCACACAGTGGAAGAGTCTCCATAAGAAGAGGATATCAATCAAACAAATGTGAGAGGTACCAGTACTATATCATCATCATTAGTGACTTCTCTATTTTATACTAGTGTATCTCATTCATTTATTTAAGCCTATGACATTAACTTTCTTGATCTTCCTACTTAGATTTTGTCTTAAGTGATGGATGTTACTACACCCCTTGGTACGAAAATAGAGTAGGGTATTGGTAGTACCACTTGTGTTTTCTCTTTATTATATGATGATATTTTTTGGAGTTTTCTAGTACTTAACATAAAACTAATTAACATCATATTTGGGATGGATTGAATCATTTCCAATAAATCCAGGATTTATTGTTATCTTCGATGGGTCTCATTTATTATACTCGATGGGGTTTTCCAAATCTTTTAAAGAGAATGGGAACCGAGGTTGAGTAGAGTCAAACATTCTTATCCAAAGTTGGGGAAAGTTATATTTATGTTTTCTATTGATCTAGAGTGATAATCTTTTAGTATTGATCTCCCTCCAGTTGTCATCGAGTTTCCAAACATGTTCCCTTCTAACTTTTCTAGTTTTCCACTAGCAAGAGAGGTTTAGTTTTCTATCGACTTAGTACCTCATACTCAACTAGTTTCTATTCCCTCTTACCACATGTAACTATCTGAAATGAAGGAGTTGAATACTCAATTGTATGATCTTCTAGATAAAGTCTTTATATGCCCGAGTGTGTCTCCTTGGGAAGTGCGTGTTATCTTTTCTAAGAAGGATGATGGTTCACTATGCCTTCGTGTTGATTATCAAAAACCAAATCAATTTATGATAAAGAACAAGTAGCTGTTTTCGTAGATTGATGATCTGTTTGATCATTTGAAAGGGGAGAATTTGTTCTCAAAGATTTATCTTTGGTCTGGCTACCATCAGTTGAGGTTAAAATAATTTGACATTCAAAAAATCAAATTTTTGAGTAGTTATGGCCATTATGAGTGCCTTGTCATTCCATTTGATCTAACCAATGATCCTGTAGTATTTATGGATTTGATGAATAGAATTTTCCATGAGTATATTGATGCCTTTGGGGTAGTCTTTTTGGATGACATCCTCATTTACTATAAGTCTGGGGAGGATCATGTGCATCATCTGAGATTAGTTCTGGAATTATTGATAAATCACCAACTTTATGCCAAGATTTTTAATTGTGATTTCTGGATCCGAGAAGTGAATTTTTGGGGACATGTGGTGTCTGAACAGGGTATATCAGTTGATCTTAAAAAGGTGAAATCTATTATGACATGGGAGTAACCATGAAATTTCATTGAGATTCTAAGCTTCTTGGGATTATATGGTTATTATTGATGTTTTGTAAAGAAATTCTCAAAGTTGGATTCTCTAATGACTTCTCTAACTCAGAAGGGAGTAAAGTTTACTTTGGATAAGAAATTTCAGAGTTCTTTTGTTGAGTTGAAATTTATTTTCACTATTACACTAGTGTTGACTCTTCCAGAGGCTGGGTAGGGATACATGGTCTTCTATGATGCATCACATTCAGGTTTGGGTTGTGTTCTTATGCAAGGTGATCATGTTGTTTCCTATAGATATCATTAACTTCGGCCACATGAGAAGAATTATCTAACCCATGACCTTTAATTTGTATTTGTGATGTATGCGCTTAAGATTTGGTGGCATTACCTTTATGAATAAAGGTTTACCATGTTTTCATACCATAAGATCCTGAGTTATAACTTCCCACAAAAATATCTTAATCTCCAATAGAGGTATTGGTGGAATACCTATAGTATTTTTATTTTGACATCGCCTATACCATGGGTAAAGGGAATGTCATTACAGATGATTTGAATAGGAAACTTCCAACCCAGACAGTGAAAGAATCATCAGAAGAGTAGAACTTGATGGATTTTTTTTCACAGTTTCATATTGGAGTTCAAGAATCGTGGGTCAAGGTTTCCTTGACCAGTGTTTAGTTGAAATCCACTCTTCTCGAGATGATTCTTTAGGATTAGTAGCTTGATGATGATTTTCATGGCATTGGAGACTCTCTTTATGGTGGGGATACCGTTCTTGACTGGTCATTCTCCACCGAGGTAATTCTATGATATCAAAATCATTTATTTGTGTTGTTAGCAGAAAAAAAATCTGTGATGGGGGGTTTCCATAATTCCTAGTAGGTTGTTCACCTAGGAACCATGAAGATGTTCTATGAAATGTAGTGGAAGTTATGTTGGATAGGTATGAGATGAGGCATTGTTAATTTTTTCTCTCATTTTTATATGTTTCAATAGGTCAAGGTCAAGTATTGTAAGCCTTCTAGTTTGCTTCATCCACTTCCAGTGGCAACTTGTAAGTGGGATGATATCTATATAGACTTTTTCGTAAGTTTTCCACGTACCTAGATAAAGAATAATGTGATATAGTTTTTAATTGATCGGCTAACCAAATCAGTTCACTTTATAACCATTTGTGATATAAACAAGGATGAGGAGTTGGGAAATATCTACATGAAAGAGATTATTCATTTTCATGGAGTTCCATATGCTATAGTTACTGATAGATATCATTGTTTCACTTATTTCTTTTGGAGAGGCCTTCAAGAGGCACTAGGATCTCTGGTCCGTTTGAGTACGGCATACAATCCATAGTCGGATGGCCAGACATAAAGATCTATATAGATTCTTGAGGATATGCTCCTCACTTGTGTTATTGACTTTTGTGGGTATTGGGATAATCACTTGGGGATAGTTGAGTTTGATTATAAAAATTTTTACCAGTCAGCAATCAGAATGGATTCTTTTGAGGCCTTGTATGGCCATCCTTGTAGATCTTCATTGTGTTGGTCAGATATTGGTGAAATTTTCTTGGTTCAAGAGACGAAAAAAAAAGATTCAATTAATTTTTTAGAGGATTTTGATATCATATAGCAGGTATAAGTCTTATTTTGATCATACTCATAGACCGTTGTAATTCTTAGTTGGTGACCAGGTATTCTTGAAATTTTTACATCGGTTGGGCCATCTAAGGCTTAGGAATCAAGGGAAGATTGTTTCAATTTTGTAGGACTTTTAGGTTGTTGAGAAAGTGTGGAAAGTTGCTTATCGGTTAGTACTTCCACTGTAGTTGACATAGATACATAAATCATTCCATGTATCTTAGATACGAAAGTATCTATCTGATCCATCTGATGTTCTAATATGGAGTGATCTTGAGGTTGAACCTAATTTATCCATGACTGAATGGTTAGTCAGGATAGTTGATTCTGAAACCAAGTTACTTTTTGGGAGTAAGATACCTTTGGTTAGAGTTTTATGGAATCATGGTTCTGATAATCATGAGATGTGGGAGAGTTAGGCACTGATGAGAGAGCAGCGGCCTTAACTTTTTTTCATGGAAGCTTCTCAATAGGATTTCTAGGGATGGAATGTTTATATGGTGGGAATTTTGTAACATCCTATGACTATTTTTAGGTATTCCTAAACCCCTATTTTAAAATTTATTTGGTTGGGTTTCATTTGGGATTGTTTTGGGTGAAAACTTTATAAATTTTGAAAGTTTTGGGGTTGTGAATGGTTGGCACATGGTTTCCCCAAACCGTGAAAACTAAGGCAATGAGGTTTTTCACAGTCAGTGCATAGTTTGGAAAACTATGAACCCACTTTGGAGAAACCATGAAATCCATTTAAAATGGGTTCATGACTAGGGTGCGTAGTTTGGTCTAACCGTGCAGCCCTACTGAGATAATCGTGCATACGGGATTTTTAATCTGAAAATTTAATTTTAAAACACCTGAAACCCTTGTTTTAAGTGATCGATAGGCCAAAATCAACCCCAAACATTTTATTCTTCCATAGGATCTCCCTTGAGAGGATTTTTTCCCCTATAAACCCTGTCAGAAGTAGGTCTAATCTTAGAGAATGGTGTTTGATGCTCTCCTGACTAGTTTCCTCTTCTTGTTCTCATTCTCCCATTCTTTCTCTTTTCCTCCCTAGGGTTTTGTAGATTGTCATGTTATTGGAAGATCTAGTAACCTTTTTTTAGATATTGGATATAGGTGTGATTCCTTGATTCTATTTTTATCATTCTTCATTGCTGAATCCCAATTAGGGTTTGGCATTTTGAGATCTTGCATTTCTAAGGTAGGTGGTTCTATTTTGATTTTACAATTTAATTAACCCTAAATTGCTTTATTTAATTTCAATTATTTTATTTGAATCTAATTTTTTAAATTTATTTCAATTTTTTGATTAAAAAACCCAATTCCATTGAATTGGGGGATTTTATTTGTGAAATTGTATTTTTGGCATGAAATTGGGAAAAAACCCAATTCCATTTAATTGGGTGTGTTTATATAATTGACGGAAATTGATGAAATTTAAATTTTTTAATTTAAATTGTAAAATTGATTTGATGGAATTGATTTCAAAGCTTTATTTGATAAAAATTTCTTTAAATGGTTTTAATGGAAACCTTGGGTTTTTATCTTGGAAAAAGACATGTTTTTTTATTAAAATCCCATTTTGGTTTTTAAATGGAAAATTGGTATATTTGAAATGGAGAATGGGATGAATTTTATTGTAAGAAAATTTGAATTAATTTCTCATCGTTTCCTTTTGTACTAGATCACATGAAATCCTTAGGTAGATAGTGAGTTATTGGGATAGCATTCTATGAATTACAATATTCCAAAACATAAATGTAACATGTCACATCCCTGATAGAATAGTAATGAAGTCCATTTGACCAATGTCAAAGGGTCTTGTGTATACTCATATTTCTGAGTCACTTTGAGTGTGAAATAATTACCATATCCTAGAACTATCGTACCTTTAGCCATATGACCATGTTTCTCGCCTGTTTTTATTTGAAATGAATATGTGGAATTATTGTAAATTGTTTTACATGCCTTGTGAATTTATATAAACTATTTTATATAAAAAAAATAGTAACCCATTTGTTTAGAAATATTTCATCAATTGAAATTTGAATTGTTTGTTTAAAGTATTTACGTTAATTGAAAGTAAAATTGCATTGAAAAATGTTCTAAAACAATACCACATAGTGAAACATTTTTCATTTTTGGTTGATGAGTTTAAGAAGGAAAAACACCTCATTTTATGTGAAAAATATAATCCAGAATATAAATTTTGAATGTGGGAAATATATGATAAGTTTTTCTTCATGTTTAAATATAAATAAGTTGGAAGACCCACATACTTGTGTACATAAAATCTAATCATAAAATCACTTTTCACTTGATGTAGAGTTTATATCGATTATTAATGTAGAGATGATATGAACATGTTAGGACATTCCTATTTCCCTTTTCTAGGACTGAATATAATAGTTGTTCAAATAAAATATAACCTATGAAAATATTGTGATGGAAAACAAAAGGAAATTTTGAAAGTCAATGGTGATTGGGATGAGTTATATGCAGTGTTTTTGAAACTAATGGTATTATTGCCTCTCAACAATCAGTTTATTTATTATCTTGACACAATTTTTCTTATCTCCCCATATCATCGAGTTAATAAAATAAAGGTGAATTCAAATAGGTTGTTTTGGGCATTAAGTCCATGTATCACTACTTTTCCTTATTTTATACAATTCATTCAAGTCAATGTAACTTTTCTTTGTGAGAAGTATATAGGTGTTCTACTTATTTCTACCACACGTGATGGTAATCGTGCTTCTCTACCACTGGAATTTTTCATTATTGAAAAGTAGAATTATGAATCATCGAGTTGGCCTTTGGCCTATATACACTTGCATGTTACATAAATCCAAGGAGTGTGTCTAATATATGATCTCCATTGAGTGATTATAGAGTCCATTAATAATGATAGAGTTTCATGGTGAGAACTAAATGTTTATCATCAATATTAAATCAGGCCTAATACTAGTAATGTGTATAAGCATTTCATAGATAAGGAAATAAAGAAAGTGGTCATCAGGTTGGTTATGTTTTCTAAAACTTTTATTTTTTGAAAAAAAAAATAATATCCTTTTAAATGAATTTTTCTCTTCTAGTTTCAACATATGATCCACAAAAAGGAAATTCTAATTGAAAACTTTAAGAATTTAAAATATCTAATCAAGATGTATATGATTAAATGATGTGGATTTCAAAGGATAATGGTCATTAACATATGATGGTGGTAGGAGATATGACCATGTGACCACTAATATTGCGGAGTGCATAAATGGGGTCTTCAAGGGTGTTCATAAACTACTGATAATAGGGTTAGTATATGAGACATTTTATATATGTGTGAAGTACTATATTGAACGGTACCAATCGGCCTATTAGATAAAGAAACAAGGAATATTTTTTGGTTAGAATTTCTAAATAGACATTGATAAGATACTACAGGATGCATCATCATTTCATATATGAACCTTTGACTAGGTAGGGAACCACTTTGAGGTAATAGAGTAACATGAACCACTCACAAGAAATAGTGGTTGATTTTTAGTGTTCATACTAGAAAGAAATCATTGTGATTGTGGTTCTTTCTAAGTATTAAGATATCCCTATTGTAAGATCTCAGACATCTTGAAGATATTTCATTGTTTAAATTTTGGTTTAAATATCTTAATTTCAGTTTATGAAATGTTTATAGGATGTATGATGTGTTTTGGTGGTGTTCTTGGGGTTTGGTACATGAAACAAAGGGGGTTTTGACCATCCAGTGTATGTTTCATGGTTGGCGTACTATTAGAGATAATTGGGCATCCAAAGCATGCTATCCAAGAGGATGGGTGAATGGTTAAGAAAACCGTGAAATGGGGAGATCCAAACCATGCGATCTTGGACAGAGTCATTCCACACAGTTGGCTCACGATTACCTAAACCATGCAGATCTCCCCAAGAACTGTGTGACCTCAACACCTATTGGATAGTGTCTAGCGTGAGGTTTTCACATGGTTTGGAAAATTGTGTGGTCAAACCATGTACCCCATTAAAAAGCGAAAAAATTTAAAACTAATCCCTAAAGATTTGTAAGTTATCACCCAATTTTCCTCCCCTTTATTATACCTCCATCCCTTGTGATTAACATAAACCCTCAAAAATTCCCAAGGATCGATCTCTCTCATTTCTAGGTCGTTTGGAGCACTGTTGGTTGCGGATCGAAACTCTGGGTGATTCTAATCTTCCTCTTACTTCTCTTTTCTGAATTAGGAATTATAGATTTTTTTCATATTCTTATGAAGCCCTAAAACCCTCATTTTCCATTGTATCTTAGATTAGGGCTTTAAGGGGTGCTTGAATTCAAATCTAAGGAAAATTTTAAGGGTGCGTTCATTATCAGATTCGAGGTAGATGATATACAAGTTATATCCCATGGTTTTTTATGGATTTTTTCATGTATGGTTGTGTTCTTGGTATTGTCTTATTGTGAATTTGATTCCTTTGTTAGGTTTTGGTAAAATGGTTGGTTATATGATAAATTTAACCCCTCATGATCCTCTTGGGATTTTTTTAGGATGATTTGACCGGTTAGGGGCACCCATGGGGTGTTCCAATATTTCTGAACATAGAACATGGAAGTGTTGATCATGAAATTGACTTATATTTAAATAGAGCTCATGATAAAGGTGTTGGAATGTTAGTATAAATTATAAATGTCCTAATAGTGTTTGTTTTTAGTTATTGTTAATGGAATATGGGGTTATTTTGCATAATGTGAAAAGGGAGTTAAACGGTTTAGTGTGAATGGGCCAAATGGCTTATGAAATTGGAAGGGAAATGCGTAAGTGGATTAAGTCTTATTAAATAGTAAATATGTAAATGGATTAATTTATTAGTAGTGATTAATAAGTTAAATTGGATAATGTATGATAATTTTTAAATATTCCAGATGGGTTAATGTACGGAAATTGTGGAATATGTAAAATGGGTTAACATATGGAAAAGCGTTGAATATGATAAATGGGTTAAAGCATGGTGAGGTAAATGGGTTAAATAGGTTATACTAAGTAAATTTTAAATGTGTTAATGGTTTAAGGTATAAGGATGATTTATGTGTTAAATGAAATGTGAAATGTGATTGTTATGTGTTTTTATTATGTATGGTTTTTGATATGTTATATGTGGTAAATGGATAGATAATAATGTGAACGTGGCTTGGTTGTTGTGGGGAATTGTAATTGAGGTTCTATGCCCACTTTTCAAGTTAGACTGAGGCTCTAAACCCCAAACCATAATGCATGGGTTAGATAAGAAGACTGAGGATCTATACCTCTAATGGATGCATTTGATGAAACTACCTGTACTGAGGCTCTAAGGTAAGTGTGATGTAAATGTTTATAAAATGTTTATCCCTAGAGATATAGGGAACTTTATTTATACCCTTATTCTTAGTAATTTATTTTCTTGTGTCATTGTGTAGATAATGTAATTTCCTAACCCATAGAACATGTAATGGAAATGAATTAAGTGATGAAGATGGACTAAATGATTAACTTGGAACTAATTATGTAATTAGGTAGAGTAAACATTGTATTCTAATTGAACCTGAGTTTTATTCTATTTACTTTGTTATTTATTTATTTATTTCATGCATAATTTGTTTAGACTAGATATTTTGTAGACACCGTTGGTGGTGTCCTATTGATTTGTAATCACACCATGCTCGGGCCACCATTGGGTACCTAAGTAGACTTCATGGTTGCAATTCAGGGCAAGGGAAAGGTCCCAATGCTAGGGAGCTAAGTTGGGATTGGGATGTGAATGGTTGAGGATATGGACTTGGGGTTAGGACATGTTATGGGGATGCAGTTTTTGGTCTTTATTTTGGGTTTTCCTTCACTTTTTTCATTGTTAGCATGACATGACATATTTGATATGTGGTTGTGATTTGTACCCTATTTGGAAATTGGTTGGAAATTCATGTTTTAGTTTTAGATCATTATTACCTTTATTTCATATGTTATCTATTATGGATTACTCTAGTAAAGAGGGTATAGTCTCCCCATGTGACTTATCAGACCCTCACCACTAGTCAACAACCTCTAGTATATGAAGAGGCATGCTTGAGGTCATGTGGCAACTCGGATCAAAGCATAGTTTAGTGTATTTTGAGTTATGTATGTTACAATGTGGTATCATAGTGATTCATTTATATAGACTTACTATTTGGGATGGTATATAGGTGATTAGGAAGTATCAGGCCTTGGCAATGAGCTCATGCATGGAAGTAGCTAACCCATGTACAAGGGAAACCCCAAGTGTCTCAGGTGGGAATTGTTGTTCTTGATGTGTGTTGTTATAATTGAATGATATTTCACCATTGGGTGATGCATTTATTGTGTGATGTGACTATTTTATGATATTTTTCTTATGGATAGAATGGAATGAGGTTGTGCATTCGTGAATCATTATAGGCACCTAGGGATATTGGTATCATGAATCATGATAGGTACACATGGAATGGGTGTGTGGGGTATGAAGGGTAGGATTCATTTTACTTTCATGAAAATTTGAAGAAGATGGTGTCTAATAAAGATGATGAAAATGGGTAAAAAGGAAAAATTTAATGAATGGTTAGAGTATTTTTCCTAATGAAGGGGCGTAGATGGGTTAAATATTGGTTATAATGAGTTTTGAATAAGTTAAAAGGGTTAGTTGTAACAAAATTTAAAGATATAAATTTGTCTAAAGAATAATGTTACATGTTGTAAGTGAGGGAAAGGATTTAAAAAGGTTTCTAATGAAAGAATTATGTCTAAGTATGTTGGTTTACCCATGTTATCATTGTCCCATGGTAGAGATGGTAGAGGATAGTGTTCTAGGTGTGACGATGTTTATTGGGATAGTATGCATAGGATGAGTGGTTATGGCTAGTGAGGATCATTATTTTATTTAAATTGTGGAAGCCTTATGTTATATGTTCTAAGACTCATGCTTGTAATTGTAGGGAGATATCGCCACATCGATGTGTGTCGGTCAGGTGATAAGAGGACATTGCTGAGCATGCTCCTCTAGAGGTAGGGTAGGAAGTTCTGATAGTTTAGGGTAATCAAGGAGAGGAGCAGTTCTATGAAAACTTCACTCATTTTATTCAGATGGTTGAATGAG
This sequence comes from Viscum album, assembly GCA_963277665.1. Classification (NCBI taxonomy): domain Eukaryota; kingdom Viridiplantae; phylum Streptophyta; class Magnoliopsida; order Santalales; family Viscaceae; genus Viscum; species Viscum album. The sequence continues at coordinate 1,086,836,969 of OY728156.1, forward strand.
ACCTAGTGTGGGAAGTGCAGAGTATGTTCAATCTTAATAGAGAGTTTTAGTTGCAACACCCTCCAATGTTTTCTTGAGAAGGTGGACCCAAGGATATATAGCTATGGATAGATTCCATCCAGATGATTTTGGATTACTTGGAGACTCCTACAGATAAAAATTCAAGTGGGTAGTGTATATGTTGTGGGGACCAGAGAAGTGTTGGTGGGATATCATGGTTCGGACCTAGCAGGTAGTTGGTATGTTGTGGAAGTACTTCTAGAAAAATTTCCTGGAAAACTTTTACCCATAGACACTAAGGTAGTAGTGGGCTATAGAGTTTCTGAGGTTGAACTAAGGAATGATGTCATTGATGGATTATGTAGGTCGTTTCATGGATTTTCAATGATTCATTCTAACATTGGTAGGAGAGGAGGCTATGAAAGCAAGATGTTTCCAAGATGGTCTTACACATAATATTAATTCTTAGGTAAACATATTTCATTTAAATAGGTTTGCAGAAGTGGTGGATCGGGACCTTATTTTAAAAGGGAATTTAAAGAAGGCTTCAGGTAGTGGGTTCATGGATCCAATTTCATGGAAAAGTGTTGATAATTTTGAGGGAAGGAAGCGTCATTTTGGAAATTATCATCAAGGTGAAAGTACGTAGAATGTCTTGAAGAGAGGACCAGTCTCTCAGAGTGGTGACCATGTGTTTTTCTACCAGTGTGTCCAGACAGGACACATACGTGGTAAGTTCCCCTAACCACCAATAGAGTGATGATCGTACAACGTGATGGGGTATGTGTAGAGGTTCTATAGTAACCCTAAATTGCTAGACATAGATGGAGGATAGATGTTAATTCTGAGTGTAGTGATTATATTAGTTACCCCTTATTAGGCAAGCAGTTGGAGTTTGACTAGACATACTGGTAGAGGTGGCAGATGTGGTACTCTGGGGCAGGAGTGTCTATATCTATAGGAAAGTGTAGCACCCGGAACTCAAACCAAGACCCAGGGTAGAGGAGAAGGTTATATTCATGTATTTCATACTACACCTATAGGTGGTGAGACTAATCCATCAATAGTTTGAGGTATGATCCTTATAGCTTCCACACTTTTTAGTGCTTTATTTGACACTGGTGCCTTGAATTATTTTATTTCTACTCGATTTTTGGTCATGTTGGGTCTATCGGTGGAATGCATGTGTGGGATTATATCAATTGATACACTTTCAGGGGTACTATTAGAGACTATCAAGTAGTGTAAGGGGTGTGTGCTCAAGGTTGGTGGGTAACATTTCCTATGGGACTTTTTTTTATTAAGATATTGGATTTTGATCTGATTTTGGGTATGGACTAGCTAGTGTTATACCAAGAACATATTTAAAATTATCACCATAGGTTAATGTTCATGTCTCTTTAGGGATACACGTATATCCATCGTGGTGAAAGGGATGTTTGGGCAGGTCGTGTAGGTCCATTTTGTCAGCAATTGGGTGACCTCACAGCCCAATTGACTTATCTTATGCTTTATGATAGATAAGTAGAGAAACTTTTATTTCCTCCTTTGGTGTATTAGTTCCAAGACATGTTTCTTGAAGATTTCTCAAGGCTTCCACCCAAGAAGGATGTTGAGTTTACCATAGAGTTACTTCTAGGATCAGAACCAGTTTTCATTCCTCCATATAGAATGGAACTAGTAGAACTCTAGGAGATTAAAGCTCAATTGGAGGAACTAGATAATAAGGAGTTCATTCACCCTATTACATCACCTTAGGGATCTACGATGTTGTTCTCAAAGAAATATTATGGGTCATTGTGGTTTTTTGTCGATTATAGAAATTTGAATTAGATGATGGTTAAGAACTGAAACCCTCTTCCTCGAATCGATGATCAGTTTGACTAGTTGATAGGTGATTCAGTGTTTTCAAAAATTCATCTAAGGTCAAGATATCATCAACTAAGGGTGATACCTTAATATACCATGGACTTCCATCATAAGTAGGTGTGGGTTGTATGAGTTTTTTGTGATTCCATTCAGGTTGACCAATGCACCGGAAGTGTTCATGGATTTAATGAATTGAATCTTTCACCCATAGCTAGACTAGTTTGTAGTTTTATTTATTGATGACATCTTGTTGTACTCTAAAACTCATGAAGATCATTCCAAACATCTTTACATCATCTTTAGTACACTAAGAGAGAATAGGTTATACGTAGAGCTATCCAAATTTCATTTATGGGTAGATAAGGTGTATTCATTGGGGCACATCATCTCGAAGGAAGGTGTATCTATGGATCTAGATAAGGTGAAGGTAGTTATGTATTGGGAGAATCCCAAGAATATTTTTGATGTATGAAGTTTTCTGGGTTTATCTAGCTATTTATGAAGGTTAATTAAATACTTTTATCATTTTGAAGCACCACTTTCAGGTTTGACTAAGAAGTGTATCAAGTTTGAGATCTCTAGGTCTTATGAGAATGCCTTTCAAGAATTAAAGAACCAGTTGAAAACCAAACTGATTCTGATCTTACCTAAGCCAAGTAATAAATATACCTTATTTTTTTATTTGTCTAGTTTTGGTTTTAGAGTAGTGTTGATGTATGACGATCGAGTTGTGGCGTATGGGTCACGACAGTTGATACCTCATGAAAGAAATTACCCTAAGCATGATCTTGAGTTGGCCATAGTGGTTCATGCCTTAAATTTTTGGAGGCATTACTTGTTGGGAGAATGGTTAACTGTGTATACCAGTCATAAAAGTCTCAAACACATATTCTCACAGTGTTATTTGAATCTTATTCATTAAATATGGGTTTAATATATTCAATCCTTTATCTTTGAGCTAGTTTACACACTGTGAAAGGGAAATAGTGTTGCAAATTCTTTGAGTCATAAGACTCAGAATTAGTTGGTTCAAGAATCAAGTTCATATTGGAAAATGATAGAAATTTATATTGAGATGCATCTGGATGTATAGGATATGCATGGGAATATGACCCTTGCATCTATGGTGTGTGAGTCCACACTTCTAGGTAGGATCAAGGAGGGGTAGTGCAAAGATCTAGAATGTTTTTCATTGAAAGGAAATCATAAAGGTGGAGAGTCACCTTCTGGTTTGACCATTAGAGATGATGTGATTTTCCAGGTTCATGGTTGTGTGGTTGTGCCATGGTGTATGTGAGAAGAGTTTATACACGAGTTCTATGCATTGACGTGGGAAGTGCATCCTAGTTTGACCAAATTGTATCATGATCTTTGTAGGCAGTATTAGTTACCATGGATGAATAAAGTGGTTGAAAGTTTTGTAGTGTGATGCCTTATTTTTCAGTAGGTAAAGGCTGATCATCAGTGATCGAGTGGTTTGTTTCATACATTTCCCATTCAGAAATGGAAATGGGATGATGTGAAAATGGATTTTATGGTAGGCCTTCTAAGGAACCTATGTAAGAATGATGTGATCTGGGTAGTTTTGGATTGGTTAACTAAACTGGCTCATTTATTTCCAATTTGAGAGACTATCACCATGGACCAGTTGGGTGACTTGTACGTTTGTGAGATAGTATGATTGCACGGGGTTATCTATATTGTAGTTTCAGATCATGATCCATGTTTTACATCATGTTTCTAGAAAGGTTTATAGGATGTGTTGGGAACCCGGGTGTTTTTTAGTACAACTTCCCACTTGCAGACGAATGGGCAGTCGAAGTATAACATTTGGGTACTAGAGGACATGTTGAGGTCTTGTGTACTAGATTTTGGTGGATCATGGTAGAATCACTTGTCCCTTGTTGAATTTTCTTACAATAATATCTTCCAAGATACAATCCAAATGGCATCGTATAAGGCACTCTATGGTAGACTATGTGGGTCACTATTATGTTATATGGAAGCTGGAGGATTAGAATTTTTGTGACCGATTCTTATGAAAGTGATGTTAGAACAAATTCATTTGATTCATAAATGTATGGAAATGGCCCAGAGTAGAAATAAGTCCTATGAGGATAGGCTTCGTCGACCTCTTGAGTTCTTGGTGGGTGACTATGTGTTTCTTCGGATTTCTCGAAGGTTGGGTCATCATCATATTTGAAAATAGGGTAAATTGGCACCTAGGTATATGGGTCCATTTGAAATTGTGGATAGGATTGGATCGGTGTCATACCAATTGACTCTTCAACAATGGTATAGTGGTATGCATGATGTTTTCCATGTGTCTCAACTTTGATAGTATCACCCTGATTTATATAATGTGCTTGATGTTGAAGATGTTGAACTTAAGGTCGATGCGTCCTTTGAGGAGCATTTGGTTTATATTGTAGATCATAGTAATAAAGTATTATGGGGAAATACCATACCTTTGGTTCAAGTTTTGTGGCAGTATAGTAATGTTCAGGAAGAAACATGGGAGTGAGTCAGATATTCAGGTTCAGAGGCCCAATCTCTTTTCTTTGGAAGCTCAGTGATGCTTGGGAAGAGAATCTTGAGGACGAGTCATTATAAGGTGGGGAGGTTGTAAGATCCTGGACATCTTGAAGGTATTTCCTTGTTTAAATTTTGGTTTAAATCTCTTAATTGTGGTTAATGAAATGTGTACCCAGTATATGAGGGGGTTTGGGGTGTTTTGGGGGTTCAGGACATGAAAGAAAGGGGATTTAGGTCATCTAATGCATGTTACTCAATTGGAACACGGTTAGAGATAACTGTGCTCCCAAACCGTTCTATCCAAGAGGAGGGGTGCACAGTGAAGAAAATCATGCAAGGAGGAGAGCCAAACCATATGGTCTTGGATAGAGGCATTCTGCATGGTTGGTATATGGTTAACCAAACCATGTGGAGCTCCCTAGGAAATAGTGAAACCTGAATCCCTCTTAGATAGTGGTTGGTGAAAGTTTTGTGCATGGTTTGGAAAACCATGCACCATTAAAAAGTGAAAATTTACAAAACTAACTCTTGGAATTTTTAAGTTCTCACCCAATTTCCTCCCCTTTCTTCAACCTCCAACCCTTGTGATGAACCTAAACCCTCAATATCTCCCAAGGATCAATCTCTCTCAGTTCTAGGTCATTTGGAGCACCATTGGTTGTGGATCGAATCTCCAGGTGAGTCTAATCTTCCTCTTGCTTCACTTTTCCAGATTAGGGCTTGTATATTTTTTTCATCTTCTTATGAATCCCTAAAACCCTCTTTTTATAATGGATTATATATTGGGGATTCACATGGTTCTTAAATCTGGATCTAAGGAAAAGGTTAAAGTTGTTTTCATCATTGGATTTGAGGTAGGTGGTCTACAAGTTATATCCCATGGTTTTGTTATGGGTTTGTGCATGTATGGTTGTGTTCTTGGTATTCTCTTATTTTGCATCAGATGCCTTTGTTAGGTTTGGGTAAAATGGATGGCTAAATGATAAATTGAACCCTTAATGATCTACATGGTATTCTTTGAGGATGATTTGACTGGTTAGGGCCACCCATGGGGTGTGCCAATATTTCCAAACATAGAACATGGAAGTGTTGAGCATGAAATTGACTTATATTGAAATATATCCCATGATTAAGGTGTTGGCATGTTAGTCTAAATTATAAATGGCCCAATAGTGGTTGTCTCTAGTTATTTCTAATGGAATAAGGGATTGTTTGGAATTATGTGAAAAAGGAGTTAAACGGTTTAATGTGAATGAGTCAAATGGATTATGAAATTGGAAGGGAAATGTGTAAGTGGATTAAGGAATATGAAGTAGTAAATGTGTAAATGGATTAATTTGTGGGTAGTTATGAATAAGTTAAATGGGATAATGTATGAGAATTTTTAAATATGCCAAATGGGTTAATGTATGGAAATTGTGGAATATGTGAAATGGGTTAACATATGGAAAAGTGTTGAATATGATAAATAGGTTAAGTCATGGTAAGGGAAATGGGTTAAATGGATTATTCTAAGTAAATGGTAAATGTGTTAATGGGTTAAGGCATAAGAATTATTTATGTGTTAAATGAAATGTGAAATGTGATTGTTATGTGTTTTGTATTATGTCTGGTTTTTGGTATGGTATATGTGGTAAATGGATAAATAATCATGTGTACATGGATCAGTTGTTATGGGGTATTGGACTTGAGGTTCTACACCCATGGGTTAGATTATACTAAGGCTCTAAACCCCACCCCATAATTCATGGTTTAGAGTAGGGGACAGAGGCTCTATACCTTTAATGGATGCATTTGATGAAACTACCTAGACCTAGGCTCCAACGTAAGTGTGATGTAAATGTTTATAAAAATTTTATCCTTTGATAGATAGGGAACTTGATTTATACCCTTATTCATAGTAATTAATTTTCTTATGTCGTTTTGTAGATAATGTAATTTATTAACCCATAGAACATGTAATGGAAATTAATTAAGTGGTTAAGATGGACTAAATGATGAACTTGGAACTAATTATGTAATTAGGTAGAGTAAACTTTGTAATATAATGTCACCCAAGTTGTATTTTGTTTACTTTTCTATTTATTTAGTTCTTTCATGCACTATTTATTTAGACTAGATATTTTGTAGATGCCATTAGTGGTGGCCTACTGATTTGTATTCACACCCTGTTCAGGCCGTTTTTTGGGTACCTGAGCAGACTTTGTTGTTGCGGGTCAAGAAAAGGGAAAGGGAAAGTTTCCTATGCTAGAGAGCTGGGTTGGGCTTGGGATTTGCAAGGTTGAGGATCCAGACTTGGGTCAGAACCTATTTTGGGGATGCAGTTGTTGGTATTTATTTTGGGTTTTCCTTCACTTTTGGAACTGTTAGCATGACATGACATCTTTACTATGTGGTTTTAGTTTGTACCCTATTTGGAAACTGGTTGGAAATGCATGTTTTGGTTTTAGATCATTATTTACTTTATTTCATATGTTATCTGTTATGTATTACTCTATTAAAGAGGGTATAGTCTCCCCATGTGACTTATCAAACCCTCACCACTAGTTGGAAACTTATGGTGTATGGGGAGGCATGCTTGAGGTCATGTGGAAACTCAGCTCGGAGCAATGGTTAGTGGATTTTGGGTCAGGAATGTTACACCTATACACATGTCATTATAGTTTTTTCATCATTGAACATATCATGGGAACCCTATATTGACTTGATGTATTATGTGAGCACTCTGGTTGACTGTTATAGTACACCTTGGATGTGTTTTGGTGATTTTTATACTTTTACCTTGTATGTTGATCAACTAACTATGGTCTCTAATATTTCCAAGTTTTATATTCATGATTTTCCATTTATGACCTCTTTCATTTCTGGATTTTTTTCATTTTTGGATTGTTACATTTATGTTTGAATCAGAAATAATTTTATGATATTTCATACTTTTACCTTACCCTCTCATCAATTGATTGTAGTGCCTAATATTACCAAGTTTTTCCCTTGGGGATGACCAAAGTCTACTAGTATCAGAAATGAGATGTACTAGCCTCGATAATGATGAGTGGGACTACAATGCAGCATTTTTCACATATAAGGGCATAATCATAAAAAAATGTTCCAAAGTGGAAGGAAGGAGATCCACTTTACAACAGCTTTGATCAAGTTTATTTATTTTATCATGAATGTGTAAATTTCATATTTAGGCCTTTTCATTTATATATTTTTTTCATTTCTCACTTGTTTCATTTCTTGCATGTTTCATTTCTGGATTGTTTCATTACTGGTATGAATCAAAAATAATTTTTTTTCAACTATTAATAAATTAAACACACTGTGGAGATGAATAACAAGATGTTTAGAATCTAAAAGAATTATCTTTAAATATGTCCTTGAAATCACATGTTCAGTTGAATATATCACTCAATCGCTTGTACTGTCCAAGATTTTCATCATGGTTGATATATATAGAACTATTTATAAATAAATTAAATATTATTAAAGATCATTAAAATAATAAATTTCTAGACTAAGCCAACAACATTAGTCACATATATCTGTTTACCTCATTTTTCATCATAATGCTTAATTATGAATGTTAATTATCTACCACATTTTTCTTCTTGTGGTATTTTAAAAAATATTTTACAAATTATATTGAATTAACTATAAAAATTAATAATTATATAAAATATAGAGATGATGGTCCCTCCATTTCTAACAATCTAGTATAGACATGTTTCATGGCTAGTCATATAGGGATGTCAAGTTCTTTCTCTAAGCGTATGAAGGTCTCGTCATTTATATATTTTTGTGCCACCTCCTTCCATTATCCTTAATCTTCATTGTGTTGGGTTATATAGTGTAGCGATGTGTGACTTCACATTTATAGATCATCATCTCATTGCTTCTCTAGAATAGAGATAGAGGACATAGGCACATACATTTCATTTTCCAGAGGGAGAGATGATTATTACTCTTGAGTATGTGTCCATTATGTTGGCCCTCCCCATTGAGGGTGTGGTTGTGATGGGATGGGTTGGTGTAGATTGGTTTGATTTAATTCATAGACTATTGATCATTGAGGTATGGGACGATGGAAGATCTGTCATCAGGAGTTGATTACTCATGTCATGGATAGACGAGCACTTCACTCATCTAGCTGACGATGTTGATGAGATCACTGTGCTGAGATTTTCTCATACATAAATTTTGAGACTTACTGGTGACATGATTCTCAACAATCATTCCACTACATTTTTCCACTTGATGTATTTACCATTATTGGAAGATTTAGACCAGGCAATGAGGTATAGTTAGGGGTTTTCATGTCTTGTTCATACATATATAGCGCTATGCAATGCACATCACATTGATAAGATGTAGATTATAGGATGTGTAATTCTTATCCAGATGTGGATATGGGAGCACATCTCTCACTTAGCTCCAGACATGATGTTTGTGCTTATAGAATTATGTTGGACTATCTTCAACCAGATGATGTACGTAATTATTAATTATATAGTTAAATTATTATTGTGTATTGTACATGAATTCATTTATTAATTTCTTATTTATTTATTTATTTATTTATTTATTTGATATTTAATGTTTCATGGATGTCATATAACTATTAGAAATTCTAGTTTTTGTGATGGTTCAATTGCAATGGGAAATTAACTCATCATAAATAGTCCCTGAAAAGGAACTTTTTATGACGGGACTATTATTCCTTCGTAAATAATGATTATTTTTTATAGATTAATTGTTCTTTCAAAAATAGTTTTGGCGGGACTTCCCACATCCCAACGCAAAACATAGTAGAGATGGGAATTTTTTACAGACTCCTACTTCCGTCGCAAATGTATATCGACTCAAAATTATTTGTGACGGGAATCAATACCCATCACAAATACTTTTGACCAAATGACTATTTTCAAATGGAATTAATTCTGTCATAATTAATTTCTCATTTAACCTACGTGGTCCCCCTCTCTTCTTCCTACTATCCCACACAACGGTGTCTCTCTCACATAGTCACGCTCCCTCTCCTGCACAATGGTGACGCAGCACTGCCCCAAGTTGCCTCGGTCAGATCTGCTAGGTAAAAACTCTGATTTTGTCCTCCTTCATTAATTTTTCATATTTTAGTTCAATCTTGTAAATATTGGTCTGGTCAAAACCTATACCTGTTTTTTAATTTATTTGATATTTAGGGTTAATCTAAATTTATTATTTTCTATTTGGGTGTCAATTGGTTCTGCACAAGTTGATTTAATTTGATTTGAGCTATTTTTTTCATTATTTGATATTTAGATTTAATAGATTATTTTTTGGTGTTTAGGGTTACTGGAGGTTTATTATTTTATATTATTATTTTAAATATGATGATTATGAAAATTATTTATAGGGGTGTCCGATATTGACGAAGTTTTCATAAAAATGTGTAATTGGTCAATTGTATACCATGGTTATATAGATATAATTTTTTATGAATTATGATAATTCCTGGATTGTGACATTGATGTTAGAGCATTTTTTTATATTATGATTGATTTTCATTTACTTAAAACATGTAAATATAGTTTTCTAAACATTTGGAAATGTGTGTGTGCGTGTGTTAAAATGTTAATATACATATAAAAATGTTTTAAAAATAACATGTATGGTTTCTGATATGTGTGTGTGTGTGTGTGCGTGTATGTATGTATATAGATTTGATAAGTAAATTTGTTTAAAAAATATGTAAAAATTAATTTGATCTACATATATTTGATTAAGAAAGTATGTAATATATATATAATGTATGAAATAAATAGAAATTAGTACTTTTTAATAATGATGTGAAAATTAATTTAAGGAAAACGTTTTAACAAAATGTTATTTATAAGATTTTTTTTATAAAAAAACGCTAAAAATTTGGTTTAATGAAAAGGCAATAAAAATTTAAAATATTCAATATTTATTAAAAACTTAGTTAATAAAAATTAAGATAATTTTTTGTAATACTTTTTAACAAATATAACAAATACAAATAATTATAAAAAATTTGTAAAAAAAATATTAATTATTAAAAATGTAGTATTAATTTAAATAATTAGTAAAAAACATTAAATAATTTATAATATGTAATAATTATTGAGGAGTTGTTTTTAATAAATTGTAGATATTAGTGTTAATTATAAAATAATAATACTAATTTTAGAAAAATACAAAAAATATAACAACTATTAGAAATTCACAATAATTCATATAATTGTTGTATTAATTAAAATAATTAGTATTAATAATTCATATAAATGTTGTAAAAACACCTGACACTCACAAATGTTATAATGCGTCTAGGGTAAAAATTATTAACTCAAAAATTATCAATTTAAAATAAATATTATTTCAAAAATATTAACTCAAAATTATTTATATAAATTATTAATTCAAGATAATAAAATTTATTTATAATCAAAATTAACTATAGGAAAAATTACTTATAAATTTTATATATATAAATACATATATATATATCTGTGTGTGTGTGTGTGTGTGTTTATATAGATTTGATATATATATATATATATATTTGTTTAAAAATAGTTGGAATACATATTTTATGTATTTATATTAATTAAGAAATCATGATATATATATATATAGTAATTATTAAAAATGTAAAAAAATTAATAAAAATAATTATATGATTTATAATTTATAATAATTAATAATTACTATTATAAATTCACAATAATTCATTTACATGTTATGTTAATTAAAATAATTTTTATTAATTATTTGTATAAATTTTGTAATATGTATCTATATATAATATTAATAAAAAAAATAAAAATGATACTCTTGTGTGCGATGTTACCAAACACCAGATGCTCAAAAATGTTATATCGCGCCTAAGGTAAACCCAGCATCCCTGATCTAGTGATTGTCTCAGATTTCTGATATGATACACTATTACAAAGATACTTTAATTTTTTGTGATAAGTGATAATAAAAATATTAAATGAGATTACCATCATGCATGATGTTACCAAAGTTTCAACGCACAAAAATTATATGTCAGGTCTAGGGTAAATCCCATATCCTAGACCCAATGGTGGTCTCTAATTTTTCATATGATACACAATTTGGGATATACTTTAAATTTTTATAATAAATTATAATAAAAATATTAAATGAATTACTCTCATTTTCAATGTAACCAAACATCTGATGCACACAAATATAATGTCGTGTTTAGGGTAAAATCCACATCCCAGACCTAACAGTGGTCTTAGATTTTTCATATGATATTTAGTTTGGGAGATACTTATATTTTTTATAAAAAATATATATATAATAAAAATATTAAATGAATTACCCTCACGTGTCATGAAACCAAACACCCAACGCACACAAATGTTATGTCGCGCCTAGGGTAAACCCATCATCCTTGATCTAATGATGGTCTTAGATTTCTGATACATTACACCGTTATGAAGATATTTCAATTTTTTTGTAAAATATTATAATAAAAATATTAAATGGAATTACCAACATGCATGATGTTACTAAACTCTCAACTCGTATAAATTTTATGTCTCGCATAGGTTAAACCCTATATCCTGGACCTAACGGTGGTCTCAGATTTCTCATATGATACACCATTCGAGAGATATTCTATTATTTTCAAAAAATAGTGTGTTTCTTGTATAATATATTTAATATTTTTATTCTATCTACGCCAAGCCTCTATGGGCCCCGTAATCCAATGCAAACCCGACACCTCAATCTGGTCATATTTCATGGAATATTTCAAGGTGTTAAAATATAATAATAATTTTCAAATAGTCAAATTGATCAGTAATAATTATTCTTATTTATGTTGTTTTTTAGATAACTATGAACTCAGGAAGTAGACACCAGTTTTTATTATGCGATCATTATTGGATAAATCATCACAAAAATACCAATGGATCTGGTACAAATACTATCTACATTGAAGGTGTTGAGAACTTTATATCATTTGCATCATCAAATTTAGATTTTTTTTGAAGGAAAAATTAAATGTACATGTTATAAATTTGATCTTAGGAGATTTGAAACATTTTACAATGTTAGACTTTTATCTATTTCATTTTGGTTTTCAGAAAAAATAATTTTTTTGGTATAAACATGGTGAATAGAATTTATTAGAAAATACAAATTTTTTGGTTTTGGATCCATCATTTCAGAATTTCGTACATTAGGATATTGGTCTAGCTATTCAGAAAACAATAACTCAGAATGATCTTCCAAATCCTGAATCAAAACCTTCTCAGTTTTACAATTTTTTGAAATCTACTGAGGAGGCCTTATATCTGGGATGCTAGATGAGGAAAATTGAAGTTGTTGCAAAATTTATGGCTATTAAATCATATTTTGGAATGTCAAATAGTTTTTTCGATTAGATATTATTATTGGTTAAATTGTCTTTTCCTGACAGAAATACATTACCTATAAGTTTCTATAAAAGTAAGAGTTCAGTTAATAATTTGGGTTTAGTTATTAGAAGATTCATGCATGTTCAAATGACTGTATATTATATTATGGGGATTATGAATCCTTGGTTAATTGTAAATCATGTGGAGAATCAATGTATAAAGAGGCACAACAAGGAAATTCTAGATTTCATGTGAAACTGTTGAGGTATTTTCCAATTACACCTCATTTAAAACATCTATTTATGTCACGCAACACAGCTGCATTAATGACATGGAATAAATCAAATATTTCCATCTATAATAAGTTAAATCATCCATGTGATGGTGATTTATAGAAACACTTTGATCAGATACAACATTCTTTTACTTCAGAACCTTTTAATATACGGTTGGGTCTTTCTATTGATGGTTTTTGTCCATTTGGTGCTTATGATAGTCAATATTATTATTGGAATGTTTTCATTACTTCATACAACTTACCTCCTTTTATGTTGATGAAGGAGCTATATATATATATATTGCACTCTAAATTCTAGGACATACAAAGAATAATATTGATGTTTATTTTAAGACACTAATTGATGAGTTAATTTCATTATGGAACAATAGTATAACTACATTTGATATAGTTTCATATCAGAATTTTACACTAAAGGTTTCATTAATATGGATGATCAGTGACTTTCTGGTGTATGGTATGTTATCTAGATAGATCACACATGGTATAAAATCATGTCCATACTGCATAGCTTAGAACAAATCATTTATGCTTGGTAATAGGAAAAAAGAATAGTTATTTTGACTGCATCATAGATTTCATCCAACGGATCACCCTTTTTGAAGGAACAAAAATAATTTTACAAAAGGTCAAATTTAAAGAGACGAACCTCCAGCAGTGCTTTTAGGTATTCAGGTAAAATATAAGGACTCAACCTTATTACATTACATAATCTTGAATTTAGTCAAGAAATCACTTCCTTTAACATTGATGATCTTTTTAAGTTTAGATATTTAGAGAAAAGATACATAACACATTCATGACATTACACATTAATACAGAGTGGATACCATAAAAACAGTACACATTTCTTCCAAAATATAAAACTTTTCAAATAAAACATGATTTCATTGAAAATTCTTAAAACATTTAACTCGGATTACTTATTTGTCTTAAACATCCTTATAACCTGTGAAAATCATTTAAAAACTTAGTATTATCACAAAAAACCTCAGTAAGAGATATAAAAAGAAGGAAAGAACACATTAGTCTATGAATACTTGTAACGTATGAAATAATTTTCAAAAGACATTCTTATCACCCATATATACTTAATTTGTGAAACATGAGATTTAAAAAATATCCCCAAAAAATATAATAACATAAATAAAACCATAAAGGTATCTTGGGGAATTACTTACATAATTGTGTAACCCTCTCAGCTACCTTATAATTTGTAACCCTCACGGCTACCTTACAATTTGTGTAACCATCGAAGTTACACTTGGAGTAATCATACGGATGACCTCCAACTTACACATACCCAATGAGTTGGAGAGAAATATAGGTCCCATCCTTCATCATAATAAATTCCCAAGAACCATAAAATAATCATACAACATGAATAATTACATAAAACATTGCTTTTGAATTTCGTAAAACAAAATTTTAAAAGAATATTTTAAAAGAAAATTCCATTACAAATATCATATAATTAAAGTGAGAATTAATAGAGTGGATGGAATATGTATATAAACTATAAGTATAAATAATTAATCATAATATAAACAAATTTTATCACACAGACAATTTTAATACCACATAAATAATGAAGTAGAAGGTTAACCCAAAGAATAGAAATCGGGTTAAGAATTCCCTTACCTCAGATTTGTCTTACTTAAAACTTGTTTTATACCTCCTTTATAATGGTTAAAATAGTGTTATTAATATCTTACAGAAACATATTCATGTTTATAATACCTTATATGGTCATTTAATTACATCATTTCTCCCTTTAATTGTTATTATGTTGTTCCTTTCATTGTTTTGGGTGCATTCTTTACATGATTTCCATGATCGGTTCATGATGGATTTTCTTGTCGATTAGAAGTGAAAATACAGAATTGAAATGGAGTGGTATTTACATGTTTCCAAAACAATAAATTATACCTTTTATCATTTTGAATTCTAACATTAGGATGATCCAAAAGTTAAAGCATTGTTGATATTTGTTTAAGTCATTTTGGCGATTCTTCGATCGTAAAGAACTCATTTTGTTTTATAAATTAATAACATGTGTAAAAAATGATTCTAGAACCTTATATAAGTTATAAAAATAAATTATAATCTGGTTCAACCATAAAAATTATTTCATGACCAGTCTTGAAGGAAGTAAAATAAATTGAAATCACATCGTCCACGATGTCGGTAAATCGACACATCACAGTCGGTGTTTTAATTTCTTGAATAAGTGGAAGAGGAGAAGGAATATAATTTTGAGTATTCTATAAACATGATGAAATATATAATATGTAAGATACTGAATCATTCATGCCTCTTGTATAAGTATAGGTGAGGAAATAAAAATAAAAGAAAGGAATCTCGAAATAAAAAGTTGAGAAATCCCTTACGAAAATTTGGCAGCCTAACAGCGTTGCTTAAAATTTTATAAAATATTTTGATGAGAGAAAAGGGGTATCTAATAATTATTACATATTATGGGTAGTAAGGGGTATATGTAATTACATATTCCAACATAATCCAATGGAAATTAAAAATAATAACATAAAATGAAATCTTGAAAAAGAGAAGGGTGGTGGATTCCCTTACCTTGTAGAGTAACTCCTAAAACTTGAAAGTTGGGACCTTGGAGGCTTGAGAAAATCTTGGGAGGGATATTAGGGAGGAAATAATAACAGAGCTTAATTTAGGAGGAATCTATAATGAATGGAATGAAGGAAAGGGTTGGTATTTATAGCAAAAGTGAGGGAATATTTTATTAATTTCTAAGGGACACCTCATTAGTGGTATTTGCAAAACCATAGGATTTCCCATGGTATTTTTCCATGGTATTGGACACTTGGGACACCTCATAGATTTTTTTATTGTACACAAGTCAAATAGAATTATTACATCATTATTACATCATTAATGATGTCATTAAACACATAGAAACTCAAACTGTATTTTTACTATTCACCAAAAATTCAACTGTTTCAGAAAAATCCCAAAAATTCACCCTATCCATTTTTTGACGTGTATAATTCAAAAATGAACTCCATTTTTGGAAATTAATTTTCTAAATATTATTAATTTAATATTTAAATAAAATCATAATTTATTCAAAAATAATAGTTTTAAATCTATAACTCTTTTTTTAACACCTTGAAAAATTAATCGACATCTTATTATCTTATATCCTTAAGAAAATAAAATAATATTATTATTTAATATTAATTATGGTCATATTACTATTCATATTACTATTCATAAGGGTGTGTAATTCACCAAAAATAATTTGGTTCTTTCAGACTCCAAATAACTTACTGATCACAATTATAGATGACCGTTTCTTGAAATTAAAAACATAGAAGTGGAAAAAATATGTTTAAAGGCTAGTAATAAATATATAATTAAAACAAAGTTTCATGTGTTTTAATTTATTTTTAGAAAACCTTGGGGTGTTACATTATCCCCACCTTCTGGAAATTGTGTCCTCACAATTTTATTTAATTATTAAACAAGTGAGGGTACCTTTCCCTCATAGCATTTTCAGACTCCCATATTGCTTATTCAACCATGTGGTTTGTCCACAAAACCTTTACCTGGTAGATTACCTTATTCCACAATACTTTTTCTCTTCGATCAAGAATCTGGACTGGTTTCTCTTCATAAGTAAGGTTATCTTACAGATGAACTGCTTCCGGGCTCAAGACACGAGTTGAATCTGGCACATACTTTCTCAGCATTGAAACATGAAAAACATTGTGTACTTGAGAAAAACTCATAAGAAAAGCTACTCGGTATGCAACTGGTCCAAATTTCTCTAGGATTTCAAAAGGACCGATGAACCGTAGACTTAGATTTCCATTCATACCAAAACACATCACACTTTTCCAAGGATATATTTTAAGGAAAACATGGTCACCTTCCTTGAAAGATAAGTCTTTCATTCTATTATCTATATAACTTTTCTACCTACTCTGAGATTTCCTCATGTGCTTCTAGATCATCTTCACTTTCTCAGCCACTTCCTCTACTAATTCTGGTCCCATTAACTTACTTTCCCCGACTTCATCCCAAAAAGCTGGAGTTCGACACCACTTCTCATACAATGCCTCAAAAGGTGTCATCTATATACTATAATTAAAAATTTTATTATAAGAAAACTCAACTAAATAAATATGTTGATCCAAACTTCACTGGTATTCCATTAAACAAGCTCGAAGTATATCCTCCAATGTCTGAATCGTTCGTTATGACTACCCATCTGATTGAGGATGAAAAGTTATACTGAAATTTAATTTTTTGCCCAACGACTTCTGAAGGCCCTTCCAAAAATTAGAAGTGAACCTAGGATCCCAATCAAATATAATGGAAAGAGAAACTCCCTGTAACCTGACAATATATTTTAGGTACAGTTGAGAAATCTGACCCAAAGACATTGTATCTCGAATAGAAAGAAATTGTGCATATTTTGTCATCTGATCAACAATAACCCAAATCGCATTGTTACCTCATGAAGTCTTTGGTAGTCTCACCACAAATTCCATAAATACATTATCCCATTTTCACTCTGGAACTGGAAAAGGATGAAGCATCCCCTTCAGTAAATGTCACTCTGCTTTAACCTATTGACATGTCAAATATTTCATGGTAAAATTAGCAATATCCCTTTTCATTCCATCCCACCAGTAATACTCCTGAAGGTCTCTATACATCTTAGTACTTCCAGGATGAACTGAAAATGGAGAACTATGAGCTTCACACAATAATTATTTCATCAACTGGGAATCATAAGGCACACTCAACCTTTTACCAAATCTTAAAACACAATCTTTATCAAGGTTAAATTCTAGAAACTTATCCATTTTAACCAACTCTACCTTTTTCTGTAGCTCACAGTCTACCTTATGTGCTTTCTTAATTTTGTCTGATAATAATGAATGCACTGAAACCTGAAACAAAACATAGGTATTTCCTACACCAAAAACTTCTAATCCAAAATTCATCAAATCATTAATCAAGGGAT
Source organism: Viscum album (assembly GCA_963277665.1). Lineage (NCBI taxonomy): Eukaryota > Viridiplantae > Streptophyta > Magnoliopsida > Santalales > Viscaceae > Viscum > Viscum album. The sequence continues at coordinate 1,086,855,078 of OY728156.1, forward strand.
CGTGTTCCAAACATAACATGTTTAATGATGCATGATGTTTTCGACTCAAGACATCTGCCACTTTGTTTTCTTTTCCCGGATGGTAATTGATCATGCAATCATAATCCTTTAACAAATTCAATCCATATTCTCTGCCTCATGTTTAATTCCTTCTGATTGAATATATACTTCAAATTTTTATGGTCAGTATATATTTGACATTTGGATCTATATAAATGATGCCTCCAAATTTTCAAAACAAAAAACACAACTTCCAATTCCAAATCATGTGTGAGATAATTTAACTCATGAGGTTTTAGTTATCTTGAAGCATAAGCAATTACCTGGTCATTCTGTGTAACGTCCCGGTTCCGGAAGCCACAAAATGGGCGACCCAAACCCGATTAGTCACATGACCTCAAGCGTATTTCCCCAAACACCAGAGGCTGCTGACTAGCAGTGAGGGCCAAGGACTGATAGTGGGGAAACTATGCCCTCATTCGTCAAAGTGTAACGCAGTGGAAATAAATATAAACACACAAAAGTAGAAGTAATGGAAAATATAAACCAGAAATGGACAATAGAAGGAAAAGATAACTAGAAATCATATAGATATCATGATGCAACATGTCACTAATTCTAAGAAATCAGCCAAAGCAGGAAACTACAATCTAATACAATACAGCACAGGGTACAAAGTACAGCAAAACAAACTAAAACAGTGCAACAGGAATGCAGCAGTATCGCAAGCCTAAGCTCAGTCTCATGCTCTCCTACTCCTCTGCAACAATAATGTACCTGTGTAGGGACCCTTGCCCTTATCGAAACCTGTATCAATATAATCTATTTGGGCCCAAGACATGACCCAAACAGGGTGTGAGAAATAAATCCTATTAGGCAACCACCAAAGGCCCATGCCCAACTGTCAGTGAAAATGTGAAACAGTAGTGTGCAATAATAAAATGCAGTAAACTAGGCAGTACTCAAAAGTAACTATCTCTACCAGTTACATTGCCATTTTAATAATTATTTATCAATTCCAAGTTTTTGATTTAGCTTGGCAGGTACAACATAAGAAATCACCACAGTGAATATTCAAAGTAAACGTTGTCCTCAGACATGAAAATCCTTACCCTTAGGCAAGAAGAATTGAAACCCGTAGGTGACTGCCCATAGGTATAATGAATATTTCCCACAAGAATATGAGATATTGACCGCAGGCACAGAAGTTACTACCCTCAGACATAAGAAACGTTGCCCTTAGGATAAAAAAGCACTGCCCTCATGAATTAAGTAGGAAGAACAAGTAACCGGGCTGAGCCCAATGAACAAACAAGCAATTCATATACATTTCCTCTCAAGAAAACTCAAAACATGCTATTGTCACAGCATACCCATGGGTATCCTGGATAAACGGCTAAACAAGGGAAACGCACCCATGAGGTGGCCCTGGATCAAAGAAATGATCCCAAATAGAATTCTATATTTATTCATTATATCACCTATGAAATTCTAGGTATCTAAATAGTTAAATTCTCAACCACACAACACCCTGAACATGGGCTCATGGCACCACGGTACATGAAATCAACTCGATAGTTGGAATAAAACACAAGACCACCTACCTCGATCTCCTCTGATCGATATACGTGAAAGGCGCCTCCTAAAATGACCAAGAATGACGTAGATATGAGATAAACGATTACCCATTCAAACCCAAATAACTTCCCTTAGGGAAAGAATTGAAATGAAACGTTCAAGAATAGGGAAGACCTTACCCGCGTGGTTCGCACGAGATCGGCAGCGGAAAAATTTAAGTTCCAGCATGCGATCAGGAGATCCTCCAAGCTTCAGACTTATCTCCCATGCTCCAAATGAACCCACTGCCTCCTCTACTGAATGAAGAGGCTAGTGCCCATTTATAATGAAAAAACATAACTACACAGCATGTACTCTCAAGTACATGGCATGTACTATTTTTTTTAACTGTTCCTCTGGCGGTTACTTTTCACCGCCACCCTATTCATCTGCTGACTGATTACACAGCGTGTATTAATAAGTACATGGTGTGTAGTTAGTTATTACATCCTGAACTGTCAACAAGCCTACATGCCCTGTGTTCTCGTCCCACACGACCAAATTACACGGCATGTATATGAAAGTACACGGCGTGTAGTTCATTTTTATCGACAAACCTACGCGCCCTGTATTCTCATCCCACATAGACGAAGTACATGGTGTGTGTAAAAAAAGTACACAGCGTGTACCCATAAATTTTGGATTTTTCCCACATTTCCCTTTTTTTCTCAAAAATACTTAAGGAAAAAAGGAAAAGAAGAAACTCATACGTCAAGGATAAGAACCAAGTTCTTACAAACTTCCCCCCTTAAAGCAATTTGTCCCCAAATTTCCCTTACAAGGGTGGTGAATATGAAGCTATGAAAAATTCTGGCCACTGAGTATGTACGTCGGTCTCCAGCTCCTAGGTTTCATCCTGCACTCAGCCATAATGTAATAGCACCCGTACGAGAGGAACTGACCAGCCTCGGAGAGCCTTCGTGCTCCTATCAACAATATAAATTGGATAATCCTCAAAGGATGAATCTACCTAAATTTCAACCTCCTTGGGATGAAAAACGTGAGACAGGTCTGAGTGATAAGGCACAGCTGAGATACATGGAAGACGTCGTGCATGGCTCGGTACCTCTGTGGTAACTGTAACTGATAGGCAACCGGACCGACTCTCTCCAGAATCTCAAACGGCCCTACATACCTTAGTGAGAGTTTACCCTATATCCTGGTCCACCTGTGTCCCAACCTCGGTGAAACATGCAAGAAAACCTAGTCCTCGACCACAAACTTTAAGAGTCGTCTGCGGTGATCAGCATAAGATTTCTGACGAGACTATGTAGTAGCCATCCGCTTCTAAATCAACTGGACCTACTCTGAAGTCTCATGTACGAGACATGGTCCCAGTAAAGCTGCCTCACCTGCCTCCAACCAGCACAAGGGTGATCGGCATGGCCTACCATATAAAGCCTCGTAAGGTGCCATCTCAATAGTTGCCTGAAAACTATTATTATAGGCAAACTCGGCCAGGGGTATGTGTTTCTCCCAAGATCCCCCAAGGTCCAGTACGCATACACACAGCATGTCCTCTAGCACCTGTATTGTACGCTCTGACTAGCCATCGGTCTAAGGGTGGTAAGTTGTGCTTAGAAGCACCTATGTACCCAGTTCCCTCTGAAAACTCTACCAGAAACGAGACATAAAATGGGTGTCCCTATCTGAAACGATAAAACGAGGGACCCCATAAAGACATACTACCTCTCGAATATACATCTTCCTGATCTCGTCAACACCAAAGGTCTCCTTGATCGGGAAAAATTGATCTACCTTCGTAAGTCTATCCACAACAACCCATACGGCATCATTGCCTCAAGGTGACCTCGGCAACCCGATCATGAAGTCCATCGTGACATCATCCCATTTCCACTCCGGAATGGGTAACTATTGCAACAGTCCAGCTAGCCTCTGATACTCTGCCTTCACCTATTGATAGGTGGAACATCTAGTAACAAAAATAGCTACCTCTCTTTTTATACTCGGGCACCAATACTGACGTCTCAAGTCATGGTACATTTTGGTAACCCCAGGATGAACTACCCAAGATGAAACATGAAATTCCTGCATCAACTCCTCGCGTATATCCCCTAGAACCCACACTCATCTATGGATACACAGTACCTCATCATCACCTATCGTCCAACCAGGAGGAGGGTCCTCACTTTCCACCAACTCCCGTAGAACTAGGACTTCTGAATCTGATAGTTGTCTCATCCTTACTCTATCCAGGAGGGTAGAAGTCACAGCTAAGGATGAAAGATAGGTTCGCCCCTGACTATCGTGAACCTACAAATGCATCTCAGAGAACAAAACCATAAGCTTCCACTCACCACTGGCCTCCTGCACTGCCTGTATCTGAGTCCTCCTACTTAGTGCATCAACTACTGCATTACCTTTACCGGGTGTATATGAAAGCTTGAAGTCGAAGGACTGAAGGTATTCAAACCACCTTCACTATCTCAAATTCAATTCACACTGGGTAAAGATGTATTTAAGACTTTTGTGGTCCGTAAACACCACAAAATGTTCTCCCAAGAGATAATGTCTCTAACAGAGTAATGCATGAACAACTGCATCCAACTTGAGATCATGTGTTGGGTAATTCCTCTCATGTGGCCTCAACTACCGAGACTCGTACGCATCTACTCGATCACCCTGCATCAACACTGCTCCCAGCCTAATACATGATGCATCATAGTAAACTGTATAGCTCTTCCCTTGCTCTGGAAGTATCAGGACTGGTGTTGATGTCAACCTTCCCTTCATCTCCTGAAAGGTTGTCTCGCAAGCTTCTGGCCAAACGAACTTCATACCCTTCTTAGTCAAACCCGTCAATGGTGCTACTAAGCAGGAGAAATCCTGTATAAAGTGCATGTAGTAACCAGTCAGCCCCAAGAAACTCTGTATTTCAAACATGTTCTTCATCTGCTCCCAAGAAACTACTTCTCTCACTTTCTCTAGGTCTACTTCAACTCTTACTTCTGAGATAATATGACCCAGGAAGTGAATCTAGTCCATCCAAAAGTGGCACTTTGAGACCTTAGCATATAACTGATGCTCTCTCAGTGTACTCAGTACGATATCAAGATGGGTGGCATGGTCATGTCGAGTGTGAGAGTACACCAAGATATTTTCCATGAAGACTAACACAAAAGAATCCAGATATGGGTGGAACACATGATTCATCAGAGCCATGAAAACTGTTGGCGTGTTTGTGAGTCTGAATGGCATGACCAAGTACTCATATAGACCATATCTGCTCTGAAAGGCTGTAAGCGGTATGTTTGATGGTCTAACACACAACTGATGATATCTTAATCTCAAGCCAATATTCAAGAACACTCACTCTCCTTGAAGTTGATCAAAAAGATCATCAATCCTCGGTAAGGGATATCGGTTCTTAAACGTCAACTAGTTCAGTTTTCGATAATCCACGTAGAGTCTGAGGGTACTATCTTCCTTCTTCGCAAACAAGACAGGAGAACCCCAAGGAGAAGTACTGGGTTGGATAAAACCCTTTGCCTACAACTCCTCCAACTTCCTCTTGATCTCCATCAATTCTGGTGTAGCCATACTATAAGGAGGAATGGACATCGGTGCCTCTCCTGGCACAAGATCAATAGAGAAATCCACCTCTTACTCTGGAGGTAGTCCTGAAAAGTCATCTGGGAAGACATCCCTGAAATAATTAACCACTGGAGGGAAATCCTTCTAACAAGTTCCCTGTTCATCCAGATATAGACTCGCAATCTGGGTTGTCACCCCACCTCGCCCACGATGCTCGAGTCCAGCTCGGATCGCCTGGACATCCTATTCTCCCTTGTATAGAAACTTCCTGCCCTATGGTGACATGAAAATCACCCTGCGATGATAGAAATCCACAAAGGCTCGTAAGGGTACAAACCATTCCATCCCGAGAATGACATCATAGGCTGTCATCTCTAAGACATAGAGGTCCCATGAAAAGTGACACCCACCAACCTCTAGGGGAACTCCTTGCACTAACGCACACCTACCGTTATAATTCCCAATGGAGTGTCTAGCGTCATGATATCTGAAGAAGAAGAAACACAGAGCCCCAGGCTCTCCACAACATGTACAGATATAAATCTATGTGTAGCCCCAGTATAGAAAAGTGTAGAAGATAAAACAGAAGCAACTTGAATAGTACCTCTGACAGTGGAAGGTCTGGGATCCTGCTTCAGTTGGGACTATTACACTGCATATGTCTGCCTAGTGCCACAGCCCTACGACACAGCCTGGCTACCTGAGCTGACCCGCCTTGCTGTCTCTGAGATCCCGGTGTCTGGATACCATGGCCACGACCACCACCACGACCTGAACATCCTGACGTATTCCAATTACCTGACTGGTAAGAAGCTATTGGCTCTGATCCTGCACACGGTGTCTGCACAGAACCCCTCTCACTAGTCACTAGTGGAAACTCCCTACAAAAATACTGAATATGACCCATCTTGCTGCAAGATCGGCACTCCACTGGGTCACGGGGACACTGAGGTATCTTGTGCCTCTCTTTACCGCACTGGTAGCACATTATCGGGCCACCTAAAGAATTCTTATGGCTAGTACCCCCACCATGACAGAAATCCATCTGCCTCTTCCTCTTGCCAGTAGAAATAGTACCAGAAACCGGTGCTGAACCGCCCTAGTTCACAGCACTATCTTCCCACAGGTTCTGCTCAGTAATTAACGCCTAGTTCACAATAGCATGTATTGTAGGCAACCTAAAAGCATTAACTAGTGCTTGGATGTCATATCTAAGACCATCCTTAAAGCATTTAGCCCTTAATGTCTCGTCACCCACCAGAACAGGTGAAAAATGATGTAGCTCAGTGAAGCAGGCAGAATAATCCATCACTGACATGGCGCCCTACTACAGATTCATGAAATCCTGAGCTCGATCTTCCCTTAGAATCTCTGAAAAAAAAAGTCATAAAAGACTGCCTGAAAATCTTCTCACACCATGTCTCAGTGATGTTCAGTCTGGGTGGTAACATCCAACCATCTCTTGGCGGAATCGCGCAGCATGTAAGTAGCAAGTTTGACCCTCCCAGGAGGTGTCTCCAGATGCTCGAAGATCGTCTGCATAGAATCCATCCATGACTTTGTATCCTATGATATGCCATCACCTGAAAACGTAGGCGGATGCTTATGTTAGAATATACGCATCAGCTCTGCCATAGATGTGGCAACCTGTGGTGTTCCCTTAAAGGCCTGTATGAATTGCATCAAGCCTTCACGGAACTGCACATTCGTGCCTGCGTCCGGTATAACGGTTGGCGTTGCACCTGGAACTACTGGAGGATCCATCGGTAACCCATAGCCTACCATGTCTGAAGTATAATCATCGCTACTCTCTTGGCGAACAGCTTGTGGTCATCTTGGCGGCATGACTCTACAAGTTCAAACACATGCCTTAGTTTAATTTACTGTCGAGGTTTCTATTGTTCGGTTAAGTGTGCCAATGAAAAGAAAAACAAAAACCATAAGAACTATAAAAAGGAGGCTACACGACATGTATAACATCTATACGGCATGTACCCTTAAACCCTTTCATGGTCGTGTTCTGATGCCAGCTTGGGCATGTCTCAACCCAAGGTACACGGCGTGTTACACCCACACACGGCGTGTACACCACCCCGTCTCCCCAGCCACACGGCCAAGTCCACACAATCTCTCATCGGTCAAGACTACATGGCATGTCCCACAGGTACACGGCGTGTACTAAATGAGCTCCATCGACCCGTGTTGTTCGAGACACGGTCGAATTCATGGCTCACAATACACGGCGTGTTCCAGATGGAAACGGTGTGTATGAGAAAGGATAACACTGACCTGTGTTGTTAGTGACACGTCTGGGTACCTGGGTCAGACTACACGGTTTGTTCAAGGTAGACACAGTGTGTATAACTTAAGGTTCTTCCATCTGTGTTTTCAATCACACGAGCGGACATAGGGTCTACGCTACACGGCGTGTTCAACCGGTACACGGTGTGTTCTCGCAAGAAATTCCCTATCTCGTGTCTCTTCCCACACGGCTTACAACACGGTTAGAGACTAAACGGCATGTATAAGGTCTACATGGCATGTACATAATTTTTTTTCATTTATTCCCAAATAGAATAGTATATGGCGTGTATTCAAAACTACACGGAGTGTATTCTGGGTTTTTCTGGACAGTAAGACTTAGAAACTACTCTGGAGCCCAGAAAAACACTGAAACCAACACCCAAGTTCCAAATTATGATCTGTGAGGGCCCATACTTCCCGTTAATCAAATCTTGGAATCTTATACATGTTATAAACAAAGTAAACAAGTCAATGATCCACAAAGTTCTGGTCAATGAGGGCCCATACTTCTCAAGAACCAAATTTTGGTGTTCATTCTACAAAACCTCATGAAACAATACCTTATCAAATAGAAGGTATTTTTATCAAGGAAACTACCACAACATCATGTATTTTCTAGCACAACATCTATCACAACAACATGCAATTTCTAATGCACCTACATGGAATAGAAACTATGCATGATAGGTGATTCTAACATCTGCCTAAATGATGCATGGGATGGAATACCCTCATCTCATCAGGTTGTAACTAAATAGAACCCAAGTATAAAATATAAACAGCACACCACAAGTGTGCCACCCAATGGTGAAATAAAATCAACTGTAATAATTATAAATAGAAAATCACAATTTAATTCGAGGTAATCCGGACTTTACCTATACATAGGGTAGCTACTCCCAGACATAGTTTATTACCGAATCCCTTAACAATCTATCTCTTTCTATTGTCTCCAAATAATAAAATAATTCATAGAAAATAAAAGTCCTCTGATACCACTTTGTAACATCCCAGTTCTAGAAGCCACACAACTGGCACCCCAAACCTGGTTGGTCACATGACCTCAAGCACATTTCCCCAAATGCTAGAGGCTTCCGACTAGCAGTGAGGGCCAAGGACTGATAGTGGGGAAACTATGCCCTCATTCATTAAAGTGTAACACAGTGGAAATAAATATAAAGACACAAAAGCGGAAGCAGTAGACAATATAAACTAGAAATGGACAACAGAAGGAAAAGATAACTATCAATCATATAGATATCATGATGCAACATGTCACTAATTCTAAGAAAGTATCCAAAGCAGGAAACTACAATCTAATATAATACAGCACATGGTACAAAATACAACAAAACAAACTAAAATAGTGTAACAGAAACGCAGCAGCATCACAAGCCTAAGCTCGGTCTCATGCTCTCCTACTCCTCTGCAACAATCATGTACCTGTGTAGGGACCCTTTCCCTTATCAACACTTGCAGCAATATAATCTGTTTGGGCCCAATAGATGACCCAAACTGGGTGTGAGAAATAAATCCCAGTAGCCAACCACCAAAGGCACGTGCCCAACTGTCAATGAAAATGTGCAACAGCAGTGTGCAATAATAAAATACAGTAAACTAGGTAGTACTAAAAAGTAAATATCTCTACCAGTTACATTTCCATTTTAATAATTATTTATCAATTCCAAGCTTGTGATTTAGCTTGGTAGGTGCAACGTAATAAATCACCATAGTGAATATTCAAAGTAAATGTTGTCCTCATACATGCAAATCCTTACCCTCAATCAAGCAGAATCGAAACCCATAGGTGACTGCCCACAGGTATAACAAATATTTCCCATAGGCATATGAGATATTTCCCACAGGCACGGAAGTTACTACCCTCAGACATAAGAAACATTGCCCTCAGGATAAACAAACACTGCCCTCAGGAATTAAGTAAGAAGAACAAGTAACCAGGCCGAGCCCAATGCACAAACAAGCAATTTGTATATGTTTCCTCTCAAGAAAACTCAAAACATGATATTATCACGGCATACCCATGGGTATCCAAGCCAAACGGCTAAACAAGGGAAACGCGGCCACGGGGTGGCCCTGGATCAAAGCAACGATCCCAAACAGTGGTCTATATTTATTCATTAGATCACTTATGAAATTCTAGATATCTAAACAGTCAAAGTCTCAACCACACAACACCCTAAACATGGGCTCATGGCACCACGGTACACGAAATCAACTCGACAGTTGGAATAAAACACAAGACCACCTACCTCGATCTCCTCTGATCGATATATGTGAAAGGCACCTCCTGAAACGACCAAGAATGACGTAGATCTAAGATAAATGATTACCCATTCAAACCCAAATAACTTCCATTAGGGAAATGATTGGAAATAAATGTTCAAGAAGAGGGAAGACTTTACCCGTGCAGTTCAAAAGAGATCGGCGGCGGAAGAATCCGAGTTCTGGCATGCGATCAGGAGGTCCTCCAAGCTTCGGCCTTCTCTCTCATGCTCTAAATGAACCCACTACCTCTTCTTCCAAATTAGGAGCCTACTACTCGTTTATAATGAAAAAACATAACTACACGGCGTGTACTATTTTTTTTAATTGTTCCTCTGGTGGCTACTTTTCACCACCACCATGTTCATTTGTCGACTGATTACACGGTGTGTATTACTAGTACATGGCATATAGTTAGTTATTACATCTTAAACTGTCAACAAGTCTACACACCCTGTGTTCTCATCCCACACGGCCAAAGTACACAGCGTGTATATGAAAGTACATGGCGTGTAGTTCGTTTTTATCGACAAACCTATGCGCCCTGCATTCTCATCCCACATAGCCAAAGTGTGTGGTGTGTGTACAAAAATTACACGGTTTGTACCCATAAATTTGATATTTTTCCCACATTTCCCTTATTTTCTCAAAAATACTTAAGGAAAAAAGGAAAAGAAGAAACCCGTAGCTCAAGGATAAGAACCGGGTTCTTACATTCTGCATCAGAACACAACCAATTCCCTTTAATGAAGCATCATTGTAGATAACAAACTCACCATTTTGAGAAGGCAAGGCCAAAACTGGAGCAGTCACCAATCTCTTATTCAATTCCTGAAAACAAACATCATATTCTTCTGTCCAAATAAATTTAACCCCTTTTCGCATTAACTTAGTTAGCGGGCTAGATAACTGTGAAAAGTTTTTAACAAACCGTCGGTAATAACCTGTTAATCCAATAAAACTATGAATCTCTATAACATTTGTAGGTCTTGTACATTCATCAACAACTTTTTTTTAGAAGGATCAACTATTATTACATCCTTATTTACAATGTTCCCAAGAAAAAAAATTATTATAACAAAAAATCACACTTATTGAATCTTTCATACAGTTTATTTTCCTTTAAGGTTTTTAAAACAACCATTAGATGTTTTTAATGCTCTTCTTTACTCTTAGAAAATACCAAAATTTCATCAATAAACACAACCACAAACTTATCCAAGAACTCATGAAATATTCTATTTATAAGATCCATGAATACAATAGGTGCATTAGTTAACCCATACAGCATAACAATAAATTCATAATTCTCATATCTAGTACAAAAAGATGTTTTTGGGATGTCATCCTCTTTCACCTTCAGCTGATGGTATCTAGATCACAAGTCAATCTTGAAAAAGTACTAAGCTCCCTAGATCTGATCAAACAAGTCATCGATATGAGGCAAAGGATACTTGTTTTTAATAGTGATGTTATTCAAATCTCTATAATCAAAGTCTCATAGAACTATATTTCTTTTTAATTAACAAAACAGGGGAACCCCATGGTGAAGTGCTAGGATGAATGAAGCCTTTATCAAGAAAATCCTGCAACTAATTTTTCAATTCAAGAAGTTCCATTTGAGCCATACGATATGGGGGTTTTGAAATTGGATTAGCATCATGAACTAAGCCAATTGTGAATTCGACTTCTTAATCAGGTATGAAACTGGGTAACTCATCAGGAAAAATGTCAAGGTATTCATTTACCACCGACACATCATTAAACTGAACAGTTCCCTTGTTTTCAAAAATATGAGAAAGATAACTTTTATTTCCATCTTTTATTAGTTTCTCATCTTCATTATATGTTATCAATTTTATGGGTTCATTTTTGAATAAAAATTGAAACTCTTTATGAAAAAAACTTCTTTAGCTCTACAATCAATCTTAGCATGATAAACAGAAATTCAATCCATTCCCAGGATGACATAAAACTCTACTAAAAGAAAAATAATAAATTTTGCAGGTAAAGTCTTTCCACAAACCATAATAGAAATATTCTTATAATTCCTCTTTTCTATAATATTTCCCCCTTGTGTTTTAATAATAAGTTTTGGTCTAATTTATTGAGGTTATATTTCCAATTTACTAGAAAATTATTCAAAAATAAAGGAATGTGTAGACCCCATATCAAAAAAAATTTAGAAAAATATGATTAAACAAAAAAAATTACTTGATACAACTTCATTGGATGGTCTGACATCTACTGACGTAGTCGCAAAGGATCTCACTACACCTTTCTACTTATAGTATGGCTTCTTTTAATCATTTGAATCTCTCTTTGGGAAAGCATTTGCATAATGACCCAGCATTTGCATAATGACCCATCTTACCACATTTAAAACACTTAATAGTTTTCTTATCAGGATTAGTCTTAGGATCATTTTCATTACAATATTGGGCCATATTTCCAAGCTTACTGCATTGAAAATACTTCCCAGTTTTGGTAAGGCATTCCCCAGGGTGCTTCTTGCTACACTTTTCACAAACTGGAAATTGGATTTTCTTACCATTAGATTTCTTTAGTTGATTCTTACCCATCGCTTTCCATGTAGACCTCTTCTTCTCCTTATTTTCATAATGCATATGATCATCAAAAAACTCTATCTCTACCCTCTCAGCACATCGGACCAGTTTATCATAACTTTTGAATTCATGGGAGGTCAACGCCCTTCGATACCTTGCCTTTAATCCTGAGTAAAAGCAGTTGATTTTGCTATCAAGATTCAGAATAAGGTTTGGATCATGCCTTTCTAGTTAGGTGAAGTTCGCTTCATACATGGCCACTGAATCTTCCTCCTTTTGCTTCAGTTCAAGGAATTTCTTCTCTATCCTAAGTCGCGCCACTTTAGGAAAATATTTTCCAATGAAAATACTTTTAAATTAATCCCACTCTAAGGCATCAACATCCTCTCTATCCCTAACATTATTTACCATTGACCACCACTAATCAGCTTCACCTTCAAAACAATAAATGGAAATACTTACCTTTTGATTATTTGAACATCCCATAACATCGAATATCTTTTCAAGGGATTTAATCCATCCTTCAGTCGCTATTGGGTCAGAAGATCCATTGAAAGCATGGGGGTATTGTCTCATAAAAAGTTCCACTATTGTCATGTTATGTTGTGGTACCTCTGGTTGTTCTCTTGCATGGATACCACAACAATTTATTTCTTGAGTTAGCTGATCCATTACTATCACAAACTACTCGGTTCCAATCCCTACCATTCCGAGCTATATATTTGGAAGGATATCATTCCATCGGTGCCTCTCCTCTTCAGCTTCCCTATTTCTTCTAAGAACAACCATTCTGAACAAACATATATTAGTCAAAGAAACATGGTAATATTTAAATGTTATATCATTTCAAAGTAATCATAAAGTAAAAAAAATCATTTATGGTGTTTTATTAACATCACCTTAACTCCTATTGTTATCTAAACCATACTCTGATACCACTATAAAGACCAGACCTCATTACATTACATAATCTTGAATTTGGTAAAGAAATCACTTACTTTCACATTGAGGATCTTTTCAAGTTTATAGATTTATAGAAAATGGACATAACACATTCATGACATTACACATTAATATAGAGTGGATACCATAAAACAGTACTCATTTATTCCAAAATATTAAACTTTTCAAATAAAACATGATTTCATTGAAAATTCTTCAAACATTTAACTTAGATTCCTTCTTTATCTTACACATCATTATAACCTATGAAAATCATTCAAAAACATGGGATGAGTACAAAAATCTCAGTAAGGGATATAAAAAGAATGAAAGAACACATTAGTCCATGAATACTTATAACGTATGAAATCATTTTCAAAAGACATACTTGTCACCCATGTATACTTACTTTGTGAAAAATGAGATTTCCATAAGATCCAAAAAAAACATAAGAAAATAAATAGAACCATAAAGTTATTTTGGGGTTTTACTTACATAATCTTTTAACCCTCTCATCTACCTTAAAATTTATAACCCTCATGGCTACCTTAAAATTTGTGTAACCATCACAATTAGACTTGGAGTAACCATACGGCCGACCTCCAACTTACACATAACCAATGAATTGGAGGGAAATATTTTTTCCACCCTTCATTATAAATAGTTCCCAAGAACTATAACATAATCATACAACATGAATATTTCCATAAAAACATTGTTTTTCAATTTTGTAAAACAAAATTTTAAAAGAGGATTTTAAAAGAAAAGTCCCTTACAAATATCATATAATTCAAGTGAGACTTAATAGATTGGATGGAATATGTATATAAACTATAAATACACATAATTAATCATAATATAAACAAATTTTATCACACATAAAATTTTAATACCACATAAATAATGAATTATAAGGTTAACCCAAAGAATGGAAATCGGGTTAAGAATTCCCTTACTTCAGGTTTGTCTTACTTCAAAATTGTTTTATACCTCCTATATAATGGTTAAAAGAGTGTTATTAATATTTTAAAGAAACATATTCATGTTTATAATACCTTATATGATCATTTCATTACATCATTTCTCCCTTTAATTGTTAGTATTTTGTTCCTTCTATTGTTTTGGGTGCGTTCTTTACATGATTTCCATGATCGGTTCATGATGGATATTCTTGTCGATTGGAAGTGAAACTCTAGAATTGAAATGGAATGGTATTTAAATGTTTCTAGAACCATAAATTATACCTTTTATCATTTTGAATTATGACATGAGGATGATTCCTAAGTTAAATCATTATTGATATTTGTTTAAGTCATTTTTGTGATTCTTCGATCGTAAAAAACTCATTTTGTTTTATAAATTAATAACATGTGTAAAAAATAATTCCATAACCTTATATAAGTTATAATACATAAATTATAATCTGTTTCAACCATAAAAATGGTTTCATGACCAGTCTTGAAGGAAGTAAAAGAAATTAAAATCACATAGTCCACGATGTCGTTAAATCGACACATCAAAGATGGCGTTTTAATTTCTTGAATAAGTGGAAGAGGAGAAAGAATATAATGGTGAGTCTTCCATAAATATGATGAAATAAAGAATATGTAAGATACTAGATCATAATTCCTCTTGGATATGGGTATTTTAGGAAAGAAAAAGAAAAGAAAGGAATCTCAAAATAAAAAGTTATGAAATCCCTTACGAAAATTTGGAAGCCTAACGGCATTGCTTAAAATTTAATAAAATATTTTGATGAGATAAAATGGGTATATCATAATTATTACATATTATGGGAATTAAGTGGGATATGTAATGATATATCCCAACATAATCTAATGGAAATTAAAAATAATAACATAAAATGAAAGCTTGAAAAAGAGAAGGGTGGCAGATTCCCTTACCTTGTAAAATAAATCCTAAAACATGAAGGTTGGGACCTTGGGGGATTGAAGACATATTGGGAGGAATAATAGGGAGGTAATAAGACTAGAGCTACGTTGATGAGTAATTTGGAATGAATGGAATGAAGGAATGGGTTGGTATTTATAGCAAAAGTGGGGGAATAATTTATTAATTTCCAAGGGACACCTCATTAGTGGTATTTGCAAAACCATGGGCTTGCCCATAATATTGGAAACTTAGGACACCTTGTAACATTTTTTACTATACACAAGTATACCAGAATTATTTCATCATTATTACATCATTAATGATATCATTAAACACTCCGAAACTCAAACTGTATTTTTACTATTCATTGAAAATTCAACTATTTCAAAAAAATCCAAAAAAAATCACCCTAACTATTTTTCGACGTGTATAATTCAAAAATGAACTCCATATTTTAAAAATAATTTTCTAAATATTATTAATTTAATTTTTAAATAAAATCATAATTTATTCAAAAATAATAGTTTTAAATCTATAACTGTCTTTTTAACACCTTGAAAATTTAATCTACATATCATTATCTTATATCCTTAAGAAAATAAAATATTATTATTATTTACTATTCATAAGGGTTATATTAATATTCATAAGGGTATGTTACTATTCACCAAAAAAACATGTTGGTTCTTTCAAAATCGAAATAACTTACTGATCACAATTATAGATGACCATTTCTTGAAATTCAAAACATAGAAGTGGCAAAATTATGTTTAAAGGCTAGTAATAAATATCTACTTAAAAAAAAGTTTCATGCATTTCAATTTAATTTTAAAAAACCTTGGGGTGTTACATAAAGTCTATCATCTCTATATTACCTTTTATTTCTTTTAGACCAACTATAAATAAACAAAAAATAAATGGTTTTGGGAAAGATCATAATGAAATAAAGTAGAGTATTTTTTTAGACCTTTCATATTGGTATGATTTGTTAGTTCATCACATGTTAGTTGTAATGTATATTGAGAATTTTTTTTTTGATAACATATTTTATACCATGTTGGACACACCTGATAAGACCAAAGATGATGTAAAGGAACAATTAGATCTTTCCCAAATTTGCAGACATCCCGAACTTGAATTATTTGAAGATGAAATATCACACAATTTAATTAATCCAAAATAAAATTATGAACTTTCTAAAGAAATTAATTTATTATTTTATTGATGGATTCATGATTCTATGTTACCAGATGGTTATGCTTTTAATTTGTCTCGCTGTGTCAGAAATAGGCATATTATCAGTTTAAAAAGTCATGAATGTCATGTTATAATGGAAAGATTACTACATATTGGTCTTAGAGGGCTGTTGAATTCTTCAATATGGGATGTGTGGACCGAAATATCATTTTTCATCCAAGTTATTTGTGTGGCAACATCGTGCATTAAGTATGCTATAAAATGATGTTGTTTTAATTTTATGTAAATTGGAGGAAATATTCCTGTCAAGCTTCTTTGACTCAATGGAACATTTAATATTGAATTTTTCATATGAAGGTAAATGTGGAGGACTGGTACAATTCTGATAGGTGTACCCGTTTGAGAGATGTATGAAAAATTTAAAGAAGAAATTATATTACAAAACATCAGTTGAAGGGTTAGTTATAGAAGCATACTTGCAAGAAGAAATCTCAAATTTTTGCTCTTGATATTTTCAATCAGCATATCCTTTAAAACATAACCAGATGGGTCGCAATGAGACAAATGTTGATGATGTCACGTACCATCAATTTTTAGTTTTCAATCAACCTGAGCTTAGTTTTGGTGGTTATCGTGAACGATGGCTTTCAAATGAAGAACTCCACAAAGCTCATACATATGTTCTTCTGGATTGTGAAGAAATGACACGATTTATGCAGTAAGTACTACTTTTTTATTATCTTGTTAAATATTTATAAAAGATAATTTTATTTACAATAACTTTTTTGTAGACTATATGATGACCATATCAAAAACGATTTATAAAAATTACACCTATTGCTCTTGAAGAACCTCATCAACAAAATTTTTCATATTGGTTTCAAAGATTGGTATGTTAAGTTACTTTCAATGGAAAAATAAACCAATTTTTCAATGATATCTATTATTAATAATTTTTATTATTTACAGGTATCACGAGATGAAAATAAAATTGATAGTCGATTATGTGTGATAAAAAACCCTCCATCGAAATTGGTAAAATCTTATAATGGGTATGTGGTTAATGGATTTCGATTCAATACATGCATATACAGTGACTCAAACAAATCAATAAAAAGTGGTGTTTGTTTGAAAGGATATCATCGTAAGGAAAGTGAAGTTGACTTTTATGGTATGCATAATGAAATAATTGAGTTATGTTATCTGGGATCAAATTATGTAACAATATTTAAATGTCATTGGTTTGATACTGATTGAGGGTTGTGATTTCATCCACGACATGGATTGATTGACATTAAATATAACAGTATTTTTGCATCAAATGAACCATTTATGTTGGCACATCAAGTTTATTATGAAAATTATTGTGATGTTTTGAGAGATTTGAATGACTGGTGGAGTGTGATAAAAATGAAATCATATAGAAATCAGTTTTATTGAAAATGAAAATGGTTCTATAAAAGTGCAACATGTTGAAATTTTTCAAAAAACATCCTAAAATATATCTCTTACCCGATGAGATATAAATATCGATGATGATACCCCCCCCCCCCCAGTTAAGGGCCAATGATATAAATAATATTGATGAAGTGATAAGGGGTGATGCAACTGAAAGTCATATGGAAATTGGCGATGCTGAAGATGAGGATGGAGACATAGTTCTCGATGAAAATGATGAATAAGATGACGATTGATTTATTATATTCATGTATTTATTTACAGGTAATTATTATATTCTGATATTTATTATTTTTTAAAATTTGATATTTGTATTAAAATTTTGTTAAATGTAAGATTATTATATTCTAGTATTTATTAGTTGTTTATATTTGATATTTGTATATTAAAATTTTCTTACAGGTAAGAATATTAGTTTCATATGGCTAGAGATAATCCTGATAATCTATTTCATTCTCTCACTGATGTTGGAATTCCTACTGATGATCTCGATTCAGCTAATCCTCAGGATGGTGTGCCTATTAGAAGGGGGCGCAGTCTTGCTCGATTGATGATTTCAGATCCTGTTCTAGAAAGACGACCATCTGTTGATTTTGATCCTTGTTTACGAATGCATGTTTAATTGTTTAAGATATTTATTTTATATTAATTTTGCGTATTAATTTTAGTAATAATTTTATGATTATTTGTTTTTATTTGCATAGTTTTCAGCATTTAGTTATTGGGTAAGCCGGTGCGATTCTGAGAAATTATTTTTCTGAGCCATGGGTGTTATGGGACCTTGTTCTCATCATTGTGTGTCACCAGATGTTCGACCACTAGATTGTACGTTATTAAATAAAATATACTTTTAAAATTGTATTTAATTACTAACATATTGTTTTTAATTGTCTTGCGGAATTTATTTTCTTCGATTCCTAATAGCCTGAGAGATCATATCCGAGAGGCATGGGAGATTTGTATACATAAGCACTTTCGTCAGTTTCTACACAACCACAGAAAGCGAGCTATGGATAAAGCTTGTGCAACTGTTTTCAGCTAGTCTTGTGTCTCACATCGACCTGACTATATCTCGGCTCAAATATGGGATGGATTATGCTTCTTTTGACTAGGTGAGACTTTTGGGAAGAGGTTATCATTTGGACGTTAGAGTCGAGGGAGGCAAGAGGTCACACATAGGCCTGAAAGTCGTACATTTGACATACATCGACGACATATGGTAAGTAATATTATTTATTGATGTATATATGCTTTAAGTATAACATGCTTGTTATATTGTACAAGTCATTACTAACTCGTCTATTATGGAGTTTGAAGATTATAAAAAGATGTATATCAATCCCCAGACGGGAGAAGTTCTAGGCGACCGAAAACGTCATATTGTGGTTAGTAATTTAAAAAAATCATGGATATTAATTTTATTGTTATTCTAATTTGTCATTATATTTAAAAGGAAATGTATGAGGCTGTGACTTCTCATTCACGGGAAAATAAAGCCAAGAGCGAATAAGATGTCACTAGTTATTCAGGTTTTGATGAGGGGGTATGGATACAGGTGACTTTGCATGGTGTCAAGAAAGGTGGGGTGATTGGTATTGGTTCTCGACTGATACCTATGAGTTATTATGGTACTTTTGTGATGTCATCAGTGAGCACGAAGGGAGCTCGTGGAGAGTCGTCGTCGATGTCGTGGCTCATTGCACAGTATGAGGAGGGGTTGAGAGCTCAGGATGAGATGATACAGCAGATGCAGAAAGAGAGGGAGGAGGAGCATGAGCAGCAGCGTCGGAGAGATGAGCAGATGTTGGAGTATATGCGGCGACTTGTGCGTGGTGTTGGTATATAGTTCCTTCCCCCAATCCTTCGAGTGATCCTCCTCCACCTGATGGCAGTTAATGATTTGTGAAATTTTATGATTGTTTTGTAATTTGGGATGACAAACATATTATGTTTGAAATGAAGTATTACTTTTATGTTTGTTTTATTTTTTTATTTTTTATTAATTTTTTTTAATTATTTTTAAATATTTTTAATGTTTTAACTTTTTTAATTTTGTTTTTATTTTGCAATTATTTCAATTATTTTTAAATAAATTAAAATTTTAAATTAATTTTAATTTTTTAATTAATTTTAGTTTTTTATTTTTTTAATTAATTTAATTTTTTTAAATATATTTAATTTTTTATTTTTTTAATTATGTTTAAAATTTTTAATTAATTTTAATTAATTTTAATTCTTTAAATTTATTTGAATTTTTTAAAATATATTTAATTTTTTTAATTTTTTTAATTTTTTTAATTTTTTTAATTTTTTTAATTTTTTTAATTTTTTTAATTTTTTAATTTTGGTTTTTTTTAATATTATTTGTGATGGACGAACGATCCATCACAATTGATTATTTCAAAAAAAACGTGAATCTTATTTGCGATGGATTTTTCATTTGTTGCAATTATTCGCTATTTGCGACGGACCATCGCAAATAACCACAATTGTGGCGCCGTTTTTTGTCACGAAGCATTAGTGACAAAATCCCGTCGCAAATAACTTTTTGCGATGAGATTCTATTCCTAATGATCTGTCACAAAAAAATGAAAACTTTAGCGGTGTATATCGAGTATACCATCTAGAATCTCTAGCCTTATTGTATGGTGATTCTTGTTGTCAGCTCATGCGTCGTACCTATGATTCCTTTTCAAATTGTTGAGTGTCATCATACTGATAGAGTTATGAGGCAGTTCGACTTCTATCAGCTCATTCATGCATTGCCCGGTTAGTTGCCTTCACTTAATTCCCTGGAGATGTCAGAGTAGTGAGACTTCGACTGGGGGATGATATCATGCACGCTGTATTGAGATGTGAGACAAACGACATGAATCCTAATTACAAGGGTCATACATATTACATATGCATCTATCAGATCAACTGGATTATGGGACCTAGATACCGCATGTCCGCATTGATATATCTTACGCGACATGGATGGGGCTATCATCAGTTGGTAAAAATTATTCCTTCTACCATTGAACATTTTTTTATCAACTTTAGTTAACTGCACAATTTGTTTTTGCATAATGCTCTTATTGCCCAACTCATTCACATCTCTAATCCTGCAAAGGGAGGCGCATTTGACCGAACCTATTTTCATCGAGCAGTGACAGAGCTGATTCTTCCCCAAATCTAGATTTATCATGAGATTTTTCTTTGATGTGTCAGACAATTCTGAGGGTGTTGAGTCTGATATAGATATGTCAGGGGGGAAACATGTTATGGATGCAGATGTGACACAAGAGGATGATCATGATCAATCATATGCTCTTCCACTTCCTATTGCATACAAGCCACAACCACAATCATAGCCAGAGGCGCAAACACTGACACAAACACAAACATGGTCACGATCACAGCTGCAACCACAGGTTATTCGTCCAGAGGGTCTTGACGCATCACAGTCTGTAGTGTGTCAGATTTTGTTGTAATGATAATGGTTGACTGGTTGGTGTTGTGGTCTTTTATTTTCCTTTGATCCACATATATCCACTACATAACAATCATCTTCTTCATATGTTGGGGAGAGCTCTGATCACCAGTCACTATCTTTGCAATCAGGATAGCGTATGGGTGGGGAGACTGTAGATCCATTGTCTATCACACTATATGATTTAGAGATTGGCACCAGAGATGCTACATAGGAGGTGCGTATGCCATAGCATAAACATCGACAAACTCAGTGTGAACACATTCTCTATACATCTGGTTGTGGCATGAAGGAGCACCCGAGACACCGTCATAGATTGAACTGATACATGTTATATATTTTTTAAATCACCACTTGTACATTATTTAAAAACCTACTAATATATTATATTTTGTAACATATAACAAATAATCAACAACATTATAAATTAATACAAATATTTATGAACGATTAATAAACATTAAATATTAATAATATTATTATTTTGAATTCTATATTTTTTATTAATATTAATAATAAATATTATATTATTAACTATATAACTAATTAATTAATAATACACACCATAATATATTAAAAATAATATAATTATTAACTAGTAAATATATTTTCCAATACAGATTGTTTTATTTATATTATTAAATAATAAATATTAGTTTTTATACTATTGATTATACTAATAACCAAATATTATATTATTAATTACTAATAAATAATACAATTGACAATTAATAAATTCTTTTATTAAAATTGAGGGGCAAACCCCTTTTATTAAACAAAAAAAGATCTCCTTTTGAAGACTGGAAAAAGAAGGAACTCATTACAATGACCAAATGAGAACAAAACAAACAGGGCACAAAGACCCTACATGAACCCAACCGCCAACTGAGAAACAAACATCAAAATAAGAACCAACCAAGAGTCTTTTTGCCCCCTGTCAGAACCTACAACACCGAAACTAGACAAAGATGATGAGTCGCTCCTCTTGCCAAGAATGAGTTGTGGTAACAACACAATCAAGGCAAGACACTCCTCTATCCCACATTGAAGTAGGAAGATGACTGGACGATAGATGCCAATACACCTATCTCTCTTACGAGCCACCCACCCGACGATGCAGGTGGGGAAATCACTGCACTGTCAACTTGATGCAACTCAAAACCAGTCAGAAAACACCCTGCAGAAACCAACAGAGAACCCATCCGTCCAAAAGAGGTCCGACAATGATAATTAATAAATATATTGCTTATTAATAAATTTATACTAATTATATCAATAAAAAATTCACAAAGATTTATAAATAAAAATTTATAAATTATACTTTTTACTAATATTGCAAAAAAAATAATATTAGGAGGCGTGAACCGTGTTCATGTCTCTTGTATAAATTTCGTAAAGGTGGTGTGAACGTTGTTCACGTCTCCTTACCCTCGATTAAGAAACGTGAACTCCGTTCACGCTTCTTTTCCAATCGGGGAAGTGTGAACAGGTTCGTGTCTCCCTCAACCCACTTTTTATTTTATTTTTAAAAACATAAAACCTATTAAAAAAATATGATATGAAACTAGAAAGAGTGAACTTATTAGTTTTATATGAATAGACATATTTTTATTTTATTTTATTTTAAAAACGAATGAAAAATATGTTTTAAAATGATTTAGAGAATGGAATCAAATATAATAAATTACGTGGGTTTATTTTTCAATATATAAAACAAAGATGAAATGAAGATTTAAAAAAAAAAGTTAATTGATTTTATTATCATTATTTAAAAAAACATTTGTTTCAAACGATACATTTAAAAAAATTAGAATAAAGACACTTTCCTCTATCAAAGATGCAAGCAGTCCGGGGCATTTATTTAGTGGGAATTAATTCGAATTGGTCTCGGATTGTCATTTTCGCTGAATAATTCGAGGACATTTCAGTCATTATAGTAATGCCAGGACCAGCGGCCTGGTGATCGATCAGGACACCGCCCTTTTATAAGGATGTGAGGAACACCTGGTTTGGCTTTGAGTTTAGTTGGGGCAGAGTATTCGATTCTCTGTGAATCGTGAAAATGGCGGAGGAGCCTCAGGTGATTAGCTGCCACAACGTCGAAGTCTTCCGCGAGCATCTAGCGAAGGCTAAGCAAGAGAATAAAACGGTATGCTCGATTTCAAAGCCCTAGTGATCTTCAGACGTCTCTCAAAGACAGCAATTTCCTTTTCCCTAGGTTTGCTGTTTTTTGATTTCTCCTCCCTCTCGTTCGATCTTTTCTTCTATGTTCATATGCGTTTGTTTTTAATGGTCATATCTACGATATTGTTGTGATTTGTACCCGCTTTCTTCTTTTTTCCTCTTTCCCTGGTTCTCAACTCAAGAGCCCTAAATAATTTTCTGATACACCTAGAGAAAACCTAATCCCCCCCCCCCCATGCTTCTTTGGCCGTTCCTCTGGGCGTACGGTTCACTAATCCTAAATTACTCTCTGATCTGCTTGGCGAAAATGAACTTTTCCTTTTCCTTATTCTTTTCCTTGAGTTCTTTCCTCTATCTTCCCCTTATCCCGAATTTCCCACTGTTCGTTCTTGCTGTTCTGTTAAATTTTGTTATGCTTTGTTATATGGATGGTTTTCTGAGATTTTACTGCGGTTCATCCATGCTTCTTATTCTCAAACGCTAAATAAATATCCTAACAGTTTCGTAAACTATCGCTTAGGGTTTCATCGTGATTTATTGACTTGGGTTTTGTATCATGAGATCTTATGATGGTCTGGTCCGTCGAGTCTCCGAACAGTTCGATGATTGCAGTTAGTTATTCATCTTTCCCGATCAACTACAGTTTTATCATTAAAAAAACCTGCAGTCCACAACTGAAAGAGGACTTTTTTTATAGTTTCGGTTAGAGATTTTTGACCATTAAAAAACTCTTTTGCAAGGAATACGAAATGATTTCCCCCCGGAACTCGTTGGCCTGGTTTGGCATCTATGTCTGCAGCTATGGATTGAAACCAGGATCATGATTTTCAACTCCAGAACCGTGAACTGAAAACCCTGTTTCCAATTTTTCAGGTCGTGGTGGACTTCACAGCGGTATGGTGCCCCCCTTGCCGAATGATGGCCCCGATTTTCGCTGGGCTGCCTAAGAGGTTCCCTCATGCCGTGTTCCTCAAAGTGGATGTTGATGAATTGAAGGTAACTTATAAACGTTTTCAATGCCTGGGAAGTTTGTAATTTTGGCCCAGTTTGACATTAATCATTGAAAAATGCTTAGAACACCAAGTGTTTCCAAATCGATTATTGAAAAAAATGTTTCGCCCCCAATCCCATTGTTTTTTTTTTGTGTCCTAGGTTGTGGCTGAAGAGTGGAAGGTGGAAGCCATGCCGACCTTCATCTTCATCCGCGAGGATGAAGAGGTGCACAGGATTGTGGGTGCGAGGAAGGATGAATTTGAGGAGAAGCTAGCTCTTCATTGTGTGGCTCCCGCGAATTCAGCCGAGACCACTAGCCTCCCTGCAACCATGACCACCTGATTTGGGCGGACTGGGTGAATAATGGACCACTTGGGTCCTGTTATTGTTATATGTAAACCTCCCATGGAAGCTGTGTTCTTTGGAGTTCTGAGGCCTGGTATGTGTCTGTGTTCTGTTTCTGTTTGCTTGTATTGGGAGTTTGCATGTATATTGGGGTCATGGTAATGGCTCTGTGAACTAAGAACTATAATATTATTATTATTTTGGCATGAGGTTGGTCGAGAATTAAGAAAATAATAATAATCCTTGTGATTATTCATTTTCCAATCCCAGCATTATATAAATCCGATTGACATTTTTGTGAATTGGTGAAAAAGGTGGAATCAACATTCTTTGGTTGTGCATGACTTGAGAGAATCCTTGAGCTCCCTCCCTAGTACACTCTGAATTATAGGACATTCCTCTTCAATTGGAAATAATCAGTTTTCTTTTGAACGATTCTGTAGTGATCAACATCAATCATATCGATCATTGCAAACGATAGATTTGTTTGGGTCATTATTCGGAGAATTTTACGGTGTTGATCATATCATATATTTACGGGGCATGTGTGAATTATCGTTAAAGAGAATCTATTCTGACGTAATGACGATACAACAATGATCTAATGATACATCAACGAAGAAAGAATTCTAAATAAAACAAATTTTTATTAAATAAATTAATTATAAATTGCATGTGAAATATCCTATCTTCATGGATTTCGAAAACGCATTTCTATTTAATTCTCTAGGAAAATTTGAAGAATGATTTTTTTTGTTGGGCACAGACTCGACTTGCTTCTGGTGCGCCTCGAGATTTCAAGTGGTATTAGAGGGATCACATGATAATTTATAATTATTTATTATTCATTGATCAATTATTTGCAAATTGTTGTTAGTTTTCGCTTCTTGTTCATTCTTATCGAGATTTGGTGTGGATTCTGGCCGGAAGACTGGGTTACACAGTGTGATTGATGTACACGTCGTGTATCTAAGTGTATTTGTAATGTTCCAGATTTTTCTGTGGATTATTTTAAATATTATATGGAATTATTTTGAGACCAGACGCTGAGACGACGTGTGATTCCGAGACCCGGTATGCCCAAGATAAATGTTTGAAAAATGTTAAGTTTTAAATAACATTCGCGAGCAGTTTTCTTGAAAAAGTGAAATAACTTTTAAACGGGTGTTTGAATCTTAAATCTGAGGGCACCATTGTGTTTCGAGCAGTAGGTTTATCCTAAGTGAGACCTAAAATCGGTCGGTACAGGTCGACTGTGAAAAATAGTTTTTAGACGTTTTAAAAAATACAATAAATTAAAGATTTATTTTATTTTAACGTTACGTAACGACACACTTTCTTTTTATTAAACATTGTCAGAGAATTCAGAGTTGTACCCATAACCCTGGAATCCCTCTGAATCGTGGAGAAAGAATCCTCTCGAACGGACGACGACAGGACGGTGGATCGAGATTGTTCTTGACGGATCGCTATCGACAACGAATCATCTACAACGAACGATCCTTTCCCAAGTAGGGCGTTATGATTTTAGTCTTCCTTTCTCCATTCTTAGAATCAACAACGAACGCGAATAAACCCACGAATAGGTTAACCCGTTGTTCGATCGTTCTTGTGGGATGAGTTTGATTACGAGAATTATTTGGGGATGATTATTATCATACTTTTTAGTTTTGATTGATCGTTCTTACTGGAACAGATCGAGACCGGAACAAACAACAGTCGAGGTTCGTTTCTCGAGTTTGTTTCATGTGATTTCTTCTCATTTTTTTCGCGTGTTCTTCGTTTTTTCACGGGATATGAACGAATGATCGTTGCACCTTCGATTCTTGGCGCAACGATCCGAAATTGAAGATCCGACCTTGTGACGGCGCAACGGGGGTACGAGAGTGAACGCACGACGCGATTTGGTCGGGATGGTGGCGCACGACGGCCGGGGCAGTGGCTCTTGTCAGTCCAGGCGAGTGGCGGTGCGGGTCCAGGGGGCGGTCCAGGCCAATGGCGAGGCGGACGACGAGCCACCGACGAGGTGACCGGTAGAAGCGAAACGTGGCTCGACTGTGGAAAGGGAGCTCATGGGGCGTGCGCAAACACGGCGGGTCGACCGCGTGGGATGCAGTGCGGCACCGCAGGGACCAGAGGGGCACGCGGCTGGGGTGGGCCGCGTGCGTGCGGGTCAGACCGGGCCCAACAGGTTGGATTGTGTTGAGCCGGGTCGACCGGACTGGGCTGGGTCGGTCGGCGGGTCGGGTCAGACCCAAATCGGACCCGAGTCAGACCTTTTCGCCAAAACTACCATATCTTTCGAACTGTACGTCCGATTGACGAGCCGTCTACGACGTTGAGACGGTCCTTTTGAGATTAACGGTGGGTTTTAACACAGACTTATTCTAGTGTCACGAGCCGTTCACACGGGCAGTACTCGGGGTCAAGGGACACGGTGGGTGTGACCACTACTCACCGTGCACCCTCCTTTCCTACGCGGATTGATTCTGTCGTCCACCGTATCTTGGATGAGTTTCGGTAGGATTCGTTCCCTGAAGGTTTGTTGGTATCATTTCCCATGCATATGAGTATGATCCCTTCAGCAGAAGTTCTAGGATAGAGTTGTTGGAATCTCCTGAGAGGCCTAGAGCGGATCCTCTATTCCTTCTTCGTGCCCTAGGTAGAGTCTTCGGTATTGACGTGACCAACTTCACCAGGCGTCGATCCTCTACTTAGCTGGTTAATCCAGATGGAGTTGTTGGTATCGCCCCATGACCCTGGTTGTGATCCTCCTATGATGTATCATATCTCTCTTTAGATCATTCAGCGTATCTCTCTCATGACGGTTCTTGACGAACGATACTTCTCAGACGAACATCGTCAATGCTATCAGACTCAGGAGTGTGTTCTCTCGGATGCGTGTTTCGTGTAATCTCCGAACTGAATCCCTAGTGTTGGTATGCAGTAGTTGTGACTTACCCTAGACTGTGTGGTATGGTTTGAGTATATCTGGATATTCTTGTTATATGATGTAAACATATACTTGTCTAGAGCTGTTTGTACCTTTCCTTTGTGTTTTGCTTTGTGGTTTCGGGGTGTCCTACTGAGTATTGTTGTACTCACCTCTGCACGGGTTTTGCCCGCACATGTTGTGTCTTGTGCAGACGAGTGGCCTTTTGATAGAGTCCAGGGCGGACCGGGACCAGACAGAGCCTTGTGAAATCAGACAAACCGTGGTGTTCCTACTACTTCATACAGTAGCCCCAGTACCTTGCCTTCAGGTTGAATCAGGTAGGGTTTTCTGCGGATGAGTTTCAGGAACTTGTTTACAGACTTTCTTTTTGGTGGGTTTGTATTATGGCCTTGTTTACTTTCCAACACTTTCACTGTTGTACTTTGGTTGTGGGTTATAGTGGTTTGCATGCATTGTTTACTTAGTATTTTTACATTTCAGCATTTGTGGCTTGGAGATGTGTGTGTGTATATAGATACTTTAGGTTAATGCCTCCCATTTGTGTGATATGTCTACTCGGTGCTAGCCACTAGCCCCTGACCTATTGGAGGCGGCCTTGAGGTAGTCACGACACAGGATCCTCTGGGACGGGTCGTGACAACATTGTCCCGGACGTGTCGCTAGATACATGACATACTGGGTAGTAATGACAGACAATGCATTTAATGAGCATCGTGTGTTGATTGGGCCAGCCTAGCACACGATCTGTCGGATTACACGACATGTAGCTGGCGTACATGCATTGTAGTCTACATGGTTTAGCAGTGAAATTTGTGTCAACTGTGTGGTTAAATACATGGCATAACGTCACCTGGGACTGACAACCAGAATAATTAATGCGATACATGACGTGTAGTTGGCGTACACGCCATGCAACTCATTAATTCCCATGTTTGAAAAACAGTCGAGTCAGCCAATGAGTTATGCAGACACACGACAAGAGGAACACACGACGTGTAGCTCGTTAGTACACGCTGTGTAATCCAACCAAGATATGCGTATTTTCCCTGGGTCTTTATCCCGAATACATTGCAAGCATGGAACACAATGTGTAGCTCGTTAGTACATGCTGTGAAGTCTCTCAGTAATGAACAAAATTAAATTACATAAAGAATAATTAATTCAACATTAAAAACCTAATTACATTGTTTGCATTTAATGTTTTAACAGTGTAATAAAGGTTTACAAAATTAATAAATGTTCAATTAATTCCATGCAATTATCTATAATTACTGATCAATTAGTTTATTTACCATATAGTATGTGATAATATCTTAAGAGCAGCCATCACACTGAAAGGTCATACTAGTTCCTCGCTATGATGAGGACCCAAAAGTGCCGCAATGATATTCTTAAATATATGTTCTATAGCCAAATAAAATCATTTAAGGGACACAAATGATTCAGGCCATTAGGGGTGGAGACTCATAGGACTTTGAAACATTTTCTCATGATGTACGCTCTTAGTAATATTCAGTGTAAGATATTATGAGAACAAGATTCGCTGGTAGAAAATCCACATTTATATGTGTCATTGATCCTTAAAATTTAAGATTATTATTAACGAGTGTTAAAAGTCACGTGCTTTGTTGTATTGATGAAAACCGTGATGATATATGTTCGCAGCAAGACAAGATACATTGGGTGCATCACGAGTAATATTTCATTAATGAATAACATGAGAAAGGATTTGTCCCTTTAGTTCTTTAATGGAAGTTGATATCTCAATCCCTTTGATGAAAGTGATATAGCCTAAATAAATCCATGACCATGGTGTTCTACAGGCAAGTTCGATTTCCAAAAAACCAAAGAAAGAGATATCGAACACATAGGTTGATGACACCACCATACAACCTGCTTGATTAGATATATCATGATAAAAAGATTATATTACACAATAAGTGTCCGTATGATCTATTATGTTGTGACATTAACTTCTTTCTCTATGGGTGTCGTGACATGTTGCTAGACGCTAACATTGGACTTTAGGCTGCTTCGCCTAATGCCACTAAGAAAGAGGCCTAGAGGGTCACACACTAAGTATATCCAGAATCTCAGTTAAATAATATATTATTATTTACTATTTAACAAGTTAAATAAATATTACTCCCGTATGTTGTTTAATAATTATTCATGTTTTCTTGATCGCATAGATTCTATCACCAGTCATTTGAGAGAATATTATGTGAACAAAATATTTAATAAATATTTAATTTCTATTTAGTAAATATAACATTTATTTATTTATTGGTGAATAATGTAGTGATATTTATTTATTAAATAAATAGTCATTATTCAAAGCCTAATAAATATTATGGAGGAATGATAGATCAAGTTTAATGGTCCGATGAGAAATAATATATATTGAATATTATTTGATTAAATAATATTTAATTTAATTCACGAGTTTAGATCATGTTAAGAAATAATAATAATAATATTATTATTATTATAAACATGAGGTTCCACATAGATTAAATAAATAATAAAGGTCACTTGTACAATTATTTATTTATAACCCTAGCGGTATATAAACCCAATTATATTATTTTCTTAAGAGAGCCAATTCCTTTTTATGTTGTGCACAATGAGATCCACAGAGAATCCTCTCAAGCCCTAGAGAGCTCCCTCTCCTAGAACGCTCCCAAGAATGAAGTACGATCTTCCTCCACTTTCCACTCTCGAGTCTAGAGAGATCATAAAGAATCCTTTGGATGTGATTCTCAGGGCAATCAAAGGTGAACGATGCAAGCGATATGATCTACCGTGCTAGCACACATAGATTCCTATGGTGATATTTGTATATTCATGGAACACGTGTGGATCACTACTAGAAGGAATCTATTCTTGATTCCTACAACACAATGATGATATGGCGTAAATCCATTGTCAGATCCATCAATGAAGAAAAAATTTCTCACAAGGGAAATTCTTTAATTGCTTAAATTGATTATAAATAATATGTGGTGATCCCGCGTTTTGATTCTGGTGTTTATCCATTATCTATATTTTTTGATTCAATTCTATTGATTACAATGTTTATCATCGTGTAAATCTCAGATTAATCATTGATCATGACAAAAAAATGAGTTAGGCATGACCCATCTGACACTTCCGCTGTGCCTGAAACCTACAAGTGGCATTAGAGGGAGCACATAATTATTTATAATTATTTAAATACCATTGACTGATTTACGCATTTGTAATTAGTTTTCAATCCCAATTTAAGTGTTATTTAATCCGAATTATGAGATCTGATTTCTTCCACTTCTTTTCTCATAAATATAATCAAACTAATTAATTTTATGAATAAAATAAATTTGAAGATCTCATCCGGAGGTGTCGAGGAGTCTTGTTGAATAACACAAGAGTACATGCCGTGTAACCCGGAGGTACATGCCATGTACTAGAGTTTAATGCATAAACAATTAATTCAAAATTAATTCAAAACTTGTGAATTTATTACAAGCGGTGAATTTAATTATACACCACGTGTTGGTCGGGCCATCCTAGCACACAGTCAGCCGGAGTATACGCTGTGTAACTTAGTACGCAACGTGTAGTCCCTTAGTCACATACATGCCGTGTATTCTCTTATATGGCATACATGATTGGTGGCTGTGTAACTTGGAGACCACACGCTGTGTAGCCCATGTACACGTTGTGTACTCCAATATTTCTTATAGCATGATTACACATCGAGTCCCTAGGTGCGCGTCATGGATAGATGATGAGAAAAATACACGCCGTGTACTTTTAACAAATTACATAGAATTAAAAATTCATCTAATATAATGTGTAAACTTTATCAACATGTATTCTGTGTGGTCATTAAGTTGATAGTACACAACATGTGGTGGGTTATATATATAAATGTCTAATTAATTTCTACATAATGTTCGGATCTACACATCATGTATAAGTTGTATTACAGTTATTACTCTATGCACATTGAAGCATAACACACTACGTAAATACCATGTGTTCCATGTGATCATTAAGTTCATGGTACGTGCTGTGAAATTACTTAATAATTTTTGTTTGCCACATGTCGTAAGAGTAAACAGTATACGGGTATAAAACACATTGGGTAGTTCAGACGAGTACTCACTGTGCTGCCTCCAAGGTACATTTTGTACACAATTAATTTTAAATAAATTTATTTAATTTGTTTAAAATTATGATAGATGAGTATCTTAAGAAAAATTTAGATGAGAATTAAGATAAAAGTATTTATTAATTAAAAAATAAAATTAATTGATTCAAATGCGATTTATCTTAAATTAGAATAATTAAAATTGAATGCTAATTATATTAAATGCGTAATTTGTTGCATGCATATGGATGATCATGAGCTTAGACCAGACCTTTGTATGTGATTGGTTTAATTTAATTTATTATTAAATTAAATTGTTGACATGTGTGTCATCTCTCATCTCATTATGTAAGGGTTTGTGTGCCCATGGTTTCTTTTATATAAACCCCTTAACCAATCCTTTGGTTCCATCACCTGCATGTGAGTAAAAACATATGTAATGGATGAAGCTCCCAAGCTAGTTGAGGCGGTTCACGTTTAGAGCTGAGGCAAATCCAATCCCAAAGAGATACATAGGTGGACAGGTGGAAAGGTGCAACACGA
The DNA here is from genome assembly GCA_963277665.1 of Viscum album. Classification (NCBI taxonomy): domain Eukaryota; kingdom Viridiplantae; phylum Streptophyta; class Magnoliopsida; order Santalales; family Viscaceae; genus Viscum; species Viscum album. Next base: position 1,086,887,525 of record OY728156.1, read on the forward strand.
ACCATAAATAGTTCAAGGTGTTTTCCCCCTAGGTCGAAAATTAGTTTATTATCCGCTAGATAAACTAACCATTAGTAAAATATATTGATCATTACACTTTATTATTTTATTTATATCAAGTTGTGTGGTTATTTCATTATGAATGTTTTTTCACAATCACATGAATTAATGAATTAATAAGCATACAAAATAGAACAAAAATAAATTGGATTATGTGTAAATATTATCTAAGACATGGTTAATTACTTAAGTAAATCCACTTAATATTAAAAAGCATGTAATAAAGATAATAATACAAAATTTATGCATAAAGATAAAATCCCCCAATTATGTATATTAAGTCGGTATAACCCTCCACTACTTCAGTTAAAATCAAACCATAGTTCAATGTGCCTAACCATCCGAATTTGGGGTGCTTTCAATTATCAAGGAATTCTAACTTAATGTTTTGGGTTGACTTAACTTAGTTCACATCAAGGGTTGACCCCCAAAGCAAGACTTGGTGTAACTGTGAGTTAATGCAATTGTCCTTTGGAATGCCTACCTAATACCCTTAAAATTTTTTGACTGGCCAAATTCAGTGTGATGAGAAGGGGAATATGGATCCTTACTACTATAATGACCAAGAAATGTGATATTCTACAGCCAATGGTGTGGGCCATTGGATTTCAATAAAATAGTGGGAGATTAATAAATATAATATTTATTTGTTTGTTTATTTTTTATCAGATAAATTACTAAACTCTTCTCATTTTATTTTTGGCTGCCAATGATGTTCGCATTAGGCCTGTCTTTGTAGGGCTATAATGACTGCCAATGGAGATCGCTGTAGGTGACCTAATGCTCGGCCGAATAGCGGCCGCTATTGGGTTGAGCTATATCAACCACCATTGGAAGTCGCTATAGGTAACCTAAAAATTGTCCTAAAGCGACCGCCAATGGCGGTCGTTGGACTCTGGAAAAAAATCCACCCATCAACGACAGCCATAAGCGGCCGCTAACCTGGGATTTTTTTTTTAAAATACAGTGCTATTTCTCAAACAGGAGAAACAGAGCTAAAATCAGAAAAAAATCAATTCCAAATAGCAGAAACACCAGGATCCTCAAAAAAAATAAATGAAAGACATACTTCTTCACATATCCAGTGATCCAAATAGCTCCAATCCATTCCAATCTTCTACTTCAATAAACCTACAATAAGATACAAAATAAACAACTAAACAAAGTAAATGAAAATTGGACATATTTATTCAGTTAGTATATATATATATATAATAATCAAATTGGACCATTAGTCCGTTAGGGCATTAGGCCGTTAGGGAGTTAGTCCGTTAGGGCGTTAGGCCGTTAGGGCGTTTGACCCTTATGGCGTTTGGCCATTTGGGAATTTGGGAATTTGGCCAATTGGCCAAGTCTCCATTTATCCAATTGGCCATTAGGACAATAGGATAATATGCCATTAGGCCATTTGGTCATTAGGTCAATAGGCTAATATGCCATTAGGCCAATAGGACATTAGGTAATTAGGACAGTAGTCCATTTGGCCAATTGTCCATTAGGCCATTAGGCCTTTGGGCCATTGGGCCGTTGGGCCGTTGGGCCGTTTGGCCGTTAGGCCGTTGGTCCATTAAGACGTTGGGGTGTTAGGCCATTGGGGGCATTAGGCCATTGGGGATTTAGGCTGTTCGAGCGTTAGGGCGTTCGAGTGTTAGGCTATTAGGGCGTTATTTCATTAGGGCATTAGGTCATTAGGGCATTAGGTTGTTAGGGAATTTGGACATTTGAGCATTTTGGAATTTGGCTAATTGGCCAGGTCTCTATTTAACCAATTGGCCATTAGGCCAATATGCTAATATGCCATTAGACCATTTGGTCATTAGGAAAATAGGCTAATATGCCATTAGGACAATTTCCTAATAGGACATTAGGCCAATAAGACATTAGGTAATTAGGACAATAGTCCATTTAACCAATTTTCCATTAGGCCATTAGGCCATTGGGTCGTTAGGCCGTTGGTCCATTAGGCTGTTGGGCCATTAGGCCGTTGGCCCATTAGGCCGTTGGTCCATTAAGTTGTTGGTCCATTAGGACGTTAGGGCGTTAGGCCGTTAGGGCGTTTGGCCATTAGGGAATTTTTCCATTAGGGCATTTGTCCGTTAGGGAGTTAGGGCATTAGGAAGTTAGGGCGTTTGGCCATTTGGGCATTTGTGAATTTAGCCAATTGGCCAAGTCTCCATCTAGCCAATTGACCATTAGTCCAATAGTCTAATATGTCATTAGGCCATTTGGTCATTAGGAAAATAGGCTAATATTCCATTAGGCAAATAGGACATTATGTAATTAGGACATCAGGTAATTAGGACAGTAGTCCATTTGACCAATTGTCTATTCGATCGTTAGGCTGTTAGGGCGTTAGGCTGTTAGGGAGTTAGGCCGTTAGGGAATTAGGCTGTTAGAGTGTTAGGCTGTTAGGGCATTAGGCCGTTAAAGGCATTAGGCCATTAGAGATTTAGGCTGTTAGGGAATTAGGCCGTTAGGGTGTTAGGCCATTAGGGCGTTAGGCCATTAGGGCATTTGGCCATTTAGGCATTTTGGAATTTGGCCAATTGGCCAAGTCTCCATTTATGCAATTGGCAATTAGGATAATTTTTACATTAGTCCATTAGTCCATTAGTCCATTAGGATCACTACTCTACTCTAGTAGTGACCTACTGTGCTGCTCGTACGCGATGAGGTGGTTTGGAAAGAGGTTTGGACAAACATTCGGCTGCATTCGCTTGACATTGAACTATATAAAGTTCAGTACTGAATAGCCCCCCAAACCCCCCCCCCCCTTGGACAACCCCCTCCCAGCCCCTTACATCACCCACACTCCCCCTCAGATAGCCCCCCCCCCCCCCCCCGAAAAAAATCCCCCCAAACAGCCCCCACCCCCAAACAACCCCCACTTTAACCCCCCCAGACAGCCCCACTCCCAACCCCCACACCCCCGGACAGCCCCCACCCTGAACAACCTCCCACACTCTGAACAGCCCCCCAAACACCCCCCTAAGCCCCCACTCCCAACCCCCCTTGGACATCCCCCCCCCCCCCCGCCCAAAAAAAAAATCCTCCTGAACAACCCCCACTCACCTCGGACAGCCCCCCACCCCCACTCCCAACCCCCTGGAAATCCCCCCCCCGAACAACCCCACTCCCAACCCCCCCACACTCCCCCCGGACAGCCCCCCCCCCCCCCCCCCCCGTACAGCCCCCAACCCTTTGTAAAACCTTCTTCATAGTCCCAAACCCCCCGAAAGCTCCCCCCACCCCTGGACATCCCTCACTCCCAATCCCCCTCCCTGGACAGCCCCCCTGGACAACCCCCCTCCCCCCAAAAAGACTTTCCCCAGACAACCCCCAAACTTTCCTTAGACATCCCCCACCTGCACGACCCCTCCCCCTCCACCCTATAGCCCCCCAAAACGGATTCATTTTCAATTACACATGCACAATGTGCCACTTTGATTATTATAAAATTATAACCAACATCAGATTCAGTAAACACGACTCTTAATTCTCTATCTAATTAATTATCAATCAATCCAGGCTTTACATTCTTTACCAATTTCTATCATGAACAACATTCTAATCCACTACATAATAAAACATACTAACAAGAATAGTATATAAAGTACACTATCTAGCAACACAGTAGGAAAACTATTGTCATGGTATAAAGCAACAACATTGTCCATTAGGTGATTAGGTCATTTTTTTTCATTTGGGAAAAGGCCATTAGGATATTTGGTCATTAGGACAATAGGATAATATTTCATTAGGCCAATAGGACATTAGGTAATTAGGACATTAGTCCATTTGGACAATTGTTCCATTGGGCCGTTGGGCTGTTAGGCCGTTGGGCTGTTCGGCCGTTGGGCCGTTGGGGCGTTGGGCCGTTGGGGTGTTGGGCCGTTGGGGCATTGGGCCGTTGGGGCGTTCGGCCTTTGGGGTGTTAGGCCATTAGGGCGTTAGGCCGTTGGGGCGTTAGGCCATTGGGCGGTTAGGCCATTGGGCGGTTAGGCCGTTGGGCCGTTAGGGCCGTTAGGCCGTTGTGCCGTTGGGCCGTTGGGCCGTTGAGCCATTGGGCTGTTGGGATGTTGGGCCATTAGGCCGTTAGGGCGTTAGGGAATTTGGGAATTTGACCAATTGGCCAAGTCTCCATTTAGACAATTGGTAATTATGCCAATAGACTAATATGTCATTAGGCCATTTTGTCATTAGTCCAATAGGCTAATATGCCATTAGGCCAATAGGATAGTAGTCCATTTGGCCAATTTTCCATTAGTCCATTAGGCCATTGGGTCATTAGGCCATTGGGGCGTTAGGCCGTTGGGACATTAGGCCATTGGGGTGTTAGGCCGTTAGGAAATTAGGTTGTTAGGGCGTTAGGCCATTTAGGCCATTGGGGCGTTTGGCCATTTGGGCCGTTGGGCCGTTGGCCTATTCAAACATTCAGCCATTAGGCCCACATGCCAGTAGTCCGTTCAGCCCTTAGGACAATAGGATAATAGTCCATTGGGCCATAAGGCCATTGGTCCATTAGGCCATTGGGCCACCTAGCCTAATTCTTATCCTCCAATGGGGATTCTAAGAAATTATCTACCACAATAAAGTATCCAATTACTAATCATACTATTAAAATTAAAAAACTTTGGATTTTTTAAAAACATAAATTGTTCTAATCTAAACAAATTCTACATTTAAAGTCTAAATCAATATATAACATTAATTCAGTAATAAATATAAAAGAAACACACCTCGTGAATATGATGCATCATGTGTGGTCATGGATACTACCTCCATCCGGTGTGCCATGGGCCTACAACAAATACAAATTACAAATAGTTTAATAACGAAAATAATAGAAATTAAATAAATAAATTAAGTATAAACTTGCATCATATGATCCCCTGCACCATCACCCAGACACACATATTCCTGCAGTGTTCTAATCTCAGTGATCAATTGTGCATTTACCTCCTTAAAAGCATGCAGCCGTGCTTCAAAATCTGATAGCTGTTGTGTCATCTGAGTAGAAACAGGACCGACAACCTCAACACATGATGCTACAGAATGAGGAATCCCTCTTCCATAGGTCAAACTATATCCATGTCCGTCACGACAAATAATGCGATGGAATATCTCATCCCTTTGCATGGGAAGCTGTTACTGGTCCTCTGTCAGTTATTCTAACTCAGCTTCAAATTGATTTTGTGCAATATTTAAATATATATACATATATATGTTTATATACAGATACATGTAAGTATTATTAATGAGTACAAGCACTTACTATAAGAGCTGCAACCTCTGGATCATTTCAATCACGAGTTCTCATCCACATTGACATTTTATCAATCGGTGCACCTTGCTCCCGCAACTGTATACCAATAAAATATAAAAATATAACACAAAACCATATTAAATAATAAATTAAAAAATGAATAATAAATACATCATGTCGGATCTGAGACATGTGATGAGTCCCGAGCCTGTGAGGTGGTCCCTACAATGCTCGATTCTCGGAATAGCGTGCTGACACCTCCTACATTCAACTAATTCAAATTTCAAACAAATATAATGTCAAATTTTTTTGAAAAAATATATACCAAAATAAATATACTAACCTTAATGGCCTCAATATACCAATATGTGATTCTCGCTCAAATTTACCCAAGAGAATAAGGTAGGACGGTCCTTGTAGTTTAGCTTGGGTTGTCGAATCCTCAGAGACCTAAGAAGTAACCTATAGACACGTACATTCTATGGACTGTTTTTGGCTATGAAGTGGCCAAATTGGGTTGATTTTAGATGGGTTTAAAGAAACTCTAAGAGACTTAAGTGAATTCAATTTAAAATAATGAGTTGATCCTAGGTTATTGCTCGGGGTGGATTGGACGTATTTCCTTTTCAATGATTTCAATTTCTTATATTTGAGATGGGTTCATTTAAGGAGATAAAACAAAATCATCACTTACTGGTTTAATGCCTACACCCTTTAATAAAAATCACCTATACACTTAAAGGATCAATGTTTTGATCACTTCAAGGTAAAGGTTCGTATTAGCACTTGAAGTGTGTGGCCTTAAATTCAACAAGGATGATGGAGTTTAAAAATCATCAAATAAAAATCTCAATTAAAGAAGTGATTATACATTAATGAGGTGATAAATAACATCCAATCCAGCCCCTTTCTACTCCCTTGGATCAACCCATAAGTGGGTTAGCCCTCCATTGATCCCATGGTTTCAATGGAAGCGGAAAGTAGACTCATGAGGGAGGAAATGGAGAAGTAAATAAAACAACAAAAATAAAATGATCACTCCACCGTTGTGTGAATAATTTCACAAGGTTTGGTGTGAATAAATTCACACCTTGATCCAAAGGTATCAAATTGATATGAATAATAATATAATAATAGTAGAATAAGAACTTTTATTAAGAAACTAAAGTGAATTGAACAACTTACATGTGAAAGACAAATTTGAGGCAACAAAATTGCAGCATAACATTACAATTGAACAAACCACCAAAGATTATCAACTCATCCACCACCACTGACTTAAATAGGCATTTTTGAAGCCTTGGGTCGAGCCTCCAATAGTAAAAGTCTTCTCAATTAATTGTGGTAGGCCATAGGGTGGTGGAAAGTTTGTGGAAAGAAGACTTTCCACCATTGACCCGAAAAGGCATCCAGCTTGCATCCACCAAATATAGGCGCATGAACCACCATCTATATGGCCGAATTTGGGTGTGACATAAAAGACTTAAATTAATATAAGGATGTCCCCTAACATCCTGTAAACTATCAGACCAAAATGAGTTATTGTTTTCGATATATGGTTTAATTGGTGGGATGTTTTTCTGGGCCGTAGAATCTGGCCAGAATTTTATCTCTAACTTGAGCCGCCTAAATGGACACCATGGAATCCGAATTAGGATTGTATCATTCAGAGTTATTTGTTCCTCTACATGTATTATAGAATACCACGAAATTTGGGCTTCATTGGGCCTATATTGTGGGCCCCACAGTCTCATCAGTGTCCTGGTGTCCAATCTGACTTCTCCAGAATTGTTTCCTTTCATCACAAAATATCCCCATATTCTTCCATGAATTATCCATTGATACCTGAATCAAAAATGTTCATATTGAAGTTTAGATCAATTCCCAAAAATATCAAATTAAAATATGTATAATCATATGAATCATTGGGTACTTCAAATGATGTTCAAAAAATGTACCACATAATAGTGCATTTTAAGAAAGAATTACAATCATAATGTGAAATGATGTTCAAAGTGTAAAATGCACTAAAATGGTGTTTATGAATAATAAATCACATGAATATTATATATATTAACAATGAATATTAGCCTCATTTAGTGGCTAATCACACCCCCAACTTGAGTTTTTCTAGTCCCGAGCAAAATATATCTCATCAAAATGAAATTCAAATTCCCTTTTCCAAAAACATTTTAATACACAATGATCACCAAAAACCCTTATACCAAACAATCATGAAACCCATCAAAATATTTTAATACAAGATAGTTTCATTAGTAGATCCCAATCCCAAGCCCATTCCTTTGTTCAAATTCATTGTTATATTTCATCCAATATCAATTAAGTATGAGGATGTGTTGTGCATCACAATAGACATGGGGGGTTCATCTTTATTCAAGGGGGAAATGACGGAAGTGCTAGGTGGAATCAAATTTCAATATTAAGATGAGTATTCAATTTTTTTTTTGTTTTTTTAATTTTTTTTGCAATTTTGCCATGGTAATTGAAATTGCACTCAAAAGAGTCAACCCCTATAGCGAGACTTTGCCGATGACTCCCAGGCTCAAAGGCCTTAGGGCACCAAGTGAAGCCCACATACTCGAGCATCATCTCGAGTTAACTCAGTCAAAAACAAATTTAAATTACCCAAAATAGAGATAAAATTACTAACTCTGGGTCAGACAACTATGGAGTCATGATCCCCAAGTGCCGAAAGCCACGCATTAGGTCATTTCATTGCTCTACGCACAATTTTTTTTTATTTTTTTTGAATACTCATATTAAACTAAAATGATCACCAAACCTATGCTATTTATTTAGGGGACCCCATGAACTCAAATTAATACCCCACTATCCAAAGGATGTGCATTGTGATCTTTTTTTTATTTGGATGAAAATATAAATGATGAAATATCACATTGGACAGCCACACTTTCCAAAATATATGCTCATGAAATTATAAAAGGATTAAAATCAGAATCAGGACATGCTAAATTATTTGATATTCAGTTTCAAAGTGTGCAATGTGTATTACCATGTTCAAAGTTAAAGGAATTTTTCCTTCCATTTTCACAATTTTTTTTTCAAATCATTTATCATTTTTTTTACACAAAACCATTTTTTATTTTATCTACCCCCAACATAAAATAACATTGTCCCCAGTGTTTAAAGAAAAGAAAATTTAGAAGTGGGTAGAGGTAGAGAATGAAAGTTTAAAAAGGAAATTGAAAATGAGGGTCATGGAATGAAGTCACCTGGTGGTTGAATTTGAAGTTCTTGCTACTCCAAATTAGTCCTTTGATCTCTTGGGGGATGTAGGAACCTTCTTGATTGAACATGTGTTACCCAAAATAGTACCTGAACCAAAAGAAGAACAAACCAGACAAAAAAAAAACAACACAACGACTTATTTAATTTCAAGTATCATCATTTTTATGGTTTTTCCTATTTTTCTGTTTTTTTAAATAAAACTAATGATACATTGTCTTCTTTTAATTTTCTAGGTAAGGTATTACTCAGGAATCAAACCGCGTGACATGGATGAATACGGTGCTCCACTTTCATACCCATCCATACTCATAATAGAAGAACAAGTCAACAGTCTTTTTTAAAAAATATAAAAATGATTAATTAATCCTATTTAAAATATAAATTTTATTAAAACAAAAAAATGATAGGAAACTTGAAAACCATGGGTTTCCTCCCATGCAACCCTTTGTTTAACGTCATTATCCCGACATGGACCCTAAATATATCAATTTTTTCCTGGTTCATAGGTTGGCTCAGTTAACTCAACCTCTATTTCCTGTTTGTTGAATGATTCATTGAATGGTTTTAACCTTTGACCATTGACCTTGAAAATGTAACCACTTGTGGGATCTTGAATCTCTACTGCCCTATGGGGGAATACATGATGCACTATGAAAGGTCCTAACCATCTAGACCTTAACTTTCCCGGATGTAAATGAAGTTTTGAACTATACAAGAGCACAAGTTTTCCCAATTCAAAATGTTTGACCTTGGTATTCCTAGACTGGTAGGCTTGAATCTATCTTTATTGATCCTTGAATTTTCATAAGCCTCCATCCTTAGTTCCTCTAGTTCATTGAGATCTAATTTCCTTTTTGTTCCGACCAATGAGAGGTCACAATCCATTTTCTTAATTGCCCAAAAGGCCTTATGATCAATTTCAACAGGTAAATGGCATGCTTTTCCATAAACCAACCTATATGGGGAAATTTCTAAAATGGTTTTATATGCGGTTCGATAGGCCCAAAGAGCATCTAAGAGTTTCTCAGACCAATCTTTCCTAGTGGGGTTGACAGTTTTTTCAAGAATTTTCTTAATCTCCCTATTCGCTAACTTAGCTTGACCATTGTTTTGAGGATGGTATGCATTGGACACTTTATGAGAAATATCATACTTAGACATGAGTGAAGAGAATGGGCGGTTTCGGAAATGGGTTCCTCGATCACTAATTATAGCCCTAGGAATTCCAAATTGAGAAAATATGTTCTCTTTTAGAAATCGAATCACAGCTTGATGATCGTTGGAATTGGTGGGAATGTACTCAACCCATTTTGAGACATAATCAACAGCTAAGAGTATGTAGAGGTATCCCCTAGAGTTTGGGAAGGGACCCATGAAATCAATTCCCCAACAGTCAAATATTTCAACCACTAAGATGGGAGTGAGTGGAATTTGATTACTTTTTGTGATGGACCCTACTTGTTGACACCTAGGAAAACTTTGAAAAAACGTGTAAGAGTCCCTTGAGAGGGTGGAACAGAAGAGATCACATTGAAGAATCTTAGAAGATGTTTTCTTAGAGGAAAAGTGACCTCCACATGCCTCACTATGACAGAATTTAAGGATGGACTCTTGTGAAGATTATGGGACACACCTCCTAATGACTTGGTCAGGGCAGAACTTATAGAGGTATGGATCATCAAACACATAGTGTCTAACATCAGAAAGGAATTTCATTTGAGCTTGAGTCCCTAATAATTTTGGAATGACTCCTGTAACTAAGAAATTGGCTATGTCGGCATACCAAGGGCAGTCACTCACAGAGTATAGGTGTTCAACAGGAAATGAATCAGACATAGAAAGGTGATTTGAGTTGTCTTTGAATTCCATCCTATAGAGGTGATCAGCTACAACATTTTCAACGCCCTTTTTATCCTTGATTGTGAGGTCAAATTCTTGTAAGAGAAGGATCCACCTAATAACTCTAGCCTTAGCATCTTGTTTTTGGAAGAGGTATTTTAGTGCAGAATGGTCAGTGAACACAGTGATGGGGGATCCTAAGAGGTAGGAGCTAAACTTCTCTAAGGCAAACACAATAGCAAGTAACTCCTTTTCAGTGGTGGTGTAGTTTATTTGGACATCATTTAAGGATTTTCTTGTATAAGCAATCACATAAGTAGTTTTATCACAACCTTGTCCTAACACAGCTCCTACATCAAAGTCACTAGCATCACACATAAGTTCAAAAGGAAGGTTCCAATTTAGAGATTTCATAATGGGAGGAGAGGTGAGAGAGGACTTGAGGGTTGAGAATGAACCCTCACAACTTTTTGTCCAAACAAATGGAGCATCCTTTACTAGGAGAGCACAAAGGGGACGAGAGATTGAACTAAAGTCCTTGATGAATCTTCTATAGAAACCAGCATGTCCTAAGAAAGACCTCACTTCCTTGAAAATTTTGGGTGATTGAAGGTGAGGAATGATGTCAACCTTGGATTTATCAACTTCAATCCCCCTACCTGAGACCAGATGGCCTAGAACTAGTCCCTCTTTAACCATGAAATGGAATTTTTCCCAGTTTAGGACTAGATTTTTTTCTTCACATCTTGAAAAGACTCTCTCTACATTCCTCAGACATCCCTCAAATGTATCCCCAAACATAGATAAGTCATCCATGAAGACCTCTAGAAAATCCCCTACCATGTCTGAGAAGATTACCATCATGCACCGATGGAAGGTTCCAGGAGAATTGCATAAACCAAAGGGCATGAATTTGAAGGCAAAGGTTCCAAATGGACATGTGAATGTAGTCTTCCCTTGATCCTCTAGGGAGACCTCAATTTGATTATACCCTGAGTACCCATCTAAGAAACAGTAGAAGGCATGACCTTCCACTCTCTCAAGGACTTGGTCAATGAATGGTAAGGGGAAATGGTCCTTCTTGGTGAATGATTTTAGCTTCCTATAGTCAATGCAGACCCTCCATCCACTACTCACCCTTGTTGGAAGAATCTCTCCATCCTCATTTGTTATCACTGTGATTCCAGCCTTTTTTGGAACCCCTTGAATTGGGCTCACCCACTCACTCTCAGCTATGGGATAGATGATACCAGCTTTTAACAATTTCAGAAGTTCTTTCCTTACTACCTCCTTGATATTAGGATTGAGTCTCCGTTGAGGTTGACGAAATGGCTTTGAATCAGATTCCAGAACAATACTATGAGTCCCGATAAGTGGTCTAATCCCAGGAATATCAGACAGGGTCCAACCAATGGATTTATTATGTTTCCTAAGGACATCTAGAAGCATCCTCTCATTATTGGATTCAAGAGAAGAATAAATGACAATAGGATGTGTTTGATTGTCCCCTAGAAAAGCGTACTTGAGTGCAACATGAAGTTCCTTCAATTCAAGATCAGGTTGGTTCAGAATTTCAGAAAAAGATTGGGACATTGGATCAAGTTCAATTTCTTTTTTTTATAGTTTTAGATAGGATTGATTCCCCACATGTAGAAGTTTCAGCTACTAGATTGGATTGATCATATTTAGGGAAGGAATTTGGAGTGGTCTCCATGAAAGTGGTTTCTTGAAAGGTTTCACTGATTGTTGGACCTAAGACTTCATCATAAGAGCAATTTGAAAATGATTCAAGCTAATGAGATAAACTTCCTTCATATGAACAAAGGAAATCAATCTCATCCTCACTTAAAAATTCATCAAATATTCCTTGATGTTCCATGGATTCATTATCAATGCTTCCTATCATGTTTACTTCATGAATTTCCTCGTCATCCCCTATTTGTGAGCTTGCATCATAGATGTTCAAGTCTAGACTCATGTTCCCAAAGGTGATGGTCATGTTCCTATTTCGGACTCGGATAACAGAGCTGATTGTTGCAAGAAAAGGATGTCCAAAGATGATTGGGGTTTGTTCCTTATTTCCTAAGTTTGGATGGTTTTCAAGGACAATGAAATCAACAGGGTAGATGAAGTTTTCAACCTTTACCAGAACATCCTTCAAAATCCCCTTTGGAACCCTAATACTACGATCAGCAAGTTGAAGTGTGACAGATGTGGGTTGGAGTTCTTCTAGGCCTAACTGGCAGTACACGACATAGGGGATGAGATTGACACTAGCACCTAGGTCACACAAGGCCCTGACAACTTTTCTCTCTCCTAGTTTAACATTGATGTAAGGGAATCCCAAGTCTTTCAACTTAGGAGGAATGGTCCCTTGAATGGTGGTACTCACATTAGCAGCCAAAAGGAATTGTTTTTATGTGAAAATTTTCTTTTAAAAGTGCACAAGTCCTTAAGGTACTTTGAGTAGGCAGGTATGGTTTGGATTTCATCGAGAAGGGGTATGTTCAACTTGATGTGTGAAAAGATTTCCCTCAATGTTTCACTCAGTTCAGGCTTGGGTTTCCCCCTCATGCGTTGAGGAAATGGTGCATGTTGTGGGGTTGTTTGTTGAAGAGTTGTTTCTTTCAAATTGTTATCAGTTTCCTCAATTTGATCTTGTGGTTCATTTAAATTTTCATCCAAGTTTGAATCTTCAGGTGGGTTCTGAATTAGTTGTTCAGGTTTCTCAATTGATTTCCCACTTCTTAAAATAGTCACAACCTTTAGTTGTTCATGAGTTGTTTGAGCACAACTTGAATCTCCCCTTGAAGTTGAGGATGGAACTGCCTGAGTAGGAATGGGTGCCTTTCCGGTTTTGATGGTTTGAAGTTATTGTTTTAGGGAAGATACTTCCGAGTTCATCCTCTCCATTTTTTTTCACAGTTGTTCTAGTAGGCTTTGTGGAACAGTTTGGGTTGGTGCTTGAGAAGATTGGTTTATCCCCGGGGGATATTTTGGAGGTGGGATGGTTTGTTGAAAATGGACTTGTGGATATTGGTATTGGATAGGTTGGGTTTGGAACTGGTTATGGGTTTGGTAGTTCTGATGGGGTTAAGGATTTTGTCCCTGTGGTTGGCTAGGTTGTTGGTTATCTTTCCAGCGGAAGCCTGGGTGGTCATTATATCTTGGGTTGAAGATGTTTTGGTATTGAGGCTTTTGAAATTTCAAGGCATTTACTTCCGCTGGGGGTCCTCCTAAAAGAACATCCTTGATGGATGAAATGGTTGGGCAGTTATCTATCTTATGATCATGTTTGTCACAAATTGTGCAAATAGGGTCAACAGTTTGGATTTCATGGACTTTCCTAAGGTCTATCTCTTCAACCTTCCCAGAGAGTGCTGCGAGTTTAGCCCTGAGGCTTTCCTCTTCTCTAAGTGTATGAATTCCAGTAGTTCTTTGTGGATTTTCAGAAAAAGGTGAAGTTCCCCATGTTTGGTTTTGTTCAGAAAGGATTTCTAGATACTCGTAAGCATCATTTGGGGCTTTGTTTTTAAAGGTTCTATTACACATCATGTCAATGAATTGTTTATTCCTTGGACCCAACCCTTCATAGAAAATTCTCACTTGTTCAGGTATAGAAAAACCATGGTGTGGAACCATGTTTAGAGTGTCTTTGAACCTCTCCCATGTTTCATAGAATGACTCTCCCTCTTTTTCAAAAAAGTTTTGGATACTCTTTTTAAGTGCAATTGTTTTGTGGTGGGGAAATTATTTTTTGTAGAATTCTCTTTGTAGTTTGTAACAAGAGTTTATGGATGATGGTCTCAATTTTTTTTTGCCAATTTTTAGCTCGATCCTTTAAATAAAAAGGAAATAGCCTCATCTTAGCTGATTCTAGTTGATGTGGGGGACACATGGTTTCTACAATGTCATTGAACTCCTTAATGTGAAGGTAGGGCATCTCGGACTCCATTCCATGGAATGTGGGAAGGTGGTTTAGGACATGGGGTTTAAATATGTAGTTGGAATATCCTAGGGAATTGTGTCTAATGCATGAGGGGGCATTAGTCCAAGAAGGTGTGAGGTAGTCATTCATGATTTGATCGACCGTATTCTCCAAGTTTGGGGATACCTCATTTGGGTTTCCATTTTGGTTCACACCCGGGTTTATGAGTTGGTTTCTTTGAAGACCTTCCATTGAAATGGGATCAATTTTTGACTCGGGGGTGTTAGAAATATTAGGATCTAATGTAAATAGTTCCCTCTATGTACTTGACTCCCCAACCCCAGGACTATCCACCCTAACTAGACGGTTTGATTGATCGTGGGTGTAGGCGGACATTCGCCAAAAGAAAAAAAACGAGAAAGGGAAAAGATAAGAGAATTTGGATGAGAAAAGAATAAATGGGGGAGAATAGAATGAGTGTTTAGATGACTTACTTGGGTCACCAGAAATAGCACAAAAATTTTATTCTCGCTCAAATTTACCCAAGAGAATAAGGTAGGACGATCCTTGTAGTTTAGCTTGGGTTGTCAAATCCTCAGAGACCTTAGAAGTAACCTATAGACACGTACATTATATGGACTATTTTTGGCTATGAAGTGGCCAAATTGGGTTGATTTTATATGGGTTTAAAGGAAATCTAAGAGACTTAAGTGAATTCAATTTAAAATAATGAGTTGATCCTAGGTTATTGCTCGGGGTGGATTGGACGTATTTCCATTTCAATGATTTCAATTTCTTATATTTGAGATGGGTTCATTTAAGGAGATAAAAAAACATCATAACTTACTATTTTAATGCCTACAAACTTTAATAATAATAACCTATACACTTTAAGGATCAATGTTTTGAGCACTTCAAGGTAAATGTTCGTATTAGCACTTGAAGTCTGTGACCTTAAATTCAACAAGGATGATGGAGTTTAAAAATCATCAAATAAAAATCTCAATTAAAGAAGTGATTATACATTAATGGGGTGATAAATAAAATCCAATCTAGCCCCTTTCTACTCCCTTGGATCAACCCATAAGTGGGTTAGCTCTCCATTGATCCCATGGTTTCAATAGAAGTGGAAAGAAGACTCATGAGGGAGGAAATGGAGAAGTAAAGAAAACAACAAAAATAAAATGATCACTCCACCGTTGTGTGAATAATTTCACAAGGTTTTGTGTGAATAAATTCACACCTTGATCCAACGGTATCAAATTTATATGAAGAAAAACAGAATAAGAGTAGAAGAAGAACTTTTATTAAGAAACTAAAGTGAATTGAACAACTTAATTGTGAAAGACAAATTTGAGACAACAAAATTGCAGCATAACATTACAATTGAACAAAGCACCAAATATTATCAACTCCTCCATCAACACTTCCTTAAATAGGAATTTTTTAAGACTTGGGTAGAGCCTCCAATATTCCAAGTCTTCTCAATTAATTTTGGTAGGCTATAGGGTGGTGGAAAGTTTGTGGAAAGAAGACTTTCCACCGTTGACCCGAAAAGGCATCCAGCTTGCATCCACCAAACAGAGGCATATGAAACACCTTCTAGATGGCCTAATTTGGGTTGTCCATAGAAGACTTAAATTAATATCCCGATGTCCCCTAACATCCTGTAAAATATCATCCCAAAATAAGTTATGGTTTTCTAGATATGGTTTAATTGATGGGCTGTTTTTCTGGGCCGTAGAATCTGGCCCAGAATTTTATCTCTTACTTGGGCCGCCTAAATGGACACCATGGATGCCGAATTATCATTGAATCCTAAATATTGATTTGTTCTTATACATGTATTATATAATCCCACGAAATTTGGGCTTCATTGGGCTTGTATTGTGGCACCCACAGTCTCATCAGTGGCCTGGTGTCCAATCTGACTTCTCTAGAATTGTTTCCTTTCATCACAAAATATCCCCATCTTCTTCCATGAATTCTCCATTGATCCCTGAATCAAAAATGTTCATATTTAAGTTTAGATAAATTACCAAAAATATAAAATTAAAATATGTATAATCATATGAATCATTGGGTACTTCAAATGATGTTCAAAAAATGCACCACATAATAGTGCATTTTAAGAAAGAATTACAATCATAATGTGAAATGATGTTCAAAGTGTAAAATGAACTAAAATGGTGTTTATGAATAATAAAGCACATGAATATTATATATATTAACAATGAATATTATCCTCATTTAGTGGCTAATCACACCCCCCAACTTGAGTTTTGCTAGTCCCGAGAAAAATATATATCATCAAAATGAAATTCAAATTCTCTTTTCCAAAAACATTTTAATACACAATGATCACCAAAAACCCTTACACAAAACAATCATGAAACACATAAAAATATTTTAATACAAGATATTTTCATAAGCAGATCCCAATCCCAATCCCATTACTTTGTTCAAATTCATTGTCATATTTCATCCAATATCAATTAAGTATGAGGATGTGTTGTGCATCACAATAGACATGGGGGTTCATCTTTATTCAAGGGGAAAATGACGGAAGCGCTATGTGGAATCACATTTCAATATTAATATGAGTATTCAAAAAAAAAATTGTATTATTATTTTTTTGTTTTTGTTTTTTAATTTTTTTTGCAATTTTTCCATGGTAATTGAAATTGCACTCAAAAGAGTCAACCCCTATAGCGAGACTTTGCCGATGACTCCTAGGCTCAAAGGCCTTAGGGAACCAAGTGAAGCCCACATACTCAGGCATCATCTTGAGTTAACTCAGTCAAAAACAACTTCAAATTACCAAAAATAGAGATAAAATTACTAACTCTGGGCCATATAACTATGGAGTCACGATCCCCAAGTGCTGAAAGCCACGCATTAGGTCATTTCATTGCTCTACGCGCAATTTTTTTTAATTTTTTTTGAATAATCATATTAAACTAAAATAATCAACAAACCTATGCTATTTATTTAGGGGACCACATGAACTCAAACTAATACCCCACTATCCAAAGGACGTGCATTATGATCTTTTTTTTATTTGGATGAAAATATAAACGATGAAATATCACATTGGACAGCCACACTTTCCAAAATCTATGCTCATGAAATTATACAAGGATTAAAATTAGAATCAGGCCATACTAAATTATTTTATATTCAGTTTCAAAGTGTGCAATGTGTATTACCATGTTCAAAGTTAAATGAATTTTTCCTTCCATTTTCACAATTATTTTTTTTCAAATCATTTATCATTTTTTTACACAAAAGAATTTTTTATTTTATCTCCCCCCCAACATAAAATAACACTGTCCCCAGTGTTTAAAGAAAAGAAAATTTAGAAGGGGGTAGAGGTAGAGAATGAAAGTTCAAAAAGGAAATTGAAAATGAGGGTCATGGAATGAAGTCACCTGGTGGTTGAAGTTGAAGTTCTTGCTGCTCCAAATTAGTCCTTTAATCTCTTGGGGGATGTAGGCACCTCCTTGATTGAACATGTGTTACCCAAAATAGTACCTTAACCAAAAGAAGAACAAACCAGACAAAACAAACAACACAACGACTTATTTAATTCCAAGCATCATCATTTTTATAGTTTTTCCTTTTTTTCTTTTTTTTTTAAATCAAACTAATGATACATTGTCTTCTTTTAATTTTCTCGGTAAGGTATTACTCAAGAATCACACCGCGTGACACGGATGAATACGGTTCTACCCTTTCATACCCATCCATATTCATAATAGAAGAACAGGTCAACAATATTTTTTTAAAATATAAAAATGATTAATTAATATTATTTAAAATATAAATTTTATTAAAACAAAAAAATTATAGGAAACTTGAAAACCATGGGTTGCCTCCCATGCGGTGCTTTGTTTAACGTCGTTAGCCCGACATGGACCCTAAATATATCAATTTTTTCCTGGTTCATAGGTTGGCTCAGTTAACTCAACCTCTATTTCCTGTTTATTGAATGATTAATTGAATGGTTTTAACCTTTGACCATTGACCTTGAAAATGTAACCACTTGTGGGATCTTGAATCTCTACTGCCCCATGGGGGAATACATGATGCACTATGAAAGGTCCTGACCATCTAGACCATAAATTTTCCGGATGTAAATGAAGTTTTGAACTATACAAGAGCACAAGTTTTCCCGGTTCAAAATGTTTGACCTTGATATTCCTAGATTGGTAGGCTTGAACTCTAGCTTTATCGATCCTTGAATTTTCATAAGACTCCATCCTTAGTTCCTCCAGTTCATTGAGATCTAATTTCCTTTTTGTTCTGTCCAATGAGAGGTCATAATCCATTTTCTTAGTTGCCCAAAAGGCCTTATGCTCAATTTCAACAGGTAAATGGCATGCTTTTCCATAAACCAACCTATATGGGGACATTCCTAAAATGGTTTTATATGCGGTTCGATAGGCCCAAATAGCATCTAAGAGTTTCTTAGACCAATCTTTCCTAGAGGGGTTGACAATTTTTTCAAGAATTTGCGTAATATCCCTATTCGCTAACACAGCTTGACCATTGGTTTGAGGATGGTATGCAGTGGACTCTTTATGAGAAGTACCAAACTTAGACATGAGTGAAGAGAATGGGCGGTTGCAGAAATGGGTTCCTCAATCACTAATTATAGCCCTAGGAATTCCAAATCGAGAAAATATGTTCTCTTTTAGAAATCTAATCACAACTTGATTATCGTTGGACTTAGTGGGAATGACCTCAACCCATTTTGAGACATAATTAATAGCTAAGAGTATGTAGAGGTATCCCCTAGAGTTTGGGAAGGGACCCATGAAATCAATTCCCCAACAGTCAAAGATTTCAACCACTAAGATGGGAGTGAGTGGCATTTGATTCCTTTTTGTGATGGACCCTACTTGTTGACACCTAGGACAACTTTGACAAAATGTGTAAGAGTCCCTTGAGATGGTGGGCCAGAAGAGACCACATTGAAGAATCTGAGAAGATGTTTTCTTATAGGAAAAGTGACCTCCACATGCCTCACTATGAAAAAATTTAAGGACGAACTCTTGTTCAGATTCTGGGACACACCTTCTAATGACTTGGTCAGGGAAGAACTTATAGAGGTATAAATCATCAAACACATAGTGTCTAACATCATAAAGGAATTTCCTTCAAGATTGAGTCCCTAAGAATTTTGGAATGACTCCTATAACTAAGAAATTGGCTATGTCGGCATACCAAGGGCAGTCACTCACAGAGTATAGGTGTTCATCAATAAATTAATCAGACACAGAAAGGTGATTCGAGTTGTCTTTGAATTCCATCCTAGAGAGGTGATCAGCTACAACATTTTCAACGCCCTTTTTATCCTTGATTGTGAGGTCAAATTCTTGTAAGAGAAGGACCCACCTAATAAGTCTAGCCTTAGCATCTTGTTTTTGGAAGAGGTATTTTAGTGCAGAATGGTCAGTGAACACAGTGATGGGGGATCCTAAGAGGTAGGAACTAAACTTGTCTAAGGAAAACACAATAGAAAGTAACTTCTTTTCAGTGGTGGTGTAGTTGATTTGGGCATCATTTATGGATTTGCTTGCATAATCAATGACATAAGGGGTTTTATTACAACGTTTTCCTAACAAAGCTCCTACAGCAAAGTCACTGGCATCACACATAAGTTCGAAAGGAAGGTTCCAATTTGGAGATTTCATAATGGGAGGAGAGGTGAGAGAGGACTTGAGGGTTGAGAATGAACCCTCACAGCTTTCTGTACAAACAAATGGACCATCCTTTACTAGGAGAGCACAAAGGGGACGGGAGATTGAACTAAAGTCCTTGATGAATCTTCTATAGAAACCAACATGTCCTAAGAAATACCTAACTTTCTTGACAGTTTTGGGTGATGGAAGGTGATGAATGATGTCAACCTTGGCTTTATCAACTTCAATCCCCCTACCTGAGACCAGATGGCCTAGAACTAGTCCCTCTTTAACCATGAAATGACATTTTTCCCTGTTTAGGACTAGATTATTTTCTTCACATCTTGACAAGACTCTCTCTACATTCCTCAAACATCCCTCAAATGTATCCCCAAACATAGATAAGTCATCCATGAAGACCACTAGAAAATCCCCTACCATGTCTGAGAAGATTCCCATCATGCACCGCTGGAAGGTTCCAGGAGCATTGCATAAACCAAAGGGCATGCATTTGAAGGCAAAGGTTCCGAATGGACATGTGAATTTAGTCTTACCTTGATCCTCTAGGGAGACCTAAATTTTATTATACCCTGAGTACCCATCTAAGAAACAGTAGAAGGCATGACTTTCCACTCTCTCAAGGACTTGGTCAATGAATGGTAAGGGGAAATGGTCCTTATTGGTGAATGAGTTTAGATTCCTATAGTCAATGCAGACCCTCCATCCACTACTCACCCTTGTTGGAAGAATCTCTCCATCCTCATTTGTTATCACTGTGATTCCAGCCTTTTTTGGAACCACTTGAATTGGGCTCACCCACTCACTCTCAGCTATGGGATAGATGATACCATCTTTTAACAATTTCAGAAGTTTTTTCCTTACTACCTCCATGATATTAGGATTGAGTCACCATTGAGGTTGACGACATGGCTTTGAATCAGATTCCAGAACAATCCTATGAGTCCCGATAAGTGGGCTAATCCCAGGAATATCAGACAGGGTCCAACCAATGGCTTTCTTATGTTTCCTAAGGAAATCTAAAAGCATCCTCTCATTATTGGATTCAAGAGAAGAAGAAATGACAATAAGATGTGTTTGATTGTACCCTAGGAAAGCATACTTGAGTGCAACGGGAAGTTCCTTCAATTCAAGATCAGGTTGGTTCATAATTTTAGCAAAAGATTGGGACATTGGATCAAGTTCAATTTCTTTTTTTATAGTTTCAGATAGGATTGATTCCCCACATGTAGAAGTTTCAGCTACTAGATTGGCTTGATCAGATTTAGGGAAGGAATTTAGAGTGGTCTCCATGAAAGTGGTTTCTTGAAAGGTTTCACTAATTGTTGGACCTAAGACTTCATCATAAGAGCAATTTGAAAATGATTCAATCCAATGAGATAAACATCCTTCATATGAAAAAAGGAAATCAATCTCATCCTGACTTAAACATTCATCAAATATTCCTTGATATTCCATGGATTCATTATCAATGATTCCTATCATGTTTACTTCATGAATTTCCTCGTCATCCCCTATTTGTGAGCTTGCATTATAGATGTTCAAGTCTTGACTCATGTTCCCAAAGGTGATGGTCATGTTCCCATTTCAAACTCAGATAACAGAGTTTATTGTTGCAAGAAAAGGACAACCAAGGATGATTGGGGTTTGTTCCTTATTTCCTAAGTTTTTATGGTTGTCAAGGACAATGAAATCAGCAGGGTAGATGATGTTTTCAACCTTTACCAGAACTTCCTTCAAAATCCTCTTTGGAACCCTAATGCTACGATCTTCAAGTTGAAGTGTGATAGATGTGGGTTGGAGTTCTTTAAGTCCTAACTGGAAGTACACTACATAGGGGATGAGATTGACACTAGCACCTAGGTCACACAAGGTCTTGACAACTTTTCTCTCTCCTAGTTCAACATTGATGTAAGGGAAACCCGGGTCTTTCAACTTAGGAGGAATGGTCCCTTGAATGGTGGTACTCACATTAGCAGCCAAAAGGACTTGGTTTTTATGTGAAAATTTTCTTTTAAAAGTGCACAAGTCCTTAAGGTACTTTGAGTAGGCAGGTATGGTTTGGATTGCATCGAGAAGGGGTATGTTCAACTTGACTTGTGAAAATATTTCCCTCAATGTTTCACTCAGTTCAGGCTTGGGTTTCCCCCTCATGCGTTGAGGAAATGGCGCAGGTTGTGGGGTTGTTTGTTGAAGAGTTGTTTCTTTCACATTGTTATCAGTTTTCTCAGTTTGATCTTGTGGTTCATTTAAATTTTCATACAAGTTTGAATCTTGATGTGGGTTCTGAATTAGTTGTTCAGGTTTCTTAATTTATTTCCCACTTCTTAAAATAGTCACAAACTTTAGTTGTTCATGAGTTGTTTGAGCACAACTTGACTCTACCCTTGAAGTTGAGGATGGGACTGCCTGAGTAGGCATGGGTGCCTTTCCAATTTTCATGGTTTGAAGTTCTTGTTTTAGGGAAGAGACTTTCGAGTTCATCCTCTCCTTTTGTTTTCACAGTTGTTCTAGTAGGCTTTGTGGAACAGTTTGGGTTGGTTCTTGAGAAGATTGGTTTATCCCAGGGGGATATTTTAGAGGTGGGATGGTTTGTTGAAAATGGACTAGTGGCTGTTGGTATTGGATAGGTTGGGTTTGGAATTGGTTATGGGTTTGGTAGTTCTGATGGGGGTAAGGATTTTTTCCTTGTGGTTGGCTAGGTTGTTTTTTATCTTTCCAGTGGAAGCCTGGGCGGTCATTATACCTTGGGTTGAAGTTGTTTTGGTATTGAGGCTTTTGAAAGTTCAAGGCATTACTTCCATTGGGGGTCCTCCTAAAAGAACATCCTTGATGGATGGAATGGTTGGGTAGTTGTCTGTCTTATGGTCATGTTTGTCACAAATTGTGCAAATAGGGTCAACGGTTTGGATTTCATAGACTTTCCTAAGGTCTATCTCTTCAACCTTCCTAGAGAGTGCTGTGAGTTTTGCCCAGAGGCTTTCCTCTTCTCTAAGTGTATGAATTCCAGTAGTTCTTTGTGGCTTTTCAGAATAAGGTGAAGTTCCCCATGTTTGGTTTTGTTCAGAAAGGCTTTCTAGATACTCGTAAGCATCATTTGGGGCTTTGTTTTTAAAGGTTCTATTACACATCATGTAAATGAATTGTTTATTCCCTGGACCCAACCCTTCATAGAAAATTATCACTTGTTCAGGTATAAAAAAACCATGGTGTGGAACCATGTTTAGAGTGTATTTTAACCTATCCCATGTTTCATAGAATGACTCTCCCTCTTTTTCAAAAAAGTTTTGGATACTCTTTTTAAGTGCAATTGTTTTTGTGGTGGGGAAAATATTTTTTGTAGAATTATCTTTGTAGTTGGTACCAAGAGTTTATGGATGATGGTCTCAAATTGTTTAGCCAATTTTTGTCTTGATACTTTAAAGAAAAAGGAAATAGCCTCATCTTAGCTGATTCTAGTTGACGTGGGAGACACATGGTTTCTACAATGTCATTGAACTCCTTAATGTGAAGGTAGGGCATCTCGGACTCCATTCCATGGAATGTGGGAAGGTGGTTTCAGACATGGGGTTTAAAGATGTAGTTGGAATCTTCTAGGGAATTGTGTCTAATGCATGAGGAGGCATTGGTCCAAGAAGGTGTGAGGTAGTCATCCATGGTTTGATCAATCGCATTCCCTAAGTTTGGAGCTGCCTCATTTGGGTTTCCATTTTGGTTCCCACCTAGGTTTATGAGTTGGTTTACTTGAAGACCTTCCATTGAAATGGGATCAATTTTTGACTCGGGGGTGTTAGGAAGATTAGGATCTAATTGGAAGAGTTCCCTTGGTGTACGTGACTCCCGAACCCTAGGACTATCCACCCTAACTAGACGGTTTGATTGATCGCGGGCGTAGGCGGACATGCGCCAAAAAAATGAGAAAGGGAAAAGATAAGAGAATTTGGATGAGAAAAGAAGAAATGGGAAAGAATAGAATGAGTGTTTAGATGACTTACTTGGGTCCCCGAAAACAACGCCATATTTTGATTCTCGCTCAAATTTACCCAAGAGAATAAGGTAGGACGGTCCTTGTAGTTTAGCTTGGGTTGTCGAATCCTCAGAGACCTAAGAAGTAACCTATAGACACGTACATTCTATGGACTATTTTTGGCTATGAAGTGGACAACTTGGGTTGATTTTATATGGGTTTAACGGAACTCTAAGATACTTAAGTGAATTCAATTTAAAATAATGAGTTGATCCTAGTTTATTGCTCGGGGTGGATTGGACGTATTTCCTTTTCAATGATTTCAATTTCTTATATTTGAGATGGGTTCATTTAAGGAGATAAAACAACATCATAACTTACTGGTTTAATTCCTACAACCTTTAATACTAATCACCTATATACTTGAAGGATCAATGTTTTGAGCACTTCAAGGTAAAAGTTCGTATTAGCACTTAAAGTGTGTGGCCTTAAATTCAACAAGGAAGATGGAGTTTAAGAATCATCAAATAAAAATCTAAATTAAAGAAGTGATTATACATTAATGGGGTGATAAATAACATAAAATACAGACACTTTCTACTCCCTTTTATCAACCCATAAGTGGGTTATCCCTCCATTGATCCCATGGTTTCAATGGAAGCGGAAAGTAGACTCATGAGGGAGGAAATGGAGAAGTAAAGAAAACAACAAAAATAAAATGATCACTCCACTGTTGTGTGAATAATTTCACAAGGTTTTGTGTGAATAAATTCACACCTTGATCCAACGATATCAAAGTGATATGAAGAAAAACAGAATAAGATTAGAAGAAGAACTTTTATTAAGAAACTAAAGTGAATTGAACAACTTACATATGAAAGACAAATTTGAGACAACAAAATTGTAGCATAACATTACAATTGAACAAAGCACCAAATATTATCAAATCCTCCACCACCACTGCCTTAAATAGTCATTTTTTAAGCCTTGGGTCGAGCCTCCAATAGTCCAAGTCTTCTCAATTAATCTTGGTAGGCCATATGGTGGTGGAAAGTTTGTGGAAAGAAGACTTTCCATCCTTGACCCGAAAAGGCATCCAGCTTGCATCCACCAAACAGAGGCGCATGAAACACCTTCTATATGGAAGAATTTGGGTGGGCCATATAATAATTAAATTAATCTCCGGATTTCCCCTAACATCTTGTAAAATATCAGCCCAAAAGGAGTTATGGGTTTTGAGATATGGTTTAATTGGTGGGCTATTTTTCTGGGCCGCAGAATCTGGCCCATAATTCTATCTCTAACTTGGGATGCCTAAATGGACACCATGAAGGCCGAATTAGCATTTAATACTGAATAGTGATTTGTTCTGATACATGTCTTCTAGAATCAAAAGAAATTTGGAATTCATTGGGCCTGTATTGTGGGCCCCACAGTCTCATCAGTGGCCTGATGTCCAATCTGACTTCTCCAGAATTATTTCCTTTCATCACAAAATATCCCCATCTTCTTCCATGAATTATCCATTGATCCCTGAATAAAAAATGTTCATATTGAAGTTTAGATAAATTCAAAAAAATATCAAATTAAAATATGTATAATCATATGAATCATTGGGTGCTTCAAATGATGTTCAAAAAATGTACCACATAATAGTGCATTTTAAGAAAGAATTACAATCATAATGTGAAATGATGTTCAAAGTGTAAAATGAACTAAAATGGTGTTTATGAATAACAAATAACATGAATATTATATATATTAACAATTAATATTAGCCTCATTTAGTGTATAATCAATATGTAACTAAGTCACGCCATTGAGACGAGAGAACACCTCTCGGGACTTTTTCCAGAATGTCTGGGGCACCCACATTTGGTACCCAATGCCCCTCTTGACTTTGCCTTTTTAATATTTCAAAATCTTACAACATTTTCCCATACAAACCGGCCAAAACTCATCGGGGCACACATTTATATTATTCTATTTAAGAAAAATAGTCTCACATGTTAGTATTTTTTAAACATAGGGAAGAAACTAAAATGGTCTTCTTACCTAAACTTCCCTCCAAAGCCAATCTAATGTATCCCAAGGGATAGAATCCCATCCACTCAATGGAAATAAACATGGGTCATGTATAATATGACCCAAATGAGGAATAAATACAGGGGAAGTCGGTTCCACAGGATGAAATCTCTCGTCAAATGAAACATCAAAGGTCGTGTCGGAATTCCATGATGAAATGCCATGACCAGGGCCTCTCTTGTGAGAGGAAGAAGCGGTCAAGTCCGATCCTATTGAAAAAAATTTTATACATAATTTTATAGATGTTCATATATATATATATATATATGTTTAGAAATTAAATAAAAAATAAACACAGTTATATTCAAACATATACCTCGACCCTAAGACGTAGATGGCTCAGATGGATGATGTGGATCTACTTTCTGTTCCCCCGACATGCCTATAGTCATAGAAAACATTAGTAAGGGGACCATACAAAGTGTCAAAAAGATAAATTGGATTTTTTTAAAAAAAATAAAACTTGTACAGCTGTTAATAAAACAAAAATGGATAGAATAATTAGTTGTAAATGGATTTTAAAAAATCAGAAACTTAACAAAACAGAAATAAAATTATGTACAAAAAAGGATTGTATTTAGAGGGTTCTTTTAATGTGAAGTGATTTACTATAATGGACTATTTTACCTAGTTATTAAACATTCATATAATGGAATAATTATCTCTTCCAGTAGAGATATCTTTCTAATTTTATAGTAAGAAGTTAAAAATTCTTTTATCATGGGTAGGTGTGGGGCTGTAGGGGGTTGGGCAGGGGGACTGTCCAAGGGAGAGGGGTTGGGGGGGGGGGGGGGGCTATCCAGGTGGAGGGGGAGGGGTTTGGGGGGGGGGCTATCTAGGTGGATGGGGAGGGGCTGTGTAGGTGGGGGGGGGGGGGTCTGTCCGGGGGGAGTTTTTTTTTTGGGGGGGGCTATCCAAGGGGGGGTTGGGAGTGGGGACTGTCCGGGGTTGGGGGGGGGATGTCTAAGTGGAGGGGGAGGGGATGTACAGGTGGGGTTGGGGTGTGGTGTGTGTGGGGGGGGGGGTGTCCAGAGGGAGTTTTGGGGGGTGGGATACTTGGGAGGGGGTGTCCAAGGGAGGGTTGGAAGTGGGAGTTGTTCGGGTCTGGGGTGGGGGGGGTTGTCCAGGTGGAGGGGGAGGGGTGGGGGGGGGGGGTGTTCAGGGGGTGAGGGGGCTATCCAGGTGGAGGGGTTGATTCTGACTAATAATAAATAAAAATTCTTATGTACCAAATTAGTTTTGGTTTGTTTTAACAATTTAAAAAAAAATTTAAACTGAAGAGTGGGAAAACAATTATACCTTTCATTAAACATGAAAATCAACCGTTTCTCCTTCAATGACCACTCTAACCCAATAAATATATTCTTCACATTGAACTATGATATGTTCTATTAGGCAACAAATATAACAGTCTTAGGTTCATCTTGTTCAAATAAAAACACTCCTCACCGGGACATTTTCACAACAACTTTCCAACTAGGATTCGAAGGTAAAGTAACGAAGAATAATTGTTCTACTTGTGATGTCAAAATGAAAGGTTCATTATCAAATCATCCATTTCTGTATAAAATATAGTTAAAATTTACCAATGTAAACTGATATTGATCGACTTTATTTTCACGCACTAGATCAACCCAATTACACTTTAATAATATGTACTTCAACCCCTATGCGTATACAAATTCAATGATGTCTATCAATTGACCATAGTATTAACCAGAATCGACGAATGGAAAACCGATGACACTATTTTGTATTTATCATTTTTCATAAACATCTTTAACATGAAATCTAAATTCATTAACATCTATATCTTTATAACAACGAGCCGTTATAGATAGACCCTCAGCTAGTTGGATAAATTATTTAGTTAGTGTGAGGTAACCTAACTCCCTTAGGTTATGAACCTACATAATTCATAGAATTCAATAATGATTTCTATAGAAATAAATTATTATAATACTTCACTTATAATGAAAATCAATTTATATGTACAAAATCCTTGAACTAATCATGAAATGACTCATAATGAGATTGTTGAATTTGATACTCAGTCGCACGATACATCTCTTATTTTAGCTCATTAATGTATTTTTTACAAATGATAATTCAATTTTTAAATGATCAACTTATGAAAACAAAACATGTCAAAGTTAAATAATAAAAGTGATAATACACTTACTGCATTAATGGTGTAACTGATGGAGTATTGAACAATATATATCGATGCGCTTGTATCCACTCGATGTTGTCCATATCAAATATGGTTTCTTCTCCAAATAGACCATCATGAATCTGAGAGGGATTATCTAAATTTTTTTCAACATCCATAAGATATTATACACAAAAATTAATACACTCATCCATCAAATAACTATTGGATATTGATGCCTCCAGACGAGCTCTGTTGTGGACAAATTGTTTCAATGTATTCAGATACCACTCAATAGAATACATCCGACTGAATTGAACTGGACCAGTAGCCATTAATTCATTAGTTAATTTCACTATCAAGTGAACCATAACATTGAAAAATGAGGGGGGGGAATAGTTTCTCAAAGTGACAAAGCGTAAGTACAATTCAGTCATGCAAACTTTTTAAATCACTCATTCACCGATTTTTTAAACAAATATGTCTAAAAAAATTACTCATATCAATCAACAGTTGAACAAAATTGGGGGATAAACAATCACAAATTGTGATTGGAATTAAATACTAAAGTAGTATGTGATTGTCATGACTTTTCAACCCTTGAAATTTCCTGTTCGTCAGATTCACACACTTTAAAATATTATAATAGTAACCATTAGGAACCTTGAGCATCTTCAAAATGGAAATAAATGTCTCTTTCTCCTTTGTAGTCATTGTATACTATACAAAAGGAATATATTACTTGTTTACATTAGCTAACTGTAAATGAAACTGTTTCCTTAAACCCATTTCTTCCAAATCATGACATGAATTAACATGGTCCTTTGATTTTCTACATGCACCACGAATATTAGGTAATGGATGAGCCACCAAATCCTGAAATTCATATACTGTATAGATGTTTTCTTCTTCAATATATGATAACATTTCAACTCTTATCATGATATTTGGTGCTGGGATGAACTCTCTAGAACCATAAAATTTCACTCTGTCCTTTCTGAACTTGTGATGAGGGGGGAGAAAATGTCTGTGACCTATGTATGCCCATTTTTTGGAATGTTTAATCCATATTAATTTTTTAATTTTATTGCAACAAGGAAAAGAAAATTATCCTTTCATACTCCATCCTGATAAATTTGTATAAGTCAGGAAGTCATTGATTTTCCACAATAAATCAGCCTATAGTTTGAACATTTAATTCATTTCACAATCATAAGTCATCACACCATCGCCCCAAAATTCATTCAACTCATCAATCAATGGTTGAAGGTAAACATCAATCTTATCCCCCAAAATTCAAGGTCCATCAATAAGAGGCACATGAGCCTCAGACTAGTTGGTGAGGACTCTTTAAGTGCATCCAGGCGACTTGGGATCAAACCCAAGCGGGGCCATAATTTCTGGGTACCGCAACAGTATTGTAGCAGTACTGTAGTAGGCATTATAGCAGGTACTGTAATAGGAACTGTTTGACACTATAGTAGCTGGGACTATTCCCCCGTTTGGGACTTCAGGACACCGATTTGGTCCCCGAGTCCTTTAAGGCCTTCAGGCCACCAAGGCCTATGGGTCAGTAAGGCCTTCGGGCTACCTCAAGGCCTTTGGTCCACCTTAAGTGCAGATGTAGAACATACAACCTACAAGGAACAAGCTCCAGAAGGAGGATGAGCAAGGAGCATTCACCATAGTAGAAGCTAACCAGATTTCAAGAATGATAGGGTATGGAACCTGCCATCGGGAAAAGCCTATGCATGCATGGGAAAGCCTATCCAAAGAGTCATGCAAAAGTGGAGAATTGATATCACAATGAAGATGCTGGGGAGGAGCAGTTCAAAGTAGTTAGTCTGGGTTGTATGTAATTTTTGAAGCCTATGGGCAATGAATTCCTCTAAGGCCTATGAGCCATGTAATACTTACACCAACGGGTCTTGTAAGGGTTCCACCTCACCCCTTAAAAGGTGGATTATCAAAAAATCAATAAAAAAATGAAGGCCTTCGGGCCATTGGATGGATCAATAAGAGTGGAAAGTAATATAAAATTTTGATTCATACAAATCCACAAAGGAAGATTATACGGAACCAACACCATGGGCCATGTGCTATGAGTTTCACCAACCATAGACTTGAATGGATTGAAACCATCTTCTTCCAACCCCAATCAGACATTACAAACATCTTTAGCAAATTCAAGGTTTCTCTTATTGAAATCCTTCCATGCATGAGAGTCTGTTGGGTGGGTTAACATGTCACTTTCCTGATTTCTTTTCACATTCCATCTCATTAAATTAGAAACTTTATATTAAATAAAAAATCTTTTCAACCTAAGATTTAGGGGAAAGTAACTTGCTTGATTTACAACAATCGGTTTTCTCTATTTTGCAGTCTGACTTTGATGAGTTTGATTTCCCCTATTATCTTTCCATCTAGAAGTGCCATAAAATGTACAAATATCCAAATGGGAAGTTTCTTTTCTAAAAAAAATAAATTTGTTTTCATATGCACATATGGTCTCATATGTAAAACCTAAGTTCTTTGTCAACTTACGAGCATGGTAATATGAGTCAGGAATCTTAGCATCGATTGGAATAACCTTTTTTGATAACACCAACAGCATGTCGAATGATGTGTCTGACCACTGATTCAAAGTCTTAAAATTAAACAACTTCATGATAAAAAAAAATTTATTATAAGCAGTACATCTAGGATATAATTCTGTTTTTTGCATCATCAAGTACTTCATAAAACCTCCTAAAATCATGATCTGCACCAAAGCACAGATTTATCTCATCGTTCTCAACATTCTAGATCTCAATGCCTTCGTGAGCCAACCCACATACCATTTTAGTAAGCATTTCATGCGTTGGATCATTCATCCTCACATCAACATCCATCTAAACTACATTTTTATTTTGAAAAAGAATATATTCTTCCCCATGAAGAGTCCAAATATTATAATTTTTTAGAAATCCATTCAATAATAGGTGCTCCCTCATGATATCTTGTGTGAATTGATATCTGTTTTCACATTTTCTACATGGACAACTAATATAGTCACTTTTAAATCCTCCAGTGAACTTAATAAACTGCATAATCCCTTTGAAATATTCTCTAGACGTTTGATTTGGAAGATCAATCCAACTCTTATCCATAATAATATCTGTATAAAAAAAATTTAAACAAGACTTTATATTACATGCATTTTTCATATCAAATATATTTAAAATAAATACTGACCAATTTCATGTGGAACATTGATAAAATAAACAATTTATATCTCTGAATAATAAACAAGATAATAGATAATGTAATGGAAGTGAAATCCCATGTCATCACCACCATGTTGGTATGGTAAATCTAATGATGATTCTATATTAAAGAGTACCTAATAATATTTTGATTTTTTTAAAATGGAAATGAAATATTTCATAACTCCTGAAAGATTAGATAAAAATATATATAATGAAGAAACTATATTGATAATGAATTTGGTCTATAATTCCATAGAGTAAACATTTTTCAAGAAAGGAATAATATATCTATGATAACTCATTATTCAAATATCCGGTATACTAATTTTTCTTCACAACTATTTAATTTTGCACAATCATTGAATAATTTTTATCCTAAGGTAACCGATTGGGTCATACACAACAAGCTTGTCAGCATTGAGCTATTAATTTCAGATTTGGTTCTCAAATGTGTTTCCATAATGTGACTCACACTTATTATATTCTCCTCCTATAAACATGATCATTGGTTCCCTTCAATATATTGTTATTCATAATATGGAGTTGGATATATCATGGGTCATATATAATGACATTACTTAACTCATTTGATCAGATGGGTGGGGGAGTCGATCAATTAAGAAGCAAAATATATTATATATTAGGAATACTAAAAAATAGAAAACCAACACGAACAATAAGGAATATGTGGTCCACTAATATCATAATGCATAAATTTTGATACACTATAATCAAAACATATAAAGCAACTATAACTATAGAAAGTCAAATGCTAAATCAAAAAAAAAATGAAACACAACATAATAACCTTCATGCGTATGTGATACTTGAAAAAATTCATCAAATACCAATCTTGAACTATCAACCTTAGTGACTAAGTTGATGCCTAACAATAAATCAACAAATATAATTTGTGATGAAATTGCCCAAAATCAATTAGTGATGAAAGTGCCAACTTTAGTTTTCTACATACATGTACATTTTATGTCATTCATACAAGTATGATGGCAATTATATTTTCAAGTATGCATATCCTTGCATGTATGTGTATTCTATGTATGTACAATACAAATCATTAATTTTCACAGGGAGTGTATAAGACACTGTTCACTTCTTATTTTCTTCACACACACACACCTAGTTCACACACATTTTCTACTTATTAATTTCTTCACACACACAACTTCTATACACACATTGTCCACTTATAATTTTCAATTCGCATTTACATTTATGTGTGCATAGCCTCTTTCTTGTTCATTAACCTAAATAAGTATGCATGATACCTTTTCAAACCATGTGCCTTTTTCAATCTTGATCAAACAGTGAATACTTCATGCAAGAATATGTACAGTCTACTCAAACTTAGAGAAACTGTATCTTTGTACAAATAATGTCTCACTGCCTCTTGGATTCACACCGCCTTTGTGCCATCAGAGGCAGTAAATATTAACCATCAAATATAGCAATCAATCTCTAATTTATAGAAAAATAAATAATCTATATCAAGGATAACATCAAATATATACAATTATAGAACAAAAAATACCAATCTATCTTGACTTATGTTATCAATAGAGAATATGTGGGACAATTAATGTGATGCCCCATGCTGAATCATAGGGTCCAAGACAGTGTTCCCCATGGCCTCAAGCAGGTATCCTTTTATGCAAGATGTTTGTTACTAGCAGTAAGGGTCTGAATGTCATCAGTGCAGAAAATATACCCTTGGTATCAATAAAGAAAAGGATAAACTATAACATAATAGAGTCAATAAACAATGAAAAATCATAATCCATGGTAGGTATCTCAAGTCATATAGTAAAAACCCAAATACCCTCAAAGTGTTAGGTCAATAAAAGTGTAGAAAATAACAAGAATGTGAAAAAATATTGATACATCACTCTAAAATCCATCCAAATTCTACCTCTAAACACCATTATCCGTATCCTATCCTCTATCATCAGGGCCTTTCCCTTTCTTGTATCCCAAACTATGAAGTCTTCGCATGCATCGAGATGCCCATGCATGGTGGGAATATGAAAGTAGTAGGAAACAAATTTTTTTTCCTTAACACATGTGCAATGGTATAAGAGTTTATGTTGTGATAATAAATAAATGTGCATGAAATAAAACACAAAACCATGTTCGGAGTGGTCATGTGCTAAACAAAATTTGGCACCATGATGGAAATGTAGTTATAAAAAAATTCATGAACTTAGTCAACCACAATGTCACGTCATGTATTCCAAAACATAAAAAAGGTAAGAGTATCAAGTAAAACCATAGAAGGCCATCTAGCCCTGTCTCTCTCACAGTTAATCCATAAGGCCAACACATTTGTACACTTACTTGGGTCTTTGTATCCCAAAACTATGTCTCAAGTCATGTCCTTGAATACTATCATGCCCCATTTTCACCTCAAGGTTTAGATCACATAAGTCTACCATGACCCTATGAGAGGCTAAAAAAATACAATATACCCCATCATCTACCTCAATCCAATCTTCATGGAACATACATCATCTTATCATGCTCCCCCTTAAGGGCTACTGAGCCATGATGAGTACACCAGTAAAATTAGTACCATGCATAGAACAACACAATATAAAATATAGAAAGTACAACACATTGAAACATGGAATATCATATATAGGAACAAAATATAATATTAAAAATAACATTCAGTATCGAAACACACATATGTGATCAAACTCAAACACGGGTCTCATGGGCTACTCAAGCACACACATGTGGTCAAACCTCAAACATTTTATCATGGGATAAACACACACATAGAGACATGTGATAAACTCAAGAATGGTATAAATAAAATAACAACACAACTTAATATCAATACAGTCAACATATACATGGAATCTATATTGTATGTAACTTCCAAACTCTAGTAAACTATGAAGTCTTCTCATACACACACTATCAACACACATTGTTTCATAATTATTCATACACACAAGCCCGTATACACATAAAATTCCATTTCCACACTTTTTATTCACACACAATATTCATATAATCTTCATGCATGCCAAATTTGTGCTGTAAATTTCCCAAAATCAAAACCCTAAAATGGAAATTAGGGAATACCTGATAGAATGACAAATATGGAAGGGAGGGGAACCAGAGGTGGTGCTGTGAGGGAGAGGAGGGGAAACAGATGGGATTCGGAGTCAGAGGCGGTGCGGCGAGGGAGGGGATGGGCGAAAAAAGTGGTGGGGAGCCAGAGGAGGAGGTGGTGAGGTGGCGGCAGTGCAGTGAGGGAGGGGATGGGTGGTGCGGTGAGGGAGGGGATGAGCGAAGACATCGGTGGGAAGCCAGAAAAGGAGGTGGTGCATCGTCAATGGTGCAGTGAGGGAGGGGACGGGTAGTGGTGGCGATGTGGTGAGGGAGGGGATGGGAAACTATGGGGGGGGGGGGGGGTTGGGATCGGGTATGAGGGTGTGGGGGGGGGGGTGATGATATGTTTTTTTGGGAAGCCTTGATACCACTGTTGGCGGTCACTATAGGGTACCAAGAGTGACCGCCAATGGCGGTCATCCATGTAAGGGGTCTCCAAAGCGTCCTTTTTTAGTAGCGAGTGTTAGTTAAAGGAGGAACCATACCTTATTATATAAATTAAGGTCGATGATGAGTCATTTAGATCTTCTATTATCCTTTTGGGATTCACTTTACAATCTATGAAATATACACTAAAGCAAGTACCAACTAAAGAATAAAATGGAATTCCCTTTGAGTTATGGAGTGGAAAGAAAAACTTTTTATTACAGACATGTGTATGGGATTGCGAGGAGTTTGTTAAGGATTTCTTAGGAAAAAAACTAGCACCCTGAGGAATAAGGTGTATCTTTAAAGGGTATCCTAAGGAAAAAAAATTGATACTACCTATAAAACCCCTCATACCTGAAGGTGATTGTCACCATACAAGCCATATTTCTTGAGAGGGAGAACATCCTCAAAAAGGATAGCGGGGGAAATATTGACTTCAATGAAGTTTATTATCAAGATAAAAAAGAGTTGGTCTAGGAATAGATTCCATAGGTCTCCATGGAAGAAGTAGTTCCCAAAACACAAGTACCATATAGGAACAATAGAGAGGAAAGAGAACCAGAGAGATACAATTTTCTAGCCACTGAAGATGGAAACTCATTATTGATTTAAAATGATGAACCTATCTCTTATAAAGAGGTAGTAGAGAGCTAAAAATATATAAGATGGAAAGAATCTATGAATTATGAAATGGATTCCGTGTATTAGAACCATGTTTGGGTTTTGGTTGATGTGATAGTTAATGTAAATCCCATAGTGTGAAAATGGATATTTAGGATAAAACTATACATGTAAGGTAAAGTAAATACCTATAAAGCAAGGTTAGTTGCTAAAGGGTTTAAAAAATGTCAAGTAATTGAAAACGTTGAAACTTTTTCACCAGTTTCCATGTTTCAATCCATCAAAATTTTACTTTCTTTAGAAAATTACCATGACTATGAAATTTGGTACATGGATTTAAATACAACTTTCCTTAATAGAAACCTTCAGGAAGATTCCTACATGACACAACCAAAAGGGTTTGTGAATACAGGTGATGTAAAATATATTTTCAAGTTATAGAGATCCATTTATAGATTAAAGCAAGCATATAAGTCATGGAACATTTGATTCTATGAAGAAATAAAACAATATGGTTTCATTAAGAATGAATGTGATCCATATGTTTATAATAGGTTTAGTGGTAATGCATTTTTTATCCAAGTAGATCTGTTGATGACATATTAATTATTGTAAATGACATAACATTATTATAGTATGTGAAGTACTGGTTAAAAAAGTGTTTCTCCATGAAAGAATTAGGTGGAACAACCTATATTATAGGGATCGAGATCATCTGTAAAATATATAAGTGGCTTCTTAGAATAATTAAAAGTATATATATTGACTAGATACTAAAGAGATTTAGTATGGAACAATCCAATAGGGGATTGGTTCCAGTGTCACATGGTATACATCTTTCTAAGAAAATGTGTCCCCATAAACAACAAGAGAAAGAGATAATGAGTAAGATATCATATTCTTTAGTGATAGGATCAATCATGTATTCCATGTTATATACTATAATTGATGTTGCCTATGCATTGAGCATGTTGGTATATATCAAGCTAATACATAAGAAAAAAATTGGTCAACTATTAAGGCTATCCTTAAATATATGAGATGAACTAAGGATATGTTCCTAGTGTATGAAGGATATGAGGATACGATCATTAAGTGTTATACTAATTATAGTTTTTAAATAGATCAGAATGATCTGAAGTCACAGCCAGGATATGTTTTCTGTCTCGATGGAGGAGCTGTGAGATGGAAGAGTTCAAAGCAACCAATTTTCACTAATTCTATAAAGGATTTTGATTATATAGTTTCTTATGATGTATCCAAGTAATTTTTTTAGATATGAATAATTATGATGTGGTACCTAGCAGTAAAGACCATATCACATTGTATCATGATAATACCACATCAGTGGCTCTTGTAAAAGAGATAAGGTCACACCAATAGACAAATCACATACTCCGGAAGTATCAACTATTGAGGGATTTTTATTATAGGGGTGAAGTTTTAGTAAGTAGATTTACTATATAAGATAACATGGAAGACCCCTTAACTAAAGGCTTATCTCAGTAGAAGCATAAGTATCATGTGAGAGTTAGCAGACTAAAGGTTGTTAGTAGTTGGCTCTAGTGAAAGTGGGAGTTTGTTGGAGTTGGTGCCATAAAACCAATTTATATATACTTTATGATAACATGTATTAATTTTTTTTAATATTAATAAACTATTTATTACATCATTATTTTTTTCTATGTAACATAGCATGTGATAATCTCCTAAGAGTAGCTGTCGCACTGAAAGGTTATTATAGTTCCCTGCTATGATGAGAACCCAAAAGTGCCACAATGGTATTCTTAAATATATGTTATATAGCTAGAATAAATCATTTTAGGGACAAAAATGATTTAGTACATCATGGGTGGAGACTCATAGGAATTTGAGGCACCTTCTCATGGTGTACGCCCTTGGTAATATCCAGTGTAGAATATTATGAGAACGTGACCCACCTGTAGGAATTCCACATTTATATGTGTTATTGGATGTTCCTATCTAACAAAGTGGGTATTGGTCCTTATAATTTATTATTATTAATTAGTGTTATAAGTCACATACTTTTATGTATTGATGAAAATCACGATGACATATGTTCACAACGAGGTAGGATACGTTGGGTGTGTTAGGAGTAATATTTCATTAATAAATAACGCGAGAAAGGATTTTTCCTATATGTTCTTTAATGAAAAATGATATATCAATCCTTTTAATAAAAATGATATAGCCTAAAAAAAATCCATTTCCATGGTGTTCTACAGGCAAGTTCAATTTCCACAAAGTCAAAGAAAGAGACATTGAGCACATAGGTTGATGACATCGACATACAACCTTTTTGATTAGAAATATCATAATAAAGGGATTATATTACACAATAAGCATCCTTATAAGGTATTATTTCAGTTTGGTATTAACTTATTTCTCTATGGGTTCCTTATAATGTTTCTAGATACCAACCTTTTACTTTTGGGTGATTCACCTAATGCCACAGAGAAAGAGGTATAGAAGGTCACACACTAAGTTTATCTAGAACCTTAGTTAAATAATATATTGTTATTTATTATTTAACAAGTTGAATAAATATTATTACCTTATATCATTTCATAATTATTCATTTTTGCTTGATCATATATTTTTCATCACCATTTATTCAAGAGAATATTATGTGAGAATAATATTTAATAAATATTTATTTGTTATTTAGTGAATATAATATTTATTTATTTATTAATGAATAATGTAGTGATATTTATTTATTAAATAAATAGTTATTATTCAAGACCTGATAAATATTATGGAGCAATTTCAGACCGAGTTTAACGGTCCGGTGAGAAATAATATACATTGAATAATATTTGATTAAATAATATTTCATTTAATTTGCGAGTTTAGCACATATCAAGAAATAAAAATAATAATAATAATATTATTATTTTTATAGACATGGGGTTTCGTAGGGATTAAATAAATAATAAATGATAGCTGTACAATTATTTATTTCTAAACCTTGTAGTATATAAACCCAATTATATTATTTTCTTAAGAGAGATAATTCATTTTTGTGTTGTGAACAATGAGATCTGGAGAGAATCCTTTCAATCCCTAGAGATCTAACTCTCCTAGAAGGCTCCCAAGAATTAATAGTGATATTCCTTTGCCTTCTACTCTCGAGTCTAGAGAGATCAAGGTGAATCCTTTGGAAGTGATTCTCAGGGTGATCAAAGGCAAACAATGCAATTAATAGGATCAATTGTGCTAGCACCTAGAGATTTTTATGACAATGTTAGGAGATTCATGGAACACATGTGGATTACTGATAGATAGAATCTATTCTTGATTCTTATAACACAATGATGATATGATGTAGATGCATTTTCAGATCCATCAATGAAGAAATATTTTTTCACAAGTTAAATTATTTAATTGATTAAATTAATTATAAATAATATGTGGCAATTCTACACTTCAGTTCTGGAATTTATCCATTGTCTATATTCTTTGATTCAATTTATTTGATCACAATATTTATCATCATGTAAATAACATATTAATCTTCGATCATGAAAGAAATTTATGTTGGGCATGACCCATTCGACGCTTCCGCTACGCCCAGAACCTACAAATGAAAGCTAGTGTACTTTTTTGAATATTCATTGCATGTATGTGGATGACTACGATCTTAGACTAGTCTTCATGGGTGATTTGTTATTTAATTTATTATTACATGGTTTTTGTAGTAATTTATTAAATTAAATAATGTCATGCATGTCATTACTCTCCTATCATCAAGTAGGGGCATGAATTTCCACATCATATTTTTATGTAAACACCCTAACCAATATTTTTGTTCCCCTCACCCATATGTGAGTAATATTATGTAATGGATGAATCTTGCTGGTGAGTGGATATGGTTAAAGTTTGGTTCTGAGGTGAAATCGATCTAAGAGGTACACAAGAGTACACATGGAATGTTGCAACTTGAACTATTATTAGTTTAAGGAATTAATTACATAGGGTCAAGGGTTAGTTTATCATCTACTAGATAAACCAAACATTAGAGAATCTCATGGTCATTCCACTTTATTTATTTTATTTCTGTAAGTTGCATGGTTAATTATTTATGGTTTTTTAAAATATTTAATAATCTAATTAACAATCATGCAAGATAAAAGTAAAATAAATTATATATTATATGTAAATTTTATCAATACATGGTTAATCATTTAAGTAAAATCCACTTAATATTAACAATAATGTGATGAGATGAAATGGGTAGTTTTCACATAAAGATAAAAATCCCTCAAATAAAATATTAAATCAGTATAACCTTCCACTACTTGGGTAGAAATTGAACCATAGTTCAAAGTGAATGACCAACTTCTATTGGGGTGATTTCAATTATCAGGTAATACCTATATTAAGTTTCGAGTCGACTTAACCTAGTTTGAATTAAGGAATGATCTCCTCTATGAGAATTAGTGCCACTAGTAGGCAAAGTGTTAGGGAAATCCTAATCTAGGATTTTAGGATTGGGGAGTCCACTAAATTGATTAAGTAGATTTGAGTTAATGCAGTTGGGAAATTATGCCTACTTAAATACCTTCGAGTAGTTTATCAGACCCCTATCTAGGTTATGAGAAGAGACACATGGATCCATACCACTTGGATATCTATGTGACAGGATATTCCAAAAACCAATGTTGAGGGATATTAGGGTTAAATAAAATAGTTGGAGATTAATAAATTAAATTAAATTTATTATCTAAATTATAATACATATAAATTATTAAAATTATGATCTTATTTATTGTAGAAATTACAACTCACACAACTTTTATAATATCAGTATAATCAATTCTAAAGAAGGATAACCTTTTCATCAGCTCAAATTTCTAGGAATGGTATTAACACCTATGGGTTATTGTCATGAACCAAATCCGATCGCTATCAAAAAAGGCACCTGACTTGATCTATGGAAATAATCGAAGGGCGTTCCCTATCCCCACAAGTTGGAACAAGTGCCCGAGTATCATAAATAAGAGTTGGGAATGATTCACCCAAATTTATAAACATAAAACAACCATCAATAATAAATAAACCGAATCTGAATTTTTTAAACCAAACAACTCTTAAACAAAATTCAGAATTAAAAAATGAGGTTTGTACAAAATCCCAAGGACTACCACAAAGTAATAATTCCAAAAAAACAGCCCAAGAAACACCTCATGGCATGGGGGCATCACCCTCAAGCCATATCCATGACACCGCATCAAGAAGGACCACTAGTAACTCAAACCACCGATTCTAAAAGCTTTACCCAAACCTGCAACAAACATTACCAAGACTAATTAAACCCAAAGGGTAAGTAGGGTGTGATACTAAGCCCAGTAGGATGCCACCCAAAGAGATTCCATGTTATGAACATTTTAAGATAAAAATCTTTCAAGTTTTTATAAACAATAATGATAGTAACAATTTCAAAGAGATGCAACTTTAAAATGAAAACAGTTTTCAAGAGGGATACTTTAAATAATGTACAATTTTAAATAAAACACACATGCTATTGAATTTTCCAAAAAAACACACTATATGCCGACAGTAAGTACAATAAATCCAATGAGCACTAGTCACAGGAACACCCCTATGCACTAGCTAGTTGTGGGTCCCTAGGTACATCGTATCTCGGTGTAAAATTAACCATAACACATATCAGTCTCATGCACAATCCACTAGGATGGGAAACCCCAATGAACTAGTTCCCCCCAATAATCATCATAGTTTAGTTAGTGTTTCCATATTCAATCTTGCTAAGTGAAATAGAGACAATACCACTCCAGATCACTACCATACTAGTCCTAGTCCGCCAACCTAGATACCCAAGTTTTCCTCTTTGTGCTCAATCATGTTCCACATGTTATCAAACATAATTTGCACATGAAAATTCTATTTACAAATCATACACACACCAAACATCCCACAAACATGCCGTATAATTCCCTTTTCACGTTCAAATTCATTTTAACATCATACTCACACCAAAAAAGCCCAAAAACATGTCTCGTACCTTTCACACAATTTAATAAATCGTTTCAACAATTTACAAAACATTCTCAAAATGTTTGACATCACAAATCATCACTTTATCTTTCAAAAACCCATTTTAAGAACACACACCCATCAAAACAGTAACACCCCAAGATTTTGAAAATAAATTTAATATTGAATGCATGAAACACCGAGGCTCCACAGAACACCACTTTTTATAACCTAGCCAGTAAACATAATTTTTCCACCTCTGTGATTTGAATTTTGAAAAACTGACATACACGATTGTGTTAAGTATGATATTCAGAGTCTGATAAGACAAACTTAATTTTTGATGAATAGTAACATACCCTTATGAATAGTAACGTACCCTTATGAATAGTAATTATACTCTTATGAATATTAATGAATATTAAATTGGCCAAAAAAATAGATACTTCACCCATGAATGTATAAATACAATTTAGACATCTTATAATTGAAAAAATGATCATAGTATAAGTATTTGTATTTTTATATGTCATAAATATTTTAATTACAATTTTATTATTAATTTAATAATTTAAAATGGAAATGTATTTTTATAAAATTTAATCATAAATTTTTACTTTATTGTCTTATGGTTATCATATAATTTTATGGGACCCTAATTAATTTCTCAGGGTGTTATAAAATGAGTGATAATTTTAAAGTTATTTTTTTGGAATAAATTATGATTTTATTTAAAAATTAAATTAAAAATATTTAGAAAATTATTTTCAAAAAATTATTTTCATTTTTTAATTCTACACTTTGAAAAATGGTTGGGGTGAATTTTTTGGTTTTTTCTAAAATACTTGATTTTTTTTGAATAGTAAAAATACAGTTTTGAGTTTTCAATATGTTTAATGACATCATAATGATGTAATAATCAATATGAAATTCTTGTAAACTTGTGTAAATTAAAATATTATATGAGGTGTCCAAAGTTTCTAATACCATGGGAAAATACCATGGGCAAGCCCATGGTTTTGCAAAAACCACTAATGAGGTGTCCTTTGAAATTAATAAAAAAACTCCCTCTCATTTACTACAAATACCCACTCATTCCTTCATTTTCTTTCATTCCAAAATCATCATCCTAAAATCTATGGTAGTTTTACCTCCCTATGATTCATCCCAAGATGTCCTCAAGCCCCAAATGTCCCAACCTTCAAGTTTTAGGAGTTACTCTACAAGGTAAGGGAATCTATCACCCTTCTCTTTTTCAAGCACTCCTTTTTATTTTATTCTCTTTTATTTTTAATTGGATTATTTTGGGATATGTCATTCCATACCCCCATAAATTTCCATATTATTTAATAATGATGATATACCCCTTTTCTCTCTTCAAAATATTTTATGAAATTTTAAGTGACACCGTTAGGCTGACAAATTTTCATAAGGGATTTCTCAACTTTTAATTATTTCAAGATCCTTTATTTTATTTATTTTTTTCTTAACCTAATTTCATCCAAATGTTATGATAACTACAGTACGTTACATGTACTGGATTTTTTTTATAATGTAATAATTCATCATCATCTCTCCTTTCCCCTCTTTTATACTAAAATGAAAACACCATCCGAGATGTGTTAATTTATCACATTCAAGGACGACGAGTTTTCAATTTCTATTACCATATTCAATTCTGGTAATGAAACCATTTTTATGGTTGAAAAAGACTATAATATATTTATTATAACTTATTTAAGGTTCTTAAATCTTTTTTCACACATGATATTAATTTCTAAATCAAAATGAGTTCATTGTGATAAAAAATGGCCAATTAACCCAAACAATTATCATTAATGTTTTATATAATGATTCATCTTCACTACCAATAACTGAAAAAAATTTATAACCATGAAATCTTATGGTTGTTCAATAATAAAATACAACTTCTATTCTATACAACCATTCTCATTATACATGTTTAGTCATACATGAATATAAGTAAACCGATCATGAAAACGAAGTAAGAAAACACTCCCAAACAATGAAATTGATTCTATTAACCCATAAAAAGTCCATGAATGAACCTAAATAAGGTTATAATAAATCAATTAAATGTATATGAGGTTCTGGAATCATTAATTTATGAAACTAAATTTTATTATTTATGTCATTAAGATCAATTGAGGAACACCTTCAGACTTAAGGTAAGGGTTTTCTACCCAAACCTCCATTTTCATTCAGGTAACTCTTATTGTATACTTACCTCAATTAAAT
This sequence comes from Viscum album, assembly GCA_963277665.1. Taxonomy (NCBI): domain Eukaryota; kingdom Viridiplantae; phylum Streptophyta; class Magnoliopsida; order Santalales; family Viscaceae; genus Viscum; species Viscum album. The sequence goes on from OY728156.1 coordinate 1,086,931,513, forward strand.
TATTATGTATTATTATTTAATCCTCATAAATTATGTTCTAGTGTTCTATATATGTTTACCAACCAGAATCCTTCTTTATTTTATGGGGAGCTACTCATTTTCAAAGAAACTTTCAAAATTCTTTTTGAAATACAAGTCCGATTCAAGGGAATTTCTTAGATTCTTAACTATTTTAAAGTGAACTCTATAAAATGTTTTTAGAAACCATTATCTTTATAAAATAACTCATTTTATTATGAAAATACTATCTTACTTCAATTCTGGTTTTATACAAAGAATTTTCCAAAATAACTATTCTTTTTAAAGTAAAAGAGTATTTATATTAAGAATTACTTGATGATTTTATAAGAGTATATTCATATATTTCAACACTATTTTTGATTATTATGTATGATATAATCTACCATATTTAATTGAATGGTTTATTATTAGTTTTATTGTGGATTTTATATCTTAAAACCATTCACTAATTTACTTCGAATGGTTAGTATTTATGCTTAATGTTCAGGGGAAGTTATTGACATTTCATACGTTAGTTTCAATATGAATGTATATGTTGTTTATGTTTATCCCTATTCATATGAGAAATTAATTAGACTTAGTAAGTGATAGTTGGGGCCCACTATATCCCCTCGATGCATCGGTAGGTCTTAAGAGACAAACCACAGTCTTGTCATAAGGCCTTGAAAAAATTATTATTTATGGTCTTGGTACGAGGTCTTGATGGTATGGTTATGATGTCCATCATTATGCATTACCTCATTATAAAACTAGTAATTGAAAGTTCACGAGGTTATTCTACTAGTATAATACCCATTATTGTGCTTTATTATGGAATTTTTTATTCAGCTCTTATTGTTTCCATAATGCGTTCAAGTTCATTTTTAAAGGCATGTTTTTTTAGTTATTCTCCATGACTAATGTTTATGTTTATGATATATTCCACTGTATTATTTACCCTTTCTAATAATTTGAGCTCACCCCTTTCTCATGTTTCATTTTCCTAGGGCATGAAGAGGTATATTATGAATGACATGTAGAAATAATCTAGGAGTTATTGATGTTGTCAAAGGAGTTTCTATATTGTTTTCAATTTCAATTTGTAATGTTGAACTTATGTATGTGTCTTGTTTCTAAATCTACTAAACTACTTGGTCCTTTATGATGTATATTCTTTGTTTATATTCCAATGTAATAAAATAAGACACCGGCTCCAGGAAACTAGGGTTGGGTCCTTACAGTTGGTATCAAAGTAAGTTTAGTAGAAAACTTGGAAACTACATTAAGAAAATATAGATTAGAGAACAAAACCCTAAGATAGTCTTTGAGGATAAACAAACAAGAACATCATGGATTTTTTTGTTAAGTAATAGATTATGTGGATCTTTCTAGAAAATAAATCTCTATCTGGATACTAAAAGTGGACATGGTTCTCGCATAGATGTAATTAGGAGTGAAATCTACGACAAGGAGTTTCAAGCTTGACCTGGGGTATCCTGGTACACAAAAATGGGCCTTACTATGCACCTGGTTTGACACTCTCGGGGGATATGCTTAGGATAATTCATATTTTATTTACAAACCATTATGAAGGATTTAAATGTAATTTTTTTCTCAAATAAACCATGTTTATGATTATGAGATTATCTATGTATAGAATTTCAATTTATGATAAGTATTTTTCTACATTGAGATTATACATTATGATTCATAACCTAATATAGTGTATGAATTTATTTAGAAATGACACCTAGTGGAAGGAATGGAAACCACATTAATACATGTGTCCCATGTAGGGATTTCCCTCCGATGCAAGATAATGATGTTGGATCTGGTTCTATGACTGGTTCCAAGAAACTTATAACTATATTGTGACAACTGACTCAGGTTATGAATAATAACCTTACCCGTATAGAGTATCCAAATCCACAATGTGGGGGAGCTATGTTAGATTTCTTTATGCAACAAAAACCTCCATCATTTAATGGGACTACAAACCCATTCGTAGAGGAGTAGTTGATAAGTTCATTAGAGAAGATATTTATCTCTTTGGGATGTAATGAAAGAGAGAAGGTTGTCATGGTGATTTATCATTTATCGGGAGATGCATATCAGCGTTGGTCTTTAATTCAAAACAAAAAGGAGGAGGAAGAAATATAAGAAATGGAATGGATGGATTTTAAGGAAATATTCTTAGAAAAATACTTCCCTTGTGAACAATGATAAGATATGGAAAGGCAGTTTCCGAATCTAAGGAAAAATAGGATGTGAATGTTGAAAATTATAAATATAACTTCACAAGGTTAGAAATACATGTCGCGGACTACATACGTAATCCAAGGAATAATATTGATCGATTCTTTGATGGTTTAAAACCATTCCTCTGAAGGGCTCTAGTCTCCCAAGGTTTCTCATCATATGAAGATATAGTCTCAAGTGCTATGAAGATGGAAAAGGAATTATCTAAGTCTTATGATTTTAAGGGAAAACAATAGAAAAATAGGGTATATGAAAACTATGGAAAAGAAAATAAGGAAATGAGGAATAAGGGAATAGTTGAACTCCCACCCTATGATAATTGTGGGAAGATACACCCTGGTACTTGCCTAAAGGGTATTAGTGTTTGTTACAAGTGTGGAGAAAAAGTCCAACTATCCTATGATTGTAAGGGGAAGAAATAAGCTACCAATGTTCAATGATACAATTGGAGGGAGAGAGGAAATTATGCAAATTATTTTCCTAGACATCAAGGAAACGTTCCCCAAAGAAGGCCAAAAGAGAAAGGCCAAGCTTATACAGTCACAACTGTAGAGGTTGAAGTTCCTAACGATGTGGTGGAAGGTACTTTAATCATTTACTTGAACTTAAAAAATGATTTATTTGATTCTGGATCATTTCATTCTTTCATATCTTCACAATTTGACAAGAAAATTAGATATTTCTAATTTTATTTAATAAGGGAGTTGTCAGTCAAAACTTCTAAGGGAAGTATCATTGCAACACAGTTGTGTCAAGAAGTCCCTATTATGGCATATAAATATGATTTATCTACTGATTTTATTATCATACCCATAATTTAATTTGATATAATCCATGGTATATATTGGATTTCAAACCATGATGTCAAAATTTATTGCAGGAAGAAGGAGGTTACAATTTTTGAGGATAATGTGGAATCCCTTATCTTTAGGGTAGAAACACCACCATCTGATTCTCATCTAGATCCACCCCCAGTAGCTTTAATAAATTCAATTATTGGGGAGGAAGATAATGTAATAAGTTTGGGTGAGGAAAAGAATTTTAAAATAGAGGATGTACCTATTGTGCAAGAATATGTTGATGTGTTTCCAGAGGATTTACCCGAACATCCTCTAGAGCAGAAAATTGAGTTTTCCATTGATTCAATTCCAGATTCAAGGCCCATATCAAAGACCCTTTATAGAATGGACACTGTGTAATTAGTATAATTGAAGAAACAACTAGAGAAATTGAGTGATAAAGTATTTATTCACCCTAGTGTTTCTCCATGGGGAGCCCCTTTCCTTTTCGTTAAGAATAAAGATGGATCTATGAGGTTTTGCATTGACTACAGGGGGATAAATGATATAACAATAAGGAACAAGTATCCCTTACCTTTCATTGATGATTTATTTGATAAAATTCATGGATCCCAATATTTTTCAAATATTGACCTTCGATATGGATATCATTAGTTGCGAGTAAGGAAGGAAGATATTCCAAAGACAACATTTAGAACTAGGTATGGGAATTTTGGACTAACTAATGAATTTGTGATTTTCTAACTAGGAAGGAAGATATCATCAGTTGCGAGTAATGCATTTTGGACTAACTAATTCACCCTATGTCTTCATGGATCTAATGAATAGGGTTTTTAAGGAATATCTTGATGAATTTGTAGTGGTATTTATTGATGATATCTTGGTATAATCCAAAGTCTAGGAAGATCATGAAAATCAGTTGTGCACTATTCTAAAGACTCTTAGAAGAAATAAATTATATGGGAAGTTTAGAAAGTGTGAATTTTGGATTCAATAAGTTTCATTTCTTGGTCACATTGTCTCTAAGGATGGAATATATATTGATCTTGTGAAGAAAAAGGTTGTGCAAGAATGGACTACTCCAATGAACATAACTTAGGTATGTAGTTTTATTGGTTTAGTAGGTTATTATCGACATTTCATTCAAAAATTCACCCGTTTAGCCAACCCAATGACCAAGATTACATGTAAAGGGGTTAAGTTTGTACAGACAAAAGAATGTGAGGACTGTTTCATATAATTGAAGAGGAGATTAGTGAATTCTCTAATCCTAACTCTACCATCGAGGAATGATGGGTTTGCGATCTATAGTGATGCATCAAAGAAAGGACTTGGTTGTGCCCTTATAAAGAATGATAGAGTTATTGAATATGCATCAAGGTAGTTAAAAATTCATGAAAAAAACTATCCTACTCATGAACTTGAGTTATAAATGGTAATATTTGCTTTGAAGATATGGAGACACTATATCTATGGTGAAATATGTGAGATATATATGGATCACAAGAGTCTGAAGTATATCTTATCACATAAAGAACTCAAATGAGGCAAAAAAGATGGCTTGAACTACTCTAGGATTATGATTGTTCTATACACTACCACCCAATAAAGTAAAATAAGGTAGATGATGAATTGAGAAGGAAGGATTGTAGAGTTCTCAAAAAAATGAGGATTGACAAGGATCCTTTGTACATGGATCTAGTGAGGATGGATATGGGAATTATCAAAGAAGGTGAAACATAACTACTTTTTCAAATGGTTTCCAAACCATATTTATTGGAAATAATTAAAGCTTTATAGTCTGATGATGATAATCTTAAAAATAAAATTAATGATGTGAAAGATGAGAAGTTGGCTGACTTCATGTGTGAAGATGGAATTCTAAAATTTGGGAAGAGGCTATGTGTTCCCTCTATACCTGAGATGAAAAGAGAGTTATTGGATGATTCTCATAGCTGAAATTTCTCTATACACCTTGGTATCACTAAAATGTATAGAAATTTGAAATAACATTTCTGGTGGGATAACATGAAGAGGGAAATTGATGATTATGTATTAAGATATTTAGTCTATCAATAAGTGAAGGCCGAACGACAACATCCTAGAGGATTCATGAAACCTATAACTATTCCTACATAGAAATGGGATGGCATCACCATGGATTTTTTCACTATATTACCCAAAACTCTAAGAAAGAATGATGTAATATGGGTAATTTTGGACTGACTTACGAAATCTACGCATTTCCTCACTATAAGGGAGGATTTTCCACTGGAGTGCCTAACATGACTTTATATAAATAAAGTTGTGAGACTTAATGGAGAACCTCTCTCAGTTGTATCTGATCAGGATCCAAGATTTACATCAAAATTCTAGAAAAGTCTTCAAAAAGCCTTGGATACTGAGCTTCGATTGAGTACTGATTATCACCCTCAAACTAACGAGCAATCAGAAAGGATGATCCAAACTTTAGAAGACATGTTAAGATCATAATCACTTGATTTTCAAGGTATGTGGGATCATTATTTACCTTTGGTAGAGTTTTCCTACAATAATAGTTTCTATTAAAGTATTCAAATGGCACCATATGAAGTATTGTATAGAAAGAGATGTCATACACCAACTTGTTGGGATGAAGTTGGAGAAAGGAAGCTTGTGGGCTCCTAGATTGTAGAGGAAACAAAAACAAAGTTAAATACTATTCAAGTCCATATCAAAGTAGCTCAAAGTAGACAAAAGAGTTGTGCTGATAATCGAAGTAAGGATTTTTAATTTTAAGTGGGAGATCATGTTTTCTTGAAAGTATCTCCATGGAAGGGCGTTATAAGATTTGGTAAGAAAGGGAAACTGATCCCTAGGTGGCCCTTTTGAAATTCTGGAGAGAATTTGAGCTGTTTCATATCATTTGGATATGCCACCTAGTCTGTATAAAGTATACAATGTGTTCCATGTCTCATTATTAAGGAAGTACATTCTAAACCCAACACATGTCCTCATTTCTGAAGGCATAAAATTGGAACCTAAACTATCTTACTATGAAGAGACTATCCAAATTATGGACACTAAAGAACAAGTGTTGAGGAATCATAAAACTCGACTGGTAAAGATACTTTGGAAAAATCATAAAATCGAAGAGGCAACATGGGATCCTGAGGCGTTTATAATGAAGAATTACCCAAATATCTTTGTGAGGTAACATTCTGGTAATTTCGAGGACGAAATTTTTGTAACGAGGGGATAATGTAACACCCCAAGATATTTAAAATAAATTTAATATTGAATGCACAAAACACTGAGTCTCCACAAAACACCACTTTGTTATAACCTATCCAATGAACATAATTTTTCCACCTCTGTGATTTGAATTTCAAAAAACTAACATACACAGTTGCGTTCAATAAGATATTTAGAGTCTAATAAGACAAACTTAATTTTTTATGAATAGTAAATACCCTCAACATACCCTTATGAAGAGTAATGTTAATATCATGAATAGTAATGAATAGTAAATTGGCTAGAAAAATAGAAACTTCACCCATGAATGTATAAATATAATTTAGACATCTTATAAGTGAAAAACGGTCATAATATAAGTATTGGTATTTTTTTCATGTCATAAATATTTTAATTAAAATTTTATGATTAATTTAATAATTTAAAATGGAAATGTATTTTTATAAAATTTAATCATAAATTGTTACTTTATTGTATTATGGTTATCAAATAATTTTATGGGACCATGATTAATTTCTTAGGGTGTTATAAAACGAGTGATAATTTTAAAGTTGTTTTTTGAAATAAATTATGATTTTATTTAAAAATTAAATTAAAAATATTTAGAAAATTATTTTCAAAAAATGGATTTCATTTTTTAATTCTACACTTTGAAAAATGGTTGGGGTAAATTTTTGGGGTTTTTATAAAATACTTGATTTTTTCGTGAATAGTAAAAATATAGTTTTGAGTTTTCAGTATGTTTAATGACATCATAATGATATAATAATTAATATAAAATTATGTTATAATTTTATACATTAAAATATTATATGAGGTGTCCCAAGTGGATAATACCATGGGCAAGCCCATGGTTTTGCAAAAACCACTATTGAAGTGTCCTTTGAAATTTATAAAAAAACTCCCTCTCATTTATTATAAATATCCACTCATTCCTTAATTTTTCTTCATTAAAAACTCATAATACTCAAATATCTGGTAGTTTTACCGCTATTTTAATCCTACCAAGTTTTCTTAAATCCCCCAAGGTCCCAACCTTCAAGTTTTAGGAGATACTCTACAAGGTAAGGGAATCTATCACCCTTCTCTTTTTGAAGCACTCTTTTTATTTTCATCTCTTTTATTTTCAATTGGATTATGTTGGGATATGTCATTAAATATCCCCCTTACTTTCAATATTATTTAAGAATGATTAGAGACCCCATTTATCTCATCAAAATATTTTATGAATTTTTAAGTGACGCCGTTAGGCTGCCAAATTTTCGTAAGGGATTTCTCAACTTTTCTTTTATTTCGAGTTCTTTTTTTTTTCTTTCCTCACATCCTTTCATCCAAATGTTATGATAACTCCAATACCTTAAATGTACTGTAATTTTGTTATGATAATAGAATAATTTATCATCATCTATCAGTTCCCCTCTTTTATACTAGAAATGAAAACACCATCCGAGATGTGTTAATTTATCACATTCAAGGACGAAGGGTTTTCAATTTCTATTAACACATTAAATTATGGCCATGAAACCATTTTTATAGTTTAACTAGACTATATTATATTTATTATAACTTATTTAAGGTTCTGGAATATTTTTTTACACATGATATTGATTTCTAAATGAAAATGAGTTCGTTGTGATCAAAAAACTGCCAATTAACCCAAACAATTATCATTAATGTTTTATATAATGATTCATATTCACTTCCAATAACCAAATTTTTTTTATAAAAATTTAATCTTATGGTTTTTCAGCAATAACATACAACTTCTATTCTGGACAACCATTCTCATTCTACATGTTTATTCGTACATGAATATAAATAATCCGATCATGAAAACCAAGTAAGAAAACACTCCCAAACAATGAAATTGAATCTCTTAACCCATAAAAATTCCATTAATGAAACTAAATAAGGTTATAATAAATAAATTAAATTTATATGAGGTTCTGGAATCATTAATTTATGAAACTAAATTTTATTATTCATATCATTAAGATCAAGTGAGGAACACCTTCAGACTTAAGGTAAGGGTTTTCTACCCGAACCTCCATTTTCATTCGGGTAACTCTTATTGTCTACTTACCTCAATTAAATTATTATGTATTATTATTTAATCCTCATAAATTCTTTTCTAGTTTTCTATATATGTTTACCAACCATAATCATTATTTATTTTATGGGGAGCTATACATTTTAAAAAGAACTTTCAAAATTCTTTTCGAAATACAAGCCCGATTCAAGGGAATTTCTCAGATTCTTACCTATTTTAAAGGGAACTCTATAATCTGTTTTTAGAAACCATTATCTTTATAAAATTACTCATTTTATTATGAAAATACTATCTTACTTTAGTTTTGGTTTTATATAAAGACTTTTCCAAAATAAATCTTCTTTTGAAAGTAAGAGTATTTATCTCAAGAATTACTTGATGATATTATAAGAGTATATTCATATATTTCAACACTATTTTTGATTATTATGTATGATATCATCTACTATATTTAATTTAATGGTTTATGTTTAGTTTTACTATGGATGTTCTATCTTAAAACCATTTACCAATTTACTCTGAATGGTTAGTGTTTATGTTTAATATTTGGGGGATGTTATTGGCATTTCATATGTTAGTTTCAATATGAATGTATATGTTGTTTATGTTTATCCACATTCATATGAGAAATTAATTGGACTTAGTAAGTGACAGGTGGGGCCCTCTATAGCCCCTCTATGCATCGGTAGGTCTCATGAGACAAACTACGATCTTGGCACAAGGCCTTGACAAAATGATTATTTATAGTCTTGGCATGAGGCCTTGACTGTATTGTTATGATGTTTGGCATTATGCATTCCCTAATTATGAAACTAGTAATTAAAAGTTCATGAGGTTATTAGACTAGTATAATACCCATTATTATCCTTTATTATGGAATTTTCTATTCATCTCTTATTCCTTCCATAATGTGTTCAAGTTCATTTTTAAAGCCATGTGTTTTTTAGTTATTCTCCATGCCTAATGTTTATGTTTACGATATCTTATGATATATTGCTTACCCTTACTGAGAATTTGAGATCACCCCTTTCTTATGTTTCATTTTCCTAGGATATGAAGAGGTATATTATAAATGACATGCAGAAATAACCTAGGAGTTATGGATGTTTTCAAATGAGTTTCTATATTGTTTTCCATTTCAAGTTGTAATGTTGAACTTATGTATGTATCATGTTTCCAAAGCAACTAAACTACCTAGTCCTTTGGGATTAATATTCCTTGTTTATATGACAATTTAATAAAATAAGGCACTGGTTCTGGGCAACTGGGGTTGGGTCCTTACAAAAACAGTACCTATACATCCTTTGCACACTTTGTGTAACTCAATAAACCATTTGAATTTTTCATAAAACACTTTCAAGAAGTATAACAAGGTTTTTCACATAAAACCCATTAAAAAACCCTCTTTCAAGAAAATAATCACACTAAAAACCTACCATACCATAATTGGAATCCCTAGAAACATTTAATAAACCACTTGCATATGTTATAAAATGACCTCAAATGATACCACACAAATTACACATGAAAAACACACATTTCCAAGAAAAAATAAAACTTTAAAATTAAACACTCAACCAATTCAACCAAAAATGGTTTTCCTATCACAAAAAACATATTAGAAACATGATAAATAAGTAAATCAAGAAAATATAACTCATAAAATAATTCTTACACATGGAATCACCTACCTTAGATGTCAAAAATCTCAAATCGTGGTGCGAAACTTCAACCGCACCACCACTGCACCACAAGGGAATGAAAATGAACCTAAGAAAAGAATATTTCACCCAAAAACCCAAGGTTAAACACTAAGGACGAAACCATAGGTGATGGAAACTTATAACTTCAATAAAGAGTGGGAGAAACCCTAAGGGGGAGGAATAAACTAGGTATAAACTCACTTACTTGCATGATTTTGAAGTTTACCCACCTAAGACCCCTTCAAAAATGAGTTCCATGAGAGCTTGAGGAATCTTGAAGACCTCCCACGACTACTAGGGTCAAATGGGGGAAGAAAGGGGCACATTTGGTTTAATCACAGAATGGAAAAATTGGAATAACACAATTTTTTTAATGTACTGGACACTATGCACTGTTTGGCTGCATGGTTTAGTAAACCATGTGGCCAAACCATGCAGGCTGTTCTGTAAAACAAAAAACTTTCCATTCTGCTCCAAATTCAAGGGTAAACTAGGGGGAATTCAAGGGGAACTCGGGGGGGGGGGGTCAAGGGGAACCTAGGGAGGGAAAGATAGGCTAAAGAAAGGAGGAAAAGATGCCCCAAAATTTCAAACTTGTCACACCTGGCTCCTGAGGAAATGAAGAAGAACCAGAACAAAGTGAAAACTAAAAACTCGGATGTGAAAATTCTCCCCACCATAAAGATTTATACCCCTAGAAAGCCACATTAAGGTCAGATGTAGAAAAAAATCCCAATACCATTTCCAAGTTCAAAGGGGGTTCCCAAAAAAAGGATAAAAAGGACCCTACTAGTAGGAAAAGAGGGCTATGAGCTAACTCGAGAGGCCAAGATAGACTCCCTTGGTAAGGGTCACCTACCCCCAAAGGCCAAAACACCTCCACTTGATCAAACAAAGGAAAATATACTCTCACCAACCAAAATTTATACCACTTTCTTGAAATGGGAAAACATAATCAAACCATATCAAAGACAAAAAACCTTAAACACTACCAGAGAAGCTCAAGCAATTTTACTGAAATGAACAATGAATTCGAATGAGGTTACTACAACCTTACTTCAATAAAACCATCGGGCATACTCCAATCCCAACGTTTACCCAGGAGGAAATTTGGTGGTTAGATAGATCTGAATGAGACTACCTACTGCCAATACATCACCAAGAACAACCAAATTTCTGATACATGAAGAACCAAATAGACTCCCCACCATAGAACAAACTAAAACCTAAGACTGATCTAGAAAACCAACACGGGGAGGTTCGGACGGACTCCCCACCATAAGAAACAACTTAATTTCCCAAGACCAAACCGGGACACCAATAGGGGAACCCAAATAGACTCCCCACCATAAGGGATAGATAAGCATTAAACTTATTCCAAAATAACTTACACGAGTCACATGGTGGGTCTCCCCACCATAAGATCCAACTGTCTTAACCAACTAGCATAGTCCGACACAAAAAAGACCCCATAAGACCCAATCCCCACTGTAAGGTGGGGTCAATCAATGAAACTCTAAACCAATAGAGACACCAAGAATTAATTCACTCCCATGAACACTATCATCCTCATATGAGTCCAACCAAGATCGAGATCAAAAAGATCCTACCAGGTTATTCATACATGAACAACCATACTGAGTGTTGCACCCACAAGGGTTCAAGCATTGGGTATGAGAAAACAAAACCACCCTTCCTTCCTATAACCAAGGAGGGAATTTTCCACTAACATAGATTACAACCTTGAGGGATAGGGTCCACACGTCCCCTTCCACCACACTAGAACACTTGGAATAAAACCAACACATCAAAACCTCAAACTTTTTCCACCTCCCACACTAAAGACAGAAGTTAAACCATTATCCCTTAAACCCTTGGGGATTCTTGAATACGCACCAGCTTCACTATGGGACTGACAGTTGGAGATCAGATGATTAAATAATCTTCTACCTCACAGTCAGGCACTAAAAACCCCTGAACATAACTTCTTCGTCTGGTGTCATAAGCAAATACACCATGATCCAATAGCATAAATAGAACACAACACATCCCACCAACTGCTTACCTTCTCATGGCACCTTCACCAAGATAGGGACTTAGGAGATGCAGCCACATCACCTATTTTACCCCGAATAAGAAATAATAGAAGAAATAACACACTAAATACAATTTCACTCAAAACATGGAATTTATAAATTCTCAAAAGATAAACACACTTTAATTTAAGCAGAAGCCCTCGAAAGGTTCCACAAAATCCACATTCCTCACCAGAATTCTCCTCTACTACTTACAAATAAAACTTATAGACACAACAGTGTCAAACATCAACTTGAAGATTTAATAGACTCAAGAAATCATGAACCCTTTCAACTCCTTCCACATCCACTCTTATAAAATGAGAGAATCTACTTAACTAAAAAATAAGAGAGATTAAATCAACCCTGAAACCCAAGAAGAGAGTCTGTAATTTGATAAATTGGAGGAATTTACAATGGTGAATCACACGTGTCTACACTTAAATAACGCATTAACTCTTTATGGGGTCATACCTTATCCATCAAGAAAAACTAAGGACCTAACCAATATATTCCATTGGTCAAAATGTACCATAAACCAAAACCGAACACATGAGGGGAACCATCAAAAGGGATTCCTGAAACATTTATCATAAAAGAACACCAACCAACACTTCAACCCAACTTATAAATTAAACAAAAACCAAAAACATCATTTAACAAGAGGGGTTCTCAAACTTAAAACATCCCACAACAAAAATCCCAAAAGAACATAAAACACACCAACCAAACACCGATTTTAAAAACATCAAATTTTCTTTAAAACTCATTTCTTTGAAAGTAAATGAGGTTAGTGGTTAGATCATTTACCATTGGTACCCTATGAGACTCAAACATGCATGTTTACATGCCACAATGGGAACCCTCCTCATATACATACCATAACTCAACCAGCCGTGCCATTAACCATCCATCATCCCATGTAAAACCATGCATGTGGTTACTCACAAAAATACCAAAGGTTAAAACAAAAATTCTTTCCACTTTTCAAAACCAAGACATTCAACCGACACTTCCTTTTATTCTTCTCAAAACTGCTAGCCACATATCAAAACCCAATTAAAATCTTACAAAACATTTCAGAAAAGCACCAACCAAATAAAAACTCACTTTCAAGTCCTACAAATTATTTTCAAAACATATCAACCCATTTCAAAACACTTCTGGTTTTATGAAAAACTCCATTTAATTAACACCCATTTAATTAAGGCTTGTATATTCTTATTTAAAACAAGGTTACAATAATTCATAAAACTTTTAAAATGATCACTAGTTAACTAAATCAAAACATTTCTTCAAACCCCACACATAAATTCCAAAACACTTCATTACATTTAAAACACTTTTCAACATTTTATGAAATTCTAATTGAAATAGATTTTCAAAAACCCACTTTAACATAAATCATACTTTCCGAAGAGGTGTAAACACACCATTTACCATTTCAAAATAATTCTTAAAATTCATTTCCACCCTTTTATAATTCAAATATTTCTTCTTTACTAGAAAATCATTTCACTAAATTCACATTTCTTAAAAGCAATTCATTTTTTTACTTTAAAACCAAGTTTCCAAGATTCCAAAACAAAGAGACACAAGACAATGCGAGAGGAAATTAGTGTCGGTGGGTGGCTTGGAAATATGGTTGGAGGCCATATTCCAATAACATCACTATCATGGAGAGTGTTATAGGATAATATCCCCAGATCCACATATATTTCTAGGTCCTACTAGATCACTGAGACCATTGACCCAACTATCTTTTCATTCCCCCAATCATCGACGAACCATGAGAACAAATGAACTCTGATAAAACCCAACTTCCCATGGAGAATTTAATCCCATCAAAAGGTGTACTAAGAAGACAAGCTACTCATAATATAAATGTTAAGTCCTAAAAATCCTAGCTCCAGTCTACCCAGACTCATTCCTAAAAGAACATGACCCAAAAAGAGTGAACCATTCTGATACCATTTTGTCACGAACCAGATCTTGTCGCCATCAAAACCAGCACCCGACCCGGTCCATGGAAAGAACCTAAGGGAGTTCCCTATCCCTAAGGGTTGGAACAAGTTCCCGGGTATCATAAATAAAATATGGGAATGATTTAACTGAATTTATAAACATAAAACAACCATCAATAATAAATAAACTGAATCTGAATTTTTCAAACCAAACAACTCTTAAACAAAATTCAGAATTAAAAAAAAGATTTTTACAAAATCCCATGGACTAACACAAAGTAATAATGCCAAAAAATGGACGAAGAACCACCTCATTTCAAGGTGGAATCTCCCTCAAGACATCTCCATGACACTGCATCAAGAAGGACCACTAGTAACCCGAACCACCAGTTCTAAATTCTTTACCCAAACCTGCAACAAAAAATACCAAGTCTACTTACACCCAAATGTGTAAGTAGGGTGTGAGACTAAGACTATTATGATTCCACCCAAAGTGATTCCATGTGATAAAAATTTTAAGATGAAAATCATGCAAGTTTTTATAAACAAGAATGATAGTAACAATTTCAAAGAGATGAAACTTTAAAATGAAAAACTTTTTCAAGAGGGATACTTTAAAGAACATAAAATTTTAAATAAAACACACATGAAACTGAATTTTCTATAAAAACAAACCGTATGGCGATGGTAGGTACAATAAATCCAATGAGAACTAGTCACAGGAACACCCCTAGGCACTAGCTTGTTATGGGGCCCTAGGTACAACGTATCCCAGTGTAAAAGTAATCATAACACATATTCATGTCATGCATGAGCCACTAGGAGGGGAAAACGAAATGGACTAGTGTTACCCAATAATCATCATAGTTTAGTTAGTGTTTCCATCATCAATCTTTCTAAGTGAAATAGAGATGATACCACTTCAGATCACTAGCATACTAGTCCTAGTTCACCCACCTAGATACCCGAGTTTCCCTCTTTGTGATCAATCAAGTTCCACATGTTATCAAACACAATTTTCACATGAAAATTCCATTTCAAAATAATAAACACACCAAAAATCACACACACATGTCGTATAATTCTCTTTTCACCTTCAAATTCATTTTAACATCATACTCACACCAAAATAGCCCACAAACATGTCTCACACCTTTAGCACAATTTAATAAATCATTTCAACAATTTAAAAAAAATTCTCAAAATGTTTGACATCACAAACCATCAATTTATCTTTCAAAAACCGATTTTAAGAACACACACTCATCAAAATATTACCTAGACATCTTTTTCACACTTTGTATAACTCAATAAACCATTTGAAATTTTCATAAAACACTTTCAAGAAGTATAACATGGTTTTTCACATAAAACCCTTTCAAAAACCCTATTTCAAGGACATAAGAACACTAAAACCCTACCAAACAAGAATTTTAATCCCTATAAACAATTAATAAACAACTTTCATATGTTATAAAATGACCTCAAATGACACCACAAAAGTTACACATAAAAAACACACATTTTCAAGAAAAAATGAAACTTTAAAACCAAATGCTAAACCAATTCGACCAAAAATGGGGTTTTCACCACACAAAACATATGAGGAACATGATAAATTAGTAAATTAATCAATTAAAACTCAAAAAATAATGATTACACATGTAATAACCTACCTTAGATGTAAAAAACCCCAAATTGTTTTTCAAAACTTCAACCACACCACCGCCACAAAACAAGGGAATGAAAAGGAACCTAATCTAAGAAGATTTCACCCAAAAAACCAAGGTTAAACCATAATGAAGAATCCCTAGGTTCTAGAAACTTAGAACTTCAAGAAAGAGTGAAAGAAACCCTAAGGCGAAAGAATAAACTTGGTAAAAACTCACTTACTTGCATGATGTTGAAGTTTCCCCACCAAATACCCTTCAAAAATGAGTTCCATGGGAGCTTGAGAAATCTTGGAGACCTCACATGGATGATAGGGTCAAATGGGGGAATAAAGGGGTGCATTTGGTTTAATACAGGAAGGGAAAAATTGTAATAACATAATTTTTTTAATGTGATGGACACTATGTAGGATTTGGCTACATAGTTTAGTAAACCGTGCGGCCAAACCGTGCGACATGTTTTGTCCACCCAAAAACTTTCCATTTTTCTCCAAATTCAAGGGGAACCTAGGGGGAATTCAAGGTGAAATCAAGGGGGGTTCAAGGCGAAACTAGGTAGGGAAATATAGGCCAAGTAAAAGAGGACAATATGCCCCATAATTTCAAACCTGTCACACCCAACTCCTGAGGAAATGAACAAGAACCAGAACAAAGTGAAAACTAAAAAACCAAGTGTGACAGTTATACTATACCATGAATAGAAATTATATGTGTTGGAAAACCCTATTCCTAAATTTCCTAGTAAAGAGGCAAGTGAAGAAGAATTATATCTCTATATGAAACACTTGTATTATTCCATATATGTCTACTGTTTCACTATATATTTCATTTCTAGTGATATTTTTGTCACGACCCGTCCTCGGGGCCCGTGCCGTGACTACCCCAAGCCCGCCTTCCATAGGCCAGGGGCTGGCGACTAGCACCAAAGGCGTAAAATCCCAATAACTGGGAAGGCATTGCCTTTATAAAAGAAAACAAGCACCACAGAGTACAAGCGGAAGTAAACACTAAGTACAAAAAGAAGAGCTGAAAAGTAAAAAGGGGCCGGAAATACAAGCCCAACTGTAAAGTACAACTCGAAAGGGAAAACAGCGACTGAAAAGTAAAGCTGCTACGCTGAGATGTCCACTGGAAATTCCACCTGAAGGGTGGGTGCAGATAGCTCCTCTACTCCTCGGGTCCCGCCGTCTGCTCCGAGTATGTCCCGCCCAGTGGTCTGCCTCTGGGTACCGCCTCGTCGTATAGTCCACCTCCAGGTACCGTCCAGTCCTCGAACACTCGGCCTCTGCCAGCACTGTCCGTCGTCTGCAACCAACACAACGAGGTGCGGGCATAGCCCGTGCAGGGGTGAGTATAACGATACTCAGTAGGGACCCCGAGACCCTCAAGGTCTCACTAAAACCAACAAGTATAACCACAAGAAGATCACAACAGATAAACTCTACTTAGGTATATGCCCATACATATACCTAAGTTATCAAGTAACCCATCTCAGTCATGAGGAAACACAAGGATCATGAGATCAACGGATAACCACTACCCAGGTATATGCCCATACATATACCTAAGTTAGCAAGTGACCCATCTCAATCATTAAGTAACACAGGGTCAAAAGTCTCAGCTCAAACCAGGATTTTTATTATCGAAACCGTAACTGCTGAAGAGCCCCGTCTCTGAAGTGTGCAGTAGTCCTGTCACGACTCCGAGGTACTGCTCACTAACCTAAGACTGCTGAAGTACTCCTCCTGTCGAGTACTGCGGGTCTGCTGCCAACTACCAGGCGCTCCGTCCGCTGAGGGTCTGTCGCCAAATACCGGGCGCTACCCAGATAGCCTGCTGAGGTACTCCTCCTGTCGAGTACCGCGGGTCTGCTGCCAACTACTAGGCGCTCCGTCCGCCGTGGGTCTGCCGCCAAATACCGGGCGCTCCGTCCACTGGGCTAGTCGACTCACTCCAAGTCGAGTCGGTCAAGCAGTCGTCAGGTCTCAACCGGCTACTCGGTCTCCGTACTCTGCACGCTCGTCTCCGGGAGGGTCCGCTCCACGAGCTACTGGTCGATACTCCAAGTATCTCAAAGTCCCACGAAGAAGTGTCTCAAAAGTCCGTCTCGTCACAGGGGTCTCAACGCAACAGACGGCGCGTCGATCGGACGCCCGGTCTGTGAGTTATTAGCCTTTTCGTCCCAGGGGCCCGGTTGGTTTCGAGAGCGAAACCAATCCCGGCCGTATCTCAACTGTACCCCGAACTCCCATAGGGTATACTCAAAGGGACCGTTACTCAACGTAACCACCAACGCCGCTGACGGCTCGTCAAGCGGACGTCCTGTCTGTAAGATATCAGCTTTTCCGTTCCAGGGGCCCGGTTGGATTTCGGGTACAATCCAACCCGGCCATACTCCGACTGTATCCAAAACTCGGGCGGAGTATGTCAAAAGTTCCGTCTCATCAAGAGGAAGTCAACGAAACAGACGGCGCGTCAATCGGACGCCCGGTCTGTGAGTTATTGGCATTTTCGTCTCCGGGGCCCGGTTGGTTTTTAAGGAAAAACCAACCCGACCGTACTCCACCTGCGTCCAAACCTCGGGCGGAGTATGCCAAAAGATCCGTCTCACTAAAAGGAACACAACGCGACTGACGGCACGTCAATCGGACGTCCGTAGCTCAAGATTTGAGCGTTTCCGCTCCGAAGGCCCGGTTGGTTTCGTGAACGAACCATTCCGGCCGAACTCAAAGTAATCCGAAACCTTGAGTGCGATATACCGAAACGACCGTCTCGATCCAAGGATCGCGTTGCCACAGACGGTTCGTCGATCGGAGGTCCGAGGCTCAAGTTATGAGCGAAAAACCAAAACTGGTTCGAAACGGGGGGGTCCGGGTCCGGGCCGACCCGGCCCGACCCCCCCCCCCTGGGCGGCGCGGTGGCCGGCGGCGGCGGACGGCGGCGGCGCGGGGGCCGGCGGCGGACGGCGGCGGCGGCGGGCGGCGGCGCGGCGGGCCGCGGCGGCGGCGGGCCGCGCTGGCGGCGGGGTGCGCCGCACGGGCTGCGCACGCGGGGCTCAGCCCCGCGGTTCCTTCACAAAAACGGCGCGGCCTTTGTGCCGCGCCGGTTTCTTCAAACCGCCCCCCCCTCACGTGGGGGGGCCTGCTGGCGGCTGGACCAAAGGGGGCGCTGCCCCCTTTCCTCATGAACCGCCCCCCTCATTAAGAGGGGGGTTTTAATGGACCGACCGGGGAATTAATTCCCCGGTTTTGTGACATCCGGCCGGCCGGTTTTTACCAACGGGACCGGAATTTCCGGTCCCGCCCTCGACTTCCGACGCCGGCGGCCCGGCCGCCGGTCTTTCCTTCCGCCGCGGCCCGGAACCGGCCGCGGTCTCCTCGTCCCGCCGCGGCCCGGAACCGGCCGCGGTCTTCTCGTCCCGCCGCGGCCCGGAACCGGCCGCGGCGTTCGTCATCCGGCGCGGTGCGTCGGCACCGCGCCCCTTCGCCGTGCTTCGATTCTTTTCAACGCGGCGCGACGGCGTCGCGTTCTTGAAGATTTTCCCTCGGCGTGGCGCGACGGCGCCACGTAAATTAATTGTACGATCATCCGCGTGGTGCGACGGCACCACGCTACTTGCTTCCACCCGCATGAATAAACAAGAACGTTGGAGGGGGGTTCGGCCGTGTTCATGCGGTCCGGCCCCCTCTCGTTAAATTAATAACGCAACTTTAAACAATCAAGCATCAAGTTAGACATGCGAGATCCACGTTCAAGGAAAAGAATAAAGAAAAAATATGAACCAACAACCCCTACCTCGGGTTTAGGATTCAAAGGTTCTGCTACGCTCCGCGGAAGACGGCGTCGCGGAGGTCGGGTGTCGCGGTCGTCGTTCGTCAAATCCGTTGACGAAGTGCTATGCCCGAAGAGACACGACGTTGGCGGATCTTCGTTTGCCGACGAAGGTTGTCCGAAGAAGAGATGGCGTCCCCTTCGTTGTCACGGTGAACGAAGAAAGGAGTTGCGGCGTTCTCGATAGTCGCACTCGATTCCTTTGACGTCGGAGGAAGAGTCGTTGTTGAAGGCGTTCGTCGCGGAAAACCGACGCGGAAGGGATGTCGCGGAAGAAGTACGTCGCGTCGCGGATGGATCGTGTTCTTCGGCGGAGAAGTTCTTCGTTGAAGAACGTCGTTCTTCGCGTTCTTCGTTCTTCGAAGGTTCTTCATCAAAGCTTGGAGATGAAGGGAAATCTCTCCAAAGACAAACAAAGAACTCTCAATAAAATAAGAATACCACTTATTTTATTAACACACAACTCAAAAGGATTTCAAAAGTTTGAAATTCAAAAGAGTTAACTCCCAAAATTAATTAAGAGTAACCTAAGCCAATTAATTAGGGGTTAGGTACGTTGAGAGAATTTGAAAAGAAAAGGGGTTCGTGTGGGCCCCACCACACTTAATCCTCCCAAGGGAGGTTAAGTGGGTGTGGGTCCCACTTCCAACCACCTTTGATAGGTTTTTAAATAAGTTAAAATAAAATTTGTATTACACAAATTTTATTTAACTTAACTGAAAAACCCCAAAACGTAACTCTCAACCCGCAACAAACGCAACTCCCGAAAAGGTCTCATTAAGCGAATATCGGCGTTGCGAGTTCATCGGTGCCCTCGGATTTCAATTCCGAGCACCGGATCAAAAGTTAGGAATTCCCGCTCGTTCGTTCACTGAACGTACCCGAGCCAAACTTCGGAAATTAATTCCGGGCACTCCGGGCCTCGGAATCAGGTGCCGTCTGAAACCGCGCTCTTGTAAAATTCTAAAGAAAATTAAGAAAAAATTTTCCTTGAATTTTACGGGTCTTTACATTACTCCCACCTCAGGGCTTTACGTCCTCGTAAAGCTACATCAAAAACTAGGGAAACAAAAGAGGGTACTGAGCACGCATCTGAGCCTCCCGCTCCCATGTGCTCTCCTGGAGATTCTCGTGCCGCCATCTGTTGCGCACAAGAGGAATCGATCGCCCAAGTAGGACCCGCTCCTGTCGATCCTCTATCTCCACCGGGACCTCCGAAAAAGTCGCCCCATCGTCAAAGATGTGCGTCGGGTCGTGCACGTATCTCCTCAACTGAGACACGTGGAAGACGTCGTGCACCCGGTGCAACTGAGGTGGTAGGGTTAAGCGGTAAACCTCCTCGCCTACCCTGCTGAAGATCAAAAGGGTCCATCGAACTTCGGAGATAACATGCCGCCTCGGCCACATCTCCGAAACCTCATCGGGTTGAGACCGTATAAGAACGTGTTCGTCACCCTCGAACTCAAGAGGTTTCCCTTTTTAGGTTAGAACTGAACTCAAACTCCTGCTACCACAGGGGTAGGGTTGACCAAATCAAGAGTGATCGGTCACACCCTCTTATGTCTGAGTTTAACATGAGCTGCCCAGGGTTTCCTTTTCGCCGACCAAGGAAAACCCATTCCGACGTTTGCCTAAAACAGTCAACCGGGGTATGATTTGTGAATCAAAACCATACCCAGATCAACGTCGTAAGGCCTCTACGCTGCCACCAAGAGATTCCAACCGAAACTCTCGCCTCGAGGTCAAATCACACCGTCGGCGTAAGCGTGATTATCGAGTCTCCTCCCAAAGGTATCTCCAGACGTGAGGGTCAAGTCTACGGCTTACCCGGAACCTCTAGGTCTGGGACATGATTCGTGGAAGGGTAGAATGATTGGTTCCTATGTCTATAGATATGGCAGCTCGTAGTAGACATAATTCGTACCCCAAATCATTCTTAGAGCTCCTGGGTCACACTCCTTGACCGCAATGCAGCTATTTTCCTCCCCAGCCCTCCTGCTCCCTGAGCCTGGCGGGGACTACTAAGTCGGGTGGTCGTAACATGTCGAAATGTACACCACCACATGCTGCTCTCCAAGCTCTGCTCCCACGTCTGCTACCCTGCAGATTCATCTGTCCTTAGCACTTCCTCCTCCTGAAACATTTTACACGCCCGAGTCTCTGCTACCGGTACCGCCGGTAGTGTCTGCTGACCAACAGGTAGTGACATAGCTGGCGCTCTACCCGTAGGTACTAATCCAGGTATCGGTTCGCGTACCGAAGCCTCGTTACTATAAGGACCAACCTCATGGTCACTCTCTGGAAACACCTGGAGCTAAGATCATCATCCGCTCTACTAGTATCCAAGCTAGGCGTAGAACTCTAGCATTCGTCTCCATCCAGTCCACTGCTGCCTGGGAAATCTGTCTCGCCTCGTATCCTCAGAGGCCTCTACTGCTGGAACTCGTGCATCGCGCTCTGCTAGCGTGCACCGTCAGCTAGTGGCATCTGCTGCCTAACGGGTGGTGGTGCTGCTGGTACACCACCCGAAGGTGCCAACACTGAAAAAGGGCCCTGCACTGGAGTCTCGCTGCTCGGTGGGCCATCATGAAAGAAACAACGTAACACGATCAAACGATTATACCTGGTGAGCTGACCTGGTTTGAGCTGTTTTAAGGGGAAAAACCTTTGAAAACACACACGCAATCAGTGTTTTCGTGCACAAAGTCGGAAATCAGTTGTCAGGGTCCTGGTGTATGGATACGTCGGCCGCCCGCACCAACACTGGACTCCCTGAACTGAAAACCACACTCGGTACTCTCAACACTATTGCTTCACAGAAAGAAACATCAGAGTTATAAGTTCTGCGGTAGAACCGAACTCCTCTGATACCAATTTGTCACGACCCGTCCTCGGGGCCCGTGCCGTGACTACCCCAAGCCCGCCTTCCATAGGCCAGGGGCTGGCGACTAGCACCAAAGGCGTAAAATCCCAATAACTGGGAAGGCATTGCCTTTATAAAAGAAAACAAGCACCACAGAGTACAAGCGGAAGTAAACACTAAGTACAAAAAGAAGAGCTGAAAAGTAAAAAGGGGCCGGAAATACAAGCCCAACTGTAAAGTACAACTCGAAAGGGAAAACAGCGACTGAAAAGTAAAGCTGCTACGCTGAGATGTCCACTGGAAATTCCACCTGAAGGGTGGGTGCAGATAGCTCCTCTACTCCTCGGGTCCCGCCGTCTGCTCCGAGTATGTCCCGCCCAGTGGTCTGCCTCTGGGTACCGCCTCGTCGTATAGTCCACCTCCAGGTACCGTCCAGTCCTCGAACACTCGGCCTCTGCCAGCACTGTCCGTCGTCTGCAACCAACACAACGAGGTGCGGGCATAGCCCGTGCAGGGGTGAGTATAACGATACTCAGTAGGGACCCCGAGACCCTCAAGGTCTCACTAAAACCAACAAGTATAACCACAAGAAGATCACAACAGATAAACTCTACTTAGGTATATGCCCATACATATACCTAAGTTATCAAGTAACCCATCTCAGTCATGAGGAAACACAAGGATCATGAGATCAACGGATAACCACTACCCAGGTATATGCCCATACATATACCTAAGTTAGCAAGTGACCCATCTCAATCATTAAGTAACACAGGGTCAAAAGTCTCAGCTCAAACCAGGATTTTTATTATCGAAACCGTAACTGCTGAAGAGCCCCGTCTCTGAAGTGTGCAGTAGTCCTGTCACGACTCCGAGGTACTGCTCACTAACCTAAGACTGCTGAAGTACTCCTCCTGTCGAGTACTGCGGGTCTGCTGCCAACTACCAGGCGCTCCGTCCGCTGAGGGTCTGTCGCCAAATACCGGGCGCTACCCAGATAGCCTGCTGAGGTACTCCTCCTGTCGAGTACCGCGGGTCTGCTGCCAACTACTAGGCGCTCCGTCCGCCGTGGGTCTGCCGCCAAATACCGGGCGCTCCGTCCACTGGGCTAGTCGACTCACTCCAAGTCGAGTCGGTCAAGCAGTCGTCAGGTCTCAGCCGGCTACTCGGTCTCCGTACTCTGCACGCTCGTCTCCGGGAGGGTCCGCTCCACGAGCTACTGGTCGATACTCCAAGTATCTCAAAGTCCCACGAAGAAGTGTCTCAAAAGTCCGTCTCGTCACAGGGGTCTCAACGCAACAGACGGCGCGTCGATCGGACGCCCGGTCTGTGAGTTATTAGCCTTTTCGTCCCAGGGGCCCGGTTGGTTTCGAGAGCGAAACCAATCCCGGCCGTATCTCAACTGTACCCCGAACTCCCATAGGGTATACTCAAAGGGACCGTTACTCAACGTAACCACCAACGCCGCTGACGGCTCGTCAAGCGGACGTCCTGTCTGTAAGATATCAGCTTTTCCGTTCCAGGGGCCCGGTTGGATTTCGGGTACAATCCAACCCGGCCATACTCCGACTGTATCCAAAACTCGGGCGGAGTATGTCAAAAGTTCCGTCTCATCAAGAGGAAGTCAACGAAACAGACGGCGCGTCAATCGGACGCCCGGTCTGTGAGTTATTGGCATTTTCGTCTCCGGGGCCCGGTTGGTTTTTAAGGAAAAACCAACCCGACCGTACTCCACCTGCGTCCAAACCTCGGGCGGAGTATGCCAAAAGATCCGTCTCACTAAAAGGAACACAACGCGACTGACGGCACGTCAATCGGACGTCCGTAGCTCAAGATTTGAGCGTTTCCGCTCCGAAGGCCCGGTTGGTTTCGTGAACGAACCATTCCGGCCGAACTCAAAGTAATCCGAAACCTTGAGTGCGATATACCGAAACGACCGTCTCGATCCAAGGATCGCGTTGCCACAGACGGTTCGTCGATCGGAGGTCCGAGGCTCAAGTTATGAGCGAAAAACCAAAACTGGTTCGAAACGGGGGGGTCCGGGTCCGGGCCGACCCGGCCCGACCCCCCCCTGGGCGGCGCGGTGGCCGGCGGTGGCGGCCGGCGGCGGCGGACGGCGGCGGCGCGGGGGCCGGCGGCGGGCCGCGCCGGCGGCGGCGGCGGGCCGCGCTGGCGGCGGCAGCGGGCCGCGCGGGCGGCGGGGTGCGCCGCACGGGCTGCGCACGCGGGGCTCAGCCCCGCGGTTCCTTCACAAAAACGGCGCGGCCTTTGTGCCGCGCCGGTTTCTTCAAACCGCCCCCCCCTCACGTGGGGGGGCCTGCTGGCGGCTGGACCAAAGGGGGCGCTGCCCCCTTTCCTCATGAACCGCCCCCCTCATTAAGAGGGGGGTTTTAATGGACCGACCGGGGAATTAATTCCCCGGTTTTGTGACATCCGGCCGGCCCGCTGGCCGGCCGGTTTTTACCAACGGGACCGGAATTTCCGGTCCCGCCCTCGACTTCCGACACCGGCGGCCCGGCCGCCGGTCTTTCCTTCCGCCGCGGCCCGGAACCGGCCGCGGTCTCCTCGTCCCGCCGCGGCCCGGAACCGGCCGCGGTCTTCTCGTCCCGCCGCGGCCCGGAACCGGCCGCGGCGTTCGTCATCCGGCGCGGTGCGTCGGCACCGCGCCCCTTCGCCGTGCTTCGATTCTTTTCAACGCGGCGCGACGGCGTCGCGTTCTTGAAGATTTTCCCTCGGCGTGGCGCGACGGCGCCACGTAAATTAATTGTACGATCATCCGCGTGGTGCGACGGCACCACGCTACTTGCTTCCACCCGCATGAATAAACAAGAACGTTGGAGGGGGGTTCGGCCGTGTTCATGCGGTCCGGCCCCCTCTCGTTAAATTAATAACGCAACTTTAAACAATCAAGCATCAAGTTAGACATGCGAGATCCACGTTCAAGGAAAAGAATAAAGAAAAAATATGAACCAACAACCCCTACCTCGGGTTTAGGATTCAAAGGTTCTGCTACGCTCCGCGGAAGACGGCGTCGCGGAGGTCGGGTGTCGCGGTCGTCGTTCGTCAAATCCGTTGACGAAGTGCTATGCCCGAAGAGACACGACGTTGGCGGATCTTCGTTTGCCGACGAAGGTTGTCCGAAGAAGAGATGGCGTCCCCTTCGTTGTCACGGTGAACGAAGAAAGGAGTTGCGGCGTTCTCGATAGTCGCACTCGATTCCTTTGACGTCGGAGGAAGAGTCGTTGTTGAAGGCGTTCGTCGCGGAAAACCGACGCGGAAGGGATGTCGCGGAAGAAGTACGTCGCGTCGCGGATGGATCGTGTTCTTCGGCGGAGAAGTTCTTCGTTGAAGAACGTCGTTCTTCGCGTTCTTCGTTCTTCGAAGGTTCTTCATCAAAGCTTGGAGATGAAGGGAAATCTCTCCAAAGACAAACAAAGAACTCTCAATAAAATAAGAATACCACTTATTTTATTAACACACAACTCAAAAGGATTTCAAAAGTTTGAAATTCAAAAGAGTTAACTCCCAAAATTAATTAAGAGTAACCTAAGCCAATTAATTAGGGGTTAGGTACGTTGAGAGAATTTGAAAAGAAAAGGGGTTCGTGTGGGCCCCACCACACTTAATCCTCCCAAGGGAGGTTAAGTGGGTGTGGGTCCCACTTCCAACCACCTTTGATAGGTTTTTAAATAAGTTAAAATAAAATTTGTATTACACAAATTTTATTTAACTTAACTGAAAAACCCCAAAACGTAACTCTCAACCCGCAACAAACGCAACTCCCGAAAAGGTCTCATTAAGCGAATATCGGCGTTGCGAGTTCATCGGTGCCCTCGGATTTCAATTCCGAGCACCGGATCAAAAGTTAGGAATTCCCGCTCGTTCGTTCACTGAACGTACCCGAGCCAAACTTCGGAAATTAATTCCGGGCACTCCGGGCCTCGGAATCAGGTGCCGTCTGAAACCGCGCTCTTGTAAAATTCTAAAGAAAATTAAGAAAAAATTTTCCTTGAATTTTACGGGTCTTTACAATTTTAAAGAAAAAAAATGATATGGATGGGTATAATATCATATCTCACCTTCGTAAGATTAATCAAGTGAAGGTGAGACAAGGGATTTATGCAATCTTCACTGCATTGTTCACATGAAATCTTAGAGAGATGATGTTGGTTGGGCCTCACATAGTCAAGATGATTGGATACATTGATTTCTTAGACATATTGGGGTTTATAATCCTTGATGAGTTGAACATAGATATCATTTTTTCCTCACTATTTAAAACGTTTCTATTATTTTATTGTTAATTATAATATGATAAATAGTGATAAAAATCTTTTTAAAATCCTTATATTAATTCACCAAGTTAATAAGTATATAGGGTGTGAAAAACCTATGGTCATTATAGAAAATAATAAAATAAAGAATAAGGATAAGGTCCCAAGAATCATTCCAAGTATAAGGCTCCTGAGCACCATCCTTACAAAAAAAGGAAGATCCAAAGATAGGAAAAAGAAAAGGATGTAGTTTTTTTTCATGTGGAAAGTTGGGGCTCTATAAGAAGAACTTAATCCATTTAAATAGGTAAGGGTAATCTTCTGGTGCATTTTTTATAGAGTGAAATCTTTCTATATCTACACATTGAGTATTAGATACATATTATGATACTAACATCAATATTAAAATGCATGAACCAAGTATATTCTAAAATATTTCTAGAGGAGAGGTGGATTTTTAGGCTTCCAAAGGTGTGAGGATGACTACTCTATCCATTAGATACTAACACCTTCTGTTTCCAATAGGGATGATATTGGTTTTAAAAGTTTTTTTATGTACCAAATATTACCAAAAACATAATTTCTATATCTTTCATAGATATGGATGGATTTATTTTCAAGTTTGGAGATAAAATATATTTATTTTATAAATAAGAGATATGTTATGGTATGAAACATTTAAATAACAATATTTATGTATGAAATTATGAAAATTAAGTATTTGGAATTGATAATGAATCAAGTTTTCACAACTCATTCCAAACTTATCTGTGAGATCATTATCTTGGTAATGTAAACAAGAAACATATGAAAAAGCTCTTTCATGATGGTTAATTATACTATTTTTATCTAAAATCAATTTAAAGATTACACACTTGTTTAAAAGAAAAAATGACCAATCCACCTTTTAGTGGATAAGGTGAAAGAGCTACAAATATTCTAGAATTGGTACACACTGATGTGTGAAAACCATTTCTAGTTGAATATTAAGGTGGGTATTCTCACTTCATTACTTTTACTAATGAATTGAGTAGATATTGATGTGTCTATTTAATGAGGTATAAGTCATATTCCTTTGATAAATTCAAATAATTCAAGAATTAAGTAGATAATAAACTTGTTACGAAGATAAAAAATCTTCAATCTGATTAAGGTCGTGAATATCTTAACTAATAGTTTATCAGCTTTCTACAGGTGTGTCAGATCCTATCCCAACTCACTCTTCCATACACACTACAATGGAATGGTGTTAGTGAAAGGAGGAACCATACCTAATTGACATGGTAAGGTCAATGATGATCCATGAAACTCTTCCACGATCCTTTTGGGGATATGTGTTACAAATTAAAACACACATTATAAACTGAGTACTAACTAAGGTGGTAGATGGGATAACATACATTTTAATGTATGAAAACACATCTGTGTTATCACATACTCATGAATGGGGTTGAGAGGCATTTTAAGGATAAATCTGGAAACAAACTAGTACCCCAAGGCATTAAATGTATCATTATAGGGAATCTTAAGTAAATAATGTGACACTATATATATGAAACCTCATATAAGAAAGTTACTATTATAAAACAAACCATTTTTCTTGAGAGGTATTACATCATCAAGAAGGATAGTGTGAGAAAGATTGACTTTGATGAAGTTGATGATCAAGATACATAAGAGTTAGTACGTGAATAGGTTCTACAGGTCTCTATGGATTATGTTGTTCCTGAAACATAAGTACTATGTAAGAGCAGCAAAGATTTTAGAGAACTAGAAAGATATAGTTTTCTAGTAACTAAATATGGTGACTCACTTTTGGTTTGTAATAACGATCATCTTTTCTACAAGGATGTAGTATATATATTAGAAGATGCAAGATGGTAAGAAACCATGAATTCTAATATGGATTCCATGTATCAAAACTAAGTATGGGTTCTACTTGATCTTCCAATTTATGTAAATCCCTTTTGGTGTAAATGAGTATTCAAGAGAAAACAATAAATTTAATGTAAATAAAGTACCTATAAAGTAAGGATAGTGGATAAAGGGTTTAAAAAAGATCATGAAATTGACTGTAAAAAAAACTTTTCTCTAGTTTCCATGTTCAAATCCATCAAAATTATTCTTTCCATAATAGTATTACATGACTATGATATTTGGAAAATGGATGTAAAAACAGCTTTTCTTAATGGGAACCTTTAGGAAGATTCCTATATAACACAAAATGAAGGATTTTTGATTTCTAGAAATTCCAATAAAATATAAAAGTTATAGAGATCCATTTATGGGTTAAATAATACATCTAGGCCATGAAAAATTCACTTTGATGAATCCATAATAGAATTTGGTTTCATAAATAATTAATTTGATCCATGTGTTTACAATCAGTTTAGTGGGATCGTGGTCATATTCCTAATTGTATATATTGATTAAATATTACTTATTGGAAACAACATATCAATCTTACAGTTTATTAAGGATTGTTTAAATAATTATTTCTCCATTATGGACTTAGGTGAAGCAATATATATCCTTGAGATGAAGATCATCCATGATAGATCTAAAAGAATTCTTGGACTAAGTTAGAGTATATACATTGACTAGATACTAAATAGATTTAGTATGATATGATACAAGAGGGGATTGGTTCTAGTTTCACATGGTATAAATATCTCCAATAAAATGTGTCTTCAGACACAATATGAGAGTGAGAGAGAGATTATGATACCATACACACCTATGATAGGATCTATCTTTCATGTTATATTATGTACTAATAATTATGTTTCTTATGCTTTAAGCATGGTAGATAGATATCAATTTGATCTAGGAGAAAAAAATTGGTATGCTATTAAGACCATTTTTAAGTATTTAAGGCATACTAAGGATACGTTCTTAATATATGAAGGAGAATAGAAACTAGTCATCAGAGGATATACTGATTCAAGTTTCCAAATATATTATAATGATATAAAATCAAAGTCTAGATATGTTTTCATTCTAAATGGATGAGATCTGATCCAAAAGAGTTCAAATCATCCAATTATCATCAATTATACAACAAAGTTTGATTATATATTGAATTTTTATGCAACCAAATAATCTGTTTAGGTTCATATTTTTTTCAAATATCATGATATGGTACCTAGTAGTAGAGACCCTATCACATTATATTGTGATAATACTGCAACAGTCGCTCTCGAAAAGGATCCAAGGTCACATAAATGTATGAAGAACATACTCCAAAAATATAATATATTGAGATATTTTTATAAAAGGGGTGAATTCACCATGAAAAAAACATGGTGGAACTTTTGACTAAAGACTTATCTCAATAGAAGCATGAACATTATGTGACAGCTGGCAGACTGAAGGATATTAGCAATTGGCTCTAATGAAAGTGAGATTCTGTTGTAGTTGGTGCCATAGAGCCAAATTAAAAGCACTTTATGATTACTTGTATAAATGTATTTGAATATTTATAATAAATATTTTATCACATCATGATTTTTCTTCTACATGACATAGTATGTGATAATGTTCAAAGTGTACTTGTTACATTGAAATGTCATAGTATTTCCTTACTTTGATGAGAACTTACAAGTGCCATGAAAGTATTCTTAAATATAATTTATATATCCATGTGATATAATTTTATGAGACAAAAAATATACAAGCTATCAGGGGTAGATAATCATAATACTTTGAGATATTTTATCATGGTGTACACCCTTGGTAATCTTTAGTGCATGACATTATGATAACGTGAACTGCTAATAGAAAATCAACATTTCACACGGTATTGAATTTTTCTATCTGCAAACATGTATAATGATACTTAGACATTAATAATATTATTAATACATGTCATTAGTCGTGTACTTTTATGTATTGATTAATATCGCAATGGAATATGCTTGCAGTGAGGTAGGATACATTGGGTACATCATGAGTGATGTTGTATTAATGAATAATGTGAGAAAAGATTTACCCCTTATGTTCTTTAATGGAAGTTTATATCTCAGGCCCTTTTATGGGAATGAGATTACCTAATTAATTCAATTACCCTGGCGGTGTATTATAAAGTTAATTATTGGAAATTCAAAGAAAGAGACATCAAACATAAAAGTTGATGACACTAGAATGAAACCTACTTGATTAGAGATATTTTGATAAAAATATTACTTTACACATTGTACATTCTTAGGAGGTTACATGTAGTTATGACATTAAATTATTTCTATATAGGAGCCTTCGTGTGTTGATATAAGCTAACCTTCTACTTCATGCAGTGTAGCCTAAGGCCACTAAGAAAGGGGCATAGAGGATCACACACTAAGTTTATTTGTAACCTCAGTTAAATTTTATTTAAATTTAACATGTTGGATAAATATTATTCTCATACATTGTTTAATACTTATTCATGTTTATTTGATTGCAAATATTCAATCACCATCTATTCGAGAGAATATATATGTGAGTGGAATATCAAATAAATATTTATTCACTAAGTATTTATTTATTTAATTATATAAATATAATTTTTTTATTTATTATAGTCTATTCATAAGGAAAAAAATTTATTTATTTCGTTTATTTAAATATTTAATGAATATTTGTTCACTAGTTTTAGAAAATATAATATTTATTTATTTGTTGGAAAATAATATAGTGATATTTAATTAATTAAATAAATATACATTATTCAAGGCTTGAAAAATATTGAGAAGGATTGGCAGACCAAGTTTAATGTTCTGGTGAGAAATGTCATATTAAATATTATTTGAATGAATATTAATTTATTTATTCAAGAAAAATAATATTTATTTTATCTATAAGTTTAGAGAATTTCAAGTAAATAATAATAATAATAATATTATTATTTAGAGATGGATTTCACTAAGAGTTAAATAAATAATAAGAGTCCTCGTGCAATTATTTATTTTCTAACCCTAACACTATATAAACCCAGTTATGATTTTTTTTGAATTGGTGAAAAAGGTGATAACCACATTTTTAATTGTGCAGAACAACTTCTAGGGATAATCATCTAAATACCTATATATATCCCTCCCTAGAACGATTTGAAGAACACAAATCATTCCTCCTCTCCAACAAAAATGAATTGTTTCTATCTTTAACGATTCAGTAATGACCAACATCGATCATCGTAAGTGATAAATTCATCCAAACTAGGACATGAAGAGTTATAAAATGAAGAAGAATGTGTTGATCAATTATAGATTTAATATATACTATATTTCTATAATGAAATAACAATATGACAACAACGATCTACCAATTCATCGATGAGGAAATAATTCAACATACTATAGTAATTTATTAAATAAATCAATTATAAACTACATGTGAAAGATCTTGTATTCATGTATTCTAGGAACACATTTATATCTATTTATAAGGATAAATAAGAATAAATTTATGGAATTTTTTTATCATGGGCCTGAACCACTTTCATTGCACCCCATGAACTTTACCTAAAACCATGATCATAACCATGACCATAACCTTTTAAAAAAAATTAAAATGAACTGGGGAGATTTGATCCAATGAACATCTATATATTCCATATAACACTTTACCTTTATGATTTATTAATTTATTGAGTTCCCAAAACCTTTACATTTTCATCTTCCAAGGTTTTAAATTTTCAGGTTGGATTTCAAGGCCCTTTTCCTTTTTGAAATTTCTATGTTTACTCTCATGGTCCCTTAAATGGATATGCAGTCACTTATTCCATTGTGTGGTAGGTTGGTTCCATTGTACTATCAGCTGGTTACTTTATATAGTCATTTGTTTTATTTATGTGATAGGTTGGCTCTTCATGTGGTATCTTGATTGATTTACTTGTTCGGTCCAACATTTTGTAAATTTCTTGTTTTTTTAAAATATCTAGATTTTACAGAATGATGTGAAAATGAATTCAACATAAAATATAGAATTAAAGTCTTAAATATTTTTTTAAGATATGTTTTATGGGTATTAAATATAGTATTTTAATTCCTTAAAACCTGTGGTTTTAAATGGTCTATTCTGTGTTTTTTAAATGTAAACAAATTAAATGAAAATTGAAAAGAAAGTTTGAAAACATTAATCTTAGAAGATATTATAAGATCTGTATATGGAATATTAAATAATGATATTTCCTATGTTCAAATAATTTCTTGTTTCCTTTGAGTCTATAAGAACCAAAACCTTTCCCTTGAGCCTTGGAGTCATCTACCATTAACTTGAATCCTTACTACTCATGATTCTAGTCATGTTCAATAGCTTGGTTCTCTTCTCTATTTTCTACAGTAGTGTATTGAGTTTTACGTAGGATTTTTTTCTTTTTTATTCCTATCATATCTAAAATTATTGTAAAATTTATCAAGACCTTACCTTCATGATATCTAAGAAGTGACACTATCTTTCTTTCCCCCTATTTTTGATGTAGTGTGTTTTGGAACTTCATTTCTAGATAGGGGTTCTTTATTCTCCACTTATTTTGTGCATATGTGCAATTATCATGATTATTTTTCCATTTTATGTGTGGTATTGATTAAATAATAAAGATAATGAACTATATTAAATTTAATTGGAAGTTAAGGGGAGTAATCACATGTTTTTATGAGTTTCCTTGTTATTACCAACCTTTTTATCTCAAAACATATAACATGTTGTGATATAAATATTATGACTATTGTGAATTTTAATACTTTGTTGTGGATTAAGAACCTTTACTATGTTAAAAACAACACTTATAAAAGGTTAAGAACTTATATGTGGACAACAAACTATTTGAGTGAAAATATAGAAACTATGTGAAAATACCCATACACGAGATAATAAATCAATAAAACCCCCATTTTAAATGAATCATTGATTTATGTGTTTTGTAAATATATTTTCATGTACTTATAGAATGTATATTGTTGGTTGGTGTTAGTGTGTAATTTTTTGGACTGTGCGATGATGGTGGTGACCGGTTCAGGTGTAGGATGTGTTGTAAGTAGTGGGAGTGTGGTGGTTGATATGTGGTTGCGGTGAGATGGTTGGGTTACAGTGTTGGATTTCACATGAGATATAATAGGTTTCTATGTGGTTCCTTGTTGTGGTATCCTAGTAGTGTTGGAATATGAGGTTGGTAATGATGAAAGGTTAATGGTGTGGGATATAATTTAATAAAAGTGAACTGAAATTTTCATGAGGTAATTGGTTCAAATAATTGAATAATCATGAACATACTAGACTTACATAGAAATTAAATGTGGATGTTGGTTATAGTGGTTTATTATAAAATATATAGTTAAATGGATTAATTAATGAATAGTGGTCGATAATGTAATAATCTAGAAAGGGGTTGAATCTATAATTGAAAGAAAGAAAAGTGGGTTGTTTGTGGATTTTTAGTGTATCAAAGTTTTATTTAGTAGTGGAAACATGAAATAATGTTATTATAGTGTTAATAATAAGATGGAGATAATGAATTATTGATGTAAAACCTGTAGTATATCCTTGTGTTCTATATATTTATATATGCATGCTTTTATTTTCTTATTACTTTTATATGCACCCACCCACGTCCAGTATTATACACCAAAACCTAAATATTTTGGGAGGTGTTTTTCCAAACATCTAGATGGCGAGAAATGGATGAATAATTACCCTTTCTTCCCTATCCTTCCTTCAGGATCAGTATAAGATGGTGATACCTAGTTGGTGGAGAGTACTGACCAATGATGGTGTAGTTGGTGGAAGTCCCTAATGATGATAGGATGTGATATATAGTGGGGTACATGTGTGGTGGGAGGGGGGAATGAGGTCGATGTCTTTCAAATTCATGATATTATAATGATTTGGATATGAGGTTATGTATAGATGTGTGATGTTTAGGTAGTGGAATGAGAGATGTGAATGATGACATTAATGCCAACACATGATGCTGGGCTTTATGGGAGGCTGGGGTAAGTAGGGTTGTGACCTGACCCACATTAGAGACAAATGGATACATGGTGATGGGATGACGTGGAAGGGATAAGATCACAAGGCATATGAAGTTAGGGTGTGAGAGATACAAATCAATGGGTGAAGTAAATGCGGGCACCTTTATTGATGTTTTATTGATATTATCTCACTAATTTCTTGTGTTATTTAGCGAGTGATCCATGGTAAGGTTGGGATGGATAAATGAACTATCTTGGTACTGGTTGGTTCTTTAGTTTGTTCACTGGTGCATTAGTATACTATTTTAAAATTATCATGGGAGGCCTTGGGTATGATATTATTGATTATAGAAGTTATGATCACTCTAAATATATATAACTATTTTTAGGTTTCCAGGGAGTTTTTGGAGACCAATCTAGACATTATTAGCTTGGAGGTTAGAGTTTTTGTGGAGTTTATACTACAAGTTTACATTTGGTTTTATCTAGGAAACTTATATATATATTTCTTTACATGAACCTGGGTAGTTGGTTTATTTAATGTTATGTAATGATTTTTTTGGTTTTTGTTATCTTTTATCTCGATCATTTTCATTTATTGAGGGTAATGCCTCCCATTTGAGTGTTTTACACCCATGGTGCTATTCCATAACCTGGGGCCTATTGGAGGTGGGGCTCAGGGATTAATCCTATTCACCACCAGCCCAAGAGGAATGATAATAGTGGTGGTGGTGGTGGGGGTGGGGGGGGGGGGTCATGATATAGCGGTATCAAAGTTTTTTTTTGAAGTGATATTATAGACTTTGGATTTAGTAACTAGTGATGTTTTCATGGGAATGGTAGGGAAACAATGATTTTCGAGCCTTGTGTGTGATGTATTAAGGGAGACTAGCTAAGACAAAGTCATTAGCCCCACCTGTGATCCAACACAATCACCTTATTCTTACTAAAAACCCTAGGTGATATAATACTTATTTCAGGGGTAGATACTTATAAAAGTTACATGCATCATGATTTTTTTCATTTGTTATTGAACAAGGTGTTTTTAGGAAAAAAATTAATCTAATTAATTAACCTAAATAAATTTCATGCTACTGGGATTATGATTCCTTCCCTCTTTATTTTCCATAAATGAATTCTGGCCATCTTCCATGTTCAATTCAATATATAAAGGTTCAACAGGCATATCCAGTAAATTATCGGATGATCGATCTAATAGAGGAGGATGAGATGTGGTAGAGGTAGTTTCATTATTTATAGCATCAGGTTTTAGAAAAGTATAAGGGGGGAACCTCTATTTTAGAGATGGAACATTAATTGGAGTAGATTTAGATTTCATTTAGTTTGATTTAGGTATGATTTTCTTACCAGGTTCTGTTGGAGGTTAAGTTGATATGAGGGGCAGTGCATTAGTGGAGGATGTTGTATCTTAGAGAGTGGAAGGAAGGGGATGTTTCTTAGGCTGGATTTTATAAGGATTTTCATCCCTTTTTCTTTCCATAAATGTTTAAATAAGCAAAGAGGTAGGAGTTTCTCTCCCTTTAGAAAGGGAGGTTGAGCATGCGAGAGATCGATATTAGGTTTAAGGATCTCCTAAATTTTACTCATGATCTATTTCTATACGTGGAGTCGAGATAATTACATCTTGAGTAGGTGTTTTATCCAAAAATTAGATATTCAGTAACCCCATTTACACTTCCTATGTATTTGGTAGTGCAGAAAAAGGATGAAGTGATTGAGAGGATGTACTCACATGGAGGAGTGCTTAGAAAGGGAGGTTAGAAGGGCTTCTATAGGAGTATATATTTATATGGGGGGGGGGGGGGTCATGGATTCTAGGGAAATAAAAGTTTATATAAGCAAGGAGTCAAACTCAGTAGTCCATTTCATTCTACTATGTGGCTAGTGGTTCTTGAAAATCTACCAGGGGATTGTTATTTTCATGCTATACATGTGGAGGCTATGGCACCATCAGGATTAGTGACTAGCCATTATGAGAATTCATACATATTTATATCCACAATAGTAGTAGGTTCCTTGATGTAATTTTAATAGTATAGGTCTCCAACATTGGTTCAACAACTGAGGGGAGATGGATTTGGCAGAGGCCAACCTCAAAATATTCCTCATCCTCAGGGACTCAGACTAGAGCATGGCTATAGAGGTCATCAGTAGAGAGGAAAATGATCTAAAAGTGGGAAAGTGCATGTTATAGAGGTTCCAATTCTAGAGGGACCATAAGTTTTTTGAGTTATGATTATTTTATTGTCTACCTTAGTTTTTTGTTTGATTCTAGAGTGTTTCACTCCTTTATTGCATCAGATCTGGTCCACACATTAGTACTGGAGGTGGACAAGATTCTAGTTCCCTGATGGCATCTATGTCATTTTGAGTATATCCTTTCTTATTTGATGTGTTATATAGATGTTGAATGATGATGGTGTAACATTATTAAATGGTAAGTTTCTTTTTTTTATAGATGCAGCCACATGATTTCATCCCAAGAATGGACTGGTTGTATTCTATATGTATGGTTGTTGACTGTTTTTAGTGGAGAGTCACATTTTCCAGAATGGAGGTCCAAAAATTGGTGTTATTTGGTGACCATAGAAATAAAATGGGAATAAGGAATTTATATCCTCTTCTATCTTAGTAGGTATAGTTTTTAATGGAGACCCAAGTAGTAGAGAGTCCCATATTTATTAAGAAGTTTCTCAATGTATTTCTGGACCCTCGAAATGATGTTTTGTTTTGGATAGAGTTATAAACAAGTTACTCTATAATTTATATGGATCCTTATCATATGGAACCCATGGAGTTGTGTTAGATAAGAATTTATATTGGTTATTTTTAGTAGAAGGGCTTCATCCAACCCAATGTATCCCCTTGGGGTGCTCCACTATTGTTCACCAAGAATAGGGATGATAGTATAAGGTAGTAATAGACTACTAGAGGTTGAATCGGGTGAATATTGAGAAACCTTACCCCCTTATAATAATTGAATATATTATTGACCAACTAAAGGGGTAAAGTTGGTTTTAAAAGACCTATATACAATCTTGATATCACTAATTGAGGGTAAAGGAGGAGGATATCCTGAAGATTGATTTTCAGTGCATGTATGAGCACTTGGACTTTTTGGTCATTCCGTTTAGTGTCATGAATGTACTAGCTATGTTCATGGGGATCATGAACTCTATATTTTGTGAGTTGTTATACTGTTTCATCAATGTTTTCATAAATGATATCCTTATATACTCAAGGTTAGATGAGGAGCATTCTGAGTATCTCATAACTATCCTATAGGTTATTCAACACCATTAAATATATGGAAAGATATCAAAGTCCAAGTTTTTTACACTAGAGGAGAATTTCCTTAGATATGTGGTGTCTCACTAGGGTGTTTCATTGGACCAATCAAAGATCAAGATAATTATTTATTGGAAAAAAACCAATAACATACAATAGGCTCACAAATTTCTTGTACTTGTAGGACATTACTGTAGTTTTGTGTCCGAATTCTCTCAGATTGTATCACCATTGATAGTTTTGACAAGTAAATACTAGGCCTTCAACTAGACTGATTGATTTCAATTAGATTTCAACTACCCTAAGGAGAGTTTGATCAGTACCCTATTCTTTAGTTGCTGGAGGAAGTGGTAGAGTTTGAGGTATTTTGTGATGCTTCCCATTTGGGATTGGGATACATCTTAATGAAGAAAAAGGAAGTGATCTTCTATGGGTATAGGTAGTTGCATCCAAAAGAGTGTAACTATTCTACACATGACCCAGATTTTGTGGAAATGGTGTTTTCCCTAAAGATGTGGCAACATTACCTCATTTGTGAGAACTTTGTGGTCTTTATTGACCATAAGAGTATAAGGTATGTCTTCTCTAATTAGGATATGAACCCACATCAATGAAGGTGGATGAAGATTCTATAGGATTATGATTTTGAGATATCCTACAAACCTGGAAATGGGAATGTAGTTAATGACGTGCTGAGATGGAAGTACAGGGATATACCATTCAGAAGTTTGGTGATTCTTAGAAAGGGATGGAAGAGATTGAGACAATGCATCTCAATGAGGACAAGGTCAGTGGTAGAGGTTGTATTTATCAAATGATAGTGGAATCATCTCTGATGCAGTAGGTGTAAGATTTTAATTAGGGAGACTCATAGATTGTGATGATGAGAGACCATGTCGTTCATGGTGATACTCCAAAGGGGTGGTCAGAGGATGTTTAGAACCGAGTGATATTTTAGGGAAGGATATTTTTTCTATTGACAACACATGAGGAAGTTCTTTATGAGTTTCACAACACACCCTTGGCAGTGTATCCAAGTGTGTATGATATCTACCATGGTTTAAGGATTCAACTTTGATGGCCTGAGATAAGGTGATTAGTGACTGAGTTCATGGAGAGGTGTCTAGTTTATTAGTAAGTGAAGGTTGGTCACCATGTTCCTATGGGTCTTTCTCAGACTTTGGATGTATCCAAGAGGGGTTTAGATGATATTTCAATTTTTTTTTCATTGGGTTACCTTGGACCCAAGGAGGTTGTGATCTCATTTATGTGATTTCGGGATGACCTATTAATTCAGCCTATTTTTCTAGAAATCAGGTAGTTGGGTGTTGTCGATGCTCAGGAGAGGTAGTAAATTGATGATATTGTGAGACTCCAAGGGGTACCAAAGATAATTTTATCAGAGTTGGATACTCATTTTACCTTAAAAGTGTATTAGGGATTAAAACATGATTTTTAACTCAATTATTCCTTAACACCACTTCCCATCCTAAGACAGATGGATAGTCATAATGAACTATCCAGATGCTGAAGGATATGTTGGGAACTTATGGATTGGACTTTTTTGGATCAGGGGTGAAGAACATACCATTGGTTGAGTTTTAATACAATAATAGCTATCACTCATCCATCAATATGGCTCTATGAGAGGTGTTGAGTGGGTGGACATGTCATTATCCATAGTGCTGGATTGAGGTTGGGTTGTCATCATTTCTTGGTCTTGATGTAGTACATAGCATAATAGAGAATATTTATGTGGTTATAGAGAATATAAAGGTAGAAAATGACCATCAGAAGGCCTAGGTGGATCATAGGTGGTGGCCTTATGAGTTTGAGTTCAGATACCACATGTTCATGAGGGTTTACCCTCATCAGGGGTAGAAGAGTTTATCCGAGGGAGTAAGTTTTCCCCTAGGTTCATTGAAACTTTTGAGGTGTTAGAGAATGTTGGAAATATGAATTATTAGTTTGTTCTTCCACCAAAACTTAAAAATTACCAAGATGTCTTCTATGTTTCCCATCTTCATCGATATCTTTATAATAACTCCCATGTCATTGATTGGAGAGAGTTGGACATCAAGGATGATATGATGTTTGTTGAATAGCTAGTTGAGATACAAGATTATCAATAAGAGGTGTTTCATGGGAGATTTATCCCCTAGGTTCATATGCTATGGAGTAATGGTGTCTTGAAGGATATCATTTGGGAACGAGAGTTATAGATGCATGCTTAATACCCCATGTTTTTTGATGGTCGATCCTTTTACTTATGATACTTTACTTATTTTATTTTGTTTAGATGATGTGTTTAACATTATGATTTATATGAGTTTAAATCTCTCCCTTGGTTTATTATGTCACCTATCTATGTGTTTTTTTCCTCTAATGCATGATTGTGTCCTTGTTATAGTGATATCCTTGAGTGGTATCTCACATGTGATTGTTTGGACCCCATTTCCCTTTTATTTTTGGGTTCTATTTTAATTATTGAGGATGATAATTGTTTGAGGGGTATTTTATGAAATGTATCAAGTCCCCAAAACCTTTACTTTGTAATTTACAATGGTTTTTAAGTTTCATATGGGAGTTTCGAGCCTTTTCCATTTTTTAAAATTTCTATGTTTTCTCCCACTGTCACTTGAATGACCATACAATTACTTATTCCTTCACGTGGTCAATTGATTCCTTCATAATTTTTTTTGGTTCCTTAATTCATTCATTTGGTTTATTCATGAATTTATTTGGTTCCTTAATACTGTTGGTTGGTTCCTTCACATGCTTAGTTGGTTCCTTTGCATGGTTGGTTGGTTCCTTCATGTGGTTAGTTGGTTCCTTTGTGTGGTCAGTTGGTTTCTTAATACAATTGGTTCATTCATTTATGTGGTCATTTGGTTCCTTCATGAAATCAGTTGGTTCCTTCATGCAATAGGTTTGTTATATATGTGGTAGTTTGGTTGAGTCACATGACCAGTCCAATAGTTTACAAATTTCTAGTTTTTTCAAAATACCTAGATTTTTCAGAATGATGTGAAAAATTATTTTAACATAAAATGTGGAATTAAAGGCTTAAATAAATGTGTTTAAAATTTGTTTTTGGGGATTAAATATAATATTTTAATTCCTTGAATCCCATGGTTTTAAATGGGTGGTTTCACATTTTTTAAATGAAATTAAATTAAATGATAATTGAAAATGAAGGTTGATGGTTTTAATCTTCAAAGTTATTCCAAGATATGTATCTAGAATCTTAAAGTATGGTATTTCCTCCATTTAAGTCTTTTTTTGTTTCCTTAGAGTCTAGATGAACCAAAACCTTTCTATTGATCCTTGAAGTTATCTACCTTTGATCTAAATCCTTCCAGATCATGATTCTAGTTGTGTTCAACAAATTTATTCCCTCTCTATTTTCTGTAGCAGAGTGTCATGTTTGATATAGGAGTTTATTTATATTTTTAATTCATACATTCTCTAAAATTATTTTATGATTGATCAATCCTTGACCTTTATTATATCCACTAAGTGATATCATATTATTTTTCCCCTGTTTTCAGTGCAGTGTGTTTTGGAATTTCTTTTCCAGGTAGGGGATCTCTGTTCTCCTCTTATTTTTTACATCTGTACAATTAACACAATTTTGTTTTCTAGTGGGTGGGTGTACAAATTAACTAATTTTGATTATGAACTGGATTAAATTTAATTGGAAAGGAAGGAGATTAATCAATTTTTTTTATCTATTTCCTTTCTATTTTTAATTTTTTCTCTTGAAACATATAACCTATTGTGATATGCATGTTGTGGATACTGTGAATTGTAAACCTTTATTGTGGATTGTAAAATTTTTCTTTGTTAAACCCAACACTCATAAAAGTTTAAAAATATATATGTGGATAATTAAATGTTTGAGTGTGAATATGGAAACTGTGTGAAAATACTCATGCATGAGATGCCAAATTAAAGAGAAAATCCCCATTAAATAAACTGTGGATATATGTAGTTTGGAAATATATTTTTGTGTACCTATAGTATTTTTGTTTCTATCCTTGTGTATGTGTGTCCTTTTTGGATATTTTATGATGATTTTAGTGAATTGTTCAGGTATGGGATGTGTTGTGGGTACTAGAAGTGTGGTGGTTGATATGTGGTTGTGGTGAGATGGTTGGGTTATAATGTTGGATTTGGTAGGAGACATGATGAGTTTATATATAGTTCATTGTTGTAGTAGAATGGTAGTGATGGAATATGAGGTTGGTAATGAATAAAGGGTAATAGTGTAATCTATAATTTAATAAAAGTGGACTAGAATTTTCATGTGGTAACTAGTTAACCAAATTGAATAATAATAAATAGATTGGACTTAAATATAAATTAAATGCATATGTTGGTTATGGTAGTTTGTCATCAAATATAAAGTTAAATGGATTAATTAATGAATAGTGACTGGAAATGTTATAATATATAAAGGGTTTGAATTTTTAATTAAAAGAAAGTAAAATTGGTTGTGTGTGGTTGTTTGGTGTGGCAGAGTATCATTTAGTAGCGAGAGTGTGTGATAACATTAATACGATGTTGATGATAATAAAAAGATGATAAAGTATTGATGTGAAACCTTTAAGTAGAGATTGTATACTGTCTATGTATATATATAATTTTATTTTCATGTTCATTTTATATGCACCCTACCCACATCGAGGACTATGAACTGAAACCCAAATGTTTTTAGAGGTGTTTTCCCCAACATCTGGGTGGTGATGAATGGATGGTTGGTTACCCCATATTTCCTGCTCTTCCTTCATCAACAATACCTGGTGGTAGTACCTAGTTAGTTGTGACTAACAACCGATGATGTCACAGTTGTTGTATATTTCTGATGATGGTAGTATGTGATATGAAATGGGGGTTATACATGGTAGGAGTAGAGAATGAGTTTGATTTCCTTGATGTTCATGATACCCTACTTCTATGATATGAGGTTATTGATAGATATTTCATGTTTTGGGAGTGGTATGAGATATGTGGATAATGAAATTGATGCCAACAAAGGATTTCAGTCCCTACAAGAGGTTAGGTTAGGTAGGTTTATGATAAGATCCACATCAGTGATGGATGGATACGTGGTGATGGGATGACATAGAAGGGATGGGAGTACATGAAGTTTGATACTGGGATGTGAGAGTGAAAAC
Source organism: Viscum album (assembly GCA_963277665.1). Taxonomy (NCBI): domain Eukaryota; kingdom Viridiplantae; phylum Streptophyta; class Magnoliopsida; order Santalales; family Viscaceae; genus Viscum; species Viscum album. The sequence continues at coordinate 1,086,974,671 of OY728156.1, forward strand.
CTAGTGGGGGGGGGGTGGAGTGGATATAGGGCACCTTTATCAATGTGTTACAGATATTATCTTATTACTTACTTGCATTATTTGGTGAGTGATCCATGGTGACGTTGGAATGGATAGATGAACTATCTAGGTACTTGTTGGTTCTATTATTTGTTCACTAGTTTATTAGTATACTCTATTTACATTTGCATGGGAGACCATGACTATGATCTTACTGAGTATACATGTAATGTAAGGACCAGACCTTAAACATTGAATATTCTTGAATTAAGTTAATAATTCACATTGAAGATAATTTCAGGTTTAGAGATTTAGATAATTAGGTCATAACATATAAATAACAACTTGAATATTACATGTAGACACATCTAACCAGTTTCCATTTTTTTCACAAAATAAAAATTCTTGAAAAAAAGAGTAATGTCTAGTTCCATGTTTTAGACATCATGAATTTTACTTGATCCCATCCTTGACCCTATTTCACTTTATTTCCTGTGAAAAAAATTTCAAAAACTTGTGATGAGCATAAAAAGCTCAGTAAAGGATACACAAAAAAGGAAAACTGTTAGATTTTTTCAAAACAATAAGTAAAACTTGAATACTTTATCATAAGTAAAACTTTTTACCATTATGAAGTAGTAAATACTCTTCACTGAATAAAAGATCATTGCTTACCCTTTTATAACCAAAATATTACCATAAAACCCGTATAAAGAACACATAACATATAAAGGTAACTTGAGACATAAACATACTTAAATGGAATAACCATATGGTTGAATTCCACACATATCACTAAATGGAATAGCCATACGACCGAATTCAATACCCAATGCATTGGAGGTTATAACGTAACCACCCGTAAAATGTCCAAGTACCATTATAAAATCATAACACATAAAATATTGTAAATATAAAAATTTCACTAATAACATTTACACATTGTAATTACAATATATCATTTCAAGATATTGACATAATCAATTCTTAATCAAACCATTTTCAAACCCTTTAAAACATTTAATAAAGAGATTTTTGAATCAAAGTTTCCCATAACACTTTGAATATTTTAAAGGAATTAAAGTTTTAAAACATTAATGTCCATATAAATAAATAATAAAAAACATTTTGAAAACATGGACATTAATGAGAAATATTTAGATGAATAATTATTTAAATCTTTTAAAATGATGTTTTAGTTAGAGTCTCGTAACACTTGAGAAACACTAGACTAAACATAATTGAAGAATAGTATAAAAAAACATATAATATCATGAGAATAAGGATATTCATGATATAATATTTCAAAGGGCAGTATATACACCATATAAAAGTGAATTGGTGCATAACAACAATGAAGTATCAAGGGAATGTAAATTAAGATGAAATCCCTTATAAAGACGGTATCCTTAGATTAAGGAAAAATCAATTATATAATTATGTGTGAAAAATAAGAATACACTCAATATAATTGGATATTAAGTGTGAAACAATAAGAGGTTATTTGAACATATTTATAATATAGAATAATCAAGAAGTATAAGTTTAACCTAAAGAATTGAAACTGGGTTAAGAAGTTCCCTTACAGAAATTCGGCAGCCTAACTACGTCACTTTAAAATTCAGAAAAATAATTTGACGAGAGAGAAAAGGGAATATAATCACTTGGACATAAAATTTACATCATTAAGGATATAGAAGAACATATCCCAACATTATAATATGTAAATTAAAAGATATAATGAAAATAAGTCTTTAAAAAAGAGGAGGGTGAAAGGTTCCCTTAACGATTTGGTAACTTATGAAACATTCAAAATATGAAAGAAAGATCATAAAATGAAGATTTAATTACCCATAAATTAGTTTATATTACACAATGAATACAATAATGGGCAGTACATACACCACACAAAAGGAAATAGTGACAATATAGTACGAATCTCATGGGAATAAGAAGTGAGATGAAAACCCCTTACCACATTGTAATCAAACGAGTCGTATGAAAAATAGTTAATAAACACCAATTGAATCATAGAATACCATGAATATAAAGATAATCATGATAATATATATCAAATTGAAGTACAAAATACACCACATTCAATAAATAAGTGGAAAACAATGGAAATCTCACGAAATTAAAAGTGATATAAGAAACCCCTTACCACGTTGTAATCAATCGAGTCGTATGACCAAAAGTTAATAACCACCAAATGAATCAAAGAATACCATGAATATAAAGAGAATAATGATAATATATATCAAATGGCAGTACCCAATACACCACATGAAATAAATAAGTGGCGAACAATGGAAATCTCACAGAATTGAAAGTGTGATAAGAAATGAAATGCACCGTTCATAGAGATGGTAAGCCGTACGTACGCATGAACGTTACTTAAATTTCTATTTAATATTGTAATGGAATGTAAAATTAATGATACCTAATTATATTATAATTATATTATAATATCATATATAATTTCATTAACTCTTCCCTTTATAAATTCCACATAAGGCATGAATGAGTCATATCACTTTGAGGGGGCGGTAGTCCGCACTTCCTCAAATGAGATTATCGTATTTACCCACTATAGAAACCATAAATGTATTATATAAATGAAAAATAAAGAAGAATAGAAACAATATAAATATAATATATATTATATATAAATACATCTCCATCATAATGGTCACCATGAGAGGCGGTTGGAGATATTTGAACAATCATCATTTCGTGAGGCAGTAGTTCACCGTCCACAGAAACAGTATATTCTTTACCCATTAGACGGAGGTGTGTGTAATTTTTGTTAGAATACTTCTCATAAAAACAACCTAGTATATTTAGGATACTGGTGTTGTTATAAAATAAAGTAATAAAAAGAGTTTAGGGGGTTGGAGAAGCAAAATAAAATAAAATATTTTAAGCGAAACTGTTACCTTTAATTCGGGTAACTCCCTTTGGTTTGAACCAAAAGGACTTCTTGAAGTGCCTTATGCATAAGGTAAGTCTTCTAAGAGGAAGATAAGGATATTGAGATATTATTTGGGCAGAGTTTGGACAAGCCAAGGGGTTTGAGAAGTGTGAGGAATGGGTTATAGGTGAGGGTTTTTTTATAAGGGGTGGAGGGGTTCTTTAGGAAAGTGTGAAAATATTATTTTATTATATAATGATTTTCAGTTTCTAAAAATCCAAAACAAATTAACGTAGAAGATAAGATAAATCATGGCCAAAATAAATTCATCCAATAATAATTGGACAGGTTTTGGATGTTATTTTAATATTTATAATCTTATTTATTTAAACCATTTATTAATGAGGTAAATACTGCATCATTTTTTTGTAATGATTAATTTTATTTATTTGATGTCTAAAAATTATAAAAAAATACCATGATGTAGGAAATATTTTTATCTTTATAATGAATATTTATAGTTGAAAAGATAACTTATATAACCCCATGTAAAAATTACTTTACTAAAAGATATCTGTTTGTGTCATTTTTTTCTTTACTTTAAATTAATTAATCTAAAGTGTCATTATCAATCCCAAATGGCTCCATGGGGTCCCAAAATTGACCCAAGGATGCCCATGGTCGTCCATGACTCATCCAATAAGGTTATTACAAACGTTAAGATAATTTAGTATTATTATAATATTCTTTTTACCTTGAATTACTATATTTACCTTTAACCACGGTAAATAAAAGTCAAAAGTTACTATTCACCAAAAATTATTTCCATCTTATTGAACCAAATTTTACTTACTAATAACAACCATGTATGTCGTAGTTTTTAAATTCAATTCACAGAAGTGGTAAAATTTTATTTAAATGAAAAAGTCAGTTTTTTAACTATTACTTAGTGATTTCACTATTCATAAAAATTGATGTTTTTCAGAAAAATACCAAAAATTAAACCTAAGCTATATTTGATATTCAGAATTAAAAAATGATGTCTATTTTAAAAAATTAAAAACATATAAGTTGCATTAATTAATTTACAATTAATTCCTGTTGTCAAAACAAATAGCATGTTTTTAAGAGACAATATCTATCAAAAGATTGACACTTGTTTATGTCTAATTTAAAAGTGAAATAAATTACAATGACCACCATTGGATTAAATGGTAAAAATATAATCTAATTACACTTTAAAACCAATTAAAAAGATAATATAACCATATAAATAAATTAGATTAAAAAGCATGTTTGAATTAAAATACAGTATTTTCACTCTTCATTAAAAAAATGAATTTTATCAGAAAAATACCAAAAAATTACCCAAAGTAAATTTTGATGTCCTGATTATAAATAAGAATTTTATTTTGTCAAATAGAACATATAAAAGTGACCAAAACTTGATTTAAATAGAGTCCTCCATTAAAAGGTGATAAATCAACCTTTTAAAGTAAATTATACTTAAAATTAGATTCATTCACATTTTAAGCCTCTAAATTTTATTGGATAAATGTAAAAGCATTTAACAAACATGTATAATCATATTTTAGTTAGTTCTGTTCATTCCCACCAATAAAATTTCTAGGCGTTAACTACCATTTAAAATAATAATATTATATTGTCAGTGTGCAACGTAAGATTTCAAAGAAACTCATTGTTGCGTATCAGTACGTCATTGAACATAGAAACCCATTTAAAGTAAAATTAATATTTAATTAAAAAATATTAATAAATATGAAAATGTTATATTCTTTAATTATCTGGGATGTTACATCCGTCCCCCCTTTTGAGAATTGCATCCTCACAATTTTAAAATTGGGCCTGGAAAATTCACTGAAAGTCTCACATTAGAAAAAGAGTAAATAAAAATACCACTTTAAAAGAAAGAAAGATATGTACAAAGGTCACCCGAGATAACACATAATAGGATTACATGAAAACATGGATATAGAAGAGAAACTAAGTGTCAAGTTCTGATGTAGAGTGATAGAAAACATGACCAGGAGAAAGTTAACAACAAGAAAATCACTAATTTGTGATGGGTTAAACGGTCATTGGTTTCCCAACAAGAAAAGTAAACGGACAAAATTTTTGTTTTAAGTTCCTTTTTATAATGTTGAGTAATTTATTTATGAGCCTGACTAAGAACATAAGGACACATACTTACTTGTCATGTAGACTTTTATCCTTTACTAAATTTCTACCACAAACTATTTTTTTCTCAAAATGATGAGTATTCAAGTTGACTTGGACACATTAAAAGTGAAAAAATAAAGTTCTAGAGAATAACATGATCCAAAAAATATGAACCATATATTTTCCCTATCTTTATATATTATCCAAAACCAAAATTGGTTAGTATGAGATCAGATAATCCCTAAAACAATAATCCTTTACAAAAAGAAATACTACTCTTAATATCCAAAATCCAAAAAAAGTACCCAAAGTTCAAGAAATACCATTCAATATATAATTTTCCTTAAAATTATTCAAAATAATAAAAACTAAAATTGAAACCCAAAACTCAGAATGATTTAAATCACATAGTCTTCCATAGTAAATCTTAACATTTATCTCCAAAAACATCATCTTCTCTTAAAGTCTTATACTGAAGTGTAATTAACCTAATCACATATTCTCTATGATAGGTTAATAATTTCTATAAATAAACCAAATCACCATATGTCCATAATAAAATTTTATATTCTTACAAAATAAAATTTCAACCATTACTCCACAAATGAGATCCCATAGTATTCTATTTTCCTTAAGTATATAGTGTTCCCAAAAGAGAGAATGTCTTCCAAAATAACTTGTATCACCTAATCACCAAATCATTTTCTTATACTAAGGATATCCATTTGATAAAACATAAGGCCAAATTATTCTTAATCCATAAAATAATTTAACTAAAAATAATTAGTCATACTAATGAGGGACATCACGTAGGCCAATGGTAGGTGATAAATCCCAATCGCACTTTGGTTGTGGGTTAGATTCCCACATATTTGTCTGATGTGATGGGTTTTCACATGGTCTACGTGTTGTCCTTTTTCAAAAACTATAAAATTTCATAACATTCCAAAAAAAAGACAAATTACTCAAAAATAACCATAACATAATTTATCCTCAAAGGTTATCTAATACCTTTCACTTTTCACCCCCAAATGTAATAATCATTTATCACCTCTAAAATAAATATGACTCATTCTAATATGATTACCGTTATGGTTATTTCACTCATGCTTAAATTACACCCTAAACTCTAAAGTTATCTAAACCGACCTCTGATACCAACTGTAAAGATCCGACCTTAAACATTTCATATTCTTAAATTAAGTTAATAATTCACATTGAAGATTTTTTCAGGTTTAGAGCTTTAGAGAATTAGATCATAACATATACATAAAAACTTGAATATTACATGTAGGCACATCTACCCAGTTTCCATTTTTTCACAAAATAAAAATTCTTGAAAAAAAGAGTCATGTCTAGTTCTATGTTTTAGACAGCATGACTTTTCCTTAATCCCATCCTTGACCCTATTCCACTTTATGTCCTGTGAAAAACATTTTAAAAACTTAGAATGAGCATAAAAATCTCAGTAAGTGATACACAAAAAAGGAAAACTGTTAGTTTTTTTCAAAACAACAAGTAAACCATGAATACTTTATCATAAGTAATACTTTTCACCTTTATGAAGTAGTAAATAATCTTTACTGAATAAAATATCATTGCTTACCCTTTTATAACCAAAAGATTACCATAAAACCCATATAAAGGACACATAACATATAAAGGTAACTTGGGACATAAACATACTTAAATGTAATAACCATATGGGCGAATTCCACAAATACCAATAAATGGAATATCCATACGGCCAACTTCCATACCCAATTCATTGGAGGTTATAACATAACCATCCATCCTGGTTTATCACGGCACCACCCGTCATTTGGTTTATCACGCAACCACCCTTCAAATGTCCAAGTACCATTATAAAATCATAACACATAATATATTGTAAATATAAACATTTCACTAATAACATTTCCACATTTTAATTACAATATATCATTTCAAGATATTGACATAATCAATGCTTAATCAAACCATTTTCAAAACCATTTAAAACATTTAATAAAGAGATTTTTGAATCAAAGTGTCCTATACCACTTTGAATATTTTAAAGGAATTAAAGTTTTAAAACATTAATGTACATATAAATAAATACTAAAAACCATTTTAAAAACATGGACATTAATGAGAAATATTTATAATAATAATTCTTTAAAGCTTTTAAAACGATGTTTTAGTTAGAGTCTCGTAACACTTGAGAAACACTTGACTAAACATAATTGAAGAATAGTATAAAAAAACTTATAATATCATGAGAATAAGGATATTTATGATATAATATTCCAAAGGGAAGTATATACACAATATAAAAGTGAATTGGTACATAACAACAATGAAGTCTCAAGGGAATGTAAATTGAGATGAAATCCCTTATAAAGACGGTATCCTTAGATTAAGGATAAATAAATTACATAATTATATGTGAAAAATAATAATACACTCAATATAAGTGGATATTAAGTGTGAAGAAATAATTGGTCATCAACACATATTTATAACATAGTATAATCAAGAAGTATAAGTTTAACCCAAAGAATTGAAATTGGGTTAAAAAGTTCCCTTACAGAAATTCGACAACCTAACGACATCACTTTAAAATTCTGAAAAATAATTTTATGAGAGAAAAAAGGGTATATCGTCACTTGGACATAAAATTTACATCATTAAGGATATATAAGAACATATCCCAACATTATAATATGTAAATTTAAATACATAAAAAAATAAGTCTTTAAAAAAGAGGAGGGTGAAAGGTTCCCTTAACGATTTGGTAACTTATGAAACATTCACCATACAAAATAAGGATAATAAAATGAAGATTTAATTACCCATAAATTAATGTATATTACACAATTAATACAATCATGGGCAGTACATATATCACACAAAAGGAAATAATGGCAATATAGCACGAATCTCATTGGAATAAGAAGTGAGATAAAAACCCCTTACCACATTGTAATCGAACGAGTCTTATGAAAAATAGTTAATAAACACCAATTGAATCACAGAATACCATGAATATAAATATAATTATGATAATATATATCAAATGGTATTACAAAATACACCACATTCAATAAATAAGTGGCGAACAGTGGAAATCTCACGGAATTAAAAGTGATATAAGAAACCCCTTACCACGTTGTAATCAATCGAGTCGTATGAACAAAAGTTAATAACCACCAAATTAATCATAGAATACCATGAATATAAAGATAATCATGATAATATATATAAAATGGAAGTACCAAATACACCACATGCAATAAATAAGTGGCGAACAATAAAAATCTCACAAAATTGTAAGCGAGATAAGAAATGAAATGCACTGTTCATGGAGACGGTAAGCCGTACGTATGCATGAAAGCTACTTACATTTATATTTTGTATTTTAATGGAATGGAAACTTAATTATATATAATTATATTATAATTCCAGTATAATATCATATATAATTTCATTAACTCTACCCTTTATATGTTCCACATAAGGCATAAATGAGTCATATCACTTTAAGGTGGCGGTAGTCCGCACTTGCTCAAATGAGATTATCGTATTACCCACTATGGAAACCATAAAGGTATTATATAAATGAAAAATAAAAAAGCATAGAAAAAATATAAATATAATATATATTATATATAAATACAGTTTCTATATGCTATACTAGTCAAGAAATGAACATGCTCTATGGAAAAAGGAAAACATGCTTCATAATTCAATAAGAAGCTATGAACCCCTTCTATTATAATCACTATATATCCAAATAATATCCATTATCAAGACAATATAACAATGATACCATTCATAATTCATTTTATAACAAATTCATAGAATAATTTTCACAATAGAAAACTATAGCCACACTCAAGATACATACAACAATAATAACAGTCAAGCATAATAGAAATCAATATAGAATGTAAAAAAGACTTTAAATAATAAATTAATCCAATAAATAGTTACAATAATGTAGTTTTAAAACATTATATAGTAATTCCAATAGAACTTGTAGTGTTTGACATTCTTGATCCCCAAGACATACTAGGAGGGTTCTAATTAAGGTAGTCGATAATTCATCATAAAAACTCCAAAAAAGTGTACATGAGACAAATATAGTACTAAAATTAGGTATACTAGTAGTATGGATTATGAAAGCATATAAAAGGCACAACATTTAACAAAATACATAATACTTTTAAGGTCTATTTATTTCAATTACTAAAGTTAAAGGTTCCACTTTACAACTCATCACACATTTAATCATTTAAAACCAACACTTAACATAACTAAGTTATTTTATGAAAATAACCAAGTTTAAAAATAAGAAGGGTGAGTTCCATTGAAAAAATATTTGTAAATACTTTAAAATGAGGAATAAATGATGAAATATAAAAGTCCCATTAAGAAAAAATTTATGAAATAAACCATTTTCTAAATAAGGATTTAATAAAATTTACATTAAGACCTTATAAAAACAATAATAGTTGTTAAGTATCAAGGTTAGATAAATTTATAAACCATTATATTTTTCATGGTAAATAACTTCTTCCCACCTTAAAAACCCAGCCTCCACATCACCAAAAAAACACTCTCTTAACCATAGGTTAATTGTAGTTCATTTACTTATATCTCATTCAGGTTCATCTCGGAATTAGTGATTCCAAATATAGAATATGGATAGAACACAATAAATTAAACCTTATTTATTTAATAATAATCTAATAGGGTTAGTAATGAGAAAATATCCTTGGTATACAAGTTTTCCTTAAGTAGTATTGAGATTAAGAACACACCATGAATTCCCATTTATGCCATAATCAATATCACAAAAAGTGTTCAACATATTGGGGTTGTAGGTTTTAGTGATATGAATTATGATTAGTTTGTTCCTCTCATACATTAAGGGAAATACAATGATAATTAATAATACATTCAAGTAATCCATAAAATACAAACAAGTTTAATAAAGTTTATAATGTGATCAAGATATATAGTGTTTTCATTACATAGTGCCCAAAACCCCACATTTAAAATATTTAACTCATCATATTAAAATATATTTAAAAAATATTCATTTATATATTCAAAATATAAATAATTTTATCATTAATTTATAAAAAATTCCAAAGGATAGAATGTTATAAGCATATCCCAATAATAACTCAGTGAGCTGAGACCACCTACCATTATATTAGCATTAAAGTTTCTTATCCTAAACTCCAAAATCACTATAAAATCCCCTAGAATAACTAAATAAGAATTATATAACCATACATAATCAATTACCTATGAAATAAAAACTTCTCTATTGAATTAAAAACTAAAACTAAGCAAAAATACAAGAAGAATACCAAAATAATTATACTGGTCACTAATTAGAGGAAATCACCAATTAAATTAGATCTATGAATTCCTAAGTCAAAGCTCAAAATTAAGAAAGACCTATTAAATTAACTACTAAAACAAATCTCATAAAATCAATAAAAAATTATTTAAAAATAAAAAAAACCTTGGTTATCCCCAACTCAACATAGAGAATACAATGGATTCAAATATATTTCACCATGAATTTAGTGAAATTTAAGATTATGGAATTCATCTATAGAAAAGAAAAGGAATATAAGATAATGAAGAAATTAAGGATAGGTTTAAAGGGAATTTCTAAGACTTGAAGTTGAATAAATCCCCTTTGATTTAATTTGGATCCAAGGAAGAAGATTGGATATTGAATAAATACAATAGAGGAGGAGATGTCCCCATTCATTTGGCTAGGATAAGGATGGGGTGAGTGAGAGAAACTAAAGGGATTTAAATGGAAAATGATAAATTACACATTCCCCCTTTTATTTTTTTAATAGAAACTATCTAGTTGGCATTTATAGTTTTGATGGATACCTACCAAACTTTTGGTGGAATCCCACTAGAGTTTTGGTGGTTCCCATATGTAACACCACTAGACTAATATTACTTTACTGTGTCACTTAAAAGTATTATGTGACCTCATGCATGCGTACCTATATGTCAAAGGATACCGACTTTTAGTGAGGGTCTATGGTGTTACTATGGGGAGACTATATCCTCATATCAGAGTAAAAAAATAGAAAAAATAACAAAACAACATCTATATAAGAATAATCAATGTACAAAGAATCAAATCAACATATCCATGATATAAAAAATGAAATCATACAATCATATATCCCAATAACCACCCACTAGTTAGATCACATATACAAATAAATAAAATAATAAAATACCTAAAGGATTTACTACCATCCGTGAGCCTAACCTCATCCTAGTCTCTAAATCCTCATCCAGCTGCTATAACCCAATCATCTAACACAAGGTATCTATATTAATTGAACCTATGATCATGAGGTATACTTGAGTAATAATATACCCTATTCACCATGTAAAGACCTGGAAATTCCATGGGAATTTTTTCCCTTAAATACATGAGAATTTTATGAGTCCGTAGTTTCAGACGACACCTGATTTTGAGGTCCAGTGTGCCCAGAATCATTTTATGAAGTTTTTTTCAGGTACGTTCAGTAGATGTACGAGTGAGATTTTCTATCTTTTGAAACGATGCTCAAAATTGAAATCCGAGGACACCGATGAACTCGCAGCGCTGATATTCACTTAAGGGGACCTTTATTGCAGTTGCGTTTCAATGTGAATGGAAGTTATTATTTGGGGTTACTATTTAAAATTAACAAATTAAATAAAAATGTGTGTGTAACACATTTTTATTTGGTTGGTAGTTAAAGTCTCTAGGTGGAGGTTAGGGGTGGGGACCACCACACCCTAACCTCTCTAGATAGGATATAATTAAAGGTGGGGCCCACACAAACACCAAACCCTTGAACTCCCTTAAACTTTTGGACTTCCCATTAAAGTGCCAACACACCCATGTAATTAATTTTTGAGACCTTTGAAGTTATTGTCAAATTCATGTAATTAATTAAGTTAACCAACATAATTAATTAATTTAAAGTGATTAAATTCTTTTGAATTAATTTTTTCCAACATTAAAAGGAGGGGTGATATTCTCTTATTTTGGTTGGACATATTACCTTGGGAGGTTTTGGAAGATTAGAAAGAAAGTGTTCTTCTCACGAAGAACATGAAGGAAATCTTCAACATCTTCCTCCACGTCAAGGGAGAGGACGCCACCTGCAAAGGACATCTCCAATGAAAACGTTATTTCCTCCGATGTTGACGGAACAATGTCCGTCTTCCACGATGCCCGACTTCCACGACTCCTGTCTTCCGCAGATCGTCGACGTGCAACGTCAAATACGAGGTAGGGGTTGGATTTTACGTATGATTATATTCCCAAGTTCTTATTTTTAAGAACACAGATGTTTTATTTTGCGGTATGGGTTAGAGATTATGATGGGGTTAGTTTCTGGTTCTACTATATGTTGGATTACTATTTAAGCCTCTAACGCGGAGGGCACGGGCTAACGAATGAGCCCAGACCCTCCGCTAATTTGTTCTTGATGCGCGGTTTGATGGGCGATGGGTGAATGGAATGGAAACCTTGATTTGAGACCGTCGTAGTGAAGAACATGACTCGAGGGGGCTGTAGGCATAGACGGGAGGAAAAACGGACCACCGGAACGACTCAGGTGGCCCACGGAAGACCGCGATGGTGTGGGTCACCGACACGGTGACGCCGGCGATCGAATGCGGCGGACGACACTGACCGGCCTCCTGGGGGCGGTAGCGCCCCTCGCACGTCGCCGGCGGAAGGCCGCTGCGGCACTGTCCGCAGTGGTGGAGTGGAACCCGCGTGCAGGTTCTGGGGAGGCCGGACGACGCCAGTAGGTGCCACCATTACAGGACACCAGGGGGCCGCGCCCCCCCGCTCCATGCACCCAGTGTGAACGTGCTCGGCCGCCAGGCCAGGCCACCTACCGCACGGGACAGGCCGCCCTCGCGCGGGCTGGGCCACAGCCGCCGGGCCGGGCAGTGCCCGCCGGGCCGGCCCGGGCCGCGCCCTACCAGGCCGGACCTGGATCCGGGTCGGGTCTACCTGGTTCGGGCCGACCCAGAGTGGGTTGGTCCGGGTCGGACCGGACCCAGACCCCCCTCTTCGGACCACTTTTGGTTTTTCGCCCATAAATTGTGCTATGGACCTCAGATCTATGCATAGTCAGTTGTGTAGGATTCCTTGGATCAAGACGGTCGTTTTGGTATATCACACTCAAGGTTTTGGTGAAGTGTGGGTACTACCGGGTTGGTTCGAACCCGAAACCAACCGGGCCCTCGGAGCGAAAACACTTATAACTTAAGGACCGGACGTCCGATTGACGTGCTGTCAACTACGTTGGATTCCTTTTGATGAGACAGTCCTTTGGGAATACTCCACATAGGATTGAGATGAGGTTGGATTATGGACGGGTTGGATTGTGCCCAAAATCCAACTGGCCCTTTGGAACGGAAATGCCAATAACTCTGAGACCGGGCATCCGATTGACACACCGTCTGTCGAATTGGGTTTCTTTTGATGAGATGGAACTATGGGATACATAAACTCAGGAATTATTGATAGTTGATTTAATGAAACTTGTTTTGGGGAGTGGACCCTCCCGGAATCGAGTGTGCTGTGTGTGGGAACCCTAGGGCTGGCTGCGATAGCGATGACTACTGTACCGGAATCCTACATGGGTTTGATAGTGATGAAATTTGTTCCAGGATACTCTGTGGTTTGACAGCGGTGAATTATATACCAGGATCCTACGTGGGTTCGACAGCAATGAATACTATACCGGAATCCTACGTGGGTTCGACAGTGATGACTTCTGTATCAGGATCCTCCATGGGTTCGACATCAGTGACTTCTATACCAGGATACTACGTGGGTTCGACAACGATGATTACTGTACTAGAATCCTACATGGTTTCGACAGTGAAAACTTCTGTGCTAGGATCCTACGTGGATTCGACAGTGCTGATATTGTTCCAAGATCCTATGTGGGTTCGACAGAGGAGATGATTCAGAGGCTACATCTAATCATCTCTACCCCTCTTCGTGAGTTGTATACCTGTGTGAGATGAGTCATGTATTTCAACCATTATCATCCTGGTGATTGACTTTACTCCCTGTGTGGACTGGGATGTGCTTGAGCTCGAGAGTTGGAGCCGAACTGTGATTGCTAACTTAGGTATATGTATGGGCATATACCTAAGTAGGGTTGGTTGATACTTTGTGATTGTATCTTTCTTCTGTGGTTTATCCTTAGTAGATTCTGGGAGACCTTCAGGGGTCTCAGGGTCCCTACTAAGTATCGTTATAGTCACCCTTGCATGGGCTATGCCCGCACTTCATTGTGTTGGTTGCAGACGACGGACAACACTGATCGAGGTAGAGAGTTGTAGAGCTGGACGGTACCCGGAGGTGGACCACTTAGTGAGATGTACACGAAGCGAATGGACAGACCTGAGGTGATGAGGAGGCCATCTGTACCCACCCTTCAGGTGGGATTCCCGGAGGATGACTCAGTAGTTTCTGTTTACTTTCCTGCAGTTTTACTAGCTTTACAGTTGTTGTAATTTACAGTTGAGCTTGTATTTTCAACTCATTTTCTTTCAGCACTTTCTTTTATATCCAGTTTTAATTAGTGTTTATTTCTAGTTGTTTCCTCTCCTGCTTGTGTTCAGATTGTGTGTGCGTTATAGGTTAAAAAGGAAATTCCTTCCCTTTTATCGGGATTACGCCTTTGGTGCTAGTCGCCAGCCCCTAGCCTATGGAAGGTGGGATTGAGGTAGTCATGACACAGGCCCGAAGATGGGTCATGAAAAATTGGTATCAGAGGAGTAAATTATACCACAGAACTTGGACTCTGATTATTTTAAATGGAAATATTGTTAAGTGTTTTGGGTGTGGTTATCAGTTTAGGGAAACCGGTGTTGGTGCGGCAACCGACGTATCCATACACTAGGACTATGAATTCTGATCTCCGACTCAGTGCACAAAAACACTGATTGCGTGTGTGTTTCCTTTGAAAAAGTTTTCTTCATGATTACTTTGTGTTAGCTCACCAAGTATACTATTTTAACTGTGGCGCACTTGTTTCTTTTCTGAATGGCCCCACAAAGGCAGCCAGTTAGGGTTTTGAATTTAGTACGAGATGGTAGACCACCGAGCGACGAGACCTCAGTGCAGGGCCCCATCACAGCGGAGGTACTAGTGGTACCACTACCCATTGGGCCACCGATACCACTAGCTCCAGTAGCCGAGAGTGCACGCTGCCTAAGTGTGTTGCACGAGTTCCAACGTTAGAGGCCGCCCAGGTTCTGGGGAGAGATGGACCCACAGGCAGCTGAGGATTTGATGGAGGCTGTTGTGAGAGTTTTCATATTGGTAGGGACACCAGCCAACCTCATGGTGATCCTTTCTGTGAGTCTCCTGCAGGCAGCAACAGGCAGATGGTGGAGCCTGATGCTCCAAGTGCATGACGAGGCATCACTACTCTGGACAGACTTCGAGATCCTGTTTCAGGTAGATTTTGTACCAGTCACCCTTCGTGCGATGCAGATTCAGGAGTTACTTCATCTGCAGCAGGGCATCATGACAGTAGCTCAGTACTCAGTGAGGTTCACCGACCTCTCACGCTACTCCACGGATATGGTATGAGACCCATTCTTCAGGGCCGGGACCTTTGATCAGGGAATCAGGCATGAGACCAGGGCTTCAATGATCTCCCTCAACATCCTGACACAAACGAGGGTATTGGAGCGAACCCTCCTAGTGGAGAGTTTCCTTGCTGAGAAGTCTCCAGTAGTGAGACCCACCACTAGTTTTCTAGCAGTAGACAGATGACACAGGGGTCTAAGAGGACTAGACCCACAGGTGGTCGACTTCACGACTCATGTTCGGTTGTGCGGGGCACATGAGACAGAGCTAGCCATACGAGGAGCAGACAGTGCCATGCATGCGGCAGGCAGGGTCACATGGCTCGAGACTGCCCAAACCGCCCTGCAGATGAGCAGCAGGCAGTAGAGGGACCTCCCAGGTAGAGGCAGAGGTTCGACCGTGGTGGTCCTCCTGGAGCAGGCAGACGTGGCAGAGGAGCTGGCTGAGCAGTAAGTGGTGGACGACGTTTCGAGGCCCTACCACCACCACCACCAAGAGGTCCACCCCGACCGTAGGGAACGATTGGACAGGGGAGAGCTCAACTTCAGGCAGCTGAGGCCTACGACCATAGTGCTCCAGGAGAAGGTGGAAAGGAGCGGGACTAGGTCCAGGAATAGAGACCATTGTTCATGATGCTTCTAGCTTCGTTGATGTCGTTGTTTGTGGTTGCTTTGTGTCTTTGTACTTTGAGCTGCAGTAATAAAAGACACTTGTCCATGTGACGTTTTATTTCCTACCTTTTTGGTGTGGTTAATACTGAGATGTTCTGATAAAAAAACCAATGAATTGACCCTCACATTCGAGATTCCTACTCGAGGAGACCCAGTGAACACACACTGCTGTCGACAGTGTGATTCGACCCTTGGAGGTGAGAGTAACGGTTGGATCTCTTGGTAGTGACATCTTCCATGGAATGAAATAGTACCATTCATGTTAGGATTGACTATATTAGTCAAAGGATGTGTTTCATCTAGGGGATGAGACCAGATTTCTCTTTTTGGAAAAGGAGAAATCTTAGTAGCTCTTGTAGGACGTAAGCGAAGAAGGGTGTAGTCTAGTTCTTTACTATTGGCTAGTCACACCCATAGTTTGTTGAGAAAACGATTTACAGTTTAATCTAATCTCAAAAGTCTTAGGTGGGTCTTCTCATAGAAGGAACTAGACCTGAGACAATGGCGTTGGCTTGAGTTCCTCCATGACTATGACTTCGAGATAGTCTATACTCCTGGAAAGGGGAACATTGTAGCAGTTTCTCTCAGCAGGAGATCAGACATTTATTTTTTTGGAGAGGTGATGAAGCAGCTGTCCGCATTGTAGATATCCTTTGTGGATAGAGATGGAACAGCCTTTCTACAGTCTCTCACAGTCACTTCCCCACTTCTTCAGCAAGTTAGGGAGTTGCAAAATGGGGACACTGACTGCAAGACACGACTTGCTCAGATATCCTCAGGGTAGGCTCCTGAAGGATTTTCTGAAGGTGGGGAGCACATCATTCATTTCAGGGGACATACCATGGTACCAGTTTCACTTCATGAGGAAGTGTTGCGGGAGTTCCACACATTTACTCTATCGGTACATCCAAGAGTGGTAAAGATGTACTAGGACCTTCGATGACAGCACTGGTGGCCAGGTATGAAGAAGGCAGTAGCGGAGTTTGTCTCTCGATTCCTCACTTGTCAGCAAGTTAAGGCAGAGAATCAGGTACCAGTAGGATTGATTCAGCCTTTGGAGGTCCCAAAGTGGAGGAGGGATGAGATATCCATGGACTTTCTGACGGGTCTTCCCCGTACGTCCAGGGGACATGACTCAATTTGGGTGATCATCGATCGACTTACCAAGATGGCCAACTTCCTATGGACCAGAGATGGTACGAGCTACCATAGAGTAGGTGCAGGTCATCTAGGAGAGGATTAAG
This sequence comes from Viscum album, assembly GCA_963277665.1. Taxonomy (NCBI): domain Eukaryota; kingdom Viridiplantae; phylum Streptophyta; class Magnoliopsida; order Santalales; family Viscaceae; genus Viscum; species Viscum album. Next base: position 1,086,992,338 of record OY728156.1, read on the forward strand.
ACTGTGCAGAGCAGACAGAAGGAATATGCTGACAGGAGACGAAGACCTCTAGAATTCGAGGTTGGTGACCACGTCTTTCTACGGGTCTCACCTCGATGAGGTCTACGGAGACTTGGCCGAGGCAGAAAGTTATCTGTGATTCTTTGGACCTTTTCAGGTCCTCAATAGGGTTGGTTAGGTGGATTAACGCTTGGCCCTTCCACCCTAGTTACACCGGGTGCACGACATCTTGCACGTATCTTAGCTAAGGGGATACATGCACGATCCATCCCACATCATCGACCACGGGGAGCTAGATATCGATGACGAGGTGACTTTCACGGAGGTTCCAGTGGAGATTGAGGATTGACAAGAGTAGTTCCTACATGGACGGTCGATTTCTCTGGTGCGTGATCACTGGTAGCATGAGAACCTCCAGGATAGCACATGGGAGCGGGAGGCTCAGATGCGTGCTTAGTACCCCCATCTGTTTCCTTAGTGTGTTTTGTAGCTTATGGGGATGTTAATCCTTGAGGTGGGGAGAATATAAAGACCCAAAAATTCCGTGGAATTTTTTGATCTTAAATACATGGGAAGTTTATGAGTCCAGAGTTTCAGACGACACCTAATTTCGAGGCCCGGTGTGCCCGGAATCATTTTCTGAAGTTTTGTTTGGGTACGTTCAGTAGATGTACGAGCGGGATTTTATATCTTTTGAACTGATGCTCGGAATTAAAATCTAAGGACACTGATTAAATTGTAGCACCGATATTCTCTTAAGGGAACCTTTACTGCAGTTGCTTTTCAACATGAATGGAATTTATTATTTGGGGTTAGTATTTACAATTAACAAATTAAATAAAAATGTGCGTGTAACACATTTTTATTTGGTTGGTGGTTAAAGTCTCTAGGTGGAGGTTAGGGGTGGGCCCCACCACACCCTAACCTCTCTTTATAGGATATAACTAAAGGTGGGGTCCACATAAACACCAAACCCTTGAACTCCCTTAAACTTTTGGACTTCCCATTAAAGTGCCAACACACCCATGTAATTAATTTTTGAGACCTTTGAAGTTCTTACCAACTCCATGTAATTAATTAAGTGAATAAACTTAATTAATTAATTTAGAGTGATTAAATTCTTTTGAATTCATTTTTTCCAACATTAAAAGGAGGGGTGATATTCTCTTATTTTGGTTGGACATATTACCTTGGGAGGTTTTGGAGGATTAGAAAGAATGTGTTCTTCCCACGAAGAACACGAAGGAGATCTTCAAAATCTTCCTCCACGTCAAGGGAGAGTACACCACCCGCAAAGGATGCTGCCAACGACAACATTATTTCCTCCTATGTTGATGGAACAACATCCGTCTTCCGTGACGCCCGAATTCCACGACGCCCGTCTTCCGCGGCTCATCGACGTGAAATGTCAAATACGAGGTAGGGGTTGGATTTTAAGTATGATTATATTACCAAGTTATTCTTTTTAAGAACGCGGATGTTTTCATTTTCTGGATGGGTTGGGGATTATGTTGGGGTTAGTTTTTGGTTCTACTATATGCTGGATTACTGTTTAAGCCTCTAATGAGGAGGGCACGGGCTAACGAACACGCCCAGACCCTCAGCCAATTCATTCTTAATGCACGTTTTGATGGGCGATGGGTGAAAGGAATGGAAACCCCGATTTGAGACCATCGAAGGGAAGAATAGGACTCAAGGGGTCCATAGGCACAAACGGGAGGTAAAACGGACCACCAGAATGACTCCGGTGGCCCGCAGAAGAGAGCGACGGCGAGGGTCACCGGCGCGGCGGCGCCCCTCGTGTACCGCTGGTGGAAGGACGCCGTGGAAATGGCCGCAGAAGTGAAGCAGAACCCGCGTGCAGGTTCCGGGGAGGCCGGGCGGTGCCAGCAAGTGTCGTCGTTATAGGACACCGGGGGGCCGCGCCCCCCCCCCCCCCCGCTCCGTGCGCCCAGCGTGAACGTGCTCGGCCGCCAGGCCGGGCCACCTGCCGCACCGGCCGAGCCACCTGCCGCGCCGGCCGGGCCGCCCTCGCGCGGGCCAGGATGCAGCCACCAGGCCAAGAAACTCCTAATGGGCCGGGCCATGCCCTACCATGCTGGACCTTAATCCAGGTCGGGTCGACCCGGTTCAGGCCGACCCAGGGCAGGTTGGGCCGGGTCGGACCAGACCCAAACCCCCTCTTCAGACCACTTTTGGTTTTTCACCCATAACTTGAGCTACATACCTTCGATAGACTCACAGTCTATTGCATAGGATTCCTTGGGTCAAGAAGGTTGTTTCAGTATATCAAACTTAAGGTTTTGGCGAAGTTTGGGTACAGCCGAGTTGGTTCGAACCTGAAGCCAACCGGGCCCTCGGAGCAGAAACACTTATAACTTAAGGAACGAACGTCCGATTAATGTGCCGTCAACTATGTTGGATTACTTTTGATGAGAAGGTACTTTTGAAATACTACACATAGGATTAGGATGAGGTTGGAGTATGTCCAGGTTGGATTGTACCCGAAATCCAACCAGCCCCTTGGAACAGAAATGCCAATAACTCTCAGACCGGACGTCCGATTGACGAACCGTCTGTCGTGTTTGGTTTCTTTTGATGAGACGGAACTATAGGATACATAATCTTAGGACTTAGTTATATTTTATGTAACAAAACTTGGATCGAGGAGTGGAACCTCCTGGAATCGAGCGTGCTGTGTGCGGGAACCCTAGGGCTGGCTGCGACAATGATGACTATTGTACCAGAATCCTACGTGGGTTCGATAGTGACGACTTCTATACCAAGATCCTCCGTGGGTTCAACAGAGGTGACTTATACACCGGGATCCTATATGGGTTTGACAATGATGACTATTGTACCATAATCCTACGTGGGTTCGACAGTGATTAATTCTTTACCAGGATCCTCTGTGGGTTCGACAGTAGTGACTTCTGTACCAGGGTCCTACGTGGGTTTGAAAACGATGACTACTGTACCAGAATCCTACATGGGTTCAACAGTGAAGACTTTTGTGGAAATATCCTATGTGGGTTCGACAGTGCTGATATTGTTCCAGGATCCTACGTGGGTTCGATAAAGGAGATGATTCAGAGGCTACATCTAATCATCTCTACCCCTCTTCGTGAGTTATATACCTGTGTGAGTTGAGTCATGCCTTTAAACCATTATCATTGTGGTTATTGAATTTACTTTCTGTACAGACTGGGATGTGCTTGAGCTTGAGAGTTAGAGCCGAACTGTGATTGATAACTTAGGTATATGTATGAGCATATACCTAGGTAGGGTTGGTTGATACTTCGTGATTGTATCTTTCTTCTGTGTTTTATCCTTTGTGGATTCTGGGAGACCTTCGGGGGTCTCGGGGTCCCTACTGAGTATGGTTATACTCACCCCTGCATGGGCTATACCCGCACTTTGTTGTTTTGGTTGTAGACGACAGACATCACTGATCGAGAAAGAGAATTGTAGACCTGGACAGTACCCAGAGGTGGACCACTTGGCGAGACGTACACGAAGCGAATAGATGGACCTAGGGTGCTGAAGAGGCCATCTGTACCCACCCTTCAGGTGGGATTCCAGGAGGACGACTCAGTAGTTGCTGTTTACTTTCCTATAGTTGTATTAGCTTTACAGTTGTTGTACTTTACAGTTGGTCTTGTATTTTCGTCCCCTTTTCTTTCAACACTTTATTTTGTATCCATTTTTACTTAGTGTTTATTTCCATTTGTTTCCTCTACTTCTTGTGTTCAGAATGTGTGTGCATTACAGGTTAAAAAGGAAATTCCTTCCCTTTTATCAGGATTATGCCTTTGGTGCTAGTCACCAGCCCCTAGCCTATAGAAGGCGGGTTTGGGGTAGTCACGACACGGGCCCGAAGACGGGTCGTGACACACCACATCTGGGTATTATCATAATTCAATAGGTCATCACTAATGGTGTCCATAACATAACTAGTAAGTAAAATGTATATACACTTTTATATGCTCAGAAGAATAAATAATGTCTGGAATGAAATAAACTAAACCATTTTGGATCACTTGTAACACCTCTAATAGGCTAGGGGTTGGTGATTAGAACAGAGTAGGTATATCACACAAATGGTAGGCCTTAACTTAATTCAACTAAACACACACACAGACACACAGACACACACACATATCTAAACACACCATAGTAATGCATAAGAGTAAAAAAATAGAATAATAAATTCATATAAAATCTCTAACATCCCACAACTAAATATGAAAATAATTAATCAAATTAAAGAGGAAAAAATATATTCCTAACAACCAGAAGGTAGGTCCATCCTAATAACAAGAGTCAAAAATGTCTTAGAACACAACCACTAGTCCAAAAACAATCATGCTATGACAAACTCCAAGCACCACTACTCACCATAGGCACCAGTTACACCTATATCTCTATTAAGTAGTTGTTAATATGAAAACGATAAGAAACTTTCAAGTATATCTCATATAGGGGTAAGTGTATACATACCTAGTAGGACACCCTAAAATCACTAATAAGTAAAGACTTAAATAAGAGTCAACTAAAAACCATAATCAAGAGGATAAGAAATAATAACGTATATGCTCATAGGAGGTACTCAAGCGATGGATTATGGTATCATTATTCAAAATCGGACCAAGGATTCTAAATGTCTAATGAGATCACTGTATTATATGATCCTTTAACATGAATAACCTCTCTATACCTAAAATATACGATCATGTGTCTCTAGTAGTGTTTTAGGGGATTTTAACCCTAGTGAAGGATCTCACACCTCATCTGCGCTCCTTAGACAGGGGGTACCAACCCTATAGATGGAGGATATCATGAATTGTAAGAATGTGTGTGTGTGTGTGGGGGGGGGACTTACCCCATCCAATCCATAATAAGGTTATCCCATTCCCCAAACCCATTTGGGGTGGGGGATAATAAACTCCACCAAAGGATGTTAAAATAAAAATTTTCCCTGACATAAAATCTCTTATTAGGGTGGGTTTCCACCCACTAAGAGTGTTTGAAAACCAAGACTTATCTCTAGAATATAATGTCATAAAAAATTCTTTTTTCATCTTAATTACCATAATTTCCACCACTATACTCAATAAATACCACTTGAGCATCCTAATACAAGTTAAGGGGAAGTATACAATGCGTCCAAGGGATAAACAGTGTCACCCCCAAAGTTGGTAATGTAGTTGTGAACTGATGCTCATCATAGTATGTAAAACTAACTACATGACATGTAGATCAATCTATATGTTGTGTGGGTCTAGGTTTAACACTCAGAATGTGCCTCCCTACCAGAGTCTTGTTCCATCAGGTAGTACACGGGTTGCAGCCTAGGTATACATGATGTATAGGCCACCCAGGCTTCCTTGGGAAAGTACTTAACATACATACTGAGTAGAATATCTAGGGTCACTCATCGTGTGGGATAATCCATACATCTGTGTGATATTTTTTATCTTATTGAGACCCTAGTATCACATCAAAGAGACATACAATGTGTATTCTTTTAAACTATATTCCATGTAGTTAGGTATTTTCCAAAATGACATCTTCCACCATAAGATTCTATAGATGCAACTCCCTTACCATTATTTTCACTAAAAACCTATAAAATGTATTAAAATACATCAATACTATTCTAGGAATCAAATTCCATCCATCCTTCATCAGAAATTCAGATTTTCATCATCTCTTATGTCCTTCTCTTATCCCGACCTCCAAATTTTTTTGTCTCCAATCTCATCCACCTTCCACGAATCATCACTGATCACCATAATTACCACTATCCTTATCCACACTTATGATTTAATAACAAAAACATGAATATGAGGTTAAATTGTGATTTAAATCAGATTTATGGTTAAATTTTTAGCCTATTGTTATAGCATCCCGCCATTTTATAACAAAAACTTTCATTACATTACACAAATTTGAGGATCGTTAAGGTTTAGTGTCTTGGAAACAAGGATCATAATACATAAAAAAAAACATAAAACATTCTTCTTAAACACTTGCAAGGCGTCTCCTTAAGTTCATTCTAGGTTCATTACTGCATCTCATAACCTGGGGACATACATCAAAAGAAAGGGTGAGCAGAAGGCCCAGTAAGGGAAACAAGAGGAACATTTTACATGTGAACTTGAGATACTTCAATAAGGACATGAAAAGAACTTTAAGGCATGAGAAAGAAATCATGAGGCATTTCATAATAAAAATAACATTTTTCATAACTTGAAGATGTGGCTACATCATTTAACATAGACAATCATGAACATATCACCAAGGTCCATCCCCAAGGTGTCATTTGAAAATTACCAAGGTTATTCACCAAGGTATCATGAAAATTGTAATCTCTAGTGGTTACATCATTACCCAATGCATTGGAGCGCTATCAGGGCGCACCCTTAAATTTGCCTTTATTATAATGTGAGCCACATATATCATCATCAAACATTTCATAAATAACCCACATAGCATAAAATAAATGGGTTTCATTTCATAATCATAACGTTTTAAAAACTGCTTTAAAGACATGATCTTTACGTCACTTTAAACCCACGAAAAGGGAAAGTGGGTCTCATGTATGTAAATCCCAGAATTTAAAATGGAACATTTTGATATATATGTGAATACCCTTGTAGAAATAAGAGCTTTGAGTATTCACTTTATAACATAAAATAATTTTTGAGAAAAGAGAGAGGCATTTTGAGGGGAAAATTCTGCAGCATAACGGCTAAGTTTCGGGGTTTTAGAAAACATTGAAATGAGAGGGGAAATGGGTCACCCACTCATAAATGATCCATAAAACAGTAGGGTGAAAGAATAAGAAGGAAATATGGACATGGTAATGAAATTTTAGGGACATACCATTTGAAATGAAAAACATGGAAGGAAAAAAGATTAGATTTCTCTTATGAAAATTCGGCAGCCTTACGGCGTCACTTAACTTCAAAAGAAAATGATTTGACAAGATCAAATAGGGTCCCTCATCATATGATCATAAGAGATCAGTATGATAGATATAGAGATCATACCCCAACATAATAAAAAGGAACTTGAAATACTTGACATGAAAATCGAACTTGAAAAATGAGAAGGGTGAAAGAATCCCTTAAAAATTCGGCAGCCTAACGGCGTCACTTAAACTTTCATAAAACGAAATGATGAGAGTAAGAGGGGATCTCTCATCATATAAACATGAAAGGGCAGTAAGAGGAATATAAAAGAACATCCTCTCACATAAAAACAAGGAGCATAATAGGAATGACATAAAAGAGATTACATGAAAAGAAAGAGAGGGGTCGGATCCCTTACCTTAAAATGTGACTCTTGAAACTAAAAGGATTGGACCTTGAGGGCTTGGGGGCACCTTGGGAGGACTCCTTGGAAGGTAAGAAGACCATAAATTCGTTGGGGGAGAGTTGGGAGTGAAAACTAAAGGAGGAAAGGGTGGGTATTTATAGGGAAAGTGAGGGGACAAAGCATTAATGGCCAAGGGACACCTCACATGTGCTTTTCTCAAACCCATGTGCTCTCCCTTGGCATTTATCATGGAGTTAGGACAAATGGGGCCCCTAAAACAATAATTCATCACCCTTGGCCGGCCAACCCTCAAAAGATCTCATGACATCATCATGACACCGTTATGATGTCATTAAACATACTGAAACCCTAAAACTGTATTTTTTACTATTCACTGAAAATTCAACTTTCTCAGAATAACCCCAAAATTTCACCTTAACCAAATATCAATGCTCTGATTTCAAAAATGAAATCCATTTTATAAAAATAATTTTCTAAATATTTTTAATTTAATTTTTAAATAAAAACACTATTCATCGAAAATTCACTTTTTTCAGAAAAATCCCCAAAAATTACCTTAACATAATATCGATGCTCTGAGTTCAAAAATAAATTCCTTTTTATAAAAATAATTTTCTAATTATTTTTAATTAAATTTTTAATTAAAAAAACACTATTCATCCGAAAAAACTAATACTTGAATAATAATTTATGAAACCGTTATTTAACCATTTTATTGAATCACATTACTTAATCAAGGTGTCTAAATTATATTAAAACTTTCTTTGAGTGAAAATTACTAATCCATTTGGTCACATTACTAATCCTAAGCATAAAATCACTATTCATAATTTACTATTTATCAAAAATTAAGTTGATCTTATTAGACTCCAAATTCCTTACTGAACACTTTTGTAGAAGACCATTTTTTGAAAATCATTACACATCATTAGTTATTTAGGGTTTACATAAATATTTTAAAATATCCCTTTTTCAAAATTCATCAATAAAATACATTCTAAATTTATCTAGACATTTGAAATTTCACAAACATCACTAAAGAAAGAAATCTCAATTTATTCACCCGAAAGGATTACACAAGGAAACTAGGGTCTCATCACATAACCCCTTATAACACTGGCATAAGACCTAAGTGTAAGGTGTGCTATGGTGAGAGAATCTGAGGGAGTATCAGATAACATTGCTGTAACGCCCCGACCCTAATTACCTAGAGTCGATGCATTGTTACATAACATTGGCATGATTATGAGAAAGATAAAGTCTCGAAAGACCGATTAGTTTAGTAGCCTTGGAATAACTAGATACATCCATAAATTTTTACATTACATCATAAAAAAAACATCTTGTCTTCATATCCCCTCATACTATCCCTGCAGGTCATTCATAAATTACTTCTTCATAATCCTGGGAAAAATAAAACATTGAAAGGGGTGAGCTCGGATGCTCAGTAAGGATAACATTATAGCAGAAGCTTTCATAAATAAGCATAAACACTTAAGGCAATTTATAACTAAAACAAAAGCCTTTTAAATTTAAACTCAGCATAAAATGGCGAAGGTAAAATGAAATAATGCCATTTACTTACTCACATGGACATTCTACTAGTCGAATGATCACATGCAATATCAATAACCACTTTCATAATGATGGAATGCATAATGCCAGACTATCATAACCACATAGCCAAGGCCTCGTGCCAAGACTACAAATAAGATTTTGCCAAGGCCTTGTGCCAAGACACTAGTTTGTCTCATGAGACCTACCGATGCATCGAGGAGCTATAGCGGGCTCCACCCGTCACTTATTAAGTCCAATGCATTCCTCAAATGAATAGGTTTAAACATAACATAAACATTCGTATTAAAAACTAGCATACGAAATGTCAATACTTTTACCACAAACCATGAATGGTATAAAAATAGCACATCCACAGTCAAACATAACTCATTCGATACAATATAGAAGATTGTATTGTATCACATTAACCTCAATCAAGAGTAATGAAGGATGTTGACATAGATGAAAATAATCATCAAAACTATTTGAGAGAAATATCCCCCTTTTCTTGAAAACATTTAAAAGTCACACTATTTGTCAAGAAGCCATTTAAAAGTAGATTTTTGAATCAAAGTGTCCCATACCACTTTGAAACTTTTTAAAAGGAGTTTTAATTTCTAAAACTTTAATTTCCATATAAATAAATCCTTAAAACCATTTTTAAAACATGGACATTAATGAGCAAGATTTAGAAGAATAAGTATTTAAAACATTTAAAAATGGTATTTTGGTTAGAGATTCTAACCAAAAGAGACACTTGAATACAAATAATTGTGGTAATCAAAACTTTGTAATACCATGAGAATAAAGGGATTCATGATATACTATGTCAAAGTACGTTATATACACCACATAAAAGTGATTTGGTGTATATCAACAAAGAAGTCTCAATGGAATGTAAATTGAGATGAAATCTCTTGTAAAGGTTGTATCCTTAGGTTAAGGATAAATCAATGACATAATTATGTGTGACAAATATAAATACACTAAATATGATTGGATATTCAGTGTAAAACAATCAAAGGACATTCACACATATTCTTGTAAAATCAATACCAACGAATTGGATGTTTAACTCAACAAATGGAGAATGAGTTAAAAATTACTCTTATCAAATTCATATCAATGACTTGAGAATTACCAATGGAGTGATTATGTGCATCAAACTTATATCCACAGGAAGGGGAGTGGAAATTATGACATAATCAAATGAATAGTGATTCCACACATAATCTTGGGGTAATATAATCAACGAAATATGTGTAAAGCCAAATGAGTGGAAATTGAAATCTCAAATTCCCTTATCGATTAGGTAACTTACGAAACATACACCCATGAAAGAAGTATCATACCATGATGATGTAAATACCCATAAATTAAAGTATATTACACAATGAATACGATCATGGGCAGTACACATACACCACATGCAATAATTAAGTGGTGATCAATGGAATTCTCACGGAATTAAAAGTGAGATAAGAAAACCCTTACTTTGTACTTTTTTCCTTGGTCGATGGTAGGTTTACCTCCTGTATAATGGTGAAATAATTGTTATTGAATAATACAAGAATCATTTACTTTAATATGATATCATATATGATCTTTTAACATTGATTTGTTAATAATATCTTAGTATTAACGCCGTTTCGGGTGTTAGCTTACTCATTTTCTTTTATATGTTTTGTTACATAAGTCATGTTTGTTGTATCTTATTCATATCCAGAATGATATCAAGTCCTTAAACATAATTTTTAAATCATTAAATGATAATTATACTTGAATGGATACGATGGAGAATGAATCTCATCGCGTTCGTGGAGACGGTAGTCCGTACGTACGCACGAACGCTACTTCCATTTAATTTTTATTTTAAAAGAATCGAATCCAAATGATACATAGGTATATTACTATTCCAGTATAATATAATATTTTATATATGTTACTTAAGTTCATTAACACCATCCTTTATACGTTCCATGTGTGGTATGAACGAGTCATATCATTTTAAGGGGGCGGTAGTCCGCACTTCCTCAAATGAAATTATCGTATGTATATACGACATGAAACGAATAATGGTATGAAATAAAATGGAATTACAGAAGCTTATATATAAAATATATATCATTAATATCATATTTAATTACAGTGCCATCATAATGGCCACCATGAGAGGCGGTAAGATGTTTTTGAACAATCATCGTTTCGTGAGGCGTTAGTTTGCCATCCACAGAAACATTATGTTCATCATCCATTAGATGGAGTTGTGTGTATGTGTAGTTTGAATACTTCTTATAACAACATCCTAGTATATTGATGATACTGTTGTTGTTACAAAAGAAGGGAAATAAAAAGAGTTTGGGGGTTGAAGAAGCAAAATAAATGAAAATAATTTAAGAGAAATCGTTACCTTTAATTTAGGTAACTCACTTTGGTTGGAACCAAAGGACTTGTTGAAATGCTTTCTGCCTAAGGGGAAGCTTCAAGGAGGAGGAGAGGGATGTGGGGAGCTTAGTTGGGCAGAGTTTGGACGAGCCAAGTGGCTTGAGAGGTGTGAGGAAATGAGAAGGAGGAGTGCCCTTTTATAAGAGGGGTGAGGGGCACCTTTGGAAAAGCTAGAAATATTAATTTATAATAAATTCATATTCGGTTTCCAATGGCTCCAAAGTTGACTATTCAAAGGTTGAGGTGGGGATAGGTCGAAAACAACTCATCCAATAGAATTTAGACAGGTTTTGGTACTTATATTAACCTTATCTTTAAGTATTAACTCTAAGTTAATTAGTTTCACTTTTACAATGTCTCTTTGTATTTTTATATAATATGGTTAATAAACTCACTATATACATCCAAAAGACCCCCAAGTGGTCCATTAATGATTAACCTATCATAATATAAGTCTCTTGTCCGAACCTTAGATTTTTAGGAATTTAATATCAATTAATAATATAATATTTGTTTTAAGAACTCTTTTATGTCAATTTTGACACTATTCACTAGTTGATTTTTGTGAAACTCATAACAGATTGATTACTTCGAACAAAGTCAAATAAATCAATCCTAATATATCATATTATCCTAGAAAATTTGTTTAATTCATTAAAAGTTTCATATTATAATTATTTGGGTATTTATAATATCAATTATGTTAATTTTTTTACTATTTTAGTAATTACTGCATTATCATTGTGTCATAAATAAAATAAATATTTTAATGTCAAAAAATTATAAATAAAATATAATTATGTAGGAAATCTTTTTAGCTTTCTAATGAATATTTATAATCTAAAATCCAGCATATATAACCCTATGTAACAATTGTTTTTCTAAAGGATATATGATTGTGTCATTTTTGTATTCATTTTAACTTAATTAATATAAAGTGTCATTATCACTTACAAGTGGATCCATGGGGTCCCAAAATTGACCCAAAGATGCCCATGGTCGACCATGTATCAACCAATAGGGTTAAGACACATTTTAGGGTAATTTAGTATTATTATAATATTATTTTTTTAACCCTTATTTACCGGATTTACCCTTAACCATGGTAAATAAAATATTTACCGCAGTAATTATTCAAAATGTCTAAAAATAAAAGTTACCTATTTACACAATTTGGACATCCTGATTCCAAATATGGAATCCATTTTTCTAAATTCAAAACACAGAAGTGGCAGAAATTAATTTAAAATTAATTCCCGCTGTCAAAACAAAAAGCGTGTTTTTAAGAGATAATAACTATCAAAAGATTGACACTTGTTTATGTTCGGTTTAATTGTAAAATTATGTCCAATGACCAACATTATATTAAATGGTAAAAATATATTCTAAATATACTTTAAAACCACTCAAATTCACAATTTATCACTATTAATTATTTTGATTAAAAAAGTTGTTTTTAATTAAAATTTAGTAATTTTCACTATTCATCAAAATATGAAAGTTATCCGAAAAGTACCAAAATTTCACCTTAGGATAAATTCGATATTCCGAATCCAAAAATGAAGTCCATTTTGAAATATAAAATATATATAATTTCAAAAAGTAGGTATTACTATTCATAACGACTAGTTTGATTGGTTGTGGTGTGTTAAAATCTCGAAGTTGCATACAATGCACGTCATTGCATTATTCGAAAGGAAACATACCGAGGAAGCTTGGGGTGTTACATTCTCCCCTCCTTCAATAAATTGCGTCCTCGCAATTTTTAAAATTTTACTTGGGAATATAATGGAAAGTCCCACATCGGAAAAAGAGTCAATAAAACTATCACTTTAAAAGAAAGAAAGAGAGGTATAAGGGTCATCCAAGATAACCCATACTAGGATTCCATGTAAGAAAACATGGATATGGATGATAAACTAAGTGTCAAGTTCTGATGGAGAGGGATAGAAATCATGATCAGGAGAAAGTTAACAATGAGAAAACCACAAACTTGTGTTGGGACAAACGACCATTAGTCTCCTAGTAGGAAAGTAAACAGACAACATTTTTTTTAAGTTACATTACATAAGGAAGAGTAATTCATTTATGATATTGACTAAGAACATTATGAGATATACTTACATTTTAAGTAGATTTTCATTCTTTAATAAATTTCCACCACTAACTCATTTTTTTTAAACGATGAGTATTCAAGAAGACTTGGTCACACTGGAAGAGATAGAATAAACTTCTATAGAATCACATGATCCATGAAGGATAAACCATATATTTACATTGTCTTTGAAGATTAATCAAAACCAAAATGGTCAGTGAGTGATCTAATGATCCCCCAAAAGGATATTCATTGAGATAAATATGCACTAATCTTAATTTCTAAAATTAAACCAACAATACCCCAAAGTTAAATAGATACCATTCAATAACCAATTGTCCTTAAAATCCTTTAATATAATCCAAACTAATATTGAAACCCAAAACATAGAAGAATTTGATTATGTAGTCTCCCATGTTAAATTGTATCTCCAAATGACATCAGATACTCTTAAAGTCACATACTCAAAAGTAATTAACCTAATCACATATTCTCTATTATAGGTTAATCATTTCCATAAATAACCCAAATCACTATAAATCCACAATAAAAACGTAGATAAAAATCTATCATTACTCCACAAATGAAACCCCATAGTATTCTATTTTCCTTGGGCATATAGTGTTCCCAACAAAGCGAACATCTTCCAAAATAACATTTATCACTTAATCACCAAATCATTTTCCTATACCAAGGGTATTCTTTTGATATGAAATAAGAACCCAAATCAACTTATTATTGATCAATAAAATCATTTAACTAAAAAAAAGTCACACTAACCAGGGACTTCACGTAGTCCAGTGGTAGGCGATAAATCCCAATCGCACTTTGGTTGTGGGTTCGATTCCCATAGCTTTGTCCGACGCGACGGGTTGTCACACGGTCTACGTGTTGTCCTTTTTCAAAAACTATATTTTATAATATTGCCAAAATGAGATAAATTCCTCCAAATACTATATCATAAATTTAACCACAAATGTTATATCATACCTTGAATCTTCATCCCAAATTAGAATAACTTATAATTCTCTCAAACCCCAATGATCATATAAATCCAAATGGTTATTTATACCCATATCCACAAGAGAAGAGACAATTCTTCTTCAAATATCATTCTCACATGGCAAACTGCGGGGTTAAAAATACAAGAGAAAATTATTCCATAGTAAACCCATCAACAAGGAGTGCTAATACTTTTTAAACATTTCTCCAACCATTTATTCCCACATAGCTTCTTCTTTGACCAAGAAAATATCCTATAGAATAGGACATTCACTCGGGTAATGGCCAGGTCCCCTACATTTACGGCAAATGACTGTAAATGGACTCTTGGGACCATTTTTATCTTCTTCCATAGTACTCTTCATTTTTCTTCGGCAATTCTTTACTTTATGTCCTTCCTTCCCGCACGTAAAACATTTCGTTGTCCCATTGAGACACTTTCCTGGGTGTCTCTTTCCACATTTCCTGTATGATGAAAATTGAGGGTTCTTTTCTCTATGGTCTCCATTGCTGGAGCTCTTATCATTTATCACCTTTCTCTTCCTTTTTGAGTCTGGGAGTTGGTTAATATATATGTTGTTGATCATATTTTTGGAAAACTGATTTGGCATAAAGACGATATCTTTTATGCCTATCAACATTCCATTTTGTTGCTCATTACCACCACCGTTCCCATCTTGTACATCATTCTCAAAGTCACTATGACTTCCTTGGAATCCAGCCATTGACTAAAACCATAAAGCATTGTGTGAGTAATAGTAGTCGTAAAATCATTTAGAGATTAAAATGTCACTATATTCTCAATTTGAAACATATTAGGATTAACCAAGGTCATTTACTCTCATCTTATATATATATTACTTAAATTGGTTTGTAAAGAAAATGTAAATTATCCTAAGCATATCCCCCGGGAGTGTCGTAACCAAGAGTGCAGCAAGGCCCGTTGTCGTGCACCAGTTCCCGTTCGAGTCGAGCTCAAAGCGGTGTTTTCGGGTTTTACCCCTAGGTACATCTGTGCCAGAGCCGCCTCTACCTGCTCGTATCCAGACAGGGATGTATTGCTCGGAAAACTCACAAAATCTCTACAATACCAAAATTCTAGGAAGTTCTTTTATACTAGTCCTCAAAGTTCATCTTAGGTCTACGTGCTCTAATCAGAGTTTATCTAAATCTAGCTACCAAGGTTTGTACTAAACTTCCTCTGATACCAACTGTAACGCCCCGACCCTAATTACCTAGAGTCGGTGCATTATTACATAACATTGGCATGATTATGAGAAAGATAAAGTCTCGAAAGACCGATTAGTTTAGTAGCCTTGGAATAACTAGATACATCCATAAATTTTTACATTACATCATAAAAAAACATCTTGTCTTCATATCCCCTCATACTATCCCTGCAGGTCATTCATAAATTACTTCTTCATAATCCTGGGAAAAATAAAACATTGAAAGGGGTGAGCTCGGATGCTCAGTAAGGATAACATTATAGCAGAAGCTTTCATAAATAAGCATAAACACTTAAGGCAATTTATAACTAAAACAAAAGCCTTTTAAATTTAAACTCAGCATAAAATGGAGAAGGTAAAATGAAATAATGCCATTTACTTACTCACATGGACATTCTACTAGTCGAATGATCACATGCAATATCAATAACCACTTTCATAATGATGGAATGCATAATGCCAGACTATCATAACCACATAGCCAAGGCCTCGTGCCAAGACTACAAATAAGATTTTGCCAAGGCCTTGTGCCAAGACACTAGTTTGTCTCATGAGACCTACCGATGCATCGAGGAGCTATAGCGGGCTCCACCCGTCACTTATTAAGTCCAATGCATTCCTCAAATGAATAGGTTTAAACATAACATAAACATTCGTATTAAAAACTAGCATACGAAATGTCAATACTTTTACCACAAACCATGAATGGTATAAAAATAGCACATCCACAGTCAAACATAACTCATTCGATACAATATAGAAGATTGTATTGTATCACATTAACCTCAATCAAGAGTAATGAAGGATGTTGACATAGATGAAAATAATCATCAAAACTATTTGAGAGAAATATCCCCCTTTTCTTGAAAACATTTAAAAGTCACACTATTTGTCAAGAAGCCATTTAAAAGTAGATTTTTGAATCAAAGTGTCCCATACCACTTTGAAACTTTTTAAAAGGAGTTTTAATTTCTAAAACTTTAATGTCCATATAAATAAATCCTTAAAACCATTTTTAAAACATGGACATTAATGAGCAAGATTTAGAAGAATAAGTATTTAAAACATTTAAAAATGGTATTTTGGTTAGAGATTCTAACCAAAAGAGACACTTGAATACAAATAATTGTGGTAATCAAAACTTTGTAATACCATGAGAATAAAGGGATTCATGATATACTATGTCAAAGTACGTTATATACACCACATAAAAGTGATTTGGTGTATATCAACAAAGAAGTCTCAATGGAATTTAAATTGAGATGAAATCTCTTGTAAAGGTTGTATCCTTAGGTTAAGGATAAATCAATGACATAATTATGTGTGACAAATATAAATACACTAAATATGATTGGATATTCAGTGTAAAACAATCAAAGGACATTCACACATATTCTTGTAAAATCAATACCAACGAATTGGATGTTTAACTCAACAAATGGAGAATGAGTTAAAAATTACTCTTATCAAATTCATATCAATGACTTGAGAATTACCAATGGAGTGATTATGTGCATCAAACTTATATCCACAGGAAGGGGAGTGGAAATTATGACATAATCAAATGAATAGTGATTCCACACATAATCTTGGGGTAATATAATCAACGAAATATGTGTAAAGCCAAATGAGTGGAAATTGAAATCTCAAATTCCCTTATCGATTAGGTAACTTACGAAACATACACCCATGAAAGAAGTATCATACCATGATGATGTAAATACCCATAAATTAAAGTATATTACACAATGAATACGATCATGGGCAGTACACATACACCACATGCAATAATTAAGTGGTGATCAATGGAATTCTCACGGAATTAAAAGTGAGATAAGAAAACCCTTACTTTGTACTTTTTTCCTTGGTCGATGGTAGGTTTACCTCCTGTATAATGGTGAAATAATTGTTATTGAATAATACAAGAATCATTTACTTTAATATGATATCATATATGATCTTTTAACATTGATTTGTTAATAATATCTTAGTATTAACGCCGTTTCGGGTGTTAGCTTACTCATTTTCTTTTATATGTTTTGTTACATAAGTCATGTTTGTTGTATCTTATTCATATCCAGAATGATATCAAGTCCTTAAACATAATTTTTAAATCATTAAATGATAATTATACTTGAATGGATACGATGGAGAATGAATCTCATCGCGTTCGTGGAGACGGTAGTCCGTACGTACGCACGAACGCTACTTCCATTTAATTTTTATTTTAAAAGAATCGAATCCAAATGATACATAGGTATATTACTATTCCAGTATAATATAATATTTTATATATGTTACTTAAGTTCATTAACACCATCCTTTATACGTTCCATGTGTGGTATGAACGAGTCATATCATTTTAAGGGGGCGGTAGTCCGCACTTCCTCAAATGAAATTATCGTATGTATATACGACATGAAACGAATAATGGTATGAAATAAAATGGAATTACAGAAGCTTATATATAAAATATATATCATTAATATCATATTTAATTACAGTTCCATCATAATGGCCACCATGAGAGGCGGTAAGATGTTTTTGAACAATCATCGTTTCGTGAGGCGTTAGTTTGCCATCCACAGAAACATTATGTTCATCATCCATTAGATGGAGTTGTGTGTATGTGTAGTTTGAATACTTCTTATAACAACATCCTAGTATATTGATGATACTGTTGTTGTTACAAAAGAAGGGAAATAAAAAGAGTTTGGGGGTTGAAGAAGCAAAATAAATGAAAATAATTTAAGAGAAATCGTTACCTTTAATTTAGGTAACTCACTTTGGTTGGAACCAAAGGACTTGTTGAAATGCTTTCTGCCTAAGGGGAAGCTTCAAGGAGGAGGAGAGGGATTTGGGGAGCTTAGTTGGGCAGAGTTTGGACGAGCCAAGTGGCTTGAGAGGTGTGAGGAAATGAGAAGGAGGAGTGCCCTTTTATAAGAGGGGTGAGGGGCACCTTTGGAAAAGCTAGAAATATTAATTTATAATAAATTCATATTCGGTTTCCAATGGCTCCAAAGTTGACTATTCAAAGGTTGAGGTGGGGATAGGTCGAAAACAACTCATCCAATAGAATTTAGACAGGTTTTGGTACTTATATTAACCTTATCTTTAAGTATTAACTCTAAGTTAATTAGTTTCACTTTTACAATGTCTCTTTGTATTTTTATATAATATGGTTAATAAACTCACTATATACATCCAAAAGACCCCCAAGTGGTCCATTAATGATTAACCTATCATAATATAAGTCTCTTGGCCGAACCTTAGATTTTTAGGAATTTAATATCAATTAATAATATAATATTTGTTTTAAGAACTCTTTTATGTCAATTTTGACACTATTCACTAGTTGATTTTTGTGAAACTCATAACAGATTGATTACTTCGAACAAAGTCAAATAAATCAATCCTAATATATCATATTATCCTAGAAAATTTGTTTAATTCATTAAAAGTTTCATATTATAATTATTTGGGTATTTATAATATCAATTATGTTAATTTTTTTACTATTTTAGTAATTACTGCATTATCATTGTGTCATAAATAAAATAAATATTTTAATGTCAAAAAATTATAAATAAAATATAATTATGTAGGAAATCTTTTTAGATTTCTAATGAATATTTATAATCTAAAATCCAGCATATATAACCCTATGTAACAATTGTTTTTCTAAAGGATATATGATTGTGTCATTTTTGTATTCATTTTAACTTAATTAATATAAAGTGTCATTATCACTTACAAGTGGATCCATGGGGTCCCAAAATTGACCCAAAGATGCCCATGGTCGACCATGTATCAACCAATAGGGTTAAGACACATTTTAGGGTAATTTAGTATTATTATAATATTATTTTTTTAACCCTTATTTACCGGATTTACCCTTAACCATGGTAAATAAAATATTTACCGCAGTAATTATTCAAAATGTCTAAAAATAAAAGTTACCTATTTACACAATTTGGACATCCTGATTCCAAATATGGAATCCATTTTTCTAAATTCAAAACACAGAAGTGGCAGAAATTAATTTAAAATTAATTCCCGTTGTCAAAACAAAAAGCGTGTTTTTAAGAGATAATAACTATCAAAAGATTGACACTTGTTTATGTTCGGTTTAATTGTAAAATTATGTCCAATGACCAACATTATATTAAATGGTAAAAATATATTCTAAATATACTTTAAAACCACTCAAATTCACAATTTATCACTATTAATTATTTTGATTAAAAAAGTTGTTTTTAATTAAAATTTAGTAATTTTCACTATTCATCAAAATATGAAAGTTATCCGAAAAGTACCAAAATTTCACCTTAGGATAAATTCGATATTCCGAATCCAAAAATGAAGTCCATTTTGAAATATAAAATATATATAATTTCAAAAAGTAGGTATTACTATTCATAACGACTAGTTTGATTGGTTGTGGTGTGTTAAAATCTCGAAGTTGCATACAATGCACGTCATTGCATTATTCGAAAGGAAACATACCGAGGAAGCTTGGGGTGTTACAATTGCCCTAGTAGCAATCTCCACTAACTTGAACTTCTCCTGCAAGCGTTTTCGTTCAAGCTTGACACGATGGAGCTCGGATTGGGCTTGGTCCAAAGAGAAGTCCACAGATGCTACCTCCTTCCCAAGCTCTGATAAGTGGGCTTCGTAAGGGTTGAGTCTACTGGATGAAGCCATCAACTCCCCTTTCTGCATTAACCATTAACATCTTATTAAATCATTAAGAGTAAGTTAATATACTACTCAAAAGATTGGGTCGTTACATTCTTCCCCCCTTAAGAAATTTCATCCCCGAAATTTACACTTGAGGCCTAGTCGAAAAGGTGAGGGTACTTTTGCTTCATTGTTTCCTCAGGCTCCCAAGTCGCCTCTTCATATTTATGATTCCTCCACAACACCTTCACAAGGTGGGTAGTCTTGTTTCGTAGGACCTTGTCTCTACGGTCCAAGATCTCCACTGGCTGCTCCTCATAAGAGAGGTCATGTTCAAGTTGTACCACCTCTGGGTTCAGTACATGCGAAGGGTCGGGTATGTACTTCCTCAAGAGAGATACATGGAAGACATTGTGAACTTGAGCTAGGTTCGGTGGAAGTGCTAGATGACAGGCCACTGCTCCTATGCGATCAAGGATTTCATAGGGGCCAATGTACCTAGGGCTGAGCTTCCCTTTCTTCCCAAACCGTATGACTCTCTTCCATGGAGAGATTCGAAGGAAGACTTTGTCACCAACACCAAACTCCAAGTCCCTTCAACGATTGTCAGCATAGCTCTTCTGCCGACTCTGAGCAGCCTTTATGTGTTGTTGGATGGCATGAACCTGTTCTGTCATCTCTTGCACGAGATCAGGCCCAAGAAGCTTCCTCTCACCAGTTTCATCCCAACAAGTAGGAGTTCTACACCGCTTTCCATACAGAGCTTCATAGGGTGCCATCTGAATACTCGCATGGAAGCTATTGTTATAGGAGAACTCCACTAATGGGAGGTGTTGATTCCATCCACCTTTAAATTCCATTGAGCATAATCTCAACATGCCTTCGAGTGTCTGAATAGTCCTTTCAGATTGGCCATCAGTTTGAGGATGATAGGCCGTACTAAAATTCAATTCAGTATTCAGAGCATGCTGAAGACTTCTCCATAATTTTGATGTGAATCTTGGGTCACGATCAGATACGATGGATAGTGGTACCCCATGCAGCCTCACCACTTCCTTCACGTATATCTTGGCAAGCTGATCCAGAGAGAAATCTTCCCGAATAGAGATAAAATGGGCTGTCTTGGTGAGACGGTCCACAATAACCCATATCGCATTGTTTCCTTTGGATGTTTTTGGGAGACCAGTTACAAAGTCCATGGTGATATTATCCCACTTCCATACTGGTATGGGTAGCGGTTGTAATACCCCCTTAGGAAGTTGTCTTTCTGCCTTTACTTGCTGACACACCAGGCACCTTGTAGTGTAATCGGCAATCTCCCTCTTCATGTTATCCCACCAATAATGATCACGAAGGTATCTATACATCTTAGTGCTTCCTGGATGTATAGAGAAAGTAGAGCTATGAGCTTCATCCATCAGTTCTTTCTTTATCTCCGAAATAGATGGAACACATAGTCTTGTACGAAATTTCAATACACCTTCTTGATCAATATTGAAATCAGGGAACTTCCCATCCTTTACAGCCTCGAACTTCTCCTGCAGCAAAGGATCTTCTTTTTGAGCCTTCTTGATCTTCTCTAGTAATGAAGGTTGAGAAATCATTTGGGATAGGGTTGATGATGTCCCTTTCCTTATAATTCCCATGTCCAGTTTTACTAGATCTTTAATCAAGGGATCTCCCAGGATCCTCATTGTTGCCAGAACAACAGGATCTTTCCCGCTTAACGCATCCGCGACTTTGTTTGCTCTTCCAGGGTGATAATGAATTGAACAATCATAGTCTTTAATAAGCTCCAACCATATCCTTTGTCTCATGTTCAATTCTTTCTGAGTGAAAATATACTTTAGACTTTGGTGGTCAGTGTATATATCACATTTCTCCCCATAAAGATAGTGCCTCCATATCTTTAGAGCAAAAACAACTGCCGCCAGCTCTAGATCATGCGTAGGATAATTCTGCTCATGAATCTTCAACTGTCGAGATGCATAAGCAATTACTTTGTCATTTTGCATGAGGACGCACCCAAGCCCTTTCAGAGATGCATCGCTAAAAATAAAGAATCCTTCTCCAATAGAGGGTAGTGTTAACACAGGTGCAGTAACCAATCTCTTCTTCAGCTCTTGGAAACTTTCCTCGCATTCCTTTGTCCAGATGAACTTAACCCCTTTTCGAGTCAACTTGGTTAGTGGATTAGAAATCCATGAAAAGTTTTTCACAAACCTCCTATAATATCCTGCTAAACCAAGGAAACTACGAATCTCAGTTACTGTTGTGGGTTGAGGCCACTCCTCCACAACCATTGTCTTTGCAGGGTCAACTGAGATTCCTTCATTGGTTACGATGTGCCCCAAGAAAGCCACCTGTTGTAACCAAAACTCACACTTGCTGAACTTCCCAAAGAGCCTCTCCTTCCGCAGAGTTTTCAATATAACCCTTAGATGATCTTCATGCTCCTCACGACTTTTTTAATATATCAAAATATCATCAATAAAAACTACCACAAAGTTATCAAGGTAGTCCTTAAAGACTCTATTCATCAAATCCATGAAAATAGCAGGAGCATTAGTCAAGCCGAAGGGCATAACAGTAAACTCATAATGCCCATATCTTGATCGGAAGGCAGTCTTTGGAATATCTTCCTTCTTCACCCTCAGTTGATGATAACCAGATCGAAGGTCAATCTTAGAGAAGAATTGAGCCCCACGAAGTTGGTCAAATAAATCATCAATTCTTGGAAGAGGGTATCTGTTCTTCACTGTGATCCCATTCAGTTCTCTATAATCAATGCATAGCCGCATTGATCCATCCTTATTCTTCACAAAGAGAACTGGTGCTCCCCAAGGAGACACACTCGGTCGGATAAACCCCTTCTCCAACAAGTCTTGGAGTTGTTTCTTTAGCTCCTCTAGCTCCACATTTTCCATTCTATATGGAGTCTTTGATATCGGTTGAGACCCAGGTACGAGTTCAATGGAGAACTCTACCTCTCTTTCTGGGGGAGGTCCAGGTAACTCCTCAGGAAATACATCCATGTATTCCTAAACAATCGGAACATCTTCAATTTGTATGATCCCTTTCCCTTCTTCATCATCACCGATTAACTCCATAAAGAAAGCTATAGGAGGTGCTTCTAGATAGGGATCAGTTCGGGATATCTCTCCTTGGAAGATAACTGTAGGTCATTCATTCAAGACTACTGAGATTTCCTTACTTCTGCATTTGATCTTAGCATTATACTTTGAGAGCCAGTCCATCCCTAGTATAATGTCGAATTCCATCATGGGAATGACTACTAGATTTGCGATAAGATTGTGCTCACCAAAGTAAACACTAGAGTCTCTAAACACTGTTGATGCATGGATAATCCCACTTGGAGTCTTGACTGACAACTCTACCTCAAGCAATTCGGGGATTGATTCTATATTCTTTGCAAACTTGGAAGAAATAAAGGAATGCGTAGAACCAGAATCAAATAAATCACTTGCTAGTTTTGAGAGGACAACAAGAGTACCTGCTACCACATCGTTCGGAACTTCAACTTCAGTTGTTTTGATAGCGAAAGCACGACCTTGCTCCCTTGGCCTCTGCTGAGGTTGATGGTGATTCCCCTCCACCGCCCTCGGATTTGGACATTGATTAGCAAAGTGCCCAAGCTGTCCACACTTGAAGCATGTGACTTCGGGTAGGGCCAGAACCATCTTTCCTCTGTCGTTAGTGTTGGGAAGTTGAGGCTTCACATCACCACGACAATTCCGAGAAATATGGCCTTCTTTTCCACACCTATAACACTTGCCACTTCTGATCAAGCAGTTCCCCAGATGCTTCTTCCCACATTTATTGCATGTGGCATGTTGAATATGCTTTCCACCTCTTTCCTGATCAAAACTTCTTCCCAGGCTTGGTTCTAGAGTTCTCTTCTTCTCATTAGATTTGTGAGACCATTGTGTCTCCCCAAACTCTAGTTCAACTTTCATAGCACTTCGAACTATTTCTTCATAGATATCGTAGTCCTTGTTGGCTAGATTCTTCCGCAGATGTGGTCGTAGTCCGCCAAAGAATCTATCAACCTTCCCATTAGGGTCCATGACAAAGCTTTAGGTATAACGGGAAAGCCTTGTGAAGTTCATCTCATAGCTTTCGACAGATTCGTTCTCCTTCTGCTTCAGCTCGAGAAACTCTTTCTCCATTTTCGTTCTCATGGAACGAGGGAAATACTTGTTAAAGAAAATCCCCCGAAATTCTTCCCACTCCATAGCTTCCATCTCTCCTCGTGGCTTCGTGTTTTTGATCAGTGACCACCACTGATCAGCTTCTCCCTCTAGGCGGTAAACAGCAAGGGTGACTTTTTCTTGTTCCGAACAATGAAGTACAGAAAAGATCTTTTCAATGGAGCTTATCCATTGTTCCGCAACCAATGGGTCAGTAGATCCACTGAATGTTGGCGGTCGTTGACGCATGAAGGACTCAACAGAAAGTTGTTCCCTTCGTGGTGAGGTCGGCATCTCAGCTTGATTCAAGTTATTACTCATAACTTGAGTCAGTTGGTTCATCATTCGCATGAATGTTTCCATTCCGGCTTCCATCGGAGGGCCGTCAGCACATGGTGCATTGCGGTCACCATCGGCACGGTTCCTCCTATTGCCCGCCATTTTCTAAAAGAATAAAACCTTAGTGAGAAACTTATTTCATTTATGAATCTTTTAACTAATACTTCGTGCTTAGACAATTATACTTCTCTATAATTCCTTCATAATGATTCATAAAAAGCTTGTGATTAACCAAACATATCCCCCGGGAGTGTCGTAACCAAGAGTGCAGCAAGGCCCGTTATCATGCACCAGTTCCCGTTCGAGTCTAGTTCAAAGCGGTGTTTTCGGGTTTTACCCCTATGTACATCTGTGCCAGAGCCGCCTCTACCTGCTCGTATCCAGACAAGGATGTATTTGTTTGATAGACCACTTACTCAATACTTACCAAAATACCAGGAAGTTTTCCTATATTTAAACTTTTCTATAGGGTTCTTCCTAAAGTTTTTATATCCTAATTTCCACAAATAACTAAACCATCCTTTGATACCAACTATAGCATCCCGCCATTTTATAACAAAAACTTTCATTACATTACACAAATTTGAGGATCGTTAAGGTTTAGTGTCTTGGAAACAAGGATCATAATACATAAAAAAAAAACATAAAACATTCTTCTTAAACACTTGCAAGGCGTCTCCTTAAGTTCATTCTAGGTTCATTACTGCATCTCATAACCTGGGGACATACATCAAAAGAAAGGGTGAGCAGAAGGCCCAGTAAGGGAAACAAGAGGAACATTTTACATGTGAACTTGAGATACTTCAATAAGGACATGAAAAGAACTTTAAGGCATGAGAAAGAAATCATGAGGCATTTCATAATAAAAATAACATTTTTCATAACTTGAAGATGTGGCTACATCATTTAACATAGACAATCATGAACATATCACCAAGGTCCATCCCCAAGGTGTCATTTGAAAATTACCAAGGTTATTCACCAAGGTATCATGAAAATTGTAATCTCTAGTGGTTACATCATTACCCAATGCATTGGAGCGCTATCAGGGCACACCCTTAAATTTGAATTTATTATCATGTGAGCCACATATATCATCATCAAAAATTTCATAAATAACCCACATAGCATAAAATAAATGGGTTTCATTTCATAATCATAACGTTTTAAAAACTGCTTTAAAGACATGATCTTTACGTCACTTTAAACCCACGGAAAGGGAAAGCGGGTCTCATGTATGTAAATCCCAGAATTTAAAATGGAACATTTTTATATATATGTGAATACCCTTTTAGAAATAAGATCTTTGAGTATTCACTTTATAACATAAAATAATTTTTGAGAAAAGAGAGAGGCATTTTGAGGGGAAAATTCTGCAGCATAACGGCTAAGTTTCGGGGTTTTAGAAAACATTGAAATGAGAGGGGACATGGGTCACCCACTCATAAATGATCCATAAAACAGTAGGGTAAAATAATAAGAAGGAAATATGGACATGGTAATGAAATTTTAGGGACATACCATTTGAAATGAAAAACATGGAAGGAAAAAAGATTAGATTTCTCTTATGAAAATTCGGCAGCCTTACGGCGTCACTTAACTTCAAAAGAAAATGATTTGACAAGATCAAATAGGGTCCCTCATCATATGATCATAAGAGATCAGTATGATAGATATAGATATCATACCCCAACATAATAAAAAGGAACTTGAAATACTTGACATGAAAATCAAACTTGAAAAATGAGAAGGGTGAAAGAATCCCTTAAAAATTCGGCAGCCTAACGGCGTCACTTAAACTTTCATAAAACGAAATGATGAGAGTAAGAGGGGATATCTCATCATATAAACATGAAAGGGCAGTAAGAGGAATATAAAATAACATCCTCTCACATAAAAACAAGGAGAATAATAGGAATGACATAAAAGAGATTACATGAAAAGAAAGAGAGGGGTCGGATCCCTTACCTTAAAATGTGACTCTTGAAACTCAAAGGATTGGACCTTGAGGGATTGGGGGCACCTTGGGAGGACTCCTTGGAAGGTAATAAGACCAGAACTTCGTTGGGGGAGAGTTGGGAGTGAAAACTAAAGGAGGAAAGGGTGGGTATTTATAGGGAAAGTGAGGGGACAAAGCATTAATGGCCAAGGGACACCTCACATGTGCTTTTCTCAAACCCATGTGCTCTCCCTTGGCATTTATCATGGAGTTAGGCCAAATGGGGCCCCTAAAACAATAATTCATCACCCTTGGCCGGCCAACCCTCAAAAGATCTCATGACATCATCATGACACCGTTATGATGTCATTAAACATACTGAAACCCTAAAACTGTATTTTTTACTATTCACTGAAAATTCAACTTTCTCAGAATAACCCCAAAATTTCACCTTAACCAAATATCAATGCTCTGATTTCAAAAATGAAATCCATTTTATAAAAATAATTTTCTAAATATTTTTAATTTAATTTTTAAATAAAAACACTATTCATCGAAAATTCACTTTTTTCAGAAAAATCCCCAAAAATTACCTTAACATAATATCGATGCTCTGAGTTCAAAAATAAAGTCCCTTTTATAAAAATAATTTTCTAATTATTTTTAATTAATTTTTTAATTAAAAAAACACTATTCATCCGAAAAAACTAATACTTGAATAATAATTTATGAAACCGTTATTTAACCATTTTATTGAATCACATTACTTAATCAAGGTGTCTAAATTATATTAAAACTTTCTTTGAGTGAAAATTACTAATCCATTTGGTCACATTACTAATCCTAAGCATAAAATCACTATTCATAATTTACTATTCATCAAAAATTAAGTTGATCTTATTAGACTCCAAATTCCTTACTGAACACTTTTGTAGAAGACCATTTTTTGAAAATCATTACACATCATTAGTTATTTAGGGTTTACATAAATATTTTAAAATATCCCTTTTTCAAAATTCATCAATAAAATACATTCTAAATTTATCTAGAAATTTGAAATTTCACAAACATCACTAAAGGAAGAAATCTCAATTTATTCACCCGAAAGGATTACACAAGGAAACTAGGGTCTCATCACATAGCCCCTTATAACACTGGCATAAGACCTAAGTGTAAGGTGTGCTATGGTGAGAGAATCTGAGGGAGTCTCAGATAACATTGCCCTAGTAGCAATCTCCACTAACTTGAACTTCTCCTGCAAGTGTTTTCGTTCAAGCTTGACACGCTGGAGCTCGGATTGGGCTTGGTCCAAAGCGAAGTCCACAGATGCTACCTCCTTCCCAAGCTCTGATAAGTGGGCTTCGTAAGGGTTGAGTCTACTGGATGAAGCCATCAACTCCCCTTTCTGCATTAACCATTAACATCTTATTAAATCATTAAGAGTAAGTTAATATACTACTCAAAAAGATTGGGTCGTTACAATTGTTGTCCAACTATGAGCATGAAGAATGGGGGGAGAAATCCACAATCAAAAAGGCTAAAATCAATGAAAACTTCATGTGATCATCCATCATCGTTATTTAGTAAATATGAACAAAAAAAATATTTCAAGTTCTAGAATCAATTATTCTTAAATCATAATTTATAAAAAGGTAAACTAGAAGGTCTAGGAAAATGCTGATTACATATTAAACTATTAGAATAAATAATCCATAATAATAATGATATAAAAATTGGGGATAAATCTATAAAACAAGATCCATACTTCAATGTTGGATTGATCACTGATGAATAATGAACTCACATTAATGTCTTTGGTGATCCCTATTAATTTTGTTGATGGTGGTCTCATGAAAACAAACATTATATCGTGACTAGGGCAAGATCTTCTTTTTGAATTCAATGGTGGTCTCAGTTTTCTCATAGGATACCTCATTTAATGTGATATCCATTATTTTTTAAATTTTTCATGCATTTGAGTTAATATATTTAATATTTTTAATATATTAACATCATGGATATACAATGCTCAAAAATTCATTCCAACTCTATGACTAACTTCATAAATATTATTTAAAATATTTAAAGTGTTTAATCACCAAAACTAGGACCATTAAATTCTCCCCACATTTGGATATTTTAATCCTAAAAAGTAGTATCTACTCAAATTAGTGAGGATACTAAGATAAAATATGATTCTTACACTCCCATGAGCTATCCTAAAGGTTCCCATGCTTCCAATGAATGCATACACGGGAATCACTCACCCATTAAGAATATTATCCTTCCAATAATTTATATATACCAGGTACTCTAAAAAGGTGGATCTGTATTTGATATCTTGGGCACCCCATTCTGTAACATTAAATAGATCATGAATGTACCTTCTTATTTGTGACACATGGAATACATCATGAAATCAATCTATATGAAAAGGTAAATACAGGTGGTACAAAATCTCATTGACCCCATATAAAATCTAAAAAGTACCATTTAAAATCATATATATCTTTCCACTATAACCAAATATTTTCAAAACATGTTGAGGTTAGACCTTCAGGAATACATGGTCTCCCTTGATGAAGTCCAAAGGCCTCCTTCACTGGTTAGTGTGGAACTTTTTATGGCTCTGGGATGATGGTTCCACTACATTCTCCATAAAAAACAATCAATATAGTTATAGATGGTGGATAACCTATCTATAATAAGAATGAAATCATATGGTATCATTAAATCTATGAAATGTTCCCATGATAATTTATATCCTTTTAGAGATAAGTCACACTACCAACATAAGAGTGTGATCATACAATCCCCTATAGTGGGAGTCTCCATCCATAAGGATCGATCTACAAGTTCCATTAGAATCTCTAGTTCTCATAAAAGGGAGAGGAAAAAAAATAAATGACTCATTATTTTTTTCTATCAATAATGATTCTAGGGTAGAAAATATATAAATCATTCATTCGATCATGTAGTGAGCCTATAGGTTATAATCTTATGACATCACCTTAGAGTGTTGTTACCTATCTCGGGGATATCAAAGTTAAAATTTAAACTGTCACCCTAGAGACTATTTAATTATCTTGGGGATGTCAAAATTAAAATTTAGAAACTCTAATATCACTAATAAATTTTAAAAATGTATGAAATTGGTAATTGAGGTCAATATATATAAAATTAAAATAAATGGCTTAGAATGTTTTAAGAAATTATACTAAGATTGGTTGATTTTTTGAAGAGAAAGAATAAGAATAAAACAAGTTTGGATTTTGGAATCAAGTGATAAGAATGAGAGGTTTAGTGATTATCAAGTTTGTGTGATAAGGATTCAAATAATGATGTAATAATTCATATTTTTTTTTCAGAATTGGGTCTTAGGGACCCTTGGTTTGGGTATCCTTTACTAATCTGATAATATCACCATTCATATGGTCAACTACTTGGTTTGATTACAAAACTAGGTGTCCCAAACCCCTATTTAAACCTAACAACTATAGTTTTCATAATGATCATAGGGAAACTAGAGTGGTTAGTTGATGCATTAAACTGACACTCTTTAAATAATAAAGAAATGATCATGTAAAGTAATAAAAATAGGTTTATAATTAATAACAAAATATGAAACAACTAAAACATGAATTTAAAATAGAAAATAATCCCTACACATTACTTCCACCTAAAATCACATCACTCAATAATATGGAACTACCCCCTCATATAAATCATGAGGTGGAATGAAGAAATGGGTACCAGGTGATGAAGAACAACTACAGTAGTAGGGCCTTGGATAATGCACTCCCATCGTCTAGTATCATCCATATTGTATTTAGTATCTGATCCCCCTTGCAGTAGTGATTTGGCTGAAATATATAGGTCTCCCATCAAAAGGCCTTGTATCTAGAATAGTAAATATTAGTTGATTGTAGTTACACATCAAGAATAGATTTTAGATCATGAAATGTGTGGTGGTGCTCCTTCAGAAATCTTCTCCCTTTGTATCACCCACATCATGAATGAATTTTGGAGTGTGAATCAATTTCATTATAGCTTTAAAACATGGACTAAGTCGTTTCAATATTGTGAATTGGTAGAATACATCTCAACATAAGTTTGTATCTAACAAAATAAAAGTATTTTGAATTCTGGGTCTATCTAACCATATTCATAAAAGTCATATGTGAATTCCTTGAAACCTACTCCTTTTGTGTTTTATACATTATATCTTCACATATTGTATCACATTCATGCCCCAAATGACATTCACAACATGAATGGTCAATTTGATGTATGTTTTTTCTAGTTTCACCTTGTTACTTTAGTTTCAGGTCCCAGACTAGTCCTTCACTTTCCAGATGTCACAAAAACTTATTTTTCATCATCAATTTATCATAATTTAGAGTGTTTCCCAAATATTGGCTACATCATTCCATAAACTTAAAAATCAATTAAACAGTTAAAAATTTGGAAATAATATCAATTAAATTACAAATATTAGTGTATTAAAATACTAAAAAATAAATGCATGGAATGTACATATCAAATCTCCCCACACTTGAATTCATAGTTTTCTTCAAGGATGTAATCTAAATATATTACAAAGGAAACTAAAATTACCATGATTAAAAATCAATGTCAATAAAATAAATTGATCAAATGGGTTATTAAATATTCAAGTATCGCATAGTTAAATTTCATTACTCCTCAATTTCTAAAGAAAAAGGCTGACTATGCATTTTAATTTTCTTATTTTGAAACAACCACACCATTTTATTAATCCATTTTCATTTTCCATTCATAATTACTTTGTATTCCATTTTTAATTTACCTCAATTTAATTTATATGATCATCATCAAAGTAAAAATGTGAATAGAGTCATGAATATACCTCAGAAACATGTAACTTACCATAGGATTGCAAGGAATTTAATATCTTTACTATATAAAGACAGAGATCATAGTTAATCATGAGGACTTTCTATCAAGGTTTAAATGTCTTTGATGATTATGGTATGTGGGTAATGAATAAAATAAATCTAAAAAGGTTGTTTTACTCTAAATAATCATGCATTATATAAAAATATAATCTCAATAAAACACTCATGCAATGATGAATGTGTCATATAACCATACCCCAAATCTCAAAGTGGGAACATGATAAAAGTAAGCACAATAAATGAAACAACCTATCTTTATTTTTTATTTTTTTTATTTTGTTTCTTTTTACAAATATATGATTAAGAAAAATCTCACATTCACCACCCAACCACATATAATCAAATTATCATTAGTTTTGAAATTGTGATTTTTGATCCTCCCAAGACACAACTTAGTTTTTTTATTACAAGAGATATGAATAATAAAATACATTAGATGATAACACTACCTCTACCCAAATCACTAGAAAAACACCCAAAAAATTCTCCACACTAAAGTACATCACCATCCACCATATAAATTCTCTCACCCACACTTATTCTTTTGAATATCATGAAACACACTATGAGTAAGGTTGTAAATGATATACTAGGATTGAAACACAAATATTTTTTTTATCAATTTAATTCATGGGTTCAATGGGTAGAATAAGGATTAATGCAAGATGGGTCCAAGGATAAAGGGTTAAATAATAAAAATTCCTTGATCATATTAAAAGTGATTCTATTCATTTATAGCTTTGATAATATGCTAAATAAGTTCAAGAAGAGAACATCACTAAGTCTCTCAAGATATATACTATAGAAAGAATGGGAAATATTAGTTTATAAATTATCTCAAGAATGAGGTAAAAGTTTGGGATAATTACTCATGGAAATGAATATGAATTATAAAATCAATTAATTAAAATATCAGAAATTCAATGTAGGACAATTATCTAAAAAAATAATTTTACAAAAATTAACCAGTTTCTTAAGTCATGATTCATAAAATCCAAAACCACATGTGATCTATACTTATTATTTTTGTCCAATTTTATTAATTCAAATTTATTTAAAAATAAATTTAAAAACATGGTATGGTAAGTATTATAAGTAGTTTATGTCTCCTAGACCAATTGTTTAAATAAAAAGTAACTACAAGTCATGAAATTGGTAGTTTAAATCTCTAATAAAAAATTTAAAATTTTTGGGGTGAAATAAAATAAAGAAAATGAAAATCATACTCTCATTTCATTGACACTTCTAGGTTGGGATGAAAAGGTTATTCCTGTACCATTTTCGTGAAATGAATTATTCTCACAATGTGTATTGAATCGTTTTGATGATGTGAGTTGGTCTTACAAATTATTGTCAAGATTCCTAATAGTGTCTTGATGGTCCTAAAAAATTAAGACACACTAGTAAAAGTACAATATATTTTCAATTAAATTTGAAAGATTTGGGGGAGAATACATGTGCTAAAAAATAGAAAAATAAAAAACATAAAAACTTGGGTTTCCTCCTAGAAGTGATTTGGTTATCATCATTGAGCACAACCTTACCTCTTGAAGTTAAGTGATTGAGGGTAGGGAGGAGGTTTCCTAGTTTGGATCTAAAAAGTGTCAAATCCATGATTCCTCTATTTATATGGGCCCTTTACCTTTTTTTTTGAAATTAAATCCACTATCCCTTTAGCCAGTACCTTTTAAACCTTTATAGGACTAATCCAATAGCATTTGGCCCTTCTTGAAAAATTAAAGGGCATTTCATTGACTTCCCACACCTATCATCCTTCCTTGAATTATTTAGGGACAAATGTCCCTCTAAAATTATTATATATTTCCAGTAAAATATTA
The DNA here is from genome assembly GCA_963277665.1 of Viscum album. Classification (NCBI taxonomy): domain Eukaryota; kingdom Viridiplantae; phylum Streptophyta; class Magnoliopsida; order Santalales; family Viscaceae; genus Viscum; species Viscum album. The sequence goes on from OY728156.1 coordinate 1,087,025,954, forward strand.
ACTTTATTCACCTCTTTTTAAACTTACTAATTCATTTTTATAGTAGCCACAACATCTATTATTTCATGAAAATAGTGCTATAAAATTCCAATAGATTATCCAATGTCATCTCTTCACCTGTTTCTTCCAATTTCTTTATTAATCGGTGTAAATAGACCTTAACTTATCCTATAACTCTTGAACTTAGCTCCCCACTTTGAACATCAATTAGTTACCATACCATAGTTAGGAATAGACTGAACAAAATTATTTGGGTATTCTCTTCATCCATGTCTATCACAAAAACACACACCAAAAAGTAGAACATGAATACCTTGACTATGGAATATTTAAGAAGTAATCGATGAAATATCAATATTCAATTCACAATTAGAAGCTTAACTCAAGTCAACTTCATTTCTCTAAATCCCAGGCTCTTGAATGTTGGCTATGAAATTATATTTTCAATTTCACTTAAATCAAAAAAATCACTACCAAACCTGTTAGAACCAATATTGAATTGAATAAAAAAACTACATGGATCACTTTTCTTCTCTGTTAGGATTATAAATACCACATATGAAAATTCCCCCATTAGTGGAATGATTCCCAAGTCCTCAAGATTTTTTTTGAGACCAACTCCTTCATGAACTTTGTGTAGATGGGAATGTTCAAGATTTCCTCAGAAAATGGTATGTTGATATGCAATTTTTAAACATTTCATGAATTTTTTCCCTTTTTAATCTATATTTACCTACCTTACTCGATCGATAAATGGTTGTGGTGGTCATTACAATGGTGGTTATTCCTCTTTAATGAATTTCTTATCTTATATATTGTTTTATTTCCTTCCTTACATCACTTATTCTTCTTCCACTACTTGTTTTTAATCTTGTATTGAAAATTTTATAGCACTCTCTTGGGTTGTATTTCCACTTCTCAAGGTGATATATTTCAGATAAATTTTTCTTGGGATTTCAGTGAAACCTTTTAAAATTCCCCTTATCCTCTATTTAAATTGGTTATCAATCTTCTTCCCATGAATTTCTTGGCTTCTTATTACAAATCATTGATTTTATGAGTCATATATTAATTCATGGATGGAAAAACCTTGATCCTTATAGTATACATTCAATTACTCTAGTGAAGCTCTAGTGGTTGTCATAAAACTTTATAAGGTATCATTTAATGAATTTACTTGACTTATAAGAGTTGTTATATAGTGATGAGGTTGAAAACCTTGTTGTCTTGGATGAAATTATTTCCCTTGTCCTTGATTTTTCTATTATGGTTTTTGTAGCCTTTATCCCTGTTTATAGTTTTAAATATTATAATCCATATAATTCACATATTCAAAATACATACCTTGGGATTTTTTATTAGACATCATTGCATCATTTTTATTTTACATATAATTCATTTGGGTGGAAACCCATATGTTTTACACTATGTTCACTCCTGTAACATGAACTTAACTCAGTTTCCATTGAAAACTATTACTAGAAACTTCATCCAAAAACTTTTAACTATCATATGTGACTTTATCATAAGAGAATATCCCATGGTATCATCAACCATTGAATGATTTACCAACAATAACATATTATAAAATGTTTTAATTAGAATCCAAGTTTCAATACCATGACATGAGAACCATCTAATAATAATATTAAAACTTTCTAATACAGTATGTAAATAATCTTCATTATTTTTTTTCAAAATTAAGTATAATTACCCAAAAATCCATTAACTATGAAGGAAGCAAAAACCTTTCCAAAACATTCCTTTTTAGATCTTCCCATGTGGTGATCGAGTGTGGGGGAAGACTTTGGATCGACTCTCATGATTTTTCTTTGAGGGAGAAGTGGAACAGAAGTAACCTCACCACATTTATTATGATAATATTTAACAGGAATATGTCACATAATTCCAAGAAACTCCCAATTTATTAATTGAGATCTTCATGTGATAGCCCAAAAAAATTGGATTTAGTGTGTGATTATTTATATTATCACCATATTTATGTCAAAATGTTGAGTAGCAATTGGGGGTATGAGAATACTCGTATTAACCCCCATGTTTGAGGGTATTCTATAGTTGATCAAATATTTCAACCCATGATTTCTTCCTTGGAACTATTTCCCTAATTACTGTCATTATTATTGTCCAAGTCCTTAATATTGATATCTTACAACCATGATTTCTTATTCTTGCTATGCATATTACATTTTCTTTCTCAACTTCCTTTTGATCTCAGGATTTATGATAGGCTATAGTTCATTCCTCTTTCTTCTGGTTGAGTAATCATGCATTGAAGATGTGCCTAAAAATATAGAATAAGAAGAACAAGTGTAAAATGGTGAAAAAGAGAAGAAAAATGGAAATTCCTAAATATTCTAATCATAACCAAGCACTACTCCCCAAAAATAGTTTTGGTTTTGATGTATCCCTAGAGCGTCGTTACTTCTCATAGGGATGCCAATAATTGAATTTATAAACTCGAGTATCACTACTAGCTTTTAAAATTGATGAAAAGTGGGGATAAAATTAAATCCACAGAGAATGGGAAGAAATGACTTAGAATATTTTAAGAAATTAGAATGTGATTGGTTTATGTTTTGAAGAGAGAGAAATATAAGAAAACAAGTTTGTTTTTCGGAATCAAATAAGAATCATGTTAGGTTTATTAATTTTAATATTTATGTGCTAGGGATTCAAATAATGACATGTTCATTCATATTTATTACTCGATTTGGGTATTAGGGATCCTTAGTCTAGGTACCCTTTACTAATATGATAATATCACCATTTGTATGGTCAACTAATTGGTTTTATTACATGACAAAGTGACCCAAAACTCTATTTAAACAAAATAAATATAGTTTTTATAATGATAATATGAAAACTGGTAAAATTAGTTGATGCATAAAACTAATAATCTTTAAATCAAAAAATAATGATAATGTAATACAATATAAATAGGTTTAAAAATTAATAACCAAACATGAAACAACTCAAAAATTAATTAAAAATAGAAAATTATACATATGAAGCACTTACCCCTATAATCAAATCACTTAATACTATGGAACTACCCCCCTCATTCTATTCATGAGGAGTAATTAAGACATGGTTACCGAGTGGTGAATAATGGAAGCAACAACATGGCCTTAGATCATGCACTCCCATTGTCTCGCAGCATCCATCTCATATATGGTATCTGATCCCCCTTTTAGCAATGATTCAGTTGAAATATATAGGTCTCCTGTAAAAATATCTTGAATATAACATAGTAAATATAAGATAACTATAACTTCATGTCCTGAATAGATTTCAGGGTGTGAAATGTGTGGGGGTGATCCTTCTGAAATCTACTCCCTTTGTATAACTCACATCATGAATGGATTTCAAAGAATGAATCACCTTTACCGAAGCTTTAAATATTTCATGAGTGATTTCAATAGTATGAAGAGGTAGTATAAATCTCATCATAATTTTCCATCGAACAACATCAAAAAATGAATAATTATGGGTATGTACAACCATATTCACAATGTTAAATATATAGTCACCTTGTGAATTCCTCAACCCCCCCCCCTTTTGTGATTTTTAAAATTTTTTCTTTACATATTGTATCCCATTCACATATTTAATGAAATTCATGATGTGAATGGTTTATTCTTATTACTTTAGTTCCAAGCCCCTTGACTAGTCCTTCACATTCCAGATGTTGCAAAAATTCTTTTTTCATCATCAATTTATCATCGTTTTTATCATTTCCAAAATATCTTTACTTCTTATGAGAAATCAAAACATAAATTAAAAAATTCAAAAACTATAAAGAATATCAACTAAATTATATAGATCAATATATTAAAATACCACAAAATAAATGTATGAAATGTACATATCAGCCTACACTACTTGAAGCTAACTGTGTCCTTGATTGTTAGCTCCCTGAGCCTGATGCAGACCACATGAAGGTAGAGGATACAGTATTGGATCATAATGTTAGCCACCTCTTACAGCCCTCCTAAATACTTTTCCATGGATACCTCCATGAAGATCACCCCAATCACATCATTTAATCCTCCTCGATGGAACATCTATGATATATCTATCTACTGTCATATAATGGGTTGGGTAGTATTGTACAATATAACCTTGACCCTCATAGATAAAGCATCTCCTGTCCCCTAGATGACTTGATCCTATTTGAGATATATACATTGTTTAATACTATATCTAATCCTAAGCATGCATTCTCCTCTTGTGTTATGATCCACTATCCCTTCATCTTCTATCTATGACTAAAAAATCTACTATATGATGGCTACTGACCTCCTTTTCCACTAGTCAACCTTCAACTAGAATGTTCTCCACTATCATGGCTCACTCCAGTACCTTGACATAAGTAGGAATACAGAGGCCCACTACTCCAAGTTGAATATCTTGGAAAATTTCACATTCAAACTTCCATTCTTGGAAGTACCCATTACGAACCATGTTTGTAACGACCCAAAGTTTTTCAATGGAAATTCCCTTCTTATATTTATGTCATAAAAAAAACACAAAATAATGAACTACTAAGTGATAAGTGACCTTTAAACATAATTTTGTCACCCCTATGTTTGGAATTTTGAAAATCCAACATACACGGTTGTGTTCAAGATGGTTTTTGGAGCCTAATGAAACAAAATTAATTTTTGGTGAATAGTAACATACCCTTATGAATAGTAAACTACCCTTATGAATAGTAATATGACCCTTATGAATAGTAAATAAGAGTAAAATTACCTATGAATAATAAAATAAAATTTAGACATCTTAGAAAGTGATAATTTGACCTTAGTAAACGTTTTTGGTATTTTATAAGTCATAAATAAATAATTATAATTAATTAATTAATTTAAAATAATATTTATTTCCATGAAATGTATTCATAAATTATTGAATCAATTTCTAATAGTTTTTAGATAATTTTATAAGACCCTTCGTAATTTTTGAAAGCACCATAAAATCAGTTTTAATCTTAAAAACTGTTTTTTAAAGTAAATTATGATTTTAATTAAATATTAAATTAATAATATTTAGAAAATTATTTTTGAAAAATGGAATTAATTTTTGGATTCTACACATCAAAAAATGGTTGGGGTAAATTTTTGGGATTTTTATGAGATACTTGAATTTTTGATGAATAGTTGAACCGATAATTCACAATAAATGCTAAATAATGTATTAATTGAGTCATTGATGATGTTATAATGATGTAAGACCACTTGTTTCGGGATTACATTATAAAATTACTATTCCTGGTCATTCAAGACTCACTATTACTTGTCTTAGGTGAAATTAATAAACTAATCAATTTTATATTAAGGAAACCCCTCTCCCTTCCACTATAAAAGCCACCCTTCACTCCCTCTTTTCCTCACACCTCTCAAGCTCCAAGACTTCTCTAAACTCTACCCAAACACCTTACCTAGACCCTACCCCACGTCCAAAATATTCTGGTCTCATCAAAATACCAAGCTTAGGCCCTTAAGGAGGTTCTCAAGAGGAAGATTCTAGAGGTAATTTCTCTCCCTCTTCTCCTTTAATTTCCTTTCAAGTTCAAGTCCCTTTCTTGATCTCTCCACACCTATATTCATCAAAATTGTTTTGTAACTCCAGTATTATACATATAATGTAATTTTATGATTCTAATGGGATATTATATCACCCCAACCCCTTTCCCTCTTCCTTTTATTTTATTAAAGAGAACGCTGTTCATGAGGTGTTAAATTTATCACCTTTAAAAACGACATGTTCTCTTCTTCCATTTATACCTTAAAATCTGGTCATGAAACCATTTTTATGGTTGAAACAGAATATTTTATATGTATTATGTTCTATTTTAAGTTCTGGAAATAACCTATGGCCATATTACTAAGTGAAAAGTTAAAACAAGTTCGTTGTGATCCAAAAACCGCTCAAATTAACCCAAATAACCATCATTAAATTCTTATCTAATGATTCATCCACATGGATATAATATAATTAATTATAAAATCATTCAAGCTCCTGTAATATCCGTAATAACATGTAATATCATTTCTGGATGTTTATCCATGATCTACCTGAACTTCAATTTAAGAATACAAGTGGACCACTCAAGAAAACCATAAAAACGAACATCCTCGAACAATGTTTTTAAACTATATAAGTCATCCAAAGGAACATAATATGACATAATGAAACCATAATTAACCCTATTAACGTATAAAAGGTTCTGTAATTTCTAATTAATTAATATAATGTCATTATACAGGATATTAAAGAGAAGGAGGCATTCGAGAACAAGGTAAGGGGAAATCTCGAACCCAATTTTCTTCCTTCGGGTTCTCCCTATTTCACTCCATTTTTGATATGATTACTCCTCAAAGATCATTTGTTCATAATTTACTTTAATTTTATGGGATATACATGTTTTTCACTGGTTTTTATGTCCAACAAAATATTTTCTAAAAGAACTCTTCTTTTAAGAATGTTCCTTTTACTTCTCACTCAAAGTGGACTGTTCTTATAACATGTGGGTTATTCCCTATTTATTTTGGGAACGAAAAGCTTATGAAGGTGTTATTATGGGATGAAACCCATTCCTTTTCATGGGTTGGTTATGTTCATTTATGTTACATGTTCACTGTGGCATGCATGATAAATGATAATGTTATGATGTGACGGGTGCGCCTGGAATTATATAACGCAATATGAATGTTTAAATGTGACGGGTGAGCCCGGAATTATATAGCGCTACAATGCATTGGGTAAAGTGATGAATCTCAGGAGTAAATTTTAAATGATGTGTGAACAAGATGCTAACTTGTTTCAAAAATATGTGTGGTAGTTAACCACTAAGACATGATGTTTCATTTTTATACATTGCCACATTTCAAGTCTTTTATTTATAATCCTCTCATGTTCATGATCTTTTGCCTATGTTATGATTATTCTCACCCCGTGATATATTGTTCTTATCTATCCTCTTAATGGGATTTTAGATCACCCCTTTTGATGTATATCCTCAGGTGGCTACATGTACTAAGGAGAGGAAAAGTTCCAATAAGAAGCTATAGAAGAAGAAATTAAAAGAATGTTTATGCTTAATGTTGTATTTGTTATGTATGGTCCTAGTTTTCCCAAGACACTCAACCTTTGGATACTATATGTGTAATAATATTATGTTGTTTATCTTATAAATGATGTAATAGTAATGTAAGAAAAGGCCGGGTCGCTATAGTTGGTATCAGAGGCAATGTTTAGTTAATTTGGGAATTAGGATTAGTGAACCCTAGAGAAAACGTACAACATGAAACTAAGTACAAATATGCACACAAGAATATTTACCTAGGGATCCCATATGTTATGTTTTTGGTATAATTGTTTAAATGAATAAGTTATTCATGACTTGTTTACTTATGTTTTGTTCTATCATTTTCTATTTTAGAGAATGGTGGGAACCCGGAGAAATCAGGACAACAACTCTTGCGAGGGCCAATGCAACGATTGCCCGAACAACATCCCCAATGATTTGGGAGGTGGAGTTCAAAACTTCATGGCAATGCTTACCCAATTATCTTATGTTATGAACAATAACCATAATACTGGGGAACGTCCTCCTTCACCAAAGAGGGAGCAACTAGCTATCGAATGTTTTATGCGGCAACGACCATCGACGTTTTGTGGATCTTATGATCCACTAGTTGCGGAACAATGGGTCAACTCCACGGAGAAGATATTTTCTGTACTTCACTATTCTGAGATGGAGAAGGTGACTCTAGCCGTTTATCGTCTAGATGGAGAAGCCGATCAGTGGTGGGCTTTGATTAAGAACACCAAGCCAAGGGAGGAAATTGAAGATATGGAATGGGAAGACTTTAAGATAATGTTTCTTAATAAGTACTTCCCACGAACTCTTTGCACAAAGATGGAGAGAGAATTCATAGAGCTCAAGCAAAAAGAAGGATAATCTGTCACAACCTATGAATAAAATTTCACAAGGCTCACTAGGTATGCTTCAGGTTTTGTTATCAACAATGATAGAAAAATTGATAGATTCTTTAGTGGATTAAAACCACACCTTTGAAAGGCTCTTGCAATTCGAGACTTTGGGAGTTATGAAGAAATTGTTCGGTGCGCTCTCAAAGTGGAGATGGAGTTTGGAGAATGGTCCCATGGATATGGTGATAAGAAAAGAAAGATGGAGTTTCAAGCTGGTGGATCTAGTTATAAAGGTGGGAAGAAAACACAACGACCCACATGCCTAAAATGTGGGAAGTTGCACCATGGGAACAGCCTCAAAGGGACGGGGAAATGCTTCAAGTGTAGGAAAGAAGGAAACCATGCTCAAGAGTGTCGAAAAGACATGAAAATGAAGGATAATGTAGCCGATGAAAGGAGAGAACCACTCATGGTTCAATGCTACAACTGTAGGGATCAAGGGCACTATGCAAACCAGTGTGCTAAACCTCGATCTCTTGAGGGTAATCAGCATCAGCAGCCACCAAAGCCAAAGGAATAAGGGAAGGCTTATGACATCACTACTGCAGAGGTGAAGCATGATAATGAAGTCGTACAAGGTACACTTCCTATTCACTCAAGAATGGCAAAAGTCTTATTTGATTCTAGTTCTACGCATTCCTTTATATCTTGCATGTTTTCTAGAACTATAGAATCAAATCCCTGAAACCTTGAAGTAGAGATATCTGTAAAAACACCAAGTGGTGCAATCATTGAAACCTAAGTGTTTGACTCTTCTCCTATTGGCGTATGTGGGGAGATTCTTCCAGCAAATATCATAATACTTCCCTTGGTGGAATTCGATGATATAATGGTAATGGACTGGCTCTCATTATATAGAGCACATATCAACTATCGGGAAAATGAAATATCTTTTCATATTCCGAACCATCCGATGATCCTATACAAATGCAAGGAAGATCATGAACCTCCTTTGAAAAATCCTTCAATGGTGTGGGTGTTGATTCCCTATGAAGAAGCATACGTCACCCAAATGGTTGAGTCAAAAGAAAGTGCCAACCTTGAGGAAATGCCCATTGTGAGGGAATATGGCGATGTATTTCCCGAAGAGTTACCCAGAATTCCCCCGGATCGTGAGGTAGAGTTCTCAATTGAACTCATACCCGGAGCTACTCTTATCTCGAAGTGTCCCTATAGGATGGATCCTATCTAACTAGAGGAGTTAAAGAAGTAGCTACAAGAGCATCTGGACAAAGGGTTCATACACCCTAGTGCATCACCTTGGGGTGTGCTAGTGCTCTTTGTGAAGAATAAGGATGAAAAAATGCGGCTGTGTATCAATTATTGAGAACTCAACAAGATCACCATAAATAAAAAGTATCCTCTCCCAAGTATTGATGACTTGTTCGATCAGTTAAGAGGAGCTAAATACTTCTCAAAGGTGGATCTTCATTCTGGATATCATCAGGTAAAGGTGAAGAAGGAAGATATTCAGAAGACTGCCTTCCGTACAAGGTATGGGCACTATGAGTTTTTGGTGATGCCCTTCGGACTTACTAATGCCCCTGTAATCTTCATGGATTTGATGAATAGAGTCTTTATACATTACCTTGAAAAATTTGTGGTAGTGTTTATCGATGATATTCTCATCTACTCCAAGAGAAAGGAGGAACATGAAGAACATCTTAGACTTGTGTTGGCGACATTGAGAAAGGAGAAGTTGTACGCCAAGTTCAGAAAGTGTGACTTTTGGATGAATCAAGTCATGTTCTTGGGACATGTGATCACAAGCGAGGGAATTTCTGTGGACCCTACAAAGACAAAGGCGATTGAGGAATGTCCTAGGCCCTCTAGTGTCACAGAAATCCGTAGTTTTCTTGGATTAGAAGGGTACTACCGACGTTTTGTGAGAAACTTCTCATGATTGACAAGCCCGCTAACTAAGTTAACAAGGAAAGGGGTAAAGTATGTTTGGATGGAAGAATGTGAGGGAAGCTTCAAGGAGCTAAAGATAAGGCTAATCACTACACCTGTACTCACACTACCAAAAAGTGGAGAAAGTTTTGTGATATACAGTGATGCTTCAAAGAAAGTCTTGGGTTGTGTACTCATGAAAAATGATAATGTGATAGCCTACGCCTCATGGCAGTTGAAGATCCATGAGCAGAACTACCCGACGCATGATCTAGAGCTGGTAGCCGTGATTTTTGCCTTGAAAATCTGGCGGCACTACCTTTATGGTGAGAAGTGTGACATATACACCGACCACAAGAGCCTAAAGTATATATTCACACAAAATGAGCTCAACATGCATCGAAGGAGATGGTTAGAGCTAATCAAGGAGTATGATTTCTCTATTCAATATCATCCTGGAAAGGTGAACAAGGTAGCTGATGCTCTAAGCAGAAAAGAACCTGCTACTCTTTCCATGCTGCGGATTGAGAAAGACCCTATCTTCTTGGATATGCAAAGAATGGATTTGGAAATCATAAGGGCAGGGGATACATCCTACCTTTCCCAAATGATTGTGCAAACATCCATCCAGGAGAAGATTAAGGAAGCACAAAGGGATGATGTGGAGATACAAAAGAGGGTGAATGCAGTAAAGGAAGGGAAGCTGCAAGAGTTCCATATTGACGATGATGGTGTGATTTGGTTTGGAACGCGGATTTGTGTGCCTTCATCACCTGGGATAAAGAAGGAGCTATTGGATAATGCACATAGCTCAACTTTATCTATCCATCCTGGGAGTACCAAGATATACCGTGATCTCCAAGAACACTTCTGGTGGGATAACATGAAGAAGGAGATTGTGGAATATATATCAAGGTGCTTGGAATGTTAGCAAGTTAAAGCTGAGTGACAAAATTCCAAAGGTATGATGCAACCATTGCCTATACCCATGTGGAAATGGGAAAATGTTACCATGGACTTTGTCACAGGTCTCCCGAAGATGTCAAAGGGAAATAATGCGATATGGGTTGTGGTTGATCGACTCACCAAGACTACCCATTTTATCGCTATTCGGGAAGACCTCTCTCTTGAACAACTTACAAAGATATATATGAAGGAAGTGGTGAGACTACACGGTGTTCCACTCTCAATTTTCTCTGACCGTGATCCAAGGTTCAAATCTAAGTTTTGGAGGAGCCTTCAACATGCTTTGGGTACTGAATTAAATTTCAGCACGGCCTATCACCCCCAAACTGATGGCCAGTTTGAAAGGACTATTCAGATGCTTAAAGATATGCTAAGAGCCTGATCTCTTGAATTCAAAGGTGGTTGGGAATAACATCTCCCATTGGTTGAGTTCTCATACAACAATAGCTTCCACTCGAGCATTCAAATGGCTCTGTATGAAGCTCTTTATGGGAAGCGGTGTAGAACTCCAACCTGTTGGGATGAAGTTGGAGAAAGAAAGCTGCTTGGACCCGATCTTGTTCAAGAGATGACAGATAAGGTTCAAGTCATCCAGAAACACATCAAAGCTACTCAAAGTCGGAAAAAGAGCTATGCTGACAACAGTCGAAGGGATTTAGAGTTCGACATTGCAGACAAATTCTTCCTTCGAATATCTCCATGGAAGAGAGTCATGCGATTCGGGAAGAAAGGGAAGATAATCCCAAGGTATATTGGCCCCTTTGAGATCCTTGACCGCATAGGAGCTGTGGCCTATCGTCTTGCACTTCCACCAAATATGGCTCAAGTTCATGATGTATTTCATGTATCACTACTGAGGAAGTACATACCAGACCCCTCACATGTACTAAACTCAGAGGTGGTACAGCTGGAAGATGATCTCTCCTATGAGGAGCAACCAGTAAAGATTCTGGACCGAAGTGATAAGGTTCTACGCAACAAGACAACCTGTCTTGTCAAAGTGTTGTGGAGGAACCATAAGTTTGAGGAAGCAACTAGGGAACCAGAAGAGGCAATGAAGGAGAAGTACCCTCACCTTTTTATGTAAAGTGAAATTTCAGGGGCGAAATTTCTTAAGGGGGGAAGAATGTATTGACCCAAAGTTTTTCAATGGAAATTACCTTCTTATATTTATGTCATAAAAAAAACACAAAATAATGAACTACTAAGTGATAAGTGACCTTTAAACATAATTTTTTCACCCCTATGTTTGGAATTTTGAAAATCCGACATACACAGTTGTGTTCAAGATGGTTTTTGGAGTCTAATGAAACAAAAATAATTTTTGGTGAATAGTAACCTACCCTTATGAATAGTAACCTACCCTTATGAATAGTAATATGACCCTTATGAATAGTAAATAAGAGTAACATTACCTATGAATAATAAAATAAAATTTAGACATCTTAGAAAGTGATAATTTGACCTTAGTAAACGTTTTTGGTATTTTATAAGTCATAGATAATTAATTATAATTAATTAATTAATTTAAAATAATATTTATTTCCCTAAAATGTTTTCATAAAGTATTGAATCAATTTCTAATAGTTTTTAGATAATTTTATAAGACCCTTCATAATTTTTGAAAGCACCATAAAATCAGTTTTAATCTTAAAAATCATTTTTTAAGTAAATTATGATTTTAATGAAATATTAAATTAATAATATTTAGAAAATTATTTTTGAAAAATGGACTTCATTTTTGGATTCTACACATTGAAAAATGGTTGGGGTAAATTTTTGGGATTTTTTTGAGATACTTGAATTTTTGATGAATAGTTGAATCCGATAATTCACAATAAATGCTAAATAATGTATTAATTGAGTCATTGATGATGTTATGCTGATGTAATCCCACTTGGTTCGGGATTATATTATAAAATTACTATTCTTGGTCGTTCAATACTCACTATTCATTGTCTTAGGTGAAATTAATAAACTAATCAATTTTATATTAAGGAAACCCCTCTCCCTTCCACTATAAAAGCCTCCCTTCACTCCCTCTTTTCCTCACACCTCTCAAGCTCCAAGACTTCTCTAAACTCTGACAAAAAACCTTCCCTAGTCCCTAACCCACGTCCAAAAGCTTCTGGTCTCATCAAAAGACCAAGCTTAGTCCCTTAAGGAGGTTCTCAAGAGGAAGATTCTAGAGGTAATTTCTCTCCCTCTTCTCCTATAATTTCCTTTCAAGTTAAAGTTCCTTTCTTGATCTCTCCCCACCTATATTCATAAAAATTGTTTTGTAACTCCATTATTATACATATACTGTAATTTTATGATTCTAATGGGATATTATATCACCACACCCCCTTTCCCTCTTCCTTTTATTTTATTAAAGAGAATGTTGTTCATGAGGTGTTAAATTTATCACCTTCAAAAACGACATGTTCTCTTCTTCCATTTCTACCTTCAAATCTGGTCATAAAACCATTTTTATGGTTGAAACAGAATATTTTATATGTATTATGTTATATTTTAAGTTCTAGAAATAACCTATGGCCATATTACTAAGTGAAAAGTTAAAACAAGTTTGTTGTGATCCAAAAACCGCTCAAATTAACCAAAATAACCATCATTAAATTCTTATCTAATGATTCGTCCACATGGATCTAATATAATTCATTATAAAATAATTAAATCTCCTGTAATATACCTAATAAAATTTAATATCATTTCTGGATGTTTACCCATGATCTACCCGAACTTCAATTTAAGAATACAAGTGAACCACTCAAGAAAACCATAAAAACGAACATCCTCGAACAATGTTTTTAAACTCTATAAGTCATAAAAAGGAACATAATATGACATAATGAAACCATAATGAACCCTATTAATGTATAAAAGGTTCTGGAATTTCTAATTAATTAATATAATGTCATTATACATGACATTAAAGAGAAGGAGGCATTCAAGAACAAGGTAAGGGGAAATCTCGAACCCAATTTCCTTCCTTCGGGTTCTCCCTCTTTCACTCCATTTTTGATATGGTTACTCCTCAAAGATCATTTTTTCATCATTTCCTTTAATTTTCTGGGATATACATTTTTTTCACTAGTTTTTATTTCCAAAAAAATGTTTTCCAAAAGAACTCTTCTTCTAAGAACGTTCCTTTTACTTCTCACTCAAAGTGGACGGTTCTTGTAACATGTGGGTTATTCCCTCTTTATTTTGGGAACCCAAATCTTATGAAGGTGTTATTATGATATGAAACCCATTCCTTTTCATGGGTTAGTTATGTTCATTTATTTTATATGTTCATTGTGGCATTCATGATAAATGATAATGTTATGATGTGATGGGTGCGCCCGAAATTATATAGTGCTCCAATGCATTGGGTAAAGTGATGAATCTCATGAGTAAATGTGAAATGATGTGTGAACAGGATGCTAGATTATTTCACAAATATGTGTGGTAGTTAACCACTAAGACATGATGTTTCATTTTTATGCATTTCCACATTTTATGTCTTTTATCTATACTCCTCTCATGTTCATGATCTTTTTCCTATGTTATGATTATGCTCACCCTGTGATATATTGTTCTTATTTATCCTCTTACTGGGCTTTTAGCTCACCCCTTTTGATGTATATCCTCAGGTGGATACATGTACTAAGGAGAGGACAAGTGCCAATAATAATCTATAGAATAATAAATTAAAATAATGTTTATGCTTAATGTTGTATTTGTTATGTATGGTCCTAGTTTTCCCAAGACACTAAACCTTTGGATCCTCTATGTGTAATACTATTATGTTGTTTATCTTAGAAATGATGTAATAGTAATTTAAGAAAAGTCTGGGTCTCTATAATATTAATAGAGAATAATGTGAGGTCCGTAAACCTTGATTCATACTCAGCAATCATGATCAATAAAACCCAATGCATAAACACTTGTTTTCATTTAAAAAAAAGTTGATATTACTAAATGTTTAAAAAAATGTTTCAATAAAAACGTTTTATTTGTAATTAGACTTTCAAAATAGGTTTTGAAAGAAGGTATGGTTTCAAGTGGTTTCTATTATGGTCCATTGTTGATGATTTTGATAATTTTTATATTTCATATTTTATGGTTGGCACATGGAGGACCTTAGATAGGTGAGTAATAGGATGGGTGCTATTCTAGTTAGGGATTAGGTTCTATCTAGAGTCTAATTCCAGTGTTCTCGATAGGACCAAGTTATATCGATTGTTAGGTCACTTATTCGACTAGTGTTATGCAAGCGATTTAGTTACCTTTAGAACCTATATTTCAAATATCATCCTATATGTCTCAGATTATGATTTTTTGGTGCCCATACTTATTATTATAGATGCTTTTTTCATGTTTTTTGGATTCTAGTATTCACTTTTATTTCTTATTATTTGGTACTTATCTTTATTTGGATTTGTTAATTTATTTTTCTATTATCATTGATTCCATTATCATGGGTTTTCCTTTTGGTATAATTTTGAGGTAAAAAGGAAATGGGTAATTTCAAATCATGTTTCACAAGGGGTGGAAATATTTAAAATGGATTTCTAAGTGTGTGTGTGTGTTTTTGATAAAAGAGTCTTAAGATGATAAAATGAATTTCCAAGTTATTGTTTTCATTTAAATAAAATGAAATGGAAGTTTTAGAAAATGGTTGACCATGATGTTTGACTTTTATTAAAGTAATGAAATATATTTTATAAATTTATTTCAAAATATAATTTTTGGTTTATTTTGGAAAAGAAAATTCATGGAATTTGTGTTCCTTATATACTGGGTTGTCAAGCTCACACCCTATTTACCTAACTTGGTTTTTGTACATGAGTGGCCGTTTTTAGGTTCTGGATTGGAATTTTATAATGGATTTTAAAATTTGGACAGAGAGTACCCCTGGGTCACAAGGGATCGTTTTATTAGGTATGCCAGTGTTTATTTTCAACTTTTATCTAGTATAGTTCAAGTAGGCATTTTACTACTTATATAGTTTGAGGTGCAGTTCTATTATGATGGATGGGGATAGGAATCCACTAGAGGTTGTTTCAATAGTGGAGGATGTTTGGAGTGTGATATGAGAGTTTATTTTATTATAATAATAATCTATTTTATCTTTTTTTTTTGTTTTATCTCTAATAGTAGATTTTTGGTATGGAATACTGACTCATAGATGGGTAATTTTGTAATTATAGTAGAATTATATTACTATTTAAATATTTTTTATTTGGTTCAAATCATCCCCAATGATTTATTATGATTCCTATGACGTTGTTTGTCATCATAAGGGGATTAGGGATTCCCCTTGGGCTAATGGCAGCATGGATTGGGCACCGATTCAGATGGAGTCCCAGGTCGGGTCATTACAAATGGAATCAAAGGCTAGGATCCTATGAGAGCCTAGTCTCTAGAGTCTCCCTTTTTTATTTTGTATGGATGGTAGATATAAATATGACTATTGAGGTTCAAAAAGGAGGTATGGGTAGATTTTGGACAAATATTTATCATGCTAAACCTAGAGTTACAATGGGATTTTAGGATTTATTTATTTTTTTATGGTTTTTGGTATTCTCTATTTTATGTTAATGTACTTTCTTCATTATGGGATGAAATGGGAGTTAATATAGTGTTACACGGTGAGCTCACTTGGATTAGTAACCCATGTGGAGCTTGCATACATGGTTATTTGTTACTCTATGTGATGGTTGTGAGATTGGAACATGTTCCACCAATCCATGAAACCAATTCATGCACAATAACTAGTTCCATTTTAATTGGACTTATGTTGTTTTATGTTTATTTGTGGTATTTTTATTGGTTGATGTTTGATAAAGAGACTTTTTTGGAAGTTTAATTTTTTTTTCAAGTTAATTTTAAGTCTTTCAAAAAGGTAGTGTGAGTTTAAAATGGTTTTCAAGGGAATATTAAAAGTTTTAAAATGGAATGGTGCCTTTTGAACTGGTTTTGAAAATGGGGGTTTAAAATAAACTTTTATTTAAAATGATGAAATATGATTTTAAATTTAATAAAGGTGGGGTTTAATATTAAAATTTTCAAATAAGATTTTGTGTTTGAGATATATTTTATGGGACGAAAGGTGTTGGCCTTTTTTATTGGAATATTTTGGTATTAAATAAATAATGTGGTTTTGAATAAGGAAAGTGGTTTTTGAAGATATTAAATAGATTTTATAAATAAATTAAAAAAATGAAATTATAATTTTTTAAATTTAGAATTTTTTTCATGAGAAGTTATAAAGTTTAAAAAGGATTTTTCAAATGAATCTTTAATATTTTAAAATTTTAATTTTTGGTTCCAAAAAGGGTTGAAAGGGGTAATTTACTTGGTTGATGTGTGGATATTTTTGTATTGTTTTTGGTTGATATTCTTGAAATGGATATTTTAAGTTATAATTTTTTAGATAGGGGTGGATGTTTATTTGGATATGATTTAATTGGGTAATGTGTTCATCCCTATTATTGAAATCATTCTTAATAGAAAGGTCATGAGTGTTCTCAAGTTTGGGTGATCATCTCTTTAGGAATATAAAAAATCAAGTCTGTGAGGAAATTCATTTTTATGTGTGACTCCTTGGGTTCAATATTAGTGACTTATTATGGTTCTTTGGGGGTTTTCTTGTGTCTCATTATACCGAGTAAGCTATTTGGAGTTAGAGTGTGATTTTTGGGTGGTGAGATTTGGTTTCAGTCCCTTGATTATAAGTGTCACGACCTATCCCTCGGGGCTCATGTCGTGACTACCCCAAGGACGCCTCCCATAGGACAAGGGATGGAGACTAGCACTGAGTAGGCATATCCAAAACAAATGGGAGGAATTTTCCTAAGTACCTGTACACATGGACAAAACTCCAAGCCACAGATGTTGGAAGGTGAATACACTAAGTAAAAAAACACAAGGTATGATAGTAGAAAACTAAAGGTAAACGAGGCCATAATATAAGCCCAACTAAAACAGAAAAGTAAATGTACAAGTCTGTATAACTCCTCCACAGAAAACCCTACCTAAAGGTTTGGTACAAAAATAGCTCTTTGAAGCTGTAGAAGCACATATCGTCTGTCAGGTCACTCTAATCACCACCTGGCCCCGGCCACCAAGGACACTGTAAAAGCGTCAATTTTCTGCACAAGACACGGCATCTGTGGGTGAATACCATGCAGGGGTGAGTCAAACAATACTCAGTGGGGACCCCAAACCACAAAGGTATACTACAAAGCAATACACAAGGAAGACTACAAAAGAGGTACACAATTTGTAGCATCAAAGAAGTACATTTAAGAGATTCACTAGAGTCAGATCACACAGGTATAAATCTAGAGTATGAAAATAAATACTATCATTCATAAATGGTGAACACCTTATACTATCAAGACACTCATCCCCTATGATTCACTTAGGCCTACTGGCGCACCGAGAACCGCTCATCACATAGTCTTCTTATCATAGCCAGTCGCAAGATTCCCTCTCGTAGTACACTTGATTCTAGTAGAATATACTCCTCAAGACATCATCCATATCTCAAATTCAACTAAAACCAAATTAGAATATATCAAAAGGACCCCCTCTTCACGAGGGTCCCAAATTCACAAACGGATCATCAATCAGGCGTACAATTTAAAAGTTACGAGATATTTAGTGAAAATGGCCCAGTTAGGTCCAGTCCGATCTGGCTCAAGGACCACCGACCCAACCCGGTCCCACTGACCCGAGCTGGCCTGGACTAGCTAGGTCCTGCCTGGTCCATAGCGCCAGCTCGTCCTGTTGGAGTAGCTCGACCCAAGGCGCTGGGCCTGACCAGGTGGAGCGGCCTGACCTGAGGCATTGGTCCCGGCCTGCTAGAGGGGCCTGAACCAAGGTACTGGGCCCAACACGAGGCTATCCCACCTGTCCGATCTGGTATGATAGAGCGGTCCAGTCTATTCTACTCGAGATACAATAGGAGATGTGTCTTTGAACCACCCCATGGGTTACAGTGGGGTCCACCACCGTAGTCCACCTGGACCACGACCCTCCAGCCTCGTGATGTGGTGCGACTGTCGCGTCCGCCTGCATTGCCACTGGTGGCCTCTGATCACCAGCCGTGGTAGATGCCACATGATTCCTTCACTGTCGCGACATGCTTCCTTCACTGCAAAGACATTCCTCCGGTGAGAATTGCCTCTCACACGCGGCCACCGCTGGCACCTGCGCGCTGATGGGTGCTTTCTTAGGCCACCAGACTCACTCCGGTGGACTATTTTCTGATCCAGAAGTCCCCTTACGATCCTCAGGTCACCATATCCACTACTGTCTGCTCTAAGCCATCTTTACATTGATCTGAGGGTCCAAACACATTCAGAACCTCCCAAT
The DNA here is from genome assembly GCA_963277665.1 of Viscum album. Classification (NCBI taxonomy): domain Eukaryota; kingdom Viridiplantae; phylum Streptophyta; class Magnoliopsida; order Santalales; family Viscaceae; genus Viscum; species Viscum album. Next base: position 1,087,045,202 of record OY728156.1, read on the forward strand.
AAGAATCTGACGCGACCACGGGGGTCCATTGGTAAAGAACACGAGGAGGAAGAGAGATCACAATGAACACCCAAGGCAACGAATGTCGGCCTTGTTCATTTTACCTTTATTCGTTGTGTTAGAAAGGAAAGGGGAGACTTTCAAATAATTTTAATGATATAATGCCCTCTTAAATCCCTACATGTCAAAAATCCCATTACCGTAAGGACAATCGAACCGCGGATCAACTTGTTAGTGAGTTGATCCGCATTCATCGTTTATAAGGGAATAACATGGAAAGTTAATCACGTAGAAATAAACCCCAACCTAGGTTTGGATTGATCGCTGATAAAGGGTGATTTCTGCGTTCATTGTTCTTCAATCCACTGACATTTTCTCTGAATCCGTTCGTTGATCTGTCATCGTTCGTCATTCATCGCTGCTCTTCATTCACAAATGAATTTCCTCCAAGGCTTCAGATCAAATTCCAGGATCCTCCCTTGATCCCGTATCTCAGTTAATCAACTTAATGGAGGAAGCATATTTCAACATTTCTATTATGATGAGTCGCCGCGTCATTATGCTATCTCATTTAAGAAATGAAATATCTAGATGAACGTTGCATTGCAGTGAAATTTTTTCAAATAAAATAAAATTTCTTATGTTTATTTTATTTCTCTTTAAAATGACCAAAAATTATCTTTTACCCTCAACCTGTGCCAGTCGAGGTTAGGCCCTGCCTAAGGAAAGAGCACCCGCAAAAGCTTAATGGTACTTTTGGATTTTCAATCCGAGTTACTGTATATGATTTATAGGATTTTAAAATAAAATAATCTTTATTTAATTATTTTATTTACAGTCAGCTCCCAAAAAATGCTTTCCATAGTCGACCTGCGCCGACCATTGTTAGGCTCCACCTAAGGAAATCATGCCCTCAAGAGCTTAACAGTGGTCTCAGATTTTCAATCTGAGTCACCGTTCATGAGTTATAAGGACTTTAAAAATAAAATAATTTTATTTAATTGTTTTGTTTATGGTTATTTAATTTTTAGGTTTTTTCACCAGATGCCCGTGCTGACTAAAGTTAAGTCATGCCTAGGGTAAACCCACCATACTAAATGCAACAGTTCCCTCATATTTCTAATATGGGAACCTGTTTAATATTTATTACACTTTTTTAGGAGAACCACTCATGCAATTTATTTAAAAACATAACATCTTTATACATACCATTTTGGGCACACCAAGCCTCAGAATCGCATGTCATCTTAATTCCTAGTCTCAGAATTTTCCCATTAATTTTCTTAAAATAAAACCGGGAAAATATGAGTCATTAAAAAGGGGTATGTCCTGGGGTATGATCTAGGAACTCTAGGAAGATACCAAACTAGTTGAGGTCAGGTACCAACTAGTTTAGGTTTTTCTTGGTAGGATCACTGTGAACGATGTTCCAAGTACATAGTCCTAGGTTATCGGTTATTTATTCATTTATTTGAGGTCCAAACCCATGTTGTTTGAAGAGGCATGATTATGGGTTGTTCCTTCCTTTATTATTGGTTAGAGGAAAACAATGGATATCTTTATTGTCTTTTTATTGGATTTTTGGAGTGTTTTTAAGGGATATAATTTCATTTTAGAATGGTTTGGTATTGATTTTTAGGTATCTATTCCTCATTTCATTTCCTATCGATGATCACTTATGGGGATTTAGGTGGTTTCCTTTAGGATTTTTTTTGATTTAGGTTCTTTTATTTAGTGCGAATTTGGAGATGGATGTCATGGGGGGTCATGGATTGTGTTTTGGTCAAGTGATTTGTTTTGGTTATCTTTATTTTAAATGATCATCATGTTGGGAAATGATATTTCCAAGTCCCTTGTTTTTTTAACCACCATCCCATGGATGCTTTTAAATGGTGGGGAGACCTATTACAGGTCTCTATTTCTTGATTTATCCATTAGAGATCAAATGTGAAATGTACCTCAAGGACTTAGATAATTCTTGGGTATTTGGGAGATGATTCTAGTGCATTGAGTTAAACTTGATTCCAGGAAGCTTAGAGATCTTATTGTATCTTCTTATCTTTCCCATTTGAGGTTCTTGTTTGAGTCTCCTTAAGTTTGATGGATTACTAGGGATAGAAAGTGTTATGGTGGGGAGGATTGTAACACCCTAATTTTTATTTCCATTATTTATTTATTTATTGGTATTTATTTTCACCATAAATTTTAGGGGATGATCCTTTTTATTAAATTTTATGATTTTTAGATTAATTTACGATACTCGCATAGTTAGCACTAACTATGTTAAGACCATATGATAAGAGTATGTTAGGTGATATATCTATTTTACGTGTTTGTTTCATGATTTTCAAAACCATGTGAGCCAACCATGTGGGTTCTTTGATATGCCTAGTGAAGGGTTCACGATTGGTGCAAAATTTTGGAAAACTGTGTAAGGTGCCTAGTTATAAAATTTTCAAAATTCACAAAGTTTCCTTAATGAAAAATAAATTAAAACACTCATATTATCCTTATCCACTCCCTTATCATCTAAGAACCATGAATCTACTAAGGAGGAGCCCTTACGTGTACCCACTCCTTATCTTCTCTCCATCAGATCTCCTATGTTTCTTCTAATTCTGGATGCAATACTCTTAGATAAGGGGTTCTTATCATCCATTTCTTTATTTTACCTCATTCTTTCCCTCTCTATTTTTTTGATTCACCCAAGGATGAATCCTAAGTGGTGATTTTGATACGAACCTATACCAATTCTTGTTTCTAAGGAATGTAATGGTATCTTTGGGTTTTCTTCCTTCATGTTTGAGGATTTATTGTGTTTTCACACTTTCTAGGTAGGTGTTTCCATGATTTATATTTTCCCTAATTTACCACATATACTTGGGGTTTTTAATTAGTTTATTTAAATTTATAAATTCTAATTGGATATAATTTAATTTAATTATGTGTGTTGCTCAAGGTTTTTAAATGATTTTATTGATTTCTAAATGGGGTTTTATGGAGTTTTACTTTCTCCCTATATACCTTAAAGTAATAAATTTTATATTTACAAGATAAAATATTTTTAATGATTTCCAAAGAGAAATTTAGTGTTTTAAAAATTGTTTGATATTATTTCATATATTTTTTAAATGGAATGTGTGTTCAAGTGGTGAAGAGATTTAGGTTTCTCTAAATTAATAATTTTACTATGTTTATTTGTTTAATCACATAACAATTTATCTATGGTTGACATTGGAGATATTTTATATTATTCATAATGGTTACACACTTATGTATAAGTATATATATATGGATAGATGTGTACATCAACATAATATTATGTGAATATGTGCATTGAAAGTTATTTATATATATTATATATATTAAATTACATACGTGTCTAACATTTTAAAAGATAAGTTTTGAAATTTAATATGATGTTTAAATTTGGTTATTAAGAATGTACTCAAAGAGGTGTTTTAAATGATTTTTTTTTCATTTAAAAACAAGTTGAGCTTACCAAATGTTTTCAAAATAGTTTCAAGAAAAATGTTTGATTTTTAATTGGACTTTCAAAAGAGGTTTTGAAAAAAAAAATGGTTTCAAGTGTGTTTCAATTGTGGGTTGTAGTTAATGACTTGGATGATTATTATGTTTCATGTTTTGTGGTTGGAACATGGGAGACATTAAGTTTGTGGGTAACATGATAGATACTATTATATTTAGGCATGAGACACTAGCTTGATTTTGGTTCTAGTTCCCTCTAGAGGCCCAAGTTATATTTATTTTTAGGTTTCTCATCAGGTTAGTGTTTTATAATAGAGTCGATTACCATTGGAACCTATAGGTTGGTATCATCCTATGTGTCACATATTATTATTTTATTGGTTCCCACACATGTTATTATAGATGATGGTGTGATGGTTGTAGGGTTCCTATATTCACTTTTATTTATTATTCTTTTACACTTAGATTTATTTGGATTTGTTTATTTATTGTACAATTATCATTGATTCCATTATCTTGGGTTGTCCTTTTGGTACCATTTTGATATAAAATAGAAATAGGCAATTTAAAAGCATGTTTTAAGTGTTTTTTTCTTTAAAAGGGTTTTATAAGTGTTTTTGTGTTTTAATAATAGTATTATACTAAGAAAATGTATTTCTAACTGAATATTTTAATTTAAATAAAATGAAATGAAATCATTAGAAAATGGTTGGCCATAATGTTTGGGTTTTCTTAAATGAATGAAATCTATTTTCTAAATTTATTTTGAACTATAATTTCTATTTTAGTTTATAAAATAATATTCATGGGATATGTGTTGCTTAACTACTGGGTTTTTGATGTCATAACCTACTGAAAATAATCAATTTTTTTAGACTGAGTGAACTTTTTTAGGTTATGGCTTGTAATTTCAAAAAGAGTTCCAAGGTTTTGACAGAGAGTGACCCTGGGTCATAAGGGATCATTTGATCAGGTATGTCAATGTTTATTTTCATCTTTTATCTAGAAGTTACTAAGTAGTAATTTTAATTATTTATATGGTTAGAGGTGTAGTATTATTTCATTGGATGAGGATAGGCATATTCTGGAGGTCATTTCTATAGGGTAGGGTGTTTAGAGTGTGATATGATAGATTATTTTATTCTACTACTATTATTTTTATCTTCTATTTGATTTATTTTTGTTATATGTTTTTGTAATGGATGTAATAATTATAGATGTTTTATACTATAATTATGGTAGAATTCAGTTGCTATTTAAATGTTGTTTATTTGGGGTAAATCATCCCCATTGATTTCTTGTAATGATTATGATGGTTGTCATTTTCCCAATGGGATTAGGGATTCCCCTTGGGTTAGTAGAGGCATATCTTGGGCACTGGTCTAGATTGTGTTCTTGGATGGGTTATCACACTGTTGTTGGTAGGAATACAGAGGGGCACCACTCTAACTCAAATAGCTCAATGAATTCCATGCTCAATATTCTATCCATGTAAGTACCTATAAGATCCTGTATCTGTATAGGTTGAAAATTCTAGATGGAATTTAAATTTTTGAATTAATGGTTGGTTCAAATTTTGATCAAATATTTTAAATGAAATCATGAGATTTGTATCTTCTTAAAGTGATGTTTTTAGATATGGAACAAGTTTTGGAATGTGCCTCAAATATTCAAGTAAGTCTCAGAAGATTTGGGTTAAATTTCAAGAGTTTTGGAGATTTATTCTTAGTGAGCATGGTTTGGGGTGATTTTTTTAGTAGAAACCATGTATAACCATTAAAAATAAATAAGTTTCAATTAATTTTTTAAGGATCATAGTTATATTTCATGGATGTAACATAGTTATGGTTAAACCATGTTGGTTTTAGAGGAGACTGTGGAACTTATTTTGGGCTTGGGGGGCTTAAAAAACAATTGTAGAAAAACCACGCGCAATGTTGCAGAGATATTACATGGTTGAAACATGGTTTGGAAACAAATATGGACTAACCATGAAAAGTGGGTTTCCTTAGGTAGTGAGGGTGTCTCAGTTTGGCCAAACTGTGTGGTCAAACTATGTATCCAGTTAAAAAGGGGGAATTTTTCATTTTTATCCCCCTAAATTTTTAAGAAGGGGAAACCCTATTCTCTTATCTAATTTTCTCACATGATCCAGATCCATTTACCATAACTTCTTCTATTAAATCCCCTTCATGGGGGTGTTCTCGGTGGCTTTCTCTAATAATTTAAGGTAAACCTCTTTCTTTGGTGATGTCCTCATGCCATCTCTCTCTCTCAGTTTTAATTTTGAGATATTTAGTTAGGGTTTTTGATTTTGATTCCACTAAATTATGTTCTAATCAGAAGATGGTGATTATCATTTCATTCTTCATAGTATGGGGGAGTCTTGAGATATCATCTCCATTCAGTTTCTTTGTGATTTAAAAAGGTATGTCATAATTATGGATTTTTTTGGATTTTGGACTAAATTAAATTTTCAAATGATTTGGAATAATTTATTGGATATTTCTCTCAATATAGGTCTATGGATGTGTGATGGACCCTTAGGGTTAACTTTGATGTGGTTTTATCATGGTGTATGTTTCTGATGATTTATCCAATAATATTCCATTTTGACTTTGAATAAATTGACTAATTATAAATTTTATCATTAATTTGTGATGTGTGAATTAATTTAGGAGCTCAAGACATTGAGGTAGGATCATTTGATTGTGTAAAAGGTTGTAGGAGATTGGATTGGTCATAATAACTATTTTTGGCTCATATAAATGAATAGAAAATATTTAAATAAAAGGTAGGTGGTCTACATACTTCCCATTGTGGTATTTTTACTTTTGATTTATAGTTATAGATTTTGGTATTTCAACTGAGGTGATCAATGTGTTTAAATAAAATAAACCACATAATTAAAGTTTTAATAAATTAAACGTTTTAATTAATTAAATGTTTTAATTAATTAAATTAAAATTCCTCGAGTAGTTTTCATAACATGACAAGGACCTAATAGACCTTAGTATTAGATGGTTCTCCTTAGCTACCGATGGACATGGCCTTGACTTGAGTTGTTCCTAAGATAGGTGCATAGATTGTAGGCCAATGATGCTAGATTGTGTGAGTGGACTAACCTAGTGAGAATTTGACAACCGATATGGGTAGTGGACTAAATTTTTAACTATTTACCTTATGGAAGAAACCATGTTTTCGGTGTGGCCATGCTACCCTATTGATGATGCCATAGGGCATGATGTCCTTAGAGTGTCAGGTGGAGTCATGTGACCTATTTAAGATTTAGGAACCATGTGGATGTGCCTGTATAGTACTGTGACCTAGGGGACCTTATTGGGAACCTTAATGACTAAATAACCTTGACCAGGTGTGTATGGTTTGGGTAGAGATGGTAAAAGGTGTCCCCTTAGAACTTTCACCAAACTTGTAATCTCTAAGGGGATATGATGATGAGTATGGGTTATGTGTTCATATGACCTCTAACTTTTACATACAGTTCACATGTTATTTTTTATGCAGAGTTTAGTTCCATACATACTTCCTGGGACTGGGCCCGATGACCTAACATGATGTAATGGTATAGTGTGGATGCCCAGAGGTTTTTCCCGGGAACCAACCTTGGGCCTTATGTGAGATTGGTATGGTGTGTATTGAACAATGAATTCATTGTGGATTCACAACATGTAAACTAGTATATAGTTGTTGATCCATATAAAGAATACTTGGGACACTGGAATTCGGCCTTAGGTCTCTATAGGACACCCGAGATGCCATGGGTCCTGAGGGTCCCTAACATTTCTAGGATCCAACTATATAGGGTTGGAAGATTATTTTATTTTGATTATGAATATTATGAGATGCCTAGGTCAGAACTAGGATATGGATAATTGATCCTAATTATTTACTTGTTCTTGTTCAGGATTACCAATATGTTTGCAATCTGACCATTTGGAATGGTGACCTAGAGGATGATTTCTATTCAGTGAATTCTTGAGATACCGGGAATTAGACTCAAGATATTATTTATAACTAGAATTTTTAAAGATTCCCAAGATGCCTAAGATCTACCTATGAATCTATTATTGATGAGAATTTGGCCACTTAATCCTAAGAATTTGGGATTCTTGGCTACACCAGGATCTATGATTTATATGGTTGACATGATATCGTGAAATTCTCAGAGACACCCAGATGCTGGCCAAAGAAGATATGTTTGATCAAGGTCATAAAACTAAGGATTGAAAATGGTATGATTTTGGTACATGGGTTAGAATATTACACACAATGTTCTCAGATACATTCCTTCATCAGGTCAAAGAAGCCATTGCTGATATTTTATTTATTTATTTTGGAATAATTTATTTATTTTGATCATGTCACATTCACATATCACTGTATATACTAGTTGGTATAGAATCATGTTGATGGTTCTCTACTAAGTTTATTACTCACTCCCTACTCAATTCACCATTACACAGAGTTACCCAAGCTATTCTCACATGGTCATTGCATGCTTGAGTTTGGGTTGAGACCTAGGATAACATGATCAAGTGGATGGACTAGATGAGGTTATAGATCTAGATGAGGCAAGGTTTTATGTAGTCATGGATCCATTTACTTTTATTTCTTTTGTATTGCCATGTATATGTGACCTACCCAGTTGGTGGTTGGCTTTTATAACATATCTATTTGGGAATTTAATGTATTTTATTTACCACCTATATTATTTATATTCATTTTATTTCACTTTTAGTTTATTTTGTGAATGTTGATATTTTTTTATTTTATATACATGAACTCTGATATAGAGGTTATATCTTCCCCATGGTACTTTCTTAAACCTTCAATGCTAGTCAGAATCCTCTAGCATTCGGGGAGGTTCTATTGATGTCTTGTGGAAAACTAGTTTGGGAAACTAATCGAGTAGCCTATGAATTAGGATGTTACAAAATGGTATAAAATCCTTTATTTTTAATTACTATTTTGGGAGATAGTAGGTAGGAGACATGTGAATTTTTTTGGGGATTATGATGGAACTGGAACCAATGCATCACGAACATCTTTTCTAGTGGAATATAGGTAACCATATGTATGTAATTAATGTTCTTGGCTTGTGTTATTATGATTGATATGATTTTAACCTTGTGTGACACACTTGTGGTTTGATATTTGTGAATTATGAGTTATTTAATTTATGGATCTTATTGACAAGAGGCCAGTTCCATATTTTACTCTTGGCCTGTAGAGGCAAGAGGCTTCTCATGCATCATATGAGGCACACAGTATCTACATGATATATGAATACTAGTGTGACCATCATTACCGATGATTGAGTTTTAGATATTTTAAGTTTCATAAACTACTCATACAATTTTTCATGTATATGTACTTGGTGGAATTCTATTCAGCTAGGATGAATTGTATGTTTCCTCTCTCTGATAGAAGTTCATGTGGATACATGGTGAGGAACTTGATGATGATAGAATAATCCATGCACAGGAGGTGTAGTGATTTTAGTAGGTCAGTGAGGCACATTATTACTTAGTGGGTGAATCCTTTTGGGTTATTAGTATTTAGGTTTGGTTTTTTTAAAATGTTAAAAACAACCTATATAGTGTTTTACCATATATAATGGAATTAAATTATACTTACATGAACTATCTATCCATAGTTTCATGATATGGGTCATCTAGGATGATTTCATTGTACCTATGTGACCTGGTTGAGTTATGATTCTGGAGGGAGAATTTTTATGTATTGATTCTTAATGAGAATTAGTGCCTTAGTGAGATAATGACTTGGCATGAGGTTCCTGGCATTTTCATACATGGGAACCTAGAGATTAATGCTTTTTAATGTTGATGCCATGTTTTGAAAGGGGAACGTTTGAGCTTTATCATGAGTTATGACATGATACCTAATTTTTTAGGCTTAGTGGGAGACCTAGAGACCCTTAGTTCGACTTGGAACTTATTGGGTCAATGTGATATGATGCATGAGAGAAACCCTTGAGAGGGGTTGGATTGGGTTTTGTATTTTCTTTAGAAATAGGAAGCATGGTTAGGTTCTTCGGGGTATGAAATTGGTGCACATGAGGCGTGACCATGTATGCAGTGTGGTAATGGTGATGCCTTATATTCCTTGGGGAAGGAACTATGGTTTCTAGTGTTTTGGACACGAATCTGAGCATGGTGTGAGTGTCAGTGAACATTAGAGGTCTTGGAATGGAACTGGGTGGTGACTAAGCATGTGAATGATATTGAAATGCCTTTGGATAAGGATGGATGCATGTTGTTTAAGAATGATAATGTGTGGTGGGTGATCATTAAACTAACCATGAAATAGATGAGATACCCAATATTGGAGAGTATTTATAAGAGAGATATTGGATTGGTGAGTTGACATACCACAAGGAATGATTAACCCAGTTTGATATCACATGACTCACAGAATCATGGGTTAGGTTTTAGTGATTGGGTGTTATGGGAGCATATGCCAATTGTGCTTTAGGGATATCGAGGTGATGCACAATATTTACTCATTGAACCTGTAGAAGTTTTGGAATAGTGAATGACCTTGAGTGAGTTGAGGACCAATAGAAATTAGACAATATTCTCATAAGATTTACGACTTAGATCTTTGGATGAAATGAAAGGAGTGCCCTATGGGGGGTTGGAAATGGATTGGGTGTGATGAAAAGGCCACTCCTATGGTGGGGAGTGTGGCAGTAGTTATGGAAATGCAACCCTTATGTTAGAGAGGTAATGGGAGTTTAAAATAGGTTATTGGATGGTTGTTTTGGAATTTAGATTCCAACAAGTAAATGGAACTAGTTACTTTTGGATTCCTTAATGAATTCCAGGTACACATCTAGAGATGGTATCAGGTGGAGTCTGATCATGGACATCAGGACCAGGATGGTGTCAAGGTAAATTGGATGTGGTCAGGTCAGTGGAACATTGATGCTCATAGCATGACATGATGGAGGAAATATACATAGATGGTTCAACCTTGGAATGTCATCAGAGGTTAGTTATGGGTTTCATTGATCATTCTTAGAAAATCATGGGATGAATTTGTCCTTAAAGGCATCATGACCCAGTAGTTGGTAACCCATCAATAGTTGGAGTTGAGAGTTCTAGAGAAGGTTTGTATAAATGAGGTTTGAATGGTGTTTTTTCATGAAATCAGTTGTGGTGAATTAGGAATCACACTGAGTACATCTTGATAATTCCAAAAATATATTGGGATAAGTGATTCTAATAGCAGGGTACGTCATGGATCAAAATCATCCATTTTGAGCTAAGACCTATAGTGGGGAGAACCATTGAAAAAATGTATAATTAAAAAAATCATATACCAAGTTGGATGGGATTCAGTAAGTGTCATCCCAGTACTAAAAAATGATTATGGGCATCAGTTCATGGCTCAAAGTCTTAATTACATTGGATTTTGAAGTTGTGCTTTCGATGCACACTTTTATATTCGAGTTAGAACCTGGAAATTCTATGGAAAAAGAGGATTTAGATAGGTTAAGGCTAAGCATTATATTAGGGATACAATAAGATCCAATTCCTGTATGGGTTAAAAATTCAAGAAATAACTTGAATTTTTGAATTAGTTATTGTATTGAATTTTGATCAGAGATTTGAAACAAAATTATAAAATTTGAAACTTATTAAAGTGATGATTTTATATGTGGAACAATGTTTGTAAGGTTCTTAATGTGGTTGGGTATGTATTGGAATATTTGTGTTAAATTTTGATAGTTTTAGAGATTTTTTCACAGTGAGCATGTTTTGGGGAACATGGTTTTAGGGAAAACATGTGGAACCTTGAACCTCGATGAACTTTTATTTCATTTTTTAAGGAGAACATTTATCTAACATGATTAATTCATTGTTAAGGTTAATCTATGTGGGTTTTATATGAGACAATGTGACTTATTTTGGTCTTGGGGGGGATTTGTGCATGGTTTGCGCACGGTTACAGAAAAACCATGCACAATGTTGTAGCGGTGTTTCATGTTAGGTGTATGGTTTGGAAAACTTGTGGAACAACTATGTGAGGTGGGTTCGCTTAGGAAGTGAGGTATGCATGGTTAGTTCACAATTTGTCCAAACCATATGTCCAAACCATGTAACCCATTAAAAATGGGAAATTTACCATTCCATTGATGAATTTTTAAGAGGGGAAATCCCTATTCTCTCCTATCCTTACCTCATAAGAGACTTATACATTTCCCATTCCTTATCCTCATAAAACCACTTCAAGGGGGTTTTCTTAGTGGATTTATCTGAAAATTAAAGATTAACCTCTTCCTCCAGTGATCTCCAATTTCCTTCTCTTTCTATTGGTTTTAATTTTGAGATCTTAGGTTACGTTTATTGGTTCTAATTCTACCAGTACATGGTGGAATCAGATGTTTGTTAGGAGGACTTAATTCCTCTTGGGATGGGGGTGTCTCAAAATTCCATTTGTGTGTACTGTTTTAGATATTTGAAAAGTTATATCACTGTTATGTATTTTATTAGGTTTTTGTCCTAAATTAAATGAAATTTCCTATTAATTTGAAATTTTTATGGTATTTTTCTTAATATAGGTCCATATATGTGAGACAGACCCTTGGGGTTCCCTTATATGTGGTTTTGGAATGGTGGTAGCTTACAGTGATTTATTAGACAATACTGCATTTTGAGGTTGAATAAATTAATTAATTATAAATGTTATAGTTAATTTGTGATGCCTGGCTTGAGTTAGGAGATCAAGATGTTGAGATAGTATTTTTTGATTTTTTATGAAGTTGGATGGTATTGTATGAGCCTTGGTAGCTATTGGAGGTCTTTATAAATTAAAGGTAAAGATTCAAATAAAAGTTATGTGTTCTATGTACTTTCCCTTATGGAATTTATGATTTTTATTTATGCTTGTGGTTGTAGTCTTGCCACTGTGGAGATCTATGTGTTTAAATTAAATAAAAAACACAGTTAAAATATTAATTAATTGGTTTTAATTAATTAAATATTTTAAATAATTAATTTTAAATTCCTCTACTAGGATGAAAAAAAGTGCCAATTCCCCTATGGACCTTGGTACCGGTTGGTTTTCCTCAACCATTGATGGTTAAAAACATTACTTAAGTTGTGGTTAGCCTAAGTGGATAAACCGTTAGCTAGTAATGATAAGTTGGGTGAGAGGATCGACCTAATGAGACTTTGAAAACTAATATGGTATACAGACCATAATTTTTAATATTTCCCTTATAGAATACCCCATGTAGCTGCAAAGGCCATGCTTCCCTATCGATGATGTCATATGACATGATTTCCTTAAAGAATCGGGTGTTGACTATGACCTAGATGAGAACGAGGACCATGTGAGGGTTACTCTATAGTAATATGATCTAAGAGACCCTAGTGGGTTCTCTAATTATTTATTTACCTTGATTGAGTGTGTATATTTTGGGTATAGATTGTAGGAGGTATCACCTTAGAACCTAAACTAAACTTGTATGCTTGAAGGGGATATGATGACAAGAATAGGTTTGTTGTTCGACCAACACCTAACTTTTATATATGATTCTCATTTTATTTTGGATTCAAGGTTTGTTGTTATACGTACTTCCTAGGACTTAGAATATGGTCTTGGCATGATAAAATGGCATGGTGTGGATGCCAATAGGTTCTTCCTAGGGTTCATCCTTGGACCTTATATGATAGTGGTATGGTGAAACATTGATGATGACATCTCTATGGATGCTCAATGTGTATCCTAGGATCTATCTATCAATCAACATGAATAATTCTTGGGATATTGGGATTCAAACTCAGGTTAATATAGGATGTTATGGACTCCACAAGTGTTTAGGATGCTAAGACTTCCTAGGATCCAACCATTTAGTCTTGAGGGATTATTTTATTTTGATTGTTTTTTTTATGAGATGCCTAGGTTGTACCTAGGAGCTGGCTGGTCAAGTATTGTGATTTAATTGTTCTTGATTAGAATTCCCTAGATGTCTGGTATTTGGCCGCAAAGCCATTATTTATAAGAAGTTGTCCACTTGAGCTTGAGAATTTTGGATTCCTAGGTTACACTAGGATCTGATTTTTATATGGTTGACATGATATCTTAACGCACTTTGAGACACCTCTACAATGGATGAATTAGGTATGATCGATCAAGGTCATAGAATTAAGTATTAACAATGTTATGGTTGTGGTACATGGTTTGGAATGGTCCACAAAATGTGATCAGAGACATTCTAGCATAGGGTCAAAGTAGGTATTGTTGTTTTATTTTTATTTATTGTTAAATTGTTTATTTATTTATTTTGATCACGCCACATGCATATATCACTATATATTCCATTTGGTACATGACTACATTGGTGGTACCTTATTGAGTTTTTTACTCAAACCCTCATCAGGCCACCATTACACATGGGTACACGAGCAGCTCTTATATGGTCATTGCATACATAGGTATTTACTGAGGCTCGGGATAACATGATTGAGAAGATGATTTAGATGAGGTTTGATATTGGGATAAGCCTAGGTTTGATGTATTCATAGATCTAGGATATTTTATTTCTTTTATATTGGTATGTATATGTGACTGACTTAGTGGGTAGTCATCTATTGTATGGTATAATTGTTTATGCCTTTATTGCATTTAATTTACTACCTTAATTATTTATATTAATTTTCTTATACTTTCAATTTATTTATGATGGATGATATTTAGTTATTTTTTATACTATTGTATACACTTATATAGAAGGTATATTCTACCTATGGTACCTCTTTAGATCCTAACTCTTAGTCAGAATCCTCTAGCATTCAGAGATGTGTGCATGAGGTTTGGGGGTGAACCAGGTTGGGGCACTAGTCGAGTGGCCTCCAAACTAGGAATTTATAGTACCCTTCATTAACAATATAAAGAGAGTATCACATAAGGTTGGTAAACCTAGATGAATAATAATATATTAACATGATTCCCTACAACAACTCAAGAAGCTCTTAGATGCATATTAATCACAAAGTCATTTGGAAGTACTTATCTCAGAAGAAGTGCTTGATTTCTATCCAAGTAAGAGTCATCTAATCATGCATACAATCCAACCAACTCCACTGTTTTCCTACTGATCCATGGATAATACTAGCCTCTAGAACCTCTATCTAGTTAGGAGAGGTACTAACATGGTGAAACACTCAAACCATTGCCTCTAGCTATCCCTCATTTACCTGTGGGTATGAATCATCTCAGAACCTCGACATAATATATCTTTGTAATTCATGAAGCATTATAATCCTATGATAATGATCCTCCTGAAATCATATAATGATATACCCCCCTCACAAGGAAAAAAATGGCATGCACCACTGGGGGTAGGTCTACTCCCTGCTCAATGGGTGGAACCAATGCTCACTGTCCACCCAAAGGAACACTACCTAAAAAAGCCCACAAACTTTGGATTTATCACTAAGATGATCATTATTTTGATTAATTAATAGAATAATAGTTGGATATATATATGGGGGTATCCTAAAATAATCAATATGTAAAATGAATGAAGATAATATTTAAGTAGTTGAATCATGAAGTATATGAAAACCAAAACCAATTTCTATATGATGTATGTATCATTGTTTTCCCTACAATCAGTGTATCAGTGTACAAATAAATAAGTAGGTTATCAAAATCCTATTCAATGAATATTTCATCTTCCACACCATCACTGAGGTCCCTAAACTAATATATGAACTTGAGACACCTCAATACCATTTTCCTAAATCCCAAACTAATCCTCACAACTACTCTATCTCAAAAATACATCGTAGGAAAACTACTATAATACCACTATAATATGAACCAACCCATCAGGGACTTCCTGGATAGAGTTAATCCCCCAAATACCTCCTCCAATAATTCTGAGGATGGTTACTAGCACTAAGTAGGTAGATCACACATATGAGAGGCCTTATACTAGAGCTCATGTACATTTTCACACATATCTCTAAACACACCAGAGTAACACATAAGAGTTAACAAATATAATAATAAAAACCTTCAAAACCTATAATATCCCAAAATAAAACATGACAGAACTAAATAAAAGTAGAGATTAAAAAATTGGGCTAGCAACCAAAATGTAGGTCCAACATGGCAACAATATTGAAAATAGTTTCAGCACACAACCACCAGTCTAACAACAATCCTGCTACCATAACCACCAAGAACCACTAAGTATCACCCACACTATATCCACCTAGATATCCATTGAATATATTATCATCTTCATAAGACACAACATGTGTAGGTAGAGCCCATGTTGGGGTGAGTATATAAATACCAAGTAGGACACCTTGAAATCACCAACAACTAAAGCATCAAAAGCGAGTAAGATAAAAAACACAGTCAAGAGGGTAGGAAAGAACAATGGATATATAATCATAAAATGTACTTAAGCTATGAAATAAAGTATCACTCTTCACAGTCAATCCAATGATTCTGAATGTCTCTCGATATCACTGTATCATTTGACTCTTCAACCCACATAACCTCTCTATACCTATAATAGAGGATCTCTCACCCATAGTAGTGTGTATGTGGGGGGGTATAAACCTAATGGAGGACCCCATACCCATTCCAATATTATTATAAAAGGTGGATAATGACCTCGTAGATAGAGGATCCCAATATTTGTAATAGCAGGGGTATACTGACCATATCTGATCTATAGGTAGGGGATCTCATGACCTAACCCCATGGGGGGGGGGGGGGGTTATTGACCCCACCAAAGGATGGTAATAGAAAAGTTATCCCTGAGAAAAACCATCCTGTTAGGGTGGGTTACCACTCAATAAGAATGTATGAAAACCATTACTAATCTCTTGAATTTGATTCAGTCGATCATGCTCACTTCACCTCAATTCTCATCATTAACTTTACTCAACTCAAGAGGGACCACTCAAATTTCCTAATTTGAGTGAAGGGGAAGTATATAGTGTGTCTAAGGGGTACATGGGGTGTCACACCTAAGTTGATAATCTAGATATGCGCTAATGCTCAGTATGGAATTTAAAATTAACAACACAGTGTGTAGATCAATCTACACAGTGTCTAGGTCTGGGTTTGACCCTCAACATATGCCTCCTTTCCCAAATAATGTTCCACTAGGTAGTACATAGAGTGTATCTTAGGAATATATGTCTTATAAGACATACAAGATTCCTTGGGTGTGTACTTACAAAACATGTTGAGCAGGATGACTAGGGTCATGATTTTTGTGGGCCGAACCACATACCCCTGTGATATTTTTCTTAGAGTGAAACCCTAGTGTAGCATCAACGAGACACAAAACATGTGTTCTTATGAACTACATGCTATATAGTCAGTCATTTTATAGAATGTCAGCTTCTTCCTAAATCCTATCAAGAAACACCACCCTTTCCATGATTTTCTCTAAAAACTTGCAAACCATGTTGACTCGCATCAATGCTATGCTGAAAATTTGATTCTGGCCACCCTTCATTAGAAAATCAGATTATTGTCATCTCCCATGTTTCGCACATGTCCCATATTATAAAAAATGGTAATATATGATCTCATATGCCTTCCATGAATCATTTTAGATCATTATAACTCCCTCAATAATCACCCCCACCAATTATAAAATAAAGAAACATGAATATGAGGTTTGATTGCTATTAGAAATATACTCATAATCAAATCATCTGGCTATCTTATGCAAACAATGTACCTGAAGAATGAGAGTAGAAATCAAAAATCAATACATTAAAAAATAAATGATGACTGCACATGATCATCCATCATCAATGATTAGGAAATCCATAGAAACAAACAAATATTTAAATCATTGGAATTAATGATTCCCAAATCATAGGTTTAGAAAAGGTAAACTAGTAGGGCTAGGAAAAAGGTCGATTCCTGATTAAAATATTGGGAGAAATAATCTATAATCATTATGATATCATAAGTGGTGATAAATCCATAAAATATGATCCCTATCTCAATGTTAGATCAATCACTGATGATGAACGAACCCACATTGATGTCGTTGGTGATCCTCATTAATTCTTTTAATGACCAATGACTTCTGTTGAATCTGATTTCCATCCCATGAATTCTCTTCATGGTGGATCACCCTCTCAATAGATCTCTCATTATTATGTGGATAACCTTATAGATTCTCCATAACTAGGTTTAAATATAGAATTTCTAGTTTTATACATTTAATTTAATTAATTTTAATTCCTTTATTTTCTAATCATTACCGCACATCGATTGAATATCTAATATGAAAACACATTATATCATGCTAGGGTAAAAATCGTATACCAAATTCAATGGAGGTCACAATTTTCCCATTTAAAACCCTTTTCAATAGGAGAATCCATTATTTTAAAATTTATGTGTGCACCTGAGTTAATATATTTAATATTTTTATATATCAACATTAGGGTTATATGGAACCTAAAACTTCAGGCCAACTCCATGAGTATCTCTATAAATATTTTTTAAATATTCAAAGGGTTCAATATCAAAAACTAGATCTGTTACATTGAAGCATAATAAAATAATCCTTATTGATCGTCAAGTTCTAAGGTGACATCTAAGGTTAACCGTACCTACTTCGACCATCCCTAGATGTATCTAAACATGTCACATAACTATAGTAGGGGTTGGATAGATATATACCCTAGAATATATCTTATATCATTAGTGGGATAAGTGTCTTTCTCCATAACATATTGTACAACATCACATGGAAAATAGGTTCACCCTTGGATCTAATATACCAAACACTCAGATGGAAAATAATCCCACCCTATAATCTCATATCATATTAGGGAAAAAGAAGTCCACCACAAAAACGTATCATACAACATCAGTGGGAAAAGAGGCCCACCCTTGAAACATCTCATATATCATGCATTCAGGGGGAAAGTTTCCCACCATAGAATATCATATACACTCGAGGGGATAATCATCCCCACCTAAATTATTATATACACTTATAAGAAAAAATGACCCCACTCAAAATCATATATACACCCATGGGGAGAATCATCCCCACTCAAAATCATCACTTGTAAGATATATAATATCATGTAATCTCAAACCTGGGATTAAAATGGCCCAAACCTAGTTCAAATTACCTTGGATGACCACTCAAGTGCACAAAATATCCTTATAACCACAACCATACCAACCATAATCGATGTATACTCCCTATACTAACCCTCCCTAGGGTCAATATGAGAGTGGGGCACCCAATATGGTCCCATAAATCACACCTTTTTATAAACACCCCACAATATATATCTCTCTTCCCCAATTCTAGGTTCAAACACCATTACTTATAGCGCATAACGTCCCACAACATGTCTATGATCATGTCATGGAACAATCACCCACACAAGAAATACCATACCAATATCACACTAGAGAGATGGCGTAAATCCCATATCACTTTCAACGTCATGTTAGGTCGGTCCTCTCACACCCAGGCTTTCCATAATCCTTCTTAGGGTATTCCCACATGGATACTCACATACTAATGGGAGGGGGGATCACTAACTCTAATATCTCATAATATATCCCAATGGATATAAAGTATCTCAAGGTTATATATAGTTTATCCCTAATCCAACCATTCATAGTCTATTACACTTCCCTACTTAGAGGGAGATAAGGTATCCTATATCAAGGTATACTATGTTTCATACATTGCATTGGTAAAAATTCAGGTTCCGTGTATATCATCAGATGATTTTATGATCAATCCCTCATACATCGAAGATTAAGGCACCAAGTTAGTGTTTAAGGGTCCATCATGGCCCTAGAAAATTTGGTTCTATCCATAGGAATTTAGGACAAACATTTAATTTTAAATATAGGTTCAATCAAATATAAGAGGCTATACCTTATATCATACACACATAAAAATGTATAAAATTTAGAGACTTCCTCAGGGAACACCTACATTTTTTTGATTTATCATCCTCACCAAGACTTCCTGAGATCACCCAATCTTGTATCAACACCTGAGCTCCTATCTCAAACCAAAACACCCAAGATAATTAACTGTAAACATTTATAATATATTATTTAATTCAATTCAATTATTAATAATAAACTATAACTCACCAAGTGATTTCGACTCACCAAAACCTTGAGCAACTACATTCCAACATCCCAAGGCATGGTCTTAACATATACCCATACAAAATCCCTATCACATAACACCAAATCAATCAATAATTTCATCTAATTTATTTAAAAACCCTATAAATTCATAGGGCGACACATATCCAATTAAATGGTGGAAATATTATCATATCATCTTACCATGACACACTATATCCAAAAAATACAAAATCCTTATCATTATAGATTAATTATACTATGGTCTTGTCGAATTGACATCAAAACCCTAGCCTAAATCTTCAAAAAATCAAATGGACTAAAAGGGGAGCAGAAAAAGTGTAAATAGAGGGATAAAATTATCTTAATTCTCTATGGAAACACCTAAAAATCACCACTCACCATGGGAAATCAAAGGAATAATATAAAGGAAAAATCTATATGGATAAACCTCTTCTAATTCCTCACTTGACCTAAAACATAAATAGGTATAACTTTAAAAAGATCGGTATGCCTCTAGAAAGTGGTTGGATTGAGAATAACCCCTTTGGGTTATGGTATAATAGCCCTCAGGAAGAGTGCATGACTCCCCTTATTATCTCCATAATGGTGTAAACCTTATGGGCCATGATGTGATTACTCCAGGAAGAGGGCTTGACCCCCGATTAAACACCATCTTGACATGGCCTCTATGGGTTGTGGTGCAATGTAATTTTTATAGGAAAGTACCAAGACCTCATGAGAAAACCTCCATTTTTCCTATTGTGTGACATTAAATGATCAAATATAAAACTACCTACATGATAGGCCATCCTAATGTGACCTAAGGGTTCTCAACATGACCATATTCCTCTACAAAAAAATCACTATAGAAACACGTAATATTTTTTTTTTCAAAATCATACATAAGGTTTACCATCTTCATGATGCGACTCCCCATTTAGTAATGTGATTTCACTTCATAATTTTTTTTCCTTATAAAAAAAACCTAAAAATCATACCATTCCATGAAACAAACTGGTCACAGTGTTACCACCACCTTCTTAGAACTTATTATGAGATAACCCTCACATGTCATGGTGTGACAAGACACCCATAGAAAAAATGATGAAAGGGTCACCTAAAACCCACTTCAATATTCAGATGAGAAACCGAAACACCACTTTAGACTCTAACCATATCTGAAAACATCTATTAAAGTTTTTACAACCATAAAAATTTTGATCTGAATCCTAATTCTAAAACATCCCTCACTCTAGGACCAAAAATTAAAATTCTATATGAATTTCACATCCCATAATGACACACATTTTAGAACCTCCCCATTATAGAACTTTTAATTATCATGAAGTCTTGGTGGTCCTTCAACTATTAATTCCTGCCCACCTCAATTATAAATTCATCACTAACTCACTATATTCTACCTCAAAATACTGAATGAGTTTACACTATGTAACTCTAAACATCAGGGTACATTATTTATCAAGAGATGAAATAACCACTCTTCACTACTACCAATACTAATATGGATATTACCAATACCCATCTATCCTAATACATTGAAATTTCTTCAATCAATTCATCCTCATGCTTATGATACTCCCCACCATAAAACTCCACTCACAAAGTTAGATTTTGGATCATGGTGCTCCCTACCATAGGAATCAGCTGCTAAAAATTCACTTCTAGAAATCCATTGACATGATCAATGTGGTTTTACACCTCAATGCACTCAATCTCATGAAAAAATATCATTTGGTCCTCCTCTGGATAACCTTTCTTGAAAATTCTCAATAACTCCTATTGATGCATCATCACATATCTTGATCAAAATGCCGTAATTCTAAGAGAATTTTTATAATTTTCAGATACCCACATTGAAGTTAATACCAAACACTCAACATGATTCAATTATTAGATCCTAAAATACCCACGCCATCCTTCATACTATCACCATAAACATTAGTTCACCTATGATTTGAATCAATCTTGGATCATATAAACTCTCTCTCAATCTTGATTTCAATACCTAGACTACATATGAAACTACTTCCAAATCCAAAACATGGTATTTTATAAGGAATTAGACAAAATTAGATCTATTTTATCACTGACATCTCAGTTTCATATCAATTGTTCACTGATCGGTCTCACCTTATCAATGAACCTACCAACATTAGGGTTATACCTATATAACATCTTTGATGCTCCCCACTATAGTATTATACTTATCATCACCTCATTGAACCAAAATAACTGATTTCCAAATCACAGGCACTTGTTTATCACCACATATAATGACTGGGAACATTCATCCCACTCATAATCAAGTGCCAATGATAAGCGTAAATTAGGACCCATTTCTAGATCATTATTAAGGTCATTATTTACATCTAATAAAATTACATATGAAAATAGAGATACCCCCTATAATAACCAATGATTCACCCCCACTATATGGATTCCCTTATACCACAACTTGAGTGCAACGCTAAAAAAATTCCAACATTACATGCATGTCACTCCTCCCAATCCATGCTCACCCATCATGACAACCCCTATCAAGGACCAAACTTGGATTTATTGTTCCACTACACTCTAATCCATCTATCATGTCACCTATTTATAAAGATTAAATATCTTATATTTCATAAAAAACTAGGCCTTTATGCCTATGGGCGTCCCATCAAATCATTGTGGTTACCTCACTCTAAGGGTGACCTATAAACCAAGGCACACAAAAGTCCCATGAATATCCTTTGAATAATCAGTAATAAGGGCCTTAATTACCACATGATCATTCCTACACTGCTCGGGTTCCCTTGGAACCCAAATAATTCTCAAAAGACCTGTACATAGTTGCCACATCGATCCACTAACCAAATGGGTACTGTATATAACCAGTTTTCACTTTCCCTAAAATAAAGATAATTTTCCAAAAAATCCATCCAAAAAAATCACTCTCTTATTACAAACCAAATTAAACCTCCATAAGAACCCTCTAACTAGTTCTTACCCACTTTCTATCTCAATCCCATCCAAACCCAATAGGTGTATTATCTCGTATCGCTCGATCATACTACCTGAATCAAGTTTTCATGAGTCGAATATCATCAAACTTAGGCTCATGCTCTATAAAAATTGACCATGCTCCCCTATCATGTCAATATTATCTATCTAGAAGCACCTCAATGATTTATTTACAATAATCATGATGCATCCCACTCATTCTAAGGACAACTGAATGATCACCCTTAACTCGGGTGTTGTACCAAATCTTGAAGAATCCATCCATGCTTTACAAATAATAGGTATGACCATGTAGGATCATGATCCACTATCTCATCAAGAACCTCACCCAAAATCACTATATCCAGGCATCTAACTAATTATTCCCTCAAAACCTAATGAAACTCACGGTATTGATGTTGGGGTATCCACATTCTCAAATAAACTCACATTCCAACACACCCAATCTTAGGTTCTCATGTATACATATCAGGTATCACATATCGATTCAACCACCCACTCTAGGGAACTAATCCTCATTAGGCATCCATATACCAGATGACACCCTTGAGGATCACAGTCATATCCACATGTATATAATGACATCACCCAAGATGATTCATACTGGGTAAATATTTCACATTTAGTTCATTTAAGTAGAATTCCACAAATAAGTTATATAGGGATACACCTTATAGTTTTTTTGTTGACACTTTAAGTAGCCAAAACTATTTTATTTCTCCAAAACTAACATCAAGGAATCCAATGACAAAACTAATCCAACAAGTCTCACTATACATTACTTACATGAAGGGACTATATAGTCATCATTAGTAAACATGCAAAAATGGTATACACACGACCTTTCATGAGAGGAAAATACCATGGTCTAGCTAAGTATAATTCCACAAAAAATTTATATAGGAAAACACTGTATAAGTTTTTACCAACACTTAAAAAAACATAACCCGCATTGTTAGTTAAATCAATAAATAGAAATCATAAAAATTTCATGTGAATCCTACATGCCAAGAATGATGCATGTAAACTAGACTCTTTAAAACATTTTACAAGATCCAAATCTAGAACAACGATATCTAGTACACACATAATACTTGAATAAATATCTCAATTGTAACAACTAAAACCAAGAACATCAATCATGTAGCCTTGGTAACCTTGAATTCCCACCAAAAATGTGTTTATAAATCACTAATTTGAGGACCATAAAAATATTCAACACATTCATATTCTATATCTACTATATCCCAAATAATAAGACAAAATAAAGGATGACCTGATAATTTTTTTTAATTCCCCTTCCAAAAACATTCACATTGTCCCGAGTGGAGTGTTATGTGATCTCAAGTGTGCCTACCTATATTTTAGAGGCTACAGAATAGTAGAGAGGGTCTATAGAGTTATCATGGACAGAATATACCCTCATATTAGAGCAAAACAATAATTTAAGCGGCAAAAAAATGTTAATAAAAACAATTAGAGTATAAAAAATTAAATGAAAATATTAATACTATAATAAATTAATATACTGTCATGCAAGATACATCATAATGATCTCCCACCAGGTCAATCACATATATAAATAAAAATAATAATAAAATACAAGGAGGATCTATTACCATACCTGATCATAACCTCATACACACTTCTAAATCAACATATAGATCTTCAGATAAATCATCCATTACTAGGCCACTCCCTATCTAAACCTGCGATTATGAGGCCTGCTCAGATACCAATCTTCCAGAGACACATGAGCAGGGTGTTAGAATAACTCAATAGCATACCACCAATGATGTCCCTAACATAACTAGTAATGATAATGTATGCTCAATATTATATGATCAAAATAGTCAATAAAGTAAATTTTCATAATAAAATTATCACTATCGATCCTCGAGTTCTAAGATGTCACCTGAGGTCCACCATATCCACTTCAACCATCTCTAGATGTATTTGAACATGTCAAAAAACCATAATAGAGGTTAGATAGTTTTTAACCCTATAATATATCATATATAATTAGGTGGAAAAGAATATCACTTTTGAATATTTTAAACAACATCAGGACGAGGAGCAGACCACCTTGGGATCTCATATAGTGAACACTTTAGGGGGAAAGTCACATCCTTAGGAATCTCAAATCTCTTTGAAGTAAACAAGGAACATACTATAAATATATCATACACCATGAGAGGAAAAATTATATTTCATAGGAAACATATCATATATCACACATTCAGGATGGGTGGGTGGGTGGGGACATGACCCACCTTAGAATCTCATATACAGTCAGAGGAGGTGGGGGAGTGGCCCCACCCAAAATCTCATATGCACTCAAGGTGAATGAATCCCTACCTAAAATATCAATACACATAGTGAAAAAGAATCCCCACCTAAAATCTCATATACACTTGATGGAAAAAACTGACCCACCCATAATCTCATATAAACTCAAGGGTAAAATTAACCCCACCCAAAATTATCTAATGTAAGACACATGGGGGTAGAAGCATAATACCCTGTACCATAACATATCAAACCTGGATTGAAACTCACCAAAACCTAGTTTACATTACCTAGGTTAGCCTCTCAATCACACAAACCATCCTCATCACTATATCCATAATAGGACACAAACATTCTAACATCCATCTATAAACCCTCCCTGGGATCAACAAGAGACCAAGACATCCACTTTTCCTCCCTAAGTCACACCTTAGTCTAGACACCCCACAAGGTAACTCTCTTTATTCCCTAACTTTTGAGTCAAATATTATCACTCATAGGTAATATATACCCTAAACATTACCATGATAACATTATGTAATAATCATCCTCATAGGAAATATAATTCCAACATCACACTAGATAGATGGAATGAAGACCATATCACTTCCAATGCCATTCTAGGATAGTCCTCTCACACCCAACCCTTCCATAATCTTACCCAGGGAATACCCACCTGGTTACTCACATACTAATAGGGGAGGAACACTTGACCCATTATATTATCATCCAACCCAAAGGATTTAAGGTACCTCAAGGTTCTATATGGCTTATCCCCAGACTAACCATTCTCGATCCATAACCCTACTTAGAGGGATATAAAGGAACCTATATCAAGGTCATATATCTTCCATTCATATCATTGGTACCCCTACAGGGTCTACGTATATCCTCAAATGCATTTATGATCAAGACCTAAACCATCAGTGAATGAGGCACCAAGTTAGTGTTTATAGATCCATTATAGCCCTTGACACTTCCATTCCATCGATATGAATTTAGGGGAAACATATAATTTTAAATATATTGTCTATCACACATAAGTGGAAAGATTATATATCACATTCACATAATAAAATGCATAAGAATTAGGGATATGTTTAGCGAGCACCCACCACATTCAAAATTAGCCTTGTCTCCAATATTTTTAAGCTTGTCAAAGTTCATATCCACACCTGAGCTCCTATCTAAAGATAAAAAAATTAAATAATTAATTATAACCTTTTATAATTAATTATTAAATTTTCATTCAATGAGGCATAATCTCTTAAAACACACTGAGTTGAGTCCACTTATCAAAACCTTGATCAATGGATTTCCAATGTCTCATTGAATTCTTCTACAAAACTCCCATGAAAAAAACTTATCTAGAGACACTCTACCACTCACCAATTTCATCCAATTTATTGAAAAACTATATAAAATTGATAGGGTGATGCACCTTCAACAAAAAAGTGATAAAATACGTGCTATTATCCTCTTGTAACATCCTTTATCCATGCCATACAATATCCCCATCTTTAAAACTTAATTACACCATGCTCTAGTAAAACTGACATCAAAACCCCAGCCCAAATAGTCCTCTAAAAGGTGATGAAAGGGGAGAATAACAAGATAAAATTGAGGAAAAAACATACCTTAATATAATATGGAAACACATCAAAATAGATCCTCACATTGGGAATATTTTAGAGGAATATAATGGAGAGAGTCAGTTGAATGGATCTCTCTCAATGCCCCACTCTACAAAAAACCCACAAAGGGATGACGATAAAAATACTGATCTATCATAATTTTGAAAAATGGAAGAGACTAAGTCTTGATGTGACACATCTAAATCATGGAGAGACAAACCCTAGGTAAAGGACCCAAAACCCCTGCTAATATTCATCATGACTCAAACCCTTGGTTCATGTCATGACTTCCCTAGGTAGAAAGGTAAATCCTCGAAAAAACTCTACCATGACATGAACACTCTAGGTTATAGTGTGATGTGACTTTTCCTAGAGATTCCCAATCCCTCATGGCATGACCTCCCTTTAGCCTGTGGTATGGTGCTGTATATTTCAAGTTGTGACACCCCTTGTGGTAGACCATTATATTGTAGTAGACTTACTTTATGGAAAAAACAAAAGGTAAATATAATATATATATATATATATATTCTAAATAATATATATGATTTTTCACCTTTGTGGAATGAAATCCTTATGTAAGTATTTTAAATTAGCAAAAAATCTATATAATTTTCACCATGTTG
This sequence comes from Viscum album, assembly GCA_963277665.1. Taxonomy (NCBI): domain Eukaryota; kingdom Viridiplantae; phylum Streptophyta; class Magnoliopsida; order Santalales; family Viscaceae; genus Viscum; species Viscum album. Next base: position 1,087,072,446 of record OY728156.1, read on the forward strand.
TGAAAAAAATTGGGCATGGTGTGAAATTCATCTAGTCAATGCTCATCATGGAGTGACCCTCACCTATAATAACATGATGAGGTAACTATAGAAAAATATAGGAAAGGGATCACATAGAACCCACTCTAACATTCACCCTATCACCCAAAACACCTCCCAAGACTCTAACCGTATCCAAAAAAATAATTTAGAGACATTAAAACCCTAAAAATTTTAATCTAAATCTTGATTCTAAAACGTTTCCCACTCCAGGACCAAAAATTAAAATACCATTTGAATTTTAAAATTTATAATAATGTGTGTTTTTACTCTAGAATACTGAACCCATTTTCATTTCTTTCTCCAAACACCATTAATTTTCTTCCAAAATTTTCTTAAACTCAATTCACCTTTAAAATACCTCTTTAAGAACTCTAAAACCATGAAACATATCATCATCCTTAACCTAAATAAAAAATTCAAAGGATACCATGCTACAACCATCAAATATTATTTCTTTTAACCTCAAATAACTGTAGTTGGGGCATGATTCATTACATGAAAACTTATACAAATTGTGATTTTTATTACTTACCTAATAATAATATACAACTATATCTACACATATACAAATTCATCCAAAGAAGAATGTACATGAAACCTTTTAATGTAAAGTATTAATGTTATATGAAACCAAAATACCCATAAGAGAAAGCATGGTTCACAATATAGACAACCCCCATTGTTTTTAGAAAAATACTAAGCCACTAGGCTAATGATAGATTTGATCCCAAGTCCCACTATCCATCATCAATACTCTAAAGACAACTCAATTCTAATATAAGTCTAACACCTAATATGGATAAATCATAATCAACCATCACTATTGAATTCATCAGTAAAATAAAAAATCATTTTCTTGGTTGAATTAAAACTAAATATTTTATGTGGTGACTATCATGTAACTTCTATATACATGGTATGGAAATTATAAGAAGAATTTTAAACAATTGAAACGAAATCATACACCATTTATAATATAAATACTTTATATAATGTAATATTAAATAATTATTTCATAAATAAGTGATAAAAATAATATATTTAATATGATATACTACAAATTTAGAAAATAATAATAACTAAAACCAATTTTGATATTGTCTAAATTCTTGCAAAGGTCCCACACTGATGAATGTTTTTAAATAAAATATTTTTTTAAACCACAGTCAAACACAACGGCTTGGTTTCTCTTCTCAAACTATTTTATATAGAGAATTCCTCAATGACCCAACCATGAAAACTAATGAATTATCTCAAAAAAATTATTTTATATTAAATGGTTATACCATAAAACACAACCAACTAAAATTTACCATGGAATGGTTTTACCTCATAGAAATTACATTTCCACAAACCTTGATGTTTTGGTTAGGAAACCATGATGTGATAATGTCTGGAAATGGTTTTTTATTTTATTCTAATAAAAACCACAACATTTTTTAAAAAACATGCCATTTTTCAAAAAGTTTCTACAAACCACAATATTATTTTAAAACCCCAAAAATATTTTGGAAATTTTTTGTAAACCATGATGTTGTATTGTAACTATGGTTATGATTATGAAAAAAGGGGAAACTATTTTCATTTTTTAAAATTTTTTATCCTATTGATTCCTCCCCAGTAATGTCTCTAATACCACTGAAGTTTTTTTTGGACATATCTATACCCATAATTAGTAGAAAAAAGTATAAAAGAAACAAACAAGGTTAACTGAGATATGAATAAACAAATTCAAATAAAAAATAATAAAACAGGTGAACCTCACTATCCATGATGATCCATCACCAATAATGATTTTAATAAAGTTCCCTCAACATAAAAAAAATGATTTATTTATATCCATAAATCACTATAATCACCAAAAACTTTAGTAAAAACTATTCTCTACAAAGGTGTGTTAGTACCTTCTCCTCAAATAAAAATGAGGAGAATAGAATCAGAGAAAGATTTGAATTAGATAGAATAATCTTAACTATCCTTGAATGAGGTGTAAATACTCAAATTTATAGTTCTCCTTCATTGAAAAAAGGATTCCATTGAAGTATAATATTCCATTCATTATAAAATATAAAACTCTTTGGATCCACTATTACATATCTTATAAAAACTCATGATTTAAGTATTTTGATTGTTAAACCCCTTTTAAAATCAATAATTCATCTACACATTTGAATAACACATGATAATCATTATAAAAGAGTCAACCAAATGATATCATATATAATTAAATATTAATTTTCATCTCATGATGTGACACTATGGCATGGTGACCCTCACTATATTAGGGTTTATTATTTAGTGCATATTTCAAACATGAGAAACATCTCTTAATGAAATCTAATAGGATTCCACCTCTAAAGGTATCCACCAAATGTGTAAATCCCCAAAAACACTTCATGGTAGGACTTCTCAAACTCTCACATTCTATTAGAACCTTTTTGTTAAAGGGAGAAGAGAAATAAAAAGCTTTATATTTGAGTTCCATAGATCATGAGGTATATTTATTATTCCATTATTTTATCCTCCTTTTATAATAATTAAGGAAACTCCTTGAAGATTAATTATAATTTAAAATGTTTTATAAGCATTCAACTTTATAATTAATTTCATCATTCTAAAAATTTCTCAAAAATTCAAATAATTAACACATTACAAATGTTTTTTGTGTTATTAATGAAACTATTTAACACTTAAACTTTTCTCAAAATCCTTTTAAAATTATCACATGATATTGTAACTAAAATAATGATAACTATAAGTGTAATAAAAAAATTTCCAAATTCAATATCATATATCACAAACTTTTTGACGAAGAATGACACGACTACTATACTTTTTCCATCAACCAATAATATAAAAATGATATTGTTTGTGTCATCACATAAGAACTATTCAGATAACATTGAAAAAATAAAACTACCCATATCATTTTATTTAGTTCACAAACAACATAAATCTCTCAACTATAGTAAAATCACATAGTTTCATGTTCTAGTCTGGGCCACCCCTGAACCAAGAACCTGATTTGGTCCATAACAAGGCCCGAGGTGGGGGGGCATTCCCAATCCCCACGGGCTAGTGATGAGAACCATGGTCATCAAAGTGAACATGGTGGGACTGATTTTACCAATAAATAAATTTGAACATGATACTTTCCATTAGAAACATAGAATGAATGCTTCATACATTGGAGGTCCATGTTCCAGAAGAAAAAGTAGTTCTACAAATAAGCAGAACTAAATAAATTATAATAGATAAATAAGAGAACATACTTGGGTCAAATACATAAAATTAAAATAGAATCTAATATGAGGATAGATGACTTGTATAATATAAAAATGATAAAAAACTAAAAAAAATACTCAAACTGATCTCCACGTGACTTCATAATTCACTATCCAACTTCAATGCCACAAGTACTCCATGAATGACCAGGAGCTAAACCAGAACCTAAAATATATATAGGCATGAGCTAGAAACCCCAGTTGGTATAGTAAAAACCACAGCCTATGAAAAACCTTTAAACAAAAGATCCATTTTATGATAGTTTGAAATACAATATAGAAATATAGGTTTTCTCTTTCATTTTTAAAACCAATAAGAGTACGTTTCCATTTTTAATAAGTATCATTTAAAACATGAAAGTTTAAAATTTAGAAGAGGTTTCCCCATAAAAATTAAATAAGAAAAGTTGTGTTTTTGAAAACTTTCCTTTGAAATATACTCATATATAAAAAATAGTAAGAAAGTTACAAACCATTTTTATTAAAACATTAAATCAATTATTTATTTTTACCCAAAATAATAGGATGGAAACAAGGAGAAATCATAATAGTAATGATTAAAACAATAAGGAAATAAGGAAAACATAAAATAGTGGATAATACACTATCAAAATAATAAGGAAATATAAGAAATATAATATAACCAAGTACCAATGATCATGGGAATACCTAAGAGAACAAGGGAAAATTTAGATCAATACTAAAAAATATCCATCATATCAACATGCCTAATGAAATACAACAACCCTAATACTCAGTTGTACCCAAACTAGGCTAATAGAGGGGAAAAATCCCATATCAAAGAGTAATCTATGCTAAGGGATATTAGCCAAAGAATAATACTAAGTTAGTGCAACATGTTCTCTCTAAAATTACACAAGCTAATCTTGGTTCACATGATATATAAGATGAAGGTGAGATAATTAAATAGTAAAAAACAATGATATAAATAAATAATATATATATATATCCAGCTATATAAAATAAGAACCATAAACAAAGCCTCATCCTTGATCACCTTTCTTGGAATCAGATCCTTATTCATCAAGCATATCAATATAAAAAATGTGTCATATACCAAGGACAATTTTGATGTGTTTCTTGTCATGGGGCTGCTAATAAATGAGTTTTTGAACCCAAGTTTTAAATTTAATTATAGTTGTAAATAGGTTGTATCTGGAGAGGACAATGTTTTAGGTGTGTTTGTATTTTTATTGATGGGTTAAATGTGTGAAAATAGTGCATGGTATTTAATTAAATTGTTTTCAAAAATAAGATTAAAATGAATTGGAATAACCTCAGATATCACCTAAACTTTATTGTTAAATCATTATTTCATTTTTACTCTCCTATTCTCTCTCTAATAAAGTAAAATATCACTTTATTACCCTCATTTGGAAGTTTTGGATTAATCAAAGGGATGCAGTAACCCCTAAAACCTCCAATATCCCCTAGCCTAGTAATCACAGATATCTAATTATTCTCAAGTAATCCTACTTCTCATGATCACACTAAATGGGGAGGACCTAAGGGGAATATTTTAACGATCAAGTGAAGAGGGAAAATGAATTCAAAATATAATAAACAATGAAATATCAAAATGTCTAATTTTTTTTAATGAATATAGATATATTAATATAATAGAAATAGTGACTAAATCATGAAATTAATTAATAATTGGTAAGAATAATCTTCTTGGATCAACCAATAATGTATTAATTTTCCATCACTAGAGTTATTACAATAAATAAAAATAGAATAAAATAGTAAGAAACATCTCAGATCCTGATTTGGTGATCATAGAGAGACCCCAATAACAATGAATAGTTTTTATTTATATAATGATTATAGGTCTTTTGATCACTTTAAAGTTCTTTATTTGTGTGTAAAAATAGTTTCCTTTCTCATAATACTATTATTTCTGAATTATTCCTCAAATTTTGAGAATAATTTACTTTCTTTAGATTTTCACTATGTACAGAGCTCGATGGTCAAGATTTATCGATATTAACATCACTCAAATATTTTCTGTTAAAATAATTTCCTTCTATGATCGAGCTCCATACTACTTTATGAAGGATAAAAGAAAAAGTAATTTTCTTTATTGTGGAATAGTGAATTTTGGGTGCTACCCTAATGTATTCATGTAAGGAGTTAAAATATTTCATGTGATATATTAGGCAGGAATAGTAGTATTGAAAATATAGTGGTCCTAGTGGTGATTTGATCTTGAATTTTACTTGTAATTGAGAGCCATATCGTTAATGGGGTGAGTCTTAGAGTCTATTAGTAGGCTCGAGCTTTGTGGTTGGTGTTGGAATAGCATGTGGGTGTGTCATCTCTATGCATGAGGGATTGGGCACTCACACTCAACATTGAGGGGAGACTTTGGCCATGATGTGATGCACTGGGATTTAGATCTTGTTGAATAAATCAACCAAGGTGCTGAGAATTACATCATGATGAAGAATATGTAAGAATGAATGGTGCAATATGCAGTTTGTAAAAGAGGTGTTGGTGAAACGGTTTAGCCATTTTCAATCATTATGGCATAGTTTCAAGCATGTCGTGCATAAATTTATTCAAACTAGTGAAAAGTGAATTGGATATTAGTATAGGAATTTTATGTCTTAAATATTGCAAAGGAATAAAATCAATAAGTGTTATATATATAATTTAGTTAAATATGTTTCCCATTCATTGATCTCATTGGTTATAATCAGTTTTAATGGATTAATTTTTTAATCAGCACTAGCTCATACAGATTATAAAATCCACCTAGCTACCATCAAATTTCAACAATCATTAAGGTCATTTGTTTTTTTCTTTTATATAGGCTCATAAAATCATCAATATAAATAATATAGGTGAGTTTCAATCTATCTATTCATATCTAGTAAACTTATCTAGAAATAATAGGCTCCCTTTGGCATTGTAACTTGGAATCATCTTCAATTGGCACTCAGGTCAGTTGTGTCCTCTTGTTTAAGCTTCTTAGTCCATGTGCATAGAAATGGTTTAGTTAATATCTTCAAAATAATTGAATTAGATAGAATAGATGGATTTTAGATAAATAAGGGTTCATGGATGATTTATGTTTGATAGATTTATGGTTGGAGGGGATAAAATTCATGGTTGGTAGCAAGGTTGAGCAGATGTGGTTGACCGTAGATATGAATAGTGATGTGCAGTTGATTGAAGAATATGCTATTGATCAACTATAGATATGGAGAAGTGAATGATAGATTGTATCCATACAAGGTTTTGTAGGTTGATGGAGGTTCTCACATTTAGTACACTGACTGTGGGAAGAGGATGAACATGTGGAAAGTTGAAGTATGGTCACACGGTCAGTTCATTGGAAGAGGCACAATCAGTTATAGAGCTCGTAGTCACTTAGGGTGTGAATTTATAGTCAGTTGAGTGACCATGGGAATACAGTGCAATCAGTTGGAGATTCTACTTCTTCCAGTTATTATACTAATTGTACTTCCTTCATGTAGTTAGTACACTGACTGTGTGAGTCTTCTTACAATCTCTATGCCCCTTTTCCAAATTTTGAATATGGTCACTTAAAATTCATTCATGAAGCAAGTTGGGTGGCCTTCATGCGGCCATTGAACTATTTATGACATGTGCTTACTTACTATAACTTGATCTAATGTATACCTATAGTTTATTAAATAAACATTTATTCATATTGAAATTTCAGATTCAAGTTATATTTTTATGGAATGGCCAATAAAATTAAAAAAATATTTTAATCAATGAAAATGAAATTAAACAAAATTATTTTCTTTTCCCATTAAAATGATTATTTTAAATTAAAAACCGAAGTGTATGAATTCATTCCAGTTCAAAAAATTCAACCACCAATTAAATACAACAATTTTTAATGTATCTCTAGTTCATAATTACAATTTATATATAATTAATTTCTAATTTCGATATTAGAAGAACATTTTAAAATTATAAATTTAATTTCCATTAGTTAAAATTTTCAAATTGAAATGTTGTATTTGTTTAAGATAATTTATAAAAAATGAATGATCAAATCACCAATCCATTTAACATTATAATTCTAATTTTCCCAAAATTAATGCATGGATTTTTTGATAAAAAAATTGAATAATCATAAACAAATAAATATTAATGAAAATTTTAAATTAATTCCACATTTCACAAAAGTCACACAAAACACCAATTTACCCAAGATTTAATTGGATTAGGGGATTGATTTCTATAAAAACTAGACAAAATTATTGAAAATTTGGGGTCACATCACCCCCTCCCCATGGTAAAATTATTACACTCCTAGAAAATACATTGAATTTCAATATTTTTATCCTGCCTAGTAGTAATATGATAAGAAAAAGGGAAATAAAATCATAGACCCCTAGACCCCTCTATTGTTTGAATTATCTTTCCTCAATCACGAATTTAATTCACTTTTTTTCCTCAATTCAGACACAGGTTATAGTTTTGGGTTGTAAATGAAATGAATCATAGTGGATCCAAGATTTTAACAAGTGGGGGCTTCCTAAGTCTTTATACCCAAATAATACTTTCCAAAGTTAATTTTTTCACTTCCTCAATACTCTATAAATAACATTTAGATATATCATTTACCCCATACTTATCTAATTTCATAATTCCCCAAATATATCAACCCCCATTGTCAATTAGATCTTATTGAATTTTTTCTTTTCTAAAATCATGAAAAGAACTTACTGAATGAGTCCAACTAATCCCAGAACTAAACCATTCCAAGATATAAGGTATCCCTAATAATAATTGTTATAGCCAAGGAATAAATGTAATGATTGGGAAATTGACTCCCATTCCACTCTAACTCTTATTTTATGGAAAATACACACACACAGGTTCTTATTTTGACTTAGGAAGAGTTCCATATTAGATCCCATCTATTTTTTTGCTGTAGTTCATATGAACTATTCAATTTTATTTTAAGGAGGATCCCTAAGGTGATAATTAATAATTAAGTCCTAGTTACTTAGTCTTGATTTCATAATTTCAATTCCCTCAAGATATGGTTTTGTTTCCACTAAGTTATTTTTCATTCAAAAATCTTTTCCTAGTTCAAAAGAAGAAACTACATGAAATCATTGGTGAGTTCACTCAGTAATCATCTAACACTCACAATTTTAGAACAAATAAACTTCCTCCACTCTAGAGTAGTATTTAAATTAGGTAAGACAACATGAAAGTACAATTGTTTTTTATTTTATATATTTATTTACACTCCAAAAATATAAAAACAATAAACCTAAAGAAATTATGTATAGATCTTAAAAATATACTGAGAATTTATTTTTTTGATATATTTTAATTGAGGATAAAAACACATAAAGTAAAAAATACGAAAATAGAAAAAAATTATTTACATCTTAATCTATTTTGACCTCTTAACAAAACTTATTTTTGAAACCATTCTAATTAATTTCAACATGATTTTTTTTCTTAGGACAAATAATTTTTAAAATTAAAGGTATCTAGACTAATGTAGAGGAAAGTGGCAACCTGGAAATTATTTATTCAATGGTATAATGGAAAATCTTGGACTCCTACATGGTTTATTTCCATAAATGTACAGGGAAATTCTTCACTTTTTGTCCATTCACATTGAATGGATGATTTTAACCTACTGATTTGATCTCAACTACATAAAATGGAAAAGTGTTAGACACTATGTATGAACCAGTCCACTTGGAGTAATTTTTACAAGAAATTAGATTAATTATTTAAGAGTACAATAAAAATTTGTATCTAATATGAAATTCACTTATCTCAATAATTATTTTATGGAAAGAACTAGCTTTCTCCTTGTAAGGTACGATGTTCTAATAATATTCTCTCATCAGTTCCTCGAGTTCCATCATATTTAGTTTCCTCTTATCTCTAACCTTTCCAAACTCTAGGGTGACTTTTTTAGTAGCCTAATAAGCTTTATGCTATATATTTATAGGAAATTTATAATTTTATTTAAGGAAATAATATCCCAAGTAGGATGGAAACAACTTCAATTACAATTCATGTGGGTTTTATAATTATGATTTTAACATAATTTTATCTATAATTGTAGCCAACATGTAAGGTGGAGGTTTCATTAGCAAATTTGAGTAAATAATCAGAATATTTATCACCAATATATTCAATATGTTCAGTTTATAGAATAGATTCCATATTTAATTCACTTCGAAATACATATTTAGCAGTAAAATAAAGAGATTCCAAATCCTCTCTTAGTCCAATTCTATCATCCAACATTCTAATTTATTCTTTAAAACAACAAGGCAACTTAAAATGGCTCAATGAAAAAAATATTTTGTTCCTTGTGGGGTTATTTTGTTGAATCAATAATATTTAAATTTATAGTTTGTTCTCCAAAAGTCATGGAAAGCGTCCCCTCATTAATAGTGATATATATTTTTTGGAATTCTTGAGAAATGGACTACCTAGAATGATAGGGGAATGAGTATTGAATTTTTTCCTCTATATTCATAATTTAGAGGTCAAAATGGAATATAAAACCTTGTACACTTACCAAAACATATTTGAGTACACTTATTAGGTAGGAAATGGCCCAGTTGGAAATATACACAACTACTCAGGTGGGTTTGAGTTCTCTAATTTGTAGTTAAGAATAAAATGAATAAAATGAATAAAGAATTACATTATTTGATGCTCCCAAACCACATAGTGTATTAGAAAAATTAATTTCATTAATAGTTAAATTAATAATAAAGTTACCTATATTTTTTAATTTTTGGGGTATTTTTGGGGTTACAAGTGTGGATACATTTTTACTAAAACTTAAAATTTCATTACCTTGCAATATTATCCTCCCAATCCACATGTATTTGATGAATTTTTTGGATGTCATTATTCATAGGGTTTTCTTCCATAGTTAAATAAGGTTATTTTTTATGAACAGAATCATTAGGTACAATGGGTTTTCTACTCCCAGATCTTACTTGGGATTGTCATTATTCCCTTATATTTAGATCCTTTCTTCTCATTAAAGAGACAGAACTAACATTCCCTCTTAGGGTTATTAGTGGAATGAGAAGTAATTTTACCTAAAAATTGTTTTTTTTACTTAATTTTTGGTAGTTAATATCTAGTTTTTTGAACTCACAAGTTCTTTTATAAGGTCCTTCATCTTGAATTATTGAGTTTTCCTTGGTTGATAACTTGTGGATGGTTGAGAGATTTTCTTCTAAAGTAGAGGTGGTTGAAAATTTTGTTTGAAACCCTACAAAAAGGGTGGTATTTTATATTGTTGGTTTCTAGTTCCATATTTGGTGTTGGAAAAATCTCTAAACCATTTATTTTTATTGGTTGCTATTAGAACCATCTTTAGAACATGAAATCATATCTCTCTATCCCTTAAACTAGAGAGAAACCATCAATGTAGTGGTCCCAAGAGTAGAAAATATAGCACACTATTATAGGTTTGGATGGTGATACTTCTTTTACTTTTTAGGGCCATATATCTCACCATAGGGGTTACTTATTCCATTAAAAAAAAGTAAATTGAAAAATGATTACCTCATGTACTCCCCTTGTTATGGTTTTCATACAGAATTGTTGTGAGTTTTTGGATATATTCTCAATAATATTTCTGAATTCAGTAGGATATTGGTTAATAAACGCTCCTCTAGATGAGGCATCTATATGGTTCTTGTTACTGTATTTCAATACATGTTGAAATAGTACTAAGAAATTATACTTTTCATGGGGATGTTGTGGGAAGTATGTCTTCAACTGCTTGAATCTCTCCCAAAACTCATAGAGGGTTTCTCCACTTTCTTGATTGATAAAATATATCTCCTTCATTAGTTGATAACTTCATGATGTTGGTAAATACTTCCATAGGAAGGTTCTATACAGTTTATCCCATGTAGTGACATCCCTAGGATGAAATCTGTAGATCCACTCCTTGGACACTCCTTTGAGATAAAGGGGAACACCTTCTAGATGATATGTTCTTCTAAAAATCCACTAGGAAATTAATTTAGACATTAACAAACTATTTTAAGTTTTGGTTAGGGTCCTCACCTACCAAGCCATGAAACTTTGGAAATTGTTGAATCATTCTAGTTTTTAGTTCAAATTCCTATTGATTTTTAGGTTGTGGAAGTTGAATATTAATGTTGAAATTGGGTGTATACATTTCTCTCAAGTTCTTATTTACTTGAGAAATATTGGATTCTATATTTTTTCTTCTTATAGTGTCTCTAATGAAAGAAGAAGCTGAGGATGGGTAACTTTTCAATAGAATTGTGAGAAATTCCATTTCCTCTTGTTCAGTGATTTTTAAGGTTCTCAGTCTGGCCTAAACTGTTCGTTCAACCTCTTGATTGAAATAAAAGAGGTGACATTAACTGAATATGATCATTTATCAAAATCATTTAAAAAAAACAAGATACAAACATTGGACTCCTCAGTAACAGCAATAAGTTGATGCATGACCTATCATGGGGCCACCAAAAAATTAATTTTGAACCCAAGTTTTAAATACAATTATAGAGGGGTTTAAATTTTCAATAGAGGGAACATTTTTTAAGTCTGTTCATATTTTTCTTGATGGGTTAAGTATATGAAAACAACATGTTAGGTTAAATTGGATTGGTTTTTAAATACATATTAAAATCAAGTGGCCTAAGCTTAGATATCTCCATACTTTCCTATTCATTTGTTTTACTCTCCTATTTTCTATCTAATCAAGTGAAATCTCACTTGATTACCCTCATCTGGAAGTTTTGGTTTAATTGAAGGGATTAAATAACCAATGAAACCTCTAATATTCACTAGCCTAATAATAAGAAATCTCTAATTACCCTCAAGTTATCCTACTGATCATGATCATAAGCAATGTGGAGGACCTAAGTGGCCTCTATGTGCAATCCAATGAAGAGGGAAAATGAATTCAAAATGTATGAAATAAGGAAATATCCCAATTTTTAAATAGTTTTAATGAATCCATAGAGATTAACATAAGATAATGAAAAATTAAAGCATGGAATTCATTAATAATGGGTAAGAAGAATATCCTTGGCTCAACTACTAACAACTTAATGTATTATCACCATAGTTATTAGAATATATAGAAATAGAAGAAAGCAGTAAATAAAAGCCCAACTCTCGATTGGGTGATCACAGAGAGACCCTTATGACAATAGACAATTAATTATTTGTAAAATGATCGGAGGTCCTTCATGCACTTTATAATTCCTTCTATGTGAGTAGCATAATCTTCCTTTTCAATTTTCTTAGTACACTACAAAAAAACTGTGGTTTGTGACGTTTCTCAAAATAGTTTCTAAATTTCTAGTTTTAATTTATTTAGTGACACTTTTATAAAACCGCCACTAATTCATGATGCTTTATTAAAAATCATTTTCATGTAGTGGTGGTTAAATTCACAATGGTTTAAAGCCTCACTAAATATTCAATGACATATTATTATTATTATTAGTTTAAATTTCTTTATTTTTTATATATAATTATTATTTATTTATTATTTACTATTTATTATGTATTATTTAAAATTATAAATAATTATGAATTGTTAATTAAAAATTAAAAATTAAAAATTAAAAATTAAAAATTAAAAATTAAAAATTAAAAATTAAAAATTATTTACCAATTACTAATTATTAATTATTAATATATATATTTGTCTATATTTATACATGTTTATATATATGATGTGGGAATATTTAAAGATATATATGTATATATATATAATATAATATATAATATATAATTCATTAATGTTATTTATTATTATTTATTATTATTATTTATTATTATTTATTATTTAATAAGTATTAATATTTTTTAATTATTTATTATTTATTATTTTAAATAATTAAAAATTGTTACTTATAAATTATAAATTATAAATTAATTAATAATTAATAATTATATATATATATATATATTATATGGGTATAGATATATAATTATAATAGGTCAATTATATCCGTCACCATGGAGCACTACACAAGGAAGAAAATTGCAATAAACATGAAGATCCATGGACCTGACCCTGTGACCTACCCCTTACCCCCAAACCCTTACCACCCCACTAGTAACTGAGGAGCAATATCTATATAATTATTTATATATATATTTATATATTTATGTGTATTTATTTGTGTTTATATATATATAATTTTATTCAATTATATATGTGTGTGTGTGTGTGTGTTTATATACATATGTAAATTTATTTATAGTTATATATATTTATAGATATTTATATGTATTTATTTGTATTTATGTATATTTATGTATATTTATATATATTTGTATATATATTTGTATATATTATGTGTGAGTATATATATATATCTTTATGTGTGTGTATTTATGCATCTTTATATGTGTTTATATATATATATATATTTATATATATATATAATCATCATTAATTATATATATATGTTTGTATGTTTGTATATATTTATATATATTTATGTATATTTATGTATATTTATATGTGTATATATATATATTTATAGATATTTATAAATATTCATATGTATTTTTATATATATATATATATTATGTGGATATATACATAGTTATATGTATATTTATTTTTCATTATACATAATTATATTTTAATATATATATATATATATCTGTGTGTGTCTTTATATATATTTATGTTAATCTATTTATATATATATTTATAGATAATTAAATGTATTTATGTACATTTATATATAATTATATTTTTTATTAATTTGTATGTGTATATATATATATATTACGGGGGAATATATATATATATATTATATTTAACAACACACACACACATTTATATATTTTTATATATATTTATGTAAATTTATTTATATTAATATATATTTATAGATATTTAAATTTATTTTTGAATATTTATATACATTAATATATATTATGTCAATATATATTTACACATATATATTTATATGTAATTATATTTTTATATGTTTACTGAAAAGGTTGGGGCAAAGCCCTTTTATTGAAAAAAAGCACAACATATTGAGAATGTGGTTAGACATTACAAACTACCCTCATTAGTAAAAAATCCAGAGACCTAACTTCTTTCTAATCTTAGCTCAAATCCTCTGTTTCTCATCCCAAATAGCATTCCAATTGACTCATCCACACCTAAAACCTAGACCTTTGGGGTGATGGCCTATCCTCTTAGTTTTCACTTGTTTCCAAAGGCCTTTAATGTCACTATCCTCTGAGTTAGTTCTCCCAACCTCGAATTGAGCCTCCACCTTTTTAGATGGGTCATCAAGTCTGGTAACCTCACCAACTTTCTCTATGAGTGTCTGCATCTCATATGGCCAAAATTTTCCATATTTCACATCATTAATAGAATAAAGCATGCCATAAGAATTTTGCGTCATCACCTATGATTTACCTAATGCTTTAGGCGATTCTTGAACATTGGATTCCAAAACACCCACATCAATTGGGGAAGATAACTTGGTTTCTAAATGCACCGGGGACTGATGCTACATCCCCAGAGAGGAAGAACACAGCCCCAATGCATCCATAACCTACAAAAAATCATGTAAAAGTAGTAAAAAAAAATTTAGTATTCAAATTTGGATCAGGGACTATAGAGACATCCCCTGATAGAATGCTATAAATTCCATCTGCTACAACTTTAGGTTGATTACCCCTAGTGACCTTCATCAGTGCTTCCTTATTAGAAGGAACACTTTCTATCTGAGAAGAGGGGATTGTTTTATTATTTGACATTTCACTAGGAGCATCCTAAATATTAGTATGGACCAAGTATGTCACCCTCTTGGCCATATGACCAAGCGTACCAATGGGATTCCCTTCAAGGTGAACATCTATGGTAGAATTCTTCTTACTAAAGGTAGATGAAGCTGATGAATTCCAATTCTAATTTCTTATGATCCTTATGAATTTGGAATTGAACAATTTATTCTCTAGCCATAATTATTGATCTCCTTGGGCTCGAACTGCACTGTCACCATCAATTTGAACACCCAAAGGGTCATATTTCTCTAATACATGTTCAAGAACATCTCTAAATGAGAGATAATACTCTTCACCCACTTTTTACTCATCCCTTAAACATCTATGGTTATGAATAGAATGAAAAGAGTCAATGGGATACTCTGTAAGTCTTGATGATTCTGCAATATCTACCTTGGAAAATCACCCTCTGTCTAAAATCAATCCATCTGTGGCCACAACAACCTTACCCTTGTCTAAAATCAGACTCTTTTCAGGTTTTTGAATAGTTCCCATGGAAGAATGATTCACATTTAAATTAGCATAAAACATGGAATATTTCCCTTTTTCCCTCCTATTTTAGACTTTGGACAAATTCCCTTTCATGCCACAAGCTTCATATGAGATCCTCTTACGATATTCTTCCATTGAGTGACCAACTGCCAAACAATCAAAAAATATATAGAAATTTCTCATATTGAGCACTAATATGGATATCATCAGTGGGGGTAGTGAGAGTTACATTATCAATGATAATAGAGCTTAGTTCAACCTCGACCAACATTCTAGCATAATGTAAAAATTGAACATTCTCAGTCTCTCTATCGAGATGAGTATGAGTCTCGATAGCCATGGAAATACCATGCAAGATCTTCAAATGCCAAAGGATCCAATTAAGTCTATGTATCCTAACCCATACATGAGAAAATGCATTCCTAACCTTTGAGACATTGAAATACAGTGACCAATCATACAGATGTAGCACACTAGGTTTCAAGAAGAGAGAACCATATCTCCATGCTCATAATCTAGCATCATTTGAAGAAAATATGCAGTGGAAAAATCCACGGCCTAAGGAGAGACATACCCTTTCCAAGAAACCCCATATACAAGAAACCTGACGAATTAGGTCATCATGCTTCCACGACTTCTCACCTTTAGGAAGAATGCGCCTCGTAATTAGATTATTTCTACCCATGACTAACCTTTCTGGAAAAAATTCTGGGTTGGCATCAACATGTGATAAAAATATCTTTCCAATGATTCTTCCAGTAGAGGAGTCCCTGAAAGATTCCAGTGGATGCTTAACAGCACACAAATTCAAATATGAAAGCATGCCTGATCTTTCATTCAGGATCAAAGAACTGTCAATAGGCCTCTAAAAGGCCTTTGGGGATGAAGTAACTATCACATATGACCTTTCTGGCATAAGCTTGAAGCCAGGGTAGTGACAAAGATCCATGATTTCACATAAAACATAATATCTATATTATTCAATATGGGAGAGATCCCAAACCCCAATAATCCTCCCTATAAACCATATATGTATGTATTTGTATATTATGAATAATTATATGTACACATATGTATGAATTTACTTGTATTTATCTAAATAAATATAAATATATTAATGTTTTTTTAATCACCACTTGAAGATTCTGGTATAATGGTAAAGGATTTATAGAGTAACCAAGAGGTAAGTGGTTCAAATCTATCACTATTGAAAAAGGCCTTTAACAGTGCTAAATTGTTCATTTTTAGTGAAAAAAGTGATGATTACCAGAGCATGATTAAAATATAAGGACTTTTAGTAGTGTTAGAAAAGCATCGATAAAGGAACACTTTATCAGCACTATAAAAAGTGATGATAAAGGTGTAATTTATCATCACTAAAAAATCACTCATAAAGGGACCCGTTATTAGTGCAAACAAAAGCACTGATCAAGGGACCCTTCATCAATAATTTTTTTAGTGCTGATAAATGAGACCTTTATTAACACTTTCAATAAAAATGATAAAGGATACCTTTATTAGTTATTCTAAAAGAACTAATAAAGAGGCACACTATACTGAATCTTATTTTTTCAAGTTTTATTTTTATATATTAATTTGGAAAATTCTGAGACCAGGCACTAAGATGGCGTGAGATTCTGAGGCCCTGTGTGTCTGGGGAAAACCAGTGAAAAATGTTTATTTTTTAATAAAGCACACATGTAGTTTTTCTTTAAACTAAAATAAATCTTAAATGGGTTCCCAGATCAAAAATATGAGGGCATCATTGTGTTCAATATAGTAACATTACCTTAGGCATGGCATAACCTTGACCAGTGTGGGCCGAGGGTGGAAATTAGTTTTTGGACGTAAACGTCATTAAAATATTTAATAAAAATATTTTGTTTGATGTTACATTGGTTTCTTTTAAGTATGTAATATTGTTAAGAATATAGGGTTATAACATAACCTTGGAAATCCTATGAGGTAAGAAGATGTATCTTCCTCCGATGAATATTGATGGATTGGAAAATCAAGGTTGATGCACCTCAGATTCGACGAACTATGTAATTGGTGGATGTTGACACCCCTTTTTGTCACGTGATAATGAGAAGTCTCAAAGAGAAATACTTTAAAAAGAAAATTTAAGTAAATAATGAAAAGGGTCACACACTTTTGTTGAAGTCATACCATGCAAGTCCCAAATCAACGTCACTGCACAGGTCCATTCTACACACCAATGGTACCGCACATGCCCCAGATAGGTGCACCTAGGAGAACTTCTTCATGTACAACTATTCACTGACTTGCATTACCCACCAACATAAGGTGTCTCCTTTTCCCAATATCATGAGATTTACTATAAATAGGACCCTTGGGATCCTTATTTATGATGAATGAAAAACCATAAGAAGTATCAAAGCTTTGCTTTCCCTATTCCTTAACCTATTACCTTAGAAAATTTTAGGTATAGTTCTAATCCTTGAAAGAAGAGGGAATTAAGATGGGTAATAGGATTAAAGTTCCCTTAGTGTTTTAAGACTAAGACCACCTATGTGAGCCACCTCCCCTAAGATAAACACACTGGGGAGTGAAGGTCCCGAACACAGCGGAATCTCATGGGTGGATGTGCCCACTTGGATTTTTTTCATTAGCAATGATCAATTCGGGATCAATACGATGATAAATTCTAGACTCCATGGATCGAATCACAGAAATCGACAAAGAAGAGGAATAGTCTCAGAACCATAAATGTGGATTGTCACAGGTTTATTATCATTAATTTAATTAATTGACAATAAATACCTTTTATGGAATTATTTCTTCATCGATATTTCTGATCACGTTCTGATGTGATTTTTTGTTACCTCGTAGAAGCCAAGTGTAGACTTCCTCTAGCGGTGATCCACACATGCACCACGTATCTCTATACACCGCCAAAGGAATCTCCAGGTGCTAGCATGGAGAAGCCTTTGCTTGCGTTGTCTGCCTTAGATCGCCTTGATCCGGTGGAGGTGGATCTCTCTCGGTCTTGAGAGTGTTCTTGGAGGATAAAGTTCTTTTGGTCTTGAGATAATTCTCCAGAGTTGTTATGCACAAAGATTATATTAGGAAAAGAGTTGGGGTTGTGAGGATATTTATAATCGGGTTTGAGGTTGTAGAGTTATGAAAATAAATAAACACGTTATGTGTTTTATTTATTTAATTAACTCTTTTGAAAACCCCATGTCAAGTCATTAATTCCTTGACATACACCCACACTGATTATAATAAATATCATTTAATAAAATGATATTTCCTCAAAATTTAAACTGGAAAAACTACATAGCGTGTAATCATTAATACACGGCATGTACTTGTTTTCATTTTATTCTTCCTCCAACATTAAAATGATTTAGGCTTCCTTGAATAATTATTAAACCACATACGGGAATAATCTTTATTCTACTTGAGATACTTGAATACACTTAGTGTGTGACCCTCTAGGCCTCTTTCTCATTGGCATTAGGTGGGCTTGTCTAAAGTCCATGATTACTATCTAGCAATGGGTTAAGGCACCCAAGAGAAAGAAGTTGATGCCACATTGATGTGTCACCTCATACGAACGCTTACCGTGTAATTTAATCCCTTTGTCTCAATATATCATCAAGCAGTTTTCATGGCAGTGTCATAAACCTATATGCTTGATCTGTCATTCTTTGACTTCTAGAAATAAACTCATCGTGACACCATGGCCATGGAATTTGTTTGATAGTTCTACTTCAATAAAAGGGCCTAAGTTATTTACTTCCATAATCATGGAAGAGACAAATCCTTCCTTGACTTATCCATTAACAACATGTCATTCATGGCACACCCAACGTACCCTACTTCCCACCAACTGTCTTCATGACAGTTTTCGTCAGAAAATCTAAGTGCATGAGTCATGACATGAGTTAATGATAATATTATAGTCTAAGGACCATTACACATGCTCGTAGATAGCAATGCCCTATGACACGAAAACATGCGGAATTACTACTGGCGGGTCTGTTCTCATAATCTCCCATCTTGGAGATTACCAAATGTGAACTCCATGAGAGAGAGTCTCATTTTCTTACGAGTACTCACACATGACGGTATATATACTATGTGTCCTATCATAGTATGTCATTCAACCACATAACTTTATTTAAGAATATTGTTATAGCATTTCAATGTTCTCATCATAGCGAGGATCATCCATGACCTTATCAATGCAACAAATATTCTAGGAAATTATTATATTATAGTCATGTAGAACAATGAACAATTTATAATAAGTGAAAATTCGTGTAATCAAAGTACAAAATAGTTGGTTCTCAGGAAACCAACCCTAACAAACTCCCACTTGGACTAGAGCCAACTGCCTACGAATTTTAGTTCGCTAGACCTCACATGATGATCATGTTTCTACTGAGTCAAGGCTTTAGTCAAGGGGTCCACCACGTTGTCTTCCATGGAAATATTGCTCACTACAACTTCACCTCTCTGAGAAAAATCCCTCAAGAGATGATACTTTCGAAGTACGTTCTTTGTCCGCTGATGTGACCTTGGCTCTTTTACAAGTTCCACCACTGCAGTATTATCACAATAGAGTGTGATATGATCTTTAATGCTAGGTACAACATTCATCTCTTGGATGAAGCTTCGCATCCATACTACTTCTTTAGCTACCTTAGAAGCTACGATATACTCGGACTCTACTGTAGAATATGTGACCACACCTTGCTTTGAGCTCTTCCAGCTCACTGCACATCCATTCAAACTAAAGATGTATCCAGTCTATAACTTCATGTCATCTTGATCGGTTTGGAAACTAGCATCTACATGTCCTCTGATTACTAGTTCCTCATCTCCTCTATAAACCAGGAACATATCCTTACTATGCCTCAGATACTTAAGGATAGTCTTGAATTCCATCTAATAGTGGTCTCCTGGATCAGCTTGATATCTTCCTACCACACTTATTGCATAAGAAACATCTAGCCTTGTACATATCATAACATACATGACTGACCCAATCACAGATGCGTAAGGTATACTTTTCATTTTCTTTCTTTCCTCATGTGTTCGAGGACACATTTTCTTGGAAAGATGAATGCCATGTGACACTGGAAACAATCCCCTCTTGGACTGTTCCATACCGAATCTCTTCAGTATCTTGTCAATGTATGTACTTTTGACTTAGGCCCAGCATTCTATCAGATCTATCATGATGGATCTTGATCCCAAGAATATATGTTTCCTCACCCAAGTCTATCATAGAGAATCATTTATCCAACCATGCCTTAACTGACTATAAGATAGGTACTTCGTTTCCAATTAGTAATATGTCATCAACATATACTATTATGAAAAAAACTACACTTCCACTAAAAATTTTTTAGGCACAAGGCTCACATTCGTTCTTCATAAATCCAAATTCCGTTGCTGCTTCATCAAAATAAATGTTCCATGACCTTGATTCTTGCTTTAATCCATAAATGGATTTCTGCAACTTGCATACTTTATTGGAATCCTTTGGAGTCGCAAACCCTTCAGGTTGTGTCATGTAGACATCTTCCTGGAGGTTCCTATTAAGGAATTTTGTTTTGACATCCATTTTTCAAATTTCATAGTCATGGTAAGCGGAAATGGACAATAGGATTCTGATGGATTTCAGCACTGCAACTGGTGAAAAGGTTTCATCATAGTCAATTCCTTGACGCTGTCTGAAACCTTTTGCAACTAGTCATGCCTTATAGGTGCTGACTTGCCCCTCCATATCCAGTTTCTTCTTGAATACCCATTTATTACCAATAGGATTTACATCAACTGGAGGATCTACCAAAATTTAGACTTGGTTTTGGTACATGGAATCCATTTCAGAATTCATGTCTTCTTGCCACTTGGCAGCGTCTGTGCCTTCAACTGCTTTCTTGTAGGTAAGAGGATCATCATTGTCAACCAATAATGAGTCACCATCCTTGGTGACAATAAAACCATATAATTCTGGTTCTCTTACCTCTCTAATGCTCCTAAGCAGTTCTTCTGTCACTGGAACAGATTATTCTTCCACGGGGCTTTGTAGAATCTGTTCTTATACCAACTCCTGTATATCTTGAGCCTCAACTTCATTGAAGTCTATCTCGCTCCCACTATCTATTTTGGAGATGTGCTCCCTCTCAAGGAATATGGCGTGTCTTTCCATTGTAACCTTTTTATCTGAGGGGTTGTATAGGTAATATCCCCTTGTTTCCTTGGGTTATCCTATAAAGATACACTTTGTGCCTCAGGGTAAAGTTTGTTACCTGAAGAGGAATTAAAAAATGCTTCGCAACCCCACACATGTAGATTTGATAACATGGCTTTGCATCTACTCCATAATTCGTATGGAATACCATTTATCGATTTAGTTGGTACTTGGTTTAGTATGTGTGATGCTGTTTGTAATGCATATCCCCAAAAGGATAATGGAAGACTCGCATGACTCATCATTGATCTCACCATTTCCAACAGGGTGCAGTTTCTCCTTTCACTTACACCATTCCACTGAGCCGTGTAAGGAGGAGTGAGTTGAGATAGAATCCCAAACTCCCATAAGAAATCAATGAAGTCCTGATTAAGATATTCTCCCCCTATGTATAAGAGGAGTTTCTTAATATTCTTACCAAGATGGTTCTCAACTTAATTCTTGTATTCTTTGAACTTATCAAAAGAATATGATTTATACCTCATTAAGTAAATATATCCATATCTACTAAAATCATCAGTAAAAGTTATGAAGTACAAGAACCCACCTCTTGATTTAATTGGAAATGGTCCACATACATCTGTGTGAACTAATTATAGAAGCTATTTATCCCTTTCACCTTTCCCACTAAATGGGGTTTTGGTAATTTTTCCTTGTAGACACACATGACATACACCAAGTGGGTTTAGTTCGAAATAATCTAAATACCCATCTTGATATAATTTTGTCAAATGTTTCTCATTGGAATGACCTAGCCAGTGATGGAAAAGTTTGGTGTGGTATGAGTCGTGTGAATTAACTTTGTCATCGATTGCCATTACTTGGTTTGTGTAGTCTAACACACAAAGACCATTATATAAATATGCCCTACCAAAACAAATGTTATCTTTATAAAAGTAGCAACATTAATTTACAAATTTGAAGATGAATCCATATGTATCTAATTTGGATACTGATATAATGTTTTTATAGAGAGTACATAATAACATCCTTTTAAAACCAAGACCATCCCAGTAGGCAATGTGGGGTGGTAGTCTCCGACAGCTACAGCAGCGAGTCTGGCTCCGTTGGATGCTCGCAGATCCACCTCACCTCGGTCAATCTTTCTGAATCTACTTGGTTCCTGTATTTGGATACAGATGTGAGCACCAAAATCAGTATATAATACCCAATTATTAGAAACAGATAGATTGAATTCGATAACAAATTCACCTAAAGCTTCCCCTTGCTTCCTTAGCTGGGTGTAATTTTTCTTCCAGTGACCTTTCTTGCCACATGCAAAACAAACAGCCTCCTGTTCTCTTGCCTCTCCTTTGATCTTCCTTTTCTTGGAAGGCCTTGAAGAATCTTTGGGATTTAATATCTTTGCCTTCCCTTTACTTTTATTCACCATAAGGACAGAAGGTTTATCACACTTCATATCATTGTCCACTTGGCGAATAAGGATAAGAAGATCAGATAGAGACATCTCAACATTGTTTATGTTGAAATTTACAACAAAGTTAGAGAAGCATTGGGGGAGTGATGCGAGAATGAGATTGGTACCCAATTCTTCCGGGATTTTAAACCCTAGAACCTCCAAGTGCTCAATGTAGCCAATAAACTTGACTATATGAGGCCCAGATGGGGAACCCTCTCTAAGATTTCTCTGAAATAGAGCCTTGGAGATCTCAAACCTTTCCTGTCTTGATCTCTCCTACCATAGAGGTGATCGAGCATGCTATAGGAATCCATGTCTTCATGAGAATTCATGAGATCACTAGACATTGATGATATCATCAAACATTGAACATTGAGTGAATCATTCAAATGTTGATCATAGACCAAGAAATCTTGATCACTTGCTCCTTGGGAAGGAGAATCAAGAAGTGAGGACTCCAGCATGTAAAACTTTCATTCATGGCATAGGATAACCCCAAGGTGCCTAAACCAATCCTGAAAGTTACTGTTGATGAGGATATTTTCTTTATCCATAATTGATCATAGAGAGAATGTGGTTGATGAGCTTGTCATATTGATTCTACAAATTAGCAGAGCAGATTTATCAATACTTTCTTGATTACATTTTATGAAAAATAATAAATGAATTTATTAATTTTCCCACTATTTTATCAAGTCCCAATGGCCCTCACCATTGAACTCATAATGTCCATTTTATTTGACATTCTAGTGGAAAGGATCCGTATTCCCTTTCGCATAACCCCAACAAGGGTTGGTTAAGCTATTTGAACGTATTTAGGTAGGCAGGTCTTTGCCAACCTTGAGCTTACAGTTCCTTGATCTATTTAGTGGACTCCCCAATCCTGAAATCCTGACTTGGATTTCCTCAATTATTTCCTCCATTTTACAGAAAGTCTAGCAAGGTATACTCCTCTTGATGTAAAATGTTTAAGTCAACCCGAAACTTTCATAAGAGCTTCCTTTATAAAAGTAAGTGTCCCAACAAGGATTGGTCAAACACATAGTTTTATTGAGTCTTTCCCTTAATCAAATAACGAAAGGCTTGGTATGACTTAATATAGTATTTGAGGGATTTTATTCTTTATGCATAGTTTTTCATTATCACATGCTTGTTAATATTAAGTGATACTTTCTTAAGTGATTAACCATGTTCTGATAATGTTTACTCATATTTTGGTTTTTATTTTATTCCATCTTTTCATTCTTGTTTATTTCATTAATTATGTGATTGCGACAACACATACATAATAAATAAACCATGCAATCAGACAGAAATAAAATAAGATGGCATGATCGTGAGCTTCTATTGGTTAGCTTATCTAGCGGTTTTGATAAACTAACCCTGACCTAAGGAAAAACACCTTGAACCGATTGTTCATTATTTGCAACTCCCACCTGTCCACCTTTATATCTTCTTGGGTTGGTTTTTCCTTAGCTTTGGATTTTTGAACCATCTCCACTGGCTTGGGAAATATTCCATTACATGGGGTTTACATTAAATAAACCATGGGCACACAGGCCCTACATTTTATTGGAATAAGGATCACATGACAATGAATTTAAATTAAACAAATTTAAATTAAACCATACACACATACAAAGGGTCTTTGGTATAGCTCATGATCATCCATAGCATGGAACAACATTTATGCATATTTATAATTCAAATTCTTTTAATCGTTCTATTATATAAGATAAGTCGCGCTTGAATTCAATTAATTATGATCTTATAATTAATAAATTATTTATCTTAAGTTCTTTTATGAATTTCTTTGAGATTATTCTCATACATATTCCTTGTACAGGTCTTTGTACTTTTGGAGGAAACCTGGTGAAATTCCATTTCTGGAAATTACACATCTTGTAATATAGCCTACACACTGTGTATTTTTCACCCTTTATCCAAAGTACACGTCGGGGGCTTTGGTGTGTTTTCTATACTTTGTAAAATTTGGATTACATGGCATGTAGATTAATATAACACGACATGTACTTCCTTATTATGAGGTTACTGGCCTGAAAATCCCATGTATGTAGAACACGACTTCTCATCATACACGGTTTCACCTGGGCCGGATCGGACTACACGGTGTGTTGATTCAACATACACACTGTGTATTATTGTTCACATGTTCCATTCATTTCTGGTCAGCATGGGGTAATAAATACTTAGGTGTAATCAATTCACATGGCATGGTTTGGCAGACTAGTACCGGTTCATTGAACCTAAGTACACGAAATGTAGTTTTCACTACATGCTGTGTATTCTTGTGTTGTACGAACATAAAGATCGACTGCTACGGATGAGATCCTAATTTTTAATTTAATAAAAATTAAAATTAAAAGGTTGTTTCTATGATGTGAATCAAGAAACGAAGGAGGAAGAACAGATCTCGTTCATTCAGTTTTATAGAACGATTTATCTTGAATTGAATCAAATATAAATGCGTAAATTATCAATGAAAATTAAATAACTATAATCAATGCTGTAACCTCACTCTGATACTAATTGAAGGTACCGAGCACAACAGAAGCTCGTGGGTGGATATTCCCATTTGGATTTTTTTCATTAGAAATGATCAATCCAGGATCAATATGATGATAAACGCCAGACTCCACAGATCAAATCACAGAAATAGAAAAAGAAGAGGAATAGTCCCAGAACCATAAATGTGGATCGTCACAGGTTGATTATAATTAATTTAATTAATTGACAAGAAAAACCTTTTATGGCATTCTTTCTTCATTGATATTTCTGATCACGTTCTGATGTGATTCGTCATTGCATCGTAGAAGCCAAGTGTAGACTTCCTATAGCGGTGATCCACACATGCACCATGTATCTCTGGATGTTGCCAAAGGAATATTTAGGTGATAGCATGGAGAAGACTTTTCTTGCGTTTTACGACTTAGATAGCCTTGATCCAGTGGAGATGGATCTCTCTCAGTCTTGAGAGTGTTCTTGGAGGACATATTTCTTTCGGTCTTGAGATAATTCTCCAAAATTGTTGTGCACAACGATTCTCTTAGGAAAAGAGTTGGGGATATGGGGATATTTATAATCAGGTTTGAGGTTGTAGAGTTAGGACAATAAATAAACACATTATACATTTTATTTATTTCATTAACTCTTTTAAAAACCCCATGTCAAGTAATTAATTCCTTGAAATACACCCACACCAATTATAATAAATATCATTTAATAAAACGACATTTCCTCAAAACCCCGACTGGAAAAAATACACGACGTGTAATCATTAATACACGACATTTACTTGTTTTCATTTTATTCTTCCTCCAACATTAAAAAGATTTCAGATTCCTTGAATAATTATTAAACCATATACGGGAATAATCTTTATTCTACTTGAGATACTTGAATACACTTAGTGTGTAACCCTCTAGGCCTCTTTCGCATTGGCATTAGGTGAGATTGCCTAAAGTCTAATATTAATGTCTAGCAACGGGTCAAGGAACCCAAGAGAAAGAAGTTTATGCCACATTGACGTGTCACCTCATACGAATTCTTACAATGTAGTTTAATCCCTTTGTCTCAATATCTAATAAAGAAGGTTTCATGGTAGTGTCATAAACCTATATGCTTGATCTATCATTATTTGACTTCCAGAAATAAACTCTTCGTGACACCATGGCCATGGAATTTGTTCGACAGTTCTACTTCAATCAAAGGGCTTGAGATATTTACTTCCATAATCATAGAAGGGATAAATCCTTCCCCAACTTATCCATTTAAAAAATGTCATTTGTGACGCACCCAATGTACCCTACTTCCCGCCAACTTTCTTCATGACGGTTTTCATCAGCAAATCTTAGTGTGAGAGTCATGACATGAGTTAATGATAATATTCCAGTCTAAGGACCATTACACACGCTCGTAGATAGCAATGTCTGATGACAACAAAACATGTGGAATTAATACTTGTGGGTATGTTCTCATAATCTACAATCTTGGAGATTACCAAGTACGAACTCCATGAGAGAGAGTCTCATCTTCTTACGAGTACTTGTACATGACGGTCTGTATACTATGTGTCCTATCATAGTATGCCATCCAAACGTAGAACTTTATTTAAGAATATTGTTATAGAATTTCAAGGTTCTCATCATAGAGGGGATATTCCATGACCTTATCAATGCAACAAATATTCCAGGACATTATTATATTATAGTTATGCAGAACAATGAACAATATATAATAAGTGAACATTCATGTAATCAAATTACAAAACAATTGGTTCTCAGGACACAAAACCTAACAGGGATAAGTCCCCTTATCAATCCCAGGAATTATGTTCTAATAATTCAAATATAACTAAGGAGACACTTATAGATTAGGGAAAATCCACTTCTAAGTGTTGTCAGCCAAGTTATCTATCACCCAGAGTTCTCATTAGCTTTCCCATCCCTCACCTACATGAGCCATCTTCAGCTCGCCCAACCCTCAACTATGAGAGCCATTTTTGAACCCTCTATTTATACCACCAATGGTAGGGAAAATTATTCATTGGGACTATCATATGAGGGATACAAAATTAAATACTACAACAAATCCTCCAGACTTTCACAACTATAGTGAAAGAAACTCTGGTGTGTCTCCCTTTTGGTTATGTATTCCTTCAGTAAGAGGTTACCCGCACTTGTCCTACCTAATGGGTAGGGTCATCAGGGTGTGTAATGTTATTAATCCATTTATTAATGAGGACCCAAACATTTTGGTAAGTTTCAGGGTCCTCCCAGTTTTAGACTGAAGGGTTATGTAAATTCCATTCCCTCATTATCTCTAAGCCTATAGACCTTATTTTTCAGATAGCGAGGGGGCGGGGAATCATGTTTGGTTTTCCATTTTAGGTTTATTGGATTATCATAATATATTATCGATAACTGGGATAAGAGAATCCCTCATAGAGTAATCCCCTAGTCTTTCTTTTAGAAGGCCACATCCCTCAAACACCTCTTCTTCCTTGGTTACCAAAACAAGAGAGGATAAAAGCGCCAAAGTCCTTTCTATCTCCCATAACCTCAACCTAGTTATTAAAATAAAATATGATATGGGAAAATTAAAGACCGTTTGTTATTCTCCCGTATCCCCAACCACTTAAACCAGTACATGAAGAATTGTGTGGTTTTTCAAATCTTTAACTTTGTCTTGTTTTTGACACTGATCATGACTCATGTAGGCTTAGAGTCTAGTTAAGATCATGAAATCTACATGATAAGATGAATGTATCAATATAGAGTCCTTTTTCAGATCTTCCTATCACCTTCCTTTAGAGGGACTCCATAGATACGGGTCCTCAAATCCATGTATCAAACTTGATGGGAATCCTCCTATACGGTGTAATCCCCAGAACCATGCCTCAGCCTTCAAAGGGCCATATTCTTGATGAAGAATCATATGGGCCACCTATATGATATAATCCCCAACCATATTATCACCATCTCAAAAGGGTCAAATCACCTATGATACAAACCTTTATAGGAACTCCATAGGCGTGGGTCCTCAACCTAACTGAACTACCTGGGATTTGATTCCCATCCAAATGGGATACCTAGGAAGCCTCTTAGAGGTTAAAACCCAACAACCTAATATAACCATAATTTACTCTTGGGAACATTAAAAGTAGTTCCATATCTAGCCTAGGAGGTCACATATCCTCTAGGTCCCCTAGAATGCTACAACATAAGTACCACACCAAACCTTGGATATGAACCTTTCTCCTTGCCATCCTTACCACATGAAATTAAACGGTATGATTTTTTTGTAGTCATATTACCTTATATGGTATGATGTGTCCATTTAGGTGTCACCGAACTACATGGGTTATGATTCCTTTCATTAATACATTTAGGAATTCCATCTCATGGGCCCAATCTCGATATCAAAAGAACTCTTTTCTCCTTGGATGATAATAAATTATAGGGTACCCAGTTTTGTGGCTTAAAACTAGCATCGTGATGATAAATGACCAAAGAATCTCTAATATACTCACAAAAGGGTACCATAAATGGAGAAATTTAGATATATATAGATTTATCTATTGAAGAAGAACCTCAAATACATAAAAATGATTCTAAAGTTCATACATGCTAATAATTGAATTTTAATTCATGGGATACCCATGTTTTACTTGGGATTTAATAAAGGATTCATGAACATGACTTAAATATTTAAGAGAGTCCCAGAGTAGTAAATAATTCCCACCAAAAGGGAATGATGGGCCTAACCTACCATCCTCTCAAAAAATGTGAGACCCTAAGAATCATTGGATCTTTTTCACAATAGACACCTACCTTTGGAAAGTAGGTTTGTGAATCATCTGAAATAAGGGAAACATTGGCTGTTTCTGGCTCCATGAAAAAACCAATTGAAAGATATTAAAAAATGGTTAATATGATGTGAATGATTGTGAATCCATTAAAACCCCCACAATCAAACTGTAAAACAGTGTCACACCATGATTTTTTTCAGAAGAAAAAATGGTGAACTCGATGTGAATCCTTAACCAAGATGATTGTGCTATTCATATGACATGCCCCTTTCTCACAAAATAAAAGTTGGCCAAACATTAATCCAAAAAAATAAATTATGCACGTGTTAATTTATTGAGATGATACTTTTACATTTTTTTTCTTGTTTGTGTTTTTCACATATATTTCAGGAAATTTCAACTAGATCTCCCTTCAATACAAATGGTTTCATACTAGTTCCAAAAGACACGGTTTGAGCATTACAAAAGTTAGGTCCTCAACCAAATAGAGGACACTGACACCTACCCAAAATCTTCAATATAGGGTATCAAACACACTGGTTCAGGAGTAACACCTAAATTCCACCATCCTAGCCCTGAAGATAGATCTACAACCCCACCATCTCATGAAGCCCCATCAACTATCCACTCAATGATAGCTGGTGGCCTAAAAGAAGATGATACCAATTTCTATCTAAAATTATCTCTAGATCCTATCCCCAGAATGCAACAATTAGATTCTCCCTTATCTTAGGGAGGTAGATCAAGAGGTCACTGACGACCTCATATGGATAACGTAGGGGTCCCTCTAAAAGGATCTTGTAAGAATTCACCACCACCAATTCTACACGATAACAAGCTCTCAACATGATGGGAGTGTTTCCCCTGAGAGTTTGACCCAAGTCACTCTAACCCAAGCATGCAAGATGGACCACTAAGGACAACGACTAGATAATAGGGATCATGGATGCACTTATTGTAACGTCCCAGTTCCGGGTTCCACCCAAAGGTGCCCCATACCCAGTTGGTCACATGGCCTCAAGAGAATTTCTCCAAAATCTAGAGGTTACTGACTAGCAGCGAGGTCCTTGGGTGTGATAGTGGGGAAACTATGCCCTCATTAGAAGAGAAACACAGCAGAAACAATACAGTAAACAGTAGCGGAAGCAGTAATACCATACAATAGAAGTATATAGTGGAAGACTTATAGTATAAACAACTACAACATATATATACAAATGATGCATGCGACATGTATCTAGGAAAGCAGACAAAAAGTCACAATGATGGAAATACAATATGGAAACCAAAGTACAGAAAACAATAAACTCCAACAGCATCGCAAGCCTCAACTTGGTCTCATGCTCTCCAGCTCCAATAGAAATCAAGTACCTGATGAAGAAGGGTGTTTTACCTTATCTATACCTACAACCATATAATATGATTGGGTCCAAAAGCATAACCCAAATAGAGTGTGAGACGAATCCCAGTAGGCAACCACCAAAAGATTTGTGACTAACTATTTAGTGAATATATATAGCAGGTAATAAGCATAAATGAAGAAATAAACTAGGTAGTACTCAAAAGTAAACAATCCTACTATTTCAATTACATTAATTTTCATTTATTAATTATTCAGAACATTGAATAATGTAATATCAGGATCTATCCTAAGCTCTATATCCCCTGTTCAATAGAAAAAATGATGTCTCAAAAGACTATCTAACAAATAAGTAAGACCGAGTCTGAGATTTTTCTTTGGCTTTCCAGGCTCGTCACATTCAACAAAAATTCAAAAGAAACCCTCTGGGAAAGTTCTCATAGTCTAACCCCTATGGTTTAACATATCATCAATTCAATAAACAATGAACCTTTTGGAAATTTCACATGGTCTAACCCCTTTAGTCCCCCATAACACTAATCATTTACAAACGAACTCCTAGGTTTCTCTCATGGTCAATACCCCCTTGGTTTGCATAGAAAAAATATAATATAATGACCCCTAGAAGCTCTCACAGTCAATGACCTATGGTCCAACATTAATTTAATAAACTCCCTCCAGGTAGCTCTCACATTCTAACCCCTCTGGCCAATAAACACCTAACATCTCTCACAGTCAATAACTATGGGTCAACATAACAAAAATTCATACATAAATAACACTACCTTGGTAAGCTCTCTTAGTCAATTATCCTTGGCCATACTTTCACAATACGAAACACATGCATCTCAAATAAATAATATCTCCATCATAACAACACTAGGCATGAAAAACAAAGAAAGACTAACATGATTTGTAGACCAAACGTCTATAATCAATCAAACATGGGAAACACACCCATAACCAAGGTATTAAACCTTATGCCTCAATAATAACCCTTTATCAATGAAAAAAAACATAGCAGGTATTAAACATAGTTAAATTCTAAAATACGCAATACCCTAAACATGGGTATTTTTCACTTTTAGAATATAATATCCAAATACAATCAAAGTAAGGAAAAAACCACCTACCTCAATATGGTATGGTGAACACGCTCGAATGTCAGCCCTTGAATCGGCCTATAATGTTGTAGATCTACAAAAAGGTAAAAAATGTTCAACCTTGAATAACCCACGAGATAAGAGGAATCATGAAGTGAGGATCAAGAAGAAGAAAGAACTCATCGGTGGGATTTCAATGCACCTTTAAGAGTTTGAATTAGACATTGGATGGAGAAAATATGGCTTAGACTTTGATTATCGCTCTCGATAGCTCCTGGATGAACCAAGGTTAGAAGAAGAGCATTCTGGAGATGAGACGCGACCCCGCTCCGACTCATCAATTAAAAAAAAGTACAAGGAATGTTCATTAAATGTACATGCCGTGTACTAGCCTCAATCGGCCCCCATTTTAGGTGGTTTACCAGGTCACCCACATGGCCATGTACTCAGCTGTTACATGCCCAGTACACATCTACCCATGGAAACCAGGTACACGGTGTGTACCCAAAAGTACACGGAGTGTACTTAGAAAATTTTCCCTTTTTTCCCTTTTCCTAAAAACCAACCCAAAATAATGATCCATACCTAAAATGAAGATTCAAGTTCTTACAAACTTTCTCCCTTAAATAAATTCATCCTCGAATTGCCCTTACAAGTGTGGCAAAGAAGAAACTTCAAACAAATCTAGCCACTGTGATTGAACATCGACGTCCCTCTCCCAAGTCTACTTCTATACTCGCCCATGTTTCCATAGCACCCATATCATAGGAACATATCGACCACAAAGAAACTTCATACTATGTTCCACAATCCAAATAGGGTTATCCTTGAAGGATGCATCCACCTCTATCTCAACCTCCTTGGGTTAAAAAATGTTAGATAGGTCTGAAAAGTAACTTCGTAGATGAGAAACATGGAAGACGTCGTGTATAGCCCAATAACTATGAGGTAACTGCAATCAATAAGAAACCGACCCAAATCCCTCCAAAACCTCAAACAACCCAACGTATCTCAGTGAAAGCTTCCTGTATCTCTTAATACTCCTATGTTCCAACCTTGATGTGACATGTAAGAAGACCTGATCTCCGAACTCGAACTCTAGAGGTCATCTCTATCAATCAGCATAAGATTTCTACTAAGACTGCATAATAGCCATCCTATTCCGAATCAAATCCACCTTCTAAGTGGTCTCCTGGACAAGACTATGTTCCATCATAGTTGCCTCTCCTGCCTCTAGACAACATAGGGGTGATCGACATGGCCTACCATATAAAGCCTCACAATGTTCCATATGAATCATCACCTGAAAACTATTATTGTAGGAAAAATCCACTAAAGGTATGTGTATCTCCCAAGGCCCCATAAAATTTAGGACGCATGATCATAGAATTTCCTCCAAAACCTGAATCGTGCACTCATACTGGACATCAATCTGGGGATGGTAAGCTATACTCAGAAGTAATTGTGTACCCAAAGCCCTATGTAGTCCCTACCAGACATGAGAAGTAAAACGTGCGTCCATGTCTGAAACAATAGAGTGAGGAAACCCATGAAAATGTACTATATCTTAGATGTAAAACCTTCCAAGATCATCAAAACTGAAGGTTTACTTGATCGAAAAGAATTGGAAAACCTTCATGAGTCCATCAACAACATCCCATACCGCATCAATTCCTCAGGGTGACCTTGGTAAACCCACCACAAAATACATCACGATATCATTCCACTTAAACTCATGAATGGGTAACTACTGTAAAATCCCTGCTGGTCACTAATTCTCCACCTTCACCTACTGACAGGTGGAAAATCTCATAAAAAAACAACCAAATCTCTCTTCATGACTGGCCACCAATACTGATGGTGTAGATCTTGATAAATCTTGGTGTCACCAGGATGAACTGCCCAAATTGAGGAATGAAAATCATGCATCAGGTCCTCGCGTATGTCTGTTGACACCCATATGATCCCATAAAAATGTAAGATCTCATCCTTGCCTACGGTCCACCCAGGAGTAGGGTCCTCTCTTGACACACTCTCCCATAGGACTAGGCCTTCAGAATTTGATAGCTGCCTCATTCGCACTCGATCCAATAGAGTATAGGTAACAACTATAGAAGAAATAAACGTCTTCCCCTATCTATCGTGCACCTCTAAATGCATCTCAGAGAATAGATCCATAAGATTCCACTCACTACTGGCCTCCTGAACTTCCTATATCTGATTCCTCTTTCTCAATGAATCAGCCAATGTGTTGCCTTTCCCAGACGTGTAGGCAAGCTCAAAGTCAAAAGACTAAAGGTACTCAACCCACCTTCTATATCTCAAATTCAGATCATGCTGAGTAAAGATATAATTGAGACTTTTGTGGTCAGTGAATACCACAAAATGGTCTCCCAAAAGATAATGTCTCCAACATCACAAACTATGTAAAACTGCTTCCATCTCGTGATCGTGTATTGGGTAATTCCTCTCATGTGGCCTTAACTATTGAGACCCGTACACAGTGACTCCTTCCCCATTCATAAGCACTACTCCCAGCCTGATACCTGATGCATCATAGTAAATTGTGTAACTCTTACTTAGATTTGGAAAAAAAATTATCAGTGCTAAAGTCAATCACCCTTTCATCTCCTGAAAGGCTGAATCGCAGGAATCCATCCACAAATAGTTTTCACCCTTCTTATTCAGGCTTGTCAGTGGCGCTGCTAAGCATGAAAAGTCTTGTATAAAGTGCCTGCAGTAACCATCCATCCCCAAAAAACCCCATACATAAAAAGAAGTTCTTTATCTACGCACAAGAAACTACTGCTCTCACTTTCTATAGGTCTACTGATACTCCTGTCTCTGAGATAACATGACCCAAGAAGTGAATCTGGTCTATACAAAAGTGGAATTTTGAGATATTTTCATATAACTGATTCTCTCTCAATGTACACAATACAATCTAAATATGGATTTCATGGTCATGTTGAGTGTGATATTACACCAAGATATCATCCAGGAAGACTACCACAAAAGAATCCAAGTAAGGATGGAACACTCGGTTCATCAGTGCCATGAAAACTACATGCGTATTTATGAGACCAAATGACATAACCAAATACTCGTATAGACCAAACCTATTCCGAAAGTCTATAAGAGGTATATATGATGGTCTAACACACAACTAATGATAACCGAATATCAAGTCAATCTTTGAGAACTCTCGGGCTCCTCGAAGCTGATCAAAGAGATCATCAATCATTGGTAAGGGATCTCGATTCTTAACTGTCATCTGGTTCAGATTTTGATAATAAACACAAGTTCAGAGGGTACCATCCACCTTCTTTGAAAAACAGATAGACGAACCCCAAGGATAAGTACTGGGTCGAATGAAACCATTTTCATGAAACTTCTCTAATTGTTTCTTGATCTCCTGTAACTTTGGTGTAGCCATCCGATAAGGAGGAATTGACACTGGTTCCACTCCTCACACAAGATCAATAGAGAAATCTACCTCTCAATCAGGAGATAAATCTGAAAATTCATCTGGAAATACATATTTAAAACGATCTACCACTATAGGAAAGTCCATCTGTGAAGTCCCCTAGTCATCCAGATATAAACTAGCTATCTAGGTTGTAATTCCTCCAAAACCATGATTCTTAGGTCTAGCTCTGCTCGCCTGGACATCCCATTCACCATTTTGTAGAAAAGACCCTCCCTCCAGCGACGTGAAACTCACCATACAGAGATAGAAGTAAACAAAGGCCTAAAAGGAAACTAACTAGTCCATAATGAGAATAAAATTAAATCCTATAATCTCTAAGACATAGAGGTACCATAAGAAGTGACCCCCACCAACCTCAATAGGGTACTCCTTGCACTGACATACACTATCCATCCTAATCCCCAACGGAGTGTCTAGCATCATAACAACCTCAGAAGTAAAGATATAGAGCCCGAGGATCTCCACAATAACAATAGATATGAAACTATGGGAAGACCCTGTTTGAAAAAGAGTAGAATCTAAAATCGAGGTAACTATAATCGTACCTCTAATTG
Organism: Viscum album; assembly: GCA_963277665.1. Classification (NCBI taxonomy): domain Eukaryota; kingdom Viridiplantae; phylum Streptophyta; class Magnoliopsida; order Santalales; family Viscaceae; genus Viscum; species Viscum album. The sequence goes on from OY728156.1 coordinate 1,087,108,577, forward strand.
TAGTGGGTCTGGGATCCTGCTCCTACTGGGTCTGCTCCACTGCAAAAGTATGACCTATAACCCGAACCTGTGACCATACATAACTACGCTGATCTAATCCAACCTATAGTAACTAAAAACCTATAGCTTGGATACCGTGGAAACAACCACCTCCTCGGCCTGAATGACCTGAAGAACTCCAGTTTCCCAACTGATGAGAAATTGGGGGTCCTGCATCTAAATGTGGAGTCATAGAAGAACCCACATCGCTCACTGCTGGTAAAAACACATGACAAAAATGATTAATATGACCCATATTGCTGCAAGATTGACACTCAGTTAGGTCTCTTGGGCACTAAGATCTCATGTGCCCACTCTTCCCATACAGGTATCATACCACCTGGATACGTGAAGAAACATCATGTGAAAGATCCATGCGGTGCTTCCTACTATCTGTCAAAGGAGTACCATCCCTGTATGCTAAACCACCTTGAATCAAAGCTCCTGACTTCCTTCAGATTATGCTTGGTAATCAGTACCTGGTTCACTATATCACTCATTGTAGTTAGCCTGAAGACATTCACCTGCGATCGAATGTCATACCCGAGACCATCCTCAAACCTCCTAGACAAAGATAACTCATCACCTCATAGAACAGGTGAAAATCACTATAACTATGTAAAATGAGAAGAACAGTCTATCACTAAAAGAGCACCCTGTTCCAAATGCATGAAATCTCAAGCTCGATCAGCCCTCAAAATCTCAGGATAGAAGTAATCATAGAAGGTCCTTTGAAACTCTTCCCAAGACATATCCCAATAATGTCCCGCTTGTGAGATAAAATCCCACCATCTCTTGGAGGAATCACATAACATGTACATCGTGATCTTAAATCACCTTTCTGGAGGTGTCTCTAGATGCTCAAAGATAGTAAGCATGGCCTCTAGCCATGTCTCTACAACCTGTGGTACTCTATCCTACGAAAAAGTGGGAGGATTATGCTGCTGGAACACCCGCATCATCTCTACCATAGATGGGGTAGGATGCAGTGCTCCCTAGAAAGCCTTTAACATCCTAAAAAAGCCTTCACAAAACTATGCATCAGCACCTGTGTCCGGTATTACTGCTGGTTCCAAGATGGGAACAATGGGAGGATCTGCTGGTAGTCCCTGATATATCCTTTCCAAGGTCTGATCGTTGCCCCATACCTAGAATACAACCAGAGGACGTCTTGGCGGCATGAATCTACAAGTTCAAGTGCACACCTCAGTACAAGATTATCAAGGACATCAACCTAGAAGTGAAAGAATGTTAAATAAGAAGGAAAACATTCAACTTTTACAAAACATGGTTACATGGCATGTATAACCCCTACACAATGTGTTCCCTTAAGCTTTTCACATGGAGTGTAACTCTACCAAGCCTAGTCATGTAACACCCATACACATGACATGTTCATCCTAGGACACAATGTGCACTTGACCTTTTCCCTCCTACCCAGGTTCTTCTACACAACTACAACTACACGGTTATCTTTAGGGTAACACTACATGGCGTGTTCACCCTAGACACAACGTGTACTAGTTTCGTTCCAACCACCCATGTCATTAGTCACACGATCGGTTACACACTCAACTCTACATGGAATGTACAATCTAGACATGGCATGTAAAACCCAAGTTTCATCCACCCGTGTCATTGGTCACACGACTAGATACATGGTTCTCTACACACAACATGTACAATCTAGACACAGACTGTTCTACCAGAAGTTTCCTAACCCCATGTCTCTTCTCACACATCCAGTCACACGGTCAAAGACTACACGACGTTTATATACAATACATGGTGTGTACTTAAGAAAACTTGTTTCCTACAGAATGGAAGAACACATGGCATGTGTTCATAACATCACATGCCGTGTTGTCCAGGTTTCCAGACAGTAAGCCTCTGAAACTTCTTTAGAACCCTTAAAAATGTATAATTTTGTCCAATTCATGAAATATTCCAACCCATGAGAGCCCATACCCCCACGAATCAATTTTTTTGCATCTTTTTTCACATAAAAACTTGAAAAAATTCAATTAAAGTTCAACATGATCCACCAAATTCTGACCCAAGAGGGCCCATAACACCTCACGGACCAAAGTTTGGTGTCCATCCCAATGAAAATTTACATATTACAATACCCTTTAAAAATAATAGGTATTCTATCATGACATTTATCAGAACAACATGCATACCTATCACAACAACTATCACAACAACATGCAATTCAGTAATGCACTCTAAATGGAATGACAAGAATGCATGACATGTGAGTTCTAGAAGGTTCCTATATAATGCATGAGATCGCATACCCTCATCTCATCAAATTTCAATAGAAATAGAACCTCAATAAAATCAATGATAACAACAAAAAATAATTGAATCACCCAATGGTGAAATCAAAACAACTATAAAAATTTCAAAACTAGAAAAATTGCAATATTTGATGTAACTTGACTTTTCCTTATACATAGGTTAGCTACTCCTAGGCAAAACTTATTAACAACTACCCATTCCTTCCTATCCCTATCTATTGGCTTCACATAGTAAGAAAAATCATAAAAGAAACTCCTATGATACCACTTTGTAATGTCCCACTTCCAGGTGCCGCCCAATGGTGCCCCATACCCGGTTGGTCACATGGACTCAAGAGAATTTCCCCAAACGCCAGAGGCTGCCGACTAGCAGTGAGGGCCTTGGGTGTGATAGTGGGGAAACTATGACCTCATTGTCAGAGTAACACAACGAAAACAATATAGTAAATAGTAGCAGAAGTAGTAATACCATACAATAGAAGTAAACAGAAGAAGACTGATAGTATAAATAACTGCATCATATATATACAAATGATGCCTGTCACATGTATCTAGAAAAGTATCTAAACAAGTCACAATGTTGGAAATACAATACTGAAACCAAAGTATAGAAAATAGTAAACTCCAATAGGACCGCAAGCCTTAGCTTGGTCCCATTCTCTCCAGCTCCAACATAAATCAAGCACCTGATGATGAAGGGTGTTTTCCCTTATCTATACCTGAAAACATATAATCTTTCACTACGGGAAAAATCAATATTTGTGACGGGATTTATTCCCGTCGCAAATAACCCATCCAGAAGGTTATTTGCGACGGGATTTCGTCTCCCATCGCAAATAGTTTGGCGCGACTTGCGCGCCAAACCGCGCGACTTGCGCGCCAAACCGCGCGACTTGCGCGCCAAACCGCGCGACTTGCGCGCCAAACCGCACAGGAGTATTTGCGACGGGTACCGTCGCAAATACCCGACGACAGTTAATAGCTTTTTGCGACGAGATTTCGTCCCGTTGTAAAAAGAGTGTCGGCAGGAACTATTTGTGACGGGCCCCGTCGCAAATACCCTTTTAACGGCCGACGGTAATTAATGCGGGCAAGGGTATTTGCGATGGGCCCGTTGCAAAAGCCCGGCGTGGTAAATACCATTTGCGACGGGAAAAGCCATCCGTCGCAAATCGTATGTCGGCAGGTGGTATTTGCGACGAGACCCATCACAAATACCCTTTTAACCACCGACTGTAATTAATGCGGGAGAGGGTATTTGCGATGGGCCCCGTTGCAAATACCACTAATTGCGACGGAAAACCCGTCGCAACTAATCTAACCTATATATACCCCCATCCGTTTTTTTTCAAATCACTCAGATCATCCTATCTTTCTCTCTTCATTCTCTAGTTTTAAGGGAAAAATTTCTTTTTGTTGAAGTTTTTTATACAAGAGCAATTGGAAGGCGTCAATATCTTCAGAATATCAAAGTTTAAGGTATTTATATATTATTTTTTATAAATTATTTTATTTTTTTATATTAATTTTAATCGTTGTTTATTAGTTCTAATTAAATTAGATTTAAACTGATTTTTATTTTTATTTATTTTTAGTAAGAAATTGATATTGTTAGTAATAATTATAAATAATTATTGTTAATTTGCAATAATTAGAGATTATTATAGATAATTAGCAGAATTTAGTTATAATTAGGGATAATTAGTAATAATTAGATATAATTAGTCATAATTAGATATAATTAGTCATAATTAGATATAATTAGTAATAATTAGATATAATTAGTAATATTTAGATATAATTAGAAATAATTAGATATAGTTAGTAATAATTAGATATAATTAGTAATAATTAGATATAATTAGTAATAATTATATATAATTAGATATAATTAGATATTATTAGTAATAATTAGATATAATTAGTAATAATTAGATATAATTAATAATAATTAGATATAATTAGTAATAATTAGATATAATTAGTAATAATTAGATATAATTGGTAATAATTAGGAATAATTAGTAATAATTAGGAATATTTAGTAATAATTAGAATAATTAGAATAATTAGAATAATTAGTAATAATTAGGAATAATTAGAATAATTAGAATAATTAGTAATAATTAGGAATAATTAGAATAATTAGAATAATTAGTAATAATTAGGAATAATTAGTAATAATTACCAGTAATTAGTAATAATTACCACTTATAAGTAATAATTACCAGTAATTAGTAATAATTAGGAATAATTAGTAATAATTACCAGTAATTAGTATAATTAGGAATAATTAGTAATAATTACCAGTAATTAGTAATAATTAGGAATAATTAGTAATAATTACCAGTAATTAGTAATAATTACCAGTAATTAGTAATAATTACCAGTAATTAGGAATAATTACCAGTAATTAGGAATAATTACCAGTAATTAGTAATAATTACCAGTAATTAGTAATAATTACCAGTAGTTAGTAATAATTACCAATAATTAGTAATAATTACCAATAATTAGTAATAATTACCAGTAATTAGTAATAATTACCAGTAATTAGTAATAATTACCAATAATTAGTAATAATTACCAATAATTAGGAATAATTACCAATAATTAGGAATAATTACCAATAATTAGGAATAATTATTAATAATTAGGAATAATTACCAATAATTAGGAATAATTACGAATAATAAAGAATAATTACCAATAATTAGGAATAATTACCAATAATTAGGAATAATTACCAACAATTAGGAATAATTACCAATAATTAGGAATAATTACCAATAATTATGAATAATTACCAATAATTAGGAATAATTACCAATAATTACCAATAATTACCAATAATTACCAATAATTACCAATAATTACCAATAATTACCAATAATTACCAATAATTACCAATAATTAGGAATAATTAGCAATAATTAGCAATAATTAGCTATAATTATTACGAATTAAAAAATTATATTATCAATATTTATGAAAAACAATATTAATATTATTAAAATAATAAAAAATTTATAAAATATTAAAATTATCAATATTCACATCAGGATTTACTCTATTCTTAACATGTTCAAATCTCAACGGGTCACCAATTGTCAGGTCATGCGCAATAAAAAGTTTGTGTCAGCCATGTCCAATGTAAACTCTATAATTTTCCTTGCGTGCTTGAACACCTCGCAAGTAGTGTTGCAATAGGATGACCAAAGTAATTTTGTTCCTGTCTCTAAGAATCATCTCGCTCCCTTTACATAGATCATTCTTCCTTTAAAATTTGATGGGACATCAGTATCTTTCCCTTAAATTTTCAAGGAAGAATGATCTATGTAAAGTGTCATGTGAGATAGTTTTTATAGATGAGAAGGGCATGACTTGGGTTGTCCTATTGCAACGCTACTTGCAAGGTGATCAACCAAGTAAGGACAATTATAGAGTTTACATTGGATATGGCTGACACAAACTTTTTATTGCGCATGACCTGACAATTGACAACCCTTTGAGATTTGAACATGTTAAGAATAGAGAAAATCCTATTGCGAATATTGATAATTTTAATATTTTATAATTTTTTTATTATTTTAATAATATTAATATTGTTTTTTCATAAATATTGATAATATAATTTTTTATTAGTAATAATTAGTAAACAAAATCTACTTGGATTGAAGGGAAAATTTGTAATCATCTCCACAACGATGTTTACCAAATTTCCTTTCATTATTCAAGCCATTTTCATTTTTCTAAGTATTGCTAAGTATTGTTAAATTAGTAATACATTGTAATAATTAGTAATAAATTGTAATAATTAGTAATAAATTGTAATAATTAGTAATAAATTGTAATAATTAGTAATAAATTGTAAGAATTAGCAATAAATTGTATTAATTAGCAATAAATTGTAATAATTAGCAATATATAGGAATAAATAGGAATATATAAGAATAAATAGCAATAAATAGGAATAAATTGGAATAATTAGCAATAATTAGTAATAATTAGATAGGAACAGTTAGGAACAATTAGGAAGAAATTTTAATAAATTTTGAGAACTTGGCACAATTTCCAGTGGATTGACGACACTCATTTTGATAAATGACCTTTCTAATTTCAACTCTAACCAACTCAAAACATCACAAGAATGAATATGTGTACCTCCGACCAGATTATTCATTCTAATTTCAGTGTGAGAAAGATGCAAGTAAATGAGCCGTTGGACAAAAGAGTAGCCATCAATCCACTGGAAATTGTGTTGCCCTTAATTAATGGTAATTATTAATAAGTGGTTGTAATTATTTATCTTATTTTTTCAGATAGTGTTTTTATAATTTCAAATTATTCAAAAACAGTGATGATTTTATATTTTATGTAGAAAAGTATGGAACAAGGAAGTCGACATCAGTCATTATTAGATGATCACATTTGGATAAATCAGAGCATAAATCAGAATGGTTCTGGTTTAAATCCTGTATATATTGAGGGTGTTGAAGCTTTCTTAGAATTTTCATCATCAAAACCAGAATATGTTTCATAAGGCACAATTAAGTGCCCTTGTAAAAATTTGCTCTGAGGATGTTTGAAACAATTGACAACGTTGGGGGATATCTCTTGTAGTTTGGTTTTCAACCAGATTATGTTTTTTGGTATCAACACGGTGAATGAAGTTCCAAAGAAGATCCTAATAACTTGATTCTAGATCCATCACAATTTCAAAATTTAGTACATGATGTTGCAGGTCCATCTGTGCAACAAACTGAAACTCACGATGATATTGATTTAACTACTGAGTTGGCACCATCAAAATTTTATGAGTTGTTGAGGTCTGCTGAGGATGCATTATATCCTTATTGCAAGATAAGAAAATTAGAAGCGGTTGCAAAATTTATGGCTATTAAATAAGATAATTCAATGTCAAACAACTATTTTGATCAGATATTTTCTTTGGTTAAAACACTGTTACTTGAAGGAAATGTGTTGCCTGCAAATTACTATGAGAGCAAGAGGCTAGTTCGTAATCTAGGCCTTAGTTATCAGAAGATTCATGCATGTCCAAATGATTGCATCTTATATTCTGGAGAAAATGAGAGCTTGGATAGTTTTCCCACATGTGGACAATTGAGGTATAAAGAAGCTCAACCAGGGAAGTATAGATTGATTCCAGTAAAATTGTTGAGATATTTCCCCCTTACACCCAAGTTGCAGCATTTATTTATGTCTCAAAATACAGCGTCAATGATGTCATGGCACAAAACCAAGATTTCAACTGATAGAAGATTGAATCATCCATCTGATGGTGATTCATGGAAATATTTTGACTGTCTGTATCCATATTTTTCTATAGAAGCCTAAAACATGTGATTGGGTCATTCTACTAACGGTTTCTATTCGTTTGGTTCTTATGGTAGTCAGGTATTCATGTTGGCCTGTCTTTATAACTCTGTACAATTTTCCTCCATGGATGTTGATGAAGGAGCCTTATATTTTTTTTGAATCTATTAATCCCAGGACATCCGAAAAAGAATGTTGATGTTTATTTGAAACCATTGATTGATGAGTTAAATGCATTGTGGAGTGATGGTGTTAATACATATGATGTTGCTACGAAACTAAATTTCATATTAAAAGCTGCATTGATGTGGACGATTAGTGACTTTCCGGCATATGGCATGTTATCTGGTTGGAGTACACATGGTCTGAAATCATGTCCTTACTGTATGAAAGACAACAAATCCTTTATGCTTGTCAGTGGAAAAAAACCTTACTATTTTTATTGTCACCGCAGATTTCTTCCAACTGATCATCCTTTTCGGAGGAACAAATCTCATTTCAGAAAAGGTACAATTGAAAGGGATGAACCTCCAAAGATGATCTTAGGTACAAAGTTAAAATCAGTTGTATTTTCATTACCTCCCATAACATTTGGACCAACAGTAAACCAACAGAAAATTCATGGCTTTGGAAAAGAACATAATTGGATAAAACGGTGCATTTTTTGGGATCTTCTGTATTGGTCTGATTTGTTGGTCTGACACATGTTGGATGTTATACATATTGAGAAGAAATATTTTGATAATTTATTTCATAAAGTTTTGGATACACCAAGTAAGACCAAAGATATTGTAAAGGCACAATTAGATCTTGCCCAAATTTGCAGGTGACCAGAACTTGACCTATTTGAAAATGTCAGATCATAGAGGTTAATGAAGCCAAAAGAAGCTTATACACTGTCCAAAGAGAGTCGCTTATTATTTTTTTAGTGGATTGAAGATTTGATAATTCCAGATGGCTATGCTTCCAATTTGGGAAGATGTGTTAAGAATGGTTATATTACTGGTTTAAAAAGTCACGATTGTCATGTTATAATGAAAAGAATAATGCTGATTGGATTCATAGGTTTGTTGAATTATATGATTTGAGATTCGATAACAAGCATATCATATTTTTTTCGAGACATTTGTGTAGTGACAACAGACTAAGATGCACTATGAAAACTGGAAGAAGGTGTTGCTGTAATTATATGTAAACTGGAAAAATCTTCCCACTGGAGAAGAGAATTCTAGAGATGAGACGCGACCCTGCTCTGAATCCTCAATTAAAAACAAAAGTACATGGAATGTTCATTAAATGTACATGCCATGTACTAGCCTCAACCGGCCCCCATTTCAGGCAGTTTACCAGGTCACCCACATGGCCATGTACTCGGCTGTTACATGCCCAGTATACATCTACCCACAGAAATTGGGTACACGGTGTGTACTCAAAAGTACATGGAGTGTACTTAGAAAATTTTCCCTTTTTTCCCTTTTCCTAAAAACCAACCCAAAATAATGATCCATTCCTGAAATAAAGATTCAAGTTCTTACAAACTTTCTCCCTTAAATAAATTCATCCCTGAATTTCCCTTCCAAGTGTGGCAAAGAAGAAAATTCAAACAACTCTGGCCACTGTGATTGAACATCGACCTCCCTCTCCCAAGTCTCATCCTATACTCACCCGTGTTTCCATAACACCCATACCATAGGAACAGACCGACCATAGAGAACCTTCATACTACGATCCAAAATCCAAATAGGGTTCTCCTCGAAGGATGCATCCATCTCTATCTCAACCTACTTGGGTTGAAAAACATGATATTGTTCTCAAACATGGAAGACATCGTGTATAGCCCAATAAATATGAGGTAACTGCAACCGATAAGAAACCAACCCAAATCCCTCCAAAACCTCAAAAAGCCCGACGTATCTCAGTGAAAGCTTCCCCTGTCTCTTAATCCTCCTATATTACAACCTCAATGTGACATGTAAGAAGACCTGATCTCTGACCTCGAACTCTAGAGGTCATCTCTATCAATTAACATAAGATTTCTACTAAGACTGCATAATATCCATCCTCTTCTGAATCAACTCCACCTTCTAAGTGGTCTCCTGGACAAGATGATATTCCATTATAGATGCCTCTCCTACCTCTAGACAACATAGGGGTGATCGACATGTCCTACCATATAAAGCCTCACAATGTTCCATATGAATCATCACATGAAAACTGTTATTGTAGGAAAAATCCACTAAATGTATGTGTATCTCCCAAGTCTCCCAAAAATTTAGGACACACGCTCGTAGAATGTCCTCCAAAACCTGAATTGTGCACTCATACTGGCCATCAATCTTGGGATGGTAAGCTGTACTCAGAAGTAATTGTGTACCCAAAGCCCTATGTAGTACCTACCAGACCTGAGAAGTAAAACGTGTGTCCATGTATGAAACAATAGAGTGAGGAAACCCATGAAAATGTACAATATCTCAGATGTACAACCTTCCAAGCTCATAAAATCTAAAGGTTTCCTTGATTGAAAAGAAATGGAAAACCTTCATGAGTCTGTCAACAACATCCCATACCACATCACTTCCTAGGGGTGACCTTGGTAAACCCACCAAAAAATCCATCGCGACATCATTCCACTTCAACTCATGAATGGGTAACTACTGTAAAATCCCTTCTGGTCACTAATGCTCCACCTTCACCTACTGACAGGAAGAAAATATCATAATAAAACTAACCACATCTCTCTTCATGACTAGCCACCAATACTGATGATGTATATCTTGATACATATTGGTGTCACCAGGATGAACTGCCCAAATTGAGGAATGAAAATCCCATATTAGCTCCTCGCGTATGTCTACTAACACCCAGATGATCCCATGAAAATACAATATCTCATCCTCGCCTATGGTCCACCCAGGAGTAGGGTTCTCTCTTGACACACTCTCCCATAGGAATAGGCCTTCAGAATTTAATAGCTGCCTCATTCTCACTCGATCCAATAGAGTATAGGTAACAACTATAGAAGAAATAAACGTCTTCCCCTATCTATCATGCACCTCGAAATGCAGCTCAGAGAACAGAGCCATAAGCTGCCACTCACTACTGGCCTCCTGAACTTCCTATATCTGATTCCTCCTGCTCAATGAATCAGCCAATGTGTTTACTTTCCCAGACGTGTAGACAAGCTCAAAGTTAAAGGACTAAAGGTACTCAACCCACCTTCGCTATCTCAAATTCAGATCATGCTGAGTAAAGATATACTTGAGACTTTTGTGGTCAGTGAATACCACAAAATGGTCTCCCAAAAGATAATGTCTCCAACATCACAAAGTATATAAAGCTGCTTCCAGCTCGAGATCGTGTATTGAGTAATTCCTCTCATGTGGCCTCAACTATTGAGACCCGTACACAGTGAATCATTCCACATGCATAAGCACTGCTCCCAGACCGATACCTGATGCATCATAGTAAATGGTGTAACTCTTACTCAGATCCGGAAAAATCATTATCAGGGATAAAGTCAATCTCCATTTCATCTCCTGAAAGGCTGAATCACGGGAATCCATCCACAAGTAGTTTTCACCCATCTAATTCAGGCTCGTCAGTGGCTCTGCTATGCATGAAAAGTCTTGAATAAAGTGCCTGAAGTAACCAGTCAGCCCCCAAAAACCCCATACCTAAAATAATTTCTTTATCTACTCACAAGAAACTACTGCTCTCACTTTCTATAGGTCTACTGATACTCTTTTCTCTGAGATAACATGACCCAAGAATTGAATCTGGTCCATCTAAAAGTGGAATTTTGAGAGCTTTTCATATAACTGATTTTCTCTCAATGTACACAATACGATCTCAATATGGATGTCATGGTCATGTTGAGTGTGAGAGTACACCAAGATATCATCCAGGAAGACTACCACAAAAGAATCCAAGTAAGGATGGAACACTCAGTTCATCAGTGCCATGAAAACTACATGCATGTTTATGAGACCAAATTACATAACCAAATAATCATATAGACCATACCTACTCTGAAAGTCTATAAGAGGTATATCTGATGGTCTAAAACACAACTAATGATAATCGAATATCAAGTCAATCTTTGAGAACTCTCGGGCTCCTCGAAGCTGATCAAAGAGATCATCAATCCTTGGTAAGGGATATCGATTCTTAACTGTCATCTGGTTCAGCTTCTGATAATACACACAAAGTCTGAGGGTACCATCCACCTTCTTTGAAAAATGGATAGACGAACCGCAAGGATAAGTACTGGGTCGAATGAAACCATTTTCATGAAACTTCTCTAATTTTTTCTTGAGATCCTATAACTTTGGTGTAGCCATCCCATAAGGAGAAATGGACAGTGGTTCCGCTCCTCACACAAGATCAATAGAGAAATCTACCTCTCGCTCTAGAGATAAATCTGAAAAGTCATCTGGAAAGACACCTTTAAAACGATCTACCACTATAGAAAAGTCCATCTGCAAAGTCCCCTATTCATCCAGATATAAACTAGCTATCTAGGTTGTAATTCCTCCAAACCCATGATTCTCAGGTCTAGCTCTGCTCGCCTGGACATCCCATTCACCATTGTGTAGAAAAGACCCTCCCTCCGGCGATGTGAAACTCACCCTACGGAGATATAAGTAATAAAAGGCCTAAAATGAAACTAACTAGTCCATTATGAGAATAAAATTAAATACTATAGTCTCTAAGACATAGAGGTACCACAAGAAGTGACCCCCACCAACCTCAAGAGGGAACTCCTTGAACTGACATACACTATCCATCCTAATCCTCAACGGAGTGTCTGTCATCATAACATCCTCAGAAGTAAAGACATAGAGCCCGAGGCTCTCCACAATAACAATAGATATGAAACTATGGGAAGACCCTGTATGAAAAAGAGTAGAACCTAAAACTGAGGCAACTAGAATCGTACCTCTAATTATAGCGGGTCAGGGATCCTACTTCTACTGGGTCTACTCCACTCCAAAAGTATGACCTATACCCCAACCCTGTGACCGTGCCAGACTACGCTGAGCTGATCCAACCTATAGTAACTAAAAACCTATAGCTTGGATACCATGGACACAACCAGCTCCTCGGCCTGAATGACCTGAAGAACTCCAGTTTCCCAACTGATGAGAAATTGGTGGTCCGACATCTAAATGTGGAGTCATAGAAGAACCGCCATCACTCACTGCTAGTAAAAACACATGAAAAAAATGATTAATATGACCCATCTTGCTGCAAGATTGACACTCAGTTAGGTATCTTGGGCCCTAAGGTCTCGTGTTCCCACTCTTCCCATACAGGTATCATACCACCTTGCTATGTGAAGAAACATAATGTGAATGCTCCCAGCGGCGCTTCCTACTATCTCTCAAAGGAGTACCATCCCTGTATGCTGAACCACCTTGGATCGAAGCTCCTAACATCCCTCAGATTATGCTCGGTAATCAGTACCTGGTTCACTATATCAGTCATTGTAGTTAGCTTGAAGACATTCACCTGCGATCAAATGTCATACCCGAGACCATCCTCAAACCTCCTAGACAAAGATAACTCATAACCTCCTAGAACAGGTGAAAATAGCTATAAATATGTAAAATGAGAAGAGAAGTCTATCACTAAAAGAGCACCCTGCTCCAAATGCATGAACTCTCAGGCTCGATCAGCCCTCAAAATCTCAGGATAGAAGTAATCATAGAAGGTCCTATGAAACTCTTCCCAAGACATATCCCAATAATGTCCCGACTGTGAGATAAAATCCCACCCTCTCTTGGAGGAATCACATAACATGTACATCGTGATCTTAACCAAACTTTTTGGAGGTGTCTCTAGATGCTCAAAGATATTAAGCATGGACTCTAACCATATCTGTGTAACCTGTGGTACTCCATCCTCTGAAAAAGTGGGAGGATTATGCTGCTGGAACACCTGCGTCATCTCTACCATAGATGGGGTAGGATGCAGTGCTCCCTAGAAAGCCTTTAACATCCTAAAAAAGCCTTCAAAAAACTATGCATCATCACCTTTGTCCGGTATAACTGCTGGTACCAAGATGGACACAATGGGAGGATCTGCTGGTAGTCCCTGATATATGCTTTCCAGGGTCTGATCGTTTCCCCATACCTGGAATACAACCAGAGGACGTCTTGGAGGCATGACTCTACAAGTTCAAATGCACACCTCAGTACAAGATTATCAAGGACAACAACCTAGAATCCAAATAATGTAAAATAAGAAGGAAAACATTCAACTTTTACTAAACATGGTTACATGGCATGTATAACCCCTACACAATGTGTTCCCTTAAGCTTTTCACATGGAGTGTAACTCTACCGAACATAGTCATGTAAGACCCATACACATGACATGTTCATCCTAGGACAAAATGTGCACTTGATTTTTTCCCTCCTACCCAGGTTATTCTACACTACTACAACTACTTGGTTATCTTCAGGGTAACACTACATGGCGTGTTCACCCTAGACACAACGTGTACTAGTTTAGTTCCAACCACCAATATCATTAGTCACACGGTTGGTTACACAGTCAACTCTACATGGAATGTACAATCTAGACATGGCATGTAAAACCCATGTTTCATCCACCCGTGACATTGGTCACACGACTAGATACATGGTTCTCTACACACAACGTGTACAATCTTGACACAGACTGTTCTACCAGAAGCTTCCCAACCCCATGTCTCTTCTCACACAGCCAGTGACACGGTAAAAGACTACACGATGTGTATATACTGTACATGGCGTGTACTTGAGAAAACTTTTTTCCTACAGAATAGAAGAACACATGGCGTGTGTTCATAACATCATATGTCGTGTTTTTTGGGTTTCCAGACAGTAAGCCTCTGAAACTTCTTTAGAACCCTTAAAAATGTATAATTTTGTCCAATTCATGAAATATTCCAACTCGTGAGAGTCTATACCCTCGCGAATCAAATTTTTGCATCCTTTTTTCACATAAAAAATTGAAAAAATTCAATTAAAGTTCAACATGATCCACCAAATTCTGATCCAAGAGGGCCCATAACACCTCAGGGACCAAAGTTTGGTGTCCATCCCAATGAAAATTTACATATTACAGTACCCTGTAAAAATAATAGGTATTCTATCATGACATTTATCATAACAACATGCATATCTATAACAACAACTATCACAAAAACATGCAATTCAGTAATGCACTCTAAATGGAATGACAAGAATGCATGACATGTGATCTCTAGAAAGTTCCTATATAATGCATGAGATCGCATACCCTCATCTCATCAAATTTCAATAGAAATAGAACCTCAATAAAATCAATGATAACAACAAAAAATAATTGAATCACCCAATGGTGAAATCAAAACAACTATAAAAATTTCAAAACTAGAAAAATTGCAACATTTGAGGTAACATGACTTTTCCCTATACACAGGTTAGCTACTCCCAGGAAAAAAATTATTAACAACTACCCATTCCTTCCTATCCCTATCTATTGGATTCAAATAGTAAGAAAAATCATAAAAGAAACTCCTATGATACCACTTTGTAATGTCCCAGTTCCGGGTGCTGCCCAATGGTGCCCCATACCTGGTTGGTCACATGGACTCAAGAGAATTTTCCCAAACGCCAGAGGCTGCCGACTAGCAGTGAGGGCCTTGGGTGTGATAGTGGGGAAACTATGCCCTCATTGTCAGAGTAACACAACGAAAACAATATAGTAAATAGTAGCAGAAGTAGTAATACCATACAATAGAAGTAAACAGAAGAAGACTGATAGTATAAACATCTGCATCATATATATACAAATGATTCATGTCACACGTATCTAGAAAAGTATCCAAACAAGTCAAAATGTTGGAAATACAATAGTGAAACCAAAGCATAGAAAATAGTAAACTCCAATAGCATCGCAAGCCTCAGCTTGGTCCCATTCTCTCCAGCTCCAACAATAATCAAGCACCAGATGATGATGTGTGTTTTCCCTTATCTATACATGAAAACATATAATCTTTCACTACAGGAAAAATCAATATTTGCGACGGGATTTATTCCCGTCACAAATAACCCGTCCAGAAGGTTATTTGCGACATGATTTCATCTCCCGTCGCAAGTAGTTTGGTGCAACTTGCGCGCCAAACCACACGAATAGTATTTGCGACGGGGAGATGTCTCCCATCGCAAATAGTTTGGCGCAACTTGGGCGCCAAACCGCACAAGAGTATTTGCGATGGGTACCGTCGCAAATACCCAGTGGCGGTTAATAGATTTTTGCGACGAGATGTCTTCCCATCGTAAAAAGAGTGTTGGCAGGAACTATTTGGGACGGGCCCCGTCGCAAATACCCTTTTAACCGTCAACGGTAATTAATGCGGGAAAAGGGTATTTGCGACGGGCCCGTTGCAAAATCCCGGCACGGTAAATACCATTTGCGACGGGAAAAGCTGCCCATCGCAAATCGTATGTCGACAGGTGGTATTTGCGATGAGACCCGTTGCAAATACCCTTTTAACCGCCGACTGTAATTAATGCGGGAGAGGATATTTGCGACGGGCCCCGTCGCAAATACCACTAATTGCGACAGGAAACCCGTCGTAAATAACCCCGTCGCAACTAATCTAACATATACATACCCCCATCCATTTTTTTCAAATCACTCAGATCTTGCTCTCTTTCTCTCTTCATTCTCTAGTTTTAAGGAAAACATTTATTTTAGTTGAAGTTTTTTATAAAAGAGTAATTAGAATGCGTCAATACCTTCAGAATATCAAAGTTTAAAGTATTTATATATTAGTTTTTTATATTTATTTTATTTTTTTATATTAATTTTAATCGTTGTTTATTAGTTCTAATTAAATTAGATTTAAATTGATTTTTATTTATATTTATTTTTAGTAAGAAATTGATATTGTAAGTAATAATTATAAATAATTATTGTTAATTTGCAATAATTAGAGATTATTATAGATAATTAGCGGAATTTAGTTATAATTAGGGATAATTAGTAATAATTAGTCATAATTAGATATAATTAGTCATAATTAGGTATAATTAGTAATAATTAGATATAATTAGTAATCATTAGATATAATTAGAAATAATTAGATATAATTAGTAATAATTAGATATAATTAGTAATAATTAGATATAATTAGATATAATTAGATATAATTAGTAATAATTAGACATAATTAGTAATAATTAGATATAATTAGTAATAATTAGATATAATTAGTAATAATTAGATATAATTAGTAATAATTAGATATAATTAGTAATAATTAGGAATAATTAGTAATAATTAGGAATATTTAGGAATAACTAGTAATAATTAGGAATAATTAGTAAAAATTAGGAATAATTAGGAATAATTAGAATAATTAGAATAATTAAAATAATTAGTAATAATTAGGAATAATTAGAATAATGATAATAATTAGTAATAATTAGGAATAATTAGTAATAATTACCAGTAATTAGTAATAATTACCACTTATTAGTAATAATTACCATTAATTAGTAATAATTAGGAATAATTAGTAATAATTACCATTAATTAGTAATAATAACAGTAATTAGTAATAATTACCAGTAATTAGTAATAATTTCTAGTAATTAGGAATAATTACCAGTAATTAGGAATATTACCAGCAATTAGGAATAATTACCAGTAATTAGTAATAATTACCAGTAATTAGTAACAATTACCAGTAATTAGTAATAATTACCCCTAATTATTAATAATTACCAATAATTAGGAATAATTACCAATAATTAGGAATAATTACCAATAATTAGGAATAATTACCAATAATTAGGAATAATTACCAATAATTAGGAATAATTACTAATAATTAAACATAATTACCAATAATTAGGAATAATTACCAATAATTAGGAATAATTACCAATAATTAGGAATAATTACCAATAATTAGGAATAATTACCAATAATACCAACAATTACCAACAATTACCAATAATTATCAACAATTATAAATAATTACCAATAATTACCAATAATTACCAATAATTACCAATAATTACCAATAATTAGGAATAATTATAAATAATTAGAAATAATTACCAATAATTAGCAATAATTATCAATAATTATTAAGAATAAAAAAATTATATTATCAATATTTATCAAAAACAATATTAATATTTTTAAAATAATAAAAAATTTATAAAATATTAAAATTATCAATATTTGTAATAGGATTTTCTCTATTCTTAACATGTTCCAATCTCAAAGGATCGCCAATTGTCAGGTCATGCACACTAAAAAGTTTGTGTTAGCCATGTCCAATGTAAACTCTATAATTTTCCTTGAGTGGTTGATCATCTCGCAAGTAGTGTTGCAATAGGATGACCAAAGTAATGCTGTTCTCGTCTCTAAGAATCATCTCGCTCCCTTTACATAGATCATTCTTCCTTAAAAAATTTGATGAGACATTAGTATATTTCCCTTAAATTTTCAAGGAAGAATGGTCTATGTAAAGGGTCATGTGAGACAATTTTTATAAATGAGAAGGGAATAACTTAGGTTGTACTATTGCAATGCTACTTGCAGGGTGATCAACCAAGTAAGGACAATTATAGAGTTTACATTGGACATGGCTGACACAAACTTTTTATTGCGCATGACCTAACAATTTACAACCCTTTGAGATTTAAACATGTTAAGAATAGAGCAAAGCCTATTGAAAATATTGATAATTTTAATATTTTATAATTTTTTTATTATTTTAATAATATTAATATTGTTTTTCATAAATATTGATAATGTAATTTTTTTATTAGTAATAATTATTAAATGAAATCTACTTGGATAATGAATGGAAAATTTGTAATCATCTCCACAACGATGATTACCAAATTTCCTTTCATTATTCAAGTATTTTTCATTTTGCTAAGTATTGCTAAGTATTGCTAAATTAGTAATACATTGTAATAATTAGTAATAAATTGTAATAATTAGTAATAAATTCTAATAATTAGTAATAAATTGTAATAATTAGTAATAAATTGTAAGAATTAGCAATAAATTGTATTAATTAGCAATAAATTATAATAATTATAAATATATAGGAATAAATAAAAATATATAAGAATAAATACGAATAAATAGGAATAAATAAGAATAATTAGTAATAATTAGTAATAATTAGTTAGGAACAGTTAGGAATAATTAGGAAGAAATTTTAACAAATTTTAATAAAATTTTAGTACTTGGCACAATTTCTAGTGGATTGAAGACACTCCATTTGCTCAACGAGCTTTCTCCTTTCAACTCTCACCAACTCAAAACATCACGAGAATGAATATGTGTACCTCTGACCAGATTATTCATTCTGATTTCAGTGTGAGAAAGATGCAAGTAAATGAGCCG
Source organism: Viscum album (assembly GCA_963277665.1). Taxonomy (NCBI): domain Eukaryota; kingdom Viridiplantae; phylum Streptophyta; class Magnoliopsida; order Santalales; family Viscaceae; genus Viscum; species Viscum album. The sequence goes on from OY728156.1 coordinate 1,087,127,665, forward strand.
TTGGACAAAAGAGTAGCCATCAATCCACTGGAAATTGTGTCTCCCTTAATTAATGGTAATTATTAATAACTAGTTATAATTATTTATCTTATTTTTTCAGATAGTGTTTTTATAATTTCAAATTATTCAAAAAAAGTGATGATTTTATTTTTTATGTAGAAAAATATGGAACAAGGAAGTCGACATCAGTCATTATTAGATGACCGCGTTTGGATAAATCAGCGCATAAATCCAAATGCTTCTGGTTTAAATCCTGTATATATTTAGGGTGTTGAAGCTTTCTTAGCATTTGCATCATCAAAACCAGAATATGTTTCATAAGGCACAATTAAGTTTCCTTGTAAAAAATGTGCTCTGAGGACATTTGACACAATTGACAACATTGGGGGATATCTCTTGCGGTTTGGTTTTCAACCAGATTATATTTTTTGGTATCAACACAGTGAATGCAGTTCCAAATAAGATCCTAATAACCTGATTCCAAATCCATCACGGTTTCAAAATTTAGTACATGATGTTGCATGTCCATCTGTGTAACAAACTGAAACTCACGATGATATTGATTTAACTCCTGAGTTGCCACCATCCGAATTTTATGAGTTGTTGAGGTTTGCTGAGGATGCATTATTTACTGGTTGCAAGATAAGAAAATTAGAAGTAGTTTCAAAATTTATGGCTATTAAATCAGATAATTCAATGTCAAACAACTGTTTTGATTAGATATTTTCTTTGGTTAAAACACTGTTTCCTGAAGGAAATGTGTTGCCTACAAATTACTATGAGAGCAAGAGGCTAGTTCGTAATCTGGGACTTAGTTATCAGAAGATTCATGCATGTACAAATGATTTCCTCTTATATTCTGGTGAAAATGAGTCCTTGGATAGTTGTCCCACATGTGGACAATCTAGGTATAAAGAAGCTCAACCAGGGAAGTCTAGATCAATTCCAGTAAAATAGTTGAGATATTTCCCCCTTACACTCAGGTTACATTGTTTATTTATGTCTCAAAATACAGCGTCAATGATGTCATGGCATAAAACCAATATTTCAACTAATAGAAGCTTGAATCATCCATAGGATGGTGATTCATGGAAAAATTTTGACCGTCTGCATCCGTCTTTTTCTATAGAAGCCCGAAACATGCAATTGGGTCTTTATACTGATGGTTTCTATTCATTTGGTTCTTATGGTAGTCAGGTATTCATGTTGGCCTGTCTTTATAACTCTATAAAATTTGCCTCTATAGATGTTGATGAAGGAGCCTTATATTTTTTTGACTCTATTAATCCCAGGACATCTGAAAAAGAATTTTGATGTTTATTTGAAACCATTGATTGATGAGTTAAATGCATTGTGGAATGATGGTGTTAATACATATGATGTTTCTACGAAACAAAATTTCATATTAAAAGCTGCATTGATGTGGACGATTAGTGACTTTACAGCATATGGCATGTTATTTTGTTGGAGTACACATGGTTCGAAATCATGTACTTACTGTATGAAAGAAAATAAAGCCTTTATGCTTGTCAATGGAAAAAAACCTTGCTATTTTTATTGTCACTGGAGATTTCTTCCAATTGATCATCCTTTTCGAAGGAACAAATCTCATTTCAGAAAAGGTAAAATTGAAAGAGATGAACCTACAAAGATGATATCAGGTACAAAGTTAAAATCAGTTGTATTTTCATTACCTCCCATCACATTTGGACCAACAGTAAACCAACAGAAAATTCATGGATTTGGGAAAGAACATAATTGGATAAACGGTGCATTTTTTGGGATCTTCTGTATTGGTCTTATTTGCTTGTCCGACACATGTTGGATGTTATTCATATTGAGAAGAACTATTTTGATAATTTATTTCATACAGTTTTGGATACACCATGTGAGACCAAAGATACTGTAAAGGCATGATTAGATCTTTCCCAAATTTACAGGCGACCAGAACTTGAACTATTTGAAAATGTCAGATCACAGAGGTTAATAAAGCCAAAAGCAGCTTATACACTATCCAAAGAGAGACACTTATTATTTTTTTAGTGGATTGCAGATTTGATACTTCCAGATGGATGTGCTTCCAATTTGGGTAGATGTGTTAAGAATGGTTATATTACTGGATTAAAAAGTCATGATTTTCATGTTATAATGGAAAGAATAATGCCAATTGGATTTAGAGTTTTGTTGAATTATATGATTTGAGATTCGATAACAAACATATCATATTTTTTTGAGACATTTGTGTAGTGACAATAGACTATGATGCGCTAAGCAAACTAGAAGAAGATGTTGCTGTAATTATATGTAAACTGGAAAAAATCTTCCCACCGGCTTTCTTTGACTCAATTGAACATCAGATATTACATTTGACACATGAATCTAAATGTGGAGTTCTAGTGAAGTTTCAATGGATGTACCCATTCGAGAGGTGCATGCAGAAATTGAAGAAAAAAGTACGTAACAAAGCATCAGTTGAAGGCTCAATTGCTGAAGCTTATTTGCAAGAGTAAATTGCTTTTTTCTGCTCTCATTATTTTGAATCTCAATATCCCTAAAAACATAATCGCATGGTATAAAACTAGGGGAATATTAATGACAAAATGGACAATCAATTAACAGTTTTTAATCAGCCAAATCTTGGTTTCGGTGGAGTTCATGAAAGATGGATTTTAGATGATGAAAATCACAGAGCTCATACATATGTTCTGCTCAACTATGAAGAAATGACATCATTTGTCCTATGAGTTCTTCTATCACTTATTCTATAATTTATGTTAAATTATTTTAACTGATTTTATTTGTAGGTTATATGATAATAATATCAAGAAAAAACTTCCACAAATTACAACAAATGTTCTTGAAGAACACAGACAAAAAAAAATCTCAATGGTTTCAAAAACTGGTAACATAAATTATTGATGATTTAATATCAATTCCATTTATTATTTATTATATTGATAATTGTTTTAAAAATTTTTAGGTGTCTCAATATGCTGATAAAATTGACAAGAGACTGTGTATATTGAGTAACCCACCATCCAAAATGGTTAAATCTTATAATGCATATGTGGTGAATGGTTTTTGATTTCGTACACATGCATACGAGGAATACAAAAAACAATGAATAGTGGAGTTTTCTTGAGAGGATCACATCACAGAGAAACTGAAGTGGTCCTTTATAGAATTTTGGATGAAATTATTGAGCTGTGTTATCTAGGATAGAATTACATAACAATGTTTAAATATCGGTGGTTGGATATTGAGAGAGGATTGCATGTTCATCTGACTCATGGAATCATCGATATTAAATATAAAAGTCTTCTTGTAGTAAATGAACCATTTTTACTGGCTCAATAGACACATCAAATTTATTATGCAAAGTACTGTGCTACTTCAAGAGACTTGAGCGATTGGTGGAGCATAATAAAAATGAAATCTCGGGAAAATCTGTTTACTCAAACTGAATGTGGTTTTGCTGAAGTGGAAGGAATTGAAATTCTTTAAGAGACTGATCAAAATCCATCTAATTCACAAAGTGACGTGAATATCGATGATGACACCCCACAATTAAGGATCGATGGTGATGAAGATGTTAATGATGTTACAAATGAATTTGAAATGACAAGAGATGCTGAAACTGAAACTCATATAGATATTGATGATGATCAGGAGGAAGATGAAGACATTGACAGTGACAGCTGTGGAGAAGAGGATAAAGATGAACATTGACACAGTTAAATTCTGGTTATAATCATTACTAATATATATCTATATTAAATAGTTATTTTCAACTATCTGCTAACAATAATAATTTTTTTATTTCAGATAGACTCTGATATATTCCACGAGTTGCAGGAGGCTGACCTACCATTGGATGAGGGAGATTTTGTATCATCTGACCCTCAGCCTACTGGTGTTTTAGGGGGTACGTGGAGGGGGCACGGTCTTGCACGACTGATGATTCCTGAATCTATCCCCGGGCAACTTCTACATCTTGGTTTCGATCCACACACACGGAGGTATGGTAACGTATGTATTTTAGTTATCTTTCATTAATTTATTTATATATATACTAATTTTTTGATTATTTATTCTTTTTTCACAGTTTTGCGCATTTATCTATTGGACAGGGGAGCACTATCTTGCACAATTATTTTTCTCAGCCATGGATCACATGGGAACAGATTCCATTTGATGTGTGACGTGACATGCTCCATCATTGGATGGTACATAAATAAATAATATTTATTTTGAAATTTATTTTATTAATAACTTGATATTATAAATTATTTTTAGGGTATATGGTATCCAATTGATGATAGCATGCACGTCGCTATCCACGCGGCATGGAAGGTTTCTATGCATGACCGTTTCCGTCTGTTTTTTCACAATTTGAGAAGGACATCTATTAAGAAAGCATGAGTGACAGAATTTGATGAGTCGTGTAGAGATCACTGACCAGAGTACATTTTATCTCATGTTTGGGATGAATTATGTTTACACTGGTTGGGTGGTGGATTTCAGAGGAGATCTTTAGTGGGACGGTAGAACCGGGGGAGACAGGAGGTGACACATCGAGCTGGTATCCATACATTTATTTCACATAGAGAGAATCTGGTAAGTATATTTTTTAAATATTTTAAATAACTTTAAATATAAAGAGTTTATTTTATATTTCTGTAGGCAGTCGAGCATCTCGATATTACAGAGTGCGACGTTTATCGGAGGATGTACAGTGATCCAGCCACTGTAGATATTAGAAGTGATCGCTAGCGTCAGATTGTGGTTAGTATTATTTTATCAGTTTAATAATTAATTGTATATAATATTTTCAAATCTTAATTTTAAATTGGAATTGAAGGAGTCATATGAGGCTGCGACCTATTAGACACAGGCTGAGGGTCAGTACGAGACGATATAGTAGATCAGTGCTCACCATTTCGATGAGGCGACATGGATGCAGGCGACTCAGTATGGATTTGAGAAGTGCCGAGTAGTTGGTATCAGCTCTCATTTGACTCTTGGCACTTATTATGGTACTGTTGCGATGTCAGCATCCAGCTCGAGAGGAGCTCGTGGAGTGACATCATCTTTTGGTGCACAGTATCAGGAGCAGTTGCAAACTTAGGCTGAGATTATAGAGACTTTGCAGAAGCAGAATGAAGAGATGAGTCGGTGGCAGCAACAGCAGGAGCAGCATCATGAGGATCACATGCGTTGATGGAAGCAGCAACAACAGCAGCATGAGGAAGAGATGCATCGATGGCAGTAGCAGCATCATGAGCAGATAGAGTACATGCGTCGTCTGACTCGTAGTTTAGGGATGAAGTTTCCTCCACCATCTCCTTCAGCTCCTCCACCTCCTCCAGAAGACGACCCCCCCAGTGATTTTTTTATGTTAAAAACATTTGAATTTAACATTTTAATATGAATTATTTACATTTTCTGTCTTTTATATTGGTGCAAATATTACATAATTTAATTTATAATATTTTATTATTTTTTTATATTTTTTTGTGAATATTGAGAATTTTAATATTTTTTATTTTTTATTATTTTAATAATATTAATATTATTTTATTAAATATATTTTTTTAGTATTATATTTTTTTGTTTGTTTATTTACTAATAATAATAATAATAATAATAATATTTTTTTATTTTTTTATTTTTTTGTGAATATTGAGAATTTTAATATTTTTTATTTTTTTAATAATAGTAATATTATTTTTTCATTAATCGTAATTTTATTAAATTTATTTTTTTTAAATTAATTTATTATTTACCACGGGACCTTTTTCAACGGGACCCCATCGCAAATAGTCTAAATAAATATTATTAACAAACATATTTGCGACGAGACTACTTACCTGTCACAAATACTTTGTTGCGACGAGCCCATCATAGAACCTTTTATATATAGATATATATTTTTGCGATGGGGCGGAAGGCCCATCGCAAAAACTATTTGCGACAGACCCTTCACTAAAAAGTTTATGTATATATAATGCATATAATCGAAGACTTATTTGCGACGGTGATTTTTCCCGTCGCAAATACTATTATTTGCGATGGTCCCGTCGCAACTAATGGTATTTGCGACAGCGTTTTCTGCAACGAGCTATTTGTGACAGGGCCCCGTCGCTAAATCTTATTTGCGACAAGATCCCATCGCAAATAAGCTGTCACAAATACCAATAATTCCAGTAGTGTTTTTGGGTCCAAAATCATGACCCAAATAGGGTGTGAGATGAATCAAGTAGGCAACCACCAAAAGATCTATGTCTAACTATCATTGAATATATAACAGGTAATAAGAAGAAATGAAGAAATAAACTAGGAAGTACTCAAAAGCAAACAATCCTACAGTTTCAATTACATCCATTTTCATTTATTAATTATTCAAACCATTGAATAATGTAATATCGAGATCTAGCCTAAGCTCTATATCCCATTTGTAATAGAAAAATAGATATCTCAAAAGTCCATCTAACAAATAAGTAAGACCGAGTCCAAGATTTTTCTTTGGCTTGGCAGGCTCATCACATTCAAAAAACATTCAAAAGAAACCCTATGGGAAAGTTCTCACAGTATAACCCCTCTGGTTTAACATATTATCAATTCAATAAAAAATAAACCTTTGGGAAAGCTCACATAGTCTAACCACTTTGGCCCCCCACAACACTAATCATTTACAAATGTCCTCCTGGGTAACTCTCACGGTCAATACCCCTTGGTCTGCATAGCAACTATATAATATAATGACCCCCTAGTAGCTCTCACAGTAAATTACCTATGGTCCAACATTCATTTAATAAAGACCCTCTAGGTATCTCTCACATTCTAACCCCTTTGTTCAATGACCACCCGAAAGATCTCATAGTCAATACCTCTAGGTCAACATAACAATAATTCATACATAAATGACCATACCTCGGGAAGCTCTCACTGTCAATTCCCCTTGGCCATACTTTCACAATGTGAAATACATGCTTCTCAAATAAACAATATCTCTATCCTAACAACACTAAGCATGGAAAACAAAGCAAGAATGACATGATTTCTAGACCAAATTTCCATAATCAATCAAACATGGGAAACACACCCATAATCAAGGTATTAAAACTTATGCCTTAGAAATAACCCATTCTCAATCAAAAAAACCATAGCAGGTATTAAACATGGTTAAATTCCAAAAAACAAAATACCCTAAACATGGGTATTTGTCACTTTTAACATATAATATTCAAAGACAATCAAAGTAAGGAACAAACCACCTACCTCGATATGGTATGGTGAACAATCTCAAACGTCGACCCTTGAATCGGCCTAGAACATCATATATCTATAAAAAGGTCAAAAACATTAAACCTTGAATAACCCATGATAGAAGATGAATCAGGAAGAGAGTATAAAGAAGAGGGAATAACTCACCGGTGAGGTTCTAACAGACCCGTCAGAGTTCAAATTAGACCTTGGATAGAGAAACGGTGGCTCGGACTTTGATCGTCACTACTAGTCGCTCCTGGACGAACCAAGGTTAGAAGTAGAGAATTATGGAGATGAGACATGACCCCTCTCTGACTCATCAATTAAAAAGAAAAGTACATGGCGTGTTCATTAAATGTACATTCCATGTACTAGCCTCAACCAGCCCCTGCTTTAGGCAGTCTGCTAGGTCACCCACACGACCATGTACTCGGCCGTTACATGACCAGTACACGACTAACTATGGCAACTTGGTACATAGTGTGTACTTAGATTTTTTTCCCTTTATTCCTTTTTCCTTAAAATAACCCGAAATAAATATCCATAACTGAAATGAAGATCCAGGTTCTTACACTTAGGTTCTCTCTAAATAAGTCCTCTATCCAAATTCGGTGGCAAACCATGAGTAGAAAAAAACACTTTCCCGCACCATCTATGCCTTCCGATATAGTTTGGTAGTGTCCAAAGAATCTATATAGTAAATTCAGTACAAATCATGATTATAAATAGAAAAATACCCACATCAATAAAGCCTTCCAATCAAATATGGTGAAAAACCATAAATAGGGGCACACAACTTACCACATCAATCATGTAGCATCCCCAGTCCGATTAACCACCCGAAACGGTGCTATTGGGCCAAGTGACAGTAGCCTTAGGCATACCTCTCTATTTGAAAAAGGCTACTGACTAACAGTGAGGGTGTAAATGACAACATTGGAGAGGCCATACCTTAGGGGAAATATATAATACTAATCTGATTACATATATATATATATATAACATTAATTGGTAATAAAAGACTCTATAGAATCAAACCATACCCACTAGAGGTAAAATAACACTCAATATCAATAAATAATGAAATAAATAATAAAAAAAATATTGGAATCAAATAAACATGCCAAACATACCACTAGTATAACTAGAAAAAATCATGCATACAATACATGTCATACAAATCAGTATACAAAAAGGGGTCACCCATGGCAGACCATAGTATAATACATGTATATAAGCATGCTGAAAAAAAGGAAAACTAAAATAGGAAACTCTAACTGAGGGAGGAACCTCAAGGTCCCCTACTAATATCCCATGCAAAACAACACTATGATATAGATCCTGAGGCTGATCCTTTACCTGAATGCAACAACATAAAATCTATACACATCCTGAAGGGCCTTTGTAGGGTGTGAGAATGAGTCTTAGTAGGATATCACCCAAGTGTTCATACCCAACATAAGTGTTTAAGTATGTGTGAAATATAATTTAAATAAAGAGGAAATAATTCATGCAATTTAACTAAACAAAAGATTCCCTGGTTCTCAATAGCCACCAGGAGGCTACCACCTACTTCAACCAATGCCAAAATCACAGAATAGGATAGGATCCTTGGTCCATCAACCAATTTATCCCCTAATTTCAAATAATCCAGGTGAAACCTATGTTTCCACCACAAATGAAGTAAACTGACACCACATTACTTTTAACATCTCGTGTCTGAAATAAATCATAGACGTCCCGTAGGTGCATCCAAACAAGTCACCAGTCCCTCAGACTCCTACTCAAAAGCACCTACTAGATCAATACCTAAAATTCAGAGGTATACTGATATCTTACATCAAATAAAATCACCATAATATCATATCACAACATCGATAGAAATGGTGATATCAATTATCCAAAAAATATCCCAGGCCAAAGACCTCAATACACAATCCATCAGACCCCAACCGATAGCCGCATCACTGTCAACTGAAGGATACTGACCTTTCACATGGATTTATATGATAAGAACCCCCAAAACATTTTACCTAAGTCACAGTACCAATTCCCTCCACCCATACGAGTTGTCAAAACTACCTCATCATCAGAGTCAACCTATGCACATAGGACTCATATCAGTACTTTGGCCATCATGGGTGACCGACAATCACCAAAATAAATACCTAAGACACATCCATCTGAAAACTCATTCCCCTGTGACTGTGTCAATGAAATCCAATGGCCATGCTATCCAAAAATCCCGGGATATGCCCATAACCTGACAACCTAACTGCCTCAACTAGCATCCATGATTCCTAATCAGTTATCTCATCACCCAAGTAATCAGGTCCAAGCCTAACCAGATGATCACATTGCCTCAATCCTAATGGCCATGCCACCTCAATTTCTCAGGCCAATCCTGTCATGAACCCATGGGTCCCATCACATGAAATTCATTATAAGAAAACACATATATGTAAAAAACTCACCTTAATAAACAATTCATTTTAATATGATTGAATTGTGAAATCCAAATAAAAATAACAATTCAAATTAATTGAATTGACTATCTCAAATTCAAAGGAACAATTTAATTCAAATTAAACAAACCATTTTTAACTAAAAAACAAATTATTTTAAGAACACATGCCTTTCTAACTACCCAATGTGGTCAATGACCCCTAACTCAACCTCACAGTTATGAATTAAGAAAGGGATTGTATAAAGGCATCCCTTAATGTCACATGATCAATTTAATAAGAATCAACATGGTATCTATCAATTAACTAATGGTGCACTAAAATATATGCCCCCAAAAAGATCGTGAAAACACAAAGAAAGGTATGAACCACCAAACTCTGAATCGTATTTGCAGGCATGTGGGATATTAGCCTCTAACTTGAAGTGGTTTAGAAGAAATCAATGATTCTGTTGAATTCCCTTAAAATAGGGTAGACCATCTTGGACAATTATAGCAGTCCTTGAAGAGAAAGAAAAGGGTAAGATAATCATAAGTGTGATAAAACTTACTAAAACACATCCAATGCACATGACGATGGAAAAAATGGATCACATATAGGGGAGTTGGATTAAAATCCACTGGAGGGGGAAAATAGAAGAAACCCTCCTACTGTACACGACCAAGAGAGTAAAAATGAGGAAAAAGAAGTAAAAATGGAAGAGGTGTAAAAATGTAAAATCACCTCTTTAATGGGGCTTCATGGCTAGATTAAATGGTTTTCCAAAATGTGTGAAAACTGTGCAGACTACAGTGCATAAGTACTGCCTATATGACCCTACCCATATGACATTCCACATGGTTTTCTCTAACTGTGTGAAAAACATGTGGAAGCCTTTATAATTACTATATACCTCCATGAACGACCATGAACCTCACCCACATGGTTTACCCAAACAATACAATGGTTCAATAAAGGCTGCACATTTAGCTAGAAGAGGACACATGGTTTACACTAGTCGTACACCCCAACCTACAACTCCAATATAAGGCCTTCAGACCTCTCACTTTCCCAAATCCATTCCAAACACCCGATGAACACTACAATCCTCTAATACTATCAAAAACATGATATAAATATTATATAACTCTCAGAATTAATTTCTGATCATTGAAAATAAAAGTGGCATAGCCACTAATTAAAAAATTCAAAACAGGAGAGGTTTTCAACCTGATTCAAAAACCTAGGATGTTACAATCACCCTACCTTAACATAGCTTATCCTCAAGCTATAAAACCAACCATGAAGATTGTATTGAATATACCCATATCATTTAAACTTAACCTGGACTACCCCGATCTCAAGGGAATAGGTCAACTACCTCAATGGGGGCTCCCCACCTTAGGAGTGACCTACCCCGATCTCATCCCAACCAAAACTCAAATCAGAAAATGGTCTATCGACTATATCCCAGACTCAAAGTCATCCCATGATGCATAATCACTCCTGAACCTTATTATGTTCTCTCATGTCACACCTGACACCCATATGAAATCCCACACCGCATTGGTACCCACCTCATACCCATGTCACTCATGGAACAATAAGGTCCCACATCTCAACAGATGCTCAAAAAGTCAGATTGTCTTGCACCTTAATCAAGTAACACACTATCATGGAGCCCTAATGCCTTGTAACTCAAGTAACAAAATCTCCTCAATACCATGATTCTAACACACCTCAGAAACAAACATCCAACAATTCTCATATATAACCTGGTGCCTCGCACATCCTAAAAATATATAATATACACCTGAGCCGGTGACAACCTACTAAAAAACATCTAGTTAGTCAATTTAAATATCTCATGAACCTAGTGCACCCAAAATAAAAATGCATCAATAGAAAATTCCAAAGAAAAAAAGAATGGCTATTCCCATGTAGTATCTCTAACCGTCATTGGCAGACTTGACTGATCAACCCCCTGGCTGCTATACGGTGTGCACCTAGCCCAAAGCTCAACTGCCTGATGCCTAACCTCCCTAGAGTGCTGCACCATTGATCGACCACTAAACACACTAATGGGTCTCTCCATCTCTTCCATAACCTCTACTTGCAATTGAACCTCATCTACCCTCACCTTGTAAAGATCCCAAACCAATCTCAGATCCCTAATTGTGCCCCAACCCCTAACTTTCAGTTACCTGACAAGGCTTCCTACAAAATCTCTCAAGATTACCAACCTTTACACATGCTCAAAACTCCTTTGGAGGCTACTTACACTGAGTCCGAACATGTCCCAGCTACCCAAATTGAAAGAAAACTGTTAAAGACCCGCTCTGAAGTGGTCTGGATAAATATTTGGCATGATTTCCCTGATGGAACTCATCTATCATTCACTTCCTTCCATTTAAAGCATCACTATATAAATCACTTTAAGATGCTTCACAGATCAAGGAAGACCTATATTTTCAGATTCCCTTAGTTATGAGTGCTTTGTTCACCACATATGAGAATGAGGACATACTAAATTTTTTACCTTCACCTGAATGGTGTGCCGTAAATCATCCTCAAAGTACCTCACCATTGAGGTGTCATCACTCACCATTCTGGGTGAAAAGCGATAAAATTTAGTGAATGTTGCTGCATAGTCCATGGAAAACATGTCACCTTACTAAAGGATCAAGAACTCATGAGCTCTTTCTTCCCTTAGCATCTATGGAAAGAAGTGCTCGAAAAATATGGCCTCAAAATATTTCCAAGACAATCCCTCATGTCTACCTACCTGAACCTGCACATCCCACCAACAGTTAGTCAATCCTCTGATCATGTAGGTTTCTAGTTTCACTATTAACCCTAGACGAATCTTGAGCTACTTGAAAATCATCTAAATTGACATGATCTAATTATCAACTACTTGTAGACCACCATGACCCTAAAAAAGTGGCATGTTCTACGACTAAAATTCCTGAGTTAGATACACTATAGATGGATTTTTTCCCTAAGAACCCATCTCGATACCCTGGATAACCCATACTAGGCTCTATCAAAGATACTCATCAAGCCACAACCTGAATGTTGTAAGATCTGGCGGTTGCCCCACCCGCACTAGAATATGTGCCTGAGCCTGAGCCTATTCCTACTTTTCCTAATCCTCAGGGGTTTGAACCTACTCATGCTCTGATGACACCCTTTCCCTATCTTCCTAATTCTATATCTAATCCATCTAGGAGGAACCCACTGAATACCATCAACATAGTCATACAACCCATATATAACATATATATCACGTAGATAAGGAAAGAAGTGATAGGTAATGTCAACTCACTACCATTACCCTTCCCTATCACAACCATTCCCCATGGAATCTATGACTCATGGACTCCTTAATTACCCTCAATAGATCCATGTATCAAAATATACATGGGACACACCCATCCTAACGAACTACTTCCCCTCAATCCAACGACCACATCTCTTGACCTGGTGATCAACATCATCCTATATAATACCCACCTGTTCTTATATGATCCATGACCATTTCACATGTTATAGGTAATATATATATATATATATATCTCATGGAATATCACATTTCACATCATTACACATCAATATATAAAATTAAACATCCTACCATGTGCCTATAAAAATCATAAACATGCATAAAAATACACACCTTGCCTCACCAGTCCAAGGTTCCAATAGCTCATCCCTTACCTAACTAGGTCAAGGGTCACAAGTCAAACAATAAAATATTCACATTTCAAAATACCACTATAGGTGGAAATCAAACCAAATTTAAAATGAGATCGAACAGGACAAAAATTCCCACCCATGGTAACTTGGTTTATCCCTCGTACATAGGATTGTAGGCACCCAAGCATGAGCTATGAATCTAGTTCCCACCACATCTTAATTTATAGTCTGCCATATCCCAAATAGTAAGACCAGTAGAAAAGAAAAGAAATAGAAATCTCAATATCATTAGTATCCAACCAAACACTCCTACTAAATCCCAGTCATGAAAGGATCTAATACCACTTGTAGCATCCCGACCCAATTAGCTACTCGAGCAGTGTTATCGGGCTGGGTGCCACTAGCCTTAGGCACACCTCCCCATATTCAAAAGGCTACTGACTTGTATCAAGGGTGTAAATGAAAAAAATAGGGAGAATATACCCTCAAGGGAAAGATATAATATTTGTCCAAGTATATATATATATATAATATGTATTGGAAATAAAAGACTCGATGGGGACTCGAACCAAACCTTATAGAGGCAAAAGCATAGTCAATAACAATAAATAGTATAATCAATAATAATAGAAACAATATAATTAAATAAGCCTTCCAAACATACCACTAGTAGCACTAGAATAAAGCATGCATACAATACATGTCATATAGATCATTATACAAAAGGGGGGTCCCATGGATAACCATATTACAATACATATATATAATCATTTTGAACAAAAAGAAAACTAAAATAGGAACCTCAAGGTCCCATAACAACATCTCATGAAAAAAGTAATATGATCTAGATCCTTAGGGTGATCCTTTATCTGAATGTAATAATATAAAATCTATACACGTCTTGAAGAGCCCCTTTGGGGTGTGAGAATGAGTATTAGTAGTATACCACCCATGTGTGCAGGCCCAACATAAGTGTTTTAATAGGTGTGAAATATAAATCTAAATAAAAGGCAATAACTCATGCAATTTAATTAAACAAAAGATTCCCTGGTTCTCAACAACCACTAGGAAGCTACCAACTTCCTCAACCAACACCAGAATCAATGAAGAGAAGAGGATCCTTAGCCCATGGCCCAATCTATAACCTAATGTTAAATAACCTAGGTGAACCCTTAGGTTCCATATCAAATGAATCAACCCAGAACCACTTGCCTACTAACACCTCGGTCTTAAATAAATCATCGACGTACCGAAGGAAAGTCTAAACAAGTCACTGGCCCCTCTAACTCCTATTAAAAATCACTTTCCAGCTCAAATATTGACATCTGGTGTCATAATGATATATATACTCAAATAAAATCACTGTAGAATCATAGAACGAAGTCCTGATAAATGATGATATACATTCTCCAAAAAATAGTCCCGGCCCACGACCTCAATATGACTTTCCTTCATCCACCAAATGATATCCTAATAACTATCAACTAAAGGCTCCTAACCTTCCACATGGATTTATATAAAAATAACCCCCAAACTAAATTACTGAAGATGCACTACTAGGAGATTCTATGAACACGAGTTTTCAAAACCACCTCATCATCTAAGAAACCTGTGTACAAATGACTTCTGTCAGTGATTTGTCCATCACAGGTGAGTATAAATCATGAAAATTAATAACTAAGCCACATCCATCCGACATCTCGTTCCCCTAAGACTATGTCACTCAAATACAATGGCCATTCCAACCAAATATCTTAGGCCATACCCACAACCTAATGACCTCGCCTCCTCAACCGATGTTCATGATTCCCAACTAGTGATCTCATCACTAGAGTAATATAGTTCAATCCCAACCAGATGATTAGATATCATCAATCTTGATGGCCATGCCACCTCAATTTCATGGTCCAATCCCATCATAATCTCATGAGTCTCATCAAATTAAATTCATTATAAGAAACTCATATATGTAAAAAAAATCACTTTAATAAACAATTCAATTTAATATGATTGAATTGGGAAATCTAAATAAGCATAACTAAAATTAATTTAATTGACTATCTCAACTTCAAATGATCATTTCAATTTAAATTAAATTAACCAATTTGAACAAAACAAAACAAATTAATACAAGAACACACACCAGACAAACTACCCAAGGTGGTCAATGACCCCTAACCTAACCTCACACTTATGAATTTAGAAAGGGAACACCTATAGGCATCCCTTAAGGTCACACAATCAATTTAATATGAAGCAAAAAGGTCTAAATCAATTAACCAATTACACGATACAATTTACCACCCCAAACGACCGTCAAAACACAAAGAAAGGTAGGCACCACCTAACTTGGACTCATAGATATAGGAACATTCGGTATTATCTCCCATATAAAAGTGATTTAGAAGAAATTGATGATATCATTGAATGATCTGAAAATAGGGTAAATCAGATTGGATGGATTTATAGATCTATGATGAGAAATCAAAGGATATGAGAAGTATAGGTGTGACAATCCTTACCGAGATGCATCCAACGCACCTAACGATGGACGAAATGGATCATAGAAGGAGGTGGTGGATAAAAATCCACTAGAGGAGGAAAATAGGAGAAACCATCCCATTATGTGTGACCAAGAGAGGATAATGAAGAATAAAGAAGAAAAAATGAGTGAGGAAAAAAAATGTAAAATCACATCTTTAAAGGGGACACATGGTTATCTCACATAGTTTTCAAAATCATGTGAAAACCATATAGGCTGAAGTGCATAGGTACTACCTATATGGCACTACCCTTGCAACATTCTGCATAGTTTTCTCTAACCCTATGAAAACCTTGAAAAATCCTCTAAAATTACTATGGAACCCCATACACATCCATGATCCTCACCCACACGGTTTACCCAAACCATGAAGTTGTTCAAAAATAGGGTGCATGGTTATTTGGAAAAGGACTCACAACTTACACTAACTGTGCGCCTCGACCTACAACTCCAAAACTAGGCCTTTAGGTCTCTGATGCTCCCAAATACCTTAGGATCACCTAAGGAACTCTACAATTCTCTAATCCCATTAAAAAACATAATATAAATCTTAATTATCTCTTGTAATTGAGATACGATCAATGAAAAAGAATGTGACAGAGCCACTAATTTAAAAATTCAAAACAAGAGAGGTTTTTGACCCGATACAAAAACCAAGGACATTACAAATAAAGCCTTCAAGCCTATAACAACCCTACTCTTTATTACACACTTAACATAATTTATTACCACTACTAGAAAAATACCCTATACCAACAGTTTGAAACCGTTGGTATAACCCTCCAAACCATTGGTATATCCTATACCAACGGTTTGAAGAACCGTTGGCTAGTAAGCCATGGGGATAGGTCTATACCAATAGTTTTCAAAACCGTTGGTATAAGTAATATGGAAAATCTATACCAATGGTTCCATAAAACCGTTGGTATATGTATTTCAAAAAAGAATCATTCTATTGGTTTTGATCCCAGTACCTCCAGTTTTTGATTTAATGACCTAACCACTAACCTAACTTGACTTTTGTGAACATAATTTCATAAATATATATGTGTATTATCATAAATGCATTAAATTTTTATTTATTTATTGTTCTCTGTAAGAATATTCCATAAAAATACATGTAACTATACCAATGGTTCTCAAAACTATTGGTATAGACCTATACCAACAGTTCTGAAAACTGTTGGTGTATTTTTTTTTGATTTTGGGACCTATACCAATGTTTTTGGACGAACCGTTGGTATAGGGGGGACCTATACCAACAGTTTGGGGAAAACCATTGGTATAAGGTCTCTATTATGGATCTATACCAACGGTATGGCCAAAACCATTGGCATAGGTCCATATAAGTGACCTATACCAATGGTTTCCCCAAACCGTTGGTATAGGTCCCCCCAAATTAGTGACCTATACCAATGGTTTTGGCCAAACTGTTGGTATATGTCCATATAAGTGAACTTTACTAAAGGTTTGTCCAAAATTGTTGGTATAGATCTTATTTCCCATAGTGTACATAAAAAATTCATTTGATATAACATATAAGATCAAGAGGTATAGTGTATTTTAAGATTAGGAACAGTACATAACAACTTAAAACTTAAAATGAAGCATCTTATTGAAAACTTCCTTTACATGACCAATACATTCCCACATACTTAGCATTGCATGGGATAACCTGAGGACATACATAAGAAAATGGTGAGCTATAAAGCCTAGTAAGGGGGTAAAAAAGTATAACATAAAGATTACAATACATGTTAGTCAATAGGCATATCAATGGAGAATAATAGAAACATAAACATAAAGGCATGATAAATCATGATAATCATAACATAGAGATGTGGCAATAACACTTAACATGGAATTAGCATGAGCCAAGGCTCATTGCACATGGAGCATGAGTAAACCCTCATTACACATGAAGCACAAGTAAACTCTCATTGAACTTGAATTATCATGAGTCAACACTCATTGCACATGACGTATCATGATACTATACTTTACCCAATGCATTGGATCACTATCAGGGTGCACCCTTCTTAAGCATTTCATTTCATGCATAAGTGTGCCACATAGATCATAAAATATGGATTCATTAAACATCATCATTTATTCCAAGATAAAGGTGTGATTAATTCATACATTAAACTCTTTAAATAATAAGTAAATGTTCATAAATGTAAATAACCTTGATAGAGAAATGGGCATGGTATTCACTACACAATGACTTTGGCTTGGAAAAATCGCAGTGCAATTTCGGTAGCATAACGACGTGACATAAGAACTAATAAAAATGGTTGATGAGAGATAAAGGGGTGTCTCATCATATGTACGTGAAATGGAAAGTAAGGGGGTCATATAGATACATGTCCCAACAATTTTAATGGAATTTAGATTTATGATACAAAATAATTACTTGAATGTAAATGAAGAGAGAGAAATTCCTTATGGAATTTTGGCATGGTAACGATATACATGGAAGGCATCGATGAGATAGAAATGGGTATCTCATCATTCAAAAATAAAGAGGACAGTATACAAGAGGTGTAAAATCATACCCCAATATTTAAAATTGAAAAATAAAAGGGCATAACAATATTAAGAAACTTGGATAAAAAGAGAAAGGAAGTAATCCCTTACTTGGAAGTGTGATCCGAAAGGCTTGGGAGGGGCTTGAGAGAGACTTCTTGGGAAATTGGGGTGACTTGGAAGGATTCTAGAGAGAGGAGGGAAGTATTTGGATGAACTCTAAAGGATTTTAGTGAAGAGGAAGTGGGAGCTTGGGTGGGTTTATATATGAAATGAGAGGTAATTCTTTATTATTTAGGTTTGGGAAACCACACATTAAACTAATCAAAACCACAAACCAGCACATTGTTTTTCCCATGGTGTTTTAAAAAGGGGATTGGAAAAAAATATTTTATAAGGCCAATGGACGAAATTCTTAAAATAATAGGGTTTCTTATGTGGAGGTGAGTCACACTCTCAAGGAAATAAATTTAAAAAGCTAAAATGTTTTATAAGTCTTGAAGGGTCCACTACAGCTTTGTAAAATAAATAAAACAAAACTAAAATAAAATTATTATAATGGTAAAATATATTCTATCCAAAAATAATTTTTATAGTATTTTATTACATCACTATTAGGTCATTATTATGTCATAAAACACATTCTATATTTAAACAGTATTTACATTTTTCCAAAAAATTAGACTATCTCAGAAAATTATGAAAAATTCACCGTTGGATAATTTTGACATAATGATTCCAAAAATAATATTCATTTTATCCAAATAATTTTCTAAATATGTGAAATTTCGCTTTTAAAATAAAAAATGACATTTATCGAAAATTCATGGGTTTTGACTTAAATAGCTTTCAAACCTTAATAAAAATTACAATTGTATTCATAAAAATTATACCATCATTTATACTTAATAAAAAGTAATTTACTAATAATAATACTTCATTAAAATATTATTTAATTAAAAAATCCATTAATTTATCAAAATTGATTCCTTAGTTGACCATTAACTAAAAAAATACTATTTATGATTTAAAAACCATTAACAAAGTAACAATAATAAAATAAAAGTATATTCTTTATTATATAAAAAAATAATGTACATAATAATAATTCTCGGGTCTTGTTACATAACCCCTAAAAAACCTCTATAAGACATTAGGGTATGGTTCATGATGGTGACAAACTCTTGGGGTGGCTCAGATAACATCTTTCGAGTGGTAATCTCTATCAACTTCCACTTCTCTCGTAGGTGATTCCGCTCAAGCTTAACATATTCAAGCTCGGTTTGGGATTGGTCAAGAGCGAATCCCAATGAAACCACCCCCTTTCTGAGCTCCAAAAAATGGGCTTCGTATGGGGAAAGTATATTGGATGAGTCCATCACTTCCTTTGTCTGAGTCAATTGGATTTTTTAAAGCCCTATATTTACACTAATCTTGTGATTACTATTCAATGACTATATTAGAAATAGTCACAATTCTTAATGGTATTTTAAAATCCAAAACATAAAACCAAATAAGTGCATATGTTTTACATAACACTAAAAATACATTTAAATAGACCAAGAGGAATTTTAATTAATGAATTTTTTGGGTTGTTACAAAGCCGAGTCTAGTATCATTCAAAGAAACTAGCCAATTTTTTTTTAAAAAGGTGGTAGACCCATATATCTACCCCACACTTGAGTACTATCAATATACTATGAAAGAAAATGGAGAACAAGAGTATACAAACACCCTTGTTCCAACCACATAATGGTCATATACTCCTTTCCTAGTCATTGAAGCTACCAATAACATTATAAAAATGGTGAAAGGGAATGCACAAATTTCTGCCAAAATATTATAAACCTATTAGGAAATAATAATGACAATTGTAGTGGTGGTGGGGGGGATAACACATAGCTCAATCCCCATAATTAAAATGACTTACCAACAAAAATTAAGGGTCACTTTGGAGTGGGAAAAAATCTATGCTCCCATACAAGAGGGTCATGGGACAAATTTATAGCAACCCTAGTGTTTTACACATATCATTACATGATTTTAAGCATAATTAACCATAAAATTAAAAGCTAAGGATCATAAAGTCTAGTGTATTTGGAAGATTAGGTACATAATTTTAAAACATGAAACCAAAATAAAAAATTATTTTATTTAATATCCATAATGAGATCCTAACTTTCATTAATCTAATACATCTTCATATGATAACTTGAGGAATAAATGAAAAAAAGGGATGCACTAAATTCCAAGTATGGAAGTAATCATAGGAATAAAACATATTCCACGGGTTAGAAGACCTAACATGATGGCATAAAAGGCATGTAACATGAATAAACCCAAGGAATAATAACATCTATAACATGTGAACATATAATAATGTCATCATAGGAACTTGGAAACAATATATAACATGGAATAAATATGATTCAAGGCAAAGACTATATAACATGGCATACAAAGTCCCATAATAGAATTAGGTTCACTCCCAATCCCAACATGATGTATCAAGAGACTAAAAATTACCCAATGCATTAGAGGAATATCTGAGGTCAACCATCATAACATGTTATTGAATATGTGCTCCATATGAATAATCTTACATAAAGAATCAAACATAAACATAAGGGTTACCCATGAAAATAATTTGAGTATCATAATCATGTAAAAAAGTATAACAAAATGGAATATCATAATGGTGTCCAAGAAAAAATAGATTTAAATAATATATGGAAATTTATAATATAAAATAGGCATATATCATTATAATTTATTTCAAACTGAAGTGAAAACATGTAATCTAGTTTTTAAGAAACTTTAGAAATGAAACATTTTAGTGTGGTTTAAGGAAAATATTAAAGAGAATTTAAAGAGGAAAACACATATTTTTTCATAAATATATAATTTAACCAAGATAGTTTTTCATGATAAAATGAATGATTTTAGAAAATTAATTGTGGTGTAAAATATATTATTGAGTTCACTTGAAAACAGGTAAGAAATTAGGAAGTTCCCTTGAATCGAGCATACTTATTAGGAATAATTGAGAAGAGAACCTTTTTTAAACACAATTTCCCCATAAAATAGGGTTGATATGATCTGGATATATGATTTTGGAACATATAAAAATAATTTAGAAAAATTATATAAAAATAAATAAGCATTACATTGGGGTAAAAAGAGAGAAAGAGTAACCTGAAGGAAAAATGGAGGTTCAGGTAGAATCCCTTACCTTATGTCCGAAACGGTTCTACACTTGATCTTAATATCCTAAATAATAACTAGATTAATTAATTAATAATTAAATAAACTTTTATATATTTAATTAATTTATTATAATTTTATTAAGTTTATTTATGGCCTTTTTGATGAGTTATAGTGTTCAATTTCGTCGTTCAGGAGTGCTCATTTTCTAAGTTTTCATGATTGGTTCACTTGTATAAGAGTATGGAAGTCCATTTAAAATGGAAATAGAAATATAGAATTTAATTTATAAGTTATTAATGAAAATATAGAAGGTTAAATGATCTTATAAATAATTTGGTTATTTGGTATGAGGATGAATCATTAGATAAATAGTTAATAATAATTGTTTAGGTTAATTTTAGCAGTTTTTGATTAAAACAAACTCATTTCATTTTATAATTTAGTATTATGTATAAATATTAGTTTTAAAAAATAATATGGGTTATAAAATAAATTTTAAAATCTATTTTAAACCATTAAAAATGGTTTTATGATGACCCTTGAACGTGTTAAAGGAAAATGATTTTCTTAAAAGCTTGGGGCCGAAGCCTCATTTTATTATTAAGCCAAAGAAAAGAAATCTTTAACTGGGTAGAGGGAGACCCATTATATATCCCAAAGGCCCAGCTGTATTTTAGCCCATTACATAGCCCGTTGGCCCAATTTTTTGGCCCAATCCCCATTCTGTGATTAGTAACCCGCCTGCTACAGTACCCGCACAATACTGCCGTTGCTACAGTACCACAACTGCTATAGTACCGCCGCTGCTATAGTGCTGCTATAGTACTGTTACAGTACCTACACCCAATGGGTTTTGAACCCCCATTTTTCATGTAGTATTACGAGGGGCTTACCACTAATCCAAACCCCAACTATAAGGAAAATGAAATTTTGTCGTCCATGAAGGCAATAAATTAACACCTCACAATGTTTTCCTTTTTAGAATAAAAGGGATAGATAGGGTTTTAATGATGTATTATTAAATTAACATAATAAAATTACTATATTTTTAAATTAATGGAGTTATAATTCCATTTAGGTGAGGGTAGGTTAGGATAGAATAAGAAAAGTAAATAACTTGAAAAGAAAAAAAAGAAACGGAAAGAGGAATTTACCTCTTGAATTTCTCCTCCTTGAAAACCTCCTTAGGGAAAATGTTTTGGTATTTTGATAAGACCAAGAGATCATAGAAATGGGGGAGGGTATTGGGAAGAGTATTGGGTATAATTTGTACAAGGATAAAATCTTGGAAGGTGTGAGGAGAAGTGGTGATATTTATAGTGGAGGAGAGAGGTGTTTTCTCATTATTTTAATCATTAGTTTATTATTTTTGATCAAGACAAGAAATATTGTTGATTATCATGTATATATAAAGTAAATAGTGAATCTGGTTTATAAATAATGGTTCTTAACTCAGACTTTCATAAAACAATACTAAAAAAATTCATGTATTTAGCATTTATTGAAAATTATTATATTGTACTATTCACCAAAAATTCAAGTATTTAAGAAAAATAATTTTTTTTAACCCTAACCATTTTTTATGTATATAATTAAAAAAAGAACTATACTTTATGAAAATAATTTTCTAAATATGATAAATTTAATTTTTAATTAAAATAATCATTTACTCGAAAAATTCAAATTTTAAAATTATAACTAATTTTATATCCCTTTAAAAAATTAATTAAGGTCTAATAAAATTATCTTAAAATCATAATAAAACAATATATTAATTTATGAATACATTTTATGAAAATAAATTTTCTTTTAATTCATTAAATTAATCATAAAATTATAATTAAATATTTATGACTTATATAAATACCAACACTTAATAATTTTTTAAACATTTATTTACTTATACTATGATATAATTATATCATACCTTCATTTATAAGACAAATAAATTTTATTTATACCTTCTTGGGTGAGGATACTATTTAGTTGGCCAGTTCACTATTCATAAGGTTCATATTACTATTCCTAAGGTCAAGTTACTATTTCATAGGTATAAGTTCTTTAACTTATAGAAATACTTATTATTTCATTAATTATTTATTTATAAAGTTTTTATTGTGTTATAAAAGTGATTTTATGTGGTTTATAATATATGACATAATTATAAGAATTGTAAATTTCATTGATATAATTATTGGGTGGTTACATTATTCCCCCCTTATGAAATTTTTCCCTTGAAATTTCATTTGACATTCTAAGTTGAAAACATGTGAGGGTACTTATTTTTCATCACTTCCTCTAGTTCCCAGTTTCCTCTTCATACTTATGGTCTTGCCATAGTACTTTGACCCAGTGTGTAGTCTTATTGCATAGAACTTTATCTCTATGATCCAAGATCTTCACTGGATGCTCCTCGTAAGAGAGATCATTCTCCAACTATACCACCTATGAATTTAGTGCATGTGATGGATACAATATGTAATTCCTTAATAGGTATATCTGGAATACATCATGCACTTGAGACATGGTAGGTGGAAGTGTTGGTTGATAGACCATAACTCCAACATGATCAAGAATCTTGAAGGGGTTGATGTACCCAGGAATCAAATTTCCCTTATTCCCAAATATAATGATCCTTTTGTAGGGAGATATGTGAAGGAATACAATGTATCCAAACTTAAACTTAAGGCTTGTTGATGATTGTATACATATCTCTTCTATTAATTTTTGGCTACCTTGATATGATGCTGAATGGTTTTCAACTTTTCTACCATTTCATTGACCATTTAATGTCCTATTTTCTTACCTTCACCAAATTCATCCAATTACATTGCTATTATGAATCTTTTCACATAGAGGGATTCATATAAATCCATTTGGATGCTCGAGTAAAAACTGTTTTTCTTAGAGAACTCGAATAGAGGTAGATGTTGGTACCATCCTCCCTTGAAGTCCATAGAACACACTCTCAACATGTCTTACAATTTTTGAATAATCCACTCAGATTGGCCATCATTTTGAAGATGATAATTTGTACTGAAGTTCAACTCAGTGTTTAGATCATGTTGGAGACTTTTCCATAACATCAAGGTGAATCTCATATCTTGATCGAATACAATTGATTGTGGTACTCTATATAGCCTTACCACTTATTTGATGTATATATGTGAAAGTTGGTCCAATTATAAGTCCTATTGAATTGTGATAAAGTGAAATGTATTTGTAAGACAATCCACAATAACCCATATAACATTGTTTCCTCTTGATGTCCTTGGAAGTCCAGTGAAAAATTCCATGCTAATGTTCTCCCACTTCCATGTTGGTATGGGTAGTGGTTGCATCACCCCCTTATAATTTTTTCTTTCATACTTCACTTGCTAACATATGAGGCACTATGATGTATATTTAGTGGTATCCTTCTTCATATTGTCACACCAGTAGTTCTCTTAGAGATCTCTATACATCTTTGTGCTCCCTAGGTGAATAGAGAAGGTTGAGCTATATGAATCATTCAGAAGATCTTTATCTCTGAATTGGATGTTACACATAGTCATGACCCAAATCTTATGACTCCATCCTCATTGATCTTGAACTCAGAGGATTTCCCATTTTTGATAGCTTCCACCCTTTTCTAAATTTCCACATCATTCCTTTTAGCGTCCTTTATTTTTTAAATAAGGGATGATTGAGAAATCATTTAAGAAATGATTAATAATGTTACTTATTTTAATTATTCCCATGCCCATACTTTTCAAATATAATAATATTGGATCATTCTCAATTCCCATAATTAATAAAGACTCTTGATCCTTTCTACTTAGAGATTCTTCTATCTTATTTTCCTTACTAGGATATTAGTGGATTGAGAAATCATAATACTCGATGAGATCTAACCATATTAATTGGTGCATATTAAGCTCATTATATGTGAATAAATATTTGATAATCTTATGATCAATATATATTTCTCACTTATACCCATAGAGATAATGCTATCAGATTTTAAACACAAAGATCACAATTGCCAACTCTAGATCAGGTGTGGGATAATTTTAATCATGAATTTTCAACTTAATTTAGTCGTAATCTATAATTTTATCATTTTTCATTATTACATAGACTAATACCTTATTTAAATCATCACTATACACCACAAAGATTTCCTCACTTTTTAGAAGTGTGAGTACTGCTGTTGTGGTAAGCCGCTTCTTTAACTCTTTGAAGCAGTCTTCACATTCACTGGTCATGAAAAACTTTACTCTCTTATGATTCAGCTTAGTTAGTGGGTTTGAAAAACCATGATATGTTCCTCAAAAATCATAGGTAGTACCCATCTAGACCATGGAAGATACGGATCTCCAATAAATATGTTGATTTGGGACACTATTTAATTACCTTTGTCTTGGAAGGGTCTATAGATATTCCTTTTTTGGGGATAACATGCCCCAAGAATGATACTTCCTTTATCTATAACTCACATTTACTGTAATTTTTATAAAGTTTCTCCCTTCAAAAATTATTCAACATAGTATTCAAATTCTCATTGTGTTCCTCCTTTCTTTTGGAGTATATTAGAATATCATCAATAAAGATTATGAATTTTTTTTGAGGTAATATCTAAAGACTATATTCATATATCCATGGTTAGTGAGTCCTAAGGGCATCACTATGAACTCATAGTGTCCATACCTCATTATAAAGAAAGTCTTGATAATATCTTCCTTCATCACCTTTAATGGGTGATATCCAATCGAAGGTCCACCTTAGAGAAATACTTGGCCCCACACAGGTGATCAAACAAGTCATCTATATATTGTAGTAGATACTTGCTCTTTATCACGATTTTATTGATCTCATGATAGTCAACGCAGAGGTGCATTGATCCATATTTCTTTTTGATGAAGAGGATAAGTGCACCCCATAGTGAAACAATCAGGAATAAAAAACACTTGTCCATATTCTCCGGTAAGAGATTATTTAGTTCTTCCAGCTCAATGGTGGCCATTCCATAAGGTGTATTTGAGATAGTTATAGATCCAAGAATAAGTTCAATTGAGAACTAAACCTATCGATCAGGAGGAAGACTATAAAATTCTTTAGGAAAAAAATCAATGTAATCTATCGTGATGGGAATGTATTCAACCATGCTTTTATCTTTTTTCAAAATCAATTGAGCTAGATATGAATTCTTATAAGGAAACAATATCCATAATTGATACAATGATTCTGATGGAGATTCATCATCCTCCTTAAACCTATATAGAATTGGAGGATGCTTTGGGATGTGAAGAGTGACCTCCCTTTCCTAGTCTATGTCGTATTTGTATAAATATAGTCAATCCATTCCCAATATAGAATCAAAATCTACCAAAGGTAGTATGAAAATATTTTCTAGGAGGTTCAGTTGATAAAAATTCACTAGGGATAAGTTCTGAAATTTTTATTAAATAATTTCCCCATTTTCTATTCTAATAGATAATTCAACCTCCAAATTTTAAGGTGTTTTTGAATAGTTCTACTAAACATACAATATATAAAAGAATGTGTAGAACCAGAATCAAATGGTACATTTACTATTATTGAATTAATAACTAGTGTACCTGTCACCACATCATTTTCTAGCTTCACCTTAGCAGTAGTGATAACATATTCCATTACTTTCTTCCTTGGAGGTTGTTTTTGTTGATTGACTCCAACAACCCTTGTTTTATGATGATGGATTGCATAATTCCCATGATCCTTGAATGTGAAACACTGTACTACAGGTTGATTGTTTATTTGAAACTTCCTTATTCTTCTAAATTATTGGGATTCTTCATATCCCTTTGGTAGTTTTTAGTTATATGCCCTTATATTCCACATTTGAAGCATCTATTGGTTACCTTTAAGCTTTTTGTAGGATAATTCTTCCAACACTTTTGACACATGTGATGTTGGGTCTTCTTTCCATGATGGTATTTATCTATCGATCCACCCATATTGAACTTTATTTTCCTCTTTTTATCCCTATGACCATGATACCATTGAGAGTCTCTAATCTCTATTTCAACCTTAAAGAAACAATGAAAAATATCCTCCCATTTTTCAGAGTCTCTAATCAAAAATTATTTTCATATACTCAGATTTAATCTTCTAAAGAAGAAATCCACCTTGATTTCAGTGTTCATGACAAATCTAGAGACGTATATTTCAAGACTTGTAGATTTTTCTTCATAATACCCAATCGACTCATATTAATTTTAATTTAGTATGAGAAACTCCCTTTCTATTTTAAAATGGAGGGTTCAAGGAAGATATTTATTGAAAAATATTTTCTTGAAATCTTCCCACTCCATGGAATAAATTTTCTCCTTGGACTTTGTGTTCTTGATTAGTGTCCACCACTGATCAACTTCCCCATCAAAACGATAAACTTCCAGTACAACTTTCTATTCTTTTGATCACTATAGGATAGATAGTATATTATCAATGGAGTTAATCCATTTTTCTTTGAGTAGGGTATCAATAGATCCAATAAACAAGGGAGTAATTTTACGCATAAAGGATTTGAACACAAATTTATCTATCTTAGGATAAATAGGGAGTTCCACACAATTGAAGTTATTATTCGTAACTTGAGACAGTTGAAAAAGTACCGGCATGATGTTTTGAGCTCCCATTCCCATCAGATTTGTTATTTCATTAAGGAAATCCTCACATTTATGATCAAATTGATTATTAGCATGAGTTCTTCTATTTCTATCCATTAAATAAGAAAAATAAAGTACAATTAGGAGGCTTGAATAATTAACTAATAAGAATAATAAAAGGAAAATTTTAACACAAAATTATAAACTTGTGATTTCGTAGGTTTCAATCCAGGTTATCCATGATCTATTTCCTAAAATATATTATTATAGGCATTTATTTATCTCTTAATAATGTTTCATAATGATCTTATGAATTTTCCAAATCATATCTCTCGGGAGTTTCAAAATAGGTGTGCAACAAGTCCCTTTGTAGTGTACCAGGTTACCCTGATATAGGCCTAGAACAACTTTTCATATTTATTACTCCTATGTACATATGTTCCAGAATGACATCCATTTTTAGTATCTAGACAAATATGTATTTTCTTGATAAACCACTTAATCTATACTAACCAAAATTTAGGGGTGTTTTCTCATACATAGTCTTATCCCAAAGAATTTTTCTAAAGTTTCCTAGTCCTAATCCCAAAAATAACTAAAAGTTTGGTATGATACCAACTATAGATACCCATATCATTGCATGGTTTTAAACACAATTAACCATAAAATTATAATCCAAGTATCATAAATTCTAGTGCCTTTGGAAGATTAGGTACATAATTTGAAAACATGAAACAAAACTAAAAAATTATTTTATTTAATCTCCATACTGAGATCATAACTTCCATTGAGCTCATACATCTACATAGGATAACTTGGGGAATACATGAACAAAAGGGATGATCTAAAAATCCCAGTAAGGAAATAAGCATAGGAATAAAACATAACACATGGGTTAGAAGGCATAACATAATGTAATAAAAGGAATGGAAAATGAATAAACATAAAGAATAATAACATGTATAACATTGGAAAATATAATCATGTCATCATAGGAATGTGTAAACAACATATAACATGACATAAACATGAGTCAAGGAAAACTGGCAAGACTATATAACATAGTGAACAAAGTCCCATAAAAGAACCAGATTCACTCCTTGTCTCAACATGATGTATCATGAGACTAAACATTACCCAATTAATTAGAGTTATATATAGGTGAACCCATCATAACATGTTCATGAATATGTATTCCACATGAAGAATCATATATAAGTAATCAAACATAAACATAAGGGTTACCCATGGAAAGAAGTTGGGTATCATAATCATGTCAAAAAGGTATAAAAAAAGAGAATATCATAATGGTGTTTGTGAAAGAATGGATTTAAATCATAAATGTACATTAATAAGGGAAAATAGTCATATATAATGATAAGTTATGTCAAAATAAAGTGAAAATGAGTAAAAGAGTGTTTAAGAAACTCTATAAATGAAACATTTTAGTGCGGTTTAAGGAAATTATTAAAGAGAATTTAATGTGAAAAAGGCATATATATTTTCATAAATTCATAAATGAAACAAGATAGTATTTGATGATAAAATTAGTGATTTTTTAAAAAATAATGGTGGATTAAAATAGATTATGGAGTGAACTTGAAAATGGGTAAGAAATAGGGAAGTTCCCTTGAATTGGGCTTGCTTACCGTGAAGAATTCAGATGGAACCTTTTTAAAACATGTATTTCCCCATAAAAGAGGGATGATAGTATCTAGATATATAATTTTGGAAAATATACATATAATTTATAATAATTATATAAAAATAAAGAAGCATTACAATGGGATAAAAAGAGAGAAAGAGTAACCCAAAGGAAAAATGGAGGTTCGAGTATAATCCCTTACCTCATGTATGAAATTGTTCCGCACTTGATCTTAATATCCATAATAATAAAATTATAATCATTAATTAATAATTAAATAAACTTTTCTACATGTATTTGTTTTATTATAATTCTATTAAGTTCATTTATGTCCTTTTTGATGAGTTATAGTGTTCAATTTCATCATTTGGGAGTGCTCATTTACTTAGTTTTCATGATTCATTCGTTTGTATAAGAGTATAAAAGTCCATGTAAAATGGAAATAGAAGTAAAAAATTGAAGTTATAATTTATTAATGAAAATAAATAAGTTTAAATGATCTTATAAATCATTTTTTATATGGTATCGGGATGAATCATTAGATAAATAGTTAATGGTAAATTTTTAGGTTAATTTTGGCAGTTTTCGATCACAACGAACTCATTTTGTTTTGAAATTTAGTATTATGAATAAATACTAGTTAAAGAATATAAAATGGGTTATAAAATAAATTTTGAAATATTTTTAAACAATTATAAATGGTTTTATGACCATCCTTGAAGGTGTTAAAGGAAAATGAAAATTTGTTGTCCCTGATGGCGATAAATTAACACCTCACAAACAACGTTTTCATTTTTAGAATAAAAGTATAAGGAGACGTGTTTAATGATGAATTATTACAATATAATAATAAAATTAAAATATTGTTAAGGTATTTGAGTTATCATTCCATTTTTATTATTGGAGGTGATGATAGAACAAGAAAAGAAAATAACTTGAAAGAAAATAAATGAAAAGGAAAGAAGAATTTACCTCTTGAATTTCTCCTTGAGAACCTCCTACGGGAAAATATTTTGATCTTTTGATGAGAAAAAAATTCTCATGGATGTGTGTGAGGGGCTTGGGAAGAGTTTTGGGAAGAATTTGGATAAGGAAAAAAACTTGGAAGGTATGAGGAGAAGATGTGGTGAGGGGTGGTGTTTATAGTGGAGGAGAGGGGTGTTTTCACATTATTTTAATCATTAGTTTATTATTTTGGCTCAAGACAAGAAATAATATAGATTCTAGTGACTAAATAAAGCAACTAGTTTATCTTAGTTTAAACTATTGGTGCTTAACTCATCCTTACATCAACAATGGATCAAAAAATTCATGTATTTAGCATTTATTGAAAATTATCGCATTTTATTATTGTAAAAAAATTCCAGTATTTTAGAAAAATACCAAAAATTTTACCTAATCATTTTTTGATGTGTATAATTCAAAAATGAACTCCATTTTATGAAAATAATTTTCAAAATATGAAAAATTTCATTTTTAAATAAAACCATCATTTTATCAAAATATACATATTTTAAAATTATAATTGATTTTATAACAATTTGAAAAATTAATTAAGGTTTAAAATCATAAGAAAAAAATTAATTTATGAATACATTTTATGAAAATAATTTTTCTTTTAAATTACAGAATTAATCATAAAATTGTATTTAAATATTTATGAATTATAAAAATACCAAAAATTAATTAATAAATTTAAAAAAAAATAATTTACTTATACTATGATATAATTATATAATACCTTCATTTATAAGATGCCTAAATTTTATTAATAATTTCACGGGTGAGGTTACTATTCATTTGGATAATTTACTATTCCTAAGTTTCATTTTACTATTCTTAATGTCAAGTTACTGTTTCATCGATATATGTTCTTTAACTTCTAGAAATACTTCTTATTTCATTCATTCTTAATTTATAATATTTTTATTGTGCTCTCAATGTGATTTTATGTGGTTTATACTATATGAAATACTTATAAGAATGTAAAATTTCATTGATAGAGTTCTTGGGTCATTACAAAATTCCACCATGATATACAGATAACCAGATCAGATCCATACCCCTGTTCCAACTGAAGGTTGTCGGTTTACTCCATTGGATATTCCAGGGTAGGCCTAACCCCATAACAAAATTATAGAATCATGTAAGAAAATTTTAATAGCTACACTAGATTTAATAAAAAAATATTCTGTATATGAGAGATTTTATCCCCCAAAAGTGGCCCTAATCACTTGAAAGAAGAAATCCAAAAAGAAACCTCACCAAAGGGGATTGGAAAATGATAAGCTGATCTATAATCCCATTCTAATTAATTCTAGAGATCTCAAAGCCCTCATATGTTTATTTATAGAAGATCGAGATCCTACTCTTCCATTAAAAAATTAAGGAAATCATATAAGTAATTACAAAGGTCTTCCCAGACATCTTACCATGAAGACTTGCTTCATGTCTAGAATATGATCGAGCTTGAGAGCCTATCTCCCAATGAGCACCATGAAAGAACTCCATGTGGCCAGAAGATAAAATATAAAGGAGGACCTCCCCTGGCTATAATCTTCCCCGAATGTCCTCCCATGGGTATACACTATAGCAATTATCTTATTATTTGGAAGTCAATCCAAGATGGTAGTCCTCCCCATGATGAGAGTCCCTGTGAATTTCCTCCCCAGAATGACAGTTCACTTTAGCAAGAAGACCAACCCCTTGCTGATTTCATTATGAGAAATCTTTAATATCGCGAGGCACTTGAAAAAATGAGGCCAGTCATGCCTGATGCCTCATTATTGAAAAGTTAAATACTTCCTCAAATTTAAGGAAACCCAAAGTGACAGTCATTCTTTGAACCAACCTTGGATCATATTCCTTCTAAAATAAAATAATAAATCCTTTTCATTCTTTCTTTTTATAAAAAAGTAGTGGGGAAGAATCCAATTTTGTTAGACCAGGTTGAGGAGTGTCTAGAGAAAGATGAAGAAGACATGTTGAACATGGAGAGATACTTGAAAAAAGGTAATATACCAATCATGTTTTGGCCTTTATCCACTATCCAATAAAACATTATAGATGTGTTGTTAGAATATTGTGTGCACAATATCTGCCTAAATGAATGGAAAAATCTTCGTTACTTAAAAATTAAATCATTTTATTAAGACGAATATCCATGCCACGTTAAGGTAATATAAGGGATACACTTCCAAGCCGACTTTCCAGCTCTTCGGGCTACATGAAACCCAAAATTGGGAAAATAAAGAAGATCCCTTTAACACACATGTCTCAACATGTTAAAATAATTGCATCAGCTGATTGAAAATGATCTATCCTATATTCCTATTAGAGGATGGGGAAAACATGGGGTGTTTCATTTCCTTGCACTCCCCAATTCAAAAATACTTCCAAAGGAGACATCATGCAATGTCATATCCTCATGATGACTTCAAGAAATGCAATATTTTTGCAACATATGGTACAATCAGTAAAAACCGTCCATTAATAACTCCAAAAAGAATTAGGACAGAAGAGAGTAATCCATTGAGAAACTCCTACATCAAGAATATGAAAATATTTAGAAAGACTCCAACATAATGGAGTCCAATCATAAAGCATCACTAATATATTTGGAAGCAGGTGGCTCAGGTAAAAAACATAAAATCAACCCTTCCCATATTCAAGCACAAATTCATAAAATCAATAAAACAAACTCGATAGTAGCAACCATGAAAATCCAAGAACAACCCTATTCCACCGGGATGGGGGATTTTCTTATTACAACCATCAAGGTTAGAAAAAAATACTCTAAAAGTTGTGGAAATGGAATAGGAATAACCCCATCCCATAGGAAAAGTGGCTTTTTTACACTAATATCCCACTCCTCAAAGAAATTCAATCTTTTCCAGAATAGGATAAGCGATAAAAAATGGATCTTCCTAGTTGATCCCATCTCGTGACCTAGTTTCATCACTAGGAACATACATGAAAAAACTATTTGTAGATTCCCTTCGGATCACTATTCACCAAATGGTTCTAAGAGGACCAATGGAGGAGAGGATGAGGCCTCATAGAGGGAAAGAACAAATACAGTCTCTCAAGAAGGTTGATGAAATTACTTCAATGCATTATTCATTAGTGAATGTCATTAATAACACCCATATAGATTCTATATAACACGAGGATAATATATAGGAATAAGAGGAAGAAGTTTCTATTCAAAATATGGTCCATACCGAAATGATTGAAGATGGTGTGCATACCTGGAATTAGAGGCTTTCCATTTATATGAGTATTCCCTTGACTACTCTAATATTACCACTCTAATGATCATCCATGAAATAAAAGGGTAAATGAAAGAATATATAACACCCGCCTACCAAAGAGATTGAAATCCTCACACTTGAGGAGAGATTTTCTTAATAAGAGGAAGCGATGAAGGAGTTGAGGAAACATAATGAAAATATACTCAAAGGAAACATCCCTACTAGATATTTTATACAAGTAGAGCCTCAAATCATGCTCCCAACTGATGCACCTCAGCAAAGAGGTTTCATCGCAATAGTTGAAATGGATCCAGAAAATCCTCTCAATGTAGGGTACTGAAAAATATATATTTGGACCCCATGATAGAAAGATATCAAGAGTTACTAACATAGAGAGTAAAACTAGGGCTAGGTTAGACACACCCTCATTAACCAGACCCATTCGATTACTCACTAGTGGTACAAACAGATCCTCCATAGATGGCCTCACCCACTACTACCTATTCTCCAGATCTTGTTCAAATAGATATCCCTCTGGATCTTATCAACACCATTGATTCATTAATAACTCTATTGAAATGTATGGAAGAATGGAATGCACTGTTACATCTAGAAAAGAAGCATTACCCTGAATCGGTGTATCTGACCCCTCCCCCGCCAAATTTTTGGAACACTATATTTCCAAATTTTAATGGATTGGGGGACCCAGAGTAGAATTTGACACATTTCATATCTTGATATCATACCATGATAGAAAACAATGCATATTAAGAAGAATTAAAACTCAGGTGATTCATGAAAACACTACAAGGTCCATCCTTCATATGTTACATCATTTTTCTACCATGTTCAATTGTGGGATGAGAAGATCACCATCAACAATCTCTCTTTAAATTCAACTCAAAACTACATAAAATGATAGCCCTTGACCACTCAAACTACAAAAAGAGAGAGAATGAGGGGGTATCTAATTTTATTACTTGGTGAAATGGTTTAAACTAATCCCTAAAACTATAGCTTCCAAGAGAATACCTGTTTTCCATCTATATAGAGAATATTCATGTCAAGTTGTGTACTATTCTCATCCCTACAAAATATATAGGAGGGTTTTGGGATCTTGTTGAAATTTCTCAAAGGTTATAAGATTCCATATCATAAACCAAGGCTAAGTCCCAAGTAAATCAATCAACTCAAGGGAAGAGAATATGGAAAGAAGAGGCTGGGATATTCTCTCTTAAGACAACCCCTACACCTGATCCAACTCCAAATCCCGAACCATGTTGTGTGACACCCCCAATCTAGAATTATAAAAAATCCCACCTCTTCAGGATTAGTGAAGTTAGAAGAGGAAAAATTAGTTTGAGGAAATAAAGAATAAAATTTATTCTTTCTGAGAAGAACAAGTTCTTTGATACTTCACAAAAACTTTAGAAAACAACTTTCTCAAATTTATGAAGCCCAAGATTCCCAATTGGGATGGTCTCGAAGATCTCCCAAATTATTTCCCCTTCCATATTATGTTGAGTCACACCATCGAGTAATTCATCATATTCAAATAAATCCTGAAAAAAATGGCGGACTTTGGGAAAGTGAAGTTGGTAAAGACACCAACACAAGTGGAATTTGTTTCCATTATGACCCTAGGGTAAGAGGGTGAATGGAAGGAAGTTACTAACAAAAGTGAATAAAAATAAATTGATTGGATGAATAGAAATATGATCAAATAGAATCATTATATCCTCCAAGAATAGTTTAAGAATCCAAATATACCCTCATCTACTGTTGTTGTGGCACAGTTGACTCTGTCATCACTACAGTCCTCTAAAAGACCTTATTCTAAGAAATGAAATAGTAAAAAGGGTTGAAAAAGACACAAGAATATGAACCTATACCAAGACCACATTTTTCTTTGACTCTTTTGACTTCATACCTTTAGTTATGAAAGGACTCACACTACCCCACCAAATGGTACCATGAGAGTTGACCTTCTAGATAGAACCCTCATCAGACAAAGAATTTATCTTCAGGTTCATTAATATCATTCAATTGATGGATCTATTATCTAATGATGAATATGTATATAGAACCAAGTTCTCTACATATGATTGGGAAATTAGGGGAAGATTCCATAGGGGCCAAGGATACATAGTAAAGTGTAGCCACAGTACAAATCATTACTCCAGCCATGTCCCTACTTAGACAGTTTATGCGGTCCAAACTCAGGGGAGAGACCTCCAACGAGCCGAGTAAAAGAAGGATAGTTACCCCATATGTTCTAGGTATTTACCTGATCCAATCATCTTGGAAGATCGAATAGAAGTTACTCCTTCACCAAATCATCCTCAACACATAGACATATAGATTTGACCTAACATACCAAGGATATAAGCACCTTTAACTTATATTACAAGGGTGGATCTACCTACTTCATGAACTATAGTTCTTAAAGAGTCTATGGGATAGAGTAATCATTCTAGGAAGTGTAGTAATTTAGATTGTAAGTGTGAAATTTTAAAGCAATTATCTCTGGTACTAGCCAAGTTGTCAATCTTGGATTCTATAAGTCTATAAAAAGACCTCCAAGAAGCACTTGTAGAGGCTTTGATAATCCCCAAAGAGTTAAAATTTGAATTTTTTACTAATTAAACATATCATTTAGAGATAGATCCTAAAAAATTACAAGGAAACATCAAACCCTTGTATGCATCTAGAAGAATAAATTACATTGAAATACGATTGGATTTCATTGACAACGGCTTAAGAGTCAACCTCATTCAAGTTAGAGATCTTTATTGACTGGGTTATAGAGAATACCACTTATCCCCTTATTCTCTAACAGTATAGGGTTATCACAAGAGTGAACAGAAGTCCCTTGGAAAGATCAAGATCAAGGCTTAGTTTGGGGACCTCATATTCAACTCATAATTTCTTTTTGTTCAAAAAGGCATAGATTTCAATGTTCTAATGGGAAGATCATGGTTTCATTAGCATGTGATAATCCCCCCATAATACCAAAAATGAATCAAATATTGCATTAATGGTCAAATTGTGATGTTTTATAGTGATAAATCCCCATTTGAATCCTACAAAAATCAGTATATTGATGCATGATTCTACTAGAGGGAAAGTAAAAAAGCACATTAATGATGGTGTTTCTTGGGTTACAGTCCCGAATGATCTATAAATTACCCTAACCAATACCTTAAATCAACTAAGTGAAGAATATGTACTTCCCATCCCTCAGATTGAAGGAATATTCCCAAACTTAGGTACATATTCAATAACCTTCAGGGTATCAATCATGAAAACTCATCCCAGTGGTGATGAATAGGTCATTGAATATCTAGAAAGTGGTAAAATATCAAATGAAAATTCACTCATTCTATTCCCTGCCTCATTAACTAAGTCATAAGAAGTTGTTACATCACCAATAGAGAGTAAAGATACCAACTATTTGTCCCTCATCTATCCTCCTTATCTTAAAAAAGAACCCATATCATCGATTGGGTCAAAGGAAGCTACTTCAACTTATAGATGTCAAAATGTTGAATCCTCTCCTAAATATAGAGAGACTCATTCATTGCCTACTTCCAATAAGATTAAGGTAGAATAGGAAGAGGAGGAGGAGGTGGAAGAGGGAGACCTCTGATATAACCCTACAATATTTGAGGAATGTGTCTCCCCCACCATCAATGTAGTTAAGAAAATAATCCTAGGTACCAAAAAGGACTCATGAACCTCATTGATCAGTGTGGTCATGTATTCCAAAGAGAAAGAGGTGTATACCTCCTTTATAAAGAAGCATTATGATGTTTTTTCTTGTAATTAACAATAAATTCTAGGTGTTGATCCCAAGATGGCCACTCACCACCTTGGATTTCTATAAAATGACTAGGAAAACATACAAGTAGCCAGAAGGACACACTCAACTCACGCTGCCAAAATTCAGGAAAATCTTGACAAGATATCAGAGAAAATTTCATCATGTAATTCCATTATCTAAAATGGATAGCCAATATCATCCTAGTAAATAAGAAAAATAGGCAAATTTGGTTATGAATCAACTTTAGAGATCTCAACTAACACCATCTGCAAGATGATTTCCCAGTCCTGATCATAGAGATACTATTTGATGCAATGATATGCTATCAAGACCTCTTCTTCATGGATGGATATTCAGGGTATAATCAAATTTAAATGGACTAAGAATATGAAGAAACCAACACCTTTAGGGCCCATCAGAGATTTTTTTCTTTTAGGTGATTTCCCTTTGGCTTGAATAATCCCAGTGATACATACTAACATGACATGCATTACATCTTAAAACCCTTCTTAGAAAGGTTTTTTGAATTCCACATCAAATTCCAGAGGGGTTAAGTCTTGATGTATTTCTCAACACCTAGATGATCTTAACACCACCTTAAAAAAACTTCTACAACATAACCTAGAGATAAAACCATTGAAATGTGATTTTAGGGTTACATTATAAAAATTTCACAGCTTTTCCGTACACCATTGTGGCATTGAAGTTGACCCTGAGAAGAAAAAGGACATCCTCAATATGTCACCTCCTCAAAACCTTAAATAGATGATGGGTTTATAGGGAAAACATTCCTACATTCAACAATTTATAACAAAAATCATAGGAAAGATCTTACCCTTAACTAATTTGATTAAAAAGGGGGTCATGTATCGTTGGATTGATGACTATCAGGATGCATTTGACTTCCTTAAGAAATATATCTTGATTCCACCAGTGTTAATGCCACATATTGAGGGGAAACTGTTCATTCTATATGTGAAAACTCTGGAATGATCATTGGGTGATTTCCTCACACAAAATAATGACGCTGGGAATGAATTTTTTTTTTATCTCAACCGAACCATGATCAACACCAAGAATAATTATTTAGATATAAAGAATAGGTACCTAGAATTAATCTTTACAGTTCAGAAGTTGAGGTACAACCTAAAACACCACGAGGTCCATTTGGTATTTTTCAATAGTCTACCTAAATATGTCTTCAACTGTCCTATGGTTAATAGACATTTGGCATAGTGTATGGTTATCATGTATCATATTGATATTCATTTTATTTCTCAGAACATAGTAAAAGGAAAAAAATTAGTATATTTCATTACATGAAATCCATCTATAGAAACAAAATTGTTAAATACTGAATTAATAGATGAATAGATCTTCTCTATTCAAGACATCCCCTAGACATGGGAAATTTATTTTGATGGCACCTACAGAATCCCAATAAGGAATAGAAAATAGGACCCCAATCTCAATATATCTAGGTTGGGAGTTACGATCATCTCTCCACCAAAATAAGTCTTTCTTTAATCCTTCCTATTGTTTTAAGTTTATATAAAAAATAATGTAGAATATCCAGACCACATTTTAGTGCTATAATTGTCACTTTAAATGCTAGTGAACCACTTGAAGGTGAAAAGTGATTCAGAGTTGGTAATAAAGAAAATAAATGATGATTAAATCATCAGAAAGGAAGATATAATACCACTACTTAACTATGTATGAGGACTAATGGTAGATTTACCCCCATATATGATATTGACTCATGTACCACGATCATAGAATTCTCGGGATAATGCATTAGAAAATGTATCCTTGACTTTGTAGGATTCAGACTGGGATGAAATAGTCATCAACATTGCACACTACTAAATGGTCTTGCCTTTTGTTTGTGTCAACTTGGAATAAACCAATAAGGTAAGTACCATACCAAAAATATAGGGTCCCATGACCAGTTATATGATACCCATTATGTATTACCTCAAAAATAGAGTGTTCTCATCAGAAATAACCATAAAAAAATCAAATCCAATGACAAGTTACTAAATTTACACTTTATGATAGATCAAATCACTAGAAATTCTTCTATAAATGAGTCTCTGAGGGAATCCTTCTTAGATGCATCAACAATGAAGAGACCACTTCCATTATGAAATAAGTACATAGAGGAGCCTGTGGTTCCCACAAGTAAGGGTTTAGGATTTTGAATCAAATATGGAGGCTTGGATTTTTCTAGTCTTTAATGATGTAGGATTGAAAAAATTTCACCAAGAAAATTTATTCCTTCAAGGTGTACGATAACTTTATCCATCAACCGATGGAGTTTATACACAAAAAATAAACACTTTTGAAAATTTTCTATATGGGGAATGGATGTTGTATGGCCGTATTCTCTAGGTTTGAATAAGAAATTTAAATACATCCTCATTACTATTGAATTATTTTCCAAATGGGATGAAGCATCACCCCTCAAATAAGTCGAGGAAAAAATCATTATTAGATTTGT
The DNA here is from genome assembly GCA_963277665.1 of Viscum album. Lineage (NCBI taxonomy): Eukaryota > Viridiplantae > Streptophyta > Magnoliopsida > Santalales > Viscaceae > Viscum > Viscum album. Next base: position 1,087,168,208 of record OY728156.1, read on the forward strand.
TAAATTCATTACCATATATGGTGTCCCTCATACAATATTGATGGAAAAAACACCAATTTCTATTCTTCTAAGTTGAAGAAGTTGTATAAGAAGTATAATATCAAATCCAACCATTTATCCCACTATTATGCGGTGGATAATTGACAGATAGAGACCTTGAATAAGACCCAATAAAATATACTTTAGAATATAGTTGATAAAGACAAAAAGTCTTGGCATAAAAATCTCTTTAATACCTTGTGGACCTTCTAGACTACAACCCATACTACCACATGGGAAACCCCATATCCACTCATATACAGAGAAAAATTAGTTAGGACCATTGAGGTCTAATTTACCTCGCTCTACATTAATGTCTGTGATCAATTATCCATTGATGAGAAATCCAAAAAATGGTTGGATGAACTGGAGTTACTTGATGAGAAAATATTGCATACTTTGCTTCACTTTGAGGTCCAAAAGATTTAGACAACTTGATATTTTAACCAAAAGCTTCACCCCCAATCATTCCTATAGAGAGAGCTCGTATTGGTCCTCAGTACTCTGATGATACCAAAAAAGAAGACTCCAAATCTTTAGCCAAAGTGGTTGGGACCTTATTCCATATATAAGGTCCACTCTAATAGAGCTTATTACTTGATATTTATGGATGGATAACTCATTAATTCCCCTACCAATGCGATATTTCTCAAGAAATACTTCATGTGATAAAGACACCCCCATACACATTGCAATATGATAAAATAGATTACATCATCATCCCGACCGTGTGATATTTAACTGCATGATTTTATTGTTTCTTTCATATGAAATTAAACTATTTAGAAACATGGTTCAGGATTCACGACCTTAAAAGGCACAAAAAATGGTCATATTCATACGAAATAAAACAAAAATATGTCATGGTTTAAGATATAATAATTTAAACCACACAACCTAGCATCCTAGTCAAAATAGGTTAACATAATATGACAATTTCCTCACCACATGATGTAAAAATTCAAGGTTATTATAATTTTTACATGATGTAAAACTATGTAACTTTTAGGTCCATTATTGAGAAGATCACAATCCTAGGTGTTGTTCTCCCACCACATCTCAATTCAATAACTATGTGTGTATTGATTGCTACCATCACTGGATACATAGTGATACCCAAATCTCCAATCCTGGCTCTATAAGAAACATAAAAAATCTCCCCTACCTATTTATGGGAAAAACCAACATAGGAGATCATTTATAAAAAAATACATGTGGCTTTATTCTCTCCTAAAATGGGATACATAGTGACACCTAAACCCTATGTTTTAGGACCAACTACAAACCAAAGAAAATACCCCCTCTCCTATAGACAAATAGAAATCTATATATGACACCTTAAATCAGGTTCCCTCATTCAAGATCCCATCATGGAATCATAAATATACTTTTCCTGAATATGAACAAAAATCTATGTTGGGGACTCCACAACCCATGGAAAATGGTGGTTAAAATGATTCCTTTGTGTTTGGACATATTCCTTACACAAATCATACTCCTTGTATTGGGAGATTTTGGATCTCCTTAATATTTCCTTGTCTATCAACAATAGGATGTCAGATTCCTATGGGACCATTTTTTGAATATTCATTGATGTTCCTGAGTTTGACTTTTCTTGAGTCATCTAAAAATAGGGCCTATCAACCAGAGGCACATTTGTCCTTGGGATATACCTATTATATCTTCATAATCCTCAAAATAATTATAATGAGAACCCACTTTTTGAAAATTGGTCCATATTCATTCCTTACGTTCTTTTCGCATATCACTTATCCTAATCCAAAATCCCAAAGACCATGGTTTATGAAATCTTTCATCACATCCAATGTATGTTTGGATGTCCTTGGATCGGTAAGCCTCATATCCCTCACCATTTCCATGAAATATGGTCCTAGTTATATGACTTAGAACTAAAAGACAACATGTAGTCATAATCACATGATATTAAATTGTACAACAATGTCTTTAGAACATGACTTTAAAATATAGCCTTAGCCTCTGTACCAAGAATAAGATTCCCTGGGCAACTAGTTCAGGAAGCCTCATATCACAAATATTGAATTCCTCTCATGAGTTGATTTCCTAAATGTTTGGACAATGTTAGTAAGGCTTCATGCCTTCTTTTCCACATAGGTTAACCTTCATCCTCACTGCATGGCACTAAACTACATGGTTAATACCCCTCTTATTCAGCATTAAAATTCAAGAATTACATGTGGCATGGTTCCTACCATTTTAAGATATGTAGTGATTCCCATATCTTAATTCGTGGTCCCAAATGAAATATTTATTTATTTTTACATTGAGTCACCTTCATCCTTACTGCATGAATTTAGAATACATGGATGATTTCATCATCATATGACACAAATATTCATGGTTTCCGAGAAAAAAGTATGTATTAATTATCATTACCATGAGATATAAGCGATACCTAAATCCTACATCATAGTCCTTCAACCAAAAAATAAACCCCCCAATCCTTCTTTTTTACTGCCTTTGTGTGGTGGAATAAAACTTTTCCACTCCTTGTTTCTCACACCAAGCATAACACACATGAGCTTAGGAGTTTTGTTAACGGATTACTTATATGATCAAGTCATATTGGTTCACATCAGGGTTATCATGGTCCTAAATGAAATAACTTAAAATTAACATCAAATGTAATTTCCATAATATGTTAAACTGCATGTTTGACATATATTTCATGATGTAAATTAAAAAACTACATGTAGATTGATTCTCTCTTTGAAGAGACACATATTGACGCCTAGATCCTAAATCCCAGTCCAATTGAAATGTGGCAAAATTCCCCCTCTCTTCTATGTTTGAGATGAATCTGCATGGGAGGGTCCAGTATGGGTTCCCACCCCACTCATGAGCCCATATTAAAAAAATACACTTCTCCACATAAGAATTAAATCAGTTTGGGGAATCTCTCCCCGAACTATGTGTGGATTGATTCTCACTTTTATGGTATATGTATCAAGGTCCAAATTCTATGTCTTGATCCCAACCATAATAAAAAAACATTTTTCCTATGTATTGTTCATTCCTATGAAAGGAAAACATTTCTCCCCATTCTCAGGCAATTTTGATCTGAAATGCTCCTTCCATATTCATTCACATTACTTCATCAAAACAAACTCTGTGTTTGGGAAAATATAAATCTCCCAAAGCTTTCATCAGCTATTGGTAGTGGAATATAAAATTCCTTAGGAAAAATTTATTAGAATATTCATTAATATGCCCTAGTTGGATTTGAACAAGATTCCCACTAAAAGGGTCTGTTAATCATAGATTTTTTTTTGTTTGACTATGCATTGATATGCCCCAGTTTTTCTATAAATAACTTTCCCAAAAATGGGCCTAGAAACTAGAGGCACATTAACCCTCAGGATAGACCACTTCCATCCCCATAAGACCCAACAATGTTTTTATTCTATATGAATCTTCTGATCCAGAAACCCCTAGATTATAGCTTGCAACTTCCCCCCCTATGTCTGAAGATGATGGAACATTCTTGGACATATTACCATGAAAGGTAAAATCACTAATCTTGTGACCAAATCTAAATGAACTTAAATTGTATCCCTCAACATATTTTCTATAAGATTTTAAACTATATGGTTCATATCCTAGTTGCATGAAATTAAACTTCACAATGCTTCGACCCTCATCATAAAGGAGACTTTTATCTTGATGTTGTTCACCCACCACACACACTAAGGAACTGCGTGCACCTTGATTATCATTCTATCAAGACATGCAGTGATTCTTAGATCCTCCATTCTCTTCCCTTCTATCAAAAAAACCAAATTATTTGTGTTCCTCTATTCATGGAAACAACCTCAATCTGGGAGGGAGGTTATGGACCTATCCCTTGTAAGATTATGATCAAAATAAAATTCCCCCTCCTTTAAAAAAGTAAAAAATTTATAGGATTATTTTCCCCATTCATGGACAGTGCTGATACAGATACTCCCTTCATTCTCAGACACCTTCTCTTGAAAAACTAACCTTCATGGTATTGGGAAATATGGATATTAAAAAAGTACTTGGCCATAAAAAATATAATGTAAAATTCATGAGGAAACATTTGTTTTGAATATTAATTAATACTCCCAAGTTTGGATTTACATGAGTCTCCCACAAAAGGGCCTGTCAACCAGAGGAACATATGTTCATAGAAGATAACTCTTCTATCTCTTAAATCCCCCAAAACAACATCAAGTTGGATTTTTTTTTCAAATATAGTCCATGATCATTACTTGTATTCTTATATCACATCATATTCCATATCCCAAAATCAGAAAGTCACGAATCAAAATTCTCTTTTTGGGCATCTAAAGAGTGTCAAAACATTCTCATCCAACATTCCCTTCTTGAGTTTTCATTCCATGAATCATGAAAAAAGATGTTTGGACTAAAAAACAGTTACATTAGTCCATATTTTAAGGCTCTAAACTAACCATAAGAAGAGACACAATACTCTCTAGGTTTAAAACCCACAAAGAGAACCTTGGGTAAAATTCAAGTTTCAGCTCACCGGAGGTGCACTCCTTATGGTTTACAAAAATAATTGAGTAATGAAAAGGAAATGGCATAAATATTGTTAGGTAAAAAACTCTCAAAGAGAACCCTAATCAAAATCCAAGTCTTTACCACTAAGTCATTTTCATTTTGAATTTGGAAAAAAATATGGCGATGGAAAAAAATACACAAATTTTGTAGGGTCCTCCATGTGACTCTAGCAATAGTTGAACTACACCCTCTGGGTCCCAAGACCTAGGAAAACGTTGGAGTGCCTCCCCATCCCTATTATTGTGATTAAAAATCATTTATACTAGTTTTTTTTCTAAAAAATATATCTTTAGTGTTGTTTTATAATTACAATGGAAAATAGGTATGGATATATAGATGATTTAGAGAAAATACTTTTACTTTATAGAGAAGATCATAAGGACATCCAAAAAATTAGATTCTCTCTATCATCTCCTACAAGAGGCTATAAATATAAATATTTAGTTTTTTTAGTGTCTCTAGAGACCCATAGATAACCTATCTAAGCTTGGCTATCTAGACAGACTCAGTCTCCTCATCCATGTAGAGTTCCTCTACCACAGTCATAATGGAAGTCACCCCTCAGCTTAAAATCCATCCAGAAGATGATGAAGTTGTACAATATCCCCTTTGGAGGAACCCATATCTTATTGAAGGTGTGAAATTTGATTAGTTTTCTCATCAAGATGATGACTTAACTCCATCAATTTCTTGGAATGATTGATCTTTACTAGAGACAGTGCAACTTGGAGGTTATCAGTTTTGATGAGCATTCAAGATTTGATAAGGAACACTTGCGACTCGTGCTATTTCTTCCATCGACAAATAATTTTATTTATAGTAGTGTAAACCACATGATATTTAAAACCATTGTACCCTAATATAATCAACATGTTTTGGAGATAAGGCAGTCTCAAAGGTAAATGTATAATGGGTGTCCTCAAAACTGGCTCCTAGATATCCTACTATATGAGCTAGTGAAATGCCCAGAGAGTATCTTGAGCTTCTTGGCTCATTGTGAAGTTATGCATAAGGGAAGGGGTATACTATGGAGTTATATTTCTTATGAAAGTTACTTGAGTTTTCCTCCCTAGGGATGTTCCATAGTATCCTTATATAGTCGATTGAATTGGGGCATATATGTCCCCTTCGTGTTTAGTTGCTGCAACTGTCAGCATTGAAAGAAGGATGAAATTATTCATAGAAATTACAATATAGAAAGATAAAAAGGGTAATAAATGTAGTTTATGGAACTCAACCGTTGATGGATAATTTTATTGGTCATATTCCTCCCTATAAACCTTGATCTCAACATTTTGGGCTGGCATTTCCTACTGAGAAACATTCCCCTAAGTATGCTTAGGGCTCAGGATGGAAGGGTCTTGAGAATCTCCCACTTTAGGGCCCTTCACTATTGTTACATTTATATAAGAAGTCTGATGGAACTCAAATTCATGGTCATGTATTTACTTGGATATGTTTTATAAACAAAGATCTATGGAAATCAAGATCCTTGATTTAATGCCTTGGAAGTGAGGTCATCTGTGAGATAAAACACTAAATAAGTAAACTTACGTCCATAAAACTCCTTATTAAAGTACCCAAAATCCAAAAAGGAGACTGGGATATTAAAATATAGATTATATGTGTCCATTATTTCTTTATATATGGCATTAAGTCTCATGCAATCCTCACCAATAAGGGTTTATAAGATACTAGTATCAATACCCAAATTGGCTCCAACATCAATTGAATCTACTGTACTTTCAGTAGGTGCAACCCTTTCAGTACCCATTGGATAAATATCTACACCCACACCTTCATTAGATAGTTTGAGGACCATGTCACCCCCTTTTGGAGTAGTGACAGGACCGACAATGGTTATCGTAGGATCCTCCAGTGTATAAAGAAGATCTCAAATATCATAACAAATAAACATAAGTAATTGGAACATAAATTCTTATGATGTGTATTTTATATTACTAAGATCCTACTTTCTATCTATAATGATAGGAACATATGTGGCCTTATCCCTTAATTCTTTTTTTTATCGAAGAACAGACTCAAAAACATGAATCTATGCCTCGTCTGGGATATCCTCATCAGTTCTTGGGGGTTCATTTCTAATCCCCTTAAGAGAGGAGAGGGGAGCGTATCTTGTAACCCATGGGAATGATTAATCATTTATTATGAAAAAATCAAGAATATATGCTGTTAATAAAATTCAAACTAACTAATGATGCATTGGGCCTAGCACTTCACCCTCCATCATTCCTTCACTTTAGATGGAGGAAGCATAACACTTGCTTCCCCAAATACAGGTATTAGAAGTGGTAGTCAAGAATAATCTCCCACCATCTCCTCCTCCATCACCCTATTTTATGAGGATATATCTGCCCATTAAAATGTTGACTCCTCATTCCCCATAGGGGATCCCCTTTGGATACACCTCAGAGATGGGATCTAGGCCAATTCTCTCTCTACCCACTGAAAATAAGGGACCCCCTTTCCTTAATAATGATTTTTTTTTCAAAATAAGGAAGAACAAGATGTATGAGGAAAGTATAAGAATGGAAAACTTACATCCTGAGGATCTATGTAGTTTTCTCATTCATTAATGAGTGGTTCATCAACCCCTTTTGCAACCCCCAATTCCAGCATGTCAGTTACCTGTATGTGGCTAGGATCTAATCACCAGGGGCATAAATGAGCATATCCAGCTCCAAGATATATCCTCCAGACTTGATAGTGTAAATACCTATAAATTCCATATAATTTTTTTAATTATATCAATTTTTTTCATGACTATGAAATTTGATGGCACATGACTCCTAGGACCGAAGATCTTGGAACAAAATTTTGAACTTTTTAATGTACATTCATTAAAAGTGTGAGTGGATTCTTATATCTTTTGAACTGGTGATCATATTGAAAATCCAAGGGCACCATTGAATTCTCATCACTTGGATTCAATTAGGTGAATCTTAACTTTGACTAGAAAGGGACAAACTAGAAAGATAATTTTTGGACTTTTTGGAAAAATAATAAAATAACTCTTTGATTTATTTTATTCCTATTCAACTGTTGAGAAATGGTTGGTGGGACCAAAGTATAACAATGATCATTAAATGAAGATCAATAAATGACCTGTTACATTGTTTGTGTAACTGCAATACCTATGTGTTTAATAGGTTCATTAATTAAGATTCATTAATGAACCATAATAATGAACACAATGTGGGGAATAATTCTTTTATTAATAAAATTGTTGGAATGGGAATTCATAAACCATAGGAGGATGCTTTCATGAAACGCCGACAACTTCACCCTCCAATAAAGAACAGTGATTGATCGATGACTGTTAGAGAACTCGAACCAGATATTGACAAAAAACAATGAATGACTTCAAACATGGATTCCTTCCTTCATCCGCAATGGATTCCATTGAATCCAGGTAGGGGATTTATGTGTTTAAATGATTTCTATTTTCCCATTATTGAATAATATGAAGAACACAGATCAGCCGACCCGAATATTGATTCACGATTCATTATTAATTGTAGGAGGTTGTTGCGGGGTTACACTTTGGGGTTTTAATGAATCTTAAAATGATTATTATTCCACCCCTATGATAAAACACTAACACGGAGGGCACAAGCAAATCTGAACAAGGCTCGAACCCTCGTTAGCTCTTGGGTTTTGTGAGTTCTTTGTCGGTGACCTGGAAATGTGGCGTCAAGGTGAATACAAGGTGCTCGTAGTGAAGGCGGTGACCTGAGAGGCCTGTAGGCACCGTCGAGAAGGAAAACGGACCACCGGAGCATCTCTCGTGGCCCGCAGAAGCAGTCGTCGGCACGACGGCCCATGCCAGCCACATGGAGGAGTGGCACCTATAGGCACCACGGTAGTAGGAGCCATGGCCGGATGACCACGATGGGTAGAAGGCGTGACACTGATGTACTGCACGGGAGAGGAGCGGTCCGCTTGGGCCTCTCAACTGGACACACATGAGTGACTCGTTCCAGCCATTTTGGAAGAAGGTCGGAGCCCCATGGGCATGGCCTGCTAGGAGAAAATAGACATCCAACATCCAATTTGGCTTGATCAGTTTGCACCGCGTGGGTCTGGGTCTCCGGCGGGCCAGACCCGCCAACCGGGTTAGGTCCGCCGGCTGGGCCGGACCCGCTAGCTGGGCCGGGTCCACCAGCTGGGCCGGGCCCACCAGTGAGGCTGGACCCACCAACCGAGCTGGACCTGCCAGATGGGTCGGACCCACCGACCAGGCCGGACCCGCATACCTAACAGGATGGCTGGGTTGGACCGTTACCGGACCCGGACCCGATCGACCCCGTTTCACTAAATCTAATGTAACTTGTAAAATGAGCATCTGATTGACTTGCCATCTACATCGTGAGGAACCTTATAATGATGCAATCCTTTTGAGATACTCCACATGATTTTTGGAAGAAGTTGGAGTGCGACTAAGTTGGATTGGACTCGAATCCAACCAGGTCCTTTTTACATTTTTTCCAATATCTTACAGACTGGACGTCCGATTGACACGCTGTCTATGGAATTGGAACCATTTTGAAAAGGAGGTACTTTGGGTTAATTCTTCATCAGAATTCATGGAATTTGAGGTACAGATGATAGTATGAGGAGAAGAACCTCCTAAACTCAAGCGCACCATGTGTGGGAATCCTGTGGCTGGATGATAAGTTAAGAGAGACCCTCTGTGGATTCGCATGAGAACGACCCTCCATGGATCGAAAGTAGTGTGACCCTACATATATCAGAAAAATAGAGACCCTCCATGGATCAACATGAGAGAGAATCTCCATGGATCAGTAGCAGCTCGACCCTCTGTGTATTGGCAGTAGTGTGACCCTCTGTGGATCGGTAGTAGAGTGACCCTTTGTGGATCAGCAGTACAACAACCCTTCGTGGATCAATATAAAAACTTCTCAATAGAATAAAATTATCTATCTCAAGATGAATCATATTTATTTTTGTTCTTTAAGTTTTATACCTGGTGTAAGATTTCTTTTAATTTCTGCTTTGTGAATGAGATCATGCTTTGTGGTTTTTTCTTTGTGGAATTCTGGGAGACCTTTCGGGGTCTCAAGGTCCCTATTGGGTATTTTTATACTCATTCCTGCATGGGATTTGACCACCCCTTGTTGTGTCTTGTGCATAAGACGTATAGCTTGAATGAGACTTGGGAATTCAGGACTAGACGATGCTGGTAGGTGATTGATAGACTTGGTGAGCGAGAGTTACGACAAATGACGAGTTGTACCTACCCTTAGGTAGGATCCTTGGTGGAAAACCTCCAGGGAACATTTTTTTTTAATTTTTTCTATAATTTATTTTCATTTGGGTTAGTATACTAGACCTTTCTAATTTTATTCCACACTTTTAATATCAGAAGTTCTACTTTGTGGATTGCTTTTATTGTGTACCTTGTCTATGTGTGTACAGGTTTAAAGACATTGCCTTCACTTTTTGGGATATTCCTTTTAGATGCTAGTCACCAACCCCTGGCCTATGGAAGATGGGATTGGGGTAGTCACAACAGGGGTCCCAGGGGATAGGCCATGAAAAAGTGGTATCAAAGGGGTCGGTTCTACCAGAAGAACTAAGAGTTTGTGTTTTTCAATGGAGCAATAGTGTTAAGTGTATTGAGTTTGGATTATAGTTTGGGGAGTCCAATGTTGGTGAAGTGGATACCTTATCCATACACCAGGACCCTGAGTTTTGATTTCCAACTTGATACACGAAAAAACTATTTGCGTGTATTTTTAAAATGTTTTTCTTTTGATCTGTTTTGAGTCAGCTCACCAGGTATAACTTATTGATCGTGGGGCATCTGTTTCTTTACTGGATGTCGTAGCATAGAAAACCAGTTAGGATTCCAGTGATAGATCACGACGACGGCCCAATGAGTGATGTGGTGTCAATGTGGGGCCATCTTAGAGAGATAACACCTTCAGGAGGTGTACCAGTAGAACCACCACCCATAGCGTAGCAGTTTTTACAAGTCCCACCAGCAGACCATGCATGTCGACTTAGAATGTTACATGAGTTACAGAGATAGAAGCCACTGAGGTTTCCAAGCGAGATAGGTCTGCAAATAGCTGAGGACTGGATGGAGGCTATGGAACAATTTTTCCTCTTGGTTGAGACACCAGCATACCAGATAGTGATCCTAGCTGCTTGTCTCTTTCAAGGTATAGTAGGGAGATGGTGGATCCTGACGCTCCTGATACATGAGGAGATGGATCTTTCCTGGTTGGACTTTGAGAGCCTCTTTATGGAAGAGTTTATTCCAGTGACTTTACACTTAGTGCTTATTTAGGAGCTACTGCACTTACATTAGGGTAGCCTGACAGTGGCCCAGTACGCGGTGAGATTCACTAACCTCTCTCACTACTCCAGCAACTTGGTACATGAACCTTTCTTCAGGGCCCAAAGTTTTTATCAGATACTCCAATGGGATATTACAGCGTTGATGATATTTCTCAACAACTCAACAAAAACTAGAGTGTTAGAACGAGCACTATTGGTGGAGAGCTTCCTAGTTGAGCAAGCACTGGCAGTGAGAGCCACCACCAGATGACAGAAAACCAAGTCGTCTATAGTAGGTAGTAGGAAGATGACACAAAGGAATAAGAGGTCCAGAACTTCTAGAGGATGACCCCAGAATATAGGGTTAGAGGTGCAGAGATCACAAGGAAAAGTAGGTCAGCAGAGGAGCAGACTGTGCTACTCGTGCAGAGGGAAGGGTCACATGGCTCATGATTTCTTGACCCGCAATACTGATGGTCAGCAGACAGTCTAAGGACCACCAATTCATAGAAAGATGTTTTATTGGGTAGGTCTATAGGGTGGCAGATGTTATGGAGGAGTAGGTCGTGTAGTAGACAGTGGGCGATGGTTTGAGGTACTACCACCACCACCACTATCCGGTCCACCCCGACCTCAGGGAGTAGGTGGACAGGGATGAGATCAAATTCAGGTGGAAGAGGCTTATGACCATGGTGCTTCAGAGATGATTTATGGTACAATATGTGTCTACTCCACCCTAGCTATAGTTCTTATAAACATAGGTTCTAGTCACTATTTTATTTCCACAGCTCTCGTTCGGAGCTCAAAGATTCTGGTGGAGCCGTTGGCTCGATACTTACGATTAGAGACTCATATGTGAGAGGATTTGATGATTACACACTGGTTCTGGCAGTGTGAGCTTACTGTAGTAGGCGATAGGTTTGGCTGGGATCTCCTAGTATCAACGTCAAGGCCTTACGACGTCATCATGGATATAGACTGATTATCCATAGTCCATGCTCATATCAACTATTTTAGAAGCAAAATGCAGTGTGTTCGTGCAGATGGGACTAGGTTTTCCTTCACCAACAAGAAGGGAACCTTTGCAGTATAAGATGGAAATTCTTGGAGGAGGGTGTATCCGATCACAAATCACATTGATAGCCATACCCTCGGTACAATTGATGAGGGGAGTCTGAACTATCCTGTAGTGGTGGACCAATATACAGATGTATTTTCTGAGGATGTTCTAGGACTACCTCCTCATAGAGAGGTAGAATTCTACATTGATCTATACCCCATGAAAACATCGATATCTAAATCAACATATCATATGGCTTATGTAGAGCTTTGGGAGTTGAGGGTACATTTGGAGGACAGACAGAGGAAGGGGTTTGTAAGGCCCAGTGTTTCCCCTTGGGAAGCCATGATTTTGTTCTCCAAGAAAGAAGATGGGAGTTCGAGGATTTGAATGGAATATTGGCACCTGAACTAGGTGACCTTGAAGAAAAAGTATCCTCTACTGAGGAGTGATGATCTCTTCAATCAGCTGAAGGGAGCTTGATGGTTTTCAAAGATAGACCTCATATCAGGCTATCATCAGATTTGGGGGTAGGGTGAGGACGTACTAAATATTTCCTTTAGATGCTGGTATGAACAATATGATTTCTTGGTGATGCCTTTTGGTGTAACCAATGACCCAATAGTGTTTATGGGACTGATGAACAAGATCTTCCAGCCTTACCTCGATCGCTTCTTGGTGGTCTTCATTGAAAACATCTTGGTGTACTCGGTGTTGGAGGTGGAGCACACCATACATCTATAGATAGTCCTTGATACACTCCAATAGACCTAGTTTTATGGAAATCTCTCAAAGTGCCAGTTCCAGATACTAGAGGTCCACTTTCTAGGAAATTTTATCTTTGATGTTGGAGTTACTGTGGATCCGGAGAAGGTTGAGTAAATGCTTTCTTGGGAGCCACCCAGGTGTGTGACTGAGGTGCAGAGTTTCTTGAGGTTGGTTAGGTACTACCAAATATTTGTTCTTGAATTTTCCAGAGTAGCATCACCATTTTCATCTTTGAAAAAAAGGGACAACCCTTCATATAGATGGAGAGGTACCATCAGAGTTTCTAGGAGCAGAGGTAGAGACTGGGGATTTCCCCCATCTTGAGGCTACAAGATGAGGGCATTGGGTATGTAGTATACTGCGAGGCATCAGAGACTAGAATAATTTGTGTCCTGACACAGGAGCAAGTGGTGATTGCCTACGGATCACGACAACTAAGGAAACATGAGCAGAACTATGCAACCCATGACCTAAAGTTAGAAGAAGTGGTATTTGCATTGAATATGTGGCATCACTACTTGATGGGTGAATGGTTTATAGTCTACTCCAATCACAAGATTCTAAAGTATATATTCTCACAAAAGGAACTGAACCTGGGACAATGGATATGGTTGTATTTCCTCTAGGACTATGAATTTGAGATAGTCTACACTCTTAGGAAGGGAAACATAATAACATATGCACTCAGTAGGAGGTTGGGTCTACTGCTGCTGAGTGAGGTGACAGAAAAAATAGCTGCATTGTAGATATACTTCATGGATAGAGAAGGAGAGACATACCTCCAGTCTATTACTATCACTCCCCCACTCCTTCAACGAGTTTGGGAGGCACAGTTTGGGGACGTTGACTGCGAGGCCCAACATGCTCAGATATCATCAGGGTAGGCTCTTGATGGATTTTCGATAGCTAAAGAGCACGTCATCCTTTTTATAGGATGCACCATGGTACTAGTGATGTTTCAGAAGGAGATGTTGAGGGAGTTCTACACATCCCCTTTGGAGGTACATCCTAGAGTGGCAAAGATGTACCAGGACCTATGATGATAGTACTTGTGGCCATGGATAAATAAAGTAGTGGTAGAGTTCATTTCACAATGCCTCACTTTCCAGCAAGTGAAGGCCGAGCACTAGGTTCCAACATGATTGACTTAGCCACTCAAGGTACCAGAGTGGAAATGGGACGGTATCTTGATGGACTTCATGATGGGGTTACCACATATGTCTAGGGGCCACAACTCTATATGGGAGATCATTGACCGACTCACCAAGTCGGGTCACTTCCTACCCATCTGGAAGTAGGGATCAGTAGAGGGATTGAGATGCCTCTATGTTCAAGAGATAGTACAACTTCATGGGATACCATCGAAGATCGTTTCAGATCATGTTGCTCGTTTGACATCCCAATTGTGGAAGGGATTATAAGAGGTGTTTAGGACTCAGCTACACTTGAGCACTACCTTTCACCCTCAGACATATGGTCTGATAGAGCGGACCATACAGACACTTGAGCACATGATTTGTGTTTTCATCCTTGATTTTGGCTACAGTTGGGAGGACCACATTCCACTGGTGGAGTTCACATACAACAATAGTTATCACTCCACCATCGACATGACACCATTTGAGGCGTTGTACGGGTGACCATGTAGATCACCTCTATGCTGGAAAGACCCAAGGGAGTCAGCACTTATGTGTCCAGAGTTGGTACAAGCTACCACTGAGAAGGTGAAGGTCATCCAGGAGTAGATGAAGACTACACAGAACAAGAAAAAGTATTATACTGACAGGAGATAGAGACCCTTGGAGTTTGAGGAGGGAAGTCATGTTTTACTTTGGGTCTCACCTCGATGAGGATTGCAGAGATTTGGATGGGGAGGCAAGCTATCTCCAAGGTTAATTGGACCTTTCTATATCCTGATAAGATTTGGGGAGGTGGAATACCACCAAGATCTTCCCCCATAGATGCACTGGGTGCATAACGTTTTCCATGTGTCGTATCTGAGGAAATACGTGCATAATCCATCACACGCCAGTGACTGGGGAGAGCTAGACATTGATGATGGGGCAATGTTCATAGAGTTCCTGGTGGAGATATAAGATCTATAGGAGTGAGTCCTACAGGGCTATTTATTCCTCTAGTTCAATTTCGGTGGCAGCACGTGAACCTCCAGGAGAGAACATAGGAGAGGGAGGATCAGATTCATGCTCAGTACCCCCATTTGTTTTCTTAGTTTATTTGTGGATTTCAAGAAAGTAAAGACCTAAGGTGAGGAGAATGTAAAAACTTAGAAATTATGTATATATTTTTTAATTATATGGATTTTTTTTTCGAGACTTCATAATTTTAAAACACATGATTCCGAGGCCCGAAGAGCCTGAAATGGAATTTTGAACTTTTTGAAGGTACGTTCAGTAAACGTGCAAGCATGGTTTTATATCCTTTAAAATAGTTCTCAGATTAAAAATATGAGGGCATCGTTGAACTCGTAGTGCTGGTATTTTTTTAGGAGAAGCTTAACTTCGACCGGAAAGGGCCAGACGAAAAAGATACTTTTTGGATTTTTTTGGAAAAATAAT
Organism: Viscum album; assembly: GCA_963277665.1. Lineage (NCBI taxonomy): Eukaryota > Viridiplantae > Streptophyta > Magnoliopsida > Santalales > Viscaceae > Viscum > Viscum album. Next base: position 1,087,183,562 of record OY728156.1, read on the forward strand.
AAAATAAATATTTGAGTTATTTTATTCTTCTTCAACCATTGAGTGATGGTTGGAGGGACTGCAGTGTAACGACGATCATTAAATAAAGATCAATAAAATACCTGTTATTTTTTTTGTGTAACCGCAATGCTTGTGTATTTAACAGGTTCATTAATTAAGATTCATTGATGAACCATAATAATGAACACAACATGGGGATTAATTGTTTTATTAATCAAACCATTGGTAAAGGAATTACCAAACCATGGGAGGAATCTCTGACAAAACACTGATGAAGTCACCCTCTAATGAAGTATGGTGATCGATTGATGACCATTGGAGAACTCAAACCAGAAATAGATGAACAATGATGAATGACTTCAAATTCAGATTCCTTCCTTTGTCCACAATAGATTCCATCAAATCTAGTTAGGGGATTTATGTGTTTAAATGATTCCTCTTTTCCTGTTCTTGAATAATACAAAGAACGCGGATCAACTGACCAACATGTTGATCTGTGATTCATTACTAATTGTGGGAGGTTCTTGTGGGGTTACACTTTGGGGTTTTTCTTAATCTTAAAATTATTATTATTCCACCTCTATGATAAAATAATAATGCGAAGGGTGTGGTCCAATATAATCAAGGCCCAGACCCTCCGATGCTCTTGGGTTTTTTGAATTCTTTGTGGGAGACCGAGCAATGTTGAGTCAAGGAAAATCCAAGGGTCTCATAGTGAAGGTGACATCCTATGTGGACCATAGGCACAGATGGGAAGGAAAACAGACCACTGGAGCATCTCCGGTGGCGCATGGAAGCATCCGCCGGTGCGGCACCACTAGTGTGGAACCACTGGCACGGCTGTGCCGGCGACTGGCAGTGGCGGCTAGCCCATTCCAGCCATGTGTTAGAGAGGTGTCTATAGGCACCACAATGGTAGGAGCCGCGGCCGGACATCCGCAGATGGTGGAAGGCGGGGTGCCGACGCACCGCGTGGGAGAAGAGAGGCCCGCTTGGGCCGCTCTGCTAGACACACATAGACGGCTCATGCCGGCCATTTTTGAATATAGGGAAGCACCCCGTGGGTGCCTCAAGATAGAAGAAACCAGACGCTCAGCATCCGGTTCAGCTCGACCGGCCTGCATCGTGTGGACCGGGTTTGCCAGTCGTGTCGGACCCGCCAGCCAGGCCGGGTCCGCCATCCAGGCCCGACCCCCCATACAGGCCGGACCCACTGATCAGGATAGACCCACTAGATGGTCCCGAACCATGGACCTAACGGGATGACCAGGCCGGACCCCTACCGGACCCAGACCCGACCGACCCCATTTCACTAAATCTAACGTAACTCGCAAACCAGGAGTTTTATTGATGTGCCGTTTGCGACATGAGGACCCTTAAAACAAGAAAAACCATTTGAGATACTCCAATTTAGTTTTCATATAAGTTTTAGTGCAGTTGGGTTGGATCAGATGTGAATCCAACCAGGCCCTTTTTACCTTTTTTCCAATATCTTACAGACTGGGCGTCTGATTGACGCACCATCTGTTGCATTGGAAACCTTACGACAAGGTAGTACTTGGGTTACTTCTTCACGAGACTTCTTAGTGATTGAGGTATGAATGATAGTGTGAGTAGAAGAACCTCTGGAACTCAAGCACACCAAGTGCAGGAATACTGTGGTTAGATGATAAGTTAAGAGCGGCCCTCTGTAGATCGGCATGAGAACAACCCATCATGGATCTACAACAGTGCAACCATCCTTGTATTAGAAAAATATTGACACTTTGTGTATTGAAATGAGAGAGAACCTCCGTGGATCGGTATCAGCATGACCCTCTGTGGATTATTAGTAGTGCGACCCTCTGTGGATCGGTAGTAGAGAAACCCTTTGTGGATTAGCAGTACATTGACCCTTCATGGATCAGCAGCAGAACCTCTCAATAGAATAAAATGATCTAGATCAAGAATAATCATCTTTATTTCTATTATATAAGTTGTATACTTGGTGTGAGCTATCTTTTATTTTATGCTTTTAATGAGATCGTTCATTGTGGTTTTTCCTTTTTGGAATTTTGGGAGACCTTCGGGGGTCTCGGGGTCCCTAATGGGTATTGTTATACTCACCTCTACACGGGCTTCACCCGCACCTGGTTGTGTCTTATGTAGATGACATAAAACTTGACTAAGACTTGGGGAACCATGACTAGACAGTTCTCAGAGGTGTTTGTTAGATGTGGTGAGCGGTAGTGACGACGAACGACGAGCTATACATGCACTTCAAGTAGGATCCTTGTTGGACAACCTCCAGAGCACGTTTTTCCCTTTTTTTAGTACATTATTTTCAATTGGGTTTGTATACTAGACCTTTCTACTTTTAGTTCACACTTTTTATATCAAAATTTCAACTTTGTGGCTTGATTTTGTTGTGTACCTAGTCTGTGTGTGTACAGGCTTAAAGGAAATGCCTTCCCTTTTTGGGATATGCCTTTTCGGTGCTAGTCACCAACCCCTGGCCTATGGAAGGAGGGATTGGGGTAGTCATGGAACGAGCCCTATGGGATGAGCTGTGATAGATAGGGTCAGCATCAAAGTAGAGGCTAGGTAACTGACCTCAAATACAGGTATTAGATGTGGTAGTCAAGAAGAATCTCCCACCATCTCCTCCTCTATCAATCTATTTTATGGGGATAGATCCCCCAATTCAAAAGTTTACTCCTCATTCCCCATAGGGGATCCTATCTAGATATACCTCAGAAATGGGATCTATGTTGATCTCTCTCTACCCACTAAAAATTAGGGACACCATTTCCTCAATAATGACATTTTGTTCAAAATAAGTAAGAAAAAGATATACGAGGAAAGTATAAGAATGAAAAACTTGAATCCTAAGGATCAATTTAGTCGCCCCATTCATCAACGAGTGGTTCATCAAACCGTTTCACAACCCCCCATTCCAGAATGTCAGTTACTTATATGTGTCTTGGAGGTAATCATTGGGGGAATAAATATGCTTATCCAGCTCCTGGATATATATTCTTACCTTGATAGGGTCAACATCAAATTAGAGGTCAGGTCGGTCTCATACATCCCTAGTATGTTAAATCAAAAACTTAAAAAAAATAAGTGTCCATAAGCCCTTGGAATTATAAAGACATCTTTTCCAACTTTGAACCACCTTTAGACACAAAAATATGATGTTATTCTGGCCCGTTGTGAAGCATACCTGACAGTCCTTGATTTCACGGGCTTCCCAGATCTCTCTATTGTTGTCAAAGGGAAGGGAACTGGAGCATGAGTTTCCTCTTTTTAAGGAAGTATAGATCATCTAGGCTCAATATTAGATGGAGTATCCCTTTTTACCATGACTGGTGGAATAAAACATGCATGGGATCATTTGGGAGAGCTCAGGGCCTCATCACTGCCACTCTTTAGAACAGGTGGATCCTTTCTACCATGACCCCACCTAGTAGTTATTATTTCTCCGAATTAGGGAATGAACATTATAAACACCCCTTGGGGATATTATGGAATCCATTCCTCAACATACCAGGAATTCAACCCTATGGATGCACTCACTTGAGTAAGATAAATTACCAATCGAGTCACCTTTACAGTTGTAAGAATCTAGAGTTGTTAGGCCACCACTAGGTGCCTCTCTGATCAAGTGTGCATCGAAGGGGATACAATTTTTTTTATTCAGGAACATGAATTGGAATGAAAATATATATTGAGTGTAGGAATCAGATATGACATCACTATTAATTTCAGATGCCAACATGCCATCCTAGAAAGTGATCATATATGAACTTAGTTCATAACTAGATTTTCCGTCATCAGTGAACATCCCAGTGGGTTTATCCCCATATAGAAAGAAGTTGAATTACTTAAATAGATTCAACCTCTTTAATTATTCATTAAAATTCAGGGGAAAGGTATGGATTCCAAAAATAACTAGAATAAATAGTCAGAATCATCCCCTAGGAACTTTGATTCCACTAATCATGGAATAAGAAGAGAAATGTGATGCAATCCATCCCCAAAATACTTGTAATGAAACTAAAATTCTAAATATGGACCTTAAATATTTAAACATGTATTAGAAACTAATTGATCTTTTTCAGGATAGGGGATTACGACCCTATATGCTTCCCCGCTACTTGTTTGGATTCTATATCGAATGTTCCCAACCTCACACCTCCATTGGAATCATGATCTGGAAAAATGTAGATGCTCAAACACATTACTAAGAAGCCTAAAAGATGCATCTTGGTGGGTATTTTAGACTTGGTTGTATATCCACATCTATTTTACTTTACTTATTCCAAAATGGGCTAGAATTTATTAGTAATTCCTTGCTTCTCCATTGTAGGACATCCTGTGTGGTGTTTTTCATATAGGTACCCCCTTGGTCTCTAAGAAGGAATTCATCCACGATTTAGAATGAACATACACCCTTTGGTGTGGATATTCATTATTAATATCCTAGGATATCTTTAATAGTTCATAATCCAGAACATACATCCTTTCTATATCTTCCCAGGTGGGTTTAGATGGGATAAACTCATCATACATCTCTCTGAGTATGAGAGCTCTAGAGATCTTGTAAACATCCCATAGTCTGATGTTAATTTCTATATACATCATATGAAAGGAATTGGTTTGTGGGATCCATTAGCTTAGTAGTTCAGGAATGATATTTGGATTCTTTTATACATACTTCTAGGCAACCTAGACAACATTATAGATTCTAACTACCTTCAGTTTGGTTTTAATATCATTATAGGTCTAGCGAACCCGGTATGCCCACATCCACATGCATTTGAAACTCCCACCTGAAAAAAGGTCACAGTCTTCCATATTTCCTTTTGATCAATTTGTCTTGGAATCATGAAAGATAGATGAATAGAAATGAGACTTTAACTCGGGGACCATGCGACTTCAAATCTAGGGTAGAACTATTTTGATGCATAATATAGGCCATGGATGATGTTCCCTCATTTATATACATTCCATGACTGAAATATTGGTGGTGGTGAAGTTCTTGTTTTCTTGAAACTAGAAAATTCGGAGATAGTTTTTCAGATTCAAGATGAAAACACCCTTCAAATGTCTATGTCCAAAGAGTGTAGGATATTTACTCTCAGGATATTTCATGATGATTCTTCTTCATGTGATTCTCTACATCTGGGAGAGTAGTGTCGTATGCGTGGTAATAATCAATACCAATGATTTTGACCATATATTTGATATTATTACCAAATTTTTCATTATACACTTTATTAATATGAACAACCATTGGGAATCTAAAAGGAAGTACCAAGATTATATTACAGATAAATCTTGATTTTGAAAAAATTCAGAAATTTAGAAATTTGGAAAAGGCATGGACTCGTGCTAGTCATTTGATTAGGTGACCTCAAGTAGGTCATTTTCCCAGGTGAACTCACATAGGTCATTCTCCCAGGTGACCTTACATAGGTCACTCATTTAGGTGACCTCGCACAATTCACTCACCTAGGTGTATGCATCACGTAGGTAACGATATATCGGGTTCACGTGAACTGAGATTCAACGAATAGACTAGCACAACAAGATTACTAGAGCGGTGACAAAAACATTATGAGGGTTAGAAGGAAGATACTATAATACCCTAAACACTATTTATATACATGGGGATCCATGCATGGTATACACGTGTGATACCCCTATGCGGTGGACCTGTGCGATCTACCAGCGCAACTTACCTGTGCAATCCACCAGCGCCACTTACCAGTATGGATCTCCCTCTCACTTCTCATTTTGATGGAATTCAAGTATTCATGTTCATAAATCCTTACGAATAAATTTTCATGAACACATAGAGGCTAAATAATGACGGATACATCAACATCCTTTTCCTATAACTTAGGATTAGACCATCTTCTCCCAATTTGATCCAATCATAAGGGGGGGGGGGGATTTTTGGACACCCATTTTTTTCCTGAGAGAACGAGAAGTTTCAAATAGAAGTACTTAATGGAAAATAGAATTAAATAATTATAAGAGTCACACACTTCATCAAAGTCATACCACACAGGGCCTAAATTAGCATCACCGTGCAGGTCCAACATGCATGCCAATAACACCATGCATGTCCAGACTATGCACCAGCGACACCACACATGCCCCGGAAATTCATGTCCAGGAGAACCATTAGGGTCTCACCTATGTGCTAACATACGTGACCCACCTATAAGAGGTTCCTATTCCTCCTAGGGTACCATGATTTTCTATAAATATGACCCTGAGTCTCCTCAATTAAGTTAACTAGAAAACCCAGAGAAGCATCAAAGCTATGCTTTCCCTAGTCCTTTTCCCAATCACTCAGAACCATTAAAATATACTTCTAAAACTATATAGAATAGGGGATTAATAGGTGTATAAATATTAAATTTCCCTTAGTGTTTTAAAAACAAATCACCAGTGAAACCTTCTCCCCTAACTCAAACACACTAGGTAAAAGTTCACTTCTCAAGCCCGAGACTTATGGGGCAATTGTCCAAAGACACCTGAGAAGACCCTTTGATCCTATATAAAGGCCTTTAACAAGTGTTTTATCCTATATTTTCCTTAACCAAAATATATCATTATCTTACCTAACCATAACATACACGAGACATCTTATGCATGCCCAGCCCTAAACAGTGTGAGCCGTATTCAGCTAGCCCACCCTCAGCTCCACTAGCCTCTTTTGAGCCCTCAATTTATGCCACTAGTGGAATTAACTTCCCTCATAATCTTAGAGACCTCTAATTTCAGATAGTAAGGGAGGGATCATGCTTGATTTTTCTTTTCGAGGGTTAATGGCTTATCCTTTTCCCTTCTCTAGAACTAGAAGAAAGGCATCCCTCCGGGAGTAAACCCCTAGTCTTTATTGTAGGAAGTCACATCCCTACTTCCCTTTGTGTGACCTAGTTACCAAAACAAGAGAGGAGAAAGGTTCCAAAGACCTTTCTCCCTCTCATGAGCTTATCCTGGTTATGAAAATAAAAGAGCAGATGAGAACATTAAATCCATTTTTTTTCTCCCATAGCCCCGACCTCTTTCACTAGCGGATGAAGAATTGTGTGGTTTGTTAGATATTTTACTTCCTCTTATTTATCACACCGATCATGGCTCACTTGGGATTATAGTTTAGTTATGATCATGACATAAACATGATAAGATGCATGTATCAACAGAGAGTTCTTTTCTAAATCTTCCTCTCACCTTCCTTTGGAGGGCCTTTAAAGGCATGAGTCCTAAAAGACATTTATCCAACCTGATGGGAATCCTCCTATACAGTGTAATCACCAAAACCATGAATCAATCTTTAAAATTCCATATTAATGATGAATAAAACTGTACGACTCCTATCTGGTATAAGCCTCAACTATATTATCACCATCTCAAAAGGGAAAAATCCCTTGCAAAACAAACATTCAAAGGACCTCCATAAGTGTGGGTCCTCAACCAAACTGAACTATGCGTGCTTTTATTCCTATTCAAATGGGATACATAATAATCCTCCCTAAGGTTCAAACCCAACACCCCCAATATAACACTAATTTACTTTGGGACACATTCCTAGTAGGGCCATATCTTGCCTATGAGGCCACATCCCCTCTAGGTACCCTAGGCTTATCTAGTATAAGTCCCACACCAAACCTTTGAAATGTACCTTTCACATAGACTTCCCTAATGCATGATGATAAACTAAAAGGTTTGTTCCTTGTAACATGACCTTAAAAGGTATGATGTGTCCCATTATGTAGAACTGAACCATGTGGGTTCTGATTCCTTTAACAAGGATACATAAGAATCCCATATCATGGGCCCAATACTGATATCAAAACAACTTATATCTTCCTAGATGAAAATAAATTATATAGTTGCAAATTTTGTGGACTAAAATCAGCATCATGATGATAAATGACCAAATAATCTCTAATTCGTTCACAAAATATTACAATCGGTGGAGAACCCCAGATACATACATATGTCTCCATAAATGAAAAACCTATTATAAATATAGAAGATTTTAAATTTTATACATACTAATAATTCAAGGGAGACCCGTGTTATACTTGGGATTTAATAAATCATTCATGAACATGTCTTAAATCATTAGAAGAGTCCTGAAGTTGGTTATAATTTTCCCCCAAAGGGTTTGATGAGACCACATTCCCATCCTCTCAACCAATGAGAGTTCATAAGATTCATTAGATCCATTTACCAATGGACACATTCCTTTATAAATCATTGTAACATCCTTAGTTTTTAAAAAAGAAACACTATATTCTATATTGTACATGATACGCCACATCGAGCTTAAGCGAACAACTAAATATTATTATTTAAATGTTATACTTATAAACTAGCCATTAGAATAAAGGGCATGAAAATGATTAAATGAATTATAAAAATATGGTTTATACATTTATATAATTATTTTACCAATAAATGATTGTAAAACACTTTTTAAAATAAAATGAAATGATTTATGGAAAACTATTTAAATGCGAACAAGTGTGATTATAAAATAATAAAATCTTTATTATTGTATTATATTAATGATATATATATATATCTAATATTCAACATAATGTTTAACATTCATCATATGAGTTTTCTAGAAATTATATAAGAACAAATCCAATTTTATGGATAAAAGAAGTATTTTTCTAAAAAGGCATATTTGTTGCCTTTTGATGGAACACTAGTTTTAAATCTAGTTTTTAAAAATTTACTAAATTATATTTGAAAAAATAAAATTATTATTTGAAAGTAGAGTATAAAAATTTAATTTGGTTGAATTTTTGGTATTTTTATGATAAGATTCATTTTTGATGAATAGTGAAAATATAATGTATTTTAATTGAAAACTGCTTTTTCGTCTGACTTATTTATATTGTTATATTTTCTTTTAGAATGGTTTTAAAGTATAATTAGATCAATATTTTATCATTTAATACAATTAATGTCATTTTAATCAATTTCAAAATGATTTTTGATATAATAACATTTCAATATTTTGAAGGTGTTTACTTTAAAAACACATTTTCTCGTTTCGTCAACGAGATTAATTTTAAATTAATTTTATCGAATAATGTATTTTGAATTTTGAAAAATGGATTCCATATTTGGAATCATAATTTAAAATTTTAATAAATAGTACCCCTTTATTTTTGGACAATATGAATAGTAACTTTGATAATTTTTATTACCACTGTTAAAGGTAAATATGATAATTAAGGGTAAGAATAATATTATAAAATTATCCAAAAACTTGTACTAAATTTATTGGATGAGTATATTTTGTCCCTAATAATTAAAGGATCAGTTATGTGACCATTATTGCGATTTGGATGATAATATAACCTTTATAATATTTTATTCAAAGAAAAGTCAAACTTGTCAAAATTTAGTTTTTAATAAGTTAAATATTTTTAACACGTGGTTATATAGGTGACATGTTAAAATATAAATATTAACTTGAAATCTAAAATGTTTATATTTTTTTTTATGAAAATTTATTTTTAATTTTTTTAAAATAAATAATTACCTTAAAGGCTTACATAATGATGATGAAATAATTGTTTAATTAAAAGAAATATAAAATAAATGATATTAAAAATATTAAAATAAATATAATTTGAGAGAATTATTGTCATACATGAATTTTAAATTTTACTTTGACTTGTTAGTGATGAGTTAAGATAGTTTTTGATAAGATATCATGTTTTTATGATATTTTTAAGAAGTCAAGTAATGAATAGTGTAAAAATTGACATAAATGATATTTTAAAATAAATAATATTTTATTAAATGATATAAAATTCATAAAAGACTAATTTTCATCCAAATTATTTTGATAAGTCTTATAATTTAATAAGTGACTCATTTATTTGTCTTTTGGAATTTTAAATTAATTATATTAACCCTAAAAGTGTAAATTATATGATATCATGGTAAGAATTAAGAAAGTTAAATAAGGGTTAAAAAAAATACAAGGATTAGAAAACAATTAAAACTTGTTTAATTTTTATTTTATTAATTGTTTTATACCCATAATCATCATATATTCTAAATAAATTATTTTCTATCCATTTGGAATAAAAAATTAATTTATGTTAATTTAATAACTCAAAGAATTCTAAGAGTGACCCTCTCCTCTAATATAAACAGGAACCCATTCTTCTCTTTTCTTCACACCTAAAAACCTAATTGTTTTGGGAAAAAACAAACCATAATAAATTATTATAATTCCTCCAAATAATCTAGATCTATTAGTTTATGCATAACACTCACCTTAGAGGTGTGAAGGTGTTAATCAAAGGAGATTGTCTAAAGAAAATGTATCATTTTTAATTAAGTGTTTTTGTTTCGTTTCTTCTTCCACTTCCTTAAAATATTATTAAACTATCATTAAATAAAAAATACAGTATCCTAATTATACTGATATATTATAATGTTAATTTAATCACTTAAATCCATCTCCACTTCCATCATATAGGAAAATAATTAATCATTCATGCATATGACAGACTATGACCTCGTGAACTGATATAATTTGTTTTCCAACACCGCCGATAAAGACTAGTTATAATTATGGAATTATTTTTTATATATGATATTAATGAAATATTAATAATTATTAAATAATAATATATCATTTAGTTTCTTACCTTTCTATACACCTAAAAATGATAATATCGTTCGTACGTACGTGTGAACTATCACCTTCACGAAGCAATGTGATTCGTTTTTCATTACAAAATAACATGATTGATATATATAAGTATATTTAAATTATTAATATTATATTAATGATAATATAATAATTTTAAAAATATAAAATAATACTTATCTTATTTCCATGATGATCATTGAAAAATGGAAATGTTACTCATGCGTACATACATTCTTCCGTCTCCATGATTATAACATAGTTCATTTATACTAAAAATACTTAATGGTTTTATTTTAAAGTATAATTTATGTATAAAAATGATAATAATTTCATTAATTTTATTCTAGATATGATGTACTAATGACCACTTTGACTATAGACACCATACCAATGTCATTTTGGACTCATGTACCGAATATCATCAAAATATATGACGTGAACCAAAATAATTATGTACTTGTTACAACATGGTAATAAGTGATATAGAATGAATAATAAAATTGGAAAAGGTTCTAAATAAATTAAATAATTAACCTAATTTTATTATTCATGAATACAAATATTGTATGTGATGATTTAGACTCAAGGTAAGGGACTTCGCCTCAATCTTTTTTCATTGAGGCATATCTTGATGTTACACACCAACATTATTTTATGATATGTATATAAAATCCCCTTGAAATATCATATCATGAATTTATTTACTCTATTTTTATTTAATGTTTTGTTAAATTTTATTCTTTCATGGGAATTATGATTTAAATGTTCAAAGTGATATGGGACACTTTGAATGTTTAAAGACTTAATTAACAAATAGTTTTCTTCATGTCAGCAAAAATAAATTTTCCACCAACATGAATATTATTTAATTTATATATTCATTTAAAATATTAATTTTTTTGTTAAATTAAAATAATTCTTTTCCTTTTTTGGTATTTTGTAATTTAAAATGGAATTTTAAAATAAAATTATATTTTTATATGAAATTTTTTTATTCATATTTGATTAAAATGGGGTTTAAAGGGTTTTATGATAAAAGAGTTTTTTAATGATATGGTACTTAATAATTATAAGAAATGGGTGATCCTGATATAGATTATACACAGGGTGGCCCAGATAGCATTGGGAAAGCCTATTATAGCTTAACATGGGGTGACCCTGATAGTGCTGGGTAATCCTGTTATAGCATAACATGGGGTGGCCTAGATACCATCAGGTAAGCCCCTTACTACTTAATATGGGGTGACCAAGATAGATATGGGTTAGACCATAATATATTAATTTGAAGTCATCCATATTGATATTCAAATTGAAAGGGTTTTATGTATATGATTCTCTATGTCACCTAAATGAGTTTTAAATTCTTGCTATGGGTATTAATGATTTTCTTGGAGAAAATTGTGTGTTTTTTCAAATGAAAATGTTTTATTTAATATTATTAAATAAATTTTAAGATGAATGTAAAATTTATGAGTTTCCATTTTTTTACTAAACTAATAGTTTCCTTTGTTTTATATTTCCCTTATAGAGATTTTGTGCTCATCCAAAGTTTTTAAAATGTCTTTCATAGGGTTTAAGGGGGAATATAACTAAGGATGATATCAAGGGGATAATTGTAAATACTTTTGATAAAGATAAATCATGTTTTATTTTAACGAGTTTTATATTGTAAAAAATTGATACTGAGTATAAGGGTTCACTTATAATACATGGGTTTACTTTGTAAGAGTTTTTCCTAATTCTCTAAAATGCTAAACTAAAATGATCCTTGAATGATAATTTTAGTTAAAAAACAATAGTATTTGTAATGTTTAAGGCTAGGGCCTTATAGTTGGTATGAAAGGATGGTTTAAACAAATTTGTAGATTATGAATTTTTCTTAAGAGTTATTAATATCATCATTGGTTTATAATTTTTAGGTCGATCATAAGTTTAGTGTCTTAGAAACCCCTTTTTAGAATTTATGTTATGAAATTTTAAGGTGACTAATAGAATATTAGAGACATTTATTTTTGAGGTAATTTTGGATTATTTCATTTTTGGATAAAAAATGAAAGGTATGAGATAACCTTTGTGTTTAAAAATTTCTCTCTAAAGATGAATTTATTTTTATAATAATTATATAGTTTTAGAAAAAGGAAAACTCAATATATGGGATAAAACCCAACATGTTCAATAAGGCCATTGGAATCGATCCCAAAACCGAAGGGAGACAAGTGTGTATCACCTACCACTCACCTACATGAAGTCCCAATCAGTACAACATTTTATTTTTAGTTAAACTATTTGATGGATGAAAAATAAGTTTATTTTGGGAACATATCTTTTACCAAATAGATAAGCATGGGATTGAAAAATTTATTTGTGATTAAGTGATTAATGTTATTTTGGAAGATGTTCATTATTTTGGGAACCCTATATGATCAAGGTAAATGGAATACTATGGAATTTTATTTTATAAGTAAAGGTTGGATTATATTTTTTATGAATCTATGATTTTATTATGTACGTATGGTGATTCGAGTTATTTATGAAAATAATTGGAATATCTTGGAGATTATTTGATTTAATAAATTAAATTTTTGGTATGAGACATTAAGAGTGATTGATGCTATTTTGAGATAAATGTTAGAATTTACATTAAAAGACTATGTTATCAAAACCTTATTAATTTTTGGTTTCAATATTAGTTTGGATTATTTTGAGTAATTTTAAGGATAATAATTTGTTAAATGATCTATGTTGAACTTTGTGTATCACTGTTGAATTTTGGATATTTAAGTAGTTTTTATTCATATAAGGTTTATTACTTTTTAGGGAATTATCTTATCTTGTACTAACCATTTTGGTTTTGTTTAATATCTAAATACATTATAAATAAATAAATAATCTATTGTGGATTATGTGATTCTATAGAAGTTGATTCTAGTTCTTCAAGCAAGAAAAATTCATCTTGAATACTCATAATTTGTAGAAAAAAATGAGTTTGTGGTGGAAATTTATTAAAGGATGAAACTCTACTTGTAAATTAAGTATATTTTATTATATTCTTAGTCAATTTAGTAAAATAATTCCTTAAATCTATGAAAATATTTTGGAACAAAAACATTATATGTTTAATTTTAATATTAAGAAATCACAGAAATTTTTAACCCAAAACGTATTTATGGTTTTGTGACTGTTAACTTTATAATGACCATGGTTGATATCAATACCCATTAGAACTTGATATTTTGTTTTCTCTTCCATGTCCATGTTTTCATACATTAAACCATGATATGTATATCTCAGGTGACTATCATACTTCCCTTTTATTCTTTTATATTAAAATTTTTATTAACCCTTTTTCCAATGTTGGATTTCAAAAAGGTATTTTTAAAGGTAAAGACTTAGTTACAGATCCTGAATTCAAAATTTCTTGGAAAAAATTTTCAAAAGGGTGGAGAAAGTAACATCCTAAGTTTTTAAAAAAGAAATACTATGTTTTATAGAGTACATGATATGCCACATCAATATTAATAAAACAACTGAATATTATTATTTAAATGTGTTGGTTAGAGTAGAACACTCAAGAGGGTGGGGGGGGGGGGGTGAATTGAGTTCCTATAATTATTTTTGTTAAAAATATTATTTAAATGATTCCCCAAATTTAAAACTTAACAGGCTACTTAAATAAAGTAGTGAATTTATAATAGTATGATTGTTCAACTAATTTATCATAAGATTGATTCTTTATCAATTAAAACAATATGAGATATTGATACAACATTTTAAACTAATCTAATAAGACAAAAAAGTTATAAACACCATCCAAGACTAACTATCAAAGTGAAATTTATTTTTCTAAAATATAGTTAAAAATAGAGAAAAATAAATCTAAAAACATAGTGGATATAAAAAATATGTTCAGTATTAAGATGAGACATAGTCCTCTCCACTTGGTGATCAACTGCCACCAAGCAATCTATATAGATAAAGGTTTTTATCCACACCTTGGATCAAGGTTTACATAATAGTACATAGACTATCTAGGTCAAAAGACCTATACCACAGTTCTACGTGGGATCAAAATACAACTAGGTCACACATGACCTCTTCCATAGTTCTTTATGGGATAAACAAGTGTAACATCATAATTATGTGAGGATATATTGTATCTTATAGTTCAGTGCATGATACAGTGCTTGTTTTATAGAGAGATGCACACACTAATCAAAAATCTAATAAAAAGACACACAATAGAGAAATAAATATTATATAGGTTTTAAAAGGCTCTGTGTGTTATGCAGTTCAGATCTGGAATCTTTGATGTATCAAAGTTGAAGCTGGGGTCCTCTTCTGAAAGTTGACACTAAAACCGAGTGTCATAGAGAACTATGTTCTATCTTCCAATAGGATGATATTTTCTTCTCCTTAGGTTCAATTGGATGCTATAGAGATGTTTAAACTTTGGTGAACAACAATTCTCTGGTTCAAAACAAGCCGGAATGAAGAGTTCCTCGTGTGTTATTCCTTTCTATATGTTTCTTGTGTGTGTTTGCTACTGTGTGTATGCGTGTCCCATTTTTATGTGTTTCATATATATTTTTCATTCTCTCTTATTTATATATATATATTCTTGCATCCTGAAAATGTGCATGTTTTAAGGTAGATGATGTACCTTGTACTTCTAACATCCCCATTTAAGATGTCTACAAAAAGAATTATATTAATCAATTGCATTAAAACACTCCAAATATGGCTATTAGAAGTAATATTAAATAAAAAATAATTTTAAATTGTCTATTAGTGAGTCCTCTGTTGGTATCTCCTTCTATTAGTGACTCATTCCATAGATGTTTCATTATGTAGGTCTTTCCATGCATCAATGAGTCATTCGATCGGTGTGTCATTCTATCGGTCTTTCCATGAATCAATGACTCATTCCATTGGTGTTTCATTCTTTCAGTCTTTCTATGTGTCGATGACTGATTTTAAATGTCGATGAGTCCTTGCATCGGTAGAACCATGCATCAGTGACTCATTCCATCAGTGTGTCATTCTGTTAGTATTTCCATGTGTTAGTGACTAAATTTAAATTCTAGTGAGTCCTTGCATCGGTAGCACCATGAATCAGAATATCCTTGCATTGGTAGATCCTTGCATCGGTAGGTCCTTACATCAGTAGGTCCTTTCATCAATAAGACAATTGAACTGTCGGTGACTCATTTGAACTATTGGTGAGATAGTCGGTTTGGCAGTGTTTTGATTTCACTTTTGGTGAGTCATCTATTGTGAGTCATTTTGCACTTTCAGTGACATTATTTGAACTATCGGTGTCTCATCTCTTCTATTGGTGTCAGTCTATCAAATTTAAAAAATATTTTTGCTTGGATTGTCTTATAACATAAATAGTATCAGAATGTGTTAAACTTATATGTGATCATATATAACTCTAATTACACATATTGAAACTTAAATAAAAATGATTGAAATGATTAGGCATGAATAATATGATTTTATATGATTTATAAGATTTTGACCCGATTTGTGATTATTAAAACCATTAATACTAGAGCGGGTGGCCAAATAGTCTCCTATGGGCCAACAATCTCCCCCTTTTAATGATCACAAATCATTGTATTATAAATTAAAATCATTTTATGTAGAATATAATCATTCTACTTATCATCTCCCATTATTGATGATTTTTTTCAATATATAGATAAGGTTCAAAGGTAAAATAAATAGTAATGGTATCAAAAGGAAACAAAAATAAAGGTATCAAAGACTAATACCTTTTCTTCCCATATTTAACCAGGGGTGGGGAAAATAAAAAAACATAAGAGTTTTATCAAAGGTAAAATAAATAAGGATAATTCCAAACTGTTCTCCCCCTTTTGGGATTATAAAAAATTTCCAGAGTATCAAAAATTGTTCTGCCCCATTTGATGTCAATCAAGAATGAAATAGGTAAAAAAAGAATAAGAGGTAACAAAAAATAGATATAACACAAAGAGATGAAAGACGAGAGAAGTGAATTCTATTAATCAATGAAGTATAAAGTATAAAAAATTTATAGGTAAAGACAACAATGGACAACCAATAAGCCCTATTAGAGAGTTATCCACACTACTTCTTAGGATCAAGAGGTTCTTTTCCTTTATCATAGGGATCTATTGAAGGTCAATAAAGTGGTTTATAAGAAATAGGAGGCCAAAATAAATATTAAGAGGAGGTATGATCACTCCTTCTGCAACATTAGGTGTAAGGCTGGGTTTGTGGTGTGACAACACATGAGGTTTAATGTTCTCTTGGATTACTAGCCAAATCTGACTAAAATCCTAAGAAACTATCATCTGAGGCGGAGGTACTGATCCAGCAAGTCTAATGGGAGCAATAGCAGGCACCATAATTGCTTCACTTTTCACCTGAAGATATGGATTCAACATATTGATGAAATACTCAATTATTTAACCACCATAATTCATATATTTCTCAAAATAATATTTATTCTCCATGATCTTGTCCAAAATTGGGGTGAATTCCTTCAAATTCTGTACTTTGTCTTTGAAGGCTCTGGTCACTGGAGGCAGTGTTAAGTTCTCTGTCAAATACTTAAAAAGGTTGGTTAACTGATTCTTGGAAAAAATCTTATTGAAATAATAATTCACCATCTCTATGATATGAGCATTGGAATTATCAGAACTCTTGAAATAGAGTCTAACCATATCATGAACATGATCACTATTCTTCTCAATTTTAGAAATAATTTTAAAACTAGAGGAACTAAATAGAGCTTTAAGCTCTTCCTTAAAAATATTTCTAACTGCCTAAATGTCCAATTCCTAAGATGACTGAACAGAGGTAGAAGGAACATCAGCAGCTAAGGTATGAGTCTTAAAATATTTAAGAACAGTATCCAGAAAAACTTTATACTCAGAGGTTAGATTATTTATTGAAAAGAAAAGCCCAGTCATCTCTTTTATAAGCTTGGTGGTGTTTTAAATTATTTTTATGATTTTATGATTAAGTTGGGTTGAATTTCAGTGATAAAATTTTATGAAATTTTGACTGCATCGGGCTCACTCACACCAACTGCCTGAACTGGAGTAGGAAAAACTTACCAGACTTCTTTAACTCTTCAATTAAAGATTTTAGAGAGTGTAATTCATTTCTCATTTGAGTGTTTTCCATTATATATTTTTTAATCTCATGGACCATTTTAGATTGAACTGATACACTCACTTCTAAAAAAATTCCTTCCTTAAACCTTTCAAAGTCTGCTTTAGTGAGAAAATAACTGGGAAGGGTCTCAGCCACCAATTATTTGGAAACAAGTACAAATAAATCATCATATAAGTCTTCATAATCCAATCCTAGTGCTACATATCCAGGATGAATTTCACATTCAAACATAACATCATCATCCAAAGGGGTGAGAGTGTCAAGTCTCACTCTTCTAGCTTGATGATCACCCTCACCTTGATCTCTTCTGACTCAATGATACCCCTAAATCTTTCTCTCTTCAATGGTTTTTCACCTTCAGAATGATATGTCTTTCTTTCATACACTTACTGAGGTGCAGGGATCACTTGAACTTCCACATCATCATGAACTTCAACATTTTTTATTTCTTTAAAAAACAACTGTGTGCACCAAGACATCAACCATCTCTATATCTCCACATTGATCATCCTCATTATGGTTACCATCACTCTCACTATCTTCACCACTACCTTCATCATCATCATGACCTGGGTCATGATCTTCAATTACATTTCTATTATCATTTTCTTCACCTTCTTCTTCTTCACTACCACTACCAATACCACTTTCATATTATTTAATTCTTTATTATTCTTCTTCTGAACCACTGGATCTACTTACATATTCCACACTACCTGATACTTCTGCATCCTCATCTCCATTAGTGAAAAGAGTAGGTTCATCTAAGGGTAAAGCATGTGTTGGGCTTGGAGGTCCAAAAGAAAAACCTTTGGTTGCTCCTATGGTGTTAGGATCACTCCTATCACCGATAGGCGACCCTTGATATCTTATTGGTTTGGTAGGATCTTCTTCTTCATCTGAAGAATACAAAACTTCCTTATCTGTTCCTAGACTAGGGTCAAACATATATCTTGGACTAGTTATATGGTTTAATGAACTTATCAAAAACCTTATCTTCATCCCAAACCTATTCTTTCTCCCATGGGTTCTAATTGATCTTTATCTTTTTACAGATCTCTTTAATTAGGTAGATCCCACTGCACTCAGAAACAACTTCTTGTACTTCACTAACACAAATTTTTTCTTTCATCATGGTTGAGATTAACCTTGGATAAAGTAGGAAATTATTGTTTCAATGAGGCTTGATCATTTCATTTATGTGCACATAAAGGTATCTTACTAGATTTAACTTTATCCCTTCTCTCAATAGATAAATTAAATAGAAATCTTGATACTTTAGAGATGAAAATTCCCCATTACTGGGACATATATGATACTGTGTAAACTTGAAAAAGATTCTAAAATCCCCATCTGACTCTCTAGAAATGGGTCTCCTATGCTTGTCATTGTTAGTAAGCTCCTTAAAAGTTGTCTCAAAGTAGAAAAAGTCACTCTCAAGTGGAGAAATACACTAATAATTCTCAAACACACCCTCATGGGGTACCTTAAGACATTCATCCCATTGTCTCAATAAAAAAGAGATTATATTACCTTTCACTATGGACTTAATCTAGAAAACATCACTACCTTCTAAAAGAAACTCCACATTCATATAAAACTCATGAAATAACTTCGGTTAGAAAGGTCTTTCATTATCTGAGAACCACTTAAGCCATCCCTGATCTTTTAACACACTGAGTAGAAAATAATTTATTTCAAATAGTCATTCAATAAGAACCTCCTTTTCTCGAGTCACTACATGGTTTGACAGATCATGATTCACAGGTCCAAAAGATTTTTTTGATTCCCCTTCTGTTTCTTAGCTGCATGAGACCCGTTTCCTGAACCACCTTCAAGATCTTGCTTCAGACATGACATTACAATAGTTTGATTAGATGGTCAGAAGGTGAAATGTCTGGAGGTAGAGAGAGAAATAACTGAGTGAGTGAAAGGGTAAAGAAGTAGAGTGGATAGACTCCAATTTATATCAGTTAGGTCATTTGAAATCGCAAACTCATGAAATCATGAACCAGGTTCAACAACATAAATGAAACAACATCACTTTGGTAAAAACATAAAACAGATAAAAATAGCGATTCATTGGTGTTGGCATGACAAATGTTTCATAACACTAACAGTGTCGTCTTGACAAGGTATTGGTATTGGCATGACAAAGTCATCGGTATGACATAGAATTAGTGTTAACATGACAAATGTGTCATCATGACAAAGTCATCGGTGTCTCCATGACATTTTTGGCTTCATACTATCAGTGTTGTTACGAAAACTTCACTTAAAATTATCAAAGGAATAACTACTCAAGGTTCTATAGATTGATCATTCCTAACTCATGTATGATTTAGTTCATTATTTTAGTGTTTAATGGCTTAGTATAAATGTCAGCAAACTTATGTTCAGTGCTAATGAAATCTAAAGTTTTATTACCTTTTTAATAATGGTATCTCAAAAAGTGATGTCTTATATCAATGTGTTTTTTCCTAGAATGTGAAACATGATTATTAGAAAAATTAATAGCACTTGTGTTATCATAATTTATATCGAAATTTATGAACTGATATCCATAGTCTAGTAATGTGTGTTTTATCCACAAAATTTGTGCACAAAAACTATGAGCAGCTATGTATTCAGCTTTGGTAATGGATAATGCAACAAAATTTCGTTTCTTACTACACCATGAAGCTAGAGACTTGATGAAGAAGTGACTTGTGCCATCTATTCTCTTTCTTTCTAACTTACAGACACCAAGTTTAACATTTGAATAACTCACCAAATCAAATGGTTGTCCTTTAGGATAGAATAATTTTAAATTGTTTGTATTTTTAAGGTATTTAAAAATACTTTTGATAGCATTTAAATGAGATTATTTTGGGTTTTCTTTGAAATGTGCACACATGCACTCACTAAAATTAATATCTGGCCTACTACTAGTTAAGTAGGGAAAAATACCAATCATTTCTCTGTAAGTGGGTTGATAAAAAGATCTTCCAACTTCATCAGGGTCCAACTTACAAGTGGTACTCATTGGAGTGTCACTACTCTTAGTTCTTTTGAAGACATATCTTTTTAAAAGATCCTTAGTATATTTTATTTTATTCAAAACAATACCTTCTTTATTTTAAAATCTTTGAAATCCAAGAAAGAGTTTTAGTTCACCCATTAAACTCATTTCAAATTCACTTTGCATCATATTTGAAAAATCAAGACATAAAGAATTTTTATAAGATCCAAATATAATATTATCTAAATAAATTTTTACTGGTAAAACAGATTTATAAATTCGTTTTATAAAAAGGGTAGGATCAGAAATACCTTTTGTAAAACCTTTATAAACAAGAAAAGTGATGAGCATATCATAAATGTTGGGACCACTTTGTGTCTGAAGATTGTATTTGTTGTCAACAGTTGTAAATGTCGGTCAAAATGAACAAGGATATAAAGAAGGCCACCAAAGTTAATGGAGATTGTATGAAGTGAGGATTTCTGGAGAATTTTTATGAAATCATAACATTGAATGTCATAATCGGGAAATTCTCTATGAAGCAGATTCAGACAGTTGTTGAGATAATCCTAAGTTCAAAGCACATGTATCAAAGGTGATACATTGTCTACAAAAATGAATAATGGTGATCAAACTAGACGATGCTTTGATGATATGTATTTTACAAATATCATAAGTCAGGAAAACTTGTGAGTCAAACCTTATGATGATAGGGGAGAAATGATGATGCCAGTCATATACTATTTTGATTGGAAGGATTGATGCTGCTGGAAGATAGGGAAGTTTCAGTACTTCCCATTGTAATTCTGACGATGCTAAATCTAGCTTATCAAAGGATATATATCACGATAGTGGAGTTCATGATAAAATTTGAAGAATTATTATGGGAAGTAGGGAAGAGATAAATGATAAAGTAATGGACAATCTGGAGGTGGAAGAAATGCACAGTTTAAGAAATGTGTTTTTCGTAATGGATGTTGCATGCAAGATTGAAGATGGTTTATATTTTTTCTTGCAAGGCATGATTCAAGGCCAAAACATCGAAAAATGAAAAAGGCATGCAGTGCGTGAAAAATCGGGCAGAGTGCGTGGAAAAACAAAGGCTGAATGAAATATCAGCGGGATGCACAAAATATCTACAAGATGCATGAAAAAAAAGCCTATGTGAAATATTTGTGGGATGTGCGAAATATTGGAATGGTTCATGAAATTGAGAAATGAAGTTTTTTGTGCAAGAGGTGTTACGAGATCAGGAGCTCAAAAATTGGAAAAGGCATGGACTGCATGAAAATTGGGCCGAGTGTGCAAAAAAGAGGCTGCATGAAGGATCAATTTTGTGCATAATATGGAATTTGGTGTGTAATTTTTCACACAATTGGTGCATTGTGATTAGAAAGTTGAAAAATGACAAAGGCAAGAGGTGCATGAAATATCGGAGATGTTCGTACAATGTGTGCGGAACATCATACTTGTGCATGTAAAAATTGGTTGTGTGAAAAATGTGGGTTTGATGTTTTACGCGCAAAAGTGGCTTCATGTTTAGCATGATGAAAAATGGAAAAGTCATGAGGTGCGTGAAAAATCCATAAAGGTGTGTGTAATATAAATAAGTGAGAGAAAATTTTACGCGTAGGGAGGGTTTTTTTGCGTAGGGTTCAAAAGGCCTATAAATATGAGGTGAACCCCTCTCATTTTTTAAGGATTGACACTTAGAGAAATAAAAATCTCTAACACACAGAAAATTGAAGTATTGAGTAGTGCATGAAAAGAGAGAGTGCTGCGCGAAAAAGTGAAGTGCTACGTGAAAAACCAGTGCTGCGCAAAAAAGAAGAGTTGCGCGAAATATTTTTTCGTGCCAGAAGGTGTCTTTTCGTGCAAGGATTTAATTTTATGTGAAAGATACCTAGAAGACTGTGTGAAAAATTTGGGGTCTTCGCACTTATTCAGTTATGCGTATGGGAGCTCCTACCAGCTTCTAGGTAGGGAAGTAAAGAGTGCGTGAAAAGCCTTTGTCTTGCCAAAAGGTGTTTTTATGCGCAAGGTTCAAATTTTACGCGCAAGAAACCTAGATGGGTGTGAAAAAAATTTGAAGATACCACATGCATTTAATAAGTGATATTCACTATTAAAGTGTCTTGTGAAGTAGGAAGTACTGTGAACCATTCGGTATCATGAAGAGAAGTAGAACCGCACTCACACTACTGGTGTTTAACATTCTCGTTGTGCTTTGTAAAGTGAAGAAGAACTAGACGTGGAACTAAATTCATATCTACACGAAGGAATAAGTTTGTATACCAATACACTCTTTTGTTTGTATTGAGAATTGAAGAAATATATTAAGACACTGAAGTACTATTCCATATTATACCGTGTCAAAGAAAAAGAATAGAAGAAAAAAATAGAGTATGCCCAACTAAAGGATAACAATTATTCAGGGGAGTTTTAATTCATATGATGCTATGTGAGTGGATCCTCAGTGTTTGAATAATCACCTCATTGTATGTGATTATTTCCAAGAAGAGAGAAGAAGTTTTAGTGTAGTTAGTTGTTTCACTAAGAAGAAGAAAGAAGAAGTCTAGTGCAGTTGGTGTTGCACCATAAAAGAAGATAAGTAAAAAAAGGAAGAATTTCTTGCCTATTACTTTGCAATTAATCAAGTGAAGAGCACTAAAGAAGACCAAGAGTAGAACCTACCTTATCAATAAGGAATAAGACCGTCTCTATAGGCAGTATAAAGAACCAGCTAGAGGCTACAAGTTGGACTAGACTATTACTAGTCTAGGGAAGAGGATTGTTTCCCACCCCCCTATGAAGTGTAGGGACTCACACTGGCTAGAGGATTGTTTTCCTAGCCACTCAACTGTAATAGCATATCACATCATAGTGGAGAATCCATGCACTGGTCATATCCATGCATGACAAGGATGTAACTACTATTATTGAGTGGTGAACCTTGTAAAAATATCATGTGCATATTTTTACTACTTTCTATTATTACATGCGACAGGGAAAAGAGAATAATAGAATCAAGATCCTAACAGGTCAAGAGGTAGAGGGAGAAAAAGTTGAAATTGGTTTAAAAAAGTCCCCAACACTGATTCACCCCCCCTCTCAGTGTTAGACATATCCCAAACTGGTCCTCTCAATTGGTATCAGAGGGAGGTTCACCACTATTGGATTATCTACAGTGAAGCTATTCTCTTTTGAAGACTTGAGTTCCTTTCTCGAGTCAACAATGAAGAGTAGTTTTGGTGAAGATTTAGTTACCTATCATCATAAGGCTATGTCTACCAAGACCATGTTGAACAGGAAAAATAAAGATAATAGAAAGTTGAAGAATAATTCCCTCTTATCTAATGAAGAGGAAGCATTTGGTTCTCCATCTCTAACTAACATTGTAGACACACAAAACTTGGAAAACCTTCCTACCTCAATTTATCAAGAAGTATGTGTTAGTACATTTTTAAATTATTCTCATAATGAAAATGCTAGCACAAGTGGTGATGATCAATCTATAACATCTCAAGAAATATCAGTTGATAGATTAAGGATTATTCCGCATGGTATTCCTGAAGAAAGTACATCCCTGGTTTGTGGAGTATTTCAATGTATGCAATAAAATATCACTCAACTAGAAGAAGAAACTGATTTTTTGGAGAAAGGCTTACAATATTTTTTTTGAATGTTTAAAGCTATCCATACGGGTTGGAGCTTTTGAAGGAACCAAGAGGGGATTTGAAGAATGTTCTTCAAAATGGATCAAAGATGTTGAAGAAAAGGAGGGAGTCAACAATATTCTAGAACAAAAGATCCATGCACTTGAAGATGAGCTTGAAAAGAGAAATGTTGTCAAGAAGTTATATTTGGAAGAAAACTCCAAGAAGATCAAATAACTTGACTCTTTGTTACAAAACAAAGTAAAGATGCATGATGATAAAGTTGAAAGATTAAAGAAGTCTTGTGAAGAGAATATAACTATGATTGAAGACCAGAAATTCATCCTTAATATGAGATTTCTAGACTTGGAAGCTTAGTTGACCAATCTTGAGAAGACAAATATTGAGTCTCCACAAAAGGAGAAAATTGTAGTTGCTGGAACTCAATGTTATCTGGAGGATTATACTATCAAAAGACCTCCAACATGTGATAAGAAGATCATGGCTTTACTCATTGATCTATCACAAATAGATGATAAGAAGGTACCATCCATACCAACTTTTACTAATGTTTCAAAAATTGTTTCTACAAAAAGAACAGGTTAGAAGAAATTTTTTAAACAAGTATGGATGAAGAAAAGTGAGGAGAAACCTACCACAATGGCTCGTGTGGATAAAGGAAAGAGTATGGAAGATAGATCCCCACAGAAATCACACCATACCAAGAATAAAACTTAGCAACCTTATAAAGAAGATGACAAGAAATCAAGGTTTATGGGTCAATGCTAGTGCTGTAATAAATTTGGGCATTGTGCACTGGATTGTTGGTTCAACCCCTTAAATGTAAAAGTACAGAGAAATACCATCTCAATGGAGAGATATATAGATAAGAAGAAGCAACATCCATAGATCCAAAATCATCTATATACCACAAACAGATTTGGAATGTTAGATTACATCTGTGATGTATGAAAAAGGAGTGGTCATATAAATGGTGCATGTTTATATAAGAAAAGAAGATCACAGAAGCTCGGTAAGATTGAAGAAGAATCCTTGGACAGAAATCAGATGAATAATGGGAAAAAAAATTCTGCCAAGAATATTTCAATAAGGAAAGATAAGAAGTCCTTGTATTCTAAATCCGAGAAAGTTAAGGGTGGTTCATTCAAAAGAACTACTAAGAAAGATGACCCTCATAAGAAGTCATGTAGAAGATCCAATCTTGATGTATCAATCCCTAATGATATATTGGTAGTTTGGCTAGAAGATTTGAAAAGAATGAGAAAGATGGAAAATGTACTAGCTAAGGCTAGTGCTAAAAACAAAAAGAAGATTCTACATAAAGACAAAGAAGTTCTGTGTGTGAGGTGTAACAAGGATGGTCACACTACTAGAAGATGATTTTAATTTACTCCATCCCAACGAGAATTCCTCAAGAAGATGAATGTTACACCAATAGATTCTAGTTCTCAGAAAGCCCTTGAACAATGAAGATTAACACACAAAGAAATGGAAGAAATAGTGAGGTCCACACAATCACAATCAACATTGAAGATCAGTTGTGAAAGTTTGAAGAATGGAGCATCTGGGTTGAGAAAATCATCTCAACTTTGTTGTTCACATTGATAAATCAAGAAAGATCCACATTATTCCTTTAAATATTTTTGTTTTATATTTGTTCTTAACATACAGGGAATTAAAGGTGAGGCAGGATCTTAGGGGGAGAACCTAATATTTAGTAATGAGAAGTGTTCCCTTGAGGGGGAGACACATGAAGAAGCTACCAGAGTCATTATCTCAATCAGTATCAACATCAATTGGTTTAAAATTCAATTACTCTGAAGATTTTTTGAAGATCATTTCATTGGAAAAGGTAAGTTATTTCTAAATCTCCCATCCTTGGTTACTCAAAATAAATATCATTCTACAAAGGGGTAGTAACAAAGATAATCAATGACATAAGAAGTGTGAAAGTGCCCCAAGGCCACTTATCCTTCCAATTTCACTTGAATATTTTTTTTATCCATGTATTGATGTGAGTGCAGGAATTTCAGGTTGATTATATCTTATCAAAATCAATATCTTCTTCCTGGAATGAAAGTGGAAAACCCCTGAAGACAAGTGTATGAGTTCTCATCTCATGAGGTTTCATATTTAGTAGGTAATGGACAACTTTGTTGTCTAAATAAAATCCTCTTATTTTCTACACCAAGCATTGGTCAAGTATAATTAGAGTGAAATGATTTATGGCACATTTCTTAACTATGGAATGATACCCTCTCAACCATGAACTTTGCATTTCTTGTCAATAAGGGGGAGAGAAATAAAATGAAAGTCTAGGGGAAAGAAAGAAGTAAATGGGAGAGAGAAGATTCCCATTTTGACATTAACACATTCATTTGAGGTGACATAAAGGTATTGACAACAAAATACAAAGGGGGAGATTGTTGGGACCACTTTGCGTCTGAAGATTGTATTTGTTGTCAACAATTATCAATGTCGGTTAAAATGAATAAGGATACAGATTGTATGAAGTGAGGATGCTGGGAGAATTTTTATGAAATCATAGCATTGAATGTCATACATGGGAAATTCTCTCTGAAGTAGATTTAAACGGTTGTTGAGATGATCCTAAGTTCAAACTACATATATCAAAGGTGATACATTTTCTACAACAATGAAAAATGGTGACCAAACTAGATGATGATTTGCTGATATGTATTTTAAAAATATAATAAGTCAGGAGAACTTGTGATGCAAGCCATATGATTGAAAATGGGAGAAATGATGATGCTAGTCATATACAATTTTGATTAGAAGGAGTGATGCTGCTGGAAGATAGGGAAGTTTCAGTACTTCCCATTGTAATTCTGACGATGCTAAATCTAGTCTATCAAAGGATATATATCACGATAGTGGAGTTCATGATAAAATATGAAGAATGATTATGGGAAGCAATGAAGAAATAAATGAAAAATCAATGGACAATATGGAGGCGGCACAAAAGCATAGTTTAAGGTGGCGCCGTTTTCCAGTGTTTTCCAAATTTTAGACTCTGAAAACCGGGAGATGAAGAAATTTGTTTTTGGTAATGGATGTTGTGTGAAAGATTCAAGATGGTTTAGATTTTTTCATACAAGGCATGATTCAAGGTCAGAACATCGAAAAATGACAAAGGCATGCAATGCGTGAAAAATTTGGCAGAGTGCATGGAAAAATGAAGGCTGTGCGAAATATCAGCGGGATGTGTGAAATATCTACAGGATGCGTGAAAAATAAAAATCCTGGATGAAATATTTGTGGGATGCATGAAATATTGGCATGGTGCACAAAATCATGAAATGTAGTTTTTTGCGCAAGAGCTGTTACGATACCAGGAGCTCGAAAATTGGAAAAGGCATGGACTGTGTGAAAATTGTGCAGAGTGCGTGAAAAAGAGGTTGCACGAAAGATCGGTTTTGTACTCAATATGGAAAGTGGTGTGGATTTTTTCACCAATTGGTGCATTGTGATTAGAAAGTCAAAAAATGATAAAGGAAATAGGTGTACGAAATATCGGAGATGTTCATGCAATGTGCGCGGAACATCAGACTTGTGCATGTAAAAATTGGTTATGAGAAAAATGTTGGTTTAATGTTTTATGCACAAGAGTGGATTCATGTATAAATGATTAAAAATGGAAAAGTCATGAGGTGCGTGAAAAATCCATGAAGGTGCATCTAATAAAAATAAGTGAGAGATAGTTTTACGTGCAGGGAGGGGTTTTTCACGCAAGGTTCAAAAGGCCTATAAATATGAGGTGAACACCTCTCATTTATTAAGGATCGACACTTAGACAATCCTGATCTCTGAGGTATGGAAAATTTAAGTACTGAGTAGTGCGTGAAAAGAGAGAGTGTTGCGCGAAAAAGTGAAGTGCTGCGCGAAAAACCAGTGTTGCGTGAAAAATAAGAGTTGTGCGAAATATTTTTTCACACCAAAAGGTATTTTTTTTGTAAGGTTTTAATTTTACACATAATATACCTATAAGGCTATGCAAAAAATTTTGGGTCTTCATACATATTCAGTTGTGCGTATGGGATCTCCTACCGGCTTCTGGGTAGGGAAGTAAAGAGTGTGCGAAAAGGCTTTTTCGCACAAAAAGGTGTTTTTACGCACAAGGTTAAAAGTTTATGTGCAAGACACCTAGAAGGGTGTGCGAAAAATTTGAAGATACCATAGGCATTTAACAAGTGCTATTCACTATTGAAGTGTCTTGAGAATAAGGGAGTACTGTAAACCATTTGGTATCACGAAGAGAAGTAGAACCGTAGTCACACGACTGGTGTTTAACATTCTCGTTGTTCTTTATGAAGTGAAGAAGAACTAGACATGCAACTAAATTCATATCTGCATGAAGGAAGAAGGTTTTATACCAATACACTCCTATTTTGGAATTGATAATTTAAGAAAGAGATTAAGACACTGCAGTACTATTCAATATTATACAGTGTCAAAGCGAAAGAAGAGAAGAAGAAAAATAGAGTATGGCTAACTGAAGGCTAAATATTTTTCATGGAAGTTTAATTCATATGATGCTATGTGACTGGATCCTCAGTGTTTGAATAATCACATTGGTGTATGTGATTCTTGCCAATAAGAGAGAAGAAGTTTTAGTGTAGTTGGTTATTGCACTAAGAAGAAGAAAGAAGAAGTTTAGTGCTATTGGTGTTGCACTAGAAAAGAAGAGAAGGAAAGAAGGAAGAATTGCTTGCCTAATGCTTTGAAAGTAATCAAGTGAAGAGCGCTAAAGAAGACCAAGAGAAGAACCTACCTTATCAAGAAGGAAGAAGACTGTCTTCATAGGTAGTATAAAGAACCAGCTAGTGGCTGCAAGTTGGACTAGGCTATTACTAGTCCAGGGAAGAGGATTGTTTCCCACCCCCCTCTAAAGTGTAGGGACTCACACTGGCTAGAGGATTGTTTTCCTAGCCACTCCACTCTAATATAATATCACATCATAGTGTAGAATCCATGCACTAGTCATATCCTTGCATGGAAAGGACGTAGCTACTATTATTGAGTGGTGAACCTTGTAAAAATATCATGTGCATATTTTTACTGCTTTACATTATTGCATGCGACAGGGAAAATAGAATAAGAGAATCAAGATCCTAACAGGTCAAGAGGTAGAGGGAGAAAAAGTTGAAATTGGTTTAAAAAAGTCCCCAACACTGATTCACCCCCTTTTAGTGTTATACATATCCCAAATTGGTCCTCTCAATCACAATATCTTAGAGCTTGATTTAAACTATATAAATATTTATTTAATTTAAAAACATAATTTGGAAAGTGGAGATTTGTAGAACCTGGGGGTTGTTAAGAACATCCTCAATTATATAACCATTTAAGAATTCACTCTTGACATCCATTTGATAAAGTTTGAAATATAGATGTGCTTCATAGGAAAGAGGGATTCTAATGGACTCAAGTATAACTACTGGTGAAAAGGTTTCCTCATAGTCAATCCATTTTTCTAGACTATATCCTTGTGAAACCAATATAGCGTTGTTTCTAAATATATTACAAACTTCATCTATATTATTTTTAAACACCCATTTATTTCATATTTTCATGGTGTCTTTGGGTTAACCAATGAGTTTATAGACTTTGTTTCTTTCAAATTTATTTAACTCTTCTTACATAGCCATCACCTAAAATTCATCATTGATAGCATCATTGATGTTCTGACAAGAAAGCTTGATGTTCAAACTGATATTTATGAGAAGATCTAGTCTGAGTTCCTTTGTCTAAATATCCAACTATAACATCTAATGTATGGTTCTTGAGAGTTCTAAAATGTCTAGAAAAGAATGGATAGTCACTTCCGATTCTTATAGAGATTCAGGTTCATCATGATTAGAGTCTGGAGAATTTCCCGGACTGGAAGTTTTAATAAATTCCTTATCAGGATGGTTAAAAGATTTAGTATTGATGTCCAGATTTGACATATCATCCTAAAGATTTCATAGAGAGGTATTTGACTCACATGGATCTCTCTCATCAAAATTTACATCTATACATTCTTATAGACATTTGGTTATTTTATTTATGACTATATAAGATTTACTAGAAATTGAATAACCTAGGAAAATTCCTCCAGCACTCTTGGAGAAAAATTTGTCTAGATTATCCTTATTGTTAAGAATATATACTTTGAAACCAAAAAATTTGAAGTAGTTAACCTTGTATTTTCTATTTTTCCACAACTCATAAGGATTTATCTTATAGATAGGTCTAATCAAGAATGTATTGATTATATAGAATTTTTTATTGACATCTTCTACCTAAATGAATATAGGTATTCCATACTCACTAAGCATAGTTTTAGTAATTTCTTGTAGGGTTATATTTCTTCTTTCTACAAATCCATTTTCATGGGGTCTACTACAAGCATAGAAGTTATGAATATATCCATTTTGTGAGAAAAATGATTCAAACTCTTGGTTCTCAAACTCAAGACCATGGTCACTTTATAGGGTTTTAAATCTAAGACCACTATGACTTTCTAATGTCCTAGCATAGTTGGTGAAATTAGAGCAAGATTAACTTTTGTGATCCAAGAAGACGGTCCAAGAATATCTAGAGTAGTCATCTACAAGAACATAGACTTAATACTTCCCACTTAGACTTGAAACTATAGAAGTTCAAAATAGATCCATGTGAACCAACTCAAGAGGTTGAGTAGATGAAAATTATTTATTTGGTTTGAAAGTTATTTTGTATTGTTTACCCTTTGGAAAAGGATTATAGACTTTATCATTTGGAAACTCATGTTTAGGTAGATACCTAAATAATCCTTAGTAATATTTTTAAGTGAGTGTATATTGCAATAACCTAATATCCTATGCCAAATCCATTAATCTTTATGAAAATCATTCTAACATAAACCATTTCTAGAAATCAAAGAATCTATGTTAATGAAATAATCATTCTCATTTCTAAGAGAAGAAAATATGAACTCATTTTTAGAATTAAAGACATTGCATGCATCATTTTTAAATTTAATATTAAAACCATCATCACATATATGAGAGATACTAAGTAGGTTGTACTTTAATCCATCACTAAAAATTACTTTGGAAATTAAAACTGAGTTATAGTTACCAATCTGTCCAAGGCCAATGATTTTTCCATTTTCATTGTCACCAAAAGTGACATGCCAACCATCATTATTTAGAAAGTTCTAGAAACATGAATAATCTCCTGTCATGTGTCTTGAACATCCACTATCCAAGTACCATAATCCTTTACAAGTGCTCTTCAAACAACTTTCCTAAAAAAACAGATTAGACAAGAAAAGATTTTGGTACCCAGATTTGTTTGGGTCTAATAACATTAGTAATAAGAGCTTTGGGAACCCACATTTTTTCATGGGTTTCCTATAATCATCATATAATGTATTTAAAAAATAGACTTTATTTGTTATAGAAAAACTTGAAATAGTAGAAGATGTTTCATAGATGTAACTTGAATTTTTTTTTTCTAGAATTGGGCATAAAACTGAATTTTTTATATTTTCATACAAAATGAGTTTTAGTTATATTAATCTTTATTTGTTGATATCCTATTCTAGTATTATATTTAGGAGATACTTGTATAATAATTATTTGAACTAATATTTCTTTACCATTGATAAATCATTCTAAATCGTTTTTTAATTGATTATTTGACAATTTAAGCTCATTAGTTTCCTTAAACAGTTGTACATTTTTGTCTTTTTCTATAGCATGTTCATATTTAACAGTGGTAGTGAGGGAATACTATTTCTTCATGGATTTATATTTATCTGTTAATTCATTACAAGTATCCTATAGTATTTTTCAGTATTCAAACATTTCCTCATCGGTCATGTTTTCAGAATCACTTTCATCTCCAGAATAGTAAGCCTTATGTTCAGGAGAGTTTAGTGTTGCCTCATATGTGTTTGTCAAAAAACACATATTTTCATTATTAGTCTTTTCATCATGAGAGGATTCCAAGTCCCTTAAGTTATCCTCAGAAGCACTCCATGTTACCTTTATGGATGTTTTATACTTTTTTCCTTATCATCATACTTCCTTTTGTACTTTAGCTTGGGAACGTAAATATTTACACGTGCCTTTCTTTTTCATTCATAATAGATGATTTCATTTTAGGTATCACCTATTTTACAATCCTTTTTCCAATGTCCCTTATGATCATACTTTTCTTTTTAGTTTGGATTTATGAAGAATTTCTTCTTTCTATAAAATTTCTTAAACCTTATTGATATTTGAGCCATCTCTTCATCACTATATATTGATTATTGTTCATCACTTGAACTTTTAATTTCATCTTAAGATTTTTCCTTCAGCTTGGATGTAGTAGATTTGAAAGAAATATATTTTATTTTGTGTTCATCATCCTCTTATTTGTTTACTTTTAGTTCTTCCTCATACATCATTGACTTTCCTATTATCTCCTTTGTTGGAAAAGTGTTGAGGTCACAAGATTATCTTATGGATATTAAAGTCCCTCTCTATCTATCTGGTAAGAATCTAATAATAAACATGATTTTATCCTTGGATGTATCAATTCTTCCTAGAGAGATCATGATGTTCACAATTTCATTAAACCCGAGGTACATGTCAAAAACAGGACCATCATGATCCATCTTAAATTTATCATAATTAATAGTATAAGTGTTAAGTCTGATTTATATAACATTAGAAGTTCCTTTATGTGAAATAGATAAAGTTTTCCAAATTTCATAGGTAGATGTACAATTAGATATTCTATTAAATTCTTCAGCTCCTAGTGCACAAAACAGAGAATTCAAAGATTTGAAATTGTTATTATAAGCAGTTTCCGTGGCATCAGTAAAGGTATTACTAACAGTCTTTGGAATTTCATAATTTTCTTTCATAACTATCTAAATATCAAATCCCATACTTTCTAAATGCATTTTCATATTAAGCTTCCACTGGTCATAGTTTTTTTCATTAGAGTAGGGATGTCTGTTTGTAGCAGAACCTTCCAATCTATTATCTATACTAAAGAAAAGATTTTCAAAGAGCTAAAAACTTATAAATAACAAAAATTTTGAGATCTTTAAAACAAAACTAAATCATAGTTGATAATATTTGAAAATGATTTGAGTCTTTTGAAAATTTCAGTTTAAAAACAACCTTTGATTCCAAATTTTGGTTGGAGTAGGACACTCAAGAGGGGGGGGGGGGTGAATTGAGTTCTTATAAAAATTTCTGTTAAAAATATTATTTAAAATATTCCCCAAATTTAAAACATTACATGCCAGTTGTAATAATATGAGGTATTAATAAATTTTTTAAAAATAATCTAATAAGACAAAATAGTTATAAACACTAGCCAAGACTAAATTTCAAAGTGAAATTTATTTTTCTGAAATATAGGAAAAAATAGAGAAAACTAAATTTAAATACACAATGGATGTAAAAAAATAGGTTCAGTGTCAAGATAAGATTAGTCCTCTCCACCTGGTGATCACTGACCACCAAGAAATCTATATAGATAAGGTTTTTGATCCACACCCTAGATCGGGGTTTACATAATATTATACAGACTATCTAGGTTATAAGACCTCTACCATATTTCTACATGGGAACAAAATACAACCAAGTCACACATGACCTCTTTCATAGTTCTTTATGAGATAAACAAGTATATAAGATAGTTGTGTGAGGATATCTAGTATCCTCCAATTCAGTGTAGGAGATAGTTTTTGTTTTATAGAGAGATGCACACACTACTCAAAAAGGTAATAAAAAGACACAAAAAAGAGTAATAAATATTATATAGGGTTTATAAGGCTCCGAGTGTTATGCAGTTCAGCTCTTGATTCTTTAATGTATCAAAGTTGAAGCCAGAGTCCTCTTTTGAAAGAAGACACGAAAATATAGCATCATAGAGAACTATATTTTTTCTTACAAGAGGATGAGAAGTTATTCTCCTTAGGTTCAGTTGGATACTGTAGAGATGTTAGAGATTTTGTGGACAACAGTTCTCTGCTTGACATCAAGAAGGAATGACGATTTCCTCACGTGTTTTTTCCTTTTTGTATGTTTCTCATGTAGGTCTGAAACTATGTGTATGCATGTCCCCTTTTGTGTGTTTCATATATATTCTTCATGCACTCTTATTTGTATATATATATTCTTACATCCCAACAATTTTCATGTTTTGAGGTAGATGATGTACCTTGTACTTTTGACATCTTCATTTATGATGTCTACAAAAAGCATTAAATTAATTAGTCACATTAAAACACTCATAATATGACAGTTAGAAGTAATATTCAGTAAAAAGAATTTTAAATAGTCTATCTTTGAGTCCTCTCTTAGTATCTCCTTCTGTCAGTGACTCATTCTATCAGTGTGTCATTCTATCAGTATTTCCACATGTCGGTGACTCATTCACTTGGTGTGTAATTCTGTCAGTCTTTCGATGCATCGATGACTCATTTTAACTATTGGAGAGTCCTTGAATTGGTAACAGCATGAGTTGGTGAGTTATTCCATCAGTGTGCCATTATATCGGTCTTTCTTTGCGCCGGTGACTCATTTTAATATCGGCGAGTCCTTGAATCGGTAGCACCTTGCCATCCATCCAATGGCCCAAAGGCCATCATTTTTTATTGATTTTGATAATCCACCTTTCAAGGGGTTAGGTGGAACCCTTAAAAGGCCCATATGCGTAAGTATTACATGTACCATAGGCCTTAGAATAATTCATTGTCCGTAGGCTTCAGACATTACATACAACCCAGACTAACTACTTGGAACTGCTCCTCCCCAGCATCTGCATCATTAAATTAGATCTCCACCTTCGCATGGCTGTTCTCCTAGGCTTTCCCTTGCATGCACATGCTTGTCCCGAAGGTAGGTGCCATACCCTCTCATTATTGCAATATGTGTATCTTTTTCAATGGTGGAATCTCCTTGATCATCCTCCTTTTTAAGATTGTTCCTTATGGCACCATGCATCAGTAGATCCCTGTATCGGTAGGTCCTTATGTAGGTAGGTCCTTACGTCGGTAGGACAATTGAATTATTGGTGACTTGTTTCTACTATTGGTGAGATAGTTGGTATTTCAGTGTATCAATTCCACTGTCGGTGAGTCATCTATCAATGATTCATTTTGCACTGTTGGGGACTTAGTTGATCCGTTAGTGTCTCAAATCTTCTGTCGGTGTCAGTATGTCATACTTAGAAAATATTTCTGCTTGGACTATCATAAAACATAAATAGTATCAGAATGTGTTAAACATATATCTAATCATAGATAATCATAATTACACATATTGAAACTTAAATAAACATTATTGAAATAATTGGACACGACTAATAGGATTTTACATGATTTATAGGATTTTGACATGATTTGTGATTATTAAAACCAGTAATAATAGAGAGGGTGGCCAAATAGTCTCCTATGAGCCAACAAAATGTTATAAGTATAAAATAGATGTTAGAATGGAGGGTATGAAGAGGATTAACTGAATTATGAAAAAATGGTTTACACATGTATATATTTTTTTACCAATAAATTAATCTAAAACCCTTGATAAAATAAAAGGAAGTGTTTTTCTAAAAAACTATTTATATGAAAATAAGTGTGTTTATAAAATAATAAAATCCGTATTTTTGGATTCTATTAATGAAATATATATATATATAATATTAAATATAATTTTTAACATTTATATTTCAGGTTTTCAATATATTACATAATAACAAATCCAATTTTACATATTAAAGAATTAATTTTCTAAAAAGGCATATTTGTTGTCTTTTGATGGAGCACTTGTTTTGAATATAGTTTTTGAAACATTTACAAATTATATGTGAAAAAATAAACTTATTATTTGAAATTTTATTATTGAAATTTAATTTGGTTTAATTTTTGGTGTTTTTTTGGATAAGATTTATTTTTTGATGAATAGTAAAAAATGATGTATTACAATTGAAAACTACTTTTTCGTATGACTTATTTATATTATAAGATTCTATTTTATAATTGTTTTAAAGTATAATAAAATCAATATTTAATAAATTAATCCAATTAAGGTCCTTATAATCATTTTCACATAGAATTTGGATATAAAAATGTTTCAATCTTTTGAAGGTTTTTACTTTAAAACCCATTTTCTCATTCTGTCAATGAAATTAATTTTTTCCAATGATGTATTTTGTATTTTCAAAAATGAATTACATATTTTGAATCATAATTTAAAAATTTAGTAAATAGGTCTATTTTTTTTGGAAAATCTCAATAGTAACTTTGATAATTTTTATTACTACAGTTAAAGGTAAATTGAGTAATTAAGGGTAATTATAATATTATAAATATTTTCAAATTACCCTAAAAATTATCTTAATTTTATTTTATGAGTATATTTCATCCATAATAATTAAATTATCAGTTATGTGACCATTTATGACCATTTATATGAGAATATAAATTTTATAATATTTTATTCAAAGAAAAGTCAAACTTATCATAATTTTGTTTTTTACAAGTTAAATTTTTTTAATATGGGATTATATAGTTGATATATTAAACTATAAATATTAATTTTGAAGATAATATGTTTATATTTTTCATGTTAATTTAATTATAATTTTCAGAGAATAAATAATTACATTAAAGGCTTACACAATGATGATGCAATAATTGTTTAATTAAAGAAAATATAAAATAAATGATATTTAAAATATTAAAATAAATATAATTTTAGAGAATTAATTTCTTAATTTTTTTTGGATTAATTTGAATTTTTATTGATTATTTAAGAGAGTTTTTAGAAGATATAATGTTGTTATGATAGTTTTAAAAAAAGTCATCTAATGAATAGAATAAAAATTGACATAAATAATATTTTTTAAAAATAATATTTTATTAAATGATATAAAAATCATAAAATATATATATTTTTTAAAAATATGACTGTAATATGTCTTATAATTTCATAAATGACTCATTTATTATTCATTTTTTATTTTATAGTAATTATATTATCCCTCAAAGTATATATTACATGATATCACAGTAAGGATTAAAAAGGTTAAATTAGGGTTAAAACAAAAAGATATGGATTGAAAAATTATCAGAACTTGTCTATTTTTCATTTTATGAATTTATTTATATCCATAATCATAATATATTCTAAATAAATCAGTTTAAATAAATTTTTAATATAAAATTAATTTATATTAATTTAATTATTTGAAGAATTCCAAGAATGCCCCTACCCTTTCCTATAAAAGAGAAACCATTATTATCTTTTCTTCACACATAAAAACCTATTTGTTTAGTCCAAAATATTAAAAAATAACTTATTATAATCCCTTAATAACAATATATATCTCTTACTTTAAGCATAAAACCTACCTTAGATGTGTTAAGGTGTTAATCAAAGGATACTGTTCGAAGAAAAGGTATTATTTTTAATTATGTGTTTTTTGTTTCTTCTTGCACTTCCTTAAAATATTATTCCACCATGATGAAGTAATAAATACAGTATCCTAAATATACTTAGATATTATTATGTTAATATCATAACCTAAATTCATCTCCACTTCCATCAAATGTGAAAATAATTAATCATTCGTGCGTACGGTGGACAACCACCTCGCACATCGTTATAATTCATTTTCCATCACCGTCTCTCAAGAATGATTATAATGTTGGAATTAATGTTTATATATGATATTAATTAAATATTAATAATTATTAAATAATAATATATCATTTATTTTCTTACCTTTTCAAACACATAAAAATGATAATGTTGTTCGTGCGTACGTGTGAACTATCACCTCCACAAAGCGATATGATTCATTTTTCATCACCACATCATATGAATGATATATATAATTATATTTAAATTATTAATAATTTATTAATGACATTATAATAATTATGGTAATATAAAATAATACTTACCTTCTTTCCATAATGATAATTTAAAAACGGGGAACGTTACTCAGGCATACGTATGTCCTATTGTCTCCATGATTATAACATAGTTCATTTTTAATAACTATAATTATTGGTTTGATTTAAAAATATAATTTATGTATAAAAATTAAAATAATTTCATCAATAATATTATAGATATGATGGAATAATTACCAATTTTACTATATACATCATACCAAAGTCATTTTGGGCTCATGTACCGAATATCATCAGAACATCTGATGTGAACCCAAATAATTAAGTAATTTTTATAAAATGGTAATAAGATATATGAAAGGAATAATAAAATTGAAAGAGGTTATAAATAAAGTAAATAACTACCCTAAGTTTAATATTTAGGAATATAAATATTGTATGTGACGAGTCAGACTCGAGGTAAGGGACTTCGTCTCAATATCCTTTCATTAAGGCATATCTTGATGTTATACATCCACCTTCTATTATGAGGTGTATATAATACCCCATTGATATATCATATCATGATTTTTTTAAGATGGTTCCAGGCCAGAAAACTAAGGCACTAAATATATAAAGAAGAAGAGATGAAAAAGTCTAAAAGACGGAAACATATTACAATATTTATTATGAAAATAAAGTAAGTCATCAGGAAGTTCATCACGCCAGGTTATGTCTTGATTGACTCCCTTGTTTTCAAGACCATCAGAAACCATGTTAGCTTCATGATAAATTTGAGTGATGATGTAGTTGATGTCATAAAGAGCACAGATGCAGTCCATACAATGAGTGGTGATTGGCCAAGCAAGATGTATCACACCATTCCAAATAGTTTTCACAAGAGTGGTTGAATCACTCTCAATCTAGAAGTTGTTCCAGCCATGTTGTTTGGAAAAAGAGATGGAATGAATCATACCCATCATTTAAGCTTCTAGAGAGGGAGCAATGCCATAGCTCCCATAGAAGCAACCAATGATCTGACCAGTATGATTCCTGAAGATGGCGCCACACCCCACAGGACCAGGATTGCCTTTGGAAGTGCCATACACATTAACCTTAATCCATCCTGGTATAGGGGGATTCCAGAAGACTTAAAAAGTACGTAGAGGTTTTCAATATTTTCCAGAAATACGTAAACATTGAACGATGCTAAATTCTTGCACCATGTTGTTGTAATGACCCTTTTGGATCGAAAAAGCTTCGTGAATGACGACGAGAATCTGAGTTTTTCTTGCTTTAATATTGGGTGAGAATTTATTGTGAATTAAATCATTTCTATCATACCATATCACATGATGAAGCTCAGAGACAACAACAAGAAAGATGTTTTTAATTTTTTGAGAACTATTCAGATCCTCATATATTTTTAATTGAGTTTTGATAGAGTTATGCATCCACCATCTATAGTCAAAAATGTTAAAAATATAATTCCAAAGAGCAGAAGTAGTGGCACAAGAAAGAAAAAGATGATTAACATCTTCTCTGTGCTAATTACAGAGGTTCCATTTAGAACAGAGTTAGAAACCATAAAATTGTAGACGGTCATCAGTGGGAAGTATATTATGAGCACATCGCTATATAAGAGTAAATCTTTAGGGTTTTATCCAAGGTTTGTCAAAAAAAAATTATCCACCCAAAATCACTTTCAGAGTTACAAAAGAAATGGCTGTAAAAGTTTTTAGAATCAAGTATACCATTGTGTAAATGTTCTCAAACT
The DNA here is from genome assembly GCA_963277665.1 of Viscum album. NCBI lineage: Eukaryota > Viridiplantae > Streptophyta > Magnoliopsida > Santalales > Viscaceae > Viscum > Viscum album. Next base: position 1,087,223,771 of record OY728156.1, read on the forward strand.
AAGAAATAATCAGTGTTTGAGAAGGGGTAGGTGTCAATGACAGTCATAATGTTATATGAAAGAGGGTCATTACTGTCATTAAGAACATCTCAAATAGAGAGTTTGGTGTCACCAGGGCCTTGGTCAATGGCAACCCTGGAAATTAAAGGAGTGCCAGCCTAGTTATCTAACCAGAAGTTCATGGTGGAGTTTCTAGAGACCATCTACCTGGAGTTACTCATGATGGAGGAAAAATAATGCTTTATGGATGGCCATATAGAGGAGGCAAGAAAGGTAGAGTTTTCTTTATTGAGTTTCTAAATAAATCTATTTTTAAGAAAGTTGATAGAATCAGAGTTATTATAGAATAAGTTCCAAGTGAGCCAAGATTGCAGAGCCTCATTAAAATGTTTAATATTTTTTATACCAATACCTCCCTTTTCAATTGGTTGAGAACATTTAGACCAAGGAATGGTGACAAGTTTCCGCTCCACCGTGCTACCAGTACAAACAAAATTTTTTATTGAGGTGTTCAATTTTTTAATAACACTAAGAGGTAAATTATAAACCATCATTGAATAAACCATTTTAGAGACAATAGTAGATTTGACAAGGAAGATTCTACCCACCATATAGAGGGATTCTCTTTTCCAAGAGGAAAGTTGGTTTGTAACTTGATTGGCAATTTCAAGGAAGTGACAAGATTTTGATATTCCCCAAAAGATGGGGAAACCTAGTTACTTGGCTGAGAACCCTATTTTATACCAAATTCATTTATAATACTACATTTTCTATTTGAGGGGAAATTATTTCCAAAGTAAATAGATGATTTGTTCCAGCTAATCATTTGACCAGAGATTTCATCATAGTGCGCAAGGGAATTTTTAACGGTGAAAACATTTCTATTATCACCTTGAAGAAAGATAATGATATCATCATTATACAACAAGTGAGTAGAAGCTTTTAGATTTCACGATACATGGATGGGTTTGAGTTTTTTTTGATTAACTAGACAAGTGAGGAGTCAGCTAAAATAGTCCTCCACAATGGAGAAAAGGATGGAAGAAAGAGAGTCCCCCTATCTAACACCTTTAGTACATTTTAAGTAACCCCTGGGAGAACCATTAATAAGAACAGAGATAGAGGATGAGTTAAATAAAGTTTGGATAATAGTGATAAAAGCATCACGCACCTTAAAAATAAAACTCTAGTCCATGGTATCGAAATATTTTTTAATTTCATGTTTGATGGAAATATTACCACCTCTATTGATTTTATTTAAAGTGTTAAAGTATTCTGAAGCAAGACAAATGCAGTTTTTGATGGATCTACCTTTGATAAATCCAAATTTATTCCTAGAAACTAATTTTTTAGTGATAGAAGAGAGTCTACTAGAAATGATTTTTGTGATGATTTTATAGAGTGTGTTGATGAGGGAAATGGGTCTAAAAGAATCGATCTTAGAGGTATTGTCAACATTTGAATTAGAGAGAGAAATTGGGCATTTATACCATGAGGGGGAATACCATTGTCTAAAAAGGATTTGACAAGCTTGCAAAAATAGAAGTTAATAATATTCCAGTAGTGTTGAAAGAAACCACTACTAAAACCGTCAGGGCTAGGAGCACTATCAGGGTTTAGACTAAATACAATGTCTTTAATTTCATGATCAAGTGGGATTCTAAGAACAAATTTGTCATCCTCATCGCTAACCACCACCAAAATTATCTCAGGTAAGAGGTCTTTGTTTCTATCAGGGCCATTAATGATAGATTCAAAATAAGACACAATATGGTTGGAAATATCATTTTCATTGTCTAAAATGTTGTCACCATCTTTTAAATAGGCAAGAGGTCTACAATCTTTCCAAGATCTTTGAAGGAAATTATAGAACTTAGTGTTTCTGTCCCTGTCAGATAACCATTTTACCTTAAAGACTTGTTTTCTCACCCACTCCTTAAAGATGAGAAAAGAATTGATCTTTATCAAAATGTTGATTTCATGGTTCAGATCAGTGCTAATGTCAGAATTCGTGCTATGGTTTTGAAGCTTGTTCAACTAATTCTCATGGAGGAGTATATCCTTGTCTATTTTTTTGACATGAGAGCTGCACCAAACTTTGAGCATCTGTTTAAGGGACTTTAATTTGGAAGGGCAAGAAAAAGCATCATTGCAATGAGTCATGGAAAGCCAAAATTTCCATACCATGTCAGTGAATTAAGTGTTAGAGAACCAAGAATTATTAAAAGGGATATGACGTTTAATAGTATTAGTGGAGACATTGACCAAAATAGGGTGATGATCAGAATGAAGCTTATGCAGGGTGGTGCTGGAAATAGTGTCCCATTTGTCAAGGGACGAAACATTTGTGAAGGCTCTATCTAGTTTGGAGGCATCCACTCTATTGTATTGATTTCTATACCAAGTGTATTTATCACTCGTAAGGTTAATTTCAATAAGGTTGTTATCTTCTATAGTGGATTTAAATTCTCTTGTGGAGATCGTAGAATGTGAAGGACCAATTTTCTCACTTGAATTGAGAATATCATTGAAGTCTCCAATTATAAACCAAGGAGCCTGAGTGCTATTGTTTATATAGGTGAGATCATACCAAAGAGGTCTTCTATCTTGATATCTATTCTAAGCATAAACAAAGGAGTAGGTAATATGAGTGCTCTCAAGGAAAAAATCACATGTGAAGACTTGATCTGATATGCTAAAAATATTAACATTATGAATGGTCGAGTGCGATAAGATCTATAGAGTATCAAGGACAGAGGAATTTTTAGTAGCACCAGTGAAGGTGTAACCATACTAACATAAGTGGTGGAACTTAAGAGAGAAAATGATATTAGGTTCAGCAATAGAAAAAAATGGGGTAGTGAGTGATAATCATTCTTTTTAGAACAGAGGGAGTGTTAGAGTTTATGATACCCTAAAAGTTCCAAAAAATTATCTTCATTTATACCTAGGTTTGGAGTTATAACTACCATTTTTTTGTTTTGCGAGCCCTTGTTTCTATTAGAACATCTAATTTGTTTAGAATTAGGTGGTCTCTTGGAAATATCTGGACTACTTGTAGAAGTAATAGGGTTCTTTGTGCTACCTGATTTAGTGGTCTCCTTCAAAGGTAAATCTGTAGTGTTTATAATGCCATTGGTATCATTTTTTCCCCATTTTGAGTATTCGGGCTCCCAACATTTTCAGTCATTATATTTTTATAACGTATATCTACAGATTTAGTGATGGAGGGTAGTGATTGTGTACCTGGAAAATTTTGTGTATGGCTATGAGTTGATGTACCTGAACACCTTCCTAGTTGATACCCAGAGTTTAGTGGTGTAGAGTCCATCAGATTCTGAGCATCCTCTGCATTTCCCTGCATACCCATGAAAACAAAATGTTGGGGGTTTCCTGTAATTTTATCATGTGAAAGCCTTCTATTGTAGGAATTGTTTATGCCAATTGATTGGGAAACACAATCAATAAACATACCACTGTCCCCATCTACGAAAGGTTTTAGCTTGTAATTATTCTTCTTAGGTGCAGTTGCTAAAACCTATTTGGCCCTAGGTAAGGAGCTAGCTTGGTTAGAAAAACAACCTACATTGGGTTCCTGTTGTGATTCTCTTCCTGATGTCTTAAGTTTCTCCTTGACAGGAAACACCATTGTGGTTATAGAGCTATTGGTATTAAGATTATCTCCATTCTGATATTTTATGTTCATAACATTCACAAGCATTAAATGTTCGTTAGATTTTATATCTATTGAGTTGCTCTCAGAGTTTGTACTTGAGAAAATTGAGTCAGATCCATGGGATAATGATCCCGGGTACATACCTTCTTGCTTCCTAGGATCGAGTGAAGATGTGCCTGCCTGTTTTGAGTCACATCCTGAAGATGGTTCATGTGGGTGCAGAGCTGGTGTTGTAGTATCCTGAAGGAGTCCACTAGCTGAGGTTGTGTCACTACTCAAACCCAAATATGGGGGGAGATGACTGCAGCTTGGTGCCTCATGTTGTAATTCTGTACCTACAACCAGGTTACCAACAAAGTGCCCAATATCACTCCCTTTTGCCTTACCTATTTCATTCAATCCAAGTTCCATTTCCTTCTATTTTCTAATGCCATCCATAACAGTGGATTCAAGCTCATTAAGAATTTTATTTTCATCCTCTTCTACAAGATCATCCTAGGAGGTTACAGATTTTGATTTAGTGGGTTTCTTCACCCATACCTCATGCTTTCATTTGGAGGATTCAGGGATGTCAGTGTTGATTGGGTTTACTTTTTTGTTATTTTTTATTTCCTTCCATTCATTCTCTATCGATTGGACTAATTGATTCCTAATAACCCTACAATTTTCTATAACATGGCCAATAAGTTTGAAAATTTCAAAGAATGGTGGTTTTTTCTCATATTCGTTCTTAATTTATGTTTTATATTCTTTAGCATAGATGCTTATTGTATTAGGGATATGTGAAACAAGGTTATACTCAACCATTACCCAAGAAAATAGGCCCAAATCTGCATTTAGTATTCTTTGGTAAATTTTTCGAGTTAATCCAATGCAAGAAACAATGTCATTAAAGATTTTAGGGTGCCAAAAGTACCAATTTAAACCATGTAATCCGATCCAAATTTGGTCCATTGTATTCTTATGAGTGTAAGGGTTGAAAGCATAGTCCCATTTATAAATCCTGAGTAGACCAGGTTTTAAATGGAGGTTATCGGTGTCCCATACTTTATCAAGGTCATATTGAGAGTTGAATAAGAAGTGGAAATATATGCAACCTATGGGAACAAGTTTTTAGTTAGATATACCCCAAAAATGTGTAATTATAGGTTTAAGATCTATTAATGTCTAGGGGCAGTCATCTTTCAGGAAGGAGATGCAGCCCATGATAGATAATTTGCAGAACAACTCATGTTGATGAAGTTCCACTGGATCTACTTCAACTATGAATCTGCCATCATCAAGCTTCTTGAGAAGAGGGGGTCTTACTGATAATACATATTTGCTGAGATCCGTTCCTTTAAGTGCATCCCGGAAGGAGATACCATTGCGTCTTCCCATGACTGGGGGTGTGGGATCTCCATCATTTGGATTTCTTTCGTTATTTTCAGCAACAGGTTCTCGCGTATCGGATTTCTGATTTTGAAAGATGTGGGAGTCGAATCTCCCAGGCACAAGGAACGCAACAACCATTGTAGGAGGAGTGTAGAAGCTTAGCAAGCCCTAGATGCTCGTGATTTTTAGAGATAGATGATCTCCCATCTCTCTACCCTCAATATTTAATCCCATTCAACAATTACCTATCATGAATTTATTTATTCCAATGTAATTTAATGTTTTTTAGTGTTGTTCTTTCATGAGGATTATGGTTTAAATGTTCAAATTGGTATGGGATACTTTGAATGTTTAAATATTTAATTACCAAATATTTTCCACTATGTTAATATTCTTGATATTATTTTACATAATTATTTATATGGATATAAAATTATTATAAAGGACATTTTTTTCTTTTTTTAATTACATTCAAATGTTTTAAAAAATAATCTCTTTAAGTGTTTTATACAAAATTTTTAGACAAATGATAGAAGGAATGTTTTATTCTTAATGTACATAGAAAAAATGACTTTTCTACCATCATGACTATTATTTAACTTATATATTCCTTTAAAAGATTAAAATTTTATGTTAAATAAAAATATTTATTTTCCGTTTTAGTTATTTTTTAATTGAAAATGGGATTTTAAAAAAATTTTGTATTTTTATACTAAAGAGTTTTTTATATGGGATTAAAAGAGTCTTTTAAAGGGTTTTATGATGAAAGTGTTTTGTCACTGATATGGTTCTTGAGAATTTTAGGAAATGGGAGATCCAGATATAACATATACATGGTGTGTACTAGATAGCAGTAGGTAATCTCATTAAAACTTAACATGGGGTGGCCTAGAGAGCACTAGGTAAGCCCGTTACAACTTAACATGGGGTGGCCCAGATAGCGCTGGGTAATCCCATTAAAACTTAATATGGTTCGGCCTAGATAGAACCATGTAATCCCATTGCATCTCAATATAGGGTGTCCCAGATAGTACTGGGTAAACCCATAATAGATTAATAGTAATTCGTCCCTATGGTTATTCCAATTGAAAGGGTTTTAAAAGGGTTTTATATATATGATTCTCTATGTCACCTAAATGAGTTTTATTTTATTTTTATGGGTTTAAATGATTTTATTTGAGAAAAACATGTGTTTTTTCATGTGAAAATATTTTATTTCATATTATCAAATAAAATTTAAGAAAAAGGTAAAATTTATGTTAGGTTTCATGTTTTTACTAAACTAACAGTTTCTTTTATATTTATATCATTTACTGAGTTTTTGTGCTAATCTTAGTTTTTAAAATTTATTTAAAAGGGTATAAGTGGGAATAGAGGAAAGGACATGATCAAGGGGATAATTGTGAAGATTTTTCATAAATAGAAATGATGTTTTACTTTAAAGAGTTTTATATTGTGAAAAAATGGACACTGAGTATAAGTTTCTACTTGTAATGTATGGGTTTACTTTGTAAGACATTGTACTAATTATATAAAACTCTAAACTGAAAAGATATTCGAATGTGAATTATAGATAAAAAACTCTAGGATATATAATATTTAAGTGTGGGGCCTTATAGTTGGTATCAAATGATGGTTTAGAAAACTTTGGAGATTAATATGTTCTCTTAAGAGTTATAGAAATCATCATGGGTTTATAATTTTTAGTTTTATCATAAGCTCAGTGTCTTAGAAACCCATTTTTAAGATTTGTGCATTGAAATTTTAAGGTGACTAATATTATTTTTGGAGACATTTATTTTTGAGGCAATTTTAGTTTACTACTTTTTGGTAATAAAAATGAAAGGTATAAGATAACATTTGTGGATAAAAATTTATCTCTAAAGATGAATTTATTTTTCTAAAAATTGTATAAGAATTATATATTTTTTGAAAAAGGATAACCCGTGGGATGGGCGATAACCCATCACGTTCGGCAAGGCTGTGGGAATCCAACCCACAACCAAAGGGTGACAATGGTGCATCGCTTACCACTGACCAACATGATGTTCATGTTATTGTGAATTTTTTAGTTAAATGTTTTTATGGATGAAAAATAAGTTGATTTCGGGAAGATATATTTTATCAAATAGATAACCATGGAATTGGAAAATGATTCAGTGATTAAGTGATTGATTTTACTTCAGAAGATGTTCACTATTTTAGGAACCCTATATGATCAAGGTAAATAGAATAAGATGGTATCTTATTTGATAAGTAAAGGTTAAATTATATTTTGTAAGAATCTATGATTTTATTATTCACTTATGTTGATTCAATTTATTTTGAGAAATAATTATAATATCTTGGATATTATTTGATTTAGGAAATTACATTTTTGGTATGAGACATTAAGAGTCATTTATGTTATTTGGAGATAAATGTTAAAATTTATCTAGGAAGACTATGTTATAAAATATTTTTTAATATTGGGTTTCAATCTTAGTTTAGATTATTTTGAGTAATTTTAAGGACATTTTTTTTGAATGATCTATGTTGAAATTTGGGTATCACTATTGAATTTTGGAGATTGAAGTGGGTTTTCATCGTATAAGGTTTATTATTTTTAGGGAATTATCTTTTCTTGTACTAAATAATTTGGTTTTGGTTAAGGTCTAAATACCAAAGAAATTGATATTTAATATTTTCTGTATCATTTGATTCTCTATAAGTTTATTATAGTGCTTCAGGTGTTAATATTTCATCATGAATACTCATCATTTGAAGAAAAAGATGAGTTTGTGGTAGAAATTTATTAAATTATAAAACTCTACTTATCATGTATATATATTTTGTTATGTTCTTAATCCAGGTATTAAAATAATTCCTAAACTCTATGAAATGAATTTTGAAATAAAAACATTTTTCGTTTACTTTTATTATGGAGAAATCAATGAAAATTTTGACCCATCACATATTTATGGTTTGGTGATTGTTAAATTTCTCATTAACATGTTCTCTATCACTCTTCATCAGAACATTATATATATTTTTTTCATTTATTTCCATGACTTCCTTTATGGAACCCTAGTATGTATTATCTCAGGTGACCATCGTACTTCCCAATCATTTTATTAAAGCATAAGTTTTATTAATCCTTTTTTGATGTGGGATTTTAATAAGGTATTTTGAAATTTTAAATCTTAGTTACCAAGATATAATTAAATATATAAAGGATAAAATTTCCAAAATGTTGGGAGAATGAAACTTTATAAGTTTTTTAAAATATAAATACTTTGTTTGATTGCATACAAGATATGCCATTTTGAGATTAAGAAAAAAACTGAATATTATTATTTAAATGTTATTATTATAACCAAATCATTATAATGGTTGGTATAAAAATTATTAAATTAATTCTAAAAATATGGTCTACACATGTATATAATAATTTGACTAATAAATTAATGTAAAAACTTTTTCAAAATAAAAGTAAATGTATTTATGAAAAAATATTTAAATACGAACAAGTGTATTTATAAAATAATAAAATCACCCCTTTTGGAATATATTAATGATATATATATATATATAATATTTTATCTAATGTTTAAAATTCATATTATGATTTTTAAATACATTATATAAGAACAAATCCAATTTTATGGATAAAAGATTTTTTTTTAAAAGGTATATTTGCTTCCTTTTAGTGAAACACTTATTTTAAATCTAGTTTTTAAAAATTTTATAAATTATATTTGAAAAAATAAACTTCTTATTTTAAATAAGAGTATAAAAATTTACTTTGGTTTAATTTTTGGTATTTCTTAGATAAGATTCATTTTTTGATTAATAATGAAAAATGCGGTATTTTAATTGAAAATTACTTTTTCATATGGATTTTTTATATTGTTATATTATATTTTAGACTGGTTTTAAAGTATAATTAGATCAATATTTTATAATATAATCTGATTAAAGTAATTTAAATTAATTTCATATTGAATTTTGATATATAAATATTTCAATCTTTTGAAGGTTTTTACTTTTAAATCCCATTTTATCGTTTTGTTGATGAGATTAATTTTAAATTAATTTTAGACGATTATGTGTTGTGAATTTTGAAAAATTGATCCCATATTTGGAATAATTATTTAAATATTTATTAAATAGTTCAATTTTATTTTTGTACAATATGAATAGAAACTTTAGTAATTTTTATTACCATAGTTAAAGGTAAATCAGGTAATTAAGGGTAAGAATAGTATTATAAATATTATAAAATTTAAAAAAAACTTGTCTTAATTTTATTGGATGAGTATATTTCATCCCCAATAATTACATTATTGGTTATGTGACGTTTAGTCACATTTTTAGGATAATATAATCTTTATAATATTTTATTTAAAGAAAAGTCGAACTCCTTATACTTTTGTTTTTAACAAGTTAAATGTTTTTAATATGAGGTTATATAGGTAATATGGTCAACTATAAATAATAATTTTAAAGATAAAAAGTTTATCTTCATAATGATAATTTATTTTTAATTTTTATAAAATATGTAATTACCTCAAAGGCTTACCCAATTATTATACAGTAACTGTTTAATTAAAGTAAATATCAAATAAATGATATTAAAAATATTAAAATAAATATAATTTTAGAGGATTAATGTCATACATGTTTTTTTGGACTAATTTAACTTGTAAGTGATGATTTAAGGGATTTTTTTATATGATATCATGTTTTTATGATATTTTTAAAAATTCACGTAATGAATAGTATTAAAATTGACATAAATTATATTTCAAAATATATAAAATTTTATTAAATGATGTAAAATTCAATAAAATTTAAAATTCATAAAAAGGATCAGTATATGTTTTATAATTTCATAAATGACTCATTTATAGGACTTTTTTCATTTTATAGTAATTATTTTAACCCTCAAAATTTAAATTACATGATATCACAGTAAGAGTTAAAAAGGTTAAATATGGGTTAAAACAAAAAATATACGGATTAAAAAATAATAAAAACTTGTATAATTTTCATTGGATGGATATATTTTGACCCATAATAATCCTAGATTTTAAATAAATCACTTTGGATAAATTTTTAACATAAAATTAATTTATATTAATTTATTTATTTGAAGAATTCCAAGAGTGCCCCTCCCCTATCCTATAAAAGGGAACCCATTATTCTCTTTTCTTCACACCTAAAGACCTATTTGGTTCAAAAAACATCTTCCCAAATCCCTTATTGGAATCTATACTCAAAATATATATCCATTAGTTTTTTATGAACACTCACCTAATAGGTGTTAAGGTGTTAATCAAGGAAGATTGTCCAAAGAAAAATTATAGTTTTTAATTAAGTGTTTTTATTTTGTTTATTCTTCAAATTAATTAAAATATTATTCCACCATGATTAATTAATAATTAAATTATCTTAAATATAATGATATATTATTATGTTAATATTATCACCTAAATCCATCTCCACTTCCATGAGATGGGAAAATAATTAATCGTCCATGCATACAACGAACTACCACCCTATGAACCGATATAATTCATTTTCCATCACCATATCTCAAGACGCGTTATAATGATGAAATTGATATTTACATATGATATTAATTAAATATTAATAATTATTAAATAATAACATAACATTTGAGTTCTTACCTTTCCTTTCATGTAAAAATGATAATGTTGTTTGTGCGTAGGTGCAAATTATCACCTCCACGAAGCGATGCGATTGTTTTTTCATCACCACATCACTTGAATGATATATATAAGTATATTTAAAATATTAATATGATATTAATGATGTTATTATCATTATTTAATGGTAAAATAATACTTACCTTATTTCCATATTGATCATTGAAAAATGGAAACGTTACTCATGCATATGTACGACCAACCGTTTCCATGATTATAACATAGTTATTTTCTCATAACCATATCTAATTGTTTTATTTGAAAGAATAATTGAGGTATACATATGATAATAATTTAATGAATATTATTCTTGAGATTATGGACTAATGACGCCTTTGATTATAGACATCATACCAAATTCATTTTGGACTCATTTACAGAATATAATAAAAACATCCGATGCGAACCTAAATAATTAAGTAATTGTTATAACATGGTAATAAGTGATATAAAAGGAATAATAAACTTGAAAAATGTTAAAAAAATTAAATAATTAACCTAATTTTATTATTCATAAATATAAATATTGTACATGTTGAGTCAGACTCATGGTAAGGGACTTCATCTCAGTCTTCTTTCATTGAGGCATATCTTGATATTATACACCCACTTTATTTTATAAGGTGTATATACAACCATGTTGACATATAATATCATCAATTTATTTATTATCATGCTATTTAATGTTTTTTAAATTTTATTCTTTCATGAGGATTATGATTTAGATGTTCAAAGAGGTATGGGATACTTTGAATGTTTAAATATTTAATTAAGAAATATTTTTCTCCATGTAAATATTATTGATACTATTTTACATTTGTATTTATATGTATATAAAAGGAGTATAAAGTTAATTTTATCTCTATTTTTAATTTCATTCAAAGGTTTTCAAAAGGAAAATTTTTATGTGTTTTATACAGAACATTTAGACAAACAAAAAAAGGAATGTTTTATTCTTAATGTACAAGACGACAATTAAATTTCCACCACCGTGACTATTATTTAATTTTTAGATTCCTTTTTATGCTTACAAGTTTTATTAAATTAAGATTATTATTTTTGTTTTTGGTTATTTTTGAATTGAAAATGGGATTTTAATAGAAAAGAGTATTTTTATACAAAATTTGTTTCCATATGGGATTAAAGGAGTTTTCCAAATGGTTTTATGATGAAAGTGTTTTATTAATGATATGGTACTTGAGAATGATAGGAGATGGGTGATTCAGATATATTTTATACATGGGTTGTCTTAGAAAGCACTGGGTAAGACCATTACAACCTTACCTAGGGTGTCCCAGATAGTGTCGGGTAATTCCGTTAAAGCTTAACATGTGTTGGCTCAGATAATTCCAAGTAACCACATTACAACGTAATATGGGGTGGACTAGATAGATATGGTAAAGACCATAATATCTTAATTGGAATTCAACCATATGGTTATTCTAATTTAAAGGTCTTTAAAAGGGGTTTATATATTTGATTCTCTATGTCACCTAAATGAATTTTAATTTCTTTCTCTAAATTTTAATGATTTTATTTAAGAAAAATGTGTGTTTTTTCCATGTGAAAAAGTTTTATTTCATATTTTCAAAGAACTTTTAATATAATGGTAAACTTTTTATGAGTTTTCATTTTTTTACTGAACTAACGAGTTCCTTTCTTTTTATATCCCTAACCAAGATTTTGTTATCATACCTATTTTTTAAATGTATTTCAAAGGGTTTAAGGGGGAATAGAGTTAAGAATGAGATCAAGTGGATAATAGTGAAGATGTTTTTTATAAAGATAAATCTTTTTTTTATTTTAAATAGTTTTATATTGTTGAAAAAATGGATACTGATTATAAGTTTCCAATTATAATGTATGGGTTTACTTTGTAAGAGTGTACTAATTTTCTAAAACTCTAAACTGAAAAGTTGCTCAAATGTGAATTCCAATTAAAAAACACTAGGATATGTAATGTTTAAGGCCTGATCCATACAAGAAGGTTTGTGAAACTTCTAGAATAAGGGAACTATTGGGTGTTTCTGACTCCATGAACAAAACTCATTTGAAGTCATTTGAAAATGGTGAACTCGATGGAGATGATTGTGAAACCATTTAAACCACCACAATCAAACCATTGAATAGTTATATGCAATGATTTTCTTCAGAAATAGTGGCATAGTTGAATTATAATATTTATGAGATAATTTGTGCTATGGTTTCTGAGTGTGTCTGATGCTCTAATTTTATCCTGTGATTCTTGTCCCAATCATAGTAACATTTTTTCATATCTATGGATATAGGGATAATTTCATAGGCCACATAAATCACTGTGTCTTATGATCTAGATCAATTTAAACAGGGTGGACATGGGGATCCTATGAAGGGGTGGATTCATCTCCACTACCTTTACACACAACTCTATTACAAAACCTCTATATAAAACCCAAACATACACAACCATGATAATTATTCAAATATTTTTAGAATAAGGGATTATTATGATAATAATTGATAAATTGATAGAACAACCGTGTCCTACTCTCCAAAGTGTAACCACCCAAATTTTTTCAATGGAAAATTTCTTTCTTATATTTATGTCATAAAATAACATGAAAACACAAAATAATGAACTACTAAGTGATAAGTGACCATTAAACATAATTTTTTCACTCTTATGTTTGGATTTTTGAAAATCTGACATACACGATTGTGTTCAAGATGATTTTTGGTTTTTAATGAAATAGAAATAATTTTTGATGAATAGTAACGGACCCTTAGGAATAGTAACATACCCTTATGAATAGTAATATGACCCTTATGAATAGTAAATCATCCAACATAAGAGTAACATTACCTATGAATAATAAAATAAAATTTAGACATCTTATAAAGTGACAATTTGACCTTAGTAAACGTTTTTGGTATTTTATAAGTGATAAATAAATAATTATAATTAATTAATTAATTTAAAAGAATATTTATTTCCTTGAAATGTATTTATAAATTATTGAATCAATGTCTAATAGTTTTTACATAATTTTATAAGACCCTTCATAATTTTAGAAAGAACTATAAAATCCGTTTTAATCTTAAAAACTGTTTTTAAGTAAATTATGATTTTAATTAAATATTAAATTAATAATTTTTAGAAAATTATTTTTTAAAAATGGAATTCATTTTTGGATTCTACACGTCAGAAAATAGTGGGGGTAAATTTTTGGGATTTTTCTGAGATACTTGAATTTTTGATGAATAGTAGAATCCCATAATTCACAATAAATTCTAAATAATGTATTATTTGAGTCATCGATGATGTTTTTATGATGTAATCCCACTTGGTTCGGGATTACATTATAAAATTACTATTTTTGGTCGTTCAAGACTCACTATTCCTTGTCTTGTGGGGAAATAATAAACTAATGAATTTTATATTAAGGAAACCCCTCTCCCCTCCACTATAAAAGCAACCCTTCACTCCCTCATTTCCTCACACCTATCAAGATCCCAGACTTCTCTAAACTCTGCCCAAACAACTTACGTAGCCCATCCCCCACGTCCAAAATCTTCTGGTCTCATCAAAAGACCAAGACTAGCTTCCTTAAGGAGGTTCTCAAGAGGAAGATTTAAGAGGTAATTTCTCTCCCTCTTCTCCTTTAATTTCCTTTCAAGTTCAAGTTCCTTTCTTGATATCTCTGAACCTATATTCATCAAAATTGTTTTTAACTCCATTATTATACATATACTGTAATTTTATGATTCTAATGGGATATTATATCACCCCACACCCTTTCCCTCATCCTTTTATTTTATTAAAGAGAACGTTGTTCATGAGGTGTTAATTTATCACCTTCAAAAACGACATGCTCTCTTCTTCCATTTCTACCTTCAGATCTAGTCATGAAACCATTTTTATGGTTTAAACAGAATATTTTATGTGTATTATGTTCTATTTAATTTTCAGGAAATAACCTATGGACATATTACTAAGTGATAAGTTAAAACAAGTTCGTTGTGATCCAAAAACCGCCCAAATTGACCCAAATAACCATCATTTAATTTTTATCTAATGATTCATCCACTTGGATCTAATGTAATTAATTATAAAATAATTCAATCTCCTGTAATATAATTAATGACATGAAATTTCATTTCTGTAGGTTTACTCATGTTCTATCCAAACTTCAATTTAAGAATACAAGTGAACCACTCAAGAAAAAAAAACGAACATCCCCGAACAATGTTTTTAAACTATATAAGTCATCCAAAGGAACATAATATGACATAATGAAACCATAATGAAACCTATTAATTTATTAAAGGTTCTTTAATTTCTAATTAATGAATATAATGTCATTATATAGGACATTAAAGAGAAGGAGGCATTCGAGTACAAGGTAAGGGGAAATTCTCGAACCCAACTTTCATCCTTCGGGTTCTACCTCTTTCACTCCATTTTTGATATCGTCACTCCTTAAAGATCATTTTTTCATAATTTTATTTACTTTTATGGGATATAAATGTTTTCTAATAAAGTTTATGTCAATCCAAATGTTTTCTGAAAGAACTCTTCTCTTAAGAACTCAACTTTTACCTCTCATTCAAGGTTGATGATTCTGGTATCAATTATGTTGTTCCCTCTTTATTTTGGGAACCCAAAGTTTATGAAGGTGTTCTTATGAGATGAAACCCATTCCTTTTAATGGGTTAGTTATGTTCAATTATGTTATATGTTCATTGTGTCATGCATGATAAATGATAATGTTATGATGTGACGGGTGCGCCCGGAATTATATAGCGCAATATGAATGTTTAAATGTGACGGGTGCGCCTGGAATTATATAATGCTCCAATGCATTGGGTAAAGTGATGAATGTCATGAGTAAATGTGAAATTATGTGTGAACAAGATTCTATCTTGGTTCACAAGTATGTGTGGTAGTTAACCACTAAGACCTGATGTTTCATTTTTATGCATTGCCACATTTCAAGTCTTTTATTTATGATCCTCTCATGTTCATGATATTTTTCCTATGTTATGATTATGATCACCCCATGCTATATTATTCTTTTCTATCCTATTACTAGTCTTCTAGATCAACCCTTTTGATGTATATCCTTAAGTGGCTACATGTACTAAGGAGAGGACACGTGTCATTAAAAAGCTAGTGAAGAAGAAATTAAATAAATGTTGATGTTGTATTTGTTATGTGTGGTCTTAGTTTTCCCAAGACACTAATCCTTTGGATACTCTATGAGTAATACTATTATGTTGTGTATCTTTGAAATGATGTAATAGTATTGTAAGAAAAGTCCGGTTCGCTATAGTTGGTATCAGAGGCAAGGTTTAGTTAATTGGGAATTAAGATTAGTAAACCCTAGAGAAAACCTCTAGCATGAGACTAAGTACAAATATGCACACAAGAATATTTACCTAGGGATCCCATATGTTATGTTTTTGGTATAATTTTTTAAATGAATAAGTTATTCATGACTTGTTTACTTGTGTTTTGTTCTAACCTTTTCTATTTTAGAAAATAGTGGGAACCAGGAGAAATCAGGCCAACAACTCATGCGAGGGCCAATACAATGATTGCCCGAACAACATCCCCAATGATTTGGGAGGTGGAGTTCAAGACTTCATGGTGATGCTTACCCAATTATCTCAGGTTATGAATAATAACCATAATTATAGGGAATTTCCTCCTTCACCAAAGAGGGAGAAACTGGCTATCGAGTGTTTTATGTAGCAATGACCACTGATGTTTTGTGGATCTTCTGATCCACTAGTTGTGGAACAGTGGGTAAACTCCATGGAGAAGATCGTTTCCGTGCTTCACTATTCTAAGATGGAGAAGGTAACTCTAGCCGTTTATCATCTAGATGGAGAAGCTGATCAATGGTGGTCTTTGATTAAGAACACCAAGCCAATGGAGGAAATTAAAGAGATGGAATGGGAAGACTTTAAGATAATGTTTCTTAACAAGTATTTCCCAAGAACTCTTTGCACGAAGATGGAGAGAGAATTCATAGAGATCAATCAAAAATAATGAGAATCTATCACAACCTATGAAGTGAATTTCACAAGGCTTTTAAGGTAATCTTCGGGTTTTGTTATCAACAATGATAGAAAAATTGATAGATTCTTTAGTGGATTAAAACCACACCCTCGAAAGGCTCTTACAATTCAAGACTTTGGGAGTTATGAAGAAGTTGTTCGGTGTGATCTCAAAGTGGAGATGGAGTTTGTAGAATAGTCCCATGGCTATGGCGATAAGAAAAGAAAGATGGAGTTTCAATCTGGTGGATCTAATGATAAAGGTGGGAAGAAAAATCAACGACCCACATGCCAAAAATATGGGAAGTTGCACCATGAGAACTACCTCAAAGGGATGGTTAAATTCTTCAAGTGTGGGAAAGAAGGACACCATGCTCAAGAGATTTGAAAAGACATGAAAAGGAAGGATAATGTAGCTGATGAAAGGAGAGAACCACTCATGGTTCAATGCTACAACTGTAGGGAGCTAGGGCACTATACAAACTAGTGCACTAAACCTCGATCTCTCGAGGGTAATCCGCGTCAGCAACCACCAAAGCCAAAGGAACAAGGGAAGGCTTATGCCATCACTACTGCAAAGGTGGATCATGATAATGAATTCGTACAAGGTACACTTCCTATTCACTCAAGAATGGAAAAAGTCTTATTTGATTCTGGTTCTATGCATTCCTTTATATCTTGAAAGTTTTCTAGAACTATAGAATTGAAGACATGAAACCTTGAAGTAGAGATATCTGTAAAAACACCAAGTGGTGAAATCATTGCAACCCAAGTGTTGGACTCCTCTTCTGTTGGTGTATGTGGGAAGATTCTTCCAGAAAATCTCGTAATACTTGCCTTTGTGGAATTCGACTCTATAATGGGAATGGATTGGATCTCGTTATATAGAGCACATATCAACTGTCGGTAAAAGGAAATATCTTTTCATATTCCGAACCATCCCATGATCCTCTACAAATGCAAGAAAGATCATGAATATCCTTTGAAAAATCCTTCAATGGTGTGGGTGTTGTTTCCCTATGAAGAAGCATACCTCGCCCAAATGGTTGAGTCGAAGGAAAGTTCTAACCTTGAGGAAATGCCCATCATGAGGGAATACGGTGATGTATTTCCTGAAGAATTACCCAGAATTCCCCCGGATCATGAGGTAGAGTTCTCAATTGAACTCATACCTGGAGCTACTCCTATCTCGAAGTTCCCCTATAGGATATCTCCTATCGAAATGGAGGAGTTAAAGAAGCAGTTTCAAGAGCATCTAAAAAAAGGGTTCATATGCCCTAGTGCATCACCTTGGGGTACACCAGTGCTCTTTGTGAAGAAGAAGGATGGAACAATGCGGCTGTGTATCGATTATCGGGAACTCAACAAGATCACCATAAAGAAAAAGTATCTTCTCCCAAGGATTGATGACCTGCTTGATCAGTTAAGAGGAGCTCAATACTTCTCAAAGGTGGATCTTCATTCTGGATATCATTAGGTAAAGGTGAAGAAGGAAGATATTTAGAAGACTGCCTTCCGTACAAGGTATGGGCACTATGATTTTTTGGTGATGCCCTTTAGACTTACTAATTCCCCTGTAATATTCATGGATTTGATGAATAGAGTCTTTAGACATTACCTCGACAAATTTGTGGTAGTGTTTATCGATGATATTCTCATCTACTCCAAGAGAAAGGAGGAACATGAAGAACATCTAAGACTTGTGTTGGTAACATTGAGAAAGGAGAAGTTGTACGCCAAGATCAGCAAGTGTGACTTTTGGATGAATCAAGTCACATTCTTGGGACATGTGATCACAAGTGAGAGAATTTATGTGGATCCGTCAAAGACAAAGGTGATTGAGGAATGTACCAGGCCCTATAGTTTCACATAAATCCGTCATTTTCTTGGATTAGCTGGGTACTACCGACGTTTTGTGAGAAACTTATCACGATTGTCAAGCTCGCTAACTAAGTTAACAAGGAAAGGGGTAAAGTATGTCTGGATGGAAGAATGTGAGGGAAGCTTCAAGGAGATAAAAAGAAGGCTGATCACTGCACTTGTACTCACACTACCAAAAAGTGGGGAAAGTTTTGTGATATACAGTGATGATTCAATGAAAGGATTGGGTTGTGTACTCATGAAAAATGACAATGTGATAGCCTACGCCTCACGAAAATTGATGATCCATGAGCAGAACTACCCGACACATGATCTAGAGATGGCAGCCATGATTTTTGCCTTGAAAATCTGGTGGCACTACCTTTATGGTGAGAAGTGTGACATATACACCTACCACAAGAGCCTAAAGTATATATTCACACAAAAGGAGCTCAACATGCATCAAAGGAGATGGTTAGAGATAATCAAGGATTACAATTTCTCTATTCACTATCATCATGGAAAGGCAAACAAGGTAGCTGATGCTCTAAGCAGGAAAGAACCTGCTACTCTATCCATGATGCGGATTGAGAAAGACCCAATCTTCTTGGATATGAAAAGGATGGATTTGAAAATCCTAAGGGTAAGGGACACATCCTACCTTGCCCAAATTATTGCACAGCCATCCATCTAAGAGAATATTAAGGAAGCACAAAGGGATGATGTAGAGATACAAAAGAGGCTGAATGTAGTAAAGGAAGGGAATATGTAAGAGTTCCATATTGATGATGATGGTGTGATTTGGTTTGGAACGTGGCTTTGTGTGCCTTCATCACCCAGGATAAAGAAGGAGCTATTGGATAATGCACATTGCTCAACTTTATCTATCCATCCTAGGAGTACCAAGATGTACCGTGATCTCCGAGAACACTTCTAGTGGGATAAAATGAAGAAGGAGATTGTTGAATATATATCAAGGTTCTTGGTATGTCAGAAAGTTAAAGCTGAGCAGAAAAAGTCCAAAGGTATGATGCAGCCATTTCCTATACCCATGTGGAAATGGTAAAATGTTACTATGGACTTTGTCATAGGTCTCCTAAATACGTCAAAGGGAAATAATGCGATATGGGTTGTGGTTGACCGACTCACCAAGACTGCCCATTTTATCTCTATTGAGGGAGATCTCTCACTTGATCAACTTGCAAAGATATATGTAAAGTAAGTGGTGAGATTGCACGATGTTCCAATCTCAATTTTCTCTGACCATGATCCAAGGTTCACATCTAAATTCTGGAGGAGCCTTCAACATGCTTTGAGTACTAAATTAAATTTCATCATGACCTATCACCCACAAACTGATGACCAATCTGAAAAGACTATTCAGACGCTTGAAGATATGCTAAGAGCCTACTCTCTTGAATTCAAAGGTGGTTGGGATCAGTATCTCCCATTGGTTGAGTTCTCATACAACAATAGATTCCACTCAAGTATTCAGATAGCTCCGTATGAAGCTCTTTATGGGAAGCGATGTAGAACTCCAACCTGTTGGGATGAAGTTGGAGAAAGAAAGCTACTTGGGCCCGATCTTGTTCAAGAGTTGACTGAGAAGGTTCAAGTCATCCAGAAACACATCAAAGCTGCTCAAATTCAGCAAAAGAGCTATGCTGACAACAGTCGAAGGGACTTTGAGTTCGATGTTGGAGATAAAGTCTTCTTTCGAATATCTCCATGGAAGAGATTCACGCGATTTGGGAAGAAAAGGAAGCTTAGCCCATGGTATATTAGCCCCTTTGAGATCCTTGACCGCATAGGAGCCGTGGCCTATCGTCTAGCACTTCCACTGAATATGACTCAATTTCATGATGTGTTTTATGTATCACTACTGAGGAAGTACATACCATACCCCTCACATGTACTAAACTCAGAGAAGGTGCAGCTGGAAGATGATCTCTCCTATGAGGAGCATCCAGTAAAGATTCTGGATCAGAGAGATAAGGTTCTACGCAACAAGACAACCCATCTTTTCAAAGTGTTGTGGAGGAACCATAAGTTTGAGGAAGCAACTTGAGAACCAGAAGAGGCAATGAAGGAGAAGTACCCTCACCTGTTTGTGTAAAGTGAAATTTCGGGGGTGAAATTTCTTAAGGGGGGAAGAATGTAACAACCCAAAGTTTTTCAATGGAAAATTTCCTTCTTATATTTATGTCATAAAATAACATGAAAACACAAAATAATGAAATACTAAGTGATAAGTGACCTTTAAACGTAAGTTTGTCACTCCTATGTTTAGAATTTTGAAAATCCAACATACACGGTTGTGTTCAAGATGATTTTTGGAGTCTAATGAAACAAAAATAATTTTTGGTGAATAGTAACGTACCCTTAGGAATAGTTACAAACCCTTATGAATAGTAATATGACCTTTTTGAATAGTAAATCATCCAAAATAAAAGTAACATTACCTATGAATAATAAAATAAAATTTAGACATCTTATAAAGTGACAATTTGACCTTAGTAAATGTTTTTGGTATTTTATAAGTTATAAATAATTAATTATAATTAATTAATTAATTTAAAAGAATATTTATTTCCTTTAAATGTATTCATAAATTATTGAATCAATGCCTAATAGTTTTTAGATAATTTTATAAGACCCTATGTAATTTTTTAATGAACTATAAAATACGTTTTAATCTAAAAAACAGTTTTTAAGTAAATTATGATTTTAATTAAATATTAAATTAATAATATTTAGAAAATTATTTTTGAAAAATGGAATTAGTTTTTGGATTATACACTTCAGAAAATGGTGTGGGTAAATTTTTTAGATTTTTCTGAGATACTTGAATTTTTGATGAATAGTAGAATCCGATAATTCACAAGAAATGCTAAATAATGTATTATTTGAGTCATCGATGATGTTTTGCTGATGTAAGCCCACTTGGTTCGGGATTACATTATAAAATTACTATTCTTGGTCATTCAAGACTCACTATTCCTTGTCTTGTGTGGAAATAATAAACTAATGAATTTTATATTAAGGAAACCCCTCTCCCCTCCACTATAAAAGCAACCCTTCACTCCCTCATTTCCTCACACCTCTCAAGCTCCAAGCCTACACTAAACTCTGCCCAAACATCTTCCCTAGACCCTCTCCCACGTCCAAAATCTTCTGGTCTCATCAAAATACCAAGACTAGCTTCCTTAAGGAGGATCTCAAGAGGAAGATTTAAGAGGTAATTTCTCTCCCTCTTCTCCTTTAATTTCCTTTCAAGTTCAAGTTTATTTCTTGATATCTCCTCACCTATATTCATTCAAATTGTTTTGTAACTATATTATTATACATATAATGTAATTTTATGATTCTAATGGGATATTATATCACCCCACACCCTTCCCCTCTTCATTTTATTTTATTTAAGAGAACGTTGTTCATGAGGTGTTAATTTATCTCCTTCAAAAACGACATGCTCTCTTTTTCCATTTCTACCTTCATATCTGGTCATAAAACCATTTTTATGGTTGAACCAGAATATTTTATGTGTATTATGTTCTATTTAAAGTTCAGGAAATAACCTATGGACATATTACTAAGTGATAAGTTAAAACAAGTTCGTTGTGATCCAAAAACCGCCCAAATTGACCCAAATAACCACCATTTAATTCTTATCTAATGATTCATCCACATGGTACCTTATACCCATGGTTTTTTGTAAAACCATGGGTATAGGCCTATTTTTCAATAGTGAGTGGAAACAATGATAAATCATAATAGTAATGAAAATAACAACAAATCAAGAAGGGAAATAGGAAATAATAGATAATACACTGTAATAAAAATAATAAAATTTAATAAATATAATATAACTAAGTACTAAAGATCTTGGGAATATCTTAGAGCATAGGGGAATATATAATACAACACTAAATAGTATCCATTATATCGGTGCACCTGATGTAATACAACCACCCTAACACTCAGTCATACCATACCTTTCCTAAGAGAGGGCATACATACTATAAGATAGAGAAATCCATGCTCTGGGCCACTATCTAGAGCATAATCCTAAACTAGTGTAGTATATGTACTCTAAAATTTCACTAGCTACTATGTGTTCCCAAGATATATAAAATGGATTTGAGATAATTAAATCATATAAAACAATGATATAAATATAAATAGACACGCATATATATATTTAGTCACATAAAGCAGGAACAATAAAAAAGCCACATCCCTAAAAACCCATAACTAGAACAACTCCTTGTTCATCAAGTGTAGTAATATAACTAACGCGTCCTATACCAAATATAAATTTATTCTTTAAAAAACCAACGTAAGGGGAACACCACAAGTGTTTATTTTTAAAAATAAAATCCTATTTAAAATGTTCTAAATGTGCCTCATAATCATTCTTTATATTTAAATATTATAAAATCTACTTCTAAATGATGTAACTAACATTATAAGGTATTTAAAACATTTTAAAAGTTTTAATTTTTTGTAAGTACCAAGAACACCTAAAAATTTAGGTAACCTTTAGAAAATAATTATAAAGATTTAAATAACATTATAGGTTCTACAAATGATTTTATAAAATCCATTCAAGAATTTTATCACACATTTGGTGTGAAAGATTAAGTGAAATTAGACTTTTGTCATATGATTAAATTGAATAACCATTCACATCCAATAAAAATGAAGTAAAAACTTAATTTTAATGCACAATAGTACCCATACACATTTAATACTACCATTTATATCTAAAACATTAATTTAAACAATAAGGAAATTATGATTCTTGAATTTGAAGGCTAATATGAGGTGTTTCCCACCTTAAATCATTTCATCTTAATTGAGGTGATAATCCAACACAATGGGGAAATGACAAACCCTAAAGAACCAAAACTAACCCTAAAACCATGAATCACTAACATAAAAATAGATACAAGGGGAACCATAGATTTTTGAGACCTCAAGAGTGAAAGAATAAGAGATAAGATAAAAAAAATGAAGAGATGAGGAGATAATGAAGTTATCACCTTGAAGAACTGCCCTAAAATCCTGAATAAACCAAACAGAACCGCCATGGAAGGGAGAATAATAAATGGGATAGGTGTGAAGGGTTTAAGGTCAAAAATGGGGGGGGGGAGAGGTTCAGAATAAAAATTTCAAGATTTTAAAAGTCTCATCCAGTCACAAGGTTTGGATGCATAGTTTACTAAACCATTGTGCAATTATGTACCCCTCATTGAACACACCTGGGCACCCACATAGTTTGGACTCATGGTTAGTACATCTATGCACCAACTATGTAAAATCTATCTTCTAAAAACTATAGTCCCTTTATATATTTCTCACATAGTTAGCACTAACCAATCACCAAATGTGATATAACAGGATTTAGATACATAGATATCACATCTTAATAGATTAATATTCATTATAGTTCACAAATACCTAACCATGGACCATAATGGTTTAGTTTCTTTAGAGAATAGGAATACAATATTCTCATTTAGTTAAATATATTCAACATATGCCATAAATATATTCCCCTTTTTTACTCTTCAAAACATACCATACTTAAAACCTTTCTCCATAACCTGGGAAAAGAAAAATAAGAAATGGTGAGCTCAGATTCTTAGTAAGAGTTAACATAGGAAATACATAAACATAACATGATAATAAGGGTATGAGAACATGATCATAACATATAAAAACCATAAAAAACATATCAAAGATTAAAATCTTGCATCATTAATTAAATATTATTAGCTCATAAGACATGAATCATAATGGAATCAAAGAACATGAGCCATGAGAACATAACATTAAAATAATACATATATTTTTGGCATACAAATAAGAAAAGAAAATAATTTACTTAAAATTCAAGTATAAATTTTCAAACTATTATAGTAGAATTTTTTCACTTCCTATACCATTATAATAGTCAAGGTTCTCTCCTTAGACTATCATAGTGGACAAAGTTCCTTTTTGAATTAGGTTAACTCCCCATTCTATTCCTATTTGTCTCATGATATATAAATATTTACCTAATTATTTGGAGGTAGATATAGGTCCCACAATTCACATAATTAAAATAATACATATGTGTTCCAAAACATCATAAAACATTCATCACATCAGAACCCATTAAAAGAAATGGATTTCATAAAAATTTCATCATAACATAAAATTTAGAAAAGAAACTGGTTTTATAATCATTTCATCCTGTCATAAAATCATAAACCATGAAAACGGTGGGTATCATAATCATTTTATTATGGTAACACCCATGTAAGATAAATGGGGTTCATAAATATATTTTCATCATAAAAATACACCATTCCGAGAAAGAATAATAATGGTTTCCTTGGATCTAATCCTCAATAAATCATAGGTTACATCAAAGGATTTCATCTTATATAGAAAATGATTTTGAAAGATTAATTGGATAATTTATTATAGAAAATATACTTTCCACATTGAAAAATACTTTATATTACTTTAATCTTTTTCAAAATAATTTTATTTGAAAATAACATAGTAAACGTGTAAAGGAAGCTTTAAAAGCAATTTAAAAAATTTCTTAACAAAAATATCCTTTCATTGAAAATAATTTTTTAAAAATAAAAATTCATAAAATATTTTTAAAATCATTTTATTTGAATATAAAATTTAAAACTTATAAGGAAATATTTTAAAAATTGAGTGTTCATGATGGAGGAAAATGCAGTTCATGTTTTACATATTAAAATAAATACCACTTTCACATTTTTGATAAAATACAAAAGATCATTATTTAGAAAATTACATAATTAATATTTTTAAAATATTTTGTAAAAAGTAAAAAAATGGGTAAAAATTTCTTTCCAAATTTTTTTATAGAATGATAAAAACATTTTTGATAATATTTTTAGAAAACATGGGTTTGAAAGAATAAAAGGGTTTTCAACTGAAGATAGAAATAAATCCATTATTTAAAAAATTATTTAGAAATATTGAGTATATAAAGAGATAATAATATAGTGAAAACATTTATTCTAATTACATAACCATAGTATAAGTGAATATTGGAGATTATAGAGAGATAGACTATTATTTCATTATAGGAATCATAAACATAAACAATCCCGATAAACGATGAGACTGTATCATAAAACCCTAACCAATTTGATAACTTTGAAATGTAAGCCCCATGATGGAATAAAATTAAATGATACTTAAAATATAATTATAATAAATAAATTCATTACATTACATTTCAAATGTTCACTATATACACCTCATAAAATAATATAGGTGCACAACATAA
Organism: Viscum album; assembly: GCA_963277665.1. Lineage (NCBI taxonomy): Eukaryota > Viridiplantae > Streptophyta > Magnoliopsida > Santalales > Viscaceae > Viscum > Viscum album. The sequence continues at coordinate 1,087,249,758 of OY728156.1, forward strand.
CATATTCCACAAAGAAGACAAATTGAGAAGAAAAACCCTTATTGCTTTGGTATTTTTTAATTAAAAAACACCATTAAAGTGATGTTATAAAATTAATATGTAAATAACCATAATTTTATGTAAAATAATAATAAAATACATTCATGGAAATTATATATGATATAGAAAAGAAACACATAGTGAATATGGCTTGTGTCTCATAGAAAATAAATGTGAGATGAAAATCCCTTACATTAAGTCTCAAATTATTTCGTACATGTTGAATCCTCATGTATAATTAATATTAGTTTATTATAAATATATTATTAAAAAATAAATAAATATATAATAGCATATATTATTAACTTATGATCTTTTATTACCCATATACTACCAATTCTTTGTTAAAATCACATTTCAGATAATAATCGCTTTGTTTTTCATGTATGTTTTGATTTGTTATTTTCGGTCCTATTATGTTTATCCTAGTTACATAATATCCATGATGTTAACCATGATATTAATATAATATATATTCATTATATTTTTTTTTTATTAATCTATAAAATTTATATATAGAAAATGAAATACACTGTTCATGGTGATGGTATGACATATGTATGCATGAACGTTGTTTCTATTTTCTTGACCAATTTAAAAAATGTTAAATACTATATTAAAATTTAAAAATAATTTTTATATTATATATATAACATATTTTTATTTAAATCTATCCTTAGTACCTTCCATGTAAATAATACATGAAGAACAAATCACTTTGCTTCGTGAGGCGGTAGTCCAACATACATACCAACAATGTTATCATATTCCCACAGAATGGAAAGTAAGAAGGAATATGTGATATCTTAATTCCATAATTATAAATATGTTACCGATATAATATATATTTATTCAATATATATTTATTACCATATATGAAAAATATAAATTAAAAACACATCACATTGATTCACGAGGCGGTAGTCCTCCATACACATGAATGGTGACTTCATATCCCATTTGATAGAAGATGAGAATGATTTAGGTTATGCCATTAAAATAATAAAATATAAGTATATTAAAAATAGTGAGGTAATTATATCATCATTATTTAATAATAATTGAATTATGATGAGTAAGAAATAAAATAAAATGCTCGGTTAGGGATGTTACCTATTTTGCAGAAAAAATATATTTGTTTGCACCAAAATGATTTTTTGGTTGGATTTATGAACAAAATAAGGATTCTAAGATGAGAGGATCGAATTAAAGAAGGGATTTGGGTAGGTATTTTCTAGACCAAGGGTCTTAAAAGTGAAAATTGGAGAGGATATGGGGTGGCCTTTTATAAATAAGGTGAGTAGAACACATGTAATTTTATTTAAAAAAATGATGTACCCACATTTTTCACATGCCATGTAACATTATGGGTTTTTGAACAGGCTATAATTTTCCCAAAATATTAGAATTTTTGAGTTTTGTGGGTTCCTTGACTATCTTTTTGATCTTAAAAACCTAATTCTAAGAGTTGGTTTGACCTAAGAACTTTTTAGATGGGTTTTAAGTCTTGATAAGTGCCTCAGGGTTTCTGGTGAGTTTCAAGTGTGGAGGGCCCAAAAAAAATTAGTTTTAGGAATGTGATAACCATGGAACATAGTTTGTAAAAACCATTTGGCCTACAAGAAGCAACCGTGTGACCCTCTAGTGGGACTATAAATGGGTAAACAAACCAAGTAGAAGGGGGTCCATGACTATGTCGAAGCTCTATAGTTTTTAGAAGAGGGAATCTATATAGCCTGCACATAGTATGGAAAATTGTGTACCTAAACATGCATAGTGTAGTGTTCTGGTACTGAGCCCCTCATGGTTGGCGCATGATTATCCAAACCATGTGTCCCATTAAAAAGGGTCAAATTACAAAAGTAACCCTCATACCTCATTATTTTTTATCCTCTACTTTATCTCCTATTTTCCACCACACATATGAGAGATCCCATTTCTTCCTCCCACTTAGGCTTTGAGCCAAGTTATCCATTAGAGCTCTGATCATTGATTCATTTTTGGCTATAGATTCATCTCCGTAGGACCTTTAATCCTCTATACTCTTTTATTTTTTATCTCACCATATGGAACACTAAATCTGTTCGAGATCATTTTCCGTATTTTTAGAGAATTCATATAAAACCTCTTTTTCTTCTGATTTAGATCAAGTTAGAGGATGATACCAAATGAATGATCAAATATGTGTTTAAGGTAGGTAGTTCCTATATTTTTCCTTTATTAAGAGAGTGTTTCTAGGGCGCACTCTATATACGCTATGTGGTTCGACCAAGTAAGAGCCTAATAAATTAACTCCTTATCTTTAAATTAATAAATTGATGATATGAGATGCATATGGGCATGATTATATTACAATAGCATTGGCCAAGATGGGTAAGGGTCTTGAAAAAGCATTGGAAGTTTAGTCCAGGCATATAATTTGAATTTAATTTAATTGGTATATGGATTTCTTGGTTCCATGGAACCGTAACTGGCTTTGAATAAAGATTAAGGTGACGTTGATCACTTGGATTGAGGTGATGTAGTTCATTAGGTTAGTCTTGTTCTGAATAAATGGGGTGACATTGATCACCATGTTGGGTGGACATGGTCATCAGATTGAGGTGATGTGATTGTTAGGCTGAGGTCTTGGATCTCAGTACTTGAGATGGTGAATAACATCGGGATTAGTGACATGATCATAGAGGAATAATGTGCTGGATGATGTGTGTTAAGTTATTTTTTGGTGATTTCTACTCATGGTTTGTTGTCTGACACAAATTTTGATTTTTTTTCACATACATAAAAATTATATGAGGAAATATTGACCAATTGTGTGGGTGGAGGATCTTGTAGACTATGTGGATTAGGTGATGGTGTTGAAAATTAGTTATGTTTTGGGGTACTCACCATAAAAATCCACATAGATGGTGATAGACCATCAGTTGATGGTGATGTGACTGTCAGTAGGGGGATGAGGCTCAATAATACACTTAAGGCCATTAGGCTAGGACATGAGAGGATAGATATAACTGTGCATCAAGATGTCAAATGTCGATTAGAAATTTATTATATATTAGAGGGAAGACATAATTGTGACTTGGGACGCTGGGTTTCTAGCCGATTAATATTTCCTATGAAGAGGTCTAAGGGACCAGATACCTAATTGGGCTTTCTGTTTGAATTCAAGTGACATGGTTGATGGTAAGAGGTGCTAGTGAAATGATTATAGGTGGAAACTGAGGGTTCACCTCGTATGATACTTGTTAAGGGATGCCTTGAGATTTTACATGGATCATTTCCACTATAACTATATATATATAGATTGGTGTTGTATGCTATATATATAACTGAGGGAACATATTCAAATATTACCAGTGATGGAGGAATAAGGTGATCGCTTCCTTATGGACACTAATCACAAGGGAATTAGTTTATTTATATGATGCTAATGTGCTATTTATATTTATATTTAGTACACCTACATTATCATATATATAAGACAAACCCATGTTGGTGGTGGGATATGAAGATTTACTCTTACATTGTACAGGGTCCCCTCAGGACACGTGTAGAAATTAGGTTTATGTTATCAGGTAAGGGATCAAGCTCAGGAGATGGACACTAGTGATTGAGTGGTACCTCTTTCATGGAATGTATGAAAAAAAACCTTGGAGGTTATTGAATTAGCTATAGTTTAATTTTGTTTCAGAATTATTTATATTTATATGTGCTGATGGTTGGACATGGGTGACCATTATGTTTATTGTTTTGTTTGACGTACTATGAAATGCAATTCTATAAATGCTATATTTTGTATTATTATTATACTATTGTTTTTTATATTCTTCCATTGAGTTTTTATTTTTTCTTATGCTATATTTTGTTTCATATTCCACTATTATATTTATCTGTATACCATTATTAGTATCACCACATGAGGTCATAGTCTCCCCACGATCTCCTCTTTATACCCTTACTACTAGTCAGTAGCTTTTGGAGTACAAGGAGGAACACCTAAAGCCAAGTGGTCAACCACACCAGAGCACCATTTAAAGTGGAATCTTTGTTGGGGTGATAAAAATGGCATCATAAGAGTTTTATTTTCTTCATTTTATCTTACTATTTGGTTTTTGGTAGTCAGGATACTTGGATTTAGTTGTGATTGAGTATAGATTTCATGTTTGGGTTCTCGAAGCCCAATGCATGGTGGACATACCAATTTTATAGGGGTGGGAAATTGATTTTATACTTTTTTATTTTATAGTTGATTTTATTTCCACCTCAGGTGGTGAAATTGGGTGTGATGGTTATATGATATATTTCTTTTGACCCTTGTCATTTTATATCAATGGGGTTTATTTTTCATCATGGTAGACACATTCAATAATTTGATATGTATATTTTCCTGTAGAAAATTTCTTGATATTTTCATTGAGAAACTAGATTTGACTAAGATGTATTGGTTTGTTTAAAATGTAAACAAAGTAATCTAAATAGTTTTTTCCTACTTTGCCTCTCTTTGGTGGTATTCTACTTAGCCAGGCCAGACATGTGGTTCCAATGAAATTTGTGTGTGATTGTTTATCCATGTGATATATGGGCTTGACTATGATATGAATAAAAAATGATGATAATAGGGGTGAGATATTTAAATTTTCAACAAAGAAGATAAATAGTACATTCCTACATATCCGATTTGGTTAAATTCTACTCAACTACCCCAAATTGATATATATGTGATGCTTGACCCTATTACGGGAAGGAAAGGGGACATGAGGCTGAATTACATGTGATACATGACCCAATTATGTGTATGTAAAGGGAATTGAGGATGGATTTTGTGTGAAATGGTGTGGTAGGAGAGTATAAGGGTGGTGATGTTGCAATTAATATTATATATGTCCCTATATGTGATATTGTGTGTATATATATATATATATTGTTATAGATGTTTGACTGTTGTATCGGTATCCTGCATTATTCCACGTAGGTGGGCTCAGATGGAGTATCAAGAGGGTTGTGATATGGTGCCACATGAACATTCATGGGATGAATCCCATGAGGGTTGGGATAAAGAGCTTGAGGGATGGGCTGATCATGAGTCGTAGGTACAAACATAATTATCGACTTAAGTATAGGCATGGAATCCATAGGACATAGAATATTTTCGGCCATGGATTGGTGAGTATCATAAGGAAAGTCTGGTTTGATTTATTGATGGAATCAATAGGGGACCCAAGGGATACGATCTATCAATATTATACTTGACTCATGAGTTTCAATTGTAGAACTCACCACTATTTCAAGGTGAGGGTGTACTAAAAGTGGAATCAAATTACTCCAGATGATTGTTGACTAACTCGAGACACCCCTTGGATGGAGGGTAAATCCTCCGACATACATGCTCAGAGGGTCAATGAAGTGTTGGTGGTATGTACAAGTGTAGGTAGACAGTCATGAGGGAATGGCTTAGAAGGATTTTAAGGATAGGTTTTTCGAGAATGTTTTCTAGAGACACTGAGGGCAGACATAGCCCATGATTTCATGAATATAGAGTAAGGGGATACATTTATCATGGACCATGCAACCAATTTCATAGACCTTTAATGAATTCCACCTACCATGATTGGTGATGATATATCTAGGTTAATATGTTTTCAGGATGTCTTGTGGCATGCCATTATGGTGCAGGTCAATATCTTCAAGTTGTCTTCCTTTTCATAGGCAATCAACCAGGCATTGACAGTAGAGGGAAATCTAGAGGACTGGTCTTATTCAAGCTAGGTGAAAATGTCAGGTGAACTGAGCGGTGATTGTTTAGGTAACCTAAAGCTGGGCTATGAGGAATCTCAGTAGGTTAGTGAATCCAAAGATTCAATAAGACCACTATGGACTGGGTATTTAGTAGTTTTCTTATAGTGGGGCTAGCTGGGAAATGTCAAGACCAAGTACGACCGGGCTCTAAAGGAGTGAAAAGCTTGTGGTCAGATATGACATCTTGAGAGATAATATAGGATGCCTTATTAGATAACCAAGAGACATGGACCAGGGTAGACTCAAAGATCAGAGCTCAGACTGGGTGCGGTATCAGGTGCTAGTATCCAAGATTCAGATACACATGGAGGTCATGGAAGGGATAGTGGGACCCAAAATTGGGTTAGTGGATGATGTCTAGAAAATATCTATAGAGAGTTCAGGTAATGAGTAGTCAGGGTTCAAGCCAAGTGCTCTCAGTAGAGAAGCTAGATGCAGAGCATGCCCGAGATCCGACTACAGTTAGAGGTACACCGTGGACATGACTGGGCTTTTTTTTTTGTTTTGGATTTGGATTTTTTTGATGCATGAGGTGCATGGATGTATTGAATTTAGACTAACCATGTTCTGGTTAGTAGGTTGGAATTAGTTTTGATGCAAGATATATATATGATGTGCGTTGGTGCATGGACTTTATATGGGAACTGGTGCGATGCAGGTTATACATGAGGTGCATAGGCATCAAGGCATTGATGTCATATATATTTTATATGGGTTTCAGTAAACTAAGAATTAATTTGGGAATGAATACGTATATAATATGTTGGATCTATTGGTACTAGATGATGTGTAGGGTTTTTATGAGTGTTGTGTATCGCACATGTACTTCTGGGAATCTAATGAGATATAGGCTTTGATGGGTGTAAGATATTATGTGAGCATGATTTGAGAACCCAATGAGGTGCATGGGTGATGGTACATCAGAAAAAGAATTTTGAGTCCAGGGATGGTTGATATACCATCAGATGTTTGTTTTGGGTCAGAAAGTGACCTGGTAAGTAATTCCTAAGGTAGAGAGTGACTTGAGTAAATTTGAACTATGACTTAATGAATGGGGTAAAAAAAGATTATTTTGATGATATGGGTATGTTATATACTATATTTTGGAAATTTTTGATATCTCAAGTATGATCTATGTTAAGGTTGGGAGATTGTAACATTATGAGTTTTTGAGCGGGTCATAATTTTCCCAACATGTTTGAATTTTTGAGTTTGGTGTGTGTTCCGACTCTATTTTTGATATCATAACCTAATTATAAGAGTTGTTTTTACCCAAGGCCTTTTTTTAGATGGGTTTTAAGGCCCTAAAAATTCTTCAGTGTTTTGTGTGAGTTTTAGGTGTGGCGGGGCTGAGAAAATTAGTTTTGGAAATGCATTGACTGAGGCACATTCTTTATGAAAAATGCGAAGCTTACTTGGATTAATTGTGTATCCCTCCAGTGGAACTATATGCATTTATCCAAACTATAAAGGAGTGGGTACATGAACATGTGGTAGATATATAGTTTTCAGTAGAGGGAATCCACACAAGATGCAAATGGTTTGAAAAACCATGCACCTAACCATGCATAGTGTGGTGTTCATGCAATGGGAACTATATGGATGGATCATAGTTGGCTAAAACGTTTGGCTAAACCATGAAACCAATTAAAAGTGAGAAATTTTAAAACTTCTCGTCAATCATTATTATTTTTCTCCTCTCATTTCTCTCTCATTTTACACCACAAATAGGGGATCTCCCATTTCTTCCTCCTACTTAGGCTTTGAGCCAAGTTCTCAATTCGAGCCTTGATCTTTGATATGTTTGTGGATACAGATTCATATCAACAATACCTTCAATATTTTATCCCCTTTTCTTCATTTATATATCCATAAAAAACTCAAAATCCATGAGATCTAATTTAATCTATTTTATATGTGTTCTTCTAAAAAAATTTATTTCAATTTGGATTGAGATAGAGGCTGATATGAGATGAGTGATCGCCTAAGAGTACATGGTAGGTGGTTCCTATATTTCTTCTTTATTATGTGAGTTTTTCATGGGTGTTCACTATATGCACCTTCTGAGTTGACTATGGGATACCCTAATAAATTAACTTCTTGTCTTTAAATTAATAAATTGATAGTGTGAGATGCCTATGGGCATGATCCTGCTACACTAAAATCAATCAATCTAAGTAATGGGCTTGGACCAGCTTAGTATGTTTAGGATGAGGATATAATTTGATTTGAATTGAATTGGTATATGGATTTATTGGTTCCATGGTAACATGATGGGATTTGAAAAAGGATTAAGGTTATCCTGATCACATAGATTAAGGCAATGTGGTTCATCCGGTGGGGCTTGGTTTGGATACACAGGGTGATGTTTATTGCAGGGTTGAGGCGACATGGTTTTCATATTGCGGCAATGTGATTGTCTTATTAAGGTCTTGGATATTTTTATTTGATATGGTGATTACCATTGGGATTAGAGACATGGTTTTAGGGGAAAACGATGACATATGATGTGGGTTAAGTAATGTTTGGGTGATTTCCACTCGCCGTTTATCAGAAAAATTTCTTTTGGAGTCATGCACACACATATAGGACTTATATTTGGTGTTTTTGACCACTACTATGGGTGGAGGATCCATAGAATATATATATTAGATTATGTTGTTGACCATTAGTTATGTTTGTGGGTTCTCACCATAGAAATGAGTGTGGATAGTGATGGACCAATAGCAGATGGTGATGAGACTATCAGTTGGGGGATGAGGCTCACTGATATGGTTGAGGTCATTGCATCAGGACATGGGAGGATGGATATTTCCATGCCTTAGGATGTCGGCTATTGAGCCAATAATGATTATATATTAGAGGGAAGACATCACTATTCCTTAAGAAATCAGGGTTCAAGCTGATGGGGAGTTCATGAGAATTGGTCCAAGGGATCAGGTACTTGATTGGGCTGGCCTTTTGGACATCAATGACACTATTAATGTCATGAGGTTTCAATGACATGACTATATGTGGAACCTGAGGGTTCACCAGGTATGAGTCTTGTTTGGGGATGCGTTGGGATTATGCCATAGATCCTTGCCACTAAAATTACATATATATATATAGATAGGGATTGTATGATATATATGTAACTAGGCATACATATTCAAAGATTATCGATGATAGATGAATTAGGTGATCACTTCCTTATGGTGGCTGATTATAAGGGAAGTGAGTTATTTATATGGTCTTCATGGGTTGTTTTTATTTATATTTAATACACTTGAATTATCATAGATATTAGATAGTCACACTTTGGTTGAACCATGATGAGATTTATTCTCACACACTAAATGAGACCCTCAGGATGAATGTATACTTCAATTAACTATGATCAGGTAAGGAATCTTTTTTAGGAGTTGGACCCTAGTGACCGAGTGGTACCTATTGCCAGAGATTGATGACTAGGGACCTTAGAGTTTCTTGCATCAGTCAGAGTTTACTTTTGTTTCATCATGATTTATATTTATCTTTACTAATGGTAATCCATGGGATACCCTTATGTTTATTTTTATGTATGACCATCTATGACATGTGTGTATATAAATGGTATATTTGGTATTATTATTATGCTGCTATTATTTATATGCTTCAACTAAGTTTATATTGTTTCTTCCACTGTATTGTGTTTCCCCTTTCATCACTATCTTTATCTAAAAACCTTTATTATTATCACCACCTAAGGGTATATTATCCCCAAGATAATCTCTTTACACCTTCGCTTGTATTTGGAAGCCTTTAGTGTATGGGGAGGTGTGTTTATGACCTAGTGGTCAACTGACCTAGAGCCCCATTTAAAGTGGCATCCAATTCGGGGCACTACATGCCACTTGGATCCAAAATGTGATATTATAGAACTTAAAACATATAAGGTTTAAATATGGACATAAAATTGTTTTTGGAAGAGTTTTGAGTCATTTTTAACCATTATATTTGCAGTTTAACCCCACAGTAAACCCATTTTTACCTTAACCATGGTAAATAATTGTTACAATTTTGACTATTAATTATAGTAAAAAATTATGTTGAAATTATTAGATAATATAAATTATTTTGATCCAAAATATGGAATCAATTTTTTAAAATTTGATTCAAATAAGTAGAAAATTTTATTTTAAAATTAAACCTGCAGATGTGATGAGATAATGAGTTTTACAAGTGAAAATTTCCATAAGTAGGGGTGATTTTGATATCAAAATTTAATATGAAATTTATTCTGATGACATAAATTATATTAATAGATATATAATTTAACAAATTAAACTTTTAAAACCATTATAATAATTTTTATGTTTTTGAATGCTTTAATAGAAATGACAATTCTGAATAAAAACCAATATTTTTTACTATTCATGATTTTTTTTTAGAAAATTATCAAAATTTCACCCCATTTTAATTATGAAATTTAGATTAAAAAAATGAAGTTTTTTTTTCTTAGATAATTTTTCAAAAACTATTTTTAAAATAAACATACAAAAGGCGCCAAATGTTTTTTTATAGAAAACTGCATTTTTAAGCATAAAATGGGATTTATTATTATCTATTTTATAGAAAACATATAAGATATATTTTAAAAATTTTATTAAAAATATATTTTATAAATTTAATTAAAATAATTCACCAAAAGTTTATTTTTTAATTTATTTAGGTAAAACACATTTGAGTTCACGAAAATAGTTTTTCTGAAAAATATTTCCTTTATTTTCAAATAGATTTTCATTTTCATTTATAATGAATTAGTTCCCAAAGAATTTATTTTATATACATGTGTAAACCATAAATTTTCATAATTTGGATAATCCAATTCATACCCACCATTTCAATGGCTAGGAGAAAACTATCATATTAAAGAATATTATTTTAACAGTATGCCGTGTTTTATTAAAACTTAGTGTTGCGTGTAACACAAGTTATCGAAGAAAACCAAATTAATTCTAAAACATATTTAAAAAAATACCAGGGTGTTACATTATACCCCCTTAAAATGAATTTATCTCTCAAAATTCATCACTTTGGTACTAAAAAATGAGGATAACTTTGCCTCATCATATCTTCAAGTTCCCATATAGATTTTAAAGATGATAGTTTCACCATAAAACATTGACCACGTGAGTGGTCAGATTTCATTAAAATTTCTCTGTATGATCCAATTTCTAAACTGGTTGTTCCTTTTAATAAAGATAATTCTCCAATAGTACGACCTCTAAGCCTAGTATATGTAAGGATACAAGTATTTAATTCCTTAGGAGTGATAAATAGAACACATAATAGACTTCAGAGAGGTTTAGTGGAAGAGACAATTGATAGGATACCATACTAATATGATCAAGAATTCTAAAGTGATCGATATACATAGGTAATGTATTTCCTTTTAATCATAAGTAAAATTTCATCCTTTGGTTGTTCTTCGATCAATGTCAACTTCACCTCTAACTCTTATAAATGAATATGTTTTTTTTAATGTCTAAAGCACTAGTGTATCATATGATCCACAAAATAATGACAAGTCATTCCTTATTTCTCTAGTTATTATCAAAAATAGAATTGTAAGCATATGTAATCCAATATCATCAAAAGTGAAACTTGATTCGTTCTAAGAATAGTTAACCTTAAGGATCCTACTTGTTTGGCCAAAATTGAAATAAAAAAAATTATAAAGAAATTCACCAAAATTTCTAAAATAAGCTTATCATTAATCCCCCAAACAACATGAAGTATCTCTTAATTCCATATAAAAAATATGTAAATATATTATTTATATATTATCCTAAAATATGGTAATATGTTGAATTTTTATAAAAACATAATGAAAACATACCTACTTTCAAAAATTTACTGTTTCCTCACTCCTTAAATAAAATGGTAAATTATTCAATATATTCCATAAATCATAAAATTTTGTAAACTCTATCAATGATAACATAAAAAGATTTTTCATAAAATCATTAATAAATTCCAAGGTAATCAATACCATCCAATTTACTTTATCCATATCAATCATCTATTTATCCATACAAAACACCATTTTCTCAACATTAGAAATATATTAAGGGTTATATTCCCTTAATAAAAATATCATATTTCCATTAAATAACTTTTCTAGGACATCATTAATTTTTAACATGTTATTTAAAATAATTAATGAAGAAATACTTTGAAAGAATCGATTGATGTTTCATGATTATAATAACCAAAATACAACTGATGAAAATAAAATTCATTGAATCCTAACACATAAAAACATAAATCACTCCACTTTATTCATACACCATTAACTAGGCTTAATCATCTTATTTATTAAAACTTCTTTCCTTTCATATTTCATTTTTAGTCACTTCATCATCAGTAAAAAAACTTTTACTTTTATAACTTTTCTGGTCCTCTTGTTCAGCATCCCCTAGGACATTAATTTGTATAATGCCTATACTTTACACAATTAAAACATTCATCCATTTAAAATACCATAGGGATACCAATATTCCCATATATTGGGTTAAATAAACTTCTTATTTTTAATTGAAAATTAATTTATCTATTCCCTTATTCTCCAGACATAAAAAATCTTCTTGTACCTTTGAGACATTCCCTTGAGTACTTTTTCCCACATTCTCGACATATATGAAATTGAATCTTCATTTATAAATGGTCTCCACCACATAAACTATCAACAAACTCTTTTATTCTCTTATTTGGTGAGTATGAGAGTTGTTTAAGTTATAATTTTTTAATCATATAAGATGATAAATAATTTAGAATAATAATAATATCCTTTACTCCACTCATAATCCCATTTGTTTGCTCATCAACACATTATCTATCACATTCAATGTTAATCCAGCTCCTTCCAGTCCTCACAATTGACTAAATACAAAAAACAAAGTGTGAGGAATAATATTCATAGTGGGAAATTACATAATCATGAAAAATAACTTATAGGATATCTAAATCCCGACACATTCATTTCAATCCATGAAACCTTAGGCATAAATGAGGTCATTTATAGTCATTATTTAAATCCTCCATGATGGTTCATAAATAATTTGTGAATTTAAAAAGCATATCCCTCAGGAGTGTCAAACTAGGTGTGAAACAAGGCCCCTTTTCATGCACCAGGTGATGATAGATTCCATATCAATGTTCCCCTTTCAGAGTTATTACCCCTAGGTACCTCTATTTTAGAGCCACAACCTCTTGTAGTTTCCAATTAGGGATGTAATTTCTTCGAAACCACTCACTCTATCCTTTACCAAAATTCTAGTACATTTTCATATTCTTTGACTCATCCTTAGAATTTCCTTAGGCATACACCTAGACATATCCATATACATATACCTAGGGATCTCACTATAGTTTTCTCATCCTAGATTCAAAAGTTTAACAAAACCTTTCCTCTAATACCAACTATAATGACCAAAGATTTACATAAAATGATATCACATCTTAATAAATGAATATTAATTACATTTCAAAAATACACACCTAAGTATCATAATATTTTAGATCTTTTATAGACTAGGTACTCAATATTTTTATTTAGTGAAATATCTTCAATATATCCAATAAATATTTTACCCATTTGTACTCTTCAAAACATATCCCACTTAAAACCATTATTTAAAACTTGGAAAAGGAAACATAAGAAAGTTCGATATCAGATGATCAATAAGGATAATCATAGAAAATATGTAAACATAAATTGAGAATAAGGTAAAAAAGGACTAGAAAAATATTTCCACTGCTCTCGCTAGGGTTTTCCTCTCCCGTTCAAGATTTCTTCAACTGGATCTGATCGGATCTTGATAATGGCAGGATTTGATCCTGAATGGGAGATCTCCCCTAAAGCTACAAAGCCCAGGTTGAACCAGGGCGATGTTCCCCTGACTGAAAGACTGAAGGGAATATCCTTTCTCAAAGTGCTTAAAAAAGTTGATTGTTGCAACCCCACAGTGACGAAGTATCCTCTCTATAGGAAGCTCTAAGATAGAAGATTTTCTGTCGATGTTGATCCTGATACTCTTCAGCAATGCACACAACTCTACAAATTTTCACTCATGGGTCGCATCTCATATCTCAAAGGAGACAGTCCATGGTCGAATCCGGATCTGAAATTGAGAATTTCTCATATTTTGGGGATAAATGATTGGAAATTTGTGCCAATTGGAAAAGGATACATTCACATGATATTGAAATCCCAATATGAGCTCGATCGAGTATGGATGTGTGGAAATATGTAGCTCAAACTGGGTGTTCTTCACATCCCAGACTGGGATTTTTCCTTCAACCTGAACACAACAAAGAACACCATGGTACAGATATGGGTGTGGCTTCACAAGCTTAATTGGTACTTCTGGAACCTAAAAATCCTCAATGACATCAACTCTTGTATAGGTACACCTCTCAAAATTGACCCTAGTACACTTAATACTGAGATCGGCCCCTATGTGAGGGTGATGATCAAGGTCGACATAGCCTCCAAGCTCCCAGAAATCATTTTCTTCAGTGCGAATGAATTCAAGACTGAGGTTCAGGTTGAATGTGAATGAATGCCTCTACTGCGAATACAAGAAAATTGTTGGACACTCACTTCTGAAATGCTAGGTGGTTAATAGCCAGGTCGCTCCTACAAATGAAGATGTATGGACTGATGGAAAACATAAAAAGAAAATCAAAGCCACTACCTCTAGAAAACCAGAACCTGTGAGAAAAACTTCGAAAGTTTGGGTGAAGCGCTCGAGCTTTCTGGGTGAGAACTCAGATACCACCTGGACTGAACAAGTGGAAGACATTGAGAATTTAGTCCTAGATTTCTTTAATCATCCTAAAAATGGGGAACCTCAAGCTGAATCGATGGTCCCTGATGTCTAGCTGCATCCTACTACCTCTGAACAGGTCCCCATGCCGATGGCCTTGGTGGAAATAGATGCTCCTCCTGCACCTTGGGTTGTGAGAATTAATGGTGCTGCAGACCAGCAAGTTCATTATCCTACTTGAGAAATCCAGGGGGACAAAATAGGTTTGATTTCATCAAATGTTTCAATTTCACAAAATAATCCACACATGATAGTGTGCACACAACAGACTTCTAATTTATGCACTGTCACAACTTTGAATCACAATTTGAATGGAATAAACTCAAAAATCTCACCCAATAAATCCGCTAAGGAAATGGGAAAACATGCCTCAATTGTTCATCCTATTTAACCTCGGAACAAGGGTTGTTTATCTGAAGTTGAGGGTGGCTCTATGATCAATTCCTGATCCCATAAATCCCCTGAAACTATAAAACCACTCTTATTACCAAATTCTACTGACATCTTGTTTGATTCTTGTATGAGTAATCAGGAACACAAGACTCCCCCGGCCTCCTCTTAAAATATTATAAGATCAAAGAGGAACAAAGTCTCAAGTGGATCTAAGATGACAAATGGTAACTCCCGATCAAAACACAAGTCTTAATGGATTTTGTTTTCTGGAATTGTCAAGGCATAGCTAACACTGATACTATATCTATTCTGAAAAGGATTTTGATGAACCATAAACCAATTTTTTTTGCTATCGATGAACATAAAATTAATTTCTCCTTGAGTTTTATGTATTTATCTTATATTGGTTATAATTTCCTTGATGCTTGCAAGAATGAAAATTCTATTGAATCCCTTTGGGTTTTTTCCACTCCTCTCTTAGATATGTTTATGTTTACAATATTTATAATCAAATGACTACTTGTCATTTTTCTTACAACAACCTACACTAATTCTACACCATGGTTTATGCCAATAATAGATACCAGGATCGTTGAACCCTCTGGCCAGATCTCTCTAACTTAGCTGGCTCTATCCAGGAGACCTGGCTAATTATTGTTGACTTTAATGCCATTCTCTCTCACACTAAGAAGATTGGACCTCCTCACTCTCCAATCTCTACGAGAGAGATTAGATTCTCAGTTGGAATCTATAATTTGATTGAAATAAACCTCTTAGGGTCAAATACACCTGGTACAGGAGACACTACAACAGAGTGGTTACTAGTAAACTTGATAGGGCCTTTGTTAACGTTTCAACCTTGGATGTCAGGGACATAATTTCCAGCATCACCTTACCTAAACTAAACTCGGACCACCACCCCATCCTTGTTAGTTTTCTATCCAAAAAAGAAAAACCCAGTATTCCCTACAAATTCAATAATTCTTGGTCTGAGAATTTGGAATGCTCGCATCTCATACAAAATGGTTGGATGTATATGAATCACCACTGTGATGCTTTTTCTTGTGTCACTAAGCTAAAACACCTCAAGAACTACCTTAATGGTTGGTGTAGGGATAAATATAACCAAATGGACATCAAGATATCCACTCTTAAAACTGAACTCAATCAAATCCAAAACAGCTCAACTTGCGCTGATTCCCCTCAGACCCCCAAAATGAGATGAAAATATCCTTGAAACTTTACTCTCACATGATCCAAAAAAAAACTTACGAAAATAGACTTTTAAAACCAAATGTCTCTCTGATGGTGATAGAAACAATAAATTGTACAATTCCCTCTAGAGAATTAGGAAAACTTGTTTCCATTTATCCTTTCTTAAAGATAACAACACTCTTCTTCTAATGAAGCCATATCCAACCACGTGTTCTCCTACTTTCACAAAACTTTTAATGGAACTAATATCAATAAAGATCTTATTCCTGGGATCATTCCAACTATAATCAATGAACAGGATAACCTCTTACTTTTAAGCACCACGCAGGACCATGAAATAAAAGATACTGTCTTCAGCCTTAACTCCGATAGTGCCCCAGGGCCTGATGGCTTCAATAATGGTTTCTTTCAACATCATTGGGAGGTTGTTCACATGGATGTTTACAAGATGGTTCGACACTTCTTCATTAACAGAGTCCTACCCTATGGTCTAAATGCCCAGTTTCTGACTCTTATCCCTAATGTGGCTAATGCCTCTGAGCTACACCTCTTATGCCCCATTTCTCTCATTAATTCTCTCTATAAAATCATTACCAAACTCATTGCTAATAGGCTTTCTCCCCTATATAACAAGATCATTTCCTAGAATCAATTTAGTTTCATCAAGGGAAGATCCATTCAATATTGCATTTTCACTACCTCGGAATGCATTAACTCTATAAATAAAAAGTCCAGAGGGGGGAATATTGCAGTCAAAATTGATATTAAAAAATCCATTGACACCATTGATTGGAACTTTATTTTCAAAGTCCTTAAGGATTTTGGGTTCAATGATAATTTTATTGGAAGGATAAAATACCTCTTCAACTCAGCTTCTATTTCCATCCTTGTAAACTGTTCTCCTAAGGGATACTTCAAATGATCAAAAGGGGTGCAACAAGGTGATCCCCTTTCTGTGATTCTCTCTGCCATTGTGGAAGACTACCTCAGTAGGTATATTTCCTCTCTTGTTCACCAAAGAAAGGTCATACCCATTCAGGCTGCCAGAAATCTTACTGTTTCGACCCACCTTCTTTATGCCGATGACATCATTATATTCCTTAATGGGGGTAGAAAAAATATCCTTAATCTTAAAATGTCCCTGTCTCACTACGAAGAGGTCTCTGGAAAATCCGTTAGCTAGAATAAATCCTATATCTTTTTTGGGAAAACCTTCCCCCTTCTAGAAAAAGTTTCATCATTGAAAGTCTTGGAATCAAAGAGGGATCCATCCCTTTTACCTATCTTGGAGTTCCCCTCTTCTGGTGTATGCCTAAACCTATGTACTTTAATATGGTTATGGAACAAGTGACTAATCAACTAGCCTCCTGGAAAGGCAAATCCCTCTCCATGGTTGGTAGAATCTGCCTCATGAAATCCACTATTATCTCCAAAATGGTTTACCCCTTGTTGATATACAAATGGCCTAATATTCTTATTAAAAAAGTTAATGGAAACATAATTTTTTTTGTCTGGAATGGTAGTGTACTTGAATGAAAGCTTGTTACTGTCCCTTGGTTGACATGATGCAAACCCATTTAAAAAAGGTGGTCTTGGCATTAAATATCTCAAAATTTTTAATGAGGCTCTTCATGCTAAGCTCACCTAGAGGTTGATCAACAAAAAATCTGACTCCATAACCTTACTTCATAACAGGTTCCTATAAAATCTTAAAAGAGGTCAGTCTAGTTACCTCAATTCCTCCCTCTGGACATCCATTTGAAATAACTTTGTTGACATCATGCATAACTCAAGATGGACGGTTAGTTCAGATTCCACTTTGAATTTCTGGCTTGATAACTGGACTGGCACCCCCCTCATTTCCATGCTATCTCCAGATTCCTCTACAAGTAACACCAATCTCACCATAAATCATGTAATGTACTCTAGTACAACTAATATCCCTGATCAAATTTGGCACGTTGTTGATAATTACCCCTTTATAAATGGGGACGATCTCCCTACTTGGGAGCCTGCCAAAAATGGTATTTTGGATTCCAAAAACTTCTATCATAATTGTTTCATTTATTATAACCCCATTTTCTAATGGTTGAAGTTTTTTTGACAGAACCTTGGATTAAGCCTTCAAGGCTTAACCTTGTCTGAATCATTTCCCATAAACACATTCCTACAGAGGTTTGTCTTCAGTCTTTTGGTGTCCAACTTTGATCTAAATGTAAATAATTCCACCAAAAGAGGGGGGACACTAATCATATTTTCTTATCTTGTACTACAACCTCTGCATTTTGGAATTATGTTACTGACCTATTTGACTAAAGATGGTTATCCTATTACTCTATTTACTCTCAACTAAAACATTGTTTGGAACTTGAATCTTATTGGTAAATCAAGAACCTCTTCCTATCCGCGGTTGCTGAGCTCTTACATGTGATCTGGTATGATAGAAACACAATTAATCACAATAATTATTGATTGAATCTTAATTCAGGTTGGAAGAGGATCCTTACTACCATCCGGGAAATAGCCCTACTCCAGAAATCCCACTGCAACAATTCAGTTGTGAACTTTGTGAATATTCGACGTCTCAAAATAGATGGCATTTACACTATGTTGAAGCTTTATATTGAGGTTTTTTGTCAAGTTATGACTCCTAGATGAATCAAGATCAATGTAGATAGAGCTTCAAGAGGAAACCCAAGTCGTGTGGGATGTGGGACCATTTTCATAGATTATCTCGGTCGATGTCACAAATTCTTCTTTGAAATTTGTGGCAATGCCTCTGCTCTTGAATCAGAAATGATGTCGGTAATTCAGGCCATTATATTTGTCAATCTAAATGGATGGAACAACATCTGGATAGATAGTGACTCCACCACCATTGTGCATTCTATTTGGAATGGGGTGATCCACCTTTCCTGGCCTCTCACTTCCCACTGGATGAATTTCCTCAATTCTCTTCTTGAAATCAGATACATTTCCACCTATACGTATCATGAAGAAAACATGGTTGTGGATGGCCTTTCCAATAAAGGGGTCAACCAAGCCATGACATGGAGTGATATTTTTCCAGTTGATATTCTCCCCCACTTCGTAAGAGATTGTAATAAGATACCGTCTTTACATTTTATGTATCGTTTCTCTCTCTTTTCTTTTTAATAAAATTTTCTTGAACTTTAAAAAAAAGTGAGAATAAGGGTATGAGAACCAGAGTATAACATATGAAAATCATACCCTACATATCAAAGATAAGGATATTTTGTCATGGAATAAATATTGGAAGTTTATAAGACATGAATCATAATTGAATCAACGAACATGATCCATGAGAACATAACATTGGAATAAGAAATAGATTTTTGGCATACACATAATCATTGAAAATAATTTCCTTAATATGAAAGGATCATTTCCAAAACTATAATAGTGGAATGGGTTTACTCTTCAAACCATCGTAGTAGTCATGGTTCACTCCGAAGACTATCATAGGGTATAGAGTCCCTTAGTGAACTAGGTTCAATACCCATCACAGTACTATTTATATAATAAGATATCAATATTTATTGAATGAATTTAAGGGAGATATAAGTCACACACATCACATAATGAAAATTATGCATACATGTTCCATAAGATCATAAAAATTTCATTATATCAGATCTCATAAAAAATGGATTTCATAAAAATTTCTTCATAAAATAACCTATGAAAAAACATGTTTGATAATCATTATTTATTTCATCAAAGCATAACCTTTGAAAAAATAAGCATGTTTCATAAGAATTTTATCATGGTATAACCCGTGGAAGATAAATGGGTTTTAACAACATCTTCTTGTCATAAACATAAACCATTCATAGAAATAATAAGAACGTCTTCCTTGGATCATATCCTCAGTAATGAATAGGTCACATCAAAGTATGTCATATTAGATGAAAAATGATTTTGAAATATTACTTGGAACATTTATTGAGGAAAATAGACTTTACACTTTGAAAGAAACTTTTTAAAACATAAAACATTTTAAATATAGTTTTATTTGAAAATAATTTCTGAAACTTATAAATTAAGCTTTAAAATCATTTAAAACATTTCTTGGGTAAAATATTCATTCTTTAAAAATCAAATTTTTAAACTAAAAATTCATAAAAAATTTAGGAAATATTTTTCTATAAAGATAAAAATTGAAACTTATAAATTAATATTTCAAACATTGAGTTTTCTAGATGGTGAAAAATATCATTCATGTAATACATGTTAAAACAATGATTCCTTTTACATTTTCAGAAAAATCCAAATTGGAATTGTTTAGAAAACTACATGAAGATTTCATTAAAAATATTTTTTAAAAATTAAAACATGGGTAAAAATTTATTTAATAAATAATTTATATAATTTAAAAAATATATTTAAAAACTTTTTTGGAAAACATTGTTTTTGAAAAAAAGAGGTGTTTTGAACTAAATAGAGAAATAAAGATATTTTTCTTTAATTTTCTATTGAAATATTGAGTAAATAAGGAGAGAAAAATGAAGTAAAAAATATATTCTAATGAAATAACTATATTATAGAAAATTCAGGTGTTTATTGAGATATGGATCATAATATATCATCATTATAAGCATGAACATAAACAATCCTGATAAATGATGAGACTGTATCATAAACCCCTTACCACTTTAGTAACTTTCAATTGTAAGCCCCATGAAAGAATAAAATTAAATAAAACATAAAATATCATGATAATAGATAAATTCATGATATTACATGTAAATAGGATATTATATCCACCTCATAAAAGAGGAAAAGTGCTTTACATAACATATGTCCCAAAGAAGAAAAATTGAGCCAAAAATCTCTTACCACTTTGGTAAATTTTGATCCTTAAAAACCATGAAAGAGAGGTGATAAAATGGATATATAAATACACATAATTTTAAATATAATAATAAAAAAATATATTTTTGAGAATTATATAAACCACATTAAATAAATACACGGTGAATATGGATTGCGTCTCAGAGAAAATAAAAGTGAGACGAAAATCTATCAACTTAAGTCTTCAATTCTTTAATATGCATTCAAAACTCCTATGTAATAAATATAAGTTTATTATACATATATAATATAACCATAATTATATATAACATACCATATATGATTTAATATTTACCTTTTATTACCCATTTATTAAAAATTCCTTGTTAAAATCACGCTTTGAATAATAACCGCTTTGTTTTTCATGTATGTTTTGATTTATTATTTTTAGTTCTATTAATTTAATAATGGTTAAATAAACACTATAATTTTAACTATGATTTAAATATAATATATATTTAGTATATATACATTTATAGTAATCCATAAAAGTTATATGTATAAGACGAAATACACCATTCAAAGAGACCGTATGTCGTACGTACACGTGAATGATGTTTCCATTTTATCAAAAGATTAAAAGAAAGAAAGTTAAATATTAATTTACCATTATAGAATAATTTTTATGATATATATATATATATATATATTAAATTTTTTTATTTAAAACTATCCTTATTACCTACCATGTAAAATTTACGTGAAGAACGAATCCCATCACTTTAGGGGGAAGTAGTCCGCTGTTCCCACGAGTGATGTTATAGTCTTCCCACAGAATGGAAAGAAATGTGGTACATGTGATATAATAATTCAATAAGTATAGATATATTTAAAATATAATATATATATATATACAATATATTTTTATTACCATCCAATTAAAATAGAAATGAAAAACACATCACATCGTTTCACGATGCGGTAATCCTCGTTTCACAAGAATAATGATTTCATCTCTCATTTGATGGAATATGAGAATGATTTAGGTTTTTAAGTTAAAATAATAAAGTATAATTATATTAAATATACTGAGGTAATTATATCATAATAATTTAATGATAATTTATTGAGGTCAAGTAAGAAATAAAATAAAATCCCCGGTTAGAGATGTTACCTCTTTTTCAGACAACTTATTTTGGTTTACCCCAAAAGGCTTCTTAGGATAGATTTATGTACAAAATAATGAATATTAGATGAAATTAGGAAATTAATTAAGGTATTTGGTTAGTTATTGGAAGATACAAATGGTTTTAAAATTATAAATAAGAGAGGAGAGGTGGTGGCGTTTTATAAGTAAAGTGGGTGTCACACTTGTAATTTTTGAAAATAAAAATATGTATCCAAATTTTTCACAAACCACAAAGATCCAAAATGAGAAATTATTTAAACTAGAAGATATAGGGTTAAACACGTTTTATATAATGGGTTTTTAATAAGTTTTTAGTAATTTTTAGACATTATTGTTTTAGTTTAACCCCAAAGTAAACCCATTTTTACCTTAACTGTAGTAAATAATATTTATTTTTTTACTATTAATTATGGTAAAAAATTAATTTGAAATTATTATATAATATAATTTATTATTATTTCAAATATGAAATCAATTTTTATAAATTCAAGTCACATAAGTGGTAGAATTTAATTGAAAATTAAACCTCAGATGCAATGTGAAAGTGGGTGTTCAAAGAGAAAATTTTCATAACTGGAGAAAGTTTTAACCTTAAAATTCAAGATAAAATTGACTATAATGAAATAAATTGAATATATAAATATATATATTATTTAAATAATTTTTTTATTTAAAACCATTCTAAAACAATTTTTATGTTTCTAAATGATTAAATAGAAATGAAAATCCTTAATAAAAAAAGTACTTTTCACATTTCCTAGAAAAAATTATCTTTTCAAAAAATTATCAAAAAATAACACCAATATAATTTTTAAATGTTTATTTAGAAAATGGATTTTATTTTTTAAAATATATTTTCTAAAATTTTAAAAATTTATTTTTAAAATATACATAAAAAATAAATAAATTTTTGAAGCATAAAACTGGATTTATTCTTATATATTGCATAGAAAAGACATAAAATAAATTTTTAACAATTTATTAAACATATAATAGTTAATTTTCATTAAAATAATTCACTAAAAGTTATTTTTTTAATTTATTAAACTAATTTTTTTTGGGTGCATAATTTTTTTTTTCAGAACACCATTTCTTTTTATTTTAAAATAGTTTTTATTTTCATTTATAATTAATTGGTATCCAAAGAATTAATTTTATATACATGTGTAATCCATATATTTTTATAATTCAAATAATCCTATTTATACCTCTATTCCTATTTCTAGAAGATAACTATCGTATTAAATAATAATATTTTAATAGTATGCTGTGTTTTGTTAAAAATCAGTGTTGACGGTAATGAAAACCATTAAATGAAATTAAATTTATTTGAATAAAAATATTTCAAAAAATATATAGATGTTTCACCAACTATTCTCCCAACACTAAAATTCCAAAATTTGAAAAATTTGAATAGATTCTACCTAAAACTCTAGTAAAATATCAAAAATTAATCAATCAATAAAATAACATGGAAATAAAGGTTCAGGTGAGACACATAAAATTTTATGAAAATTTCAATTTATGTCACATTAAATTTAATAACTTGTAAAATTATAACCAAAATTATTTTTCCATTTCCTTTAAAACCCTATTTGGATAATTTATTATTAAGTTATCTATGTTTTGTAAAAATAGTGTTATTTGTGTCATCACATGAGTACAACATGGATAATATTTTAAACGTCATGCCTCTTCCTTGTGTAAAAAATCAATAAATCTCACACTTTCACTAAATTAATGTAGAATTTATACACATTTTACCTCATATCACATAATATGTAACGACTTGTAATATTTTTTAACATCCTTTAAAACTCCTTTTGTAGAATCTTTTATTAAACTCTAAATGTTTTTTTGAAAATGATTTGTAACTAAACTAATATTCCCTGGAAAAACATTTTGTGTCACCTCATAATCACTTATAGTTTTGAAAACAATTATTACTTTACTAATTCATAATTGTAAGAAAATAGCGACCTCTAAAAAACATTAATCCTACTCATGTTATAAATGGATTTTATGTGATCACCATAAAAAACATGTATCTCCATACCCGTTTCTATTATATATATCTCATACATCATGGATAATAAAATACCTTTATCCAAGTAAGTGTGTGATCATGAGGTATGAAGTATGTCAATATTATTTTGGTGAAATCATACATTATCAATTCGATGAGTAAATATTTAATAATATAGATGAATACATTTTATGTCTTTCATAAAAGTATATGAGTACAACACACGTCACTGACCTAAAACAATAAGTACATCACATGTCACTTACCTAGTTATGGTCATCCACTTTCTTAATATTTCTTTATCAAGGGATAAAATATCATATATGTCATACAATAAGAAAAAATAAAGGTTGATTAGCTCATCCTCAAGGATGACGCAACTCAGGTGTAAAAACATAAATGTTCATAATAGAGATTATTTTTTACATTATGTAATGTAGATTACTATGAAGCATATACACTAAGCATACCAAAGGCACTGTGTATGAAAATATATGTCATTTAATTAAGTGAGTCATCTAGAACACAAAAATAATTTTTTAGATGCAGTGTGAAAGTCAATATATACATATGATTAACAACTCATTAAAATATTTACATGTCCTCAAAACCAATAAATATCTTTGAAAATCATTGATTATGGATATGTACATGTAATAATTTATTAGACTAAACATTATTTAATTCCTTAAAATATATTACCTATATGAGTTAATGATAAAGAAGAGATTAATTTATTATAATATAATACATTTTGAAAATTTTAAACTTATTTAAGAACACTAAAATCATGTATAAGAATCAATTTTATCATACCCAATATGAAAATACCTAAAATATCTTCTTTTTATGAGATTTTATTGGTCTTTATAAATACGATAGATCTAATGTCACATGTTTTATATCTCTACAAGAAATTTTTTTAAATCCTACAACTAAACTCCTTTGGTAAGATAAAATATATGAAAAAATTATTTGAATAATTATGATATTTAGGATTCAAAATCCTTATATTCAAAATTTTAATATTATATTAAAACTTATTTACTTTACAACATCGAATGTTATAATTTTGATATTTTTCTTTTCTAAATGATTAAAACTATTTCTAAGATCGATAATATAATTATCTTAGAAATTATTCATATATTTAAATTTTTTATTTAATAAAATTAGGTAACATATTTAAATATATATCTTTATATCAAGATATTTCTTTTATAATATATCCTAAACACCTTTAGGATGTAAAATAACATTCAGTTTGAATTGGATCTATATCATCATTTATTTTTTTCACTTTTAACTTCTCAAAGTTAAAATATACACCAATTAACCTCTCATAAGTTATATCATGCTAAAAAATATTTATAAATTCAAAAATATTTTGTGAAAAGAAAATAGAACTTATTTAAATTATTGTAATATTTAGGAAATAATCTTTATTACCATATCTCATATTTAAATTTATGTGTTTAGAGAAATATTCTTGAAAAGTAAATATGTATTTATCAAAATTAAGCAAGTAATTATGGATCAGCAATACCTGACCCCCCAAAAACCTAGGCCTCAATGCTGTATTTAGGCTGGGATAATCATTACTAAATAATACTATAGAATATCTGAGGCTAAGCCTTTATCTGACTCGATTCATCTGGACATGATTTTTTTTTCAGAACATGTCATGGGCCTGAGTCAATCAATAATTTTTATATTAAAGAAAAATGTATATATATTTTAAATTATTAGTTCATATAATATTTTTAATAAATAAATGATTACAACTTTATAAATACATTTTATTAAAAAAAATTCTGTATACATATATACATCCATTGAGAAAATCAGACAACATTATAAAAAATGTATTAATTTTTTTGTCATGTGAATAAAGGATTACAATATTGATAAATAAATACATATATATTTAAAAAAAACTATATTAAATAATCATGGAAAAAATTAAATTATTTATGATCAAAAATAATATTTATAATAATAAAAAATATTTTTTATAAAAAAATATATCATACATCCTTCCATTATAAAATTACATTATAGTAAAAATTAAAAAATAAATCATTTGATGTTAATTTGTTCCCAATAGAACTTAATAACATGTAAATTCCATTATCAATGATGAATTCATTGATAATTTCTTTTCATTGATGTCCATGGTAAGTCATGTATGATAATCACCAATAACTCATCCACATGTACTAAAATTAGATTTAGATGCAATTGAAGAAATAGGAACACAATGTATATCATGAATAATTCAAGTTTGTATAGGAAATGTTAATTCATTATCCTTCGACCAATTTAAAATTTTAAAATCATATTCATTATCAATTGATGGATAATCTAAATATCATTATATTTCATATGTACATGTACTAGAACATTTAGAAAGTAATACATTTTTTATTACTTTTATATACTTCCATTTCCATGAGAATAATGTATAGATATTTTGGGGTTACTGCTAATATCAACACATATACTATATTTATATTAATTATATAAATGTTTTAAAAAACAATATACCATAAAATTGATGTTCATCATTAAAAAATGATTTCTTCAAATGTTTTTAAATTGGTGAACTTTCACCTTGGATCAAATATTAATGAAATTCCAAATATTTTAGGAAATTGAACAAAATATTTACGGAATTTATTATTTTATGTTAGTAATAATTAGAATATAATATTTATAAGAAAAAAACTTATTATAAAAGTAGACATAATATCTAATAAATCATTTAAAAATTATGGTGATGTAGGAATTTATGTATATGATAAAATTCAAGTATATTTATTAAATATAAGAAAAAACATATCTATATAGTTTAACTTTATCCCAAAATTTTCCTTGTGAAAAATAATAATCCACTACCTTTTCTTCTTAGAATAGTCATATAATCATTAAATTGAAAAAATTTTCCATTTTCTTCTTAGGCACCTTTAGGTAGTTATTGAACTCCCTTTTGACCTATCATTTTTAGTGTGCATTTATATATACTGACCACCCCATGTTTTTTTAGTACGAACATGAAATTTCCCCCATTTTTTTAAATATTTATTTTTTTATCTATGTATGCATATGAAGAGGACCCAAATTTCAATATTTTCTTATCACTTTTGGTAAAAAAATATTTATAGATATTTAAAATTTATAATAGGTATAATTCATAGATTAGTTAGTTTAAGAATAGGCTTGAAATGCATGGATGGGAGTTTAAGTCTGTCCCCCATATGTTTTCCATTTTTCTATGTTTTACCAAGACACATCAGGCTTATGGGTGTGACTCATAGACCAGGTATCCAGGGTGGGTTTTTTCCAGAACAAGAAAAAATATTGTTTCTTGAGACCAACCCAGCCAAGCATTGGGTTCGATCCTTGGCCAATCTTGTCCAGACATTTTTAAGATGGGTCTATATAAACTTTGAGTTAGTTCATCTGATATTTTAGTACGTTGGGACATATTTATATCGTTAATGAAAATATATTATAGTTTTATAGTGGTAAGTATTTCTATTATGTTTAAAAAAACATGTATAAGAAAATCTTATCTTGAATAAAACCCATTTTATAATTTCTTTCTAAACAATGTCATACAATATATCAAATCATAAACCATGTGTATAAAAATAACATTTCATTTTATACAAAAAACCCATTATTTTAAAAATGAATTATATTATCTCATATGTGAATAATGTGATGATAAATACACATATTGTTTTCAATTTCAAAATACAATAAGATTGAAAAATAATTTTTCATTTTTTTATAAATGGTATAAACACTTACAACATTATTAGAATGTAAAAATCATGCACTATCTGAACATAAGAACATATTCATGATAATTATTTAATTTTTATTTTTCAATATAAAATAACCGATTTCTATAATATTTATACTTAATGTGAACTCTACGTGGATTTTATGACACTCCTTTAGGTATTCTAAGAAATTTCATGCCTAATGTTCAATTTTTCCATAATGGAAACATTATCAACATCATCATGTAAATTTTTATTCAAAGAAAAAAGGAAGGTACAAGAAGAATAAGATGACCTACCAGCCCCCAAAATCAAGGACATGAGCTAAGGAAGGTGGAAAAAATGAATAATAAGGGAATACCATCGAATAAGATTGACCCCATTTGGCTTAAGGCTGTCCACAAGTTGGAAATAAACATCCTCTGAACTAGAAACAACCAATGAGGGTAAGTAATATGCAACCTTGTTACCCTTTTTCCATCTTTGTTTCAAATTAGTGTTTCTATTAAGAAGAATCATACACTTTATGATGATGTAGAAGATCGACCATGGGGAGGGTCTATAACCCTTCAGGTAGTTGTGCATAATCAAGGAATCAATTTCAACTTTAAAGATTTCCATGTCCCTCTAGCCGCAAATTCTGATCCCCATGATCATTTCCATTACCTCTTCATAGAGAGATGTCCCCCGACCCATCCTGATTGAAATTTTCATGAAGAATGACTGGTTTCATTCCACCCCACACCCCCTCCCCTTCTAACTCCCAAGGCATAAGAGCTGTCAGTATTGAGATTCAATCCTCTTGAAGAAGGGAGCCACCAGACCCAATTTCCCCCAACGTTGCTACTAGTGCTGTGGGTGTCACAGGAAAAAACATTGAACCAGATAAGAGATGGATCATCCCTATAGTTGGGCACAATTCCATCTAAGTCGATCAGTAGATTTCTCATCCTTGTGATAATAGTGTGAATGGGCATAATTCCTCATTCATGCTTAACATTATTCCTCACCCACCAAAGACACCTACAACCTGTAAGAAACACCACTATGGGGGCCATATTTTCCAAACCACTATCAGATGTTCCATTAAACCATCTTTCCTAGAATGGGTAGTCCTCTATCATCGAAGAGGAGACAATGGTTAACTCTCCAAAGAAATTCTACACCTCCTTTTCCCACTCGCTTTCAAAGAAAAATTTCCCCGAACTTTCCTCACTGTGGAATTTACAGCAAATACACCTTGAGAAAATATTAATCCCACAACACTTGATGTTCTCATCAGTCAGAACAAAACTTATCGCAATCCTCCAAGTAATAAAATTATATTTTGTTGGCATGATTTTCACCCAAAGTGCCACATCCCAAACATATGTATGGGTTTGAAAGGTGTTGATTTGGTGAAAATACTTTGAAGTGAAGGACCCTTAGGGGGATGGGGTAAAAACACATCTGTCTGGGTCTAAGGATAATTCTATGAGCTTGAAAAGGTCCAAATGATCCCTATTCAGGACTACATTAATTAAGGGGGGAAAACTATTGTCCTTCCTAAAGGTTATGTGAGTGGTCAGACAACTAGGAAAATTTAGATTATCCCCGCACCAATTCTAATGCTAGAAGAGGATATCACCATGCCTGATAATCCAACGAGAGTGCTGGCGGAGGGCTGAAACAAGGGGTCCAGTGATAGAAAAAAGGGGAGGCTTGACTATAAATAGAATCATGGTACCCCATTTAACTGTTCATGAAAAAAGACAAATATTGTGACATTCAAAAATGCTTCCCACAAGTCTTGCATGCATACAACAGAGGGAACCCTGGAGACTCCGAACGTTGATGCCGCCTTCACTAACCGGCAATGTCATCCTGTTCCCAGAGACCCAGTGTCTTTTGCCTTCAAAGAGTGGGTCACAAATGGACCTATCCAAAATCTGATCAATATTCTTAATAACAAATTTTGGGACTTCAAGTGCCACAAGGGCATGCATAGATGTAGCTAAAAGCATTCTGTTGATGAGAGAGATCCTACAACCAAAGGACAAAAATATGTCCTTCTATTTAAGCACTTGATCATTAATCTGGCTAAGGAGGGGGTCAAAAACACTAATTTAGAGCCTTCCTGATGAGATGGGGGCACCCAAGTAGTCCATAGGAAAAGACCCTCTCTGTATGCCCAAAACATTACTCACTAAAGAAACCCGTCTGGTGTTACATGCATTGGCGATGAAGAAAGTGATATTCTTGTTATTGATCATCTGTCCACTCTAGTTAAAATATTCTTTCAATACTTTTGTCAATCCATGTAAGGATAGGTTAGATGCATTGAGAAATAAAATGGTATCATCTGAAAACATGAGGTTGTAGACACTCTGTGCTTTTCTACTCCTTATAAAAGGCATAACTTCTCCATTGTTGATACTATTTTGGATGAGACAGATCAAGACCTCCAAGAAAAGGATGAACAGACTCAGAGAGATCAAGTCCCCCTATCTTTGGAATTTGGAATATTTGAAGAATCCAAAGCTGTTCCCCATGATGGGAATCGAAAGCCAGGCAGATCCGGAACACCGAAAAATGAGATCAAAATTTAGAGAGTTAAGACCCATACCTACCAAAAACTTGTTGATGAAGCACCATTAAACATAATCAAAAGCATTATTCATATCGAGTTTGATGGCTATATTAGATCCATGGGTTTTAAAATTAATGTCCCTCCTTATTTCTTGAGACAGAGCGATAGCCACCTAGATTGATCTCCCCTTAATAAAACCATGATGTTCTAATGAGACCCATATCAGAAGATGAATAAACAATATTGAATATATGATACATTACATAATCTTATACAAGACATTACACAAGATCACTAGGTGATAATGCTGAATAGAAGACACATTTTTTGATTTGGGAAGCATCACAAGCATAGTGGCACAAGCAACACATGGTTAATTACCTCCCTGAAAGAAGTCCTAGATGGATGTGATTAACTACTCCTTCACAATATCCCTGGAAGAACTATATAATACACCAGGAAAACTGTCCAAACCTGTCGAACTATCTGGGTTCAGGTGCAGTACAACCTCAAATATCTCCTTCTCACCTATAAAAGACCCCAAGAAATTATTGTCCTAGTTTGAAATAAGATTGGGAATCACATCAAAAATATCTGAGCTCTCCGAGGGGTACCCATTGGGCATCTCAATTTAGGTTCTCGTGAGAAGCACTGTGAAGTAGGAGTTTGCCGAACCCCCACCACATCCCTTTACTCAGTGAATGACCTATCCTCCAGCTCAATATTCAGCTTAACCAATCTATTCATCTCCTTAATAAAAGCGTTGAAGAAGTATGTGTTTATATCATCTTATTTGATCTATTTTATCCTCGCACCCTCCTTAACTAGGCATTCCTTCTTCAGAATCATCTCTCCTAGAAGGTCCTTCTTTTTCTGAGAGTTCCTTGAAAGCATGATCATCCCACTCCTCCTCCAAGAGTTTTTCAAGATGATAAAAATCCTAAATGGAATTATACACTCCATCGTCAACTAGAGCAAGAGATTTAGACAATGAATGGAGGTTTTACTTCAGTCAATTCAACTTGTTATGAAGAAAACCCCACTTATTACCCTGGTATGGTTCGATCCAGTAGGTTCTGAAAAGATCTTGATAACTAGTGAGAGTAACCCAGAGTTGGCTAGACCTGAAATGATCCTGAGTGTCTTGTGCGGAAGACAAAGAGATCAGAATAGGAGAGTGATCTGATATCCCATGAACCAGACAATTCACCTTTGAACTGGCTAACGTAGAAATGGAATTTATGTTAGCCAATCAATGGTCCGAATGACGCCATGATCCATGATTCCCCATTGATTGTTATACCATGTAAAACGATCCCCAATAAAGCTGAGTTCTGATAGGCCATTGGCCACCATGAAATGATTAAATTATAAGTTTTCCTTCCTAGGGAAAGGGTCCCTTCCCTTCCTCTCCACTGGGTCCACCACAATATTGAAGTCACCCCCAATGATCCAAGGAGTATAACTAGGGTCAAACCGAGAGAGATCTTTCCACAGGTCCTGTCATTGATGAAGTTCAAAACTCCCTTAAACAAAGTAAATGAGGAAATAATTATGGCCATGATCCACATTAGCAGTAATAAAATGATCATCAGCTTTCACCATTCTCACATTGCACTTCTTATTCAAAAAAACCCAAATATGCAAATTACTTGGTTTAGCATGCATGCAACCATGCATTTTGAGCTTGTGAGATAAATCCCCAATTATGTCAGGGTATTTTTTATGTTCCTAGATGGCCACAACCATAGACTTGTGATTGTAGATTTATGTGACCAAGAAGTCTATTTTAAGCTGGGAACCAATTCCCCGAGAATTCTAGATGAGAAAAGGAATCATTGAGAGAAGAGAGTCTTGGGATAGGCCACAAAACATGGATCCTTGTCTAAGTGGGAGTATGAATTCACCTCCTGGGATCTATATATTGATCTTGTACACACCCTAGTCTCCTTAGACGAAATCATGACTCGAGTTGAGCAATCCACATGAGAGTAGAAGTTTCTCTTGCAACAAATAGAAGTAAAGGATGAAGGACCTTCCTTTCTAGGGCCTGC
This sequence comes from Viscum album, assembly GCA_963277665.1. NCBI lineage: Eukaryota > Viridiplantae > Streptophyta > Magnoliopsida > Santalales > Viscaceae > Viscum > Viscum album. The sequence goes on from OY728156.1 coordinate 1,087,282,500, forward strand.
CAGCTGAGGAGGAGATCCTTTTGGAGACACCACACGGTGGTCCAAAAAAGGGGGTAGTGAAATCTCAATAGAGGGACGTCCCAGGGCTAGGGCGATCTCTACTAAATCCGAATCATTGAAAACCACATCATCCCTAGCAGGAGCCAGGACGGGTGGAGGTCAGGCATGAGGGGTCAGGGTTGAGAGGAGGCCAAGACCTTCCATCTTCTTCCCCTCAACCAAGGGATAGAATAAATGAATAAAGATATAATTAATAGAAAATACCTAAAGAGGGGGAAGATATAAGGACACAACCTTAAAACATTACATAATATTAAATTAAATGAATAATTTAAATTGATGATCTTTTCAGGTTTAGAGTTTTAGAGAATTAGGCTATAACTTTTACATTACATCTCAAAAATTACAAAAAAAAACACTTCTACTTTATCCAAAGTTTCACAAAAATAAAAATACTTAAATAAAACAAGAGTTCTTTTGTTGATATAAATCTTCTGAAATACTTCCTTTCTCTTACCCTTCCTTAAACCTTTTGAAATTTTTTTCAAAACATGGGATGAGCATAAAAAGATCAGTAAGGGTTATAAAATAATGAAAAGAAACATTAGACCAAATAAAAATCTTTAAAACCACACTTTTCAATCATAACATACCTCATTAAATCATACGATTTATGAATAACACACAGAAATCATAAATCATAAAGGTAATTTATGGAATTCATAACATACTTACATTGTAGCTATCACAGCTACATAGAGAGTCACATTTAGAATACCCATCATAGTATATTTCATAAATATCTTAGGAGAAACATTAACGTTTACCTCTATCAAGCTACCCAATGCATTGGAGAGCTATCTCAGGCTCACCCACCTTAGGTTTATCACAGAACAACCCATATAGGTAAACAATGACCAATAACCATAATCATAACACATAACACAAGAATATAGTAAAGATAAAATTTCCAAATTCCAATCACATTATATCAAATCAAGATAATGAAATAAACAATGCTTTATCAAACCATTTTCAAAACCATTTAAAACATTTAATAAATAGATTTTTGAATCCAAGTGTCCCATACAAATTTTAAGATTTTAAATAAATTTTCATTTGAAAGCATTAATTTCCATATAAATAAATCCTTAAAACCATTTTATTAAAACATGGGCATTAACGATAAATATTTAGAAGAAAAAATCTTTAAAACATTTAAAATGATATTTTAGTTAACGAGTTTTTAATAAATTAAGAGACACTTGAATACAAATAATTGAGGAATAAAATTTAATCAGAAATTTATAATATCATGAGAATAAAGGGATTCATGATATAATATTCCAAAGGATAGTATATACACCATATTAGATTGAATTGGTGCATAACAACATTGGATTCTCAATATATTGTAAATTGAGACGAAATCCATTATAAAGACGATATCCTTAGATTAAGGATAAATCAATGACATAATTATGTGTGACAAATATAAATACACACAATATAAGTGGACATTAAGTGTAATAAAATCAGAGGTTATTCACACATATTTATAGCACAATATAATCATGAAGTATAATTTTAACCCAAGGAATTGAAATTGGGTGAAGAAGTTTCCCTTACAGAAATTTGACAGCATAACGACGTCACTTTAAAATTCAGAAAATGAGTTGTTGAGATAGAAAAGGGTATCTCATCACTTGGAAATAAAATTTATAGTAATATGGATATATAAAAATATATCCCAACATAAGAATATGTAAATTGAAAGGCATAACAAAAATAAGTCTTTTAAAAATAAGAGAATGGTGAAAGGTTCCCTTAGGTAACTTACGAAACATACACCCCATGAAAGAATTATAATAAAATGAAGATATAAATACCAATAAATTGAATTATATTACACATATAATACAATAATGTTCAGTACATACAAAATAAAAAATGAAATAGTGGAAAATGTAGCATGAATTCTCACGTGAATAAAAAGTGAGATGAAAACCCCTTACCACGTTGTAATCAATTGAGTCGTAAGACCAAAAGTTAATAATCACACAATTAATCATATAATACAATGAATATAATGATAATAATGATAATATATTTCAAATGGAATTACACAATACACCACATTCAATAAATAAGTTGCGAACAATGGAAATCTCCCAGAATTAAAAGTGAGATAAGAAACCTCCATACCTCGTGTCTGAATTGACTCATTTGTTCCTTGTTCTTCCTAAAGAATAAAATAAAGTTAATTTTTACTTTATTAAGTACTTATTTAAAGTTTATTATTCTTTTTATATCACTTATTTCCATGTTATAAACATTATGCAATCATTTAAGTTAATAATGGTCGTTTAGTCAATATTTGGAACTTGAGTCAAAAATGGACTTCTAATATTTACAAGTTGTCCTTGTGGTCAATATTATATTATCTACATAATGATATTCATGATTTAGATATCATATATATCATATATATCTAGTATATATATGTATTCATAATATTACATAACATTTAAAGGTAAGAAATGAAATGCACTATTCATGGAGACGGTAAGCCGTACGTACGCATGAATGCTACTTTCATTTCTATTTCATATTTTAAGGGAATTAAAACATAACTATACATAGGTATATTATAATTAAAGTATAATATCATATTTAATATCATTAAATTCATTCTTTATATGTCCCATAAATGGCATTAACAAGTCATATCACTTTGAGGGGGCGGTAGTCCGCACTTCCTTGAATGAAATTATCTCATTTACCAATAATTGAAACGATAAAGGTATGATATAAATGAAAAATAAAGAAGCATAAATAAAAAATAAACATAATATATATATCATATATAAATATATTTCCATCATAATGGCCACCATGAGAGGCTGTAGGAGATAATCGAACAATCATCGTTTTGTGAGGCGTTAGTTTTCCATCCACAGAAATAGTATGTTCTTCACCCATTAGATGGAGGTGTGTGTAAGTGTAGTTCAAATTCATCTCATAACAAAATCCTAGTATATATATGATACTTGTGTTGTTATAAAATAAAGTAATAAAAATAGTTTAGGGGTTGGAGGAGTAAAATAAATGAAAAAAAGTTAAGAGGAACCGTTACCTTTAATTTGGGTAACTCTTTTTAGTTTGAACCAAAAGGACTTATTGAAGTGCCTTATGCCTAAGGTAAGGATTCTATAAGGAGGGGGATCTTGAGATATTATTTGGTTAGGGGTTAGAAAATAAAAGGGGCTCGAGAGGTGTGAGGAATGAGTAATAAGTGAGGGCTTTTTATAAGGGGGAGGAGCGGTTCTTTAGGAAAGTGTGAAAATATTATTTTATTATATAATGATATTCGGTTTATAAAGGTCCAAAACTAATTAAAGTTGAATATAAGATAACTCATGGTCTAAAAAAAATTATCCAATAAGAATTTGACTGGTTTTGGATGTTATTTTAATATTTATAATCTTATTTATTCAAATCATTTATTAATGAGGTAAATAATACATCATTATTGTGTCATAAATAATTTAATTTATCTGATGTCTAACAATTATAAAAAAATACCATTATGTAGGAAATATTTTTATCTTTCCAATTAATATTTATAGTCTAAAATATAACTTACATAACCCCATGTAAAAATCAATTTACTAAAAGATATTTGTTTGTGTCATTTTTGCCTTTATATTAAATTAATTAATCTAAAGCGTCATTATCACTCTTAAGTGGCTCTATGGGGTACCAAAATAGACCCATAGATGCTCATGGTCGGCCATGACCCATTTAATAAGGTTAGGACAAGTGTTAAGGTAACTTTGTATTATTATGATATTCTTTTTACCTTGAATTACCCTATTTAACTTTAACCAAGGTAAATAAAAGTCAAAAGTTACTACTCACCAAAAATTATTTTCATATTATTGAACCAAAGTTTACTTAATAATAACTACCATGTATGTTGGATTTTTGGAATTCAATTCATAGAAGTAGTAAAATTTCATTTAAATGAAAAAGTCAGTTTTTTAACTACTACTAAGTGGTTTCACTATTCATCAAAAATTGAAGTTTTTCAGAAAAATACAAAAAATTATGCCTAAGATAAATTTGATATTCAGAATTAAAAAATGATTTCTATTTTACAAAATTATAAAAATATAAGTTGCATTAATTAATTTTAAATTAATTCCCATTGTTAAAACAAATACTGTGTTTTTAAGAAACAATAACTATCAAAAGATTGATACTTGTTTATGTCCAATTTCAAAGTGAAATTAATTAAAATGACTAAAATTGAATTAAATGGTAAAAATATATTCTAATAAAACTTTAAAAACAATTAAAAAGATAATATAACCATATAAATAAATTAGATTAAAAGGTACATTTAAATTAAAATACAGTATTGTTCACTATTCAGCAAAAAATGAACTTTATCAGAAAAAATACCAAAAATTTACCCAAAAGTAAATTTGGATGTCCTGAATCTAAAAACGAATTTTATTTTTTCAAATAGAACATATAAAAATGACCAAAACTAGATTTAAATAGGGTTCTCCATCAAAAGGCGGTAAATCGACCTTTTATGGAATATTATAGTATTCGTTCTTAAAATTAGATTCATTCATAATTTAAACCTCTAAATTTTATTGGATAAATGTAAAAAAATTTAACAAACATGTATAAACATTTTTTTAGTTAGTTCTGTTCATTCCTGCCCTTACAATGGCTATGCGTTAACTACCTTTTAAAATAATAATATTATATTATTATTTTTTCAGTATAACTCAATGTTGTGTCCAACGTAAGATTTCAAAGAAACCTATTGTTGTGTATCAGGTACGCCATATAACATAGCATACCCTTTAAAGTAAAATTAATATTTAATTCACAAATATTAATAAATATGAAAATGTCTTACTCATTATTTACCTAGGATGTTACATCCTTCCCCCCCTTTGGAAATTGTGTTCTTGTAATTTTGAAACTAGGCTTGGAAACTTTATTGAATGTCCCACATTGGAAAAAGAGTCAATAAATATATCATTTTAACAGAAATAAATAGAAGTACAAAGGTCACCTGAGATAACAGATACAAGGATTCTATGAAAACATGGATATGGAAGAGAAAACAAAATATTAAGTTCTGATGGAGAGTGATAGAAAACATGATTAAGAGAATGTTAACCACCAGAAAATCACAAACTTGGGATGGGTTAAATAGTCTTTGATTCCCTAGTAGGAAAAGTTAACAGACAACGTTTTTGTTTTAAGTTACTTTTCATTGAGGAATCTATTTATGAGATTCACTAAAAACATAAGGAAACATACTTACTTGTCATGTAGACTTTCATCTTTTACTATATTTCTAACACAAACTCATATTTCCTCCAAATGATGAGTATTCAGGATGATTTATTCACATTAAAAGTGTTATAATCAACTTCGATAGAATCACATAATCTGAAAAAGATGAACTATATATTTATCTTGTCTTTAGAAATTAAATAAAACCAAAATGGTTAGTACGAGATCATATAATCCCCCAAAAGGATAATCCTTTATAAAAAGAAATACTACTGTTTAACTCCAAAATTCAAAACAAATTACCCAAAGTTATAGAATGACCATTCAATACACGATTGTCCTTAAAATTCATCAAAATAATCAAAACTAATATTGAAACCCAAAACTTAGAAGCATTTAAATCACATAGTGTTCCACAATAAATCTTAATATTTATACCTAAAAACATCGACTAATCTTAAAGTCTCATACTGAAGTGTAATTAACCTAATCACACATTATATATGATAGGTTTATCATTTCCATAAATAACCCAAATCAATAATATTCTTTGAGAATAATATTTTAACAATTACTCCAAAATTTATATCCCAATCTATTCAATTTTCCTTAATCATATAACATTCCCAAAAGAGAGAATTTATTCCAAAATAATCTTTATCACTTAATCACCAAATCATTTTCATATACTAATAATGTCCATTTGAGAAAACATATAATCCCAAATAAAATTATTCTTGATCAATAAAATCAATTAACTAAAAATAATTAGTCATACTAACCAGGGACTTCATGTAGTCTAGTGGTAGGTGATAAATCCCAATCGCACTTTTGTTGTGGGTTTGATTCCTACAGCTTTGTCTGACACGATGGGTTGTCACATGGTCTGCGTGTTATTCTTTTTCAAAAACTATACAATTTTAGAACATTCCAAAAAAAGAGACAAAATCCTCAAAAATAACCATAACATAAAATATCCTCAAAGGTTCTCTAATACCATTCATTTTTCACCCCAAAATGTAATAACCATTTATCACATCTAAAATAACTATGACTCTTTCTATTAATTTAAATGTTATGGTTATGTCACTTATGCTAAAATTACACCCTAACCTCTAAAGTTATCTAAACCAACCTCTGATACCAACTATAAGGACCCAACCTTAAAACATTACATAATCTTGAATTAAATGAATAATTTACATTGATGATCTTTTCAGGTTTAGAGTTTTAGAGAATTAAGCCATAACTTATACATTACATCTCAAAAACTAGAAAAAATACACTTCTACTTTATCCAAAGTTTCAGAAAAATAAAACTATTTAAATAAAACAAGAGTTCTTTTCATGATATAAATCTTCTTGAATACTTCCTTTCTCTTACCCTTCCTTATACCCTATGAAAAACATTTCAAAACTTGGGATGAGAATAAAAATACTAGTAAGGGTTATAAAATAATGAAAAGAAACATTAGCCCAAATAAAAATCTATGAAACCATACTTTTCAATAATAACATACCTAATTAAATAATAAGATTTATAAATAACCCACAACAATCATAAATCATAAAGGTAACTTATGGCATTCATAACATGCTTACATTGTAGCTATCAAAAATGCATATAGAGTCACATTTGGAATACCCATCATAGTACATTCTCTAAATCTCTTAGGATAACGATTAACGTTTACCTCCATCACATTACCCAATGCATTGGAGATCTATCTTGGGCTCACCCACCCTAGGTTTTTCACAGAACCACCCATATACATAAAAAATTCCCAATAACCATAGTAATAACACATAAAACAAGCATATAGGAAAGATAAAATTTCCACATTCCAATCAAATTATATTAAATCAAGATATTCAAATAAACAATGATTTATCAAACCATTTTCAAAACCATTTAAAAAATTTAATAAAGTTATTTTTGAATCAAAGTATCCCATACCACTTTGAAGCTTTTAAATAAATTATCATTTGAAAACATTAATGTTCATATAAATAAATCCTTAAAACCATTTTATTAAAACATGGACATTAATGATAAAGTTTTCGAATAATAAATCTTTAAAACATTTAAAATGATATTTTAGTTAAATAGTTTTTAATAAAATGAGAGACGCTTGAATGCAAATAATTGAGGAATGAAATTTAATCAGAACTTTATAATATCACGAGAATGAAGGGATTCATGATATAATATGCAAAAGGAATGTATATACACCATATAAGAGTGAATTGGTGCATGAAAACATTGAAGTCTCAAGGTAATGTAAATTGAGACGAAATCCCTTATTAAGACGGTATCCTAAGATTAAAGATAAATCAAAGACATAATTATGTGTGAAAAATATAAATACACCAAATATAAGTGGATATTAAGTGTAATACAATCATAGGTTATTCACACATATTTATTGGACAACATAATCAATAAGTATATTTTTAACCCAAGGAATTGAAATTGGGTGAAGAAGTTTCCCTTAAGGAAATTCGACAGCCTAACGACGTCACTTTAAAATTAAGAAAATGAGTTGATGAGAGAGAAAAGGTTATCTCATCACTTGGACATAAAATTTATAGAAATATGGATATATAAGAACATATACCAACATAATAATATGTAAATTAAAAGACATAACAAATGGATGTCTTTTAAAAAAAGAGAAGGGTGAAAGGTTCCCTTACCGATTTGGTAACTTATGAAACATACACCCCATGAAAGAAGGATAAAAAAATGAAGATGTAAATACCCATAAATTTAAGTGTAATACACATAGAATACAATCATGGTTAGTAAATACCCCACATAAAATGAAATAGTGGAAAATATATCATGAATTCTCATGGGAATAAAAAGTGAGATGAAAACCCCTTACCACGTTGTAATCAATTGAGTCATAACACCCAAAGTTAATAATAAATAAATTAATCACAAAATTCCATGAATATAAAGATAATAATTATAATATATATCAAATCTAAGAACAAAATACACCACATTCAATAAATAAGTGGCGAACAATGGAAATATCACGGAATTAAAAGTGAGATAAGAAACCTCCTTACCTCATGTCCGACTTGACTCGTTTGTTTCTTGTTCTTCCTGAATAATAAAATAAAGTTAATTTCTACTTGCTTAAATTTTTTTTGAGTTTGTTACTCTTTTTTATATCACTTATGACCATGTTATAAACATTATACAGTCATTTAAGTTAATAATTGTCATTTGGTCAATATTTGACACTTGAGTAAAAAATGGACTTCTTATAAATACAAGTTGTCCTTGTGGTCAATAGTCCATTATCTACAAAATTATGTTCATTATTTGGATATAATATATATAATATATATCCATTATATATATGTATTTATAATATTACATAACATTTAGAGGTAAGAAATGAAATGCACCGCTCATTGAGACGGTAAGCCGTACGTATGCATGAATGCTACTTTCATTTCTATTTCATCTTTTAATGGAATTAAAACATAATTATACATAGGTATATTATAATTACAGTATAATATCATATATAATATAATTAAATCCCTCATTTATATGTCCCACATATGGAATTAATGAGTCATATCACTTTGAGGGGCCGGTAGTCCGCACTTCCTCGAATGAAATTATCGCGTTTACCCATAATCGAAACCATAAAGGTATGCTATAAATAAAAAACACAGAATCATAAAGAAAACATAGACATAATATATATAATATCTAAATATAGTTCCATAATAATGGCCACCATGAGAGGTAGTAGGAGATAATTGAATAATTGTCATTTTGTGAGGCGTTAGTTTTCCATCCACAGAAACAGTATGTTATTCACCCATTATATGGAGGTGTGTGTAAGTGTAGTTTTAATCCTTATCATAAAAACATCCTAGTATATTTAGGATTATGGTGTTGTTTTAAAATAAAGGAATAAAAATATTTTAGGGGTTGGAGAAGTAAAATAAAAGAAAATAAGTTAAGAGGAACCATTGCCTTTAATTTGGGTAACTCCCTTTGGTTTGAAACAAAAAGACTTCTTAAAGTGCCTTCTGCCTAAGGTAAGGCATCTAAAAGGAGGAGGGGGATCTTGAGAGATTATTTAGGCATGGTTTGGACAAGAAAATAGGCTTGAGAGGTGTGAGTAATGAGTAATAACTGGGGGATTTTTATAAGGGGGAGGATGGGTTCTTTAGGAAAGTGTGAAAATATTATTTTATTATATAATAATATTCGGTTTATAAATGGTCCAGAACTAATTAAAGTCTAAGATAAGATGACTTAATGTCTAAATAAAATCATCCAATAATAATTCGATAGGTTTTGGATGTTATTTTAATATTTATAATGTTATTTATTTAAATTATTTATTAATGAGGTAAATATTGCCTCATTATTGTGTCAAAAATAATTTAATTTATTTGATGTCTAAAAATTATAAAAATATACCATGATGTAGGAAATATTTTTAGATTTCCAATTAATATTTATAGTTGAAAATATAACTTATATAACACCATGTAAAAATTAATTTACTAAAAGATATTTGTTTGTGTCATTTTTGCCTTTACATTAAATTAATTAATCTAAAGTGTCATTATCACTCTTAAGTGGCTCCATGGGGTCCTAAAATTGACCCAAAGATGCCCATGGTAGGCCAAGACTCATCCAATAAGGCGAGGACAAGTGTTAATGTAATTTGTTATTATTATGATATTCTTTTTACCTTGAATTACCCTATTTACCTTTAACCGTAGTAAATAAAAGTCAAAAATTACGATTCACCACAAATTATTTTCATCTTATTGAACCAAATTTTACTTAAAAATAACAACCATATATGTTTTAATTTCAAAATTGAATTCACAAAAGTGTTAAAATTTTATTTTGAATGAAAAAGTCAGTTTTTTAACTACTACTAAGTGGTTTCACTATTCATCAAAAAATGAAGTTTTTCAGAAAAATACCAAAAATTCAGCCTAAGCTATATTTGATATTCCAAATTAAAAAATTATTTCTATTTTACCAATTTGAAATCATATATGTTTCATTAATTAATTTATAATTATTTCTCGTGGTCAAAACATATAGCGTGTTTTTTAGAAACAATAACTATCAAAAGATTGATACTTGTTTATGTCCAATTTCAAAGTGAAATTAATTACAATGACAAAAATTGGGTTAAATGGTAATGATATAATCTAATTAAACTTTAAAAATAATTAAAAAGATAATATAACCATATAAATAAATTAGATTAAAAGGCACTTTTGAATTAAAATACCGTTTTTTCCACTATTCATCAAAAAATGAACTTTATGAGAAAAAATAACAAAAAATTATCCAAAGTAAATTTTGATGTCCTGAATCTAAATAAGAATTTTATTTTGTCAAATAAAATATATAAAAATGTCCAAAACTAGATTTAAAGAGGGTTCTTCATCAAAAGGCAGTAAATCGACATTTTACTGAATATTAGAGTATTCATGCTTAAAATTTGATTCATTCATATTTTACCCCCTACATTTTATTATATAATTGTAAAAACATTTAAAAAACATATATAATAATTTTTTAGTTAGTTTTGTTCATTCCTGCCATTATACCGGCTAGGCGTTAACTACCATTTAAAATAATAATATTATATTATTATTTTTTCAGTATAACTCAATGTTGTGTGCAACGTAAGATTTCAAAGAAACCTGTTGTTGTGTATCATTTATTCCATCAAACATAGAATCCCCTTTAAAGTAAAATTAATATTTAATTCACAAATATTAATAAATATGAAAGTGTCTTACTCATTATTTACCTGGGATGTTACAGAAGACTTCCTGGAACAAAGGGAACCATATCCCGATAGGCTGAAAAAACTATCTCTTGATGGTAGCCAGAAATGTTCTCCAAAGGCTGCTTAGACATGCTCTCTAAGGCCTGAAATAGAGAGGTAGGAAGAAAAAAAACATAGGAGGTAAAATCCTACACTAGAGGCCCCTCTGTCTGATCTGGAAAGGGGGGATCCACCCTGATTTGATGACCCACCACTGACTCAAGAGGTCTACGACGACCCTTCTTCCTCAGGTGATGATAGACCTATAATGAATGACCCTAAAGAAGGCAGTGTAACTACAACCTAGGGTAGATGATGTAGGATAATTCCTAAAGTATCTCTAAGTCATTAACATTACTAATCATATCAAATAAATGAGGGGATACTGAAGTTCCTTTAGTCATTTTGTATCTAAACAATACATTTAAATACCATACCTCTTAGGAATATCTTAATCTTAAAAGATATTTTTAATATTTTTTATCATACTCAACACATACCTATCCTTATTTTTCTTTTGAAACCATTGATCCATAGAAACAAGAATAATATTTGATACATCTAAAAAATATTTCTTATAATTAAGATAAGATTCATGAAATGTTTTTTGAATATATTCACTAGTCATATATCTAGAAAGGGGTTAGTATAACAAATAAAACATTTCTTTTACTTTAGAATAATTCGTAATTTTATATTCTAGTCAAGAATTTATTTCAATAAAACATTTTTTATAATATTGATATTGAATGCGTTTTTAATGATAATGATTTTGTTTTTTCAACAATAAAATATTTTTTAATATGATTAATATTTTTTATAGTGTAATGGACCAAAACCTCTTGGTCAATTAATTTTCAAACTTTTTGGTGTGTGGGGTATCCTGGGGACCACCAGTGACTCATTGAGAAGTTTTCTAAAAACATGGTTCCAGCAAAGGGTTCCACTAAAATGGTGGTGCTATGATGGTGGTGCTGTGATGGTGACACCATGACGATGGTTCCGTAATGGTCGCATCGTCATGGTAGAACACTGAAACGGTGGCATCGATGGCGGTGTTATACCAAACCAGAGGCACTGTTGCCATGGCACCGTTATGTGTCTCACCAAACAGTGTCCCAACCTTTTCTTTTTTTCAAGTTTTTGAGTTTTTCCAGTTCCAATCCCGTAACGTATCTTTTAAAGTAAAAGTGTTTTAATACCCCTTTTATATCCAGTAAAAGATTTATTAAACACCAAAGAGTATGTATAATCTTCAGTTACCAAAATGTGTGGCCTTTTTCCTTGGTGTCACACCTTTCCTTATGCCTTCTAGCTTTGCCCCTGTTACGTGGTTTTCTCTGTTTAGAGGATATCTATTAACTCACAGGTGTTATCTCCACCATATCTGAGGATAATTATTAAATAACAATAAATTCATTCGTGTTTAACCACCCAACCACGTGGTGAAACCATGATATTCCTTTGAAGCGGTTTGAGATTTCATATCCCGTAAATCCCATATCTAGCCTTTTATCACACAGATATTTCTTTCTTCCTTGGTCCCGTAATTTACATGGTGCACTTGGATTCCCTATTTTGATGACAAATTGTGTTCTGTGATAGAGACCTTCCAACTCAGCCTTAGAGTCCATGAAGTTCTTCCTCTGCAAGTCACGCAACCTCAGTTCTTGGCATGAGAATAAAACTTCGACCATCGATCATCCAAGTAGGGTTTTCCTTCATCTCTCTTTATTGTGTATCATGCGAGGCAAGTATGATAATGTTTCCTTAGATCATTGATTAAACCAAACCTTAACAAAAATTATAAATCGATTTTAAAGAATGAAGGGGTGTGTTTGATGATGATGATGCTATCCTATTTTATCATCATTTATATGTTGTGAACTGTATGGGATTATGCCCACTGAAAATCGTGGCTATTGTTGGTCCTTTCTTACACACGAATTCACCTCTATTTTTCTGGATAGTCTTGTGATTGAATGGATGTAACCTAGAAACTAGTTAATAAACTAAACTTAGTTGATTAAATGGATTCCCAATGAATAAGAATACTGGTGTGACCACCATGGTTAAAAAAATAGAAAGAAGAAACTTGATAAATGGTGTAGTTAAATATGAAAAATCCCTTGATCTGTTCTGCTAATAAGAATAGCTGTTATGCTTAATTATTGTGGGGTGACATGGATGGGGATGGGATCCCCTGTTGTTCAGTTGTTGTCTAGTGGATCTGAGACTCTGTGGGGCCGTATGTTGGAGATTGGTTTGGTTCCAGTACTTAGATGGATCACACAGATCCCTTTTGTTATTGTGACTTTACAAGAGAACAGGGTTTGAATTCTTAAATTAAAATTTGGATGTTTTCTTCTTCATTACAGAGTTATTTTGACATGTGGATGTTCCTGTTAGTTGCTGGGTAATGGAGAATTATTTGTAACGAAATCACTTGAACATGATAACAAGAATGGGTTCAATGGGAATTGTTCTCCAGAAATGGGTTGTGCTATTTTTTTTGGATTTTGTGCATTTGTGAATGTATGAAAAATAACTAGAGTTTTTGTGTATGGTATGGTTTTGGGACCCTTAGGTTGGGATGAATTATTGTTTACCTATATGTATAAATTTAGTTCTTGTGTTTTTTATTTGAAACCCACCCAAGTTGAGCACTTAGTTCCAAACACCCCCATTTCATGGTAGAGGGTGTTTTTCCTAACATTCTTATGACTGGCTAGCTATTAGCTCCTTTTTTCTCCATCTCCTTGGTAGCTCAAGACTCTTTGGGTAAGATCTGATGGCCTAAGGTCCATTATGGACCAAGAATATTTGGAAAGGGAGTGTTGTGGTGGTTGGCCCCGGTGTGTGCGGGTAGGATTGTTTCCCAAGTATCTTCAGGATGGGGACCAGGTGTATTCGGGTGTGGCAGTGGTTGTTCTGGATCAGGTATCATTGGGTGTGGCAGTTATTGTTGTGGACCAGGTGTCTATGGGCTGGGATGTGTGTGGTAGTGGGGTCCCAGGGGTCTGCAGGTGGGGATGTGTGGGGTTGTGGTGGCCCAGGAGTCTGCAAGCGGGATGAGTGGTTGTGAAAATGCTTATGGTTGTTGTTGGGGTGGTTGTGGGACTACAATGGATCTTATGGGGGACGTTTGACATGTAGGATTTCCTTAATAACCAGTGGGAAAGTGGTGCAGGGTACCCAAACATCAATGTTCTATTACTAATACTTTACCTGACTTGTGTTATTTGGGGAGTGTGCCTTGGTGAGGTTGGGTGTATAGTTTCCTTGCTAGGTGCTTGGACTATCTATGTTTTATCACAGGGAATTAGAATTTCTCCCCACTTGTGAATGAGATCTTTTGGTTTTCCCTACTCAGTATACCTGTTTACTCACCCTATATATATAAAACTGCTTTCAGGTTTCTAGGAGGACTTTGAGAACCATGCCAAACTTTACTAGTTCAGATGTCGAGATAATTTTCGTTATTGTATTTATTTGTTTTGGTACTTTTCATCAATGTTTTCTTTTACATTGTAGCACTTTATTTTGAACATTCATGTGAAAAAATGGGTTTGTATTTACTTTTAGTTTTTTTATTTGGACTTGTTTGAGATTTACCATCTTATCTTCTGATCTTTTTCTATAAATAGGGTAATTCCTTCCATATTATGTGTAATTATATAACCTTGGTTCTAGTCTCCACTCTGGGGCCTATTGAAGGAGAGAATTAGGGGTCAATATCTCTCTTTCAACTTGATTAAGGAGAAGTATTGTAGTTTGTTGTCCCTTCCCTCATCTTGGTGAAGGCGGGTCATGAAAGAATGTTATCAGAGGTGATGGTTGAGAGATAAGATGGAGTTTAAATTTAGGCATAGTTAGGATTGCATGGGATGGTAGGGAAATAGTTTTAGGAAATCTTGTTGCATGAAATAAGATAGGGAAGATCAGCTAGGACATGGGATTTGAGTCCCTTTCATGATCTTATTCAAGGACTACAGACCTACCGAACGACCTAGTGAGGCTACCCTGATTACAGGGTTGAGACCCTAGGAAAGGTACATGAATTATAATGAATTGTGTTCTTGTGTGTTCTATGTTTTTGGGGAGTTTAAAATGAATAATAAGTTTAAGAAAAATTTAAATGAGATATTCTACACTAATCAAGATTAGGCATTTCCTTTTATACCTTGCAGCTATGGCACCTAGACGATGACCATGACTAGTGTAGGTGATTGAGGCCTAGGAGGATAATTTTTCTAATCATAATATGTATGATCAAGAGAAGAGGGTCAACCATTGGTAGAAGATGCTTCTTTAATTTCAGTAGTAGACCCTTAATAAGTATGAGGGAAACATCTCAGACATGGATATGGAGGGCTGATTTAAGGATATAGTGAAAGATTTCAGCTTGATCCAGGATCCCACATAGTACTGGGTTCCTATAGCTTTAATTTAGATATGGGGAGTAGTGTGTTGGTGGTGGAAAATCTATCTCAGGGAGAAGAGGGAGGATGAGGTTCTGTGGACTGGCTTTGAGAGGGAGTTCCAGGCAGAATTCTTCCCTTCGATAATGAAGGCTGGGAAGAGGTAGGAGTTACTCTCCCTCCAGCAGGGGATCATGTCAGTGAGGGAATTGGGGATAATTTTCAAGGATCTTCTTAGTATTTCTCCAGACCTATTTCTGAATGAGGAGTGTTGGGAGAGACATTTAGAAGAGGCACTCTAACCTTCTCTTGAGTATTTTGTTACTCTCTTCACTCTACCGACGTACTTGGAGGTTCAAAAGAAGGCTAAAGTGGTGGAGAGGATGAAAATTCTGGGATGTGTGTTGTGTGAGGGGAGCCAATTGATCTAATAGAAGGGGAATTCTATTAGGAACATGCCTCCAGCCTTAGGGCCTTCTAGGTTTCAGCCGATGGGGAGCAGACTCTATTAGTTCTAGTTTCGATATTTTATTCCTCACCCTTTCCCTACAAGCTGAGGATTGTGAGGATTTATCTATGGAAGCTATGGGCTCCATTATAATCAGTGCCTAGACTGAGTGTAGTATAGTGGAGGTCAGTGGGTTCAGCAGACACCCCAACAGTAACAATTTCTAGACATGCCTTTTTTGTAGCAGCAATAGGGACAGTGAGCTCCCACTCCTCTGAGAGTATACATTGTAGGAGAAGGATTGCCTCAAGGCGCTTCTCAGAGACCTCAACCATGATGTGGTTAGGGAGGCGGTCGATAGTCGAGGGGAAGAGGAGCTGAGTGAGGGCAATTTCATGCCGCATAGGAATCAGTTCTAGCAGGGGCAGAGGTAATTTTGGGTTATGATTAGCTTGTTTAGTACTTTTTCCTGTGCCTTGTTTGATTCAGGAGCTTCACACTCCTTTTTTTCACCCAGTCTAGCCCATGCTCTGGGTATAGATGTAGAGACACTTCCCATGCCCCAAGTATTGAGTATTCCAATCGGAGGTTAGACATGCTCGTATTATGTTTTCTAGGGATTTAGACTAATGTTGGGGCCACATTAGTCTAGTGGGGACCTTCATTTTCTATCTATGTAGCCATATGATATCATTTTATGTATCAAATGGTTGTTCTGTATGTATGTTTTTTTCAATTGTTTTTGTAGAAGGGTCATGTTTTCAGATATGGGTGGCCAACAGATAAGTTTTGTTGGTGAGCAAGGTTTCTTGGAGGGAAGCCAAGGAGTGGATCCCCTTATTTATTTGTTAGCTAAACTATCAATAGTGTCGGCAGATACAAAGATGGTGGAAATCCCAGGGATCATCAGTGGGTTTCTGGAAATCTTCCCTGGATAGGTGGTGACTCTACCCCCTCGACGTGATGTTGAGTTTGGGATAGACTTGCAACCTAGTGTCCTTCTGATTTTGATGGCTCCCTATAGGATGGCGCCTTCTGAGTTGTCAGAGTTGTAGATACAGGTTGATGACCTGATGAAGAATAGTTTTATCATACCAAGCATGTTACCATGTCATGCTCTTGTCTTGTTCTCAAAGAAGGCAGATATTTGTCTCAGGCTATGTATAAACAAAGAAGGATGAATTGGGTGATATTCAAGAACCGTTACCCCTTCCAAAAGATCGATGTCCTTTTTGAATAGTTAAATGGAGTAGGTTGATTCTATAATATTGACCCATGGTTGGGATATCACCAGTTGAGGGTGAATGAGGGTGACATCTTGAAGAATGATTTCAGGTGTAGATATGGGCACTTTGAGTTTGTGGTCATGTCCTTTGGTATTACTGACACTCCAGCCATGTTCATGGAGCTCATGAACTCTATCTTCTAGGAATATCTAGAGTGTCTTGTAGTCGTGTTTATTGAAGACATCCTCATATACTCTAGATCATAGGAGGATCATGCCAAGCATCTTAGGATGGTTTTAGAGGTCCTCTAATAGAACCAGCTCTACGGAAAGTTTCCAAGTTAAAGATCTAGACATGAGAGGTGCACTTCCTTGGACACATGGTGTCCCAGCAGGAAATAATAGTAGACACATCAAAGTTTGAAGCAATTGTTTCTTGGGAAGCACCCAAGAATGAGGTAGAGGTTTGTAGTATCCTAGGTCTACCAGGTTACTACTAAAGGATCATGCCCAATATATCTTGAGTTGCATCACCTTTGACAACATTGACCATGAAAGACTTGGTTTTTGTTTAGAGTGAGTAGTGTCAGGATGCCTTTAGTTACCTGAAGGGGAAGCTGGTTAGTGCCCTAGTGCTGAGGTTTCCAGAAGAAGGGGTGACATTTGAAGTGTTCTGTGATGCTTTAGGCCAAGGCTTGGGGTGTGTGATGATGCAATAGTGGATAGTGATCTCTTATGGGTCTAGGTAGTTACATCCTCCCAAATGTAACTATGCCACCCATGACCTAGAGCTTGCATCTGTAGTGTTCGCACTAAATTTGTGGCCAAATTACCTCATCGTGGAATGCTTAATGATCTTCACAGATCATAAGAGATTGAGGTATATATTATCTTGGCATAACCTAAACTTACGGTAGTGGAGGTCGATGGAGTTTCTTCAGGACTACAACTTTTAGATTTCCTACACCTTAAGAAAGGGGGATGTGGTGTCCTATTCCTTGAGTAGGAAGTCACATAAGGATGTGGTTTGAGAATTAGTAGATTCTTGGAAGGCGATGGAGGAGTTGGATGATATACACCTAGATGCATGGGTAGATGGTGGTAGAGGATATCTGTTCCAAATGACAGTGTAGTCTTCCTTGGTACAGTAGGTGGAGGAGTCTCTGTGGGGGGACTTAGAGGTTGAAGTGATGCACGATTGTCTTAGACAGGGAAATGCAAAGGAAGGATGTTCAGAAGATGGTCAGAATCAGATACTGTTTCTTGGAATGATTTTTTTATCAGTTGTAATGCGTGAGAATGTTCTCAGTGAGTTACATAACTCACCCCTGATGGTAAACCTAGGAGTTTCCAAGATGTATTGGGGCTTGAGGGGTCTGTTTTGATGGCCCGAGGTGAAGCGGGAAATGGAAAAGTTTGTGGAAAAGTGCCTCATGTGTCAGCAGGTGAAGGCTGAACACCACATCCTAGGAGGTATATTGCAGCCTTTAGATGTCCCAAAGTGGAGTGAGATGACATATCAATGGATTTCATCATGGGACTACCCAGTGTTCAAGGAATCTGTGATGCTATCTAGGTATTAGTGGACTAGCTGATGAAATCAGCTCACTTACTAGCAGTCACGGAGTCGAGTGTGGTGGATGCCTTAACACAGAGGTATGTGGATGAGGTGGTGCAGTTTCATGGAGTTATGAGGTCCATGGTCTCATATCAGGATACATGACTTACCTCACGAGTCTGGAAAGTATTGAAACATGACTTTGGCACCCAGCTATGCCTCAACACTACTTTCCACCAACATAAAGATGGGCAGATAGAGTGGACCATCCAGACATCGGAATATATGCTACGTGAATGTGTTTTGGTCTTTGGGGGATCGTGGGTATGACACTTTCCTTTGGTAGAGTATTCCTACAACAATATCTATCACTCTACCATCAACATGGCTAAGTTCAAAGCCTTGTACAGATGACCGTTTCATTCACCCATGTGCTGGACAGAGGTTAGGGAAGCAGGTGTTCTTGGCATGGAGGTGGTGCATAGCACGACAGAGAAGGTCCATCTTATATGAGAGAGGATGAAGGCAGCTCAGGACTGGAAGAATTCGTATTCCAATCATAGGAGGAGACCCTTGGAGTTCTATGTTGGGGACCACCTGTTCTTAAGGGTCTCCCCTCGACGCGAGCAACAAAGGTTCGACATGGGGAGTAAGCTTTATCCTAGGTTCATCGAACTCTTCTAGGTGTTTCAGTGAGTCGGTAAAGTGACTTATTAGCTGGCGCTACCATCACTGCTATAGAGGGTCCATGACATCATCCATGTGTCTCAACTCTATTGGTATCTACACGATGATTCACACATCCTTGACTGGGGAGAGCTAGATATCAAGGGAGATGTGACATTCATGGAGACACTAATGAGGATCGAGGATTGTGATGAGAATGTGCTTCATGGATGAACCATTCCCTTGGTTCATGTGTTATGGAGGCATGGTGGCCTCGAGGAGAGTACCTGTGAATGGGAGGAAAATGAATGCCCAGTACCCAGAGCTATTTTGAGTTTTTTTCTATGTTGTTTTGTACTTTGGCTGTGATGCAGTGCTTGACGTTGTTAATTATGATATATACTATTTTTATTTTTATCTAAGTGTTTTTAAAAATTCCTCACCATGGGGAGGGGAGCACCTGATCTCTAATTGAGACACAATATGGTGGATGTAATTAAACCCATGCGGTGAGTCAGTGCTTCCCAAATCAGATAGTATCTTGACATGGGGGAAGGGGATCCCTAATCCATATGCCTTGATGGTGTGACCATTAAATATTTGTGTGGTTACTTGGGGGAGAAGAGAGAAGTTGTATTCGTAGTGGTTCCAAAGATATATGCGAGAGAGGTGTTCCTAGATATAGAGGTTTGTTCCAACTTTAGAATAACTCTGTGGTGGTTTTTTCCCTGATAGGTATCTTACGAGGTGGTTTTTTGTACCCCTATCTTTTCTTCAGGTTTACTCTTGGATTCTTGTGGATGAGAATAGTTTGAGAGGTATCTGATGTAATGACTGGAATCCTCTTGGTCCATTAATTTTCCAAATTTTTGGTGTTTGGGGTATCTTTGGGACCACCAGTGACTCATTAATGATTTTTTCAAAAAATCAGTTTCACCAAACAGTTCCACTGAAATGGTGGCACTGGTCATGGGGGCACCGTGATGGTGGCGTTGTGATAGGGGCGCTATGACAGTGGTGCCGTATCGGTGGTGCCGTGTTGTTAGTGCCGTGATGGTGGCGCCGTGACGGTAGAACCGTGATGGTGGATCTATGATAGGGGCATAGTAACGGTCACATCGTCACAACACACACCAAAATAGTGGCGCCACTTATGGTGTTCCACAAAACCAGTGGCACCATTTTGATGTCTCACTGAACGGTGTTCCACCCTTTTCTATTTTTCTAGTTTTTTAGTTTTTCCAGTTCTACTCCAATAATGTATGTTTTGACGTAAAAGGGTTTTAATACCATTTTTAAATCTAGTAAAATATGTTTTAAACCTCCAAGAGTCGAGTGAATCTTTAGTTTCCAAAATGTGTGGCTTTTTCATCGGTGTCATACCTTTCTCCATGCCTTCCAGCTTCACCCCTATTATGTGGTTTTATCTATTTAGAGGATATATATTAACTCATGACCATTATCTCCACCATATACAAGGATATTTATTAAATAAAAATTAATTACATCATGTGTAACCACCCTACCATATGGTGAAACCACAATCCTCCTTTTAAGTAGTTTGAGATTTCATATCCTGTAACTCTAGGATCTGAACTTTTATCACATAGAGATTTCATTCTTCCATGGTCCTTTATTTTCCATGGTGTGCTTGGAGTCCATTTTTCAAAGACAAATCATGTTCCATGTTAGAGCCCTTCCTGCTCAGCCTTGCAGACCTTGGAGTTCTTCCTCTGTAAGTCACACGACCCCTATTATTGGCATAAGAAGAAAACTTCTATTGTTGATCATCCAAGTAGGGTTTTATTTAATCTCTCTTTACTGTGTATCATGCGGGGTATTTATGATAATGTTTTATTGGGGAGTGGATGAAACCAACCCTTAATGAAGATAATAAATGGATTTTAAATAATGAAGGGTTGTGTTTGATGATGATGATGATGATTTAATTTTTTATTTTCATTAATATGTTGTGAACTATATGGGCTTTTTCCCACTGAAAATTTTGGTCGTTTGTGGTCCTCTCTTGCACACTTATAAACCTATATTTTTTGGATAATCTTGTTATTGAACGGATGTAACATGGAAACTGGTTAATCACATAAACTTGGTTGATTAAATGGATGCACATGGAATAATAATCCATGTGTGATCAACCCATTTAACCAAACAAAAAGAAGGAACTTGATAAATGATTTAGTTAAATTTGAAAACTCTCATTCTTTGTTCTACTAATAAGAACGATTGTTAAACTTGAGGCTTGTGGGGTGATGTGGATGGGGATGGGGTCCCCTGTTGTTCAGTTGTTGGTTTGTGGATTTGAGGCTGCATGGGGACATATATTGGGGCTTGGTTTTGTTTTAGTACTTCAATGGATCACACAGATCCCTTTTATTGTTGTGAATTTACAATAGAATAGGTTGTGAATGCTTAAATTACTGTTTAGATGTTTTCTTCTTCAATACAGAGTTGTTTTGACTTATGGATCTTCCTGTTAGTTTCATGGTAGTGGAGAATTATTTCTAAAGAAATCACTTGAACATGATAACAAGAATGAGTTCAATGGAGAATTATTCTCCCTAAGTGGGTGGTGATATTTTTGTGGTTGTTATGAATTTGTGCACGTTTTAATAGTAATTAGAGTGTGTGTGTATGGGTTGGTTTCGGGACCCTTAGGTTTGGATGAGTGCTTTTTGACCAATATGTATAAATTTCGTTCTTGTTTTTCTTATTCTCACCCCACCCAAGTTAAGAACTTCATTACAAATACTCCCATCTGACGGTGGAGGGTGTTTTTCCCAACATTATTATGAGTGAATGGTTATTAGATCCTTTATGATCCATATCTTAGGTATCCCAATACTCTTTGGGCAGGCTGTGATGGCCTAAGGTTCATTATGTTCCAAGACTATTTATATAGGGTGTGTTGTGGTGGTTGGCCCAGGTGTTTGCCAGCAAGATTGTTTCCCAAGTTTTTTCAGGATGAGGCCCAGGTGTCTTCAGACATGGCAATGGTTGTTCTGGCCCAGGTGCCTTTGAGAGTGGCAGTTTTTGTTGTGTCCAAGGTGTTTATGGGTGGGGATATATGTAGTTGTGGTGGACTAGGGGTTTAAAAGAAGGGATGTGTGTGGTGGTGGTGGTCAAGGTGTCAGCGGGCGGGATGCGTGGTTGTGATAGCACATAAGGTTGTTTTTGGGGTGGCAGTGGGACTATAATGGAACTTATGGGGGACATTTAATGCATAGGATGTCCTAAATAACTAGTGGGAAAGAAGTGCGGGGTACCCAAACATAGATTCGATATTACTAATACTTTACCTGACTTTCATTATTTGGGGAGTGTGACTTGGTGAGGCTAGGTGGATAGTTTCCTTGCTAGGTGCTTGGGTTATCTCTATTTTCTCACAGGGCATTATAATTCTTCACCACTTGTGCATGAGAGATTTTGGTTTTCCATATTGAGTATACCTGTATAATCACCCTACATATATAAAACTGCTTTCAGGTTTCCAAGAGGACTTTGAGGACCATGCTAAACTTTACTAGCTCAGACATCGGGACAATTTTTGTTTCTATTTTTCTTTCTTTTGGTACATTTCATTAGATTTTTCTTGTTCTTTGTAGCACATTATTTTGAACATGCATGTGGAAAAATGGATTTGGATTTACTTTTACATTATTTATTTGGAGTTTTTTGGGATTTACTATCTTATCTCCTGATATTTTTCTATAAAAGGGTAATGTATTCCATATTAAGTGTGATTATATACCATTGGGGCTAGTCGCCACTCCGGGGCCTATTGAAGGTAGGACTCAGGGGTCATTATCTCTTCTTTAATTTGAATAAGGATGAGTCTAGAATTTTTCTATCCCTTCCCTTATCTTGGTGAAGGTGGGTCATGACATACTGGTATTTGATACGAAATATTTTTAGTTATTATCCCATAAAAATAATTCCACCTTTATAATTTTCATCATATATATTAGTGGAAAAAGATCTATATTTCACATACTATCGGGGACTAATTTAGTTTTATTATAAAAATATTGTTATTTAGGTACACAAACATATCCATCATATGATATATGACTCTAAGATAGTTTAGTGGGAAACTATTTACCCAAATTGGTCACATAGATTTATCTCAACTCCATTCCTCTAGTAAACTAATTATTAGTGTTTCCCAAATAATTGAAACCCAAATATCATAATGGGATATAGTTATTTAACTCTTAGGGTCACTAATACCCCCAATGATTAATAATCAATGGGAACCTAAATTTTAAAGTTACTATAAGAACCTAATCCATACACAACCCATAATTTCATTTTAAAAGAATAATTAATTTTCTTGCATTGCTAGAGATCTTTTTAGTTTATATTTTTATGTAATTAGTTCAAAAAGTTTACATAATAAACCCATAAATTAACATTTTGAAGCTTTACCTTACTATCCATTTATCCCAAAATACCAAACTTTTAAATCAAAACATGTTTTATTTTCTGGAAAAATATTCAAGATTTTTATCTTAACTTCATCATTGCCCCTACCCATCCTTACACCCTATAAAAATCATTTAAAAACATGGTTGGGAAAAAAATCACAGTTAGAGACATATCAAAAGATGAAAAAAACATGATATACCCTTTAAAACCATGATATCATATGAAATATATTTCCTTCAACATAATAAACTTGGATCTCATAAATTCATTTACTTAGACATTAATTTAGATTTACTAAAAAAAATTTATGTAAAAATTTATAAAAATACATAAAAAAAATCATAATCATGAGGGTTTCTTAGAAACATGATAACCCTTTAAAAACAATTTCTTATAAATTTTCCTTTTTATCCTAAAATGTAGTAATCATTCCTTAAAAAATATCATTATCTTACCTTGTGAAATCAAAATATATCCATCAAAAATAATTAATAAGAATAGAAAAATAGGTTAGGCTACTTGGGACATACTCCACATAAAAGACTTAAAATAAATCTTACAATAACCCTTATAAGTGGAATAACCTACATGGTTAACTTCTAATATAATTCTTCCAAGAACATATTAATTACCCATTTAAGTATAGAGATATATCAAGATCCCTCATCATCATATCTATATTTGACTCACCAGTCATTCATAAAAAAATTTCCAAGGACCAGAATATGTATAAACATATAGAATTATGTATTTCCTTCATCAAACTCATTAAAATATACCTTTTAACCAATAAATAAAACATTTTAAATATTTATATACCCCTTTCTTTTAAAACTTGATTTTCAAAACTAAAATACACAGAATAAAGGGAAACATGGGTTTTCTATGAAACAATTATTGAATATTATAAAAGAATCAAAACATTAAATTATAGTTAATTTGATGGGGGAAAATATTTAATCCTCATACATTAAAACATAACATAGATTTTTTTAAACAAATCCAAATAATTCTATATAAAATATGTAAAAATATTTCCTTTGAAAGAATTTGAAAGATAGTAAAAATATATATAGAATGTACATTATAATTCATTTATTTCTATATAAAATAATCCATAAAATAATTTAAGAATATGAACATGGAGGAAAATTATTTAGAAAGTAAATATTTAAAACATTTAAAATGAGGATTTAAGATAAAGTGTCCCTTTCCTTGAGTCTGAATTGTCATGCACGTTCTTTATATTCCTAAATAATAGAGCTATGATATTTATTTACTTATATAATAGATTTTTTAAATTTTATTTTTCCTTTTATATCACTTATATCCATGTTATACTTAATTATTTAATTGATTAATTTTACTTCAAACATTTTGGGGTTGTTTGGTTTATAAGTCCAAAATGAATTTTGTAGGTTGAAACTGATCAGAAGGATCATGATTACATAATTTAAATAATATCATTCATGTTATAATTATAATTTTTATACATTAATTATAAATTAGTTATAAATTTATAAATGATTATGTAATATGGTTATAAAAAAATAATTATATTAAAACCATGGAGAAGGAAAATCATATGTACGCATGAGTATTGTTTCCATTTTTCAATAAACATGAGGGAAAAAGGGTAAGTATAATTATATATATATATAGAATTATTATTATATAATAAAAATTATATTATTTATTTAAATACACTCTTATATACTGTCTACGTGAGGCAATGATGAAAAATGAATCACATTACCTTGTGGGGGTGGTAACCTACAGGTATGCACAAACAACGTTATCAATTTTCAGTGGATGGGATGTTAAGAAAATATATGATATATATTCTCTTTATAGAATGAAATTTATATCAAATATATCATATTATTTCATTTATATCCATTTTTATTACCAACTATAAGATTTGATTATGAAAAATGAAATACATTGTCTCATGATACGGTAGTCCACACGTACACATGAGTGATGTTTTTATTTTTTAGATGGTTAAGTAGATGAAAAAGGGTTATAAAATAATAATAAAAAAATTTAGTATATAGGAGACAATGATGTTATTATTTAATCATGGTTTAATATGATTTGAAGGATTTAGAAGAATAAATAAAACAAAAAATACTTGGTTAAGAACTATACCTCTTATTCAGAAAACTTATATTGATTTACAACTTAATCCTTTTAAGGTTGGAATTATTAAAAAAAAGACCTATATAAAGTGTTTAGGGACTATAGGAAGGTATTTGGGCAGGGTTTGGATAAATCAAAATTCTCTTGAAGTGTGGAGTGGAGAGGAGAGGGGATGTCCTTCTATAAGTGGGGGAGGGGAAACACCTGAAATACTTAAAAATATTAAAATATATTAATGTATTACTCTAGAAAATGGATAATAAATGGATAATTTAATAATATTATATGATATAGGGTCTAAATATGTCTATAAATTATTATTTATACATGATTTTTAGTTCATTTATCCCTTATCTCTTTAGTTTAACCCCCAAGTAAAATGTTTCTAACGTAATTATGATAACTGATTTTAACTATTTTTACTATTTATTATGACCAATATAAAGTTGAATATATTATAAAATAAAAATTATTATGATTAAAAATATGTAATCAATTTTATCAAAACCATTTCACAGAATTGGTAAAATTTAATTTAAAAATAGACTTAATTTTTTTTTGATGAAAAGTGGTTTTTTAGAAAAAATCACTTCTTAAGTCCAATTTTTTTATACGAAAATCATAAATAAAATTTATTATAATGATAATAATTAAATTTTTAATAATATAAATGATATAATTTTACTTTAAAATACTTAATTTTTTTAGTTTTTAAATTATTGAAATGACATGATAGTTTTTAATAAAAATCAATATTTTTTACTATTCATGAAAAAATAATCTTTTTTAGAAAATTATCCAAAAATAACATTATGATAATTTTGAATTTATGATATAAACAAATAATTTAATTTTTTAAAAATAAACTTCTAAAATTTAGAAATTTTTCTTTTAATTAAAACCATATAATATATATAAACAAACTTAAAAAGAATAAAACCATTTCCTTTTTGATTAAAAAGTACATAAAATTTTTATTTTGAATGTAACTCTAAAAAATATAATTAATGAATATTAATAAGGAATGAAATTGATTTAGTATTAAAATTACCTTTGTTTTTACATTATTTACCCTATTTTAAATAGCATCCTAAAAATATTATTCACTTCTTAAAAAAGTAAGGATATTTTTCCTAATAGCATTTTCATATTCGCTTGTTTATTCTTTAATCATATGTTTTTTCCAAAAAAAACATAACCTAGGGAAATCACCTTATTTTATAACACATTATATATATGGTAAATAATATAAACTAATTATTCCTCATATGAAGGATTCTATTCCAGCTGTATAGCTTCAGGGATCAAAACATGAGATGCGTTTGACACATATTTTCTTAACAGTAAAATATGAAACAAATAATGTACTTGGTATAAACTCAGAGGAAAGGCCACTCGATAATAAAATGATATAGAATTATATAGGATTTATTATAGTTCAATAAACTACACACTTAAATTTCAATTTTCTCCAAAACACATAACACTTTTCCATGAAGATACCATAAAAAACATAATCCACTACCTTGAATGGAAGACCGTTCCTCTGGTTATTTGTATATTTTTTTTCTACTATGAGCCATCCCCATATTTTTTTGAATTATATTCACCTTCTTAATCATTTAATCTACCAATTATAGTAACAACATATTTCTTTTAACTACATCTTCCTAAAAAATTATAGTCCCACACTGATTTCTATATAATGCCTCAAAAGTTTCCATCTGCATGTTAGAATAAAAACTATTATTATTAGAAAACTAAACCAGTGAAATATGTTTATCCTAAATTAATTATAAATCCATTGAACAATCTCAAAACATGTCTTCCAAAGTTTTAATCACTCTCTTGTACTGTTCATCAGATTGAGGATGAAAAGATATACTGAAATTTAATTCATTACCCAATGACTTCTAATGACATTTCCAAAAAATAGAGGTAAACCTCATATCAAGGTCATATTTTACAGAGAGAGGAACTCCATGTAACCTGTATATATCATTGAGATACAGTAGATAATGTTTATATAAATACTTATTATTTCTAATTGGATGTAAATGCATTGATTTAGTCAATCGATCAACAAAAACTCAAATTATATTATTACGTTGATATTTATTTGGAAATACCACAATAAAATCCATAGATATATTTTTTAATATCCAATTCAGCATGAGAAAAGTCCCCCCTATGTAATTTTTA
The DNA here is from genome assembly GCA_963277665.1 of Viscum album. Classification (NCBI taxonomy): domain Eukaryota; kingdom Viridiplantae; phylum Streptophyta; class Magnoliopsida; order Santalales; family Viscaceae; genus Viscum; species Viscum album. The sequence continues at coordinate 1,087,310,773 of OY728156.1, forward strand.
TTATGTTTCAACCTATTGACAAGTCAATCATTTCACAGTAAATTTACCAATATCTCTTTTCATTCAATCCCACAAAAAATATTCTTGAAGGTATTTATACATCTTAGTGTTACCCAAATGAATGAAAAACTGAGAACTATGAGCTAAAATCAACAATTATGTCTTCAAATGGGAATAACTTGCCACACATAATCACTTTTAAAATCTCATAAAACCTTATTTATTAACATTAAACTCTTAAAACTTACCCTTCTTGGACAATTATACCATTTCCTATAAAATTAAATCTTCCTTTTGAGCTTGGTTAATTCTATCTAAAAATGAAGACTATACTAAAACTTGAAACAAAATATAAGATGTTTTTTAAGAAAAATTTCAAGAAAAAATTTAATAAAATCATTTACTAATGGATCATGTTTAAAAATTATCATAATTAAGGATGCATTATCTTTATGACTTAAAGAATCATATACTTTGTTTTGTTTTCTTAGATGGTAATGAATCATGTAATTACAGTCATTTACCAATTTTATCCATCTCCTCTCTCTCATGTTTAGATATTTTTGAGTGAATATATAATAAAAAACTGTATGATCAATATATTTTTCACACTTTACTCCATATAAATGTTTCTACTAAATTTTTAACGAAAAAACTATACCAAAAAGTTCATGGTCTTGTATAGGATAATTTAACTCATGAGGTTTCAATTAATAATAATCATAAGTAATTACATGATCATTCCTAATTCAAACACAACCAAGTACCTCTAAAGAAGCATCATTTTAGATAAAAAGCCACTATTTCTAGATGATAGGGCCAAAAATGAAGCATTCAGTAATATTATTTTTAATTTCTTGAAACATCCATAAAATTATTTTACCCTAATGGATTTACCTTTGTTCCATGTTAACTTAGTTAATGATCTTCATAACTGAACAAATTTTTCAATATTCAATAAGTAGTAACCCACTAAAATAAGAAAACTATGAATCTTTGTGAAAATTTAATGTCTTGGACACTCTTTAAGAACTCCAGTTTTTATTAGATAAATAGTTATTCCATTATTATTTACAATATGTTCAAGGAATAAAATATATTGAAACAAGAATTCATATTTACAAAGATTTCCATATAAATTATTTTCTATCAATGTTTGGAAAACAATCCTCAATTATTTATCACAATTATCGAAAATTTTAGAATATATTAGGATTTCATTAATAAAAAAACCAATTTTTTTCCAAGAACTCATGGAAAACTATATTCATAAGGACTATAAATATAAGCAGAGTATATTTCAAACCAAAGAGAATAACCAAAAACAAATAAATCCTATACCTAGTCTAAAATTCCATCTTTAGAATTTAATACTCTTTTACCTTTAGCTGATGGTACCCCGACCTAATATCTACCTTTGAAAATTACTGAACTCCCTAGAGCTGATAAAATCAGTCTTCTATTTGAAGAAACATATAATTATTCTTAAAAGTGATGTTATTCAGTGCACTATAATCAATTTAAAGCCACATGAAATCATATTTTTTTATAAAAAAATGAGAATCCCATGGTGAAGTGCTAGGATGAATGATTCCTTTATCAAGAAACTCTTGTAATAGGGTTTTCAATTCTAAATGTTAAACACTATCTATGTGATAAGGATGTTTTTATGTTGTCCTAGATTTAAGAACTAAGTAAATAGTAAATTAAATATTATAACTATTCATTACACTAGGAAATTCATTAGGAAATACAAATAGATATTCATTTACCATAGGAAAATCACCAATTTGAGTCGTATCTAATACATTTATCATCTTGTTGATATATTATCATAGGTATGAATTCATTATTTTATACAAACTAAAACTCATCCTATAAGAAACTTATTTAGCTGTATAATCTATCTTAACATGATAACTAAAAATGCTACCCATACCTAGAATAACATCAGACTATACAAGGGTGAAGGAAATATGGTTTTTATGTAATTAATTTCCATAGAAAATAAAAAAGAGGATTCTTAAAATATATTTTCCTTAAACCTACCCCTATGTATTTTTAAAAAAAATTATGGTTTCATTTCATAAGGAAAAATTTACATTTTACCCATAATTTTTTTTAGAAATTACAGAATTTATTAAACCCCAATAAAACAATGCATTAACATAATTTGAATAAAAAATTAACGTACATGAAACCACCTCGTTAGATGGTCTAACATTTAAAAAAGTGGTTACAAAGGATTTATCCATAAATTTTATATTGTGATGTTAAGGTTTTCCATCCTTTATTTATATCTCGGAACAAGTACTCACATAATGACCCATTTCATCAAAATTAGAACATATTAATCCCAACCTTTCATTATTTGTATGATAATTACATTGATTCTTTTATTTATATTAATTATAAAAATCCCCAAACTTCTCATATAAGAAACACTTCCTGGATATATATTTTTTAGTTTAGAGTTTTAGATATTTACCTCATAACTCCTACAAAAAACCCCATCCATTACATGTTATACATTTTCTCTTAGTAACTATTTTTCTCACTATACAAAATATTTAAATTAAAACTTGTTTTCTTTTCATGAGAAATCTTTACGATTTTCAACTTGGATTTATCATTATTCCTACCCATCCTTAAAACCTATAGAATTTTTTTTGAAATGTATAATAAACAAAAAATCTTAGTAAGGTACATATAAAAATAATAAAGAAACCCATTAGTTCATTTCAAAACATTGATATCATATAAGAGAGTTTTTCTCTAAAATGATAATATTTGAGTTTAAAAAGTAATTTACATACACAATGAATCATATTTACACCCCAATTTTTTTATAAAACACATATTAAGAAATCATAAATGAAAAATAATAATAATTAGGGTTTCCTTTAAAAAATTATAACCCTTGAAAATATTTTTTTTATAAATATACATTTTTACCCTAAAAGGGCATAATCATTCCTTTAAAACAAAAGATCAAAAACTTAACTTGTGAAATAAAAATATATGTATGAAAACTCAATATATAGAATAGAAAAGTCATTTATTTGACTTTGGAAAACACATTTATAGAACCATTAAAATAACCCTTACAAATGGAATAACCTACATGGTTAACTTCCAATATAGTTCTCTGGAGAACATAATCAATACCCAATACATTGGGTAACTATATCAGGATCACACATCATTATAGCTATATCAGAATCACCCATAATTAATAAACATTTTACAATGAAAATAACATTCATGAATAAAATAAAATATTTCATTTCCATCATCAAACTCATGAAAATATACTTTTGAACCCATAAGTAGAACATTTTTGGATATTGATATGTTGCTTTAATTTAAACACAATTTCCAAAAATAAAATATATAGAACAAAGATAAATAATGATTTTATTTCAAATTTTTTTTATAAAGGAATCCAAAAGTCAAATAACATTTATGGTGGTATGAAAATATTTTGATGTCGTATATGTTAAAACTGATCATTCCTTTTTCCTTTTTGTAAAGAAAGTCAAAACATTCTGTATAATATACATTAAAATATTCCTTTGGAAAACCTCTGAAACAAAGTAAAAATAGATATAAAATTTAATTTATAATTCATTTATGACCATAAAAATACATCCATAAAATAATTTTATGAATATGGAAATAGAATAAATATATTTATAAAAATAAATCCTGAAAACATTCAAAATGATGTTTCATGATAAAGTATCCCTTACCATGATTTATAATTTCTATATATTTTCGTTATCTTCATAAATAATATAATCATGTTAATTAAATAATTTATTAATAAACATTTTCATGTTTATTATTCATTTTTTTCACTTATATCTGTGTTATATTTAATCACTTAATTAATTAAGTTTACTTCAAACATTTTGAGTATGTTTGCTTCATTAGTCCAAAATGACATCGGTTGGTTGAATTTGGTCAAATGTATCATTATTTTATTATTAAAATAATATTAATAATATTATAATTTTCTTTTTTATAAATTAATTATACTTTTAGAACCAACTATGTAAGATGGCTATGGAAAATGAATTATGTTACAATCATATACATGGTTGACCATACGTACAGATGAGTACCCTTTCCATTTTTTAAGGAACATGAGAGAAATAAGGTTAGTATCATTTTATATTTATATAATTATGATTATATCATAAATATAGTATTATTTTTTTAAATAATATTACATATACTACCCATGTGAGGCGGTGATGAAAAATGAATCACATCTCCTCATGGAGGTTGTAATCCACACATATGCATGGATGTAATTATCATTTTTAAATGGATAGAAAGGTAAGAAAATAGATGATATATTATCTTGACATAATTTAATTTATTTCATATATATCATATTACTTAATTTGGATCCATCGTTATGATCAAACATAAAATTTGATTATGAAGAATGAAATATATCATCTCGTGAGGTGGTAGTCCGCATGTACAAATGAGCCATGTTTTTATTTTTTGTTAGATGGTTAAGTATCTGAAATAGGCTTATAAAATAATAATAATATAATATAATTATATTATATATAAATTTTTAATTATATCATAATGTTTGAATAATATTTAAAGGATGTAGAAGAATAAATAAAATGAAAATGTCTGGTTAAGAACTATATCTCTTCTTCAGACAACGTCCTTGTATTTACACCTCAACCACTCTAAGGTTTGTATTATAAAAAAATTAAGACCTTAAATACATGGGTATTGATTTTAGGAATTTTTTTGGTCAGTGTTTTTTTGAATAAAAATGATTTAGATGTGTGTATAGAAGAGGAGAGGGGGTTTTATTTTATAAGCGGAGGGGACACACATGCAATTTTTAAAAGGATTAAAATATATTGATTTATTAAAAAAAAGTTTCCTAAATGAAGCATTTATGAATATGATATGATATAGTGTCGAAATAATCCTATAAAACATTACTTAGATAAGTTTTTAGGTTATTTTAACCCTTATCACATTTGTTTAACCCTCAGTAAACCTGTTTTAACGTTAATCGTGATAACATATTTTTACTATTTTTACTATTAATTATGAGAAAAATTAATTGAACATGTTACCTAATATTAAATAAGAATATTAAAAAATGGAGTCTATTTTATCAAATTCAAATCATATAATTGGTATAATTTAATTAAAAAATAAACCTACAAAACATGAAAAAATGTAGTTTTCAAGAAAAAATGTCTTCTCAAGAATAAAAATATTTTATACAAATATAAAGAAAAAATTTATTCCAATGATCTTAATTGTATTATTCATAATTTAAATTGAATAATTTTACTTTTAAATCAATTTAAAACAAAATTGAACTTTTTAAATTCTTGAAATGAAAAATAGTTTTCAATAAAATTATTACTATCTACTATTTACCTAAAAATTAACTTTATTTATAAAATTAAAAAAAATCAAATCACTGTAAGGTTATTTTGAAATAATGATATGAAAAATGATGTTCATTTTTTTAAATTAAAATTAAAATTTTTTTAAATCAATATTTTAAATTAAACTATATAATATCTATAAATAAATTTAGTAAGAATAAAACTATTTCCCTTTTAACATTACTTAATATTATTATAGTGAATACAAATATATAAAATATAATCAATGAGTATTTATAAGGCATGAAATTAATTTACTATTTTCATTACCTGGGTTTATATAATTACCCTTATTGAATGGTTGAGTTCTTGACATTTTATTTTTGGCGCATATTATTGTGAGGCATAAAATTTAGAAAATCATTCTTAATAACTTTTATAGTAGCGGTAATAAGAGATTATACATATGGAATCAAAATTATGGATCATTATAGTAAATAATTTTTTACAATGTTTATATTATCAATTTAATATATTTTTTTATAAAATAAAACCAGAATTGTTTTTATGTTAGTGCTAAAGAAACTTTTTTATTACTAAACAAAGGAACCTATTTATTTCTAGGTAGAGAGAAACCCAATACATAGCCCGAAGACCCATAACCCATAGGCCCAATTTTTGTGTCTTGAAGGTCCTGGAGAATGATTCCCTAACAAAATAATGTAAAACCCATTTTCTATCCCAAAGGACCCTCCGATGAGTAAAACTACTACAATACCTGGGCTACTACAATACCAACTAAAATACCCATTTTACATGTTATTTGTTTTAAAAAACATATTATTTTGCTTAATTTATTTATGTTTTTTATCTGGTTCTATAATAATTAAAATATTAATTTAATTACCAATTTCATTTTATGATATAGCAAGAGAATAAAATTAGTATTTTATTACATTTTATTATGAATTTTGTTGAAATATGATCTTATTACTAAATAATTATATGGGGTTTTAACAATTCATGGAAGAATGAATATCGAGTATAAATTTAGTAAAGGTTGGAGGTGTTTGATGTTTGATAGATAAATCATACTACAACCCATTTATATGATGTAATGGTTATTTTGGAGATTAAACTTAGAATTTATGGATAATATTATTTTAATAGACCCCAACTTGGATTATAGGAATGACCTTAAGCCGGATTCACCTCATACCCTTAGCATGACTCCCCATACGCCATAGGATAATGACTAAAAGCAAGGTTCTATTGGTAGTCATTGGGAGACTATACCCCTTATTATAAATAATTATAAAAATAGTGGATAAAAAAAACAACACATAACAAAATCAGGAGTACAACAAAATATTTTTCACATGGTATGAAAACTAAATATCAACATTATCATGTGATCCATACAAAAGATAATTGGATATCCTATAGGTCAATTTTATACGTACATGAGAAAAAGGTAATATCTAATATATTTCTTTATTAAGGATCCAGCTAGACCATCTATAAAATCCATGAACACAATTTCCATGAATCGAATTCACCTACTTTCAACTATGCACCGATTATATGAAATTTAGCCTTTTCTATGTCCCGAATCATAAAGTTTTCACACATTATGGGGGACTCATGTAGGGTTTGAGTATAAAATCAATATCCCAAGACCAATGGTGTCCATATATAATATCCAAATGTTTATGAATTCATGAAAGATATGACAACTAATTTTATAGACACATCCCACTCAACTTAGTGTTCATTGATCCACAGGTGAGAACCCACCCTGCTTTGACCAGTTCAAGAGTGGGTTAATGAAACCATGATTTATACACACCCATATGTACAAAAGAACCTATAACCAATTTCTCTCAACCAATCCCATCAATTGGAAATGACCATAAGGCCCATGTAAACATCTCAGAGACCATTCCCCGTTTCCCAAGCATGGATCACCAGTCACAATGGAATACACACTTATGGTGAGAATCTGACCCCAACCAGTGATCAAAATCACCCATTAATCCCATGGACACCTACAATGTATCCCTATTATAGTATTATGATTGATACCATCACCCTAGGACACTCATCCATGGTGGATATCACCAACCATCTAGCGTAACTAATGAAAAATTAGTCTATAGCCACACGGATAGAGCCACAGTCCTATATTACCATGGATATATGTTACATTTTTTCTATGAACATGGAAATAAAGGTATATTCTCATGGAATTTCCAAGGAAAAGTTCCTATAACCATGATAGTATTTTAATGTGGCTATAGACCATAAAAAATGGACATTATATCCCCAATTATACTAGACTATGGCTATATGACTCCCAACCCAACCCTATAGCCATGGTAAAGTATCAATATAACAATAGGTATTTTAAAATATTCCCCGTATCCATGATCAAAGATTAAAATGTAAATATATCTTAAAAAATATACCATATATCCATGGTCATAAATGACCATGGATATAAGTCGCCCACCCGAACCCTATAGCCACAATCAACCATGGATATAACCCTCCATAATGGATTTAATAATAATTATTAAATATGTTTATAAAATATTATATATATAAATATATATATGTGTAAATATATACTTAAAATAAATTTATATAAGGGTAAAGTATACCTATGTATAAGCATGAGACATGAGTTACAAACCCAATAACAACTTATTTTAAAAAACAATCCTGTTGTTATACGAATCATTCCCATGGATATAGATCTCCCACATGGATAGGGCTAGAGACATGGGCCTATGATAATGTATATAGGGTGAGAACATGGACGTAGTCCCTTGTAAAGGCCAATTTCCAGTGTCCATGATCATGGCTATATACCTGAGGGATATAATAGCACTAATAGCCTCTATGGCTAGACTAACTATGGATATTACTTATATAAATGATCATAAGGGCTGTATTCATTTCCATGGTACATGGATACTATCTAATTTTCCATTAGTATGGTTATCACCACCCTTTAGGCCCCACTCTATGCACACAAAACTAATATCCTTAGTCGTAATAGTGAGTGGTAACACCAATATCCTATGACCACACATGATCGATGAGCCTCAATCTCTACTATCCTCAATGGTTTACACTATCTCAAGTCATGTAAAAGAACCATGTAACCCCTTATGCACACAGGTCAAACCTATCACATTCACAAGGAACCACATCAAGAAACACTCCAATAAATCTCACTGAAGAAAACATGACAACTTACTAAGAAATAAACATAACCAATGACCAAAAAAACCCATATAGAAATACCTTGATCCATTACTATGATGATTTATATATTTTTTCTATTATTTTTAAATATTATATTAATTAATTTTGAGACCATAAACTAAGACGATGTGGGATTCTAAGACCTAGTGTGTCCGAAATAATTGTTTGAAATATATAAAATATATTAAATAGCACACATGTATGGTTTTACTAAAAAAGTGGAATTTATTCTAAATGGTTTCCCAGATTAGAAGTTTTAGGGAAACATTGAATCCAGAATGGTGGTTTTATCCTAGTAGAAACCTAACATTGGTCGGAACAGGTTATTTGTGAAAAGTTTGTCGCAGGCGTAAAATAGAGAAAATAATTTAATAACATTATTTTTAATTAATATCATTGATGAAGTGAGAACAAATTATTAAAGGTATCCTTATTTTGAGATCCATGGTTAACCTCATAGCCCTATAATCTGTAGATATCCACTAGAGATAACCTCTGCATAATTCTCTTGAACAAATAGCAACAAATCATGGATTGATGATCAATGCACAACAAATTTTAAGGATCTTGAAAACAATGACGATGTAGTGATCACTCTTCACTAGAAACTGATCCAAATTGAAGGAGGGTGTGTGTTTTATTTGTATTTATTATTTTTTCATTATTTCTATGAGGAATGTGAACCGATCAAAGAATGAATTGATTCACGGATCATGCGTATTGTGGGTTGAGATTATATTTACAAGGTTTTGGCAGGAGATTAATATTTGTGATAATTTTATATTTAATTGTTGTTCTAATGGTGTTGGATTGTTATTGACATGAACATCGATCAAGTTTTGTCCCTTTAGATCTATTCTTGTGCTTTTCTCTCACTAATTCATCATTCGTCGCTGGTGTTCTTCGCTTGGCGCATGAATCGACACATTCCAATCAATCGACCATTTCACACTTTATTCTTAGTAAAACAATCCAATATCAAAGTTGTAGGATCTGTATGACATGAAAGAGGTGTTATAATGGATATGGAGGAAATAAGACGATGGATGATACCCATTTTTTCTTATTTTTTATCATTCTTCAGCGCGCAACGAACAACAATGATTCAATCTATTTTGTGAGCATATTGAAAGATGAAACACATTGAATTGGAGATTCAATGACTCAATGATATTGGATATTCCGTTTTTTGGTATGGTGAGTACCAGATCAAAGTCTAGAGAATCAAATGGGATGCACGAGGGAAGAATGTGACTTTTGGAAATGCCAGCAGAACATGGGAAGTAATCTAGGATTACTCAGTGTGTGGGCCCCCTTTAATGGAAGCTAGGGTTCCAGGTAAGAAGAAGGTATCATACAGTGTTTGTCTAGGCCTACATAGTGTGTAGTCCCACCCGAGTGACCATGGCATGTACTTGAGAAGTACACAGACACGGGGTGGACTATACAACTAGGCTACAAAAAATGTACTCTCATCCTACACGAAAATGATTTGAATGACACAATATATTTACATAGGAAAAACCTGTGTTCAAGGGACATGGTGTGTGACCCCTATACACACCATGTACTCCTTACATGGATTGAATCTAATGTCCTCCGTATCATGGAAATTTTTTGTTAGGGTTTGGTCCCCTTTTTATTTCCCTAAATGTAGGTACAGATTGTTTCCTACTCATAGTAATATGATCCCTTAAATAGGACTTCCTGGTTAGAGTTGTTGGAATCCCCCTTGAGAGGCCCAGAGTGGAATATACTTTTCCTTTTCATGACCTAGGTGAATTTATTGGTATCTATGTGACCAACACTACATGGGCACCGATCCTCTACTTAGTAGGTTAATCCAGATTGAGTTGTTGGTATCACCCCATGGCGCTAGCTGTGATACTCATATATGTTTCATATTCTCTCTGGAATATCAGTCTATCTATCTCATGGAATGACCTAACGAGTAGTACCTCTTGGGTGGATGTCATCAATTCTATCAGACATAGGAGTGTGTTCTCCCAGATGAGTTCTTTGTGGAATCTTCAAGATAGAATCCTAGGCTTGGTTTACTATGGTTGTGTCTTACCTATAGACTATGTGTCTTAGATTGAGTATATCTGGATATTCTTATTATATGCCTTGTATACATATACCTATGTAGAGATGAATGTATTTCCTTTTCTATATTGCTTTGTGGTATTGGGGTTCCATAGTGAGTATAGTTGTACTCACCCTTGCACAGGCTTTGCCTACACGTGTTCTGTCTTATGAAAAAGATTCTCCATTTGACGGAGTCCTAGGAAGACCAGGACCAGACGGTTCTTAGTGAGACTGGATAGACCGAGGTATGTTCCTATGAATTTCAGACTACATTCCTAGTACCTTTACATTCAGGTTTGGCTTGTGATGTAGATTTTTTTGTGGTGGGATTGTATTTGGACCTATTTACTTTCTTTACTTCTATCATACTATGGTTGTGGGATATATTTGTATACATGCATTGGTTTCTTAGTGGTTTTTACATTTCTTCATTTTGTGGGCTTGGAGATGTGAATGTGTGTATAGGTACATAGACAATTCCTACCATGTTAGTAATATTCCCACTTGGTTCTAGTCACTATCCCCTGAACTGTTAGAGGTGGTCTTGCAGAGTCATGGTAGGGGAACCACTGGGATTGGTCATGAAAGAGTGGTATCAAAGGAGGTAAGTTATACTTTAGGACTAGGAGTCTATGAGATTGGTTTGAGGAAATAGTGTTAAGTGTTTTGAGTTTGGATTTTAATCTAGGGACTCTAGCGTTGGTGTGATGATCAACATATCCATACACCTGGACTCCGATAACCTACTTTTCAACTCAGTACAAGAGAATAGTAGTTTAAATTAAAACAATGGTACATGTATAATATAGGCATGGTTTGTGGTTTTCATGTATTTATTGAGTCCTCTCTCTAGAAATACTCATTGACCATGGTACATCTTTTTTACTTTCAAGATATCTCCATGATGTATAACAATAAGGAATCAACTGCTTAATCATGAGGATAACCCCTGCAGTTATGAGGCTTTGATATAGGTATCATTTCCTGAGATGTTATTTGTAGGTGGTGCACCAGACATAACACATGTAAAGTAGCATGTAGTACCCACGGTATCAGCAGATAAGGTTCATAATCTGAACATGTTTCATGTTTTTTAGCTGTAGATACCACTTAGGTTCCAAAGATATCCCAACCCATAGAAGACTGAGGACTAGCTTAAGGCGGTGACCTAATTTTTCCATCTAGTTAGGACACCAATAGATCAGATTCTGGTCCTAGTGGCAAGCCTTCTTCTCATCTCAACAGGACGATGGTGGTTTTTGACTTTTCAGACATATGACGAGGTGGATCTTTCATGGATAAATTTCAACCACCTATTTAGAGAGGAGTTATCAACAGATAGGTTGAGCATTGTGTGTGTCCAGAAGATTCTATAGATCCAATAGGCTATCATGATAGTAGATGAGTATTCATCTAGGTTTAACAACCTTTCCATTTACTCAATGAATATGGTTTGAGATAATTTATTTAGGGATCTAACCTTCTATAAATGTATGTGTAGATACATTTGTGCTATAATTATACATCTATTAATTCTGACATATGTTGGGGTTCTAGAGCAAGTTTGGGTGGTTGATTTTTTTCTTGGATGAGCTATTACAGTTGGACATTGTCAACAGTGGGAAGTAGGAGTAAATACCTCAGTAGTAGTGATATGACGTCACTCTTAGGGAACTGAACATGGGATGTATTTTAGGAGAAGGTACAATGATAGAGGATCAGTAGTTCAGGGCTCACATGGAGGTTCCAGGTAGCCTAGAGAGATGTAGTTCTATTCATGTGATGGAAGTGGACATCTTTCCCAATATTTTCTGGCCTGCTATACAGCTGATAGAGAGACTGTATATGGGAAACTGAGGCAGAGACAACAATTGGAACAAGTTGTTCTGAAGGATGAAGGATGTGGAAAAGTAGTGGGAAATCAGCAGTAGGTGGTCAACGTTTCAACATGTTACCACCCCCACCCCCAGGTTGTCCATGCCAGGCTCAGGGAGTTGGAGGACAAGGGTGTGGACAGCTACGTTCGATCGAGGATTAGGACCCCGGGATCTAGAAATGATTTGAGGTATGACATGTGTCTTTTCTACTTTAGCATCAAAAATGATAAACACAGGTTCTAGTCATTCCATTCTTTCCACCTACCTTGTATGAGACTTAGAGATTCTGAATGAACCATTGACTCAACCATTATGATTAGAGACACCTACTGGAATAGAATCAGTCATCAAAAACTTGTGTCAATAGTGTGACATGACCCCTAAAGGAAAGTGTTTCAATTGGAACATCTTGGTACCATTGTTGAGGCCCTATAAAATCATTCTTGGTATGGATTGGTTATCTATAGTCCATGACAAGATTGATTATTTTAGGATAAGGGTATGGTGTATCCGTAGTGAGGGAATTGGGTTTTCCTTTTTTAGTTAAATGGAAACCTAGACAACACAAGATTAACTCATACATATGAGGGTGTAGCCGATTACTCATCAGTTGGTTAAAAAAACCCTTGGTGTAGTGGATTTTATGAGTTCCTAGTTTCCTGTAGCAATGGAGAAGTTTGATGATGTCTTTCCGGAATATGTTCCAAGTTTACCTCCCCACTGATAAATAGACTACTACATTGATCTACACCCCGTGACAACATCGATATCTACAGAATAATATAAGATGGCCGCAATAGAGTTTCGTGAGTTGAGGGTGCAGTTGAAGGACTTGCATAAGAAGGTCTTCATGTGACCCAGTGTTTTACCCACAACAACCATAGTTATGTTTTTCAAGAAGGAATATGGGAGCTTGAGGTTGTGTGTAGAATATGGGTGCTTGAACCAGGTGACCTTGAAGGAAAATTATCCTCTTCCAAGGATCGATGACCTCTTTGATCAGTTTATAGGGGCATAATTGTTCTTGAAGTTTGACCTTAGGTGAGGATATCACCAACTATGAATACGAGACAAGGATATATCGAAGAAAACATTCAGATGTCGATATGGACACTATGATTACTTGGTGATTCCCTTTGGAATGAAAAATACCCCATCATTTTTGATGGGACTAATGAACCAGATCATTCAGACTTACTTAGACCAGTTCGTGGTGGTCTTAATCAATGATAACCTTGTGTACTCGGTGTCTTAGTGTTAGGTCCAAGTTCTATTTTGGTTGTATTTTTTGGAAATCGATTAGTATCTTGAGAAAGATATTGTATGGAAATCGCATTGATCATTACTTTCAAGAGAATCAGTCATATAAAGAATTCATCTTTCTAAAAGTAAATGGTCATCAAATTCACTCTAGATTCGGTAAGAAACAAGTGGTTCTTTTGAAGAATAATCAGAGTCTATATGACAATGATTAATTTAAATTTGATGATGCTTTGATGATTCATATTTCATATAAATAATAAGTTTATTAGATAAATTTTGATGCAAGTTTTATGGAATTAAAGGGAAAAGAGATGATATCGATCAAAAACAAATCATACCCTTCATAATCAGATTTAGGATAGAAAGGAAAGAAAAGGTTTCTTAGAATCGTACTCAAAATGTCATACCTATATTAATCGTATCTAAGTGGAAGAGAAGGAAATGAAGTTCTCAATTCACTGTAGCATATGATCATCCATTATATTCATAAAAATCTTTTCATACCTAGGATGATCATACTACGGTTTAAAAAGAAAAATATCATACTCAGTATGACTGAACTCATTAATTATCATATACAGTCCAATTGTATTTAGAAAATATCATACTCAGGATGAGAAGGAAATAAAGAATCTGGAATGAATTGAAAGTTACAAAAATTTCCAATTGAAGTCTGATGATGATGAATCTATTATCAAATGAATTTAAAGTCATGAAGGAATTCATGATACAAGTATAGTTTTTTGAATGAAGTTAGTTGTTGAATATGAGACCTGATTTGATTTCAAAGGTCTCCATCAAGTGGGTCAATAGATGAATCAATTTTTTTAACTTTAAAATGAAATTTTCAAGAATGTAAAGAGAAGGAAACAAAGGATATGATGTTTATTTCAATTGGGTCAAGAGCCATTGTATTAGAGTTAAATTGTTTTATATTTCCAACTGAGCAGAGAGAACAAATGAAGAATTTAAACCGGTTTGAAAGCAGTGATTTCTAAATGATTTTTCAAGATGGATCTTGACATACAAATGAATAATTGTATTCATTATTCAAAAGTGATATCTAGTTCTTAATACTCTTTATTAGAATTGGAAAAGATATTTTTTTTAAGAAATCCGATTCAAAAAAATTAGACCCAAGAATTAAAATCAGACTGTCAATTGAAATAAAAGTCTAAATAAGAAGTGAAGATTATAGAAGAATTGAGAGGTTTTGGGAAGAGTTAAAAAAGTCAAAATTCACCCAAGATTTTAGGGTAAATTTAGATTAAGGTGAATTTTATTGAGAATTATTTTTTTTGGATTCCCACCAAATTCACTTGAGGGTCACCTATAAAAAGTTAAAAGTACATTGAACTTTTTAGAGGACCGATGTACTAGTCCCGAGAGAGAAAATATGAGTAGAAGGGTTAGAAAGAAGGGTATGTTTTTTTGTTGAAAATGTTTTGAAGGAGAAGTGAAATAGAAGATACAAGACCAAAACATGGTATTCAGATGATTATCGTACTCTATTATTATCATACTCAATTGATTATCATATTTGTCTTGTCAATCATATTCATATGATCATCATATCAGACTGGATTAATCGAATTGTAATTTTCGTATTGGGTTTTTGTAATGAGAAATAATCGTACTGAGTTATTTCAAACACATAATTGATGTGGTTCCAATCTATATCTACCATATTCTATCAAAGTCATATTTTTCACACTGGGGAGAATTGTACTTTGATGTATCATACTAAGAAAAATCATGTTAGGGAGAATCATACTCAGAGAATCAGACTGAGTTTTCATAAAAAATTCAAGGAAGTTATTACCTTCCTATGGGTAAAAATGTGAGGAAGGGTATTTTAATTAAATATATTTTTTGAATTGAAAAGAATAACATGTAACATGAGTTGTTACAAAAACAGTTTATTACCCTATTTGTGCTAAGAGGGTGCACACATACTTTTGGATTGTTTTCAAAGTACTACATGAGTTAAAGGGTATATCCTACTCGTTGTAATACAAGGATTGTTTCTAATGGATTGTGCGGTATTGAATCATTTTCAAACAATACCTAGGACATAACTATTCTTATTGAATAATGAACTCTGTAAATAATTGTATTCTACTGGATGTGCGGTTGAATTGTTTTTAGTACAGAATTGAATCCTCAACAGGAGGAGAAGGTTGTTTCAAGGAAACATAAAAGTAAAAGTATCACTGATACACACCTCCCCCTCTCATTGATATAATCTTCTAGAATGAGAACTTTCAAGTTGTATCAAATCCTTGTTCTCTTCACTTATTCCTTGTTGAAGTATTTAAAGAAGAAGATGTGATGGATAATTCTAGTTGTGTGAATAGTATGGGGATTTCAATATTAAATGATATAAATTATAATATATAGAAAGGAATAATTCTTCCATATATTATATCTCTTGGGTATAATATTTCAAAAGAAATTACATATGGTTTTACTCCTCATATTGATAATGCTCCTCTCATAAATACTGACAAGGAAAACCTTGATAATGATGGAATATCAAAGAATTATTTACTTTCATCAAATTCATAAAGTGAGTTTCTAAGGGTAAAAGGAGTTTCCACTACAAAGGGAATATGGGATAAGCTGACTAACATTTATAAATGAAATAAAATATTGAAGAAGGAAAAGTTGAAAATATGGAGATTGAAGTATGAAGTCCTCAATATGGGTGATCATAAATCTTTTGATGTCTGCTTTATGTGTGTAAATGAAATTGTGAGCACTATTAGATGTCTTGTATAAAATTTAAAAGATCCTACTATTGTTGAAAAGATCTTGAGAATTATTCCTAAAAAGTTTGATGCTAAGTATTATTCATTAGAAGATAGAGATCTAGAAATATTGTCTCTAGATTATTTGCATAGTACTATCATTACTTATGAAATGATACGGGAGAATGTTAAAGAATAAAAAACCAAATTTGATAGATAAATTTATTTCAAGGCTTCCAGGAAAGAAAAGAAGATTCTTGATAAAGAAGAAGTTGGAGATTCTAATTCTGAAAATGAGGTTTTTAAAAATATTAATGATATTTTATCCCTTTCTTCTAAAAATATGAATAGAGGTATAAGAAGGTATAAAGGGAAGATTCCCTTAAAATGTTTTGGATGTGGAGGCATTGGGAATTGTTTTTCCAATTTTCCTGAAATAGGTAATGAAGAAGAAAGTGATGAATAAGAAAGTTAATAAGAATAAAGAATATGAAGAATATCTTGGAAGAAAAAGGGTGATAGAGAAAAATTATATTCCTAGAAGGTGGATAATAAGTTATCCAAATCCAAAAGGAGAATATTTTTGGCTAAGGATTATGATAGTGAGGATGTTACAAATGACGTTAAAGAGAACACATTTATTATAATAGTTAATGAGGAAAGTTATTCTAGTAAAGAATTTTTTTTTCTGATGAAGAAGAAAGTGAAGTTGAATGTAAAAAAATATATTGAGTATGTTGGTAAAAAAATATTTATTACAAAAATTAATGATAAATAATTCAGATGTAGTAGTTCGGATGAATAAGAATCTCATCTTGAACATCATTTTAAAGAAGATTTGAAATAATTTCTAAGAAAGATTAGATTGCTTGAAAATAAAAACAAAAAGATGGAAGATGAAGGATTTTCAATAAGAAATAAAGAATGTTTTGCTGATGAGAAAGTGAAAGAGTAAAAAAATACTGATTATTTAAAGAAATATCTTGAAGATAAAAATAATTTTAATGATAATATGAAGGTGAATATAAAAGAAAAAGAATAAAAGTTGGAACTTTTCCAAAAAAACATTCAAAATATTAAAAAAGAAAGAAAAGGTTCAAAAACTCTATCCATGAAGTTGGTGAATGTTCTAGAAAAGAGAAACTTGAGAAGAATAAAAAAAAGTTATCTTCAAAGGTTAAAAATAATGATGGAATTGTTTATGAAAAGAAGAAACCTGAGAATGTTATGTATGTAGCCAAGACTAACAAACTTGGGAATCCAGATGTCTTAAAGAACCCTTAGTCCACAAAAGTTTTGAAATAATCTAAATTTGGAAAAGTTATAAATACTTTTAGTTTTGATAAATAAGAAAAGAAAAGGAAGACTCTGATTGATAATAGATTAGTTGGTGGCCAATAAAATAAAGAGAATAAGGTGGATGAGAAACACATTTATAATTTTAGACAGTATGGATGTTTCAGAGGAAAATACTCATTTTATGGTTATTGTGGGTATTGTGGTGGATTCATAAATATAGAAAAAATATTTTGGTTTTACTAACAACATTAATATTATTCCATAGGTTATGAAAGATAAGGTTTTATAGGGAGAAAATTTCTTCAAAAGAAGAAGTCTGAGAAGAGTGTTTTATAGAAAACTGAAAAGGTTGGAGTAATTATTGAAAATAGGTTCTAACCCCTTGAAACTATTTGTGGAAGATGTGAACAACCTAGGAATCTTACAAAAGTTTGTCTTTTTTTTACTATCACAAAAAAATTTTCTTAATAATTTTTACTATCAAGATGTTTTGGAAGTAAAGAAAAACATATTTTTTGAGTCTGAAAATAAATAGTGCTTACTTATATAGTCGAAACACATTGATGTGTCTAAGAAATTAGTTCATGCACAAGACTCAGTAAAATAATATTTGAATAAAAATACTTCTGAAGATATAATAAATGTTGAAAAAAAGATATCAAAAAATTATAGATATGTGAAAGTGAGGTGTGATATCAAAAGCTGTTCAAATATCTTTCTAGAAGAAAAGATAAACATGAGAATAATTTTACAAACTAATTATAATAATGGTTTTTCTAAAAATAAAGAAAAATATATATCCTCATCAAAAGATTATAAAGATAAGAATAAAGTTGTTACAAAACCTGGGAGGTATGAAAAAAAGGAATAAATCACGTCCAATGAAAAATTAAAGAAAAAGAAGAATAAGTCAAGACTAAGAGAGGACTCTTAGTTTGATTTTTGTTTTAAAAGAACAATCAAGGTTCATCCTTATTTCACAAACTTTTTCATACATGTGCTAAATTTTAGGGAATTGAATAAGTAGAAATAAAGTAGTTGGAATTAATGAGTCTCTTACTTTATTACAAAATTATGTATTGAGGATACTAAATACACGAGGTTTTGAAAAGTTATGTTTTTATACACCTAAATTTTTTTGGCATTTTTGTTGAGATGGGTTCATTTTACTTTTATCTTAAACATATTATTTCATGGACTGCCCCAATAATGAGAATTTTGAAAGAAACATGAGAAGGTATTACATTAAAGTTGTGTCATATAAATCACCGATCCCCTTGATTATACATAGTTTCTTATACACTAGGTTCACCCACGTATACTTAGAGTTGTTTTGTTAAAGTTTCTTTGCTAATCAACTCATGTGATACCCATACTGACGAAAAATTTCTAAAATTGGAAATGAAATGTTACAACCCTAAGAAATTAAGTCATACAGGACAAACTTGCCTTGATGATCCCTCTGAATTTGTTTGTCAATAAGGAGGTGACATAAGAACAAATGTGAAAGAAAAAATAAGTAGGGAGAGTAAGAAAGAAATGGATAGAATAAAAATAGAGAAAATAATAACAATATCACTTATTTTTTTCATGTGGTTGAAGTGGTTGAAGTTGGTATTGAAAACAAATACAAATGGGGAGAATGTTAGGCCCAAGTTGTGTTTTGGTTGTATTTTTTTTTCAATAAATCATTATTTTGAGGAAAGAAAGTATGTTGAGAAAGATGATGGATGGAAATAATATTGATTATTGTTTTCTAGAGATTTAGCCACATGGAGAATGCATATTTTTGAAAGTAAATGGTCATCAGATTCACTATAGATTTGGTATGAAACAAGTGGCTGTTTTGATGAAGAATAAGAGTCTCTATAAATATTATTAATTTAAATGTGAGGATGATTTTATGGTTTTTATTTCATATAAATCATAAGTTTATTGTAGAACTTATGATGAAATCTTGATGTAAGTAAAGAGAAAAGATATGATGTTGATCGAAAAGAAATCATACCCATCATTATTGAATTCAGACTGGGAAGCAAGGAAAAGGCTGTTGGGAATCATACTCAAAAGATTGTACCTATATTAATTATATCTTGGTAGAAGAGAAGGGAAATAATCTTGTGATTCACTATAGCTTCCAATCATCCATCGTATGCATAGAAAAATTTTTGTACCTAGGATGATCATGATCATATTCAGAAATAAAAACATCGTACCCAGTAGGATCATACATAGAATTATTGTACTCAGAAATGATATTATATAGGTCAATTGTATTAAAAAAAGATCATACATGGGATGGGAAGGAAATAAAGAAGCTAGAATGAATAGAAAGTTACAATAATTTACAATTGAAGTTTGATGATAATGAAGCTATTATCCAATGAATTTTAAGTCATGAAGGAAGTCATGATACAAGAACAGGTTTTTGAATGAAGGTAGTTATTGGAGATGAGCCCTAATATGTTTTCAAATGTCTTCATCAAGTGGGTTATCTGTCAAATCACCTTTTTTACCTTTTAATTTATTTTTTCAATTTAATTTTTTATGTAAGTAAAGAGAAATAAATGAAGGAGATGATGTGAATTTCAATTAGGATAAGATCCGTTGTATCAAAGTTGAATTATTTTATATTTACAACTCGGTCAAGAGAAGAAGTGAATAAGTAAAATTAGTTTGAAAATAGTGATTGTTGAATGAGTTTTCAAGAGGGATCATGAAATTTAAATGAATAATTGTATTCAACATTCAGAAGTGATATCCATTTCTTCACACACTTTCTTAGAATTGGTACATAGATTTGTTTTGAAGAAATCATATTAAGAAAATTGGACCCATGAAATGAAATCTGAGTGGAAATTGAAATGAAAGTATGAATAGATAAATATTGTAGAAGAATGGAGAAGTTTCAAGAAGAGTTGAAGAAGTGAAAATTCACCCAAGATTTTAGGGGGAATTGAAATTAAGTTTGATTTGATTAAGCATGAAATTTGTGGGGATTCCCACCAAATACACTTGAGGGTAGCCTATAAAAGGTGAAAAGTACCTTGCACTTTTTAGAGGACCATTTTACTTTTGATGAGAGAGAAGCTATGAGTTTAAGGATGATAAAGAAGGGTTCATTTTTTTTGTTGAAAATGTTTTGACGGTAAAGTGAAAGAGAAGAGATAAGAATGAAATGTTGTATTAAGTTGGTTATATTACTCTATTATTATCATACCGAGTTGATTACTATATTTGTCTTTCTAATCATATTCAGCTAATCATTATATCAGGCTGGATTAATCATGTTAGAATCACCATATTGGGTTTCTCGTACCATGTAAGAACCTTATTGATTATTTTTGTACTCAAAATATAAGTAATTTTGATTTATATCTACCATATTTTGTCAAAGACATATTTTTTATACTGGGGAGAATCATCCTATGAAGTATTGTACTGAAAATAATTATATCAAGGAGAAGCGTACTCAAAGAAATTGGATTGGGAAAGTTGGACTGAGTTTTCATAAAAAACTCCAGGAAGTTCTTACCTTCTTCAAGGTAAGAAGTTGAATAAGTGTATTTCAATTGAATATATTCATGGAATTTAAAATAAGCACAAGTAACATGAGTTTTTACAAAAAACATTGTATTAACATATTTGTGCTAAGAGGGTGCACATGTAATTTTGTATTGTTTTCAAAGTACTACACATGTGAAAGCTTATATTCTTCTTGTTTTAATACAAGGAATTTTTCTAGTGGATTGTTTGACATTGTATAATTTCCAAACCATACCAAGGATGTAGGTATTCTTATTGAATTTTGAACCTTATGATTACCTATGTTTCTTTGGATGTGTGGTTGAATTGTTTTTGCGATGTAATTGAATCTTTAACAAGAGGTAAAGGTTGTTTAAAGGAAACATAAAAGAAAAAAGTTTAACTAATTCACCCCTCCCCCACTTAGAAATACAATTATCCTGACTAGGTACTTTCACCTAGGAGGAGCACATGATACACTGAAAGAGAGTTTCTGGACATACTTTGGTAGCACTATCTTTACAAAAAGCTCTAGAAGTTCAATTTCTGGATACAAAAAGTACACTTTTGGGACACATTATCTCATTAGATAGAGTGGTAGTAGATCTGGCCAAGGTTGAGGCAATGCTAGCAAAGGATACACTGAAGAGAATGATGGAGGTTAAGAGATTCCTTGGGTTGGGTGGCTATTACCAGAGATTCATACATGATTTTTATAGGATATCATCTCCCATGACAGCTTTGACTCAAAATGGGAAGCCTTTAATGTGGATAGAAAATTTCTAAATGGATTTTTAGCAGTTGAGACAGATTTTTTCGAGCACTCTAATGTTGAGATTGACAGAGTAGGGTGTCGAGTACATGGTGTTCTATGATGCATCCTAAATCAGACTTGGTTGTGTTCTGATGTGATGGAAAGCATTGATTACTTATGGTTCATTTTAGTTGAGACTGCATGAACAGATGGATATTGACTTGAGACATAGGCGATGGCTAGAGTTCCTCTAGGACTATGATGTAAATATCTTCAATACTCAATTGTAGGGGAACATGGTAGAAGATTATATTAGAATGAGATCTAGTTCGCAGTTACTAAATGAGGATTTTGAGATATTTGCCTCATTGTAGTTATCCTTTTTGGATAGAGATGGAATAGCATAACTGCAGTCGATGGTTGTCACCCCTCTACTCTTACAACAATTTAGGGAGGCTCAACTAGGGGATATCAATTTCAAGACCCTACATGCTAAGATATCTGTAGGGAATGCTTCTGATGGATATTCTAAAAGTGGGAACCATGTTGTTTTTTAGAGGATGCACGATGGCACCCATGACGTTGCAGGAGGGTGTTTTTAGGGAATTTCATACACCCCTTTGGTAGTACATCTAGGTGTGGAAAATATGTACTAGTACCTACAATGCCAGTTTTGGTGATAAGGTATGAATAATTGAGTTTCCAAGTTTTTCTCTCAATGCCTTACTTGTCAGTAAGTGACAAATGATCACCAAGTTCCAGCAGGTTTATCTCAACCCCTTGAGGTTCTAAAGTGTATGTGGGGTGGGATATCTATGGATTTCATAATGGGATTACCATGTACATCTAGAGAAATTATTACATCTGGGTGATTGTAGACATGCTAACCAATTCGGCCCACTTACTACCTATCTAAGAATAGAGTTTAGTAGATATCTTTAAAATCCTATACATTCAGTAGATATTTTGACTCCATAGAGTTCCATCATTGATTGTTTTTTATCATGATTCTAACTTTATATCCCGGTTGTGGAAGGGATTATAGGATATGATTTGGACCCAATTACACTTGAGCACAATGTTTCACCCACAAATTGGTGACCAAACTGAGTAGACCATTATGATTTTGGAGGACATGCTATGAGCTTACATATAATACATTGGGAAATTTTGGGAGGATCACCTACGATTGGTTGAGTTTTCATACAAAAACTACTACCATTGCACAATATATATGGAACCATTCAAGGATTTTTATGGAAGACCATACAGGTCACTACTTTTCTAGACTATCCTAGGAGAGTCATCACTAATGGTTCTGGATTTGGTGTGAGCTACAAAAGATAAGGTGTAAATCATCCAGGTGGGGATGAAGATTACACAGATCCATCAGAAGTCTTTTTCTAACAAGCAATAGAGGAATTTTGAGTTCGAGGAAGGATACCATGTGTTCCTATGGGTTTTACCTTGATGTGGATTATATATATTTATATGTGTTTGAAAGTTATCTCCAAGGATTATAGAACCTTTAAAAATACTGCGTAGATTTGGAAATGTGGCATACTACTTAGCTCTACCATCATAGTAATACTGGGTACACAATGTCTTCCACATCTCATAGTTGAGGGGGTACGTGCATGACCTATTACATGTTATTGTCTGGGGTGAGCTGGAAATAGATGTTGGAGTGACTTCTGCTAAGTACCCAGTGGAGATCAAGTCTTGGAAAGAGAAGATCCTTTTTGGGTGATCGATTCCATTGGTGCGTGTCTGGTGGAAGCATAGGAATCTCCAGAAGATCACTTTTGAGTGAGAGTCTCAGATTCGTTCTCAATACCATCATCTTTTGAGTAGCCTTTATTTTATATTTTTTAGGACATGAAGCCCCATTTTTGGGATAATTTAATGTCTCTGGATTTTCCTGTATTATTTTTAAAGATTATATGGATTAATTTTGGGACTAGGATCTGAGACACCGTGTGATTCCAAGACCCGATGTGTCAAGAATAAATATTTGAAATATATTAAATATTTTAAATAGCACATGCATGTTATTTTCCTATAAAAGTGGAATATCATATAAATGGTTTCCCATATCAGAAATATGAGGGAACCGTTGAGTTCAGAATGGTGGTTTTACCCTAGGCATGACCTAACATTGATCTATATAGGTTGTTTGTGAAAAAGTTTTTGTGGGCTTAAAATGGAGACAATAATTTAATAAAATTATTTTTAATTCATCTTGATGATGAAAAAACCAGAAATATTTAAAATTATACTTTTTTTGATAGCTATATTTATCCTCATAACCTAGGAATATCTAGAGAGCCACAGGAGAGAACCTCTGAAGAATTATCTCAAACAAGCATCGAAAGATCTTGGATGGACGATCAACACACTATCGATTCGATGGATCTTGCCAACGATGATGACCCAATGATCATCCTTTATTATAGAGTGATCCAAATCAATTTAGGGTGTGTGTTTTATTTTTATTTCTTCCCAATTCATTATTTCTATGATGAATGTGAACCAATTGACCAACGAATTGATTCACAGATTGTGCATATTGCAGAATGCGATTATATTTGAGGGTTTTTGATGAGAGATTGATATTTATAATAATTTTTTATCCAAATGTATTTATACTTTTGATAGATCTTGATTGAAAAAAACATCAATTGAGGTTTGTCCCTTTTGATCTGTTCTCATGCTTTTCACCCCCCAATTAATCGTTCATTGCAGGCGTTCTTCACTTGGCCTGAGACTCAACACGTCCGAATCATTGATCATTATGAACCTAATTATTTTTACAATTATCTGATATCACATATCTAGGATTAGTTCATCATGAAGAAGGTGTGAGGATGGAGATAGAGTGAATCAGATGGTGGATGATGCCAGACTTTTCATTTTTCAGTGTGTAATAAAGAATAATGATTTGATCCATTTTACAGCAATATTGGAAGATAAAACGTGTTGATTGAGAGATAAAGTGACTCAACAAGATTTAATATCAAGTTACATAGCAAGGTGAACACTAGATCAAAGGTGTAAGCATTGTATGTGACATGTGGATGAAGAATGATATTTTTGGAAATTACTATAGAATACAGCGTGTAATCCGAGATTACAAGGAATGTGGGTCCCCCTTGGCAGCAGATTGGGTTTTGTATTTGAAGAAGGTATGACATGGTCTGTGTCTAGAGCTACACAACAGGTGGTCCCAGCCGGGTGACATGGGCATGTACTTGGTAAGTACACAGATATGGGGTGGACTACACGACCGGGCCGCACAATGTGTACTCTCCTCCTACACAAACATAGTTTAAATGACACAAGACACTTACATAGGCAGAACATGGGGTCAAGGGACATGGTGTGCGACCCCTCTTCACATCGCTTAATCCTTATTACATGTCTTGAATATCTTATCCATTGTATCTTGGATAAGTTTCATTAGGGTTCTTTCCTAATGTTCTTTCAGTAAAGGTAGGGGTGGATCATTTCCTATAGCTTGGACAATATTCCATTTAGTAGTAATTATTGCATAGAATTGTTGGAATCCTTATAAGTGGATGAGAGTGGGATCCTATGTTCATATTCATGCCCTTGGTGGAGTTCTTGGTATCATCATGGCCAACACTATATGGGCACCAATCCTCTACATAACAGGTTAATCCATATTGAGTTGTTGGTGTCAACCCATGGCCCTGATTATGATCCCCATATGTTTATAATATTATCTTTATAAAATCAGCACATCTTTCTCATGGTGAGACATGATGATAAGTACCTCTCAGAAGGATATCATCAGTGCTATGGCACTCAAGAGTGTGTTCTCCCGGAAGAGTGCTTTATGGAATCTTTGAGTTTGAATCCTAGGCTTGGTATACTATGGTTGTGGCTTACCTATAAACTGTGTGTCTTAGATTGAGTATATCTAGATATTTTTATTATATATATTATAGAAATATTCCTGTGTATAGAAGAATTTATTTCATTTTCTATATTTATTTGATATTGCAAGGTGTCTTACTGAGTATTGTTATAATCATATATGAATGGGATTTTCCCACACATATCGTGTCTTCTGAAGATGATCAACCTTTTGATGGAGTACTAGGAGGACCTAGACCCTACAGTGTTTAGAAAGACCAAAAAGACAGAGGTGTGTCCCTATAGATTTTAGACAATAGTACCTATAACTTTACTTTCAAGTTTGACTTGTGTCATAGAATCATTGTGGTGGGTTTGTATTTGACCTTGTTTACTTTCTTTAATTCATCTCATACTCTGGTTGTGGGATAAAGTTGTATGAATTCATTGGTTTCTTAGTGGGTTTCAAATTTCATCATTTTGTGGTCTTAGAGATGTGTGCATGTGTAGAGGTATATAGGAAATGCCTCCCATGTTAGTGATATGCCTATTCAATATTAGTCTCTATCCCCTATCCTATTGGTGGTAGAATTGGGGAGTCATTTCATGGTCCCTAACAAGATAGGCCATGACAATTAATCAGATTGGAATACTCTTAGATATCTCCCTTAAATCATATTAACCAAAATTGATTCCATTCCCAATCAGTTCTGCACCCACACACTCTACCTCAAATAACATGATGCAAAAACTCATATAAATAATTTAAGTATCTAGGAAAAAACCACCTGGTATAATTAGAAGTATTTTCACCCAATTCCATTGATATATTCGTTTTGAGGAAGAAGAAATCAATAATCTAGGGGAAAATACATAAAATAGATATTTTAGATGAAAAATATAAAAATATTTATAAAAACATAAATAACCAATAGAAGACAAGACAAATTACCCTCAATGATCACTTGGAATAGATGAATCAAAGAATAGAATGAATACAAAGGAGATATAACCTTGGGAGGAGAGGATAATGAAGGGATGGAGTGGAGGTTTATCTCACTATTTTTGAGTCTGAAAAAAGACCCCCAATAATTTTTGAACTTTTAAATTAATTAATTTAATAAAAAAATAAAAAAATAGGAACATTTGGTACATATTCTCCCTTACACTAGGTACTAGCTAGACACTGGGTAACAAATAACCACCGAGTACCCATCCTAGGTCCACCAAGTGGTTGGTGGATCACACAGAACCACCCCATACTACCTTGGAATTCTAGGCACCTAGTACCAATCCACTAGTTACCTAGTGGAATCTGTCTTCAATGACTGATGTCCCACACTAGGAAAACCTTCTTGAAAATGATCCTCATTCATTTATCATCCCCTCTAATAACTCAAACACACCAAATTAAACATGATAGGACCAAACATTGAAAAAACATACCTCACCTAAATACTCGATCCATCACAAACTCCACACTGTATAATATATCATCCTCATGCTATCTCTAACCACAATAAGAACCAAAACTAACCAAAAACCAAGCACCCCTCATTGTATTTATAAAATTTTAAGACAATTTCAAACAAATCTATCTATTATTTATTACCATGAACAAAAAACCCAAAAATATTAATTCCATTTATAGATACCCCCACCATAGGAATCACCTACCTGATCACATCATAATCATGATACCCAACACAAAGATTCTACAATACCTATCCATCACCCCAAAACTATAGTTACCAACCATCATAAATACCACTGTCACACATTATAATCAATGCCCAAATGTCAACCAGTACCAAGTCAGTCATGTCCCCACATAAAAACTTAGTGAATCATTACCCATTATGAAAAAAACAAATAAACATTATCCTATAATGCCTATAACTACTAACAGATCTCCAACCTAATCATAAAATGATGAATAAATCATGTGAAACACACTCAATCCCCTAACTCTAGGTTCCCAACCTCCCTATATAGTTACAATATGTGTCCTCTAATTCCTTTATATCAATCCAACCAATCATTTTACATGACGTGAGTGTGTATATGAACTCTATATAGTTAACCAAACAACTTCCCCTTGTCTCACCTTAGATACATGATTCTGAAAGGATCTCTAACCACCAACTATTTTTGAAATCACTTAATAAAACCTCTCTAGGATCACTCTCTAATTTTAAGTTCAACACTACTGGGTAGGTCGGTCACACTATTTCCAATAAGTTATTTATTATATATTGGTAAAATTTTGAATATGAATCACACTATGGTGGAAAACATGTTCCCCTACTATCACCATCCTATCAGGTCTCCTCATTTCCCTATATATGACTTCCTATAGCCTCACCGCCGTTATTTAAATTCTATTCCACTATCAAGGACTAGTTCAGAACATCATAAAATAGGGTAAAATTGAAAATATTCATTTGTATACTAATGGAATGTCAATGAAAATCTATAAATATACACACATTGGAAATATCATCTACTGCTAATGTCAATGAAACTAATAGAAAATTCATGAAATTTGAATCATAATCCATAACATACTTCCCCCAAATATAAAATGCATGAACTCACTAGTCTAATCTACCCTCATCATTTCTTTGAAAGAGTGCTCAAAGAACCTCACCTCAAGGTGTTACTAAGATATACCCTAATGTATACCTAATTATACCTGTATATACCACCATAATTTTACTGGTCCCCTGATCATGCACATCACCAGATTCACCCTCTACCCCATAAGTATCTCGTTCTAATTTAATATGGTCTGATATAAATCAATGTAGAACTCAGCTACCAAGGTTAACCCTCTCCTTGGAACAAAAGAGGTTCCTAAGACTAAAAATATATCATGAAATATACCATGGAAGCCTCAACTTCCTAATAACCCTAATCAATAATAGGATTAATTCATATTAGACTCACCCTAAGCTAATCATCAAATAGATTCCATAACTCAATTTTTTGCTTTGACAACCTTGGAACCTCCATATAAGGCTCATGATCATCTCTTCCCTCAGGTGACCAACTGGATCACACCCCAGTGTTACCAAAATTAAACCTTCTCTATGCTCTAATAGATACTGTAGAGGTGGAATATCATTGGAAAATATATATCACAATTAATAAATATATAATTTTTTTTGAGAAAAGTGAGTACAAGGGCTCTTGAATCAAGAAAGTTAAAACATAAATACAATACACACATGGATAGAATCCATATACCCAATTATATCAAGAACCAATATTGTGATTCCCCTCGAGTCTGGTACACCCCATTTCAATCTTGGTTTATCTTTTGTGAGGTTCTAGAGGCTTTTATAAAACGAGGGTAAAAAATTTGGGGTTTTTCAGAAAATAGTCTGGGAAAATGGTGTAGGAACATGGTTAATAGACATCATGTATTAATCATAAAACATGGATCTATGTAATTACAATGTCATTTTTAGGATTTGTGAATGATTTAAATAACTATGTGAGTATATAAGAAAACTATGCAGAACTCTAAGATTTGGTCAATTGGTTGTTTCATGGATTGATCACGATTTCTAAAACAAAAAAATTATCTATAAGTAACTGTGTGAAATTGTTTTCAAAGGTTAGTATCCACCTTATGGTAGGAACATGGTTTGTTAAACCATGCATCCTACCATATAACTAGATAAAAATGTCTTAAAATGTAAAATTACCCAAACACCATTGGTCATTTTAACCTCTGATCATGTCCTAATTCCCCTTTAGATCAAACCATCCCCTCCATGATTCTCTATAGGATCTATCCTTCATTTTTTGGTGATAAATGATCATTCATGATGGTTATATTCATGGTATGTTTAGGTTTCCACTCAATATATCCTAGTTTTCCAAGATCTTTTCTAGATCTCTCTTCCGCATGTCTCAATGGAAACCTATTGGTATGTGATTTCTGAATCTAGAGGGTTTGATATGGAATTGGTGTTGTTTTGTCTTGGAACTAGGTTTGTGAGGACCTAATATACTCAATTCTTATCAATAGTTTAAAAGGCAATGAGGTTTTCTTCATTCTTAAGGTATGCGTCTCTATACTACAACCTAATCCCTTTCATGACTTATGTTATTATGATTCGTTATTGTGGTTTTGATTATGAAATTGATTGTTTAAATTTACTTTGTCCTTTGGGAGCTACGAAAGGGGTTTTTGAAATGGGTTTACTTTGGAAAATTGGTTTTATACACTTTATGTGTTTGAAAAAATACCTCAATGATTGTTTTGAAAGGGAAATGGGTTTTCAAGCATAGCTACAATTTGGTATCACTATAGAAAATGTTCTATGAAAATGTGGTTTTGGAATTGAAATAGAGTATGCCTTGTAAAATTTTTATGAAACATGGATTTGGCTTGTTCCTTGGAAAATGTTTGTGAAACAATTTTTAATTTAACATAATGATAATGTAATACCACATTAAGATACCTTGGGGTATGGGTAAAATCTTAACAGAGATGATACCTAGTAGAGTTAGCTATCACTATGGGAGGTTCCCTTGATGTCATAGAGACTAGGGGGAACTCTTTCCAAGTGTTTGATATTCCTGGACTTTATGAGTCTCATATGTTGGCCAGTGTTCCTTTGTGAGTCTTATTGGTTTGGTTGAGAATAATATCATGTCATGGATTTGCCTTTTTAGATTATTTTATATTTCACTACATGCATGATATTTTGATATGATTATTATCACACTTGATTATGATATGGATATTAATTCTTGAAAATTATTTATTTATCTATTTATTCCACTGGAAATATAAAATATCATATTGCTCTATTTTATTGATTATCAATTTATTTTGAAAGGAATGAAATGTTTTTGATAATAAAACCAAAGTATATTTTATCAATATAAAATGATATCTTTTGATGTGTTTTATAAATATTTTTGAAGTAAGAACAATTGGATTCACATGGTTATATTTTTTATATATTATTTGGAGGCATCACATTGGTATTTTTTTCACACAAAATAATTTTGTCTTTTGTTATTTACACCCTTGGTTTTTTGGGATACATGTAAAGGGAGGATATTCATGTAGAGGATAATTCTCCTTGTTTGTGTTTCCTACCAATGGGATGGGATAGAAGTGAATTATGGTTGTATGAAGATTGATCATTTGGTTGTTTTAGGTTCCATGTTTTAATGGTATTCATGTTTTTTATTGAGGCATTTTTATACCAAGGTTTGATGTAACATTTTTGGTTGGTTTTCAAAATATGTTATTTTCTAGAATTTATCTTTGTAATTTTATTTGTTTTTTATCTTATCATAATCCAGTTGAAGATGAAATTGTTCCTATGTTCCTTTTTTTGATACCCATGTGATTTTCACCAGCCCATAGAGATATGGAATATGTTTCAGACCTTATGGAAGTCCAACATGAGTGATTTTTTGGTTTTACATAGGTGTTTCTATTAAAAATTTGTATTGAAGGCCCATGTTTCATTAAAGACTATGATCATGCTTTAGTATCACCCTCTTAGGCTCAAGGGTTGTCTTTAGACTAGAGGTAATACTGTTAGAACTCAATAGGTAGTGTTGGAGTGTGCATCACTAGATCACTTTCATAACAATTCTCGTGTAGCTATGGGAAGTCCAAAGTTGTTTAGTCATCTTGTTTAAGGTCTTAACCTGTTAGATTTAGTTTTTTAAATTTAGTTTCGATATTTTAATAGAATTATATTCTAAATTTTTTTCATCATTTTGTTTTTGGATTATGAATTCTAAAAGAATAATACATAATATTAATATATGGGAGGATATAGAGAAGGACCCATAGGCTAATCTATTAGTTGATCTAGTTATAGTTGAAAATATCATTTTCATGATCTATCTAATGGGAAAAGTAAAAAATATTGAATCAGGGTGAACAGTGGACCATGATTCAAAGTTCATGAATCTATATCCACCAATTTTTCATGGTGATAAGGGTCTACATGATGTGAAGGAATGGATTTAGTGGTTTTAGAGGATTTTACACTTTCTAAAACTATAAGGCTGACTTCTCCGCATAGATGCTTGAAGGAAAAGGAATGAAGTGAAGTGAATTTATTTTTACAATCTATGTTTAATTAAGATATCAATTGTACTAACATGAAGAAATACTTTAACAAAAAATTATATCTTGAGACATTAATATTGGAGAAGGAATGTGAGTTTGTTACTTTAGAGAAGGTAGATCATTCTGTAATGGAGTATGAGACACATTTTTGTGATTTGGTGGACTTGTCTCCAGATATTGTTTCCAATGATTATCATAAGGTGTAGAGGTTTGAAATGGTATTAAGGGTAGATATTCTATCTATATTAATTATTATGTTCCTACCCACCTATGAATAGGTTGTATATAAGAAATCAATTGATGAGGTGTACATATATAGGAAGACATGGATCTTTTAAGCATCAATGAAAACGTGAGGTATCCCAAGTTTTCATTATTGTCTAAAAAAGAACTAAGACGACTAGTTCCAAGGTCATATTTGGATTATGCAATGGAAATCAGGCCAAATTCAGGTGGCTATTACCAGTATAGGAAATTTTACTCCATAGGCAGAAATATAAGGATACACCTAGAGTGTGTCACACTTGTGTGAAATCAAGTCATCATCATCATTTCAATGATAGAGGATCCCCCGGAGTAGAGCTAGACCCACCTTCACTAAGGGTTCACAGTTTAGAATTGATGAAAAAATGGGTAGGATATAATTCTCATGCTAACAGTGATTCTTAAGTGGCAAAGATAGGAAATGATGGGTATGAGTGTCCATATACATTATAGTATACACTAAAGGAGTAAGAGGAAATATTGGCTACTATGATAGGTATAGTGTTCATAAAATCTTCTATGGTTAAGGATTTTTTTTAATACAGGTGAAACTGATTCCTTTATCTCATCCAAGATTTTCTCTATCTTAGGCTTGATTTAAATTCTTATGCCTTTCTTGATGAATTTTTCGACACATTTGGGAATGAATTTAGAGTAGGTATTTAAATGTCCTGAGTGTTGGGTGATGATATCCAACCTTGAGACTATGCGGGACTTTTTAGTCCTTGACCTTGACATATATTATCTTATAATTGGCTTGGATTGGATGAGTAAATGTGCAGCACAAAATGAATGCTATAATAATTTGGTAAAATTTATTTCTCATGATGGGTTCACTTACATATTCCAAGCTAAGTGGTATCCTAGGATAGGGAGGGAAGGTCCCATTTATCCCAATGCTGTGATAATATTTTTCCATTTCTTAGAGTTGTTTCTTAATACTATTGATCCACATATTGGAGGCCATACTTTTACTATGGTTTGTGATTATCCGATTTTTTTTCTTGATGATTTCTATATTTTACAACCTCATAAGGAATTTTTGTTCTCTATAGACTTGATTTTGGGGATGATACCCATTTCCATGACTTCATTGCATATAGAACCCACTAAATTGATAGAATTATTGGTTGATCTTGAAGATATTGAGGATAAGGTATTTATTATTCATAGTGTTTCACATTGGAATCACCATTTAACATTGAAAAGAAGGTGGATGAGAGACTCCTGCTTTATATTGATTACCAAAAACTCAACCAGGTGAATATAAAGAACAAATATATCTTTCTTAAGATTAATGGAAATTTTAATCTGCTTAAGGGGGATCAATGGTTTTAAAAAATTGATCCATGATCAAGGAACCATCAACCAAGGGTCTAAGAAGAAGATATTCCTATGATTAATTTTAGGAGAATCTATGACCATTATGGGTATTTGGATATTCAATTTACCCTTAATAATTCTCTTACACTATTAATGAAATTATTGAAATGAATCTTTCATTTATTGATGGATTCCATAATGGTTTTATTTATGGCTTATATTGCATTCTATTATAGATCCGAGAAGGTTTATGATGAACACTTAAGTATTTTCCTTGGAATCTCAGGAGAAAATTGTTTATATGGAAATCTATCCAATTGTTAGTTCTAGATTCAATAGGTTAAATTTATGGGCCATGAAATTTTTGATAAAGGTGTGTGAGTTGATCCTAAAAATATCCAGGTGGTGATGTATTGGATGTGTCCTAGAAATATGTTTCAGATCCATAATTTCTTAGGATTAGATTATTATTACAAATGGTTTGTTTGGGACATCTATAATATTGTTGTCCCTATGAAAAAGTTGAACCATAAGGGTGTGTTTTTTGTTTAGAGTGATCAGTGTTAGAGATGTTTTTAGTATTTGAAAGTGTGATTAACTTCATATCTAGTACTAATTATTCATTATTTTGGAATTTGACACGATACCTACTGTGATGCCTAAGTCATGGGTTTGGGTTGTGTTCTAATACAATATAGACATGTGGTAGATTATGGATATTGATAGTTACACACTCATGAGTATAACTATCCCACTAATGATCTTGAGATTTAAGAAATGATACACTCTCTTAATATTTGTAATTAATACCTCTTAAAAGAGAATTTTAAGGAGTATTAATTCCCTAAAATTATGAATTATATTTTCACTTAGGGGGATATCAACTTGAGATTGAGACGTTGGGTGGCATATCACCATACATTTTATCTTGATATTTCTTACACCCATATTAAAGGGAATGATGGAATATATGATTTAAGTAGGAAATTACTTGCTCAGGTGGTAAAAAAATTTGTGGAAGAGTGGTTCTTGATGATCTTGTTTATTGAGACATATTTGTTAGAAGGGAGAGCTGACATACATATATTCCTTGATTAAGCTTGAGTAAGATTATTTATGGATGATGATTTTCAAATTAGATGGGATATGGATATAGAGTTTCAGTATTTTAGTGGGAATATTTATGATGGGAAGACCTCTGGTGAGTGGTCTCAGTCTCCTGATGGAGTTATACACTTTTAAGGTAGAACGGTTGTTCCAATAGGCTTTTGGCAGGAGTTATTGGATAATGTAAATTGATTGAGTTGGTATTTTCACCATGGAGATACCCAGAAAAAAATGAATTAAGACATTATTATTTATGTCCAGTATTGAGATAATTTATTATGGGTTTTGTATCTCAGTCCCTAACATATTGGAAAATCAAGGAAAAACATCAGAGGCCTATTTTTTTTCTATAAAAGTTACCCATTATAGTGTGGAAATGGGATAATATAACCATGACTTTTTTGATTGGTATACCTAATAATCATAGTGGTAATGATGTGATATGGGTGATTATTTTTAAGCTAATGAATTCGGTATATTACCTAACTATAATAGAGTCAACAAGGGTGAAGGATCTTGGGAACTTGTAGGTTCATGATATTTCCAAAATTTATGGTGTACCATCAAATATAATATATGATAGGTAACCTTAGTTTATATATTGGTTATAGAGTGTATTTCACATAGTTAAGGGTTCTTTGTTTAATTTGATCACAATTTATAATCCATAGATAAATTTCTAGACTAAGTGTTCCATACATATTCCTGAAGATGTGCTCTGGGCCTATGTGATTGAATTCAATGGATAATGGGAGAAATATATTCCATTAGTATAATTTCCTTATAAAAATAGTTACTTGGGTTTGATCTAGATATCATTGTTCATTAATTATATGGGAGGAATTTCATGTCACCACTTTGTTTGGAAGAGGTTGGAGAATGGTCCATGGTTCGACTAAGCATCATACATGTCATGAAAAATATCATATGGTTGATTATGAAGAGGTTAGTGAAATCTTAGAGATTCCAAAAAAAGTTTACTAATAAATTCCATCATACATTATAATTTTAGGTAAGTGGTTGTATTTTTCACATAGTTTCACCTTGGTTGGGACATAAGCCCTTGTGGAAGTAGGGTAAGTTATCATCTCGCTATGTTATCCCATTTGATATTATAGAGTGACGTGGGAAGGTGGATTATAATTTGTACATACATGCTTGTTTGATGTCTAGACATGACGTGTTCAATTTTTTATAGACTAATAAGTATTAAATGGATCCATACCACATGATTTGGTGGGAGAATATTCTGATTGAACCTGACACATCAGTGGTTGAAGAGCCTATTCAGATAGTGGACTGAAAAGATAAGGTGTACATGGAAATATGAAACCATTGGTTCTTATGATATGATAGTGTGGTAGAGATAGGTAAGATAAATTGGATCATGATTCCATAATTATAAAACAATTCCATTATCTTTTCTTAGGTTCAGGATCATGAGCATTTATGAGGATAAAAATATTATATAGTGGGGATAATTGTGATTCCCTTCAGGTCGTAGGTATGTCCAATTTAAAGATTGGTTTATTTTTTTGAAGTTATAGAGGATTTTAAGAAATGGGGATTAAATTTTTTTATTTATAGAGAAAATAATCCATGTGCATGATTATTATTTTTCTTACGGTAACTATACGATATAAATCTATGGAAGTCTAGAGGTGTTTTTCATGTTTTAAGATTACTTTTTATAACCATGTGAGCCTCTATAAAAAACTATGTAGATGTTTGGGATTTGGTCCAGTGGCTATTTCAAAACATGTTCATGGTTTATCAAACCATTTTTATATCCTTAGTTAATGGTGTGTCATTTGTTTCAAATTATAGTGTCCACTACATGACAAGGGTGTGGTTTCTCAAACCATGTGGCCTAACTATACAAACAGATATGAATTTATTAAAATTTAAAATTATCATCATTACATCAGTCATTTTAACCTATAATCAACTAATAATTCCCCTTCATATCAAATCATTTCCTACATGATTCTATAAAGGCATTATCCTTTGAATTTGTGGTTAGTCTTTGACTATTCTTAGTGGATATATTTGTGGAATGTTTTTATTTCTTCTTGGTTTCTCCTCATTTTTCTTAGATCACTTCTTGATCACTATTTTACCTGTATCGATGGAACCCCATTGGTAAATAATTTATTGATATATATGTTTTTACTAAGAATTTTTAGTTATTATATTATAACTAGGATTTTTAGGACATTATCTACTCATTTCACATCATTGGTTTAAAGGGCAATGCGTTTTTTTCATTCTTAAGGTATCCATGTTTATCCTATGGTCTAACCCTTCGCATGGCTTATGTTATTATGATTATTCCATTTGTTTTTGATTATTAAATTTATTGTTTAAATTTCATTGACCATTGATGGATATTAAAGTGGTTTTCAAAGTGGGTTTTCTTTGGAAACCAGGTTTTATGTGCTTTATGTGTTTGAAAAAAATGCCTCAATGATGTTTTTGAAAGCTCAATTGTTTTTTTAACTATTGGATGAATATGGTATTGATTTAAAAATTGTTTTATTGAAATTATGTCTTTGAATTGAAATGTATTATTTCTTGGGAAATTTTTACAAAAAATTCTTTTATATTGTTCCTTAAAAAATATTTAGGAATCATTATTATTTTACCATTAACTTAATGATAATGTAATATAACATTGGGTGACCTTAGGGTATAGAGAAAAAATAAACAAATATGAACCCTAGTAGAGTTAGAAATAACTTAGAGAGGTTCCATTAATGTCATAGATATTAGGGGTATCCTTTCCAAGGGGATGTGGTTTCGAGAGATTAAGAGTCACATAAACCAGCTAGTATTCCTTTATGTGTCTTAGCAGTTTGGTTGTATACACACTCATGTCATGGATTTACCTTTTTTTATAATTTAATATTATATTTTGTGCATGATATTTCAATAAACCTTGTTTCCCACTATTTATTATATGGAAATTTATTCATTAAAACTATTTATTTATCTGTCTATTCCATTAGAAATATAAAATGTCATATTTCTCTATTTTATTGATTATAGAATGTTACCAAATAGAATGACATGATTTTTAATATAAAACAAAAGTATGTTTTATAAATGGAAAATGATTTATTTTGAAGTGTTTTAGACATCTGGTTTATGTAATAACTAATGGACAAACATGAGTAGACATTGTATAGATTCTTTGGTGGCATCTTACTAATAATTTCTTCTCACACCCTAATTTTTTCTTGCAGTCATTTTTATCCTTTTCTTTGAAAGATATAGGTTAATGTAAGGGAATATAATAGATGATGAATCTCCTTAATCTTTTTTTTTCTGGTGGTTTGGGATTGAGGTGACTTATGGTCACCTAAAGATAAACCCTTTGGTTGTTTTTATTTCTATGTTCTGATGGTTTTCATGTTGTTTTTTAAAACAGTGGTGTTCTGGTCAATGACTAGATGGTTTTCATGTAGTTCATTAAGACCATGTTATCCATATGTTAGATGTAAACTTTTTTGTTGTTGTTTGGTATATGATATTTTATTCTTTTCCTCTTTGGAACTCTATTTTGTTTTTATCTTACCATAATTTAGTTGTGGGTGAAATCATTCCTATATTCCCTTTGTGTGATACCGATGTGCCTGTTGCCCACCCGTGGTGATCAGGAACACACATGAGGCCTTCTAGAAAGATAATTCAAGTGATTCCATTGGTTAATACAGGTTTTATATTAAACATAATCTATTTTATCTATGTATAATACTAAAAATAATCTATATAGGGAAAAAATATATATCTTATTAATGACACTTTAAACAACTAAACCATATTTCAAGATTCAAAACATCAATCATAAGTAGGCACACACATGTCATGTGAGTCCTACATACCTATAATAATGTATGGATACCACATATATCCTATTAGGTTAAATAGAATAACTATAAATCAATATAATTAAAACATCACATTTATCTAGGTCAAATAAATCAACTATAACAACTGAAAAAAATAATCCTGGTTTTCCTTGTAAAATAATATTTTATCCCAAACTTCTTCTAGCTAGGAATAAATTATATCCTCCATTCGAAGTCTCAACACATCCTTAAATACCAATCTACCATACTCTTAAATAATATAGTAAAAACCAACTTTGATACCAAATTGTAATATTTATTGATATGTATCACCTAAAAATCCTCAGAATAGTTGGCCACATACCTCAGGCCTACCTCCCCATATGAAAGTGGAATATAACTAGTAGTTGCGGTATATTTATGGTCATGGGGAAACTATATCCCATGATATAAATTATTATAAAAATAATATAAATAAAAAAATTAACATCTAACACATCACAACATGAATATTTCATCCAAATATACATCACATGGTATGAAAAATTAAATTTTAATATTTTCAGGTGAGTTATAAAAATTATAAGTGGATCACACAAAGTAAAATCATATATGGAAATGCGTTAGAGTTAGTATCAACTATAGTTTGACATTGAGGATCCACTCATTTCATCTCCAAAATAAATTAACATCCTCACCATGCATCCAAAACACCTCTAACCAACTATTTACTAGTCACATGTCCCTTACCCATCCTTGTTTCAGCAATACTAAATTCTATACACATCATAAATTCATCTACAAGGTATGAGAAAGAACTCATTAGTACAATACTAATGGTTTCCATAGATAATATACACAAATATATGGGGTTATGAAAATTGAAACGTATGACCAATAATGTAAGACACACATACCTCTCTTATAGTGAAACATGCCTTTTACACAAATTAATATATTATTTTTGACATAAAAATATATTAACCACACTCCAAAGATTATGATGCCTAGTGTCTTTGGAATAGTAGGTTAATAATACCTTAAGGTGAGGCTAAAATAAAACTTATTTATTTTATTCTCCATAATGAGATCATAAATCGTTTCGATCTCCTAAAAAGGTTTTGGATAACATGGGTAATATATGGATAAAATTGGTGATATAAAAGGATCTGTATAAAAATAACATGATAAAGAAGCATAACATGTGAGCCAAAGGTATAAAATGATATGCTAAAAGAGAAGGAACATGATTAATCAAATTGAATAATAATATAAAGAAAAATGATATCATAACCTTAATAAATCATAGTAAATGTGATAGGAATATAAAAAATGAAATAAAAATAAGTCAATAATAACTTCAATGATAACAACAAATAGTGGATGGAGTCCCATAATGAATTATGTTCACTGCTTGATCCCATACACGATGTCTCATAAGACTAAAATTTTTTCCAATGAATTGGAGGGATATGTTATTCTAGGACCACCCATAAAATTCATATAATATATATGAATATGTGTTCCATACAGTAAAATAAATCATAATACATAACTATAAGAATTTCCCATGAAAATAAAATGGGTTACATAATCTTGCCTCATATTATAATCAAAGGAAATTTCATATTGAAGGCATTTGAGAAATGACCATAAGACATATATTAACCCATAAAATGAAGGG
Organism: Viscum album; assembly: GCA_963277665.1. Classification (NCBI taxonomy): domain Eukaryota; kingdom Viridiplantae; phylum Streptophyta; class Magnoliopsida; order Santalales; family Viscaceae; genus Viscum; species Viscum album. The sequence continues at coordinate 1,087,351,209 of OY728156.1, forward strand.
AGAGTGAGAAGGTATATATGTAAGAGACATATATACATATTTTAGATGTATTCCATAACATTAAATCTTGTTTTCATTGATGAATAGAAATACTTTTAAAAAGATTAAAAAAATTCTTGTACAAAATAACCCATTCACTTTGAATATCACTTTTAGAATAAGAACATTCAAAAAATATTGTGGTAATAATTTTCAAAGAAAATATACTTCGAAAAATATAAGGGAATATTCAAAGAAAATTATGGAGGGTAATTTGGTACTAGCTGTATATGTTAATAAAACATTCCTTTCACATTTTATAAGAAAAATAAAAAAGTGCCTCATTTGGAAAATGAAAAAAATATTCTTTTGATTTTTTTAGAAGAAAAATATGTGTCAAAATTTATTTAATAAATAATTTTATAAAAAAAGAAAACAATTTTAGAAATAATGGTTTTGGTAGGAAAAGGATTTTTGATTGAAGAGAGAAATGAAGTCATATTTTCTGAAATATATTTTCTAAAACAAATTAAGCACCTAAGAGAAGAAAATGGTACGATTACTTGAAAATTTCACAAATAAATAGATAAGAAAAAAATTAAAGATATTTATTTGGAAATGATAAAATAATTAACTTAAATAGAAATTGAATCATAAAAAATCCCGATTAAAATGAGATAGAAGAATAAACCCTTTCTGCTTTGGTAACTTTTTGATCACATTCCACTATAAATTTAGTAAATGAATTATAACTTAAAATAAAATTATTTATAAAGGTTTTATGATATAAAATGTAAAGGGTTATTACATGAACCATATAAAATAATTTGTGCGTATAAAATAACATGTATCTCAAAGAACGAGGTTTTGAGACTAAAACCATTCCTCGAGTCCAACCTTGTCGAGTATATATTTTACCTCATCTATAATAAAATTATGTAAATTATTTGTTTTATTAAGGAAATTTTATTGGTTTAATATCTTATATTTAAACCATTTACTTCATTTATTGTAATGAATTATTTAACTACTTAATTAGTTATGTCCACATTAGGTGTTTTGAGGATGCTTAGTTCATTAATTCAAAATAGTGTAAGTGTGTTGACCATGGTCAAGGAGAAAATTGATCCATCATCTATAGAATAATAATCATGACATAATTATCATTTTTATACATAAATTTAAATTTAAAAATAACTTTCAATTATTTTCATGAAAAATTAACAATGTTACAATCATGAAGAGGATAGGTCATACGTACGGATGTGTAGCATTTCCATTTTTCAACGATCATAATGGAAAAAGGTAAGCATTATTTTATATTTTTAGAATGATATTAATATAATTAATATAATATTATTTCTTTAAATGCACATATATACACCATCCAAGTGATGTGGTAATAAAAGAATGCATCACATCATTTTGCTATGTGGAAGTACAATGTACACATGAACAATGTTATAAATTTTCAATGGATGGTATGTTAAGAAAGTATATGATATTTTAATTTTATATAATTATTAATTTATCATTAATATGATATAGAAAAATTAAATCCCACATTATTAGCATCTGTTATAGGTGAAAATGAAAAATGAATTACATCATTTCGAGAGGCCCGTCTGCCGTGAACACGAAAAATGGTTTCATTTACTATTTGAGGGAATAAGACATGAATAATATTATTACCTAAAAATAATATAATATAAATATATAAGAGATAATTATGTTATTTTATTATAATTTTTAATACACAATTTAATGTGAAAAAATAATAATAAAAAAGATGGATCTCACTAAAGACTATGACCTCTTCTTCATACCACCTCTTTAGGGTTATACATAAAGACTTTATAGATAAGATTTATGAACAAAATAAGGATTATAAGACGAGTTTAGGGAAGTAAGGAATTTATTTGGGAAGCTATTTTATAAAAAAATAGATTTTTTAAGTTTGGAAAGAAGAGGGGGGGGGGGGGCTTTTATAATGGAGGAGGAGTGAAATTCTTGTAAATTCCCAAAACCATTCAATAATGGGAAGTCACTATCAATAAAAGTCCTCAAAAATTTAATTATAAAAGTGTGGTGGTGATATAAGTCTGATAAACACCTCTACCATTCAAAATAAACTTTTTTAAAACATTTTAACCTCTTTAAATCTATAGTTACTCACTTTTACCCTTTTAATGTTTTACCACATTAACTACTTTTTTACTATATTTACAATTCATTATGACCCAAAAATTATGTTCAAATTATTATATAATATAAATTTTGATGATTAAAAATATTTAATCAATTTTATCAAATTAAATTAAAAAAAATTTATAATTTAATTTAAAATTAAACCCACAAACATATCGAAAAACATTTTTTCAGGAAATTTATTTCATAAGAATAAAATTATATTATGATATCTATTTTATGGGTTATGAAAATTAAATTAATTCAAATTAATATTTATAGATATATAATATATAAATTTAATTTAAATGTTTCCTAATTAAGGGTTATTGTTACTTGTTAAAAAAGAGAGACATTATTCACTTTATTTTTTTTTGGAAAAAAGTGTTTTAAATCTTAAAAAAAACTTATATAAAAATCTAGTAAATATATGACTTAAAGGTAATTAAATAGATAAAATATAACAAAATAATAATTATTTTAATTTTCATTAATATTAAATATGATTGAGACTTTTAAATTGTAATTCACCGACCACAGAAGCCCAGAGCTAGTGCCTTAATTTATTACATCATCATGATTATAATGAGTCAAATCCTGAAAGGACAATTAGTTTAGTAGTTGTGGAAAACTAGATTACATACATGATAACAATTTTACGTTGAGAAAATAAAAAAATTCCTAAAAAAATTAAAATCTAAGAATACTTGAAACTCATTCCAATAATTAACATTCAAATACCAAGGAAAGGGAAAAAAATAAAGGTGAAATAAAATTCTCAGTAAGCATTAAGTATAGTGGTATAAAGGATAAATCAATGAGTATAATCAATATGGTATGGTAACTAGTTGAAAAAATGTCATTTAATCAATATAATGAATAAAAATGCAACCATATATTTTTTAATCGTGAAGATCTCATGGATAATAATAAATAAATACCAAATGAAGGAAAAACTTAATTATCAAACTTTATGTTTCCCAGGCACATGATACCTTCACTATCAAGATCTATCCTCAAGAAAATTTTAATCTTACTAGGTAAAGTCTAGTCTAATTTGGAAAACTAATTCATCTCATGATACTAATGAATCATTAAGGGGATTTAATTTATCAGTCCCTAAACAATTTCTTGAATATCTAAATCATTCCTCATATATTGAGTAATCAATTTAATTCATAAACAATATGCTATATCAAATATCCATATTGAGTAAAGGATACAAATTTATCAATAATTTCCCAGTTAATAAAATCACATTAAAAGTATATATTTTTTTAAAATGGTATACCATTAATGAAATAATAATATACATGATAAATTATATTTATATTTAGAAGAAATTTAATTTTAAATGAAAAATTATTACAATAAAGTGATTTTTTCTAGAGAAAGTTTACAATCAAAAAAGAAATTGAGATTGAAAAGTAATTAAAATTTAGAATTAAAATACAATGAAGGATAAATTATTAATGATATGACATGTCAATGAGGGAATTATATACACCATATAAATGTGAATTGATTCATAAAAACAAATAAGTCTCAATGGAATGTAAATTTGGACGAAATCCCTTACCTTAAACTCTTTTTAGTTGAACATTATTTATCCTCCTATATAATCATTTATATAATTTTATTAAATTATAATAGAACCATAATAATATTTATCATATCATATATTACCTTTTTATAATATATTATTACTGGTTTGTTAATAATCTTTTATTATTTCTTCTATTTCGGGTGTTAATTACCTAGTTTTTCAGGTATGTTTTGACTTTTTATTTTTATTCCAATTACTTAGATCATGATTTAATATTAAAAAAAGGTAAAACATTATATAAATAGTATATATATTCATTATATATGCATTTATAGTAATCCATAAAATTTCGTTATAGGAAAATAAATACACTATTCATAGAGACGGTATGCCGTACGTACACATGAACGATGTTTCCATTTTCTTATCATTTTAGAAGAATGAACTGTAAATAATATATGTATATATTATAATTATAATATCATATTTATTTTATACATATTATATATTTTTATAAAAAAATCCTTAATACATTTCGTGCATTGTGTGAAATAATCACATCGCTTTGAGGATGCAGTAGTCCACACATCCCCAAATGATGTTATAGTTTTCATACAAAATGGAAAGCATGAAGGTATGTATTATAAAATAATTATAGAAGCTTAAATATATTATAAATATAATATATATCAAATATAATTGATAATACAATCATTATTCTCAACCTTGAAAGGTTGTAATGGAAGAACGAATGAGATCAATTCGTGAGGTGGTAGTCCGCCGTACACATGAACGATGATTGCGTATCTCATTTGATGGAAATGTGTGAAAGTTTAGTCTTTAACTTTAATATAAAAATAAATAAGTATATTTATGATAATTATTTTGTTATATAATCAAGATATAATTGTAATTTAATGGGTGGATAAATAAAAAAAATGTTCATTGAAGAACATTACCTCTTTTTTGGGTAACTCCATTTGGTTTACTCCAAAATACTTCATTTGTTGTTTTTATGCACAAAATGAGGATTATTAGTTTATGATAGGGATATTGGGAGCTTATTTTGGATGATTTTTTAAGAGGAAAATTTCTTGAGAGGTTTGAATAAGGGAGGGGGTGAGTATCTTTTTATAATGGAGGAGGAGGGACAATCTTGTAAATATAAAAAGGTAAACACTATTGGGTGGTCCAAATTAATTTATGTGCCTGAAATAATGAATAAAATTATATAATAGATTTTATATTACCTAATTATGGACATAAAATGGGGTTTTACAAGTTTCAATGTCATTTGGCCTCTTAAGATTAATGTTTAACCACTAAGTAAACTCATTTTCATGTTCATCCTTGTAATTAATTTTAACTTATTTCACTATTTTTTTAATAAAAAAGAAATTTTAAATTAATATAAATTATATATTATTATTATTTAACATATTTAATCTATTTTTATTAATTCCAATCACATAAGTGGTAGAAATTAATCCCGCAGATGGGATAAGAAAGCAGGTTTCTAAAATGAAAATGTTCAAAAATTTACTAAGTTTCTAAATCTACATTCAACATGAAAATGATTAAAATTTCATAAATTTTATTAATGTATGTAAAATTTATCTAATAATAATTTAAAACCAATTAAATATATAATTTAAAACTATATATTATTTATATGAAAATTTATTTTTCAATTAAAATCCAAAATTTACTATTATTTATCAAAAAATGAAACTTCATAGAAAAATACCAGAAGTTCACCCTAAGAAAATTATGAAATTAATATTTCAAAAATGAATTTTATTTTTTCATATAAAATTTATAAAAGTCCCAAAATTCATTTCTAAAATAGGCACTCCATTAAAAGGTGGTAAAACGACCTTTAGAAAAATACAGCTTTTTATGAAAAAAGTCGGATTTGTTCTTATCTAATGCCTATAAAATAAATTGGGGAATTAATTTGCATAGTTCCAAATCTCCTTACAGTTGAAGAACTAAATAACAATGTTTTTATCCTTCTATTTTCATTCCTTTGTAGGGTGACCCTTTTCTACACACTTATAAAAAACTATGAATACCTTCAATAATTTCCTAGGGTGATTCCTTCCACATTTTTGACTTGGTGGAAATTATTTTTTTATTATCCTTTATTGAAAAATTCTCTTTCTCTTGGTGCTCATTTGATCTCTTATTTACTTTATTTCCCTTGAAATCATTATCATAGTGGAATATTTATCCACACTTGTAACAAGATCCCATTACTTTAAAGTAATCAAAGGGGTGTTTCTTTCCATAATTATAACATTTGGGAAAATCCCTCTTTCTCTTCTTCCCTCAATTGATTTTCCATGTTGTCCTATTCTCCTCTTTCTTTCCTTCAAAGTCAAGGTACACAGATAATTCATTATCTATATTGTTATAACATGATACTATGTCCTCATATGATGATAATGTTTGGGAGGCTAGTTCCCTGCAAATTATTGGCTTAATATACTCAAATATAAAATCATTCTTACTCTTTGGATCACGTGCATTACTGAGGTTCACATTCCTTCTTCTAGGCGTCATTTCTAAATGACGTCACACACTAGATTAGATCATATCATTATGAAACATAATTTATAATCTCAAAACTAGTGATATAATTTACATAAATTGAAAAATTTATGTCTATCTAATATCATAATAATAAAAATTGTTTCTTTATAACATTCTTCAGTAGTGATCCTCAAATTTTATCATAGGGTTATGTTCTCTTATTTATGTTTTTCTAAATCTAGTTTCCAAGGTTTCTACTAAACTTCCTTTGATAGAAACTATAACACCCCGAATCTAGGATCCCAGTTCCAATGCCTTACGTTATTACTTTTTCATGATTACAATGAATAATGTTCCAAAGGACTGACCAGTTTTACTATTTTAGAAAACTACATTTAATACATTATACCCATTTTACATTGGAAAAATAAAATAAATAATAAAAAAATTAAAAAATTAGCATCCATAGAACTCATTCCAAGAATTCATCTTCATATTTAGGGTAAAATAAATAAAATAAGGGTGAGCTCAAATTCCTAGTAAGGTTTATATACAATGGAATAAATAATAAATAAATGATTATAATCAATAAGGTACTTTAAATAACTGAAAACACTTTCCATTTAATCAATAAAATGAAAATAAAATGCATCCATATATTTTTTCATAGTGAAAATTTCATCAATAATAATAAATAAATACTGAATAAAGGAATGTATTAATCATTGGACATCATGATTCCCTAGAACATGATACATTTACCATAATGATATATCCTCATTAATGTTTGAAACATACTTGGTAAAAATCCTTATGATTTTGTGACATTTTGGACCTAGAAGTCAATTAATAGGTTCCCAAAGACTGGTGGGACACATAGAGTCAATCACATATCCCTAAACACCAGAGGCTTCCAACTAGCAGTAAGGGTGTAGGGTGTTTACATGGGGAGACTATTCTATCATCACCAGAGTGTAGCACATTAGATAAGTATAAATAAGAAGAAAATAACATAAAAAATATAAGTAAATAGAAGGCACAATGGAATTAGAGAAAAAATTAACAATAACTGAATCATCTGGAATAACTGATGATGAAATGTTTTGTCACTAGAAAACTAGAAAATCTAGATACAAGAAAAAAACATAATATGTCCAAAAAAATTATAAAGGAAATCAAAAGACTATATCAAGAATCACAATCCACAGATCTGACATCTGCTACCATGCTCAATCATAAATTGTAAGAAATCAAATTTTCAATGCTATATGATTACCTTTATCAACAGCTAAATTCATGTAATCTACCCCAGGTACCAAATAGTTCCCAAAGAGGGTGTGAGATAAATTTCTGTGGGCCATCACTAATGGTGTCTATAAAATCTGGACCATGTTACTGAAATGTTACAGTGTGCAAACATGTCTATATAATATAAAGCACCACAATGTAACTAAATAATCATGTTACTTTTTCAACACTCAGCTGGTGTTTGAAAATGTAACCCATTCATTATTTTATTATTATCATTTTATAATATGTCATATGATACCTATAATGAAGGTTATGAAATGTAATATAGAAACTTGTAATTATATTTTATAATAGAGTTCCTATGTAATTAATAAGGCATTTTAGACTTCAAGGGTTTCCATCATAGTAATGACTATAGTTTGGATAAGGGGTAAGAGTGTAATCCAAGGATCATAGTCTAAGGTATTCCACAATAAGATTACAATCAAGTCCAAGGATTTTATCCAATGTAAAATATAGATAAGCAATAACTGGGACTGATGGGATTTAATAGAACCTACTAGTCAAAGTTGAATCTAAGGAGTGTATCGAAGGCATCATGTATTACTACATGATGGATCCTCAGATGTCATAACAATCACCAGTGTTATAAAAATTTCATGTTCTAGGTGGTTCAAAATCTAAGAAAGTCGTATACTTGAATTTGAAATGGGGACCTCGAGTTCTTAAGGAATTCTCTCTAGAAACCAAGGCGAGCCCAAGTCAGGCCACCAATATTTTTATAATAAAGTCATATAAAATTTATAAGGTTAAAACCATTACCTTTCATTAGTGTGAAAAGGATAATTGATCATGAAACAATATAATCAAGTCATGATTAATCAATAAGTCCATTTGGTTCAATATTTTCCTTTCATTAGTGTGACAAGGCCAAGTATGAAAGAATTAATTTAATCCATTTAAGGTATTTTATGTAATAAATGTTCACACCTCTACCTTTCATTAACATAGAAAAGGGTTCTATGGACACAAAACCTATTATTCCATTACATATAAAAAGGCCAAGTCATATACTTATCTTACTTTCCCATTTCTATTTAACATTTAATTATCAATTAAAGCACTTACCTTAGGTAGTCAAGTGGTGAGAATACATGGTAATTTCCATTATGCAATTAAAAATTTAAATAAATCCATTTAATATAGAAAATATTATCCTTATAAAAATCAAGCCAATAAACACCTGAACGGTGGCCCAAACCTGTCAAAACATTAAAACAACAATTATGGAAAATGTCCTACATGGTATTGCTGGAGTTGTGGGCGTAACCACTAACAATTAACCTCATATTTGGAAGCATAATAACCATAAGCTTCTAATTTATATATGCATGGAATATAAATTTAGTAAACATCACCCAATGAAATTGGCGGGCCCCACATGACATTTCAAAAATCAAAAAACTTGAGGGATGAGTTATATACCACCCACCATAGGCTAGTATGACTCTCCTCCTCAAGTATAGGCCAGTGATTTGTCTTGGAATGGATTAGATCTAAGAAAAAGGTAAAAACACTCACACCTTGAGAACTAGATCGAGAGAAAGATATATGAAGAACGACTCAGAAAAACTCGATTACTTACCACTACGCATCCAACGTGATGAATGAAAGCTAGAAAAAATATTGAATGATGGAGATCTCTCTATCACTAGTTTAGGCCTTTCAAAAGATCCAAAATGAGATAAATGGAGGTTCTGTCCACTAGAAATAAGACTAGGTAATAAAGAAGGCTTAATTATGTCATTAAAGGTAAAAATATAATCTTACCAAAAATTTAGCCTATGAATTGTTTTTCTACATGCGTTTCTAAACTGTGCACCAACCATGCATGAGAGCCTATAGGAAATGGGAATATAACATGGTTGGGTCATACAATATGAGAAACTATGCACCAACCATGAGAGATGGCTTTTCCCAATAATGTAAACCATATGCACTATTAGATCTAACTATGTCACCTAACCAAACGATTTCCTATAACCATATGACCAACCCATTTTCCTCAAAATAATGGGTTTCTGGCTTCGAACAGTCATTGGATACCCCTGGTATATTCACTAACTCATTAGGCATCCAAATTAGGTCCAAAATAAAGAATCTGACTGAAATTTAAAGGATCTTTACCTAAGTGAAAAACCAGGTTCTTATAGTCTTCCACCATAAAAGAAGTCATCCATGAGTTGACCTTCTAGGGGTGGTGAAACACTATTTGAGAACAACTCTGGACATTGTGCATGTATGTCGGCCTCCCACTCCAAAGTCTCATCATGAACGCAGCTGTGCTACCACAACCCCTATAATAGAGGGACATACCTTCCTTGGAGAGCCTTCATGGTGCGATTAATGATGCATACTGAATACTCCTAAAATGAAGAACCATCATATAACTCAAATTCCTTGAGATAAAAAGTTTTATATGGGTCAACATGATATTTATGAAGTTTTAAAACATGGAATGCATCATTCATGGCTCGGTACCTCTAAGGTTATATCAACTGATAGGCTACTATCCAGAATCTCTGCATAATCTCAAATGACCCTGCATAAAGAGGTAATAACTTCCCTTGCTTTCGTAACTGTTCATTCCATAGCCTAAGAGATACCCATAGGAAAACATGATCTCCAACCGGAAACTCCATAGTTTATATGAGATTATTGGTATATTATTTCTATCTATACTGAGCATTAGTCATTTTCTTTCTGATTATCTAAACCTACTCCAAAGTGTCTTGAATGAGACAAGGACCTAGTAGGCCTGCCTCACCTACCTCAAGACAACATATGGGTGAATGAAACAACCCACCATATAAGGCTTCAAAAGGATCCATCTAAATTGTCACATGAAATCTATTATTACAGGTGAAATCGATGACATGAATTTTCTCCTCTTAAGAACCATCAAAACCAAGGACACATGCTCCGAGAATATCCTATAGAACCTGAATTGTCCATTCTGATGATCCATCGGTCTAAGGGTGACAAGATTTTCTTAAAAGCACCTATATTCCCATAACATTCTACAATCCGTTATATAAATGTGAAATGAAACGAGAGTTTCTGTCCAAAAAGAGAGTATGAGGGACCCTATGTTGTCGTATGATCTCACAGACATACATTCATCCCATCTCATAAACTCAGAAAGTCTTTTAAAAATGAATGAAGAGAAACACCTTCTTCAGTCTATCAATGAAAACATGTAAATAGTCACTACCACTAGGCGTCCTAGGTAACCCAACTAAAAAGTCAATGGAAAAATATTCCCATTTCCATTCAAGTACTGGAAGTGGATGTAACAAGACTACAAGTCTCCAGTTCTTCTCCTTCACCTACTGATAGGTGGAATTCCTAATGATAAAGCCTACAATATAATGTTTCATCCATGGTCACCAATATTGTTATCACATATATTGATACATCTTAGAGATGTCTGGATGAACTACCCACCAAGAAGCATGGGAATCTTGAATCACCTCCTCTATCATATATGTAAGAAGCCAGACACATCAATGAATATGTAGGATATATACTCTATCCACAACCAATCTGGGGGTGGGTTATCTTCTGATATACTTTCATGGAAAACCAATCCCAAGGATCTGAAAATTGGATACCCTCAACCTTCTCCAAGAGGTAAGTGGTAACTATCAAGGACGATAAGTAAGATTACTCATGATTGTCAGGAAACATCAAATTTAGCTAAGAAAATAGGGCCATTAACTTCCATTCATCACTGGATTCCCATATGTCCTGTGCTTAACTTTTATTAATCAATGCATAAGCAATTAAATTTCCCTTCTTAGATATATAGAAAAGATCAAAATCAAAAAATTGTTGATATTTGACCCATCTCTACTGTATGAGGTTCATGTCATGATGAGAAAAGATATATTTGAGACTCTTATGGTCTGTGTACACCAAAAAGAGCACACCTAATAGATAATGTATCTATCAATTTAGGCATGGACAACTGCTACTAGCTCAAGGTTATGCATTAGGTAGTATCTCTCATGAGGCCTCAACTGCTGAGATCCGTACGCAATGACTCTATCCTCCCTCATTAGTACTACTCCTAGAAATATTCTTGACACATCACAGAAGATGATGTAACATCTTTCAAGCTTTGGATGTATCTGAATAGGTGCTGATAGAATCCTCCCTTTCATCTCTTGAAAGGATTTCTCACAAGATTCTGACTATAGGAACTTACCACCCTTATTTTTAAGGCAAGTAAGTGGTGAAAAAAGCCATGATAAGTATTATATGAAATTTCTATAATATCCATCCATCCTAAATAAACTCAGTATATCAAACACATTGTTGGGATGCTCCCAGAAAGCTTTAGTACTAAAAGTTTCTAGGTCAGCAGATACTCCTGATTCCAATATGATATAACCCAAGAAGTGAACTTTTTCAATCCATAAGTGGAACTTATAAAGTTTAGCACAAAGCTGATTCTCTCTCAGTGTACTCATAATGATATGAAGATGATTATCATGTTCGTTATGAGTTTGAGAATACACTAATATTTCAACCAGAAGGACCATGAAAAAAGAATAGATATAGGGATGGAAAATTATATTCCTTAGATCCATGAAAATGGAGGGTGAATTTATAAGAAAAAATAACCTAAAAAGGTACTCATATAGACCATACCTACTACAGAGAGTTGTATGAGGTATTTATGATCACCATACTCCCAATTGGTGAGATCCTGACCTTAGGTCGATCTACAAGAAGACCCTAGCTCCTCAAAGCTGGACAAAGAGTTCATCTATTCAAGGTCATTGATACCAGGTCTTGACCATAATCTGGTTCTAACTTATGTAATATATTCATAGACATAAGTTTCTATCTACCTTCTTGTGAAAATCATGGGAGAACCCCAAGATGATGTATTGGGATGTATAAAAACTTTGGACTCTAAATACTATAATTTCTTATTTTATTCCATAATATATGTAGGTACCATGTTGTACAAAATAATGGACACTAGAGCTTATCATAGAAAAATATTGATAATAAACTATACCTCTTAATGAGAAGGTAATCCATAAAAAACATCAAAAAAGACATACCTGAAATGATCAAATATTGGAGGTAAATAATCTTGATGTAAACCCTAATCCTCTATGAAGATATTGGCGATCTTGGTGGTCATTCCACCTATCCCATGATGCTCTGGTCCAGGTCTACTAGCATGGACATCTTACTCAACCTTATGTAGGTAGCTGCTTCCCTCTAGTGATGTAAAAGATACCCTTCCAAAATAGAAGTATATAAAATCATGATAAGGAAACTAAAAAATAAATTCCAATAATGACATATAATCTTGTCATATCGATAAAAAAAGTTCCCATAAGAAAGGGAAACTGCCTACCTTAAGGGGTCAGTCCCTACATTGGTGTATGACCTCTGAACAAACTCCTAACGACATATCTGGGGTCATTATACCATAGTAATACTGTATATATAGTCCAAGACTATCCACGATAGATACATAGATAAAATATTATGAATCACCTATATAAAATAAAGTAGATACTAGGGTAGATTCCACTAGAATAATACCTCATAATGTAGATCGTCTCGTAGCCTGATCCTTAGATGTTGGATGTAGTGCATGCAAATGGCCCGATCCACAAACCTGTGCAAAATCTGGACTACCACAACCATAACTACTATACTAGCACTACTGGTAATCAGGAGTCCAACTACTATTGCCACAAAATCCCCCTCATCTAGTCTTTTCAGTGTTGTTCCAACTCCCCACCCAACGTGGCAGAAAAGAACTCACTCTTGAAGGTGGAGCTGATACAGATCCTTTTCCGCTCAAGGATGGTGGGAATGTCCATTAAAAACACTAAAGATGCCCCATACTACCACAATCCCGACACTCCATTGGATCTCTATCATAATTAGGCCTTAGGATCCCCCATCATATACACTAACGACACACCATAGAGCTATCAATACCTATACACTAGTTGTCACTGCCCTGAAGACAAACCTCGTGGGAATGTTTCCTACCACAAAGAGAACTATTGGCCTCTAACAACACTGATCCTCTATTCCCTGTTCTATTTCCATCCCTCATGTTATTCTCAGTGATAAGATCCTGATTGAATATTTTAGAAAAAGTTAGAAGGCTAAATGCCTTCACCTGGGTATGGATGTCATACATAAGCCCCTCCTCGAGGCGTCGAGAACACAAAATCTCATCACTACATAGAAGTGGTGAAAAGTGATATAAATTAAGAAAATATACTAAATATTCCATAAATAACATAGGAACCTACTTTAGATGCATGCAAACTCTTGATTTGTCAGCTCTCAACATCCAAGGAAAGAATTAATCATAGAAAATTGTCTAGAAGTCATCAAATTCTATGCCTTGATGGTGATAATCATAGGTAATTAAATCCCACCAACGATTGGTCATGTCATGAATCATGTATGTGGAATGCTTGATCCTCTACTATGGAGGTGTCTATATATGATCAAAGATATACAGGGTGGCTTCTATCTAAGACTTAGTACCCTATAGACTGCTATCCCTTGAGAAAGTAGGAGGATACTGCTATTGGAAGTTGAGAGTTAGATAATCCATTATAGGTGAAACTCATGTAGTACCATGTATAGAATGAAAAAAATGTCGAAAAATATCACGAACTTCAGCATCAGTGGTCAAATTAGGTACAAAAGGTAGTTCCTAGAGTGGAACTCCTGGAGGTAAGACTAACAGTTTAGGGCCCACCACATATGGGTCATGGTCGTCAACACCTTACTGGTGTATGATTCGAGGTTTTCATGGAAATATTGGATTATAAATGCAAACCAGATGCCTTAAAAAAATATTTAAGAAGATAGATAGAAACACTTATGAAATATGATAATAAAAGGCTCAAGGCATACTACTCCAACTACATGCTTAGATGACCAAGTAATGGTAAGTGATCATGTATAAGTTTCATTTCGTTATAAATTTAATTACCAGGTTCACTTGTTAACCTTTAATAAACAAGAAAAGGTGAGATATGTACATGAAAACATTTCATTTTAGATTTCATGTTTTACTTTATAATGGATATCCATTCCTACTAAATCAGGGCCCATACACCTTATCCCTGAAAACAACACCCATTTATTTAAAGCATAATGGATCGACTCGGTAAATTACTCATCCCATCCCACAAGGGACTATACAACTCATGAATTGAGATGGGAAATCACTCAATCTCAACCAAGAGTAATACAAGAATAGTCTAACTATCATAGTATCACGCAACAATCATAGGCATATCAAGCAAAAAAATTTGCGAAATGCACCTATATGGCATAGAAATATGCATGACATGGGAATTATATGTACCTAAAATGATTCATGTAACAATTCTCCATTACATCATATCATCAACAAAAATATGAAAGGAATCATAAAATAGAGTAATAATTACAACCACAACACAACATGTGCATCACCTAATAGTGAAATGATATCAATTGTAATAAAAAAATAATAACAACAATTATATTTCAGGAAACTCATATTTTATCTTGAACATTGGTTCATGATGCACAAGTATGGCTTATGACCAAGTACCAAGCATTTTTAATCTCTAATATATTATCTCTAAATAGTAATGAAAGAAATTAAAACCCCTAGGATACCACTTTATGGCATTTGATATCTAGATGCCACTTAATAGGTGCCTCAAGCCTAGTGGGCCACATGGCCTCAAGCACATGTACCCAAATGCTAAAGGCTTCTGACTAACAGTGATGTCCTAGGGTTTTTCCATGGGTAGACTATGCCCTTATTTCAAGAGTGTATCATAGCGGATAAATATAAATAGAGGTAAATAGTAGAAAAAATATAAGTAAACAGAAGGAATAAAAGAAATAGATACAATAATAATAATAATAAAAACTGAATCAATTGGAATAACTGATGATGATATGCAATGTCACTAGAAAACAAGAAATCATGGGTACAATAAATAGGAAATAATATGTTCCACAAAAATATAACGGAAATAAAAATACTATTCTAATAATTCTAAGCCACAGATTGGTCATCTTCTACCAAGCTCCATCCTAACGAGTTAGCACTCAAGTGTTTTGAAGCTATATGACTCTATTTATCAACACCCACATTCATGTAATCTGCCCTAGGTACAAATGGCACCCAAAGAGGGTGTGTGGTAAATCTCAATCGTCCACCATCGATGGTGTCTATAACATTTGTCCCATGAAATGGAAATGTTTTAGTGTGGAAGAATATATAAATATAAATTAAAGCATCACAGTGTAACTAAATACCCAAGTACCTTCTTTAGACCTTGGATGGTGTCTGATCTTATAACCAATTCATTATTTTATTGCTACTAGTTTATAACTATAAGGCCCCAGCCTTAAACCTTACTTAATCTTGAGTTATTCCAAGATTACACATTGAGGATCTTTTTGGGTTTAGAGTTTTAGAGAATTAGATCATAAAACTTGCATTACATTCCCCATATAAACACAGTGGTTACATAAAGATAGTATTCTTCATTCCTATCAATGGAAACATATTTAAAATAAAACATGGATTCTTTCTTGACACTTCCTTGACATTATCATCATATCATGTACCTTTCCCTTGACCTGTGAAAAACATTTCAAAAAAACATGGGAAGAGCATAAACAGCTCAGTAAGGGATATAAAAATACGGAAAGGAAACATGGGTACATATATAAATAAGAATGAAATCATACTTTACCCATAAAACATAAGAACTTTAACATACATCATCAAATCATGAATAAATCATAGAAATCATAAGACATAAAGGTAACTTGAGGAATTCATAACATTCTTACGTAGTGAGTAACCCTCTTGGTTACGTTTGGAATACCCATCATAGTATATTCCCTAAATCACTTCGGAGAAACCTTTACGTTTCACTCCTTCGTGTTACCCAATGCATTGGAGAGCTATATCGGGCTCACCCGCCCTTAGTCTATCACGGAACCACCCGTCTTCATAATAATGCCCAATAACCTCAACATAATTGTATCACACAAAACATGCATAAAGGAATCATAACATTTACACCTTTAAATCACAAGATTTCAATACAACAAATTGATATAAAAACATTATGAAAACCATTTTCAATACCAAAATAAAAGAAAAGTAAAACATGGTATTTATTTTTATTTTAAAAAATGTATGGCTTGTAGAGGAAGCTGAAACTCAAATAATGGTCACGGCGGCGGAGAAGTCGTTGTCACCGCATACGTACGACAAAAACATTCCCTTTTGTCGTTTAGTAAACGCTTCGTATAAAAAATATTACTTTTGAATAAACATAAAAGTCAAAGGGTTTATACACCGTATAAAAGAAGGTTGTGTATAAAACAAAATATGCCTCAATGAAAGGAGATTGAGACGAAGTCCCATACCTCGGGTCTGACTTGACTCGGTCGTTATTTAATCTCCTGAATAATAAACTTGAGTTAATTTCTACTTGTTTAAGAACCTTTTTTTAGTTCATTATTCCTTTTATATCACTTATTTCCATGTCATGAACACTATGTAATTATTTTAGTTAATAACGGTCGTTTTAACGATCATTGGTACTTGAGTCAGAAATAATCCCTTTATAATTACAAGTTGTTCATGTATCCATTATATCCAGAATGGTATTCATGATGTAGATATCATATATGTCATATATATCCAGTACATGCATGCATTTATAATATTACATAATCATTTAGAGGTATGAAATGAAATGCACCGTTCATGGAGACGGTAAGCCGTACGCACGCATGAACGCTACTTTCATTTCTATTTCATATTTTATAGAATGGAATCATAATGATATAAAGGTATATTATAATTCCAGTATAATATAATATATAATATCATAGTTCCATCCTTTATACATCCCACATATGGCATTAACGAATCACATCACTTTGAGGGGGCAGTAGTCCGCACTTCCTTAAATGAAGATATCGTGTTTACCCATAATGGAAACCATAAAGGTATGCAAAAAATGAAAAATACATAATCTTAAGGAAAACATAAACATATTATATATCATATATAAATATAGTGACATCTTAATGGCCACCTTTGAAGGTGTTAAAAGAATGTTGAACAATCATTGTTTCGGGAGGCATAAATTCACCATCCACGGAAACAGTATGTCCTTTAACCATTTGATGTAGGTGTGTGTAAGTGTAGCTATAATCCTTCTTATAACAACATCCTATTATATTTATGATACTGGAGTTGTTACAAAAGAAATGAATAAAAAGAGTTTAGGGGGTTGGAGAAGCAAAATTAAACAAAAGGACTCAAGTGAAGACATTACCTTAAAATCGGGTAACTCCCTTTGGTTTGAGCACAAAGGCTTCCTTGGAAAGACTTCTGCCCAAAGTGAGGCTTCAAGGAGTAATAGAGTGATGTGGAGAGACAAAATGGGCCGGGGGTGGCCGAGCCAAAGGCTTTGGGAGTGTGGGTAAGGAGGTAGAGGTGGGGGCCTTTTATAAGAGGAGAGAAGGGGCACTCTTGGAATGTAAAGAAACGTTACTTTATTTTAAAATGCGTTTCGGATTAAAAAGGTCCAAAATTAATATAATTCTAGGGTAAGGTAATAAGGGTTAGAAATCCACCAATAAAATAGGTTTTGGACATGTTTAGTTCATAGATTTTACATTATCATTTCATTTTATTTAAATCCTTTATTAATGAGCTAATCGCTGCATCATCATGATGTCATAAATAATTTAATTTATTTAAAGTCTAAAAATTATAAAAAAACTACTATGAAGTTGGAAATCTTTTTATATTTCCAATGATAATTTATAATAAAAAATATGACTTGTATAACCCCATGAATTTTTTTTTAGTAAAACATCTCTTGTTTGTGTCATTTTTACTTTAACATTAAATAAAAAGTTATTCATGTCATTTCCCAACCAAAGTGGCTCCATGGGGTCCCCAAGTTGACCCATGGATTTTATTGGTCGGCCATAACACATCCAATGAGGGTAGGACATGTTTCAAGCTCATCTCATATTATTAAAACATTATTTTTACCTTATACTACACTAATTACCACTAATCGCGATTAAGAACTTAAAAGTTACTATTCACCAAAAAAATATTTTAATCTCAATAAACCACATTTTACTTCTTAATGACAAACATGTATGTTGGATTTTTGAAAATAAAATCACAGAAGTGGCAAAGTTTCATTTAAACAAAAAATCAGTTTCTTTAACTACCACTTAGTGGTTTCACTATTCATAAAAAATTGAAGTTTTTCAGAAAGATACCAAAACTTCACCCTAAGCTATATTTGATATTCTGAATTCAAAAATGATGTCTATTATACAAAATTAAAAACATGTAAGTTTCATTAATTAATTTAATAACTAATTCCCGCTGTCATGACGAATAGCGTGTTTTTATGAAGCAATAAGTATCAAAAGATTGACACTTGCTTAAGTCCAATTTCAAAGTGAAATTGATTCCAATGACCACAATTGGATAAAATGGTAAAAATATATTCTAATTTCACTTAAAAACCAATTAAAAATATAATATAATCATATAAATAAATTAGATTAAAAATAGGTTTTGAATTAAAATACATCATTTGTCACTATTCATTAAAAAATGAACTTTATCGGAAAAATACCAAAAATTCACACAAAGTAAATTTTGATGTCCCAATAATAAATAATAAGTTTATTTTGACAAACATAGCTTATAAAATTTTCAAAAGATAGATTTAAAAAGGGGTTTCCATCAAAACGCAGTAAAAGAATCTTTTAAGAATATTAGTGTATTCCATGCATAAGATTGTATTTATTTTCATTTTAAGCCTCTAAAACACTATATTATTCATTAATAGAAATAGATAAAAATATCTATTATTCATTACTTACATGGGATGTTACATCCTTCCCCCCTTTAGAAAATTGCATCCCTGCAATTTATTTACTTATCGAATAAATGGGGGTACTTATCCCTCATTGCATTTTCAGATTCCCATGTTGCCTCTTTCATCATGTGGTTTTTCCACAAAACCTTTACCTGATTAATCACCTTATTTCGTAACACTTGCTCCCTGTGGTCAAGAATCTGGATCGGTTGTTCCTCATAAGATAGGTTCTCTTCCAACTGAACTACCTCTAGACTCAAAACATGAAATGGATCTGGCATATACTTCCTCAACATCGAAACATGAAAAACATTGTGTCCCTGAGATAAACTCGGAGGTAAAGCCACTCGGTAAGCAACAGATCCAACTCTCTCCAGAATTTCATATGGTCCAATGAACCTTGGACTCAACTTTCCTTTCTTACCAAATCGCATCACACTTTTCCATGGTGATACTTTGAGAAAAACATGATCACCTACCTCAAAAGAGAGATCCTTCCTCCTGTTGTCCGCATAACTCTTCTGCCTACTCTGAGCTGTTCTCATGTGTTTCTGTATCAGCTGAACTTTTTCTGCCTACTCTTCTACTAATTCTGGTCCCATCAACTTCCTTTCACCCACTTCATCCCAGAAAGCTGGAGTTCGACACCGCTTCCCATATAATGCTTCAAATGGTGCCATCTGTATACTGGAATGAAAACTGTTATTATATGAAAACTCAACCAAAGAAAGATGTTGGTCCCAACTTCCCTGATAATCCATCGAACAAGCTCGTAGCATATCCTCCAAGGTCTGAATTGTTCGTTCTGACTGCCCATCTGATTGCTGATGAAAAGCAGTACTAAACTTTAATTCAGTACCCATCGACTTCTGAAGACCTTTCCAAAAGTTAGAAGTAAACCTAGGATCACAGTCAGATACAATGGAGAGAGGAAATCCATGTAACCTGACTATCTCCTTAAGATACAAACGGGAAAGTTGATCTAGGGAAAAATTATCTCGTATAGGAAGGAAATGAGCAGATTTTGTCAAGCGACCAACAATAACCCAGATTGCATTATTACCTCGAGATGTCTACGGTAATCCAACAACAAAGTCCATGGATATATTCTCCCATTTCCACTCTGGCACTAGTAGAGGCTGAAGCATCCCTTTCGGTATCTTTCGCTCTGCTTTAACCTACTGACAAGTCAAACACTTCACAGTAAAATCATCAATATCTCTTTTCATTCCATCCCACCAGTAATACTCCCGCAGATCTCTATACATCTTAGTACTGCCTGGATGAACTGAAAACGGAGAACTATGAGCTTCACATAACAACTCTCTCTTCAACTGTGAATCACATGGCACACAAAATATCTTCCCAAATCTCAAAACAAAATCACTATCAATGTTGAATTCAGGAAACTTACCTTTCTGAATCATCTCTACCTTTTTCTGCAACTCACTGTCTTGCTTCTGTGCTTGCTTGATTCTATCTGATAGAGATGATCTCACTGATACCTAAAACAAAACAAGAGGACATCCTACACCAACAAATTCTATGACAAAGTTCATCAAATCAAAAACCAAAGGATCTCATTCCAAACGTAGCATGGTTAATGAAGCATTACTTTTTTGACTCAAAGCATCAGCCACTTTATTTGCTTTTCCCGGATGGTGGTGAATTGTACAATCATAATCCTTGATTAATTCCATCCATCTCCTCTGTCTCATTTTTAACTCTTTCTAAGTGAATATATACTTTAAACTTTTGTGATCAGTATATATTTCACACTTTACTCCATACAAATGATGTCTCCAAATTTTTAAAGTGAAAACAATAGCAGCTAATTCCAAATCATGTGTAGGGTAATTTACCTCATGAGTTTTCAACTGTCATGAAGCATAAGCAATTACCTGATCATTCTGCATTAGGACGCAACCAGGTCCTTTCAATGAAGCATCACTGTAGATAATAAACTCACCATTCCTGGAAGGTAGTTCCAAAACTGGAGCTTTCACCAATCTTCTTTTCAATTCCTGAAAACAATCATCACATTCTTTTGTCCAGATAAACTTAACACCCTTCCGAGTTAGCTTAGTAATTGGACTAGATAACCGTGAAAAATTTCTAACAAAACTTCAGTAATAGCCTGCCAAACCAAGGAAGATACCAATATCAATTACATTTGTGGGTCTTGGCCAGTCTTCCACAACTTTTGTTTTTGTAGGATCAACAGTTATCCCATCTTTAGAAACAATGTGACCAAGGAAAGAAATTTGTTGCAACCAAAACTCACACTTGCTGAATTTTCCATAAAATTTCTTTTCTTTTAAGGTTTGCAAGATAACCATTAAATGTCTTTCATGCTCCTCTTTACTTTTGGAAAACACCAAAATATCATCAATGAAAACCACCAAAAACTTATCCAAGAAGTCATGGAAAATTCTATTCATTAAGTCCATGAATACAACAGGTGCATTGGTTAGCCCAAAAGGCATTACTAAAAATTCATAATGGACATATCTTGTACGTAACGCAGTCTTCAGAATGTCTGATTCCTTTACCTTTAGCTGATGGTACCCCGATCTCAGGTCAATCTTTGAAAAATACTGAGCTCCCTGGAGCTGATAAAAAAAAATCATCGATATGAGGCAAAGGATATTTGTTCTTAACAGTGATGTTATTCAAGGCTCTATAATCAATGCAAAGTCTCATTGAACCATATTTCTTTTTAACAAATAAAACAGGAGCACCCCATGGTGATGTGATAGGTCGAATGAAACCTTTCTCTAATAAATCATGAAATTGCTCCTTCAACTCTAAAAGTTCAATTTGAGCCATTCGATAAGGGGGTTTTGAAATTGGCTTAGCATCAAGAACTAAGTCAATGGTAAACTCAACTTCCCAATCTGGTATTATTCCAGGCAACTCATCAGGAAAAACATCAGGATACTCATTTACCACTGGCACATCATTAATATGAACAGTTCCTTTATTTTCAACGATGTGTGCAAGTTAACATTCATTTCCACATTTTACAAGTTTCTCGGCCTCTTGATATGTTATCAACAGTAAGGGTTCATTCTTGTACACAAACTGAAAGTCTTTCTGAAAATAAACTTCTTTAACTCTACAGTCAATCTTATCATGGTAAATAGAGAGCCAATCCATACCCAGGATAACATCAAACTCTACTAGAGGTAGAAAAATAATGTTTGCAATTAGGTTCTTTCCAAATATAAGGATTGAAAGATTCTTATAAATTCTTTTGGCCTCAACATTACCCCCAGGTGTTTTTACCAAATGTTCAGGAGTCATTTCTTGAGATGGTATTCCCATTTTACTAGAAAAGTTTTTAGAGATGAAAGAATGTGTAGACCCCGAATCAAACAACACACTGGCATAATCTGAAAAAACAAACAAAGTACCTGATACAGCTTCATTTGATGGCCCGAAATCTGTTGAAGTAGTTGCAAAGGATTTTACCACCCCTTTCTGCTTGTAGTCTAACTGCTTCCCATCACTCAAGATCTTTGTTGGACACTCGTTTGCATAGTGACCCATCTCATTTCACTTATAACATTTCACTAACTGTAAATAAAATTTGGTCTTACCTTCACCTTGATCCTTGTCAGTGCAATAACGGGCCTTATGTCCCATATTACCACATCGGTAGCACTTTCCAGAATTCAGAAGACATTCCCCAGCATGCCTTTTGCCACATTTATCACAAACTGGAAACTTAGTTTTCTTACCATTAGACTTTTTTGAAGAATTCTTACCTTTCTCCTACCACCTCGGTCTCTTCTTCTGTTGGTTGTTATAAAACACTTGATCAGAAAAAAACTCCATTTCCACCTTCTCAACACATCGAACAATCTTTTCATAACTTTTAAACTCACGAGAAGCTAATGCCCTTAGATATTTTGGCTTTAATCCTGAGTAAAAATGATTGATTTTACTATCAAGATCTCAGATAAAATTTGGAGCATACCTTGCCAATCGAGTGAACCTTTCTTCATAGGCGGCCACTGAGTCTTCCTCTCGCCTCAATTCCAATAATTGATTTCCCATCCTAAGTCGAATAGCCTTAGGAAAATACTTATCAAGAAACATACCTTTGAATTCATCCCAGTCAAGAGCATCAATCACATCGGCGTCCCCGATATTTTTAACCATAGACCACCACTAATCTGCCTCACCCTCCAAACGGTAAATAACAAGACTAACCTTTTGATTGTCTGAACACCCCATGACATCGAAAATATTCTTCAGTGCTTTAATCCACCCTTCAGCTAACACAGGGTCAGATGATCCTCTAAATGATGGGGGATGTTGCCTGATGAAATATTCCACCACTGACATGTTCCTCTGTGGTTGATCTGGCTGATCTCGTACATGGATACCACCACCATTTATCGCTTGAGTCAACTGCACCATTACTGCAACAAACTGTTCAGTTCCAATTCTAACCATCTTAGGATGCTGATTCAGAAGGTTATTTCCTTCTGTATGCCTTCCTAGCACTGCTTCCCTATTTCCTCTGCGGAAAACCATTCTGAACAAACATGTCCTAGATGAAGCAACATGGTAATCTTCAAATGCTATATCATTTCAATTTGACCATAAAAAAATATATTTTTGGATAATCATTTAATAGAATTCTAACTCCTAAAGTTATCTAAACCAACCTTTGATACTAACTATAAGGCCCCATCCTTAAAACTTACTTAATCTTGAGTTATTCCAAGATTACACATTGAGGATCTTTTTGGGTTTAGAGTTTTAGAGAATTAGATCATAAAACTTGCATTACATTCCACATATAAACAAAGTGGTTACATAAAGATATTATTCTTCTTTCCGATCAATGGAAACATATTTAAAATAAAACATGGATTCTTTCTTGACACTTCCTTGACACTATCATCATATCATGTACCTTTCCCTTGACCTGTGAAAAACATTTCAAAAAAACTTGGGATGAGCATAAAAAGCTCAGTAAGGGATATAAAAATACGGAAAGGAAACATGGGTACATATATACATAAGAATGAAATCATACTTTACCCATAAAACATAAGCACTTTAACATACCTCATCAAATCATGAATAAATCATAGAAATCATAAGACATAAAGGTAACTTGAGGAATTCATAACATTCTTACGTAGGGAGTAACCCTCTTGGTTACGTTTGGAATACCCATCACAGTATATTCCCTAAATCTCTTTGGAGAAACCTTAACGTTTCACTCGTTCGCGTTACCCAATGCATTGGAGATCTATATCGGGCTCACCCACCCTTAGTCTATCACGGAACCACCCGTCTTCATAATAATGCCCAAGAACCACAACATAATCATATCACACAAAACATGCATAAAGGAAACATAACATTTCCACCTTTCAATCACAAGATATCAATACAACACATTGATATAAAAAAATTATGAAAACCATTTTCAATACCAAAATAAAAGAAAAGTAAAACATGGTATTTATTTTTCTTTTAAAAAAAGGTATGGCTTGTAGAGGAAGCCGAAACTGAAATAATGGTCACGGCGGTGGAGAAGTCATTGTCACCACATACGTACGACAAAAACATTCCCTTTTGTCATTTAGTAAACGATTCGTATAAAAAAGATTCCTTTTGAATAAATGTAAAATTAAAAGGGGTTTATACACCATATAAAAGAAGGTTGTGTATAAAACAAAATATGCCTCAATGAAAGGAGACTGAGACGAAGTCCCATACCTCGGGTCCGACTTGACTCAGTCGTTCTTTAATCTCCTGAATAATAAACTTGAGTTAATTTATACTTGTTTAAGAACCTTTTTCAAGTTCATTATTCCTTTTATATCACTTATTTCCATTTCATGAACACTATGTAATTATTTAAGTTAATAACGGTCATTTTAACGATCATTGGTACTTGAGTAAAAAATAATCCCTTTATAATTACAAGTTGTGCATATATCCATTATATCCAGAATGGTATTCATGATGTAGATATCATGTATGTCATATAAATCCAGTACATTCATGCATTTATAATATTACATAATCATTTATAGGTAAGAAATGAAATGCACCGTTCATGGAGACGGTAAGCCGTACGTACGAATGAACACTACTTTCATTTCTATTTCGTATTTTATAGAATGGAATCATAATGATATAAAGGTATATTATAATTCTAGTATAATATAATATATAATATCATAGTTCCATCCTTTATACGTCCCACATATGGCATTAACGAATCACATCACTTTGAGGGGGCGGTAGTCCGCATTTCCTTAAATGAAGATATCGTGTTTACCCATAATGGAAACCGTAAAGGTATGCCCAAAATGAAAAATACAGAAGCTTAAGGAAAACCTAAACATATTATATATCATATATAAATATAGTTACATCTTAATGGCCACCTTTTAAGGTGTTAAAATAATGTTGAACAATCATCGTTTCGGGAGGCATAAATTCACCATCCACGGAAACAGTATGTCCTCTAACCATTAGATGTAGGTGTGTGTAAGTGTAGCTCGAATAATTCTTATAAAAACATCATAGTATATTTATGATACTAGATTTGTTACAAAAGAAATGAATAAAAAGAGTTTAGGGTGTTGGAGAAGCAAAATAAAACAAAAGGACTCAAGTGAAGACATTACCTTAAAATCGGGTAACTCCCTTTGGTTTGAGCTCAAAGGATTCCTTGGGAAGACTTCTGTCCAAAGTGAGGCTTCAAGAAGTAATATAGGGATGTTGAGAGACAAAATGGGAAGGGGTTGTCTGAGAATAAAGGCTTTGGGAGTGTGGGTAAGGAGGTAGAGGTGGGGGCCTTTTATAAGAGGAGAGAAGGGGCACTCTTGGAAAGTAAAGAAATGTTAATATATTTTAAAATACGTTTCGGATTAAAAAGGTCCAAAATTAATATAATTATAGGTGAAGGTGATAAGGTTTCGAAATACACCCATCAAATAGGTTTTGGACATGTGTAGTTTATATATTTTACATTATCATTTCATTTCATTTAAATCTTTTATTAATGAGGTAATCGCTGCATCATCATGATGTCATAAATAATTTAATTTATTTAAAGTCTAAAAATTATAAAAAAATACTATGATGTAGGAAATATTTTTATCTTTACAATTATAATTTATAATAAAAAATATGACTTGTATAACCCCATGTAAAAATTGTTTTAGTAAAACATCTCTTGTTTTTGTCATTTTTACTTTAACATTAAATAAAAAGTTATTTATGTCATTTCCCAACCAAAGTGGCTTCATGGGGTCCCCAAGTTGACCCATGGATTTTATTAGTCGGCCATAACACATCCAATGAGGTTAGGACATGTTTCAAGCTCATATCATATTATTAAAACATTATTTTTACCTTAAACTACACTAATTACCACTAATCACGATTAAGAACTTAAAAGTTACTATTCACCAAAAAATTATTTTAATCTCATTGAACCATATTTTACTTATTAATGACAACCATGTATGTCGGATTTTTGAAAATCAAATCACAGAAGTGGAAATGTTTCATTTAAACGAAAAATCAGTGTCTTTAACTACCACTTAGTGGTTTCACTATTCATCAAAAATTGAAGTTTTTCAGAAAGATACCAAAACTTTACCCTAAGCTATATTTGATATTCCGAATTCAAAAATGATGTCTATTTTACACAATTCAAAACATGTAAGTTTCATCAATTAATTTAATAACTAATTCCCACTGTCATGACAAATAGCGTGTTTTTATGAAACAATAAGTATCAAAAGATTGACACTAGTTTAAGTCCAATTTCAAAGTGAAATTGATTCCAATGACCAAAATTGGATAAAATGGTAAAAATATATTATAATTTCACTTAAAAACCAATTAAAAATATAATCTAATCATATAAATAAATTAGATTAAAAAGAGGTTTTGAATTAAAATACAACATTTTTCACTATTCATTAAAAAATGAACTTTATCGGAAAAATATCAAAAATTCACAAAAAGTAAATTTTGATGTCCCAATCATAAATAATAAGGTTATTTTAAAAAAACATAGCTTATAAAATTGTCAAAATATAGATTTAAAAAGTGTTTTCCATCAAAAGGCAGTAAAACAATCTTATAAGAATATTAGTGTATTCCATGCATAAGATTGTATTTATTTTCATTTTAAGCCTCTAAAACACTATCTTAATCATTAATAGACATAGAAAAAAATATCTATTATTCATTAATTACTTGGGATGTTACAATAATAAGTCATATGATAGCCATATATAAGGTTCCAAGATGTAGCAAGGAAACCTGTAATGAAATTTAATAATAAAGTTCCATGGTAATAACCAAGGCATTGTAGACCTCAAGGGTCTCCAAATCAGTAATAAATGTAGCCTAGCTAAGGAGTAAGAGTATAATCCAAGGATCATAGTCCAAGGCATTCCATAATAAAACACCTACCGAGTGCAAGTATTTTATCCAAGGTAAAATGGGGCTAAGTAATGACTGGACCTGATGTTATTTAACCATGGAACCTACTTGTCAAAACTGGACCAAGGAGTGTATCCAAGGCTTATTATAGTACTATATGAGGGATCCTATTGTGTCAAATTGAGAATCCAAAGCTAGAAAAATATTGGGTTCTAGGGGGGTATCAACCTAAGCAAGTCATATCCTTGAAATTGTAATGGGTTCCTTAAGTGATTAAGGAATTCCCTCAAGAATCCAAGGAGAGATAGATTTAGACAATCATATTTTGATAATGAAGTAATATATAATTAATAAGGTTCAATCCATTACCTTTAATTAGTGTAAAAAAACTAATTTATCATGAAACCATTTAATCAAGTCATGATTAATAAATATGTCCATTTGGTTCCAGCATTTCCCTTCATTTGTGTGACAAGTCCAAGTAGCATGAAACTATTAAATTTAATCCATTTAAGGTATTTTCAATAATAAATATTGAATCTTCTATCTTCCATTAACATGCTAAGGGGCGTTACAGACATGCAACCTATTATTCAATCACATATAAAGAAGGAAAATTCATATACTTAGTTTACATTTCAATTTACTTGTCAAATTTAATTATAAATTAAAGCACTTACCTTAGGTAGGTAAAGTGGTGAGAAAACATGGTATTTACTATTATTCAATTCACAATTTAAATAAATCCATTTAATATATAAAATCATATCCTTAAAAAGGTTAAGCTGAGGAACACCTGAACGGTGGATCGGACATATCAAAATAGTAACACAAAAATTATGGAAAACATCTTACATTGGATGGATAGAGTTTTGGGAATAAACACTAACAACCAATCACATATTTGTAAATATCATAACCATACAGTTCTAATGATTATAAGCATGGAATGTAAATTTAGTAAATGACACCCAATGAAATCAGCGAGCACACATGACAATTCCAAAATCAACGAACATGAGGGATGAGTTATAGACCACCAAAATTAGTATTTTACGAATCTAATCCTCTAGAATTGTCCTTTGAATTATCTTGGAATGAATTAAATCTGTGAAAAAGGTAAAAATGATCCCACCTCAAAAACTAGATCAAATTAAGAGAGATAAAAAATGGATCAGATAGACTCGACTACTTACTGTTTCACATCAAGCATGACAATGGAAGATCGAACAAATCCGGGATGAAGGATATCTCTTGATCCCTAGGTTAAGAATTCATAAATTTCAAAATTGAGAGAAATGGAGGTTCTATCTGCTGGAAATCAGACAAGAGAAGAAGTAAGGTTTAATTAGATCATTAAGCGTAAAACATTAAAATTACACAAAAATATATATGATGTACGATTTTCCAAAATTTTCACTAACTATGCACAAGAGACTACAAGAAAGGTGCATACCTCGTGGTTAGGCTGCATAGTTTGAGAAACCATGTGCCAACTATGCAAGATAGATCTGCCCGAAAATGCAGACCATCCACATGGTTAGATCTAACCATGTGGAATAACCTCAAAATTTCCTCTAACCATACAAAATGACAATTTCCCAAAAAGTTATGGATTTTGAGCTCCAAATATTCCTCATACAACCTTGAGACCTTCATCAACTCATTATTAATCTAAATTAGGTCTAAATTAAAGAATTAGTCTGAAATTTTAAAGGATTCATACCTGAGTGAAAAACCAATTTCTTATAGATTTGGCCAACTGATTCAAATCATGAGACTTATAATGCATCATGGATATTGAATTAACTTCTCCCAAGACCATGTATTTCTTATCCAAAACATTACTCATTTATAGAATAATCTATTTAATTCATAAAAAAATTGCCTTATCAAATATCTGTATTGAGTAAAGGATATAGATTTATCAATGATTCCCCAGTCAATTAAATAACTTTAAAAGTATAAAAAATATGTTAAAATGTTATAGGGTTTAGTTAATAATAATATCCATGATAAATTATAAGTATATTTATTAGAAATGTAATTTTCTATAAAAAATTATTACAATAAAGTGATTGTTTCAAGTGAAATTTAACAATCCCAAAAGAAAGTTAGATTGAACAATAATTCAAATTTAGACTTAAAATAAAAATAAGGATAAAGTATTTAAGATATTATGTGTCAAGGGTAAATTATATATACAACAAAAAAGTAAACTGGTTCATAATAAAAAATAAGTCTAAATGGAATGTAAATTGAGATGAAATCCCTTACCTAACACTCCCTATTTATTTAACATTATTTAGACTCAATTATAATGGTTTTAAGCTTGTAATTACCTAAAAAATAACCATAATCATATTTATAATATCATATAACATCTTCTTATGTTATCTTATTACCCATTTGTTAATAATATTTTTTTATTTTCACTATTTTGGGTATTAATTACCTAGTTTTTGAAGTATATGTTGACTTGTTATTTTTGTTCCAATAACCTAAATAATGATTTAATAATATAGTTAATGTGAACCATGATGTAAATATTATATATATTCAGTATATTTTTATTTAAAACAAACAATAAAATTTCTGTATAGGAAATGAATTACACTGTTTATGGAGACGGTAGGTTGTACGTACGCATGAACGCTGTTTCCATTTTCTTATCGTATTAAAAGAAATAGAAGTAAATGACATATATATTTAAGTTATAATTAAATTATACTATTTATGTAATATATGCCAAATATTTTTATTAAAACAATTGTTAATACATTCTATGTAAAGCGTGAACGAATCACATCTCTCTAAGGAGACGGTAGTCCAAACATAGACAAATGATGTTATCGTATTCCCACAAAAAGGAAATATAGAAGGTATGTGTTATAAAATAATTATAGAATCATAAATTAATTATAAATATCATATATATCATATAAAAAATAAAATAATCATTATTCCCAACATTAAAAGGTGGTAGTGGATGAAAGAATATCATTAATTCGTGAGGTGGTAGTTCTCTGTACACACGAATGATGATTGCATATCCCATTAGATGAAAGTGTGTGTTGGTGTAGGTTTTACCATTAATATAACAAAATCTCAGTATATTTTTAATACATATGTTATTATATAAGAAAAATATAATAATAATCGAAGGTGTGGATAAATAAAGAAAAACATTTCTTGTTGAAGGATGTTACCCCTTTTTCGAGTAACTCCTTTTGGTTTATAGAAAAAATTCTTTCGTTGAATTTATTACCGAAGTGAAAATTTTAGGATTATGGGAGGGATTTTTTGAGATTATTTGGTTTTATATTTCATAATAAAATTGGATTTATTGGTGTTAACAAGTGAGGGGGTGAGTGTATTTTTATAGTGGATGAGGAGTGGTAATTTTGTAAATATAAAAAGGTAAACAGTATTGGGATAGATACCTTACATAATGTTCCTAAAATAATTAATAAAGTTATATCCAAGAGAGGATATGGAATAAATTAGATAATAAAATGTCTTTCATACAAAATTTCTATGATATTTTTTTCCCTTAATATTAAAGTTTAACAACTAAGTAAACTCATTTTATCCTTAATCTCTGTAATTCATTTTAATTTTTCACAAATATTTTTAGTCAAAAATTAATTTAAACTTAAAATAAAATAAAATTTTTATTATTCCAAATATTTAATATTTTTTACAAATTCCAATCACATTAGTGGTAGCAATTAATTGAAAAATAATCCAAAAAACGGGATGAGAAAATGGGGTTTCAAAGTAAAAATGTTCAAAATTTCACTATGTTTATATATCTAAATTAAACATATAAATAATTGAAATGAACTAAATTGTATTAATATATGATAAATTAGTCCAATAAAACTATAAAATCAATTAAAAATATAATTTAACACTATAAATTTTTTAGACGAAAAATATGTTTTTAATTTAAATTCAGTATTTTTCACTATTCATCAAAAAATGAAACATAAAAAAAATGAAAAGTTCACCCTAAGATAAATTTTAACATTTATCTTTAAAAAATGAAGATTAATTATTCTTTTAAAAATTATAAAAGGTCTAAAAATTAGTTTTAAAATTGGTATGCCATTAAAAGGCGGCAAAACTGCCTTTATAAAAATATTGTTTTTATGCATAAAATTTTATTTTTTCTTATCTTATGACTATCAAAACATTTAGTTGAATATATATTATATAAATTTCTTTAATATCATTCACTAATATAAATCAATTTAATTTAAAAGGATAAATTTCCTTTGTCACATAATTATTGTTTTTTATAAAAACATTTTCATTATATTAAATCTGATTCAATATTAATTTCTAATTAATTGTTAAACAATTACTTGAACCATATATTTTTATAAGTTACTTGGTCCTATAATAACTTCTAATTTAATGTCTAGGTTATATCTTATTATTATAATATTTTAATAAAATATGTTTTTTTGGTAAAACTCAATCTAGCGTGTAATATAATCCATCAAAGTAAGTCATTGTTGCATGTAAGAGAAGCTAACCATGGTGTTTTGTGTAGATAAAGCTAAACAATATATTTCATGTAATTCAAGATAAACTCAATGTTTCATATAACATAAGATTAACTTTTTTTCTTTGTATAAAGTAATCTATGAAAAAAATTAAATTTATTCTAAAAATAAAATATTGTAAAGTCTTGGGGTGTTACATAAACTACTTAATTTATTTAAAATAAAATGAAAATTTTACCAAAAATTGCAATTTTTTACTATTCACTGAAAAATCAATATTTTCTAAGAAAATCCCAAAATTACACTATATTTTAGTTTAAATATTATGATTTCAAAATTATATTCATTTTATAAAATTAAATGTTTAACATTCCAAAAATCAATTATAATATTTTCTTATAAAAGAAATAAAAAATAATTTTTGAAGGAAACATAATATTTTATTGAATAAAATATCTTTATTAAAGTTGAGTGATTATTTATTAAGAATTTTTAAATAAATTTATATTAACCAGGTCCTTTATATATATTTAAAAAATATGATAATACCATTAAAACCAACTCATTTAATGGCTAGGTTATATTGGTCATGTTTAAATAAGAATATTTTAATATTATATGGGGGTTTGATTAAACATGGTGTTGTGTATAAATAAAGTTATTAAAGAAATATAATTTATTTAGTGATAAATATATTCTAAATTCTGGGGGTGTTACATTATACCCCCTAAAATAAATTTCATCCTCCTAATTTTAAAATTGTGCTCAGTAATAAAGGGTTTGGCATTTGAAAATTCCTTTATGGAAAACCAAATAAAATGGGTAAATAAAAATTCCTCATAAAAATAGAGAAATAGAAATATAAAGGTCAAAAAATAACTAGGTTTACACATTGAAGAACATTGGTGGGAGGAGAAAATATCAACATGGACAAAATGCGTAAATATTTATGGAGAGTGATAGAGATAATTGATCACAATAAAGTGAATGATCAAAAAAAGTTAACAAACAAAAAACTATAAATCTGTGATAAATTAAAAGACCATTGATTAATCAGATATGAAGGTACAAGTTAACTTTTTTTTTGGTTTCATATTCATTTTCCTATAGTTGAGGGAATCCTTTTTATCAACATAAAGAAAACTATAAAATATACTTACTTGATATCTTTTTATTTCATAAACACAACTTCATCCTTTCATTGTGATTCAATCTATTTCAAATTCACCTTTTACTCAAAGTAATGAATAAAAAATATGAAATTTTTATGCCTGAAACACTAAAAATAACTTTTAATAGATCATAATATTTATAAATGAGTAACAATAAATTCCTCCCACCATTATTAAAACTAAAATAGTTAGAACGAGGTAAGATAATAACCAAAATGAATATGAATATATTAATCTCTAAAATTCATTAATAAAACCAATGGTTTAACATAGATCATGTCTTAAATATGTATCACTATATCCCAAATAACCTCAATAACCTCAACATGAAAGAAGGTTATAATCTCAATGGTTATCTCATACCCTTCAACTTACATGTCCAAAAACATAATATCATTCTTCCAAAATAATCCTTTCTATTATACATAATGGTTATATAAATAAAAAACCAATAAAAAAATTTAAAAATTATGAATAACACCCTCAAAATAAAATTAATAATAAAATTAGTTTTTAACCACTAATGTATTCTATATATATTATTTTTTTCTACAGAAAAAAATAATGTTAATTGACTATAATTACCTCAAAATCATGTACATATGAAAGATTATATTTTTTTCGATCATGTGTTTTTATTTTAAATATCATCTTACTATTAAATCAACTTTATAGGTCATTATTACCATTTAACATATCCCTTAATATTCTTAAAGAAAAACAACTACAGAACAATCCTTATAAGTTACATGATTCTTATAACCAGTATAGCATTGATAAATAATACTCCAACGACACGATTCACAAGTTCCAACACCTAAACACTTCAATAATTATAATTAAATTATTTTAATAGCATATACCCTTAGGAATTAATCTTTATATTAGGCAATTGACTCAGATAATGAACAAGTTCCCAAAATTTATGACATTGAACCATTAGTGGTGCCCTGTATTGAAATTTATTTCCTTGCATCTTGTTGACCAGATTTTTTATTTTTATTCAGAAATTAGCTACCTTGTTCCCTCATTTTCAACATATAGAGCATCTTATAGTTCCTTTAATTCATTTTTCATGGTTCCTCTTACCACATTTTTTAATTTTAGTAAATTGAATCTTTTTTTTATCTTTAGCACTTGAACTTCCATGAGAGTCCATCCTTATCTTATTTGGTGTGTTTGTAAATTCAAATATGTTTCAGTTGTTAATCATAATCCAAGAAAGGTCATTTTTAATTATAGTAATATTTATAGCTTTAATTACAATTCAGTTAGGCATCTTTTTAGGTAAATAATTAAATTTACCATCACATTGTTTTTTGTAATTCTTTCTCATATTTCCGCTATTAACTAAAAGAAATAATTAAAAACAGTGATAATAATTTAACAAAAAAAGAAAATTATAAACTTATAAGGGATGAATTTTAAATTATAAATATATAATAACTTATATGTCTCTAGGTTTCAATATAGTCTATCTATTATAGTGATTCCTATTATGTTTTCTAACCTAACAATTTGTTTTTTGGTTCATATTAGTTTATAAAGAGTTTGTGAACCTCTAAAACATATCCCCTGGGTGAGTCAATCTAGGTGTGCAGTAGGTACCATTTTCCTATTTTGGGACCACTTCTACTTTTGGTATTCAGATAGGGTGGTAATTTATTAGAAACCACTCACTCTATACTTCACCAAGATTCTAAGATATTGTGTTGTACTTAGTGTTTTTCTTAGACTTAACTCGAGGGTTCTCACTAATTTTTTTATCATCCTAGTTGAAAACGTTAACTAAACCTTTTCTATGATACCATATATAGTGACCCATTCCTTTTACATATATTATTACATTATTTTCTACATGACCATCCATTAATAACAACCAAAGGACTATGAGGCTTAGTTTCTTCAAAAGACTATGTTTATAATACATCAAAGTGAGGATAAAATAAAATTTCTTTATTTTATTATCCATAATGAGCTCCTAAATCCTTATAATATTATAAAATTTAAAGGGATGACCTAGGGAATACATGGAAAAAAGGGGTGGTCTAAACAAATCAATAATATAATAAATATGAAAGGAATCATTTCATGTGAGTCAAAGGTATAACATGATATCACAAATGAGAAGGCCAATGAGTATTCACATGGAATCATATCCTAAAGAACATGGTATCATAAGATTATAGAATCATATAAAATGTGGTAGAAACATAAAAAATGAAATAAAAACATGTCAGGGTCATATATTGAGACCACATCACATGGTTGACTAAGTCCCTAATTGATTAGGTTAACTCTCTTATGCAATACATGACATCTCATGAGACTAAAACATTGTCCAATGCATTAGAGGGATATATAATTTCGGTCTGAAATTTATCATTAATTTCATGTACATGAAAATGTGTGACAGACAAGGAAATAAATCGTAGGGCATAAATACAATAATTACCCCTAGAAAGAAAATGTGTTATGTAATCTTTCCTTATATCAAAATTAAAGGAAATTTCAAAATAAAGGAATTTGAGAAATGTGCATAAAGAATGTATTACCCCATCAAAGTATGGGATAGTGAGAAAGGAATATATTTAAGAGACATATATATGTATTTTGAAATCATTTATTATCATTAATGGTTTCTTTTGTTGATGAATAGAAAAACTTTTAAAAAGATTAAAAAATAATTCTAGTGGAAAATAACCTTGGAACTTTGAAAATCAATTTTGAAAAAATAAAATTCAAAAAATCTGGGGGAATAATTTTCTTTGAAAATATGTTTGGAATATTATAAATGAATATTCAATGAAAATTATGGTATTTAATTTTGTACATGCTATATAAGTTAAGAAAACATCCCTTTCACATTTTTTTTGAAAATTAAAAAAGTGCCTTGCTCAAAAAATGACATGAAGATTTCTTTTAATTTTTTTAAAAGTAAAACACAGTTAAAAATTTATTTAATAAATTAATTAATAATATTAAAAACAATATTTAAAATATTTTTAGAAAACTTGGATTTGGAAGGGAATGGACTTTTGACTGAAGTGAGAAAGGAAGTCAATTTTTCTTAAAAGAATTTTCTCAATTATTTTTTGTTACTAAGAGTGGAAAATGGTAATATTAAATAAAAATTTCATATATAAAAATAGGAGAATAAAATTAAATTGTTTTATTATAAAAAAATAAAATAATTTCCTTCAATGGAAATTCAAGCATAAATAATCCCAATTAAAACAAAATTGAAGTATAAAATCTTTCCAATTTGTTAACTTTTTAATCATGACCCCCCATAAGTAAAGTAAGTGAATTGAAACTTAAAAGGCCTTGATTTAAAAATTAATAATGATATAATATTTAATGTGAAATCATATACACCATATTAAAGTAATTAGCGGTATAAAATAATATGTGTCTCAAAGAAAGATGTTTTGAGACGAAACCCTTACCTCAAGTCCAGGCTTGTCGTGTATGTATTTTATCTCATGTACAATAAAATTATATATATTAATAGTTTTCTTAAATAAATTTTATAGTCTTAATATATTATACACAAACCATTTACTTAATTTATTTTAACTATTTATTTAATTACATAATCATTTATGTCCATGTTTGGTGTTTTGAGGATTCTTACTTCATTATTTCAAAATGGTGTCGGTGTGTTGAACTTGGGAAAAGGGGTCATTGTTTTATAACATGAATAATAATAATTATATTTCATTTATTATAATTTTTATACATATATTATAAATTTAAAAATAACCAGTTTTTATGGTTATAGAAAATGAACTATGTTACAATCAAGGAGATGGTAAGCTATATGTATGCATGTTTAACGTTTCCATTTTTGAACGATTATGATGAAAAAAGTTAAGTGTTATTTTATATTTAAAAAATGATAATAATATCATAAATATATTATTATTTATTAAAATCACTATCATATACCATCCATGTGATGTGGTAATTAAAAACATGAATCACAACATTTCACGAGGCATAGTCCACCGTACACTTGAACGACATTATCATTTTTCAATGGTTGGAATGGTAAGAATGTATATAATATATTTATTTATTAGAATGATTAATATTAAATTATTATAATATATAAAAATTAAATCCATCATTATGAATATCCTTGAGAGGTGATGATGGAAAAAAAATTCATCGGTTCGTGAGGTGGTAGTCCATTTTCTACATGAACGATGGTTTCACTTCCCATTTGATATAAGAAAATATGAATGAATATTATGTCGTTAATATAATAAAATATCAGTATATTAGTGATACTAGAGTTATTATATTTTAATTCTTGATACATAATTGAAGGTGGACAGAGAAGAAGAAAATGGATCTCAGTGAAGACTATTACATCTTCTTGAGACCACCTCTTTAGGATTATTCTTAAACCCTCCCTAGATTGGATTTTTGATCAAAACAAGGCATCTAGAATGATGGGAGTTAAGTAACACTACTATAAAATAGGACATTAACAACAACGACCTTTATCACCTCTTAAAAAGCACTGATAAAGGGTACCTTTTATCAATACTAAAAAAATACTTATAAAAGGTACCCTTTATCAATGTTTTTTAGCATTGACGAACAATACCCTTTATCAGCGCTTTATTTTTAGTACTAATAAAGGTTAGCCTTTATCAGTGCTAATAAAGATCCAGAATAAAATGAAATAATTATACAAATAAAAATTGAAAAAATATTAATAATTTTATTTGTTAAATAATTATTGATAAAAACGAATAAATTAAATATACATATATTTAAATTATAGATATTTATAAATACTATATATTAAATATATCGATATATAAAATTAATAAAATGAAATAATTAAACAAAAAAATTAAAAATATGTAAATTAAGTGAAATATCAAACATTTTATTAATTAAAATGTCATTAATAATAATGAATAATTTAAATATACATATATAAAGATTAAAAATATTAATAAATAGTATATAACACATATATAAATATTAAAAATGAATAAAATAAAAATAATTAGACAAATAAAAATTAAAATTGAGTAAATTAAGAAAAATATTAAATATTTTATTAATTAAATAATTATTGATAAAAATGAATAAATTTAATATACATTTATATATATAGATTGTAAATTTTAATAAATTATT
This sequence comes from Viscum album, assembly GCA_963277665.1. Taxonomy (NCBI): domain Eukaryota; kingdom Viridiplantae; phylum Streptophyta; class Magnoliopsida; order Santalales; family Viscaceae; genus Viscum; species Viscum album. The sequence continues at coordinate 1,087,390,003 of OY728156.1, forward strand.
TATTTTAGATATATAGATATGTAAAATGAATAAAATTAATTAAAGTAAACAAATAAATATTAAAAATATGTAAATTAAGAAAAATATTAAACATTTTATTAATTAAATAATTAATGATAAAAATGAATAAATTTAATATACATATATATACATATTATAAATATTAATAATTTGAATATATTATATATATATATATAAAATGATTAATTTGTAGTAATTAAAAAAAAATTAAAAATGAATAAATTGTAATAATTAAACAAAAAATTAAAAATAAAAAATTTAAAAAATTATTCAAAAAATTATTAATGAAAAAATTATTAATAAAAATGAATAAATTTAATATATATTTATATATATTAGTTATAAATAGTAATAAATAAAATATATTAAATATAAATACCAAGAAAATGAATAAAATGTAATAATTAAAAATATATTAATATCTTATTCATTTTTAATGTTTTTTGATTTTTAAATTTAAAATATATCATGTGATTTAAACACTAATTTCACACATATATATGTAATTAATTCATTTTTACATTCAACACACACCCAAATATTTACGGAATTAATGAAATCTTATATAGAAACACAGACACCTAATATTTATGTAATTTATTAAAATTTTAGTATATTTTAGAATTTCCTATAACATGTTAAATTTAATATATTATGTTTGAATTAGTTAGTTATATTTATTTACTTATAGTATTATTATAGTTAGTTAATATTTATTCATTTTTAATATATTTAATATATCTTTTAAATTTAATGATTTTCTATTATTTATTTATATATATTTTTTTAATATGTTTTAGTATTTTAAATATGTATTCAAATTTACATTAATATATAACCATATTTCTTTAATAAATTATATTTAATTAATAAAAATTATCCATTTTTTCAACATTTTTAAAGTCTACTCATTTTTAATTATGAAATTTCACTCATTTTTAAAATACATGTATTTAAGATTATATATTCATTAATAATGTTAAAAATAGATTTATAAATGTATATTTACTATATTTATAAATTTATAAATTTATAATTATTATATGTAAATAAATATTATTTTTTAATAATGTATTTATATAATTATAAATAAATAATTAAATATATTTAAATAATTAGAAAATTATAATAAATTTATTTAAATAACGAATATACTATTTTACTATTAATATTTATATTTATTTATTATATATGTTTAAATAATTAGATAAATATATATAATGATATAAATTTATAAACAAATTTTTTAAAAAAGTATTCATATATTTGTATATAAATAACTAAAAAATTATATTCAGTACATTTAAATAATAAATAAATTTACTATATTTATATTTATATTTATATATTTATTATATATATTAATATATATATAATGATATAAATATAATTATAATTATAAAATCACAATAAATATATTTAAATAATGAATATATCTACTATATTTATATTTATATATATTTATTAAATAAGTATAATTATATAAATATATATAACGACATAAATATATTTATAATTATAAATGAATAATTATAAAGTGATTTATTTATAAATATATATTTACTGTATTTATAAAATTATAAAATTATAATTATAATAAAAAAATATTTTTTATTTTTTTTGTGTAATTATAAATAAATAAATATATATTTAAATAATTATAAAATTATAATAAATAAACATATAATTATATAAATATATTTATAATTTTTATTTGTAATTGGAATTATAAATCCTTTATTAGTGCAAACAAATATCGATAAAGATGCCTTTTATAAGTGCTTATCAATTTCATATTGATAAAAGCTATATTTATTAACGTTTTTTTGCAAGTGTTGATAAAAGTGTCATTGTTCTATTCAGAGGAACCCTAACCATGACTAATTCAGTCATTATTTTCAAGGTCTCATGGAACTTCCCTACTGCTGATGCTCCTCCTCTACATTCTCTTGGGTGAATCAAGGCTAGAATCCAAAGTATGTTATTATTCCCATTTCTAATATTATTGATTTCTTGTTTGGTTTCCTAGGTTTATGTTTTTGCTGTGCTCTCAACCATAATGAAACCTACTCTTCTTCTCCCTTAAATATAGTTGTGATTGGTCACTCTCATTCATCCTCATTGTTTCCATTCATATCATCACTTTTACTCATTTCTCTTCCCATTATTAGCGCTATCACTTTTACCATCACCACTATACACATTTCTCCACCAAACATTCCCTCTGATCATTCCCATTATCCTTCATGGTAACTTAATATTATAGATATCATATTGGAAAATAATGGATCTTTTAGTAATGTAAAATGCAAATTGGCTATGCGCTCTACAGTTTTCCAAACATATTTATATCGCAAACTACAACCAATTGTCAAATTCCATACTTAATAAGTATTTTAATGGTATTTTTTATTATCATTTGAGTTTCCCCAAAAATATTATAGAACTAAATATAGATTCATACATTCTATCTTTATTTGTAATGAACAAGGCCTCCATGTATATTTTCCATGGCTTTAGGTCGCTTTGGGATGTCTGTTAATGATACAAGAGTCCAAATTCCCTCAAACCAGACTATTATTGGCCACCAAGATGTTTATTTCACACATTCCTTACATTATTGAAAATAATTCTACATTGAAAGGTATATATATATATATATATATGTTAATATTATTTCCATTTAAATTTAATGTATTGTTTTTATTGAAAATTTGATTAAAAAATTTTTTATTTTCACTTTCTATTATTTGATTTTATGGTTATTTCTAAAATATTTTTGTTTTTTATTAAAGTGATAAAAAATGAACACATATGTTTTGAGAATTATATTTTTGAAAGTTAACATTTTTGAATCCGTAATTAAAATTTTATTTAGGTTAATTTTGAATATTAGCAGGTTTAGAGTATACATGGGATAAACATATTTTAAAAAAATAATAAGGGATAGGTTTTATTTTTTTTTTGAAACAAATTTTTCTTTATTTTTTTTCTAATTAGATGTAACAAGTAGTTCCTCATTAAATATAAAAATTATTTCATGATTTCCTTTAATTAAATGTTAATATATATTAATTTCACAATATTTAGATCTTTTAGGATATGTAAGAGTTTATAATCACAACCGAAAATATTACTTATACCAACAGTTTTAGCTAAACCGTTTCTATAGTTAATTAATTTGGACCTATACCAACGGTTTTGGACATAGAGGGACTTATACCAACGATTTGAAAAAACCGTTGGTATAGGTCCATTATAGAGACCCTATACCAAGGGTATGTCCAAAACCGTTGGAGTGGGTCCCAAAATCAGAGGACCTATACCAATGGTTTTGAGAATCATTTGTATAGGTTATTTGATTTTTTATCAATTCTTCTTACTGAGAACATTATATAAATCAAAATTTTAAATAATTATGATAATAAATATATATATATTTATGAAATTATGTTCACAAAAGTCATGTTAGGTTACTGGTTTGGTTGTTAAATTATATACTAGAGGTCCTGGGATCAATTCCCACCGAATGTTTTTTTTGAAAAACATATAAAAATCATTTTATGGAACCATTGGTATAGATTTTCATATTACTTATACCAACGATTTTCCCAAAACCGTTGGTATAGAACTATCCTCATGGATTACTTGGCCATGATCCTCCAAAACTGTTGGGATAGGCTATACTAATGGTTTGGAGGCCTATACCAACAGTTCCAAACTGTTGGTATATGTTATTTTTCAAGTAGTGAATTTTTATCTTTAAGAGTATTTTTTTAAAATAGAGAATTTATTGTTTACTAACCATTTAAATATCATATTCACGATTAAAACAATTCAATAATAATTAAATAACTCCATTTATAATTATTTTAGATTGGTTTTAAACATAATAAAAGGTAGTTAATGGTTTTAAGTATGATATATTTGAGAAAACATGGGTTATATAGAATCTTGATCAATTTTTATGTTTTAAAAATGCTATAATAGAAATATTTAGGTGATTATCATGTTCTATTATCCAATTAATTTTTTTTATGTTTATGATACTAGATTAGTTATAATTTATATATATGTATTTGATATTTTATTTTTCATATGAAATTGTTTATAATATATATGTTGATAGGAGAAATATATTATTCAAATTATCTTACATTAATAATACAAAAATATGGTTTTAATAATCATTATATTGTTAAATTAACCAATACAAACTTATAAATAATTTTCTGACTGAGGGAACAATATAAATAATAATAAAATGTAACCTGATTTTTTTTTCAAGAAATTAAAATTTTAGGAAATGGAAAAATCCTGTGATTTTTATTTATTAAGTCTTTTATTTTTATCTTAGTATAAATTTTTTACTCACTGCTTAACTAATGTTTTTTGTTTACTTTTCTAATAATTTGTTCTCTTGAGTAATTTTTTTGTAAAATTATTTTATTAAAAGTAATATATAACTATTTTTTATTATATGTTGATAAATGTTTCCTTATAATATTTTCCTTAAATAATCACTTGATATTATTTTAAATGATTTTTAATATACCTCTCAATGTATGACTTAAATATATCTCTATAAGAAATACATGAGTGGATATGATAAAAATATTTTTTATCATATATTTGAATATGATGGGTAGTTTGTGAGAGATAAGGTTGATATTATAGAATGTGAGTTACTATAGACTTGTTAGTGATTCATTGAGGGTTAGCATGAGGGTGACGTGAAATTTATGTTGTTATTCATTTTTCTTTATGATTTTTCCGAAGTTGGGCTTAAATAATTTATTATGGCACCCCTTGTGTGGTTCTTTACTGAGGGAACTATTTATGTTAAGACCTTTCCCATATTTTAAATTCCCTTCCTATGAAAAATGGCTATGTTATACCCATTTAATTATTTGGGTGCAATAAGTAAAGTTGATAGTTATCCTTGAGGGATGTCTTAGAATCTAGGGGTTTGAGGATGAATCTCATTATACTTGTGATGTGGTTATTTCTAGAGAGAGATGAATAATTCTTCATCTTCCAATGATTAAAATGTTAACCTATTATTAGTGAAATGATTTAATTGTTAGGGAACAACCATGTTAAAAACTAATGGCATGATTAGTATAATTCACTAGTATGAAATGAATAGGTACATTTGATTATCATGGTGTCCTAGTTTGTACAGAATGAATTGACTTACATGTGTTTTTTGAGTGTTACTACTTTGAACATATACTCAAATATATGCATTGTTGTATATTTTAATCCCTCTATTATTATCTACTCGTTTATTTTTAAACTCACACCCTAAACATGAACCTCAATAGATATAGAGCCCTTATATATGAGATATTTGTGAGGTAAAATTACTAAGAACATATATTAGAGTTGGTGCAGCTCAGAGGGGATGAGTTGACATTATCAAGGTAGTGAGAAAGAACTTTTAACATTTTGAGAAGAATTCAGAGGATGAAAACTATCATAGTGGAATAATTCATTGTTTAAATTTAATTACCAATTTCCTTCAAAATGTATGAACACTAATATTTTAACAAAAAATTATAGATATTGAGTTTAATTGTTTAAAAAGATTTCAATAGATCATGCATACGACCCTTCTCAAATACATTGTCTATGTTTAAGTTGTTGTTATTCAATAAAATTAAATGTTTAACTATTAATGAAGACAATGTATTCTTGACATGATCATGTTACGAATCCCAAGGAAGAATTGACTATTGATTATGAAACTAGAGAATTATTAGGGGATCGACACCCTATTTATGAAAATAATAATAATGGCATAGTATCATAGTGTTGAATAAAATTATCAATGAAATAATTCAAGGTATAAAATTTTTGGTTGGTTGGAATCAATGTGGCCAACCTATTGAACCTAAAAAGTTCATGTTCATTAGTTATCTTGGGGTCATAATGATAACAATTGTTCTTATTGATATTGATTCATGGAAAAACATCCAACTTGTAATGAAGGAAACCCTTTGGAAAGATATAACAAAAATGTTATGATATACTTCCACTATTTTACCAAAAAAATTATATAATGAAATGTTGATTTAATTTTTGTTATTCATTGTAGAGTTCATTTATTTTAGAATATTTCTGTAAGAAGTTTGTCATAATAGATTCTTGAAGAGCCCATAGAGCATTTGAAACTCTTCTTACCAAGTTACATCTTAGGGATACTAAAGGGAAAGAAAGTCCCCACCCACCAGTTAATTATGAACATATTATAAAGATGAAAAATAAACTTCTTTCATCAATCTTCATAGTTAGAAATCATTTAAGGTGAATTCAATTAGATAATATATTTTTTGAGATATATTATTTTATTCAATTTGATTTTAAATTTATAATTTATGAAATATAAAAAATGGTACTGAAAATAAATAATGTACATAAAAACCAATGTAACCCAATCGTAAAGAAATGATGGGGTACACCTCACTAGAGAAGAAATTGGTATGTATTTAAATTAGAAATAATAGTTTTTTGTGATATGAGAAAAAATATGTTATTTTATTTATATACATATTAATGAAGCAAAATACGAAGCCACTTTTATCCCATGTTATGTGATATGGAAGGAGGCTCGCGTAAATAAGAAGGATAAACTAGTTGATGAAAACAATTAGTATAAGAAACATGTGTAAGTATAACATAATAGTAATTTGTTATTATTTATAATAATATTTAATAAAAATATATATTTTTTCTCATATTTTTTGTATGGGATATACACAAGAATCATCAATGATTATATTAGAAGAAACACTACTTTTACTAGCTTTGAAGTGGAAAGAACAATATAGTCATATTAGAGGATTATGATTTAGAGTTTCTCATAGAACATATTTTGAGAAGATAAAACCACATGAATATACATATAATATGGTGAAAGGATTTCATAAAAAAATATATAATTTAGAAGATATTGTTGTCTTGTTTGGTTTGGTAGACCAATGTATGAGAAATGATCAAAGAGGATTAATGGTGGAACAATGATCCACAGATTAACCAAATGACCCAACAATCGTTGAGGCTAGTCATTCCACTCAAACACATACCTTATCCAAGGTAATAAATTTTTACATTACTCTTTCTCCTAAATGAGAATAAAAAAACTTTAGATAACTTTATATTACTAAAATTCTATAGGGTATAATTTAATGTGAATTAACTATTTTAAAACCCATATAACGAATTGTTGAGAGGGGTACAATGTATAATATTCCAGGATAAAATATATACCATAATGAACTATGAAATGATGACATGGGAGTGGGAATTGAGGTAGCTCTTGATATGAATGCTGAGTTTCCTATTCCACTTGATGATCTGGATATTGTAATGGTTAATGATGTTATTGGAACTTTCATAGTGTGGACATATAATCTTACAAAGATACATGAGGGTTGTCTTTAAAAAATTGTTTCATATGAAAAACTTTCAATATTTGATGGAAAAAGGTCTGAAGTGAGGTATGATATTATATATGGATAAAGAAATGGGGGAAATGGAAGGTCAAATCAATACAATGTAGTGAATTGACCAAGAAATAAAAACAATCTTCCATGAGTACCTTATCCCTGCCAGTTCTAGATCAACATTTATTATCATTGAAACTTCATGAAGAAACCACATTTAAATATGGAAATATGTTTTAAATTTTATATGAAAATGAATTATATGGAACTTTCATGACATACGTAATTGGTCTTGATACTATAAATGAGATTCTCAAGCATGAATGACTGGGAGTCTTAGTTGTGAATATATACACATGTTACATTTTCATAATAAATCAGTTCAAATAGTGAGATAATATGTTTATTAAAGTTAATAACTATTCATATTTTCTATAAGAATTTATATTACTACAATATAAAGGGAAAACTGTGAAAATCATTTTTTTATTCATTAGTCCCTATATTATTTCTAAGGAAAAAAATAATTCGAATAAGGAATAAATTGAGACAAAAAGAGATGAGCAACTCGAAGTGTTTGAGAAAAAATATCAAATAACATAAACTTTTTGATTCCTATAATACAGAAGTAAAACTATTCAATCTAATCACATAAAATATATTTTTAATTTTTTCAATATATATTTTTGTTGTTTTTTTAAGTAGAACTGGATGCTGATCACAATCAATGTAGATACCCCAAATGTTTTTTTGAACTAATGAATGGACATATAAAAAACTAAAAACCCATGATGTGTATTGTGAATTTGTAATACACTTCTATCAAAAATTTTAGATAAACTTTGAATTATTTGTTTCACATTGGGTTTTAATAAGAATTTTGTTATGATAGGGAATTCACTAAATATAGGCTAAATCTTTGAATGAAGTCTATGTCTTAACATATAATGTGTGTGGATTAATAAAAATGGAAATATATTAAGGTATATATAGAAATATTTAACTATCAATTTTTTTAAAAACCATTTACTTTTTTGGTTAATGTTTGTACATTGTCAGAAGTAAGAGAATGGAATTGATGGTGGATATTATGTTTGCAAACATCTAAGATAGATTATAAAGTATGAAAAGACTAGCATCCACTAACAAGTAATTTTCGAAGGATATTACAATTTTATTAAATATATTTCTTAATAATTTTTTGCCTATATTTTCTCAGTACAATCAAGATTACAAATAACTTTCATACTCAAAAGAATAAGTAAATTTATTTAAAGATTATTGGGAAACAAACATGTTGTAAGAATGTTTTTTGGCAACAAATTTAGATGATTTTAAACTATGTTTGTGATATAATATGTGCTATGACCATTTGAAATATATCTGGGGTGTGAATCATTAGTGTCAAAATTCTTATATATTATTTTTGATCTATTTATCAAGGAGAAGTGTAGTGGAGGAAATAAACTTGTTTATAAGATTTGACTTGCAAACAATAAAAATGTTTATAATTGGAGGAGGTGAAGGTAGAGGTAAAGGTGAAGTTAGAGTTGGTGATTGAGGTAGAGGAGGAGGTAGAGGCAGAGAATGAGGTGAAGACCTAGGTAGAGGAGGAGATGAATTGATTTCTTAAAAAAATAAAATTTCTAGGCCATGGAATAGAATAGGTATCGTAAGAATGTTGTGTCGGAGGAAAATTATTGAAAAGCGCACACAACACTTTTCACTTAATATAAGGGCCATTTTGTAAGTGTTTTGGGGGGATTATTTAATTTTTTTCACCACTTGTTTAAGCAGTGGTTCCAATAGTCACTTGAAAGTCACACAACACCAATATAACAATCAAATAGGTATATAATCCAACTGAAATGCTTGAATAAATATGTGTGAAATAAACCACCAAATACATCATGTGTATGATATAAATATTGGAGGATAAATAACATTGAGATATTGTGGTCATAAAATATGGCTACTGTCAAAGGAAAAAAGACATTAAATGAAAAAAATACCCTTATGAATAAATCCCTAAAAATGAAAAACCTGCTTTAGATGAACTCTTGAATCATTTAAAATACAAATAAAGTCCTCTTTGAAAAAAATCTAGTATCTAGATAAAAAAAATCATCTATTGAATCATAAATTTTTATAAAATAACAATACAGTGGTTTCAGTTTGGTGGTTTGTGGAATTATTTGGGCCTCTCAATCATCAATTAGATACATGATATAATATAAAAAATGCTAATGATACCCATACAAGTATCATTCCTTATTCATGTTCACATTTATTATGTAAAACGATCCATGTTCACAAGCTCGTTAATAAAAAACTCATCACTATTATCAATAAAAATTACATGAGAATAGGGATATTCCCATTTTTTTGAAAAAATAATTATGATGTTATGTTAGAGTTTATTATCAATTATAATATTGAAAATAATATACCAATCAATAGCATAATCCAATAAGGCTTAATGGATTCACAAGATTTCACTACCATTTGGATGCTCTAAAGGGCTATACTGATGTTTAATACTATTAAAAGTGGTAAAAAATTTATAATGGAGTTTAGTGTCTTAAAAAAATACCTAATGGGAAGTACTGGAGTTTTTTTCTTCAAAGAAGGTATATGGTTTATAATGGAGTTGGTTCTCTCTGTGATGGATAAAGGGTAAGACATATTTTTTATGTTCAATAAAAACTCTTATGTAAATATTTAATTTAGTTCAATAAATGAATGATGATAGGTTTATAGTAATGGTAAATGTTTTCTCGGAATAAATTACTTCATCAAAAAGAAAAATTCACTCCTATACTGTGATCATGCACTCAATAAGAACGATCCACTCATGATGATGCAATTTTATTTTTATTATCCAATGCATTAAAAATTATGGGTTATCAAACTAAAATAATGTTAGATAACCTAGAGTGTTAAATGCATTGTTGGATAAAAATATATGGTAGAATAAAATAATCCTCAATAAAATACACGATGTACCAGATTTGACTCAAATTATGTGGTTTTAGATTAAAATTTACTTTTCCTTAATTTATTAAGTCATATTTATGTTTAATTTATTTATTTATAGTATCATAAACATAATAATTGATTTATTATATAGGTGTATTCTTTTTATCCTATTATGATAGTTTGTTTGAATCTACTCTTGATCATGAGAGATTAGACATTGAGGCTGCAATTGAGATAAAAACAATAACAAAATGGGTTAATAATGTATAAAACCATTTTGAAAAGGTGAATTCCTACAACTGATTTAGTTAATTTTGTAAAACTTTTATCTAATATTTTTAGGTTAATTTTAATATTATTTTTATCTAATAATTTTGGAACATATATTTTGGGAAACCCTATTTTTCTTTCAATCATCTGGAATATGCCAAAAGAGAGAGAACACAGTTCTTTTGGATGAGGCATTTCATGTAGCATAGGGTTTCTTCTTCCATCCAAATGAAACCATTCATTCTTTTCTGGATTTCTATATATGGTAAAAAAATACACATTAAATAATCAATCATTCGAACCTTAATCTGACACATGAAGTGACGAATATGAATTGAACAATATGTTTTTAGTTTATAATTTACATTTTAGTTCAAAACACACATCACAAACTCAAAAACTATGAAAAACATTAATATTGTTTTTATACTTTCGGGGAAAAATCCATATGTTATTTTTGATGTATAGGAATCAACCATACCTCAATCTAATACACGATATTCTTTGTATGACTCTAAGTGTCAGCTATCAATTTAAAATTGATATTTTAGTTCAAAATTTGTCACTCATTGAAAATTTAGAAAACAAACTCAAATTATCTTGATAATTTAGGAATACTATTGGTATTTAATTTTTAACATGTATGGATCATTCTCACATCAAATCCACACACAATGTGACCAGTATGACTAAAAGTGTGTATTTCCACTTTGGAATGACATTTAAAAAAACAAAAATTGCATACTCAAAATTGAGGAAATTTTTTTATTGTTTTTATACATTAGAAAAATGATTCATTAGTCATTTGGGATATGTATTAATCATAATCACTTCAATCTGATGCACGTTGTGACTCGTATGACTTCAAGTGCTTATTTTTATTTAAAATTAATGTTAATTTTACTAAAAAAGATAGCTGACATACTCAAAACTGAGAAAAAACATTCAATTTTTTGATACTTTAGGAAAAAGATCCATAAGTCATTTTTGATGTGTATTAATCCTCCTCAACAACATCAATTAGATGATGTGCCTAGTATGACTCAAAGTGACTGTTATCAGTTTAAAATTGACATTTTAGTATAAAAAGTACCACTCACTGAAAATTGTGAAAAAATCACATGATTTTTATTTATAATTTATGAAAATATTTAATAGTTTATTTTATGTGTGTATTTCTCAATCTCACATCAAACCCACACCCAATGTGACAGATATGAATCAATGTGTGTGTTTTTAGTTTAAAATGACATTTTAATTAAAAAAATGTGGCATACAAAAAAAATAAAACACATTAAGATAGTTTTGATACTTTAATAAAATGCTCCAAAAGTAATTTGGGACATTTATTAATCATCTTACCCTCAATCCTATACACTGTGTGATTAGTATGATTCAAAATGTACCTTTTTATTTAAAATTGTAATTAATTTTACTAAAAAAGAAAATTGACATACTCAAAACTAATAAAACACATTTGGATTGTTTTTGTACTTTTGGAAAATGATCCAAAAGTAATTTTTGATGTGTATAAATCAGCCTAAACCCAATTTGATATACGATGTGCCCTTTATGACAAAAAGTGTTCATTATCAATTTAAAAATGACATTTTTGTTAAAAAAGTGTCACTCAATAAAACCAATGAAATGGGATCAGTTTTTATTGATAATTTATGATAATGAATCATAATTCATTTGTGACATGTTCGAATCATTATCACATGAAAACCACATATGATGTGACTTTTATGACTCCAAGTGCATGTTTTGAGTTTAGAATGAAATTTTACTAAAAAACATAAGTGGCATACTCAGAATTGAGGAAACAAATTTGTATTGTTTTGAAAATTTAGGAAAATGATCTATAAGTCATTTGATAATTTTAGGAATCATAAACACAACAATATTACACATGGTGTGATTGGTATAACTCAAGGTGGATCTTTTTATTTAAAAATGACAATAATTTTACAAAAAAATAAAATTGACATACTCAAAACTAAGAAAAAACGTTCTTATTGTTTTAATAATTTTGAGAAATTACCCATATGTAATTTTTGTTGTGTAAGAATTAGTATCACCTCAATATGATACATGATGTTCCCGATATGACTCGAAGTATCAGCTATCAATTTAAAATTGACATTTTAGTTCAAAAGTGTCACCCTCTGAAACTAATAAATCATGCTTGGATTTTCTTGATAATTTATAAAAAATTATTAATAATTATTTTTTGACTTGTAGGATTAAATCTCACATAAAACCCACAATAAGAATGACACTTCTATATTTTAAAATTGACATTTTTAATATACAATGTTCCCGGTATGATTCAAATTTTTGTTTAAAATTAACACTTTCCATTTAATTAATTTATTTATATTATTACAAAAATGAGAATTTTTTTCTTATATAGGTGTGTTATTTTACTCGAGCATGGGTGATTTGTTCTTTTATACATGTGCATTCTTTTTCTATATAATTGTGTTTTTTCTTATATTTGTGTTATAAATTTTATTTCATTTAAATTCTATATTTGTACCAAATTTTTCTAATTTATGGTGTTATTTTTGTGCTACATTATGCTGTTATAACATAATGTATTATTCCCTATTTTTGGTGATATAGTGTGCTATAACACCACGCTATAGTATGCCCCTTTATCATCTCTTTTGGAAGTGCTGATAAATAATGCCTTTATCAGCACATTTATCTTTACTAATAAACAATTCCTTTAACAGTGATGATAAAGTGGCCTATTATCAGTGCTAAATAAAAGAGATGATAAATGATTGTCTTATAAGTTATTTTTTTAGCCCTAATAAAGGACCCATTTAGCAGTTCTTTTCTAGCACTGATAAAATCCAAGTTATTTTAACAACATTGTGGTAGTCAGTTCTTTTTTAGCACTAATAATGGCATATTATTGCTTTATTAAAAGCCTAAATTGTAATATTTTAATTAAGTTATTCATATAAGTATTTTCTAAACTATTGGTTTTAGTATGTGGGCAAAGGATAGGAGATGGGGGTTCCCTTTTATAAGGGAGGAGGAGTGTCATTCTTGTAAATACCCAAAACTCTTCAATAATGGAATTTCACTCTCAAGAAAAGCACCTCCAAAATAAAAAAGTAAAAAAGTGAGGATATATAATTTCAATAATTTCATCTACTACTTAAAGGAAACATATTTTAAACATGTTATCCACTTTACCTCTAAGGTTACCCACTTTTACCCTTTTATTTTTTTATACCTAGGTAACTATTTTTGTTAAAGTTTTTACTATTAATAATGAAAAAAATATTAAGTTAAACTTATTATGTAATATTAATTTTACTGATTAAAATTATATAATCAATTTTATCAAATTGAATTCATAGAATTGGAAATTTTTAATTTAAAATTAAACCCACAGAGTAGTTGAAAAAACAGTTTTTTAGGAAATGCATTTTTCAAGCATAATATGATCTTATAATAACTATATGACAAGTAATAATAATTAAAAGTATTTAAATTAATATTTATAGATATATAATATAAAAATTTCATTTCATTAATTTCTCATCATGGTTTATTTTAATTAGTTAAAAATGAGAAACATTATCCACTGCAAAATAGTTTTCAGAAAAAATAGGTTTAAAGCCTAAAAAAACTTATATTAAAATATAGTACAAATATGATTTAAATGTAATTATTTTTATGAAATATAAATCTACAACAATTATTTTACTTTCAAATAATATTAAATAATAATGATACTTTTAAATTACCTAATTTACTAAAAAATAAATTACAGTTTTAAGACAAATCGGTATTTTCACTATTCACTGAAAAATAAATACTTTCTGAAAAATACCAAAATTTAAACATAAGTATATATAAATATTATGATTTTAATAATTATTTTAATTTATTAAAATAAAAATTCTAAAATTTTAAAAAATTATTTACAATATTTTCTTATAAAATAAATACAAATCATTTTTGAAGGAAACATATTTCTTTATAGAATAAAATATCAGTATTAAAGTTGATTGTTTATTTATTAAGAATTTTAATTCAATTTATTTTTACTATGAAATTTATATATATATCATAAATTAGTTACCACTATTCATTCCCACCAATTTAATGTCTAGGTTATATAGGTCTTGTTTACCTAATAATATTTTAATATTATGTGGCAGTTTGTTTAAAACAAGTGTTGTGTGTGACAAACACTATAAAAGAAATAAAATTTTATTTAAAGATAAAAATATTATAAAAAATTAGGGTGTTACAAATCCGACTCATTCTTATTTATCCATGGGTGATCATCCTACTTGGTTTTCCAGTGTTGGACATGTACCCTTAGTTTTTACACACCCAAAGGCACAGAAAGACCTCTAACCAACTTCACTCAACCAAGAAAAACCTATATAAAATTAATATTAGGCTAATGTAAAAAATTTAGATATCATTCTATTTTTCCCAGGCCTAGATCACCGTTTTTGATGGAATATACACATACAATAACAATTTCACCCCAACTGGTGATTTAAAATAACCCCTCAATCTCATGGCCATCTATGACGTATCTATCCTCTAGTTCAATGCATTGGATTATCCTTGTGTGGAGTGTGTTTGAATATATATTATTTTAATGATAAAAAATGATGATTATTTTAGTAAAAATGATCTACAAGTTGTATGATATCATTTTATATGTTAATACTATTTTTATGAAAATTCGGAAAACTATTATGGAAAATCACTATTATCCTAGAGTCACTGCTAGGACTTTCTATTGTCATCCAGAATCTACCATTGAGGTGATTCACCACCTACCTTGTCACTACCTAGCTTGTTTCTACTAGAGGAACTATCACAAAAGGATTTACTACCATTCTTGTTACCATGAGACTCTATGTCCCCGCCATACTCTAAGTCACCTTTAGCCTAAGATACTATCAGTATCAGTTATCATCGGATACCGACTCACAACCATCTTCTTACTACCATTTCTGTTAGAGGAATTTGGAATGAAGGGATCAATGACTAATTCTATTAAATAATAATTTTACCAAGTCTTAATGACTTAGTAAAATCTAATCCTAGGATTGTGGATCTCCTCCAACTAATGTTATTTTATCTACACAACAGTCAGATCTCTATCTATGAGACATATACGATAATTACTGAATTAAAAACCTATAAAAAACTATGAGATTGAATATTTTAACCCTTAAAATATTACTAATCAAGAAAAATGACAGAGAAGAAAAAAAAATCCATTGTGGAGGTTGATTTAGACACTGATAGGTATCAATAATAATATTTCTGCAAAATTCCTACGATCCTCTTTTTTGATGAAACATTCAAAAATAAATCTCAAACACCACACCAAAAATATAATCGACGTACTTCGAACATTATGATAATACTAGACCAAACATTACTATTTTATATATTTCCCTTTGAGTTTTTTGCTTTCTCTTTTTGAGTAGTGTGTTGTTACTCTGTTATCAAACATACACTATCACCTAAACCTAACTAGAGAATACTTTTTATTCTCTCATTTCTTTACGTTTGGTTTCCCATAATGTTTTTGGAAGAGTTCCTTGTTTGGAATATGAAATCTTTACTTCCCATGTATAACCGCGGAAAAGGATTTTTATCTGTGACAACATATCACTATTTTTTGTTTATATAATCTTGAATATGAATTTATTTGATTATTATTATAATATACTTATTATTAGATGATTTATATGTAGAGGGGATTAAGTCTCATCTTGAGATTTAACCTTATTTTTATTCAATTGTGTTACTGTGTTATTTTGTTTTGTTTTATTATCAAAACCTAGATTACTTTTAACCTATATAAAACTATTACTTTGATAATTAATCTTAATTAGTTTTTATATTTTTTTTGTTTAAGTAAATTGATTTCAAAAGATGACATAATTTTATATTTTATTTTAGCAGAGACATAATCACTCTTTGAGAAAACTTTTAAAAGGATAGATCTTGTATCGATATGCCATTTTGATTAACTGAATAGTTTGTTTTATTAAGGGTATTTTATTTTAACATAATCTTTAATAGAAATTTTAATTGGTAACTCAATTCACCCCCCAATTGAGTTACTCACTCATACCAATATTTGGTATCTGATTCTTTTTTATTAACTTTTCAATTGTGATTTTATTTTTATTCTAAATATCTCAAATTTCAGTCAATTCTAAATTTTATTTCATTTTGGATAATAGACAAGAAGTATCTTCTACCAAAAAACCTCCTTATTCTAATGGTTCAAATTATGCTTAATGGAAATTAAAAATGAAAATTCATTTAGAAGGTATGGGTTTTGACATTTGGACAGTATTATAATATCAGTATGAAATACCAAAAACTGCTAGAATTACATGGAGTGAGGCAAAAAAATACTACTTACAATAATAACCATAAAGCTGTGAATGATTTTCTTTATGCCATGGATGATGATAAATTTAATAGAATATCTACCTACAAATCTTCTTTAGAAATATGGGATACCTTATCTCTTTCACTTTAAGAGACAAAAAATGTAAAATAAATGAGGATAAATATTTATACAATCAAGTATGACACTTTTCAAATTAATTACATTGAAATTTTTTATGATATATATGTTAGATTTAATGAAATAGTTAATACCATGAACTCAATTGGAAAACAAATGACAGACCAAGATCAAGCAATAAGACTACTTAGATTCTTACCCGACAGATGGAGAGTAATATCCGTGTCAATTAAAGAATCTTGTGAAGTGATTAAACTACCTATAAAGGAATTGAAAGGAAAACTAATGATGTGTGAATAGGAGATTAAAGTAAACAAGAAGAGAAATGAAGAAGAACCAAAAATAAAATAAGTATAATTTAAGACTACTACCTCCAAACACATAGAAAAGGTACAAAATGAAAATACCATTGGACAATAATCTCTTTATGAAAATGATTACGATATGGCTTGTATGGCCAAAATATTCAAGAAAATTTATTTGAAAAATATGTCATTCTGTAAATCTAATTTCATAAAAAATTATAACAACAATGTAAAATGGAAAAGGGATTTTAAAAATTATGATACTCAAAATGAAATCACCTTCTAAAATTGTAAGACGAAAGGATACATTAATGTTAACTGTTCAAAATTGAAATTTAAAATGAATTATGTGGATAAGGACAAAAGATTTGAGAAATACATGAAAGAAAAATTGAGTGACTTACAAGATAGATTGTGTGATTCAGATAAGGATCCAGGGAATAAGTCTGATATGGAAAACATGTTCTTTGTAGAAAGTACATACGAGGTACATATCATTATTCTTGCTTCTCCTACTAGTATTTAAATTCATTCTAAAAATAAATATAATCATGACATTGAAGAGAGAAATAGAAATGAAGATCTATCTGATTACTATAACATGCTAGATGAAAAATTTCATGAGCATAAAGATAAATATATGTCACTTAAGACAATAAATATTAAAACCAACATTACTATTAAAAAAGATGAAAATAATCAATTATTGAAAAAAATGAATTAAAATTTTCAAATGAATGGATAAAGAAATATATAGAAAGGTTTACCAATGGAATAAAAAATTTAGCACAAATAATTGGAAACAAATTTTCTCCCATGTATATAACTATCATAGGTTATCAACCGGGTCAGAGAAAAATTGAAAAAACTAGATTTATGTCAAGTAATAGTTCAATAAATTCATACACTTACAATACCTAATCAATTGGACCTAATAAATTATTTATTTCTAGAATCTTACAATCTATTTATAAGATACTCATTGAGAAATTAAGGGTTCCAATATGTCTTATTACTAACATAAATGGACCAAAGAGGATTTGGGTACCAAAATCTTTTTTGGAATAAACATTGTTTTACAGGAAACCTATTTGAAAACCTCCAGCAAAAACCTATGGTATATGAACAATATATTTTATAGACATATGTCTCTTGAGTATTAAAGCTTCATGAATTTAATAAAATTTTGTGGTTCCCATGTCACTTTTATAAAATTTTATATTGTTTTGGATTAAAATGGAATCTTTATAGAATTTATCAATTATGTGATGATGAATTTTATGTAAAATTTGAAAACAATGCCTTTTATGTTTTTGGTGATAAAAATGTTTCAATTTTTACTACTAGAAGAAATAATAATAATTATTTATTTGATTTTAATTCTTTATCTTCTAAGAATATTTATTTCATATGTTACTTTCAGAAATAATACTGGATTTGGAATAGGAGACTAGGCCATTGAAAAATTTATTCACTTAGAAAGCTAACTAGGAAAGGAATAGTTAGAGATCTACAAAAACCTGTATTCTTAAATGATAGATTTTGTAATCCCTATCAAAAAGAGAAACTTTATAATATTTCCTTTATGTATAATAAAGTAGTTTTAACCTCTCAACCTCCAGATTAAGTTCATATAGACCTCTTTGGACCATCTAGTGTATCTATTTTAAATGGAAAACATTATGTTTATGTTCCCTCGATTGAATTCTCTAGATACAAATGGGTATTATTTTTCGATAAAAAATTCATTCTTGTTCTTAATTTATAAATTAAGCCAAATCTATAGAAAATCATAGTGGAATTAAGATTAAAACATTAAGATGTGATCATTTTTGATAATTTCAAAATCAAGACTTAGAATCATTTTTTCTCAAAGTGGTTATAATCATAATTTTTCTGCTCCTAGGATACCACAAAAAAATTATGTTGTAGAAAGAAGAATTATAACTCTTCAAGAGATATCCCAGACAATGCTAAATGACTAGGCTTATCTATCTAATTTTGGGAATAGTATGTTAATACAGCCTCTTATATTTTAAATTGAGTATTAATTAGACCTCACTTAAAATGAAAAACTTATGACTTGTGGAATAATAGAAAACCAAAGGTTAATTATTTAAAAGTTTTTGGTTGTAAAGTTTTTATTCTAAATACAAAGGATAATATGGAAAAATTTGATTCCAAGAGTGATGAAGAAATTTTACTTGGATATTCAACTTCCATAAAATATTATAGAGTGTTTAATAAGGGAATCAAAACAATGGAGGAAGCTGTTCACATTAAATTTTATGAAAATGACCCCAATGAACCTTAGAATATGTTATAAAATATTGAGGATGCTCTGTCATGTATGAATCTTAATTCTGAACCCTATGAATGTTTTGTTAAACAATAAAAAATTCCACCTAGTGAACATCTAGAAACTAAAACTGAAGAAGATATTAAGGTAGAAATACCCTCTTTTCAATGATTTTTTTGGACTCATAGAAACCACCCTTTAGATGATGTAATTGGAAACCAATATAGAGGTACACAAACTAGATATTCTCTTAGAAATAAAATTGAACACAAAGCTTTCATTTTACAACATGAACCTAAGAACATTAATGATTCCACCAATGTAGAATTATAGGTAATACCTATGCGACAAGAACTTAATAATTTTGATAGAAACAATGTTTGTGATCTTTTTGATAGACCTAAATACACCTTAAATCTTATCACTAAGTGGGTGTTTAGAGAAAAGGTTGACAAGTCATGTACTATAGTAAGAAACAAGGTCAGATTAGTTTTACAAGGTTATAAAAAATAAGAAAGTATTAATTATGAAGAAACTTTTTCACCTGTAGCCAGACTTGAAGCTTTTAGGATACTACTTTCATATACAACAAATTTGGATTTCAAATTATATCAAATGGATGTTAAAATTGAATTATTAAATGGATTTATAATTGAGTATTTCGTTGTTGAAAAAACCCCTAGATTTTGAAATCCACATTTTCCAAATCATATTTTTAAATTAAAAAAAGAATTTTATGGTTTAAAACATGCTCCAAGTGCTTGGTATGATAGGCTGACCTCTTTTATTATTTAAAAAAGTTTTTCAAAAGTTATATACGATCCTACTGTTTTTATAAAAATAATTTCAAAAGATGTTTTAATAGTAAAGATATACATGGATGATGTTATTATTGGATCTACTAAAGATTCCAAATGTACTGATATTTCAAAACTAATGAAAAATCAATTTCAAATGAGATTAATATGTTAACTCAAATTCTTTCTTAGATTTCATATTTTTAAAAATAAATAATGAAATATATTAAATAAAATTAAATATACTAAATACCTTTTAAAACATTTTCTCATAGACAACACTAAAATTAATGATACTCCAATGACTACCACCTATAAACTAGACCATGATGAAGCTAAGAAATCAGTAGATCAAACTAGTTATAGAGGTTTGCTTTGTAACATTTTTTACTTAATAGATAGTTGACCAGATATACGGTTAGTGTGTGTATATGTGATTTTTTTCAACCAAATATAAAATAGTCACACTTGTTAGTTGTAAAAATAAATTTAAATACCTCAAATTTACAACCAATTTAGGATCGTTCTATCCAAGAGGATATTATTTTGATTTATTATGTTATTATGATGTTTATTTTCGTGGTTTTAAATAATATAGAAAAGGAACATTAGGAAAATTTTATATTTTAGGTTAAACTGTAGAATCACGGTGAAGTAAGAATTTTTATGTCGCACTATGTACTGTTGAAGTAGAATACATGGATACAAACAGTTGTTGTGAAAAAATTCTGTAGTGGAAACATAATTTACTAGAATTTGGATAAAATTTTTTACATGTACCTATAAATTATGATAACAAAAGTGTGATAGAAATTTCTATAAATCCTTTATCACACTCCTGAACATAACAGATTGACACGAGACATCACTTTTTGAGAGATCATTTTCAAAAAGGTGTTATAGTTTTAAAATTTATTAGAACTAAACATCAGCATGATAATATATTAATAATGTATATGAATTCTAAAAGATTAAACTATATAAAACAGGAATTAGGAATAATAAGCCTTGGATGAAAGAGTCACCATTGATGAGTAATCGTTGGTGAGTCACCATTGTCGAGTCATCATTGAGGAGTCAGTGTTGACAAGTCACTTTTGATAAGTCTCCATTGAATGAGTCACCGTTCTTTTCTGTTACCATTGATTTATTATCATTTATAATCATTTATTGATTAAATTTTTATTATTGTAAATTTATTATTATTTATTATTTATAATCCCTAAATGATAAATTTCTCGAACTAAAATAAAATCGATTCACTACCCCTTAAACCCTTGAACTCCCGAACATTAATCTTCCTCTCAGACCAATCATCATTCCTTCCTCCCTTATTCCAACTATGCCTTCATCCAATCTAAATGTGTTGTATGAAGTGAGTAATAGAGTTGAATCTAGAAGAGATGAGGAAGTACAAGAAACACAACATGTCTTCTAGTATGTTGGATATTCTTTCATGAAACCCACATTTGAAAATATGGGTTGTCAAAGAAGAAAAGGAATTCTATGCACAATGGATTCCATATATTAACATGCTACTGTTTAAGGTTATAGAAAATCAGAAATAGATTAACTTGTTCACATCAAATCACCATGGGTATTATCTTAGGTTAGTATATGATTTCTAAAAAAATGCAATGTTTTTTTTCAGAAGGAAAGAAGATCTGAAAAGAAGTTACATTGATAGAGAAGATGTTTTCATATCTTCAAAGGAATGAGAAAAGTTTATAAAAGTACCCCATAACGGGGTTTATGAATATTTTCAATGAAGTATTCCAAGTTATAGTGAAATGTTCAAATATGAAGAGGATCTTTTATAGTTGACATGAGATGGTACTTTAATGAGACCAATATATTTCAAACTTGAAGGTAAATGTAAGCTATTATTTAAGTTTATACAACATGTACTGTGTCCTAGAATGGTATATTTCTATTCCATGTGATATCAGGATGCTTACTTTCTATTTATTATGAAACATAGGCAAATGATAATTTTTTGTAGATTTATGATAATCCATATGTATGAGATGTGCCAGAAAAGTTCAATACTAAACTCCCTAAAATATATTAAGATGATACTTGCCATTTTAGATGATAAGGGATTTTTCAAAGAAGGTAAATAAGCTAAAGATAATTATGGTGTATTTTTATCAAAATCAATTTGAAAAAGAGTTAATGTAAGCTATAATCCATGGAAGAAATGATGGGTAAGAGATAATGACAAATTATATGATGAATTCCACCCTATTGATCAACCAAATAGACCTAAAGACACGATTTATTCTAGTATTGAGCCCAAATAGTTAGTTGAATACTTTAATGATAATTATAGTGAAAATTTTGAGAAAGGATTCAAAGAATAAGAAGAATAATTTTCATTAGATGTGGGGAGTGATATGGAGATCCTACAATATCCTCCTAGAGTTTATTTTGAATATATATGTCCATTATGTTCTCTACCTACCTGAGAATATATTTTAGATGAAAATGATGATGAGGAAAATAGAGTATCTAGAGAGGCATAGTTTAAGAAATCTCCCCCCAAATCATCAAGAAAATAGAATGGTAATGAAAATTTAAGTGATGAAAATTCTTTTAAGAAAGTAGATGATGATCATGATCATGAAAAATCAAATGGAAATGAAGGTAAGGATGATGAGAATCAAGATGATGGAGACAATGATAATGGATCTAATCATAGAGACGGTCAAGATGGTGAAGATAGTGATGATCATGGAGATGATAAAGGAAATTTTCATAATGGTGTAAATGACAAGAATAGATATGATCCTGATGTTCATAGTCATGAAATGGTTTAAATACATCCTTCATCACCAGTGGTGTGAAGTTCTAACAGATATGAGATTCAATATAAAGATACAAAGATGGTTGATTTACAAATTGTTACTACAGAAGATATTGAATCTTATTATGATGGGGAGATGAATCCCACTCATTCTTATCAATTAGAACCAGTAGATCACATAGATCTATCAAGTCTCACATTGTCAACTCATACATAACCTTCCCCTTTTGTACCTGAAGTTGATGAAAATTCATTAGTTCCAAAAGAATCACACATTTTTTCATATATAAGATGTGGAATTATTTATTTTGAAGAGTGGTCAAAATATCATGGTTTTTTTCAACTTGGTTTGGATTATAGTGATTCAAATTATAAATCAAATTAAAATATTTTTGTAGGAGAATGATCCTTATTGGATCAAATTGATCAAGCATGGGAGTTTCAACCTTTCACTCCCATGGAGACTGATAGATCACCTATGGCTGAAGTGCCTGAGGAAAAAAGCGATCATCCTTTTGGTTAATGTTTATACCTCATGATGTTGTGAAAAATTATTATTTAGAATCATTAAAAAAAATATGAATTCTGATTTGAAATACTTGAGAATGAATTTATTTTGAAATTTTGAAAATGTCTTGTGCTCTCAACCATCTCCAGTTTCTAGACTCAATGAAAAAAATCCAACAATATTTGGTTGAGTTGATTATATCAAATTTAAAACAAAAAGATAGATTTGTTATTTAAGATCTTGAAGTGGAGAATATAATATTTTCAAAATAAATCGAATTTTTTAAATCCTTAGTATAAGGAATGACAACCTCTTTTTCAGGCAGTTTGAATTCTATCTTTCAAAAATTGGAAAGCATGACTACCACTTCCTCTACATCATCTGAACCTCCTCCTACTCTAGTGTCAATTGATAGATATATGATCAGTCAAATTATAAGGTAATATAATAATTTGGGTGATGTAACCACCAAGAAGAGCAATTAAGGAAAATTCATCATCAAGGAGAACATGTATACAATATGATAATATAATATTCCACTGATCTCAGTAATGACAGAGAAATCATCAAGAAATACATCAAGTACTATTTTTCATGAATTTATACAAAGCATGATATGTCTGATAACTTCAAATACCTAATAGAGAACTTGAAATTTCCACCAGTTACAAGGTCTTTCAAAGAAAAAGGGAGTCAACTGAAGGTTCTCACACTAGTTTTTCAAAGATTCCCGAAAGATAAAAAGAATATATTTACTTCTATGGAAATGGATGGTAATAAAATTATCGATTTTATAGATCCCATGAAACCATTCCTAAATTTCCATAGTAAAACAAGAGATGAAATTCCAGTGATAAAAGTTCTTTCAACTACATCCACAGATCTAGTTCTATATAGACATGTAGTGATTACTCAGTCAAATGGTCTTCTACATCCTCCATTTCAGCCTATGATTTTATCACCACCTGATGAAGATAGACAGAAGATGCCTATTATTATTCCTAAACCTCTTCCACATTCCATAACAATCCCTTCCATTGCCACTTATGCTCCAAATTTCACTACTATAATCTCAACCACTCTAGACAATGATAGGGACAAAGGGAAAAATAAAGTTGATCTACCACTAACCTCTAAATAGTAAATCTGTCTGGATGCAGTTTTTGATAGGGATTATGTCCTTGTACTCTTTATATTTTTTTACTGAAAACTTTTTGGATTCTATTAAATGAAATATCTCAGTATTATTCTCATTTAATTGTTATTTTTATTTTTATAATTTTTTTCTTTTTGATAATTTCAAAGGGGTAGATAAAATAGGCATTTATTTAATATAGATAAATCACCTAAAACTTTTCAATATTCTAGGATATATTCAATATATATTTCTGAATTTTTAGCTAATTTTTTATATCACACATACATATTATAAAATGTTAATAAAATTTTATTTAACTTCCATACATTTATGATTATCTATGTTTACTTATTTACTACATATCTTATAAAATTCCATGTCTTGTGATCATAAAAAATGGGGAGAATGTTAGAACCTCTTTGTGTAGAGTGTGTTTAACACTCTATTATTTTAATGATAAAAAAACATGAATATTTTAGTAATAATGATATACATGTTGTATGATATCATTTTATATGTTAAGTCTATTTTTATGATAATTCATATAGGTGTTATGGAACATCACCATTAGCTAGGAGTCACTGCCATGACTTGCTACTGTTATCCAGAAGCTACCGCTGAGGAAATTCACTGCTAGTAGAGTCACCACCAATGTTGCCACCACCAAAATTGTTACCACCAGAGGATATAACACCATAAGAGATACTACCAGGCTTGTTACCATTAGAATCTAAGTCACCAGAAGAATCTGAGTCACCATCTCCCTGAGGTGTCTCTAGACTAAGATACCATTGGATGCTTAGTCACCACTAGCTTATTATTACCGTTGCTATCCAAGGAAGTTTGAATGAATGGGTCAACAACTATTTGTTTTCAAGGATAATTGGACTAAGTAATAATGACATAGTAAAATTCAATATGTGGATTGTAATATCTTCTAATTGATGCTACTATATCTATTAAAATGACTTCTCTCACTCTGTGCGACATATACGAAAATTACTGACTAAAAAAACTATAAAAAATTGAGCGATTGGATCTATGAACCCCTAAAATATTATTGATTCATGTTATCTGAAGATAAATGACATAGAAGTACATAATCCATTATATAGATTGATTGAGACACTGATAGAGATCAACTGGGACATTTCTGCAAAATTCCCAAAATCCTCTATTTTGTGGAAAACTTCCAAAATAAAGCTCTAAATCCTCACCAAAAGACGATATGAGATCTTCAAACATTATTAGAATAATTTAATGGGAATTAATATATTTTTTCTTGATCTTACTGTTTATTTATTTCTCTTCTTGAGTAGTTTTCAGTTCCTCTGTTATCAAACACACAATGTCTCCTACACCAAACCGGAGAATACTTTTTATTCTATTCTTCATTTACATTTTTTCTCACTTTATTTTTGTAAGAAGTCCTTATACAGCCTATTATATCTACACTTCCCATGTATATCTTTGTAAGAATATCTTTATCCAAGATCACTTGAAGGTATGTTTTTTTACCTAATTCATGTTGTGGATTCATTTGATTATTATTATAATCTTTCTGGCATTAGGTGATTACCACGTAAAGGGGATTAAGCTTCATCTCAAGACTAAACCTCTTTTTTATTATACTATGTTTCTATGTTATTTTGTTTTTTTCTTTATCATAACCTAGATTGTTTTTAATATATTAACAAATATATTACTTTGATAATTAATCTTAACAAGTGTTTATATTTTTTTGTCTAAGTAAATTGATTTCAAAAGTTAAGGTAATTTTAAAAATTATTTTAACTGATACATAATCACTCTTTGAAAAATATTTTAAAAGGATATATCTTATATCAATATTTTATTTTGAATAATTGGCCATTTTTTTATTAAGGGGATTTTATTTTAACATAATCTTTAACAAAAAAATTTATTGGGAACTCAATTCACACCCCTCTTAAGTTACTTACTCTTACCAGCATAATGATCAATACCATCACCCTATACCACTCATCTATGAAGGATATAACCAATAATTAGTCTTAAAAAACACCTTTTAGGTCCCTTTGTGTACAAATGACCCCAAATCCTCAAACCCAATGGTGAACAACATCACCAAAATCTTAAGGCTACACATAAGTTGAAAGCACCCCCTCATATCATGTTATATGGCCACCATTTTATCATATCCCCATAAGTTAGAACAATCTTGTTACCAAGGAATTATATGAAGAAAAATGTCTCATGAACCATCCATAAAAATACACAACAATATAGTAGGAAATACTTGAAGCCACCAACCATGTAGAGACCACACACACAATATCCTGAGTCTTTACCCATTTTAGTCTACTACTGGACATATCCCTCAAACCACAAAAATAACAAGTTGTTTCATTTCTAATCAATCACACAACCTCACATTCACCTTTAAATAACATAATTAAAAAACTCATATAAAAAACATAAATATCTAGGAATCACCTACCTAGTATAACCAAAACTATTCTCACATAATTTTATAACTTGATTCCACATAAGAAGGAGAAAATTGAGAATCCATAGAAAATTACTAATATAGAGATTTTATTTGATAACCACCACAAAAATGAAAAATATATAAATATTAGATGTTGTAGGATGAGCCTTATCCATTTAGATCCTTAGGAATATATGGATTGAAGAACAAACCAAAATCAAAAATCAATATCCACTTACAAGGAGAGGATAACAAAGGGAGGGAGTGGATGATGTTATCATTACTTCTTTGACTTAAATGACACCACTCTCATTTTTTAAAATTTTAATTAATAAATTTATTTAATTTAAAAAAGGTATTGGGATATCTGGTGCCCTGTACGCTACCATCCAATACCTTCTAGAAATAAAGTACCCATCCCAAATCCAACTGGGTCCAGTGAACATAAAAAAACCACCCCTATCACACTTGGGTACATCATGAACCTGGTACTAGTTCATCTAGCACCCGATGGAATCTATATTTCAATGATCCGGACATTTTCTAGATATTACTCATGGAAGATTTTCAATTAATCTTTACCTCTTATTTTTGTATATCTTGTTTTTATTTTATTTTTAGTATTTTAATGGGGAAATTCGAGAATTTTGTATGTTTTTTGGATGGTTTTTGTTCTGTGCATGGTTGGCGCATAGTTTTCCCAAACCATGTGCCCACCCTAGAAAATAGTGTTTTCTTATATAGATGTAAATTTCATGCTTGGCACATTACGTTTCAAATATTTTACTCACATTGGATAAATCATGCACCCCTAAGAAGAGGTGCATGGTTAAGGGGCACATTTTGGAAAACCATGCACCCCTACCCAGGAAACCATGCACATATGTTTTTAATTACCCGAGTAAATTATTTTGAATTCATGAACCACCATATATTAATACATATTTACCCCCACTTGACCTAGGATCAATTAATAAAAAAATTTAAGCTTCATTAAGTTTTTTATGTCTTCTCAAACCTCATAATTGATAACTCGAAGGTCTAATCAACATATCATCTCTTTGTTGGTATGTAAGTTCTTCCCCATTTTATTTACAACACTCACATCTCTATTTCTTGATAAACAGGGATAATTGTTCCTCCATTGGAAATGGTATAGAACTAAATTTTTATGGATGTTAATACATTGATATTGATCTTAGGTTTTGGTCCAAGATCTCACTTTCTATTGTGTTCTTGATTGTTCCACTCCAATTTGGGGATTTTGGATAGGAAAATACCTATCAATGATCTTGAGGTAGGTGGTATAATTTTAAATTCCCATAGTCTTTGTTATTATTTCATGTTTTTATTTGTGAAATTTTAATTTCAATGTTGGGAAATTTTATTTCTAAATTGATTTAATGAATTAAAGAATGATATTATTAAATTGGTGGAATAAAGGGATTATAGAATTGGAAAATTAGTGGGTTTATTAAATTGATTGATTAATGTGATTATGAATTAGTTGATAATGGGAATTAATGGATGGTTTTATTAACATTTAAGAGTTAATATATTATATTTTTAAATGTTGATAAATGGTTTAAGGGTGAATTTTTCGTATCATTCCATGCGATTTAAGTGAAGAACCATGATTGTTGTGATATATTGAAATAGTGAACCAATATGAGAATGTTCAATAATAATGTTAATGATGATTAAAAATGATGAATATGATATATGTGATATATTTTATTGATTGATAAATGAGGTGTGTGATAAAGAATGATGCCCCAAATACCCAACGGGTTCCAGACAAGACGTTCTAGTCCCCATTGAATTCATGGAAAAATTATTTAATGGGATAAGGACTAATGATCCAAATACCCATGAGGTGTGGTATAGAGACTAATGCTCCAAATAAACATGGGGTACCATAAATGATGTCCTAGGACAATGATATTGGAATTGTAATGGGGTTCCAAGTTGTCATGATATGAAAATTGAATGAATTGATAAATGAAAACCCATGGAGTAAGGAAATTTGATTTCCATTCTCGGGATGGTTCAAACTTCCGAATGGGCCAAAGTAGGTAGTGATGGTTTGGGTGTCATCGTGAACCGAAGTAATTATGTGGTTAATTAAATAATAATAAAATATTATAACTATTTACATATATTATATTATTTTATTCTTTATATAACTACAAACACCGTTATAGACTGAATATTATTATAGACACCATTGGTGGTGGCCTAATGAGTTCTAATCACACCATACTTGGGATTCATGATTAGTAACTGAATGAAATTAATTTTTTCAAGAAATTATAAGGATAAGAGCCCCATGTTATATGGTAATATTGGGATGAATATTGGATGAGGGAACTATAAATGATTTCAGGACCCACTTGGGAGTTTTTAGTGTCTTTATTTTGGGTTTTCATTGGACACTTGACACATATATGGCATGCCATATCTACATATTTTGTTTGGATATTGTTTTTTAATTTTGGTTTATCATGTCATACTAGTATGTATTGATTATGGTATTGTTATGGTTATTGTTTATATTATTTTTCTATTGGTTATTCATTTACTCTATTGTGATGATTTTATAAAGAGGTTATATTCTCCATATGATATCTATTTTAGATGATATCTACTAGTCAGCAAAATCTAGCATACAAGGAGGAACCTTTGAGGTCACATAGCGAACCGGCTCAGGGCATCGACGTGTCGAACATGGGTCAGGATGTTAAAAGTGGTATAAAAGGGGGTTTGTTTTTATTTATTTTGTCTTAATATTTGAAAAAATTAGATTGGAGGCTAGGATGAGTCATAAATTGGTCATGATATTATTCACGCGGGTAGTTGAACGATGTATGGGAGAACCACCAAGTACCTAGGATAGGGTTGTTGTTATTGATGTTTACTATTATTGTTGAATGTTATTTCAACTCGAGTGATGCACTTTTTCTGTGATGTGATTATTTATTTGAGAATTTTTTATTTCCTAAGTATATAATGAGAATTTTGTATATATAAATCATTATAATCACTCAGGAGTTAGTGTGATATGGATCATTTTAAGAGGATATGGAGAAGAATATTTTGGGAGACATGTTTTAATGAAATGATTTTCCTTGGTTGAGTAATAAAAAGTTTCGGATAAGAAATTAAGAATTGTAAATGATGCTAAATGTAGTAATTTGATAAGGAAAAATGGATTCCAAATGAGAAACTTGAATTATGAAAATGTTTTACCCTATGTGAGCCGTGACCCTTGTGAGGGATGGTTGAGGGTAGTGATAGTGCCTCATTTTTGACCATGTAATGAGGTACAGGAGATGACTGGTTAGGAATTTATGTGAATACCTCTTACTTAAATGTGATAATTTCTTGTTATATTTCCAAAGAAATGTGTTTTGAATTATATAGATATTCCTCCATGATGACGCTTGTTGATTGGATGATAGGAGGTTATGATAGGAAATGATCCTCTAGTAGTGGAACCTGTGGCTCCGATAGTGCTGGGAGAAGGATACAAAGATCAGTTCCATGAGAAAATTTCTTGGTTTATGTAGTTTATGGAAAGAGGACCAAGTTAGATTGGGTAGAATATTCTTGACTTGACATATGAGTTCTAGTTAAATCACACTCTGATATTCACTAGAGAGGGTGGACCTAAGTTAGTTGATTTTTGGATTGAATCTATCCAGACAATACTTGACCACTTTATGACTATAGCCAAGAAGAGAGGCAAACTGGATGATTATATGTTATGTGGTCAAGAGAGGGGTTAGTGGGATATCCAGACTCAGGATGGAAAACTAGAGAATATGGAATGGAAGAACTTTTAGGAAATCTTCTTATATAAATTTTACCCTGAGATACTTAGGTTGGAGAGGGTAGATGATTTTGTGAGCCTAACCTAGGGGAGTATTTCCATGATGAACTATGATAGTCAATTTACAATTTACTTTAATTTTTACCAAACCATGTAAAATATGAGGAAAATTCTATGAAACATATTTAAAATGGAATTAAATGTGAGTTTAAGTCCCAAGTTAACATCATTAGGATAATGATGTTTTCTAATTTGGTGAATTGGGCTCTCATATCTGATGGGAAACTGAAGGAGGATTCTAGTAGTGAACATGTGGTTTCTAATAGAAAACTATGAGGTATGTATCCTGAGAATTATAAATGTACTTATGAGTATATTAACTAGTGAAATAGAAATAATATTGGGTGGGTGGAAGGATTAGCTTCTTAAGAAATCACTTGAGTTCTTTTCCACTAGTGTGGTATGCTAAGTCACTTTCTTAGATAGTTACCCCAACCACTGATAGACTGCTGAGCTTGCGGAAGTATGTGGAATCTACAACGGTTTTGTAAGAACCCTTAACTTATGGGTGGTGATATATGAGCTAGATAGAGCCAGAATATTGAAAGAGGGTCTTTAACCCCATATCAGTTTGGTAGTTATAGTTCTACTGGTCATGGAGGTCATGGTAGTGGACATGGTACTTCTTGGAAATAGATCCCATATCACTGGATTGGCGTAGCTCTGGGGATATAGACAACAAAACAAGGAATATTGCTATGGTAGTTTCCTGAAATTCAGTCGACAGTTGTGGATAGCGAGGCTAGGCCATCGTTAGTTAGTTTTACCATTCATATTGCTTCTATTATTGTTAGTGCCTTATTAAATACATGAATCTCTAATTATTTTATATCTTCTCAAATTGTGAATGGTTTGAGTCTAACAGTGGATTTTTTATGTGGGGTTATAATGATTTATACACCATTGGGAGTATGTTCTAGAGACATTTGTTTATTCAAGGGGTGTTCAAATCAGGTTGGGAATGTTGTTTTCTATGAGATCTTTACATCCGTGAAATGTTTGGATTTGAATTTATTTTGTGTATGGATTGGTTGGTAGTGTACCCATCCCATATCGATCGTTACCATAGGATAGTGACCTCTATGTCTCTTGAGGGTAACAATTATGTACATCATGGAGAGTGGTATATCCTATAAGGCTGTACAGGGTCAGTTCCTCAACAACTTTTGTAGCTCACAACATAAGTTTCAAGTGTTTTATTGTATTATGGGGGTGTGAAACATCATGAATTTCTACCCATAGTAGAACAGTTCTAGGATGTGTTTTCTAAAGATATAACAAGGCTTACAATTGAGAGGGATATGGCGTTTACGATTAATGTCATGACACCATCCCTACAAAGTATACCCCTACTGGGATAACAATGAAGAAAGGGAGATAATGACCCCTCAAGTCCCACCTCTAGTAGGCCCCAGGTTGGCAACTAGCACTAAGGGTGTTCAAATCTCACAATATGGGAGGAATTGCCCTTTATAAAGAAACATGATTGGGAGATAAGACGGATTATCCACAATGAATCTCTAATAAATAATATAAATAAATACAAAACTATACCACAATGCATGTATAACATAGCTAATATTGTAAAAGTCTCTAAAGTAAATACCCAAAGGTAAATCTAAGCTGTGAAACGACAATTGTCCAAAGGTCTGATCTTGTGATGACCAACATGGCCCATGAAATCCTTCTAGAAACATGAAAGTAGTTTTATATATGTAGGGTGATCATAAAAGTATACACAGTAGGAAAACCAAAGTCTCTCATGCAAACATGAAAGAAGAATAAAAATTCTCTTGTGATAAAAGAACAGAACCAAACATCACCAAAACATTTATACTAAAAATCCCAACCACATTAAGGATTACTCACCAAGTAGCACATGTAATTTAGTATAATACAAGACACATCGATGATATGGTACTACACCACGTTCCTACTGATTAATCGCTCTCACACCCCAATGACAAACTTCCTAGCACTCCCACCTCTTCTGGATATACCACATCAAAACCCACCTATACACACCTGGGCCAAATACCACAACACACCCCAGCTGTACACACATGTTCCTCCCAACACATCCTGCCCTCACACACATGGGACTCACAACACATCCTACCTACATACACTTGGGCCACATGTCATATCACATATCATCACTCCTCATCCCAATGACACCTAGGAAAGAACATCACAACTCCCCCTAGAGACACATAAGAAGGAACATCAAAACTCATCTCAAAGACACATAGGAATCCACATCACAACTCACCTGAAGAATCATGGTCCATCATCACATGGAAGAGAGAGTAGGGAAGAGTGGGTGTCCACCCATCCATCCTCTAACCAGGATGTTGGGAAAGACACCCCCAAGTGACTATGCGGGCGTTCAATACATAGTCCTCAAAGTGGGTGGGGGTGTGTATAGAAATCACAAGGGAAATGAAAGTATATATATATAGTACCAAACAATAAATACCAACCTATGGGTTCGAAAACAAACAACCAACTCACAATGCTACCACCTTTGCTACTAACTCAAGATGTAGAAAACCAAGAAACAAGCCCCAAACCTCTTTTAAATTCCCAACAAATTTTTTTAAACACTTCCGTTCTATTATATAAACAAACCCATTCCATTCCAAAATTTATTAAATAGTTACGTATTCCTCCTGTCACTACTCAAGAAACTTCTAAGAACATCATGATAAAAGAAACAAAGTTTTTAGATGGTAAATATCTCTAATAAATTAAGGCAGATTCACATTAAAGACACATAATTCCATGAAATCATGATACATGGATGATTAATACATGTTACTCAAGGAGAAAATGTAGGAGAATTACCCAAATCAAACACTAATATCATTCTTCAATATCATCCTTCCCAATCCATCATTCCAACCAAAATAAACCCCCAACTGACAACCACATCCAACAACACATATCTAGATCAATATATGCACATAACCAACCCCCTATTCAAAACCATGCCCAAAAAACATCACCACACGAACCAAGGTAAAACATATTAGGATTTTACAAGGCATCCTTATTTAATTCCACTAATTAATTGAGGGATTATCAAAGAAACTATATAATCCTTGGGAATCTATACATTAACCTAATATAGGTGATTAATTGATTCTTATATATAACCATTCAACATAAATCAAACAACATGCATTCCATAAATCACTTAGTGAAAAAACAAGGACCCCCAATGTGCATGATTTTTAGTGGGTGTTAGCCCATACAATTTATAATATAAACAGAAAAATAACAAATAAAGATCAAGCTTTACTTTTATAGCCCCCTATTTATTTATTTTAATCCAATTTGATTATCTTTATTAATTTGGAAACAAATACCTTCACAAGGAAAAAATCTATATAACCCTCCCACATGATTCAAAATTAATGGAGACATGGGAAAAAATACCTAGAAGAAGAAGAAAAATAGTAGCTTCATGGTTGCACCAAAATAGGGGTGCACATGCAGCAAGAAAAACTCTAGAAAATCATGAACCAACTATAGAAAAACATTACTCAAATACTATGGGAAGAAGGGTTTGGGGAGTACCATACTAAGTGAATGTATTAACAAATATTAATGAGGGAATATATATTATCTTTGAGAATAAAAAAATTGATTTATTCATTTAGATATATTTTTTATTTTCCATTAAATGTAGATCGGGTCATTATAACAAATTTTCACCATTTACAATCCCCCTAACTCTTAGAAAATTAATGATACAATTTATGTCCATTGAATCAATCATAAACCCTTTTAAATTTGGCCTTAAACTCATTTTACATCAAATAAGGATTTTAAAAGTGAAAAAATCAAAGAACTGGGAACATTGTACATGAGACACTACTGGATGAGGCATCGCCGGTCGTGGAACCGTTGTACAAGGCCCCATCAGGATGAACAACTTTCCACCATCAGTGAGAAACCATCGAGAAAGACACTACCGGATGAGGCACCATTGGATGCATGACTAATGGATGGGAAACAACTGGATTAGTGACTATTGGGATGAACTGCCTACCACAGTCAGTGAGTCCCTTCCAGGAGAGACACCATTCGCGAGCCACCACCAAGGTGAGACACTACCAGCGCGAGCTACCTCCAGCGAGAGGCCGTCATGTTGAGCTATATCTAGGGTGACACTGCCAGGGTGACATAGCCACGGTGACACCTCAATGGTGACACCACTAGGGTGAGACACCATTTCCATAAGGCACTATTGGAAAACATGGAAATATGATAATTTAATAAGTGATGAAAAGAGAATCCTTGACAACCTAGTATATATCCAATACCAAATTTTCCACAATGTAATGGACTAGAAAGGTCTGGTCCATTACATTAGATACCTCTCAAACTATTCTCTCCCCATAGAATTCAAAACCAACACAAAGGGAAAGAGAGGAAGGGTATGAACAACCATCCCTCAATATACCTCTCATGGATCTCATTAAACTTTAAGCACTACTTTCAATGTAACTTATAATATTCAATGATAAACCTCCTTTTACTATTCAAAATATTGAGTAGAAACCTCTAAAACCAAGAAAAACTCTTCTAACATCTTCCAAACAAGCCTTATCACCATAGCTGTTGACACGTCATCACAAATGATCAAAAAAATCATTAAAAAAGAACAAAAAACACACCATCTTGAACACACAAATCAAAAAATCTCATCCTCCATGTCAAGATACTATCCTCTTTGGGTGGCACTGACTCACATTTATGGGTTTAATTACATCATAGTTAATGAATCTTGATTAGGAATCTGGTCCCTAGATTTTCATATGTCAGGAATTTGTCACACATTACACTAAAAACATATAAGGAAAGGAAAATAGATCATCTGATACAAAACATGGTCACATATCATATTATATGGGAAAAAAGGAATGAAAATCTCAAAAGAACATAGGGTATTGGGCATGAATCTGCACCTCTAACTCTTAAGTACTCTCATTCTGGACATTATTCCT
Organism: Viscum album; assembly: GCA_963277665.1. Taxonomy (NCBI): domain Eukaryota; kingdom Viridiplantae; phylum Streptophyta; class Magnoliopsida; order Santalales; family Viscaceae; genus Viscum; species Viscum album. The sequence goes on from OY728156.1 coordinate 1,087,426,495, forward strand.
CCACAACACATGAACCAAAGGAATGGTCCATCCACACAACACCTTCTCATGATAAAAACAAATCTCTACCGACTGCTCCACAAACAACGCATCATCCTCGGTATCTAACTCTCCATAATTAATGAAATGGGAGTCATCATGAAGATACCGATGAATCTGAGAGACGTGAAATACATCATGGATCCTCTCCCACTGTAGTGGAAGCACTAATGGGTATGACACCTTGCCAACTAGCCCCATCACCATAAAGGTCCTAACAAACCAGGGGGAAAGCTTACTCCCTCTGCAAAACCTCCACTGCTCATGTTAAGTGGAAACCTTCACGAACACTTGTTATCCAACCTCAAACTCCAGGGGTCTCCTAATATGATCAGTATAAGTATTATTTTGTTCTTAAACTACTTTAATCCTCCTACAAAAAGCTGAACCTTCTCTATCATGCTCTACACCACACCGAGACAAACAATAGCTGTCTTCACAACCTTTATCCAACACAATGCAGAATGAAATAGTCTCCAATACAAAAACTCAAACGGGGCCATGCCAATGGAAGAGTGATAGATATTATTATAAAAAAATTCCACAAAGGGAAGGTTTCATACCCAAGATCCACCAAAGTCATAGATTCACATCCACAAAATATCTTCAAACATCTGGATAGTCTGTTCTGTATTCTCATCTGTTTGAGGCTAGAAAGTAGTGTTGAGGCATAAATGAGTTCCAAAAGCATAATTTATTCCCCTATATACTCATGAGGTAAATTGTGAATCTCTATACAATACAATGGACCTCAACACTCTATGAAACCATACCACTTCATCCATGTAATTCTTAGCTAAGGCATCCACTACACCTAACTCCTTGATCACTAATAATTGATCATCTTTCATCAACCGATCCACAATCACCTAGATAGTATTAGAACATACTGAGTTATGGGAAACATTGGGTTAAAATCCATTGATATGTCACCCCATTTACACTTGATAAAATCTATGTTCTAACACAAACCACTAGAGAAATTATTTTCAGTCTTTACCTACTAGAAAACCGAGAAACATTCCACAAAAACCACTACTGCCCATTTCATCCCAAGCCACCAAAACCAAATCCTAAATCCACAATACATATTAGAAACTCACGGGTGCACCACCAATGTTGAGTTATGTAACTCATGAATGACTCCCTGGAAAATCACTACTGTAATAAAAAAATTTCCAAAAAAATCTGTTTCTATCCATCCTCTGACTATCCCTCTAGAGAATCTCCATGAGAAACACGATCACAAATCACCTCTACCTATGAGTATCCCCGTTGAGACTCCTCCACCTACTACATAAAAAAAGACCAAACAATAATTTGAAACAAACAAAATTTTACATAATCCACACTTGTATTTACGGAAAGGTCTGTCAACTCCTCTGTCACTCTATAATAATCTAAAGATTTCAGACCAACCTCCTTCTACAACATTTTTCTCAAAGCATATTCAAAACCATTCCACTTTATTGAGGTATAGGTGATTTGAAAATCATAATACTAATGAATTTCACCCACATACATTTCTAAAATTTCAAATCAATGTGAGAAATTATATACCATAATCTATTATGATCTGTGAAGATCAAAAAGCACCCCCAATGAGGTAATACCACCACAACTTTATCAGAAAAAATAATGACTTCTAGTTCCAGATATTGTGTGGAATAGTTCTCTCATGGGGATGTGACTTCATAGACACATAATAGATCAATTATTGTAGCTATAGTACCACACAACTAAAAAAAATAGGAAGCATCAAAAAACACCTCAAACATTACCCTTTCCTTAGGTAACTGATATACTGGGGTGGTGACCAACTTCCACTTCAAGTAACCAAATGCTACCTGGAATTAGGAACTCCACACAAAAGCTTGGTCTTTCCTAGTTAAATATGTAAATGTGTTTTCAAATCAAGAGAAATCAAGTTCAATCCTCCGATAATAGCCTTCAAGACCAAGAAAATGGCAACCTTCTACCACATTCATGGGTGATTCCTAAGAAAAAACTTTGTCAAACTTCGATGGGTCTACTACCATACCTCTTTGAGACACAACATGCCTGAGGAAATGAACCTCTTGTTTCAAAAACATACAGTTGGTAATCTTTCCATAGAGCTGGTTGCATCGAAGAACCCACAAGGCAGTTTTGAGATGCTCTGTGTTCTCCTCCTCCGACTACATGTAAATCATGATTTCATCGATGAATACGACAAAAAACTAGTCGAGGAACTCATGTAACACAGATTTCATCAACTCAATGAACATGGGTAGTGTGTTCATAACACCAAATGGCATCACTACAATATTTAAGTTCCCATACCTATATCTGAAGGAAATTATATAGGATATAACACTCCTTCACCCTCAGCTGGTGATATCCAGAACCCATATAGATCATAGAAAAACAACTCACCCCACTCAAATGGTTGAAGATATTTTATATTCTCAGAAGAGCGTAATTGATTTTGAACTTCACCTGATTCAACCTATGGTAGTCTATGCCTGACCTCAGACCATTGTCTTTATTCATTGGGAAACAACACTAGGGGACCCCAAGATGAAAAACTAGGCTAGGTAAAACCTTTATACATCAAATCATATATCTAAATACTATAATCCCACAACTCATAAGGTTCCATATGATAAGGATCCATTGAAATCAAATATGAACCAAGCTACAAGTCTATAGAAAACTAAAAATCACATCATTGGGGTACTATCACAACATCCTCTGGGAAAAAATGTAGGAACTTACCAATGTATTTGGGACCCCCCCCCACATTTAAACGTCCACTAATTACTCTAAAACCATAGCCAATAACGAAAAATAGGGCTCAAAATTCCGAATTCCTACCTCACAACCCTGCTCGCCAATGAAATCAACACACTATCCATATATATCAAAAAAAAAACTCCCCTCCAAAAGAAGTTGATAACATCTTGTATGGAATACAACCAGCCAATTTCTAGAATGAAATTTTATGACTACATCTATACCAAGATGGTATCCCCATGAGACTAATGTAGTACCATCAGCAGTCTACACCCATGAAATACATCAAAAAGATGGTCTAGGTTCCGACCAACATACTCATCACCAGGGGCACGAAAATACTCTATATGTCTTGTCCCAAATAATGGGCTAGAGTGGGTACAACAAAAAAGTGTGAAACTCCGGAATCAAACAAAGCACAAACAAGGGTACTAAAAAAACGGATCATACCGATGAAAATATCTTGACCCTATTGAATTGCTACCTCTACTACATGAAATTGACCATTCCCAACTTCTCTACCTCTCTACCAATGACCACATACATGGCCATCCTCAGTTTGTGGTCCTTGATCATGAGGAACATCCTAAAGTCGTCCTATATCTATTCCATGTTCTCTCAGTGGAGAAAAAGCTTACTTCTCTTAATGTTGAATGAAATCATTGGAAATTTATACTAAGTCCAGTGCTGAACTAGTCCACCCCCACTAAAATAATCTTAGGAAGCTACTGGACAATTGTTCTGAAGATTATCAAAAATACCACCGAAGAAAAAAATAGGCCCCAAGAAGACAAGAATGTATGAATATCACTAGCACCAGAAGGTCCGGAAGGAAGTTTTTGAGGTCATATTCCTGCTAGTCAAAACCTAAAATGTCCTAGTGCTTGAGACCATCCACTAAAAAATCTGCCTATTGAATAACTCTTCTGTATCCCCTCTTGCGGTAGACCACCTCATGAGTGCATCTACTTGATCACCTCTACCTTCATCTAGACCTCCAAATACATTGGAAATGTAAAAGTAGTAACTACATATTGGATAGAAGGACAAAGTGCCTCCTAAAGATTAATCTAATGAGACTCATCATTTAGAAAGAGATCTGGGGAGAAATTAAGAAGATCCTTGAAATTTATCCCATGCTCCCACACTGACACACACCACTACTGAATGGAGAGTTGATCCTGCCTCTTCTCTACATTTATGGTCAATGAATGTAAGTCTTCCCAGAACTCTGGGATATTGACCCACAAAAATTCTGCCTCCTTCGTCTTTCCAAAATACAACATCCACCACTGACGCACAACTCCCCACATCTGACTGACCACCAAAGGGACCCAATATTCCATTAGGGCCTAGATTAAAACGAAGGAAATATCCATCTCCTTTATCCAACATTATATCTATAAATATGAAAAAAATACACTATTATATCTCTAAATACTTCCCCTGGAAAGTGTGAAACATCCTCTACCACTAATCATCCTCCCTAGCTAGATCAACACTACATCAATAAAATGAATTGGCATGCTGAACCTCAACTACCAAATCCACAACCAGATGACAACTAGGAGCCCTTGATAAAAGGAAAACAAAGATTTCCTAATACCAAGTAGTATGGAATTTTTTTATCATAATTTTATTTATTTATTCTAACCATCCCAACATATCCCAATTCCTACAAGAACATAATTCATTATGATGAATGTACCTATCCTAGGTCTCTACACTGCAATCGGTTCCATCTCACTTGGCTATTCAATAAGTTCAGAGTCTGTGAAATGGATCATGAGTGTCCATAAAATGATGTTTCATGGACGATATCCCTAGACTACATCATGTTCCAAGGTCACCTGGAACTATTGAAATACCATCCAATGCAATATTCACTGTGCCTTACTCCAAACTCCATCCTATATCTCAATAATCACCTCTGATAACACTTTATCATGACCCCTCCATCTAAAGATTACCCTCTTAGGTTGGCCATGAAGAAAGGGAGATAATGAACCTTGAGTACCACCTCCAATAGGCCCCGGGTTGGCTACTAGCACCAAGGGTTTAAAAATATCACAATATGGGTGGAATTACCCTTTATAATGAAACATGATTAGAATATAAGATGAATCATTAGTAATGGAACTCCAAGACATATTATAATGAAATCTAAAACCATCCCACAAAGCATGAATAATAGAATTGATATAGTAAAAGTCTCCAAATTAAATACCCAAAGGTAAATATAAGAAATGACACAACAACTGTCCAAAGGTCAAAGATAATAACACCCAAAAAAGATGATGAAATCTTCCTAGAAGCTTGAAATCATTTGTATATCCATAGAATAAGCATACAATTATATTTAGTAGGAAAACCAATGTCTCCCATGCATAGGTGAATGAATCATACTAATGCTCCTACGAGAGAAGAATACAACTAAACTGTACCTAAACAGGTATAATAACCATACCAACCTCACAAAGTCACACTCACCATATAATGCAAGTCAAGTAATATAATATAAGAAGCATCAATGATAATGTTCCCACACAACTTTCCCACTGATTAGATGATATCACATCCCAATATAAAATGTCTCAGCACTCCCACCTCTTCCAAATACAACACATCACATCCCACTCATACACAACTAGGCTAGATACCGCAACACACCCCATCCACACACACCTGGGCCTCATAATACTTCCTTACCACACACACATGGGCTTCACAACACATCCCTCTCACACACACCTAGGCCACATACCACAACACACCCCACGCCCACACACATGGGCCTCACAACACATCCTTCCCGCACACAAATGGGCTCACAACACGTCCCTTCCACACACACTTGGTCCATAGATCATATCAAATCTCATCACATCTCATCCCAAAGACACCTAGGAAATCACATCACAACTCACCCTAAAGACACCAAGGAAAGAACATCACACCTCCTCCCAGATACACATGGGACACCATATCACAACTCGGCTAAAGAAGCTTGGTCCATCATTTCCTAGAAGTGGGAGAAAAGAAGAATGGGTGACCACCCAGCCATCCTCCCACCATGATATTGGAAAAGACACCCCCACATGACTATGTGGGTGTTTGGAACATAGTTCACAATGTGTGGGGTATGTATAAAAATCACAAGGGAAATACATATATATATATATAGTACCAAAAACTCAATCCTAACCAATGGGTTAAAAAAAACTCAACACTACCAACTTTGCTGTTACCTCTAGATAAAAAACCCCAAACAACATGCCCGAAAACCCTATATAAATACCCAACCAATTTGTTTAACAACTACCATTATGTTTTCCAAACCAACCCAGGCCATTAAAATATTTATTAAACAATTACTTAATAATTTCACCATTACTTAGGAAACTACTAAGCACAACATAAAAAAAGTTACAAAGTTTTTAGATGGCGAAGAGCCCTAATAAATTAAGGAAACTTCAAATAAAAGACACATAATTTTATGACTTCTTGATACTAGGAACCAATTTTCTTGTTACTCACGGAGAAAATCTTGGTGAATTACCAATACCAAACACTACTTTACTTCTTCAAATTTATCCTTCCCAATCCATCATTCCAACAAAAACAAATCCCCCAACTCAAAACCACATACATAAACACATTCCTAGATCAATATATCCACATAACCACCCCCAACACACAACAATTCCTATAACCGCATCACCACACGAACCAAGAAAAACATATTCATATTTAACAAGGCATCCATTATTTAATTCCACATGTTAATTGAAGTATTATCACAAAAATAATATGATCTTGGGGGAATCCATTCATTTTCTGAATATACATGATTAACAGATTCATATATATAAGTGTTCAATATATATCAAACCACATGAATTCCATAATTCACATAGTGCTCAAACAAGCACCCCAAATGGAAATTATTTTCATTGGGATTTAGGCCATATAATTCATAACATAAATAAGAAAAATAAAAAAGAAAGATCATGTGTCAATTTTCCATCCCCCTATTAATTTATTTTAAACCAATTCAATTATATTTATTAATTTTTAAATAAAAAAAATTTTCAAATAAAGAATCTATATACCCATTCCCCAAGATGCATAATTAATAATGATGAGGAAAAACCTACTTGGAAGAAAATAAACCATCAAAACATCCATGGTTCACTAAAATAGTGGTGTGCATATAGTAGAAAAAACACAAGGAAGTCTCAAACCAACTAATGCAACACTTTACATAACTCTTTTGGGAGGAAGGCTTTGAGGCATACTATACTAAGAGAAATCAAGAAGAAAGGGAAAGTGGGAATGATATCTCGGCTTTGGGAAGATCTAAATGGAGTCACCAATTTAGATCTTCCTTTTATTTTCCATTAAATGAAAATCTAGTCAAGTTAATTTTTTTTGAATAATTTAACCACCATGAATCTTAGGAAATTGAAAAACAAAATTTATGGAATTTGAATTGGTCATAAACCCTTTAATTTTTTTTTCCGTAAACTAATCATACATCAATGAAATACATCAAAAGGGAAAAAATGGAATTAATGGGATCACTATCCATGAGACACCGCTAGAAGAGTTACCATAGGTTGAGGCACCATTGGAAAAGGAATCATTAAGATGAACTGGCTTCCACCGTCAGTGAGACACCATTAGGAAAGAAACTGTTGGATGAGGCACCACTGGATGAGTGACCATAGGACATGGCACCACTGGATGAGGCAATGTTGGATGAGGCACCACTGGATTTGAGACCGATGGGATGAATCACCTCCCACTGTTAGTGAATCACCACTAGGAGAGACCCCATCCACGGGCCACTGCCAGGGTGAGACACTAACAGCATGAGCTACCTCCATCAAGCGACTCCTTGGATGAGCTACTTCTAAGGTGACACTGCTAGGTTTACATCACCCAAGTGACACCTATAGGGTGACACTTCCAGGGTGAGACTACATTGGAATGAGGAACCATTAAAAAACTTGGAATGCTGAGAATTTTAGAAAGTGATGAAAAGAGCCACCTTGACCTCCTAGGACACCTCAAAGACCATATTTTCAACAAAGTAATGGACTGGAAAGGGATGAGCCATTAAAATTGAGTGCATTCCAAGAGATAAGCTAGTTTCTATTCCACCTTATAGAATGGAACCAACAATTCCTCTGGAGCTTAAGACTAAGTTAGAATAGTTGATGGATAATAGATTCATCCATCCAAGTATGTAACCTTAGGGTTCTCCAGTATTTGTTTCTAATAAGGATGAAAAAATATTTTGTTTATGTGTAAATTTATAGAGGTTGAACCGAATGACAACGAATCCTATTGCATATATAGATGATCTATTTGAATAGTAGATAGGATCTTGTGTCTTCTCAACATCAACCTAGGGTCAGGGTATCATCTATTGAGAGTTAAACCATTAGATATACCATGGATTAATTTCAAAAGAACATATAGACTATATAAGTTCATCACAATTCCATTCAGGTTGACGAACACTCCGAATTTTCTTATGTCGTTGATGAATTGAATCTTCCACCCATACCGGGATCAGTTTTTGGTTGTTTTTGTGGATGAAATCATGTCATACTCCAAGAATTATGATGATCATGTCTAAAATTTTGAAATCATATTTAGCATACTAAGAGAGAAATGACTATACACAAAGATATCTATGTTTAAATTCTAGACTGATTATTTACATTTATTGGGTCACATAATATTAGTGAAAGTCGTGTTAGTAGACCTAGAGAATATTTAAGTAGTGCTTACTATAATGTATTCAAATAATTTTTTTTGATATCTTAAGATTTTTTGGGTTGGTGGGCTATTATCTATGGTTAAAACTAGACTTTTCCAAATTTTTAGCACCACTTTATATCTTGAACAAAAAGGGTATTTAGTTTTATTGGTCTGGAGTATGAGATAATTCTTCTAGGAGTTGAAGAATCACTAGACTAACTTTCTAGTTTTGATCCTACTTGAGTCAGGTAAGGTGTATACCATGTTTTTTGTTGCGTTTATGATTAGACTTAGAGTAGTGTTGATGTAGGGAGATCAAGTTGTGGTGAATGGGTCACGACAGTTGAGTCCACATGAAGGAAATTACCCTATGCATGAACTCAAGTTAGCTGTAGTGGTTTATTCGTTGAAGTGATGGTTGCGTTCTATGTAGGTGATAAGTTTACTATGTATATTGTTCAAAATATCATTAAGTATAACTTTTCACAGTTATATTTGAATATCTAGAAGTGTAGGTGGGTTTATTATAAGAATCCATTTCATTTTGAGCAATCATATACACCCAAAAAGGAAATAGTTTTGCTGATGCTTTGGGAAGGAAAAATAAAAATAAAGTAGTTCAATATTTTATTTTAGAGTGGAAGAGATGAACTTTTTGAATTAGATGAATATTGTGGTTTAGGAGGGCTAGGAGAAGATGACCCTCATATTAGTGGAATCCAAACATTTGAGCCAGATCAAGGAGAGTTAGTATGAGGAGTCAGAGTTTCTATACTTAAGGAAAATCATTGATGGTGGGGAGTTTACTTCATATTGGACCATAGATAATGATGAGATCATATATATATATAAAAGGATATGTTTTAGTGCCTATGAGTATGAAAGAGGAGATGATGCATGAGTTTCATGCCTTGAAAAGGGAAGTGCATTCGGGTTTGACCAAAATTTACCATGAAATATGTTTATAGTATTGGTGGATAGACATGAAAATAAGATTTTAGGGTTCGTGAAAAGGTGTTTTACCTATCAAAGCATGAATGCTGAGAATTAAAATCCCATTATTTTACTATAGATATTTCCCATTTTGGAATGGATGTTGATTGACATTGGCATGGAATTCATGGTGGGTATCTAGAGGATGCATCAAAATAATGAAACTATTTGGGTGATTGTGGAATGATTAATAAAGGTATAAAATTTATTTCATATCCTAGAGACTTTATTAGTGGATAAGTTGGGAGACTTATACATTTGAGAGATAATATGTCTACACAGGGTTCCATGGAGCATAGTTTCATACTATGACTCACATTTAACCTCACATTTTTTTCATGGATTTTGGAAAGTGCTTGGGACATATGTATGTATGAGTATATATTTCTACATGTAGATAGGTGGATAATCACAAGGTACCACACATTATTTGAGGATATGTTATGGGAATTCATTCTTGACATTAGTGGGTTTGGGGAGAAGCACTTGGGACTCATTGAGTTCACCTATTACAAAAGCTATCAAGAGACTATTCAGTTGGAACCACACCAGGAACTTTATGGTTGACCATACAGATCACCTCTATACTGGATTGAGGCAGGTGATAAAAAATTTTTAGCACTGAGTCTCATGGATGATACATCATAGTAGATTCAACTATTTTAGAATCATATGAATATAGCTCAGAGTAAGAAGAAGTAATATCCTGATTGACATCAATGACCCATTGAGTTTAAATTGTCAGATCATGTGTTCCTTCAGGTGTCGCCTATATTGGGTCACCATAGGATTCAGAGGTAGGGCATGTTAGTGCCCAGGTTTGTCAAACCTTTTGAGAATGTGGAGAGAATCAGTTCAGTGGCATACCGATTGGCTCTTCTATAGAGGTATTGTGTTATGTAATTTTTCTCAACATGTCACAGATTGAGTGGTATCACCCCGACCCTTCTCATGTGATCTATATTGATGATTTTGAGCTTGATAATGAAGTATCCATTGAGGAGCATCTGATTTGTGTTGTGGATCATAGTGATAAAGTGTTTCAGGGGAAAACTATACTGATAGTTTTAGTATTCCGGAGACATGGGAATATTTAAGAGGAAACAGAAGAGAGAGAAGCAAATATATAGGATTAGTGGCCTAATATTTTTACCTCAGAATCTTATAGATTCTTGGGATCACAGCTCATGGATGATATTTTATAATGTGGGGAGATTATATGATTCTGAACTTATCTAGAGATGAATCATGCATATTTTCCAGGTATTATTTACCTCTGGTTTTGGTATATCTTTTTTGGGTTTTACTTTAGAGATTTTATGGGTGAAATTGGATAATTTTATACGTTTTTGGATGGTTTTTGGTCAATGTACATTTGGAACACGGTATTCCCAAACCGTATGGCCACCCCAACAAACAATACATTCCCAGATAGAGGGGGCTAAATGGTTAGTGCACATTTTATCCAACTACGAACCGACTTTGGAGAAAACATTCACCCCTAAGAAGAGGTGCATGGTTAAGGAAAATGATTTGGAAAAACGTGTTCCCCTTCCCTAGAATCCATACATGTGGGTATTTAATTACATAAAAATTTATTTCAACTTCATGAACCTCTTAGTATTAACCCCTATTTTCCCTCACTCAACCCTAAACAAATTCATATGATTTTTAAAGCACCTAGAAGGATTACAAGTCTTCTCAAACACTATTCTAAATGAATTAAAGATATAATAAAAGGATTGTATCTCTATTGGCATGTGATTTCATCCATATTTTATTTCTCATCTCCCCCATATCTCATTCCACATGAAGAGGGATATTTTTTCCTCCATTGGAGGTGGTTTAAATCTTTTTTTAAAGGATGTTAATTCATCGGTCTAGATCTTAATTTTTTTGTCCCAAATCTTCAACACCATTGTTTTTTATGATCACTCCACATCAATTTGGAGATTTTGGATTGGAAAACGTCCATCAACGATCTTGAGTTAGGTGTTATAATTTATAATTGACATAGTCTTGGTCATAATTTCATGTATGAATTTGTGAAATAGTAATTTACGTGTTGGGGAATTACATTTTGGAATCAAATCAATTAATTTATCATTGGGATTATTAAACTAGAAGATTAAATGGATCATGGAATTAGACTATTTACGGGTTTATGAAATTGGTTAATTAATGTGATTATGAATTGGTTAATAATGCTAATTAAGGGATACTTGGATTAACCTTGATGGGTAAATTTAACATATGAATAAATGTTTATAAATGGTTTAATGGTGTATTTTTTATTTTATTCTATATTATTTAAGAGAATGACGATGATTGTTGTGATAAATTTAAATGGTACCCTATGGTGAGAATTTTTTATAAGAATGTTAATAACGATTAACATTGATGAATATGATATATGTTATATATGTGACTGATTGAAAAATGAGGTGTGTGACAAGGAATAATGCTCCATATACCCATGGGGTTACATAGATTACATTCTAGGCCACAATGCATGCATGTAAATATTATTGTAAGGGACATGGACTAATGATCCAAATAATAATGAGGTGTGGGACAAAGAATGATGGTCCAAATACCCACAGGGTTCCAAACATGATGTTATTAGACCATAATATTGGCATTGGACTTGGGTTCCAAGTGGAAATGATATGAAAATGGAATTAATTGATAAATTAAAACCCATGGTGTATTAAAATGTGACATCCATTTTGGGGATGGTTCAGTCTTCGGTATGAGCCCAGTTAGGTAGTGATGGTTTTGGTGTCATCATGAACCTAGGTAATTATGTGGTTAACTAATGTAGTTTGAAATTTGATGAATATTTATTTTACTTAATGTACTTTATTATTTATAAAATGACATAAACTGTTATATAGTGGATATTGTTTTAGACGCCATTGGTGGTGGCTTACTAAGTTGTAATCACACTCTACTTGAGTTTCCTGATCGGTAGCTGAACAAACTTCATGATTGTAGGAAAGGATAAGGTAAAAATCACCATGTTAGATGGATGAGTTGGGATGAAGCATGGATGAGGGAACCATACATGTTTTTGGGAATCTCTTGGGAGTTTTCAATGTCTTTATTTTGGTTTTTTTATTTTACACCTGACACATATATGGCATGACATATCTATAAATCTGGCTTGGATATTGTTTTATTGTTTTGGTTTATCATGTGATACTGGAATGTATTATTTATGATTTTATCTTAGTTATTTTCTATATCATTTGGATATTGGTTATTTTTTTGTCACACTGATTTGATATATAAGGCATAGTCTTCCCACGTTATCTATATTAGACCCTCACTACTCATCCGAATCCTCTGGCATATGGTGAGGCATGCTTGAGGTCATATAGCGAACCATATTGGGGAACTAACATGTGAGACCTGGTTCAATATGTTAGAATATTCAATGAAACATATCTCACACTAAGAAACCTTTCCTGTAATTGACCCTCAAGACTTAACAGACCCCTTTGAAAACTCAAGCATGCCCAATTACACATGACCATTCCAAAATTAACCTCATTTACCTCACTGGAATACCCAAGAAATAAAAATTATAGCATAAAGAGAATTAATCACGATGTAATACTCATATAAGATTAAATTTGAATAGATGTATAAAAAAATAAACAATAATAGAATTAAAATTTTGGATTTAATTTATCATAATATTGAATGTTAATGATCTAAGAAATAAGTCATTCTATAATAAATATGGAGTAATATACCAAAATACATTGAATAAATCAACATGATCATTTTATGATGAAGATAAATTTGAAGGAAAGATATAGTAGAATAATAAGTCCACATTAAATATTAAAACATATATATATATATAAAGATAATATTTTCATTATATTTATTATGGAAGAAGTTGGATAGATTTTGATTTTAGAAAGAAGATATAAGAGGTGGTTTATGGATGAAAATAAATGACTTGGGGAGATACACATGTTATAGTAAAATTATTTTCATTAAACCATGATTTAGAAGATAATATATATTTTAGTTGTTTTTCAACTCCATAGACACTTTTACCACTTTTATTTTTCCAGATAGAGCTAGTATGTTAGGAATTTTACTAAGACTTCTCTTTATGGTTTACAACATGTTGATTTTATTTATTTTCCTATGTATTTATCATGACCTATTCTTATTTTTCTTGATTTATAAATCCTTTGAGATGATTTATTCATTGGTGATTAATTCTTTATTTATTAGGAGTGATTAATCACCTTAAGATATAGTGAATTAAGAGTACAAGGATGGGTACACATTTAAAGAAAATAATTTCAAACATAAAGAAATTGTAATTTAGATGATATAAAATGTAGAGAAACTTGGTTGAATGAAAGGTGATGATCCATGTGTAAATCCCCCATAACTTTTAGAGATACTCACATCTTCAAGAATGATTAAGTGTCTTATAATCCAATAATGATAAAGACCATTTCATTTTCATTAAAGTATATGTAAAGATATTAGTTGAAATAATTATTGGTAAGGTCTATTACAATGTGGCATTAAAATGTGATGTAATTTTTATAAAAGTATTTCCCACCCTTAATAATGAGGAATCTTTGTAAATAAATTCAAAAACTCCAATAAAAAGGATGAAGAATATATCATTGAGAAATGGAAACACATCAATATGTTTTTAAAAATGTTATCTTATCATGGGATACAACTTTGGATATAATTTTTATTTTCTACTTTGTATTATAACCCAAATACGAGTTGTAATTGATTATAAAATCAGAGGAGGATGGATTAAAAGGATGCTAGTTATTGCTCAAGAAATTATGGTTGAGTTTTTAATGAATGTATTTCTTTTTAAAGGTGAACAAGACCAACCTAGAAGAGGAATATATCAAGTAAAGGAGAGTAACAAGGTTTTAGCTTAAGTGGAAACCATATCTAAGTATTTGGGAGTACCATTGTCCATCCAAAGTATAAGAGCACTACCAAAGCCACAAAAATTTTCAAATTTGCTATATGGAGGAAAAAAACTACTCTAATATTTATAGTTCAGATGAAATGATAACCAAACTGTGGATGAATACTTTGATAGGATAATATTGACCCTAAATAGTTTTCCAAAACCAATATGGACAATAATGTAGGATGAAAAACCAAAAACAATGATGTAAGAAAGAAGGAGGAGGGAAAAATTTCAGCCAAACTCAAGTTCCATTGGGATTTCCCTAATGGAAGCATGGACCATGCCCCATTTCCTATTATTCCTACCACTAATGACTGAAATCAATTATTACCTAGGACAAAAATTTTAATTGTAATCCTAAGATGATCAAACCACTTTCTATGTGGTGGTTACCCAATACTCTGAAGAAATGAACCTTGATTACTTAGGTTGGATATAAGATGAAAAACCATGATACCCTTTTGAATATTAACCAATATTTCCTAAATTGAATTGAGAATAACATCAGATAATTATCTTTATAATTGCCTTAGAACCCCTGGTACCTATTGTGATACACCAAAGTTCATAGGGATGAGGTTAATGATGTTATATTTTTAGGTGAAGTAGTTTTAAAGAAAATGTAAACCACCTAAGTGAAAAGTACCTATAAGGAAAATTAAGTCAAGGTATCAAGCTCGTAATTTTTAAAGAAAGAAAGTAGAGAAGTTGAGGTGGTGGAGATAGGGCCCAAAAAGGACACTTAAAATAAGATTGAAGTGTAGACTTAATGACCACCCCTTCCATTAATAGAGCAGATTCAATAAGTTATGTTATAATATGAATATAATAAGTTTATATATATGATTAAAAAAATACACATAAATATACCATTTATTGAGGAAATTTCACAAATGCCATCATACTCTAAGTTAGCCAAGGAGATCCTTTAAAACAATAAATATTAGAAGGAATTAATGGTAATTTAACTTAGTGAGGAATGTTTAGATGTGTGTTAGAGGAATATCCCACCCAAAACATGATATTTGAGTAACTTCTTAATTATATACAACATCATATCCTAAAAATTTAGAAAATAATTTTTGACTTAGGGGAAAGTAAAAATCTTATTCCATTGAATTTATTCCAGAAAATCATTCAATATAAACATAAGCCCTCAACTATAGAAATTTAGATGGTAAATTAATCCATCAAATAAATTATTTATATACTTGAGGATGAATTGTAAAAAATGGGAAATCTTATCTTCCTCAATAATTTTCTTACCCTTGAGATAATGGTGGAAGGAAAGGTACTGATTATAATTGGTCAGAAATTCCTTTATATGAGTAAAGAATTCATTAATATATACTAAGTGTAATGTCCCGACCTGACTAACTATGGAAACAGTAGCTAGACCTACCACCACATGGCCCCAAAAACACCTCCCTATATTCTAGAGGATTCAGACTAACAACCAGGGTATAAAGTTGTTATGGTGGGGATACTATAACCTCAAGATCATAGAGGAAAAATGATATAAAAATAATAAATTCTATAGAAAGTATCATAATCTATGAGATAATGAATAAGAATACAATTGAAGATAATATAATAACTAAATGAAAATTTCTAAAGCTAACTATTCAATGATTCATGGAGGTACCAGGGAGGATACATGTATAAGGTGTAAAAATTAAATATAGCGATGAAATGTAATAAATAATAACAACCCAACACCAAGCTCTATGAGAATCCCGAGCAACTACATGATCCTCTACCCCAACTCTATACCGGTAAATTAAAACAAACATTAGAAGCTAGCTACTTCCATCAGTAAATGCCTGTATACAACAAGACTACTCAAGTACTAATATTACATGAGATGGGTTTGAGATAAAATCTCACTAGGCCAACACCCAAAATGTGTATCCCAAACTATTTATTTTAATATAATTATATATTGTGTAATGGTATGTAAATACAATAAAATAATAAATAATTAATTGAAAGCATCAGAATGGGTTCCCCTTGGACACCCATCCAATTTCCTACTACAGCCTAAGTTAGGGAGTCTAATCTAGGAGCACCTATATTGGTAAAGTAAGTGAAATAAAGTGTGAGGAGTTGGATTTTAACCAAGATTATGATTGGTATTGGAGGATACATCCCTAAAATTTTCAATTATAATGATCCAAACGATTTTATTTTAAAAACATTAACATTATCTTTAATTCTGTTCAAAAATCATAATAAAACATTCACTTATCCTTTATATATTAAGTGAGAAGCCTTGACACCATCCATGGAAATCTAAAGGGAATTTACATGTATCACTCAAGGGGATAAACATATGAACAATGCTAAGGATTCCATCCATGATGACTAAATAATGATGTCGAATGTATCACTCAATGCATGGTGTAAAAGTCATGTACTAGCCTTTGATGCCGCCCGCGACATCTCACTTAGGAGCCTAAGTATCACTCAAGGCACGGTTTAACAATTTGTTTCTTCGAGTCCATCAAAGGAGTCTACCCTTGGGAAATGGTATCACTCATCTTGTGGTAAAAATAGATAACACTTGGAGAGACCATCCTAAGAATATCTGATATCATCCCCAGAGTAATTATTAGACATTAACATTTTAAACAAAAGGCATTAGAGTCCATCCAAGGGGTCCTTAAGTGGGAACACCTTGTATCACTCTGACACTATGATAAATCCATCACACAAGAATTTCATTTTTAGGAATTCAATAAAGAGGGACCAATTCATAAGTCCAAGAATTCAATGTAGGAAATTCATTTTAGTCAAGAAATTTACATTTTTAAGGATCATTATAGGCATGTTCACAATGAAATAAACAATTAATTTTATTTATATCAAGACAATAACTTATGGAATATGGAGAAATACAAATGGAGTTAAGCCTAAGAATAAGATAAAATTGTAGGGCAATGTGCATACTATTTTTCAATTGATGAAATCACACATCATCAAGGGGTTTTATTAAAAAAAGTTACATTGAATCTCAATAATTAATTTAATTTAATTTAAGATTTCAATTTCATCACAAGGAATAAATTATATAGCAAGGTGATATACATTTTAAAATTTAAAAACTAGAAAAATATAAACATAATATGATAAAATAAAACTTTACAAATACTTAAACAATTTTCCAAGAGAGGGGATCCAACCTTAATAATATATAGGCCAATCCGAACACTAAGCACTTAATGCTTTCATCAGTGTCCACTCAAAGCTTCTCCTTCCTGCCTCCAAGCATATTAATCATTGCATATACATAAGAACACCTTCACCCTAAATACACATTCACATGGCCATGAATGTGTACAAGGGGATACTTACCTATATACTTATATATGCATATACGCATTTCTACTTCCACCTACACGCATTTGTTATATATATACATAAGAAACCCGAAGAACATATATATATATATATTTACTACCATGCCTAAATATATATATAATGGGGGAACTTACATATATATATATATATATATATATATATATATTTTCCTACCTATGCATATGCGGTAAGTCGTCTTTGACACAGAAGACTTTAACCCACCTCAAGGAAGACTAAAATACACTAAAAATAAATACTTGGGACCCCAAATCACAAAATATTCCCAAAAGAAAGTTTAAAAGTCAATGATGCAGAATAAAAATTACCTTAAGCGGTGATGTAAAAGTGATAAGGATCTAAAATGTATAATATATGGTGGTAAAAACCGAAAAATACATGAAGGTGTCATGAGAGACACACCACACAACCTAAAAATTAATTCTTAATTAAAAATACAGTCAAACCTAACCCTAGATATCAGTTGAATGGAAATTATGCGACATGAGAAGGAAAATTAGCCAATGAAGGGTGGATAAAGGAGATGATAGTATAGATTTAATAAATTGAGTGAGAAACTCGATGAAATCGGGGCGAACCATCAATCAAAGAGGATTTAATAGGGGGAGGCATACACGCACTAGATATAAAGAGGGATAGGGTGTCACAAACCATTAGGAAAGAGTAGACACCCTTTGGGTTTCCTAAAAAATAACTTAAAATAATAATAATAATAATGAGTAATAATAATTTTTTAATTAAAACATTTGCCTATTTTGATTTTCCATTTATTCTTATTTAATTTTTTTATTTTTAATTTAATTAATTTATTTCTCTAAAAAAATACCGCACAATTAGAGTAACATTATTAGCCAAACCATGTGCCAACTGTGCAACACCACTTTCTTAGGAATCCACTTTGTATAGTTTTTCCCACATAGTTCTTAGGTACTCTCTAAATGGCATTAAATGTGTGGGATAGGTACCCATTTTGGACTAACCATGCATAACTCATGCAGGGCACATCTAATTATCTAATCAAGACCACACCATTTCTACTGAGGATGCAGAGTTTCACAAAAACCCCGCACCATATGAAAACACTCAAAAAATGGGGTTTCAAGGACTTAGTGATCCAAAAACATGATGGGACACCCAAGAAACACCTCGGGACTTAAAAAACATAAAAAAACAACACATTTATGTGTTGAAACTCTCAGAATTCCATTAAAAATCCTATTTTATTAAATGGACCATCTATTAAATGCAAAAATTCAAAATTATTTGGATTTTCATCCTATTCAAAAACATGGGTCATTACAACAACCCCACCTTAGAAATTCTCATCCCTAAGAAGCCTTCAGGAATAATGACAACATCACCCAAACTATAAGTGTTTTGAAGTCTTGTTAAAATGTTTTCCTTGAATTTATAACACCCAACACACCTTCGAGCGTTAGCATAACACATCCCAAATAAACCGTATAAAGTCAAAAAATAATAATAACACATGTACTCTAACTGAAGCATTGAGGTGAATCTTACCTGATCTCGTAAAACTAGAGAAATGATAAATACTTCCTTCCAAGCATGCTAGAAAACTGGAATAACCTTAATGTCAAACAATAGAATCTGATGAGCTCATTGAGGGAAAACTATATCAGCTCTTATGATCAAGATGTTTGTATAATCAGAACATCCTACCTCAAGATAATTGACTTAACATAAAGAAAAACCACTTGGAATTAATGTCAAAAGAAAAATAGCTAGAGTCGATGAGCCCACTCAAGGTGTTCCTACATGAGAACCCATTTATCACTTAGGTCTAACAAAGAGATTAATTATATCCAGGCTTCTGAAGTTAAATTATGATTAAGAAACCACCAGAACAAACCCAACAACGATTTAAAACATTAGCACAATGTAAGACCAATGTTCTCTGAATGTAACTTGGAGATACCAAGATAGGAGACATAGTCTCATTTAATCCAACAATACCATAAAAGGTTTAACAATATATAAAAAGGATCTAAGAAATTTTCAACATAAATAGGGAAGAGTGCTTCGTACATTTTCAAACCAACCCTTCCAAAAGCAAAGGGAAGTACCGTCAAACCATTATAGGTTGACTTCCTTAGAATAGATCGACTACATATGATGATACATTTATAACCCAACCATGATACCATCACCAACTAAGACATCTTATGGTCACCCAAACATAGCCACAATGACTCAGTCCTAACTGACTATGTCTTTACAGGTTACGTGTACAACCAAGCACACCACTATTGTGCTCTCAAGAATGAACTGACTTAACAAAGGATTACTATCTATTGGGAATTTTGAGTGAGTTCGACCATTTGGAAAGGGTCCCCTAGGTTTTGATCCTACTGAGAATGATAAATTTATCTAGATTCAACATGATACTCCCCACCTTTGGACTATCCTCAACATTGGATTAAACAAATAAATGGATCTCATTCCACAAAACATGCTCCATCAACCACTGACCGTAGGTCCTAGAGGTTCCCAACATTCGTTAACAAGTGTTTTGAATAAAAGGCAGGGATAACCATATAGTAAAGGGATATCTGTTATATTTAATTTTAGATTAATTATACATAACATCCATCTTGATTTATGACAGCATATGCCATGAAATTAGGCATAAAGGCCAAAATAACTAGCCAATATGTCAAACACCTTATTTTTTTAAAAAATTATTTCAAAAATTAATAATATACATAAACTTTATCAATGTCCATGTCACTCAACTTAGAATATAGAAAAATTTCAAAGAGTAATAAATATAGATTAAATGATTTACATAGAGCTCAAATAGTCCGATGTACCATTAAAAGAGACAACGAATACCATGTATAATGACTCATACTACCCTAAGATTTACATGAGAAAATGAAACCTACCTGATACTGTCCATTGGATTATCGACTATATACATTCATGTATCTAATGGACCATGAAAAAATGACTAACCCAAGGATTATTTATACCTTATGATTATAGAACATGTTGACAACCTATGATTCTTTCAACATAAAAAATAAAAGAAGGGTCACGTGACCTACTGACTGTGAAACCATGCCATTGGTTTGGAGCCTGCTTGAACTGAGCATTTAATAATACTCACACTCAAATAAAATTTTAAACAATACATGACCACTTGTTAAAACAAGGTATAATTTTAGAAAATAAGAGTCCTACATGGGACTATGTCACCAAAATAGTACCACACTAGAAGAATTAATCACAAGAAACAAACAAGATCCTTAAAGAATCTGAGGGCGCTACGGACAACAACTATCCCCTAACCTAAATAGAAATAATTGACCCAAAATGTGGTTGTGCATCGGAAATTTCATTAGGCTTAAAGTCCTAGTATTTAGATTCAAACTTAAAAAGGAAGAATACTATGTAAATTTCTATATTCTATTTCAAGGGGGAGGTAAGTGAGTATTTAAACTACCCTTATACAAGGTTTAGGCTAAACACCAATTAAGGTTTCATTTTAAATCTTATAAATAAAAAATAATTTAAACCTTTCAACCTTTCAAGTTTTGTTTTAAATAAAAACAAATAGGAGCCATAAGGAAAAATAGGAAAGGTATTTTAAAACACATTTTTAACTATTTTAAATTACCTTTGAAGAATTATTATTAAGTAAAATCCCATTTCATTTGATAAATTTTATCACATAAACCCAATTAAACACCATTCATTTATTTATAAAGGCACCACATAAAACAACTCAAACAGATTTGATGGACTTTGATTAACTAATGAGATACTAGTCATGCAAGAATCCCTATAAAAGAGGACACCTTATTAAACCAAATTTTATAAAGAAACATACCCCCATGGTGTTTGGCACTAGGAATTTAAAATAAAAAGAGACCTACTAGGGCCCTATTAGGAAAATTTGTGTTCAACTAAAATCAACTGAAACATTTTAATTATTCATAGTTTGAAAACAACTTTAGCGATTTAATTTTTTTACAGCAATCCCCAACTAACCTAAACGAGTCCAGTTGTGTTTTTATGAATCTAGACACATGGTAATTAATACCAAGAGAAAAGGGTACATACCTTAGTAAAGAAACCCAGAAATTTAACATAAAAATTGATCAAATTTTTTATTTACGAAATTTCTAAGTAAAAATATCCCAACAGGTGGTTTGGTTTTATTGGTTACCACCTCAATTTATAAGGTGCCCATACAACTTAATATTTTAAATCATCTCCCATCCAACTACAACCATTTTGATCCAAAATAAAATAAAATTAAAGCTCTTAGATATTTATATAAATTCCTTTAAATATAATATGTTGGTTTATAATGGTTCCATCATACTGGCTATCAGATCCCAATTCATAAGGCCCCCATACACCATAAAAATTGAAAATTGATTCCTATTTAACCACAAACAACATATTTTACCCCATTATAAGAAAGAGTAGAAGCATGAAACATTAAAAATAATGACACCAAATAGTTTCCTAAATATGTAAATAAATAACGACAAGCTAAAAAATTACCCAGGATGGTAAAAACTAAACATGTTTTTTCCACTTATAGCATGGAATTTTTCAAAAAAGAAAATAAAACACAAGGCACATCAATAATTTCAAATAACCAATAAATGTAATCTACCGAGCATGGAATATGCCTGGAATGTGAAATCCGATGAGCCTATCATGATGCGTGTAATTCAATCTCTTTAGAATAATAGGCCATGGGAAAATTGTGAGAACACATAAATTAGTAATTAGTGGAAAATAAACCAGTAAATCAAGGTGAAATCACAATTAATAGTAATATCCAACAATATGAATAACAATCCTAGCCCTAGTCACCCAGTCATTTCCCTATGGGTGCGGTGATCAGTCCCAGGCATAACTACTTATCAAGTACAGATACATTCTTATTCTCCTATATACCAACTAAAAATAGAATGAAAAATGAAAAAATAAGCTATGATACCACATAGAAAAGTGTCGGCCTGACTATTTATAGAAATAGTAGCCGAACCGATCATCACATGGCATAACGGACTATCCCTATACACCAGAGGCTACCAACTAGTAGAGAGGGTATAATGGTGGTATGGTGGGGAGAATATACCCTTGATATCAGAGAGTCATAGTGATAAAAAAATAAATTCTATAAATAGTAGTGGAAGCCACAAAATAAAGAATAAAAGCACAACATATAGTAATGTAATAACCGAATGAATACGGCTAAAGATAACTATTCAATGATACATGAATGTAAAAGAGAGGCTATGAGTATAAGTAGTAAAAAATAAAAATAGAAATAAAAATTAATAAAAGAATAACTACCCAACAACTATCTCCACGATCATTTAAAGCACCAGAGCTGTCCTTTATCACAACTCCATACTAGTAAAGTAAAACAAATATTGGAATATAGATGATTACCTCAATCAGTACCTAAGGAAAATAAGTCTACTTGGGTACAAATGGTACCCGAGAAGGTTGTGAGATTAAATCTAAGAAGTATGGAACCTACAGTGTCTAGACCAAAACATTTCATGTAATGTAATTAAGCAATTTTTTATGGTAACTAAATATAGTACAATAATAAATAATTAATTAAAACCATTGGACTGGGTTCCCCTTATACACCCGTCCAATTACCTTCATTGACCTAACTAAGTGTGTCTAAAATATGAGAACCTATATTGGTAAAGTGAAATATGGTATAAAGAGTTGAAATATCCCCAATATTGTGATTGGGCTTGGAGGACACATCCCTACGATTTACCTTTCGAAATATTCAAACCATTTTATTTTAAAAATGGTGAAAAGATCTTTAGTTCCATTAAAAATTCTTTATAAAAAATTCATAAATATTTTATAAATATAGTGAGATAACTCGAGCCCATCTATGGAAATCTGAAGGTACATTCCATGTATCGCTTGAGGGGCTCAGTATATGACCAATTCTACAGAGTCCATCCATGGTGAAGCAAGAATGAAGTCTTATGTGTCACTCAATGGATGGTGTGAAAGTAAATTACTAGCCTCTGAGTCTATCCCTAGTATCTCATGTAGGGGATTGAGTATCAATAAATACGTTGTTTAACCATTCATACATTCAATTCCATATAAAGGGTTTCCCATAGGTAACTCGTGTTACTCATCTAGAGGTAAAAATAGATAATTCTCAGCGAGCCCATCCCATGCATAGCTGGTATCTCCTCTGACGTAATTACTTAAAATTAAAATTTTAAACAAATGGAACGAGAGTACATTCAAGGGGTCTTAAAGTTAAAATCCCTTGTATCACATTGGCACTATGATAAATCCATCAAACAAGAATTTAATTCATAATAATTCAAGAAAGAGGGACCAATTCATAAGTCCAAGCATTTAACACATGAAATTCATTTTAGTAAAAACATTTCCATTTTTAAGGATCATTCAAGGACTATTTACAAGGAACTGAAGAATTAATTTCATTAATATCAAGCCAAGAAACTATGAAATATGGAGGATGATAAAAGGCATTAAGCCTAAGAATAAGAACAAACTACAAGGCAATGTACATACTATTTTTCAATTGAAGATAACACACATCATCAAGGGGTTTTATTACCAAAACATACAATTATATCTCAAAAATTCATTTCATTTAATTAAAGAGTTCAATTTCATCACAAGAAGTAATTTATATTGTATGGAGGAACACACTTTAAAATTTAAAATCTAGAAACAGATAAATGGCACAAGCTAAAATGAAAATTTAAAAATACTTAAACAAAGTGCATAAATAAGGGATCCTACCCCAATAATAATAAGACCGAGATAAACACTCACCATTATATGCTGTCATTAGTGACCACTCAAATATGACCCATCTGATATCCGTGTATATACACCACTGTATATACATAAGGATACATAGCCTGTATGTACATATTTTCATGGACATGAATGTGTACCAGGGGATCCTTACCAATATGCTGATATATGCATATACCCATTTCCACTTAAACTCGTATTAATTTTTCATATATATACATAAGCAGACCTAGAACCATATATATATATATATATTCACTTCCATGAGTTAATATACATATAAAGGGGGAACTTATATATATATATATATATATATGCAAATCTATGAATATGTGGTAAGTCAGCTTTTACTCTGGTGACTCGAACCTACCTCAAGGATGAGCACAATGTAGTACATATAAATACAAGGGGACCCTAAATCAAAAAATGGATCCACAATAAAATATTATAGACAAAGAAATGGGATAAAACTTACCTCAAGTGGCGAATACAGACAAAAAAGGACCCAAAACACATTGCCTTTGATGGAAAACATCGAAACATACATGACAAAGTCCCATGAGACATACCACATTCCCTAAAAATGATATAATATTAAAAAATATAGTCATCGCTAACCCTAGGGTTCAATCGATTGGAAATTGGGAAATGAGAGAAGGAAAACCAGCCAATGAAGGGAGGAAAAACTAGTTTAGACCATACCTCAAAGAAATCGAGTGACAATATTAAAGAAATCCAGGTGGATCATCTATTAAAGAAGAGGAAAAAGGGGGTAGCTTATGACTTCTAGATAGTAAGAGGGAGGGGGTGCCACGCAATGTTGTGAGGTAGGAGACCCCTTTGGGGTTTTCTAAAACTAAATATAAATTAAATATAATAATTTATTATTATTATTATTGTAACGGCCCAACCATAGTTACCCAGAGTCGGTACATTATTGCGTAACATTGGAATGATCACAAAAGATCAAGTCTCGAAAGACAGATTAGTTTAGTAGCCTTGGAACACTAGATACATTCATAAACGTTACATTATATCATAAATTGACAAACTAAAATAACATGGCCTCCATAGTCCACACTCATATCCCCTTCCAAATATCCCTGCAGGTCATTCATAAAATACTTCTTCACATCCTAGAAAAAATTAAAACATTGAAAGGGGTGAGCTCAAATGCTCAGTAAGGATAAAAATATAGCGAAAGCTCTCATAAATAAACATAAACATTTAAGGCAATATATAACTAAAACAAAATCCTTTTAAACTTGAACTTTAGCATAATATGGAAAAAGTAAAATGAAATAATTCCATTTACTTATTCACATGGATATTCTACTGGTCGAATAATCACATGCAATATCAATAACCAAATTCATAATGATGGAATGCATAATGCCAGACTATCATAACCACGTAGCCAAGGCCTCGTGCCAAGACTACAAATACAATTTTGTCAAGGCCTCATGCCAAGACACTAGTTTGTCTTAGGAGACCTGCCGATGCATCGAGGAGCTATAGCAGGCTCCACCCATCACTTATTAAGTCCAATGCATTCCTCATATGATCAGGTTTAAACATATTATAATCCATAACATGACCGTATCACATAGAACATGCATAAAAGAAACATAAAATTTCCACATTTCAATCACAATATATCAATACAACACATTGATATAATAAAAATACTTTAAAAAACCATTTTCAATACCAAAATAAAAGAAAATTATATCTCAGTATTTATTTTTCATTTTAAAAAAAGGTATGGCTTGTAGAGGAATCCGAAACTCAAATAATGGTCACATCGTTGGAGAAGTCATTGTTGCCTCATACAAATGACAAAAAAAAACATTCCCTTTTTCATTTATTAAAATGCTTCATATAAAAAAGATTCCATTTGAATAAACGTGAAAGTCAAAGGGGTTTATACACCGTACAAAAGAAATTTGTGTATAAAATAAAATATGCCTCAATGAAAGGATATTGAGATGAAGTCCTTACAAAGATAATTTTTAAATAAAATAGATCTATTATGTGTATTAACTATAAATACACATAAAGAAAGTATAAATACAAGATAGGACATAATAATATCATGACATAATTTGAAAATAGGAGATTAACCCCAAAAAATAGAAATTGGGTTAAGAAGTTCCCTTACCTCGTGTACGACTTGACTCGATTGTTCTTTAATATCCTGAGTAATAAACTATAGTTAATTTCTATTTTCTTAAGAACCTTTTTAATGTTCATTATTCCTTTTATATCACTTATTACCATGTTATTAACATTATGTAATTATTTAATTTAATAACGGTAATTTTGTCGATCTTTGGTACATGAGTCAAAAATAAACTCTTTATAATTACAAGTTGTTCATGTGGTGAAATATCCATTATATCCAGAATTATATTCACAATTTAGATATTATATATATCATATATATCCATTATATAAATGCATTTATAATATTACATAACATTTAGAGGTAAGAAATGAAATGCACCGTTCATGGAGACGGTAAGCCGTACGTACGCATTAACGCTACTTACATTTCTATTTAGTTTTTAATTGAATGAAATTATAATTATATAAAAGTATACTATAATTATAGTATAATATCATGTATAATATTATTTACTCCATCCTTTATACATCCCACATATGGAATTAATGATTCAAATCACTTTGAGGGGACGGTAGTCCGCACTTCCTAAAATGAAATTATCACATTAACCCATAATGGAAATCATAATGGTATGCCATAAATGAAAAATAAAGAAGCATAAGGAAAACATAAAAATAATATATATATCATATATGAAAATTGTGTTGTCAAAATGGCCACCATTAGAGGTGTTAAAAGAATATTGAACCATCATCGTTTCGTGAGGCAGTATTTCGCCACCCACATAAACAGTATGTTGTTTAACCATTAGATGAAGGTGTGTGTAAGTTTAAATCAAATAATTCTCATAACAACATCCTATTATATTTAAGATACTGGTTTTGTTACAAAATAAAGTAATAAAAAGAGTTTAAGGGGTTGGAGAAGCAAAATAAATCAAAAGAACATTAGAGAAGACATTACCTTAAAATCGAGTAACTCTTTTTGATTTGAGCCAAAGGCTTCCTTGGGAAGACTTATAACCAAAGTGATGATTCTAGGAGTAAGAGAGGGAATTTGAGAGAGTATTTGGGCAGAGGTTGGACGATCCAAATGGATTTGAATGTGTGAATAAGGTGGTAGTGGTGGGGGCCTTTTATAAGAGGAGAGGATGGGCACTCTTGGAAAGATTGAAATGTTACATTATTATGAAATGCCTTTCGGATTCTAAAGGTCCCAAAATGATATATTTCGAGTAATAGGTGATAAGGGTTCGAAATATTTTCATCCAATAGGTTTTAGACAAATGTAAGCCTTATATTTTACATTATCTTTCCATTTTATTTAAATCGTTAATTAATGAGGTAATCGCTGCATCATCATGGTGTCATTAAAAATTTAATTTATTTAATGTTTAAAAATTATAATAAAAATATCATGATGTAGGAAATATTTTTATCTTTCTAATTAATATTTATAGTCAAAGAGTTAACTTATATATCCCCATGTAATAAGTGTTTTAGTAAAACAACACATGTTTGTGACAATTTTATTTTTACTTTAAATAAAAAGTTATTAATGTCATTTTCTTACCCAAGTGGCTCCATGGGGTCCCCAAGTTGACCCATGGATTGTATTGGTCGGCCATTACTCATCCAATAAACGTAGGACAATTTTAAGGGTATTTTCATATTTTTATAATATCATTTTTACCTTAAATTTCATTAATTACCTTTAATCGCGATTAATTAAACTTAAAAGTTACTATTCACCAAAAAAATATTTTAATCCCATTGAACCACAGTTTACTTTCTAATGACAAACATGTATGTTGGATTTTGGAAAATCAAATCACAGAAGTAGTAATGTTTCATTTAAATGAAAAATCAGCTTTTTAACTACCACTTAGTGGTTTCACTATTCATAAAAAATTGAAGTTTTTCAGAACAATGCCAAAATTTCACCCTAAGATATAATTGATATTACGAATTCAAAAATGATGTATATTTTACAAAATTCCAAACATATAAGTTGCATTAATTAATTTTATAATAAATTCCTACTATCACAACAAATAGCCTGTTTAAGAAATAATATATATCAAAAGATTGACAATTGTTTATGTCCAATTTCAAAGTGAAATTAATTCTAATAACCACCATTGGATAAAATAGTAAAAATATATTCTAATTATACTTTAAAACCACTCAATCGTATAATTTATCACTATAAATTATTTTGATTAAAAAAGTTCTTTTATGTATTTTACACTATTCATAAAAAATTGGATGTTCTTAGAAAAACATTGAAAATTCAACATAGGCTAATTTTGATATTCTCAATCCAAAAATGAAGTCCATTTTGAAATATAAAATATATATAATTTCAAAAAGTGGGTATTAATATTCATAACAACTACTTTGATTGGTTGTGGTGTGTTAGAATCTCAAACATGCGTACAATGCAAGCTATTGCATTATTGAAGGAGAAGCGTATCGTGGAAGCTCGGGGTGTTACATTCTCCTCTCCTTAAATAAATTGCGTCCTCACAATTTGAAATTTCTTTTTGAAAATAAATGGTTGAAAATAGAAAATACCTTTGTGGAAAACCCACATTGGAAATAAGGTTAATAAAAATATAACTTTAAAATAAAGAAATGGAAGTACAATGGTCACCCGAGATAGCCCATATTAGGATTCTATGAAAATATGGATATGGAGGAGAAACAAACCATCATGGCCTGATGGAGAATTGTAGAAAACATGATTAGGATAATGTTAACTACAAGAAAATCACAAACTTGTGATTGGTTAAACGATCATTGATTCGCTAGTTGGAAAAGTTAACCGACAAATTTTTTGTTTTAAGTTACCTTTCATAATGTTGAAGAATTTATTGAGGATATTTGATAAGTACATAAGGAAATATACTTACTTGTCATGTATACTTTCATTCTTTAATAAATTTTTACCACAAACCCATCTTTCACTTCAAATGGTAAAAGAACTCAAAAATATTCTATTTATCGAAATTGTATAACGTTACAAATATTAACACATACCATTTAGATTAGGAAAACTATTTTTAATAACTAGGGACTTCTTGTAGGCTAGTGGTAGTTAATAAAGGCCTGTCGCACTAGGGTTATGGGTTCGATTCCTGCAGCTTTGTCCGACGCGACGGGTTATCCCCTGACCTGCAGGTTGTCCTTTTCCTTAAACTATATTATTATAATATTCCAAAAATAATCTTCAGAAATGTATTAACCTTAAACAATACTATCCAAATTTCATCTTAATCCATTCCAACCTTTATAGTTATCCAAAATACCTCTGTCTAGACTTTCTCTAAAAGGTCTCTAAATTCCAAAATCAATTCATCAGATTACCCCAACAGAGTAAAGTTTCTCTTATTGTCACATACTAAAAATATGATTACCTTCATCATATTAAAACCTTAATTAAAACAACAAGTACTGCAGTACAATCCTTATATATGTCACTTTATTCATATAACCAGAATATAATCATTGAGTCCAAAAGCACCAATACATTAATTATTCCACTTCAACAGTAGTAACATCATAAGATTGTCCTTGATCCCTTGGCCATTTTGAAGGTAAGTTTCCCTGATGCTTAGGACATTCATTTGAATAATTCCCCATTTACCTACAATTATAGAATTCAACATTGATAGCCTCTTTCTTTCCCTTGCAATCATGAGCCTGGTGACCTTTTTCTCCACATTTGTAACAAACTCCCATTCATTTTAGGCAAGTACCAGGGTGATTCTTCCCACAATTATCGAATAATGGAAAATAATTCTTTCCCTTTTTCCCTTTATTTGTCTCTTGTTCCACCGTTCTCTTCTTCTCTTACTTTACTTTGTTGTCATAAGACTTAGAGAATTACTTTTCTGTCTTGATAGCACATGAGACAATATCTTCATACGACGAGGAAGATTGTAAGATTAAGGCTCAATGGAGAAACGGTTTTAACCAATCAAAGAAACGACCAATCTTACTTCTTGGGTTACTTATATAATCTACTGAATGCCTCTCTAACCTTGAAAAGTTATCCTCATACTTTGTGACATTCTCATCCTCCTTTTGTCTCAGACTCAGAAATTGCCTTTCCATATCTGCTCGATGGTCACAAGGAAATTATTTTTCTATTAAAAGCTCTTTGAACTCTCTCCATTCCATACTTGATACTTCTTTATCTTGCTTTTTATTTTGAATCAATGACCACCAATGAACAGCATCTCTAGTGAGGTGGTAAACTGCCATTATAACCTTTTCCCTTTCACTACTCCCCAAGGCATGGAATATTTTCTCTAAGGAATTTATCCATTGCTCAGCTACTAAGGGATTTGTACTCCCATTGAATGTTGGTGGTTGTTGCCTCATGAAGCAGTCTAACATTGATCCTCCATGTTAAGGATTGGGGAGCTCCATATGAGTAAGGTTATTATTCATAAACTGAGTGAGCTGTCCTAGTATGGTGATAAGTTGATCAGCACCAGTGGTATCTCCTGCTCCACAATAATTATCTTGAGAAGGAGGGAAATCCCTACATGGAGTGCGTGCATTGATACGGTTTCCATTCCTTCCACTAGGTTCCATTTCTAAACAATGGCATAAACTAGATCAATTTATGAATTAAAATACAAAATTATATAATTGTAAAACACTTAACATAAATTGAACAATTTATGGATATAATCAATAATCATAAAAATTTTTTCCTTTGAGGAAGTATATACTCATAAACCCTTCATAATGGTTTGTAAAGAAAATGAGAATTATCCTAAGCATATCCCCCGGGAGTGTCATAACCAAGAGTGCATCAAGGAAAATTGTCGTGCACCAGTTCCCATTCGAGTCTAGCTCAAAGCGGTGTTTTCGGCCTTTACCCCTAGGTACATCTGTGCCAGAGCCGTCTCTACCTGCTCGTATCCAGACAGGGATGTATTGCTCAGAAAACTCACAAAATCTCTACAACAAAAAAATTCTAGGAAGTTCTTCAATACTAATCCTCAAATTTTATCTTGTGGCTCTATGATCTAATCAGAATTTTTCTAAATCTAGATTCCAAGGTTAGTACTAAAATGCCTCTGATACCCACTGTAACGCCCCGACCCAAGTTACCCAGAGTTGGGGCATTATTGCGTAACATTGGCATGATCACAAAAGATCAAGTATTTAAAGACCGATTAGTTTAGTAGCCTTGGAACACTAGATACATTCATAAACGTTACATTATATCATAAAGTGAAAAACTACAATAACATGGCCTCCATAGTCCACACTCATATCCACTTCCAACTATCCCTGCAGGTCATTCATACAATACTTCTTCACATCTTGGAAAAAATTAAAACATTGAAAGGGGTGAGATCAGATGCTCAGTAAGGATAAAAATATAGCGGAAGCTTTGATAAATAAACATAAACATTTAAGGCAATGTATAACTAAAACAAAATCCTTTTAAACATGAAATTTAGCATAATATGGAAAAATTAAAATGAAATAATTCCATTTACTTATTCACATGGATATTCTACTGGTTTAATAATCCCATGCAATATCAATAACCACTTTCATAATGATGGAATGCATAATGCCAGAATATAATAACCACGTAGCCAAGGCCTCGTTCCAAGACCACAAATACGGTTTTCTCAAGGCCTCGTTCCAAGACACTAGTTTGTCTCATGAGACCTGCCGATGCATAGAGGAGCTATAGCGGGCTCCACCCATCACTTATTAACTCCAATGCATTCCTCATATGAACATGTTTAAACATATCATAAACCATAACATGATCATATCACATAAATCATGCATAATGGAAACATAACATTTCCACATTTCAATCACAAGATATCAATACAACACATTGATATAATAAAAAAACATTCAAAAACCATTTTCAATACCAAAATAAAAGAAAATTATATCTCGATATTTATTTTTCATTTAATAAAAAGTTATGGCTTGTAGAGGAAGCCGAAACTCAAATAATGGTCACAACGGAGGAGAAGTCGTTGTCGCTGCATACATATGACAAAAAAACATTCCCTTTTTTCATTTAGTAAAACTCTTCGTATAAAAAATATTCCTTTTGAATAAACGTAAAAGTCAAAGGGGTTTATACACTATATAAAAGAAAGTTTTGTATAAAATAAATTATGCCTCAATGAAAGGATATTGAGATGAAGTCCTTACAAAGATCATTTTTAAATAAAATAGATCTATTATGTGTATTCACTATATGTACACATAAAGAAATTATAAATACAATATAGGACATAATAATATCGTGAGATAATTTGAAAATAGGAGATTAACCCAAAAATAAAAATTGGGTTAAGAAGTTCCCTTACCTCGTGTCCGACTTGACTCGATCGTTCTATAATCTCCTGAATAATAAACTAGAGTAAATTTATATTTTCTTAAGAACCATTTTCATTTTCATTATTACTTTTATATCACTTATTACCATTTTATGAACATTATGTAATTATTTAAGTTAATAACGGTCATTTTGTTGATCTTTGGTACTTGAGTCAAAAATAAACTTCTTATAATTACAAGTTGTTCATGTGGTGAAATATCCCTTATATCCAGAATTATATTCATGATGTATATATAATATATATCATATATATCTATTATATACATGCATTTATAATATTACATAACATTTAGAGGTAAGAAATGAAATTCACCGTTCATAGAGACGGTAAGCCGTATGTACGCATGAACGCTACTTTAATTTCTATTTTGTATTTAATGGAATGAAATTATAATTATATAAAGGTATAATATAATTACAGTATAATATCATGTATAATATTATTTACTCCATCCTTTATACATCCCACATATGGAATTAACGATTCAAATCACTTTGAGGGGGCAGTAGTCCACACTTCCTAAAATGAAATTATCGCGTTTACCCATAATGGAAATCATAAAGGTATGCCATAAATGAAAACTACAGAAGCATAAGGAAAACATAAAAAAAATATATATATCATATATGAAAATAGTTTCATCAAAATGGCCACCATTAGAGGTGTTAAAAGAATATTGAACAATCATCATTTCGTGAGGCAGTATTTCTCCACCCACAGAAACTGTATGTTCTTTAACCATTAGACGAAGGTGTGTGTAAGTGTAAATAAAATCCTTCTAAAAATAAAATCCTAGTATATTGAAGATACAGGTGTTGTTACAAAATAAAGTAATAAAAAGAGTTTAATGGGTTGGAGAAGAAAAATAAAGCAAAAGAACATTAGAGAGGACAATACCTTAAAATCAGCTAACTCTTTTTGATTTGAGCCAATGGCTTCCTTGAGAAGACTTCTGCCCAAAGTGAGGCTTATAGGAGTAAGAGAGGGAATTTGAGAGAGTATTTGGGAAGAGGTTGGCCGAGCCAAATGGCTTTGAATGTGTGAATAAGGTGGTAGTGGTGGGGGCCTTTTATAAGAGGAGAGGAGGGGCACTCTTGGAAAGATTGAAATGTTACATTATTATGAAATGATTTTCGGATTATAAAGGTACCACAATGATATATTTATGGGATAAGGTGATAAGGGTTCTAAATATTCTCATCCGATAGGTTTTAGACAAGTTTAAGACTTAGATTTTACATTATCTTTCCATTTTATTTAAATCGTTAATTAATGAGGTAATCGCTGCATCATCATGGTGTCATACAAAATTTAATTTATTTAATGTCTAATAATTATAATAAATATATCGTGATGTAGGAAATATTTTTATATTTCCAATGAATATTTATAGTCAAAATTTTAGCTTATATAGCCCCAGGTAATAATTGTTTTAGTAAAACAACACATGTTTGTGACAATTTTATTTTCACATTAAATGAAAAGTTATTAATGTCATTTTCTTACCCAAGTGGCTCGATGGGGTCCCCAAGTTGACCCATGGATTGTCTTGGTCTGAAATGACTCATCCAATAAGGGTAGGTCAAGTGTAAGGGTATTTTCATATTTTTATAATATCATTTTTACCTTAAATTTCACTAATTACCTTTAATCGCGATTAATTAAACTTAAAAGTTACAATTTACCAAAAAATTATTTTAATCCCATTGAACCACATTTTACTTCCTAATGAAAACCATGTGTGTCGGTTTTTTGAAAATCAAATCACAGAAGTGGTAATGTTTCATTTAAATGAAAAATCAGTTTTTTAACTACCACTTAGTGGTTTCACTATTCATCAAAAATTGAAGTTTTTCAGAACATTACCAAAATTTCACCCTAAGATATAATTGATATTCTGAATTCAAAAATGATTTCTATTTTAGATAATTCCAAACATATAAGTTGTATTAATTAATTTTATAATTAATTTCCTCTATCACAACAAATAGCGTGTTTTTAGGAAACAATATATATCAAAAGATTAACAATTATTTATGTCCAATTTCAAAGTGAAATTAATTATAATAACCACCATTGGATAAAATGGTAAAAATATATTCTAATTATACATTAAAACCACTCAATAGTATAATTTATCACTATAAATTATTTTTATTAAAAAAGATGTTTTTAAGTATTTTTCACTATTCATAAAAAATGGGATGTTCTCAGAAAAATACCGAAAATTCAACATAGGCAAATTTTGATATTCGGAATCCAAAAATGAAGTCCATTTTGAAATATAAAATATATATAATTTCAAAAATTGGGTATTACTATTCATAACGGCTACTTTGATTGGTTATGGTGTGTTAGAATTTCGAACTTGCGTACAATGCAAGCTATTGCATTATTGAAGGAGAAGCGTATCGTGGAAGCTCTGGGTGTTAAAATTATTATTAAAAAAAATCCTTATTTTTATTTTTCAATTTTTATTTTTTATTATTTTTATATTTATTTAATTAATTAATATATTTTAAATAAACATACCACATGTTTTGGGTTACATGATTAGCCAAACTGTATGCCAACAGTGTGATACCCTTTTCTTGGGAAACCACCTCGAATGGTTTGTCCTGCATGGATAGCCGAACTATGTTGTGAATAGTTCTTAGGTACATCCTAAATAGAAATAACAGTGTAGGGTTGGTTCATGATTTGGACTAATGATGCACAACCCATGCAGGGAATATTTCATCCTATGATCAAGGAAACACGATTTCTACTAGGCCCACACCCTCCAAACGTGGGTTTTCGAGGCCTCAATGATAGAAAAAATAGACGAGACAACCAGGGAATGACTTGGGCCTAAAAACACATAAGAACCACAAATTAATGTTATGAAACTCTCAAAATTATATTCTAAATTTTGATTTGTAAAATATCTCATCAAGTAAACAGAAAAATTCAAATTTCTTTGGATTTTTTTTCCGGTTAAAAAACATGGGTCTTCACAACATATTTGACAAAAATTCTTGGTTAGAGAGGATAAATTAACCTTTAACTTGATTAAGGTAGTGAAACATAGATATGATACCAAGTAATATCATAAAATTATCACTATTAAACAATAATATGGACCTTTTTACACTGACCAAGAAGAATAAAGAAAGATTAAAGAGATCCTACATAAGAATGCATACTTTAGAAGGAGAGAAAAGTGGAGATAATGCTTTAAAGGTCATGATAATATAGTAGATAATCTTTTAGTATATTTTTTAACATATTTTATTCACAAAATTATAAGGCCACCCAAGATACATGTTAAGAAATATCCCAAATAATTGAGGTATTTATTCTTAGGATATGGAGTAGACTTATTAATGATAATTAGTGATAAAATTTACAATGATAAAGAACTCAAATTTATAAATGTGGTTATGAAATAGAATAAGGCTATCACATGATGAATTGTAGATATTAAAGATATTATCACTTCTATTTTTACTCATAAAGTAATACTTGATGAAGAGATTAATAAGATTAGAAAATTACAATGGTGGTTCACACCTCCATTGAACGAACATATAACGAAGAAACTATTGAAACTATTGTATTATAGAATTATATACCCAACATTTGATAGTGAATTGATGATTCTTATATATGTATTTACAAATAAATTAGGGTTTATGGTAGTGAAGAAGGATGATGAGTTGATCTTTACATGCATAATGATAGGTGGGGGAGTATGTATCGACTACTAAATTTGGAAAATAGTAATTAAGAAAGACCACATTAACCTTCTCTTTATTGATAAAACATTGAAATATTTATTTATGAAAAAGTAATAATACTTTCTTGATAGATACTTTAGTCAAAACAAAATTTCAATAGAAACTTACATGAAAACAAAAACAAAATTTTCTTCTCATAGAATAAAATTTTCATTCTAAAGTACTTTATTCAACATATATAATACACCAACCAAATTTCATTGGTGTATGAAACATATATTTCATGGTATGTAGGAATATTTCATAGACATATTCATATATTATTTCTTTATATATATCCAATCATTCTAGGTATTATGAAATTGAAATGTTCTTGGAAATATATGAAGGGACATGTCTAGTATTAAACTAGGAAATGTTCCATTTTATGGTAAATAAGGAATTATTCATAGAAATTATATTTTAAATGATGAAATTAAATTTGATTTATCCAAAATAAAGGTGATTTGTGATTTTTTATAGCCCTAGAAGGTTAGATAAAATTGGATATTCTTGGGATATGATTGTTTATACCAAATATTTTACAAGGAATTATCTAAAATTACATATCCTGTCACCCCTATTTTGGACAAGGATGTAACATTTTTGTTTGATAAAATATTCAATTAAGATTTTAAGACATCAATTCTAAGGTTATTAAGTACTCAATTAATGTAACCATAAATTATGAGGAACCATTTGAGCTTATGGGTGATGTAGGTGACTATGAACTTAGAGCATTTATTAGAAAAATAGATTCTATAGTTTTATGAAAAATAAATTAGAGCAAATGAAGTCTCACAGATGGATAATTTACTTACATCAATATAGAGAGAAAATTATTTACTTTGGTTTATTATTTTGACAAGTTATTCCAAATATTTTACTCTTCAATGTGGTAGTGTATGTCAATCACGAAAAGTTGAAATATAATCTTGATAAGGATATAAAACCATTCTTGATTTAATAAACAAATTTTCTCTTGAAGTTTGAAATTAAAATCAATGATATTAAGGGATACAAAATAAGCTGGTTGAAAATAAATCAAGGGTGGAATTACCTTATCTTAGTGGAAAATAAGAGGTGTAAATAAGGGATGAATTTTATGATGAACACTTGTTCATGGTGGAGTTGATGACAAACACCATTGTTTGTAGATATAGCTAATTACTTGTTCACCAACAATATGTACCCATAATAAACCTATACATAGAGGAATAGGTTCTTTTTTGATATTAAACTCTAATTTTTGGGTTAATCCACTACTTTTTTTGCAATATGGAGAAGAGTTAATGTTAGTGTTAGGATTGATATTGTTTGTATTTTTTTTAAAATTACACTAAATCAAGTTTACAAAAAATTGGATAAAAATAATTTCTCACAACATTGTAAATTCATAAATTGTTCTTAATTATTCTTTATGTATTTTATGTTTTTAATATTTCTTGTTTTATTTTGAAAAATAAAGTTCTTTTATTTAGAAAAACTATGTATACCTTTTGAAATAATTTGTTCCTTACATTATTTGAAACCTACAAAATGAACCCTATGAAGTGTACCTTATTTAAATGAACTCAACAAAAAACTACATAAACCCAAAGAAACTATATTATTTAAAAAAAACTAATTGTCCACTATGGAAAACTGCAAGTACCATATAAAACTAAATTAAACACTATACAGAATAGAAATGAACTTTAAATGGAACTATAAATGAACTCTATAGAAAGTATAATATGATATTTTCATTATATTATTATTATTATTTATTTTTAACTTGTTTTTAGTTTTCCCCTGGTGATCAGCATGCTCCGGCGGCACCCCCTTGTTCTTCTATTCTACGCATGAACACTTCCCCCCGTTCATCATCTCGTGTGACAAACTCTTTCTGCCTAATCTTCACTGTGTGGGTGCTACCAGCCTAGTGGCCAGCCTCCTCGCGTTTTGCCTACTGTGCGACCACCAGCGCGAGCCCCCCCATTCCACCACTATATAGTGCATCGAAACCCTCCCCTTATTTATTGTGTGACTTAACCCCAACCCCACATCCCTCCTCCTCTGCTCCGGCCAGCTACCCATCCGGATGAACCCCCATGCTCCGGTGTAGGCCACCCAAACGCCTTGTTGCACCGTGTACTGGTATCCCGATCCCCCCGATGGTTTGTTGTTTTCTATTTTTTGGGGGGTTTTATTTGAGTTGTTGATACCCTAATCATGGGGTTTTTATTTTCTCATTTTTATCAGTTTTAGGGTGTGTAAAGGGACTACAAAGCTCAGTTCTTCCATCCACTGAAGTGGCATCGCGTTCACACACCATTGAGGTAGCAATTTCTAATTTTCTTCTTTTCAGAACTCTATATAGGCACTTTCATGTTTTATTTAATTTTTAAATGTCATTAAAACCTCTATTATACCCATAGGCAAATGAAAATGGTGTTTTCTCATTATTGAATTGATTAAAAATGGGTTTTAATGATCTTCATGTGAAATTATTAGTTCTTAAATAGTGTTATCTTATTTCTTGTGACCTTTATGTGTGAAAATAGCGTTTTCTTGTGA
This sequence comes from Viscum album, assembly GCA_963277665.1. NCBI lineage: Eukaryota > Viridiplantae > Streptophyta > Magnoliopsida > Santalales > Viscaceae > Viscum > Viscum album. The sequence goes on from OY728156.1 coordinate 1,087,466,103, forward strand.
AATAATTAGCTCTCACATTTTTGTGGAAATGTTTATTTGACTATAAAGTTGTTCTAGAGTGTATGGTTTTGAAATGGTATGGTTTTCTCAATGTGTTAAAATGTTTTAGGAAGATTTTAATGGTTCTCAATGGGATTGTTTTAAGTTTATCTAGATAAGGTGGGTGGGTGGACATGGTTTTCATGGAAATGGATGTCTTATGGAAATGTTTTTGGAGTGTTTTATTGGTTTTTGGTGTGTCACTTGATGTTGGAACATCCATGGGTGCATTAGGTGCACTCATGGATGTGTCATCAAATGAAGGTGATTCCTTATATTGGGATTTTCTTAAAATAATGGTTTCATGAATGTTTTTTTTTATTTTTCTAGATGAGATTGGGTATTTTGTACAGGTTTTAAAAATGGCTCTAAATGTGTTTCTCATGTTTATCTTGTTTGTACTTAAAGAACAATTTGGTGTGAGTTAAGAGAGTAAAGGATGTTTGGTTATTTTGAAGTGATTTAGTGTATGATTTTCAACATAAGGGAACATTTGGATTTGTAAATATATAATTGATGTTTTTAAGATGATCATAGTAAATGTATTTGACATGTCGACCTAAGGACCCTTTTAGAAATTCCAACTCTAGTGTAATATTTGTGTTTACTTTTTGAAAAGAATTATTTTCTGGAAATAGTGTTCCCATTTGGAAACCTTAATGTTTTGTGTAATGTTTCAAATGGTTATATGTTATGAAGGCCCAGTTTCCACCTTATATCATTTTGAACGGGTGAGAACCCTATTGACAACTTAAATTACTTTGTGAAATGGTTTAAAAGTACATGTCATGTGATATCCTGATTGACACCTTGGATGATATGACGTATACAGATATATATATATATAGTAGAAACTTCTATAGGAGGGATATGCTTTTATGGGTTATCGTATAGGGTGTCCATGTTTGGGGTAGGCAAGTGCGGTGATGGCAGGTAAGGCAAGTGACACATGCGAGGGTCTCCTACTTACACAACACCACTACCACCACTGTGGGTTCTTGGGCATATTTTAGAGGGATAAGTAACAGTTGATGATCATCCCTAATTAGATGGGTGGGTACCCCCTGCATTTTCTATTAGGCCAGGTGGGTTGTGCCACTAGTGATACCAGGTTAGGGTAGCTAGTTAGTTATTGACATAGGGGCCTCACCATACACTGATAGGTGGTTCCGAACTGAGTATATCTAGGGGTCTTCTAGGGATATTTAGGATCACCCATGGTTATTATCATATTTCATGTTTAATTTATGCTATACTTGTTAGTTTATTTCCAGATTGTACCATTTATTTACTTCTTCTTAGCACAACCTTTGTATTTCTTTTTTTGGGATTTTGTTTATAAATTAGTAATTGGTTTTAGAAATGAGTTGTAGTGTGGGTTGGATTTTAAAAATGGGAAAAATGATGTTGTTTACTTTAAAATTAAAACCCTACATCGTAATGATATTTTCAAACTAGTTTTCTTGGAATGTTTTGGGAAAGAGAGATTTTGGATTCAATGGTTTACTTTTGGCATCCCCACTGAGTATCTCAGTGCTCATGCCTATCTTATCTTTTCAGATACAGGTTTATCTTTCAGTTTAGGTTCCTGGTCCAACTTCTCATTGTAGGAGTAGGTTTATTTTTGTGTTTGGTGGTGACCAAGAGGTCACAAGGAGAATTTGTGGTAGCGGTTCATTTTTTCTTGTTTAGTTTCAAGTATGTATAGAGGTATTATGTATCTAAACCTATTTTTATTTATTGAAATTAAGTTGTTTTGTCTTGTATCGTTTTAGTTGTTTTGAATATTTACTTATTCTTGATTGTTCTATTTCGGTATTAAGTCATTTAAAAATGTATGTTTTGATTCCCGAAACTATTTTCCTTCCCAGGGAGATCAAAAATTCCATTCAAGACATGTTATAGACTGGCTCAGGTGACTGTTTTAGGGTGGACCTGATCTGGTTCATGACATGGATTTCTCAAAAAAATATTGAAAAGTTAAAAATATAAATTATTATTTAGATGTAAAATTAATGTAATTTGATTCAAGGTAAAGGGAAATATTATCTCTATGATTAAAGTAAACAAAATCATGACTATTTTTAGTTATGATGAATAACTATGCACATGAGCCTTAGCCCGGTTAGTGAGGAATCATTTTGTAAATCCAAGAGACCCTAGATCAAATCTAGGTGGACACATTTCTCTGAGTTTCTATAGAAGTACTGTAGTAAGAACTATAGTGGACAATGTAGTAGGTAATATTTGGTATTGTAGTAGTTAGAACTATTCACCCTTTTAGGTCTTTGGGCCACCAGTTTGGACCTCAAGTCCTTCAAGGCCTTTGGTCCACCTAAGGACTTTAGAAAAATAAGAATTTTAGGCCACCTCAAGGACTTATAGCCACTTTTAGGCCTTTGGTCCACCTCAAGTCCTTCAGTCCACATGAATTATTGATGTACTAGACTAACTTACAGGAAAAAAGGCCCTAGATTGAGATTAAAATCATACACATTCACTAGAGAAGAGCTAATCAGACTTGGAAGAATTAGAGGGTATGCCTCTTCTATCAGTATGAGGCTTATTCATACCGAAACATGATAGATATATGACTAGTCATGTGATGCTGGAGTGCTGATCATGATGCAAATGCTCGATTGAGGCAGTTTTATATAGTTATTGTCTGGGATGAATTCCTCTAAGACCGTTGGAACCTAAAATGTCATGAATCCTATGGGACATGTACGAGTTTCCCTTAAACCCTTAAAAGAGTTATTATGAAAAGGGAATAAAAAGTTAAGGCCTTAATTCCATTCAGGTAGGATGAACAACTACCTAATCTACAAAAAAATTTCTTTATTAAAGTCGTGAAGGGAAGTGTTTATATTGTTTCATGTTTTACATACAGAATGAATGATCATTATGCTAATGAATTTTATTTAATATCTCCATAATATTTTGGAGATGGTAAATAATTTATCTCAAATAATTTTTCTCTCCGATTACCCAATACTAAATATTTAAAATCTTCTTGGGCACCTGATAACTATTTTATAAATCCTATTGAATCCAAAATATCATGATTATGAAAAACATTTTCTACTTGATTTTTTATGGAAATATTCCTTATAATTCCAAAAGACATATGGTACATGGACAATAAATAATCCAAACATATGGATGCGGATATAGAAAACTTTATATTTTATAGTCAATGTGATGTAGGATCTATAAATTTTGTAGAAAAATATAAATGAAAAGTTAAATGAATCAGTGAAGTTATCATTTGTAAAGTATTACATATTTAAGGGTTAGAACATAATTTAATAATTATTTTAAAGATACAAGATTATGGTATGTGTGTTAAATTTGAGGAAAGTAAATGTTTAGTTTCTAATATTTATTTTTTCTTATTTTATGCTAATATAAAAGATAATATATATTCCATTGATTTTTTGAGATAACCAATTAGAAAGATATGTGTATTAACGCAATTGAATCAAATGGTATTTTAAGAAATAATTTTTTTTTTATTTTTTTATGACATAAAAGATATTTATTTTTGTAGAAAATTTCAAAGGATGGAAATTTTTTGGAAATTTCCAAGATTAAAATATGTAAGTATCATATTTGTGATTCATATTTAAAATGAAAAAAATAAATAGAAAGATTAATATCTATTAAAGAAGTTACAATATTAAAACCTCTTAAACTTGTTCATTTTTATTTATTTGGACCAATTTTTAATACTAGAGTAGGTGCTAAGAAATGTACTTTTTTTATATCTTATGTTTTTAGTAGATTCTCTTAGACTTATTATAGGACTAATAAAAATTTAAACATTATCTATGTTTACTAATTAGTTTTCAAATTAGTTAAAAATAAAAAAGGGTAACATAATTATTTATTTTATAAGTTATTGAAGATATCGATTTTGTAAAATGGGACTTGAGATTTTTTTTAAGAAAATGGTTATTTTCATAATTTCTCTTCTGCCAGATGACTATAATAAAATTTTACCACTGAAAGGAAAAATAAAAATCTTCAAGAAATAGTTAAGACTATGTTAAATTGATTTGAAATACCTAAATATATTTTGGACGAATATATAAATATATATTGTTATATATTATATAGTGTTCTTATAAGACATTTGTTAATGAAAATCCCTCGGGACTTATATAAAAAAAATAAACCTAAAGTTTTCTATTTTTGAGTTTTTGGTTGTAACAATTTTATTTCAAATACTAAAGAAAATTTATAAAAATATAAATATAAAAGTGATAATGGAGTTTTTTTTTCAAATTTATTAAAATTTTATAAAATCATATAGAGATTATAATAAAATAACTATGAGATTAGTGGAATCTATGTATGTTATGACTGATGAAAATAAATTGAAAGATAATATAGATTAAATTAAAATTAAAGAAGAATGTAGGGAGTTTAATTTTGGTATAAATGAGACAAAAAATAATAATGTATTAGTTTAGGGGGAGTATATACCTTCTCAATAAGATCATATAATTTGAAAAAAAATCATAAAGATTTTCTTCATGATAATTTAAATTGTAATATTAATTCTGGAAATCAAACTAGAAAATCTATTATGATTTTGTTTGAAAATTTTTAGTTTTTGTTTCTAAATTTATACCTAAGGATGTATTTGATCCTCTAAAAGATTATAATTTGATTTTTCTCTAGATGGCTACCTTAATTAATTTACTAGGAATAATAATTAAATATTTTTTTAAAACCCAAAAATTAAATATATTATAAGAACAAAATGGATATTTAGAAAGAGAATTAATGAATCTGGTCAAACTACAAAGAATAATTCTAGAATAGTTTTTCTTGATGTTTCCAAGATAAAGGTGTAGATTTTAATAAATCCTTTTTACCAATTTATAGTTTTTTTCTATTAGAATTTTATTATATTTTTCATATTTTTAAGGTTTTAAATTGTATCGAATATATGTTAAAAGTTCTTTTTTAATGGTGTAATGTTAGATCCAAACCTAATTTTGGTGTTGGATTTGTCTTCAATTTTAGTAGTAAGGAATGTTGTTGTGAAAAAGGGTGAAGTATGGCACAAATATTGGAAAATATTTGACAAATTCCCATTTCATAATTATTGGGAGGGAATGATTTAATATATGTAAAGTTGTTAAACAGATAGTGTTTAAGGAAGTTGGTAATAGAGTTCAACACTCACCCAAATGAAGTTATACATAATTTTGTGATTTATAAAAGACATGGATGTAACCCTCCTTTCAACGAGATGGTATCATTTGGTTTTTATATAAAATAATAAAACTTCTAAGTAGTGTAACACAAAGCATAAATTTAGAATCCTAGAATAGGAACTTAAAGTTTTTTAGTTATTTAGTGTTTTAGAAGAAACAAGTTGATGTATCGGGTGGGTTACCTAATGTTTCCATAAAAAAAAAATAATTCTTGTGCAATATTAGAGTCTTTATGAAAATTTTTATAATGACCTTGATCCTATTATCATAGAGTCAGTTGTTACTTTATTAAATTATCATAAGATACAAGGAATCACATACCAAATGATGAAATAGATTACTAGTATTGGTAAACTAGATACATATATGGAATTCACATTAAAATTGAAAAATTTAAATATATTTTTCTTTTATAATTAATTATTTCCCCTTAGAATATTCCCATAAATCAATCATAAAACACATATATTTTATCCTTGGGAAAATAAACATAAGAAATGGGTGAGATCAGATGCTTAGTAAGGTTATGAATACAATTAAATCTATCCTAAATAAATAAGAATAATTAATATGGATATGTAAATAAATGAAACACATTCCATTTAAAAAATAACTTGAGAATCATATGGAATGAATAAATAAATTTCAAATAAAGCTATATATGTAATGAAATGAGTGTGAAAATTATCCATTTTTTTTAAAATAATAATATGGACATCAACATTTGGTCTCATAACAAGGTAATTTATAATTGTTTCCATCTAAAACATATAATCAAGACCTTTCAGAAATAACTTAAAAACTATAGGTAAAAATCCATTTAATTTGCCCTTCTGAGTTGTATCATAATACATGTAGATGCATCAAGGGGCACCATAATTCTTTTTCCCACCCATCAATTAATAATTCCAATGCATTACTCATATGAAAGTGGTTAAAAATAATAAACATAAACATTATTATTGAAATACTAACAAATGAAATGTTCATACATACCTAAATTGATAAGCATAATCATAACCCATTTAGAGTAATTTGGAGAATGGTATCAAAATAGTATATATCAGTAAAAATTATAAAAAAAAATCCATATACATAATAATTATGGTATTAATAAAACATATCCCATGTGGATAATAAGTACAATAAAGTACTGATGTTGTTGATTAATTGAAATACCATAAAAAGATCCTTTAAAACATTGTTGATGAGGATAACCTTTTCACGTTTAACATAACCATTATAAAAATTCATTTTTATTATAAATTTTCGTTATTTTAAAATGAAATTTGAAACTTATAATTTATTATTTATAAAATTTAGTGGACATGTTGTCGGGAAATTCCGTTCATGTCATGCATGTTAAAAAAATATTTTTTTCTCATTTTTGGTAAAATACAAACGAGCCTTATTTTTAAAAAATACTTGAAGATCCATTTAAAAAAAATTTAAAAAGAAAATAAAGGGTAAAAGTTTTCTTCAATAAATAATTTCCATAATTTCAAAAAAATATTTGGTTTTTTAAAAAACATGGATTTGAAAGAAAAATCATTTTAGACCAAAAATAGAAATAATATTTCCTTTTCTTAAAAACGTTTTCTCAATAATTGTAATTATTAAAGAGTGAAAAAATTGTACTATTACTTGAAAATTTCATGAATAACTAGGTTTTAAGGAAATATATTTGTTTTATGATATAAATACAAAATAATTCCCCTATGTTAGTCTTAAACATAAACAATTCTGAATAATGATGAGATTGTGAAATAAAATATTACCACTTTGCTAACTTTTGAATCATAAGTCCCATTAAATAAATAAATAAAAATTAAACGTTAAAAAACATGAATATAAATATGTTGATGATATAACTTATAAAATGGAGTAGTATATACGTGAAAAAATGAATAAGGGGTGAATATGACATATGTCTCATGGAAGTGAAAGTTATACTAGAAACCCTTCCCTCGGGTTTTATTTCCTTCATACATGTACAAAACTCTATCATAATAAATATAGTTTTATTTTAAATATATTAAAAAAACTTATCAATTATTTCATACAATATATGATTTACTTATAGTCTTTTATCATAATTTTAATAACATTCCATTTTTAAAATCACTATTTCGGGTGATAATTGCTTCATTTTTCATGTATGTCTTGGTTTGATAATTTATAAACATTCAATACGATCATGTTAAAATAATTTAAATAATTTTAAAATTTATGTAAATATAATATATATTCATTATACATGTAATTAATGTAATCTATAAAATTTATGTATAGAAAATGGATTACACCATTTATAGAGAGAGTAAGTTGTATGTACACATGAACACTATATCCATTTTTATTGAAAGAAGAAATAAAAGTTAAATGAATGTAAATTAACCTTTATAGAATCATTATTATATTATATAAAGTATTTATATTAATCAAATACATACTTATTACAATCCATTGGAAAATAAAATGAAAAGCATTTTATATCCCTATGAGGAGGTGGTTGCCCAAACGTACACACAAGTGACATTATTATTTTCTAATAGATTGTTATGTAAGAATTTATGTGTGATATTATAATATATAAGTATTTTTTTGTTAATAAATGTCACATATATTAATTAATTTTAACCTAATCACTTTCCTTGTAATCAATAAGAAAAAAACTAATTGCGTCGCTTTGCGAGGTGGTAGTACATCATACACTCAAACGTTATAATATCCACCCCAGAATGGTAAGTAAGAACATATATATGAAATTATAAATAAATAATTATAATAATTTCCTAAATATCATATAAATAATTTAATTAAATTATTATATATATATCCTTGAAAGGTGGTGTTGGAAAATGAATTACATCGATTGATGAGGTGGTGGTCCACCATTCCCACAATTGATGGGTTAGTTTCCCATTTTATAGAACTGGAGGTAGATATGGGTTATTTAATTAAAATAATTAAATTCAGTATATATTTTATACTGGTTTTATTATATTATCATATTTGAAGATTATTTTAAGGATGTAGAAGAAGAAATTAAAAAAGATGCACGTTTCTGAATTTTACTTCATCTTCAGAAAGCCTCATTAGGTTTATACTTAAATCCTTCCGTGGAATTGTTAATAAATAAAATAAGGGATATAGAATGTGGGTAGTGAATTAATAATATTTTAAGTTAGTTACTACATGATAAAAGTATGACAACCCTGCTTTTATTACAAACTTAATCATGATTTATTACATAAACTATTCACTTGATACAACATGGAAGATAGAGAGGTCTAGTGTCTTTGGCGCTTAGGATCATTACATAACAACTTAAAACATGAAATACAACATCTTTATTGAAAACTTCCTTTACATGACCACTACATTCCCTCGTATTTAGCATTGCATGGGATAACCTGAGGACATGCATAAGAAAAGGGTGAGCTATAAAGCTCAGTAAGGGAATAAACATAGGATACATGAGGAGTAAAATACATGTTAGACAATAGGCATATCAATTGATCACAAGAGAAACATGGACATAAAGGCATGATAAATCATGATAGTCATAAAATGAAAATGTGGCAACAACACTTAACATGGAATTAGAATGAGCCAAGGCCCATTGCACATGAAGCATGAGTAAATACTCATTGCACATGAATCACGAGTAAACCATCGTTGCACTTGAATTAGAATGATACAAAAATCATTGGACATGCTGTATCATGATACTATACTTTACCCAATGCATTGGAGCACTATAAGAGTGCACACTTCTTAAACATTTCATTTCATGCATAAGTGTGCCACAGGATCATAAAACATGGATTCATAAAACATAATCATTTAATACATGACAAATGAATGTGTAATGAAACTTTATAATTAATAAGTAAATGTGCATTAAGGTGAATACCCTTGATGGAGAAATGGGCATGGTATTCACTACACAATGACACTGGCTTAGAAAATTGGTGCAATTTCGGCAGCGTAACGACGTGATATAAGAATTCATAAAAATGGATGATGAGAGAGAAATGGGTGTATCATCATATTTACATGAAATAGAAAGTAAGGGGTTCATATAGATACATGTCCCAACAATTTTAATGGAATTTAGATTCATGATACAAAAGCATTGCTTGAATGTAAATGAGGAGAGAGAAGTTCCTTTCGGAATTTTGGCATAGTAATGGGTGTACATGGGAGGCAGTTAATGAGAGATAAAGAGGTATCCCATAATTCAAACAATAATAGGGAAGTATGGGGGAGGTGCGAAACCATACCCCAGAATTTATAATTGAAATTAAAAGGGCATAATAATATTAAGAAAATTGGACAAAAAAGTTAAAGGAAGAAAAACCCTTACTTGAGGTGTGCTTCCAAAGGCTCGAGGGAGGCTTGAGAGAGGCTTCTTGGGAGCTTAAGGAACCTTGGGGGGATTATAGAGAGAGTAGGGAAGAGTTTGGACTAACTGCAAAGGCATTGAGTGAGGAGGAAGTGGGAGCTTGTGTGGGTTTATATAGGAAAGGTGATTGAATTCTTTATTATTTAGGTTTGGGACCCCTTACATTAAACTAATCTAAACCACAAATCAGCTCATGATTTTTTCCCATGGGTTTTGGAAAAGGGAAGAGGAAAACAATATTTTATAAGGCCAAAGTCCAAATTTCTTAAAATAATGGGGTTTCTTATGTGGAGGTGAGTCACAATCCCATGGAAAATAATTTAAAAAGACAAGATGTTTAATAAGTCTTTAGGGGTCCATTAATGCTTTGTAAAATAAGTCAAACAAACCCAAAATCACATTATTTTAATGGTAAAACATATATTGTCCGAACATAAAGCTTATTGTATTTTATTATATCACTATTTGGTCATTATGATGTCATAAAACACATTATATATTTAAACGGTATTTAATTTTTACCCCATAATTTGACCGTCTCAGAAAATTATAAAAAATTCACCGTTGGATAATTTCGATGTCCTGATTCCAGAAATAACATTTATTTTATATAAATAATTTTCTAAATATGTTAATATTCACTTTTAAAATAAAAATCGACATTTATCGAAAAGTTATGGGTTTTGACAAAAATGGATTTCAAACATTAATAAAAATTACAATTGCATTCATAAAATTATAATATCATTTATATTTAATAAAAATTAATGTAATAATAATAATTTTTTTTATTAAAATATTATTTAATTCAAAAATCCATTAATTCATCAAAATAAATTTCTTATCTGAATGTTAACTAAAAAAAATACTATTTTTGCTTTAAAAAAACTATTTACAAAGTGTCAATAATGGAAAGAAGGTATATTCATTATTATATACAAAAAAATAATATACATGAACATATTATTAGCGATTTTTTACATGACCTCTTAAAACAGCCTCATAAGACCTAAGGGTAAGGTGTGTGATGGTGAGAGACTCTTGGGGTGGCTCAGATAACATCGCTCGAGTGGTAATCTCTATAAACTTCAATTTTCCCATAGATGGTACCATTCGTGTGAAACCCAAGGACGCCACCTCTTTTTTGATCTCTAACAAATGGGATTCATATGGAAAAATTCTACTGGATGAGGCCATCGCTTCTTTTTTCAGAGTAAATTGGATTTGTTAAAGCCCTATATTTATACTAATCATGTGATCACTGTTCAATGACTATATTAGCAACGATCAAAATTTTAACATAAAACCAAAGAAGTTGACATTTTATATAAAATGTTTATATAAAAATACATTTAATTAGATCAAGTGGGATTTCCATTAATGAAACATTGGGTCATTACAATATTCTCCCCTTAAGAAATTTCACCCTCAAAATTTCCTTTTCCCACACTAAAACATATATGGGTAACTCACCTTCATCATTTCCTCTAATTCCCAAGTTGCTTATTCAAACTTGTGGTTTCACCACAACACCTTGACGAGGGGAATTGTCTTATTTCTTAGAACTTTTTCACTATGATCTAAGATCTTCACTGGTTTCTCCTCATTAGAGAGATCATCCTCCAACTGTACCACCTCAGAAGAGAGTACATGTGAAGGGTCTTGTATGTACTTCATTAAGAGGGATACATGAAAGACATCATGTACTTTGGACATGGTAGGTGTAAGTGCTAGTCGATAGGCCACAACCCCGACACGATCATGAATCTGGAAGGGGCCAATGTACCTTGGACTTAACTTTCCTTTCTTTCCAAACATCATGAACTTCTGCCACAGAGATATGCATAGAAAAACCATGTCTCCAACTTTAAACTCAAGGTCTAATCGATGATTATCTGCATAACTCTTATGTCGACTCTAGGTTGCCTTGATATACTGCTGAATGGTTTTCACCTTCTCCACCATTTCCTCGAGCATTTCCGGTCCAAGCAGCTTACGTTCACCGACCTCATCCCAACCTGCCGGTGTTTTTCACCTTTCCCATAAAGGCCTTTATATGGTTCTATTTGGATTCTCTAGTGTAAACTATTATTATAAGATAACTCAACCATAGGAATATGTTGATCCCATCCTCCTTTAAAGTCCATTGAGTACGCTCTCAAAATTTCCTCAAGTGTTTGGATAGTCTGCTCGAATTGGCCATCAGTTTGAGGATGAAAGGCCGTACTGAAGTTTAGTTCAGTATCTAGAGCATGTTGAAGACTCTTCCAAAACATAGAGGTGAATCTTGGATCTTGGTCAGAAACAATAGATAGTGGTACTCCATGCAACCTTACCACGTCCCTGATATATATCCGTGCCAGTTGATCCAAAGATAAATCCTCTCAAATAGCAATGAAGTGTGCAGTCTTTGAAAGACGATCCACCACAACCCAGATTGCATTATTTCCTTTGGATGTCCTCAGAAGTCATGTGACAAATTCTACAGTGATGTTCTCCAATTTCCATTCTGGTATGGTCAATGTTTGCATCATCCCCTTAGACTTCTGCCTCACTGCATTCACTTGCTGGCACACCAGACACTTTGATGTATATACATCGATCTCCTTCTTCATATTATCCCACCAAAAGTTTTCTGAGAGATCTTGATATATCTTTGTTCTCCCTGGGTGAATAGAAAAATTTGAACTATGTGCATCATTAAAATGTTCCTTATTCAGCTCTGGACTTGATGGAACACATAGTATTTTCCCAAATCGCACAATTCCTTCTTCATTAACATTAAACTTTGTGGATTTCCCTTTTTTGATAACTTCTACTTTTTCCTAAATTCCCACATCATCCTTTTGAGCATCCTTCAACCTTTCCAAAAGAGAAGGTTGAGAAATCATTTGTGAAAGGATTGAGGATTTTCCCTTGTTTATGATTCCCATGTCTATCTTCATCATGTCTAAAAATATTGGATCCTTCTCAATTCTCATCATTGATAGAATAGCTGGGTCCTTTCTACATAGGGAATCTTCCACCTTGTTCGCTTTCCCAGGGTGGTAATGTATTGAACAGTCATAATATTTGATGAGCTATATCCATATTCTCTAGTGAATATTAAGCTCTTTCTGTGTGAATATAAATTTAAGACTCTTTTAGGTCAGTACATATCTCACATTTCTCCCCATAGAGATAATGCCGCCAGATTTTCAAGGCAAAGATCACCGCCGCCAACTCCAGATCATGAGTTGGATAGTTTCTCTCATAGATTTTTAAATTCCTTGAGGCATAGGATATCACTTTATCATTCTTCATCATCACACAACCTAAGACATTCTTCGAAGCATCACTAAATACCACAAAAGGTTCCCCACATGTGGGTAAAGTGAGCACGAGCACAGTGATAATCCTTCTTTTCAACTCCTTGAAGATTTTTTCGCATTCATCACTCCAAGAAACCATTACTCCCATTCAAGTTATATTGGTAAGAGGGATGGATAATCATGAGAAATTTCTCACAAATCGTCGATAATATTCAGCTAACCCCAAGAAGCTACGGATATTCGTTACCGATGTTGGCCTCGACCATCCCTCAATTGCATCTGTTTTGGTGGGATCCACAAATATCCCATTTCTTGTGATGATATGGCCCAAGAATGAGGCCTCCTTCAAATAGAACTTACACTTGCTATACTTTTCATAGAGATTCTCCTTGCACAAAGTCTGTAGTACAGTTCTTAAATTCTCCTCGTGATCCTCCTTGGTTTTGGATTATATTAGAATATCATCTTTAAAGAATACCACAAATTTGTCAAGGTATTCTCTAAAGACTCTATTCATCAAGCCCTTGAATATTTCTAGAGCATTAGTGAGTCTGAAAGGCATTACTATGAATTCATAGTGCATGTATCTTATGTGAAAAGCAGTCTTAGGGCTATCTTCCTTCTTCACCTTTAATTGATAATATTCCAACCGCAAGTCCAACATGGAGAAGTATTGTGCTCTACAGAGCAGATCAAAAAATTCATCAATTTGTGGGAGAGGATACTTGTTATTTATCATGATTTTGTTGAGCTCACGATAATTTACACAAAGGCGCATTGACCCATCCTTCTTCTTGACAAAGAGGATTGGTTCACCCCATGATGAAGCACTTGGGCGTATAAACCCCTTATCCAGATTCTCCTGTAGTTGTTTCTTCAACTCTTCAAGCTCCACAACAGCCATTCTATATGGAGTCTTGGATATTGGTAGAGCCCCTAGTATAAGTTCAATTAAGAATTCAACATCTCTTCTAGGAGGAAGACTAGGCAGTTCCTCAGGAAACACTTCGGTGAATTCCCTCACAATAGGCATTTCTTCAAGGATGGTTTCTCCCTTGGACTCAATCATCTGAGCTAGACACACGTGCTTATAGGTAAGTAATATCCATGCTTGAGATGATGGAGCTAAAGGAGATTCATCTTCCTCCTTACACTTGTAATGAATCAGGGGTTGATTTTCCATATGGAGTGTGATTTACCTTTCCGGACAATTTATGTTGGCTCTATATAAGGAAAGCCAATCCCTGCCCAGAATTACATCAAATTCCACTAGAGGGAGTATAAAGAGGTTCTTCGAGAAATTAAATCCACATATTATAACAGGGCATGACTTATATTAATGGGATGAAATTATTGCCCCATTTTCTGTACTCACCAACATCGTCACTTCCATGATTTGTGGTGGTGCTGGGATTGTTCTACTAAACTTTAGAGATATAAAAGAATGCGTAGAACCTGAATAAAAAAGTACATTCACTATTCTTGAATGAATAAATAGCATACCTTTCACCACTTCATTGTCGGGGTTCACTTTGGCAGAAGTGATGGAAAAAGCTCTTCCTTGTTGCCTTGGAGGTTGTTGGTTGCCTCTGAAAACCCTTAGATTAGGGCACTGATTTTGAAAAATGCCCTAGTTCTTTGCAGTTTTAGCAATAAACAATGCGTTGAGGTTCGAATGGAGCATTACTCTCCTCTGTCGCAGCAGCGGGTCTTTCTTTCCGATAGTTAACAACTATGTGCCCTTCTCTTCCACACCTAAAGAATTTCCTCGTCCCCTTGAGGCAATTTCCAGGGTGCTTCTTTCCTCACTTTTGGCAAGTGGGGTGCTGGATCTTCTTAGCGCTATTGGATTTATCCATCGGACCACAAGCATTGAAGTCCACCTTATGCTTCTAGTCCCCATGATACCCTTGTGATTCCCCGATCTCCATTTCGACCTTGAGGGAACATCAGACAATTTCCTCATAGTTGCCGAAGTCACGGATCGCTAATGCTTTCCGTAGGCTACGCTTCATCCCACCAAAGAAGTGGTCAACTTTTAATTCGGGGGTAACGACAATGCCGAATGCATATTGCGCAAGCCTTGTGAAGTTTTCCTCGTACGCTCCAACAGATTCTTCGTCTTTTTCACTTTAGGGAAAGGAAGTCCCTTTCCATCTTAAGCCGAAGGGTGTGCAGAAAATATTTATCGAAAAGCATCTTCCGGAAATCCTTCCATTCCAATGCCTCGATCTCGTCCTCAGGCTTCGTATTTTTGATCAACTCCCACCATTGATAAGCTTCACCCTCCATACGATAAGCTACCAGGAGAACCTTCTCTTGTTCAGAACATTGAAGGATGGAGAAGATCTTTTCAATGGAGTTGATCCATTGTTCAGTGATCGTGGGATCGGATGATCCACTAAAAGTAGGAGGCCTTTGTCTCATGAAGCTCTCGTTAGCAACTTATTATTTCTTGGGGGGTGGGGGTTGAACATTCTTCTTGACCCATGTTTCTATTCAAAACATGAGTTAGCTGAGAGAGAAGCATGGCAAAGTTTGTGATTCCCGCTCCCATTGTGTAACAGCCCGGGTTTTGTGGGGATCCTTTAATTTTTGAAAATATCGTGTTGGGTTTTCTAGTATGGGAATCACAGCGGTGTAGGCCTAGCGGTAGCCTTGTCCTACCGGTAGCCTTGGAGTACCGGTAGCCTTGGCCTACCGGTAGCCTTGGTGTACCAGTAGCCTTAGCGTACCGGTAGCCTTGGCGTACCGGTAGCCTTGGCCTACCGGTAGCCTTGGCGTACCGGTAGCCTTGGCGTACCTGTAGGCTTGGCCTACTGGTAGCCTTGGCCTACCGGTTGCCTTGGCGTACCGGTAGCCTTGGTGTACCGGTAGCCTTAGCTTACTGGTAGCCTTGGCCTACCGGTAGCATTGGCCTACCGGTTTCCTTGGCCTACCGATAGCCTTGGCCTACCGGTAGCCTTATCCTACCGGTAGCCGTAACCCACCGGTAGCCCTCAGCCATCGGTGGCTCTGGCCTACCCCGCGGGTTCTTTCCAGTGGCGTTCCTTATTGCGCAATTCGGGTTTTAAACCCTATTTTTACCTGTTTGAGCGTGTTTTAAAGACCCGTAATTCCCATAAGAGTTTTAATTAAATACTTAAGGAATTAATGAGTCGGTTTAAACCACCCGACCCCCTTTAATGACGAGTGGGGCCGCGTGGCCAACCCACGACCCCGCGCCTTATGCGGTTTCGCGTTCTCACCTCAAATGTCCGCGACTCTTATAAACTAAGGGTTAGCCGTGGTTTCTTCTTTCCTCGATCGTGGCTTTTCACGAATAGATCATGGTGCATCGGGTGAGCCGCATCGTTATCCGTAATGTTCCGCGACCAACCTAAACGTCGATCATATATCAACAAGTGGGGAATTTCTCTTTCACATCTCTCTTTTGTGTATCATGCGGGGTGGGCGTGTTTTTGATTCTGTAGAATTAGATAAACCAGACCTAATTAAAAATAACAAACGAATCTTGTAAAGAAGGAAGGGGGGGGGGTGTGATCGTTGATGTTGTTATATTAAAATCATCTTTCTGTGTTGTGCTGGCTTACGAATTTCGGAATATCGAGGCCGTTGTCGGTCGTTGTCTGTGCACTAATAAACCCTTCATGATGTTTTAAATGGATTGTTTTGTAATTATAAACTCTTGCTGTGAAAAGTAAATTGGTAAATCACGTATACCCGACTGAATAAATTGAAAGCACCAGGATCAACCTTTCTGTGGTTACTCCCGGTTAAAACACATGGAATTGAAATCATGGAGTGTGTTAAATCTTTTAAATCTGAAAATACTCGGCGGGCCGGTTGCTGGAGATGTGGGAGGGGATGGGATCCCCTATTTTTATACTCTTAGTGGTTGTGAAATTGGGGATGGGATCCCCTGTTGTTATGGATTCAGTGTTTATGAGTTTTGAGACCGGGTGGTTACCTTGTTTATATCAAGAATTGGGGTGGGATCCTTTGTTGATGAAAAACCTTTTTGGGGGAGGGGACACGGGGCAGCGTCTCAGGGTTGTCTGGTTCCAAGACTCTGAGGGTTCTCACTTTTTCCTTGTTCTCGTAACATTACAATATAACTGGGTGTGAATGTTTAAATTGACGTTTGGCTGGTTTCTTTTCCTTGGATATGCTTATGGTGTTAGTTTCCCATTAATGCATAAACTTATTTGAACATTATTACTAAACATGAAAACAATAATGGGACAAATGGGTTTTGTCGGTGAGAGCCGTGACTCGGACTAGTGTGTTGTTGTGATCTGTTGGCTTTCTGAAGAAAAACCTAGCTTTGGGTGAGTGCTTGTTACCTATATATATACTTTTAGTTTTGTGTTTTCTTATTTGCGCCCCACCCAAGTTTAGCACTTAGTGCCGAACACCCCCATTTCATGGGGGAGGGTGTTTTTCCCAACACTATTCTTAGTGGCTGGTTATTAGCTCCTTTTCTGCTCCCTTTCCCAGATAGCCCAAGTATCTTCGGGTAGGCTGTGATGGCCTGAGGTCCATTATTATCCCAAGAACCTTCAGGCGGGGTAGTGTGGTGGTTGGCAAGGTGTGTGCGGCAGGTGGTTTCCCATGTGTCTTTAGGATGAGGCCCAGGTGTCTTCGGGCGTGGCAGTGGATTTTATATCCCAGGTGTCTTCGGGTGTGGTGGTGGTTATTCCGGCCGAGGTGTTTGCAGGCGTGGTTACATGTGACAATTGTGGCCCAGGTGGTTGCGAGCGGAATTCAGCAGTGGGACAACGTGTGGTTGTGGCCCAGGTGTGTGCGAGCGGGTGTGGCGGTGGGACTGCAGTGAGAATGGCGGGATTGGTCCGATGCGTAGGATGTCTCAATAACTAGTGGGAATGTGGCACGGGGTACCCAAATATAGATTTGCTCTTATTATATATATTACTTGACTTGCATTATTTGGGGAGTGTGCCTTGGTGAAATTTGGGTGGATAGTTTACCTTGATAGGTGTTTGGTTTACTCCTTTTCTCACGGGACTTTAGTACGTTCCCCCACTTGTGCACGAGAGTCTTTGGTTTTACTTACTGAGTGTACTTGTATGCTCACCCTACGTATATAAAACTACTTTCAGGTTTCCAGGAGGACTTCGGGGATCGCGCGAGACCATACTAGCTAGGACCTTTGAGGCAGTTGCAGTTGCCATTTTTCTTTCTTTGGTACTTACCTTTGTAGTCACCTTGTGTACTTTGTGGCTTTTACTTTTGGAACATGCATGTGAAAATGGTCAACTTTTGGCTTTGCTTTTCTTTTATCTTGGTGTTGTTGAGTTTCATCATCTTATCTCCCGATCCTATAAAAAAAGGGGTAATGCCTTCCATTTGTGAGAAATTTATATACCCATGGTGCTAGTCGCCACTCCGGGACCTATTGAAGGCGGGTCTCGGGGGTCATTATCTCTCCTTCAAATTAAAGAAGGAAGGACATGGAAATCTACTGACCCTATCCTCTTTTTGGTGAAGGCAGGTCGTGACAGAATGGTATCAGAGCGAAATGGTTGAGAGATAGGATGGAGCCTGGAGTTAGGCATAGTGAGGAATGCATGGGATGGTAAGGAAACAATGTTGGGTGATCTTGGCGCATGAATTAGGCCAGGGAGATCCTACTAGGACACGGGATTTTAGGTCCCCCCATGATCTGATGCAAGGACTCTGGACCTACCGAACGACCATGTGAGGCCACGCTGATTGCAGGGTAGAGACCCTAGGAAAGGTACATGCATCATAATGACTTGTGTTCTTGTGTTTCTGGGATTTCGTGGGAATTAAGAATAAATTAAAATTTTAAGAAGTTTTAAGAACGATATTCTGCACTACTTGGGCTTAGGCATTCCTTGTTTACCTTGAAGCTATGGCACCTGGAAGACGACCATGTGTGGTACAGGCGATTGAGGCCCTGGAGACTACTTTGGCCGATCGGTAGAGAGCCGATCGAGAGGAAGAGGACGACCAGTGGCAGAAGAATCTTTGAGCCTTCCAGCGATAGACCCTTGAGAAGTATGAGGATAGAACCTCCAACATGAAGACATAAGGCTGGCTAGAGGAGCTAGTTATAGATTTCGGCCTGATTCGGGCCCCGACCGAGTACTGGGTTCCTCTGGATGTTAGCCAGATGCAGGGAGCGGCACATCAGTGGTAGAGGAGGTGCTCCGACCCTCCCTCCAGTATGCCGTTACCCCCTTTACCCTGACGACTTACTTGGAAGTCCAGAAGAAGGCCGAAGTGGTGGAGAGGATGCATGCTCTAGGAGGCGTGTCACGAGAGGGGATCTAGCTGGGACCATCGAAGGGGAAGGCCGTCAGCACCAGGCCTCCAGCGTCAGGACCCTCCAGGTTCTGACTGTCAGGGAGCAGGCCACAACAGTTTCAGTTTAGATCCCCTGGTCCTCACCCTTTTCCTTCAGTGCCCGGACCGGGTACAGTATGGCGGTGGTGGACAGCCCCACCACCCGCCCTAGTAGCAGCTTCCAGCCAGACCTTTCCAGCAGTAGCAACAGGGACAGCGAGCTCCCGCTCCTCCGAGGGCAGATGTAGGAGGAGGAGGCCGACCTCAGGGTGCACCTCAGGGACTTAGACCGGAGCATGGTCGGGGAGGTGGCCGACAGCCGAGGGTAAGAGGAGCTGCGCGTGGACAATGGCACGCCGCAGAGGTAGCAGTTCCAGTAGGGCCGAAGGTTGTTCAAGGTACGATCAGTTTTTTTAACACTCTTGCCTATGCTTTGTTCGATACCGGAGCTTCCCACTCCTTTATTGCACATAGTCTAGCATGTGCTTTGGGTCTAGATGCTGAGATACTCCCAGTTCCCCTGGTGTTGAGCACACCATTCGGGGGTCAGACCGACTTGTTGTTTGTTTTTTGGGGATGCAGACTGATGATAGGGCCACATCAGTCGGTTAGGGATCTTCTTCTGCTACAGATACATCCATATGATGTCATCCTTGGCATCGACTGGCTGTTCTCTGTGTGCGCCTTCATCGACTGTTTTCTAAGAAGGGTCGTGTTCTCGGACTTGGGCGGCCGGTGTGTTACCTTCACCGGTGAGCAGAGCGGTCAGAAGGGCAGCAGGCAAGAGGAGCCCCTCCTCTCCCTGTTAGCCGAGCTATCAGTAGAGTCAGTAGATGCCGAGATGGTGGGGGTGCCAGAGGTTGTCTGTGAGTTTATGGACATCTTTTCTGAGGATGTGACGACTCTACCCCCTCGACGTGATATCGAGTTCAGGATAGACCTGCAGCCCGGTGCTCATCCAATCTCGATGGCTCCTTACTGGATGGCACATTCAGAGCTACGAGAGTTGCGGATTTATATTGACGATCTGATGACGAGGGGTTATGTTCGGCCGAGTGCGTCACCGTGGGGTGCTCCAGTCTTGTTTTAAAAGAAGGAATATGGTGGTCTCAGGTTGTGCATAGACTACAGGAGGCTGATTCAGGTGAAGATCAAGAATCGATACCCTCTTCTGAGGACTGACGATCTTTTCGACCAGCTGAAAGGGGCAGGATGGTTCTCAAAGATCGATCTGCGGTCTGGGTACCACCAGTTGAGAGTGAAGGAGAGTGACATCCAGAAGACGGACTTCAGGTGTAGATATGGAAACTTCGAGTTCATAGTCATTCCCTTCGGTGTTATGAACGCCCCAGCTGTGTTCATGGGGCTTATGAACTCCATCTTCTAGGAGTACATGGATCGGTTTGTGGTTGTGTTCATCGACGATATCCTAATCTATTCGAGGTTAGAAGAGGACCATGTAGAGCACCTGAGGACAGATTTGGAGGTCCTCCAACATCATCAGTTCTATGGGAAGTTGTTGAAATGCAAGTTCTAGACATGAGAAGTGCACTTCCTCGGGCACGTGGTGTCCGAGTAGGGGGTAGCAGTGGACCCATCGAAATTTGAGGCTGTTGTTTCTTGGGAAGCACCCAAGAATGTGGTAGAGGTCTTTAGTTTACTTGGGCTGGTAGGTTACTATCAGAGGTTCGTACCCAGCTTCTCTCGAGTAGCATCCCCTTTGACATCCCTTACCAAGATGGACCAGGTTTTTGGGTGGAGTGAGCAGTGCGAGTCAGCCTTCAGCTATCTGAAAGAGAAGTTGATTAGTGCCCCAGTGATGAGATTACCAGATGAAGCGGCAGCCTATGAGGTGTTCTGGGATGCTTCAGGACAGGGCCTGGGATGTGTGTTGATGCAGCGACAAGGGGTGATCTCTTATGGGTCCAGGAAGCTATTCCCCCATGAGCGTAATTATGCCACCCACGACTTGGAGCTTGCAGCGGTCGTTTTGCGCTAAAGTTATGGCGGCACTACCTCATCAGAGAACGCTTTGTGGTATTCACGGATCAAAAAATCTTGAGGTATATTTTCTCCCAGCGGGACTTAAACTTGAGACAACGGAGATGGGTGGAGTTCCTCCAGGATTACGACTTCGAGATCTCTTATAATGCGGGAAAGGGCAATGTAGTGGGTGATGCCTTGAGCAGGAGGACGCAGAAGGATGATGACCGAGAGTCGGCGGACTCCTGAAAAGCGATGGAGGAGTTGGACGCCTTACACCTGGATACGAGGATGGATGGTGGTAGAGGTTGCCTATATCAGATGTTAGTGCAGTCATCTCTGTTTCGGAAAGTGGAGGAGTCTTATTGGGGGGACCCGGAGTGCGAAGTGATGCGTGACCGAGTTGACCAGCACAATGATTTGGAAGGATGGACAGAGGATGGTCAGAACCAGATGCTTTTCTAGAAAAGGTTGTTTGTTCCAGGAGGGATGCACGGCAAGGTTCTCAGTGAGTTCCACAACTCACCCCTGGCGGTACACCAAGGAGTTTCCAAGATGTACCAGGGACTGAAGGGACAGTTTTGGTGGCCCGGAGTGAAGCGAGTAGTGGCAGAGTTTGTTGCCAAGTGCTTAGTGTGTCAGCAAGTGAAGGATGAACACCGAGTTCCAGGCGGCCTATTGCAGTCTCTAGATGTCCCCGAGTGGAAGTGGGACGACATCTCGATGGATTTCTTCACAGGACTACCCAAGGTCCAAGGGGGATACGACGCCATCTGGGTGCTAGTGGACAGGTTGACGAAATCAGATCACTTTCTGGCGATCAGGGATTTGAGTGCAGTGGATACTTTGGCATGAAGGTATTTGGATGAGGTGGTGCGGTTGCATGGAGTTCCGAGGTCTATAGTCTCGGATAGGGATGCACGGTTTACCTCACGAGTCTGGAAAATATTGCAGCATGCTTTTGGAACCTAGTTACATCTTAACACCACTTTCCATCCCCAGACAGATGGACAAGCAGAGCGCACCATCCAGACCTTGGAGGATATGCTGCGGGCGTGTGGTCTGGACTCAGGAGGATCATGGGTGCGACACTTGTACCTGGTTGAGTTTGACTACAATAATAGATATCACTCTACCATCTTTATGGCCCCATTTGAAGCCTTGTACGGGAGGCCCTTCCATTCACCTATGTGTTGGTCCGAAGTAGGAGAGGCAGGCATCCTTGGCCCGGAGGCGATGCAGAGGATGACAGAGAAGGTTCAGCTCATACGAGAAAGGATGAAGGTGGCCCAGGACCAACAGAAGTCGTATGCTGATACCAGGAGGAGGCCCTTGGAGTTTGAGGTTGTAGACCACGTGTTCTTGAAGGTCTCCCCTCGGCGTGGGCAGTGGAGGTTCGGCAAGGGGAGTAAGCTTTCTCCCAGGTTCGTCGGACCCTTCGAAGTGTTGCGGCGGGTCGGTGAATTGGCTTATCAGCTAGCGTTACCACTGCCGCTACTGAGGATACATGATTTCTTTCATGTGTCCCAGCTCTGTCGGTACCTGCACGACGATTCACACGTCCTTTATTAGGGTGTGCTGGACATTGAGGATGACGTGACATTTGTGGAGATACCAGTGATGATCGGGGATCGCAAGGAGAAGGTGCTTCATGGGTGAACCATTACCTTGGATCATGTGTTGTGAACACATGGTGGGATTGAGGAGAGTATGTGGGATAGGGAAGCACATATGCGTACCCAGTGCCCCAAGTTGTTTTGAGTTTTTTTCCTTGTTGTACCTGTTGTGGTAGAACGTTTTGTCTTTTTGGCTATGAAACGTACTGGTTTTCTTTCCTCTGAATGTGTGTGAAAATCCCTGGCTACGGGAGAGGAGAGAACCCCCCCCCTAATCAAGACGCATTAAGGTGGATGCAATTAAATCCGTGTGGGTGAGTCAGTACCTCCCAAAGCGGATAATATGTTGACATGGGGGAGGAGACTCCCCAACCCACACGCCTGGGCAGTTTGGCATGGTATGTTTCTTGGTTCTTGTCAGGGAATTGTTTTTAGTTAGCATGGGTTCTCTTCTAAGAGGTATCTTTCGAGGTGGTTGTTCGGACCTTCTCTTTCCTTCCGGTTTGTTTTGATTCTCAGGGATGAGAATCGTTTAAGAGGTATCTGATGTAATGGCCCGGGTTTTGTGGGGATCCTTTACTTTGTGAAAATGTTGTGTTGGGTTTTCTGGTCTGGGAATCATGGAGGTGTAGGCCTATAGGTAGCCTTGGCCTACCGGTAGCCTTGGCGTACCGGTAGCCTTGGCCTATAGGCAGCCTTGGCGTACCAGTAGCCTTGGCGTATGGGTAGCCTTGGCCTACCGGTGGCCTTGGCCTACCGGTAGCCTTGGCGTACCAGTAGCCTTGGCGTACCGGTATCCATAACCCACCGGTAGCCCTCAGCCACCGTTGGCTCTAGCCTACCCCGCGGGTTCTTTCCAGTGCCGTTCCTTATTGCGCAATTATGGTTTTAAACCCTATTTTGACCTATTTGAGCATGTTTTAAAGACCCGTAATTCCCATATGAGTTTTAATTAAATAATTAATGAATTAATGAGTCGGTTTATACCACCCGACCACCTTTAATGACGAGTGGGGCCGCATGGCCAACCCATGACCCCACGCCTTACGCGGTTTCGTGTTCTCACCTCAACCATCCACGGCTCTTATAAACTAAGGGTTAGCCGTGGTTTCTTCTTTCCTCAATTGCGGCTTTTCATGAACAGCTTCTGGTGCATCGGGAGAGCCACATCGTTATCCATAAA
Source organism: Viscum album (assembly GCA_963277665.1). Taxonomy (NCBI): domain Eukaryota; kingdom Viridiplantae; phylum Streptophyta; class Magnoliopsida; order Santalales; family Viscaceae; genus Viscum; species Viscum album. The sequence goes on from OY728156.1 coordinate 1,087,490,207, forward strand.
GTTCCGCGCCCGGCCTAAACGTCGATCATCTATCAACAAGTAGGGAATTTCTCCTTCACCTCTCTCTTTTGTGTATCATGCGGGGTGGGCGTGTTTTTGATTCTATTGAATTGGTTAAACCAGACCTAATTAAAAATAATGAACGAATCCTGTAAAGAATGAAGGGGGGGGGGGCTGTGATTGTTGATGTTGTTATATTAAAATCATCTTTCTGAGTTGTGATGGCTTACGCATTTCTGAAAATCGAGGCTATTGGTGGTCGTTGTCTGTGCACTAATGAACCCTTCATGATGTTTTAAATGGCCTGTTTTTTAATTATAAACTCCTGCTGTGAAAAGTAAAATGGTTAATCATGTATACCCGACTGAATAAATTGAAAGCACCAAAATCAACCTTTATGTGATAACTCCTAGTTAAGACACACAGAATTGAAATCATGGAGTGTGTTAAATCTTTTAAATCTGAAAATACCCAGCAGGCCGGTTGATGGTGATGTGGGAGAGGATGGGATCCAGTGTTTTTATACTCTCAGTGGTTGTGAAATTGGGGATGGGATCCCCTGTTGTTATGGATTCAGTGTTTGTGAGTTTTGAGTCTGGGTGGTTACCTTGTTTATATCACGAATTTGGGTGGGATCATCTGTTGATGAAAAAAAATTTTGGGGGAGGGGACACGAGGTAGCGTCTCGGGGTTTTCTGGTTCCAAGACTCCGAGGGTTCTCTATTTTTTCCTTGTTCTTGTATCATTACAAGAGAACCGGGTGTGAATGTTTAAATTGACATTTGGTTGGTTTCTTTTCCTTGGTTATGCTTATGGTGTTAGTTGCCCAGTAGTGCATAAAATTATTTGAACATTATTACTGAACATAAAATAAGAATGGGACAAATGGGTTTTATCAGCGAGAGCCGTGACTCAGACTAGAGTGATGTTGTGATCTGTAGGCTGTCTAAAGAAAAACCTATCGTTGGGTGAGTGCTTGTTACCTATATATATACTTTTAGTTTTGTGTTTTCTTATTCGCGCCCCACCCATGTTCAGCACTTAGTGCCGAACACCCCCATTTCATGGGGGAGGGTGTTTTTCCCAACACTATTCTTAGTGGCTGGTTATTATCTCCTTTTCTGCTCCCTTTCACGGATAGCCCAAGTATCTCTTGTAGGCTGTGATAGCCTGAGGTCCATTATTATCCCAAGAACCTTCAGGCGGGGTAGTGTAGTGGTTGGCCAGGTGTGTGCGGCATGTGGTTTCCCAAGTGTCTTCGGGATGAGGCCCAGGTGTCTTCAGGCGTGGAACTGGATTTTCTAGCCCAGTTGTCTTCGGGTGTGGTGGTGGTTATTCCGGCTTAGGTGTTTGCAGGCATGGTTACATGTGACAGTTGTGGCCCAGGTGTTTGCGGGCGAAATTCGGTAGTGAGACTGCGTGTGGTTGTGTCCCAGGTGTGTGCGGGAGGCTGTGGTAGTGGGACTGCGGTGAGAATGGCAGGATTGATCCGATGCATTGGATGTCTCAATAACCAGTGGGAAAGTTGCGCGGGGTACCCAAATATCGATGTGCTATTATTATATATATTACTTGAATTGCGTTATTTGGGGAGTGTGCCTCGGTGAGGCTTGGGTGGATTGTTTACCTTGATATGTGTTTGGTTTAATCCTTTTCTCACGGAACATTAGTACGTTCCCCCACTTGGGCACGAGAGTCTTTTGTTTTCCCTACTGAGTGTACTTGTATGCTCACCCTACGTATATAAAACTGCTTTCAAGTTTCCAGGAGGACTTCGGGGATCGCGCGAGACCATACTAGCTCGGACCTTTGAGGCAGTTGTAGTTGCTATTTTTCTTTCTTTGGTACTTACCTTTGTAGTCTCCTTTTGTACTTTGTGGCTTTTACTTTTGGAACATGCATGTGAGAATGGTCTACTTTTGGATTTACTTTTCTTTTATCTTGGTGTTGTTGAGTTTCATCATCTTATCTCCCGATCCTATAAAACAAAAAGGGGTAATGCCTTCCATTTGTGATAAATTTCTATATCCTTGGTGCTAGTCGCCACTCTGGGACCTATTGAATGCAGGTCTTAGGGGTCATTATCTCTCCTTCAACTTAAAGAAGGAAGGGCCTGGCAATTTGCTAACCGTTCCCTTCTTTTGGTGAAGGCGGGTCGTGAGACATTAGATTTGGAATCTCATTAGTATAGTGATCACACTGATCTTCACATCGGTTGTTATCCTGAGTCCTCCTATTACCGGCCATTGGCTAGAATAAAAGGAAAGTTAGGGGTAACACATAAAGGATAATCCAAATACAAAAGTTGATGACTTATAAATTAAATTTTATTTCCTTAACTTATGAATCTATAGGCTTCAATCTAGGGTTTTCGTGATATACTTTCTAACATATATTCTTAGGGGTTTTTTTATTCCATTAATAAGGCTTCATTCTAAGCCTGTGAATTTTACAAAGCATATACTTTGGGAGTGTCGTAACCAATAGTGTAGAAAGGCTCGTTTTCGTGCACCCGTTCCCATTCGAGTCTAGCTCAAAGTGCTGTTTTCAAGTTTTACCCCTAGGATACATCTATGCCAGAGCCGCCTCTACCTGCTCGTATCCAGACAGGGTTGTATTTTCTTGATAACCCACTTACTCAATAATCACAAAAAATTAGGGACATTTGTATTGTACTTAGTCTTGTATCTTAGGCTTTACTAGGGTTTTCTAATCATAATCCCAAAAATAACTAAACCTATCCTCTAATACGAACTATGACAACCCTGCTTTTATTACAAACTTAAACATGATTTATTACATAAACTATTCACTTGATACAACATGGAATATCGAGAGGTCTAGTGTCTTTTGGGCTTAAAATCATTTCATAACAACTTAAAAAATGAAATAAAACATCTTTATTGAGAACTTCCTTTACATGACCACTACATTCCCTCGTACTTAGCATTGCATGGGATAACCTGAGGACATGCATAAGAAAATGGTGAGCTATAAAGCCCAGTAAGGGAATAAACATGAGATACATGAGGAGTGAAATACATGTTAGAAAATAGGCATATCAATAGAGCACAAGAGAAACATGGACATAAAGGCATGATAAAGCATGATAATCATAACATAGAAAAGTGACAACAACAATTAACATGGAATTATCATGAGCCAAGGCCCATTGCACATGAAGCACGAGTAGACCCTCATTGAAATTGAATAAGCATGAGTAAACACTCATTTCACATTGAGTATCAGAATACTATACTTTACCCAATGCATTGGAGTGCTCTAAGGGTGCACCCTTCTTAAACATTTCATTTCATGCATAAGTGTGCCACATGGATCATAAAACTTGGATTCATAAAACATAATAATTTATTTTTCGAAAAAGGAATGTGGAATAAAAATTTATAATTAACAAGTAAATGTGTAGGAATTTGAATAACCTTGATGGGGAAATGGGCATGGTATTCACTACACAATGGCATTGGCTTAGAAAATTGGTGCAATTTCGGCAGCGTAACAATGTGATATAAGAATTCATAAAAATGGTTGATGAGAGAGAAAGGGGTGTCTTATCATATCTACATGAAATGGACAGTAAGGGGGTCATATAGATACATGTCCCAACTATTGTAATGGAATTTAGATTCATGATACAAAAGTATTGCTTGAATGTAAATGAGGAGAGAGAAGTTCCTTTCAGAATTTCGGCCTAGTAACGGGTGTAAATGGGAGGAATTTAATGAGAGAGAAAGGGGTATCCCATAATTCAAATAATAAGAGGGAAGTATGGGGGAGGTGTGAAATCATACCCCATCATTTATAATTTAAATTAAAAGGGCATAACAATATTAAGAAAATTGAACAAAAAAGTGAAAGGAAGAAAAACCCTTACTTGGATGTGTGCTTCCAAAGGCTTGAGAGAGGCTTGAGAGAGGCTTCTTGGCAGCTTGGGGCACCTTGGGGGGATTCTAGAGAGAGTAAGGTAGAGGTTGGACTAACTCTAATGTCTTTGAGTTAGGAGGAAGTGGGATCTTGGGTGGTTTTATATAGGAAAAGTGAGTGAATTCTTTATTATTTAGGTTTGAGACCCCTTACATTAAACTAATCCGAACAAAAATCAGATAATGGTTTTTGCCCATGGTTTTTCGAAAAGGGAAGAGGAAAAAAATATTTTATAAGTCCAAAGTCCTAACTTCTTAAAATATTGGGGTTGATTATATGGAGTTGAGTCACACTCACATGGAAAATAATTTAAAAAGACAAGATGTTTAATAAGTCTTGAGGGGTCCATTAATGCTTTGTAAAATAAGTAAAACAAACCCAAAATCACATTATTTTAATGGTAAAACATATATTTTCTGAACATAAAGATTATAGTATTTTATTACGTCATTATTTGGTCATTATGATTTCATAAAACACATTATATATTTTAACGGTATTTAATTTTTACCGAAAAGTTTGACTGTCTCAAAAAATTATGAAAAATTTACTTTTAGATACTTTTGATGCCCTAATTCCATAAATAACATTTATTTTATCTAAATAATTTTTTAAATATGTTAATTTTCACTTTTGAAATAAAAATTGACATATATCGAAAATTCACGGGTTTTGACAAAAATGACTTTCAAACTGTAATTAAAATTACAATTGCATTCATAAAATTATAAGATCATTTATATTTAATAAAAATTAATTTAATAATAGTAATAAAATTTTATTAAAATATTATTTAATTCAAAAATCCATTATTCCATCAAAATATATTTATTATCTGAATATTAACTTAAAAAAATACTATTTGTGCTTTAAAAAAACTATTTACAAAGTGTCAATAATGACAAGAAGGTATATTCATTATTATATACAAAAAAATAATATACATGAAAATAGTATTAGAGATTTTTTACATAACCCCTTAAAACAGCCGCATAATACCTATGTGTAAGGTGTGTGATGGTGACAGACTCTTGGTGTGGCTTAGATAACATCGCTCGAGTGGTAATATCTATCAACTTACAATTTTCCCCTAGATGGTCATGTTCGAGAATGACATGATGAAGCTCATCTTGGGCTTGGTCAAGAGCGAAACCCAAGGATGCCACCTCTTTTCTAAGATCCGACAAATGAGCTTCGTATGGAGCAATTCTACTGGATGAGGCCATCACTTATTTTAACTGAGTAAATTGGATTTGTTAAAGCCCTATATTTATACTAATCATGTGATCACTATTCAACGACTATATTAGTAATGATCAAAATTATAAACATAAAACCAAAGAAGTTGACATTTTATATAAACATTTTACATAAAGAGATATTTAATTAGATCAAGTGGGATTTTCATTAATGAAACTTTGGGTCGTTACAAAATAAGTGGGGGAGACGACACCTATGAATGTTTTTGAAACGATAACATTATACTAACGTTTTTCACATTATAAAAGTCTAAAAAACGGTAAATGATAATAAATTAGAGGTTATAAGGTTTAAATATGGCCATAAAATCGGTTTTAGAGATGTTTTAATTTATTTTAACCCTTATATTCTAAGATTAACCCATGGTAAACAAATTTTTACCTTAACCATGATAATTAATTTTTACCATTTTGACTACTAATTTTTGTCAAAAATTAAGTTGAACTTATTATATAATATATATTATGAAAATTAAATATATTTCATCCATTATTATAAATTCAATTCATATAATTGGTGTAATTAAATATTAAATTATACTAGTGGGCGCGTTAAAAAATAGTTTTTCCAAAGAAAAACATTCAAAACATTGAAAAGTTTTCATTTCATAATTCCAAATAAAATTGACTATGATGACCTAAATTAGTTAAATTTTAATATTATTGTACTAATTTTACATAAAAAAATTAATATATAGTTAAATTTGAGAATAATTTAAAAGAGAAATCTGTTTAAAAAACAATTGTTATTTTTAACTATTCATAAAAAAATTAATCTTTTCAAAAAATTCTCCAAAAAGAACCTATAGATAATTTTTACATATATATTTAGAAGATTAATTTTATTTTTTCTGACAAATTTTCAAAAATATGTAAAAATTAATTTTAAATTACTGTAAAGGGTGATTAATCTGCCTTTCAAAAAACATTTTTTATTTCAAATGATTTTTATATTATTTATAAAATGTTGGTGACCATTAAATTTAATTTCTAAATGTGTAAAAAATATAATTTTCATAATTTAGTTATTTATATTAATACGTTCCAAATTAAAATGTTGGTTGTAATGCTCATGTTTAAATGGAAATATTTTAATAGAGTGTCACTTTTCATTCAAACCCCATGTTGTGTGCATCAAAAACTAGAGAATAGATTGAATTTATTGAAAAAAAATTATATCATAAAGTATTAGGGTGTTACATTATCTTATAATCTTGATGTTTCATGTCATATATTCTATCAGACATGATGTTCCTCTTTTAAAATATTGGGTGTTACATTCTACCCCCTTAAATAAATTGCATCCTTGCAATTTAATCTTAATATTAGTAATCAAGTGTTTAAAATTTATAAATACTTTTTTTGGAAAACTACATCAAAAAAATGGATAATAAAATATTCTCTTGATAAGAGATAAATGGAAGTACAAAGGTCATCTAGAATAACACATAACTAGGTTTCCATATAGGAGAACATTGGTGGAATGGGAAGATATGGACATGGAAGAAAAGCATAAATAAATATAGAGAGTGACGTAGATCATTGATCAAAATAAAGTAGGCGATCTATATAAGATTAATGAATAAAAAACAAAAAATCATTAAAGGGTGAAAATCCAATTGATTCATTAGAAATGATGGTGTTTGAATAACATTATTGTTTCAAGATACTTTTCATGGAGTTGAGGAATTCGATTACTGTCTCAGAATATTATGGAATATACTTACTCAATGTATTTATTTTTTATTAGAAAAATTTATTCATTTGGTTATTCTTTGATCAATATACAATTCATCTCTCACCCCAGGAGATGAATATAGAAAAATTATTTTTTATTCTTTGAGAAATAAAATAAAATTTCAATGGATTGTAAGATCCATAAAAAAGTAACAAGCTATTTCTACAGTCCTTACAAAAAATAGTTATAAAATGTTATCAAATATACTAAATTATTCTCTAATACCTCAATTTCAACTCCAAAAATTAATTTTAATAAATTTCATAAGTTTTTAACATTAATAATCATCCAAAAATATTTCTTGCCAAATTCAAAGTCCAAAAATTTAGAAGGAAGTCACTAAATTTAAAAAATCTACACAACATTATATTTACAAAAAAAACTAAATTATATCTTAATTTAAAATTCCAAATATGTGAATACCTTGATCACTATAAAATATTTGTGAAAACATAAATTCTTCAAAAAAATAAATCTCATATTGTAGAATATATTCCAAAAATCTAAACATGCAGAAAACTCCTACAAAGATAAAATATATCATAAAATCAATAATAATCTTCAAATTCACCAATACTATACCATAAAATTCTATTTATCATTGTTTTATCAACAGTGAGAACATATTTATGTTATTTTTATCAATCATGTGTTTTCTAAAATATATCATATTGCCACTGAATATCTTTTTATATGCATCATTATCATTCAATATATGCTTTAAAAACTATAATGAAAAAGTATTGAAATACAATACTTATAATTTTTTTAATTATTATAAGTATAACATCATTGATATTATATTTCTATAACATGATCCTTTAATCCAAACACAATTAAATTAATCATTCTACTTTAATTTTATAACTAACCGAAGCATGACCTTGATCCCTTAGCTTATTTTGAGATATATTCCATTGATTATTGTGGAATTCATTTTTTTAGTGCCCCATCTACTTATAGTTGAATCATTTCATATTAGAATATTATTTATTTCACATGAAATCATGATCATGATGTCTTTTCTCTCTATAGTTGAAGAAAACTTGAATTCTCTTCAGGAAAGCACCAAGGTGATTCTTTCAATAATTATTACATGCGGGAAAATAATTCTTTCTCTTCTTACACTTATCTATTTTTTCTATAAATTCAGCTTGTAATTATACTTACCTTTTAGGCCATAATAATTAGATAATTATTTCTCTATCATGATATCACAAGATACTGTGTTCTTGTATGAAGGAAATGTCAGGGAGACTAGTTCCCTTCAATTTTTTTTCTTAATCCCATTACAGAAATGACCATTCTTACTCTTTAGATTACATGCATTGAGATGGTTCTAATTAATTCCACCAGTCTCCATTTCTAAACAATGTAATATGCTAGATTAGATTATAATATTATGAAACATAATGTATAATCCCAAAATAAGTGAAAAAATTAATATAAATTGGAAATCTTATGCATTTATTATCATGTAATCATAAACATGGATTCAATGAGAAAGTTTTCAAATTATATAAATATTTTAAAATCCTTCTTAATGGTTTGTAAATAAAATGTTAATTATCTTAATAATATCTCCCATGAGTCTCAAAATAGGTGGATAGTAAGACCTTTCTTTGTATACCATGTAACGATTGAGTCAAGATCGATGAAGATTTTTGGAGTTATTACCCCTAGGTACATATTTTCCAGAACCACAAACACATGTAGTATCTAGAGAGAGATATATTTATAGTAAAAACCACATAATATCTAGCTTACCAAAACTATCAGAAATTATTATATACTTTTCCTCAATGTTAATCATAAGGTTATATTCCCAAATATATGTTTTCCTAAATCTATTTCCTAATGTTTCTACTAAACATCCTATGATACCAACTGTAAATACCCAATATCTAGTAGCCCAGAGTATGGGGTAACATAATTACATTGAGTAAGATATAATGAATCACATAAAAAATGGTGGAATATTTTATTAATCTTGGTAAAATAGATACACAATTGAAATTAAAATTACAATAGAAGACATTAAAAATTCACAATGTGTTTTCCTTAAGGACACTATGTTGACCCATAGAATATCACTGCATATCAAGCATAAAACACTTACTGGTATCCTTGGGAAAATATAACATAAGAAAGATGTGAACAAAAATGCTTAGTAAGGATATTTTATAGTGTAATATATCATAAATAAATAATCATAACAAACATATAGAGGTAAATAAGAGAAACACGATCCATTTAGACAATAACTTATACAAAATATTATTGTAATAAATAATGGTCAAATAAAGCCATATACATTATAAAATGAGCATGAAACTTTTCCACGGATATTATAACTAATCCAATAATCTCATGGAAATAAAAAATTGATATCATCATAAAGGAATTCATAATGTCAGACATTTGAAAACTACCTTCAAGTCCTTTCACAATAAAATTTAAAACCATTGGTAAAAACCCATTTAGTTTGGAAAATTGATTTGTCTCACAATACTTGTCGATGCATCAAGGGCCTACATAATTACTGGACCCACCCAACACTTAATAATAATAATTCATTCCATATATATAAGTGGTAATATAAAGTCAACATAAACATTCATATTGAAAAATTAACATTTTAAATGTTAATACGTTCCCCAATTAATTAACATAATCATAAACCATTTGAGCAATATGATTAATAGAATCAAAATAATACTTTCCATCCAAAATGATAATAAACCTCTGAAAGACATAATAATAATGGTATCAATACATCATATCCTCAGTATATTATAAGTAAAATAAAATGGTTTATATTAATAATTAATAAAAATACCATAAAGGATGCTTTGAAACAATCTTGAGAAAAATAAACACTTCACTTTAAAAGAAATTAAAAAAGTGCCAAAAATTTGGAAATTAATTTTCATTGAAAATGAATTTTCAAAATTATATGGTAATCTATAAAACATTTAGTGGACTTAAAAGTGGAAAATTACTTTTATATCATACACATTAAAAAAGAAATCTTGACACAATTTTTGTAAAATATAGATTGTCCTTATTTGAAAAAATAACTGAAGATTCATTTCAAATTTTTCTATAAAAAATAAATAAATGGGTAAATATACCATTAATACATTTAGATAATTTTAAAAACATGTTTGGACACATTTTTAGAAAACATGTATTTAAAATAACAATAATTTTCCATCAAGACAAGAAATAATGTTTCCTTATCTTAAAAACATTTTCTAAATCATTTTATATACCAAAGAGTGTAAAAATGGTAATATTACCTGAAAATTCCAGAATAAAAATAGGATAAATAAATAGATTGGTTTTAGGATAGAATTAAAAAATAATTCTCCCAATGGAGTCTTAAGAAAAAACCAATCCCGAATAATGATGATATTGTGAAATAAAACCTTACAACTTTAGAAAATTTTGAATAAAAATCTCCATGAAAGAAAGAATATCAAATTAAATATTAAATAAAATTTATATAAATATATTCATGATATAACATATCAAAAGGGGCAGTATATATACCACCCAAATTAATGATTGGTGAATATGACATATGTATCATAGAAGTAAGAGTGAGATGAGAAACAATTGCCTCTTGTTTTATTTTCTTCATACATGTTCAAACCTAATAAATAATAAATATATGGTTATTAAAATTATATTACAGAACCATAGTTATATATTTCATGAATTATATCTTAATTATCCTATACCAAACATTTGCATACATTCATCACATATTTTCAGGAAACATAGTGATAACCTAAATTACTATACAGCCTTATTGAAAACACACATTCTTCCTTCTTCATTATGTAAAAAATAAGTCATTGGATATATTCCCTAAATCCAAATTTCTTTAGACTCCATCAATGATAACATAAACAATTTTTAATAAATCATTAATATATTCCAAGTTGTTTATTAATATGCAATTTACTTTATCTATATCAATCATCTCTTTATCCAACCATAATTATCTCAACATCAGAAACAAATTAAAGGTTATATTTCCCTCAATAATGTTTTTTCCAAAAAGTTTAACTGGATACTAAATCAATTTTCTTGGTACCATTCTATATATATTTTAAATCCTTAATTAAATATTACTACATTACAATCTTTATATATTTCATAATTTTTATAACCAGTACATCATTGATAAAATATTGTAATAACGTAATTCATGCATCCAAATAAAATCACACTAATCATTACACTTCATTTGTATTAGTAATATAAGCTCAACTTTGTTACCTTATATTTTATAGGTATATTACCTTGATTCTTGGGGAATTCATTTACATATCCCTGAATCTCCTTACCAATGAAGCACTGAATAATAGTGATTTTATCCTTATATTTGCATTCCTTTGAATGGTGATCCTTTTATCTACAATAATAAAAAACTCACATTATCTTCAAGCATTTACCAAGGTGATTAATTCCATAATTTTTCCATAGAGTAAATATTATTATTTTATTCTCCTTGTTTGATACATTCCCTTTTTATTGGTTCTCATTTGACATATTATTTACTTAATCTCCCTTTAAATCCTTATCAAAATGGAATTTATCTCTATACATGTAACAATATCTCATTCCATTTTGGAAATAAATAGGTAATTTCTTTCAACAATTATAACTTATGAGAAAATACATCTTTCTCTTATTCCCTCTATCCATATTTTTTGTAGTTGTCCTCTTCTCCTCTTAATTACCTTTATAGTAATAGTACTTAAATAATTCATTCTAAATATTTTTAGAAGATCATACTATTTCATCATATGTTGAGAATTCTTGGGAGACTAGTTCCCTTCAAAATATTAATTTAATCTCCTCAAAGGTATAATCATTCTTACTCTTTAGATTATGTGCATTGGTGATGTTCACATTCCTTATGCTAGGTGCTATTTCTAAATGAAAAAACACACTAGATTAGATTATATCACCATAAAACATAATGTATAATCTCTAGACTAGTGAAATACATATCATAATTTGAAAATTTTATGTGTATATAATATCATAATCATAAATAGGGTTTCTTTGTAATATTCTTCTGAACTTATCCTCAATGTCCATCATAGGGTTATGTTTTCAAATCTATGTTTTCAAAAACCATGTTTCCAAGGGTTCTACAAAAATTTATTTGATAACAACTATAATTCACTAACCATAGAAGCCTAGATCCAATGCGTTAATTTTTTTAATTGGTATGATTACAATAAATAAAATCACAAAGGAACAATGTGTTTAGCAGTTTTAGAAAACTAGATTTCCTACATGATATCCATTTTATGTTGGGAAAAGAAAATAAGGCATAAAAAATAAAATTCTCAGCATCCTCAAATGTAATTCCATGAATTCATAATCATATACTAAGGAAATGAAACAAAATAAGGGTGAGGAAAAATTCCAAGTAAGGTTTAGGTATAATAGAAGCTATAAGAAATTGATTATTCTAATCAATATAGTAATGAAAACAACTGAATAAACATGCAATTTAATCAATAAACTAAAAATAAAATGCACCCATAGATTATGTCTTAGTTAAAATATCATTGATAAGAATAACTAAATACTAAATAAATGAAGTTATTAATTATTAGAGTCATGTTTCCCAAGCACAATATACCTTTACCATTAAGGTATTTCCTGAAGATAGTTTAAAACATACGAAGTAAAAAAAATCTGATTTGTCCAATTAATTCATCTCTTGAGAGTACTGATGCATTGAGGGGATTGAATTTACTAGTCCCTAACCTGTGTCTTATATCCCAAAATAATTAACCATATATAGACTTATTGATTTAATTCAGAAATAATGTGCATTATCGAATATCTGTATTGAATAAATGATCTAGACTAATCAATAATTCCCTAGTTAAAAAAATTAGGTTCAATGTATAAATAATATTTAGAATTGGTATAGGGTTATGTAAATAATCATTTCCACAATAAATGATATAGATATTTAGCAGAAATGTAATTTATGATGAAAAATGATTACAATAATGTGATTCTTTCAGTAGAAAGTTAACAGTCATAAAAGAAAGCGAGATTTCCAAATATTTCAAATTTATAATTAAAATTCAATGAAGTATAAAGTTTTCATGATATTACATGTTAATGGGGAAATATATATACCAGATAAAAATTAATTGGTGCATAATAATAAATAAGTTTAAATATAATTTAAATTCATATGAAATTCATTACCTTATGCTCTCCTTTTGCTGAACATTATTTTGCACCATGTTTAAGGTTTTTATGCATGTTATTAACTTTCACTAGAACCATAATCATATTTATAATTTCATATTACCCATTAGTTAATGATATTTTATTATTTTCACTATTTCAAGTGTTAGTTTCCTAGTTTTTCAAGTATGTTTTGAATTTTTTTTACCTTTAATTAGATAATGATTACATTATCAAAAAAATTTAATCCATTATGTAAATATTATATATATTTAGTATATATTTTTATTTAGATTAATCCATTAAATTTGGATATAGGAAATGAAACACATCGTTTATGGAGATGGTAGGCCATTGGTACGCATAAATGACATTTTCATTTTCCAATCATATTAAATGAATCAAAAGAAAATGATATATATATGTATATTATAATTATAGAATCATAATTATTTCATATATGTCACATATTTTTATTAAAATAATATCTAATACATTTCATGTAAAGCATGAATGAATCACAACACTTCGATGAGGTAGTATTCCACACGTCCACAAACGATGTTATCATATTCTCAAAAATAGAAATCATGAAAGTATATGTCATAAAATAATTAAATAATAATAAATTAATTATAATTATCATATTTAAACTATAAATAAATCATTATTTCCAATCATTAAATGTGGAAAATGAAGAATGAATGACATCATTTCGTGAGGTAGTAGTTCTTCGTACACACAAACGATGATTGTGTATCCCATTTGATAGAAGAGTGTGTAGTTGTAGGTAATAACGTTAATATAAAACCATTAAACTATATTTAGGATACTTATTTTATCATATAATTAATATATAAGTATAATTTAATGGGTGGATAAAGAAATAAAATAAAAATGCTCGTTGAAGAACATTACCCCCTTTCAGGTAACTCCTTTTGTTTTATACCGATAAACATACATTGTTAGAATTATTTCCAAAGTGAGGTTTTGATTATTAGGGAAGGGATGTTTGGAGATTATTTTTTTCTTGGTTTTTCATGATCCAAGTGGCTTTAGTGGTGTGAATAAGTGAAGGGGGTGAGTGCCATTTTACAGTAGAGGAGGAGTGACCATATTGTAAAATATAAAAAGGCATTCACTATTGGGAGGTATCCCTTACATCATGTGACTATAATAATAAATAATATTATATTAAATATTTTATATGGTCTAAATATTTCCATAAAATGGGTTTTTGACAAGTTTATTAGATATTTTTTCCTTTATGATTAATGTTTAACCATGAAGTAAACACATTTTCACCTTAATCTATGCAATTAATTTTAATTCTTTTCATTAATATTTTAGTTCAAAAAGTAATTTTAACTTAATAATAATTATAATTTTTTATTTTTTAAGATAAGGAATATATGTTTCCAAATTCCAAACACATAATTGTAAGAAATTAATTTAAAATTAATCCCACAATCGAGACGGGAAATCGGGGTTTTTAAATTGAAAATGTTCATAAGTTCATTATGATTATACATTTAAATTCAATATAAAATGATTAAAATAACCTAAATTGTATTAATATCTTTTAAATTGATATAATAATACATTAAAAGTAATTAAAAATATAATTTAACACTATAAAGTATTTATATGTACAGTCAATTTTATTTAAAATTTAGTATTTTTTACTATTAATCAAAAAATGAAACTTCATAGAAAAATACATGAAGTTCTTCATAAGATAAATTTTTTACATTAATCTTTCAAAAACAAAGTTTAATTTTTCTTATAAATTTTTTAAAAGATCCAAAATTTAGTTTTAATAGAGGTACGCCATTAAAAGGTGGGAAAACTACGTTTAGAAAAATATTACTTTTTATGTATGAAATTGAATTGAATTTTATCTTATTCCTAAGAAATATATTGGATGTCTATAATTTTTTTATAGAATATATAATATATTAATTTCATTAATATCATTCACTAATATTAATTAATTTAATTTATTAAGATAAAATTCATTTGGCGCATAGTAATTGTTTTTTAGAAAAAACATTTCCATTATATTCAATTCGTTTCTATATTCATTTATATTTAATTGGAATCCAATGGGTTGAAAGACATGTTTTTATAATTTATTTGATCATATTCGTAACTTCTAATTTAATGGCTACATTATATAATAATATAATAATATTTTAATAAAATATTGTTGATTGGTAAAACTCAGTTTTGTGTGTAATAAAATACATCAAATAAAGTCATTGTAGCATGTAATAGAGGCAAAATTTTGAGTTCTGTTGAGAGAGAGATAAACTTTATGTTACATTTCATGCAAGATATACATAATATTTCTTGCAACATAATCTTAAAATTTTATTTCTTATAATGAAAGCTAGTAAAAAAATTAAATTTATTATGAAAGGAAAATATCATAAAGACTTGGGGTGATATATATATTACATAATTTATTTAAAATGAAATGATTATTTTACCAGAAAATGTTATTTTCACTATTCATTGAGATTTTTTTACGAAAAATCCCAAATTTCCACCCTGTGGTATATCAATATTATGATTTAAAAAATCATTTTTATTTTTTAAAAAAACAATTTTAATGTTTCAAAAATTAATTATAATATTTTCTCATAAAATAAATAAAAAACATTTTTGATTGAAGCATAGTTTTTTATTGAATAAAATATCTTTATTAAAGTTGAGTGATTATTTATTAATAATATTTAAATAAATTTACAATGTGTTGGACCTTCATATATATTTCATAAATAATTAAATATTATTCATACCCACTCATTTAATGGCTAGGTTATATAGGGCATGTTTAAAAAATAATTTTTTTCTTATTATAAGGGGGTTCATTTAAAGTCAATGTTTCTTATAATGTAAGGTATCAACGAAATTAAATTTATTTAAAGATAAATATATTTTAAATTCTTGGGGTGTTACATTATACAGCCTAAAATAAATTATGTCCTCATAATTTGAACTTGTGATGAGTAATCAAGGGTTTTACATTTGAAAATTCATTTATTAAAAACCCACATCGTAAAAGGGGTTGATAAAACTTCTTTATAAAAATAGGGAAAAGAAAATATGGAGGTTGTCACATAATTAGGTTTCCAAATAATAGAACATTGGTGGGAAATGAAAATATGGACATGGTATAAAAGTGTAAATAATTTTGGAGACTGATAATGTTTATTAATCTCATGAAGGTGAATAATCCAGAAAAGTTACCAAACCCCAAACCATAAATTTGTGATAAATTAAAAGACCATTGAATCATCAGATATAAAGGTAATTTGATAAAATTTGTTATAGTAATTTTCCAAGAGTTGAGGGATTTTTTTAAATCTATATAATGAATACTAGAAAATATCTGTACTTTATATATTTTTATTCCATAAACACAATTTCATGCTTTCATTATGATTAAATCAATATAAACTTCACCTCTTAATCTAAGGAATGAATATCCAATATTAATTTTTTATACCTAAGGCACTAAAATTAACATTTAAAATATTATAAGAATTATAAAATAGTAAAATGATATTCCCCCTATATTTATTAAAAACAAAGTTAGCATAATGTAAGATAATTCCCAAAATGATTATTAATATACTAATCTATAAAATTAAAAAATAAAACCAAAGGTTTAAAATAGATCATTCCTTAAATAAGAATCCTTATATCCCAAATAAGCTTAATAAACTTAGCATGATTTTTTTAACATGAATTCCCTTCTACTTCCATATCCAAAAACATAATATCATTCTTCCTAAATAATCCTTTAATTTATAACGAAAGGCTATTTAAATAAAAACCAATTAAATTGTTCCCAAAAATATTATGAATATACTTAAAATAAAATTAATCATCAATGTAGTTTTTGTCTACTAATGTATTCAATACACCTTATTTTTTTCAAAAAAATAAAATAATCACAATCGACTATAATTCCGTCAACATCAAGCACATATCAAAGATTATATTTTCCTAAATATTTTTTTTTCGTATAAAATATCACCTTACTATTAAATATTCTTTCTAGGTTAATATTACCATTCGACATATTATTGAAATTTTTTAAATAAAAACTACTATAGAAAAATCCTTATATGTTTAAAGATTCTTATAACTATAATACCATTGAAAAATAATACTAAAAAACATGATTCTTGAGTTCCAACACCTAAACACTTGAATCATTATAATTAAACGATTAAAATAACAAAGAATATTTGGAATTAATATTTGGACTAGTTCATTAACTCATAATGAACAAGTTCACCACATTGATGACATCGAACTGTTAGCAGTTCCCTAAATTGATATTTATTTCCCAATATCGTTTTTACTAGATAATTTATTTTTATTCAGAAATCAGCTGTTTTGTGCCATCATTTTACACACATAAAAAGTGTCTTGTAGTTCATCTTCCACGCCCCTCTTCCTACATTTTAGACATGTAAGAAATTGATTCTTTTTTTATTTTTTAGCTTAATCCCTTAAACTTCCATGATAACTCATCCTCCTCTTCTTTGGAATGTGTTTAAATTTAACTATGTTTCAGTTGTTAATATTAATTAAAGAAATATTATTTGGAATTATGATATGATTTTTGACATTTATTCCTGTCTGTTTAGGAATCTTATTAGGGAAATCATTACATTACCATCAAATTTTTATTGTAATTCTTTATCCTATTTCCAACATTAACTAAAAGATATAATAAAAAAGGTGATAGTAATTTATTATAAAAAAAAGTAAACTAATAAACATAGAAGGGATAACTTATAAATTGTAAGTATAAACTAACATACATGTTTCTAGGTTTCAATCTAGGTTATCCATTATAATGATTCATATTAGGTTTTCTAACATTATTTTTTATGTACTTAACAATGGTTTATAAAGAGTTTTTGAATCTCTAAAACATATCCCATGGAAGTGTCAAACCAAGTGTATAGTAGGGCCTGTTTTAATGTTCTAGAACTACATCTACTTGTAGTATCTAGATATGGATGTAATTACTTAGAAACCACTTTCTCTATACCTCAAAAATATTATTAGATATTTTTCTCGAGGTTGTCTTATTCGTAGACTTATCCCTAGGGTTCTCATAATTTTTTTATCTTCATAGATCCAAATATTAACTAAAACTTTGATCTGATACCAACAATAGTCACCCAATTCATTTCAATATATCATCATATGATTTTTCACATAAACAACTATTAATTACAACCCGAAGACTATGAATCCTATTGCCTTTAGAAGAATAGATTCATAATACATCAAAGCACAGATAAAAGAAAATTTATTAATTTCATTCTCTATAATGACGACCTAAATACATAATATATCCAAAAATTTATGAGGAATCGTAGAAATTATATAGGAAATGGCAGTGAGCTAAAAAACATAAAAATAAAATAAACATTCTAAGTTATCATAACATGTGAGTCGAAGGTATAACACAATATAATAAGTTAAAAAGCAAAGGAGTAATCACAAAGAATCATAATGTAAATAACATGGTATCATAAGATCATGGAATCAAAAGAAATGAGGTTGAAATATAAAACATGACATATATATAATTCAATTATAACTATTGAGACAACATCACATGGTGTAATGAGTCCCATAATTTATCAGGTTTACTCCCTAATCCCATACTTGAAGTCTCATGAGACTAAACAATTCCCCAACACATTGCAAGGATATATTATTTCAGTCGAACATTTCATATTCTTTTAATGTACACGAAAATGTGTGCTATATAAGAAAATCAATCATATGGTCTAAAGAAAATAGTTACCCATTGAAAGAAAATGGGTTACATAATCTTTCCTCATATCATAATCTAAGGAAATTTCAAAATGAAGGCATTTGAGAAATGACTATACGATATGTATTACCCCATCAAAATAAGGGTGATTGAGAAATCTATATTTGTAAGTGAAATATATATTTATTTTAGAATCATTCAATAACATTAATGGTTGTTGTATTTTATGAATAAAATACTTTTAAATTTTTTAAAAAATCATTCTTGGGGAAAATAAACATGACACTTTGAAAATAACTTTTGAAAAAATAAAATTCAAAAATACTATAAGAATATATTTATTTGAAAATATTATTAGAATTTTATAAATGAATATTCAAAGAAAATAATGGCAGATAATTCTATACATGTTGTATAAGTTAAAAAACATATGTTTCACATTTTCTATAAAAAGTAAAAAAGTCCCCACTCAGAAAATGATGAGAATATTTATTTTAAATATCTTTTTAAAGTAAAACATAGATCAAAATATATTTAATAAATTATTTTAGAATATTAAAAAAATTATTTAAAACATATTTAAATAACATGGATTTGAAAGGAAAATGATTTTCGTGTAAAGAGAGAAATGAAGCCAAAATTTCATTCATAAATTTCCTCAATTATTTTATATAACTAAGAGAGGAAAATTTTAATATTTGTTGAAGATTTAATAAATAAATAGAGGATAAAAAAATGAAAGGGGTTTATTAGATATTAATAAAATAATTGTTTTCAATGGAAATTCAAGCATAAACAATCCGAGTTAAAATGAGATTGAAGCACAAACCCTTTCCACTTCGGTAACTTTTGAATACTATCCCCCATAAATAAAGTAAGTGACTTGAAACATAAAATGCCTTGATGTATATAAGATTCATGATATAATATTTATATGGGAATTATATACATTATATAAAATAAATTAGGTGTATAGAATAATATGTGTCTAAAAGAAAGAGGTTTTTCAGACAAAACCCTTACCTCGAGTCTGGCTTGCTGTATATGTATTTTATCTTATGTATAATAAACTTATATAATTATTTTTTTCTTAAGGAAATTTTATAGGCTTAAAACTTAATACATATATAATTTAAATCATTTATTTTAATGATGTATTGAATCACATAATCAGTTATGTCCATATCAGGTGTTTTTAGGATGCTCAGTTCATTATTTCAAAAAAGTGTCGGTGTGTTGACCATGGTAAAAGGGTTGTTGTTACATAATATCCACAATAATAATAAAATAATAAATAAAAGATTCATATATAAATAATAATTTTCAAAATAACCATGAAATATTATTATAAGAAATGAACTACGTTACCATAATAAAGACTGTATGTCGTACGTATGCATGTTTAACATTTCTATTATTCTATAATCATAATGTAAAGAAGATTTGTGTTATTTTATCATTAAAAATGATAATTATATTTTAATTATCATACTATTTCCATAAATCACTCATATATACAATCCATGTGATATGGTAATAAGAAAACAAATCACATCATTTCACGAGGCATAGTCCGCCATACACAAGAACACCGTTATCATTTTTCAATGGATGGAAAGGTAAGAAAGTATATGATATATTGATTTACCAGAATGATTAATATTTCATGAATACAATATATTAAAATTAAATCCATCATTATGAATAACCTTGAGAGGTGATTATGGAAAACAAATTACATCGGTTCTTGAGGTGGTAGTCCACTGTACACATAAATGATCATTTCATTTCTAAATTGATAGAACTGGAGATGAATGAATATTATGACATCAATATAATAATAATTCGGTACATTGGAGATACTAGTGTTGTTATATTTTAATTTTTAAGAAATAATTGGAGGTGGACAGAGAAGAAGAAAAAATATGAAGCTCGGTGAATACTATTTCCTCTTCTTCAAACCACCTCTTTAGGATTATACTTATAGGCCATCCTAGATTGGATTTTTGATCATAAAAAAGGCTTCTTGAATAAGTGGAGATAAGTAAGACTACTATAAAATAAACCTTTAATTGTCTTTTTCTTTATTGGCACTGAAAAAGAACTTATAAAGGGTACCTTTTACGAGTCTAGAAAAACACTACTAAAAGATACCCTTTATCAATTCTTTTTTGCACAGATAAAGGGTAACCTTTATCCACACTTTTATGTAGCGCTCATAAATGGTACCCTCTATTAGTGAATTATTTTTATCACTGATAAATGTCCAAAATAAAATGAACTAACTAAACATATAGAAAATAAAAAATACAAACAATTATATTAATTAAATAATTATTGATAAAAATGAATAAAATGAATATACATATATACAAATTATATATATTGATAAATAGTATATATCAAATAGATATATATGAATAATGAATAAAATGAAATAATTAAACAAATAAAAATTAAAAAATGAGTAAATTAACAAAAATATTAAACATTTGATTAATTAGATAATTATTGATAAAAATGAAAAAAATTTAATATACATATATACCGATTATAAATATTAATAAAAAGTATATATTAAATATACTAATTATTAAAATGAATAAAATTGAAAAATTAAATAAATAAAAATAAAAAATGATTAAATTAAGAAATATATTAAACATTTTATTAAATAAATATTTATTGATTAAAAAGATGAAATTTAATATACATATATATAGATTATAAATATTAATAAATACTATATATTAAACATATAGATATGTAAAATGAATAAAATGAAATAAATAAAAAGAAATAAAAATAAAAAATGGATAAAGTAAGAAAATATTAAAATTTTTACTAATTAAATAATTATTGACAAAAATGAATAAATTTAATATAAAGATATATATATATATATATATTATAAATATTAATAAATAACATATATATATATATATATTAAATGAATAAAATTCAAAAATGAAACAAAATATTTAAAAATGAATGAATTGAAATAATTAAACAAAAAAATAAAAATAAATAACTTTCAAAATTATTATGAAATTTTTTAGTGAAACAATTATTAATAAAAATGAATAAATTTAATATATATATATTAATTATAAATAGTAATATATAATCTATATTAAATATAAATATATTGAAATTTAAAAAAATGTAATAATGAAAAATATATTAATGTCTTATTTATTTTTAATGTTGTTTTATTTTTCAATTTTACATATATAAAACACATTTTATATTGATTTCACATACATATAGATAATTAATACACATTTATATAGAGAATACACTCCCAAATATTTACACAATTAATGAAATCTTACATAGAAACATATATATATAATATTCGTGTAATTTATTCAGATTTTAGTATATTTTAGAATTTCATTATATCCTGATAGATTAAATATATTATGTTTTTAATCGGTCAAATTTATTTATTGATTTTTAAAATTATTACAGTTAGGTATTATTTATTCATTTTTAATATTTTTAATAATTTTTATTTTTAAAAATTTAATCTTTTTCGATTTTTATTTATATATACATTTGCCATGTTCTAGTATTTTCAATATGTATTCATATTTATATTAATATATAACCATATTTTTTAATTATTTAAATTTAATTAATAAAACTAACCCATTTATTTCAATATTTTTAAAGTCTCCTTCTTTTAATTTATTCAATTTCACTCATTTTTAAAATGCATGTATTTATGATTATATATTCATTAATAACGTTAAAAATTGATTTATGAAATAAAGACATAAAAATATATATTTATAAATTTATAATTTTGAAATTATTATATGTAAATAAATATTATTTTTTTAAAATTTATTTCTATAATTATAAATAATTATATATATATTTAAATCATTATAAAATTATAAAAAAATTATTTAAATAATGAATATACTTTATTTATATTTATATTTATATTAATTTATTATATATATATATATAATTATGTAAATATATAAAATGATATAAATATATAAACAAAATTTTTTAAAAGTATTCATTTATTTATAAATAATGAATTATATTATTATTGTACATATATTTAAATAATGAATATGTTTACTGTATTTATATTTATATATATTTATGACATATATATAATTATATATATATATTTATAATTATAAAATTATAAAAAATATATTTAAATATTTAATATAATTACTATATTTATATTTATATATATTTTTTAAATATATATATAATTATATAAATATATCTAATGACGTAAAAATATTTATAAATTTTAATAACTAACTAAAAATATATTGAGAAATATATTTATTTATTAATATGTTTATAAATTTATATTTACTATATTTATCAAATTATATATTGATAATTATAAACAAAAAATATAATTTCATTAAAAATTATTTTTGTAATTATAAATAAATAATTATATTTTTAAATAATTATAAAATTACAATTAATAAATATATAAATATATAAATATATAAATATATAAATATATAAATATATATACATATTTACTATTATATTATTTATAAATATTATTATAAATCCTTTTTCAATGCTATAAAAGCACCGAGAAAGATGCCTTTTATTAGTTTTTATCAATTTAATACTGATAAAAGGTATATTTATCAACATTTTTTTGAAAGTTCTGATAAATGTAACCCTGATATATTTAAAAGAACTTTAACAATGACTGATTCAGTCACGATTCTCAAGATATAATGGAACTCCCCTACTGATGGAGCTCCTCCTATATGTTCTCTTGGGTGGATCAATACTGGAATCCAAAATATGTTATTTTCTTCATTTCCTCTCTTATTGATTTATTTTTTCAGTTTCGCAGTTTACGTTTTTGTGGTGTTCTCAAACATGAATAACACTATTTTTATTCTTACATAACTCTAGTTATGATTGGTCTATCTCATTCTTCCTCATTTTTTACATTCTTATCATCACCTTCACTCATGTCTCTTACAACTGATAGCGTTATTGTTGTCACCATCACCACTATCCACATTGCTCCACCGAACATTCCCACCAATCATTCCCATTTTTCTATATGATCACTTAATATAATAGATATCATATTGAATAATAATTTATATTTTAGTGATGGAAATTGGAAATTGGTTGTGTGCTTCACATTTTTCAAAGCTTGTTCCTATCAAAAACTACAATTAATTAGATAATTATATATATAATATGTAGTTTAATAGTATTTATTATAATTATTTGAGTTTCCCCAAAAATATTATATAAAAAATATGGATTTGGACATGCTCTCTTTAGTTTCATGGACTATGGTCTCCATTTATATTTTCCATGGTTTAAGGCCTCTTAGTGATGTATATTAATGATACAAGAGTTCTAATTCCCTCAACCTACACTATTACATGACACCATGATTTCTATTTCACATGTTCCATACTTTCAAAATAATGCAACATTGAAAGGTATATTTACTTGTATACATATTTTAATATTATATTCATCTATATTTAGTGTAATGTTTTTAATGAAAATTTGTTTGAAACAATATTGATTTTCACCTTCTATTATTTGATTTTATAGTATTTACTTACTTTTTTATTAAGGTGATGAAAAATGAACAATTATGTTTAGTAAATTATATTTTTGAAATTTAATATGTTAGAATCCATAATAATAATTTCATTTATGTTATTTTTGAATATGAGTGGGTTTAGAATATACATGGTATTCACATTATTGAAAAAAATAATAATTGTTTCATTTTGTTTTTGAAAATTTTTTATCTTAAGTTAATTGTTCTAATTAGATATAAGAAATATTTTATCATTAAATATATATATTACCTCATTATTTCTATTAAGGATAAGTTTATCTATATTAATTTCACAATATTTAGATCTTATAGGATATGTAAGAGTTTATAATGTATTTTTATAGAGTATTTTTTGAAAATAAAGAATATATTGTTTACTAACCATTGAAATATCATATTCAAGGTTTAAATAAGTCAATACTAATATAATAACTACATTGATAAGGTTAATATATTAGTTATCAAAATAATCAATGATAGTGAATGGTTTTAATTATGTTTGATTTGTGAAAACAAGGGTTATTTATAGTCTTGATCAATTATTATGTATTACACATGCATTAATAGAAATATTTAAGTGATTATGATGTTTTTTATTCAATTAAAGAAATTTAATGTTTAATATTCTAGATTATTTATAGTTTTTATATATGTATATAACATTTTAATTTTTATATTTAATGGTTAAATATATATATATATATATATTGATAAGATAAATATATTCTTCAAATTATCCTACTGCAATCATACACAAATATGATTTTATTAATATTTATATTATAAAATGAACCAATATACATTTATAAATTATTTTTTAAATGAGGGAACAATATGAAATATTATAAAATGTAACAAGAATTTTGTATACATTATAATTCTTGAAAATGAAAAAATTCCCTTGCTTTTATTTATAAAGTCTTCATTTTTATATTTGTATACTTATTTTTTCTGATTTTTTAACTAATGTTTTTTACATGTCTTAAAATTTTCTCACTATATTAATTTTTTTGAAAATCATTGTAATAAAGGTAATATATAACTGATTTTTTTTAAAATATTGATAAAATGTTTCCTTATAATATTTTCTTTGAATAATCACTTGATATTATTTGAAATGATTTTTAATATACCTCTCAATGTATGATTATAATATTTTTCTACAAATAAATACATGTGTTGATGTGATAAAAATAATTTGAAACATATATAAGAATATGATGGGTGTTCTGTGAGGGATATTTATTTTATGTTAGAGTGTGAGTTACTATAGAAATGTTAGTGATTCAATGAGGGCTAGCATGATGGTGGTGTGACATTTGTGTTTCTGTTTTCTTTTCTTTATAGTTTACCAGAAATAAGTTTTAACTAACGAAAAGTGGAACACATTGGGTGGTTCTTTCCTAAGGGAACCAATTATTTTTATACTCCTCGATATTTTAATTGAAATTCTTATGAAACATGGTTTTGTTATACCCATTTCAAGATTTGGATGCAATATGTACATTTAATGGTTATCCCGAAGGGGTAGTATTGGATTCTTGGTGTTTGAGGTCAAATATCATGGTACATGTGATGTGATTATTTCTAGAGGGAGATAAATAATTCTTTCTCCTCCTTTGATTAAAATGTTAACTTCATATTAGTGAAATGATTTGAATGTTAGGGAACAACCATGGTATAAACTTATGGTATAATTCATATAATTCACAGGTATAAAATTAAGTAGGTACATTTGATTATCATTGTGTATTGGTTCGTATAGAATGAATTGACTTACATGTGTATTTTTTGAGTTACTACTTTGAACATATAATCAAATATATGCATTGTTTTATATTTTATGGACCCTATTACTATTTACTCATTTAATTTTATACTCACACCCTACACATGAACCATAAGGGATATGGAGACCTTATATTTTAGAAAAGGTGATGGAAAATATGTAGTAATAAGGATTATGGTTGGTGCAACTCCGTGGAGATGAGTTTAGGTTCTAATTGTAGTGTCAGGCACCTTTTAGCACTTTGATATGAACTTAAAGGATAAAAACCTAACATAGTAGAGAAATTATTTTATTAAATTGAATTAATAACTTCATTAAAAATAGATGCACACTAATCATTTGAAAAAAATAGTATGAATATGAAGTTAAAGAGTTCAACATGGTTGAAATATGGCATGCATACCCTTCTCAAATCATTTATCTGTGTTTATGTTATTGTAATTCAAGAAAAATTAAATGTTTTACTATTTATAAAGACAATGTATTCTTCACATGATCATGTTACCAATCTCAAAGATGATAAAAATTTGATGATTAAATTAGAGAATTATTATATTGATAAAGAAAAATATAATGACACAAAATCATAGTGTTAAATATAATTATCATGGAAGGAAGCTATGGTATAAAATTTGAGGTTGGTTGGAATCAATGTAACCAACCTATTGAACCCAACAAGTCAATGAGAATTTGTTATATTGGCATCATAATAAGGATGAATGTGCTGATTGATATTTATTCTTAGTTCGACAACCAACTTGTAATTAAGGAAACCCTGTGGGAAGATATAACAATAATTTTACAATATACATTATCTATTTTAAAAAATTATATAATGAAGTTTTTATGTAATTTTAATTATTCCTTATAGAGTTTATTTATTTTAGAATATTTTTGAGAGAAGTTTTTCTCAATAGATTCTAGAAGAGCCCATATAGGCTTTCAAACTATTCTTACCAAGTTATATTTTAGGGATTCTGTGGGGAAAGTAATCCCCACCCACGAGATAGTTATGTACGTATTTCAAAGAAGGATATATAGAATGATTTCAAAAAAAATTGGAATAATAAATAATTTCAGGTGTATTGAAATTGATAATTTATTATTCAACATTATTTATTTTGTCTAATTTGATTCAAAATTGTAAATTTATGAAATATAAAAAGTGTGTACAAAATAAATAATGTACATTAAAACAAATTCAAGCCTATCAAAAAAATGATGAGGCACAATTCACTAGAGAAGAAAGTGGTATGTATCTTAAATAAAAAATAAAAGTTTTATTTATTATGAAAAAACATATGATCCTTTTTTATATGCATATTAATAAGGAAAAATATGAAGCTGATTCCATACCAAATCATGTTCTATGGAAGTAGGCTCTCATATATAAGGAGTGTAAAATAGTTGATGAAAATAGAAAATTATTGCGTGAAACTTGTGTAAGTGTCATATAATAGTAAATTTTTATCATTTAAATTAGTATTACATTAAAATATGTATTTACCTTCATATATTTGATATGGTTTAGACATAAGAATCAGAAGTGACCATACCAGAAGAAAAAATACCTTCACTAGCTTTGAAGTGGCCATAATAATATGGTCACGTTAGAGGATAATGTTTTGGAGTGTCTCTTAGAATATATTTTAGAAATATAAATCAATATGAAGATAAATATAAATTAGTGAAAGTATTTCAGAAAAAAATAGAAAATTTTAAGATATAATTGTTTGTTTTTTATGGTGGACCAATGAATGATAAATGATCAAAGAGAACCGATCATTGGAAAAAGATCCACATATTAACCAAATAACCCAACACGATTTTAGGATAGTCATTCCCCTCAATTGCATACCTTACCAAAGGTAGTCATTTTTTTCATTACTCTTTCTCTAAAATTTGAATCAAACAACTTCTGATAACATTATATTACTAAATTCCTGTAGTGTATAGTTGAATGCGATTTATATTTTTCAACACCCATATACTGACTTATTGCAAGGGGAATGATGTATAAAATACCTAAAGAAAATATACACCATAAATAACTCCCAAAATATCACAAGAGATTTTAGATTGAGGTTGTTCATGATATGATTTTTGAGTTTTTAGTTGGACTTGATGATCCTGATATTACAATAGTAAATGATTATATTAGAATTTTCAATGAACACATGTCTAATGTTACAAAGATACATGAGGTATGTCTCTAACAAATTTTCTCATAATAAAAACATGTAACAGTTGACAAAAAAAGGTATTAAGTGACATATGATATTACAGATGGATAAAGTGATGGGTAAATAAATGGGCAGATCAAGGGAATCAAGTGAATTAACTAAGAAATCAAAAAACCTTTTTAGAGAACCTTTTCCCTTACATTTCCAAATCAATATTCATTATCATTAAAAATTCATGTAGACGCCTCATTTAAAGATGAAAATTTGTCTTATATTCTATGTGAAAAAGTAATATATGGAACCTTCAGGACATATAGAATTGTTCTTGAGATAATAAATCAGATCCTTAAGCATGAATGGATAGGAGTCTCAGTTGTGAATACATACATAAAGTATATCTTCCTAATAGGTATATCCAAATTGTGATATAATATATTTATTAAAGTTAATAAATATTAATATTTTCTATAGGCATTTATATAACTACTGTATAAAGGGAAAACCTTGAGAAGCATGATTTGGATTAATTAATCTCTAAGTCGTTTCTATGGGAATCATACTTTGAATAAGAAATAAATTGAGACAAATAGGTTTGATCTACTCGAAGAGTTCAAGAAAAAAAAATATGACAGAATATTATAATTTGTAAAATTTTTAAGTGGAACTCTACAAGCTAATCACATTAAATATATTTTTAATCTCTTCATTACACATTTTATTTAGGCAGCACTAGATGCTGATCGTAGTCAATATGGATACCCTAAATATTTAGACTTTGTATCCAATGAATTGATACCCAACAAGCCGGCCACCGATGATGTGTATTATGAATTTTTAATACATTGGACTTAATATTTTTTAGATAAAATTTGAATTATATGTTTCAGTGTTTTTTTAACCAGAATTTTGTTATGATAGGACGATTACTATATATTGTCTAAATCATGGAATGAAATTGGTGTCTAAACAAATAAAGCCAATGGATTAATAAAAAATGGAAATAGATTAAGGTATATATAGAAATATTTTATTATAAAAACATATCTCAAAACAAATTACTAATTTGGGTTAATGTTTCCATAATATATAAAGCAAGATAATGGCATCAATTATGGATATTATGTTTGTAAATTTATGATAGATATCATAAAGGATAAAAATATTAGGATCCCAAAATAGATAATTTCAAAAGATAATTATAATTTCATTAAATATATTTCATAATTATTTGTTTTCTTATTTTGTGAGTAATATAATGATTTTTGACAAACTTCATAATCAAAAAAATTAAATTTCTTTAGAGATGAGTGGGAAACATACATGTTCTTAGAATGATTGCCTCAAGAAATTTAGGTGATTACCTACTATTTTTGTGATCTAATACAATCTATGTACTTATGAATATATTCAGGGAGTAATGAATTAGTGTCATAATTCTTATATAATGTTTTTGATCTGTTTCTCATGGTGAATTATAATAGATAAAATCAACTTGTTTTGAAGTTCTGACTTGAAAAAAAATAAAATTGTTTAACAATGAATGAGGCAGAGGAAGAGTTGGAGTTGGAGACCAAGTTGGATTATGAGGAAGAGGTGGAGACCGATTCAAAGGATGATATGAAGCATTGTTTAGAAAAAAAATAAAATTATTAGGAAATTTAGTAGAATGGGGATCATACCATGGTTGTGTTTGAGATCAATTATTTAAAAGTGCACACAACACTTTTCACTTAAGATAATATCCATTGTGCAAGTTTTTTAGGAGTCGTATTAAAAAAATGTTTTTCACCACTTATTTAAGTAGTGGATCCAATATTCGCTTGAGATTTATCCAACACCAATCCAATCATCAGATAGGTATATAATCCAAATAATTTTTTTGAATAAATATGTGTGAAATCAACCACTGAAGCCAACTAGTGAATGGCATAACTGTTAGAGAAAAAACAATATTGGGATATTGTGGTCATCAAGGGGGGATGGTGTCAAAGTAAACCTGACATAAACTGAAAAGACACTACCTTATGAAGAAATATTAAAAAAAGAAAAACCCATTTCAAATGAAATCATGAAGCACCAAGAATCCAAATAAAGGAACCTTTTAAAAGTATTCTAGTATCTTTATCCAAAACCATCAACAAATAAAGAAATAAAACATTTAATCTACTAAATCATGAATTTTCAGAGAATAAAAATTTAGTGGTTTCATATTTGTGGATAGTGTAATTATTTGGGCTATCATATCATCAATTTGATTCATGATATATTATCACAAATGTTTATGAAACCCACACAAGTAACATTAATTATGCAGGTGCACATTCATTATGTAAAATGATCCATGTTCACTATCACATTAATAAAATAATTATTGTAAATATCAATAAAAATACATGAGAATAGGGATATTCCCATTTTTATGAAAAAAAATTATGATGTTATATTTGAGTTTATCATCACCCAGAATATTGAAAAGGATATAGTAATCTATAGTACAATCCAAGAAGAATTAATGGATGCACTATATTTTAGGGGCATTTGGATGTTGTAAAGGTATATACTAATGTTTAATACTATTAAAATGGGTTAAAAAGTTTATAATGGTGTTTAATGTCTTATAAAAAAAATTGATCACACGGATGGTTTTTTCATCATAGAAGGTAAATGGTTTATAATGGAGTTGGTACTCTCTATGATGGTGAAATTGTAAGATATATTTTATTATTTTTCATGAAAAATCATATGTAATGAATTATTTTAGTTCAATCAATTAATGATGATAGTTTTTCACTAATGGTCAATGTTTTATTGTAAAAAATGAATTTTTCAAAAAGAATGATTCAATCCTATACTATGATCATGCATTCAACAAGGATGATTCACCGAGGATGATGAAAATTTCCTTTTATTCTCTAATGAATATAAAATTGTGGGTTATCAAATGACAATATTGTTAGATTATTTAGAGTGTTAATTTCCTTGTAAAATAAAAATACATGGTGGCATCAAACATACGTCAAAGAAATACATGATGTACCATGTATAAATCAAATTGCATGGTTTAAGTTTAAAATGAAAATTTTATTAATGTATTGTTTCATATTTATGGTTACTTCATTTCTTTATAGTATTACTAACATAATAATTGATTTATTATGTAGGTGGATTATTTTTATTGAGTATTGGTTGTTTGTTTGAAGCTACTCGTGCCCATGGGAGATTGTACTCTAAGGTTTCAACTAAGGTAACAACAATAACAAAATGATTCAAAAATTTATACAAACATAATCAAAAGGTTAAATCCTACAAATTATTTAGTTAATTTTTTGCCATTTTATCTCCCATTTTTAAATTAATTTATTTATCATTTTTTCTAATAGTTTTTTTGAAAATATAATTTCAGAAGCCCTATTTTTCCTTCAATCATCAGCTACAAGTTAGAATAGAGAGAACGTGGTGCTTTTGGATGACATATTTCAGGCAGCATGGGGTTTCTTCTTCTATAAAAATATAACATTAATATCTTCTATATCTTATAGAATATGTTTGAAAGAAAAACACACATCACATAATAAATCATGAATACCTCAATCTATTGCACGATGTGACCGACATGACATGAAGGATATGTTGTTAGTTAATAATTTACATTTTATTTTAAAACACACATCACATACTAAAAATTAATAAAAAAAATTAATATTGTTTTGATACTATAGGAAAATATCTAATATTTTTTTTGTCATGTGTAGGAATCATTCTCACCAAAATTAGATGCCCGATGTGCCTAGTATGACTCAAAGTGTGCGTTATCTATTTGAAATTTATATTTTAGTTCAAAATGTTTCACTAATTAAAAACCTAGAAAACATGATTGGATTGCCTTGATAATTTAGAACAATGAATAATAATTTATTTTTAATGATTACAAATTAGTCTTACATGAAACAAACACAGGATGTGAATAGTTTGATTGAAAGTGCGTGTTTCCAATTAAAAATGATATTTTTGTAAAAAACACAAGTGATGTACTAAATACTGAGGAAAAGAATAGGAATGTTTTTATACATTAAGATAATGATTCATATATAATTTCAGACATGTAGGAATCATAATAATATTAATCCAATGGAATGTGCAACCAGTATGACTCCCAATACATCTTTTTATTTAATATTGAAATTAAGTTTTCTAAAAAATAAAGTTAACATACTCAAAACTAAGAAATTGGACTTGGATTGTTTTGATACATTAGGATAGTGATACATAATTTATTTATGATGTGTATGAATCAAACACACCTTAATTCGATACATGAGGGGCCTGGTGTGACTCAAGGTGTCTATTATCAGTATAAAATTAAAATTTTAGTACAAAAAAGTACAACTCACTGAAATCTAAACAAACACTTTTGTATTTTGTTGATAATTTTGGAAAATATTTCATAATGTTTTTATAAGTAGTAATTATTCTTATGTAAAACTGATACATGATATGACCAGTATGACTCAAGGTATATGTTTTTATTTTAAAATGACATTTTAGTAAAATCAAAAGTGAAATACTCAAAACTAATAAAATGAATTACGATTCATTTTACACTTTAATAAAATGATGCATATGTCATTCTAGACCTTTATAAACTATCATCCACTTAATCTAATGAAAAATGTGATCTGTACACCACAAAGATCATATTTTTATTTAAAGTTGATATTAATTTTTATAAAAAAATTGACAAACTCAAAATCAAGAAAACACATTCAGATTATTTTTATAATTTACAAAAAAGATCCATAAGGCATTTTTTACGTGTAGGAATCAACCTCACCTAAATCCAATACACGTTGTTTTGATTATAACTCAATGTATATATCATCAATTTAAAATACACATTTTAGTTAAAAAGTGTCACTAATTGAGAAATGATAAAATGCATTAGTATTGTCTTTATAATTTGAGAAAATTATTTATATTTTTTTGTGATGTATTGGAATCATTATCACATCAAACCCATACTCAATGTGACCAATATGACTCAAAGTTCTTGTTTTTAGTTTAAAATGAAATTTTACTAAAAAAAGTGATATACTCAAAACTAAGTAAAGACATTCAGATCGTTTTATGCTGTAGGAAAAAAAATCCATAAGTGATTTCATGGCATTTAGGAATCATCCAAACCTCAATATAACACATGATGTGATCAGTATAACAACAAGTGCATCTTTGTATGTAAAATTGACATTAATTTTAATAAAAGAGACAATTTTCATTATAAATCCCAAGAAAATGCATTCTGATTATTTTAATATTTTAGGAAAATAGTCTATAAGTCAATTTTGAGGTGTAGGAATCAGTCACATCTTAATCTAATACACTATGTTCTCAGTAGGACTAAAAGTGTCTATTATCAATTTAAATTTGACATTTTTGTCCAAAATTATTACTTAATAAAACCCAATAAAATGCACTCATATTTCATATATAATTTAGAAAAATGATTAATAATTCATTTTTAACATGTAGGTTTCAGTCTCATGTCACACCAATAGACTATAGGACCAGTATGACTCCAAGTGTGTGTTTCTAGTTTAAAATGACATTTTAGTAAAAAAAAAGTGACCTGCTCAATACTCAGGAAACACATTTATATATTTTTTGATAACTTATTAAAATGATCTATAAGTCATTTGGGACATGTATAAAATAGCCTCACCAAAATCCTATGTATATTGTGACCAGTATGGCTCTAAGGGTGTGTTTTTATATAAAATTTACATTAATTTTACTATAAAAGAAAACCAACATACTCAAAACTGAGCAAAAACATTCATATTTTTTTGATACTCTAAGAAAATGATCCATAATTCATTTTTGATGTGAATGAATCTTCTTCACCTCAATATAATACAACTTGTTCTTGGTATGAATCAAATTATACCTTATCAATTTTAAATTGACATTTTAGTTCAAAAAGTGCCACTCACTAAAAGAATAGAAAAAGAACTAAGATAGTATTAATCATTTAAGAGAGATATTCATAAATCCATTTTGATGTGTAATAATAAATCTCACATCAAAACAACATAATATGTGACTAGTATTACTCAAATTTCATGTGTTCAGTTTAAAATGACATTTTAGTAAAAATTTCAAATGGTGTACTCAAAATTGAGGAAACAGATCCAGATTGTTTTGATACATTAGGAAACTAACACATATGTTTTTTGGGATAAGTAGTAATTAGTCTGACCTCAATTTGATTCATGGTATGACTAGTATGACACTAAGTTCTTATTTTCAATATATTAGTTTCATTTTAGTTTAAAAGGCACATCAAATTGTCAAAACCGAGCAAATGGTTCTAGATTGCTTTCCGATCATTATATATGAAATTAATTAATTAATTTACTTCTCATTTTTATCTCATACAAATTTGATTAATTTTCATATATATAATACCATAAGATGAATAATAAATGGTGTGATGTGAAAGAATTAATCGAAACTCAATCTGATACACAATGTTCCTATTATGACTCAAAGTCCAGTTTAAATTTAATATTTTCTATTTAATTTTTCGTTTATATTATTACTAATAGAAGAATTTTTATATTATATAGTTCAATTCTTTCACTCAATCATGAGTGATTTTTTCTTTCAAATAGATGCGTTCTTTTTCACTATAAAAGTATTTGTTTCTTATATTTGTGTTGTAAATTGTTTTTTATATAAATTCTGTATTTTTATCTCATTTTTTTTATTTTTGGTACTATAGCATGCTATTAAAATGCACTACAGTATGCCCCTTTATTAGCTCTTTTAGAATCTCTAATAACTAATTCTTTTATCAGCTCATTTAGAAGCACTGATAAAGGATTGATTTATTAGAGATTTTATGATTTCTGATAAAGGACACCTTTATAATTACTAATTAAGGGTCTCATTGTTGGTGTTAATTAAAATTAGTTATAAATTGTGTCCTTTTTGAGTTCTTCAAAAAATGATGAAAAAGGGTGCTTTATCTGTAATTTTTTTATACAAATAAAGGACCCATTTATCTTTTCTTTTCTAGAACTAATAAAAACCCAAGGATTTTAACCATGGTATGGTAGTCATTGATTTTTTAGTGAAAATAAAGGCCTATTATATAACCATTAAAGGCCTATTTTTTAGTAGTGTATGGAAGTGATTTTGATAGTTATTTTCCAAACCAATAGATTTAGGAAGTGCGTAAAGGAGTGGATAGGGGGAGGGATCAATTTTTTTATAGAGGAGTGTCATTCTTGTAAATACCCCAAAACTACTCAATGATGGAAAGTCACTCTAAATAAAATCTCCTCAAAAATTGAAAAATAAAGGAGTGTAAGAGATATAATACTAATAAACACCTCTAGCATTAAAAAATTTTTTTTAAACATGTCACACACTTTACCTCTAATGTTACTCACTTTTAAACTTTTAGTTTTTTAGACCAAGGAAACAATTTTTTACTGTTTTTAGTATTAATAATGTCCAAAAAATTATGTTAACATATTTTATAATATAAATAATACTTATTAAAAATAGGAATTTTTTTATCAAATTCAATTTTCAAAAGAGGAAAATTTTAATTTAAAATTAAACCCACAAACATGTTGAAAAAACAGATTTTCGAGAAATGCATTTTTCAAGAATAAGATGATCTTATAAAAACTATATGACAAGTGATAATAATTAAATGAATTTAAAAAAATATTTCAAAATATATAATGTTTAAATTTCATTTAAATCATTCCTCATCATTGTATATTTTAAATAGTTAAAAATGAGAAAAATTATTCCCTTGAAAGAACATTAAAAAAAGTGATTTAAAGCCAAAAAAACATTTAATAAAATCCATTATAAAAATGATATAAATTCAATTTTTTGGATGAAATATAACTATAAAATATTTATATATCTTTTAAATGAAATTAAATAACAATGATTCTTTTAAATTAAATATTTTATTATAAATAAATGAGAGTTTGAGAAAAAATCAGTATTTTTCAATATTCATTGAAAGTTAATAGTTTCCATAAAATCCCAGAATTTAAACATTAAGTTACTTTTAATATTATGATCTTAAAAATTATTTTAATATTAAAAAATAACATGTCCAAAAATTTGAAAAATTATTTATAATAGTTTTTCTTAAAAGAAATAAAAATCATTTTTGAAGGAAACATATTTTTATGTAGAAGAAAATATCATTATTAAAGTTGAATTATTATTTATTCATAATTTTTAATTCAATTTATACTGAGTTGGAAATTTATATATATTTTATAAAGTATTTAATACTATTTATACTTTCTAATTCAACAAATAGACTATATTGGTCATGATTAAATAATATTATTTTAATATTATGTCGCAATTCATTTCAACTCAGTTTTGTATGTAACACATGCTATCAAAGAAATAAAATTGATTTAAAGATAAATTTATAATATATTCTATTGGTTTTACAACTCCAATCCATGTGCATTGATTCATTGGGGAGAATCATAATTGGTTTTTACAATGTTGGAGTGGGATGATGTACCCATAGTTTTTACACACCCAAAAGCACAAAAATACCTCCAACAAACTCCACTCAATCAAGACCAACCAATAAAGAATTACTATAAGGATGAAATCAAAAAGTTTGCAATCATGCTCCATTTCATATGCCTAGATCATCATCCTTGATTTAATCCACACATATAATGACCATGTCACCACATTCAGTGTCTTAAACCCCCCCCCAATATCATGGCCACATACGACGTATCCCTCTTATAGTTCAATAATCAACACCATCAGTCTATAACAGTTACCTATAAAGGATATCATGAATATTTGGTGTTCAAAAACTAATTTTTGGTCTCTTTTCGTACACATTATCCCAACATCCTTGACCCCAATGGTGAATAAAATCACCAAAATATTAAGGCCACACATTATTAGAAAACATTAATTGCCACAACCGAAAGGGAAAAACACCAACTCAAATAATATTAGTTGAACACCATTTCCTCAAAAACCACATAATTCAAAACCATCATGTTCACAAAGAATTATATCAAGAAAGATGTCCCATGAACAATCACACACAAAAACATGACAATATTCTAGGAATTCATTGAAGCCACAAACTAAGAAGAACTCATACAAACCATTGCATGAGTTATTACCCACTTAATACTACTACTAATTATATCCCCTAAAATAGAAAAAAGACAAGTAGTTTAATTTCTAATCACTCTCACAGCCTCACATGAATTGATAAATAACATGTTTAAAAAACTCATATAAACAACATAAATATCTAGTAACATTTTTATTTAGTATAATTAGGGGTTTTCTCACCTGATTTTACAACATGATTCAACCTGATGAGGGGAAAATTGAGAATCCATATAACATCCTTAATATAGATATTTTGGTTGAGATCCACCAGAACTTTGAAAAATATAGAAATATTTGATATTATAGGATAAGTCTTATCTATGTACATCCGTAAGAATATTTGTATTCATTAACAACTCAAAATCAAAATCAATAACCCCTTATGAGTAGAGGATAATAAATTGATAGAGTGTATGATGAATCCTTCACTACTCTTACTTACGTCACACCCCTCTCATTTTTTAACATTTAAATTAATAAATTTAATTAAATTTTTTAGAAAACAATTTATAGGGACATTGAGAACCCAGTCCCCTATAATACAATACCTTCTAGCCAACATGTACCAATCCTAGGTCCACCTGGGGCCGATGCACCACTCCATACCACCCCTATCTCACTTGTCCACATTATGTACCTAGTACCATTCCATTAATCAACATATGTAATCTATTTATAAGATCCCAAACCTTTATATAGATAAATCTCAGAAATTTTTTAGTTAATATTTAACAATTTTTTTGGTATATCATGGTAAGTTTTTACTTTGGGGATGTTATGGGTGAAATTGGAGAATTTTATAAGTTTATGGAGGTTTTTTTGGTATAGTACGGTTGGCGCACGGTTTTACCAAACCGTTCCCCCACCCCAACAAACATTTTATTCCTAGATAGAGGGTAATTTCTTGTTTGGAACATAGTTTTTCAAATTTTCTCCCCACATAGAAGAAATCATTCATCCCTATGAATAGGCACATGGTTAAGGGACATAATTTTTCAAACCATGCACCCATACCCAGGAAACCATCCACACAAGTTTTTAATAGCCGAAAAATTAATTTTAAATTTTTGACCCCACCAAATATTAACCCATAATATCTCTCACTCGACCCTAAACCAATCCCTATAATATTTGAAGCTCCTGTAAGGGTTTTGATGCTTCTCATGCCTCATTCTTGATAAATTGAAGATCTAATCAAAGTATCATCTCTTTGTTGGTATGTAATTTCTTCCCCTTTTAATTTTATCATTCTCGTGTCTCTCTTTTTTGATAAAAGAGAGTTTGTTTTCCTATATTGGTGATAGTTTAGATCTATGTTTTTATGAATGTTAATCCGTTTATCTTTATATTAGGTTTTATTCCTAGATCTCTTATGCTGTTGTGTACATGATTGTTCTATACCAATTTAAGGATTTTGGATTAGAAAATGTCTATCAACTATCTTGTGGTTGGTGGTATAATTTATAATTACCATCGTATTGGTTATAATTTCATGTTAGTATTTTTTAAATTTATGTTTTCATATTGGGAAATTTCATTTTGGAATCGAGTAAATTAATTAATAAATGGGGTTATTAAACTGGTGGAATAAAGGGATTTTGGAATAGGATGAATAATGATTTTGTGAAATTGGTTGATTAATGTGACTATGAATTGGTTGATAATATGAATTAAGGGATGGTTGGATTAACCATGAATGTTTAATGTATTATATGATTAAATGATGATAAATGGTTTAATGGTGATTTTTTCTCATTATTCCATGTGATTTAAGTGATGAACCATGAATGTTTTGATTAATTGAAATGGTGCACCATAATGAGAATGTTTGATAAGTAGGTTAATAATGGTTAACCTTGATGGATATGATATATGTGACATATGTTATTGATTGATAAATGAGGTGTGAGATAATAAATGATGCTCTAAATACACATGGGGTGCCACACATAATGTTCTGGGCCGCAATGCATGCACGTTAATATTAGAGTATGGGAAATGGACTAATTCTCCAAATACCCATGAGTTTTGGAATAGAGACTAATTTTCCAAATACCCATGGTGTTATAAACATGATTTTCTATACCCATGTTGTTGGAATTTTATTGGGGGTTCCATGTGGCCAAAATATGAAAATGAAATGAATTGATAAATTAAAACCCTTGGTGTAATGAAATGTTATATCCCTTTTAGGGATATTTCAATCAATGGAACAGGCTGAAGGAGGTAGTGATGGATGGTTGAGCATAGTGATAATGCCTTAGTTTTGACCGTGTAGCGGGGTATGGGGGATGAATTGTTATGACTTTATATTGAATCCCTCTTACATAAATGTGATAATATTACGTTATGTGTCCTAAGAAATATATTTATAATTATAGAGATATTCCTCCATGATTATTATTTTTGATAATATGAAAATAGGTTATGAATGGAAATGATCCTCCATCACTGGAACTTGAGGATGCGATAATGTCATGTGAAGGAGATGAAGAGAAGTTTCGTGAGAAATTTTCTCATTTTTTGCATTTTATGTAAAGTGTCCCTAGGAAAGTAGGAAAAATACATCCAAAATGACACATGAGTTATATTTTCAACACCCCATGAAATTCACTGTACAGGTTGGAACTAATAAAGTTGAGTTCTATATAGAATCTATCTTGATGATCCTTGACCCCTTAGAGACTCTAGACAAGAAGATAGGAAAACTGGATGCTTATATTTTTTGTGGTTAAGTGAAGGGTTGGTGGGATATCTAGACTGAGTATGGAAGGTTAGAGAATATGGAGTGTAAGGACTTTCTAGAGAAGTTCTTAGAGAACTTCCACTCGAAGATGCTCTGGAAGGGGAGGGAATCTATGTTTATTAGGCTGACCCAGGGGAGTATATCCGTAATAGACTATGATAGTCAGTTTATTGATTTATAGTTATTTTTTAAAACCCTGGTAGGGGATGGGGAAACTGTAATAAAAATTTATCATGATGGGATTAAATATGAGATTATGTTTTATGTGAATATATTTAAGCTGAAGAAGTTTTCTAAAGTTGTCAATCAAGATCCCATATTTTAGGAGAAGCTGAAGAAGGCCTCTAATGGAGGATACATGGTTTTTCTTATACAATTAAGAGGTATGGATTCCTAGTGTAGAATGTGTCACTATGAGGATATTAACATTATAAGTGGAAATTCGAGTGGGTAGGGAAAATGATAAGTTGATCATGACATTTCTCGAGTGCTTTTCCAGTAGTGCGATATGCTAGGTCAATTGCATATGTAGTTCCCCTGGCCACTTATAGAGTGTTGATATTTTAGAATGATGGGACATCTAAAATGGTTTTTTAGGAACCGTTGACCTACTAGTGGTGAAAAAGGATCTAGATAGAACTAAAATTTTGGAATAGTGTGTTCCACTTTATATCAGTTTGGCAGTCATATTTTTACTACTCTTAGCATTTGAGGTAGTTAACATAGTACTTCGAAGAAATAGAACCCATATTAGTATGGTTGTGCAGCTCGGGGGGACATAGACTATAGCATAAGGAAGGAGGGAAGGGCAGTTTCATGTAGCTCAACCGAAACTTTTGGATAATGAGGTTGGGTTATTAATAATTAGAGGTAATATTCATATATCTTATATTCTCATTAGTGACTTATTTGATAAAGGAGTCTCTCATTATTTTATATCTACTCAACTTGTGAATAGTTTTTGTCTGATAGTGGAGTTTGGTAGTGGGGTTATAACGATCGATACACCTTTGGGAGTACATTAAAGAGACATCTTTTTATTCAAGGGGTTCTCTCTGGAGGTTGGGAAGTACATTTTGTATAATATATTTACATCCATAACATGTTAGTATTTGACTTAATTTTGGGTATGGATTGGTTGGTAGTGTACTGAGACCATATCCATTGCTATCAAAGGATAATAAACATTACATATCTTGAGGGTAATTTTTTTTTCATCATAGAATGTGGAATATCTAGGAAGGTCATACATGTATAGTTCATCAACAACTGGGGGTCCTCACTACCAAAGTTGCAAGTCTTTTATTTGATGATGGTGTTGCGAAACATGACGCCTTTCTACCTATAGTAGAATGGTTCTAGGATGTGTTTTATAAAGAATTATCAAGGTTGACACCTGAGGGGGATATAGAGTTTGTGATTGAGCTCACACCTAGAGTTTACCTAGTTTTTATTCCACCATAAAAAATGACAACAACACTGCATCAGGGGAATAAGACTCAGTTGGAAGAGTTGATAGATAATTTTTTTATCCATCCATGTATGTATCCTTGGGGTTCCCCAGTATTTTTTACTATGGGGGCTGATAGAAAATTCTATTTATATATTGATTACTGGATGTTTAACTATATGACAGTAAAGAATAGATATCCTGTTCCACTTAAAGGAAATATATTTGAATAGTTGAGAGGATATTGTGTCTTCTCAACATCGACAAGCGGTTTGGGTATCATCACTTGCGAGTTTTACCATATAATATTACATGGACTTCATTAAAAATGAGGTATGGCCTATATATGTTCCTTATGATTCTGTTAAGGATGAAAAATGATTTGGTAGTTTCTATGGACTTGATAAACTGAATCTTACACCCATACCTAGATCATCTTTTGGTTGTTTTTGTGGATGGAATCTTGGTTTACTACAAAAATTTTAATGATCATTCCAAACATCTTGACATATACAAAGTACATTGAGAGAGAATAAACTATTCTCCAAGAAATCTAAGTGTCTATTCTGGACCGGTTAGGTACATTTCTTAAGTCATGTCATCTTAGTGGGAGGTGTGATAGAAAGACTAGATAATGTCCTGGTAGTGGTTTCTTTGGAGTATGCCAAGAATTGTTTTGATATCCAATGATTTATGGGGTTGGTGGGTTATTATCAGAAGTTCATCATAGAATTTTCCAACTTGAAAGAACCAATTTGTAGCTTTACCAAGAAGTTGAATTAGTTTTAATGGTTTTTAGTGTGTGAGAATACTTTCCATGAGTTGAATAAGAACTTTACTACCACTTCAATTTTAATCCTACTCGTGCCGACTGAATAAATTACAATGTTTTATGAAGTGTTCGGAATCAGACGTGAATTAGTGTTGATGGAGGGGGATTGATTATTAGTTTATGGTTCATGGTAGGTGAGGCCTCATGAATTGAATTACCCTATACATGAACTCGAGTTACTTGTAGGGGATTATTCCTTCAAATGTTTGTGACGTTATCTATTGGGTGAAAATTTTACAATGTATACTAATCATATGAGCTTAAAGTATATATTTTCACAATAATACATGAATTTCTAGAGTAATAGGTGGGATTATTATTTTAAATCATTTGATTTTGAGCTTGTATATACAACCAAAAAAGGAAATAGTGTTGGTGACACTTTGAAAAGGAAAACCCAGAATCATGTAGTTCAATGGTCTATTTCTGAGTGGAAGATGATTACCTTACTAGTTGGGATGAAAATTGTGGTTTAAGAGGTATAGGAGTAGATTACCATTATATCAGTATCAGTGGAATCCACACATTTAGGCCACATCAGGGAGAGTTAGTATAAGGATTCAGAGTGTCTATACATGAGGTAAAGCCTTAATGGTGGGGAGTAACCTTCGTATTGGAACATAACTAAGGATGGGATAATCTATGTTTTGTTACATGTTGTTGTTCATATGAGTATACAAGAAGAGCTGATGCACGATTTTCATACCTCGAAGTGGATAGTGCATCCAAGTTTGACCAAAATGTACCATGACCTACATCTAAAATATTGTTCATCAAGAATGAAAAAGAAGATTTTAGGGTTCTTGACATGGTTCTACAACTATCAATAGGTGAAAGATAAGTATCAACAACACAATTGTCTACTATAGCCATTTCCTATTCTGGAATGTAAGTGGGATGATGTTAATATGTACATAATGGCGGGTCACCAGAGGATGCCTCAACATAATGATGCTATTTTGGTGATTATGGGTGATTAAAAAATATTTATATTTGTGCATATCTAGGAGACATTTTTAGTGTATTAATTAGGATAATTGTACATTTGAAAGATAATATGTTTGCACAAGGGGCCATAGAGCATAGTTTCAGACTGTGACTCACATTCCACCTCCTGTTTTTGTCAAGGCTTGCGGAAATCACTTGGGATGTAGGTATTTATGAGAATATATTTCCACAAATACAAATATGGGTAGTTAAAATGTACCATATAAGTTTTAGAGGATATTATACGACCATGCATTCTTGACATTATTGGGTATTGGGATAAGCACTTGGAACTCATTAAGTTCCCCTATAACAACAACTATCAAGAAACATTTAATTTTACACCAAACAAGGAACTTTATGGCTGGCCACATAGATCAACTATATGCCTGATGATGGTAGGTGAGACAGAGCTATTGGGACTGGGTTTTATGAAAGAGACTCTAGAGCCGGTTCATTTGATTTACAAATGTATGGATATGAATCAGAGTATGCAGAAGTCATATATTGATTGATGCTGATGACCCCATGAGTTTATAGTGGGTAATATGGTGTTCCTTTAGGTGTCTCCACGACTGGGTCACTATAGGATTTAGAGGCATGGAAAGTTGGCACTAGGTTTGTTAGATATTTTTATACTTTGGAGAGAATCGAGTTACTGGCATACC
The DNA here is from genome assembly GCA_963277665.1 of Viscum album. Taxonomy (NCBI): domain Eukaryota; kingdom Viridiplantae; phylum Streptophyta; class Magnoliopsida; order Santalales; family Viscaceae; genus Viscum; species Viscum album. Next base: position 1,087,534,650 of record OY728156.1, read on the forward strand.
AATTGTCTCTTCCATATAGGTATAGTTTTATTCCAAATGTTTTTCATTTTTAAAAAATTTAATGGTATCACCATAACACTTCTTATGTGATCTATGTTGGTGATGTTGAACTTAAGGTTGATATATCCTTTGAGGAGAGTCTGATTCGTGTTGTGGATTGCAATGATAAAGTGTTATGGGGAAAGACTGTGGTGATATTTTGAGAAATCTGGTAACATGGATGTGTTCAGGAGGACACATGGTAGGAATAATATGATATGTGGGCTAACTGGATCAATATTTTTATCTTGAAATATTAGATATTCACTGGAGTACAACTCAAGGATGATCTATTATAAGGTGGGCATATTATAAGATCCTAACCATTTCTAGAGACGACTCTTGTATGTTTTTCAGGTACTCTTTATACCTTATTTTGGTATATCTTGGCTGGGGATTACTTTAGGGATGTTATGGGAGAAATTACAGAATTTTGGAAATTTTTGGTTTTTTTTGGGTAGTGCAAGTTTGGTATATAGGTTTTTCAAACCATTCTCCCACTTAAGAAAACCATAAATTCATAAATATAGGATTATTACACAGTTAGTGCAAATTTTTAAGACTATGCACCCACATAGGAGAAACCGTGTACCCGAAATAGGTGCATGGTTAGGAGGAACAATTTGGAAAACTACACTCCCCTTCCCAGGAAACCATGTACATGGGTCTCTGATTACCCAAAAATTTATTTAAAATAATTGAACCCCCCAATATTAACCACTTTTTTCACCCACTTGACCCTAAACAAATTAATTTGATTTTGATGCTCCTGAAAGGATTACAAGGCTTTTAAAACCCCATTCTTGAAAAATCAAAAATCCAATCAAAGGAATGTCACTGTAATGGTATGTTATTTATTCCCCATTTGTTTTCTTATCTATACCATCTCTCTGGTCTCTCCTTCTTGATAATGAGAGAGAAATTTTCCTCTATTGGATGTGGTTTAGATCTTGGTTGTGAAGGATGTTAATCTATTTATCTTAATCTTAGGTTTTGGTCCTAGATCTTCTGCACCATTGTGTTCTTGATCATTCCGCACCAATTTAGGGGTTTGGGATTGAAAAACGTCCATCAAGGATATTGACATATGTGGTCTAATTTCTGATTTCCATAGTCATGGTTACAATTTCATGTATGCATTTTTGAAATTTGAATTTCCATATTAGAAAATTATATTTTTGAATCGAATTAGTTAATTGATCCATGGTATTATTAATCTTGTTGAATAATGGGATTATGGAATTGGATGATTAGTGGTTTTATAAAATTGGATGATTAATGTTATTATGAATTGGTTGATAGTGTGAATTAATGGATGGTTGTCTTAACCATGATGGGTAAATGGATTATGTGATTAAAAGTTGATAAATTATTGAATGGTGAATTTTTATTTTATTCTATGTGATTTATGTGAAGGACCATTATTATTGTGATAAATTTAAATGGAGTACAATGATGAGAATGTTTGATGACAAGGTTATTTATAATTAACCTCGATTAATACAGTATATGTGATATATGTGATTGACTGATAAATGAGGTGTGGGATAAGGAATATTTCCCCAAATACCCTTGGTGTGCTAGGAATGGAATTATATGCCCCATTACATGCATGTGAATATTATTGTATGGGATATAGACTAATTCTCTAAATAACCATGTGGTGTTGGTCAAGGACTGATGCTTCAAATACCCACACGGTGCCAACCATGATTTCCTTAGAATAAGATATTATCATTGGATTGAGGATCCAAGTGACCATGATATGAAAATAGAATGAATTGTTAAATGAAAAAAATGGTGTATTGTAATTTGATATTCATTTTTAGGACAGTTCAGACTTTGGCACATGATGAAGTAGGTATTGATGGTTTTGGTGTCATTGAGAACCCAGGTAATTATGTTGTTAATTAAATAAGTATGAAATGTGATAACTATTTACATTACTTATTGTAATTTATTCTATTTACAACTGAATAAACTATTATAGAAGAGATATAGGTTTAGACACCATTGGTGGTGGACTACTAAGTTTTAAACACACCCTACATGAGCTTCTTGATCGATACCTGAATAGACTTCAAATTTGTAGGATATGATAAGGAAAAAATCCCTATGTTAGATGGATAATTTGGGATGAGGCTAGGATGAGTGAACATAAAATGTTTTCCAGACTCACTTGGGAGTTGTTAGTGTGTATATTTTTGGTTTTTCATTTTCTAGTTGACACATATATGGAATGAAATATTTATAACTCTATTTTGGATATTTTTTTATATTTTTGGTATATCATGTGATACTGGTCTGTATTTTTTATGATATTGTTGTGTTTATTTTTATATCATTAGCAATTAATTATTAATTCATCTTTTGTGATTATTTGATAAAGAGGGTATAGTCTCCACACAATATCTATATAAGACCCTTTCTACTTGTTAGAAGCCACTAATGTATGGGGAGATGTGCCTGAGGTCATGTAGTGATCCAGATCAGGGTATTGACATGTGGAACATGGGTTAGGATGTTAACAAATTCAAGGAAAGAGGTGCCACACTAGGACCAATCTCCAGAAATTGACACTTATGTCTTCACTTACCCCTTTAAAAACTAAAACATTCCCAATTACACATTTCCATTCCAAAATTATCCAAAAATTACCTCACCAAAAAACGCATGAAATAAAAAATATAACATAAGGAAAATTTATCATGATTTAATCCTCAAATAATATTATATTTTAAGAGATGAATAATAAAATTACACAATAATGTATTTTAAATTATGAAATGAATTTATCATAAGATTGAATTTTAAGGAGTGAATAAACAAGTAATTCTACAATAAATAGAGAGTAATAGAAAAAAATACTCTGAATAAACCATATTTTAAATCACTAGATATTACAAAATTACCATTGGATTATGGAGATAAATTCAAAGGTAAGATCCATTAGAAGAATAAGGCCACAAGATGTATTAAAATTTAGATATATAAAAATAACATTTTTATAATATTTATTATGGAATAAAGTGGATGGATTTTTATTTTAGAAGGAATATATAAATGGAGGTTAATTGTTAAAAGATAACTGAGTTTAGGAGATACACATTTTATATTAAAATTCATTTCATTACATTATGATTTAGTAGATGGTATATATTTTAGTTATTTTTCAACTCCAAGGAAAATTTGACCACTTTTAATTTTCAAGAGAGAGCTAGTATGTAAGAAATTTCACTATAGAAGACTTCTATTTTGGTTTTAAAAAATGTTGATTTTTTTATTTTCTTAAGTATTTATCTTGACCTATTCTTATTTTTTATGATTTATAATTATTTTGAGATGATATATTCATTAGTGATTAATTATTTGTTGATTGTGACTAAGTAATCACCATAAGGGATATTCAATTCATAATACAAGTATGGGTTGACATTTAAAGACAATAATTTGAAACTTAAATCAAGTTTAATTTAGATGATCTAAAATTTTGAGAAACTTGGTGGAATAAAAAGCAAAGAACTATGTGTAAATATATCCTATTTTTTAGAGATAGTAACATCTTAAAGAATAATGATTTTTTTTATAATTCAATAAATCTAATTCCAATTTCATATTCAGGAAACAATATATCAAATTATTGGTTGAAAGTATAATTGGTTGGATATTTTAACATTTGGGCTTAAACAAGGAGTTACTTTTTTAGAAAAGTATTTCCCACACTTAAAAATGAGGAAACATTGTAATGATATTCAAAACTCTAATAAATATAATGAAGATTTTTTTCATAGAAATATATAAACACATTAAGACGTTGTTGAAACAGTGATCTTATCATGTGATAAGAATTTGGATATAATTTTTATTTTCTACTTTGTCTTCTAACCTAACTCATGAGTGGTTATTGATTATACCATCAGAGGAGGAAGGATGAAAAAGATACCAGTTTTTTCCCCTAAAACGTTGGATGAGTTGTTAATGATTTTTTTTCATTTTAAAGGAGAACAAGACCCCCCAGGAGAATAATATACCAGTTTATGTAGAGTGACAATATTTTTCCATAAGTGGAAACCATTTTCAAGTAGTTTAGAGCATCACTAGCCATCCAAAGTATCAGAGAACTCCCTAAGCCATAACTATATTTCATATTTGATATATGTAGGACCAAAACTACTCCAATATTTATAGTTCAAATGAAATGATAACCAAACTATTGATGAATACTTTGTGTGGATATTCATGATCCAAAATATTTTCCTAAAACCAACATGGACAACAATTTAGGATGACAACCCAAAACTATTGATGGCAGAAACAATGAGGGAAAATATTCAACCAAGCTCAAGGTCCATTTGTATTTACCCTAGGGAAGTATGGATCATGGACAATTTCCTATTATTCCTACCACCAATAACACAAATGAATAATTCCCCACCACAAAACTTCTAATAGAAATCCTAATAGGCTCAACCTTCTTTCTTAATGTTGGTGATCCAATAGACTTAAAAAATGAACATCACTTTATTAGGTTGGGAAAAAGATGAAAAACCATGATACCATTTGGAATAGTCACCAATTTTTCCTAAAAATCATTGAGCATCACTTGGGATAGTTATTTTATAATTGTCTTAGAACCCCCTGATACACAATTAAGAAACACCAAATTTCAAAGGGAGGAGGGGAAGGATATTTTATTTAAAAGAGAAATCGTGTTAAAGTAAAAGTAAACAACCTATGTGAAAAGTTATACTAAGTAAAATTAAGTCAATGAATTGATAACATACTTTCTTAATAATTAAGGTAGGTAAGTTTAGGTGATGAAGAAAAGGCCTGGAAATAACACATAAAAGAATATTGATGTGTAGAATCAAGAAAAACAGTTATATTCTTAGAGAGTATACACTAATTTATGATATAAAATGAATATTATATGTTTATATGTATTTTTAAACACCCACACATCAATATTCAATTTATTGAGGAAATTTCACAAATGTCACCATACTCTAAATTAGATAAGGAAATCCTTTCATATAATAAAAATTTTAAGGACTTAGGGGTGATTTATGATAGTGAGGAGTGTTTAGATATGGTTCAAAGGAATATCACACCCAAAATTTGAGATCTAAGTAACTTCTCAATTCTATATAGCATCATATCATAAACATCTAGAAAATAATTTTTGACTTAGGGGAAAGTGCCAATCTCATACTGTTGAATGTATTCAAGAAAGTCATTCAAGATTACCATAAGCCCTCATGTGTATATCATTAAATGGTGGATTAATCCACAAAATACCTGATTGATATACTTGATAATTTATTGTAAAAAATGTTAAAGATTAACTCCATAACTAATTTTTTTGTCCTTGACATAGAGATGGAAGGATAGGTACTGATTATCATTGTTCACAAATTCCTTTCTCTGAGCAAATCACTCATTAATATATACCATGTTTGACTAAAATTATAGGATATATTGGATTAAGTGACCTTTCAATTGATTAAGGTACTGAAACAATGAGATGTGCTGACGGACTATCATAAAATTATCACTATTTAAGAATAATAATGATTTTTTACATGCAATAGGAAGAAGAAATAATGTTAATAGGGATTCTAGATAAGGAAGTGTGTCTAAAAGAGAGGTAAAAGCAGAGATAATGTCTAAGAGGTTATGGTAACATATGGGGACCATTTTTAGTATAATTTTTAACACATTTTATTCACTATATTATAAGGCCACCCAAGTTATATATTAAAAAAATCCCAAAAAATTGAGGTATTTATTTTTCGAATATGGATGAGACTTATTAATGATAATTTGTGCTAAAATTTCAAATGATAAAGAAAAAAAAATTTATAAGTGGTTATAAAATGGAATAAGGCTATCACATTGCGATTTATCGATTTCAAAGATATAATACCTTTTCCTTTTACTCATAAAGTAATAGTTGAAGAAGGGAGTAATGAGATTAAGAAATTACAAAGGTGGTTGACACCTCCATTGAATGAACATATAAAAAGGAGGTATGGAAACTCTTGAATTTTATAATTATATACCCTATATTCGATTGTGAATTTATGGTCACTCTATATGTAGTTCCAAATAAATTAAGATTTATGGAAGCGAATAAGGATGATGAAGTGATCTTTAACAGAATAATGATAGGCTGTAGATTATGTATCAACTACTAAAATTTGACTAATGTAATGAATAAGGATCACTTTAACCATGCATTTATTAATCAAATATTGAAAAAGTTATTTGGGAAAAAGAAATGCTACTTTATTTATGGATACTTTGATTAAAACTAAATTTCAATATCAACTTACATGAAAATAAAAATAATGTTTACATCCCATTGTTAAAAAATTTCTTTCTGAAGTATTTCATTAAATATGTATAATGCACTGAAAACATTCTAATACTATATGAAACATATATTTCATGTTATAGAGGAAGTGTTTATAGAAGTATTCATATATTATTTTCCTAAATATATCTTATCAATTAAGTTATATAGAAAAAATACTAACATTTTCATGGAAATATGTGAAGGTGCATTCATAGTATTAAACTAGGAAATGTTATATTTTATAGAAAATATGATATTATATTTATTAATTATATTTAAATGGATGAAATAAAAATTTATTTATCGAAAATCAAGGATTTTCATAATTTTTCTTAACCCTCCAATGGTGAGGGAAATTGGAATATTCTTGGGATGTGATTGTTTTTTCCAGATATTTGTCACAGAATTATCTCAAATTACTCATCATTTCACCCATATTATAGGAAAGAAATAACCATTTTCATTTGATTAAATATTTAATCAATCACTTTAGGACATCTATTCTGTGGTTTTTACTACTTAATTAATGTGACCATAAATTGGGAGGACCATTTTGAGTTTGTAGGTGTTGTATGTGAATATGAAATTAGAGATGTTCTGAAGAAAATACTTTCTATTTTTTTTTGTGAAAAAAATTATACTAGATGAATTCTTACAAAAGGATAATTTAATTACACCACTATTGTAATGACCCGAGTTTTGGAATGGACTAAAAAGTGATGGTTTTTGAACGTTTTCAATTAATGAATGGGTAACCTTTTAAACCGAGATTCGTAAGTCAATGATGAGAGTTGGAACCTAACAACATGATTTTTTGTTCTTTAATGAAGCCTAGTTAAGTTTCACGGGTGGCTTGAAGAATTTCTGGAGAACCAAACCCAGAAAATAGGGTTTTTGGAAAACTATAGAGGGCACACCGTTTTTCAGAAATCATGAAGCCCACTACTGGTAACATGGTATACTTATTTAAGGGGGTAGGTATTTTTCATGGAATGGGAATAGTTTAACAAATAGTGTGTCTGGACCATGGGAGGGGAGACAATTAGACTGGTGGTGTCATATAGTTTGTGCATAGTTCGGAAAAATTTGTAGGTTAAACCGTGTGGTTGGGTCTATTTAATAAATAAATTAAATTAAATTTAAAATAAAATAAAATCAAAACAACCCACTACCACACCCCTCTCTCTTGCAGATTGTGAGAAACCCCCAAAGGGGGGATTCCCCTTCGACACACACCTCTCCTCCCTACAACCTCCTCTCGTCATCAAATCTATCTATAGTTCCTTGCGTTCATCCTTATAATCATCGAGGTAAGTTCCCTTCTCGCTTATGCTACCATTTCTCAGCTTCATTTCAGCCTCTCTATCACCCCATAGTGTTTTTCCAAACCCTAGGTTTTTGGGTAATCCGATTTATCACTCATGTTTTGTTCTAGGGCTATGCGAATGGTCTCTTGGGACTCCCTTCTATGGGTTCTCGAAATCGCCACCAAATAAGAGATTGTTCATGTGTCTTCATTCTGTTGGATTTATTTTGGTGTAAGTTTTCTCCTTGAATAATTAGTTTTATTTGGGGATTTTTAGGATTACAAGTCTGTGGCATTTTATTTATGGTGTGTTGGTCCTTACCGCTTTAATTTTGAGACCTTAGTGTTTGTTGTAGTGTGTTGGATCATCCTTGAGGCGGGTTTGAGTCACTGGAGTCTAAGGTGAATCGCCTGTGTATTCATATATATATATATATATATATATATGTGTATATATAGGTTTCCCCATTATGTAAAATTCATCCATGGTGGTGAACAAACATGTATGGGGCTTAGTGTGCCTATGTATATGTATGGAAATGCACGTGTAGGTGAGCAGAGATGGGAATATGCATATAAGTATATATATAAAGAATCCCATGCACATATTTATGGCCATGAAAGCATGTGTATAGGGGCTAGTTTACCTTGCATGTATTTGAGGATGAATATGCTTAGAGGGGGAGCTACAGATTTCAGTTAGAATGATCCAAGAGCCGAAGTGCATGGCTTGGTTCCACCCTGTTGTACAATCCCTTTTCGTTTTCCCTATTTATTTAAGAAATCATTTAATATATAATTTCTAAGGATCATGTATTTTACTTAATTATTCCTAATATGGTAGTTCATTTCTGAAATGATTCCTTGGTAACATAAATAATGTGATTAAGGGTAATAAATGGTTTTTTTCCAAAAAATTAATGTTTTCTTAATAAAACCCCTTTAATGGAGGCACACTTCCTTCAATCAAAAAATTTATTGATAGAGTAATATGAGGCCTGCCTTATTTCCTTGTTATTTTCTTTATAATTGGGTTATAATTGATAGAGGACATGTTATGTTTTTTGGACCCCTAATGTTTATTTTTCCCAAGTTGGAACATGCCACATAGCTTTGGCACCACTTAGTACACTTGAACCCTTTAAACAATTTTCCATGTATAGGAAAATTGGATGAGATGACCTTGACTAAGAAACATATAATAAATGGCATTGTATAGATTAAATGGGTATGTCACAATGATTTTCTTTCCTTATAGTAAAGGGTTTAAATATTACACTTTCCTTGAAATGGAATTGAATGTGTAAAATGACATACATGGGAAGTCCTTGATTCATGGTATGTTATGAAGGTTACTAATCCCTTATTGATGTTTAATTGAAATACTAAAATGGTATGCCTTAAGTATGAATGTAAATGTGATTTTTTATATTATGAATATGGTATGATTATTTGGAATGCATAATAGGTACATCCATTTGCATTACATTATAATTATGAAAATTATGGTAATTGATCATGGATGGGGGAAATTCATACCCCATGCCATCTATGTATTTGATTATAGATGGGAGGCATTCATACCCCATGCCATCTATGTATTTTATTATCGATGAGAGTATTTCATACCACATTCCATCTATGTATTGTATCGGTGGAGGAGATAAATTCTTACCTCCTTATATTTATATAATCTCTAATGGATGAGAGATATTCTTACCTTGTGGAATTTATATAATCTCTAAAGGATGAGAGGAATTCTTACCTCGTTCCATTTATATAATCTCAAATGGATGGGAGACATTATTACCTCATGCCATTTATATAATCTTCAATGGATGACAATCATTCTTACCTCGTAACATTTATATAATCTCCAATGAATGAGAGGAATTCTTACCTCATGACATTTATATAATCACCAATGGATGAGAGGCATTCTTAACTCGTGAAATTTACATAATAACTTTTGGACAAGAGGCATCCTTACCTCATTCCAAGGATAACCTCTATTTATATATACAAGGGGATGAGATCCATTCTTACCTTTTCACAATGATAACATATATATATATATATATATATATATTTATACATGGTGAATTGTTCAGACATACAAGCCATGGGCTGATGTAGGTACCGCCGTCAGGTGTCCCATAGGAACCTGGATGAGTGTTAATTATTTGTACAATAATGTTATTAGTACTTCATACCTGCATAATGTTAAATTTATATTACACTTTCTGGATATTTCTAGACACTGGTGGTGCTGACCTACTTATATTTACATCTCACACTCTACCCGGGCTACCATTTCACTAGGGTACTCAAGTTGACATTTCTTGTTCATTGGACTACTGACATTGGACCATGCTTGTTGCTACATGCTTAGACCTAGAGGTAGGAGAAAAGGACTGATATGAGCTCAGGATTCTCATGGAGATATATCTTAGTACTTTTTAGTTATTTTACTTATTTGAGTATTGTATTGTCCTATTGTGGGATGCATGCAGGTTGTTTACTACCTTAATATTTGTATCATTAACATGTCACACATTCAGCTGTTATATAAAATGGAGTTGCCCACATTTATTAGATTGTTATTATCTATCTTCTACTACTTTATCATTTCTTTCTACTGCTTCCACTAATTTTCACCCATTCATATTCTATTATACCACTGTGAAAATATGATCATGAGGGATTAATATCCCATCTATCACCTCCTCACACCCTCAGTATTACTCACCAGCCTCTGGCATACGGGGAGACATGCTTGAGGTCATGTGACCCATTGGTCAAACTACCGTGTTAATGGTTAGTCAGGTCGGGATGCAATAAAGTAGTATCATAGGAGGTTAATTTCAATCATCTTACTATTTTGGGTTGGTATACAAGAGATTATGAATGTTTTTCCACATGGTTTATATCTATTATTGGGACTGATCATCCCACATATAGGAAATGACCCAGTGGCTAGGGATGGGTTTTTTCTTTATGTTATTCACTGTTACATTTGATATGATTTCAACTAGAGTGACTTTTGTACTTTCTATTACATATGATTTATGGAATTTTTGGAATTTCTACCATTGGACTATTAGGGAAAATAATTTCATTCCCTACATCAAACTAGCCACATAGAAATTCACATGTCATGCAGAGTGAAATTTCATGTAGTTTCATATGTTGGATGCATGTTGATTTGATTAATTATTATGCCTGACCACATATTCTTTAGCATGGATATTTTATAACTTGATCTTGTGTTATTGGTTGTGATAGAAAGCTTGTACTATTTGATATATGTAAACTGGTTATGATTATATTAGGATCCAATTTTCAATTTTAAGGTGTATGGGAACCTTATAATAAGGAAAGCATAACCCACGTACTCAAATCTTTTTAAATGGAAGCTAAATTAAGATGCTAAAGTTAATTGATTTTAATTAAATGGAGAAAACTTCCAAACTGTAAAGTGTATGGGATATTTACATGTTTTTAGGTGGCCACCCATATGTTTGAATCATGGATTTTGAGCATGTTAAAATTCTTAATGGAGTGTGGTTTCAATTAATGGGAGCTAATTCTCAATCGATGAAGTGTATGGGAACCTCATTAATGGGTAAATGAAAACCCATGATAGAAAAAATGGAATCATGTCTTCTATGATGTTTATAAATGAGAATATTTTTTTGTTTTAAATTGAATGAATTGTAAAATATTAAATGTGAAACTTTACCCAAGTAGGTTATTTGGGAAATTTTTACTGTGAAAATACCTCTTAGGATGTTGAAAAAAATTAATTTATGAGAATCTTCTATTGGGTTTCTTTTTGGTGAACCAAGGATGACTTAGTGGGACCCTCATAGGTTTACTTAATTGTTAAATGGAATCTATTAAAATAAATTTCCTTTTTATGATGATATTTCATTGAATTTATAAATTTAAATGTTTTGAAAAGGAAATTTTATATAACTTTTTTGTTTTTTCCTTAGGTCATTATTTTAATCAAGTACCTTGTATTTTTTAAACGGTACTTGATTTTTGGGATTAAATATTTTATATGTTTAATGATTTAAAAGTGATTAAATATAAAGGGATTGGAAATGGAACCTATAGTGGTATCCCTATCTGAGACCCTCATGAAAGGGTTGTTTTGAGTTTCTCTTTGAGTTCCCTTAGAACAGAACCATAGTTGTTTTCTGTGGGTGTTGTTTCATTAGCACTAGTTTAGAGGTTGGGCTCATTAGTACAACAAAATTTATTTAACAATAACTAGTGTTAGGGTCAACATTTTTTCTTCATGAGGGGCTAGTCTGTAGTAGGTAGTTCTCTAAAAATGTGAATTCCATTTTTAATCGTAGGAACTATCAAGAATTTGGTTCCATTCAGGCACTGTTGTACCTTTTAGGACTTTTGGCACCTAATGATACCCTTTTTCAGATTGGTGGTAGTGGTTTATTTGTTCTTTCTATGGTGTGAACAGTGAGTGTTGCTCATTTTTAGCTGGTTTGACATGCTGTGAGCATGTTCAGTCGGTTCATAGTTCGTTTGACCCTTTCTTTTCCTCGATGATGGATGAATCAATATGTCTTAATCAATATTAATGGTCATATTTGACAATACAATGTTATAATTATTCTCTTATGTTGTTGAGTACAGTGTTAGGTTGTCTCTGTTGTAGACTAACTTATGATTTAAGGATTTCAGTTCATCCCAATGTTTGAGAGTGGTTTCTCAAGACTCAGGTGTTTCTACATTCCAGTTCGTGTTGGTTTGGGTTTCATTTTTCCTATTCTCTCGATGTTACGATCAAGGATCAGAGGACCACCACGTCGGTTTTGGTAAATCATCCCTTCCATGTAGAAGGGATAACTAAGGAAAGATCATTTGTAAATGGTCATTTTATTTAAAATACCTTGGGGCTATTAGGTTTTGGAGCTGTGAGTGTTTACTTGGTAGTGCGGTTTTGAGATGTATTTGTTGTGTATGTGACCCCTGGTAAACATTGTTGGTTGTGGTTAGAATTTGGTGTTAAATTTTGAACAAACACAAGATGCCTTCGGGTGGTAAATTCATGTGGTGGGTTAATGATGGTTCATCAGTAAGTGAAGCCAAATTTTATCTTAAAGTCAACATGTTGTGGTTTGACCATTCTTCGTTCTAGTTTTGGGGTATTTTTAACTAGATGCTATTTCAATCCTCTTAGTGTACTATACTAAGTGACGAGCATGTCTGATATCTTGTATTCATCCTAGATGCACTAAGAGAGCATCGTTCTTATGCCACACAAACACTTTTATGATGTTGAGATTTTTTGTATGGTTATCTTAAGGATTTTCACATGGGATGCATGGTTTCTCTTGTGGATTTAACTAAGAAATGTCATTGGGATTCGGGTGTAGGAATTGGTGAGCATGTTTTTTGTAAATGTGATATGACTTGGGATAAGGGATCATAGTTCATCTTATAAAACAATGGTCGTCTAAGACGGGCATCTTCTTGGTTTTTCAGACAGAGTGTTGTGACTCTTTCTTTTCTTGTTTATGGGTTACTCTTGGTAAATAATCATTTTAAGCCATGCCATCAAGTGGCGATGAGTACAGTTTATGTCAGCCAATTCTTTTCATGAACAACCGTCTTGACATAGGATTTGAGGTCGATGGGTGGAGTGACCATTAGATCATTTTAAAATCACACTTGAAGCATCATCAAATGTTTAAGGGAATGCTGATAAAGAAAATTCTAATGGTGGTTGATTTTTAGTTTGGAATTGGCTGCTTTAATATTAAATCCTAATGTGGGAAGTACCTTTGTCCAATTTCTTAATGAGAAAATTACAGGATCGTGTCTCCTGGTGAATGGGCTTGGGAAATAGCCATTTTGATGAATTTATTGGATAATGAGCATTGGATTGAGTCTAAGTTGGTTAATTTGCCCGTGTTTAAAGGAGTTCTCAATGGTGCGTTGGGATTTTGGAAACATAACATGGCCTTTAGAACAAATAATCATGACCCTTGTAGGTCTGGTGATTTTGTTACACTGTTCCCAAAGGCTTCTTGGGGATGCGATGTTATAAGGTGGGAAGGTTGTAACAATCCACATTTTGGACTAGACTAAAGATTTAAGGTTTTGGAACCTTTTCAATTATGGAATGGGTTGTTTTTATAACTGATCATTGGGACACAATTCTGATCATTTGAACCATTTATAAAGATGTTTTTGGACATGGATGAAGCCCCATGAATTTTTTTGGGTGGCTCAAAGAGTTTTGGGAGTTCCTGATCCGGAAAAAAGGTTTTCTGGAAAACTGCAAAGGGCATGTAGTTTTTATGAAACCATGAGGCCAACTATAGGTAACCGTTTAGCCGTATTTAAGGGGCTAGAGGTGTTTCAAACGAGCTACACATGATTTTCCAAACTGTGTGCCTAGCCCATGTGCCGGGAGGCTCTTAGAATGGGGGTTCTATATTTTTTGTACACGGTCTGGAAAACTATGTGGGTTAGACAGTGCTGTTAGGTATAATTAATTAATTAATTAATTAATTAAATTGAAAATAAACTAAAATTAAAATAACCCACTCCCTCCCCCTCTCTCTCACCAGATCATATGACACCCCCAAAGGTGAGGTTCCCCTTCGACGTGCACCCCTTCTCCCTATGAACTTCCCTCATAAAATCCATCTGTATTTATTAGCATTCATTGTCTAGATCATCGAGGTATGCCCAATCCCCCCTTATCCTCTCTTTTTCTAGCTTCAGTTTGGCCTATCCATAACCCCATAGTGTTCAGCCAAACTCTAGTTTTTTGGGTAATCTAATTAGTCTGTCTAATTTTCTTTTAGGGGTGTGCGAATGGTATCTCAGGACTCCCTTATGTTTGTTCTAGAAACTGCTGTGGAAGGCGATGCGGTTTGAGTGGTTTTGGTCTTCCAGCTTTTTTTGGGTTAGATTTCTCCTTTGATGCTCAGTTATATTTTTTTCTTTTGTGGTTTGTGAGTCTATGGAATTTTATATGTGGTATGTTGGTCCTTAAATATTTAATTTTGAGACCCTAGTGTTTCTTGTAGTTTGTTGGATTGTCCTTGTGGTGGGTTCAATTTGCTCGAGTATAAGACGGCCTTCCTGCATTTTCATAGGTATGTATATATATATATGTAGGATCCCCCATTATTTGAAATTCATCCATGGTAGTGAATAATCATGTATGGGGATAAGTGTTCCAATGTTTATATATTAAAATAAATGCGTAGGTGGATGGATATGGGTATATTCAAATAAGTATATATATGTAAGGATGACCTTGGAAATGTTCATGGCCATGTGGGAATGTTAATAGGGGATAGGTGTGCTTACATGTATGTGAGGATACATATGATTAGTGGGGGAGAAAAATAATTTTGTTATAAAGACCCATGATCTAAAGTGGACATTTTGGTTCCACCCGAAGGTAGGGTCCCTTTTCCCAACCTATTTATTTGAGAAATAAGGTTCATGAATTTTAACTAATGTTTCCTCATATGTTAGTTCATTTTTTAAATTCTTACTTGGAAAAGATATTAAAGTTATTAAGGGTGACAAAGGTTAGGTTTTTTTTGGTTATTCCTTGGTCCATTGAAAGTCTGGTAAGGTTGGATGTGTCTTTGTCTATAAAAAGATAGTGTGCTCTATTAAAGGTCATTACATCCTTTTAAAAGTGAGGGTTTATTTTGTGAGTTCTATTTCTATCATGGATAATAAATGTGTAAATAATATATTTAGGATCACATTTATCCAATAAATTATAAAAATATATTCTCCTTATTTTTAACTTTTCATCACAATTGCACTAATTTTTTATTTCACTTGCACCCTTGATTGCTTTACATGAATAATATCTACATGATCTGATTATGTTAATAATTGAACACCAATTATAATACATTTAAATTCTTAATAACATATATTCACCCCCTTTAATCCATCTTTACATATCACATTGAGAAAAAACTTTGTATCCAATCTTATTACTTTTAGATTTAGGTTTCGAAACTTATTTTTGTGTCAGTGTTCAAACATTTCTCTAGATGTAATCATTTAAGGAAAATATATCTTCCAAGATGTCAAGAATGAACTAATATTATGGTTATATTCCTGAGAGACCACAATATTTTTA
The DNA here is from genome assembly GCA_963277665.1 of Viscum album. NCBI lineage: Eukaryota > Viridiplantae > Streptophyta > Magnoliopsida > Santalales > Viscaceae > Viscum > Viscum album. Next base: position 1,087,550,511 of record OY728156.1, read on the forward strand.
TGGTAATTATTACAACATCTAGGAGGTGAGGATAAATGCATCTCTTAAACACATAATAATTGATTATTGGTTGTTTATTGTAAGACCATACAAACTATCTGGTGCTGATCAAGATAAATCTTGGGTAATTAAGTGGTATATTATGTTTCAAATAATAATTTCATGAATATATTATATTGTTCAATAATTATATATTCATTTTGTAATTTATTAGCAAGTAATATTACTCAGGACTTAAAGAGGAAACTACAAGTTACACACTATAGTACATACAATATCAAGCAAAAAAACATAGAATTTTACATATAGAATGTCAATAATTTATTATGTTTGAAGTTGAATAAATGAAACATATGTTTCAAATAATAAGAATCAATATAAATGGTATGATTGTGATCAGATAGGTTATGGATAATACAGTGCTGTTACGAAGGATAATGACATCACTACCGAATAAGTGGTTTGTGAAGACGGTTTCTATAGATGAGAATAAGAATTTTATGAAGTACACATTAGATAAATTCAATGGTCCATCATTATAATATGAACTCGAGATAAATAAAAGTATGGATGAAGAGACTACAAAGAAGACATGTATTTCATTTAAATTGGGTATAATTATTTCTTCCACATCTTCTGATTCTGATTCATAAGAATGTAATAAAGTTGAAATAACTCACTTGAATAAAATAATTTACAACATAATGAAAACTGAAAATGGATTAAATAATTTTTTATAAGGAAATATCATATATAATGTAGGAAAGAAAATACTAGTAATTCTAATGATGTTTTATAACTAACTTGTTATGATTGTAAAAATAAGGGACATATTATATTAGATTTTTTGAAATTAAAGCATGAATGAAAGGATAATAAATGAAAGAGAAAGGAGAAACAAGATTTAATGGATGAATAGAGCTATGTATAATATTCATACACATAAAGTGAATCTAATATTAAAAAGGAAACAACTAAATTGTACATAATAGTATTGAATATTAAGGAAGATAATACAAGTTCAGATTCTAATATAAGATATGACATAGATTATAATGAATATTGTGTAAAAAAATATATGAATAAAAATATTATAGAAATATGATTTAATAATTTTTGAGTTGTACAAAAATATAAAAAGGATAAAAAATAAGAATGATAAATAAAATAAGTAACAGGGTAAATAAAATGAGAAACTTATTAATACAATTTCTTTCTCTAGTGAAAATGTTTTGATGAACTATATATTACTAAAAAATATAATAAGAAGTTAAAAAGTAATTTTTATTTTAAAATAAAATTTATTTAATTTTATACAAGGTAAATGGATGTATTATATATATTATTGAACCAAATAAAAGATGAATATTTTTGGTTATGATGAACAAATATCTAAACTATACAAATATTTCATAATTAAAAGTTTGAATGGAAGTGTTTCTAATGTTACATTTTTTGGATACAGAATACAAGATCATTATACAAATGAATTTTATTTAGTACTTACAAAATGATTTTCAGATAGAAAAAAATTTATTTTAATGAATTATTCTTTGAGATTACCAATTAGTAAATATTTAAAATGTTATTGGGAACATGTTAATTCTTTTATTAATCATGTTGGACCAAAAATACCATGAGTAACAAATTTTTTTCTACTTGATGTTTAAGGAAATATGAATTAGTAGTCCTCAAGACATATGATACATGGAAAATGAATAATCCTGACATTTGAATGGGGATAAAAAACGTATATCATATAATCAATGTGATTTTGGATCTATTAGTTTTGAAGAAAACTATAAGATAAAAGTTAATTGAATTCGTGATGTAGGAATTTCCAGAACAATTATCTTTTGTAAAGTACTATATATTTAATGGTTAAACCCTAATTTAATAATTATTTTATATCAATTAGAATATGTAATGAGTGTTAAATTTGAGGATAAGAAATTTTTAGTTTTTAAGAGTTATTTTGTCTTGTTTTATGATAACATAAAATATAAAATATACCCCATTGAATTTTTGTGTCAACTAATTAGAATGTTATGTGTCTTAATGATATAGAAAAAAATATTTTAAGATTTTTTTTATTTAATGATAACAGAAAAGATACAAAATATTTAGTTATGGGTTATATTATAAATTTTCAAGGGATAGACAGTTTTTTAAAATTAGCATGATTAATGTAGGCATGTATTAGGTTTTTGATTCGTGTTTAAAAGGAAAAATACATTAGGAAAGAATTATATCTTTTAATGATGTTAAAATAATAATACCTCTTAAACTTATTCATTTTGATTTATTTGTATGAATTTATACTACTATATTAGGTTGTAAGAAATGTATGTTTTTGATAGGTGATGATTTTAGTAGATTCACTTAGACTTATTATATGACTCATAAAATTAAAACTTTAACTAAGTTTACCATTATTTGTAAATTAGTTCAAAATAAAAAGGGTTAAAAAATTATTTATATTATAAGTCATATAAGAGTTTGATTTTTTTATTAGGGTATTTGATAATTTTTTCTAAAAAAATGGTTATTTTGATAATTTCCCTTCTCTTAGATCACCACAATAAAATGGTGTAACTGAATATAATAATAGATCTATTCATGAAACTTTAAGACTTTGTTAAATTAATTTTAACAAACTAAATAGTTTTTGGATGAATATATAAATATATATTATTCTACCTTAAATATATATTTTATAATAAAATTATTAAAGAAAATCCACTATGACTTTTATAAAGGAATGAATCCTAAAGTCATATATTTTAGAGTTTTTGGTGGTAAATTTATTTTTAAAATACCAAGGATAATTTATATAAATTTCATGATAAAAGTGATAATTGAATTTTTATATCTTATTATAATTTGGTTAAATCATATGGAGTTTATAATAAAATAACTATGACAGTAGAGGAATCTATGTGTGTTATGATAGATGAAAATAAATTGAAACATAATCTATATTTAAATTAAACTAAAGAATAATTAAGAGAGTTTATTTTTATTATACATGACCCTGAAAATAATAATTTATTAGTTGAGGTGGAGTATATCCCTTATCAAGGTGATCATATAATTTGGAGAAATAATTAATATCAACCTCCTAATAATTTAATTGGTCATTTTAATTTTGGAATTTAAACAATAAAATTTATTATGAATTTTTATAAAAATTATTATTTGTTGTTTCTGAATTTATACCTAAGGATGTATTTGATGCTCTAAAATATTGTAATTAAATTTTTTCCCTAGAATATAACCATAATAAATTTTCTAGTTATATTATTTAGACTTTGGATGAACCGCCAAAATATAAATATATTATAGGAACTAAATGGATAATTAGAAATAAAATGGATGAATCCGGTCAAATTTTAATGAATAATTATCTAGTATTTTTCAAGTATTTTCCAAGAAGATGGTATACATTATGATGAATCATCCTTACCTATTTATAATATTGGTTTTATTAGGATTTTATTATATATTTTTATATTTTTATGGTTTTAAATTGTAATGGATATATGTTATTTTTTAATGGTTTAATGTTAGACCCAAAACTATATGTCTTTTTGGATTTGTTTTTAATTATAGTAGTATGGAATATAGTTATGGAGAAGGTTGATGTATGGAAATAATATAATAAAATAACCGGTAGATTTCCATTTCATATTTAGTGGGAGGGGATGATTAAATATCTACAATGTTTCTAAACAAGCAGTTTGGAGGGAAGTAGGTTCTGAGGTTCATCACCCTCCCAGATGAAGTTCCACATAATTTTGTGATTTATAAAATACAAGGACATTACCCTCATATGAAGTAGTTGGTCTCATCTAGTTTTGGGAAGAAATAAGAGCACTTCTAATCAACAATGAAAAATGAATGAATTCAGAACCCAAAAATATGAACTTATTTTATTAATTTATTCATTGTTTTATAAGAAACAAGTTAATGGATCTGGAGAGGTACCTAATGTTTCCATAGAAAAGAAATAAGTTTCGTGAAAAATCAGAGGTTTTGAGAAAATAGTTGTAAAGACACTAAACCTAGTATCACAGAGTCTATGGTTACTTTATTAAATTAGTATAATATATAAGGAATCACACCCTCTATGCATAAATAGTTTACTCGTCTTTTTAAATAAGATACATTATTTAAATTTACATTATAGTTGAAAACATAAAAACATAAAAACATAAAAACATAAAAACATAAAAACATAAAAACATAAAAACATTTTATTTAAGAATTACTTATTTTCCCTTAGAATATCCCTACATATCCATCATAAAAAACATCTTTGTATCCCAGGGAAAATAAATCATAAGAAATGGGTGTGTGATGATACTACGTAAGGGTATGCATACAGTGTAATATATCATGAATAAATAATCATAATCATTATGGAAATGGAAATAAATGAAACACATTCAATTTCAATAATAACTTTAGTATAATATGGTTGGAATAAATGATGATCAAATAAAGATATATATATAATCAAATGATCTTGAAAATTATCCATGTATATTCAAACTAACAAAATAATAACATATAAAGCAATAACTAATATCATAATAACGGAATACATATTGACTTATATATGAAACATACTATCAAGACATTTGACAATATATTTTAAATGTTTGGGTAAAAACACATTTAATTTGGAAAACTGATCTGTCGCATGAGACCTATTGACACATCAAGAGGCTATATAATTATTGGCCCCACCCATAATATAATAATTATAATGATTTCCTCATTTGAAATTTGTGAAAATTTATCAACATAAAAAATAATATTGAAAGTGTAACATACAAAATTTTAATACATACCTAAATTAATAAAAATAATCAAAAACCATTCTGAGTAATATGGATAATTTTATCAAAATAGTACATCTTAGTCAAACTAATAATAATCTATCTAGATAAATAATAAGTATGGTATAAATATTTCTTATCCCCAATATATCATTATTATAATAATGTTTTGATGTTGTTGATTAATTAAAATATAATAAAAATATCTTTAAAAATAATCTTGAAGAAAAAAACCTTTCACATTAAAATAAACCTTTAAAACTAAAAGTTCACAATTTTTTTAAATAATTTTGTTTTAAAATGAACATTTAAACTTATAAGGTTTTTTTTGAAACATTTATTGGATATAAAGGTGTGAAGTTCCAATAATTTCGTACATATTAAAAAAAGATTGTTCTCACATTTTATATAAAATCTATATGAGCCTTATTAGAAAAAATACATAAAGCTACTTTTGAAAACATTTTTTATAAAGTAAAAAAGAGTAAAAATTTATTTAAAAAAACATTTTCATGAATTTAAAAACATTTGTAATTTTTTTTAGAAAACATGGATTCAGAAGAAAAAACATTTTCCATCAAAAAGAGAATTAATGTTGTCTTTTCATAAAAACATTTTACCAATAATTTTAAGTACTAAAGAGTGAAAAATGGTAATATTAAATTAAAAGTTCATGAATAACTGTAGGATAAGGAATTATATTGGCTTTATGTTATAAATAAAAAATAATTCCCTTAAATTAAGCTAAAATAAAAATAATCCCTAAAAATTTCGAGATCTTGAAATAATTAATTACCACTTTAGTAACTTTTGAATCATAAGAACCGTGAAAGAAATAAATCCAAATGAAACATTAAAAATATATCAAGATAAATATATTCATGATATAACGTATCAAAATGGATAGTATATTAAAGACATAAATGAATAAGAGGTGAATATGGAATTTGTCTCATGGAAGTAAAAGTGAGACTACAAATCCTTACCTGAGGTTTGATTTCCTTTGAACATGTTCAAAACTCTGGTATAAAAAATATTATTTTATTAAACATATATTATAGATCCATAATAATATATTTCAAACCATATATGATTCACTTATAGTCTTTTATCATTTGTTTGTTGATTTTTATTTGTTAAAAGAACCTTTCACGTGGTAATTGATTCATTTTACATGTATATTTTGTTTCATGAATTGTAGTAATTTCACATTGATCACAATTTTATCATGTATATAATTTTAAAAATGATTTAAATATAATATATATTCATTATATTCTTAATTATAATAATATATAAAAGTTAGATATAAAAAATGTATTACACTGTTCCTGGAGATGGTAAACCATATGTACCCATGAACACTGTTTCCATTTTTCTTCACTAATGGAATGAATGGAAAATAAATGTTCATTAACCTTCAGGGAATCATCATTATATATATATATATATATTTTATATTAATAAAATCCATTCTTATTACCATATCGGTAAAAATAAAATGAGAAACATTTCACTTCCCTATATAGAGTTTGTAATCCACACGTACGCCGGAGTGACGTTATTGTTTTCCAATGGATTGGAAGATAATATATTTTATATGATATTATATTTCTATAAGTATGTTTAGTTAAAAAATATCACATATATTAATTAATTTTAACCTTACTTCCTTCCATGTAAAGTGTATGAATAAATTGAATCAGATCTCTTTGCGTGGATTTAGTTTGTCGTACACACAAGCGACATAATCATATCCACCTAAAAATGAAAAGTAACAAAAAGAATGTGATATCATAATTAAATAAGTATATTAATTTTAAAAATATGATATAAATAAGTCAAATCCATTATAATTTCCATCATTTAATGGTGGTGATGGAAAAGGAATTACATTAGTTCTTGTGGCTGTAGTCGACCGTACACATTATTGACGTGTTATTTTCTCATTTGATTATAGAGGAGAGGGAAATGGGATATTAAATTAAAATAACTAAATTTAAGTGTATATTTTATTCTAATTTTATTATATTATCACTGTTTACATTTATTTTACTGATATTGAAAAATAAATAAAACAAATACATGCCTTTAAGAATTGTACCTTTTTTTAGAGACCCTCTTTAGGTTTATACCTAAATTCTTCATAGGAATGATTTATAAAGAAAAGAAGGTATATAAGATATGGGGAGAGAAATAAGAATATATTTGGTTATTTAATGTAGGAACCAATGTGTTTGTAAATGTGAATAAGGTAGGAGAGGAGGTAGCCTTTTATGAGTAGGGGAGATGACACGTGAAGTTTACGAAAAGATAATGAGATACCAATATTTTTCCCCTTACCAATTCATCCAAAATGGGTAATTATTTTAAATTTTAGATTTAAATGTATAAACATGGCTTTAAAATGGGCTTTATATTATATTTAATTAATTTTAACCGTTATCTTTTTCATTTAACCCCATCTAAATCTATTTTTACCTTACCACAATAATTAATTTTTACTGTTTTCACTATTCAATTAGGTCAAAAAATAATTTTACATTATTATATAATATATATTATTATTAATAAAAATATAGAATCCATTTTTAAAAATTTAATTCAAATATGTGAAAAAATTCAATTTTAAATTAAAATTATGGGTGCATCGAAAAATGGGTTTTCTGAAGAAAACATTTCAAAAGATCAAAATATTTTTATTTCATAATTCCAAATGAAATTGATTAAAATGTACTAAATTAGATAAATTTTTATAGTATATTACTAATTTTAATTAAAAAAATAATATATAATTTATCTTTATAAATAATTTAAATGAAAATACAATTTTTAATTAAAATCATTATTTTTCATTATTCATCAAAAAATTAATCTTATTAGAAAATTGTCCAAAATTTTCCCACATATAATTTTTACATTTATAATTAAAAAATTAAGTTTATTTTCTCTAGTAAAAATTCTAAAAGGGGTAAAAAGTAATTTTAAATTATGTGCGTAATGCGTTATTAATTCGACTTTCTGTAAAAATATTGTTTTTTAGAAAATATTATTATTTTTATTTCTAATGGTTTTTATTTTATTTCGGACCAATAAATAACCATTCAAAATAATATTCACATGTGGAAAAAAATATAATTTTAATAGTTTAGATATTCCTATTAAAACCCACCAACTTAACAGTGAGGTTTTAATGGCCATGTTTAAATATCAATATTTTAATAGAGTAATAAATTTTGTTTAAACCCAATGTTGTGTGCATCAAAAAATATCTAAGAGATTGAATTTATTAATAAAGAAATATATCATCAATTATAAAGTTTTTATATTATCTTCTAATCTTGATTTTACATGTCATATATGTTATGAACATCATGTTCCTTTTTAGAATCCTGGGGAGTTACATTCTACCCCCTTAAATAAATTACATCCTAGTAAATTAATCTTGATACTGATAATCTTGTTTTTGAAATTTTGAAATATATTTATTAGAAAACAACTTCACAAAAAAGTATAATAAAATACTATTTATAAAAGAGAAATGGAAGTACAACGGTCTTATAGAATATCCCAAAACTAGGTTTCCATGTAAGAGAACATTGGTGCGAAGTGAAGATATAGACATGGGAAAAGCATAAATACTTATTATAGTGATAGAGAACACTGATAAAAAGAAATTAGGTTATCCAAAAAAAGTTAATTAACAAAAAAATATAAATCTATAAAGGGTGAGAAGACTATCTATCTATCATAAATGAAAGAGTTTAGATCAAATTTTTTTTAAGATCCCTTTTATAGATTTGAGAAATTATTTTACTATCTATGAATATAATGGAATATAATTAATTGATATATTTCATTTTCATTGGAAAAATATTATACATTTTTTTTCATTGATCAATTTATATTTCATCTCTTAGTCCAATAAATTAATATCCAAATATGTTTTTTTTCATTCAGAAATCACTTAAATTAACTTTTAACAGATTGTAAGATCTCAAAAAACTAACAAGATATTAGTCCTGTTTTAATTAAAATAATTGTTAGAAAACGTTATTTAATTTAATAAATTAATCTCTAATACATCAATTTTAACTCCCAAAACTTAAAATAATAAATTTCTTAAATTATTAAAATTAATACTCATCCAAAAATTTCATGACCAAATTCAGTGTCCTTAAATTTAAACGGAAGGTCACAAAACTTCCAAAATCAACATAATATTTGATTTCCCCGAAAAATAATGACTCTATTAATGTAAAATAAAAAATATTTTAATACCTTTATCATCATAAAAACTTAATGAAAACATAAATTATTCCTTAAAATAAAGTCTAATGTTTTCTAACATATTCTGAAAATCCAAGCATGCAATAAACTCTACTGAAGATAACGTAATCCATTAGATCACTAAAAAATTTCAAGGTCACTAATACTATACCATAAAAATATCTTTATCATTATTTTATCAAAATTGTTAACATATTAATCTTTTCTTTTCTAAATTTTGTTTTTCCAAAAAACGATCATCTAGCCACTAAATCAATTTTCATGGTCATCAGTACCATTCATCATATTCTCTTAAACCCTTAAGAAAATGTATTAAAGTACAATAATTATACATTTATTAATTATAATAAATATAATATCATTTCTGAAATATTTTTATAACACTATTATTTAATCCAAACACATGGAAATTAATTATTCAACTTCATTGGTAATAATAACATAAGCTTGACCTTGACCCCTTAGCTTCTTTTGAGATATATTACCTTGATACTTTGGGAATTAATTTTTATAGTGCCTAATCTAATTAAAGTTGAATCATAACACATTAGAATATTATTTATGTTTCTTGAAATCATGATCATTATGTACATTCACTCTATAATTTTAGAAAACTATCATTCTCTTCAAGAAAGTACAAAGGTGATTCTTTCAACAATTATTAAATGTGTGAAAATCCTTCTTATATAAATTCTATAAACACTTCCTCACATGAAAGAAGTGAAATATAGTCAATATAAATTCTTATATTGAAAAATTCACCTATGAAATGTTAATAAATTCTCCAAATAATAATCACAATCAAAATCCATCCAGAGAAATTTTTTGAATGGCATCAAAATAGAGATTCTTAGTCAAACTGATTATAAACCACCTAGAGATATAATAATGATGCTATCAATATATCATATCTCTTGTGGATCATAAGTAAGATAAAAGGGTTGATGTTTTTTATGAATATAAAGTCCATAAAAAGATGGTTTGAAACATTTATGTGGAAAATAACCTTTGAACTTTGAAAATCAACTTAATAAAAAGTTCAATTTTTTTTGAAATTAGATTTATTTGAAAATTAACATTTAAAATTAAGTGGAAATATTTAAATCATTGAGTGGATATGATGGTTGTAAATTCCATTCATATCATACATGAAAAAAAATATTCTTGTCAGATTTTTGGTAAATGCCAAATGATCCTTGTATGAAAAAATACATGAAGAATATTTTCAATTTTTTTTGAAAACTCAAAAATCAGTAAAAATGTATTTAATAAATAATTTAGATAAGTATGAAAGCATTTCTGAAAATATATTTAGAAGACATGTTTTTAGAAGAAACACAATTTTTGATTGAAAAGATAATTAATATCTCCAGGTTTTAAAAACATTTCTAAATAATTTTAAGTTCCATAGAGTGAATAAATTGTAATATTACATGAAAAAATCATGAATAAATAAAGAATAATGAAATTGATTGGTTTTATGACAGAAATTAAAAATAATTCCCTAAATGGCGACTAAAACAAAAACAATCCCAAGTAATGATGAAATTTTGAAATAAACCCTTAGCTCTTTGGTAACATTTGAATAATAACCCCCATGAAAGAAATAAATTAAAATGAAACATTAAATAACATGTAGTGACTTATATTAATGATATAAAATATCAAAATGGATAGTATATACTCCACAAAAAGGATTGAGTGGTGAATATGGAATATGTCTCACATAGGTAAAAGTGAGATGAGAAACCATTACCTCATGTATGATTTCCATCATAATTATTCAAAACTCAATTATAATAAATATAAGTTTATTATAAATGTATTTAATAACCTTAATCATTAATTTAGTAACATATATTATTTTTTTTATACTCATTTATCACCCATTCATTAACATTTATTTGTTAAAATCATTATTTTAGGTAATAATTGTTTCCTTTTTCTTGTATGTTTTGGTTAGTTATTTTTAGTAACTTTAATTTGATAATGGTTTAATAATATGAAGATTATTAAACATGATTTAAATATAATATATTTTCATTATTTATGTAATTATATAAATCTATTAATGTTTGATATAGAAAATAGATTACACCATTCACCTCCTGTTATTTATTTATCTACTGAAAACCAAACAAACACACATCCTGAAGAACACAATAAATTAAAAGTTTCACTACTAAAAAAAGTACCTATATCTTTGATATATCTTTAAGATAATCTAATAAAACAAAATTAATTAAAAAACAATCCTTTTGTGTGGAATACAACTAGTAGGATATTCCCATACACTCGTGTATCACTATGATAAACACAACAATGCATGTGATTCAATTAGCATGCAATGATATAACATAAATTTTTTTTAAAACATATTACATGGATTATTGATCAAATTATCATAAATATTTACTTTAAATTAAATTTTCACTTCCTTAAACAACAACAGGAAAGAGCATCTTTTAGACTTCATAATGTTACTCAGTTCGATTTTCTAATAATATTCCCAATCTGATTACTCAATAAGATAATATTTATCTATCACAATACCATTGATATAACACACAAATACTTATGTTTGATCCATAAATCACAATAACATTTCTTATTTAACTGTATAAACCCTTAATATGATCTTCTTACTTATAATTTTTTTCATCTGTCTAACTAACTTTCTCAAGAATGCTCAATTCAGAATCCTCTTATCCCTAGTACATCTAAGCTTCTCTCCATTACTTTCCATACAATTTTATATTAGTAATGTAAAATGTACTTTATCATTTTATAGGAATCACAAAAATGGTTTGGTGGGATTCAAAAATCTTTTCCCACTCATCCAAATTCCCTAAAATCCCTATTTTACTTGAATTTTGCATGAATTTTTGAATTCTTCAATGATTCTAAACTCTTTTTGAACCGCGATCAATTTTCCTAAAACTTCATCTCATTTCTATATTCTCAAAAAACTTCAGTCTCATTATTTTTCCAACATTACAATATGATTTCTTCATTATGATAATGACACTTGGTCACTCTGATTTTCTTGACCCACATGTAAGAAAATCAAAACTGAAGATACGTCATTAAATTTCTCTAAACCAAAAACTAATATGACCATTATGATTTCTTCATTATGACAATGAAAAAATATTTTTCATTAAGTTTATCTACATGAAAAAAACATATGAAAAGAATTCTTCAAAAAAATTTAGCCTCTTTTGTGATCCCCTAAATAAAAAATTGAAACGCTTCATGAAATCCTACTTTTCTTCTTCTCCCAAATCGATGATCCTAAGGTTGAGTAACTCATCAGTTTCATTACTAGTCATATGGATCTTGAACCAACTTTAAAAAAAACAATTCTTCTTTTTTCATTTAATCTACATGGAAAACAGTAAAAAATTTATCTCGAGGAAAATAGTTGACAACATTTTTGACTAATATATAATTTTGTTCATTATGTTGTCCACAAAAAATAAATTTATTTTATTTTAATTGATCCAAAAAAAAATCCCCAAAAAACTACCCATCCTATGAGAAGAATATTCGTTTGATAGAAAGAAATACCAATAATATGAATCAGTTTCAGAATCCATTATATTTTATCAGTGGAACTCTGAGTTCGAAGGACTAGTATCAGAAAATTCGATTTTATAAACCTAATTTCTTCTCTGAATATGATATGAAAGAACATTCAACACTCAACTTATTTTTCTTAAGATTTTAATTGTTTTACATTTTGGTCTGACTAACAACCAGTACCTTTGATTTTTCATATCATGATCAACCTTTTCTACCTTTAAATAAATATACATATGTTGATCACATTTCGATGAACTTAAGACCAAAATTCTTCAACTTTAGAAACGTACTTCTTCTATACTAACATTTTCTTATATCATGACTTATTTCATGACTATGAATATGTTGAAGATTATATTTATCATTATCTAACTTATAATAGAATGTATTGTAACTTCCTATTATTCGAGAAAAATATTTCATTATAACCACCTAAATTGGATTGGAAGTACCTTTTCTCTCATAAAGATAATATCACAAGATTTACAACTTACATATGATTTTTGAGAATTACCAAAAAAAAGAATCATTATATTCAGATCGGAGTAACATATACACTATAACATCACCTCATTACAGAATTTCATTCATTCCAGACTTAGGATGAGTCTGATGAACCATTTCATCGAAAAATAATATTATCAAAATAATGGGATTTTTGAATAATTGTGATCTTGATTTTCTAAATAATATGGCCAGTCCCATTTTACACTTTTAAAAAGTGAATTGATTTATTATTTTTTTAACAAAACATGGATAACAATAGATAACACATTTACAAAATAATCTTCCTTTAACTTCTAAAAACATTCTCTCGCAAAAAGTTTCTCAATAGGTTTCATCATCTATAGAATGTTAAAAATAAATTAAATATCTTATATATTCATTATATATGTAATTAGAGTAGTATATAATTTTCAAATATATAAAATGGATTACACCATTCATGGAGGTGGTAATGTGTATGTACACATGAAAGTCCTTTCCATTTTTCTTGACCAATGAAATAAATGGAAAATAAATGTTAAATAACCTTTTCAAAATAACTATTATTATATATATATATATTAATGAAATCAATATTTATTACTATTTAACTCTCTGTGAGACAATTATTTTAATAATCACAAATCATAGTTTTATTTATTTCAATTTAGTCTTTTGTTCAAATTGTTCTAAATATGTTAATATCTGTTTAAATAATGTCCTCATATGTTTTTCTATGTTAATTTATGTTTTACGGTTGACCTGAAAGTATTCTGGATGGAATAGGAACTTTTTGAGAATTCCATGTCTTGACTCACCGTTAGTTATTTTCCAGTCGCATCGATGATGAATGACCGCACAGATGATGAATGGTCACACCGATGATGAACGGTCACACCGATGATGAATGGTCGCACTGATGATGAATGGTCGCACCGATGATGAATGGTCGCACCGATGATAGGAACAGTCGCACCGATGATGAATAGTCACAACATCACCGGTCGCATTAAGGAGCTACCGATATCGATGATCAATGAGATACTGATGTTGATGCAACCGATACCGATGATCAATTAGCTACGGATGCTGATGCTACTGATACCGACGTAGATTCTAAATGAATCACCAATCTCATGACTCACCGATCTCATGACTCAACGATAGTCATGAAAACTCTTTGAATTTCTATAAACTCTTATTTAATTCCAATGGTCAAATTTGATGTTTTTAACGCAATTAATGATATTTTATGTTAGTTGTTGGTATGTCAGGGGACTGTACCTCATACCTATGAAAAGTTAATCATTCCCATTTCCAGAGCTCGTGGAATAAAAGGAAGATTGAGCTGTAGTAAAAAGTGTGCGTAAAAAGTCATAGAGATATAATTCTTCCATGCACATCTATGAAAAGAAGAGAACATGAGGAACACGAAGAATACATTGTAAGATCTTCAAAAAACTCTCATGAATGCAACCCAACACTACTGAAGAACACACGAAGAACACTGGAAACCAGAGAACATACTCACTTGTGAAGGATGCCAAGATGAACCATGATACTATGTTTTTCAACACAAAAACCAAAGAAAGACTCAGAAGCATTTCTACTGAATCAAATGAGTCCAGAGCAGCACTACTAATATCTAGAGATTTTTAAACTCTTATCTATTCTTTCTATGTGATTCATTTATTTACATTTTGAGCAGTGTGTGTACTCTGTATACTTTACACACACACTATCTCTTGTGCTGAACTGGAGGACACTAAATCCCCATTCCAAACTCCATACATTATACTTTACCCCAATGAGGATAGTGGTAGAGGTCAAGTGTGACCTGGACATCCTGTGTTATGTTGTCTTTTCTTTCCCATGAAGAACTTTGGTAGAGGTCTTAGGACATGGATAGTATTGTACTGTTGTTAACCCCGATCCAGGGTGTAGATCAAATTTATATAAATTGTTTGAGTGGACGAAGTCTCTGATTGAGACTGAACCTCTTGGTTATAACTATTGTGATTTTTATTATAAGTCTAAAATATACCACATATATCTTTTATATTACGCTTATATTACTTTGAAACAGAAAACTATTTTAATGTTACTTCGATAGTTAAATTAGAAAGTGTTTATAATTGTTGTGAACTAGTAGGTTAGCTTCAAAAGCTGATTTAATCCTATGATTAAATTGACTGAGATCTAATAAATCTTTAAGAATCCAATTGAACATTTAAAATTTGTATAAAATCACTACAGTTTAACTTTATTTTTAAATTGGGGGATTTTAAGAGAAATCCTTTTTTAACATAAATTTTAATTGGAACTCAATTCACCCCCTCTTGAGTATCCACTCTGACCAATATTTGGTATCAGAGGGTTTGGTTTCTTTATCAATGTTTTCAAATACTCTATTTTGAAACTGTGATTTTAGTTAAATTTTAAAGATCTTAAATTTCTGTTAGTTATAAATTTTATATCTTTAAATTTATTGGCTAAACTCTAGTTATGGATAAGATACTAGAAGGTGCTGCTACCAACAGTCCACCTTTCTTTAATGGCACAAATTATGCCCAATGGAAACTAAAAATGAAAATTCATTTAGAAAGTATGGGATTTGATATCTGGACTGCTATAGAAACTGAATATAAGATTCCAGAAACTGTTAGAACTATATGGGATGAAGCTACTAAGAAATCTTACAATAATAATTGTAAAGCTATGAATGCCCTATATTGTTCTTTAGGAGATAAAGTGTTCAACAGAATATCTGCTTGAAAAACTGCCTATGGAAAATGGGATACTTTGATTGATTCTCATGAAGTAACAACTAATGTTAAAGAAATGATATTGAATACATATACTATTAAATATGATAATTTTAAAATGAAGACTGATGAACCTATCTCTGACATGTATCGCAGGTTCAATGAGATTTTCAATACAGTGATATCTCTTGGAAAAGATGTCACTGCTAAGGAACAAATCATGAGAATATTGAGATGTCTACCAGATCGATGGAGAGGCACTTCTGTTTCAATTAGATAACCATGTGACATAAGAAAGCTACCAGTCAAGGAGCTCATTGGTAAGCTTATGATGTATGAGGAAGAACTCAAGGTGAATAAGGAGGATGACGATGAACCTAAAAGGATGTTTGTAGCTTTTAAATCTACTGATTCAAAGAGAAAGGACAAAGACAATGTTCAAATACAAACTGAAAGTTCAACAAGTGAAGATTCAGACTCTAATAGTGATGCTGATATGGCTCAAATATCTAGGAGATTAAAGAAGTTCTATAGGAAGAAGAAATTATTCAGAAAATCTAATTACAAAGTAAAGTATAACAAAAAGGGTCATTGGAAGAAGGTTTGGAAAAGGCCTTACAAGAATGATGAAGTTGTCTGCTATGAATGCAAAAGGAAAGGTCACATTAAAGTAGACTGTCCAAAATTTTAGTTCAAGAAGAAACATGAATACAAGGAAAATATGTTTAAGAGATATATAAAAGACACTTGGAGTGATTTAGAAGACATCACAAGTGAATATGAAGTTTCTGATTCTGAAATGAATCATGCCAAAATGTGTTTCATGACCAATACCTTTGAGGTGCCCATTTCCCCTATGCTAAATGATTATTATTCTAGAACTGATTCTGAATCTGAAAACATGTCTAGTGAGGAACTATTTGAATATTGTAATATGCTAGAAGGAACATATAATGAAATTAAGGACAAGTATAAAGCCTTAAATAAATAGCATGCTCTCACTGCCAATGTTAAATCTTCACTTGATATGGAAAATGAAAAGAATACTCAATTGTTAAAGGAAAATACTCAACTGAATTTGTCTAATGAGAAATTAATGAAGGACCTAGAAAAAATTACAAATGGAAAGGATACTCTGACTCAAATGCTAGGAAAACAAATGGCACCAAAAATATATCACTGTAATAGGCTATCTTCCCGGACAGAGATAGCTTACTAAGACTAGATTTATTCCTAAATCCGGACAAAATTGTGCAAGTTCTAGTTCTAGTAATTTATATGCCTCAACTAGTTATACACATAGTTATAGATCAAATAGATATTATCTTTCAAAATCCGTTGGATCTCTTAATTATATGAGACCAATAAGACAAATTTGGATAACTAAAGCTTTTATTGTTAACCAATCTGGACCCAAGAAGATCTGGGTACCAAAATCATTTTCCATATAAATCTGTTTTGTAGGAAACATGTTTGAAGAGTTCTCACAAGAAGATATGGTACTTGTACATTTTATGTTCAAGACATATGTCTAGATATTACTCATGCTTCAAGAGTCTAATCAAAGTTGATGGAGGCCATGTCACCTTTGGTGATAATTCTAAAGGAAAAATCATCGGCCTAGGCCAGATTGGTAACACTGATTCAGTTTTGATTTCTTATGTTTTATTTGTTGATGGACTTAAATATAATCTGTTAAGTATTTCTCAATTATGTGATGATGGATTTAATGTGAAATTCGAAAATGATTCTTATAATGTTTTTATCTCTAAATATGTTTTAGTATTTTTTTCTTTGAGAAATGAAATGTTTATGCTGTTGATTTAAATTCTTTAGCTATAAAAAATGCTACTTGCCTAACTACTTTTCATAAATAATCATGGCTATGGCATAGAAGATTAGGTTACTGCAATATACAATCACTTAGAAAGATGACTTGGAAGAACATGGTTAGAGACATACCCAAACTTGAATTCCCAAATGAAAAAGTTTTTAATTTATGTCAAAAGGTAAAGCAACATAAAGTGTCTTTTAAATCAAATAAAGAAGTCTCAACTTCTCAACCTCTTGAGTTAGTTCACATGGACTTGTTTGGACCTTCTAGGGTTTCTAGATAAAATGGGAAGCACTATGTCTATGTCCTAGTAGAATACTTTTCTAGGTATACTTCGGTATACTTCTTAGCTCTCAAGAGTGAAGCTTGTACTTACTTTATTAAATACTCCCTATTTGTAGAAAACCTTTGTGGAATTAAGATTAAAACCATGTGAAGTGATCATGGCTGTGAGTTTGAAAATCATGAATTTGAATCTTATTGCTCATACGATGGCTATAGTGACAAATTTTCTTCTCTTAGGACACCTCAGCAGAATGGTGTAGTAGAAATAAGGGATAAAACCCTTCAAGAAATAGCAAGAATGATGCTTAATGAATATGACCTACCTGTTTATTTTTGGGCTGAAGCCGTCAATACAGCTTGTTATGTCATCAATAGACTCTTGATCTAACTAGTTCTCAAGAAGACCCCTTATGAATTATGGAATAATAGAAATACTAAAGTTAGTTACTTCCGAGTCTTCGGTTGCAATGTTTTTATTCTCAATACCAAGGATAATCTAGAAAAATTTTCATCCAAGAGTGATGAAAAAATCATTTTAGGATATTATATCTCTAGAAAATCCTATAGAGTCTTTAATAAGAGAACCAAGTGTGTGGAAGAATCTATTCACATCATGTTTGATGAAACTGATCCACTTGAACCTAAACTATCTCTTGAGAATCTCTGAAGAATATTTATCTATTATGAACCTTAATGATAAAATCAATAACCCTATTGTAAAGAAAACATGTTTTGGGAATGTTCCAGAATCCACTTCTGTGGAACCTGGACCTAGAAAAGATCCTGAAATCTCTAGTCCTACCTTTACTAGATCAACTCAGATTCTAAAGAATCATCCTTTAGATGCTGTTGTTGGTAATCTTGATAGAGGGACATAGACTAGAGATTCTCTAGGAAACCAGGTTGAACATCATGCTTTTCATTCACAGTTAGAACCTAAAAATATCAATGATGCTATGAATGATGCATTTTAGGTAATGGCTATGCAAGATGAACTAAATCAATTTGAAAGAAACAAAGTATGAGAATTAGTTGACAGACCTAAGGACACTTTGACCATAGGCACTAAATGGGTTTTCAGAAATAAAGTTGACGAGTCTAGAAACATAATTAGAAACATAGATAGATTAGTTGCACAAGGATATAGTTAAGAGGAAGGTATAGACTATGAGAAAACCTTTTCACCTGTAGGTAGATTTGAAGCTATTAGGATTCTACTTGCCTATGCTGCTCATATGAATTTCAAGTTATATCAAATGGATGTTAAAAGTGATTTTCTAAATGGTTTTATTGTTGAAGATGTTTTTATTGAAAAACCACTTGGATTTACTAATCCTCATTTTCCAAATCGAGTTTTTAATCTTTCTAAAGCTTTATATGGTTTGAAATAAGCTCCAAGAGCTTGGTATAATAAACTTAGTGGTTTTCTAATTTCAAAAGGTTTTACTAAAGGGATTTCTAATCCAACTGAAAGAATTTCTAAAGATATTTTTATATTACAAATATATGTTGATGATATTATTTTTGGATCTTCTAAAAATGCTTTATGTACTGATTTTTCAAAAAGTATGCAATATGAATTTGAAATGAGTTTAATGGGAGAACTCAAATATTTTCTTGGATTTCAAGTTTTTAAAATTGAAAATGGTAATATCTTGAATCAAAGTAAATATACAATATATATTTTAAAACGTTTTGGCTTGGATAGTATTAAGGAAAGTGATACACCTATGAGTATTGTTTGTAAATTGGATGCAGATGATACTGGGAAACCAGTGGGTCAAACCAATTACAGAGGCATGATTGTGAGTCTAATTTACCATACTGATAGTCGACCAGATATTATGTTTATTGTGTGTATGTGTGCAAGATTTAAAGCTAATCCTAAAGAATCTCATTTTCTTGCTGTTTAATGAATTTTCAAATATCTTAAACATACTGCAAATTTAGGTTTGTTTTATCCAAAAAGGCAATATTTTGACATAATGAGTTATTCAGATGCTGACTTTGCTGGTTTCAATTTAGATAGCAAGAGCACATCTGGAACATGTCATATTTTGGGAAAGTCCCTGGTATCTTGGTGTAGTAAGAAACAAAACTCTGTTGCATTATCTACTGCTGAATTAGAACACATTTCTACTTGTAGTTGTTGTGCACAAATTCTGTGGATGAAGCACACTCTTTTGGACTATGGATATGATTTTAAGCATGTTTCAATCAACTGTGATAACACTAATGCAATTAACATTTCAAAGAACCCTGTGTCTCACTCTAGAAAAAAACACATTGACGTAAGGCACCTCTTTTTGAGAGATCACTACCAAAAATGTGATATTACTCTTGAGTGTATAAGTACTGAACATCAATTAGCTGACATTTTCACCAAGAACTTATGTTTTGAAAGGTTAGACATGATTAAACAAGGGTTAGGTATGATAGATCTCTGAAACCGATCTATGAAACTGATCAGTGAAACCGATCAGTGAAACTGATCAGTGAAACCGATCAGTGAAATTGATCAGTGAAACCGATCTCTGCTACTGATTGAGTTATAGTATTTTTGAAAACTTTAGTGTTTATTTAAAATGACTCTATTTTAAATAATCAATATTTTATTATTTTTCAACCATAAATGATACAAATAATGACCCGCGGCTATTTCTTTTTCTAAGAGACTGTTGACATTCCATCTCCTACCGAACTCTCTCTTCCCTTTCTTGTAACCCAAACCTTTCAAAACTCTCCAAACTTTTCAATCCTATCGAATGTCCAATGTCAAAGAAAAAGTGACAAGGAAAGGAATCTAAAGGTTCTTCACCTGTAAATCACGCTCAAGGAGAGTCGAGTAGCACGACGCAGAGGTCAGTAAACCCGGAGTTGGAAACTCGGGATGTTATAGCTGAGAAAGAAGCATGTGCCGAATGGGTGTTATCAAGAAAGTCTGCATTGATGAAGGTATTAGAGATACAAGGATGGAAATAATGGTTCTGTAATAACAAATGAGTCTAATACCCGAAGTTGGTGCATGAGTTTTACTTAAACTTATGTATTGTATATGATGGAGTAGAGGATACGAGATTGTCTTCAGTAGTTAAAGGGAAAAAGATTAAATTTTCATCGAAATAGTGGGCTGAATGTTTGGGAGTACCTCAAAATGGAAGATACGAGGATTACATTGGTAATATATCTCCTACTACTGATTAATTTTCTTATGAGCTATCCCTAGAGTTACTGACTGGGAAGTCTGAATCAAATAGGATATCTACTGATAAGTTGGATGGTGAGAGTGGAGTCCTTTTTATGTTTATTCAACTTCAAATATGTCCTAGAAAATGTGACTTTTCTTCAGTAAAGTATCAGGATGTTTTTCTGTTATCTCTTTTGTTAGATGGTGAAAAGATAAACCTGTGTTGATATTTTGCTGAGCATATTTCTAAGATGATAAAACCATCAAAGAAAGCTACAACATTGTTTTATTCTAAGAAAATTTCTACCATGATGAAGTTCTTGGACTATGTTGATGATGGAGATGAGTGTATCTCATCCAGTAGCTTCTGTATTAACAAGGATATTTGTAAGAGGATAGAAATAAACTGGAACCCATAGAAGAATTCTTAGGTTGCTGATGGGGAGAAGCTGTATGACTCCTTCAATCCTACTGATCATCCTACAAGACCAAATGGGATGAGATATCCTAGTTTAAAACATGGTGAAGAAGTAGTTTATTCTGATGAAGAAGAGGAAGCAGTAGTTCCTAAGGGAACTGGTGAGTCCAGTAAGCAGGGAATAGAAGAAAAATAAGTTGAAGATAGAACTGATGCTGAAAAGGTGCCTGAATAACCTCTTGATGACAAGAGTGATCCTCATACAGTGAGCCCAAAGAAAATAAGGATGGAATTTGGTTCGGTAAGCCCTCCTCTCAAGTTAACCGATATAGAACCACTTTTAGATGATGAAGAAGAAGGTGAGACTGATGAATAATCCTATGAGGAGTATGAATCCGATAGTACAAACCGTTCAAGTGAGTTTTGAGTTAACAATGATGACGATGAAGGCAATGATGGTGATAAGGGTGATGCTGATGGTGATAGTGATAGTAGTAGCAGTGACAGTGATAGTGGTGATGTTGATGATGCAAATACTCGACCTATAAAAAGTCAGAATGCAATCCAAGATGACCCTCATCCCCAACCAAATGTGTAAGAAAATGTCCATGAGGCTGAGATAACAGAACAGTTTGAGATTTATGAGGATGAGAAAGTCCCTCCTGAAATTCCTCGAAGAGCTCAGTTTGTGAAACCTTTGTATCATTCTTGCAAAGCCGCATGGGAAGAACATCTTGGTCTAGTTGTTATGGGATTAGACTATCCAGAGGAAGAGGAATAAGATTTAATGAATCTTACAGGAGTAAGTGACTCAGTTAAGGCTCGATTAGTTGCTGAATATATGCAAGTGACAAAAGACAGACCAGGTCCTTATATTTCTCAATCGGGGCCTGATATTTCTATTTCTCAAGCATGATCCAGTCCTGCAGTTGCTCAATCTGATTTTGACAGATTTAAGGTTGAATTTATTCAAGCAGTTAGAGAGACTATCTGATGTTCCTTCTTTGGCACCTGTGTCTTTATTCGAAGATGTTATGGATGATTTGGCTCAAAGAGTGGTAATCCTTATCAAACCAGACCTGTGCAATTATAGTGAGTCGATTGGTATATTCTTTACATCTTTGAATCAAACACTCATAGATTTAGGCAGTATTTTGGTTTCTCTGTCAGGGGAGTTCATAACAACCATCTCTGGTTTGATGGAAGTGTTAAGAAATCAGATAGAACATCTGAAGAAGGAAGATTTGAGGAAGTTGAAAGGTGAGATCACTCAAGTTATTTCTCAGGCTAGTTCCTCAAAGGTTATCAAGATTACTGGTCATGAGATTACTACTTTAAAGGATGTTATTAAAAAGGAGTTGGAAGCTCTTGGAATGATTTTTTATTTGGATTCATTGAAAAATATGAAAGAGCATAGTGATCATATTCATAAAAAGGTGCAGTTGTATTCAGACGATGCTACAAAGTCTAAAAAAGAGATTAAGGAGAAAGTGGATCGTAATTTCTCTATGACTAACACCAAGCATGAGTTGAATCATCATTTTAAAGTGCTGGATGAAAATTTGAGACTCCATCCAGTTACTCAAGCTTTTAAGGCTCAAGTTCAGCAGTTGAAGGATTTTACTTCCCCTTTGGAAAGTTTCAGGCATAATAAGGGTGATTTTGAAAAGGCTATGAAGTATGGTGGAGAAGTAATTCAGGACTTCATAAATTTTCTTAAACCCTACATTCATGTGCAAGCTAAGGCCATTGTTTTTCTTACTGCTGAGCCTCTTAATTATTTAGATGTTTCTTCTGGTCAGATGTCTGTCTCTCAAGCTCTCTCCAGTATTCGGCCAGTCTTTCAATAGACTCCTTCAAAAAGATCTTCTACTCCTTAGCAGGTGACCTTAGAACCCACAATTCGTCTATCTATAGTCATCCTGCCTCCTTTCTCCATCCGGCCAGTTCAACCTTCCACCCAGCCACCTTCTGGACCATCCATTCCTCCAACTACCAAAGGAAAAGCTCCATTGCACCCCGAGAAATAGCTGTATCTATCAAATAGTGATAGGGTGTCTATTTCCTACACTTTTCACTTGTGTATGTGATTTTTGTACTCTTTTTCAAACCTTATTTTTCCAAATGAAATCTTCTTTCTTATCTTCTTTCTCTTTTCTCTTCCTTCTATTTTCTTTTTTTGATAATCCCAAAGGGGGAGAAATAAGAAACGAGAAATAAATGAGAAATGAGAGATAAGATATCCTGAATATGAATATGGGATGAACTGAATATGAATATGATCCCATGATGCCTATTTAACAAATTACTACTTTATATGACTGCATACATACACACAGGGGGATAAATGATAACTCCAAATCTAATTTTAAGCACTGCTGAAAGGGGAGAATGAATTGTATTATCTGATCTATATTATATAGGGAGAAGTTCAGTTTTCTATTCTAACCTTGTCTTATCATTTGGAATATTTTCTTTTTATATAGGGGGAGCATACTGAATGACAATTTTTTTCTCTTCATTTAGGACATTGTTTTGTGATTATCAAAAAGGGGGAGATTGTTAAACTCTTTGTGAGATGTTTATTTTAATAATAAAAAATCTTAGTTTTATTTATTTCAATTTAGTCTTTTGTTAAAATTGTTCTAAATATGTTTATATATGTTTAAATCATGTCTATATATGTTTGTCTATGTTAATTTATGTTTTATGGTTGACCTGGAAGTATTCTGGATTGAAGAGACACATTGTGAGAATTCCATATCTTGACTCACTGTTAGTTATTTTCCGGTCGCACTGATGATGAATAGTCACACCGATGATGAACGGTCGCACCAATGATGAACGGTTGCACTGATGATGAATGGTCGCACCAATGATGAACGGTCGCACTGATGATAAACGGTCCCACCGATGATGAACGGTCGCACCGATAATGAACGGTCGCACCGATGATGAATAGTCGAACCGATGATGAACGATCACACCAATGATGAATGGTCACACCGATGATAGGAACTGTCGCACTGATGATTAATGGTTGCAACATCACTGGTCGCATCAAGGAGCTACCAATACCGATGATCAATGAGCTATCGATGCTGATGCTTCTGATGTCGATGATCAATGGGCTACTGATACAGATGCAACTAATATCGATGCAGATTCAAAATGACACACCAATCTCATGACTCACCGAAATCATGACTCACCGATAGTCATGAAAACTGTTTGATTTTCTATAAACCCTTATTTAATTCCAATGTTCATATTTGATGTTTTAATGCAATTAATGATATTTAATGTTATTTGTTGGAATGTAAGTGGACCGTACCTTATACCAATGAAAAGGTAATCATTCCCATTGCCAGAGCTCATGTAATAAAAGGAAGATCGAGATGGAGTAAAAAGTGTGCGTGAAAAGGCGTAGAGGTAGAATTCTTCCATGCACATACATAAAAAAGAACTCATGAGGAATTCGAAGAAGAAATTGAAGGATATTCAAAGAACTCTCATGCATGCAACCAAACACTAATGAAGAACACATGAAGAACACTGGAAACCAGAGAACATACTCACTTTTAAAGGACACCAAGCTGAACCATGATACTATGTTTTTCAACAAAAAAACCAGAGGACTCAGAAGCATTTCTACTGAATCCAACAAGTACAAAGCTACACTAAAAATCACTAGAGCCTTTTAAACTCTTATCTATTCTCTCTAAGTGATTCATTTATTTAAATTTTGATAAGTGTGTGTACTCTGTATACTTTACACACACACACACTGTCTCCTATGCTGAACTGGAGGATACTAAATCCTTATTCCAAACTCCATACATTATACTGTATCCCACTAAGGATAGTGGTAGAGGTCATGTGTGGCCTGGACAGCATGTGTGCTATTGTCTTTGCATTCCCACGATGAACTGTGGTAGAGATTTTAGGACCTGGACAGTATTGTACTGTTGTTAACCCTGATCCAGGGTGTGGATAAAATTTATATAAATTGTTTGAGAGGACTAAGTCTCTACTTGAGACTGAACCTCTTGGTTATAGATGTTGTGCTTTTCAGTATAAGTCTAAAATAAACTACATATATCTTTTATATTCCACTGCGATTACTTTGAAATAAAAAATTATTTTAAAGATACTTTGATAGTTAAATTAGCAAGTGTTTATACTTGTTTTGAACCAGTAGGTTATCTTCAAAAGATAATTTAATCCTGTGATTAAATTTACTGAGAT
The DNA here is from genome assembly GCA_963277665.1 of Viscum album. Taxonomy (NCBI): domain Eukaryota; kingdom Viridiplantae; phylum Streptophyta; class Magnoliopsida; order Santalales; family Viscaceae; genus Viscum; species Viscum album. The sequence continues at coordinate 1,087,576,453 of OY728156.1, forward strand.
CTAATCAATCATTAAGAATCCAATTGAACATTTACAATTTGTATAAATTCACTACATTTGAACTTTGTTTTTAAATAGGGGGATTTTAAGAGAAATAATTTTTTAACAGAAATTTTAATTGGAACTCATTTTACCCCCCTCTTGAGTATCCAATCTGACCAACAATTACCATCAATGTAAAAATAAAATGGAGTCTTCTCAAATCGCTACGTGGAAGCTTTAATCCACATATTCACATGGGCGATGTCATTTTTTTTTCCAAAGATACAAAAGGTAAGAATTTTTATGTGATATTATATTTTCAGAAGTATTTTTAGTCCAAAAATATCACATTTGTTTCTTAATTTTAACCTTACAACCTTATATTTAATGAGTAAGTGAAAAAAAATCATATCACTTCGCACGACGATAGTTCTCCGCACACACGAACGATGTTTTCATACACCTGATGGAATGGAACGTAATAAGGAATATGTGATATCATAATTCCATAAGTATAATAAATTCATAAATATCATATAATTATGTCAAATCCATCATTATATCTATCCTTTAATGTTGGTGATGGAAAATGAATTACATCTGTTCAGTGGGAGGTTGTATGTCATACACATGATCGATGGTTTTGTTTCCCATTTGATGGAAGTGGAGATAAATCTCAATTATTACATTGACAAAATAACATAAAAATATTTACTAGATACTTCTGTTATTATATCATTATATTTTAATCATATTTTAATTAGGTGGAAGAAGAAATAAAACAAATACTCAAGTTTAATAATTTCACCTCTTCTTTAGAGAACCTCCTTAGGTTTATACATAAATCCTTACGTGGAGGAATTAATAAAATAAATAAGGAGTATAAGATGTGGGGAGTTAATTAAGGAATATATTTAGTATGTTATGGTCCAATACAATGGGTTTTGGAAGTGTGAAAATGGGAGTTGAGGAGGTGGCCATTTACAAGTGGAGGAGAGGACAAGGTTCGAAGTTTTAAAAAGATAAAGTGATACTCCCAATTTTATCATTTCATAATACTAAAAAATTAGTAATTATTTAACCATAAAGGTTATGAGAGTGAAATATGGATTTAAAATTGGGTTTATACATGTTTTAGGACATTTTACACATTATCTTCTTAGTTTAACCCCAGTAAACCCAATTTCACCCTAATCACGGTAATTAATTTTTTCTACGTTCACTATTTACTTTAGTAAAAAAGTAAGATTAATTTATTAGAAAATATAAATTATTATGATTCAAAATATTGGAACTATATATCCAAATTCATTTCATATAAGTGGTTAAATTCAATAAAAATTTAAACCTATATGCGCATTTAAAAAATATGTTTATTGAAAAAACATTCAAAAGTTTAAAATGTTTTTTATATCATAAATCCATATGAAATTGATTAAAATGAACTAAATTATTTAAATTTTAATATAATTTTACTAATTTTACTTGGAAACCAATTTTAAAAAGAATTTATATTTGTAAATAATTTAAATGAAAAGGTAGTCTTCAATAAAAATCTGTATTTTTAACTATTCATGAAAAAAATTAATCTTTTCAGATAATTATAAAAAATTCACTGAAAGATAATTTTGACATATAGATTTAAAAATTGAATTTTATATTATAAAATAAATTTTATAAATGTATTAAATATTTTTTTTAAATTATGTTCATAAACCGCGTCTCGACCACCTCTCATAAAAGTATTTTTTAGAAAATATTTATTTTTCATTTAAATGGTTTTTTATTTCTAATAAAACATTAACCATTGAATTTATTTTCTAAATTTCTAAACCATATAATTTTTATAATTTAGTTAGTCCTATTCGTACTGACCAACTTAATAGAAAGATTATAATGGTCATGTTTAGGTAAAAATATTTTAATAGAGTACCAAATTTCATGTAAACATGGCGTGGAATACATCATAAGATATTTAAGAGATAAAATTTAATTAGAATTAAACTTATCCTAAAGTCTTAGGGTGTTACATTCTCTTTTAATCTCGATTTTTCAAGTCCAATACACTATTTAACATGATTTTACGCATTAAAAATCTTTGGGTTTTAAAATGGCGACTCAAAGACATTTAATAAAAACATGGATAAGATAGGTTTTTCATACAAATTAGAAAGGCTTTAAAAAAATATTTATAGTTTCATAAATATTTGAAAAAGTAAAAATTCATTTTTACAACATTTAAATGCAATTGTAGAAAGTGATTCATGAAAATTATGATGTTTTATGAAATTTTGAGTTGGGAGGCACATGAAACATTGGAGAACATGAAAAAAGTTTGTGAAAGAGGTTTTATGAATTTGTATCTTTCATATTTGGAAATATAATGTTTTTCACAGAAGTTATTGATTTTCATTAATTTTTTTAGTTTCATAGTGGCCTTTATGTTTTTGTTAATGGCGACATAAAATTATCAATGCTTAGTGAACCAATTTTTTTCCAATATCAGTGGTGTGAATGGATGTTGTTATAACTAAATAAATAAAAATAGAGTTTCATGAAGGTGATGATTTTCCTTCTATATATGATGTTAAATCAGTAATGATCAATGAATCGTGAAATTTGGGTGTAAGGTCAGTGGTGTGAAAGTTAGTTGCATGAAGGTCCATTTATGTATATAAATATAAAAATATTATCCTCATTTAAAGTATCTAGACTGGTTAATGACCTAAAGGCTCTGAATCATGAAAGATTTTAGTGAATTAGTAATGAAAACATATGATAAAAAATAATCACCCTTCATGAGATTGACTAAGAAAATATAGAAAATGAATTCACACAGACACTAGTTGTGTGATTGAACTTCTTATAAAAACAATAATGTTAACCTCAGTTTCATGTAGAAATAAAAATTTCCTATAAATCTAATGGATATTCATGAAATATTAAATGTTTCATGAATGATGGGTGTTTCACAATACAATGATATTTGTTTGAATTTCAATATTTGTAAAATGCAGTGATGTTTTTGTGAAAACTAAGAAGTTCTGAAAAAGTGAATGTGTTGTGTGAATAATAGGTCTTGAAAACTTATTTCAAGCAAACAATGCTTTTAAGAGGGATTAAATTATATTTATGATTCAAAAATAGTATCATGCTGACAAGGTACAAAGCCTTGTGATTTTTATATATTTAGGATGACCTATAAGTCTATAAACTATAGAAGTACCTTTATCAATGTAGTGCTACGAGGTGAGGTGGAGATAGAATTCCTTATTTGGAGTGAACAAACCCTAAAACATGTAAAATATGCACACAAAGAGTAATGTAAATATAGATGAAACATCAAATATATAAAACAAGTAAAACATTGTGGATTCTATTATAACCAACACAATATCATTTTTTGCTCCATGTACTATCACTTTGTGGTGAACCATGTAAAATTCACTATATCCCATGGTTGTTTTACATTCTTGAACATCTATGTTTATTTTAGTAATAATTGTATTGAGTTTTAGAGGTGGAAAATATACCATCCCATAACGGAACATGATCCTAATAGAAGAATAAAACATATCAATGAAAACATTTAAATTGAATACCACCCTAACTCACCTCCCCTTAGGGGGTTTCTATTATAAATAATTGGTATCAAAGGGTAAATGTTGAGACTCAGTATTAAACCTCAAAAATATTTTATTTTGATTTTTTGACATATCTTCTATGATAAAGACTCAATTTTTTTGTGGAAGTGAATTTGATGGATAGAGGAAATAAATGGGATTATTTCTTCATAATTGTGGTGTGGAAATTTTGGAGTATATCTAAATACATTCTTACATGAGAAACAACAACTATAACATTAGATATAAAGAGATACAAAATACCCTAAATAGATCCTTTTCTAATGAAGTCTATATGATAACTAATTGTTGTGACACTGATTTTGAGATTGGGAATACTTTATAAGATGTTTATCAAAATTATAAAAAGAAGAAACCTATAACGAATATTAATGAAGAGTGCCATATATAAAAAGAATTGATGATGAAGAAGAAGAAACAGAATGATGGTAAGGAATATACTAAAATCAATGTGAATGATCCAACTCTATGACTTAAACATAATTTTACCATGTTTTGGATGTTTCTTATAAATATGTATATTCATATTTTTATCTAGATAAAAATAAACCAGATGGTTCTTTTTAACTTCATGCTGATCTTGAAGGATCAATTTTAGTATTAGATATTCAAAGAAGAAAAAAATCAAAAGATCAAAAAAATATTAAGAGAATACACCAAACATGTTAATGATCTTTAATTAAAAATTGACATACTGGGAAGTGAGTTACTTGATCTTGTAAATCCTAAAGAATATGTTAGTCTCAAGTAGAAGACAAGAGTACATGCCATAGTGATTTAAATTTTCAATGATTTTGGTACATAAAAATAGAAAAATATTTATTTACATGAGGATGAATTTATTTAAAGTAGAAACATTAATGAATCATTTGAGGATGTTGAGGTTTCGAATAAAATATTTGGTGTATTTAGTGGTGAATATTAATCACACCTGTATGATTAGAACTCTAATAAGGAATAAAAGACTATGAATTATGGTCATAAATTATGAATATGTTTTCCCATGATTAATAAGGGATATTATCCATATAATTGAAGGTTGATCAGATAGATATTACACAAGAAGTTTAAAATGAAATCATAATTTTTTTGTGCAGTGAAAATTAGAGGCTAAAAAGACAACATGTTTCCATAAATTTTTATATACAAAATATGGGCATTGAGTTGAAATAAAAAACATTCTACTTGATGAAATGTAAAAAAAGATCAAACAAAAAATGGTCACCAAAATAGAGGTAAAATAAAGTATAATTTCTGTAAATATACTTCTAGAAGAGAGGAGAAAATATCGAAATAAAGCTACTTAATGATTATTAGTAATAGAATTAAAGATCACTTTGTCTAAGGAAAAGAAAAAAATGTTGTTTTCCTCTAGATAAGTTTCACTGAGTGTATCATGCAAGGCTTCAAATTCAAAATCCAAAAATTAGAGTAAGTTATCTAGAAAATATGAAATTAATTTCTCTTACAGTAAAGTATCCATAAAATGTTACTATTTTGGAAAAAAGGGACATACAATGAGTATGTGTATATATTCTCAAGGGATAAATGTTAAGATAAGAACACTATATTTAACTACATCTCAATCGAGAAATGCTGCAAGGTGGTATGTTTTTAATAGGAGATGTTATATATGTGTTAATTATATGATTTTCAAGATATTACCATAAGAATAAACACAGGGAGGAAAAGGAGCTGTAAGAAGGTTCTACACTCCTGTGGCATAGAACAAGAGAATATATACTAGAAGATAACCCATTAATATATAAAATAAGTCCATTTTATTTGATAAAAAGTTAGCATCTCAATGAAGAGTGTATTTAGAACAAATTTGGTTCTACTCAAAACATCCCTCAAAGAAGGAACAAAAAATTTGGATGAAAAAGGGAAAATATAATCCAATTTTATGTAAGAGGATTTTACACAAAATGTTAGAATCACATCAATTAAATGAAAGCGATGACTCTTATGTTCTATAAGGAAAAGAATCATGAAGAATGGATCAATATATTCCCATGTTTTACTATAAGGTTCTAGGTAAAATAAATATAAATATCCCTCAAATGGGGGAAGAATTAGAAGTATGCATCTCTCAAAGTAATTTATAATCGGGGAAATAATCATGAAAAAAAGAATTGAAGTGGTGCGTTGAAGAAATAATCATATAAAAGTTGGTTTAAACCCAGAAAATTGAATAATAAAAATCCTATAAAACTAACATATAATAATAAGATATTGAATGATAATAAATAATGCCTAATTATATGGAAAGATAAATTAGAATTGGGAAATAATAAAGAACAGCACAAAAGGATTATAATTATTTATAGGAAAATATCAATGTCTTGGACCATATAGATCAACCAAAATCGCCTTCTTTAGAATGCTTTAGGTACCCCTATCTCTATTCATTTTACTATTTCTAATATATAACTGAGGTGGTATTAGATTTAGGTGGAGATAAAATCTATAGGGTATGCTTTTAATGAAAGAGAATAAGTGTGTAAGATAAATAGACGTACATTCCATAAGAAGAATATGAATACATGAAATTTAGATATTGTATCAGATTAAATAATGGGTGTTAAACAACCACTCAATTTTTCAAATCTATATATTAAAGTAGCATGTTGTGTAGATGAAAGATCATATGGTGAATATCTTGATGTGAAATTGAAGAACTCTAAAAGCTATATTGAAATGGTCTAGTGGTTCCAAGTGACAATTAATATTTAACCATTAGTATCAGGCCTTGGTTCAAGTGTTCTTTTACCACCAAGAAAATATATATTGGTGGAGAAGAACCAATATTTATGTATTTAAGGTCAATATTTTTTACTAATATTTTGGTACCATCTGACTATTTTTATGATAAAAAGAAGCTATTGGAAAATAAACATCATTCCCATAAATGGTATCCTCATTCTAAAGTAGAAATCAACAATTTTTAGTAGCTCAATGATTGATATCAATAAGCGGTATCAGTATAATGTTGAATGTATTCAGAGAGAGTTAGTGAAAACATCTTGTATTTTTTATCTATATCTGAAAAAGTATTGTTGTGATGAATTTAAGATCATAAATACCGAGTAGTACTGTAATGGTCCGGGTTATTTGGGGTCCATTACTTTGTGAAAATATCGTGTTGGGATTTCTGGTCTGCGAAACCCAGTGATGTTTAGCATAATGGTAGGCCTATCGGTAGCCTTAGCATATTGGTAGCAGGCCTACCAGTAGCTCGGTCTACCGGTATATGTAGCCTACCGGTAGCTCTCTCTACGGATAGCTCGGTCTACCGGTAGTTGTAGCTACCGGTCGCTGAAGCCAACCGGTAGCTCGTCTACTGGTTGCTGCAGCCTACCGATAGCTCGGCTACCGGTTGCTGACAGCCACCCGTAGCTTTTCTAACGATCGCTTTCACCCACCGGTAGTTGTCAGCTACTAGTGGCTCTGGCCTACCCCGCATGTTCTTTCTAGTGCCGCTCCTTGCATAATTAGGGTTTGGAACCCTATTTTGACTTCTTTAAGTGTGTTTTAAAGCCCGGTAACACCCATAAATTTTTTAATTAAGTATTTAATGAATTAACCTCATGTGTGCATCACTTTAAACCACCCGACCCCTTTAATAACCTGTGGGTCCGCGTGGTCAACCCACGACCCCCACTCCTTACGTGGTTTCACATTCTTATCTCAACCACCCCAGAACCTTATAAAGTAAAGGGTTTTCCGTGGGTTTCTTCTTTTCTCATTCACCCGGTGCTAGATTACACTTCCTTCAGGCGAGCCGCATAGCTATGCATGAAACTCCACGCCCGACCTTAGCATTGATAGACGAGGCTATTTTCGTTCAGGCGAGCCGCATCGCTATCCGTGAAGTTCCACGCTAGGCCTTAGCGTGGATCGTTGACCAACAATTAGGGAATTTCTCCTTCTCCTCTCTCTTTTGTGTATCATGTGGGGTGGGCGTGCTTTTGATTTTGTAGAATTGGATAAACCAGACCTAGATAAAGATAATGAAAAGATTCTTTAAAGAAAGAAGGGGTGGCTGTGATCATTGATACTGTTTTATATTATGATCTTCTTTATGAATTATGTGGCTTACCCCTACAAGAAATTTAAGGCCGTTGGTGGTTGTTGTCTGTGCACTAACGAACCCTTACCTCTAGTGATGTTTAAATGGATCTTGTTTGTGGTGGATAACCCTTGTAGTGTAAAGGATTTTTTTAATTACGTATATTGAGCTAAATTAATTGGAAGCACCATGATAAATTATTTTCTGTGATAACCCCAATTAAAGAACATAGAAATTGAAATCATGGAGTGTGTTGAATCTTATAAATCTGAAAATACCAGCATGGACCTGCTATGTTTTGGTGGTAGTGGTTTGGTTGTTTTTTACGGCCCGATTGGTACAGATGTGGGAGGGGATGGGATCCCCTGTTTTTATACTCTCGGTGGTTATGAAATTGGGGATGGGATCTGCCGTTGTTATGGATTCAGTGGTTGTGAGTTTTAAGTTCGAGTGGTCACCTTGTTTATATCACAAATTGGGGTGGGATCCTATGTTGATGAAAAATTTTTTTGGGGGAGGGGACACGGGGCAGTGTCTCGGGGTTTTCTTTGGTTCCAGTACTTCGAGGGATCTCAAATATTCCTTTGTTGTTGTGACTTTACAAAAGAACCCGGTGTGGATACTAAATTGACGTTTGGCTGGTTTCTTTTCCTTGGCTATGCTTATGGTGTTAGTTGCCCAGTAGTGCTCAAACTTATTTGAACATTATTACTGAACATGAAAATAAGAAAGGGACAAATGGGTTTGTTGGCGAGAGTCATGACTCAGACCTGAGTGCTGTTTGTGTCCTTTAGGCTGGCTGATGAAAAACCTAACTTGGGTGAGTCCTTGTTACCTATATATACTTACTTTTAGTTTTGTGTTTCTTATTCTCGCCCTACCCTATTTGAGAACATAGTGCCGAAAACCCCAATTTCATGGGGGAGGGTGTTTTTCCCAACACTATTATTAGTGGCTAGTTATTAGCTCCTTTTCTTCTCCTTTTCCTGGATAGCCCAAGTGTCTTCAGACAGGCTGTGATGGCCTGAGGTCCATTATTATTTCAAGAATCATCGGGCAGGGTAGTATGGGGGTTGGCCAGGTGTGTGCGGCAGGTGGTTTCCCAAGTGTCTTCGGGATGAGGCCCAGGTGTCTTCAGGCATGGTAGTGGATATTCTATCCCAGGTGTCTTCGGGCATGGTGGTGTTTGTTCTGGACTAGGTATTTGCAGGCGTGGTTACAGGTGATAGTTGTGGTCCAGGTGTTTGCGGGTGGGATTCAACAGTGGGACTACGTGTGGTTGTGGCCCAGGTGTGTGTGGGTGGGTATGGCAGTGGGACTGCGGTGAGAATGGAGGGATTGGTTCGATGCGTAGGATGTCTCAATAACCAGTGGGAAAGTGGAGTGGGGTACCCAAACATCGACATGCTCTTATTATATTTATTACTTGACATGCGTTACTTGGGGAGTGTGCCTTGGTGAGGCTTGGGTGGATAATTTACCTTTTTAGATGTTTGGTTTACTCCCTTTCTCATGGGACTTTAGTACATTCCGCCACTTGTGCACGAGAGTCTTTGGTTTTCCCTACTGAGTGTACTTGTATGCTCACCCTACGTATATAGAAATGATTTCATGTTTCCAAGAGGACTTTGGGGATCACGCAGGACCGTACTAGCTCGGACCTTTGGGCAGTTACAGTTGCTGATTTTTTTCTTTCTTTGGTACTTACCTTTTTAGTAACATTTGTACTTTGTGGCTTTTACTTTTTGGAACATTCATGTGGGAATGGTTTACTTTTGACTTGACTTTTCTTTTAGTTTTGTTGTTGTTGGGATTCATCATCTTAACTCATGATCCTATAAAACAAAAAGGGGTAATGCCTTCCATTTGTGTGTAATTTCTATACCCTTGGTGCTAGTCGCCACTTTGGGACATATTGAGGGCAAGTCTTGGGGGTCATTATCTCTGCAAAAACTTAAATAAGGAAGGGCCTATCAATCTGCTGACCCTTCCCCCCTTTTGGGTGAAGGCGGGTCGTGACAGAATGGTATCAGAGCTGATGGTTGAGAGATAGGATGGAGTGTGGAGTTAGGCATAGTGAGGATTTCATGGGATGTTAGGGAAATAGTGTTGGGTGACCTTGGTGTGTGAATTAGCCTAGGGAAGACCGGCTAGGACATGAGATTTTAGGGCCCCCTGTGATCAGATGCAAGGAATTTGGACCTACCGAACGACCAAGTGAGGCCACACTGATTGCAGGGTAGAGAGACCCTAGGAAAGGTACATGCATCATAATGACTTGTGTTCTTGTGTTTATGGGGTGTTTTGGGAAATATGAATAAATTAAAAGTTTAATAAGTTTTAAAGAATGACATTCTGAACTACTTGGGATTAGGAATTCCTTGTTTACCTTGCAGCTATGGCACCTGGAAGGTGACCGTGTGTGGTACAGGTGATCGAGGCCCCGCAGACTACATTGGCCAATCGGTAGAGAGCTGACTGGGAAGAGGAGGATGACCGGTGGCAGAGGACTCTTTGGGCTTTCCAGCGACAAACCCTCGAGAATTATGAGGGCATCACCTCTAATATGAAGACAGAGAGCTGGTTAGAGGATATGGTGATAGCCTTCAGCTTGATCCGGGCTCCGACTGAGTATTGGGTTCCTCGGGCCGTCAGCCAGATGTGGGGAGCGGCGCGTCAGTGGTGGACACTTTACCTGGGGCAGAGGAGAGAGGCTGAGGTGGCATGGGCTGATTTTGAGAGGGAGTTCCAGAGGAAATTCCTCTCTTCGACGATGAAGGCGGAAAAGAGACAGAAGATACTCTCCCTCCAACAAGGGAGTATGTCAGTGAGGGAGCTAGGGATCAAGTTCAAGGACCTCTTACATTTTTCTCCAGACCTCATTCCCGACGAGGAGTCTCGGGAAAGACGTTTGGAGGAGGTGCTCCGACCCTCCCTCCAGTATGCTGCTACCCCCTTTACCCTTCCGACGTACATAGAGGTACAGAAGAAAGCCGAAGTGGTGGAGAGGATGCATGCTCTAGGAGGAGTGTCACGAGAGGGGATCTAGCTGGGACCATCGAAGGGGAAGGCCATCAGCACCAGGCCTCCAGAATCAAGATGCTCCAGGTTCCGACCGGCAGGGAGCAGGCCGCAATAGTTTCAGTTTCGATCCCCTGGTCCTCGCCCTTTTCCTTCGGACCCGGGACCGCGGTGCTTCGTCTGTGGGAGGCCTGGACATCTCCGGTGTTAGTGCCCGGACCAGGTACTGTACGACAGTGGTAGACAACCCCACCACCCACCATAGCAGTAGCTTCCATCCAGGCCTTTCCAGCAGCAGCATCATGGACAGCGAGCTCCCGCTCCTCCGAGGGCAGACGTAGGAGGAGGAGGATGACCTCAGGGCGCTCCTCAGGGACCTCGACCGGGGCGTGGTCGGGGAGGTGGCCGACAGCCGAGGGGCAGAGGAGGTGGGCATGGACAGTTACATGCTGCAGAGGCAGCAGTTCCAGCAAGGTCCGAGGTTGTTTGAGGTACGATCAGTTTGTTTAGTACCCTTGCTTATGCCTTGTTCGATACCGGAGCTTTGCATTCCTTTTTTGCACCCAGTCAAGCTCGTGCCTTGGGTCTATATGCCGAGAGACTCCCAGTTCTCCTGGTGTTGAGCACACTATTCGTGGGCCAGACCTACCTGTTGTTTGATTGTCGGGGATGTAGACTGATGATAGGGCCACATCAGTCAGTTAGGGATCTTCATCTGCTACAAATACAGCCATACGATGTCATCCTAGGAATCGACTGGCTATTCTCTGTGTGTGTCGTCATCGATTGCTTCTGAAGAAGTGTTGTGTTCTCAGACATGGGCGGCCGACGTGTTGTTTTCACCGGTGAGAGGAGCAGTCAGAAGGGCAACAGGCGAGAGGAACCCCTCCTCGCCTTGTTAGCTGAGCTGTCAGTGGAGTCAGTAGATGCTGAAATGGTGGAAGTGCCAGAGATCGTCCGTGGGTTTATGGACGTCTTCCCCGAGGAGGTGACAACTCTACCCCCTCGATGTGATATCGAGTTCGGGATAGACCTGTAGCCCGACTCTCATCTGATATCTATGGCTTCTTACTGGATGTCACCATCAGAGCTACGGGAGTTGCAGATCCAAATTGTCGATCTGATGAAGAGGGGTTATGTTCGGCCAAGTGCGTCACCATGGGGTGCTCCTTTCTTGTTTTCAATTAAGGCAGATGGTGGTCTCAGGTTGTGCATAGACTACAGGAGGCTGAATCAGGTGATGATCAAGAATCGATACCGTCTTCCGAGGATAGATGATCTTTTCGACCAGCTGAAAGGGGCATGATGGTTCTCAAAGATCAACCTATGATTTGGGTATCACCAGTTGAGACTGAAGGAATATGACATCCCAAAGACCGAATTCAGGTGGAGATATGGACACTTTGAGTTCGTAGTTATTCCCTTTGGCATTACGAACGCCCCCGCTGTGTTCATGGGGCTTATGAACTCCATCATCAGGGATTACTTGGATCAGTTCATGGTTGTGTTCATAGACGATATCCTGATCTATTCGAAATCAGAGGAGGACCATGCAGAGCACTTGAGGACAGTTTTAGAGGTCCTCCGATAGCACCAGCTCTATGGTAAGTTGTCGAAATGCAAGTTCTAGACATGAGAAGTGCAATTCCTCGGGCATGTGGTGTTCGATAAGGGGGTAGCGGTGGGCCCGTCAATGGTTGAGGCAGTTGTTTCTTGGGAAGCACCCAAGAATGTTGCAGAGGTCTGCAGTTTCCTCGGGCTGGCAGGTTACTATTGGAGGTTCCTACCCAACTTCTCCCGAGTAGCAGCCCCTTTTGTCAGCCCTAACCAAGAAAGACCAGGTTTTCGTGTGGAGTGATCAGTGCGAGTCAGACTTCAGCTATCTGAAGGAGAAGTTGGTTAGTGCCCCAGTGCTGAGATTACCAAAAGAAGGGGCGGCCTATAAGGTGTTCTGTGATGCTTCAGGACATGGCCTGGGATGTGTGTTGATGCAGAGACAAGGGGTGATCTCTTATGGGTCCAGGAAACTACGCCCTCATGAGCGTAATTATGCCACCTACGAATTGGATCTTACAGAGGTCATTTTTGCGCCAAAGTTATGGCAGCACTAACTCATCGAAGAATGCTTTTTGGTCTTCATAGATCAGAAAATCTTGAGGTATATCTTCTCCCAGCAGGACCTAAAACTACGACAGTAGATATGGGTGGAGTTCCTACAAGATTACGACTTCAAGATCTCTTATACTGAGGACAAGGGCAATGTAGTGTCGATGCCTTGAATAGGAGGATGCAGAAGGATGTGGTCTGAGAGTCGGAAGATGCCTGGTAGGCGATGGAGGAGTTGGATGCCTTACACCTGGATGCGAGGATGGATAGCAGTAGAGGTTGCCTGTATTAGATGAAAATGCAGTCATCATTGTTTTAGCAAGTGGAGGAGTCTCAGTGGGGAGACCTAGAGTGCGAAGTGATGCATGACCGAGTTGACCAGGGCAATGCTCTGGAAGGATGGACAGAGGATGGTTAGAACCAGATGCCTTTCTAGGGAAGGTTTTTTGTTCCAGAAGTGATGCGCGGTAGGGTTCTCAGTGAGTTCCACAACTCACCCCTGGCGGTATACCCAAAAGTTTCCAAGATGTACCAGGGACTAAAGAGCCAGTTTTGGTGGCATGTAGTTAAGCGAGCGGTGGCAGAGTTTGTGGCCAAGTCCTTAGTGTGTCAGCAAGTGAAGGCTGAACACCGAGTTCCAGGCAGCCTACTTCAGCCTCTAGATGTCCCCGAGTGGAAGTGGGATGACATCTAGATGGATTTCGTCACAGGACTACCCAAGGTCCAAGGGGGATATGCTGCCATCTGGGTGGTAGTGGACCAATTGATGAAATCGACTCACTTTCTGGAGATCAGGGAGTCGAGAGCAGTGGATGCTTTGGCACGAAGGTACGTGGATGAGGTTGTGCGATTACATGGAGTTCTGAGGTCTATAGTCTCAGATAGGGATGCACGTTTTACCTATCGATTCTGGAGGGGTTTGTAGCATGTTTTTGGCACCCAGCTACGCGTTGGCACTGTTTTCCACCCCTAGAAATATGGGCAGACATAGCACACCATCCAGACGTTGGAGGATATGTTGTGGGCATGTGTTCTGGACTCACGGGGATCATGGGTGCGATACTTTCCCCTGGTAGAGTTTGCCTACAATAATAGCTACCACTATACCATTGGTATGGCCCCGTTTGAAGCCCTGTATGGGAGGCCATTCCATTCAACTGTGTTTTGGACTGAAGTAGGAGAGTTAAGCATCCTTGGCCTAGAGGTGGTGCAGAGAACGACAGAAAAGGTTCAACTCTTACAGGAAAGGATGGAGGCGACCCAGGACTGACAGAAGTCGTTTGTGGATACCAGGTGGAGGCCCTTGGAGTTTGAGGTTGGAGACCATGTGTTCTTGAAGGTGTCCCCTCGGCATGGGCAGTGGAGGTTCAGAAAGGGGAGTAAGCTTTCTCCCAGGTTCATTGGACCCTTCGAAGTGTTGCGGTGTGTCGGCGAAGTGGCTTATCAGTCAGCATTACCACCACCGCTACTGAGGATACTTGATGTATTCCATGTGTCCCATCTCCATCGGTATCTGCACGACAATTCACATGTCCTTGATTGGGGTGAGCTGGACATTGAGGACGACATGACTTTTGTGGAGAGACCAGTGATGATCGAGGATCGCAAGGGGAAGGTGCTTCGTGGGTGAACAATTCCCTTGGTTCATGTGTTGTGAAGACATGGTGGGCTTTAGGAGAGTACGTGGGAGAGGGAAGCACAAATGCATACCCAGTACCTAGAGTTGTTTTGAGTTTTGTTCCTTGTTTCACCTGTTGTGGTAGAATGTTTTGTCTTTTTGGTTATGAAATGTATTGGTTTTCTTTCCTCTGGTGTGTGAAAAGCCCTGGCTATGGGGGAGGAGAGAACCCGACCCCTAGTCAAGATGCATTAAGGTGGATGCGATTAAACCCGTTCCGGCGAGTCAGTGCCATCCAAAGCGGATAATATCTTCACATGGGGGAGGAGACTCCCCAACCCACATGACTGGGCAGTTTGACATGGTATGTTGCTTGGTTCTTGAAAGAAATGTGTTTTTAATTAGCATGGGTTCACTCCTAAGAGGTATCTTTCGAGGTGGTTGTTTGGACCCTCTCTTTCCATCTGGTTTGTTTTGATTATTGAGGACGAAAATCGTTTAAGAGGTATCTGATGTAAAGGACCGAGTTTTTTGGGGTCCATTACTTTGTGAAAATCTCATTTTGGGGTTTTAGGTCTGGGAATCCCGGTGAAGTTTGGCATAATGGTAGGCCTACCGGTAGCCTACTAGTAGCAGGCCTACCGGAAGCTCAGTCTACCGGTGGCTGTCACCCACCAGTAGCTCTCAGCTACCGGTGGCTCTGGCCTACCCCACGGCTTCTTTCCAGTGGCGCTCCTTGCACAATTAGGGTTTTAAACCCTATTTTGACTCCTTTAAGCATGTTTTAAAGCCCAGTAACGCCCATAAATGTTTTAATTAAGTATTAAATGAATTAACCTGGTGTGTGTGTCGGTTTAAACCACCCAAACCCTTTAATAACGTGTGGGTCTGTGTGGTCAACCCACGACCCCCACTCCTTACGTGGTTTCACGTTATTATCTCAACCGCCCCAGACCCTTATAAACTAAAGGGTTCACCGTGGGTTTCTTCTTTTCTCATTCACCCTGCGCTACATTACCCTTCCTTCAGGCGAGCAGCATCACTATGCATGAAGTTCCACGCCCGACCTAAGCGTTGATAGATGAGGCTATTTTCGTTCAGGCGAGCCGCATCACTATCCATGAAGTACCACGCCAGGCCTCAGCATCAATCATTGACCAACAAGTAGGGAATTTCTCCTTCGCCTCACTCTTTTGGGTATCATGTGGGGTGGGCGTGCTTTTGATTTTGTATAATTGGATAATCCAGACCTAAATAAAGATAATGAACAGATTCTTTAAAGAACGAAGGGGAGCTATGATCGTTGATACTATTTTATATTATGATATTATTTCTGAATTGTGTGGCTTACTCCTACTGAAAATCGAGGCTGTTGGTGTCATTGTCTATGCACTACAGAAGCCTTACCTCTGGTGATGTTTAAATGTATCGTGTTTGTGGTGGATAACCCTTGCTGTGGAAAGGAATTTTGTTTAATTACGTATATTCGGCTAAATGAATTGGAAGCACCAGGATAAATACTTTTCTTTGATAACCCCGTTTAAAGCACACAGAAATTGAAATCAGGGAGTGTGTCAAATCTTATAAATATGAAAATACCAGCATGGACCTGTTTTGTGTTGGTGGGATTGGTTTCGGTTGTTTTCTTTTACGGGCTGATTACTGGAGATATGGGAGGGGATGGGATCCCCTGTTTTTATACTCTCGATGGTTATGAAATTGGGGATGGGATCCCCTGTTGTTATGGATTCGGTGGTTGTGAGTTTTAAGACTGGGTGGTTACCTTGTTGATATCACGAATTGGGGTGGGATCCTCTGTTGATGAAAAACCTTTTTGGGGGAGGGGACACGGGGCGGTGTCTCGGGGTTGTCTCTGGTTCCAGTACTTCGAGGGATCTCACTTAATCCTTTGTTGTTGTGACTTTACAAGAGAACCTGGTGTAAATACTTAATTGACATTTGGATGGTTTCTTTTCCTTGGTTATGCTTATGGTGTTAGTTTCCCAGTAGTGCTTAAACTTATTTGAACATTATTACTGAAAATGAAAACAAGAAAGGGACAAATGGGTTTGTTAATGAGAGTCGTGAATCGGACCTGAGTGATGTTTGTTTCCTTTAGGATGGATGAAGAAAAACCTAACATGGGTGAGTTCTTGTTACCTATATATACATACTTGTAGTTTTCTGTTTCTTATTCGCTCCCCACCCAAGTTGAGCACTTAGTGCTAAACACCCGCATTTCATGGGGGAGGGTGTTTTTTCCAACACTATTATTAGTGACTGGTTATTATCGCCTTTTCTACTCCCTTTCCCGTATAGCCCAAGTATCTTTGGGTAGGCTGTGGTGGCCTGAGGTCTATTATTATCCCAAGAATCTTCAGGCAGGGTAGTGTGGGGATTGGCTAGGTGTGTGCGGCAGGTTGTTTCCCAAGTGTCTTCGAGATGAGGCCCAGGTGTCTTCAGGTGTGGCAGTGGATCTTTTAGCCCAGGTGTCTTCGGGCGTGGTGGTGGTTGTTCTAGCCTAGGTGTTTGCAGGTGTGGTTACGTGTGACAGTTGTGGACCAGGTGTTCGCGGGTGGGATTCGACAGTGGGACTACGTGTGGTTGTGGCCCAGGTGTGTGTGGGAGGGTGTGGCAGTGGGACTACGGTGAGAATGGCGGGATTGGTTCGATGCATAGGATGTCTCAATAACCAATGGGAAAGTGGCGCAGAGTACCCAAACATCGATGTGCTCTTATTATATATATTACATGACTTGCATTATATTGGGAGTGTGCCTTGGTGTGGATTGGGTGGATAGTTTACCTTGTTAGGTGTTTGGTTTACTCCTTTTCTCACGGGACTTTAGTACGTTCCCCCACTTGTGCACGAGAGTCTTTGGTTTTCCCTACTGAGTGTACTTGTATGTTCACCCTACATATATAGAATTGATTTCAGGTATCCAGGAGGACTTTGGGGATCACGCAATACCATACCAGCTCGGACCTTTGGGACTGTTGCAGTTTCTAATATTTTTCATTCTTTGGTACTTACCATTGTAGTCACTTTTTTACTTTGTGTCTTTTACCTACTGGAACATGTATGTGGGAATGGTTTACTTTTGTCTTTACTTTTATTTTAGTTTTGGTGTTGTTGGGTTTCATCATCTTATCTTTCAATCCTATATAACAAAAAAGTTAATTCCTTCCATTTGTGTGTAATTTTGATACCCTTGGTGCTAGTCTCCACATCGGGACCTATTGAGGGCTGGTCTCGGGGGTCATTATCTCTTCTTCAACATAAAGAAGGAAGGGCCTAGAAATCTGCTGACCCTTCCCCCCTTTTGGGTGAAGGCGGGTCATGACAAGTACCATGAGGTTATCTTCAACAAGTTGTGTAAGTTGGTTTAACATGTATCAGGTCTCACACACACATGCTAAATTTATATTTCACCAACTCTT
This sequence comes from Viscum album, assembly GCA_963277665.1. NCBI lineage: Eukaryota > Viridiplantae > Streptophyta > Magnoliopsida > Santalales > Viscaceae > Viscum > Viscum album. The sequence goes on from OY728156.1 coordinate 1,087,594,337, forward strand.
TAGTTTTAGTGTCATTGGGATCAGATTATGTTATTCATATAAAATAAAATTATGCCACTTGAATTTATGAAAGTATGTGAGTAACAAAGAAAATAGTTGACCTTTTTTTAGCATAAACCCTTATTTCCTAACATGATATCTGACTCAATAATATTAGACAATTTGTTGTTGAATCAATTAAAGTGGTAAATTGTATTTCTAAAAATCCTTTTAAAGCTTTCATATATTACAAAAAAATTAACCCAAGATTTAATGTTATAATGAAGAGAAATTTATTCAATTAAAAATTATTAGATGGTGGAAAATGTGATAGATGGAGCTCAAAGAGGGAGAGAAATCTCCAAATAATTTTTTCCGATAGTTCGAAGAAATCTATGTACACCCAATAGTTTCTAAAGCACACTATAAATCTATAGAATAAAGATTATTGATTAATGGGGATAATTTTTTTTATGGAAAAATACCCTGTGGACTACATTGTTCTAGGAGGACACTTAGGAATTTTGAATTCAATTATTTCTTACTATTCAGGATATTAAAGGAGGAGATGCCATAAAAGGAAGATCATACGACCCTTAGGGGATGCAAATATAAATAATAAATTTTGTTTTAAATGAACCTATTAATTTTGATGTTAAAGGGAAGATAAAACTGATTAGGGTGGGGAAAAGGAATAATAAATCCATATCCCTGAAATGATAAGAGTATCTGACTGGGATGGATTTGTGATAATATTAACAACAAAATCCAAAGGGGAATATTGTTGGAATAAATTCAATGTTGGGTGTTGGAATTTTTTTCAATAATTCTATCATTAATTATAGATATGAAAATGTTTTTGGACTAATAAATACATAGGAAAATATATGAAATATTTATAATTCTTAATTAGAGAGATTATATGATTAAATATATATAAATTTGTTAAATAGACATATTTGAGGGAAGTAGGTTACAAAGTTAATCACTCACTAAGATGAGGTTTCACATGTCATAGTGATTTGTGTAAGACAATTACTTAACCTAATTATATAGTACTTTGTCTCATTTGGATTTATAAAATAAAGTAGTGTAAAACCAAGAAACAAATAAATAATAATGAATTTAGAAGCCTATAAGAGGAACTTAATGTTCCCAATTCTTCAATTTATGAGAAGAAATGAGTTGATGTCTTAGGAATGTTTCATAATTTTTCTATAGAAGGGGAAGAAATCTCATAAAAACATAAAGGTTCCACAAAAATGGTGACTCCATGCCATCTCATATAATTACTAAAAAGGAAATATATTTCATGAAAATTAACATGTTTCATGATTTTTTGTTGTTTTGGGAGGATTTGAATGGTGAAGATTCAGGGTCTCCTCATCAAAATATAGTAAATTCATGTGATTCACTTATTTTTTTAAGTTTCATAAAATAAAATGTCAGGTGGAATATGAAACATTACACAAAAATGAGGAAAGTTTCTCAAAATAGGTGTTCTGAAGTTGGATTCTTCATATTTGGTGATGGAAAGCGTTTCATGGATGTTATATATTTTTATGGAAGTTGGATGTTTCATAATGGTAGAGAGTTACATTATAAAGGAGAGAACTAATATTAATGATATGTAAACTATAAAAGATTCATGAAAAATTGATGACACACCATGTAGTTGGGTGAAACTACAAAATATAGATGGAGTTGTTTAATGATGGTGACCTTCACACCAAAGTAAACATAAATAATTGATGTTAAGTGACCTAGGAATGTTTTGTGAAAGGTTAGTTGTGATCAAGGAATATTACTGAAGGTCTAGAAACATCTATAAATAGGAAGATACTCCCCTCAATATGAGAATCTAGGATGGTTGATGGTTTGATGGCTGTGAATCAAGAAAGGGTTGTGTGGATAAGTATTGATAAAATATGTCAGGTGATGAAATGAATTTTATTAGATTGCCTAAGTGAGTTTCATGAATGCGTTCACACAAACAAAATTTACATGAAAAAAATTCTTGTAGGAAGTAGTAATGTTAACATAAGTTATGTGAATAAAGAACACATGCCTATAACAGTGAGGGAGATTCACGAATGATTTAAAATTTCATTAAATTTAGGAGCATCAAGACATGAATAATGTTGTTTGAATGTTTTTAGTTTTCATACATGAAACAATTTATATTAAAACTAAGGTTTTTCCAAAAAATATATGAGTTCCATGAATATTTGGTATTGAATACATATTTTAACTTAAGGGTGTATTAATGGAGCATGAAATCAGGACTATGATGAACGATGACTCTTTTTATGATTAGGGAAAAATCATTATGATTCCAATTTATTGAAGAAGACCTACAAGTCTATAATCTATGGAAGTACATTCACCAATGTAGTACATAGAGGTGAGGATGAGGTAATGTGCCTTGGGTGAGGAGTAAACAAACCCTAAACATTTTTAAGGAAGTGAACCTCACATGGAGTGACTATAACCAAAACATTTTATCCACCAAACTAGTGATGCTCAGTGTATTCAGGTTTCATTAACATAATGTTGGTACATGTTCCTTGGAAAATCTATTTCTGACAAACCAATAAGAAATCCATATATCCCATGTGTAACACCCATAGTTTTTATGATCCATTTTTCTTAATAAATTTAAATTTTCATTTATATATTGCAATTCACTAATTCAAACATTCCTTTCACACTAAACCAACATGTTGTATGTTATACGCAACACCAAGTTGGCGTACTATACACAAAATAATGAGTATATATTTTGTTCAATTTATAAAATAAATATGTTTTGATTATGATATATGTGAAACCAAAGGAATATTTCACTACATGAAACACTTACTTGGCTTATGTTACACACAAGAGAGACCTTCCTCGATAGCTTGAGTTGTACACAATACCTAGTTTCACAAAACAATGATATATTATTAAAATATTATTATTTAATGGTATATGAACTAGCCTTTATTAATAGTTTTAAACAAAATTCAATTTTCTATAAAATTAACAAATATATTATTTATTTTCTATACATGATATAAGTAGAAATGCAATTTTTTTAGTAAATGATATTTTTTAAAAAAAGGTACCTTTGCCGCCTTTTGATGGTGCACCCATAGAAAATATAGTTTTTAACACTTTTTATATTATATTTGAGAAAATAAACTTCTTATTTGAAATAAAGACATCAAAATTTACTTTGGTTTAATTTTTCGTATTTTTGTGATAAAATTCATATTTTAATGAATAGTGAAAAATACTGTATTTTAATTCAAAATTTCCTTTTCGTCTAATTTATTTATATAGTTAGATTAATTTTTTAATTGGGATTAAATATTATTGATATTATGTTTTTATCTTTTAATCCAGTTTTGGTCATTGGATGAAATTTTACATTTAAATTGGACATAAACACATGCCAATATTTTGATAGTTTTTACTTCTTAAAAACCCTCCTTTTGGTGTTGAAAACGTGACTTTATATTAAAATATTTTTCTGCAAATTGTGTGTTTTTAATTTAGAAAACTGGGTTCCATTATTAGAATAATAATTTAAAAATTTTGTAAATATGTACCTTTTATTTTTGGATATTATGAATAGTAAATTTAGAGGTTATTTTTATTTACCATAGTAGGGTAAATCAGGTAAATAATGGTAAAAATAGTATTATAATAATAGAAAAGTACCCTAACATGTGTCTCAATATTATTATATGAGAGATGGCCAACCATGAGCGTACTTGAGTAGATTTCAAGAACCCATGGAGCCACTTGTGTGTGATAATGCCCATTTATAGTAATTAAATTAATATAAAAGGAAATATTACATAAACACGTGTATTTTTACTAAAATAGTTTTATTTTGGATTATATAAATGATATATTAGACTATAAATATCCATTATAAATATAAATAGATTTCATACATCATGTTATTTTATTTATAAATTTTAGACATTAAATATATAAATTTAATTATGACACAATGATGATTTATTTATTACCTTTGTAATGAAATATTCAAATAAATGATATTAAAAATATTAAAATAAATGAAATTTGTACATTTTGATTCCATATAAGAATTTTTGGATGTCATTTACATGCTATAGATGAGTTAATTCCTTTGGATCGAAGGAATCAAGTCGTGATAACATTAACAAAAATAAATTACTAAATAGTGTCAAAATTGACATAAATGAGTTTTTAAATCAAATAAAATTTTATTAAATGATATAATACTCTTAAAAATCTAATATTCATCTAAATTACATATATAATGTAAAAAATTTCATTAATGATCCACTTTTGGTTCTCTTTGCATTTATAGTAACTATAGGAACCATATATTATGAAAATAAAGATGACATGGTAAGTGTTTATGTTTTTAACAAAGGGATAAAGCTAAAAGATAAGGTTAATTTTTAACATAAACTTCTCTAAAAACAATTTTTATAGGATTTATATGAATAATCCTATTATATTTTAAATAAATTATTTTTGGTTCATTAGAAACCGAAAATCAATTAATAATAAATTAATATTTAAAGACATTCCAAAAGTGGCCCTCACCTCTCCTATAAAAGAGAACTTCCCCTTCTATTTTAATCACACCTCTAAAGATATTTTTTTCAGATAAAACAAGACAATATCATCTCCCAAATTCACTCACTTAATCCGAGAGGCCACACTTTGGGTATAATTCCATCTTACGATTACCTTTTGCACAAATAAAACAGAGATACTCAAAAAGAGGTGATTTTTTATCACCTATTTCAAAATTTTATTCTTATTCTACTTCCTATTATTTTTTTGTTTCCATAATAAAGTAATAAATTGAATATATTATACATTATTAAAGGTTATTTTAATTATGGTACAAAATTATACATCATTTTATCCATCCTAGGAATAACAATATCACCATGCGTGCGTACATATGGCTTACCATATCCACCATGTGGTGTGATTTTTTATTTGACAATACATAATTTGGAGGGGTACAATTATGTGTATAATGAATATAAATAATTAATATAACATGGTTTTTATTCTGTATAAATAATACACCATCTAATTCTATACCATTTAACCATTATGTTAATAATATCATCACCCATGTGTACGTACGACCAACCGTCTCCACGACGCGATTAGATCCATTGTACACATTTACCATTCAATAATGATTATAAAGTGTACATCATAAATAATCATGAAATATATGACATAATAATTATACTTTATTTTTGTATATATATATATATATTCCATTTACTTTCTTCAATTTAATTCAATAAGGAAATGGAAGTAGCGTTCATGCATACGTACAACCTACCATCTCCATGAACGATATATATCATTAAATTTACATATCTATTAAATATATTTATATAAAAAAATATTTATGATATATAAATCATATTTTACATTTTGGTAGTAATTAAATCATGATCTATGTAATAAGATCATGAATAACAAGTCCAAACACATATGATGAATAAAAAAATTATTACCCAAAACATTACATTAACATGGAATTGATAAATTAATGAGTAATATAATGTCAGAAGTAAATAATATATGATATGGTTATATTAAAAGTTAATAATATGTTTAAACCAAATATACTATAGTTTTGAACACATACCTAAGAAATCAAATCTATGGTTTGGGATAATTTCGTAATCTCATTATTTTCTGAGAATGTTTATATATAAGTATTTACTAGGGCATATTTATCATCCACATATATGTTTCATAAATATGTAATATTATTTATATTCTTATATCTTTTTAAAAGTCAATTTTCCCAATGGTTAATTTTTATTAAAAGGTATGAAATGAATCTTTTTTCATTTTTAGTACGATGTATGTTTTGAATTTCCGATAACAGTGCAAGGAGAATGTATTTTAACTTATATAGAATAAATGGATTTTAGTGGTTTAATGATGCCTTATTTCCATAAAGCTTACCTTAAAAAATTTCATGTTTATTTTCAATGAAATTATTTTCTTTTAAAATTGCATGGTGTTTTGAGAAAGAAAAAACATATTTGAAGAAGAAATGATATTTTCCTCAACAATTAATTTCACGTGTTATATCGAAAATACTTTCCATCTAAGATGACATTATTTAAATAGGGTTATGTTTCAATTAATATGAATACTATAATTTTGTTGTTTTTATGATGTAATGATGTTTATGAAATCCCTTTTCTATGGATTATTTTATGATGGATTGATGTTTAAGAAACCCATTTTATATCTTAGGTTATGCAATGATGAAGGATTAATGTTTTTGTGGAACATGTAAGAATGATTACAATATGAGATGTGTGGGACCTATATCTCTTTCTAATTAATTTGGTAATGATTTATATATCATAAGATATACATGAATTTAAAGGAATGTAAATCCGATTCACTAATACATGGATGGAAGGAAAAGTAAATCTAGTTTAGTAATACATGGATGGAACGATATGAAAACCCAGTTCTGTAATATACTTTGTCCCCCATGATGGTCTTCACAGAAATGACTTGGATACTATATAAATGATATTATGTGATTATCGTTTTCCAAAATTCCATATTTTATGTCAATGTTATTTTAACATGGTTCGTGTTCATTTATTATTTATGCCTTAAGAACTTCTAGTATATGTTTCATGACACAATATTTTAATATTCAAAATTTAGGTTCATGTTTTTACATTCTTATGTATAGGTTTTGTTTGTTGTTTTTTATGTTTACCCATTCTAATAATTTGAGCTCACCCTTTTTTGTTTTATTTTCACTAGAATATAAATAAAGGTTTTAGGTAAAAAACTAATGGGTAAAATCTTTATGGGATATGTTGATGATATTTCACCAAGCTTGAAGAATGTGTTCCATGTTTCTAAAGATCCTAAACTAATCTGGTCTTTGGGAGTCTATTTATGTAATGTATTATTTATTTCGAAAAATAAATGTAATTTCCATGTACATAAATCTTGGTTCGTTAGAGTTGGTATCAGGGAGAAGGTTTAGTTAACCTTTGGAAACTAGGATGCGAAAACTTTAGTGAGATCCCTAGAGATATTTCTAAGGTATATTGAGGGGTGTCCCTAACTGTAAGTTTATCTATAATTTACTATCCTAGAATTATGGTAATGATCATAAATAATCTAGTATTAAACCTAATATATTAGATATTTAAATTAATCCCCCATGATTATATTGTTTTCCTAGTAGTATTTTTGCCTCTCATACTATTATTTTTGTGTTTTAGACAATGGATGAAACCCAATGAACCATTTTAATAGTAGATTTGATGGAAAATACAATGATTTTCCTCCTAAATAATGAAATGTTATGGGATAAAAAATATTGAATATTGTTTCTAGGACCACAAATCTTGATAGGCTTCCAAATTACCAAAGGTGGCAACAAAGTTCTCTTTAATATTTCTTAAGGAAACATCCACCTTGTTTTAGTGGAAGGACAGATCTAGTAGTTTTTGAGAAATGCATTTGTACCATTAAAAAGATATTTTTTATTCAACATTTTTAAAAACAAAAAATGTTTATGTTGGGAACATATTGCCTAGAAGGTAATGTGAATCTATGATGGAACTTTATCACGAATATGATGCAATAAGATGAAATTGAATCCATGGATTGGGATGAGTACAATAACTTATTTTTTAGTTTGTACCTTCCTTGTATTATTATTACCAAAAAAGAGAATGAAGTTTCTCATCTATCTCATGGTTATGAAAATAAATGAGGGATTGAATTCAAAGGAAACTATAAAAATTATTTAGAAAATAAGATTAGAGTTTCTTTATGCTCAATGTGTGGAAGGAATCAAGGAGGAAATTGCATTAAGGGGACTAATAAATGGTTTAAATGTGGGAAATAAGGTCAAATATAATTTTACTACTGAAGTAATGGGAATAGAGATAAATCTCTAAAGAGTAAACATCCCCACAATTAGAGTTAAAAGTGAAATGAAATGGGGCATTATGCTAACCAATTCCCAAATCCAAGGGTTATGTATGATTATCGACATCAAAAACCTCTTAAGGCCAATGAAAAAGGGAAATCACCTGTGATCACTATTAGAGATATTGAGTATGCTAACAGTGTGGTGGAATGATCAAGTGTTTATGTAATGGGATTCCAAAATACTGTTGTAGAATAGCTTTTATTGTATTATAAGTTATTAGAATATCTATGTATTGGTTTTTAGTGGTTTTACATAAGTTTATGATACCAGTAACCATGAAAAGTGATTGAAATATTTTTGGAAAGAACATGATATGCTCATAATGATGGGATAAGGAGATAATGAGATTTTTGATAGTATTAATGACCTCATGAATGATATAATGACAAAGTGATATCATGGTTTGAGTATATATAATTTTTTTAATTTTTGGTGTGTGGAAAGAGTTTATTTTGACAGAATTCATGTTTTCACTAAGGTTCTATGATAATTCATGTTATTTTCATGTTTCAAGAGAACACGTGGTTAAGGTATTCATTTGTTTGGAATGTGGAAACCAAGAACTACCTTATAATATATGGGATATAAATGTTTTTTCGATTTAGTACACATCTTTCTAATGTTTTATAATTTTAGTTTTTGGATGGAAATTAATGTTATGAATTTATGGATATTATAAGTTATATTTGGGTTGAATTTTTTAGATTAATGTATTATCACACTATAGGTGGACTTATACATATTTGGATACCTTTTCTAGACTTTTTGTTGAGAAAATTGAAATTAACTCTCGTTTTATCGCATGATCTGCGAATACTTCAAGAACGACAAGTTCAACATCATTTCGTTGAATAAAAGATGAGTGAATATTTTTCAAGGCATAAATAATCAAGAGATTGTACCAAAATCAAGTAAGGATTTATTCTCATGAAAAAATCTTCAACCTTTTGGAAATTATATTGAAAAAAAAGTTATCTTTATAACTTCTTTTCTGAGGAATCAGATGGTACCTTAAATCATCATAGATTTATGGATTTCTGGTTGTTAAACATGTTCTCTATCACTATCCATCAGAACATGATGGTCATATTTTTCTTCTATATCACGTTTTCACTTCCCAACGATGCTATCCTATGTGGAAACAGAGTGATGTGTTACTTAGGGTAACTTTTATGTTTCTATCTTTCCTTTTTAAAAATTATGTTTTAGTATTCCTTTTTATGACATGGGTTTCCATGAAATAAATATTCAAGTAGTAAACATTTTATATCCCCAACGAATTTTAGGGGAGAAATTCATTTTAATGGGGGTATAATGTAATACCATAAGTTTTTATGGAATTTTTTTTGCAATAAATTAATATTTTCATCTATATCCAGCAATCCAATATTTCAAGCATTCCTTTCACACTAAATCGAATTGTCGTATGTTACACAAAACACAGAGTTAGCGTATGATACATGGGACCCTGAGTATATATTTTTTTTTGATTTATAAAAAACGTGGTTTGGATTATGTTATATGTATCACCAAATGAATATTTCATTACATGTAACACTTACTTGGCTTTTGTTACCCACAATAGCGACCTTCCTCGATAGTTTGGGTTGTACAAAATATCGAGTTTCACTAAACAATGATGTATTATTAAAATAATATTATATAATTGAATATAAATGTGATTTTATGAATATTATTAACCAAAATATTAATTTTATATAACATTAACATTCATCTTATTTATTTTCTAGACATTATATAAGAACAAATTCTATTTTTCGTAGAAAAGAAGATTTTTTAAAAAAATGAAGTTTTGTCGACTTTTGATGGGACACCCATTTAAAATCTAGTTTTTTAAAAATATTTATATTATATTTGACACAATAAACTTTTTATTTGGAAGAGGGAAAACAAAATTTACTTGTGGTTAATTTTTGGTATTTTTGTGATAAAATTCATTTTTTAATGAATTGTGGGAAAACATTATTTTAATTCAACACTTCGTTTTAATATATTTTATTTAAATAGTAAAATTATATTTTTAATTAGTTTTAAATTGTAATTATATTATGGTTTTATAATTTAATTCAATTATGGTCATTAGAAGTAATTTGAAATTTAATTTGGATATAAACACAGGTCAATCTTTTGATAGTTTTTACTTCTTAAAACCCCTCTTGCTGGTTTTGACAACGTGAATTAGTTTGAAAATAATTTCAGGAAATTATGTGTTTTGAATTTATAAAAATGGATTCCAGATTTGAAATCAAATGGTCTAAATATTTAAAATAGGTTTATTTTATTTTTGGATATTATGAATTGTAATTTCAGTAATTTTTATTTTTTACCATGGTGAAAGGGTAAATTAGGTAAATAAGGGTACAAAATAATATTATAATAATATAAAAATACCCTAACACGTGTCTTAATTGTATTTTATGAGATATGAAAGACTCTGAGCATCCTTGAGTCAATTTTAGGACCCTATGAAGCCACTTTTGTGTGATAATGACCTTTTAAAATAATTAATTTAAAGTAAAGGGAAATATAAGATAAACAAGAATATTTTTACCAAAATAGTTTTATTTTGGTTTATATATATGATATATTTGACTATAATTAGTAATTAGAAAGATAAAAAAATTCATACATCAGGGTAATTTATTTATAATTTTTATACATTATATAAATAAATTTATTTACAACACAACGATGGTTCCATGATTTCATTGTTAATGAAATATTTAAATAAATGATATTATAAATTTTAAAATAAATGTAATTTGAACATTTTTATACCATATAAGAATTTTTTGAATTAAATTTACATGTTATATATGAGTTAATAACTTTTTTTAGACTCAATAAAGGTTTTATAACTTTAAAAAAAATCAATAACTAAATAGTTTCAAAATTGACATAAATAATTTTATAAACAAAATACTATTTTATTAAAAAATATTATTGTCATAAAATTCTATGATTTGATGAACTAACATATATAATGTTGAAAATATTATTAATGATCCACTTGAAGTTCTCTTTGCATTTTATAGGAACTATAGGAACAATATATTATGAAAATACAAGAAGACATTGTAAGAGTTAATGTTTTTAAATAAGGGTTAAAGATAAATGATGAGCTAAATTTTGTAACCTAGACTTATCTAAAACATATTTGTTGATAGGATTTAGAACAATAATCATATTATCTTAGAAATTAATTAGTTTTATACAATTAGAAACTGAAACTCAATTTAAAATAAATTAGTATTTAAAGACTTTCCTAAAGTTCGCCTCACATCTCCTATAAAAGGGATCCTCTCATTATCTTTTAATCACACATCTAATGTACTTTTTATCTGAAAAAACCCACCCATATCATCTTAAAACATCCCTAAATTCATTCTAGAGGCCACAAGTTGGGTAGAAATTAATCTTATAGATTCATTTTGTGCAAATCAAAAAGAGATACTAGAAAAAGTTGTAATTGTTTTATCACATATTTCAATATTATTTTCTTATTATACTTCCTATTATGATGTTTTTTACACAATAAAGTAAAAAATCCAGTATATTATACATGATGAGTTGTTATTATAATTATCGAGAAACCTTATATCTCATTTTATCCATCCTATGAATAGTAATATCACCATGTGTGCGTACATATGGTATTCTGCCTCCACATTGTGGTGTAACTTGTTATTCAACAATACATAATTTGGATGGGTATAATGATAAGTATAATGGATTTAAATAATTATTATAAAATGTTAATTATTATTTATAAATAAAATATCATCCAATTCCATACCATTTAGCCATTAAGTGAAAGATATCGTCGCTCATGCGTACGTACGACCTACCGTCTCCACTACGCGATGAGATTCATTATCAACGTTAAAAATTATATAATTATTATAAATTATATATAATAAATATAAATGAAATATATGAAATAATAATTATACTATATTTCTTTATATATATACGTCATTTACCTTCTTCCATTCAATTCAAAAAGGAAACAGAAACAATGTTCCTGTGTACGTACAACCTACTGTCTCCATGAACGGTGTATAACATTTCTTAATCTATCTACTATATATATTTATATACAATATATTTAAGATATATAAATCATCTTTAACATTATATAGTTATGTGAGTAATGATAAAATTAATAATATCAAGAATAACAAGTCAAAACACGTAGGATAAATAAAACGATTATTAACCAAAACTTCACTTTAACTAGAAATTGATATATGAACAGGTAATATAAAGTCATAAGTGAGTAATATATTATATAATATATATTATTATGGTTTTTTATTATTTAATATTATTTTTAAACACCCTATACTAGAGTTTTGGACAAATTCGGAAAAAATCATACCAAAGGTAAGTGATAATTTCACAATCTCATTGTTATCTGAGATTTTTTATACATATGTATTTACTGGGGTATATTTATCATCCAAATCAATGTTTCATAAACATGTAATATTATTTATATTATTATTCAATTTTTTAAAGTCAAATTTTCCCATTGGTGAGTTTTTATTAAATGATATGAAACGAATCTTTTGTTGTTTTAGATACGATGTACTCTTTGACTTTCTAGTAAATGTACGAGAAGAATGTTTTTTAACATATAGAGAATGAAAATATTTTTACAGTTTCATGATGCCTTATTTTGATGAATATTCCCTTAAAAATTTTAAAGTTTATTTTCTAATAAATTCTTTTATTTTAAAATTGTGTGGCATTTTGGGAATGTAAAACAAATTTGAAGAAGAAAGGATATTTTCATCATGAATTAATTTCATGTTTTATATCAAAATTACTTTCCATAAAAGATGAAATTATTTATGTATGGTTATATTTATATTCATATTAAAAAAATTATTTTATTGTGTATATGGTGGAATTATATTTATGAAATCTATTTATTTTACATGGATTGTGTTATAATGGAATGATGCTTAAGAATCCCATTTTATTTCATGGGTTATGATATGATAAATGATTTATGTTTTTGCGTCACATGTAAGAATGTTTTCATTATGAGATGGGTGCTACCAATATATCCCTATAATTCATTGGGTACATATTTATATCTCATGAGATAGAGATTATTAGAATGTAAAGTAAATCCAATTTAGTAATATAGAGCTAGAACAACATGTAAATCTGGTTCGTTAATACATGGATGGAACGACAAGTAAACCTGGTTCAGTAATGGGCTTCATCCACTGTGATGGTCTTGGAAGAAACTCCTTAGATAATATTGAAACGGTATTACGTGCTTATTTTTTTCCACAATTACATGTTTTATTTCAATTTTATTTTAACATGGTTCATGTTCATTTATGATTTATTCCTTAAAAAATGCCTAGATTTATTTCACAACTCATGATTTTGATATTAAAAATAAATGTTTATGTTTTTACATTTTTAAGTTTATGTTTTGTTTTATTTCTATCAGGTTTACCCTTAATAAGAATTTTATATTAGCCTTTTTATGTTTTATTTTCCCCAGTATATAAATTATACGATTTCAGTAGGAAAAGTAATGGTGAAGATCTTTATGGGAGATGTTGAAGATCTTTCACCAAGCTAAAAGAATGTGTTATGAGTTTCCATAGACACTAAACTAATATAGTATATGGGGGTCTATTTGTGTAATGTATTATGTATTTCTCAAAATAAATGTAATGTCCATGTTTGTAAATCTTGGTTTTTTAGTGTTTGTATCAGAGCGAAGGATTAATAATATTTTGGAAACTAGGATGCGAAAACTTTACTAAGAGCCCTAGTAATATTTCAAAGGAATGTCTAGGGATGTCCCTAAGGGTAATTATAATTATAGGTTATAGTCATAGAATTATGGTAATGATCATGAATAACCTAGGATTAAACCTATGATGTTAGAGATTGAAATTACACCACCTTGATTATGTTATTTTCTTATTATGATTTTTGCTTCTCACACAATGTTTTTTGGGTTTTAGACACTGGAAGGAACCCAAAAAAACCACGTTAATTCTGGATGCGATGGGAAATGCAATTGTTGTCCTCCTAAACAACCAAATGTTTTGTGATACCAAATAAATAATCTTGTATCTATGACCGCAAATCCTTCTAGGCTTCCAAATGACCAAAGGTGTGAACAACGTTCTCTTGAATAATTATGAAGGAAACATTCACCTTATTTTAGTGGAATAACCAATCCAATAGTTGCTGGGAAATGGATTTTTACAATTTAAAATATATTATTAATTATCCATTTTTTGGAAATGTAAAAAGCTTAGGTTGGGCACTTATTTCTGTGAAGGTAAAGGGAATATGTTGTGGAACATTGTCAAGAATACAAGGAAACAAGATAAAATTTACTCTATTGATTAGGATGAGTTCAAGATCTTATTTTCCAGTTCTTACCATCCATATATTCTTCTTACAAAAAGTTTGAATTTTTTCTCATATATCTCGTGGTTATGATAATGAATGAAGGATATAATTCAACAGAAACTATAAAAATTATAGAGTAAAGAAGATTAGATTTTATTTATTCTCAAAGTGTGGAAGTAAACATGAAATAAATTTTATTAATGGGATAGATAAACGTTTTAAGTGTGGGAAATAAATTCATAGATAATTTTAATTCCAGTGTAATGGTAAAAAAAGAAATCTCTAATGAGTGAACCTGCTAGAAATAATGGTTTCAAGTGCAATAAAATAGGAAATTATGCTAAACAATTCCCTAAACCAAGGGTTATTGATGAATATCAACATCAATAACCTCTTAAGGCCAAAAAAAGGAAAATAACATGCAATCACTGTTAGAGATGTTGAGTATGACAACGATGTGGTGGAATGATTAAGTGTTTTTGTAATGGGATTTAAAAATAGTGTTGTAGAATATATTTTATATTATTATGAAATATTAGGATATTTATGTAATTGTCCACAGTGGTTTTCCATAAGAATGTGGTACCAATAACCATGAAAAGTGATTGGAATATTTTAGAAAATCCCCTGATATATGCATAATGATGGGATAAGAAGATAATGAGATTTTTGATAGTATTATTGACCTCATGACTGCTATAAGAAAAAAGAGATATCATTGTTTGAGTATATTGAATTTTTGTCATTTTTGGTGTGTGGAAAAAGTTAGTTTTGATTGAATGAATGTTTTCACTATGGTCCTATGGTAATTCTTGTTATTATATTGTTTCAAGAGAATACATGATTAAGGTATTCACATGTTTGGAATGTGAAAACCAATAACTACCTTATGAGATATGGTAGAAAAATGTCACATCGATTTATTTCACCACTTTCTAAAGTTTTATATTTTTTGTTTTATGAAGGATTTTAATGTAATAAATTTATGGATAGTATATGTTATATTCCAGTTCAATTTTGTTAGATTAATGTATTATCAAACTATAAGTGGACTTATGCGTATTTTATTACTATTTATAACCTTTTTGTTGAGATAGATTGAATGACCTACCATTCTATCACATTATTTGCTAACACTTCAAGAATGGAAAATTCAACATCATTTCTTTAAATAAGAGATGAAGTGGAAACTGTTCAAGGAATGAACAATGGTTGGATTGTACCAAAACTAATTATGTATTTATTCTCATGCAAAAATATTCAACATTAGAGAAATTATCTTGAAAAAGACTGTTGTCTTAGTACATTTATATCTGATTAATCAGATGTTCCCTTACATCATCGTAGATTTATGGATTTCTGATTGTTAATTTTCTCCAAAATTAGATCTCTATCACTATCCATTATAACTAGATGGCATGATTTTTCTTCCATATAAAAGTTTTCACTTCCCAGATGTGTTATTCTATGTGTAAACTGAGTGTTGTGTTACTTTGGGTAACATTTATGTTTCAAAATTTCCTTTTTAAAATGATGTTCTAGTATTCCTTTTTATGATGCAGGCTTCCATTTAAAGAATCTTTCAAGTATTAAACATTTTATAACCCCGATGAATTTCAAAGGAGAAATTCATTTTTAGTGGGGTATAACGTAACACCCCGAAATTTTATGGAACATTTTTTTAGATAATGTAAAATTTTAATTTATATTTTGCAATGCACTAAGTCAAACATTCCTCTCACACTAAACTGACTTGTCATATGATACATATAACCCCGAGATGGCGTATGATACACAAAAAACTCAGTATATATTTTAGTCAATGTATAAAAGAACAATGTTGGGATTGTGTTATAAGTAAAACCAAAGGAATATTTCACTATACACAACACTTACATGGAATGAGTTACATGCAAGAGCGACCTTCCTCAATATCCTGTGTTGTACGCAATATTGAGTTTCACTAAACAACGATATATTATTATAATATTATTATTTAATGGGATATAAACATGTTTTTTTCAATAATATTAACCAATAAGATAACATTAACATTCATATTATGTATTTTATAGACAAGATATAATAACAAATCCAATTAATTGGATAAGAGAAGTATTCTTCAAAAAATGTTGTTTTACCACCTTTTGATAGACCACCCATTTAAAATATATTTTTAGCACTTATTATATTATATTTCACAAAAAAACAAATTATTTAGAAGTGGAACATCATAATTTAATTTAGTATAATTATTGGTATTTTTGAGATAAAAATCACATTTTAATGGCTAGTGAAAAATACTTTATTTTAATTCAAAAATTCATTTTCATCTAATTTATCTATATAGTTAGATTATCTTTTTAATTGGGTTTAAAGGGTAAATAGATTATGGTTTTATAATTTAATCCAATGTTGGTCAATGTAATTAATTTCATATTTAAATTGTACATAAACACATGTCAATCTCATCATAGTTTTTACTTCTAAAAAACCAGCATTCTGGTTTTGACAACGGGAATTAGTTTAAAATTAATTTATGCCAATTAAGTGTTTTGAATTTTGAAAAATTTATTCCATATTTACAATAATAATTTCGAAATTTTTTAAATATGTACCTTTTATCTTTTGATTCTATGAATAATAACTTCAATAATTATTTTTATTTACCATGGTAAAAGGGTAAATTAGGTAAATATAGGTAAAAAATGTTATAATAATATAAAACTACCCAAAATTTTCATAATCATATTTAATGAGATATATACTACCATTATCATACTTGGTTAGAAATTAGTACACCATGTAGCCACTTGGGTGTAATAATGACCTTTTATAATAATTACTTTTAAGTAATGGGATATATAACATAAATATGTATCTTTTTACTAAAACTATTTTATTTTGGTTTATATAAATGATATATTGACAATAAATTTTAATTATAATGAAAAAAATATTTCATATATCATGTTATTTTATTTATAATTTATAGAAATTATATAAATAAATATATTTATAACACAATGATGATGCAGGGATTACCTTATAGATGAAATATTCAAATAAATGATATTATAAATATTAAAATAAATGTAATTTAAAATTTTTGATACCATAAATGAATTTTGTGGAGGACATTTACATTTTTGGGATGAATTAATGAATTTTTTATAAGAAATAAAGTTTTTATAACTTTAGAAAAAATCAATTACTAAATAGTGTCTAAAATTGACATAAATGAGTTATTAAAACAAATACTATTATATTAAATGATATAATAGACCTAAAAATATAATATTTGAAAAAATTAATTAGTTAATGTTAAAAATTTCATTAATTATCCACTTTATATTCTATTGAAATTTTATAGAAACTATAGGAACCATATTTTATGAAAATACAAGGAAACATAGTAAGAGTTAATGATTTTAGCTAAGGGTTAGAGCTAAAAGGCAAGGTTAATTTTTCACCTAAACTTATATAAAACCTATTGGTTGAGAGTATTTAGACCAAAAATCATATTATATTATTAATAAATTAGTTTGAGACCATTATAAACAGAAAATAAATTTATAATAAATTAATATTTAAAGACTTTTCTAAATTATCCCTCACCTATCTTATAAAAGGGAACATCTCCTTATACATTATGATATGTTATTTTAATTATGGTAAAAACTTATACCTCATTTTATCCATCCTATGAATAATAATATCACCATGCATCAGTATGTACGACTTGCTCTCTCCACACCATAGTGTAATTCATTATTCAACAATAATTAATTTGGATGGGTATAATAATGACTATAATAGATTTCAATAATGAATATAACATGGTAAATATTCTTTATAATTAAGATACCATCAAATTCAATTCCATTTAACCATTAAGTGAATGATATACTCACCCATGCATACACATGACATACCATCTCCACGACGCGATATGATTCATTCTCCACGTTAACCATTCATGAATGATTTTAAAGTTTATATAATAAATAAGCATGAAATATATGAAATAATAATTCTACTGTATTTATGAATATATGTATATTTTAATTACTTTTTTCCATTAAATTTACTAAGGAAACTGAAAAAGCGTTCATGCGTACATACGACCTACAGTATCTATGAACGATGTATACCATTTCATTTACCTAAATATTATAAATATTTCTATAATTAATATTTAGGATATATGAATCATATTTTAAATCTTGTATTTAACTAAATAATGACCTAATTAATAATATCAAGAATAAAAATTCAAAACACGTTCGATAAATGAAATGAATATAACCCAAAACGTTGTTTTAACATAGAATTAATAAATAAATGAGTAATATAAAGTACTAAGTGAATCATATATAATATCATAGATATTATTCTGGGTTTTTTATAGTTTAATAATATGTTTAAAGCCACTATATGGGATTTTTGGACAAATAAACAAGAAATCAGTCATAAGGTAAGGGATAATTTTGCAATCTCATTATTATCCGAGATTGTTTATACATAAGAATTCACTGGGGTATATTTATCATCAATGTACATGTATCATAAATATGAAATATTATTTCTATTCTTATACTGTTTTTTAAAATTAAATTTTACCCATTGGTGATTTTTTTTAAATGGTTTGAATGAAATGTTTTTTTCTCATTTTCGGTACGATTTACTTTTTTACTTTTTGGTAAAAGTATGAGAAAAATATTTTTTAACTTATATGGAATGAGTGTATTTTTACAATTTCATGATTCCTTATTTCCATGAATATTCCCTAATAACTTTTTATGTTTTTTTCAAATAAATACTTTTCATTTAAAATTACGTGGCATTTTGGGAAAGGAAAACATATCTAAAGAAAAAAGAATATTTTCTTAAAGAATTTATTTCATGTGTTATATCGAAATTACTTTCCATCTATGATGAAATTATTAAAATTGGGTTATGTATCTACTCCTATTAATACTAAGTTTTTATTGTGATTATGAATTAATGCTAGTTAAAAAATATATTTATGTTAAATAAATTATGTTATGATGGAAGGATGTTTAAGAAACCCATTATATTTCTTGGATTATTCTATGATGAATGATTTATATTTTCATGGATCATGTAAGAATAATTTAATAATGAGATGGGTGGGACCTTTATCTCCCTCCAATTCATTCAATAATGATTTATATCTTATTAGATAGACATTATTAGAATGAAAATTAAATCTAGTTCATTAATATTGGGTTTGAATAACATATAAATATGGTTTAGTAATACATGGCCGGAATGAAATGTAAACCTAGTTCAGCAATGTACTTTTTACACTGTGATGGTCTTAGAGAGAAATACCTTTTCTAATACTGAAATCATATCATTTTCTTATTTGTTTCACAAAATTCCATATTTTATGTCAATGTTATTTTAACATGGTTCATGTTCATTTATGTTTTATGCCTTATGGACTGCCAATATTTATTTAATGACACAAGATGTTGACATTAAAGATTTCTGTTCGTGTTTTTACATTCTTATATTGATGTTTTTAATTTTTACCCTTAATAATAATTTTTTCTCACTGTTTTTATGTTTTATTTTCCCGATGATATAAATAAAGGGGTAGGTAGGAAAACTAATGCAAGAGAACATTATTGTTGAAGATCTTTCACCAAGATAGAAGAATGAGTTCCGAGTTTCCAAAGACACTAAACTAATATGGTATTTGGATGTCTATTTGAGAAATTTATTATGTATTCCTCAATATAAATGTAATGTCCATGTATGTCAAGCTTGGTTTTTAGAGTTCATATTATAGGAAAAGTTTAGTTAAACATTGGAAACTAGGTTGTGAAAACTCCAGTGAGGTCCCTAGAGATATTTATAAGGTATGTCTAGAAATGTCAATAAGGTAAAGTATAACTATAATTTAAAGTCCTAGAATTGTGTTAATGGTCATGATTAATGAAAGATTAAACCTAAGATGTTAGATATTGAAAGCAATCCCCCTTGGTTATATTGTTTTCCTAGTATGATTTTTCCTCTCAAACTATTCTTTTTGGGTCTTAGACAATGGATAAAACCCAAAAGAACCATGTTAATGATATATACGATGGGTAGTTAAATGATTATTCGCATAAACAAACAAATGTTATTGGATCCCAAATAAATAATCTTATTTATATGACAGAAAGTCCTTCTAGGATTCTAAATGACCAAAGGCGGAAACAACATTGTCTTGAATCATTCTTAAGGAAACATCCACCTTATTTTAGTGGAATGACCAATCCATTAGTTTCTTAGAAATTTATTTTTACTATTGAAAATATATTTTTCATTTTCTATTGTTTAGAATGGGAAAAGGTTATGTTGGAAACTTATTGCCTGGAAGGTAAAGGAAATATGTGGTGGAACTTTGTCAATAATACGAGGTAGAAAAATAAAATTGACTCCATGGATTGTGAAGAGTTCAAGAACTTATTTTTTCGTATCTACCTTCAACATATTTGTCTTTCAAAAAGAGAGATTAAAATTTCTCATCTATATCATGGTTATTATAAGAATAAAAGGATAGAATTTAAAGGAAACTATAAAAATTATTTAGAAAAGAAGATTATATTTTCATTATTCTCAATGTGTGGAAAGAAATATGAAGTAAATTTTCATAAGGGGACTAATAAATGATTTTTGTATGGAAAATAAGGTCATCAAGGAGTTTATCTCTGAAGTAATGGGAATAAACAGAAATCTAAAAATAGTGCACCTCCCACAAATCAAGGTTATAAGTCCAAAAAAATGGGGAATTATGACATCCAATGCCCTAATCCAAGGGTTGTGGATGATTATAATTAAAAAAACCTCTTAATGCTAGAGTCAGTGTAAACTCACATGAGATCACTATTGGAGATGTTGAGTATGACAATGATGTGGTGGAATGATAAATGGTTATGTAATGGGATTACAAAATAATATTGTAGAATCAATTTTATATTAGTATGAAATATTAGAATATTTATGTATTGTTTCATTTTTTTCCATAATTATATGGTACCAGTAATGATAAGAAGCGATTAAAATATTTTTGGAAAGCACATGATATATGAAGAATGAAGGGATAAGGTGATAATGAGATGTTTGATAGTATTAATGACCTCAGGATTTAAAAAAGGAAAAATTGATATATAGGTTTGAGTATATAGAATTTTTGGTACATTTTGTTTGTGGAAAGAGTTGATTTTGATAGAATTCATGTTTTAACTAAGTTCATATGATAATTCATGTTATTATTATGTTTTAAGAGAATACATTACTATGTTAATCACATGTTTGGAATGTGACAACCATGAACTACCATATGAGATATGAGAGATAAATGTTAAGTTTATCTAGTTCACCTCTTTTTAATGTATTATATTTTTAGTTTTTGGATGGATTGTAATGTTATCTATTTATGTAAAAAATAAGTTATATTCCAGTTGAATTTTGTTAGATTAATGTATTATCTTACAATTGGAAGAGTTATTCATATTTGATTTCCTGTTCTAATTTTTTTGAGAAAAATGTAATGACCTATCATTTTATCAGATGATCTGCTAACACATCAAGAATGACCAATTCAAATTCATTTCTTTAAATAATAGATGATTTGGAAATTGTTCAAGGAATGAACAGTGGTGATATTTTACCAAAATCAAGAAACTATTTATTCTCATGAAAAAATCATCCACATTAGGGAAAGGATATTGAAAAAAAATGTTATCTGTGTACCTTATTTTATGATGTATCATATGGTCTGTTAAATCATCACATATTTAAGGCTTTCTGGTTGTTAACTTTCTCTAAACCATATTATTTGTCACTATCCATCAGAACATGATGGTTATATTTTTCATCCATATCCATGTTTTTACTTCCTAGCTATGTTATCTTATGTGGAAACAATGTGATGAGTTACTTTTGGTAACCATTATGTTTTTAAATTTCCTTCTTAAAATGACGTTTTAGTATTCCTTTTTACAATGTGTGTTTCCATGTAAGAAAATTTTAAGTAGTAAACCTTTTATAACCCAGAGGAATTTTAATGTGAAATTCATTTTTAGGGTGGTATAATGTAACACCTCATGTTTTTATGGACCTTTTTTTGAATAAATTAAAATTTTTATTTATATAATACAGTGGAATAATTCAAACATTCCATTCAGTTTAAACAAACTTGTCATATATTATACACAACACCGAGTTGCTTTACGATACACGAAACACTGTGTATAGTTTTTTTTCAATGTATATAAGAACTATGTTTGAATTATTTTATTAGTAACACCAAAGGAATAATTCACTACATGAATGACTTACATGGCCTGCATTACACTCAAGAGAGACCTTCCTCGATAGCTTGCATTGTAAGCAATACTGAGTTTCAATAAACAACGACATATTATTAAAATATTATTATATAATGGGATATAAACTATCCATTATGAATATTATTAACCAAAAAATTAATTTTATATAACATTGAAATTTATCTTATGTATTTTCTAGGCTTGATATAAGAAAAAATTCAATTTTTTCGGATAGAAGAATTATTTTTCAAAAAATGCATTTTTTCCACCTTTTGATGGGGCACCCAGTTCAAATATAGTTTTTAACATTTTTTTATATTCTATTTGAAAAAATAAACTTATTATTTTGAAGATTTATTTCAAAATATTCTTCGGTCTAATTTTTGGTATTTTTATGATAAAATTTATATTTTAATTAATAGTGAAAAATACATTATTTAAATTGAAAACTACATTTTCATCTAATTTATTTACATAGTTATATTATCTTTTCAATTGGTTTTATGGTGTAATTGAATTATCTTTTTATTATTTAATCCAATTTTGGTCATTTTATGTAATTTCACATTTAAATTGGAAATAAACACATGTTAATCTTTCGATAATTTTTACTTCTTACAAACCTGCTTTCTGGTTTTGACCAAGAGAATTAATTTTAAATTAATTTCTTTAAATGATGTGTTTGGAATTTAGAAAAATGTTTTCCATATTTTTAATCATAATTTAATTTTTTTTAATAATTACCTTTCATTTTTTGAAATTATGAATAGTAATTTCAGTAATTTTTTTATTTCCCATGGTTAATGGGAAAATCAACTAAGTAATGGTATCAAATAATATTATAATAACATAAAACTATTCCAAAATATGTCCTAATTCTATTTTATGAGATATTACCAACCATGAGAATCCTTTTGTCAATTTTATGAGCCTATGGTTCCACTTGGGTGTGATAATGAGCTTTTATAATAATTAATTTAAAGTAAAGGGAAATATAAGACAAAAATGTATTTTTTTCTAATACAATTTTATTTTGGTTTATATAAATGATATATTTCACTATAAATAGTAATTAGAAATATAAAAAATATTTCATACATCATGGTATTTTATTTATAATTTTTATACACAAAATAGATAAATTTATTTATGACATAATGATGATGAATCGATTACCTTATTAATGAAATATTCAAATAAATGGTATTATAAATATTAAAATAAATGTAATTTGAACATTTTTATTCCACACATGAAATTTTTTTATGAAATTTACATGTTAGTGATTATTTAATGTATTTTTTTTTAAAGGAATCAAATTTTTATAACTTAAAATAAATCAATTACTAAATCGTGTCAAAATTGACATCAATGAGTTTTTTAAAATAATACTATTTTATTAAATGATATTATTGTCCCAAAAATCTACAATTCATCAAAATGACTTATATAATGTTATAAATGTCATTAACGATCGACTTGAGGATCTATTTCCATTTTTTAGTAACAATATGAACCATATAATATTAAAATACAAAAAGACATGGTAAGAGTTATTGTTTTTACCTAAGTGTTAAATCTAAAAAAGGTTAATTTTCTAACCTAAAATTGTCTAAAACTAATTGGTTGAGAGGATTTAGACATATACACATATTATATTTGAAATAAATTATTTTGGAACCATTATAAACTGAATATAAATTTTTAATAAATTAATATTTCAAGACTTTCCTAAAGGGACCATCCCCTCTCCTATAAAAGGGAACTTCTCCTTCTCTTTTAATCATATATCTAATGATCTTTTTTTGAAAAAGAAAATGATTATATCCTCTCCCTACATACCTAAAATTATTCTATATTCCAAAATTTGGTATGAAATCCATCATAATGAAACCTTTTGGGAAAATCCAAAAGAGATACTCAAAAAAGTGGTAATTGTTTTATCACCTCTTTCAAAATTATTTCCTTATTTTACTTCCTATTATTACATTTTTTAATAATAAAGTAATAAATATTTCATCTTATAAATTATTATATGTTATTATGATTATTTTACAAATGTATACTTCATTTTTTCCATTCTACGAATAACAATATCAAAATGCGTACGTACATACGAATTATCATCTCCACCCCGTGGTGTAATTTGTTATTCCACAATCTTAATTGGAATGGGTATACTGATGAGTATAATGGATCTAAATAATGAATATAACATTTTCATTATTATTTATAACTAATATACCATTCTATTCCACACCATTTTACAATGTAGTGAATGATTTTGTCGCTCATGTGTACGTACAACCTACCGTCTCCATGACGCGATGAGATTCATTTTTTAGATTAACCATTTGAGAATAAATATAAACTATTTATATTAAATAAGAATGAAATATATGAAATAATAATTCTAATATATTTATGTATATATATACATGTTATTTACTTTCTTCCATTCAATTCAATATGGAAACAGAAGCAGTGTTCATGTGTACGTACAATCTATCGTCTCCATGAATGGTGTATACCATTTCTGTTATCAATCTATTATATATATTTATAAAATGAATATTTATGATATATAAATAATTTTTTACATTCTATATGAAGGTAAATCATGTTATATGTAATAATATCAATAATAAAAAGTCAAAACATGTATGATACATAAAACTATTATTATAAAAAACATTTCTTTAACATGGAATTAATAAACACACATGTAATATAAATTCATAAGTAAATACTATATAATATCATAGATATTATTATTGTTTTTTATAGGGTAATAATATGTTTAAACACAATATACTAGAGTTTTAAACACATACAGAATAAATCAGACATAAAGTAAGGGATAAATTTGAAATCTCATTATTATTTGAGATTGTTTATACATAAGTATTTACTAGGGTATATTTATCATCCACGTCCATGTTTCATAAATGTGTAATAATTTATCTGTTCTTTTTAAAAAATTTAAAATAAATTTTAACCATTGGTGAATTTTTATTAAATGGTATGAATGTAATCTTTTTTCATTTTTAGTACGATGTGCTTTTTGAATTTCTTGTAAATGTATGAGAAGAATTCTTTTTAACTTATATGATATGAATGTATATTTATAGTTTAATGATACAATATTTACCTGAATACTACCATAAAAATTTTAATTTTAATTTTCAAAGAAATTATTTTCTTTTAAAATTGTGTGGAATTTTTAGAAAGGAAAATGTATTTGAAGAAGAAATGATATTTTTCTCAAGAATTAATTTTATGTGTTATATCAAAATTACTTTCCATCTAATATGAAATTATTTAAATATGGTAATAATTATATTCATATTAATAAAATTATTTGATTGTGTTTATAATGGAATTATGATTATAAAATCCATTTGTTTTACATGGATTATGTTATGATGGAATGATGTTTAAGAAAACCATTTTATTTATTGGGTTATGATATGATGAATGATTTTTGTTTTTGTGAAATATGTAAAATGACTACATTATGAGATGAGTGAGACCTATTTATCCATCTAATGCATTGGGTAAAGATTAATATCTCATCATATAGACATGAATAGAATTTAATGAAAATTTAATTTAGTAATACAGGGCTGCAACGAAAAGTAAATATATTTTAGTAATACAAGGATAGAACAAAAAGTAATCTCAGTTCAGTAATGGAATTTTCCACTATAATGTTATTTTAAAAAATGCCTTGGATATTATGGAAATCATATTATGGGCTTGTTTTTTTCACATATCTATGTTTTATGTCAATTTTATTTTAACATGGGTTGTTTTTTTATGTTTTATGCCGTACGAACTACCATGATTTTTTTTTCAGGACTCTCAATTTTGATATTGAAAATTTATTTTCATGTTTTTTGCATTCTTATGATTATGTTTTGTCTTATTTTCTTCATTTTTACCCTTAATGATCATTTTAGCTCTCACTTTCTATATTCCCTTTTCTCAGGGATATAGAGAAATGTTTTAGGTATGAAAACTAATAGAGAAGATCTTTATGGGAGATGTTGAAGATCTTTCACCAAGCTAGAAGAATGTTTTCTGAGTTTATAAATCCACTAAACTAATACAGTCACTAGGAATCTAATTCTATAATGTGTTAAATATTTCGAAAATGAAATGTAATTTCCATGTACGTCAAGCTTGGGTCGTTAGATTTGGTATTAGAAAGAAGGTTTAGTTAACTCTTGGAAACTTGGCTGTGAAAACATTAGTGAGATCCCTAGATATATTTCTATGGTATTTATAGGAATGTCCTTAAGGGTATGTCTAATAATAGGTTATAGTTATAGAATTATGGTAAAAACATGATTATCTTAGGATAAAACCTAGGATGTTAGAGATTAAAAGTACTCCCTCTTGATTATGTTGTTTTCCTAGTATGATATTTTCCTATCACTCTATTTTTTTGGGATTAGAGAGTGGATTGAACTCAAGGGAACACCATTAATGATGGATGCGATAAGAAATGCAATGGTTACCCTCCGAAAAATCGAAATGTTATGGGAGCCTGAATAAAGAATCTTCTTTCCATGACCACAAATCCTACTAGGCTACCAAATGACAAATGGTGGGAACGAAATTCTCTTGACTCTTTATTAAGGAAACAACCAACTTATTTTAGTGGAATGATCGATCCACCAGTTATTGAGAAATGGATTTTTACCATTGAAAAGATTTTTTTTTTCATTCTACATTGTTCTAAACATGAGAATGTTATATTGGGAACATATTCCTTGGAAGGTAAATAGAATATTTTTTGGAAATTTATCAAGAATTAGAGGAAACCAAATAAAATTAACACCATGTATTGAGAAGAGATCAAAAACATATTTTTCAGTATGTTTCTTCCTCGTATTATTCTTACAAAAAGGGATATTGTAGTTTCTCATCTATCTCAAGGTTATGAATAGAAAATATGGATATAATTAAAATGAAACAATAAGGACCTGGCCTTATAAAATTACATAATAATTAATTAAATGAATAATTCACATTGAGGATATTTTTAGGTTTAGAGTTTTAGAGAATTAGGATATAACTGTTACATCTCAAAAGATTAAAAAGTAGACACTCCTACTCAGTTTCCATTTTTTCACAAAATAAAAACTCTTAAAAGGAAACATGTATAGTTCCATGTTTTAGAGAGCATGTCTTTACTTGATCCCATCCTCGACCCAATTCATTTTTATGTCCTGTGGAAAACATTTCAGAAACTTAGGATGAGCATAAAAAGCTTAGTAATGGATATAAAAATACGGAATGAAAACATTAGTCCATGTATACATAATAATCAATGAAATCATAATTTACTCATAAAACATAAGCAATTAAACATACCACATGAAATCATAATATTTATTAATAACTCATAGAAATCCTAAGATATAAAGGTAAATCAAGGAATTCATAACATTCTTACGTAGGGAGTAACCCTCATGGTTACGTTTGGAATACCCATCACAGTATATTCCCTAAATCTCTTCGAAGAAACCTTTGACTTTAACTCCTTCGCATTACACAATGTATTGGAGAGATATATCAGGCTCACCATCCCTTATTTTATCATGGAACCACCCGTCTTCATATATAATTCCCAAGAACAATAACATAATCGAGTCACATAAAACATGCATAAAGGAAACATAACATTTCCACATTTCGATCAAAAGATATCAAAAAAATATTGATATAGTCAAAACATTATCAAAACCATTTTAAATACCAAAATAAATGAAAATTAAAACATGGTATTTATTTTTCATTTAAAAAACGTTATGGCTTGTAGAGGAAGCCGAAACTCAAATAATAGTCACGGTGGCGGAGAAGTCGTTGTCAGCGCATACGTAAGACAGAGACATTCCCTTTTTTCATTTAGTAAAATGATTTTTATAAAAAGATTACTTATGAATAAACTTAAAAGTCAAAGGGGATTATACACCGTATAAAAGAAAATTGTTTATAAAACAAAATATGCCTCAATGAAAGAAGATTGAGACGAAGTCCCTTACAAAGACGGTATCCATAGATTAAGGATAAATCAATTATGTAATTATGTGTGAAAAATATAAATACACCAAATATAAGTGGATGTTAAGTGTAAAAAAATCAGAGGTCATTAACACATATTAATATCATTACATAATCATGAAGTTGAGTTTTAACCCAAAGAATTGAAATTGGGTTAAAAAGTTCCCTTACACAAATTTGACAGCCTAACAACGTCACATTAAAATTCAGATAATGAGTTGATGAGAAATAAAATGGTATATCATAACTTTTACAAACAATTTACATCAATAAGGATATATAATAAAATATCCCAACATAATAATACGTAAATTAAAAGACATAAGAAAAAGAAGTCTTTTAAAAAGAGGAGGGTGAAAGGTTCCCTTACCGATTTGGGTAACATTCCGAAATATACACCCCATGAAAGATGGGTCCAAAAATGAATACGAGAATAAACATAAATTAAAGTAAACTACACAAAGAATACAATCATGAGAAGTACATACACCACATGAAATAAATAAGTGGTGAACAATAGAGATCACATGAAATTAAAAGTGAAATAAGAAATTCTTTATGAAAATTTGGCAGCCTAACGGCGCCACATAAAAAGTCTTAAAAATAATTGATGAGAGAAAGAGTAAGTATCTCATAATATGAACATAAAAAATATAGTAGTATGAATATAAAAGAACATCCCCAACCTAAGAACATGGAGCTTAAAATAAATGACATAAAGGAGAATACATAAAAAGAAAGAGAGAGGTAGGATCCCTTACCTCAAGTCCAACTTATCTTGTTCATTTCTTTATATTGCTGAATAATAAAATTTGTTAAATTAATAATTTCTTAAGGTCCTACTTTATACATTAATATTCAATTCATGTCACATATTATAATTTTATAATAATTAGTTAATTATGTGAGTTCATATCAGATGTTTTTGTCGATGTTCAGTAGTTGAGTCAAAAATGAACTTGTTTGAAAAGAATTGTCCATGTAGTTATAATTACTCCATATCCAGAATAGTATTAATGATTTAAATATCATATATATCCAGTATATATTCATTACATACTATTCCATAACATTTGGAGATATGAAAATGAAATGCACCGTTAATGGAGACGGTAGGCCGTACGTATACATGAACACTACTTTGATTTCATTATCACATTAATGGAATTAATAATAAATGAGAGATATATAAATATTATAATTCAAGTATAATATATATTTTATATAGGTCACATAAGTTTATTAATTTCATTCTTTATACATTCCATGTATTGCATGAAAGAGTCACATCACTTGAGAGGGCGGTAGTCCGCACTTCCTAAAATGAAATTATCTCATTTGCACAACATGAAAAGCATAAAGGTATGTTTTAAATATAAAATACATAAGAATAGATAGGAAATAAATATAATATAAATCATAAATAAATGTAGTTCCATCATAATGTCCACCATGATAGGAGGTAGGAGAACATAGAATAATCAACGTTTCGTGAGGCCGTAATTCTCCATCAAAAGAAACAATATGTTATTTAACCATTAGACGGAGGTGTGTATAAATGTAGCTCGAATCCCTCTCATAAAAACATCCTAGTATATTTAAGATACTGGTGTTGTTACAAAATAAAGGAATAAAAATAGTTTAAGGGGTTTTAGAATAAAAATAAAACAAAAGAACATAAGAGAAGACATTACCTTTAAATCGGGTAACTCCCTTTGGTTTGAACCAAAAGGGTTTCTTGAAGAGCTTTATGCCTAAGGAAATACTTATAGGATGAAGATATGGATGTGGAGAGATAAAATGAGCAGATTTTGGTCGATCCAAAGGCTTGATAGCTGTGGGTAAGGTGGTAGAGGTGGGGGCCTTTTATAAGAGGGAGGAGGGGAACTCTTGGAAATTCTTGAAAAGTTACTTTATTATAAAATGATTTTTGGATATTGAAGGTCCCACAATTATATAGTTAAAGGATAAGGTGATATGGGTTCTATATCCACCCATAAAATAGGTTTTTGACAAGTGTAAGTCTTAGATGATACCATATCTTCTAATTTTATTTAAATTGTTCATTAATGAGGTAATCACTGCATCATCACGGTGTCATAGATAAATTTATTTATTTAATGTCTAAAAATTATAAAAAAATTACCATCTTGTAGGAAATATTTTTTATCATTCCAAATAATGTTTATATTCAACGATATAATTTATGTAAACAAAATTAAAATTGTTTTACTTAGGTGACACATACATTGGTTACATTTTCTTTTCTTAAAAAACGATAAAAGGTCATTATCACACTAAAGTGATTCCATGGGGTACCAAGGTTGGAAAAAGATATCCCATGGTTGGCCATGACACCACCAATAGTATTATGGCACATGTTGGGGTCATTTTATATTTTTATTATATTATTTTATTACCCTTAACTACCCGATTTATAATTAAACACAATAATTAAAGATAATTACCATCGTTACTATTCATAATGTCTAGAAACAAAAGAGTATTAATTACATAATTTGGACCTTATGATTCCAAAAATTGAATCCATTTTATCAAATTCCAAACACAGATATTTCAGTAATTAATTGAAAATAATTCCCGTTGTCAAAACCAAAGACGGGTTTTTAAGAAGTAAAATCTATAAAAAGATTGATTTTTTACATCCAATTTAACAGTGAAATTACATAAAATGACCAAAATTGTATTAAATTATAAAAACATAATTAAATTACACCTTAAAACTAGTTAAAATGACAATCTACTTATATAAATAAATTGGATGAAAAGGTAGTTTTGAATTAAAATGCAGTATTTTTTACTATTCATTGAAAATGAACATTTGTCAGAAAAATACAAAACATTCACCCTATGATATATTTTATATTACAAATTAAAAAATGAGTTCAATTTTAATAAATTAAAAACATAATAGTTTCATTAATTAACTTTATAATCAATTCCCGCTGTCAAAACAAATAGCGTGTTTTTAAGAAATAATATCTATAAAAAGATTGACACTTGTTTATGTCCAATTTAAATGTGAAATTAATTAAAATCACCACTATTTGATTAAATGGTAAAAATATATTTTAAATAAACTTTTAAACCAATTAAAAAGATAATATGACCATATAAATAAATTAGACTAAAAAGAGGTTTTGAATTAAAATACAGCATTTTCACTATTCATTAAAAATGAACTTTATGGGAAAAATAACAAAAATTTACACAAAGTAAATTTTAATGTCTTGAATATAAAGAAGGATTTTATTTTGTCAAATTTAACAAATAAATCTTTAAAAAATAGATTTAAAAAGGGTTCGTCATCAAAAGGCGATTAATCTACCTTTTAAAGAATATTAGAAGATTTATGCTTAAAATTGGATTAATTTGCATTATTATCCTATCACATTTATTTGGATAAATGAACAAATATTTGACAAGAATATATAATTATTTGTTTGTTAGTTCTGTTCATTCCTACCATTACAATGTCTAGGCATTAACTACCATTTAAAATAATATTATTTTATTATTAGTGTGCAACGTATGATTTCAAAGAAACTCATTGTTGCATATTGGGTATGCCATTGAACATAGAATTACCTTTAAAGTAATATTAATATTTTATTTACAAATATTAAATAATATGAAAATTTCATATTCTTTATTTACCTGGTATTTTACACCCATCCACCCTTTGGGAAATTGCGTCCTCAAAATTTTAAAATTGGGCTTGGAAATTTCATTGAAAGCCCCACATCAGAAAAAGGAGTCAATTAAACTATCACTTTGAAAGAAATAAAGAGAAGTAAAAAGGTCACCCAAGTTAAACCATACAAGGATTCCATGAAAACATGGATATGGAGGAGAAAAAAAGGGGTCATGTTCTAATGGAGAGTGATAGAAAACATGATTAGGAGAAAGCCAACCCCAAGAAAATCACAAACTTATGATGGGTTAAATGGTATGTGATTCCCTAGTAGGAAAAGTTAACAAATAACATTTTTGTTTTAAGTTATTTTTTATAGAGGAATTTATTTATGAGATTAACTAAATAATAACGAAACATACTCACTAGTCATGTAGACTTTCATATTTTACTAGATTTCTAACACAAACTCATATTTTCTCCAAACGATGAGTATTTCAGGATAACTTGTTCATATTAAGAGTGCTATAATCAACTTATAGAGAATCACCTAACCCACAAAATTGAACTATATATTTCCCATGTATTTAGACCAAAACCAAAATCAAAATTGATAGTATGAGATCAGATAATAACCAAAAAGGATAATCCTTTATAAAAAGAAAAACTACTCTTAATCTCCCAAAATTTTCAAACATTATCCAAAGTTCAAAAAAGACCATTCAATAAACAGTTATCCATAAAATTCTTCAAAGTAACCCAAAATTAGAATTAAACCCAAATCTCTAAAGGATTTAATCACATAATCTTCCAAGATAAATCTTAACATTTATGTCCAAATAACGCTAGTTACTATTAAAGTCTCATATTGAAAAGTAGTTAACCTAATCACATATCCTCCCTAATAGGTTAATCATTTCCATAGATAACCCAAAATCAACTTATTCTTGATTTATAATATCATATAACTAAAAAGAATTAGTTATAACAAACATGGACTTCACATAGTCCAGTGTTAGGTGATAAATACTAGTCGCACTTTGGTTGTGGGTTCGATTCCCACAGATTTGGCTGACGCAATGGGTTGTCATAAGGTCTGCGTGTTTTCCTTTTTCCAAAACTATATAATTCTTAAAAAAATCCCCAAAAATAGATAAAATCATAAAAAATAACCATAACCAAATTTAACCTCATGTTTATCTCATGCCTTTCATTTTCCATCATAACATATAGTAACCCATAATTACCTCAAAAATAAGGATCATATAAACCCTAATGGTTACCTTTATAATTATTACCTGAAATTCCACATCGAGTTGGTTATCTCATACATGATACATTAGAGAACTCACCAAGTTTCAAGTGGTTAATCATGACTCATGATATTTGGTTGAGAAAAAACACAAGAGTTTTCATTATAGCTCCCATATCATTCAGTTGCTCGTTCAGAAAACGGTCACAGTTTCCTTCACATCCACTATTACATTGGTGCCTACTAGATCCATCCATTTACTAAAACCAAAATGTTCAGTGTGAGTATATCAGTAAAACCATCATATAATACTAAGATATAATTATTCATGTTATCTTAAACTCATTCCAACTTTCTAAAAAAATGACTCCATCCAATATACTAACCATTGTGGTTATCTATAACTTGTTACTTATATATAAATAACACTCTAACCTCTAAAGTTATCTAAACCAACCTCTGATACCGAATATAATGACCCGACCTTATAACATTACTTAATAATGAATTAAATGAATAATTCAAATTGAGGATCTTTTCAGGTTTAGAGTTTTAGAGAATTAGGACATAACTATTACATCTCAAAAGATTACAAAGTAGACACTCCTACTGAGTTTCCATTTTTCCACAAAATAAAAAATCTTAAAAAGAAACATGTATAGTTCCATGTTTTACATAACATGTCTTTCCTTGATCCCATCATCGACCCAATTCATATTTTTTCCCTGTAGAAAACATTTCAAAAACTTGGGATGAGCATAAAAAGCTTAGTAAGGGATATAAAAATACGGAATGAAAACACTAGTCCATGTATACATAATAATCAATGAAATTATATTCTACTCATAAAATATAAGCACATCAACATACCTCATGAAATCATAATATTTATGAATAACTCATAGAAATCATATTACATAAAGGTAACTTGAGGAATTCATAACATTCTTATGTAGGGAGTAACCCTCATGGTTACGTTTGGAATACCCATCACAGTATATTTCCTAAATCTCATCGGAGAAACCTTAGCGTTAACTGCTTCGCGTTACTCAATGAATTGGAGAGCAATATCGAGCTCAACTGCAATTAGTTTATCACAGAACCACCCATCATCATAAACAATGCCCTAGAACTGTAACATAATCGAATCAAATAAAACATGCATAAATGAAACATAACATTTCCACATTTCAATCACAAGATATCAAAAAAACAATGATATAGTCAAAACATAATCAAAACCATTTTCAATAAAAAAATAAACGAGAAGTAAAAAATGGTAAATATTTTTCATTTAAAAAAAGTTATGGCTTATAGAGGAAGCCGAAACTCAAATAATGGTCACGACGGCAGAGAAGTCGTTGTCGTCGCATATGTAAGAAAAAGACATTCCCTTTTTCCGTTTAGTAAAACGCTTCGTATAAAATGATTCCTTTTGAATAAAAGTTAAATTCAAAGGGTATTATACACCGTATGAAAGAAATTGGATTATAAAACAAAATATTCATCAATGAAAGGAGATTGAGACGAAGTCCCTTACAAAGATGGTATCCTTAGATTAAGGATTAATCAATTATGTAACTATGTGTGAAAAATATAAATACACCAAATATAAGTGGATATTAAGTGTAACACAATAAGAGTTCATTCACACATATTACCATCATAAAAAAATCAATAAGTTGAGTTTTAACCCAATGAATTGAAATTGGGTTATGAAGTTCCCTTACACAAATTCGACAGCCTAATGACGTCACATTAAAATTCAGAAAATGAGTTGATGAGAGAGAAAATGGTATCTGATCAATTGTACAAACAATTTACATAAATATGGATATATAAGAACTTATCCCAACATAATTATATGTAAATTTAACGACATAAAAAAATAATTCTTTTTAAAAGGGGAGGTTGAAAGGTTCCCTTACCGATTTGGGCAACTTTCCGAAACATACATCCATTGAAAGAAGGGTCCTACAATGAAGATGTGAATAACCATAAATTAAATTATACTAAACAAGGAATACAATCATGGGATTTACATACACCATATGAAATAAATAATTGGTGAACAATGGAGATCTCATAGAATTAAAAGTGGGATAAAAAATTCCTTCCGAAAATTCGGCAGCCAAACGATGCCACATAAAAATTCTTAAAATTAATTGATGAGAGAAAGAGGAAGTGTATTATTATATGAACATAAAAATTACAGTATGATGAATATAAAATAACATCCCCAACATAATAACATGGAGCTTAAAATAAATGTCATAAAGGGAAATACCTGAAAAGAAAGAGAGAGGTAGGATCCCTTAGCTCAAGTCCGACTTGTCATGTTTGTTTATTTATATTCCCGAATAATAAACATTGGTAAATTAATAATTTCTTAAGTTCCTCATTTAAATTTTACTATTAAATTCATATCACATATTATTATGTTATAATAATTAGTTAATTATGTGAATTTATATCAGACGTTTTTTTGTCGATGTTCGGTAGATGGGTCCAAAATGAACTTGTTTGAAAAAAATTGTCCATGTAGTTATAATTACTCCAACTACAAAATAGTATTAATTATTTAAATATCATATATATACAGTATATATTCATTACATACTATTCCATAACATTTGGATATAAGAAAATTAAATGCACCGTTCATGGAGACGGTAGGTTGTACGTACGCATGGACGCTACATTCATTTCTTTGTCATATTAATGGAATTAAAAATAAATTATAGATATATATATTATCAATATATTATAATATATATGTTATATAGGTCACATTATTTCATTAATTTCATTCTTTATACATTCCATGTATTTTATGAATGAGTCACATCACATCAGGGGGTGGTAGTCCACACTTTCTAAAATGAAATTATCGCATTTTCACAACATGAAAAGCATAAAGGTATGTTTTAAATGTATAATATAGAAGCATATAGTGGAAATAAATATAATATATATCATAAATAAATATAGTTCCATCATAATGGCCACCATGAGAGGTGGTAGGAGAAGATAGAACAATCATAGTTCTATGAGGCAATAATTCTCCATCCACATAAACAGTACGTTCTTTAACCATTAGACGGAGGTGTGTGTAAGAGTAGCTCGAATACATCTAATAAAAACATCCTAGTATATTTAATATACTGGTTTTGTTACAAAATAAAGGAATAAAAAGAGTTTAAGGTGTTGGAGAAGCAAAATAAAACAAAATAACATAAGAGAAGACATTACCTTTAAATCGGGTAACTGCCTTTGGTTTGAACCAAAAGGGTTTTTTGAAGACCTTTCTGCCTAAGGTAAGGCTTCTAGGATGAAGAGAGGGATGTGGAGAGATAAAATGAGCAATGTTTGGTCGATCCAAAGTCTTGAGAGGTGTGGGTAAGGGGGTAGAGGTGGGGGCATTTTATAAGAGGGAGGAGGGGCACTCGTAGAAAGTCTTGAAAAGTTACTTTATTATAAAATGATTTTAGGATATTAAAGGTCCCACAATTATATATTTTTAGGATAAGGAAATAAGGGTTCGAAATAAACCCATCTAATAGGTTTTTGACAAGTTTAAGACTTAGATTTTACCTTATCTTCTCATTTTATTTAAATCATTCATTAATGAGGTAATCACTACATCATCACGGTGTCATAAATAATTTTTTTTATTTAATGTCTAAAAATTATATAAAAAATTACCATCATGTAGGAAATATTTTTATCATTCCAAATAATGGTTATAGTCAAAGATATCATTTATTTAAACAAAATTATAATTGTTTTTTAGGTGATACATACTTTGGTTACATTTTCCTTTCTTTAAAAAAACAATAAAAGGTCACTATCACACAAAAGTGATTCCATGGGGTCCCAAGGTTGGAACAAGGCATCCCATCGTCGGAAATGACACCAAAAATAGCATTAAGACACATGTTGGGGTCATTTTATATTTTTATGATATTATTTTGTTACCCTTAACTACCCGATTACTAATTAAACACGATAATTAAAGATAATTACCGTCGTTACTATTCATAATGTCCCAAAAACAAGAGTCTTAATTACATAATTTGTAACTTATTATTCCACATATGGAATCCATTTTATCAAATTCCAAACACAGAAATTGCAGTAATTAATTTAAAATAATTCTCGTTGTCAAAACCTAAGATGGGTTTTTAAGAAGTAAATATATCAAACGATTCATTTGTTTTTACATCCAATTTAGCAGTGAAATTACATAAAATGACCAAAATTGTATTAAATGATAAAAAAATAATTAAATTAAACCTTAAAACCGATTAAAATGACAATCTAAATATGTAAATAAATTGGATGAAAAGGCAGTTTTTAATTAAAATGCATTAATTTTCACTATTCATTGAAAATGATCATTTGTTAGAAAAATACCAAAACTTCACCCTAAGCTATATTTGATATTCCAAATTCAAAATTGATATCAATTTTACCAAATTAAAAACATATAAGTTACATTAATTAATTTTTTAATCAATTCCCGCTGTCAAAACAAATAGCGTGTTTTTAAGAAAAAAAATCTATTAAAATATTGACACTTTTTTATGTCCAATTTCAAAGTGAAATTAATTAAAATCACCAAAATTATATTAAATGGTAAAAATATATTTTAATTACACTTTTAAAACAATTAAAAATATAATTTTACCATCCAAATAAATTAGACTAAAAGGGGGTTTCGAATTATAATACAACATTTTCACTATTCATTAAAAAATTGAACTTTATGGGAAAAATAAAAATAAATGACACAAAGTAATTTTTTTTCTTAATTATAAAGAAGGATTTTATTTTGTCAAATATAACATAAAAAATTTTCAAAAATATATTTTAAAAGGGTTCCTTATCAAAAGGTGGTTAATCAACCTTTTAAAGAATATTAGAAGATTTATGCTTAAAATTAGATTCATTTTCATTTTAAGCCTCTAACATTTATTTTGATAAATGAAAAAACATAACACAAGAATATATAATCATTGGGTAGTTAGTTATGTTCATTCCTTCCATTACAATGGCTTGGCGTTAACTACCATTTAAAATAATATTATTATATTATTATTGTGAAACGTAAGATTTCAAAGAAACTTATTGTTGCGTATTGGGTACGCCATTGAACATAGAATTTCCTTTAAAGTAATCCTAATAATTTATTCCCAAATATTAAATAACATGATAATTTAATATTCATTATTTACCTGAGATGTTACAAAAACTATAAAAATTGTGGAGAAAATAAGATTATATTTTCTTTATGCTCAATGTGTGGAAGGACACATGGAGAAAATTCTCTTAAGGGGTCTGATAAATGTTTTAAGTGAAGGAAATAATGTCATCGAGCATTTTAAGGCTGATGTAATGGGAGTAAACAAAAATCTCCAGAGAGTTCACCTCCCATAAATCAGGGTTACAAGTGAAATGAAATGGGGAATTATAATAACCAATGGCCTAATTCAAGGGGTGTGGATGATTATAGACAATAAAAACCTCTTAAGATCAAAGTTGATGGAAAATCACATGAAATAACTATTTGAGAAGTTGAGTATGACAACAAAGTGGTAGAATGATTAAGTGTTTATGTAATGGTATTCCAAAATAGTGTTATAGAATCTATTTTATAGTATTATGAAATATTATAATATCTATGTGTTGGTTCATTGTGTTTTTCCAAAAGTATATGGTACCTATAGCCATGAAAAGTGATAGAAATAATTTTGGAAAGCACATAATATCCACATAATGAAGGGATAAAGATATAAAGATATATTTTATAGTATTAATGACCTTAGGAATGATATAAGGAAAAAGTGATATCATGGTTTGAGTATATAGAATATTTGGTATTTTTGGTGTTTGGAAAGTATTAATTTTGACAGAATTAATTTTTTCACAAAGGTTATATGGTAATTCATGTTTTATCAGGTCCCAAGAGAATACATGATTAATGTATTAACATGTTTTGAACGTAAAAACCCAGAACTACCTTTTGAGATATGGCAGATAAATGATAAGTCGATTTAGTTCTCCTGTTATTAAAGTTTTATATTTTTAGTTTTTGGAAGGATTTTCAAGTTATCCATTTTTATATAATATAAGTTAAATTCATATATAATTTTGTTAGATTAATGTCTTATCTCACCATAGGTAGACGTATGAACATTTAATTACTGCTGCTAGACTTTTTTTAAGACAGATGGAATGAACTATCATTATATCTCATGATATGCTAATACTTTAAGAATGAAAAATTCAACTTCATTTCTTTAAATAATAGATGAAGTTGAAAATTTTCAATGAAATAACAACAGTGAGATTTTACCAAAATCACATAAGTATTTATTCTCATACAAACCACTTAAAATTGAGGGAATGGATCTTAAATACCAAAAATGTTATCTTAGTACCTTCTAATCCAATAAATCTAATGATCCCATAAATCATCATGGATTTATGCATTTTTAGTTGTTATCTTTCTCCAAACCATGTTCTCTATATCAATCCATCAGAACATGATGGTTAGATTGTTCTTCCATATCCATGTTTTCAGATCCCAGCTATGTTATCTTCTTTGGAAACCAAGTGATACGTTACTTTGGGAAACCTTTATGTTTCTAACTTTCGTTTGTAAAAATAATTTTTCGTATTCCTTTTTACGATGTGGGTTTATATGTAAGATACATTCAAGTATTAATCCCTTTATAACCCCAAAAAATTTTCAGGGTCAAATTCATTTTAAGGGGTGTATAATGTAACTCCATAAGTTTTTGTGGAACCTTTTTGAATAAATTATAATTATAATTTATATCATGCAATGAACTATGTCAAACATTCCTTTCACACTAAACCGACTTGACTTATGTTACACACAACACTGAGTTGGAATACGATACACGCAACATCGAGTATATATTTTGTTCAATGTATAAAAAAATATGATTAGATTATGTTATAATTGACACTAAACGAATCTTTTAGTACATGAAACACTTACTTGTATTGTGTTACACACAAGAGAGACATTCCTCAACAACTTGTGTTGTACGCAATACTGAGTTCCACTAAACAATGATATATTATTAAAATATTATTATTTAATTATATATAAACTAGCAATTAAGAATTGTATTAAACAAATTTTAAATTTTAAATAACACTAACATTCAACTTATGTATGTTTTTACATGATAAAAGAACAAATTCAACTTGGTGGATAAAAGAAGTATTTTTTAAAAAATTCAGTTTTGCTGGATTTTGATGGAACACCTTTTTAAAATTTATTTTAAACACTTTTTTATATTATATTTGAGAAAATAGGATTCTTATTTGGTATTTGGAAATCAAAATTTACTTTGGTTTAATTTTTGGTATTTTTTTGATAAAAAACATATTTTAATGAATAGTAGAAAATACTTTATTTTAATTCAAAACATCCTTTTCATCTATTTTTTTAATACAATTTGATTATATTTTTAATTGGTTTTAATGTGTAATTAGATTATGGTTTTATAATTTAATCCAATTTTGTTTATTTGATGTAATTTCACATTTAAATTGGATGTAAACTCAAGTCAATCATTTGATTTTTTTTACTTCATAAAAACCTGCTTTTTGGTTTTTACAATAGAAAATAATTTTAAATTAATTTATGCAAATTATGTTTTATAAATTTATAAAAATGGATTCAATATTTGTAACTATATGGTCCTAATTGTTTAAATAGGTACCTTTTATTTTTGGATATTATGATTAGTTACTTCTGTAATTATTTTTATTTAACATGGTTAAATGGTAAATCTTGTAAATAAGGGTAACAAATAATGTTATAATAATTTAAAACTAACCTAAAATGTGTTCTAATTATATTGGATTATATATGTTCGACCATGAGCATCATTGGGTCAATTTTAGGACCCCCTAAATCCACTTGGGTGTGTTAATGACCTTTAATAATAATTAATATAATGTTAAGGGAAATATAATATAAACTTGTATCTCTTTAATAAAATTGGCTTATTTTTGTTTAAATAAATGATATCATAAACTATAAATAGTCATTATAATGCTAAAAATATTTCACAAATCATGGTATCATATTTATAATTTTTACACATTAATTAAATAAATTTATTTATGACACAATGATGATGCATTGATTACTTTATTAATGAAATAATCAAATTAATGATATTATAAATATTAAAATAAATGTAATTTGAAAATTTGGATTCTTTGAAAGATTTTTTTGGTTGAAATTGACATGTTAGGTATGATTTAATTCCTTTTTTTTGAATGAATCATGTTTTATAATTTTAACAAAAATCCATTACTAAATAGTGTCCAAATTGACAGAAATGGGGTTTTAATCACACAGATAAAGCTATTTTCTCAGAAAACCCATGCCCATTTTCTCTCCTAACATCCCTAACTTAATACTATAGGCCAAAATTGTGGAATTAATCCTTCCTAAGGTTATATTTTGCGCAAATCAAAAGGAGATACAAACAAAGAGGTAATTATTTTATCACCTCTTTCAAAATTATTTTCTTCTTGTACATCATCTTCGTATGTTGTTTCCATACTAAATAAATAAATAATGTATATTATTCATGATGATATGTTATTATAATAATGGGACAACCTTATACCTCCTTTCATAAATCATACGAATAATAATATGACCATGCATGCGTACGTACGACATACCGTCTCCACGTCGTGGTGTAATTTTTTATTCAATAATAATTAATTTCTATTGGTATAATGATGATTATAATGGATTAAAATAATTTATATAACATGGTAATTATTATTTATAATTAATATACCATTAAATTTCATACCATTTAACCATTAATTGAATGATATTGTTGCTCATACATACGTACGACCTACTGTCACCACGACGTGATGAGATTCATTCTCCACGTTAACAATTCAAGAATAATTATAATGTATATATAATAAATAATATTGAAATATATGAAATAATAATTATAATATTTATATGTGTGTGTCATTTACTTTATTCCATTTAATTCAATAATGAAATAGAATCAATGTTCATGCGTACATACGACCTACCATCTCGATAAACAGTGTATTCCATTTCATTTATCTATCTATTAATTATATTTCTATACTGAATATTTTTGGTATATAAATCATTTTATAAATTATTTAAGTAAGAAAATCACAATATATGTAATAATATCAAGAATAACAAGTCAAAACACGTATGATAAATAAATGGATTATTACCCAAAATGTTACTTTAACATTGAATTCATAAATAAAAAGGTAATATAAAGTCATAAGTGAATCATATATGATATCATATATATTAATATGGTTCTATTATAAGTTAATAATAAGTTTAAAACCACTATAAAAGAGTTTCATACTCATATGTAAGAAATCGGATCTATGGTAAGGGATAGTTTTCCAATCTCATTATTACCCGATATTGTTTATACAAAAGTATTTACTGGGGTATATTTATCATCGAAGACTATGTTTCATAAATATTTAATATTATATCTATTCATATAATGTTTTTTAAATTCAATTTTACCCATTGGTAAATTTTTATTAAAATTTATGAAATGAAATTTTTTTGTTTTCGGTACAATGTAATTTTTGACTTTCCGATAGAAGTACAAGAAGATTTTATAACTTATATAGAATGAATGATTTTTTATTGTTTGATGAAGAGTTATTTACATGATGCTTCCCTTAAAAGATTTCATGATTGTTTTCAAAGAAATTAGTTATGATTAAAATTTCATGGTGTCTTGAGAAAGGAAAATATATTTGAATAAGAAATGACATTTTCCTCAAGAATTAATTTTATGTGTTATGTAAAAATTACATT
Organism: Viscum album; assembly: GCA_963277665.1. Lineage (NCBI taxonomy): Eukaryota > Viridiplantae > Streptophyta > Magnoliopsida > Santalales > Viscaceae > Viscum > Viscum album. The sequence goes on from OY728156.1 coordinate 1,087,637,984, forward strand.
CCATCTGAGAATAAATTCTTTAAATATTGTTATTTTTATATTCCTATTAATATAATGATTTTACTGTGTTTATTATGGAATGAATTTTAAGAAATCGATTTTTTTTCACAAAATATGTTTTGATGGAATGATTTTTAAGAATCCAATTTCATTTCTTGGGTTATGCTATAATGAAAGATTTACGTTTTTGTGGTACACATAAGAAATATTTCATTATATGATGGGTTGGACCTCTATATCCCTCCAATGAGATGGGTAATGATTTATATCTCATGAGATAGACATGACTGGAATGAAAAATAAATCTAGTTCAGTAATACAGGGTTGAAAAAACATGTAAACATAGTTTAGTAATACATGGCTAGAACGAAAAGTAAACCCGGTTCAATAAAGGACTTTTTCCACTATGATGGTTTGGGAAGAAATTTCTTTGCTACTATGGAAGTGAAATTATGGGCTTATTTTTTCCTATAATTCCACATTTTTTGTCAATGTAATTTTAACTTGGGATGTGTTCATTTATCATTTATGCCTTAGGAAAATCCCAGATTTATCTCATGACTCACGATTTTGATATTGAAAATCTATATTCATGTTTTTATATTATTATGTTTAATTTTTGTTTGATATTATTCATGTTTAACCTTACATAGAATTTGATCTCACCCTTTTTAGGTTTTCTTTTCCCCAGGATATAAATAAATGTTTAGGTAGAAAAAATAATCTTTCTCCATGCTAGAAGAATATGTTCTATGTTTCTAAAGGCACTAAACTAATATGGTATTTGGGCGTCTATTTGTGTAATGTATTATATATTACAGAATGGAAATGTAATGTTAATGTATATGAAGATGGGGTCGGCAGACCATGGATGTTATACTTTCTTATATATTTTCTTTCTTTAGTAAGAATTACATTGAGAGTGAGATGTTGAACATGTTACATATAATTTGGGAACAAGATTATAAAATAATAAGAAAATGTTTCAAAGAAAAAGTTTAAATCATCGAACAAACAGTTTCTTTCACCCTCTTAGAGTGTATCTATTCCCATAATTTAATTTTTGAAGATTTTTATGCAAATAAGCCACCCAGTTTTGAACATGATATGATTTTTAACCGTGCTATAAAATTATAAAAATTTTTATACGGTCTAAATAAAGCTCATAGATATTTGTATGAAATAATATCTTTGTTTTTGTTAAATAATTTTTTTAAGAAAGGTGAATTTCATACAAATTAATTTATAAATAATATTTCTAATGATATTTTAATTTTTTAAATCTACATTGAGGATATTGTTTTTGGTTCCTCAAGTGAACTATTATGTAATGAATTTTCTAAATTGATGAATAGTGAGTTTTATATGATCCCTATGGAGGAACAAAAATTATTTTTTGCATAATAATATTTTGAATTAGAAGGTGATATATTTTTTAAGCATTTTTACTATGATAAAGTGTTAGTTAAAAGGTATAGAATTTATTTTCATAAAAATCTTAAAACTATAATTTTCCATACTTATAAATTATATTTATATTATTATAGAAAACATTTATCACGTAACAATTTAGATAAATGATTTAATGTTTATTTTATTTTATTGGTATTATAACTTTTATTAGGTTTTATTCATGTGTGTGTGCTAGATTATAGGATGATACTAAATATATTCATTGAGATTCTTTTAAAATTAATATTAGATATATTGAAGGAACTATAAATTTTGGTTTATTATATTTTAAAAAAAGATATTTTTTACTTTTCATCTACTTTGAATATAATTTTAGAGGTTATAATATTTATGAAAATATTACTTTAGTTATTCGTCATTTCCATGGAAACATTTTGATTTTATAAATCTCAAAGAAGAAGTAATTAGTTTCCTTATCAATATATGAGGATGAGTATATACCTAAGGGAAATTTTTGTGCTCAAAGTTTATGGATTAAAAAAACTCCAACTTATTTTAAAGCTTATTTTGATAAGATTCCTATTTAATATGATAAAACTAAATCAACTAATATTTTAAATATTATTTTGAAACATTCATATTCTAAACATATAGGTTTTAGATTTTATTTTATTATAGACCATGTTAAAAAATGATATAGAATTTTGTAATTTCTTACAATTGATAATTAATTGGATAATATTTCCATTAAATCATTAAATGTAATAAAATTTGGGAAAATTAAATTTTATCTTGGTATGATGGAGATTTAGTTTAGACTATTAGCATTTGAAATATTAATTATTTTTTTAAAGTTTATAACTTTTCACCTATAATGAAATTGTTTATAGTAAAATTTTAAAATACTGATGTTTACCATTGTGTTTTTTAATAAATGTATAAGCTTGTATCACTACTATAAATTTTTTTATTTGTATTTAAATTATAATGCACTTATTAAGGGGATTTTTTTTAATTCTTTTCATTTATGTTTCATTATGGATATTATTTTAAAATATTATACTTATTTAATCATTTAATATTTTTTAAAATTAAAAAAAATCGTTTTTATATTTGATGGTGATTTAATTTTATAGAAATTGAGATATTTTTTTGTCACGGCCCGTCCTCGGGGCCCGTGCCATGACTACCCCAAGCCCATCCTCCATAGGCCAGGGGCTGGAGACTAGCACCAAAGGCTTAAATCCATATACTATGAAGGCATTGCCTTTATATAAGTAAAAAATCACAAAAAAGTACGCAACTGAAGTAAGCACAAGTAAAACTATATACAAAATTAAGTGCTGAAAAGTAAGGGTTCGGAAATACAAGCCCAACAGTGAGTACAGTACAACTAAAAGACTAGTACAACAATAGTAAAGTAAAGCCGCAACCACAGAGTCGTCCTCTGGGATTCCCACCGGAAGGGTGGTAACATATGGTCTCTACAACACCTCGGGTCCGTCCATCCACTCCGTGTACGTCCCATCGAGTGGTCCACCACCGGGTACCGTCCAACTCCACAAGTCTCTACCACGACCAGTTATGTCTATCATTTGCATCCAATACAACGTAGTGTGGGAACAACCAATGTAGGGGTGAGTATAACATTACTCAGTAGGGACCCTAGGACCCCCGAAGGTCTCCCAGAATCCCCGAAGGATAAACCACAAAGGAAATATACAATCACAAAGTATCAACCAACTCTACTTTGGTATATGCCAATACATATACCTAAGTCATCAATTGTTGTTCGGCTCCAACCCTCGATCCCAAGAACAAACCAGTCCACACAGGAAAGAAGTTAATCACACCTATGGAAATGATTGAATGTCAAGACTAATCTCACACCGGAATACTACACACAAAGAGAGGTGGAGATGATTAGATGTATCCTCTGAATCATCTCCTCTGCCGAACCCACATAGGAATCTTGTATAGAAGTCGTTCAAGTCGATCCCACATAGGATCCAAGTACAATAGTCATCACTACCAAACCCATAGAGGATCCATGTATAGTATTCATCGCTGGCGAACCGAGGGAGGATCCAAGTATAGTAGTCATCGTCGTCGAACCAATAGAGGATCGCCGTACGCTAGTCGTCGTAGTCGCAGCCAGCTCTAGGGTTCCCACACACAACAAGATTGATTCTAGGAGGGTCCACTCCTCGAGACAAGAGGGTAGATACATCAACTATCACAAATTCCAGGGATGATGTATCCCTAAGTTCCATCTTGTCAAAAGGAACCCAACATGACAAACAATGCATCAATCGGACGCCCAGTTTGAGAGATATTGGCTTTTCCGTTCCAGGGGCCCGAATGGGAATACGCTCATTCCAAACCCATATATTTTGCAAATTCGTCCAAAAATCCCTTATAGTATTGAAAAATGACCGCTTAGTTGCGAGGATCCCAGTGCCACAGACGGCACGTCGATCGGATGCGCGATCTTATAGATATTCACGTTTAAGTGAAAATAGTCCTGACCCGTTAAGCCTAGTGGGATGGCGGGTCAGGTCAATTCGGTATTGGTGGGTCCGACCCGGTAGAGGGTCAGACTAGCCTGATGAGTCACGCGGCCCGGCCATAGGGGGTGCAGCACAGCCGTGATCCCTCCACCGCGACACCTATGAACACCACAGCTCCTTCCACCCAGCTGGTCGTCGAGCCGGCCGGTTCTTCCACTGGAGTGGCCCACCCTATGTGGGCCGCGGTTCTCCACAATGCGGTGCTGTGGGGCGCGATGGTTCCACCAGCCGGACCAGCTACGGCCGACCAGTTCTTCCTCGATGGTGCGGCCCGCGGTTGCGGGCCGTGGTTCTTCCGCACGCGGCCGGTGCACGATTGCCTCCTTCACTCGCCACCACCATCATTCGCCGCCGCCTCCCTTTGAGAAATATAAATTTAGAAACAATGGAAGGACAATGGGCCCTGTATGTTCGGCCCACACCCTCAATGTTAGGTCGTAACAATCTTCCATAGACATTCATTCGCATTCATTAATAATGAAGGTATAATTTATTCGAAGTTAAATTATTCAAACACCCTACCTCAAAATAAAGTCCGTGATAGTCGGGCATCGCTGAAGACAACATCACGGGAAGACAACATCAACTTGTGGACATTGGGGAAGAAGGAGCCGAGGATGGCACGACGTCAACGTTCTTTGCAGGTGGATCCTTATCCTTTGGATTGGTCAAAATCTAAGGAGACGATCGTCATTCTTCGGTGGTTCATTGATGGAAGGACTATGTTCTTCATTGAAGAATGAAGCTCTTCTAATTCTAAAGAGGTTCCCCCACCAAAAATATTTGCTATGAAAATATTAAATTATACTTCTCCAACTGTAAAGAAATTCCAACCAATTCAAAAAAATTCAAAATGAAGAGATCTTCCAATTAATTAATGAATTCATTAATCTAATTGGGTTAGAAAAATTAATGAGAGGGAGGTGGAGAGACTCCACCTTAATAAATGAGGGGGAGTTGTCGAATTCATAAGGGGGTGTTAAAGGGGCTTTAAGGGAGTTGAAAGTTTAGGGGATCATGTGGTCCCCACCTCACAAATATCCTCTCATGGGAGGTTATGTGGGTGTCAGACCCACCTCTAACTCCACTTGGGAGGAATTAACCACCAAACATAAATAGAATTGTGTAATGCAGATTTTATTTATTTTATTCTAAATCCCCAAAAATTAACACTCAACCTGTATAAAACGCAACTGTAGTAAAGGTCCCTTTAAGAGAATACCGACGCTGTGAGTTCATTGGTGCCCTCATATTTTGATTCCGAGCACCAGTTCAAAAGATAGAAAAACCCGCATGTATGTTTATTGAACGTACCTGAACAACACATCAGAAATTGATTCCGGGCTCCCCGGGCCTCGGAATCAAGTGTCGTCAGAACTGCAGACTCGTAAAATTACAATGTATTTAAGAAAAAATTTTCCTTGAAACTTTCATGTCTTTACATTACTCCCACCTGAGGGCTTTACATCCCCGTAAAGCTACAACAGACACTAGGGAAACAAATGGGGGTATTATACATGCATCTAAGCCTTCTGCTCCCAAGTGATCTCCTGGAGGTTCTTGTGCTGCCATCAGATGCACACAAGAGGAATCAACAACCCACATACGACCCGATCCTATCGATCCTCGATCTCCACTGAGAACTCTCAGAATTTCGCCCCATCATCGATGTACATCTCCCCATGGTCGATGATGTGGTACGGGTCATGCACATTTCTCCTCACCTGAGATATGTGGAAGACATCATGCACCTGATGCAGATGATGTGGAAGCGACAGGTGGTAAGCCATCTCGCCTACTCTGCTTTGGACATGGAAAGGTCTGATGAAACACGGAGATAACTTGCCACCCTGGCCAAATCTATGTAGACCTCGAGGAGGTGAGACCCATAGGAAGACATGGTCACCATCCTCAAATTCCAGTGGTCTCCGTCTCCTATCAGCATAGGTATTTTTTCTAATCTGTGCAGTTTTTATCCATTCCTAGATGATCTGCACCATATTTTTCATTTCCTGAACCATCTCTAGTCCTACAAGTGCTGACTCCCTTGGGTCATTCCAGCACAGAGGTGATCTGCAAGGTCGGTCGTACAGTGCATTGTAAGGTGTCATCCCGATGGTCGAGTGGTTGCTGTTGTTGTATGAAAACTCCACCAAGGATAAGTGATCCTCTTAGCTATGACCAAAGTCACAGACACATTCATGGAGCATGTCCTTGAGAGTCTGAATGGTCCTCTCTGTCTGATCGTCCGTCTGAGGATGGAAGGTGGTGCTCAGACATAGCTGCATCCCAAAAGCCTCCTATAACCCCTTCCATAGTCGGGATGTGAATCGAGCATCATGGTCAGAAATGATAGACGATGGAACACCATGAAGTCATTTGATCTCCCGAATGTAGAGGTATCCCAAGATCTCCACTGAGCCATGCTCTCTGATTGGTAGGAAATGGGCCGTCTTGGTGAGTTGGTCTACGATCACCAAAATAGAGTCATGTCCTCTGGATGTACATGGATGCCCCGTCATGAAATCCATGGATATACCGTCCCACTTCTACTCTAGGACCGCTAAGGGATGTACCAAGCCTACTGGTACCTAGTGCTCCCCCTTCACTTGCTGACATGTGATGCATCATGAAACGAACTCTGATATAACCTTCTTCATACCCAGCCATCGATGCTTTCGTCTGAGATACTGTTACATCATCACCACTCCTGGATGTACCGCTAGAGGGGAAGTGTGAAACTCCCTCAGAACTTCCTCCTGTAGTTCAATTAGTACCATAGTACATCTCCTGAAGAGGATGACATGCTCCCCTCCTTCAAGAAATCCATCAGGTGCCTGCCCTATGGATATTTGATCACGTAGCATCACATAGTAAATTTCCCCATGCTGTGCCTCCCTGAATTGCTAAAGAAGTGGAGGAGTGAGTGTAAAAGACTGAAGAAAGACTAATCTATCTATATCCACAATGGATATCTGTAACGCGGCTAGCTACTCCGTCACCTCTCCTAGCAGCTGAATGCCCGATCTCCTGCTAAGAGCATAAACTACAATGTTCCCCTTCCTAGGTGTATAGACTATCTCAAATTCATAGTCCTGGAGGAACTCAAGACATAGCCGTTGTCTCAGGTATAGGTCCTTCTACGAGAAGATTTACCTGAGACTCTGGTGGTCAGAATAGACTATAAATGCTCGCCCATCAGATAGTGTCGCCATATCTTCAAAGTGAAGACCACTGCTGCTAACTCCAGGTCATGTGTAGCATAGTTCTTCTCATGCTGTCTCAACTGCCATGAACCATATGCGATCACCACTTGCTCCTGCATCAGGACACACCCGAGTCTGATCCCTGATGCGTCACAGTACACTACGTACACAACACCCTCCTCCAGTAGCCTCAAGATGGGCGCACTGGTCAACCTCTACCTCATCTTCTGAAAGATCTGCTAACATCTATCTGACCACATGATGGGTTTCCCCTTATTTGTTAATGTTGAAAGTGATGCTGCAACTCTGGAGAAGTCTAGCACAAATCTACAATAGTAATCAGCCATACCCATAAAACTCTGCACCTCCATCACACTCCTGTGTGGCTCCCAAGAAAGTACTTCCTTGATCTTCACTAGATCCACTGCTACACCCGCCTTGGAGATGATGTGTCCCAGAAAGCGAACCTCTCAAATCCAGAAGATTCACTTCAAGAGATTACCATAAAGCTGGTGCCCTCAGAGTGTGTCCAGTACAACCTGCAAGTTGTAGGCATTCTCCTCCTTAGTAGTCGAGTAAATTAGTATTTCGTCGATGAAAAATACGACAAATCGATCGAGGTAAGGCTGGAAGATCCTGTTCGTGAGACTCATGAACACTGCTGGAGCATTGGTTATGCCAAAGGGCATAGCCAAGAACTCGTAGTGGACATATTGACACCATAAGGCCGTCTTCTGCACATCTTCATCTCGAACTTTGAGTTGGTGATTGCCTGAAATGAGGTCTATCTTCGAGAATCATCGTGCTCCCATGAGTTGATCAAAGAGGTCTTCAATCCTCGGATGTGGGTAAATATTCTTTACGGTCACCTTATTTAGGTGATGGTAGTCGACATACAGTCGCAAGATCCCATCCTCCTTCTTAGCGAACAAAATCAGAGAAGCCCAGGGTGATACACTGGGTTGGATGAATCCCTTTCCCTGCAAGTCCTCCAGCTGTACCCACAGCTCACAAAGCTCGGTGGGAGCCATCCGATATGATGGAGTAGATATCGATGCTATCCTAGGGTACAGGTCAATGTAAAAGACTACCTCTCTGCGAGGAGGTAGTCCTGGAACGTTGTCAGGAAAAACGTCTGCATACTGATCCACCACAACAAGAAAACTCGTACTCTACACATAAACTACTCCAAGGATGAGACTGGCCAACTGATGTGTGATCGACTGCCCTCTCCTCTTCGTAAGTCCATCCTGTGCTTCAAAGGCTCCCTTCTCACCGGTAAAGGTGAACCTGCTCCTATCCATGCAGACACACCACACATTGCACCTAATACAGTCGATCTAAGCATGGACTATAGATAACCAGTCCATACACAAGATGACGTCGTAAGGCCTCGACACCACTATAAGAAGATCCAAGCCGAAGCTCTCACCTCCTAGAGTAAGCTCACACTGCTGGCACCAATTCATAATCATCGAGTCTATTCCCGTAAGAGTCTCTAGCCGTAAGGATCGAGCCAATGGCTTTACCGAAATCTCCGAGCTCCAAACAAGGGTAGTGGAAATAAAATAATGACTCGATCCTATGTCTATAAGTACAACAGCAAGGGTGGAGTAGACATAGATAGTACCTCGAATCATCTCAGGTGTGCCGTGGTCATAGGCCTCGACTTACTGGAGCTGAGACCTCCTATGTCCTCCAGCTCCCTGTGGTCGGGGTGGACCACTTGGTGGTGGTGGTGGTAGAGTCTCAAAATGCCGTCCACCACCCGCTGCTCGGCCAGCTCCTCTGCCTCGTCCGCCTGCTCCTGACAGACCAACATGGTCGAACCTTTGCATCTGCCATGGAGGTCCCTCTACTGTCTGCTACTCATCTGCATGGCGGGTCGGGCAGTCTCGAGCCATATGACCCTCTCCTCCACATGCATAGCACTGCCTACCCCTCATATGGCCAGCTCTATTTAGTGTACCCCACACATCCGAACAAGTATCCCGAGGTCTCCCACTTGATGGCCTGGTCTTCTTGGACCTCTATATCAACTGTCTACTTTCGGCTATAGAAGACTCCGCTACGTGTTGTCCTATGGTGGGTACCGCCGCTGGTGACTGCTCGGTGAGAAAGCTCTCCACTAGAAGGGCTCGCTCCAGCACCCCCACCTGCGTTGGAATGATGAGGGGAGTCGTCGAAGCCCTGATCTCGTGCCTCAATCCCTATTCAAAGTCTCGGACCTAAAGGACAGATCCCATACCATATCCATAGAGTAGAGTGAGAGGTCGGTAAACCTTGCTGAGTACTGAGATATTGTAGTTCTACCCTACCACAGATGAAGTAAATCCTGGATCCGCACCATATGAAGGGTGGCATGAAACAACTCTGAGAGGAAGAGACTCTAGAATTCTGTCCAAAGTAGAGATGCCTCATCGTGCACCTGGAGGAACAAGCTCCACAATCTACCTGCTGCTGCATGCAAGAGACTCGCAGCAAGGATCACCATAAGATCAGCTGGTGTCCCTACTAATATGAAAACCCTAATGATAGCTTCCATCCAATCCTCAGCTGCATGAGGGTTCATCTCTCCACGGAACTTGGGTGGCCTCTGTCACTGGAACTTGTGCAGCACACTCAGGCGGCGTGCACTTTCTGCTACTGGGGCTGGTGGTATCGGTGGCCCAGCAGGTAGTGGTATCGCTGGTGCCTCCACTGTGATGGGGCCCTACACCGAGGCCTCTTCACTTGGTGGGATACCATCTCATATGTAACTCGGAACCCTAGCTGGTTGCCTTCATGGGGCCATCGTGAAAAGAAACAGGTGCACCACGGTCAAAAAATTATATATGAAGAGCTGAGACAAAGTAAACAGAAAGAAAAATTTTCAAAGGAAACACATACGCAATTAGTGTTTTCTTGCACTGAGTCAAAAATCAGAAGTCAGAATCCTAGTGTATGGATATGTCAGCCACCACACCAACACGAATTTCCCTAAACTGATAACCAAACCTAAAACACTTAACACTATTGCTTCACAGAGAAGAAAATAATCAATGTCCTGAGTTCTACGGTAGAACCGACTCCTCTAATAGCAATTTGTCACGACCCATCCTCGGGGCCCGTGCTGTGACTACCCCAAGCCCGCTTTCCATAGGCCAGGGGCTAGTGACTAGCACCAAAGGAATAAATACCTATACTGGGAAGGCAATGCTTTTATAGAAGTAAAAAAGCAAAACAAAGTATGCAACTGAAGTAAGTACAAGTAAAACTGTATACAAAAGTATGTGCTGAAAAGTATGGGGCTAGAAATACAATCCCCACAGTGAGTACAGTACAACAGAAAAGACTAGTAGAATGACATTAAAGTAATGTAACAACCACTGAGTCATCCTCCGAGATTCCCACATGAAGGGTTGGTATGGATGGTCTCCAAAGCACCTCGGGTTCATCCGTCCGCTCCGTGTATGTCCCGTCGAGTGGTCCACCATCGGGTACCGTCCAGCTCCACAAGTCTCTACCATGATCAGTGCTATCCATCGTCTGCATCCAACACAACGTAGTGCGAGCATAGCCTGTGCAGGGGTGAGTATAACAATACTCAGTAGGGACCCCAAGACCCCCAAAGGTCTCCCAGAATCTACAGAGTATAAACCACTAAGGAAATATACATTCACTAAGTATCAACCAACTCTACTTAGGTATGTTCCCATACATATACCAAAGTCATCAATTCCTGTTCGGCTCCAACTCTCGAGCCCAAGCGCAAACCAGTCCACACAGGAAACATGTCAATCAACCCAATGGTAATGATTGAATGTCAAGACTCAGCTCACACTAATATAAAACTCACGAAGAGGGGTGGAGATGATTAGATGTAGCTTCGGAATCATGTTTTCTTCTAAAACCACATAGGATCCTAGTATAGAAGTCATCGCTGCAAAACCCACGGAGGATCCAAGTACAGTAGTCATCGCTGCCGAACCCACAGAGGATCCAAGTATAGTAGTCATCACTGCCGAACCGAGGGAGGATCCAAGTATAGTAGTCATCGTCATCGAACCAACAGAGGATCCCATTACGGTATTCATCGCAGTCGAAGCCAGCTCTAGTGTTTCCGCACACAACACGCTCGATTCCGAGAGGGTACGATCCTCAAGCCAAGGGGGTAGATACATCAACTATCATGAAGTCTAGCGTTGATATATCCTGAAGTTCTGTCTTGTCAAAAGGAACCCAATGAGACAGACAACACTTTAATCAGATGCCCGATCTAAGAGATATTGGCTTTTCCATTCCAGGGGCGTGGTTGGAAATACGCTCGTTCCAAACCCGACCATTTTCCAAAGACATCCAAAACACACTTAGAGTATCGAGAAAGTACTTCATCATCCTGAAGTTCCCAGTGCCGTAGACGGTGTGTTGATTGTACGGGCGGTCTTATAGATATTCACGTTTAAGTGAAAAAAGGCCTGGCCCATTATGCCCAGTGGGCTGGTGGGTCGGGTTAACTCGGTTTTGGCGGTCCGACCCGGCAGAGGGTCGGACTGGACTGATGAGTCGTGTGGCCTGGCCTAAGGGGGCACGGCCCGACATGGCAAGGTGTGGCCTGGCTTGCCCCGTCACGGCGCGGCCGACCGGCCGAGCGGTCCGGGGGTGGGGGGGGGGGGGGGGGGGTGGGGTGCGCGACCCCCCACTTTCCCGAACCAGAGGCGCCTTGCGGCGCTGCCCTCCTAACCGGCTGCCCAAAGCTGGCCGGCCTTCTTGGCATGAGAAGCCCTCAGTTGCAGTTCACGATCCCTCCACTGCGGCACCTATGAATGCCGCGGCTCCTACCGCACGGCCGGCCGTCGAACCGACCGGTTCTTCCCCCGAAGCGGCTCGACCTATGCCAGACGTTGTTCTCCGCAGCGCGACGCCATGGGGCACCGCGGTTCCACCAGCCTGGCAGGCTAGGGCCGACCGATTATTCCTCGGTCGTGCGCCCTGCGGTTGCGGGCCGCTATTCTTATGCATGTGGCCGGCGCGCGGCCACCGCCTTCACACACCGCCGCCTTCATTCACCACTGCCTCCCTTTGCGAAATAAAAATCTAGAAACAACGGAGGGTCATCAAGCCGTGTTTGTTTGGCCCGTGCCCTCCACGTTAGGTGGTAACAATCTGCCATATAAATTCATTCGCATTCAACAAGAATGAAGGTATAATTTTTTCAAATTTAAATTATACAAACACCCTACCTCAAAATAAAGTTCACAGTAGTCAGGCGTCATAGAAGATGGCTTCACGGGGAGACAACATCAACTTGTTACATCAGGGAAGGAGTCGAGGATGGCGTGTCGTCGGTGTTCCATGTTGGTGGCTCCTTCTCCTTTGGCTTTGTCAAAGATCGAAGGAGACGATCATCATTCTTCGGTGGTTCTTCGATGGAAGGATGTTGTTCTTTGTTGAAGAACTATGTTCTTCTAATTCTCCAGAGGTTCCCCAACCAAAAATATTTTCAATGAAAATATTAAATTAAACTTCTCAAATTTTAATGAAATGACAACCAGCTCAAAATAATTCAAAATGAAGAGATGTTCCAATTAATTAATGAATTCATTAATTTAATTGGGTTGGAAAACATAATTTGAGGGAGGTGGAGAGACTTCACCTTAATAAATGAGGGGGAGTTTTCAAATTAATAAGGGGGTGTTAAATGGGGTTTAAGGGAGTTGAATGGGTAGGGTATTGTGTGGGCCCCACCTCACAAATATCCTCTCATGGGAGGTTATGTGGGTGTGGGCCCCTCCTCTAACTCCCCTTTGGAGGAATTAACCACCAAAGATAAATAAAATTGTGTAATACATATTTTATTTATTTTATTCTAAATCTCTAAAAATTAACTCTCAACCTACATAAAACACAATTTCGGTAAAGGTCCCCTTGAGCGAATACTGGCGCTGCGAGTTCATTGCTGCCCTCAGATTTCGATTTCGAGCACCATTTCCAAAGATAGAAAAACCCACATGTACATTTACTGAACGTACCTGAAAAAAACTTCAAAAATTGCTTTTGGGCACACTGGGCCTCGAAATCAAGTGTCGTCAGAACCACAGACTCATAAAATTCCCCAGTATTTATTAAAAAATTTTCCTTTAAATTTACAGGTCTTTACATTTTTTGAATAAATTTTTCTTTTTTAAATATTTTTAGGATTCAAAAAACGGGGGAGTGTTTTTAAAAATTCATAGTTCTTTTGTAATATTCAAAAAATGGGAGATTATTATTAAGATGAATATATATTGTATTTTAGGTTTTAAAAAATAAAATACCTCAAGTTTAAAAAAATTAGATATTTATAATTTCAGAAAACATTTTTACATCATATCTTATTCCTCATTATTCTTTAAAAATTTTATTTTTTCATATTTGTCATCTGATTTTTCTATATTAAGTTTCAAAATTTTAAAAAACTATTTGTACCTTTTAAAATTATTTGTATTATATATTTTTTGATCCCTAAAAATTGTACCCTATGATGTATAACCTACTAAAGGGAACTCTTTGAACACTAGGTATACAATATAAAATTAGATGAACTCTATATAACTAAATTTACTATATGTTAAAATGCATTCACTATACAAAACTAAAATTAACTCTACAAAGAACTAAAATAAATTGTATGAATATTTGGAAATGAACACTTCACAAAGTTCTTTATGAAATTTCTATTCTATATTTTTATTGTTATTATTATTATTATTATTATTTTGTGTTTTTTTATTTTTCCCCTGAAGGTTTCAATAATTTTTGCATATTATTTTGTAGTGATCATCATATTAGTCTAATTATAAAAATATCCATAGGAAAAAGATCATGAATATCATAATACTACCATTTAGGAATTTTTCTATAAATCGTAAATGAATGAATCATATAAATGCGAAGAGAATTATAAATGAGATATGAATGTGATGAAAAATTTCTACTATGATTACTATCAATCATGTGATAAATTCCAGGTACTTCATCCAGATAAAATTAATTTTACAAGAACTGATCGGGCTTCATCAAAATCTATTATTATTTGATGATATTCTTCACTTTTTCAATTTCTTAGTTATATATTTTTTTTGTTTCTATTTTTTATTTATTTTTTATCGCTCTATGATTTTCCTTTACAAAATAATGTTTGATTTTTCATTATACCTATATATAAATGGTAGGTCATCTCGAGTTGTGAATCTCTTAAAATGTTATGTTTTTTTAATTATCTCTTAGTCCATAGAAAGGCAAGTTAGGTTGGTTGTGACTTGATCGATAGAAGTATAGTGTTTTTTGTAAAAGGTTGTCATATTCTATAAAAAGAGAGGGTTTATTTAGAGAGTTTCATTTATCTCATGGATAAGTGAAGAGTAATGAGAAAATAAAGTATTATACAGATTCGAACAACTCTTAAAAATGTGTGCTTTTTGTATTTTTCTGCTGCAACACACTTATATTTTATTTCACATTCTCTAATGATTTATCTACAAGAATTTTATGTACATGATCTGAATTAATCTGATATTTAATTATATTTTAAAAATATATTTAAAATTATTAGGAGTTATATTCACCCCCTCTAGACTATCTTGAAATCCAACACTAGTTTAATAGTAAATTCATCACTGTGTGCTCATTTGAAATTTTTCAGTGCACTAGGATTTTTTCACTCCTCACAAAAAGGTGGATATGATGTCCCAAATTGGGATGTTTCAATGATACTCCAAATAGATTTTTTTAAAACATTATTCACTGTGATGTAGAGAGTTTTATAGCACATTGTGATCATTTCCAAAGGACTATGAACATAAGTAATATATATAAGATGCCACAATAACCTAGAATATAAGTGGTGGTTTGATGTATGGATAATGTATTTTATAGATCCATTTTCAAATTCTTTCACCAAAAATAAATATTTGTGTGTGTTGATAAAATTTCCAAATGGGTTGAAGTGGATGACGTTTCTTCCAACTTGGTGAAGACGGTACCAATTTTAAAAAAATAGAATATCTTCCCACACTTTCGAGTAAAAATGTTATTAATCAGTGATCATGGAACCCATTCTGAAAACTATTTATTGAGATGCATGCTAGAGAAATAGAGAGTATACTATAATATTATCACTCCCTACCACCCTTAAATAAGTAGAAAAGTGGAAATCTTAACCTAGAGATCGAGAGGATTTTGTATAATTCCATTAATGAAATAAGGTAATATAGGTTAATATATATATATATATATATGATTATATATGGGTATAATAAAAAACCTTAAAAAATATTTGGTGATATATAATTTCTGTCACATACATAGCTTATTTTAAATGTATTTTTATTTTAATTTCCATAAATGCTTTGTTTTGGGGGTTTCCAAAGGTTTTATGGAGAATAGATGAGTTTTAATGAATTGGGCCAAACCGTGAGCCCAATTCCAAATTTAAAAATACATTTTGTTTCTTTTATAACTTATTCATTTTTTAATATTTTTCACTCATTCCAACTCTTAAATGTCCTCCCCTGATATATTAACCCCAAAATTAAAATTTGGAGCCTTTGGAAATCCATAACCAAGGTGTATATGTGTTTTTATTTTATGGATTGGGCCGACCCAAAAGCCCAATTCCAGTTTTAAAAATAAAATTTGATTAATTAATAACGCATTCCTTTTTAAGGATTTTTCGGTGATTCCAAGCCTCAAACTCACCCCTTGAACCCAGTAGCGCGCCCAAGCTCTCTATCCCCTCTTTGGAGCTCTTCTATATTGCGATTCGGAGCTAAAATTATTAGGGTTTCTAAAATCGGACAGATTTGAAGAGGTAAATACATTCCTTCATAACTCCTTCTATTATTACTCCTTTTCACCCATTCCAATTCCTACATGACCTTCCCATTCTTGTCCTAATATCCATTAAATTTTTAGCTATTTTAAAATTCTGATTCTGGTCGATTTTGGGTCATTTTCATCCGGATTGTTTTGGGTAAGTGATTCCTTCTTGGTTTCTTCCTTTTCCCTTAGGGTTTCCTCTCTCTTTCATTATGTTATAAAATTTCAGAATCTAGGGTTTGATCCTAGGGTTTAATTTGGTGTATTTGTGGTCAAATATTGTGATATAGGTCTGAATTTATCTTCCTTGTGGTGCGGCGGTTGTGCGGTTGACATTTCGAACCTAGTTTTGGGGGATTTGACACTACCAGTAGGTGATTCCATGTGTAATAATTTCTAGATGATTTAGTTTGATTGAATTACTTATTATGAATTCTCATAATATGCTGTGTGTGGTGAAAAAATTGTTTATGTTGGATTTGGTTAAGCATTTATTTTTATAGTTTCATTTTAGCTTAAAATTTAGTGTTTTTCATGTGTAACCCTTTGGGTATTGTTTAGGATTGTTTTATAACATATGAACTTGGATTAATAAATCTTGTTTGGGTTGAAAATTCTGATTCGGTGGGGTATTGGTGTGCCTCTATGTCTTAAAGAGTTTTTAAGGGTTTAAGGTTTAAAACATTATTGTACTTCTTGAAAGTGATTTTGAAAACGTGTGCGTTTCATGTGGATCTTTTGTGCTATTGTTTGAGGTGTTTTTATAACACATGGGGGTTGTTTAATAAATGTTTTTGGGGCTTCCAATTCTGTTTTGAATTTGTATTGGTGTGATTTTGTCCTTGAAATATGGTTTTGAAATGGTTTCTATTTGAAAAGCTTTGGTACACTATTTAGAATTGTTTTATGAAAGTTTTGAGTAGTTTAATGATTTATGTAAGAGGTGAAACCATATTGGAAAACTATTTTGGAATGTTTATACTTTCAAACAAGCCATTTTAAATGGAAATAGTTCTGTTATGTGATGTTTATCATATTTTTAGGGACTTCATAAAATTGTTAAAGGATGTGTTGGATTGTGAAAGTTATGAAAAAAGTGTTGTGGGCTATTTTGGTGTGAGTTTGATTTCAAAATGCATTTGAATGAAAAGTGGAATTTGTGACTTATGTTATGTACATGGGGATGTTTGGTCAATGTGTGATGTGGAAGTGTTATCTACATGTGAAAACTATATTTTTTGGCTTGTTGAACTTGTTTGAGCAAAAAGGGAAAACTCGGGTTTCTAGGTGGGTGGACGTGTACTAGTATGCTAGTGAATCCGTGGGGTTTGGCCTCAGTTTCACTAAGCAAGATTAACGCTTACAACTCTAACTAAAATATGATGATGATGATTGGGTACCACTAGGTTATGGGTATGTTCCCTAATAGTGTCTTGTGCACGAGAATGGATATTTGTGATGGTTACTCTCACCGAGATACGAGGTACCTATGACCCACAGCTAGCTAGTGCCTAGGGGTTATTTCTTATTGCTTATTCTCATTAGTTACGTTATACTTACCATCAACATATGGTACATTTGGCTGGAAAATTCATTAGATTTGGTGTTTATTTTAAAAGTGTTAACCCGTTAAAATAGCCCACTTGAAAACTGTTATTATTCAACGTTTCATCTTTTAGAAATTGTAACTAGCTTTTCATGTTTTTGAAAACATGCATGCTTTTCGTCTTTAAATGTTTATCACATGGAATCTCGTAGTGGTGATATCCTACTGGGCATTTGCTCACACCCTAATTACACCTTTGGGATTAAGTATACTTTCTTATTTTATGTCACAGGATTGGGTACAGGTTTTATGCCTTTGGTTCGGGTTTTTAGCGGTCCATCGTGATACAGTGTCGTAGAGATGGCTTGAGGGCGGTGCCTCTTTCCATGTGGAGGTTCATGGGATCTCTTTTCTTGGGTTTGTACCTTTGTAATTGTGTTCAAACATTGTTTAATATTATGTAATTCAGTTCTGAATTTTTATTAAAAGATGTTCTGGTTTGAAAAATCCAGATTTTATTTCTTGGATTCATTTGTTGTTTAAAGTATAAAAAGTTTGGGTAAATCATTCCCAATTATCATTTTATGATACCCGGGAACTTGTGCCAACCTATGGGGATCGGGAACGCCCTTCGGGCCTTGGCATGGGCTGGGTTTGGTGCTGGTTTGATAGTGACCAGATTCGGTTCATGACAATTTTCATTTTTTGTATAGTATTTTTTGATTTCTAGTAAATCATGTAACCACATTGAGAGGGAGGTGATAAATAAGTGTGAATATATTTTCAGTAAATCATTTTAATTAAAAACTAAATACTCTGTTAGGTTGTATGGAACTAATTTTTATTTTTTAGAAAAAATAACACTAATTCAAAATTATAAGGACCCGACCTTAAAACATTATATTATCTTGAATTAAATGAATAATTCACATTGAGGATATTTTCAGGTTTGGAGTTTTAGAGAATTAGGGCATAACTATTACATCTCAAAAGATTACAAAGTAGACACTTCCACTCAGTTTATTTTTTTTTTCAAAAAATAAAAGCTTCTGACAAAAAGTGTCATGTCTAGTTCCATGTTTTAGACAGCATGACTTTTCCTTGATCCCATCCTTGACCCTATTCATCCTTATGTCCTGTAATAAACATTTCAAAACATGGGATGATCATAAAAAGCTCAGTAAGGGTTATAAAACAAAGAATGAAAACATTAGTTTATCATTACATACATAAAAAAGATCTTTAACGTACCTCAGTAAATCATAAGATTTATGATTAACACAATAGAAAACATAAATCATAAAGGTAACTTGTGGAATCCATATCATACTTACATTTTAGCTATCACAGCTATATAGGGAGTTACATTTGGAATACCCATAACAATATATTCCCTAAATCTCATAGGAGAAACATTCATGTTTACCTCTTTCACGTTTCCCAATGCATTAGAGAGCTATCTCAGGCTCACCCTCCATAGGTTTATCATGGAACCACCCATATATTTAAATAATTCCCATGAACCATAACATATTCATAACACATAAAATAAACATAAAGGAAAGATAACATTATAATCAAAATATATCATTTGACATTACATATCCATTATCAAAACCATATTCAATACCAAAATACATAAAATATTATATAGGTATTTATTTTCCTTTTAAAAACATTTCAGCTTGTTAAGGAAGCCAAAGAACAAATAATACTCGCGGTGGCAGAAATGATCATTTTCACCACTTACGTTAAAAAGAAACATTCTTTTTTTTTGTCATTTATTAAAACACCTCGTAGGAAAATATTCCCTTGGAATGAAATGAAAAGTCAAAGGTATTTATACACTGTATAAAATAATGTTGAGAATAAAACAAAATATGCCTCAATGAAAGGAGATTGAGACGAAGTCCCTTACATAGACGGTATCCTTATATTAAGGATAAATCAATTACATAATTATGTGAGACAAATATAAATACACAAAATATAAATGGGAATTAAGTGTAAAACAATCATAGGTTATTCACACATATCCATAGCATTACATAATCAAGAAGTAGATTTTTAACCCATAAATTGAAATTGGGTTAAGAAGTTTTCGTACAGAAATTCGACAACCTAACGACGCCACTTTCAAATTCGAAAAATAAGTTGATGAGAGAGAAAAGGATAT
Organism: Viscum album; assembly: GCA_963277665.1. Lineage (NCBI taxonomy): Eukaryota > Viridiplantae > Streptophyta > Magnoliopsida > Santalales > Viscaceae > Viscum > Viscum album. Next base: position 1,087,657,733 of record OY728156.1, read on the forward strand.
CTCATCACTTGGACACAAAATTTACATCAATAAGTATATAGAAGAACATATCCCAACTAAAAAAGATGTAAATTAAAAGATTTACAAAAGGAAGTCTTTTTAAAAAGGGGAGTGTGAAAGGTTCCATTACCGATTTGGTACCTTATGAAACATACACCCTATTAAAGAAAGATCACACAATGAATATGTAAATACCCATAAATTAAATTATGTTACACAAATAATACATTCATGGGAAGTATATCCACCACAAAAGGGGAAATAGAGGCAAATATAGCATGAATATCACGGGAATAAAAAGTGAGACGAAAAACCCTTACCAGGTTGTAATCAATCGAGTCATATGAGAAAAGTTAATAACCACCAAATGAATCACAGAATACCATAAATATAAATAGAATCAAGATAATATATATCAAATTTCAGTACACAATACACCACATGAAATATATAAGTGATGAACAATGGAAATCTCACGGAATTAAAAGTGAGATAAGAAATCTCTTACCCTGTGTCTCACTTGACTCGTATGTTCCTTGTTCTTCTTGAATAATAAACTTAAGTTATTTTATTCTTGATTAATAACATTTTTAATGTTTATTATTACTTTTATATCACTTATTACCTTGCAATAATAGTAAATTAATTATTTGAGTTCATATAATACATTTTGTCGATGTTCGGAATTTGAGTTAAAAATGAACATGTTATAATTACAATTTGTCCATGTGGTAAAAAATCCATTATCTCCAAAATGATATTAATGATTTAGATATCATATATATCATATATATACAGTATATATATATATTTATTTATAATAGTACATAACATTTGGAGATAAGAAATGAAATGCACCGTTCAAGGAGACGGTAATGCGTACGTACGCATGAACGCTACTTTCATTTATTTTTAATATTTAATGGAATGAAAAAATAGTGATACATAGGTATATTATAATTCTAGTATAATATCATATGATATATATGTTACATAATTTCATTAAATCCATCTTTATATGTTCTACATAAGGCATTAACGAGTCATATAACTTTGAGGGGCGGTAGTCCGCACTTCCTCAAATGAAATTATCGTGATTACACATATTTGAAAGAATAAAGGCATGTTTGTAAATAAAAATTATATAAGAATATAAAAAAACACAAGATATATCATATATAAATATATTTCCATTTTAATGGCCACCGTAAGAGGCAGTTGGAGACAATTGAACAATCATCGCTTCATGAAGCGTTAGTTTTCCATTCAAAGAAACAGTATGTCCATCACGCATTAGATGGTGGTGTGTTTAGTTGTAGTTTGAATCCTTCTCATAAAAAAATCCTAGTATATTTAGGATACTGGGTTTTTATAAAATAAAATAATAAAAAGAGTTTATGGGGTTGGGGAAGTAAAATAAAACAATAGAACTTAAGAGAAGACGTTACCTTTAAATCGGGTATCTCCCTTTGGTTTGAACCAAAAGGGTTTGTTGAAGTGTTTTCTGTATAAGGAAAGGCTTCTAGGATGAATAGAGGGATCTTGGGAGATTATTGGAGAGAGGTTTCATGATCCAAAAGCTTGATAAGTGTGAGGAATGAGTTACAAGTAAGGGATTTTTATAAGGGGGAGGAGGGGCTCCTTAGGAATGTTTGGATCAATTATTTTGTTATAACCACATATTCAATTTCAAAAGGTCAAAAATTAATTAATATAAAAGTTAAGATGACTAGTGGATGAAATAAAATAATCTAATAAGAATTGGTGTGGTTTTGTATATTGTTTTAATATTAATAATCTGGTTTATTTAAATCATTTATTAATGAGGTAAATATTGTATCATTATTATGTCATAAATAATTTAATTTATTTGATGTCAAAAAATTATAAAACAAATTAAATGATGTAGGAAATATTTTTATATTTCCAAATAATATTTACAGTATAAAATATACCTTATAATAACCATGTGAAAATTTATTTACTAAAAGATATTTGTTTATGTCATTTTTTACTTTACTTTAAATTAATTAATATAAAATGTCATTACTACACCCATGTGGCTCCATGGGGTCCCAAATTCAACAACAGGATACCCATTTTCTAATATGTATCATTCAATAGGATTAGGACACATTTTAGGGTTATTTAATATTATTATAATATTATATCTTACCCTTATTTATTATTTTACCTTTTAATTATGGTAAATAAAATATTTACTGCAGTAAATATTTAAAATGTCTAAAAATAAAAGTTACATATTTACACAATTTGGTCCTAATTATTATCAATATGGAATCCATTTATCCAAATTCAAAAAACAGAAGTTCCAGAAATTAATTTAAAATAAATTCCCGCTGTTAAAACAAATAGCGGGTTTTTAAGAAATAATAACTATCAAAGGATTGACACTTGTTTATATCCAATTTCAAAATTAAATTACATAAAATGAAAAAAAAGTATATTAAATGGTAAAAATATATTCAAATTACACTTTAAAATCAATTAAAAATATAATATAACCATATAATAAAATTGGATTAATAGGCACTTTTGAATTAAAATATAGTATTTTTCACTATTCCTTAAAAAATGAACACTATTAGGAAAATACCAAAATTTCATCCAAAGTAAATTTTGGTGTCCCAATTATAAATAAAAATTTTATTTTGTAAAAAATTGATAAAAACTATATTTAAAGAGTATCTCCATTAAAAGATGGTAAATCAGCCTTTTAGTGAATATTAGAGTATTTATGCTTAAAATCGAACTCTTTACTTATTTTAAGCCTCTAAAATTTATTGGATAAATGTAAAAATATTCAACAAACATATATAATCATATTATAGTTAGTTATATTAATTCTAGTCAATACAATGACAAGACGTTAACTACCATTTAAAATAACAATTTTATATTATTATTGTGCAATGTAAGATTTCAACGAAACCCATTGTCACGTATCAGGTACACCATCAAATATAGAAGCCCCTTTAAAGTAGAATTAATATTTAATTCAAAATTATTAATAAATATGAAAATTTTCATGGTCTTTATTTACCTTGGATGTTACCGAAATATTGAAATATAAAGGTAAAATCATATGATATTTTTACATGGTTATCCCTTATTGTGGGAGAAACATCCTTACCATGTTAAAAAATCTATTAAAAAGGTACAAAACTAATACCATTAAGTGAATATATTGATGGAATTTATAATTCTTAATTATTTAACTCTTTACAGTAGTTTACTGTATTTTTATTAGTTTATTATACATGATTCTTCCTATTTACTATGTGTTTTTGCAACCACTATCATGAGAAAGATATTCACAAAACTTATGGAAGTCACAACATTAAATTAATTTTCCTTATCAAATTTCTAAAATATTTATGATCAATATAAGATTCCTAATTTATAATGAATAATTAATTATTGTATTCTATATGTTTATGTTTTCTCTTTCCTCAATAACTATGAAACTTTTAATATTTAAAAAAAGTCACAACTAACCTGAATGTAAAATATTATAGAACTAGAAGCACACATGTTTCTCTCTCTTTATTATTACCTCAAGATCCTCCACACTTAAGATGTTTTTTAGTAGTAGGATGGTATCTCATTATTTCCTCTTTAATCATATCTTGTGGATGACATTTCGCTTCTGAATTTCTAATCACCAATAAAGTTTGATATTATAATATTTATTCAAACCACCATTATCTACTTATCAAATTATATTCAACAAAAATATGATATTATAAATACTCTAAATATGGAAAATTATATCCCATTTAAATATCTACCACGATAAGTCATGTATCCACAAAAATTAGCTCCATTTCAATATCTAAAAAGACAACATTAAATTAAATTCAAAATATTTTGAATATCTAAGATATATCAATTTTGTAACATAAATAATCACTTATGAATGATTAGTATTAATAAAACATGGATTTTAGGAATTTTAAATTACTCGTACATTGCTTCACATATAACTTATGCCAAAAACATTTACTCATACAATTGTGCTGAGAACATCAGTTTATATTGACATGGATGTATATTTTTTATACCTGAGATCCATTTAAATAATATATAGATTTTATAATATCATAATTACTCATACATATCCTTTAAATTATTCTATTTATTCATTTATAACCATTGAAAAAAATTCTCACAAACTCAAAAAAATTTGAGAACCATTTTATTTTTCGAGGTATGTTTATATAGTCGGTACATTTTCAAATTTACACTTACGTAGCTACATTAAATTTTCTTCACCATCCTCAATCAATCTTAAAACGTTTTCAATAATCCATAACAACCTCAAATAATCTCATAAAATCTCATATAACTTTATTACTTCCTCATACATCCATTGAAATCTTCAACAGAATCCCCAATCCTAATGAAACATTTGAGAACTTATTTGTGTACTTCAGTGTGTCTTTCACTAACTCAATAAACAAAACTCTATATTCACCATCCTCGTTTAATTGATAGTTATCCAATCAATCATCAATTGATGTAGAAATTTTAAAATTTAGTACAAACCAAAATCTTCAAAAACCATTTCCCAAGTGTGTTAATAATATTCTAAAAATCTTTTAAGATATTAACATATGGATAAATTCCCCCCAAAAACCTTCATCTTATGCATATAGACATATCATTCTGAAATTTATACAACCTCCATGATATTGATATCAATATTTATATTTTTAATTCCCTTATTCTTGATCTGAGTAATTCATTATATATCTAGTTAAATTTATAGACAACCTAGAATTGTTTCTATTCTAGAGTATTAGAATGTAAGATTTTAAACCATTATTTATATACTTATCTCATCATCTTATAAATTTAATTAATTCAATAAACTCATCAAGATTTTATTATGATTATAAAAATAAATACCACAAGTAGTAGCCTCAATATTTAAATAAATCATCTTCTTTTAACTCATTTAACAACTCTAAGGTAGTGTATAGTGAACTAAATTCAATTTTAAAAACATAACATTTTTTTGAAAATATTCAACAGATAAATTGTGCAATATAATAATTGTAAGCACCTCACATTCCTAATTCATCATCCTTGGAAAAAAACATAAAAAACATATAATATATATATAGTAAAACGTCCAAGAAATATGTTATTACAATGGGGGTTTATCCCCATCTGTTGTGTTCTTCACATTTATGTATAAATATAAGGACCCTAGCCTTTTACACATATCATTACTATATTTTAGGCATAATTAAATATCAAATTATGAGACAAGGATCCTAAAGTCTAGTGCATTAGAGATTAGGTACATAACTAAACATTATTATTCCAAAATATAAACATGATTTATTTAATATTCCCAGACACCTCCTAATATAATTTGAGCCCTTAAATCTAAATAGGATAACTTTGGAAGAAATAAATGAACAAAGGGATGAGCTGAAAATCCCATTAAGGAAATAGGCGTTAAAAAAAGATTAGCACAAGGGTTAGAAAACATTACATAATGATAGAAATAAGGTATGAAAAATGATAAATTATATGGAATCATAAAATATAGAATAAGTGATCATATAATCATGGAATTGTAGTAATGTGGAAGCCACAAAAAACCTGAATTCTTCATGAGTCAAGGCTCATTACAAAAATTAGAGCATTAATTAAGGCTAACCACCAAGAACATTTCATAGGTATCATGACTCAAGGATGACCACCAAGACCAGTACACATGAAATATCATGAGATTAAACATTAACCAACTAAGTTGGATCTATTTGGTATCACTCATCATAACAGGTTCATTATTCTATGAGCCACATGAAAAATAAACATTAGGGTTACCCATGAAAATAAATGGGTCTCATAATCAAGTCACAAAGCATAATAAATTAGTGTATCATAACAGCATCCATGAAAGAAAAGAATTAAATCATACATGGACAATGATAAAGTAAAACTAGTATAGATCATGTTAAGTGACATCAAACTGAATTGTTAATTTGTAAAAAGAGTATTTAAGAAACTTTATAATTAAAAAATTTTAGTACAGGTTAAGGAAAATATTGAAGAGAATTTGAAGAATAAAAGTGAATAATATTTTATATAAAAGCATACGTGAACCAAGAATGTTTTCATAATAAAAAGTGTGATTTTATAAGAATAATGGTTTCTTAAACAATATTATATAGTGCACATGAAATTCGTAAATAATTCGAGAAGTTCTCACAAATAAGTCTTGATTATCGAGAAGAATTGAGTAGGGAACATTTTAAAAACAATTATATCCCCTATAAATAAGGGAGAATAGATCGTGATATAGGAGTTTGGAATATATAAAAATTATATAGAATATGTACATAAAATGAAAAGATAATTTCATTTGGGTAAAATGATAGGAAGATTATGTCGAAGGAATAACAGAGGTTCAGGTATAATCCCTGACCTTATACCTGAAATAATTATGCACTTGATCTTAATGTCACAAAAAAATAAATTCCATTAATTAATAAATTAAGAACCTTTTATACATGTAATTTTATAATAATATTTTGTTATGATCATTTATGTTTCTTTTTATTGGTAAGGAGATTCAATTTTTCTGTTCAATAGCATTAGGTTTCTTTGTTTTCATGATCTGTTTTACTTATATAAATCTACGAATAAACATGTAATATTATAAAAATTGTTCTGAATTGATGTTTTACATTATTAATAAACATATAACAGTTTAAATGATCATATAAATAATTTTCTTATTTTGGGTGAGGATGAATCATTAGATAACATATTAATGATAATCATTTAGATTAATTTTTGTAGGTTTTCGATCACAACGATCTAGTTTTATTCTATTATATAATATCATATATATATATATATGATGGTTGTAGAAAATAAAATATGGTATAATAAAAATATTATAATCTGTTTCAACCTTGAAAAGTATTTAATGACCATCCTTGAATATGGTAATGAAAATTGAAAACTTCATTTTTCTTAAATGCGATAGATTAACACATCACAGACAACGTTTCCTTTCTAGTATAAAATGAGTGGGGAAGAGAGATGATGATGAAATATTTCATTATCATAACAAAATTAAATTATATGTAAGCTACTAGAGTTATCATACCATTTGGATGAGGTTGTGTGAGGAGAGAAAAATATAGGAAAGTAATATGAAAGGGAAAAAAATGGAAGATGGTATTACATATCAATTCCTTCTTACGAACCTCCTTTTGTGATTGGATTTGGTATTTTTCTAAGACCATAATAGCTAGGATTTGGGGGATGAGATTGAGAATAGTGTTAGGATGAATTTGGACAAGGCCTAGGGTTTGAGATGTGTAAGGGGAAGAGGTGGTGTGGGTTGTATTTATTGTGGAGGAGGGGGTGTTTTCTCATTATTTTATTCATTAGTTAATTATTTTGGCTCAAGGTAATGAATAGTTTGATAATTATTATCCAATATAATAAAATACTGAATTATGGTCTGATATTTTGTGATTAAATCTCCGTTATATCATTTATGATTCTATAATTAATGTATTTCGAATTTATTATAAATTACAGTATTTTACTATTCACAAAAAATCATGTATCTTAGAAAAATTTCAAAAATTCACCCTAAATATTTTTCAGATTTTTTAATTAAAAAATTAACTACATTTTACAAAAAATATTTTATAAATATAATTTTAATTAAAATTTTTATTTACATGGAAAATATATATTTTAAAATTATAACTACATTTATAAAACTTTAAAAAATTATCTAAGGTTTCATAAAATTATCTTAAAATCATAAGAAAATATATATTAATTTATGAGTAAATTTTATAATTTTTTTTATTAAATTAATAAATTAATCATATTTCTTAATTATATAATTATGAACTATAAAAATATCAACAATTAATTAATAATTTTTACAACACATATTTACTTATACTATGATATAATTATATCATATTTCCATTTATACGATGATAAAATTTTATTTATACTTTCATAGGTGAGGATACTATTCCATTATCCAGTTTACTATTCATAACAGTCTTATTACTTTTCTTATGGTCAAGTTACTATTTCATAGGTATAGGTTCCTTAACTTATAGAAATACCACAGATTTCATTCATTCATTATTTAAAATGTTTGTATTGTGTTCTCTATGTGATTTTCTATGATTAGACCATATGAAATAATTATATGAAGGTAATTTCTATTGATAAAATTTTTTCATTACATTTTCACCCCCATATATAATTTTACCCTCAAAATTTGGTTTTACACACTTTGGTGAAAATAGGTGCGGGTAGTTCTATTTTATCGTTTTCTCTGGTTACCATGTTTCCTCATTATACTAATGGTTCTAGAAAAGTACTTTTACTAGGTGAGTGGTATTTTTTCAAAGAAGTATATCTCTACTATCCAATATATTCATCACAAGTTCCTTGTAAGATGGATCATTCTCCGACATTACCACCTCTGAATTCAGTACATGTGAGGGATATAGTATGTACTTCCTCAAGAGGTATACTTAGAAAAAATCTTGTACTTCCGACATGGTTGGTGGATGTACTTGTCCATAGGCCATAGTTCTACCCAGACCAATGATATCAAATGGGATGATGTTCCTTGGACTTAGCTTTCCTTTCTTCCCAAATCTCATGATCCTCTTCCATGGAGATATACAAGGAGATACCATGTCTTAGACCTTAAACTCATGGTCCTATTAGTGATTGTTTTCATAACTATTCTATCTTCTTTGGGATTCCATGACATGATTCTGAATGGTTTTAAACATTTCCACAATTTTATTAATAATTTATTGTCCAAGAATCTTATTGTCACCAACATCATCCCAGAATTCCAGTGTTCTGCACCTTTTCCCATAAAGGAAATCATATAGAGACATTTGGATGATCGAGTGGAAACTATTATTTCCAAAGAACTCAACTAGAGGTATATGTTGGTCCCATCCTCCATTGAAGTCCTTAGAATATGCTCACAAAATGCCTTCCAGTGTCAGAAAAGTTTTTTAAGATGGGCCATTAGTTTGAGGATGATAGGTCATACTGAAGTTCATCTCAGTGTTCAGAGCATGTTTGAGACTTTTCTAAAACATGGAGGTTAATATTATATCTTGATCAGATATATATGATAGTGGTACTACATGAATAATTAACACTTATTTGATTTATATCCATGCATTTTGAACTAATGATATGTCCTCTCAAATTGGGAGAAGGTGTTATTTCTTTGTAAAACGATCCACAACAACCCATATTATATTGTTTCCTATGTATGTCCTTAGATGTCAAGTTACAATGTCCAGGGTTATGTTCTCCCACTTCCATGTTGGTATTGATAATGTTTTCATTAACACTTTATAATTTATTTTATTTAATCGTTAACTTGATAACGTACTAGGCACTTTGATGTATATTTAGTCTTCTCTTTTTTCATATTATCCCACCCACAGTTCTTTAAGAGATATCGATACATCTTTTTGATCCTGTGTGAATAGATACAGTAGAGATATGTGTGTCTTTTTAGAATATCATTTTTATCTCTAGATTATATGATAAATATATTCGTGACCCAAATATCATGACTCCATCCTCATCCATTTTTATTTTTGAGGATTTTCCTTTAATCACGGCTTCCACCTTCTTCTGAATTTCCACATCTTTTTTTAAGCATGCTGTATTATTTTCATAAGGTACAGTTTAGAAATAATTTGATAAACTATTGATGATGTTCATCCCTTAACGATTTCCATGTCCATCTTTTGTAGGTATAAGAAGGTTTGATCCTTCTCAATTCTCATCAGTTATAAGGATATGTGATCTTTTATACTTACAGAATCATCTACCATATTTTATTTACTAGGATGGTAGTGGATTTAATAGTCATAATACTTGATAAGAGAAAACCATATTCGATAGTTTATACTATGATTATTCTTTGTAAATATATATTTTAGACTCTTGTGATCAATATATATCTCACACTTCTTCCTGTAGAGATAATGCAACATGATTTTCAATGAAAAGATCACATCTTCCAACTCTAGATCATGTGTGAGATAGTTTGTTCTCATGGATATTCAACTAAAATGAGGTGTAGGAAATAAATTTATCATTTTGAATTTGGACACAACCTAATAATTTTTTTTAATCATCATTGTACACCATAATGAGTTATCTACTTATCGGGAGTGTGAGCACTAGTGTAGTAATAAGCCTCTTTTTTGGGCTCCTTAAAGATATCCTTAGATTATTGTGTCCAAAATAACATCACTCCATTCCGTGTCATCATAGTTATTAGGTTCTAAAACAATGATAAATTTTTCACAAATCATTGGTAATACCCAGCTTGACCAAGAATGTAGCGGATATCCATTACAGATGTTGGCCGGGGACACTCTTCGATTGAATTTTTATTCGAAGGGTCCACAAGATATTCTCTTGTAGGTGATAACATTCCCCTAGAATGATACTTACTCCATAAAGAACTCAAATTTACTATAAATTATATATATTTTATTCCTTCAAAAAGTCTTTAGCACATTATTCAAATTCCTCTCTTATTCCACCAAGCTCTTAGAGTATATAAAAATATCATTAATAAAGACTGCCAAATTTTTTTCAAGGTAATCACTAAATTCACTTTTTATTAATTACATGAATATTCCTGGATAACTAGTGAGTCCAAAAGGAATCAATATGAACTCATAGTTTTCATACATTATTTTAATTAAAGTCATGGGAATATCTTCTTTTCTTACCATTAATTGATGGTATCCTAGTTGAAGGTCCACCTTTGAGAAATCACTGGCCCCATGAAGCTGATTGAACAAGTCATCTATCCGTGGTAGGGGATACTTTTTATTTACCATGATTTTATTGTTTTCATGGTAGTCAATGCTAAGCTGAATTGATCCATCATTATTTTTGAGAAAAAGGACTGGTGCACATGATGGTGAAAAATTAGAGCATATAAATACCTTTTCTAGATTATCCTATAACTGATCCTTTTGTTTTTAGCTCAATGGTGTCCATTCTATACGGTGTCGCTAATATAGGAAAAGATTTAGGAATATTTTCAATTGAGTACACAACCTCTCGATTAGGTGGAGGATTAGGAAATTTTTTAGGGAAAACATCGTTGTAATACCTCATGATGGGAATTTCTTCAATCATGATAATCTCATTTGTATCAATCATTTGTGTGAGATATGATTGATCATAAGGAAGTAATATTCACACTTGAGATGATGATTCTAAAGGGAATTCATCTTCCTCCTTACACTTACATTTAATTTTAGAATACTTCGGGTGGTGAAGGGCGTCTCGCTTTCCCAATAGTTGATATTTTATTTGTATAAAGACATCCAATACATGCCCAATAAAGCATAAAACTCAACCAAATGTAGTAAGACATGATTTTCTGGGTGGTTTAGTCCACAAAAATTAACTAGGGAGGATTTATGCACTTTAGATGCAATAATTTCTCCATTGGCTTTTCTCATAGTTAACAAAACCTCTATATTTTGAGGTGGTGTTTGAATATTTCTAATAAACATAAAATATATGAAATAATACATAAAACTAGAATCAAATAGTACATTTTCTATTTCTGAATGAATAGCCAGAGTACCTATCACTACTTCATCATCAGGTTCCACCTTTTTAGTAGTGATAGCATATTCAATTCCTTGCTTCCTTGGGGTTATTGTTGATTTCCTCCAATAACCCCAGTCTTAGGGCATTGGATTTCAAAATTCCCATGCTCTTTGTAGTTGAGACACTACAATACATGATGATTTTTTATCTAAACCTTCCTTTACTATTCCACATTTGTTGAATTCTTCTTATCCATTCAAAATTTATTATCCAAATTCCCTATTATTCCCCATTTTAAGCATTTAATGGTCCCATTTATACAATTTCCATGACGCTTCTTCCAAAAAATTTGAAAAACGGGATATTTGGTTATCTTTCTATCATGGAATTTATTTGATTATCCAACCATATTAGACTCCATTTAACACTTTTTTTCATTGGTCACATGAGACCACATAGAGTCTCTGATCTCCATTTCAACATTGATGAAAGAATAGAAAATTATCTCATAACTATAAATATCTCCAATCAATAATAGCTTTCATATACTCTACTTTAGTATGATAAATAAGTGATCGACCTTATATTCAATTCTCACAATATTTCAAGAGGTGTATCTTTCATGCCTTGTAATGTTTTATTCATAAGACCCGATAGAATCATCTTTCTTCTACTAATGTTTGACGAACTCTCTCTCTATCTTGAGGAGGGTTTGGAAATATATTTATTTATTTATTTTGTGAATTCCACCCAATACATGGAATCAATTTCTTCATTGATCATCATATTTTGGATCAGTGTCCACCATTTATTAGCATCCCCATAAAAACGATAGACTGTCAGCATAAATTTCATTTTTCTAAACATTGGATGGAACTGAAAATATTATCAATGAAGTTAATCCACTATTACGTGAGGTGGGGATCATAATATCTAGTAAATATGAGTGTCCTTTTCCATATAAATAATTCGATTACAACTTTATCTATTTGGGATCCATGTTATTATTCATAACAAGATCTAGTTGGGAAAGCGCTGTCATGTTATTTTGAGAACCCTTTCCCATCATATTTTGTGTATCATTAGAGAAATTATCACATCACCTAAAAAATTGGATGTTATCATTGGTTATTCTATTCCCAATTGTAAATAAGAAAAATAAGTTACAATTAAGGGGATTAAATACTTAACTAATAAGCATAATAAAATGAAACATTGAACATAAAGGGATAATCATGTAAAAGAAAAGAATATCCTAACATGTTATTCCGTATGTTTCAATATAGGATATCCATGATATATTTCCTAACAGATTTTCTGATGGGAATTTTTTGGTTCCCCTAATAATTGTTTGTAATGAGCTTATGAATTTAGCAATGTATATCCCCTAGGATTGTCAAACTAGGTGCATAGTAAGGCCCGTTGTCATGTACCAGGTTACCCTGAGTCAGGCTCCCAACACCTTGTCAGATTTGTTACTCTTAGGTACATTTATTACTAAACCACTTCCACTTGTAGAATCATGATAGGGATGTATTTTTTTGATAACCCACATACTCTATACATAGATGAATTTAAGGATGTTTTACTGTCCTTATTATTATCCCTAAGGTTCTTACAAAATTTCTCTAAAAAGAATATAAAAAAATAAATAAACTTTTCCTCTGATACCAAATATAGAAACACTAGCCTTTTACACATATCATTACATGATTTTAATCATAATTATACATCAAATTAGGATCCAAGGGTCGCAATGTATAGTGTCTTGGAGATTAGGTACATAATTAAACATCCTGATTCCAAAAAATGTAAATATTTTATTTAATATTTATAAAGAGAACCTAAATTCGTTTTATCCCTTACATCTACATAGAATATCCTATGAAAAAATACATGAACAAATGTATGACCTAAAAATTCAAGTATAAAAATAAACATTAAAATAAATCAAAACACATGGGTTTGTAAGCATAAAATAAGGATATAAAAAAGGCTTGGAACATGATTAAACATATGATATCACAACATACAGAACATGTGATCTTATAATAATGTAATCATAGTATTGTGGAGTTAACATAAAACATGACTTTAGAATTATTCAAGGATCATTTCATATATAGGGGAATGCGTCAAGGATGACTACCAAGACCATTGCACATAGAGTACAAGCCAGGGCTGACGACAAAGACTGTTTCACATGATGTATCATGAGACTAAAAATTTCCTAAATAATTGGAGTTCTATCAAGGCTCAACCATAATAAAATTTCCATGATTATGTGATCAACATGAAAAATAGACATAAGTATTACCCATGTAATGAAATGGGTATTTTAAACAAGTCATAAAGCATAATAAATGGGTTTATCATAAAGTTTTCCATAAAATAAAAGAATTAAATCATAAACATACATTCATAAAGGAAAATATTCATAGATAATGATAATTAATTTAAAATTGATTTGATAAAATTTTAAAAGAGTATTTATAAAAATTTATAATTAAAACATTTTAGTGTAGTGTACGAAAAATATTAAAGAGTATTTAAAGAGAAAAGGGGATAAAATTTTATATAAGAACAGATGTGAACCAAGAAATATTCACAATAAAATGAGTTATTTTTTTACAAATAATGGTTTATTAAAAAATATTACAATGTTAACATGAAATTGGGTAAGAATTTAGGAAGATCCCTTAAATCGAGCTTGTTTATGTTGAAGAATTGATTTGGGAACCTTTTAAAAATATGTATATCCCCAAAAACGAAGGACAAATTGATCACAATACATGATTTTGGAATATTTAAACAACATTTAAAATATGTATATTCAAATAAAATATATTTTAATTTGAGTAAAAATATAGGAAGAGTAACCCAATTAAATAATGGAGGTTCAGGTAGAATCCCTTATCTTTTGTCCGAAATGATTCTACAGTTGATATTAATGTCCTAAATAATAAAATTAAATCCATTAATTAACTGATTATAAACCTTTTATACATTTATATTATTGACTATATATTTATGATGTTTATTAATATCCATTTTTTGTGTTAATAGATTCAATTTGATCATTCGAGAGCATTAGTTTAACTGGTTTTCCTGATCAGTTTACTTATATACATGTACGAATAATCATGTATAATGAGAAATTTTTTCTAGAATTGAAGTCATAAGTTATTAATGAAAATCCATTATTTTAAGTGATCATATAAATCATTTGGTTATTTTGGGTGAGAATGAATCATTAGATAACATGTTAATGATTATTGTTTAGATTAATTTTAGAGGGGTTTTGATGGCATCGAACTAGTTTTATTATTTTATTTTATTTAATATATATATGATTGTTCTAGAACATTAAATAAGGTATAATAAAAATTTTATAATATATGGAAACCGTAAAAATTGTTTCATCACCATATTTGAAGATGATAATGAAAATTGAAAACATCATTGTCCTTGAATGAGATAAATTTACACATCACCAATGATGTTTTCATTTTTAGTATAAAAGGTGGGGGAAAGAGAGATGATGTTGATGAATTATTCAATTAGAATATAAATTTAAATCTATAAGGTACTAGATTTATCATTACATTTGGATTAGGGTAGTTGAGGAGAGAAAAAGAAAGGAATGGAACATGAAAAGATATTAAAAAAAAGGAAGTGGGTTTCACATCTTGATTATTTCTTGTTGAGAACATCCTTAGGGGATTGGTTTTGGTCTTTTATTAAGACCAAATATAATCATGTTAGGGGAGATGATTTGGAAGAGTATTGGGTATAATTTGGAATATTTAAAGGAATATGTATCAAAGATTGTTTTCTCACTTCCTTGGAGTTTTTTAATCTACATGAAAAGTCAACCTTGGGTGGTAAAATTGCACTTAAAATTGACATTAGAAAGGACTTTGAAAAATTGTATTGGATCTTCATAAAAAATGTTCAATATAGTTTTGGATTCATCGTACAGTTTATTCACAGGATCAAGACCCTTCTTGGATCTTCCCACATATTTATACTAATTAATGGATCCCCAGAAGTGTACCTCAAATTCCTAAGGGGGTAAGGTAGGGGGAACATCATTCATCTTTTATCTCTTCAATTGTATAGGATTATCATAGTAGACTACTTCTTTACACGGTGGACACAAGAGAAATTGCATCTATCAGAGTGGTTATATGTACCTCTTCCTCTTCTCATCTATTTTTTCTGATGACATTATCATTTCTACTCGGGGAGACAGGAGAAATAACAATAATATCAAAAACACACACTTTCACTAAGAAAGTGTCTCAGGCTCGAAGAATAATTTGAGAAAGTCATTAATATACATTGGAAATAATTCCATTTATGAAAGAAATATATGAATCATTAATGACATGTTTTGGGAGATTCCCATGGATTTTTAAAGGAAAGGGAGACTTTTCATGATTTGGTCCAAATTGTGAGCCCATTTCCAGATTTAAAAACCAATTTTGTTTCAGTTATAACTCTTAATTTTTCAACTATATTCATTAATTCCACATATAAAATGGCCTACTATGACCTATTAACACCACCATATCAATTTTGACCCTTTAGGAATCCACGATCATGATGTATTTGGGTTTTTATTTAAGAAATTCGTCCAACCCGTATACCCATTTCCATTTTTTTATTTAATATCTCATTAAATTTTCATGATTTTTTTGGTGATTCCAACTCTCAACCAATCCCACTGACCCTAGGCATGCCTCCATTTTATTTTCCCTCTTTTAGAGCTCATATGAATCTCTAATTACGGAATTACTTTTTTTGGCTTTCTCAAATCATATAGATTTGAAGAGGTAAATAATTTCCTTCATAACACCATAAAAATTTACTCTTCCCCCCATTTCAGTTCTCATTTGATCTTATCAGCCTTATTTGAACCTCAATTTCATTTTTGGCCATTTTGAAATTTAGATACTCATATATTTGTGGTGATTTCTTCAAGATCCCTCACGTAAGTGGGTCTCATTCCTTATTCCTCCCGTTTTCTTAGATAATTCATCCATTTTCATAAGGTTTATTCCATTTATTATTGAAGTTCCTAATATCCATAAAGTGTGGATTCTATCCTAGGGTTTGATCTTGTGTTTCTTGGTCCAATCATGTGGTTTTGGGCTCGATCTAAGTCCCTTGTGGTGTGGCAGTGGTGCAGTTGGACTTTATCACAAAGATTCAAGGGTTTTGACAATTGTGGTAGGTGATTCCATGTATAATCAATTCTAGATGAGTTATATTTTATTAATTTCTATTATATAAAACATGTAATTCATTATCCTTGCTGAGAAATTTGGTTTTGGTGACATATATTAAGAAAATGAATAATAGGTACCAATTTTGTGTTAAAGTGGGTGTTTTACATGTCTATTCTATGTTATGCCAATTGGGGTGGTTTTATAACATTTATTATAGATTTATAAAAAATGTTTTAGTGCCAAAAATTCTATTTTGGTGAATATAGGTATGAACATAGTGTTCAAACTGGGGGTTTTAATGGATTTTGTGTGTAAACCTTTGTTAAATTTTGTGAAGTTATTCTATAGAAATTCCAAAGGTTTTATTGAGTGATGTAAGTGGTGAAAAGAATGTATAGCTAATTTTTTGAGTTGATTATGACCAGAAATGATTTTTTTGTGCTAATAGATTTTTTTAACTTGTGAAAATGCTTTGATCACAAAGGGGAAACCCATGTATCTCAGAGGGTAAGTATGTACTAGTACGCCTGTGATTCAGAGCGGTTTTATCCGTATTTTACTGAGAAAAATGGATAAGTAAAACAATAATAAAACAATATTTATGATGTTTGGGGACCAATAGTTTATGATTATGTTCCATACTAGTGGTTTGTGCATGAGAATAGATATTTCTATGGTTACTTTACACCATGATTCGATGTATATGGGGCCTTATACTAACTAGTGCCGAAGGGTGTTCTCGAGATTAGTGCTCATTGACTCTTTTGTTTTTATCTTTGGATTACGGTGGATTTTACTAGAAAATAAAGTAGCTTACATGTATTATTGAAATGTTTTCACTTATGGAAAATTCCTTTTTAAAACTATATACATTTATAAGTTTCATTCTTTAGAAATTATTTCCACCACATCTTTTTTATCAAAGGTGGCATGATTTTTATCTTGTATTTATTACTCTATGGAATATCTTGGTGTTATTGTAACACCCTAAACCTAGTTACCCAGAGTTGGTGCATTATTACACAACAGTTTCTTGATCACAAGAGATCATGTCTCAAAAGACTGATTCATTTAGTATATTTAGATGTACTAGATACATACATAAGTTTTACATTACATAATGAAAAACAACAACAACATTTTGTCCCATTTGAACACACTTATATACCTTAGAATATTCTAGAAGGTCATCTATAAAATACTTCTTCACATCCAGGGAAAAATAAAACATTGAAAGGGGTTAGCTTAAATGCTTAGTAAGGATAACTATACAGTAGAAACTTTAATAAATATGTCTAAACATTTAAGGAAATGTATAAGACTAAAACATAATCATTTTGAACTTAAATTTCGGTCTATTATGGAAAATATAAATTGAATAATTCCATTTAATTATTCACATGTATATTCCACTAGTCGAATAATCACATGCAATATTAATAGAAAAGTTCATAATGATGTAATGCATAATGCCAGACATCATAACCACATAGTCAAGGACTCATGCCAAGACTACAAATAATATTTTTTCAAGGACTTGTTCCAAGACACTAGTTTGTCTTATGAGACCTAACAATGCCTCAAAGAGCAATATTAGGCTCCACCCATCACTTACTAAGTTCAATTCATTCCCCGTATTAAAATGCTTAAATATAATATAAATATTCATATTAAAACTAGCATACGAAATGTGAATACATTATCCATAAACCAAAGATAGTATAAAAATAACACATCCATAGTCAAATTGATCAAAAAACCATAAATATAATATGGATGATTTTATAAAAATTAATCAACTTCAAATAATTTTAAAATCTATCAAAGGATGTTGACATAGATGAAATGAAAACTATTTGAAATAAATACCACTGTATAGTTTGAAATAAATTAAAACTCACCTAATTATAAAAAAAATTTATTTTGAAAATATTATTATAAACTTGTAAGGGAAGCTTCAAAGGTGTTATGATGGAAGAAAATAGCTGCACCCGCCGTATAAGTTGAAAAGAATTCTTACCATAATTTTAAAAAAATGTCAAAAAGTACCTAGTTTGGAAAAAGACCGAAAGATTCCCTTCATACCATTTTATATAAAGTCAAAATAGTGTATAAATTACTTTAACCCGTAGTCTAGTAAATAGTAAAAATGTTTTGAAATACATTTTTAATAAACAAAGATGTGGATGATAAAGAGGTTCCAGTAGATACTCACGTATAAACATCCTCAGATAATGAAGAGATTGTAGAATTAACCATTACATTGTACTTTTTCTTGGTCGATGGTAAGTTAACCTCATGTATAATAGTTCAATAATTATTTTTAAATTATACAATATTCACAAACAAAAATATGATATCATATATGATCTTTTAATATTGGTTAATAATATTTCATTAGTATCATCATTTTGGGTGTTAACTGATTCATTTTACTTTTTATGTTTTGTTATGTACGTAATGTTTGTTAGGGATAGGATGTATTTTATTCATATCCAGAATAATATTAACTTCTTAAAAAGTACTTTTTAATCATAAAATCATATTTATTCTTTAATGGGTATGATGGGGAATGAATCTCATCGCGTTCGTGGAGACAGTAATCCATACGTATGCATGAGCAACAATTTCATTCTATTGATGGGGAAATGATATGTAATTTGATGGTATATCATATATAAAGAATCATTAACATGGTATATTTATTATTTAAATTAGTTATAATCATTATTATTCCCATCCAAATAATGATGTGTTTGACTAACAAACTACACCCGACGTGGAGACGGTAACCCGTATGTACGCACGTATGGTGACTTGTCATTCATAGGATAAATATAATAATGAATATGGTTGTAACATATCTATAATAATGTCACCGTATATATAAGATACTGGAGTTATTATTCTGTTATGAAAACAACAAATAAAGAGGACGTGGTAGAAGAAAAGAACTTTGAAAGAGGCGGTGAAATTATTACCTCTTCTTCCAGTGTTTCCTTTTGACGTGATCAATAGGGCACCATAAGTTGGATTTATTGTAACGCCCTGACCATAGTTACCCAGAGTCGGTGCATTATTACATAACATCGGCATGATCACAAGAAAGATCAAATCTCGAAAGACCGATTGGTTTAGTAGCCTTGGTAACACTAGATATATTCATAAGTTTTACATTACATCATAAAATGAAAAACTACTACAACAACATAATGTCTCCACAGTCCACACTATTATCCCTTCATAATATCCCTATAGGTCATTCATAACTTACTTCTTCACATCCTGGGAAAAATAAAACATAGAAAAGGGGTGAGATCAAATGCCCAGTAAGGATAACAATATAGCAGAACATTCAAAATAAGCATAAACATTTAAGGCAATGCATTACTAAAACAAAAGCCTTTTAAACTTGAACTTCAACATAGTATGGAAAAAGTAAAATTAAATAATGCCATTTACTTGTTCACATGGATATTCTACTAATCGAATAATCACATGCAATATCAATAACCACTTTCATAATGTTGGAATGCATAATTCAAGACTATCATAACCACATAGCCGAGGCCTCGTGCCAAGACTACGAATAAGATTTTTCCAAGGCCTTGTGCCAAGACACTAGTTTGTCTCATTAGACCTACCGATGCATCGAGGAGCTATAGCAGGATCCACCCGTCACATATTAAGTCCAATGCATTCCCATATAAAAAGGGTTAAACATAACATAAACATTCTTATTAAAACTATCATATGAAATGTCAATAATTTCACCATAAACTATGAATGGTATAAAAATAGCACATCCACAGTCAAACATTTCACAAAACCTTCAATACAATATAGAAGTTTTGTATCATAATAAATCAACTTCAAATAAGCGTAAAATCCATCAAAGGATGTTGACATAGATGAAATCAAAACACATTTTAGAGAAATATCTCTTTCTATTTTTGAAATAATTTAAGAGCCATATAAAATTAAACATTTTCTTTGAAAATATTCTTATAAGGTTTTAAGGAATGATTTTAAGATTTTATAATGGCGGAAAATAACTGCACCCGCCGTATAAGTTAAAAAAACATTCTTACCATAATTCTGTCGAAAAGGTTAAAAAGGACCTTGTTTTGAAAATGACGGAAAGATTCCTCTTATAAAAAGTAAAACAAGGGTATAAATGACTTTAACCTATATTCTTGTAAATAATAAAAATGTTTTGAAATACATTTTTAAGAAAACATGGATGTGGATGGTAAAGAGATCCCAGTAGATTATTACATATAAACAACCTCGGATAATGAAGAGATTGTGAAATAACCCTTACCTTGTACTTTTCCTTGGTTGGGGTAGGTTATCCTCCTGTATAATTGTGAAATAATTGTTATTAAATTATACAAGAATCATATACATTAATATGATATCATATATGATCTTTTAATATTGATTTGATAATAATATCTTAGTATTATCATTGTTTCGGGTGTTAACTTACTTGTTTTCTTTTATATGTTTTGTTACGTAAGACATGTTTGTAAAGGATAGGTTGTATATTATTCATATCCAGAATGATATCAAGTCCTTAAAAATCATTTTTTAAATCATCAAATGATAATTATACTTGAATGGATACGATGGAGAATGAATCTCATCGCGTTCGTGGAGACGGTAGTCCGTACGTACGCACGAGCGACAATATCATTCTTTTGATATTAAAATAATATATAAATGGATGGTATATCATATATACAGAATCATTAACTTGTTATATTTATTATTTACATGAGTTACATATCATTATTATACCCATCCAAATAAAAATATATTGAATAACAATTACACCACGACGTGGAGAAGGTAAGCCGTACGTACACACGTATGGTGACATGTTATTCAAAGGGTGGATAGAATACTGAATATGGTTGTACCATACTTATAATAACATCACAGTATATATATGATACTGGAGTTATTATTTTATAATGGTAACAACAAAGGAAGAAGAAGTGGAAGAAGAAATGAACTTGGAAAATGGTGGTGAAATCATTACCTCTTCCTCGGGTTCTTCCTTTTGATTTGATCAAAAGGGCTCCTTAGGTTGGATTTATGATCAAACTAAGGCCACTAGGTTGTAGCGAGGGAAGTTGGGAGAGTATTTGGGCAGAGTTTGGCCGATCCAAAAGGCTTTGAAGGTGTGAAGAAATGAGAAGGAGGAGTGCCCTTTTATAAGAGGGGTGAGGGGCACCTTTGGAAAATCTAGAAATATTAGTTTATAATAAATTTATATTCGATTTCTAATGGATCCAAAGTTGATTATTTAAATTTTAAGGTGGAGATGGGTCGAAAACAACTCAACCAATAGAATTTATATAGGTTTGGGTACTTATATTAACCTTATCTTTAAGTATTAACTCTAAGTTAATTAGTTTCACTTTTACAATGTCTCTTTGTATTTTTATATAATATGGTTAATAAACCTACTATATACATCCAAGAGACCCCCAAGTGGTCCATTAATGATTAAAATATCATGATATAAGTCTTTTGGCCGAACCTTAGATTTTTAGGAATTTAATATCAATTAATAATATAATATTTGTTTTAAGAACTCTTTTATGTCAATTTTGACACTATTCAATAGTTGATTTTTGTGAAACTCATAACAGATTCATTACATCGAAAAAAGTCAATTAAATCAGTACTAATATATCATATTATTTTAGAAAATTAGTTTAATTCATTAAAAGTTTCATATTATATTTATTTGGGTATTTATAATATCAATTATTTTAATTTTTCACTATTATGATAATTACTGCATCATCATTGTGTCATAAATAATTTAAATTATTTAATCTCTAAAAATTTAAAATAAAATATAATCATGTAGGAAATATTTTTATATTTCTAATTAATATTTATAGTCTAAAATCCAACATATATAACCCTATGTAAAAAATGTTTTTCTAAAAGATATATCCTTGTGTCATTTTTGTATTCATTTTAACTTAATTAAAATAAAGTGTCCCTATCACCTACAAGTGGCACCATGGGGTCCCCAAATCAACCCAAATATGCCTATGGTTGACAATTTATAAACCAATAAGGCTATGACACGTTTTAGGGTAATTTAGTATTATTATAATATTATTTTTTAACCCTTATTTACAGGATTTACCCTTAACCATGGTAAATAAAATATTTACCGCAGTAATTATTCAAAATGTCTAAAAATTAAAGTAACCTATTTACACAATTTAGACATCCTGATTCCAAATATGGAATCCATTTTTCTAAATTCAAAACACATAAGTGGAAGAAATTAATTTAAAATTAATTCCTGCTGTCAAAACAAAAAGCGTGTTTTTAAGAGATAATAACTATCAAAAGATTGACACTTGTTTATGTTCGGTTTAATTGTAAAATTATGTCCAATGACCAAAATTATATTAAATGGTAAAAATATATTCTAAATAAACTTTAAAACCACTCAAATTCATAATTTATCACTATTAATTATTTTGATTAAAAAAGTTGTTTTTAATTAAAATTTATTAATTTTCACTATTCATCAAAATATGAAAGTTATCCGAAAAGTACCAAAATTTTACCTTAGGCTAAATTCGATATTCCAAATCCAAAAATGAATTCCATTTTGAAATATAAAATATATATAATTTCAAAAATTAGGTATTACTATTCATAATGGCTAGTTTGATTGGTTATGGTGTGTTAGAACTCGGTGTTGTGTACAACACACGCTTTCACATTATTCCAAGAGAAGCCTACCGTAGAAGCTTGAGGTGTTACATTTATGATCAATGTGAGGCCTCTAGGTAAAATTTAGGGTAGTTGGGAGGATATTTGAGTAGGTTTTGGCCAATACAAATGGGTTTGGAGCTGTGAAATTAAGAGAAGGGTAAATACATTTTTATAAGAGAGGTGCGGGTCACTTTAGGAAAATCTTGAAATATTATTTTATTATACAATAATATTAGGTTTATAATGGCTCCAAAAGGATTTATTTCAAGTATAAGGTGGGTATGGGTGAAAAAAATATCAACCAATTGGTTTTAGACAGGTTTAGGTTTCCATATTAACCTTATATTTTAGATTTAACTCTTGGTTAAATAGTTTATCATTTTCCATGTCTCCTTTTATTTTTATATTATATGGTTAATAGACATACTATAAAATGATAGGAGAACGCCAAGTGGTTAATTAATTACATATATATTATTATATAAGTCCTTTGGAAGAAACTTATATTTTTAGGATTATTATATCATTTAATAATATAGTATTTGTTTTAAAAACACATTTTTGTCAATTTTGATTCTATTTGGTATTTGATTTTTGTTAAAGTCCTAAAAACATGATTACTTCAGAAAAAATTAATTTAATCATCCCTAACATGTCCTATTAACCTATAAAATTCTTGGAATTTATCAAAAGTCTCAATTTACATTTATTGGATATTTATAATATCAATTATTTTAATCATTCATTAATAGGGTATTTATTGCATCATCATTGTGTCATAAATAAATTTTATTATTTAATGTCTAAAAACTATAAATAAAATAACATTATGTAGAAAATATTTTTATATTTCTAATGAATATCTAGAGTCTATTTTATCTTATTGTAACCCTATATTAAAAATGTTTTATTTATGAAACTTTGAATTTAACAGTTTCAACTCTTCTTTAAATAAAATAATAATAAATGTCCTAATATAATCCAAGTAGACCAAAAGGATCATATTTTATTATTAATGTTTAGTTTGGTCGAGAAAAACTTATCTAATATACTTATGACATGCGTTACCGTAATTATAATATCATTTTTACCTTTAATTACCATATTTACTTCTAACAGGGGTAAATAAATGTCAAAAGATACTGTTCAACAATTTTTTTTTCATATTATTGAACCACATTTCACTTACTGATATTAACCATGTCTGTCAGATTTGGGAAATTCAATTCACAGAACTGGTAAAATTATGTTATATGTAAATTTGTTAATGTGCCTAGAAAGTGGGTAAAAGACGATAAAAAGTTCAATAAAATTTTATATATCTAATTTTATTATAAAATTATTCAAATGAATTACATTGAACTAATATAGTTATTATGTATCTATTTTTAACTAATATAAATTTATATAAAATTACTAATTTTTTAAATAAAAAGTCAATTTTAACCAATAATGTGGTGTTTTTCACTATTCATCAGAAATTGAATTTTTTCAGAAAAATTCCAAAATTTCACCCTAAGCTAATTTAGATATAAAAAATCCAAAAATGAAGTCTATTTTAAAAAATATAATTTATAAAATTTAAAATTTTTTTATTACTATTCATAATGGCTAGTATGATTGGTCATGGTATGTTAGAACTACATCTTGCGTTCAGCGCAAGCTATTGCATTATTCAAAGAGGAAACGTACCATGGAACATTTGGGTGTAACATTCTACCCTATTTCAAATAATTCATTCTTTGAAATTTCTATAATATTACTAAATAAAATTATTTGGGTGGTTATTCATCATAAGTTCCACGGGTTCCGATGTTGCCTCTTCCATCATGTGATTTCTGCATATAAATTTTACCAGACGAGTTGTTCGGTTTCCCATCACTTTTTCATTGGTATCAAGAATTATGATAGGATCTTCTCAATAAGATAGTTCAGGATCTAATTCTATTTCTTCGTAGGTGAATACATTCATTGGGTCAGGTATGTATATTCTCAATAGAGATACGTGGAATACATCATGACCTTTAGAGAGACTTGGAAGCATTGCCAAATGATAAGATCCAAATCCAATTAGTTCAAGAATTTCCAAATGTCTGATGTACCTAGAACATAATTTTACTTTCATACCGAATCATATAACACCCTTCTATAGAGATACCCTCAAGAATACATGATCTTTGACTTTAAATTCTAAATTATTTCTTCGGTTATCGACATAGATCATCATCCTAATTTGAGGTGATTTGATGTGGATTTGGATAAACATCACCTTTTCTATTGTTTCCTCAAAAAGTTCTAGGCCTACGAGTTTTCTTTCACCAACACCATCCCAACAAGTTGGTGTGTGAAATCTCTTTCAATATAACGCTTTATATGATTTTTTCGGAATACTTGAATGAAAGCTATTATTATAGGAAAATTCTACCAAAGGTAAATATTGATCCTACATACCTGTAAAGTCATGATAGAAAGATATAAACATGTCTGTTAAGGGTTTAATAGTCCATTCTGATTTTCCATCAGTTTGAGGGTGGTAGGCAGTGCACAAATGAAGTTCAGTATCCAAGGCCTTCTGAAGACTATTCTAGAATCTTGATGTAAAACATGGATCGCGGTCAGAAACAATCGATAGGGATACTCCATGAATTCTTACAACTTCATTAATATATAGTCTTTTTAAATGTTAATGTGTAAAATCATCACTTATAGCAATAAAATGTGTGGACTTGATAAGATGATCAATAATGACCCATATTGCATCATTCCTTCTAGGAGTCTTTGATATCCCCATGATAAAGTCAATCCTAATATCACATCGTTTCCACTCAGTTATGGGAAGAGGTTGCATGAATCCTATAGGATGTTGTCTTCCAACCTTCACCTATTGATAAACCATACATCTTGGAACATAACCAGAAATCTCCTACTTCATGTGGTCCCACCAAAAATGTTCCTTCAAATCCTTGTACGTCTTAGTTCTACCAGGGTGTGTAGAGAAATTGGAACAATGAGTATCATCAAATAATTCCCTTTTTAGATCATGTATATCCGGAACACAAAGTCTCTTCCCAAATTTCAAAATTCCATCTTCATATACAATGTCAATCAATCTCTCATCATTCACAGCTTTAATTTTCTTTTTAAACTCCTCATCATCAATATGATAACTTTTTTTCCATTTTCTAGTAAATATGGTTTGGAAATCATTTGAAAAGGTATTTCTATTTGACCTTCCATGATTATTATCATAGCCAGTTTTAGTATATACATGAACATAGGATTCCTTTAAACTGTCATCTAATTCAAAACTCCATGATCATTTCTTCTCAAAGCATATGCCACCTTATTTTCCTTCCCTGGGTGATATTGTATATTGTAATAATAATCCTTGAGTAGTTTGAGCCAACTTCATTGCCTCAGACTCCAAAATTGTCATTCCATATCCACTAGATGGTCACGAGGAATGTAATTTTTTATGAAAATATCCTTAAACTCCCTCCATTCCATATTTTATACATCTTCATCTTCCTTTTAGTTTTGAATTAATTTCCACTACTGATATGCATCTCCCATGAGGCAATAAACTTCCATGACAACTTTTTCCCTTTCACTACACCCTAAATCATGAAATATTTTCTATAATGAACTTATCCATTGCTAATCTAAAAATAGATTTGTAGTTCTATTGAATGTTGGTGGTGGGTTCCTAATTAGGAAGTCTAACATTGATCCTCCACATTGTGGATTAGGGTGATCCATAAAGGTAAGGTTATTTTTCATGAACGGAGTGAGTTGTACTAGTATGGTGATGAGCTGATTAGAACTAGTTACATCACCAGCTCAACTATAATTATCTTGATCATGTGGGAAATCCCTATATGGATTACGTTCATTGATACAATTTTTATTCCATCCACAAGGCGCCATTTCTAAACAATGGCATACACTAGATATGTTTATAAATCGCAATACATAATTTCAATCATGTAAAACAGCTAACATAAATTGAATAGTTTATGGATATAATCTATAATCATAAAAATATTTTCTTTGAGGAGTTATATACTCATAAATCCATCAAAATGGTTTGTAAAGAAAACGTGAATTATCCTAAGAATACCACTAGGAGTTTCATAACCAAAAGCACAACAATGCCTGTTGTCATGTACCCGGATACCCTAGGTAAAGCCCGAAACTCCTTGTCAATGTTTTCACTCCTAGGAATATCTATTAAAGATCCTCCTCTACCTGCTCATATCCATACATGGATGAATTTCTTGGAAAACTCCAAAAATCTCTACATTACCAAAATTCTAGGATGTTATTCTATACTAATCCTCAAAGTCTATCTTAGGGTAATGTTATCTAATTAGTGTTTTTCTAAATCTAGTTTCCAATGTTTTTAATAAACATTCTATAATACCAACTATAACACCCCGACCACAGTTACCCAGAGTCGGCTCATTATTACATAACATTGGAATGATCACAATAGATCATGTCTCAAAAGACATATTAGATTAGTAGCCTTGGAAGTACTAGATACATACATAACTTTTACATTACATCATGAAAAACAACAAAAACATTTTGTCCCAATTTAACATACTTACATACCTTATCCAATCCCTACAGGTCAACCATAAAATAATTCTTCCCCTCCTGGAAAAAATAAAACATAGAAAGGGGTGAGATTAGATGCTCATTAAGGATAACAATATAGTGAACACTTTCATAAATAATCATGAACATTAAAGTCAATGTATATGACTAAAACATAAGCCTTTTAAACATAAACTTCAGCATAATATGGAAAATATAAATCTAATAATTCCATTTACTTATTCACATAGATATTCTATTAGTGTAACAATCACATGCAATATCAATAGACAATTTCATAATGATAGAATGCATAATGCCGGACATCATAACCACATAGTTAGGGCCTCATACAAAGAATACAAATAAGATTTTGTCAAAGCATGTTCTAAGACACTAGTTTGTCTCATGAGACCTACCGATGCATCAAGGAGCTATAGCGGTCTCCACCCATCACTTACTAAGTCCACTGCATTCCTCATATGAAAAGGTTTAAACATAACATACACATTTGTATTAAAACTACATTCGAAATGTCAATACATTATACATAAACCATGAATGGAATAAAATAACATATCCATAGTCCAACATATCACAAAATCATCAATACAATATGGATGATTTGTATCATAAAAATCAACTTTAAAAAAGATTAAAATCCATCAAATAATGTTGACATAGATGAAATGAAAACTATTTGAAAGAAGTACCTATTTCTATTTTAAAATCAAATAAAAGTCACATAATTATAAAAGAAAACTTTGTTTTTGAAAATATTTTTATAAACTTGTGTGGGAATCTTCAAAGGTGTTATGAGGGAGGAAAATAGCCACACCTGTTGTATAAGTTAAAAAAACATTCCTACCTTAATTTCTAGAAAAGGTTATGAAGTTACTTGTTTAGAAAAAGACAAAAAGATTCCATTCAAACAATTTTATATAATGTCAAAAGACAAATGAATTTAACCCATAGTCTCGTAAATCGTTATTTTTTTTTGAAATATATTTTTCAGAAACACAAATGTGGATGATAAAGAGGTCCCAAAAGATTCTCACATATAAACAACCTCGAATAATGAAGAGATTGTAGAATTAACCCTTAACTTATACTTTTCATTGGTTGAGGGTATGTTAAATTCCTTTATAACAGTTAAATCATTGTTATTAAATTATAAAATAACCACATATATAAATATAATATCATATATGATCATGTAATATTTCTTAATAATATTTCAGTAGTATCATCATTTTGGGTTTTAACTGATTCATTTTCCATTATATGTTCTGTTATGTAAGTCAAGTTTGTTATGGATAGGATGTATTTGATTCATATCCAGAATGATACTAAGTTCTTAAAAATTATTTTTTAATCATAAAATGATATTTATTCTTGAATGGTAATGATGGAGAATGAATCTCATCACGTTCGTGGAGACGGTAATCCGTACAAACGCACGAGTGACAATATCATTCTATTGATGGTGAAATAACATGTAATTGGTTGGTATATAATATATACAAAATAATTAACATGTTATATTTATTATTTACATCAATTATACTCATTATTATACCCATCTAAATAATTAAGTGTTGGAATAATAAACTACACCACGACGGGGATACGGTAAGTCGTACGTATGCATGTATGGTGACTTATCATTCATAGGATGAATAGAATAATGAAAATGTTTGTAACATAATAACAATAACATTACAGTATTTATAATGTATTATAGTGATTATTTTGGTATGGAAATGACAAAGAAATAGGAAGTGGAAGAAGAAAAGAACTTTGAAAGTGGTGGTGAAATTATTACATCTTTTACAGGTGTTTCCTTTTGAGTTGATCACAAGGGATCCTTAGGATGGATTCCTGAACAATTTAATGCCTCTATGTTGAATTGAGACTAGTTGGGAGGATATTTGAGCAGTGTTTGGCTAAGAAAAATGGATTTTGACGTGTGAAATTAATGGAATGAGAAGTACCCTTTTATAAGAGATTTGAGGGTCACTTTAGGAAAATCTTGAAATATTATTTTATTATACAATCATATTCAGTTTACAATTTCTAAAATAGAATTTATTTGATGGAAAAGGTGGGGAGGTGTCTAAAACCTCTCATTCAATAGGTTTAAGAGAGGTTTATGTCACCATATTAACCTTATCTTTCATATTTAAATCTTGGTTAAATAGTTTATCATTAACCATGTCCCCTTGTATTTTTATATTATATTGTTAACAAACATACTATAAAATACCAAGATAATCCTAAGTGGTTAATTAATGAGATATATATTATTATATAACTCCTTTGGCCAATCTTTATTTCTTTAAGATTATTATATCATTTAATAATAGATTATTTGTTTTAAAAACTGATTTATGTCAATTTTGACACTATTTGGTATTTGGTTTTTTATAAAGTCCTAAAAACTTGATTACATTGCAAAAAAATCATTTAATCAACCCTAACATGTTATATTAATCTATAATTTTTTAAACTCGTCAAAAGTCCCAATTTACATTTATTTGGATATTTATAATATCAATAATTTTAATCATTCATTAATAATGTAATTACTGCATCATCATTAGGTCATAAATAAATTTCATTATGTAATCCTTAAAAATTATAAATAAAATAAAATTATATATTAAATCATTCTATCTTTCTAATGAATATTTATAGTCGAATTTATCTTATCATCAACCCTATATTAAAAATGTTTTATTTATGAAACTTTCGAATTAACACTTTTAACTCTTCTTTAAATAAAATAATAATAAATGTCCTAATCTAATAAAAGTGGACCAAAACTATCATATTTAATTAGTAAGGTTTATTTTTGTCAAAAACACTAATCCAATAGAATTATGACATGTGTTAGGGTAATTATAATATCATTTTTACCTTTAATTTCCCTATTTACTTTTAACTGTGGTAAATAAAATTCAAAAGTTACAATTCACCAAAAAATTATTTTCATCATATTAAACCATATTTAAAATACTAATATCAGTTCTGACTCTCAATGTTTCAAAATTCAATTCTTAGAAATAGTAAAATTACATTTTATGAAAATTTTCTAATGTTCATAGAAGGTTGTAAAAGACGGTAAAAAGTTCAATAAAATTTTATATATCTAATTTTATTATAAATTGACTCCAATTAATTATATTTAACTAATATTGGTATTATGTATCAATTTTTAATTAATATAAATTTAAATAAAATAACTAATTATTTAAATAGAAAGTCAGTTTTTACCAATAATGCAGTGTTTTCATAAAAAATTTATTGTTTTTTGAAAAATAAAAAAAATTCACCCTAATATAATATTGATATTCCAAATAAAAAATTAATGTCCATTTTGAAAAATAAAAATTTTAATATTTAAAAAGTGGGTATTACTATTCATAATGGCCAGTTTGGTTGATTGTGGTGTGTTAAAACTTTATGTTGCGTATAACACAAGCTGTTGCATTATTCAAAGAGGAAACGTATCGTGGATGCTTGAGGTGTTACAGTTATCCTATTGATATTAGGGTCACACCCAACTTACTCCCCTTGGGTGTAAGTATAATTGATCATATTTGACACAGGTAAAGGCAAGGCCTTGGGTGATGATAGTTTGGGCAGTTAGTTCCCTTCCATGGTGTAGTGTTTTGGAGATGAATTGTGGGTGATGACCTCTTGATGTGTGGAGTCCTTGGGGGTGTTTTTATGCTATGTTTATGTGTATTTGGACCACTATTTTATGTTTAATCCTATGTATTCAGTTCTAGATTTTGTTTAAAGCTGGGTTGGCATGAATTTTCAGATTCTGTTTATCGATTGTTTTTGATGTTTTATGTATCCATACTTGGGTAAATAGTTCCCAAACCAAAATCTATGATCCCCGAGAACATGTGCCAGCACGTGGGGATTGGGAACTCCCTTCGGGCCTAATTATGGGATGGGTTTGGTGCCAATTTTTAGGGATAAAAAATTTAGTTTATGACAAAATGGTATAAGAGGGGGTTAATGTTTTTTGGGTTATATTATTATTATGGGATGATTAGGATTAGACATGAGCTAGGACTGTCAGGATTCCATGTTTTAGTCTTGAGTAGGGTGCTTGGTCTACACCTCTCTTGTAAGAGATTGGTTCACCATGGGATGTTGGAATTGTTTGTTTGACTTCAATTTTCGGTGAGGTGTGTGGGAAATATACTATATGTGGACATAAGGTGGGGTTGGGGTAGTTATTACTTTTATCATTGCAATGTGTTTGGGATATTTATATATGATGTAATTGAGGAAATTTTCAGAATTTTTGTACTGTTTTTTCTTCTTGTGATTATTGTCTTTTGTAACAACATGCCTCCCCAGAAAGCTCCCATGCACCCACGGGAGGAATCTCGAGAGAGTTCTCCCTCACAACTTGATAAAATGCAGTAGAGGTTGTGTATCGAGCTATCCAAGATCAAGGACATGGACAGAATCCTGTTACAGCTCCTATTAGAGAATATGAAACTAGTCCTTGGAACGACAAGGCCTAGGAGTTCTCAAAAACAACATCCTCTTACGTTTTAAGGTAGCATAGAACCCCAGGAAGTAGAGGAATGGGTCAAAAAGATAGAGTGCATGTTCAATTTCCTAGACAAAATCAAGGAGGTTAGGGTGAAGTGTGCCTCTAATCTCTTGGAGGGTCCCAGCCACACGTAGTGGGAATCATTACTTCCAACTGGAATGAATGATTAGATGAACTGGGGATATTTCAAAGTTCTCGTCAATGAACAACACTTCCCTGAAGTCTTGGCATATTCTAGATCTCTAGAGATCATGGATCTTGTTCAAGGGGATATATTTGTGAGGAAGGACACCAACTATTTCGTTGAGATGGTTTGGTATGCTCTTGAAATCATCTCTAATGAGAAAGCGAAGGCCCAGAGGTTTGAGGAAGGCTTACAGCTAGAGGTATACTCCGTAGTTTTCTTGTTTAAGATGAGGACCTATGTTGAGGAGGGTGATGGGGTGTGTATGGAGGAGATTTACTAAAAAGGGAGGGAAAGTTTCTCTAGGATAATATCTTTAGTGGGAAGTGGTAGATCTTCATAGAAAAAAGGAAGCAAGAGGATCATGGGAATAAGGGAGGTCGCAGTTCAAGCCACTCTTCTGGGTAGTTTTCATATCTGGCTTCTGATGCAAGATCCATCATGTAACACTAGTGTGGGAGGCCAGGGAAAATCCGTCTAGAATACCCATTTCCTCCGAATCCCAATTATCAATGTAAAGGTATGGTTCACTTGCAGTGCTTTTACGAGGTGGGACATCCACTTTAGATTGGGGTAAGATCAGTGGCTTCTAGAGGAGTTCCATCTTAGTCAGATCCATTAAGGATGCAGGGATCTCGATTTGGTGGCCATGGTGTAGGGATGGGTCATCTTCTTGTTAGATGTAGTTTAGGTCACATCCACAGACTATCAGTCATTCTTAGGTAGAGACCAGACATCTCTATGTGGTGGATCAAGCACCAATATGATCAGAGGTGAGACCGTCGAGAATTCGAGGTACCATTTTGATTACATAATCTATAAATGCTACTATTTTTGATAATGGTGCCTCTTTTTCGTTCATTTCAATCCGTTTTGTGACTATATGAATTTTCCATCTGAGTTTTTTTCCTTTGCGATGATGTTGGTGATCTCATTGGGAAAGAAAGAGCAGTGTCTCAGGTTCCTATTTTGTGCACTTTCTGTGCCAGGGGTTGAGTTGGAGTGGGACCTCCAAGTCTCAGATATGGATCAATTTGACATGATACTTAGAATGGATTGGTTGATACACTTTCAAGAGACCATCGATTTCTATAAGTGGCTGGTCAGTTTCATAGAAACTTAAGGGAGTCGTTAGGTTTTTCGTGGGTAATGGGATCCTTAGTCGAGTCGTGCAAGAATTCCACTCCCAGAATTAGGAGACCATGTTTTTTATTTATCGTTAATTATGATAGACGAAAATATCCATTCTTCTGATGGCGGACTACCTCATGCAGTGGATGAGTTTTTGGAGGTATTTCCAGATGATTTTTTAGATTATTCCTTGGAACGAGATATGGAGTTCTCGATTGATCTGGCACCGGGAACACAACCAATATTTCTTCCCTATTATCTAATGGCCCCCACCAATCTTAGGTAATAAAATATATAGCTAGATGACATAGAATCCCAAGGATTCATTCACCAGAGCATCTCTCCTTGGGCCACACCTATGTTGTTCGTGAAAAAGTATAATAGATCTCTCCAGTTGTGAATTGACAACCGAAATATGAATAAGGTAAAAATAAAGAACAAATAACCTTTTCCCGGAATAGATGACTTGTTCGGTCAATAGAAGGGGGAAAGGAGGTTTTTTAAAATATAATTTCATTCAGGATATCATCAACATAGGGTGATCGAGGAAGATATCCCAAAGACAGCCTTCTGAAGCAGGTACGGCCACTTCGAGTACATTGTCATGCCCTTCAGATTGACCAATGCTCTAGAGGTCTTTATGGAACTCATGAATTGGGTATTCCATTATTATTTAAATTATTTTTTCATGGTATTTTTGGATGACATTCTAGTATATTCAGGATATGAGGAGGAACATGAGAACCACTTTTGGATCATTCTGTACACATTGAAAAATAATCACCTTTATGAAAAGTTGTCTTAGTGCACTTTCTCGATCAGGGAGGTGAACTTTCTAGGTCATGTGATCTCAAAGTAGGGGGTTTCTATGGACCCTGAGAAGATTAGTGTAGTTATGTCATGGGAGTAGATGAAGAACGTGTTCAAGATCAGGAGTTTCCTCAGCCTGGCTAGTTATTACATATGGTTTGTTTGGGATTTCCATCATCTTGCTTCACCAATGACCTTACTCACCCAAAAAGGTGTAAATTTTTTATGGGGTCTGGAATGTTAGTCATCGTTCAAGGAGCTGAAGTGTAAATTTACCACCACCCCTGTTATAATTTTTTCATAGGCTGGAAAGGGGTATGTGGTTTATTTTGATTCTTCATGTAAGGGTCATGGGTGCATTCTCATATAGGATGACCATGTGGTGGCATATGGATCTCACCAACTCCGACCACAGAAAAAACAATTACCCGAACCATGACATAGAGTTAGTAGCTATGATGCATGCATTGAAGACTTGGCATAATTATCTATTTTTGGAGAATTTTTTGGTCTACTATAATCAAAAAGGCTTGGCTTATATCTTCTTGTAGAAGGACCTCAACTTGAGGTAGAATTATTGGATCGAGTACTTGCATGGGATTGACATTGACATTGTATATACCCCAAGCAAGGGTAATGTGGTGTCTGATGCCTCAATAAGAATAGTCCCTATGTAGTCTTTGAGGAAGTCGAGTGATGAGTGGACTCTGATAACACTTTTAGCTCAGATGCATGTGAAGACCAAGAAGTAGAATGAGGGTGTGTTCTTGGTGAGGTTTCAGTTGAATCTTTCTCTGGTGGAGATAATTCAGAATTAATATCCCAATGATGAAATTTATCAGTGGTCGAAGAAATTTATTCTTGTTGGGGAGACATCTCTTGATAGGGTGTCATCTTTGAGGTAATCCCCTTATTTAAGGGTTGTTCAATAGTGCATTTATCTCTGATGTAGGTCGTGAGGTAGGATAGCCACCAGTCTTAGTAGGATGCCCATACGGGTGCCACCAAAATTTATTATGATGTATATTGGCAGTTCTGGTGGCCTGGTATGAGACGAGATATCACAAACATCATATCGATATGCTACACATGCAAGTAGGTGAAAGTAGAGAATCGAAGGACCTCCGGTTTACTCCAGCTGTTACCCATTCTTACCTGGAAGTGGGTCAACGTTTACTTGGAAATAATTGTTTTCTATCCTCATACATCTAGGGGTAATATTTCAAATTTGGTGGTGATTGGTCATCTAACCAAATCTGCCAACTCAATTCCTATAAGAGATACAGTTAAAGTGGATGAGTTGGGGTGTTTGTTTCTTAAAGAGGTTATAAGGATCCATGGTGTTCCATCAGAGGTTATCTCAGATAGAGACCCCCATTTCACTTCTGAGTTTTTGGAAGGCCCTCAAAAGGCCTTGGGGTCTCAGATTAAGATGAAAATGACAAACCATTCTCAAAAAGATGGTCAAATAGAGCTAGAGAATTCGATTTTTGAGGAAATTCTCTATACATGTGTTTTTGAATTTAGAGTTTTCTAGGATACCCATTTGGGATTGGTTGAGTTTACATATAATAACAGTTACAAATCCCCAATTCAAATGGTTCTTTTTGAGGTTCTCTATGGTCGGCCTTGTTGGGCCCCCCTATGTTGTGTTGAGGTTGGTGAGACCTCACTACTAGGGCTGATCTTGGTGTAAGAGACGTTTGAGAAGGTCATGTTGATTAGGCAGTTATTATTGAAACCTCAAAGTCTCTATAAATCATATTATTACTAGAGGAATTTAGACCTAGGGTTTTCTGTGGGTGACAAGGTATTCTTGAATGTGGCCCCTCATATGGGCCATCGTTGATTGGTAATGAAAGGGAAGATGACACAACGATATGTCAAAACTTTTGAGATCATTGAGCATGTTTTCAAAGTGTAATACAGGTTGAACTTACCTTCTCAGTTGACATCCATCCATGACATCTTTTGTGTCTCCTAGTTGATGAAATACAACCCGAATCTATCCCATATACTGAATTGAGAGGAGTTGGATATAGAGCCTGATGTATGTATTTCTGAGAGGTTGGTGGAAGTATTGTAATTAAAATAAAAGGATCTGGGGGAAATGTTAGTTTTGTTGGTCCTAGTTCTTTGGAATCATGGGAATGATACACATGAGACTTGGGAGAGAATGTTTTGGGTTGATAAGGAGTACCCATTCTTGTTTTCTGATCAAGCTACATGTTGAATTTCTAGGGTGGAATGTCTTTCATGGTGGAGATAATTGTCACATAAATGACTTATTTTAAAGTTATATTTCATTTAATTTCCATTATTGTTTTTTTGTGGCGGTTTCCCATGAATTTTAGGTGTGAAGGGTGATTTTTCATGATTTGGTCCAAACCGTGACCCCATTTTCATTTTTAAAAACTAATTTTGTTTCTTTTATAACTCTTTCCTTTTTCACCATTTTCCATCCATTACACTTCCCAAATGTCCTTATCTAACCTATCAACACTACCATATAAATTTAAACCCTTTAGAAATCCATAATCATGTTGGATTTGGGTTTTTATTTAAGTAATAGGTCCAATCCATAATCCCATTTCCAGTTAAAAAAATAGTTTAATTCATATCCTGTCCAATTTTTATGATTTTTTCAGTTCTTCCAACTCTCACCCATTCCCACATACAATAGGCATTCCCCCAGTCTCTCTTCCCCCTTTTTAGCTCATATGCCTCACAAAATAGGGTAGAACATCTTAGGCTTTCTCAAATCATCCAGATTTGAAGAGGTGAATTGTTTCCTTTATAAATCCTTAATTTTTTACTCTTTTTCAACCATTTAAATTCTCACATTACCTTCTCAGTTTTATTAGATCCTCAATTCATTTTAGGGATATTTTTAAATTCATCTACTAGTGTATTTGGGGATATTGTTTCAAGATACCTCAAGTAAACTGGCCTCCTTCCTTCTTACTCCAATTTACTTAAGGTTTCTTCAAATTTATTTGAATTTATACCATTTATTCCTGATGTTACTAATTTCCATTAAGTGGTTATTCAAACCTAAGGGTTGATATTTTGTTTCTTGGTCTATTCTGGTGGTTTTATGATTAATCTAAGTCCCTTGTGGTGCGGCAGTG
Source organism: Viscum album (assembly GCA_963277665.1). Taxonomy (NCBI): domain Eukaryota; kingdom Viridiplantae; phylum Streptophyta; class Magnoliopsida; order Santalales; family Viscaceae; genus Viscum; species Viscum album. The sequence goes on from OY728156.1 coordinate 1,087,695,821, forward strand.
GTGTAGTTGAACATTCTCACAGACATTGAATGGTTTTGCCACTTGTGGTAGGTTATTAAATGTGTAAGAACTAATATAAGAGTTATATTGGATTAATTTATGTTTTATCACACATTTCCTTCATTATACATACTGAGAAATTTTTTTTGGTGACGTTTTTTTAAGAAAATGAATTTTAGATACCAATTTTGTGTCAAATTTGGTGTTTTACATGTCTATTCTATGTTATGACAATTGGTGTTTTTTTATAACTCTTGTAATGGATTTATAAAAAAAAATTTAGTGCTTATATTTTTTTGGTGAATAAGTGTATTCACATAGTGTTCAAAGAGGGGGTTTTAATTGATTTTTTTGTGAAAAAAGTGTTAAATTTTGTGAAGTTATTCTATTAAAATTCTAAAGGTTTTACTGAGTCATGTAAGTAGCGAAAAGCATGTGTAGAAACTATTTTGAGTTGATTATAACCATAACTGATGTGTTTATGTGCTAATTTATTTTGGTAACATGTGAAAATTGTTTGATAATAATGGGGGAAACCCATGTATCTAGGAGGGAGGATATGTACTAGTATGCGAGTGACCCAGAGAATTTTTATCCCTATTTCACAGAGAAAAATAGACAACGACAACACTAAAAAAATATATATTTATGATGTTTGGGGAAAACTAGGTTTTGGTTATGTTCCCTACTAGTTTCTTGTTCATGAAAACAAATTTTTCTATGGTTACTTTACATAGAGATACGATGTACATGGGTCCTTAGACTAAATAGTGCCTTGGGGTGTTCCCAAGATTAGTGTTCATTGAAAATTTTGCCTTATTCTTTAGAATATGGTGGTTTGGGATGTAAAATAGAGTATATTACATTTTTAATAGAATTTTCTCTCTTAAGGAAAATTCCCTTTGAAAACAGTTTACATTTAAAATTTTCATTCTTTAGAAATTATTTCCACCACTTCGTGCATATCAAAACTAGCATGATTTTTATATTGTATTTCTTACTCTATAGAATATCGTGGTGTTATAATATTGGGATTAAGATCACACTCTACTTACACCCCTTGGGTGTAATTATATATGATCATGTTTGACACAGGTAAAGGCAAGTCCTTGGGTGATGGCAGTTTAGTTTGTTAGTTTCCTTCTATGGTGCGATGTTGTGGAGAGGGCTTGTGGGTGATGACCCCTTCTCATGTGGAGTCCTTTGGGATATTTTTATGCTAATTTTATGCGTCATTGGAACTCTAGTTTTATGTTTAAACCTATATATTAAGTTCTATATTTCTTTTAAATATGGTTTGTTATGGATTTCCATATTCAGTTTATCGATAGTTGTTTGATATTTTATGTATCCATACTCAGGTAAATTGTTCCAAATCCAAAATATATGATACCTGGTAACTTCTGTGAGCCAATGGGGATAGGGAAAACCCTTCAGGACTTATCAATGGCTGAGTTTGGTGGCAGTTTTATGGGAACCAGATTCGGTTCGTGACATCCAATGTTCTGGGGTAATCCTTATACTTTACACTTTTCTATTGAAGTGATCCCAATTTTATAGAATCTTTCATCATGGAAAGAAATGTCATTATAGATAGAAGGATGTATTTTCCTAGTTAATCATGTAGTTTTTTAAAAGTTGGTCTACTCATTCATGGTGAATATATGGCCCAATTATATCATTAAATCCATCAACTATAGTATGAGGAATTTGGTTTGGAGTGGGAGTGTGTTAGAAAGAATGATCATAACACCCTCTTTGAGATAATGTGGTATGCCTTAGTATTTAGGTGGTCCCAGAATTAAAAATATGACCCTTTTTAAAAAGTATATTCAAGATCATTTCCTTTGGTGACTAATAAATCACAGATCGACATCCCTCTACTTCCTTTGATCTAGATTTCTTGAAAATATCATTGTAGGAAAAACAATGTACATTAAGTCCTCCATTTTAAATGGTCTTAACACTATCTTACAAGACATTCATATGCACTCTCATTGGATTTTCAACTCAAATTACCCTCTCAATTCCTAGAAATCCAATTGGACTAGGGATCCTTTCATTAATTTGGGTAGCTCTGTAGATCCTTTGATTAACCAAAATATATCTATCAAGGATCAGTTGGAAAATCTGTACTTTCTTCTTGATGACATTTCTACAAATATTTAAATCCATGATTTTATCAAACATGATGACATAATTATATGGGATCAGTATCTAAATGTCCAGCTAGATTCTATGACTTTTGAAAACCATCTTTTATAAGGAAAAGGTAAATGGATTGGTAGATTCAACAAAAAGTGGATAGACCCATAAAAATTCACACTAATATAGAGAATCTCACTGAATAAAGTACGAGTTGATGAAAACCTACAGCGATCAAGAATCTCTATATGTTCTACATGTGTTCTTTACCATCAACATTATGAAGATGTGAATCATCTCTTCCTAATTTTAAAAACTACTACAACATTATAGAAGGATGTACTGGAATATTTTATATGCACCTCCACAAACCAACTCATTATAACACTTCCTAAATTATATTCTACAATTTCAGTTTTTCAAACTGATTGATACTCATTTCAATGTGGATTGTGTAGAATTGTTTCATGAAATTTGTAAAGGGAATAATAATTTCATTCACTCCAAGTCTCGATTCAACTCCGATCATGTGATGGATACTGTTATTACTGCAATTCAGAATGAAAACTCTATGCATGCAGATTTATGTAGAAACTCTGTAAGTGATTTCACTATTATAAGACACTTCCAACTTTTAAGCAATTTCCTAAAACGTTCTCTCACCCTTGAGATCTTATGGTCACCCCTTGATGGATGGATGAAATGTAACACTAATGGTGCTTCGAGGGGAAAACTAGGCCCATCATGATATGTGGAAAAATTTAGAGACTATAACAATGATATTGTGGAATTCCTCTCTGGACCTTTGGGTAATGTCACTACCATTGAAGTGGAAATGATGGGACTTATCAAAGTTGTACATCTTCGAAGTCAAAGAGGATGAAATAACATCTAGTTGGATGAGAGTCTACTAAAATATTACAATAGATTAATTTTGGAAGGATTAATCTCTCGCAAGAAGTTGACCACAAAATATGTTAATTTTTTTCGAAAATATTTCTTCTAAGAGCTACATCATCACTCATATTTTTGGAGAAGACAAATACCTCACTGATAGACTGTGAAATAAAGGAGTTTTTGCAGGGGGTATATATAGTCCCAAATCCTTCCTCATGACATGTTTCCTACATTTCATCCTAATAAATGTAAAATACCTTTCTTTAAATTGATGTAACTTTTCATTGACCAAAATAAAGAGCCTATTAGATCATCTTTTTCAAAAAAGAAATAAAGATCTTCAATATAACAATTTGATACATGTATATCCAACAATCATATTCTAAATTACTATATTTCCAATTAAAATATTTATAATTTCTAGATATTGTTACAATATATATAACTTCTATAATCAAAAATTCCATTCTCACTTCATAAGTGACACTCAAATTTTAAGAAATTTCATTTAGATCTCAAAAAATTATTTCCCCTTTTATGATTTTATTTCCAATTATATTATTTCTTTTGATATTTATGATCATTAAGACTGAATGTGATCTATAATATCTCATTATGTTGAATATTTTATTCTTTTCAATTTATTAGCCACATTTAATTTATTTAGTTTTATGTATGTATCCATTCATGTTGAGTAATTCATAGTTTCATGAAATTTTCTGTAATGTTTTAATATGAATGAATAATGTTATGTTAGTTTAATTCCTATATTATATAAGTTATTACCTAATATATTTTATTCCTTTATAAAAATGTTTATAATTTTAAATATATAATTTATTGAAAGAGTGTACTTCATGAAAACCTACATTTCGAATACCCCCATTAAATTGTATCGTCACAATTTTATTTATCGCATACTTATAACAATACCTAATGTTATCTAAAAGATATACCAGACTCAAGATATTAAAACATAATGGAAAAAACCTTACTATCCTTTGGATGGCTAGGTGAAATATGTTTTCCCTTATAATAGAAATATATTAATATCCTCAACCATTTATTATAAATATGCCACTATATTTATGTTCTATGGGTTTCAAAATACATACCTTACACAAATTAATTTTCAGGATCAAATATCAAACCAAATATTTAAATGAAAATAATTATTATAATATCCAATATAATCTGAAGAAATTATTATATGAATATTAAAACTAAAACTGAATATTTTTCCTCCAACGAAACCTTCATTTCATCCTAGGATACATTTATTTCAACTATATCACACTTGGATCATCCTATAACTCTATTTGTTCAAAAATGGTTACATTATGTTGTGTTCTATAAAAATTATTAACATAATTACTTACCATAATAAATACTTTGTAGTCGATTGTAAAGTGAATTTAATTTACCAAAGAATACCCCCCATGAGTGTCTAGCTAGGTGTTCAGTTTTAGGCCCTCTCATTATGCACCAAAGTTAATATTGATTTGATACTAAACCAATTTGTTTGAGGATGATTAACCCTAGTTTCATCTATTCCCTAAAAACATCCATTTCATATTATGTATAAATGGATGTAAATTCTTTGAGAACTATACAATCTATAATTTATCAAAACATGGGGTTGTTGTCCAATACATATACTTATCCTTAGGGGTTTCACTGATGTTATCTAGTGTTATCAGTTAAATAACTAATATAGTACAAAAAATATATAATCCCAAATTTTATAAAAACTAATGAAACCAAATATAAAAATATGTTTTTACATAATTTCTAAAATTAAACAATTATATATCACAAAATAATATCACTATCTCAATAAAGTATGGTTTATCATCTTTAAGGACTAGATATATTAGATTTTTTTTTACAATTCCTGTGAACATTTCTACAAAATTAAGAAACACTCTAATACTTATATACTTATCATAAGTTATAATCAATTTTATACCCTAGAAAACTAGAAACATAAGAAAATACTGAACTTAGTTTCTCAGTTATGGTAAAAAAAGACAGTAATAATTGAATATCATTTGTGAGCATATGATGAGCATACAGGTATAATAAGGATATATAAGAAACTTATAACAACAAATAATAGATTGTAAATCAAGGAATATGTCATGGAATTCCATAATACTTCATCAAAATATTTCTGAAATATGAGTCAATAAATATGATCCTTGAGTGTATAACTTAAGAATGGGAATAGGTCTAAAATCTTAAAATCTTTTAAATAAAGAAATTTTTTTTTTATAGAAAAACATTACATTCATGAAACACACTATTAATTCCCACGAATATAAGACACTAAAGTAAAATTAAAAATAATTATCTTCTGAGATATAAATTATTAACAAATTAATTAGAGGGAGATAAAATACCACAACTTTTATCATTCTTACTTATGAGTTCCAATTCAAAATCATTTTCACATCACATCATAAAAACCCAAGGAAATAAAATGGATTTCATAAAACATTCAAATGAATATCATTAAATTTTTTTAAAAAGGTTTTCATATAATTTTATAATAGAATAATATAAATAAATAATTCTTGTTATATCTTGGTAAATGTATATAAAATAAATGGGTATCCAAATATATTCAACAAATTTCTAGATAAATACCATAAAATCAATATAATAAAGTATATGTTATTTAAACTATATTGAAAAAGGGTATATATTCAATTAAAAAAATTACGAAATAAATTTATTTATGAAAACTATGTTAATATCCTTAATCAGAGGGAGAAAATGTAGAGTATTTAAAGTGGAAAAATATTGAAAGATAGATCATATTTATAAAAATTGGTTTCTTAGGATAAGGAAAGGCAATGATGGATCATTCCTTTAAAAGAGAAGGAAATTATATAAAACATATATAGAAAAAATTTATGGTATAATTCAAATATTATCCTTAACCAATTATAAGATACCTAAAAAAATGACATCGTTGAAAATTGATTCTTATGAGTTTTAAAAAATTAACTTATTTAAATTATAAATAACTTCAATATTTTATAAAAAAATTAAAAGATATATTTTTTTATAAATATATATGAATATTAATTTTTTATAAACCTTGAAAACATTGAGAAAATTTTCATATAAAATTATAAATGAAATAGAAATATGTGTTCACATAGAAAAATGATAAATTGATATTTTAAAAAGCATTTATAAAAATTTGGAATTATGATTCACTTTAAAAAGTTATTTTCAAAAGTTCTAAGTGAAGCCATTGAAAAAAATTTAACTTTTTAAAAACAAATTAACAATATATCCTTTAAAGTAAATAATGTTTATGAAAATAACTATATGGATGAAGACAAAACATTTAATTTGAAAGGATGGAAAACATTATTAATTTTTTAAAATATCTTTATTAAAAATTCACATCATATAAACAATAAAAAACTACCTTTTAAATGTAGGAGATGAAAAATATATAGTTCACATTAGGAAACATACAATTAGGTATATAATTATAAAGGATAACATTCATTGAAAGGAAATTTTGGACAAGGTGGGGAAACCATAATTATAGAGAATAAGAATTATTCTCGGAACTGATATTGTTTTGTGAAAGAAATTGTTTCATTGTTTGATAATTCAATTAAAAGTAAATTATATACCAAATTTTATGATAATGTACCATGAAATAAAATATAAGGTTGGAATAAAAAAAAGTGTAGGAAATAACCTCAATAAGATGTATTTTAACTCAATGAAGAGAGGAGAGTTAACAGAGACCTTTATGATAATAGTTACATAAGAACCAAAGAACATAAGTGGGGTACCATGAAATTTAAATTAAATTATCATGAACCTAAATATATTCATTATAATTTAATTATAGGGGGAGTGAATATATCATATCGTGCATATTATTAAACATGTCTCCATGATTTGAAAACGAGACACAAAAACCCTTATAATCATTCAAAAATTTGAGTAAAAAACCCATGATGGATATTATTTGAAATGAAACATTAAATAGTATAAATAATGAGAGGGTTAAGCTAAAAAATATTTAATTGTATTTAGATAAAATATTATAGGGAAACAATTCTTCATTATAAGATATATGTATCATGTTTTGAAAAATAACTATGTTAATAGTATATCAAAAATAACGATATTAATAATATATTAAATGACCGTATTAATATCTATATAATTTTATAAAATTAATTTATAATTTATGGTTATATGTATATTAGTATGTTTTTTTATTTTTTTTAAATATCAGGTGTCAGTGGTCTTTATCATTTTGAACTTATTTTGTGATAGCATTTTCAATATTAATTCTCATCACAAAGATTATAATTATAAGCTCATTAAAGGTTACATAAATAAAAAATTATAATTATTTATAAATATACAATATAATTCTATGGATTTTTTTGTAACAATACTTGAATATGAACTAGACGATGATCATATTTTAATGATTTTTAACAAATGAGAGATAGTATATTAGTGAATGAGTTTAATATTAGTACGACCATTTAATAACCAAAATAATATATTTTTATTTCATGAATTATCATTAATTATGTTCTCATATAAATCCATTATATTATTTTATAACATTTTTCATATAGGTGGTTGGACTGAACCAAACATGAACATACAAAAATTGATATGTGATTATGATTATGAAAGCAGTTTATTTGGGAATAATATCATTATTTTAGAATAATAATGATATTATTTCCATAATTTTAATTCTTTGAATCATATTTTAATATATTTTTATAGATATGGAACAAAATATAAAAAAAAGTGATATATTACTTCATGGAGGTGGTAGTCCTCCAAAAACTCGATTAACATTTTAATTTCACTGGGAATAAAAAGGAAAGAAGGTGTAATATTATTTTTATCTTTATAATCATAATAGTATTATATATTTAACATTTATTATTAAATTTAACCGTCATAATCAGGGATAATAGGTGTTAGTGAAACAAAAATAGAAGCCCTCTCTTCTTCTAAGTAGTAGTCTTCACAACAGATGAAAGAAAAGTTAATTTCACTTAATAAAAAAGGAATTACGTGGTTATTATTTATTCCATTATTATAATAACATTCATTGTACAAAAAATATTTCCATAATTATATTTTAATTATTAACGTGTTACCTGTAAAATGTTGAAATAATGTAAAATATGTTAGGGAAGAAATACTCATGTGGAGTGCTTAGGCTTTTCCATGGAAGACCCATTAAAAATATAGGTCACAAGCCAATATATTAGAAAAAAGGGTAAATATAAAAAAATAATGTTATAAATAATGGATAATGGGATAATATTTAAGAGGAAACCTAATATTTTGAGTGGTTTTTAAGAGGTGGTATGTTGACCCTTTTAAAAGCGGTGAGAATTTTTTTTAAAAATTTTCAAATTAACATATAAGTATCACATGTTTCACATGGTAAGAAGACTAAAAAATAGATAATAATGGATCAGGGAATGATATAAGGTCCATATCCCCTTAACCATTGATTTAAAACATGTTTTAAACATGTTTCGAAGTCCATTTTCTTTGATTTTTTACTTTTACATTTTTTGGTTTTACCGTTGAAAATATTTTTTACCTAGGTAATTTAATTTTAATGTCTAGAAATAAAATAGCTATTATTAAATATTATGAAGTAAATTATTTAAAAAATACTAATTCATGTTTTTCAGTTAAAATTTTTATATTTAAGGAAACTCAATTTTAACATTATTTCATGTAACATGTAAAAACATATTTTTGGAAAAATGTATATTCTTAAAACCAAAATTTATGTTTAGGGTAAAATTATAAAGGTTTTTAAAATTTAATATATAAATTGGTTTATTATTAAAATATAATATAATTTATGTTCTTTTAATATAACCAAAAACCTTATTTTAATAAAATAAAGTTTAATTAATATAAAAGACCAAAAATAGTGTTTATTAAAAAATATTATAGATGTTCTTAAAATGTTAGTCACAAGTTTTTCTAAATTCAAATTATTATTTTTAAAATGTTTTGTTTTAAATAATAAAGAATAATTTGTTTAATTTAATGGTTATAAAATTCTAGGTCATTCTTATGTAATTATAAAGTTATAGTTTAGTAAAAATGTTATTTTCACTATTCACCTAAAAATTCAATTATTTAAGAAAATAAAAAAATATTATTCTGAGATATTTTTTTATTGTAAGACAAATTTTTTTTATTTTGTGAAATTGATAAAAATTAAAAAATATATATTCTAAATGAAAATAAAAAATATAAATAAAAAATTCTTTTATTGAAAAAATGACATTTTTAAACATTATATGTTGTTAATATTTTACAATATAAATTTAACATTTGAATATTATTAATATATTATTTCATATATAATATATTTAATCATATATATTATAATATTACTTAATAAAGTTTTTATTTGATTATGATATTACTTTTATACTAAATACACTACCACTAAAAACCATTAAAATTAATTATTTATATTCTAAAATTTAATTTTATTAATCCGTTGACAGTAAAATATTATTTTAATTTTATAAATACATAATATAATAGTTTTATAACATTAATATTAATATTAATATTAATATTAATATTAATATTAGTATTAATTTTAAATACATATATAAATAAATAAATATATATATATATATATATATATTATTTTAAGATCATATATTTATTTTATTTCGAGTTATCTTACTCTTAATTAACTAATATCAATACATAAAATTAGTGCATCTTTTTTATACTTGTAGATCAATGACCATATTGTCAATAACCATATTTACAACAACCATAATTATAATTTCCATATTTTGATCTTCTATATGGTCATTCTAGAATAAAACATTCCATTTTCACTTCTTAAGTCACACTTTTCATTTTCATAGAATTCATTTATATCTATCAATGTGATTTCTCAATTCATAATTTTATTCCTTATTATATGATTTCTTTGCTTATTGGTGATCCTCATGGGAGATGATGATCTTAAAGATCTCCTAGGGTTGATGTTTTTTCCGTTTATTGTATAATTTAAATTTATGCACTATTAAAGGATGTAATTATCCAGGAGGAGTATTACCTAATTTCACGTGATTTAGTTATAAAACTTTACTATGAATTAATAAAGAGTTTTTAGTTTTATTTCTATCTTATATGACTTATTACATAATGCTTTGAAATTTAGTTGGAATTTTTTTTACAATTATAATGATACAGTATATAGAAAGAAAATGCTTCTTAAAAAGATAGGAAATTACATTGGTAGCCTCCAAATATTTATAAATCTCTCTAAAATTTAGTTTCACATTACTCTTTTTATTTACTATGTTGTTTTTTGATGTTTCAACATCAAATCTAATTGTACATTTACCCATTTAATTTGGTCTTATCTTATAAAAAACTCATCAAAAGTTCAAATTCATTACTCTTCTCTTTAATTAAATTATTCATATTAGAATATTCAAAATTGTAGCTTCTACATTAAACTACATAATTTTATTTTAGAATCATGATTATTTCTCAAAGTTAATCCCTCTTGATTTTATCAATATTTTTTGTTTTTTCCTTAATACACATATTAAATTCATCAATGACCCCAAGATGATCCAAATTTTTTAAATTGTATTAAAATTTATCTTAAGGTTTCCATTATTCATTTTCATGTTACTCCAATAATTTGTACATGTGATAGATTTTATCGTCAATATCATAATTATAATTTGAGGATATTTTATTAACCCATTAATCATTATGTTCTTATTTATTTTCATGTCATATTCCTCATTAGATGCATCCAAATATACCTTGATATCAATAACTACCTCTAATTAATTATCAGATATTTTTTGAATTTTTTATTTCTCCATTATTTCAATCATAACAACTTTTGTGCCTGATAAAAAAAATTAGTTTCAACACATTATAACATAATTTATTTAATATCATACATCTTTAACCACCAACAATTTTATCTATGAATTTTTTACACATGAATTTAATGTATCAAAGTTAATTATAAATGAAAATTTATTTCTTACTTTTTAGGTGAGTTCAGTCTCTCCATCCTCTTTTTAAAATATTTTTTGGATCCTTATAGTGGTGTTCACTACTTTTAACCATAAAAGAAACTTGAAGATATATTCCCTTCAAATCATCCTTTACCTTAATTGAAATTTCTCATTACAGGTGATTGTAATTCATCAGTCCATTACTGGTCAATAGTTATAGAATCCTAAATATTATGTTTCTCCATATATTTAAAATCAATTTCATTTAATTAATATGTTTAAGAACTTAGAGGATTTACTAGCATTTCATATATGATGAGTTTTCTCTGTTTATTGTCAGGTGATAATTTTCAATGATTTAGATTATAATGTGATGAAAAAATTGGATTATATAATGGTGGAAATATACATATGATATTCTTTATAATATAGAAATAATTCATCTCATTACCAAGTATATGGGAAAATACCATAACATTAATGAGATATTTCAAGAATCAATCAATATTTTTACTCAATCTCATACTCAAATAACCAGTTATGAAGAGAATTTGAATTTTACTCTTTCACTTTTTATTACCTTCATAGTTATTGGAATTTTCCCCCAAATTCCCATTTATGATGTACAAATAATTAATTTATTGTAAATTTTATGATAGAATTCCCTAGATAATGAATTTGGAGACTTTTCATCAATAATAAAAATAATTTAGGACTACTTCTATTATTGAAAACTACAAGTTATCATTGAATTTTATTATATTAATTATTACTCATTAAACCTCTTGCTCTAGAGACCATAAATGAGATAACATTATATTATTCAAAAATTAATAATTAAAACCATCATAGAATATTACTTCTTTTTCATTCACAACATTCTCTATTATAATAGAGTTACACTAATATATTTAATAGTATTTAAACTATTTCTCTAATAACACTTGTTTTAACCTATAGTCCCAATATACACCCTAAGGGGGGGGGGGGGGGGTGGGGGAGGGGGTGGGGGTGGGGGAGGGGGGGGGGTAATGATGTGTGGTCAAAAAAATGTTTTAAGAATTTTATTGATATTTTACCCACTTTTTAAAATACACTCAGAATCTATCTCAACAGTTGTACATTCTCATAAACAAATATAGAAATGAAAAGACCACAAACACGATATTTTATTTGGTTCACAAAAATTGGACTACATCCAAGTTAAACGGATCAATTGTATCTTGATATAATTAATAATATGTACTTTAGTAGTTAGAGATTAACAATATTGAGGATAATATCATTGTTTATTCTAGGTCCTTGAGCACTTCCTATATTCACCACTATGAATTATAAGAGTGATATATAAGATGTGAATAATGAAACATAGGGTTTTTATATAAGTATAGATTAGAATAAAATAAAACCACAAAACCATCAATGTCTTAAATGATGATTTTATCTCCTATAATTAAATTTACATGTTTGAAAAACAAATTATTCTCGAAAAAAATGACCTTCAATAAAAATCCATTTTAGCAACAACTCATTTTTCAAATATCTAATATACTATGAAGTAATTTTCTATTTTTTTTCTCTCTCTCTATCCCTAACTTATGTTTACATTATCATTATAATTCTATGTAACACTCACTTACATAATAAAATTTCTTCAATATCAAACCATGTAATTTCAATTTCAATTTAAAATTTCAAAATTTAACCATCTTTTAAATTACTACACTCTAAAGTCATCCATTAAATATAAGGCCCCAGACTTAAACCTTACATAATCTTGAGTTATCACAAGATTACACGTTGAGGATCTTTTCAGGTTTAGAGTTTTAGAGAATTAGATCATGAAACTTGCATTACATTCCACCTTTAAACAAAGTGGTTACATAAAAGACAGGATTCATTCTTCCCATCAACGGAAACATATTTAAAATAAAACTTGGATTCTTTCTTGACACATCCTTGACTCTATCATCTTATCATGTACCTTCCCCGTGACCTGTGAAAAACATTTCAAAAAAACATGGGATGAGCATAAAAAGCTCAGTAAGGGATACACAAATAATAAAAACTGTTAGTTTTTCAAACATCAAGTAAACCATGTATACTCTACCAAAGTAATACCTTCCCCTTCATGAAGTAGTAAAAACTCTTCACTGAATAAAGTATCATTACTTACCTTTTTGTGACCAAAGGATTACCTTAAAATCCATATAAAGAACACATAACATATATAAAGGTAACTTGGGACATAAACATACTTAAGTGGAACAACCATACGGTCGACTTACACACATATAACTTAATAGAATAGCCATACAGCCAATTTCCATACATACTTAATGGAATAGCCATACGGCTGACATCCATACCCAATGCATTGGAGGTTATAACGTAACCACCCATCCTGGTATTCACGGCACCACCCATCATAATGTCCAAGTACCATTATTACACATAAAATGTTGAAAATATAAACATTTCAATAACAACATTTCATTTGCAATCACAATAAGTAATTCCCATATATTGAATTAATCAATCCATTTTCAAAAACCATTTAAAATAGATTTTTGAATCAAAGCGTCCCATACCACTTTGAAGATTTTAATGGAATTATAATTTTAAAAAATTAATGTCCATATAAGTAAATACTGAAAACTATTTTGTAAACATGGACATTAAATATAATGATTTAGAATAATAAATCTTTAAAACATTTAAAACGATATTTTTGTTAAAGAGTTTTTTTAACAAAAAGAGAGACTCTTGAATACAAATAATTGCGGAATAACATTTAATCCGAACTTTATAATATCATGAGAATAAAAGGATTCATGATATAATATGTCAAAGGACAGTATACTCACCATTTAATAGTGAATTGGTGCATAACAAAAATGAAGTCTCAATAGAAATGTCAAATGTGATGAAATCCCTTATAAAGAAGGTATCCTTAAATTAAGGATAAATCAATCTCAAAATTATGTGTGAAAAATATAAATACACCCAATATAAGTGGATATTAAGTGTAAAACAATAAAAGGTCATTCACACATATTCAAAGGATGACATATTCAATAACTACATGTTGAACCCAAAGAAATCGAAATTGGGTTAAGAAGTTCTCTTGACAGCCTAACGACGTCACATCAAAATGAGTTGATGAGAGATAAAAAGTGTATCTCATCACTTGGACATAAAAGTTACATTAATTAGGATATATGAGAACATATCCCAACATAACAATATGTAAATTAAAATACCCAACAAAAGAAGTCTTTTAATAAGAGGAGGGTGAAAGGTTCCCTTACCGACTTGGGTATCTTTCAAAACATACACCCCATGAAAGAAGGACAATAAATCATTGATGTAAATACTCATAAACAAAAGTATATTACACAAAGAGTAGAATAATGGGCAGTACATACACCACTCAAAGGAAATTGTGGCAAATGTAGCATAAATCTCACGGGAATAAAAGTTAGATGAAAAATCCCTTACGAAAACTCGGCAGCCTAACGGCACCACATAGAACTTACAAAAAATGGATTGATGAGATAAAATAGGGTCTCTCATCATATTAACATAAAGTTTACAGAAAAAGGAATATAAAGGAACATCCCCCATCATAACGAAGAGGAGCTTAAAAGAAGTGACAAAAAGGAGAGTACTTAAGAAGAAAGAGAGAGGTTAGATCTCTTACGAAAATTCGGCAGCCTAACGGCGCCAATCAAATCTTCCAAAATGGATTGATGAGAGAGAATAGGGGCTCTCATCACATGAACATAAAAAATAAAGTAAGTGTAATATAATATAATATCCCAATAACAAGAAAGATGAGCTTTAGAGGGAATGACATAAAAGAGTGTACTTAAAAAGAAAGAGAGGAGTAGGATCCCTTACCTCGTATCCGACTTGACTCGACTGTTCTTTAATATCCCGAATAATAAACTTGAGTTAATCTCTACTTGCTTAAGAACCTTTTTCAAGTTCATTATCCCTTTTTATACCATGTTATGAACATCATGTAATCATTTAAGTTAATAATGTTTATTTTGTCGGTATTTGGTTCTTAAGTCAAAAATAGACTTCTTACACTTACATGTTGTTAATTTGGTCAAAGGTTAATTATATCCAGAATGATATTAATGATTTGGATAACAGATATATCATATATATTCATCATATACCTGTATTTATAATATTACATCATATTTAGAGGTAAGAAATGAAATGCACCGTTCATGGAGACGGTAAGCCGTACGTACGCATGAATGCTACTTCCATTTCTATTTCATATTTTCTGGAATGGAATCATAATGATATAAGAGTATATAATAATTCCAGTATAATAACATATATAATATCATTAACTTTATCCTTTACACATCCCACATATGGTATTAACGAATCAAATCACTTTCAGGGGGCGGTAGTCCGCACTTCCTAAAATGAAGATATCGCGTATACCCATAATGGAAGCCATAAAGGTAATCAACAAATGAAAAATACAGAAGCTTAAGTAAAGAATAAACATATTATATATCATATAATAAAATAGTGTCATCATAATGGCCACCTTTGAAGGTGTTAGATGAGTATTGAACAATCATCGTTTCGGGAGGCAGAATTTCGCCATCCACGGAAACCGTATGTCCCTTAACCATTTGATGTATTTGTGTGAGAGTGTAGGTCGAATAAATCATATAAAAACATCCTTGTATATTTATGATACTGGTTTTGTTACAAAAGAAGTAAATAAAAAGAGTTTTGGGGGTTAAAGAAGCAAAATAAAACAAATGAACATGAGAGAATGAATTACCTTTAAACATGTAACTCCTTTTTATTTGAGCCTAAAGGCTTCCTTTGAAAGGATTATGCCCAAAGGGAATCCTCTAGGATGAGGATAGGGATGTGGAGAGAGTAAATGGGTAGGGTATGGCCGAGCCAAAGGCTTTAGGAGTGTGTGAAATGAGGTAGAGGTGGGTGCCTTTTATAAGAGGAGAGGAGGGGTACTTTTGGAAATCTTGAAACTATAATTTCATTTTCAAAAGTGTTTAGAATTTATAAGGTCCCACATTGATATATTTCGAATATAAGATGATAAGGCTTCGAAATATTAAAATCCAATAGTTTTTGGACAAGTGTAGGTCTTAGATATTACATTATCTTTCCATTTTATTTAAATCGTTAAATAATGAGGTCATCGCTGCATCATCATGATGTCATAAATAATTTAATTTATTTAATGTCTAAAAATTATAATAACATAATATGATGTAGGAAAAAGTTTTAGCTTTCTAATGAATATTTATTTTCAAAATTAGGACTTGTATAACCCCATTCACAAATTATTTTAGTAAAACAATTTATGTTAGTGTCATTTTCACCTTTATTTAAAAAAAAGGCATTAAAGTCATTATCTCACCCAAGTGGCTCCATGGGGTCCCCTAAATCGACCCATGGGTTGTCCTGGCCGGCCATGACTCACCCAATAGGTGTAGGACAAGTGTCATGGTGTTTTCACACTTTTATAATATCATTTTTACCTTAAATTACACTAATTACCTCTAATCGCGATTAATGAAAAAAAGTTACTATTCACCCAAAAATTATTTTCATCCCATTGAACCACATTTTACATACTAATGACAACCATGTATGTCAGATTTTTAAAATTCAATACACATAAGTGGTAAACTTTCATTTAACTGAAAAATCAGTTTGCTTGATTACCACTTAGTGGTTTCACTATTCATCAAAAATTGGAGTTTTTCAGAAAATTACCAAAAATTTACCCTAAGCTATATTTGATATTCCGAATTCAAAAATGAAGTCTATATTAAAAAATTGAAAACATATAAGTCACATTAATTAATTTAATAATTAATTCCCGCTGTCATGACAAATAGCGTGTTTTTATAAAACAATAAGTATCAAAAGATTGATACTAGTTTAAGTCCAATTTCAAAGTGAAATTAATTCCAACGACCACTGTTGGATTTAATGGTAAAAATATTTTCTAATTTCACTTTAAAACCAATTCAAAGGATTATCTAATCATATAAATAAATTATATTAAAAAGAGGTTTTGAATTAAAACACAACATTTTACACTATTCATTAAAAAAATGAACTTTATCAAAAAAATACCAAAAAATTACACAAAGTAAAATTTGATGTCCCGATTCTAAATAAGAGTTTTATTTAGTCCAAAAGAATGTATAAGAGTGATCAAAACTATATTTAATGACAGTTCTCCATCAAAAGGTGATAAGTGAACCTTTAGTGAAAATTAGGGTATAAAAGCCTAAAATTGAATTCTTTATGTATTTTAAGCCTTTATCTTTTATTGGATAAATGTAAAAACATATATAATAATATTTTAGTTATTTCTTTCCATTCCTGCCAATACAACGACTACATGTTAACTACCATTTAAAATAATATTATTTTATTTTTAGAGTGCAACGTAAGATTCCCAAGAAACTCGTTGTTGCGTGTTGGGTACGACATTGAGCATAGAATCCCCTTTAAAGTCATATTAATATTTCATTCACAAATATGGATAAAAACAAAAATGTCATATTCTTTATTTACCCATGGTGTTACATCCTTCCCCCCTTTTGGAAATTGCGTCCTCGCAATTTTAAAATTGGGCTTGGAAACATCCTTGAAAGTCCCACATCGGAACAAGAGTCGGTAAAACAATCACTTTAAAATAAAGAAAGATAAGTACAAAGGTCACCCCAGTTAACCAATACTAGGATTCCATGTAGGAAAACATGGACATGGAGGAGAAAACATAGGGTCATGTTCTGATGGACAGTGATAGAAAACATGTTAGGAGAAAGTTAACAATAAGAAAATCACAAACATGTGATGGGTTAAACGGTATTCGATTCTCTAGTAGGAAAAGTTAATAGACAAAATTTTTGTTTTAAGTCACTTTTTCTTGAGGAATTTATTCATAAGGAAACATAATCACTCATCATGTTGACTTTCAACTTTTATTAGATTCCTAACACAAACTCATATTTTCCCCAAACGATGAGTATTTAGGAAGACTTGTTCGCATTAAGAGTACTATAATCATCTTCTAGGGAGTCACCTAATCCACAAAAGATAACTATATATTTCCAATGTCTTTAGACTTTAACCAAAACCAAAACAAAAGAAGTTATTAAGAGATTCAGATAATACCCAAAAAGGATAACCCTTTATAAAAAGAAAATCTATGCTTAATCTCCAAAATTTGTCCAACCAAACCCAAAGTTCAACGAGGACCATTAGATAAAAAATTTGTCCATAAGATTCTTCAAAGTAAACCAAACTAAGGTTGAAACCCATATATTTGAAGGATTTAGTCACATAGTCTTCCAAGTTAAATAGTAACATTTATCTCCAAACAACATCTGTTGCTCCTAAAGTCTCATATTGAAAAATAATTAACCTAATCACATATCCTCCATGATAGGTTAATAATTTTAATAAATAACCCAAAATAAACTTACTCTTAATTCCTAAAATCATATAACTAAAAAGAATCAGTCACACTAACCAGGGACTTCACGTAGTCCAGTGGTAGGCATTAAATACCAGTCGCACTTTGGTTGTGGGTTCGATTCCCGCAGCTTTGTCCGACGCAACAGGTAGTTACACGGTCTGCGTGTTGTTCTTCTTCCAAAACTATATAATTCTCAAATCATTCCCCAAAAAGGGATAAAATCATCAAAAACTGTCATTACATATTTTAACCTCAAGTTTATCTCATGCCTTTCATTTTCCAGCATATCATATAATAACCCATAGTTACCTCAAAAGTAAGGATCATATAAACTCTAATGGTTACCTTTATAATTATTACCTGAAATTCCACATCGATTGGTCATCTCGTACATGATGCATTACAGAACATACCATGGTTCAAGTGGTTGATCATGACTCCTTGATATTTGGTTTAGGACAACCACGAGTTTCCTCATTGAATCCTCCATTTTATCTAGTATCTTAATCAGAGAACCACCACAGTTTCCTTCAAACCTGTTGTCTCTTTGGTGCCTGCTAGATCCATCCATTCACTTAAAACAGAAATGTCAGTGTGAGTATATCAACAAAACATTCATGTACTAATGAGGAAGGTAAACACTAAGATACACTTACTCATTCACTTTATCTAAAACTAGGACTCTTTCTAAAATCCTAACCATTATGGTAATGTCACTTGTGCTTAGAAAATACCCTAACCTCTAAAGTTATCTAAACCGACCATTGATACCAACTACAAGGCCCCAGCCTTAATCCTTACATAATCTTGAGTTATCACAAGATTACATGTTGAGGATCTTTTCAGGTTTAGAGTTTTAGAGAATTAGATCATGAAACTTTCATTACATTCCACCTTTAAACAAAGTGGTTACATAAAAGACAATATTCATTCTTTCCATCAATGGAAACATATTTAAAATAAAACTTGGATTCTTTCTTGACACATCCTTGACTCTATCCTCTTATCATGTACCTTCCCCGTGACCTGTGAAAAACATTTCAAAAAAACTTGGGATGAGCATAAAAAGCTCAGTAAGGGATACACAAAGAATGAAAACTATTAGTTTTTCAAAAATCAAGTAAACCATGTATACTCTACCAAAGTAATACCATCACCTTCATGAAGTAGTAAAAACTCTTCACTGAATAAAGTATCATTGCTTACCTTTTTGTAACCAAAGGACTACCTTAAAATCCATATAAAGAACACATAACATATATAAAGGTAACTTGGGACATAAACATACTTAAGTGGAATAACCATACGGTCTACTTCCACACATATCACTTAATGGAATAGCCATACGGCCAATTTCCATACATACTTAATGGAATAGCCATACAGCCGACTTCCATAACCAATGCATTGGAGGTTATAACGTAACCACCCGTCCTGGTATTCACGGCACCACCCGTCATAATGTCCAAGTACCATTATTACACATAAAATATTGAAAATATAAACATTTCAATAACAACATTTCATTTGCAATCACAATAAGTAATTCCCATATATTGAATTAATCAATCCATTTTCAAAAACCATTTAAAATAGATTTTTGAATCAAAGTGTCCCATACCACTTTGAAGCTTTTAATGGAATTATTATTCTAAAACATTAATGTCCATATAAATAAATACTGAAAACCATTTTGAAAACATGGACATTAAATATAAAGATTTAGAATAATAAATCTTTAAAACATTTAAAACGATATTTTTGTTAAAGAGTATTTTAACAAAAAGAGAGACTCTTGAATACAAATAATTGCGGAATAACATTTAATCCGAACTTTATAATATCATGAGAATAAAGGGATTCATGATATAATATGTCAAATGACAGTATACACACCATTTAATAGTGAATTGTTGTATAACAACAATGAAGTCTCAATAGAAATGTCAAATGTGATTTAATCCCTTATAAAGAAGGTATCCTTAAATTAATGATAAATCAATCTCAAAATTATGTGTGACAAATATAAATACACCCAATATAAGTGGATATTAAGTGTAAAACAATAAAAGGTCATTCACACATATTCAAAGGATGACATATTCAATAAGTACATGTTGAACCCAAAGAAATTGAAATTGGGTTAAGAAGTTCTCTTGACAGCCTAACGACGTCACATCAAAATGATTTGATGAGAGATAAAAAGTGTATCTCATCACTTGGACATAAAAGTTAAATTAATAAGGATATATGAGAACATATCCCAACATAACAATATGTAAATTAAAAGACCCAACAAAAGAAGTCTTTTAAAAAGAGGAGGGTGAAAGGTTCCCTTACCGACTTGGGTATCTTTCAAAACATACACCCCATGACAGAAGGACAATAAATCATTGATGTAAATACTCATAAACGAAAGTATATTACACAAAGTGTAGAATAATGGTCAGTACATACATCACTCAAATAAAATTGTGTCAAATGTAGCATAAATCTCACGGGAATAAAAGTGAGATGAAAAATCTCTTACGAAAACTCGGCAGCCTAACGGCGCCACATAGAACTTACAAAAAATGGATTGATGAGATCAAATAGGGTATCTCATCATATTAACATAAAGTTTACAGAAAGATTAATATAAAATAACATCCCCCATCATAATGAAGAGGAGCTTAAAAGAAGTGACAAAAAGGATAGTACTTAAAAAGAAAGAGAGAGGTTAGATCTCTTATGAAAATTCGGCAGCCTAACGGCGCCACTCAAAATTTGCAAAATGGATGGATGAGAGAGAATAGGGTCTCTAATCACATGAACATAAAAATTACATTATGTGTAATATAAAATAACATCCCAATAACAGGAAAGATGAGCTTTAGAGGGAATGACATAAAATAGTGTACTTAAAAAGAAAGAGAGGAGTAGGATCCCTTACCTCATATCCGACTTGACCCGAATGTTCTTTAATCTCCTGAATAATAAACTTGAGTTAATCTCTACTTTCTTAAGAACTTTTTTAATGTTCATTATCCCTTTTTATACCATGTTATGTACATCATGTAATCATTTATGTTAATAATGTTCATTTTGTCGGTATTTGGTTCTTAAGTCCAAAATAGACTTCTTACACTTACATGTTGTTAATTTGGTCAAAGGTTCATTATATCCAGAATGATATTAATGATTTGGATAAAATATATATCATATATATTCATCATATACCTGTATTTATAATATTACATCACATTTAGAGGTAAGAAATGAAATGCACCGTTCATGGAGACGGTAAGCCGTACGTACGCATGAACGCTACTTCCATTTCTATTTCGTATTTTCTGGAATGGAATAATAATGATATAAGAGTATATTATAATTACAGTATAATAACATATATAATATCATTAACTTTATCCTTTACACATCCCACATACGGTATTAACGAATCAAATCACTTTCAGGGGGCGGTAGTCCGCACTTCGTAAAATGAAGATACCGCGTATACCCATAATGGAAGCCATAAAGGTAGGCAACAAATGAAAAATACAGAAGCTTAAGTAAAGAATAAACATATTATATATCATATATAAAAATAGTGACATCATAATGGACACCTTTGAAGGTGTTAGATGAGTATTGAACAATCATCGTTTCGGGAGGCAAAATTTCACCATCCACGGAAACCGTATGTCCTTTAACCATTTGATGTAGTTGTGTGAGAGTGTAGCTCGAATAAATCATATAACAAGATACTAGTATATTTATGATACTGTTTTTGTTACAAAATAAGTAAATAAAAAGAGTTTTGGGGGTTGAAGAAGCAAAATAAAACAAATGAACATGAGAGAATGAATTACCTTTAAAAGTGTAACTCCTTTTGATTTGAACCTAAAGGCTTCCTTTGAAAGAATTATGCCCAAAGGGAATCCTCTAGGATGAGTAGATGGATGTGGATAGAGTAAATTGGAAGGGTTTGGCCGAGCCAAAGGCTTGAGGAGTGTGTGAAATGAGCTAGAGGTGGGGGCCTTTTATAAGAGGAGAGGAGAGGCACTTTTGGAAATCATGAAACTATTATTTCATTTTCAAAAGTGTTTCGAATTTATAAGGTCCCACATTGATATATTTCAAATATAAGATTATAAGGCTTCGAAATATTCCCATACAATAGTTTTTGGACAAGTGTAGGTCTTAGATATTACATTATCTTTCCATTTTATTTAAATCGTTAAATAATGAGGTCATCGCTGCATCATCATGATGTCATAAATAATTTAATTTATTTAATGTCTAAAAATTATAAAAAAAATAATATGATGTAGGAAATATTTTTATCTTTCTAATGAATATTTATAGTCAAACTTTGGACTTGTATAACCCCATTCAAAAATTATTCTAGTAAAACAATTTATGTTAGTGTCATTTTCACCTTTATTTAAAAAAAGGCATTAAAGTCATTATCGCACCCAAGTGGCTCCATGGGGTCCCCTAAATCGACCCATGGGTTGTCTTGGTCGGCCATGAATCACCCAATAGGTGTAGGACAAGTTTCATGGTGTTTTCAGATTTTTATAATATCATTTTTACCTTAAATTACACTAATTACCTCTAATCGCGATTAATGAAAAAAAGTTACTATTCGCCAAAAAATTATTTTCATCCCATTGAACCACATTTTACATACTAATGACAACCATGTATGTCGGATTTTTAAAATTCAATACATATTAGTGGTAAACTTTCATTTAACTGAAAAATCAGTTTGCTTGATTACCACTTAGTGGTTTCACTATTCATAAAAAATTGGAGTTTTTCAGAAAATTACCAAAAATATAACCTAAGCTATATTTGATATTCTGAATTCAAAAATTAAGTCTATATTACAAAATTCAAAACATATAAGTCAAATTAATTAATTTAATAATTAATTCCCGTTTTCATGACAAATAGCGTGTTTTTATAAAATAATAAGTATCAAAAGATTGATACTAGTTTAAGTCCGATTTCAAAGTGAAAATAATTCCAACAACCACTATTGGATTTAATGGTAAAAATATTTTCTAATTTAACTTTAAAACCAATTCAAAAGATTATCTAATCATATAAATAAATTAGATTAAAAAGTGGTTTTGAATTAAAACACAACATTTTACACTATTCATTAAAAAAATGAACTTTATCGGAAAAATACCAAACAATTACACAAAGTAAAATTTGATGGTCCGATTCTAAAGAAGAGTTTTATTTGGTCCAAAAGAATGTATAAGAGTGATCAAAACTATATTTAATGACAGCTATCTATCAAAAGGTGATAAGTGAACCTCTAGTGAAAATTAGGGTATAAAAGCCTAAAATTGAATTCTTTCCATATTTTAAGCCTTTATCATTTATTGGATAAATGTAAAAACATATGTAATCATATTTTAGATATTTATATCCATTCCCGCCAATACAACGGCTACATGTTAACTACCATTTAAAATAATATTATTTTATTATTAGAGTGCAATGTAAGATTCCCAAGGAACTCGTTGTTGCGTGTTGGGAATGCCATTGAGCATAGCATCCACTTTAAAGTCATATTAATATTTAATTCAAAAATATGGATAAAAATAAAAATGTCATATTCTTTATTTACATGGGATGTTACATTAAATGTTATTGGATGAAATTATCACCGTTTAAATCCATTTTTTATGATCAAATATAAGGAAAATAATTATATGAATCATCAATATTTCAAAGATAAAAAAAATTAAATATATATTTCTCTATAAATCATGGATTTACAGCACCCATTATTGTGTAATGATTTAGTTCCTCCAAAATTTTCTTTCTACTTCTAGAGACACTGCAACATGTTGATAATATTCATAGCATAATCTCCTGAAACACAATTGAATCACAATAGTATAAAAATCATAGTTTATATATTTTGGTAGATCCATATATTTAATAGTAAAGTATATATATTATAAAATAATGAAATATTCCCCCATTATATATACTAAACACCTATCGTCATGGATAGTCCCATTTTGAAATAGTTCTCAATAGTCACTAAATAGATAACACCTTAAATTTACACCCCCTAACATTTTTTCATTTTATCTCTTAATTCAAATGTATCATTTCACTATAGTGTGATTGAATGTATTAAAACATGACATATATTTCTTATTTCAAGATAGTTTGATTCATAAATTATCTTAAATGTCTGTTCAATATGGTTACACCATGGTCTTTTTATTCATCACATGAACATCATCAAAGGCCAACAAAAGTTCTCTATCTATCGTCACCACTAACTAATATCTTCAATTCAATCAAATTTTAGAGAATAAAATATTAAAACCTCTATTTTGTAGTTACATCCTTATTATATTCGATGAAATATGATACAAAAGTTCTATAATATTATCAAAAAGTAAATTCATAGAGATAATGTACTATCCATAACCCATAGACTATTTACCAATAGTTTTCTATCTCATGATAGGTTCATTATAATGGATCCATCCTTATTTCAATGTGTTTTTACAACATATTTCATGGAAAATATGTTCACTAAATTTTTTGTTGTCATGACATCAAAGGATAGATATTATTTTGAGCATTTAGAATATTATTTATGAATATAATATCCCTCCACCATAATGATCAATTAATTATTATACATTATAAGTACATTTTTAATTTTTACATTGTAATTATGATCCTTCGGATATATATAAATAATTTTTTATAGTAAATGTATGTATAAATAAAATTTTACCGCTATGTGATAGGGTCATATCACTAGGGATAAAATATTAAGTGAACTAATTGATCAATTATATATAATGAATATGCAACTCAAATTGAAGGGTTATTTTATATATGTCCATATTATAATTAACATAATTTTGGTTTCTTCTAATAATTTTATATGAATTTATAATTAAATGTTATAGTGGTGGTAGTGAGATACTAAAGTCTAGGAGAATTTAATCAATTCAAGATGAGTGGGGAAATAAGGGTAGTGATCAATAATTCAAATAATACCAAGTAAATTGACATATAAAAATTCATTAAGAACATCACCAATCCTTTTCAATCAACTCTCATAGTATTCAATAGACTACTCATAAATTCATGTGTCCTAGTCATGTTTCCGTTTTCCCATATGATAGGTGGTAGGTTCTTTGTCTATGATTTAGTTTCCACTACACCCAAAAAAACATCATCCATTAGAATTCAATGATCATGAAATAGGTTTTTAGTCTGGGATTTATTTCTCATTACCCCACCTTCACCCTTATACCATTTACCAATATACTTTAATTAGAGTCATTTGGAAAAAATAATTATTAGTATGACATCTAGGATCCATAAGTAATAAAATATGGTAAATGATTACATCCCCCATATTACCAGAAAATTACTATCATATCATGATGAATAAGATGATGAACATAAAGTGAAATAACAATCCCACATGAATATACTCATCCTACTCCTCTACATGGGATCTTATAGTTTGACCTCTTCTATTGAATAATGATGTGGTAAGAATTGAATGAATGGTGGGGAATGAGAGAAGAATATATGGATGAATGGACTGAGGTTTTCTATATATAAGAAGAAAATATAAAATATAAATGTGAATGGGATGGAACTATCTATGTATTGAGAGGCCTTATAATCTTCTTTTTATTTTTAAGAATTTAGAATTTACCTCAAAAATCATCTCATGTGTAATATTTCTCCTTTTCTATTAAAATACTTGGTTTTAATAAAGTTCCATGAGATTTTAGTATCACATGGAAGCATGTGATTCAATTCGTCTTCTTTCTTGACCATAAGATTCCATTTGGGATTCTCTATAACTCATTAGCCAATTTGGGAAATAAGAATCCAATGAATATTCCTTACATTTTTCATGTTTCCCCAACATATTTAATGCTAGATCCATTCTTCAAGATTCATTTTAGCAGTCTATACTAAATTGGAATTGATATATTTCTTTTATGGTAAACTTGGTTTATACCTGGTAGTGCTTGGGGATAAGGAATTGTCGGAAAGGGTTAAGATGATATTGGCTTGTCAAGATCAAGGATCCTAACCTAAGAGTATCTTAGAGACTGTTCGAGGTTATGTACATTAGGTAACAGAAATTTCATTTATAATCTATATTTTTAGTGTATATACACATTATTGGGGTGTGATATAGACTGTTGGGAAAAAATCTCTCAAGGCATCATTGAAGCATTTTTGAGGTGATAGTGTTTGTTGAAAAAGTGGACATCTGAGTGGTAATTGTTGACAATGAAAAACAATGACATACAAATTTGTTGACAAAGAGGATTTCATGATGGAATGTCAAGTTCAATAGCTGAGGTCAACGATCCATGTTTGATTCAAGAACGTCAACAAAATGAATGGATGATCTGGAGGTGTTACAAAAGAACAGATACAAGGTGGTGCCACTTTCCAGTGTTTTCCAAATTTTTGGGCCTAAAAATCGTTAAATGAAGAAAAGTGGTTTTTGGAAAAGGGACTTGCACTCCGTGTACATGAAGTCTTGGAAACTTTCACGCCATATGTTTTTCAAGATCTGATCATCAAAATATGGCAAAGTGATAAGGGTCGCGCACGTTTTGGTGAGGTCGCGCAGGTGACTTGCGCGCCGTGAAAGATACTTGCATGCCGATGCCTTGGAAGTTTGAGAACTTGCGCGCCTATGGTTTTTCAAGATCAGCATATCAAAATATGGAAAATTAAAGAGGTTTGCGCAAGTTTGGAATTGGGTCTCCAAGTGACTTGCATGGGAAGAGTCCTGCGCGTCGAGACTTACGCTCTATCGCGCAGGGTGGTCAGATTGCCTATAAATACCAGACCACCCCTCCTCATTCTTCACCGGAGTTCAACACTTTGAGAAATTAGAGCTCCCATCGTGCAGGTGTGGTGGTCGTGCAAGTGGTGTGTGGTCGCGCAGGTGGGACTTGCGCGCCAGGATGATAGTTGTGCGCCAGTGTTTGAAGCTGCGCGCTAGTGTGGAGTTGCACGCCAATATTGGTTTGGACGTAAAAGGAAGTGTGTCGCGCAATTTTGGAGTTGAAGAAGGTTGTGTCGCTCATGTTTCTGAGGTAGACTTGTGCACCAGTTGTGACTTGCATGCCGATACTTGCACACCGAGATAGACTTGCACGCCATGTATGGTTTGGTTCTAGGAGTGATTTTTGGGCTGCATGGAAGCTGGATGTTTGCCCGATACCTTCGGTGCAAAGAGAAATTCATCTATGGGTGAATGATGGGATTCAACAGAGAATCTACACACAGAGCAAGATGCATTCTTTCATTCAAATGAAGAGACCTACAGGTCTATAAACTATGAGTGGATCCTTTCTGGAGCAGTGAGCAAAGGAGGGGGAAGAAGGTGATCCTCTCCACCGGCAGTGAGCCAGAGGGAGAGAAATAGGGAGTGACCCATGGGAAATCAGTAAGCTGACCCTAAAATTGTAAAGGTAGTGAGCCTGGGCTTAGAAGTGATCTACCCGGAACATTGTAATCCATAGCCAGTGAAGTTTAGTGGAATTTGGTACGACCGACAACTTGTCGGCATATGCTCCTTGTACGTAGCCCTTTGCGGCGAACCAAGAAAAATTGATGTGTCTTATGCATGTTTTACTTTCTATTTACTTTGTATAGCAGGAAATAGAGAGAAGAGTGTTCTTCTTAACAGCGAAACAAGATCAGAGTGGGCGTTAATTTTAAATTAGTCATACCCTGATTCACCCCCCTCTTAGGGTATTCATCCTTGTGGACCTAACATAGACCATAATGGATTGACGATATAGCCTCAATAACCCATATTGTGTATTTTTACGAAAAGGGGGATCATAATACTTATTATGTTTCTTTGAGAATGTGGTGTGAATTGTTCCTCCATAAAACATTGAGTCTTGAATAGATCACACATTAGAATTTTTGAGATAACATATGTAACAAAATTTAATTGGGTTCTTCCTCCTCATTACATTTTGACTGTAATAGTCCATTTTTGGTAGAGAAACATCCATAATGTCATGAAAGTATTCTGAAAATTATGAAACTCAGATACCATTGGATGAAAACAAACTATCATTCTCTAGTTTAGGGTTTCATTGTCCTTGATGGATTTTCTAGGTTGTATGTGATACTATGATGGCACCGTAATGAAATCAATATATTAGTTGCAACACTAATTGGCTGCAGGGTATATAATATTAATGTTCCCATTGAAGGTTATATTTCTCCAATGAAGTATTAAATTTTTTCAATTTATCTTATGCATCATGATTCTACATTACTTCGTTCATCATAAAAAACTTCCTTGAATCCAAACAGATCCTATCATTAAAATATTATCCCCAAATATATCTAGTTTTATATTACATCATGAATTAATTCAAATAAATTCTTGATTGAATTATATTAGGATATTCTTTTAAAAGTAAAAAAACTATAAAAATTACCATAAAATATTGAAAATGAAAAAAAAAACATAAAATATGGTTGAAAATCCATCCTTAATAAATATAATATTATTATAATACATATTACCCCACACATTAGAATTACTTGTCTCCAAGTATCTTCTCTTAGTAAAATTATAACCATGAATTAAACCCTTCTTTATTTTAATACCTATTAATTGAATATTAATTTCTAATGACTTATTTGAATCATAATGTCGAAAAAATGAATCCTTTCAATTACCTCTCACACAATATAACCATATTAATTCACAATTTCACCGAATGAATTACTTATCACTACGCACTAACCAAAAAATTTCATTTTATTCTTGTTCACATGAGTTATAAATTCACTTTCCTCATCATCCCTTACAATTACATAGAAAATTTTACACACTTTTTTAAGCTTGAGTTTTTAAATTCACTTATTAAAATATTTATTGGTAATAATATAAAATTATGAAATCCCAAGTAACATGTATCACACATGACTAATTGAAATTTTCATGCGTGGAACTATGAGTATGAAACTACTTATCAGATTATCCTTTACTCATATTGATAGATTTTGATTTTTGAACACAGACCAACACACCGAAGTTTGACAATACATTTTTAGAGAATGTAGTTTTAATAAAATTCTATCAAACTAATATAATTATCATTATTTATCTAGTCATTGTTTAATGTAAACAATTTATGTGTCCCTCATGTTTTGAAAAAATAAATCATTCATGATTAGATTCATTAATACAATGAAAACATGTCAAATTTTTATACACTAAGGACCATTTTATTTAACTTTAATAGGGAAGAGTTACAAACAAAACATTCATATTTTAAGGTAATTTTATATCTTTGAGTATTATTGTGTATAATTTTCTCAAAATTGTTTAATTTAAATAACAAAACACTGTAAAATGTTCTTCCAAAAACCTATATTTTAAATGTATGATCAATGAATTCAAAACAATTTATATGGATTTTTAAAAAAATACTTTATCATGATAGATCTAAACAAAGAGGAATGGAAAAAATACACTTTTCTATTTTAGATTCTTTTCCTTAGTAGTGTGTTCATACCTTTTTCTATAAAATTTTATTTCCCTATTTCCATTAAATCTTCTAAAAATACATTCACGCTCTATGTGGTGATATGTATTATTCAAAATCAAATTTTAAAACTCATAACATGAAATGAAAATTCATATTTTTGGGTTGCCTCTCAATAATTCTTTTATGTCTTAACCCAAATATATATTTTATAGATCAACTATGATCACATTAAAGATGGTTCTCCTCAAGTTGGAACCTATGTGGTTCCTCCAAAATATATTTTTCCTTTACTTTATATCCCTACCAATATTTTTTCCCTCTTTAAATATATATTCAAATGACTCAAATTCAAGAATGTATCATTCTTATTCATTATTACCACTATTTACTTCAACATATTCATTATGTTGCTATAATTAATATAAATTTTTAGTTTTCATCTTTATATGTACCCTAATATTAGGCTTGATATTTATCTTAGTTATCCTTTGATTTTTGACATCTCAGAGGAAAGATACTCCTCCTTGTCTTCATCTTCCTAGAGTATAAATTCCCCATTATTTACATTTCATTGAGCATCTGTTATATATAAAAACTTCATTTAAATGAAAATTAGAATTAATTTGTCTATTTTAAAGACTAATCCAATGGTTTGAATAAGTTTTCCAACTATTTCAATCTCACATTTGAAAAATTCCTCCACATTGTAGGCTCTTTTACCTATATTTTTTGTTTTACCACTCTTAAAATTTCTAATTTACTAGTTTACTTCAGCTCTGAGTTTCTAATTTATTCTTCCCAGTATTTTGATTTAAATAAATCATGGATTAATTTTAAAATTTATGTATATTTTAGATCACTTAAAATTCCTAGGTAGTTTTATTTTATTATGATATTTCATTGTTTTATTCTGAAAAAACACCTAATAAACTACTTCTTATGTGATTAACTCCTAAATATAATTTCTAGGGAAATTAACTACATTACATAGATTTAAATGTGTTCCTTCACAATTAAGATACCATTATCACCTCTATGTGGGGTTGTAGATTAATTTCATTTGGATTCCCTTTTAGATATTTTCATGTACACTACATGGGGGAATTTGAACTTATATTTAAGTCACTCTTTGGTTTCCCTTATTTTTGTGCCATGAAAAAAAATCTCTACACAAGTTTCAAAACATTTGATATATGATTGAGTGTTTTTGGATAATTTTTATGTCCATTTATCCACCCTCGAGAAGTTGAATCGAAATGTATTGGATTTGATATTTGGTGTTTTGATGAATGTTTCTTATCTATACTAACTTATTGAGATATTTTCTTAAATTCCTTAAAGGTGACTTATCATTATTTAAATTGAATATCCATTATTAGTGACAAACTGAGGATTGATTCAAATTTTCCCAAGAAAATTAGGATATACATTCATATTTAGATCAGATGTTTCGGCTGTTATGATACCCTATTTATCCCTGGAGGTATATCAAAATTAATTCCTACAATATGGGTAACTTGAGATTGATATTGTGGCTTTTTGAAATTGATTCCACTGTTATCAATGATTGTTTCCCTCTTAAAACCACAAAATATTAGCATACTTAAATGCTTATTGATCCCTATTAGTAGTGTTTATTAGAGACCTCACATCTTTATTACATGTTTTGGGTAAAATATCATGGTCTAATGTTTCTTTCTAAATCATTTCATGTAAGGGTTTTGTTCCAAAATACATTTTATATTGGATGCTATAAGGCTTACCTATATGGATTCCCGATTAGAGTTCTAATATATGGTTAAGATTTTATAAATCGCTCTACATGTTATTCATTACTAATCATTCCCTTATGTTCCTTAAAGTAATATTTGAAGTTGATACTGATGTTAATGTATCTAATATATCACTTCTCGGTGGAAGGTGTCCTCCTTGATCAACCATCTTGTTTTCTTGAATCCTTCTATTGATAATTCTTGGAATACTTGTTGAAAATTTGTGTGAGTTTAATGGGACAATTGTTTCAAGAATTAAATATATATGGTATATCTATGTGGATTTTTCAGTTAATAGAAACTCTATCATCAAAATATATTTTGACTAATGGGGGTTAGAATTGATGTTTTTTTATCTATTGATAATACCCTTGGTACTTATCCCACTCTTCATAGAATTTCTCTTCCCTTTGGAAAAATTGAGTTCTCTTTCCCCTTAATTTATTTGTTTTCATAATTAGACACTATTTTATAAGAAATAATATAGAGACTCTATTTATTTCTTTATAGGAATTTAAAATATATCTAGAAATATTTTTAGAACCATGAGTTGAGATGATGTGCGATTTCGGGGCTTGGTGTGCCCAAAATTATTTTCATTAAGATATGAAATATATTTTATTTTATGAACACATTGTTTTAAACAAAATGGGATAAATCTTAAATAGAGTCTTGAATAAAGTATCTATGATAATATTTTCATCTAAAATATGATGTTTTCCCTAGGCGTAACCAAAATCTGGTCGTCACGGTTTGTTATGATAAAACAATCATTGGTGGGTGCATTTAATTAAAATAAAAAAAAATTAAAAAAATTAAATGAGCTAAACAATATAATATATAAATAGGTTATTATAAATAAAATAGGGTTAGAAACATAATTCTAAGACCGTTGAGAGGATAATTCCATGTTCTTTATTGGGGGATTGTGATCAGAGGATTACGAGCTTCCAGATCAAGGGGAAATAAGCTGCAGCGAACACAATTGATCACCCTCCTTCATTGGATGGTGTGTTTTTATCATAAAATGATCCAAATAAAGTTTGGAATAATCATAATTATACTTATGACCTAATTATTAAATTATTTAGAATTATCATTCTTTTTTTCCTTGGATCTGCATCAATTCTAATCCAGTCTATGTTCACACGTTTTAGATTCAATTCTTTTATTCGACTAAACCCTCTTGTGCATTGTTTCTCACACTAGATATCCATAATTTATATTAATTATAAAAGAACATATATATAATTATTTTTTCATTTTTTTGGATTTACCCCATTGATATTCATGTTATATATCATTGGAATATTGGGTCATGATTTTGCTATTGCCGTGTGGGACAGAACACGATTAGGACCCTAATTTTGCAGAATATTATCATGAGATAAAAATATCGATGATTTGAGGAATATTGAGATATGATATAGGATATGGGTGATGATTCCCATGGATAACATAGATAGGAATTATCAAAATGGAATTGGGAGAGTGACGATGATATGCGAGCTTCAAGCGGGTGAATTGACTCTCCATTTTTCAGACAACAGATATCTACAAATGATGGACAAAGGTTTTCAACGTTGATTCTGGATGAAAATAAAGTGGAATTATTAGAAGAGAATCCAAATATAGAATTCATAGAATAGATGTATAATTCTATGTAATATCTGACTACATTTCATTTAGTGTGAAGAGTACACGGTGCATAGGGCCTTAGATGTGGTGGCCAAGGTTTCTGGGTGAGTTAAATATGACA
The DNA here is from genome assembly GCA_963277665.1 of Viscum album. Taxonomy (NCBI): domain Eukaryota; kingdom Viridiplantae; phylum Streptophyta; class Magnoliopsida; order Santalales; family Viscaceae; genus Viscum; species Viscum album. The sequence goes on from OY728156.1 coordinate 1,087,729,504, forward strand.
CATCATGTTGGAACCCCACACACTGTATAACTCGGTGTAGGAGATCCAATGTTTACTATTAGAGTACATATATAAGGGCATGGCAATGTTCATGTCATTTACTGGAACATGGCCAGGGTATACGAACATGACTCAATGGAAATGGGGATAACTCTTTGTAGGAGGACACACCATGAATCTAAGTACACAGGAAAAAGTATTATTACATAGACACGATCAAAAGAACATTCAGGACCATGGGTTGTTGAGTCTAATATATTAATACAATTACATTCTCTATAGGGCTACATGGGTAGTGAATAGTGTAGCATTAGGGACACATCGATAAAGCAGGGTGATACCACATATCATATGGGTCCCCATACATGCAGCATAGCCTCAATGATTAGGAAAATTATACCTCATGAATCTTCTTATTTTGGAATCATATTTTCACATGTGATTAGCCCATTTTAATTTTTTTTCAATGTAGAATGTGATGGTGTCCTTAATGGTGGAATATGAGATATGATATGAATGTTTTTATCATTTTAGTGATGCTTGATTATGGGAGTGATAAGGAAGTATGATTAGAGAAATTAGAGTGGAATCCTCTTATTATATCAGGACAAGGGTCCTTTATCTACTATCTGAGTGGAGAACACCTGTTGTGAAGGGCACGAGTCCACAACTGTTAGAGTGGCACCCTCTTTCTAGGAATGACATTGGTCCTCAATTGAAAATCAGAGTGGAACCTTCCTGAAAGGAATGGAATGGGTCCTAAACTATTAGAGTGGAACACTCCTATTGAGACAGGGCATGGGTCCTCTATCAATTATTATATTGGCACCATCATATTCATCAGGGAAAAGAAACATGACCATTAGAGTGGAACTCTCCTATTAGGATATATAATGAGTCCTCTATTGACCACCAAAGTGGCACCCTCCTATTGAACCATGGCATGATTCCTCTACCTATAAATATTTACCCCACAAATTTGCGACATAGTGTAAAATCATTCACCCTTATTAATTTTTTCTATGATAGATGAATGAGATGTTGGGCATCATTGACGGTCCTTCAAAATTTATGGGTGACCATTTTCCTTAGATGGGCTATGAAGAACACTAAGTGAATTAACCAGTATAAATACTTTATAAAAACTTATATATTTTTAACTCCATCCTATTGATAGTCATGGCCTTATTCATATGTCCAATGTTCCCCATAAGGTTTCTCTTTTCTATTATGAGATGTTTTTGGATCCTTTTAATGTTATTTAGGTTCCACTTTTCCCTTAAAACTCTCATCAATCATTATATGATGATAATATCCTAAGTTCTAAATTTATTATTCAATTATAATTACCTCACCTTAACCATTATATCATCTAACAAATGGAAAATTTGTAAAACAAAAAAAGTTAAATTTTTATTTTATCTTCATTTCCAATATTTCTCTATATTTTCACGTTTTTTGAGAAATTTTCCCATTTTTAATAGTTATTATTAATTTGGAATTAAATATAAAAGTAGCTTAAATTCATTATTTCAAAAGATTTATTCATTTTGAAAACATTTTAGATCTAATCCTATATTAATCAAGGTCAATTTTATGTTTGTTTAGGGGAAGAAAAGACTAGCCTATCCATACAAAAAATAATCTATCTTTCTACTTATTATATATGAAGAATATATAAAGTGGAATCACTACCTAATATTTTCAAATTTTCTATTGAAATGATGAATTAACCCTAAATTCATATGAATAATTAGTTTTCCAGGGAAATGAGTGGTGGATCCACTTCGTAAGAGTATCCTAGGTATCACCCTTCCTATGTAAGAATAACTATGGAATTTCTTTATGGATATATGAATACATACTTATTAAAATTTACTAAATTTATATCTATCATGAATATTTAGGTGTAGATAAGGTGGATGTAGAATATTATCAATAGTAAAATATGTGAGAAAAATTTCATGTAAAAATAAAATTTAAAAAATGTATGAATACGTGAATATTTTTTATTGCTCTATAATTGAAAATGGTAGCTCTAGATGATTAAATGGAACTTGGATAAGACTAAATTAGACACTGAAATAAATATATAAGGTATGTTACTTTTCCAAAATCTTTATTTCCAACTATGTATGAAAATTTTCCCTGCCCATACATAAAAATGTCTTTTACAATTTGGGATACTATCACCTACGATTCTAGAGAAACACCATATATTCAATTATGGCTTCAACAATCAATGATTATAACTAATCCTCTACCTAAGAATCACTAATAGCACTACTTATGACTCAATGAAAAAAAAATATCCATTTCATATCATGATATTTTTTCCCCTAAGGAACATGTACCATAAGCGACTAGTTCAAAACATTGGAGGAACCATTGACCATCACTTTAGTATACAAAAAAACCATTGATATGATCAAATAAGACTATAGATTTGATCTATTTTTATATGTTTAATATAATAATTCTTCGTATAATATAAATAAACCCCAAATTCCCTCTAAATAACCAAATATATAAATACATGAATAATGATTCCACATGGATGCCATCAAGAAAAAAATACCAACATTTGATCATGGATTTATTATGGTGAAAGAATAATGGAGAATATACCAAAATCCATCATTGTGTGTGTTTCCAAGAATTAGGAATTTTCCACATGGATGTATCTCAAACATGGTGAATAAAAAACCCACTCTCTATTAAGACAATTTTATATCCCGCTCTTAATGGATTCCTAACATAGTCTCTTGGACATGTTTTGGATTAGTTTTAGTTTTTGTAAATTCTTGATTTCTTTTAATGTAGTTTAAAATGATTAATTTTTATTTAATCTATAAATTTATATATGATCTTATCACATTATATTGATATTAAAAGTTCATTAATAATAGACGGAGAACTAAGATTCACCAATGGTGGAATGATATTTTTTTTCAAACTAGTACTCAACATACTTCTTATTTTTTTGTACTGAGATCTATAGGGGTTTATGAGGGTTGGGTAGGTGAAAGAACACTTCAAACTTTTTTTTATATTATCTTGTAATTATTTATAAATAATTCCTTGAAACCATATATCACAATGATTTTATTTTTTGGAACAGTCATGATGGTTATTGAATGGGTCCTACCTCACACTAGAGTAGTGAAGGATGGATGGTCTCAGTTGAGGAGTCCTTTATTCACTTACCCATAGAATAGGTTGGTTTGTGGTGTTATTGAGTGTATTAAATTTATTTAACATTTAAACATATGTGATTATGATCTGTATTCACATATTATGGGAAGTATTTATTATGTAGAATTAAGGTAAATATTATGAGGGCTATGAGATTATTCATTGGTATTTTCCAGGGGGATTGTTCTTTCATTATTAATTTTTTTATTGTAATTGTATTATTTTTTCATTATCATTCAAATTTATTTTAATTTTATTCATTAATTTTTGTTTTTTAAAAAAATTATAGAATCCAAAATGAGTTATAAAAACTGAAGGACAACAAGTTCTTTATGAGGTTCATTTAGCGATAACCAATATCAAACACCTAGATATACCTTGGGATTAAAAGTATATTGAACAAGACCCCGTATTGGTTTATTCATAAATTATGAACTGCAGATATGGAACCAAAAATCTCATTAAATATATATTTTACATTTATAAATATCATTTTTCTAATGTTTCATGGTTTTTTAGTTTCATTCAATTATTTATTTTTTCTCATATTGGAATTAGCATTATGAGTGGCTATTCATCTATGATAGATCACAAGATATTTTTAAAAATTATTTAAGTATTTAATCTTACATATATGATCATAGATTCATACATATACAAAATAATATGACACTAAACACTTCATCTTCTCATAGGTTCCTGAGGAAAAATAACAATATCAATGGTTACAACACGAGAAACCACTGGTGTATACAAATGGATGGGTGTAATATTTGTAAAGTGAAAATGAACCCAATGAATATTGAAATCCCATGCCTTAATTAAAAAAAGATGACAATGAACCAACACCAGAGGAGTTAAACATATAGAAGAAAGTACTCAGTTACATGACCTCCTATAGAAGGAGCCCCATAGTGAGATGGAAAAGTTGAATGAAATTATGGAATATAAGACCATCACTCTATATAAAAATATAAAACAATGTTTCCAACAATATTTAGAATAAGTAAAACAATTTATTGCACTATTTTCTCAAAATTTCATTAATGAGGTTTAAATTCATCATAAAATCAATATATCCCTACTTTTCCAAAAATTTTCTAGAGGTACTCCATAGAGAATAAAAAATGACATCTGAGATATTAAATGGAGATGATAAAAAACATGATTAGTTTTTTATATTTTCCATGATTTATTTGAAATATAACACTCCCAATTTGGATAATTTAGATTCGACACTATTAGATTATTCGATGGATAAATGTAAAGAAAATGAGAGAGTGGTATTTGAAGATATCATTGAGTGACCACCACCCTCTGTTATTGAATCTTCCAAAGATACATTTATTTCAGTAGAAGAGATCATAAACAAACCATTAAATAGAGTATAATATTCTTTTGATTCACTTTATTTGAATTCTCAAAGCTTGAATTTACTTGTGACTCCGTGTTTCTGATATGGATTCAACTAAGCCACTTATAACCATGGATATTTATAATGAAAAAAAGAGTCTACCGAGTAGTAGTTGGTGTTTGAGTTTTTATAAAAAAAGATAACAAGATTTATAGTGAAGGAAATACTTACTCAACAACACCAAGAACAAGTATAAAAACAGTTTATGACTAATATGGATACCCATTATCTTTTATTCAAACTTATTCTATAATTTTAAATATATTTTAGGTTCGAGTTAAAATATATTATTAATGGGTTACTCAAGAATCAATATCTACCCTTGGAAACTTGTAAAAGGAAAATGTGGTGTTTCTTTCCATATAAACCTTATCCCCATTATGACTGGGCTAATAAACATTAATATCTTAATTGTGAGTTGATAAAACCGAAAACCACTTGAGGGATGAATAATATTTATTTCACTTACTGTATTTTTTTACTTTTGATAAAATTATAATGCTTTTTTAACTTACATGTTTTTTAGAATAAGTGGGAAATACATATCTTTAATTGTATTGGAAGAATAAAAATTAGGTTATATTCCTCCTTAGAATTTATTTATGAATTCCTTAATCTTGTGTGTATAATGTGTACACATAATTGAAGAAGTATTAGATGAGTTTAAGGGGTGGGTGAGATCAATTTTTTTAATAATTTCATAATTTCTTTATATTTAATATCATTGACATGTTTAATAGTATAAACAATAAAACAAATATAAACTTAAAATAGAACATTATGAATATTCCTTTTCTTTTTTCAAAAATTCACTGTTTTTGATATCATGATTTCAAATGATTACCGATTTGAGTTATTTTTTAATTTTATGGACTTGAAATTTTTATGGTAAATTGGGTATCCATTTTCAACCAACCACTTATTTGTCTTATTTTTTTATCTCTAACATCGATGTAATTATGATCCATGTTTTTCAGATTCTTTATTGTACCCTATATTCTTGACAGTCTTAGGACTTGTGTGAAACATGAACTTTCCTTGATTGGTTTTCAAATACATGAGATTCAACTTTTCTAGTTATAATTAAGTTATTCATTCATTTAAAACCCCTATAAATCTATTTCAATGGACTCCATGGCCTTTTGATATATTTAATGCTTAAAGATAAAATTTTCCAATAAGTTATGTTAAATTCCAATATAAAACACCCTTACCTTGAAATATATAATTATATATCATGCTATAATTTTATCTAAGAGTTGGGGAGAAGGTGTGGCCATGGAAAATATATGGAGAAGTTCACAGTTTTTGTTGAATGTGAGGATACATTAAATTTAGTTATATAAAGTGTGGTCATAAGAAAAATATTCCATTTGAAATATTTTTTACCACTTTATCTCCACACACACACACACAAATGTTTGTGTGTTTCTCTGTGTGTGTGTGTGGGTTTGTGTGAGTGTGTGTGCATTTGTTTGAAAAATGTATATTTATGAAAAAATGAATTTTTTAGGAAAATGGATGTACAAGGATTATTATCTCATATTTATTCACAGTATGGCTTGTGACTCACTAAATAATATAAGGAAAGGGAGCTTTTATTATTACATATGGGAGGATATGAATATACACTAGTTTAAATTATATCATACACTATTTTTTGAGTTTAACCTCATCATTCTACATACGATATTTTTTAAATTCAAGACATACCAATCCATGATCATTAGAAAACCCTAATATAATTACCCTAGATAAGTACACCTGAATATGGTGTTAGAGAGCATAAGATATTAAAAACACTATGGTAGAATAAATTCAATCAAATAGTGAGAATAACACTATTTCAAATGTTCCTTGAGTGATGAGGGAAAATGTCAAAAGGGTATTTCCATGGTGACATAGGCAAGATTAAATGTTTATAATCATGAGCAAGGGGGAGTGAGGCATAGGTCTTATCATATACCATTTGATAGATAATTTTCAAATATTTATTTATTGGTTGGTTCCTTCTTAATGGGTGAGGGTGTTATTGTTTTTAGGGGTGAGAAAATTTTAAATTATTCAATAAAATTTCCTAGGAGTGTAGTGAAATGAGTGTGGGGGAGTAATGAAATGAAAAAAATATAAGTTTTTATTTAATTTTTATTTATATTATTTTCTTATATTTTATCAGTTTATTAAAAAAATTTAGGTATTTAAAAATTTTAGTTAATTTTTTATTAAATATTAACGAAACAAAAATTCATGATTTTAAATAATTTATTCATTTTTGAAATTATTTTAGGACAATCCCCACATTGATAGAGGTGATTTAAATATATTCAAAGGGGAGGATAAGAAAATCAAAATCGTGAATAAAATAAACTAGTTTTTTTCATTTTATATAAGAAAATTTTTGGAAATTGTGTGGTTCGATAAGACTTTTCCCATTACTATTGAATTATTCAACAATATCACCATGTGTATGAATAAAAATTTTCCCACGGAAATGAGTAGTGGACCCACTATATTAGAGTAACTTTGGTGGCACCTGATCTATGGAAAATAATTATGTACTTTCCCTGACCATGTACAAATAATTCCTTCTTACCTATGAATAAAATGATGTTTATAAAGTCAATATAAGAGTAGCTTGGGTGGATGAGAAGGGTAATATATATGAATAAGTAGCTATGTAGGAATTAAATTATATCCATGTATAAATAAATTAATATTCCTAATGGAGATGAAAGAGTAAATTATGGTTATAGAATATTATATAGAACCCTTGTAACATAAAATCCTACTTTGAAATGGCTATATAAGGTTTGTTACTTTACCAAAATTAGTAGTTATATTTATATAAGGAATTTTTCCCAGGCCTTATAGTGAAACTTATTTTATGATTCAATATCCCTTAACCTACAAATATGAATAAACATTATGCCTCCTCTTTTGAAGTCACAAACTAATGGAGATGTTTAACCCACTACCTAAGAATATCTATAATTACTACATGCAACTTAAAAACCAGAAGTGGAATATTTTTTATTGTATTAGATCATTTTTTATGAAGGTAACTATACTATATTAAAGTAGTTCCAAATACTAAAGAAATCTCCAAAAATAACTCTAGTATATACAAGAACCAATGAGAAGATAAAATAAGGTTGTGGGGTTAATCCACTTCATGTGTTGAAGTTGTGAATGCTTAACATGACATAAATAAATTTCACATTTTTTATTCCTTAAAAACTTTCAACAAAACCTATTTAAATATTCCATGTGGTAACTATATATGAAAAAACCATCACTAGATTATGGGCGATCAACATGAGGAAACAAATCAGGAAGATGATTAAAAAAGTTATCCACATGTGTGCACCCAAGAACTAACAAATTTTATTGATTTATTTTTCTGTATTTATTACCTATTGTAGTATTACCAAACCTCTATTATTAATATAGGGATAATTTATAATCAGAAAAGGGATAATTTAGTGTGTTTTTATATTACAACCCATTTTTTCATATTTTTTTCACATTAGAAATCCATAGTCATTTGGTGGAGTTGGGAAGGTTCCAATGAATCTTTGTTTTTATTATTATTCTATATTCTCACCCTTTTCAAAAATAATTCAAGCCTTAAATCTATCACTATGATGGTATATGTTCGAACTATCATGATGTATTTTATTTTGTGTGGTTGAACACTAGAAAGGTGAGTAGGAGAGACTCATAGTTGAAGAGGAATTCAGTCAATTACCTTGTGAATATGTGGGTGTGTGATGTTGTTAGAGATGTTCAGTACATTACAAATACACACAAAAAAGGAAAAGGGGATACATTATTATTTATTAGGAATAAAAAAATTGAGTTGTATTAAGGTTAATATTTCATATCTATTGAGATTATTCATTTGAATTTCTATAAGGTTTTATTCCTTTTTCATTGTTACTTTAGTTTCCTTTTTTATTTCACTTCATTTTTCTTATTTTTCTTTAAAATTAATTTTCACTAATTTTGATGAATTTATTTTGTTTAAAAAATAAAATAATGCCTAAATAAGTTTAAAAAATAAAAGTAAAACAAGTGTTTCGTGAGGTTCCTGAAGAGAAAACCCTGGTTGACCAATATGATATACCTTGGGATTAAAATGTTAATTATCCTAGACAATGTGATAAGACATTATTCACTAATAAATTAGATTTATTATGATAAATAATTATTATTATAAAATCTAGGTTACAAAATTCATGAAATATAATAAAAATTCACATCCTCTTTATTACCCCAAAATTTGTACCCTATAATTCTCAACACATTGAATAACATAGAGAGAAATAAGATCCACCTCATGAGTATACTCAATCTTCTTATCTCCACAATCTCTGACTTCTACTCCTATTATAGTGAACGGTGATGAAATATAAATATATGAATGATGAGAAATGATAGAAGAATATATGGATGAAAGGGTATCAATTTTTTTTTATATAGGAAGAGAATATAGATTAGAAGTGTGAAAGGTCCTGATACTTCATTTGTAATGAGATTCTTTAGGCTCCCCTTGTTCTCTAGGAGAACTCATAGTTTCCCTCCAAAAATCATCTCATGCATGAGATTGTGCTATATGGATGTATATCCTTTGTTTTATCATGATTTTAGTAGCTTTTAACTTTAAGGGGAAGATTTTAATTCATCTAACTCTTCTCTTTCGTCGCCACAAGCTTCCACAAGTGATTCTATAGAGATGATTGCCTGAATTGTGATAATACAATTTTTATAAATATTCATACCCATAATGATACTTCCCATGTTTCTTTGAGATTATATACATAGATCTGATTTTATTTTTTTTTCTTTACTAAATTTAATTAATCCTCTCCTTCAAGTGTTTACTAGGGTTCAGATTAAAAGCACTTGGTGCCAATTATACAATGGAAAGGGTTGAATTTGTTTTGATTGTGTGGATATATCGGCCAACCCCAATATTACATTAGATAAGGTTTGAAATTAGTTTTGATAATGAATAGATATTTTATTACTGATTTGGATTTTTTGGTGTAAAAAATGAATTATCAAGTTACGATATGACCTAGATTTTTTTTAAAGACGTATCCTCAATCACCCATATTTTGTCTTTCCTATAAAAAGTGGTCATGATGCTTATTATTTTTCTATGAGAATTTATCATGAAATGGTTCATAAAAAATTTTGAATCTTGAAATGATCCAATATTGGAGTTTATGAGACAGTTTTCAAAGTGCTGAGTTTCTCAGTGCTTCCTCCATATTACATTATTATCGGAGTATTTTTTGGTAAGATGATGGAATATCAAATGAATTAGTAACAAAATATTGAAATTATGAACACATGTTTCCATTGGAGTGATGATTCACTCACATGATCTGATTCATGGATTTGATGGCCTTAAAATGTTCTTGGGTTTGTTCTTTATACTATGTTAGTGTACCAAAATCTTCTCATGATTTTTCATGAGACAATATTTTCTATAGTACATAACATTTTAGTTAGAAATGAACGTTATGTTGGCCCCCAACATTTTCGTAATGTTTTCGATGAAATTTTTTATAACATCAATTTCATCACATATTTCAATATAATTCATCTCCCTTGTGTCAAAATAAATCTTATCATCAATAAAACTAACCCAAATATATCTTGTTTTAGATTATTCAATGAAGGAATGGAAATAAATGCATGAATTATTCATATTATGATCTTATTTGAAACACATATTTTTTTAAAAACTATCATAAACTAAGGAAAATTATTAAAAATAAAGAAAAATGATTACAAAAATACTCTAAATCAATGACATATTTAAGAAATGAAATAATCACAAAACCATTCAATATATAATATTCTAGATCCAATTAAATTAATATTATAACCTCTCAATATTTATTTAATATCATCTAAACTGAAGATATTTAGTACTGAAAGTTTTATTTCATAGTCTCTCTAATTTTAATCATCTCATTATTTTATAAATTAAATTAGATCATGTGTATTTCTTTCTACTCTTGAATTTGTATAATTTATTGAAGTTGAATATTTTGATTTTTATTCAAACCGCATTTATCTTCTAGAAAAATAAATTTAAGAAAAATATTACATTGGGAATCCTAATAATATGAAACTTATCTCCCACTTAAATATTTATCATTATTATTCAATTTTCAGCATAAAATCTAATCTAATAAATATTTTTAAATATAAAATTTTATTCATCTCAAAATATCCCCCACCTCAAATAAATATCTTTGGAATAGCTTCTATAATCACATAGGTGAGCTCTCTTTTTATCATATAATTATTTTTGAAACATAAAAATTACTTCTATATAGCTTCAAATATATATTATATAGGAATAGTTTACTAAAACTTGATCTTAGAGAACATAATTTTATTCTAACTTCGACTCCAAATTATTCATACATGAGATCCAGATAAATATGTCATTTCCGTTGATATCATAGAGATACTCATACATGGAATTCAAATTCTATTTTTATTAAAACAGTTATAGTTTAAATATTTAATAAAAACATAGAAAATTTATACAACAAATTTATTTTCAATGTTAATGTTATGTTGTCAGTATATATTTTTTATTTACACATATATCTACTTTAGTTTTTCTCCATCATTTTCTAATATTCTACAAACATATTTTAATATTAAAAACCACTTAAAATAATCAAAAAACTCTCAAATACATTTAATAAATCATAATAATTAAATAAAACTCTTTAGAATAATTACCAATTCTTATTGGTCATATAAGAACTCATCTGAGTAATTCAATTTATATTTCAATACATTAATAAATTCAACTCTATATACATCATGTTTATTAAGTTGATAGTTCTTCAATCAATTATCAATTAATGAAGAACCATTCTCGATTTAGTATAAATAAAGCACTTTAAAAATCATTATCCATGTTTTCTAATCATTTTATTAAACAATATTCATACTAGTAACACAAAGATGAATTCTCACAACTGACCATATTATTCTATATATACATATAATATTCAATAAGATATTTATTGTCTCTAAGACACCTCTCAATATTTACAATTGAACATATTTTTTTATGAGTCATGTAATTCAATACATTATATCTCTGAATTCAGAGAAAAATTTTAATATTTAGTATTCTATAGCCATGTCATGTATGATGTTTAACCTTAATTGATATCTATAAATATTCTTCTCATTAGTTTCTTCAAGCTCCATAACTCGTCATATAATACTTTTAATTCCACATATTAGAACCACAATTATTAGCCAAAATATTAAATATATAATCATCTTTCAACTCATTAAATTGATAGGAGATATCATGAAATGATATATAATCTCACGTAGAAACACAACATTACACTTCCAATCGTGTATAGATAAATCCAAGATAATTTTTATTGGTATAACCTCATATTTATAATTTATCTTCAATAGCAACCCAAATAAATAAATTAATATATATTAATTGTGAAATATGTGTGTTGAATCACATTCCATTGAGGGTCCCTAAATCTGTCTATTCATTGGATTCTTCATCTACATCCATCAATATTGACTTCATGTATTATGAAAAAATAATAAAACACACTTCATCACAATCAATTGGGAATTTTTAAAACAATGCAACATTTTGGTTATGTGATCCCAAAAATATTATTTATATATCAATGTGTATATTTAGAGAGAAGATAATACTCAGAAAAAGGCAATGTTAAATTTTTTTTCTAAAATGGATTCAAAAGGAATCATAATCCAGTGCCACAATTTATAAGGAGAATTCAAAGAAGTGTAAGGGGCAACAAAGTTGTTGAAAAGAAAAAAATAAGGGGGAAATGATAATTATTTGTAATCCATATCATGATTTTTTTGGGGGATATCTAAGATATAAATGGCCATATCCCTTTATTGAAATACACATTTACCCATATATATATAAATATATTCAATGGAATATGATCTATAATCCAAGTTGAACATACAATGGTTGAAGTGCGACAATAGAAATTCTCATGCTGATGGAATCCATTCCTTGAATTATGATTGAATATTCCCATGTAGATAAATATTTATAATTTAAGTAAATCATTTACTAGAAAAAAACCAATGTATATCCATATTCCATTCCATTTTTAAATTTTTATTTTAAGAAAACCATGTTATTACATAAAATGTAATATCATTATTTTTAAAGAATCCATTGTGAAATATTAAAAAATATTTCTCAAATACATATAAATGTCATATAGACTAATGTAAAAGTTTAATAAAAATGTTTAACATAATTTAATGATGAATGGATAAATGAAAAGTGTTTATTTGAAATTATTTTAAAAATTAGTGTATAATGTACTATGGTTGAACAATAATATTTTACCCTTGAGAACCACACAATTTAGTCATAACCATGCATTAATATATTTTTTCATAATTATTATTTAATAATTAGATATTTTTAATAAATTTTATTGATGATAATATATTTGAGAGATTATTGTGTGATAAATAAGTTATAATTATTTGATATTCCTATGTCTAAATCTTGTTGTAAAATTATAGCTTAAATAAAGATTCGTAGAGAAAAACTCTACTCAGAGGAATTCATACGATATAGATTTTTAAAAAATTGTCATAATAATTAGATAATTTTATTTTGTAAATTTTTAATCATGGATTTTAATTATATAGTAATGAAAAACTATAATGCACAACCCTAAAACAAAATTTTAAAGAAAAAATGCCAACAACTTGTGTTATGATATTTAACAGTTATAACGCCACTAAATTCCTAGTTAAATATTCAAAAAACCTATCCATATATATTAAATAGTAATATTATATAATATTATATGGTTTTTATATAAGTAAATTATCTTAAATAATAACCTTATACCCTGGAAAATCACGTCACAATGAATTTATTTATCCCATAATCCTGGAAACCGCATTATATTTTGCTTACCAAAAACAAAATTTAATTATGAACTTACTCTAAATAACCTAACCAATGATTCATCATCTTTACTTATATCCATATTATAATCACATTTTACTCTCCAATAACGAATTTATCAATCCCAAGACTTTCAATATTTTATTTTTATCCTTCCCTAAATTGATTAACCCCTAACTAACAAATTATTTCACCAACCATAACATATTTTTTATCAAACTGAAATCCCATCACATATAAACACAAAAACCCTTTAAAACTAGGACCAATTAATACTTAAATATTTATTCCCATTTTTTATAATCATGTGGAATGAGATAAACTAGGCACTTCTTCCTCCTAGATAAGAAACTGGTGAAAAATCCATATAAACTACAATTTCCCAAACCCAAATGGTAATTAATAAATAAAAACTGACCTAAATCCTCTATACAAAATACTATATCACAAATAAATAAATAAAACAAAATATTCCCACCTATATCTCATTTTTCATCCTCTATGGATGAGGACTTATCATACCCTCACACTTTCCAATAGTTTAAAACTAAATACAATATTTGGATAATGAACCCAATGTCTTCTAGATAGGGGGAATCAAGATAGATTCTTGACTTGTACATATATGATAAAATTTAAATATATTATCTAATATTTACATTAGATAATTCCCCTAGCATTTAAAATATATTTATAGTGATAGAGAAAGATTATTAAGATTTGATTCTTGATTTTTGAAACTCATTTAAGAACAATATTCAGTGTATTTATTTTTTCTTGGTAGAAATTAATGTAATAATATATTAGACATGTATTTGGTGGTAATGATATTTTATAGTGTTGAATTTATAAGAAAATAAAATATAAAAAATTGATTGTTAATTTATCTAGGGTTATGGACATTGAAAAGTGATGTGATTTAAAAAAACCCATGCATTACCCATTATCTGGCCAAAACTACAAGTAATAAGTTTAATGACCCATGCTTGAGATACTTCACCAATACATTATCAAATTATGGGAAGATAAATGAGATCACCAAGACTCTATTGAGTATTTGGATGTACTTATCTTCTATTCAAGAATTACAATTATTTATTAAATATTAAAAATAGTTTGTTCATTATTTTGAGGGACTTGAAATAAATCAAGCACACTACGGCGGGAAAAAACTTTTTTGTGAACTTGGGAAAAAATTTGGGATTATTCGATTTAGTTTTTACACTTTCCTAAATAGTTAATCTGTAATTAATAGATATAACATGGTTAGTTAAGATAGGTTTTCTCAAAATATATCTAGAAATATACTTTTTATGTGAGGAGTATTATAAGGAAGTGTTTGGAGATTATGGGATACACTATTATACTACTTCATACACTCTACCCACACCTACGTAAAAATCCAAAGAACCAAAAAAAATCCTAATACCATCCTAGAAGAACTACCATAATGTACACCATCTATCAAATATAAAAAAAGGTGATGTCTCTTTTTTGAATTAAAAATATTTTTCTTCAATAAAAGAATCTTGGAGAAAGAATAATGAGTTTAAATTAAAATGAAAGAGAAATTTGGTTGATTCCCCATTGAAATAACATTTTATTTATTTTTCAATGAGACATATGACATTCATCTCTATTAGGTAAAATCATGATTAAGTGAAGGTATTTATTACTGATCAGGAGAATGAGTATCCTACTATTGTAACCACCAAGACAACTTTTACAACATACAAACAACATATAATACCTATACCACCTCCAATACGATAATTTAATTTTACTGATCCAACCCCACACGAGACATATATGTATCAAATAATTTTCTTCCAACATAATACTTATCGATAAATAATATATTTGTTCCATGGAAGCAAAGGATTGGGATTATAGAGATAATTTACTTATAGATAACTCACCTATTATGGAGGGAGAGATGGAGGGGTGGGGGGGGGGATAAATGGGATAATGATGAATTATATAATTAATATTATTTTATTTAGTTTATATTAAATTTTAATCACTTTTTGATAATTAATCCATGAATTTTTATTCCTATATACATTCTAATTTTTTTGAGAAAATTATATATCATATTTTATTACTCTTGAAAAAATACATACGATAAACATTAATTTTAAATTGAAAATTAATTTTTTATTCCATTTAAATATCATTTTGAAAATTTATTTGTTAAAAAAATTTCACAAGTTTATAATTTTTAATATAGAATATAATAGGGGACTAGAGCTTAATCATTTTACCATTTAACATCATGGATAAATAAATCCTTTTAATTCTAAATCTCAAGGATGAAAAGGATTCAATAAAATACGGAATCATATTTAGATTGTTCCAATTATATTTTAATAATTGTAGTAATTGTCTTAATTTATTTAAAAATATTAGCATCTCATCTACCTTGGATAAACATTATGGTAAATATTTAATTATGGTATGGCGGAAGGTTTTATTAAAACCCTTATATTTTGACCTTTCGAATCTAAATGATATCAGTAAATAGGAAATAAAATTTCCCATATTTTTAAAAATTTAAATGATCATGATACAAAAATTTTAATATATGAGTGGGAATTTTGGTAATACTCAAACATGTATCAATGTTTAGTAGCTATTTGAAATATTTATGGATATGTGACATATTTAATCATTAATTCATTGAAATTCATTTCAATTGACTTATTTTTTATTCATTCCACGAATGAATCCCCATTAATTCTAATTTAATTGAATTATTTAGAACAAATTTAATAAATTATTTATAATACTATAATTCTTGAGAGAATTTGTATTATTGTAAAATACTTGATCTTTCCATGACTCTTTTTCAAAACAATAATAATTATGTCTCATAAAAATGATAAAAGTCATTGTGGATTTTGTTACCCCTTTAACATTTGAGATTTTATTATAATTTTACCATTATTTATGCGCTTATAAAATACTTACATGTTGTTAAATGAGTCACATTAAAAGATTATGTTTGCATTCCTACAAAAACATGGTATTTCTCATGATTTCAATTTATATAAAATGAAGAATATATTATTTCTAGACGTTTCATGGGGAAATCAATATTGAAAATTAAGAATGTGAAGAATTTAAATTGTTAATTGGACAAAGGACCAAAATTTTCCTTATATTTTAATTTCATCAATTCCCACTAAAAGTAAGGAAAAATATAAATATATGAAGAATATAAAGTTAATATTTTCTTATTGTATTGTATTAGTTTATGAGCCTATAAGAAGTTAAAAAAGACTTGATATAGGTGAAATTAGAATACAAATTATTGAGTGGAGATATTTATTTGACGTTTGAATTATAAATGATGAATAGTAGTTAATTTTTAATCGACATTATTTAGTTGTTTTAAACATTCCTAAATTTACCAATCGAACCATAACCTTAAGGAATACAATGTCTAATTTTCTCATTATAATTTTGATTTGGTATCTAAAAATGAGATTTATATTCATTATAGGTTTATGGTTAGAATAAATATATTGTTATATTAAGCATAATTATATTTAAATTATTCTTGAGTAATGAGTGAAATGTTATTTATATGGTAAATCTTAACTATGTATGAATACTAATTAAAAGATAAAATATGTGAGTGAAATGGAAGATAATTTAGAAAATTAGTGTCGTAACATCAGAGTGATCTTACACGATATATGATAAGTTTTTATTATTATAGAATTTTAAGTTATAACTTTATATTTTTTGACATGATAAATTATAGTATTCCGTTTTTAAACATGTTTTCAGGGTGATTGGATGTTGAGTTTTTTCCTGAGGATAATAAAAAGATCATGTGTGGGGGATTTGAAAACCCTATTGTATGAATACATTTCCATTATGAATTAGAAGGATAAATTATCTTATTATAGCCTAATTTTATGTGTTTTTATGACTTGTGGTATAATGAATATTGATGATGAAATTTCATAGGATTGAAAGAAAAAATCATTACATAACCAATTTAGATTATTGAAGCACTAAATTAAATTTTTAAATACTATGTTTTTTCTTCAATGTGAATGTATGAAACATTAAAATGGATTTTGGAATTATTGAGAGTTTATTTTATGTGTTGGAGAATGTTTTTGAGATTATTTTATGAATTATTTAACTATTATAGAATATACAGGTTATAGTGAATTTGAAAAATACCTTTCCTCTACTGAACTTTTTAAGGCCAATTCGGGACATCATAAGAATGATTTTGAGAAAAAAAGGCATAAACATCATAAAGTTTATATACAACATAATATGGTTTATTTAAAACTACGTAAGGATAATTTTAAAACATTACAGGTTTATTTAAAACATCATAGGGTTGTTTTAGTATTTTTATGTTCATTCTAGGGAATTTTAAATATATTTCTATCTTCACATGGTTCAGATTTACTTTGTATTATACCAACTTCAAATGGTCTACTTGAATATAATAAGGTTAATTTTTAATAAGGTTCCTACATCATATGTTTTAGAATTTAAATGGTTCAATAAACATTATAAAATATATACATCTAAAAAATATTGAAAAATTAGAGATTTTCTTTGAAACTCTATCAGGTTCATCTAAAGGAACATAAGGATTCAAAATTTTTAAAAAATTAGTGAATAAGAAATGAATATTATTCCAAATATCACTTGACATATTTAATAATTTTATGAAAATCAAAACCATGTTGTAGAGTTTTAATTCTAGCTAATATTGATGAAAAAAATTGAATCTAATGTTTAAAATTGAGAGGTTGTTTCAAAAGGAGGTGTTTTCCATGATGGGAGGGTATACACGTGAAATCTTGAATTCCTGCATGTAATGTTTTAAAACAATCATGTAGCTCATGGATATCTTAATGAAGAAAATTTTATGATCCTCCTGGTGAGTTAAATGAATACCTTAACATAAAATATTTATGAGGATGAGTTTGAGGATTTTCTACAATTTGTTAATCTAGAAAATCTGTATTGTACCAACCCAAGTTAACATGTCAGATCTCTCAAGATAACTCACCAAAATGAAGGGATCAAAAAAATAACAAAAAAATGTCTCATGTATAAAAAAATAGGTAAAAACAATGGTATATTGAGAAATAAAGTAAAAAATTGATATATACAAACCATGCCAAACGACTATACTAGAAATAATCAAAGTAAGACTAAACACAAAAGCACATCTCCATGTGAAAATCCATCACCACCATCCCAAACTACTACAATGAAAATGGTAAACAACATAATTTGGTGACAAATATGATTCCCTTCACATTATATGTATCCTACAAAAGTAAATATTTATACATCCAAAGTCAAATAAAAGGTTTGAGAAAAATGACCAGTAACATTCCTCCATGAATCTATAAAATTTA
Source organism: Viscum album (assembly GCA_963277665.1). Lineage (NCBI taxonomy): Eukaryota > Viridiplantae > Streptophyta > Magnoliopsida > Santalales > Viscaceae > Viscum > Viscum album. Next base: position 1,087,748,510 of record OY728156.1, read on the forward strand.
TATCACCATTAAACCATTAGTTTTATTTTTTATAAAATAAGTTTATATGGAAATTTCCTTTGAAAAAAATTCTAATAAAATATGATTTTTTTTCTAAAATAATACATATTAAAATAAAAAATAATATTAATATAAACATGAAATATAAATATATAGGTTTATAGTAAAAAAATACATATCTCATAAGGAAAACTTGTGAGCATAAAATCATGAAAACTCATAATCATGAATTGATCCAAGCACAAGTTTGCATCTATCCTATTAGAATATGTACTATGACATGAAATGGAACAATAAGATTATGTAATGTGATTCCTTCCAAAAACAATTCCTATCACAAATTTTCAGAATCAAGACCAACAAAAATATTCTAAAGCCTAGTGGATACCTAACCCCTAGTAGTGACACACACATAGACACCAAGATTTTCATATATCCATTTTCGGATCCACCCAAGGTTAGGAAGTGAAACTTTTCAAAAATCCTATAACTAAAACATTCTAATAGTTCTAAAAACATGTTTTAAGAAATGTACCACAACTCCCATGATTAGAAATCCATTTTAGAATCAAAACTATCATTGATTTATTTTATCTACCACATTATTTGCATTTAATTGTTTTTATGAAAACCCATTAATTTTTTTTTCAAGAAATGAGTTATGAATTTAAAGAAATTGTCCCACATATATTTCAAATAATCAAATTTCTTGAGATAAACAAAAAGAATTTATATTAATATAATGGGATCCATGGGATAACTCTATTATTTAGAAACCGCTACCTTTCCAATGAAGAAAACCAAGTGGCCATCAAAAAAAAAGATTGAAACCAACGTTATCAGGTCCTCACAAGCTTAGATCGATAGGAAACATTCTCTGTTCACTATAAAACCCTATATATAAATAAATAACAACCCATTTGGGTTCCACTAGATCAAGGGTATGAGAAATCTATGCTATAAATAGAAAAAAGAATAGAAATGGTGATGAAATCCAATCATTCGACAATGGGATCTACCCAAATCAATAGATAATCTCCATGGATTAAGGGAAAGATTTCTGTAGAGAATAAATAAGGATATGATTTGAGAAAATGTGATATTAGAAGTTTATTAGATTTAAAAATTACCAAGGGAATCTGGGTAAATTTTTCTTTTTAAAAGTCCATAATCAGTTGCATTATTAGAAAAATATTATGATAACTTTATGGTGGTTACTGTCCATTAGAAAAGAATGCACATTTACATAAGATTAAAAATATGGTTATAAAAACAAATATCAAACTTTAAAATCACCACTAGAACTACCAGATATATATCATGTGGTCCCCACATGGTTACTAATAACTATGAATAGATCGTGCACTTAAACTGTTTTCCTAAAAATTCCTAATCTCTGACCCCTGATTATTGAAAGACTTTAGAAACTCACAATTTTTTAACTAATCACAATATTAAACTCATCTGTAACCTTTAATGTGTCACAAATACCCCCACTATGAAATATTCTACGTGATATAGGTTTTCATTATTCTAGAATCTTCAAAATATAATACCAATACTACCTCATGAATGTTTCCATATACCAAATATCTGTACAATTACTCTAGACATTCCAAAAGAACTATTTTACCATGAAACAAATTATCCTATAAATCAACAATCATAAATGGATTCTCAAGTAATTAGGTGTCTGGATCATGATCAATATCCACCTATTCAATCAAATGGAAATGATTTGTTTGACACATATTCAATTAGGAAACATGAATCAAATCATAAATATATGTCATGTTATATGATATGACCAATGGATAAGAAACTTATCCATATTGTTTGAATATCGGGAAATAAAAAACAAACCCTAGTACCAACTTACCCTGTCTTAACAAATGATGATGCCCAAAACAAGGTAAAACATTGAGAAATATATGATCACCAAATATAAACTCTAATAAGGGTTGATGATAGTAAGCATATAATTTATAGAAACTCTGAGATTTTGAAAACCACCTTTTCAACAACAATACATTTTTTTCCATCTATTGAACAAGGATTGATCCAATGAATGTTTTTTCTCCAAAATCTTCTAAATACAAAGGAGATATATATGGTAACCCAAATAAAACATCAATGGGATCTTTTTTAGTGGAGTTCGGATAAATATTTTTATAGGTGATCATTATCAAAAGTATATTCTTTTCCAATAAACCACTAAAATCCTGCCCACAAACCAAAATCATATCATTAGTAATATAAATGACTCCTAGTATTTTTTGGGTGATACATGATACATTACATCAATTATGTACCAATTACCTCTTACAATCCTTTCCAAATCTAGGATGTAAACTGTGGATCTTTGTTAAAAATAGTTATTGAAGGAACAACATGGAGTATCTTGATCTCTTGAATATACATGTGCTTGGGGTATTCTACATTCATCGTATACTTAATAGGATAAAAATGAGATGATCTCATAATTTCCTCAATGATAAAACAAATATAATCTCTCTAACTAAATGATTGTGTTACATCAATAATTAAGTCCATTGATATCTTATTGCACTTTTAATTCTGAGCTTTCAAATCTTGATACATTTGGAATACCTAGTGTGAACCAACTGACTATATTGATGTCTAATATCTATAAAATCCTTCCACAAAGATATTTTAATGACCAATCTACCTCAGTTGCATAATATATGATTGGGATACTGAGACCTAACACTCAAGGTCTCCCCACCATAGATTTTTACTATAATGCTGAAAATTGATGTATGTTTCTTTCCCAAGAAAAATAAGATCATAAACTAATGAATCAACTATTAATCAACATAAGAGAACCTTCCTATTATCATTTTTCAAATCCTATATCATCTCAATGGAAAAAAATATGAAATACCACTCCTCTAATGATTACTTTAAATCTTAATTCGGTAACTTCTTTTATTACACATGAATGACCAAATTCATATTTCGAAGTGTATATGAAATATCAAAATCAATGATAAAAATATATTCAGAAGAAATATTTCAAGTGTATCTGGGTAAAAAATACTTCGGTATTTTATGATCAAAATATATAGTAAACAACTCATCTAATATATAAGGTGGCATGTTTTAATAAAATACCTCACTATAGATAGCTCGAGATAAGGTGTAGGATAATTATTCTCATGAGTGAGTAGATCGAGAGATTCATAACACCCTACTTATTTACCATACCTTAGAACATATCTTAATCCTCTTACCTTAGGCATACTAGAAAACTTTAAAGGCTAAATAATAAGAATTTTATCTGAATTCAATCTCACCTTCAGTTTCTCAAGTGATCATTGAAACTTTTCATTCCGTTATAAATTCACACCCTTATTGAACAACTCAATCATAGTATAAAAAATAATTGAGATATACCAAACGAAATGTCTATAATAACCAAAAAATCCTAATAAGATTTGAATGTTAAATAAATTTATGGGTTACTCCCAAGACATAACTGCTTAGATATTTTTTACGACGCAATAATATAGATCTCTTAGATATATCATGGATTAGAAACTTTACCTACTAGATCTAAAACTCGCATTTAGAATGATTTCTATACCGATGATGTTATTTTATAGTTTTTAGAATAATATCTAGATGATCCTAGTGTTTTTTTTCTGACTTGAAATACTCCAAAATCTCATCCACAAAACAACCACAAGAGTCCATGAACTAATGATTATTCTAATTCATAAAATCCATAAACACCCTAAGAGAATTTTTAATTCCAAATGGTAAAACCAAATAATCATAAAGTCCATATCTTATCTTGAAGTGTATATTAATGATATCATCATCTTAGAAAATTAAATAATGGTACCCTAAAAGAAAATAAATCTTTGAAAACTATTAGGTTCCCTTAAGTAGATCAAACAAGTCATGAATCCTAGGAAAATGATACGTCATTTTAACAATCTGATTATTATTTTGATAGTAATCATGAAATCACTAGAGGATTCCATATTCCTTTTTTTCAAATATAATTGGAAAACACAATGGTGAAATGTTGGGATAAATAAATTGTTTGGCCTCAGTATCCTAAACATAAACTCAAAGCTCTTTCAACTCAGTTGGTGACATATTAATAGATAGAGTGGAGATGAGAGTTTTCAATATTAGTTGGTAAATTGTAAAATCATCTTATCTCTAGGGAGATATCATATATAATGTTTTAGGAAAGGAATCATGGTTGTCATTCACAATGGAAGTAATTCAAACACTACTATTTTTTAAAATCTAGTAACATCTAAAATAAATTTAATGAGATCATTCTTTATTCAAGAATAACATACCATTCTCTTCATGACCTAGGATCCCACTAACCCGAAAAGACACGAGTTCTGTTATGAAAATAATGATACTAAATCAAAAGATGATAAAAATTGATTTTGGATTTAAAACTAACAATCCAACCCATACTAATGATGAATTTAAGGATGCCAAAATCAAGAACTAGAAAACCCCACAAGACCACATAGTCAAAGATCATTACCAGGCACTTAGAACATTTGAAACCCTACTCTTTTATTCTTTGCAATGGAATGGAATGATTCATCAAGGATAGAATAAGCTCAAATCATAATCACAACACACCAGTAAACTTCTATGATATAAAACAATGTGATTCACCTGTGCTAAAAAAATACAAGACTATAGTGAATGAAATAAAAACTAGACCTCTCATAGTATCTGACCTAATTCATATTTTTCGGGAGAAAATTTTGATGCAAAAATATAGCTAACCTCAAGTCATCCTTGATCTTTCTTCATAGCATTATTATCTCTCTTTTCATAATAATGAGATCCACTACCCTTTGCTGTATAAGAATGATCATGGAAGCTTTTAGTAAGAGTGAATCCAGCTCTACTACCTTGGCGCATTATTTCAAAAAAACACTTATGGTTACCAAATTATAAACAATTATGTAATTTCTTAGGTTATACAATAAAATTAGGCTTAGTATGTCCAGGTCTCCCACACTAATAGAACAATAACTGGTTGTAACCTGAGGTATCCCCTGAAACTACTCTTGATGTAAACTAAGAACCCATAATATGCTTACTTTTACAACCATACGGTAAAATCTTGTTATCCCATGCTGTAATTAAAGATCCACCAAAACCTATCTTCCTAGTTAAGTCTTCATGATCCATAATTGCTTTATCAACCACCTTAGAAAAGTTTGGTAACCCTAAGAGAACCAACATTGACAAAATATTTTCCATATATCGTTATCAATCCACCAAGATTTAATGTTGTAATTATAAACATTCTCAGGTGATTAGATAACTAGTTCAGTTAAATGGGTAACATAACCCATAATGAAACATACCATCTTCTCCAAGTTCAAAAATGCATGAGTCTGCCCCACACACTATGTTTCATGATAACACTACGGGCTGAATACCTTTTTTAAAGTTGTCTAAGTATGATCATAATGAAACATATCTTCACAATATATTCACAACATTTAATTCTCATCCCTCCCTGAATGTAATTAGTGAAACCTATATTTGTGTCCTTTGGAGGCTTTAATAAGTAGAAAATCATTTCAATAAATTCAAGACACAATTCAGTTTCTTAAGATCCTTTTTCATCATAAAAAATATGATTATTTTACTTAGTAAATTCCAAACCATACCGCACCATATGTTATATGTTTCAATACCCATATGCCCCATATTTCATATTTTCTAGACAAATTTATCAACCAATGAAGGGTCTATTAGAGGATTATCTTGAAGAAAATCTCACACATATTCCCATCATAATTTTAGAAGAGATATTCATGGAGTAATTATTTATCAATAACACATATAAAACATGATTAGTTTTGGAATGAACCTTTTAATCCAAATAAATTTCAAGAATATACATTAAATATCTGAAATGATAAGAATTTAATCCATAAATTGATTCAAATAGTGGAAAAATTAGATAGGACATGGTTAATATAAATAGACCATAAAAACTAGGTTCATCTAGATGACCCAAAACCAAGCTTAATGGTTGAGGAAATACCCCAAACCACCCATAGAAACTCAGATTTAGATATGAAAATGAGATTACCAGGAAAAACACCATACTTACCAACCATATTTTGAAGGCACTAAATCCATTCTACTATAAACACAAAACTGAACCTAGGTAGTTCCATAACTAATAATGTCTAGAATTCCATTTAATAACATTCTATAATGAACCGATCTGGGTCAATATGACAAATTTATCAAGATGTATCGCCACAAGTTAAAGATAAAAATATTGACCAAAATAAGTCACTTGTATAAATGAAAAATGATTAATAACAAAACATTTTCATTCAAGAAATTATACATAATAATGAGACATAATAATCAATCTAAAAGGATAAATATAAGAAAAAAAGGAAGGAAAAAAACTAAAGCCACATATCTATTGGAACATTTTTCCTTTCCATTCAAATCCACTATGAAGTTAACAATAAATAATAGAATTCAACAATCTTCATGACACCCTTCCCTTCACTAGTATCCTATAGAACCAATTTTTTATAAACCCAAAAGAATATATAGGTTGTGAGAATTTTTTTTATTATGATACCGCGATGAATATATAAAATGTATACTAGGAAGCAATTGTTGGTTATAGATTTAAAATAATTTTTTTTAAAGAATATTACTTAAAAAAAATTACTCATGAAATATCCTAAGGGTTTCTTTAAATATATATATATATATATTATAATACGCATGGATATTAATATAAAAACAATAGATAAATATATAGTTTATTAGTATGAAACTACCATATCTCATAAGGAAAACATGTGAGCATCAAATCATAATGATTCAAAATCATGAATAAAATCAGTCAAAAGTTGGTCTCTAGACTATAGTAATATGTACTAGAACATGTAATGGAACACTAGACTAATGTAATTTGATTCATAATAATTCTGTGTCAAACTATTGTCTATCAATATCAATTATATTCAAAATATACAACAATATAAGGGATACCTAACCCCTAGTGATTCCCTATAAAATAAGGGTTTTATATGTCCATAACATGATGCACCCAAGGTTCCCAAGATATATGTTTTCCCAAAACAATCAAATAAAACATGCTAAAATTTTTATAAAACATTTCCAAAATAAGATCATCACTTCTCCTATTATTGAAAATCTATTTTAGTGTCAAACCCATATTTGAGTCATTTCACTGAAGAAATGATTTTCATAAAAACAATTAATGAAAAGTCCTTAAAAATAATTTTCCAATCCAAAAAATTGGCATTTATTCAAAATAGACCTCATATATTTCAAATCAATCAATTTAACAATTCAAAAAAAGTAATTTACAAGAATATAAAATATTTCATGCGGTGGAAAAATTATATTAAGACCCCTACCATGCTAAAGAATAAATCCAAGATGCATTCGAAGACAAAGATTACGAAGAAAGATATTGGGTCCTCACATGCCTAGATAAATAAGAAATATCATCAATTCCTTATTAAAACCTCTTGATATGAAACCAAATCACATTTGGGTTCAAATATATCAATAATAAATTAGATTTAGGATATATATAGAGGAAAGAGGACAAATACAGATGAAATTAGAACACAACTCAATGATATCCCCCCAAATCAACTTAAAATCACCTAAGAATCATGGAGAAATTCTTCTGGAGCATCAAGAAGGGACTGTTTCAGGATAATGAGGGATTTAAAAGATATTAGACTTAAAAAACCTAAATTTACAGAGGTAATTTTATATTTTAAAAAATTAAGACTAAGTCACCTGATTATACGACATGGTTAGAAAAATCATGCACTAAACATTTGGTAGCTACTACCCCATGAAAAATGAAATGAATAGTTACAAAGGAATAGTCTCATGTTAAGAAAAACCATTTTCAAACCACTAAAGTCTCTATTAGAACCAAAAAATCAATGTCACTTGGTTTCACACAATAATCAGTAACATTATGCTTACTGTGTTCCTGATATGTTTTCCCCAATACACTTAATATTCAACCCCTAAGTCTCAAAAGACATTAAAATTGAAAAAGACTAAAACTAAGACCAATACTAAACAAGAATTGGACCTAGAGGATGTGAGATGGTCTGGTTTCCAAAAACCACAGGGGAGTTCCCATTTTTTAAATATATAAAAATTAATCATGATATTCAATATAAATATAAATAAAATAATGAAGTAGGTCAATCTAATGAAATAAATATTTGTGAAGCTGATAATTTACAAATAGAGAGAACTGATATATCAAATAGATAGAAAAAATATAAAATCAACATGTTTTTAATACTGCTTTCATCATCTTATTTAAGGAATGTGATTCTACTTTTGATCCTCTACTGTCTTAATTTTGAGGTATATATCATTAATGACCATGAATATGAGGGAACATTATCGTCTGTTCATTATAAATGAATGTAAAGGAATTTCATAATTAGTTGTTAACAAAATAATAATCTAATAGTGATATTTCATATAAATTTATGAAATAATTGTAATAGATATTGAGATATTTTGATTCTAGTGAGATGATGGGTATAATGGTGGGAGGGTATGTTTGTGTGAAATGCACAATTGGATTAAGAGGAGACCAATTAAAATGACCTGTTTTTATACAAGAAAAATTGTTTCTTATTTTGAATAAATAAGAATAGCATGGATTAGGTACCCAAACATGGGTTGAACATTATTAAAATGTTTGTAGCCTATATTATTTTATTTTATTTTATTTAATGTTCATGGAATTCTGTGAAGTTTTTTTTGATTGGATCAGATCCTAACAAGTCATACTGTTTAATATAATATAAATGAATTTATAAAATATTTGTCCACTAATTAAAATACCCTCTACCTTGACGAAACCCATTTTTGGGTTAACTTAGGGGGTATTAAAGCCTATAGTTACCCTCTATTAGATATAATTGTTTCTAAAAATTATTATTTTCAATTCTATCAATATAATTATATTCACCAATTTTGATGAAAAAAATACCTCATTTTGAAGATCGAGATGGTGACTTGTCTTTTTTAAAATTGATTAGAAGTTAAAGATAAAAAAAGTTAGGTTTTAACCCATCAAGGTAAATTATCAAATGCATTTTGCTGATAATATAAATCTAAATTTTATTGTAAATATTAAAATAATATTATCATGTCTCTATTAGAAAAGTCTAATAAGAAATTTAAAGATCATCCCACAGATAATGAAATGTGGGAAAAAATGGAATATAGTTATAATGAAAATGTGAATGTTAAAAAGATAATTTTAAAATATATAGATGTTTATTAGAATATTTGAATATGGATTATAAAAAAATTTATAAAATCATTTTAAGAGTCAATGATATATTTATGAACATCTATATCTTTTAAAAAATATGGATGATTCCAAAATTATCAAATGTGTGATGTAAAACATTACATGTTATTTTAATCCAAAAATAGTAGCATTAGAATATATAGATGACCTAATCCTTATTTAGATGGCAATAATTCTCATTTATTTTTAAATAAAAAATATTAAAACCTTCAAAAAAAGAGAAAATGGATCTTGAGGCCATAAGAAAACTAAAAATCAAAGATGAAGAAAATAAAGATTTAAGTAAATATAAATAAAAGGTAGGATTTGAGGCCTACAATCTAACTACAAATATTATATTATAGAAATTTTAAAAAACAAATATTAAATTGATAATAAAACACTAAAATAGGTGTTAAAAATGTGGGAGCACTATACATTTAACTACGATTTTTTCAAAGAAAAAGAATATTGATAATAAAACAGATGAAAATGATGTGATAATTTAGAAACAATAAGTTGTTTAAAAACTAACAAATGTGAAAAAATTTGGTTATAATTAGAATAATTATTCAATAAGAAAAATAATATGTTTGATTATAAAGGAATAATAATATATCTCTTCAACTAGGATCTAATTTAAATATGAATATGTAGGAAAATTTACTAACTTCATGGTTTATATTAACAAATGTGAAGAGGAATAAAGTAGTGAAAAATAATAAGCTGATACAATGTAACACCCTAATGAATTATGATTTATCTCCTTTTAAATAAATTCAATTTCTTCAATATATTGAGATACACACAACCCCATGTTTAAACCGAACATGATACTTTATTAAAATATTCTTTAAACATAACATTTATAACAATGTTTTTAAGTTTGTGGGTATGGATAAGAATAACTAAATTATATATATTATATTGTTTACACATGTATAAAATAAAATAAATGGTAATATATTGAATATAAAAAAATAAGTGTCATTTGAAAAATAGAAATGTTTTATGAGAAATTATATTTTTAAAAGGCGGTTTGGTCATGCTTTCTGGAAATAAATTAAAAATTATTTTACAAATTTTATAATTTATTTTTGATAAAATGAAATTAATTTTTTAAATAATAGTATCAATATTATCTTAGGGTTATTTTTTGGTATTTTTCTAAAAAGTATCATTTTTCAATGAATATTGAAAAGTATTATTTTTTATTGAAATAAACATTATTTGATTTATTTAAACATTTAAATTATATTTTAAATTTGTTTTAAAGACAAATAAGTTCAATTATATTATTATACCTACATTTTAGATGTGTAGAATCAATTTCAATGTGATTTTTTATATTAAAACCTTTTTTTGATAAATGTCTCTATAGAAACCAAAATATTTCTTCACATCTAAATGTATAATTTTCAATTAAATTATTCCAATTATGTGAGTTGAAAGTGGTAAAATGGATTCCATATTTTGAACCAAAATAATTAATATTTTCAAATAATTTCATCTTAATTTTTTTCTATAATTAATAATGAAAAATGTGAAATATAACATCTATGGGTAAGGTAAAAAAGGGTTTATGGGGGGGTTAAAAATATAAAAAATGGTTAAAAATAATATAAAATATTCCGAAAACCCACTTTATGGACATATTTAGAGATTATAAATTTTAAGGATAGATATTTAAAAATTTTGGTTTCTTTTTTCATATTAAAAATATGGGTACACGTTGTTCTTTTCAAAAATTCCATGGATGGACTCTCCCCAACTTATAAAAGGCCACCCCCTGTGAACTCATCTTCAAAATTCCAAAGTCATTTGTTTCTTAAAATACCTAAAAAAATTACTTAATTAATACCAATACAAATTCATTGATAAATTTTTTTGTATCATGAATCCTTCTTAGGAATTCTTTTGGTTTAAACCTAAATAGGTCATTCGAAGAAGTGGTAACTTTCTTAAAAAATCATTTTTATATTATTTATTCTTATAAATCAATAAAATTTTATTCAATTATAATTTAATAATATAAAAATTAACTCATATATAATTATATGTTATTTTTTAATGTATTAAACAATATTAATATCCCCTTCCATTAAATGGAAAACAAAATTGTCGATTGTGTGTACGAAAGACTATCCCCACATGAACCATAACTGATGTTCCATGAACACATCTCAAGATTAAATATAATTATAGATTTAATGTATATATATATAATATAATATATTATTATACTTATATAATTATAAAATAACATATAAAATTATCTTTCTGTACTATTTAAAACATTATAACATCGCTCATGTGTAAGGAGGACTCTCGCCTTGCGAAATGATGTGATTTTTTTTTCACATACGCTTTACATGGAATGCAATAAGAATAAATTTAATGAATATATGTTATATATATGAATTGATATTTATTATTAAAAGTTAATATTTCCCCCATTTCCATAACCTTTCACTTGTTAATGGAATGATATTATTTCTTGTTCGTATCTATAACCAACCGTCTATAAGAAGATATAGGATTCATTTTGCATGTACAAACATCAAGAATGATTATAAAAATGTATATAATGAGTAAATATAAAATTTATAAAATTAATATCCTCATGTGTATTATGAATTTATATAATATACTCAAGAATTATAACATTCATGAAAAAACACACATGGGAAAACAAGGCAATTAACACCCAAAATAATGAAAATAATGAAATATTATTAACAATAGTGTGGTAAAATGTTATATGAGGTTTATAAATGATATTAAGAATATGAATATAGTTTGGGATAAAATTTTTAAAATGATTTATACAATTATATAGGATATTAAGGCACATTAAATCGAAAGGGAGCATATAGTGAGGGATTTCATCTGAATTTCATTTTTATTGAGAAATATTTATTAATCTGAACCTATTATATTTTATGTGGTGTATATAGAGAATATTTTATGTCTTTAAAATGAATACCTATTTATTATTATTACTATTTTTTCAATTTGGTTCTTCATGGGGTTACAATTTAAAATTTACCAAAGAGTTAAATATTATTTTCCAATCTCAATTTCATTTGTGACTATTTACATTCTATTGAAACAATCACTTTCTTATAATTATTTTTCATTGGAAATTAAATTTAAATTAAATATACATATTATTTTATGATGGTTATTATTGTTTTCAAAACTATATACCATTTTTATATGTGTTATTCACTTTGATTTTTTTTTTGATTTACTAGGGAAACCATGATAAATTCGTATCCTTTACTCCGTTTGGATATTTGATGATATGATATATTGATTCAAAAATTAAATTTATTATTTTGTATATGATGAATGATTTTTAATGAATTTACATGTGAGGATTGGTTATAGATATCTTCAATATGCATCAATTGGTCTCATGAGACAAACCAGTTGGCCAAATTGGATGATTTTTTACCTGAAATTTTAAACTATCTTGTGAAAGGTGTGGAAAATAGTGGTATCAAAATGCCTGATATCATGATGTCTAATAGTTATGAATTTACATCATTAAAAATTTAGTTTTTATTATTATCCATGATATTTTCTCATTGATGTTACCACTGGATTCTTTTAATTTTCATTTTATTGATTAAATGGAATGAGTGGTCAGTTAGCTACCTTTCCATATATATTATTATTTAATTCATGCTCATGATATTGATTAAATGAAATTATTTTTTTGATATTTACCATTAAATATTGAATATAAGTTATTTTATTAATATATATTACAATATATGTAATTGTTACTGAGCATTTGATCTCATACTTATTTTGTTTCATTTTCCCAGGATATGAAGAATAAATCTTTGAATGGGTTTAAAAGATGCAGATAATTCACTCTTATTAAGTATTATTTTTATTTTTCTATTACCAATGTAAAATGGATATCATGTATGTATATAGTTCTCTAAAACTGATTAACTGATTTTTCATTTGTTATTTGACCCTTTATATCCATATAAAGGTAATAAATTATGCACGGACTCTAGGTTACTAGGGTTAGGGTCATTACAATTGGTATAAGAGGAAATTTAGTAGAAAAATCGAGAACTAGATTAAGGAACAAATTTATTAGGGATGATATTCCAATTATATAGTTTATGGATATGTTTATAAGAACATCCCAAGGTTTTTGTGGGTTAGAAAGTATATTATTTTTACCTAACAATACATCTCTGTCGGGATAATACAAGTTTCTAGTCTTCTAGAAAATATATACTTGGTCATAATTACTATAAAATAGTAAAATTGGTATTACCTTTATATTTAACTATTATATGAAATCCACCCTTACTACACACCTATTTTGACAATCTTGTGGGATATACATAGGATAATTCAAAATTTTTTACATACCATTATGAAGGATTTAAAAATAAATATATACCCAAAGAAACCTAATTAATGATTCACATATTAAAAATTCATAAATTTTCAATTTATGTTACGTTTTATATCATATTTACAATAATGCATTATGATTTAAAATTCCAATTTTTAAGAGCTAATCTAGAAATTTCCATTGTTTAGAAATGGAACCTATATGAAAGTAGGGTATCAATACTCATGTCCAATATAGAAATTTACCTACTAAGAAAGCCAATACAATGGGTATTATAAGTAAAAAGATCATTTCAATATTAGGGTATCCTAATCAGGTTTTGATAAATAAACATTCCTTAATAGAGAAACATGTTGATCCATAATGTGATTCTCATCTATTGGATCACTTTATGTGACTTAAGCTCCCATAAATTTGTGAGAATAATAATTAAATGGTTGTTGAGAAATTGATTAAGTATCTGAAGAAGATATTTATGGACTTGGAATGTGATGAAAAGAAAAAGGTTGCACTTTATTTTTATTTTATCAAAGGATACATTGATAAATGGTGATTTTTTATCTTGAATATTTGATCAGAAGAAGAAATAGAACACATGCGATGGAAATATTTATGTAATTTCCCAACTAGGATCAAGTATCACTGAGAAGGGGAGGGGTGAATCAATGATATATTGTTCTTTCAATTTTCCCTCTTCTTGAACCGTCCTTCGACTCCTATTAAAGAGTTATCACTTCACTGAAAATATAAAAAATTACTTAACCGTAGGAATATAGAAATTTACAAGGGTAACTAATCAACAAGAGTAGTAATGTCCTTAGTATGATTTCAGAATAATAAAATACCACACAATCCACTCAAAAACAATCCTTTTATGCGGGTTCAACAAGTATTTTATACCCTTACACTTGTTCAGAAATATGCTCATTAAAAAATTACATGCTCTTCAAGTACCATGAAAATATATAATAAAATTTTGTGGAACAAGTTATAAAACGTGTTAGTGTGATCACTTTTCAAATTTCACAAATAAGATCTTCAAAAACAACTATTCACTTTCTTACCTAGTAGCAGGAAATAACATCCTAGACATTATAATGATACTTAGTTTGATTCCTAGTTTGACTCCTCAGTCTGATTCCTTAAGAGAATTATATATCTTTGTTTTTATACTGCTGAAACAATTTTGAACTGCTCCTTTCTAAGTCAGGAAAACCAATTTTGATTACTCGGTCCATTCTAGAGACTCAAATTTTGATATTCTCTCTTCCCCTTTTTTCTTGAGACCAAATAATACCTTAGGTATGCTCAGTCCGTAAACTCTTTTTCTCTAGAATCTTTCATCACTCTACCATCTATCTTTAGTAGTACAACCATTTCGAAAAGAAAAAAGTACTTTCTTATTTTATAGGTACAGAAATAACGGTTTAGGATGGATTCTGAAGATGTTTTCCACTCAACCAAAACATTAAAAAAATCTATTTTCCTTATATATAAGTTACATATTTTTTTCCTCAAAACATATATACTCTTACAATTTCTTCTCAAACCTTCTGGAATCATCTCACAACATCATGTCACTTCGTATTTTATAAACATTTCTTATTTTGATTCTGATTTTCAATATTTTTTTCTTTAATTTGATGAAGATAAAATATTATTCATTTAATTTTCTGCCCCAATTGAATCATATAAAAACCAAATATATTATCATTATGATCTCATGAACTGAGTGAAAAAACGGATCATTCTGATGCTCCATTCCAACACGAAAACAATAAATATATTGAAATAATTCTTTCATAATCATATTAATAAATTCTAAAGAATCTATTACTTCCTTAGCTACATTTTAGAATCATCTTCCAAACATATTCAACAAAAATTGAAACGCCCCTCTGATAAAACATTTCAAATGATTCAAAAACATTCTTTAATTCCACAGACCGATGATCATGAATCTGATGGATTTCTGTGTGTGATTAATTTTATTGGTGTGATCTTGCACCTAGAGGGTTGATCTCTTCATCACTCCAAAAATTAGTTTCAACATCAGTCTAATGATTATTGAACCAATTATTAAAGAAATTATTCTTTAAATATTGAAATACTTGAAGAAAAACAAATCATCCTAAAGAAAATGGTTGACTATATATTTTATTGATCTCAGATCCCATTTGGAAATGGTAAAAAAATACATCACATTTTTTAGTCCCAATAATTACCAATAGAAACAACTATTCCTATGATTCTATTTAGAAATAAATCAAAACATCGGGTTATCAGAGATAGGATGAGTCCAATAATTGGGGGAACTACAGGCCCATTGGACCATTTCTAGAAGCTTCAACATAAAAAATTTATTTTCTTTTCTAGTTATAATACACACATGCTTCTTTCTCCAAATAATTTTTTCTTATATCTCATTGGTCTAACTTAAACCAGAATTTTTATTTTCCCAAATTCCTAACTACATTCCCAACCATCAAACAAATCAAAATTCAGTGACCTCACCCTGATGAAATAGGGTCCGAATGGTTTTAGAAGAATACTTATTCAATAATATTCTTCTTGTATCATGACTTCCATGTTGAATTTGGATACATTTAAAATCGACATAGAATATTTTGACAATTAATGAAATTATTTATAACATCCCATTCTTCCAACAACATCACTCTTACCAAAAGACTATATAATGGGAAGTTATAGTTCTCTCCCATTCTATTATAAGTCATGCATCACAATTTTCATAGATTATTTATTATTTATAATAAATCCAAGATAAAAATAATCTCCAGATTTATATTGTATCCATGAAGACTATGATTAATCTTCTCATTGTGATATTCCCTTCATTCTTGACCAAAGGTGAGTTCTTTGAACATGTTTTTCCAAAAAAAATCTCCTCAATATGATGCACTTTCTTAGAAATTGTGAGTTTTATTGTGTTAATATGATGGTTAATATTATTTATCAAATTTTTACAAAATGAATCAATTTTATTTCCATTAAAATAAATTCAAAATCTTAAGTACAAATGTCATTCATCTTCCAAAATTTTTTTCCATAAAACTAGGTCAAACAAATCTCCCCATTTTGATTTTATTTTCAACCAAGATAAAAAAAATCACTGATCTTTATAACCTCATTATATGGATTACTTATCATAAATTCTAAGACTATGTAAGGTTACTCTTTTTAGGAAATAGTAATTATTGACAGAAACACCATGTTTCCCATGAGTATTTACTCATGAAAAATCTTCAATTTTTTTACATATTTGTTTACTTCATCAAATTTACTTTCAATAAAATTTTCTTTCAAGAAATATTGACAAAAAAAATTATATCCAAGAGTAATGAATCATGAAAACTCTTCATATTTTCATCAAATATTTTGTTAATTATTTAAATTTTCATTCAAATTTTTTTTTATACAATCTATCTAAAAAATATTTAGAATTGCTCAAATATATACACGATAGATTCACATATTACCCCTAGTCCCCATACATACTTGCTTCCTTAAAAGTTTTAGCATATATTCAATGGATATATTAGTGAAACAATTCTCCTCCATGATAGAACAATAAAAATACTAGATGAAAGAGGTAAACACACCATCCTCAAACTTGATAAAAAAGAAGTTGGATTCCCATGTTTATCATTAGTTTTTAAAACCCTTTAGTCAATAAAGGTTTGTGAAAATGTTAGCAACTTGTTTAGATATAGAAACAAAATCCATATTTAATCCATTATTCTCCACATTATCTTTGAATTTATGAAATTTAATATCAATATATTTTAAATTATTGTCTTGTACTATGTTATTTGTATGGTTTATTGCATAATGAATATCACAAACCAAGATAAAGGGTTACTTTCCTTTGATATGTAAGTCTTCTAATTGAGTCTTCATCCATATAAGTTGGGTTGAATCTTTAGTGTCAACAAAAAACATAGATTTATCCATGAAAATTGTCATTGAATTTTGTTTCTTTGTATGCTAACTGACTCAACCATTTCCCAGAATGAAAACTCCACCAAATGTGGATGTTCTGTTATTAACATTTCATAGTGATTAAACTACTGTATACCCAGACAAGTAAATTCTTTCTAAGCTATTATAACTAATTTTTAAATTCCCTGTTCCTTTGATATATCTGATAATTATTATTCCTACCAATAAATTTGAACCTTTTTGAGCACTCTGAAATCTATCACATTAGGTAAAAAAATATCAGGTCTTTTGGTAGTAAAATATAAAAACTTCCAATCATCTTTTAAAACTCTTTAAGATCAACTTATTTACCTTCTCCATCATTATAAAACATGGTTCCCATTGAAATCATTGTTGATGTTGGTTTCTAATTTTCTGTGCAAAATTCATAAGCAGTTATATAGAATACTTTTCCTGGGAAAGAAAAATGTGTTCCTTCTTTTGAAATATTTTTAACTCATGAAAGTAATTATTTTCTCCCTGCATGGAAATATCGATCAGGTTTATCATATTTTCAAAAAATCATTCACAAGTTCTTTCATCATTCCCATTTAATATAATTTCATCTATATAAAAAAATTATTATGAGAGAAATATCCTGACTTTCTTTGATTATAGATTACTATCAACATTTCCTTTCTTAAGACCCATCATCCTCAAGAAAGTATCCAATTTGAAATACCATACCCTTGGATCACGTTTTAGACCATACAGTGATTTGTTTCAAATTGTACGGAACATTTTCATCCTTCGTAATAACAAAGACACATGGTTATTTAATATAAACCTCCTCATCAGGATCACTTTTCATAAATTACGATTTCACATCCATCTGAACAATTTTGTAACATCATTGTTTATAAATTCTAGGAAAGATTATGATTTTTTCTAACCTTCCCACTAGGGAAAAAGTATCATCAAAATCCATGAATTTAGTATGTGATTAACCTTCGTACACTAATATTGATTTACTTTTTATCACTTCCCTATATTCATTCATCTTGTTATTGAAGACCCATTTTGTAGAAATAACATTATTTTCATTTGGTTTGAGTTACCACCAAGAATTCTTCTTAATCTGATTCAACTCTTCGTTTATAGGCTGAACTGAATATGGATTCTCAAAAGCATCATTCACATCCTTTAGATAAATATTTTATTACAATATGGTATGTGTAACAAATTTTTATATCCTTATTTTTCAAAAAATTTGATATTTATTTCTAATTTATTTTGTGTTTCAACATGATTCCTCATATAGGGATGATATTTTTGAGAATCTTCCTCATCAATAGAAACAACTACGTCTAATTCTTATTCTTGTGTTAGATTAAACATGTTTTTATCCTTATTATAATCCTTATCATAAATTCATTCACCCAGTTCATCTTTCTTATATTCTTGAGTCTATTTATATTTCTCATTTCCTTCAATAACTTTCACATCAATAGAATCAACCAATCATCCATCCTCTTTGTTGAAACTTATATATCCTCTTCTTTCTAGATCATATTTAGGAAAAATTCATTCTTCACCACTATACACAGACTTTTCAAGGCTTCCACATTTATAATTTATATTTCATGGTCTCTTAAAAACACTTATGTGTTTCAATATTTGATTTTAATAGGAAAACAATTAGTATGAAGTCATATATGATCATGGTCACCCGAAATATCAATTTTGAATATACACAGTAGGGCTCAGATATTTCCTCAAAATGTCATGAGAGAGACCATTTTCATGTAACATAGTTCATCCTAATTCAAATAGACATCTATTCTTCATTTTAACCACACCATTTTGTTGAGTAGTGTATAGGTTAATAATCTCTTGCAGAATTATATGCTTCCTAAGATGACTTTCAAAGTATTCATTCATACATTAACAACCTTTGTTTGTTCCCAACTTGTTCACTGAATACTCATATTCTTTATAATTTTTATTCAAAAAAAATTCAATTATTTTTAGAGCATCAGCGTTTTGTTTCATGTACATAACAAAAGTAGTGCAAGTAAAGACAACAATGAAATTAATGAAGTACTTATCTATAGGATTTTATTTTTTCCTCATTGCCCTATAAATTTTAGAGAGAATAAGTTCAATGGGGTAATTTTTAATAAATCTCAACTTTTATATGCACATAATTATTAATTTTTAATTTCTAACTCATAGTGAAATAGTAATATCTTTATCATGACATATCATGAATTCGAAAAACACATTCTCACTTTGATAAATTTATCCTGTTTGTTTGAAACATGTATACCATTATATTATCATATAGCTAATTTTGTTTCATCATACTCAGGTAATAAGAGTTTTGAAGCACACCAAATTGGAATATGTTTCCTTTTGTACATTGGCCTATTGTAACAATGTTTCTATATTCCATCAATTTTCACAACACACCAATATTTTCTGAAAACAATTATTAAATTCATCAGAGAGTGATGAAAAACATATCAGATTGTGTTTCATCACATCAATAACAAAATCATTCTTGGATTTCAAATATTTTCCCCCAACTATCATTGATCCAACACCTTTGATTTTGAGTGACTCATTTTTTCCAAATATCACTGTTATTTATTTTAATTATTTCACATTCTTCAAATTTTTTATGTCTCATATCATATTATAAGAACCCCCACAATCAAAAATGTAAGGTCGTTACCCTTTTTTATATTTTAGAAAAGTTTCTACAATAAGTGATTTTTCAATCCAATTTTATTTCATAACATTCCTCTTTTGTGAATTTATAAAAAACCATTGTTGTGCCAGTAAAAAACAAGACGTCATTTTTTAAGATGTATATGTTTTTTTACATCTATCCAAAATATTTTAAAGTTTTTGAAACTAATTTTCATAGTTCCCTCTAACTTTCCCATATTTCATTAAAAAATCATTCACCAACATCTTTTTGTGAGAGGATTGACACATCCTAAAATTTTTCCTTCTATAATTTTTGGAATAGTATTAATGATGTTTATTAATAAAAAAATATATTTTATGTATTTTTGAATCCGAAATAATAATAATATTACCAAAAGAAAAAATATTTTCCTCAAAAACATCTATAATAATAGGAGTTATGATCTTGTTTCTCAGAATCCTTATTGTCTTTACTATCAAAACCTTGTTTCCCACCAAACATTCTATTATAAATAAAATCATGTTTTTAGGTTGTTTTTATTTTCAAATTTATCAAAAACAAAAGAAATATATTTTTAAGGATTAGAATATTTTGAAACACCCAACTTCTCTAAATTTTAGTATTGACAACATACATAACCTTCTATGATTTCTTCTTCTCAGAATCAATTTAAACATTATTCTCCCCATTTGAAGGTAAATTTTAACCCTTATCAGGTTTTACATTTTCCAAGATTTCATCAAATTCATAAATAGAAATCCTAAAACTTATAACCCTATATTCATCTTTATATTTTTTTTGGAAAAGTTCAAACACATCTTATTTTTTCCATCAATTTAACTTCCAGATGATCATTATGGTTATTTTATTTCTTATGAGATTTCTTCAAATCATAATTCTCTTCTAGAAGATTGACCTTATCATCAAGAAAAAATTATTGATTTTTTTTTGAAGTACTTTAATTTTTAAAATTCCTAATTTCTATTTCAATCCATTGATTATTTCTTAGGAATTTTTTCAATTCTTCTTTAAGGTGAAATTCTAATTGAGTTTCTTCTTTTTAATAACTACCTATTCTGAATTTTTCATTTCTAACTATTGAAATAATTGAATTCTCATTATTCTATATATATATTTTGGATTTAGATTCACTATATTATTCTTTATCATATTTGGATAAAAATTATTCATTTGGACATGAATAAATTTTTTGTCTTACCCAATAGAATAGGATTTAGTCTTATCATCCAATTTGGTCTATGATCTTCTCTATCTTTGATAATATTTATAACAATATTCTTATTTATTTATTCAAGGAATGTTGGCCAAAAAGGTACCAAGGGATCCACAATAAAAACATTTCAAGTGATTTTCCCTTTATATTTACCTATACCTCTTCTCACTTCTTTATAAAATAAGAATAAAAATTAATCAATATTATTACAAACCTCTTTTTTGGAATCATAATCAGTAACTTATTCTTCTTCAAGAATCTTCATCATATATTTTTGTTTTGGCTCCTTGAAATTCATTTCTTAATAAAAAATTATTTTGATTTTCATATATTTATCCCTAATAATTTTATAATTGATTATTGTGCTTTGAAAATGATCCAGAGATAATTTTTCAGGATCTCTATCTTCTAATGAATAAACATTAGCATCAAACATGTCATGTATAATTCTCAATATATTTTTAACAATTGTTGAATCCTCAATCTTTTCACCAAGACATACAATAGTACTGAAAATTAAATTAAAACAATTATGTAATTCACTAAATGATATATACTCACTCATCATGAGATCTTCGTTATTAAGACTCCATATTTTTAACATTTATCTATTTAGTTTTTTTTATTTCCTTTATAAATTTATTTCAAGATATCCCAAATACCTTTGGAAGTGAAAACACCATTCACTCATAGAGACTCATTTTCAGAATGTGATGAGAGTAAATAATTCTTATCCCTTACATCATTCTCATAATTCATCTTGTCAATAGATTTAAGATTAGATTTATCATCAATAGTAAGAAATTATTTATTTCACCTTCAAGAATATCATACACAAGATACATAATACGAGGGAACATTCTATGTTTATAGATATGATAGTTTTTTCCATCAAGGACCAGAATCCCATTACTATGCACACAATTGAGACTATCCATCAGAAATTCTCTTTCAAAACTTTAGAAAAGAGTAAATTAAGGGAAACTTTAGCTCCAATACCACTTATATTTTCCCAAACAGGATCAAGTATCACTAAGATGGGGAGGGCATGAATCAGTGATATAAGTTTATTTTAAGTTTCTTTCTTTTTTGAAACAACCTTTTCCTATTTTTAAAGAGTTTTTAATTTTCTATAAAAAACAATGTTATCATAATTTATAAGGTTAATGACTCAAAAACAACCACTACGACTTTCGTATGGTTTGGAATCAATCTAATATCACAAAATATAGTAAAATAACATTTTATGCGGAAAAAAATAGGATATAACTTTAAACATGTGTAAGACTATAATCAATACAATAGTGAATGTTTTTAATGTATCACAAAATGATGTAATTAAATTTTTTATAAGAAGTTAAGAAAAACATTAATATACTTCCTTATAAGCGTTCACAAATATGATCTTCAAAAAAATTCTTCACTTTCTTACCCAAAAGTAGGCAAGATCTTCAAGGATATCATAGTGCTACTTAGTCTGATTCCCTGTCTGATTACTCAGTCTAATTGCTAATTCTAATAATATAACATTATTTGAAATCCATAGAAACAATTCTAAAATGCTTCTTGCTCAGTACAATAAATCTAGTCTGATTAGTTTGTTTGATCAGAAGACTATGATAATAATCTTCTATCTTCCCCATTCTTATTCTTTCAGGATAAATTCCTCATGAATTCCTAATGTAGAAACGCATTATCTTTAGACTCTATTATCACTCCACTATCTATCTTTAGTTTCATATCTGTATCATTAAGTATAAATTACATCCACTATTTATAGGTGCTCCAAAAATTATTTATGCATGATTATAAAAACTATTCATGCTCAACCATATTTCCAAAAAAATAATTTTTCTATACAATTCAGATATATATTTTACTTCCTCAATTATTCTAAAATATTATTATTTCTTCTTGAACCATCATGAATATATCCACAAATCTCTATCTCTTCATATTTTATATAAATAACTTAACCCGATTCTAACATTAAATATTTTTTCCTCATTTTGAGAAAGACCAAAAATTATTTATTATGTTGCTCTGCACTAATTGAAACATATAAAAACTAGATATATTCTCACCATGATCTTCAAAACTAATTGAAAAAAATGTATAATTTTGATTCAATGTACCAATGTGAAAGTTATAAACCCATTGAAACCATTATTGCATAAACATAGTAAGAACTTTTATAGATTGTTGTACTTCCTCGATAGAACTTCAACATCTTTTTCTAAACATAATCACCCATAACTTGAATACCCATTTTGAGAAAACTTTTTTGAAATGTTTCAAAACGTTTTTCATTCTTATTTTCCTTAGAGTGATATTATTTCATCTAATAGAATTCTACAATAGATGAATTTTATTAGTGTCTATATGCACCATAAGAATTGTTCTTTCCTTCACTATGAAAATCAGTGTCAACTTTATTTTGATTATTATTAACCCAATTGTTAAATAATTTTTTCTCTCTCTTGATCCACTGAATAAAAAACAAATCATCCCAATGAGAATGGTTGACTACATTGTTGATTGATAATTGATCCCATTTTTCATTAGACCCAAAAATTCATAATAAAAAAACATTTCTTCCAATTCTCTTTTGAAACCATCACAGAATCTAATGATAAACATCAAAATCACTCCATTAATCTGTTTACACTATGTATGATGGTCCAATTGCAGAATCTTCAACTTAATCAACTAATTTCCTTTTTTAATTATGATATTCACTTTCTACTTTATCTGAATATATTTTTCTTATGCATTAGAGGTCTGAATGAAAAAAATCATCATCATTTTCCCATATGAAAAAATCTTCCCATCCATCAAAAAAATATACTTACAGTGATCTCACACAAATGAACATGGGCCCCAAATTCTTCATCAGCTTCCTTCTTACACAAACTTCATATCCTATCATAAATTCCCCATGACTTTTTATATGTTTCAGATTTGCATAACATTATCTGAATTACAATGGAATGTTCTATAAATATCCAATATTATAATAACAAATGTGTTCCAAAACATAAATATTATTGGCAGTTGAAGATCTCTCTATTTACTTTATATGTATTTTGTAAAAAGTTAAATAGAGTACTTATGATTTATGAGAAATCTATTATTAGAAAAAAAATCAATAGATTTACATCATATCTATCATAACTCTTATTATTCTCATCGTTGCGATCTTTCTTTTATTATAGACCCTAGGTGAGTTTGATGAACCGGTTTTCTATAAAACTCATCATTAATATGATGAAATTTCCTAATAAATGTGATTATAAATGTAAGAATATAATGTTTAGTCCAATTTATCAAAACATGAAATAGTGAATTGATTTCTTTTTTTGAAAACAAAATACTACATCTCTATCACACACTTCTTTTAACTTTCAAGAAAATCATCCATCAAAAT
Source organism: Viscum album (assembly GCA_963277665.1). Classification (NCBI taxonomy): domain Eukaryota; kingdom Viridiplantae; phylum Streptophyta; class Magnoliopsida; order Santalales; family Viscaceae; genus Viscum; species Viscum album. Next base: position 1,087,773,589 of record OY728156.1, read on the forward strand.
TGGTCTAAAAAATCCCCCATTTTGATTTTTTTGAATACAAAGATTCATAAATCACTAAACATTGTATCCTCAAGCTATAGATTAGTTTTCAATAATTATATGCCTATGTGATCAAACTCATTGTAGGAATAAAGAATTATTAAAAAAAACATGTTGTATAAGAGTAGTGACTTAGGAAACCTCTTTCAATTTTCTTCACATATTTCCTTACATGTCTAAATTTCCTATCAACAAAAGTTTCATATAAGAATTATATAAAAAACCATGTTGTCCAAGAGTGGTTACTCGTGAATCCTCTTTATCTTTTATTAAATTATTTCTTTACTTATTTAAATTTTATTTCAATAAAATTTAGTTACATCCACTCCAATGAATAGTTAAAGTAGTTCACACACTTATATATTGGATTCATTGCTTACCCATGACCCCCTAAATAAGTGATTAATTAAATGTTTTATCAAATATTAAATGGATAAATTAATGAAAAATTACCCCCTTTAAAACACCATACAAAGACAAGATAAAAGAGGTAAAAAACACATATCTCAACAATAATGAGAAAGAGGTTGGATTCCCATGTTCAACCTAAATTTTAAAAAATCTTCATTCAGTAAAGGTTTTATAAAAATATCAGTAAATTTTATCTAATGTAGGTATATACTCAAACTCTAATTAAATATTATCCACATGCTCTTTGAAGAAATGATATATGATATCAATATGTTTTGAAAGATAATGTTGTATCAGTTTTATTGGTAAGGTTGATTCGAATTTGATTATCGCAACCCAGGAGTAATGATAATATTACTATAAAATGTAAATCTTCCAATAGAGTCTTTATCATCATAAGTTGGGTAGAATATTGATTAGAAGAAACATAGTGAACCTTATATATGATAAGAGTTAATGAATTTCGGTTCTTATATGATATCTAATATAAATGTTTCTCATAAATAAAAGATACAACACATGTGGATCTTATATAATCAATATTTATTAATAAATTAGTATCTGAATACCCAAATAGGTCAATAATTTCTGAGATATCATACTTGTTTCTGATTTTTTTGTTCCCTTAATATATCTAATAATTTTTTCTTCTATCTAACAGATGTGATTATTTCGGAGTACTATAAAATATTTCACATAATGTAACAACCTAACAAATTTCTGGTCCCGATGAATTCAAATATAAAAAACTTCCAATATACTTTTGAGACTATTTAGTATCAAATTTGTTTCCTTCTTCATCTTTATAAAACATTGTTCCCATGGAAATCAGTATGGAAACTAGTTTCAAATTTTACATAACAAACTTTATAAGAACTTCCTTATCAGACATTACAATGGAAGGAAAAATTTGTTCATTCTTTTATAAGATTTATCACCCAAGAAAGAAGTTCCTTTTTCCCATCATGTACATATTAAAAAAATTCAACTCTTTAGAAACTATTTCACGAGCTATTTTATCATTCCCAGTAAATATAATGCCATCAACCTAAAAAATAATGATTAGGGTAAACTCTATAATTTCATGGATGTGAAGATTACTATCATCTCTTCATTTATTGAAACTAATCTTCCTCAAAGAAGGTATCCAATTTGGAATATTGTTCTATTAGAGCTTGTTTTAGCCTATATATGGATTTTTTTCATCATGAACACATAAATTTCATCATTCCCAATAAAATATGTAGATGGTTGTTCAGTATAAACACTCTCATCAATATCACTAAAAAAGAATTATGATATCACATCCATCTAAATAATATTGTATTTTCATTATGTGTGAATAGTAATAAATATTTTGATTGTTTCAAAGCATTCTACCTAAGAAAAAGTCTCATAAAATATATTCATTTAATTTTTGAGAAACCTTTTGACACTAATATTTCTTTATTTATTATCACTTCAACATATTGCCTTATTTTGTTTTTGAAAACCAATTTTATTCCAAATGTTTTTTATGATTTGGATTAGGTATGAGTTACCATGTCTCATTATTCTCTATCTAATCCAGCTCTTTTTTCATAGATTGAACCAATTATATATTATCAATATCTTTATTTACATACATCACCCACCCTTTTAATACAAAGAAGTATGAGTAACTGCTTTTTATGTTCCTATTTTTTGAACCATTTTATGTTGATCACAAATTATATTTTGAGGTTCCACTTACTTCCTCAGCGTGGGATGACATTTTATAGATTTTTCTCTATCACTAGAAAAAAATGAGTATTATTATTCTTCTTCAGTAGGATTTCAATTGTTTATATCCTTATTAAAATCCTTATTAGATAAAATTTCACCTTATTCATATTCTTTATATGTGTGGGTATGTTTATCTTTCATAGTTATTTCAATAACTTTAACATCAATGTAGTCGACCAATATTCCTTACTCTTTGTTTAAACATATGAATTATCATCCTTTCAAAGCATAGCCATTAAAAATTACATCTTTACTTCTCTGATCAATCATTTTATAGTTACCACCTTTTTTATTTATAATGGATGGACTCCCAAAAATTCATAAGTGTTTCAAACAATGTTTTTTAAAAAAAATTCATATAGTCATATATAGACATGGTCTATAGAAATAAATATTTCAAATATTTATAACAGTAATCATTGATTTTCTCTAAAAGCAATGAGGGATGCCATGTTCAATTAAAATTGTTCATCCCATTTCGACCAGAATCATACTCTTCCTCTCATTCGAACCATTTGGTTGAGTAGTGTATAGTGTATTGAAATCATGCTAAATTCGATGATTCTCAATAAAACCTTCAAATTTTTCAATATTATGATCACCACCATTGTCTTTTCTAAACTTCTACACTGAGTACACAAATTCCTTCAATGATTTCCTCCAAAAACATTTAATCTTTTTTCGAAGAATATGACATATGTTTCTTCCCATTGGACCATAAATATCAAAATGAATAAGTTCCGAGTGTCATTTTGAACAGATGTCAACATTCTTATGAAAAAAAAATCAATTTTTCATTTTTTGAAAAATAATGTAACACTAATATCTTTTTCTTGATATATAATGAACTCCATAGACACTTCCTCTCAAAGATAACTTTATAATGTTTATTTGAAACATGTTTCTCATTTTAATTTCCACAGCTAATTTTTATCTATCAAACAAATGAAATAACAGTCTTCAACCTCACCCACTTTGTATAAGTTTCCATTTTTACATTTTCCACTTGAAACAACCCTTCGACATTAATCAATTTCAAAAAAACATCATTTCTAAAAAAACATTTTTAGATTTATCATAAAGTTGTGGAGCACTAATCAGATTGTGCTTTATCCCATCAACAAAAATGAAATTCTTCGATTTCAAATTTTCTTTCCCAATGATGGATGATCTAAAACCATTGATTATGAGTGACTCATCATTGAAAAATGTCATTGTTACTTCTTTTATGTGTTTAACATTCTTCAAAAAATTTATAACTCATTTTATTTGAGAAAACCACTATACAAAATCCATGATTGTTATCATTTTGTATCTTTGAGAGTGGTTTTAACACAATATATTTTTCTTTCCCTTTCACTTTCTTAAGATACAGATTCTTTAAATTGTTAATAAATCTTTTTGATGATGGTATCAAAATAAGAAATACTTTTGAAATATGTACATGTTGTTTAGATCTCCTAGAAATAGTTTCTAGGGGTTTGAATCTATTCTCATTCTTTACTACAACCTTCTAAGATTTTAGGAAAAAATATTTATCCCAATTCTTCCATTGAGAGGATTAACACACCCTAAAATTTTTCTTTTTATAATTTTTAGAATAGTTGTAATGTAGTTGATTAAACCAAAACATATTTTTCATATGCATGAATCCATCACAGTACCAGTAGTACCCATAGAAATAATATTTTCCTATAATTCTTTCATACTGACCAGAGTTATGAGGACGTTTCTCAGTAACCTTTTTAAACACCAACATTTCTGTTATCAACCCAAATCTTCTTTTTCATCTCAGTTTTTTTTCTGAATTATTAGAAAGATATGTAATATAATTAATTTTGGACATAAAAGTTATATGAACTTATGAATTCTCCACTCTTTTTGTTTTAGAAACATGCATAACTTTCCTACCCTTATTTTTATTAGAAACAATTTAAAATTTATTCTAAACCTTTGAATGGAAAATTTTTCCCTCTCTGATTTGAAGTTCTAGATATTTCTCCAACTTCATCGATATAATATTTTAAACATATGACGCTATGTTAAGATTTAGAAAGTTCATGTTGGAAAAGTTCCAACTCTTCTTCATTTTTCCTTCATCTTAAGTACAAGATGATTAATATGTTTCTTTTCATTCTCAAAAAATTTCTCTAAATAATCAATCTCTTCTAGTATATTGAATTTATAATCAGAAATTTTTATTTATTTATTTTTTGAAGTGTTTTTATTTTTTGAATTCTGGATCTCTTTCTCAAGCCTCCTAATCTTTCTCAAGTATTCCTTGAATTCTTATTTAATATAAATATTTAATTGAGTATCTTCTTCTCTAGAACTGCTACATAATAATTCCTTACTATTAAATGCTACAATAAAATTATTCTCAGCCTTCTCAATAGATTTTTTGGAATCATCTTAACTATCTTCTTCTGTATCATATTAATATTAGAAAGTTCATCATTTTGATTTAAATATTGTTTTATCATTCCCTTTATAAATGGATTTAAAATTATCTCAAATTTTCTTCCATGATATTCCTTTTCTTCTTCCATTGTTATCACTATCAACATGTATATTTATTCGAGGAAATTTGGCCAAAAGTTCAAATAGACCGACATTCAAAACATTTCATGGGATGTATCCATTTATATTTACATGTAACTCTTATCACGTTTTTAGAAATTAAAGATAAAAATTAATTAATATTTTTACATAACTAATTTTCATAATTATATTCCCTAATTTATTATTCTTCAGAAATATTAATAATATTTTATATAGGATTCCATGAAAGATATTTATTGATCAACTATTTATTTAATTTCATAGATTTTTACCTTGTAATTTCATATGTGGTGAGATTTATAAGAAAATTATCAAGAGATAATAATTCAGGATATGTACCTTATAATGAAGAAACATTAACATCAAACGTGTATGAAATAATAATTAAGATCCTTTCAAAAACTGTATAGTCTTCTTATATTTCACTAAAAAAACATCTAATAGTGAAAACAATTTCACTCACTAGGGTAATAATTTCCCCGATTGATTCATACTAATGCTTCTTAAAATATTTATACTTCATCATCCAGGTTTGTAACTTGTTCTTTAAATTTTTATATACTTCATAAATGTTTTTCAACTTGTCACAGATATCATTGGCTATGGGAACACCTTTCAATCTTGGAAACTCACTTTTAGAAAGTGGTGAGAAAGTTGTTTTCTTATCCCTCCAATTATTCTCAAGATTATTCTTTTCAACAGATGCCTCAGTAACATTATCATCAATATATGGAAATCCCTCAGTTGAAACTTTGAGAACATCATACCCAAGAGACATAAGATAAGGAATAATTAAATCTTTACGATTTGATATCTATCACCATTAAATACATAAATCCCCTTACTTTTCATATAGTTTTCATTTTCCATCAAAGCAACTCTTTCAACACATTTGAAAATATTAAACACAGGGAACTATAACCTTTGATACCTCATTTAATGTACCATCTGGGTTCAATTATTTTCGAGAGAGGGAGGGGTAAATTAGTGATATCTTTTTCATTTATGTTTCCTTCTGATTTAAACAAAATTAACCTTGTGTTAAAAAGTTATCAATTTTCTAAAAATAAAAAAATCATATATCCAAATGAACATATGAATTTACAAGGTTCACCACTCAACAAGAGTATCTACATTCTTTGTAGCATTTGGAAACAATCTAATTTCCATAAAATACAACATAAAAAATCCTTTTGAATGGATTGAAAATTTAGGATACACCCTTACACTAGAATTATATTATGATCAATACATGTGTACAATTTCTTCAAGTATCATAAAATTATGTAATACAATTTTTTGTAGAAATTTAAGAAACTTGTTACCTTTATACCTTGTAAAATTTTAAAAATAATGTATTCCAAAATAAATCATCCCTTTCTTACCCAATATTAAGGAATAACTTCCTATAATGTATAATGATACTCAGTATGCATCCCAATCAAATTTCTCAATCCAATTTTTTAATCCAATTAATTAACATTGTTTGTATATCAATGAAATATTTTGGAACTGCTTGTTACTCAGTCCAAAAAAACCCAGTCTGATTGCTTGGTATGATCTAGAGACATTGATAATGATCTTTCCACTTCTCCTTTATTTTTATGTCCAGAAAAATGCCTCAGGAATTCACAATCCAAAAACACATTTTCTCTCTATTATTTCAATGGTCATTAATTTTTTTAACTAGTACATTTGTGCAAAAAAGTACAGAGTACATACTCCTTGTATAGGTGCCAAAAAATGGTTTAGGATGAATTCTGATAACATTTCATGCTAAAAAAAATTCCTGAAACATAATTTTTTTTTCATAAATTATAGATAAATATTTAACTTATTCAATGCTTCTCAATTGATCCCATTTATTATCAAACCTTATCAAATCTTCTCACAACATCAACTCACTTTAGATTTTCTAAACTTTCCTCATTCTAAATTCGATTATCAATATGATTTCCTCATTATGATTATTATAGTATATTCTTCATTACGTTTATTAACACCAATTAAAACATATAAATACTATATGTATAATCATTACAATCCATGGAACAAATAGAAAGGAACCTTATCATTCAAATGATTTATACCAACTTGAAAACTATAAAAACATTGGAACCATTTTTCCATAAATATAGTCACATCTTATAAATATTATAGTACCTCCGTGACATCACTTAAACATTGGAATAAAAAATTATTCAAACAAAAATTCATTCCCCCGTTGATTTAACTTGTAGAAATTCTTCAAATCTGTTCTTCTTATCTTATATTCATTAGGTTGATGACTCTACATCCGATGTATCTTAGTTTCTGATCAATTTCATCAGTATCATCCTGCACCTGATGTACCTCTCTCCACTTCACTCCTATAATTAGTGTTAAATTTATTCCAATGACTCTTGAACAAATTTGAAACGAATTTCTTAATTATCTCTCAACCCACTTGATTCAAAACAAACCATCCTGATGAAAATGGAAAATGATATTTTTGATTGATCTATAATAAAATTGTTCATCAGTCCCGACAATGAATAACATTATATTTATTAATCCCGTCAATTTCCAATAAAAAAATCTTTATGTGATACACTTTCAAAATAATCACAAAAATTAATGATCCATGTCAGGATGACTCTGGTAATCAGTGGCACACCACATTCTATAGGCCAGTTACAATAAACTCAACTTCATAAACTTATTTTTTTTTCAGATTACTATAAAAACAATATTTTTTCTCAGAAAATTTTTTATGGTTTATTGGTTCAATTGAAAACCTGCATCTTTATTTTAACACATTTCCAACAAAATTCATGTCCCTAAAAAAATCCTTGTATTGTGATGTCATACCAATGAACTTGAAACCAGAAGGCATCAATTATTTCATTTATCCACAAACGTTTTCTTGTTTCTCGATTTCCTCATGACCTTGGTTATGTTTAAGATCAACATAACATATTTTGACTTACAATGGAATGTTTTACTGTAGAGACCCGAAGCATGATGTACATATATATTACATTAATTTTTTGGAATACATAATACATAACAAAATAGACACACAAGGACCGTAATAGTTTAGTGTCTTTGGAAACTTGGAACGTAATCTTCTAATCGTGGCGAAAGATCTTCAACATCTCCCATAAATATCTTCCACTTTTTGTTTCCTTACCTAAAACCTTTTTTTAATCCTGGGGGAAAATAAAACATTAAAAGGGTGAGATCAAATGCTCAGTAAGGGTAATCATGGATAAAATAAAACATACCATACACATTTGAACCTAAAAACATGAACATAATGTTTAACCATCAAAATTTTGAGCAACGACTTAAAACATGGAAGTACATAAGGAATAGATCATAATGGAACATAAATATTGATAGCATATCATGGGAATAAAACATGTAATTGTGGAATCCATTAATCACATGTAATGATTTCCATAGTAGCAAAGGCATTGCTGCCAAGCCCATCTTAGTGGACAAAGTCCCATTCTGAATCGAGTTCACTCCTCGTTTCAGTCTAGTAACACTGAACCGGATTAACATACCGTTCCAGCCATGTCTATCTCATGAGATATAAAATCTTCACCCATTGCATTGTAAAGAGATATAGGTCCCACCCATCTCATAATTAAATCATTATTACTTGTGCCACAAAATAAACATACATCATTCATAATAACCCAACGAATAAAATGGATTTCATAAACATCATCCCATCATCACATAATCCATATAAAATAAATGGATATAATTTCATAATAAGAAAAGTGAAACCATGTAAATCATAGATACATGATACTTGAAACATACACATATGAAAGAATGTCATCTTAGATGGAAAATGGTATTGATAAAGCACTTGAAATGAATTTTTGAGGAAAATATCCTTTCATCTTGAAAATCATTTTCTTTTCACAAAATGAAATTTAATTTTAAAAGAAAAGGATTTTGTTGAAAATAGTCATGAAATATTTTGAAATAAGATTCATGAAAATAAGGCTTTATAAAACCGTAAATTTCCTTTCATGCCTTATAAGTAAAAAAAACATTCTTCTCGTACTTTTGTTGGAAAAGTCAAAAAGTACCTCGTAGTGTAAACAAAAGAAAGATTCCTTACATACCATGTAGTAAAATTCAATAATGGATAAAAAGGAATTTAATCATACATGAAAAATATTTTATAAAACATTAACATGGATGATATAAATAACTCCAGTAAATACTTACGAATAAGCAATCCCGGAAAAAAATGAGATTTTCAAAATTATCCCCTACCTTAGGTCTGATATGCTTCGTACGTATCCAAACCTCCTGTATAATGATTTAAATAATGTCATTGACTTATTAAAGAATTATTTTCATTGTTATGATATAATATATGGTTCAGTTATGACTTTATATTACCCGTTCTTTTTTAGATTCCATGTTAAAGAGCGTTTTGGGTAAACTCGTTTCATTTATAGTCCGTGTTTTGACTTGTAATTATTCATATGATTACATAGATAATGATTACTTAATTCCAGAATATAAAACATTATTTATATACTATATATATTCAGAATATACATATATATAATATATCGATAAATGGAGAGAAATACACCGTTCATGGAGATGGTAGGCTGTACGTATGCATGAACGTTGTTTTCATTTCCTCATTGAATTGAATGGAATTAATTAGATGACATACATATATATTTACATAAATACAGTATCATTATTATGTAATATATTTCATGATTACTTATTATATATACTTTATAATCATTTATGAATGGTTAATCATTGAGAATGAATCTCATCGTGTCGTGGAGACGGTATTCCGTACGTACGCACGAGCGATGATATCGTTCCCATGATCGTGGAATTTTAATGGAGTGTATGTATACTAGTAAAGAATCAATATCTCTTTAGAATAATCATATATAGTTATTATTTACAATATTATACCCATCCAAGTAAGGCGGTGGTGGAAAATTGATTACACCACGGCGTGGAGACGGTATTCCATACGTACGCATGCGCCGTGATTTTTTTTTCAGTAGGATGGATAGATGGTTAAATAGGGTTGTTTCATACTTATAATAACATATCATTATATTATGGATACTGATGTCATTACTTCATAATGAAACCACCTAATAAGAATAAGTAGAAAAAGAAATAAAGGTGAAAGAATCGGTAACAGACATTACCTCTTCTTTGAAAAGCCTCTTTGAGACCTCCTCTTAGGGCACTAAAATTGGGCTTTGAAGAAGACCAGTACCTCTAGGATGTTTCTAGGGAAGTGGAGAAGATAATTTGGCAGGTTTTGTCCGAGCTTGAAGGCTCAAAGTGGTGTGAGGAAGAGAGGGATGAGGTGCCCTTTTATAAGGGAGGAGAGGGGAACCTTTAGAATAACTAAAAATATTATTTTATTATAAAGTCATATTCGGTTTTTAATAGCTTCAAATTGATTTATTTAGAAGATAAGGTGGGGATAGGTCTAAATACTCTCATCCAATAGAATTTAGACAAGTTTAGGTCATTATATTAACCATAACTTTTAGTTTTATCTCTTAGTTAATTATATTGACATTTACCAAGTCACTTTGTATTTTTATATTATATAGTTAATAAACATACAATATACATCCAAGCGACTCCTAAGTGGTCCATTAATGATACACCTATAATTATAGAAGTATATTGGCCGAACCTTATATTTTTAGGAATATAACAACAATTTTTAATATAATATTTGTTTATAAACTATTTTATGTCCATTTTGACACTATTTGGTAATTGATTTCTGTGAAAATCATAATAGAATGATTAGTTCGAAAAAAGTTAATTAAATCAATACTAACATGTCATATTAACATAGAAAATTATTTTAATTAATACAAAGTCTCAAATTACATTTATTTGGGTATTTATAACATCACTTATGTCAATATTTCATTAATAAGATAATTAATGCATCATAATTGTTTCATAAATAAATTAACTTATTTTAAGTCTAAAAATTATAAATAAAATACCAATATGTAGGAAAGATTTTTATATTTTTAGTGAATATTTATAGTCGAATTTATTCGATGTATAACCCTATATTAAAAATGATTTAGTTATTAAACTTTTATTTTAACCATTTTAACCCTTCTTTAAATAAATTGATATTAAATGTCCTAATCTAATCCATGTGGGCCTAATGTGTCATATTTTATTCCTAAGGTTGTTTTTGGTCGAATTACACTTATCCAATAGAATTGGGATATGTGTTAGGGTAATAATAATAACACTTTTACACTTAATTACCCTATTTACTTTTAACCGTGGTAAAAAAAGTAAAAAGTTACTATTCACCGAAAAATATTTTCATCTCATTGAACCACATTTTAGTCCTTGATATTAACCATGTCTCTCGGATTTTTGAAATTCCACTAACAAAAGCGGTAAAATTATGTTTTATGAAAAATTCAGTTTTTTTATCTACCACTTAGTGGTTTCACTATTCATCAAAAAAAGAATGTTTCCAGAGAAATACCAAAAATTACTCCTAAGCTATATTTGATATTATGAATTCAAAAATGATGTCTATTTTACCAAATTCAAATAATATCAGTTGCATTAATTAATTTAAAAATTAGTTCCCGTCGTCAAAACAAATAGCGTGTTCTTAAGAGATAATAACTATCAAAAGACTGACACTTGTTTATGTCTGGTTTAAATGTGAAATTACATCCAATGACCAACATTGTATTAAATTGAAAAAATATATTCTAAATATACTTTAAAACCACTCAAATTAATAATTTATCACTATTAATTATTTCGATTAAAAAATTTGTTTAAAATTTAGTAATTTACACTATTAAGCAGAATATGAAAGTTATCTGAAAAGTACCAAAATTTCACCCTAAGCTAATTTCGATATTCTGAATCCAAAAATGAAGTCTATTTTGAAAGATAAAATTTATAAAATTTCAAAATGTGGGTATTGATATTCATAACGGCTAGTTCATAATAATATTATAATAATATTTCGTTTCGTGAAACTCGGTATTGCGTACTACACACGCTATCGAGGAAGGTCGCGATTGTGTGTAATGCAAGCCAAGACTGGGATGTGTGTAGTGAAAGATCCTTTTGGTGTAGTGTATAACACAAGACATCAATAAAATTAAAAAGAATATTTTTCATAAAATCTCGGGGTGTTACATTCTACCCCCCTTAAAATGAATTTCACCCTCTAAATTCATCGGGGGTTATAAATGGTTTACTACTTGAAAGTTTCTTTAATAGAAACCCACGTCGCAAAAAGGAATACCAAAAAAAATCTTTAAAAACTAAAGTATGAAACATAACGGTTACCCAAATTAACTAATCACTGGGTTTCCACATAGGAGAACATAGGTGAAAATATTGATATGGAAGAGAAACCTAAACATCATGTTCTGATGGAGAGTGGTAGAGAACATGGCTATAAAAAATCAAACAATCACAATGCTATAGATTTGTGACGATATAAGTAACCATCTGATTCATCGGATATAAGGGAACTAGGACATCATTTTTGGTTTTCAAGATCATTTCCCTAAAGTAGGTGAATTAAAAGAAATACTTACATGATTTTGGTACAATCTCATTGTTGTTCGTGAATTGAGAAATTTCCACTTCATACCTTAAAGAAATGAAGTTGAATTAGTTATTCGTGATGTTTTAGCAGATCATGTGATAGAATGATGGGTCATTCCATCTGTTTCAAACAAAAGTTTAGAAAAAGTTATAAGTCCATCTTATGGTTAGATTAATCTTATATGGTTCCAAAAATGAACTTATACTTCATATATCATAACGATTAATAAAATAAAACTAGTTTCTACTAACCAGGGACTTCTTGTAGGCCAGTGGTTGGCGATAAAGGCCAATCGCACTTCAGTTGTGGGTTTGATTCCCACAGCCTTGTCCGACGCGATGGACTGTCTCCCATCCTGTAGGTTGTCCTTTTTCTAAAACTATATTACTATAACATCCCATCAATAATATCGAAAAAACATCTATCCTTTAACAATACTAACTTATGTTCAACATAATCCATTCCAATCTTTTGGCTTATCCATAATACTGCAGTCCACTCTCATAATATAGTGAAAACGATTACCAGAGATTTAATACCATCGTTGATCCCCATATATCATAAGATATGTCTTGTTGGTCACATTCCAAACATTCGAAGGCCTTAATCATGCATTCTATTGAAAAATGAATACCCATTGAACCTTAGTGAAAACATGAATGCAGTTAAAAGTTATCACTTTCCACATACCAAAATCCTCAAAATTCTATATACTCAAACCATGATATCACTTAGTCCTTATATCAATCATGAGCTCATGAATACAATGTAAAGATCCGGAAATTTCAAGGAAATTTTTTTTCATAATTTCTTTGGAATTATAAAAGAACGCAGTTTCTAACGGCGCCTGATTCCGAGGCCCGGTGTGCCCGGAATTAATTTCCGAAGTTTGGCTCGGGTACGTTCAGTGAACGAGCGAGCGAGAATTTCTATCTTTTGAACCGGTGCCCGGAATCAAATTCCGAGGGCACCGATGGAACTGCAGCGCCTGTAATTTCTTAAGAATGCCATTTCCGGAGTTGCGTTTATCCGAGAGAAGACGATAAAAATTGTGGAAGTTTAATTTATAACTTATCTACAATTTTTATTTTCTTGTTAAGTAGATTAAGTGTTATGTTACAACACTTGACCCTCTCTTAAGTGGTTTTAACCAATGTAAGGGAGTTAGGGGTGGGACCCACTTGGAGTTAACCACCCATGGAAGGATTTAAGGTGAGGTGGGGCCCAGACGAACCTCACCCATTCACGTTTCCCATAACCCCCTAACTCCCTCTTTATTTTGAAACTCCTCACCTCCCTCTTTATTTTGAAACTCCTCAACTCCCTCTTTATTTTGAAACTCCTTCTCTACCTCTCTCCCTCATAACTCATGCCAACTAGCACTTAAATTAAGTTATTGAAACTCTTAATCAATTAAGTGTTTGAATTTTGAACTTACAATGCATGGCATGATTAAAATAAAATAAAGTGAAACCTTGTTTTATTTGGAGGTTGAATTGTGGTGTGAGGATTTTTGAGAAAGAACCTTTGTGTTATAGAAGAAGGAAGCTCCTTCTTCGTTGAAGAACGTCCTCCTCTCCGTGAAGAACGGTTCTTCTCCGATGAAGAACATCGATCCCTCAACTTAGAACGACTCAGTGATCACGGTTCTTCATCCTCTTTTTCCTCCACGGCAAGGGAGAAGACACTGACGTAGGGAACTGTCCAACGACAACGCGCCTTCCTTCTTCATCTCCGCAACAAGTGAGGAGACATCGTTTCCTCCTCGGACGTACCCCAACATCCATGGAATCGACGTCTGATCTCCGCGACGTCATTCTCCGCGACGCCGTTCTCCGCGACGCCCGACGTGCGACATCAAATATCCAAGTAGGGGTTTGTTGTTGCTTTATTTAATTATTTTCCATTCCTGGTTCTAGCATGACAAACTTGAGGATGAAAGATTATGTGTTATCGTCTAACGAGAGGGGGACCTGACCGCACAAACACGGCCGAACCCCCCTCCTTTGTTCTTGAATGTTTCTTGCGGATGAAACGAGATAGCATGGTGCCGCCGCACCACGCGGGAATCACACAGAAATTATTATGCGGCGCCGTCGCGCCGCGCCGTGGAAAGAATTATCATGAACGCGACGCTGTCGTGCCACGTCGAAGGAAACCGAAGACGCCGCGACCGGAGCGGGGCCACGACGGAGGGGCGCGGTGCCGTCGCACCGCGCCGGATGACGAAGGCCGCGGCAGATCGTGATGACCGGCGGCCAGTCGGGCCGCCGGTGCCGAAAGACGGAAGAGGACCAACCCTTGCCGGTCCTATTGACAAGAAGCCGGCCGGCCAGGTCGGGCCGGCCGAATTGGTGGAAACCGGGGGAATTTAATTCCCCCAGGCAGTTATTTGGCCCCCCATTATGAGGGGGGCCAGTTTTACAAAGGGGGGCAGGTGGCCCCCCGTTTCCAGCGAGCTCGGCCTTCGGCCGAGCTGCCAGCGCGCTGCCTTGCGCCGAACCGGCGCACCAGGCCGGGTCGACCCCGTCCGAGGCGGGTCGACCCGGTTCGGGCCATCCGAGGGGTCTCGGGCCGGGACGGCCCGGGCCCGAAACCCCCGTTACCGAGCGGTTTGGTCAAATGCTCGTATCTTGGGCTACGGGCCTCCAAACGACTCGCCGTCAGCGGCAACACGATCCTTGGATCGAGACGGTCGTTTCGGTATACTATACTCAAGGTGCATCTTCCTTTTCGGGAGCCTACGTGGTTAAAACTCCATAGTTAAGCGTGCTTGGCCTAGAGTAGTGATCAGGATGGGTGACCTCCTGGGAAGTTTCCCAGGGTGGGTGTGAGACGAAAAGGCCAATAAATAACAGACCAGGCGTCCGATTGACGCGCCGTCTGTTTCGTTGAATTCCTCTAAGTGAGATGGATCTTTTGGCATACTCCGCTTGAGGTTTGGATGCCGACGGAGTGTGGTCGGGTTGGATCGCACCGAAATCCAACCGGGCCTCTGGAACGAAAAAGCCAATAACTCTCAGACCGGGCGTCTGATTGATGCGTCGTCTGTTGCGTTGAGTTCCTGTTGACGATACAGAACTTTTGGCATCCTCCGCCTGAGTTGTGGATGCAGATGGATAGTGGCCGGGTTGGATCGCACCGAAATCCAACCAGGCCCCTGGAACGGAAAAACTGATATCTTTCTGACAGAACGTCCGTTTGACGAACCGTCAGCGGCGTTGGTGATCGCGTTGAGAAACGGTCCCTATGAGTTTACCATATGAGTCTTCAGGGTACAGTTCAGATACGGCCGAGTTTGGTTCGCTCACGAAACCAACCGGGCCCCTGGGACGAAAAGGCTAATAACTCACAGACCGGGCGTCCGATTGACGCGCCGTCTATTGCGTTGAGACCCCTATGACGTGGCGGTCCTTTGAGATACTTCTTCGTGGGACTTTGAGATACTTGGAGTATCGACCTGTAGCTTGTGGAGCGGACCCTCCCAGTGACGAGCGTGCGGAGTACGGAGACCGTGTAGCTGGCTGAGACCCGACGACTGCTGATTGAACGAATCGGTGTGTTACAGAGGTGCGCTTGGTTGTAGCGGCACATGGGAGCGCTTGGTTGTAGTTGCAGACCCACGACAGAGGTGCTCTTGGTTGTAGCGGCACATTAGAGCGCTTGGTTGTAGCGGCAGACCCACGAAAGAGGTGCGCTTGGTTGTAGCGGCACATGGGAGCGTTTGGTTGTAGCGGCAGACCCACGACAAAGGTGCGCTTGGTTTTAGCGGCACATGGGAGCGCTTGGTTGTAGAAGCTGGCCCACAGTACTCGATGGGTGGAGTTCTTCAGCAGTCTTAGGTTAGTGAGCAGTACCTCGGAGTCGTGACAGGACCACTGTACACTCTAGAGACGGAGCTCTTCAGCAGTTATGGTTTCGATAATGAAAATCCTGGTTTGAGCTGAGACTTTTGACCTTGTGTTTACCTCATGATTGAGATGGGTCACTTGATAACTTAGGTATATGTATGGGCATATACCCGGGTAGTGGTTATCCGTTGATTTCACAATCCTTGTGTTTCCTCATGATTGAGATGGGTTACTTGATAACTTAGGTATATGTATGGGAAAATACCTAAGTAGAGGTTATCTATTGAGATCTTATTTGTGGTTATCCTTGTTGGTTTAGTGAGACCTTGAGGGTCTCGGGGTCCCTACTGAGTATCGTTATAATCACCCCTGCACGGGCTATGCCCGCACCTCGTTGTGTTGGTTGCAGACGACGGGCAGTGCTGACAGAGGCCGAGTGTTCGAGGACTGGACGGTACCTGGAGGTGGACTATATGAAGAGATGGTACCCGGAGGAGGACCTCACGACGAGACGGTACCCAGAGGTGGATGTGACGACGAGGCGGTACCCGGAGGTGGACCACTGGGCGAGACATACTCGGAGCGGACAGCGGGACCTGAGGAGCAGAGGAGCTATCTGTACCCACCCTTCAGGTGGGATTTCCAGTGGACAGCTCTGCGTATCAGCTTTACTTTTCAGTTGCTATTTTCCCTTTCGATTTTTACTTTATAGTTGGGCTTTTATTTCCGGCCCCTTTTTACTTTCCGCACTTACTGTTGTACTCATTTTTTACTTAGTGTTTACTTCTTCCGCTTGTACTCTGTGGTGCTTGTTTTCTTTTATAAAGGCAATGCCTTCCCAGTTATCGGGATTTTACGCCTTTGGTGCTAGTCGCCAGCCCCTGGCCCATGGAATGCGGGCTTGGGGTAGTCACGGCACGGGCCCCGAGGACGGGTCGTGAAAAATTGGTATCAGAGGAGTTCGGTTCTACCGCAGAACTTATAACTCTGATGTTTCTTTTTGTGAAGCAATAGTGTTAAGGGTACCGAGTGTGGTTTTCAGTTCAGGGAGTCCAGTGTTGGTGTGGGCGGCCGACGTATCCATACACCAGGACCCTGACAACTGATTTCCGACTTTGTGCACAAAAACACTGATTGCGTGTGTGTTTCCAGAAGTTTTTAAATGTCAGCTCAAACTAGTTCAGCTCACCAGGTATAATCGTTTGACCGTGTTACGTTATTTCTTTCAGGATGCCTTTTCACGAACGACAAGCTAGAGCCCAGAGGGATGTGCGTACTGACAGCCTGTCGAGTGACGAGGCTTCGGTACAGGGCCCTCTTGCAGTTGAGGCACCAGCGGAGGCACCAGCGATACTACCATACGTTGGGCCACCGATGCCACCAGCCCCAGCAGTAGGCGATGCACGCCACTTGAGTGCGCTGCACGAGTTCCAGTGCCAGAGGCCACCTAGGTTTCGGGGAGAGACGGACCCGCAGGCGGCTGAGGATTGGCTGGGGGCTGTGGTGGGAGTCTTCAGGCTAGTGGGGATGCCGGCAGACTTCATGGTGATCTTTTCTGCCAGCCTCCTTTAGGTAGCAGCAGGCAGGTGGTGGAGCCACTTGTTTCAGTTTTGCGATGGGATGACCTTCGCATGGGAAGACTTCGAGACCTTCTTCAGGGTGGAGTTTGTGCCAGTAGCTCTACACCCCGAGCGTGTACAGGAGCTTCTGCCTTTGCCGCGTGTTTTTCGATCAGTAGCCGAGTCATCTGTGGGCAGTAGACAGATGATGCAGAGGTCCAGGAGGACCAGACTAGCAGTTGGACGATCTTGGGTTTTAGGACCGGTGGTGCGGGGCACCCAAGGTGGGGTCAGAGCCAGGCGTGCCAGAAACGGACAATGTCACTCCTGAGGCGGTATGGGTCACCTGGCACGTGACTGTCCGACTCCTCGTACGATTGATCAACGAGTGTTGGAGGAGCCACCGAGACAGAAGCAGCGTCGAGTGCTTGAGCAATAGCCGAGCAGTGGACAAGGCAGTAGAGCTCCGAGAGTAGGTGGACAGGAGAGGAACTAGTGGATACGTCCCTTGTACTTCTAGTTCCATTTTTCTATTGTATTCGTGGCTTGTACTATGAGCTGCAATAATAAAAAAGACACTTATCTTTGTTTGCTTTACTGTCCTTTTGTTTGGTTGATACTGAGTGGTCCCGGTTAAACTGTTGACTTGACCCTCACTTTCAAGATTTCAACTGGAGGGGACCCAGTGACCTCACACTGATGCCGACAGTGTGACTCGACCCTTGGAGGCGAGAGTGACAATTGGATCTCTTGGTAGTTACGTCGAGGCCTTACGACGTCATCCATGGCATGAATGCATCATTCATGTTGGAATTGATTGTATTAGGCAACGAATGTGGTTCATCCAGGGGATGAGACCAGATTTCTCTTATCGGCAAAGAAGAAATCATAGCAGCTCTTGTGAGACTAAAGGAGGTCCAGGACATCCAAGAGAGGATGAAGACTGCACAGTACAGTAAGAAATAGGAAACTGGTGCCAGTCTTAGAGACTCGGGCGTGTTAAAGAAGATGAATCTTAAAGGAGAGATGATTCTACGAAGCAGCAGACGTGGAGGCAGAGCTAGGAGAGCAGCATGGGGTGGTGTACATCCTAACTTTGTACAACCGCCCGCCTTAGTTATTCCTGCCAGGCTCAGGGAGCTGGAGGGAGGAGGAAGAGTGCAGCTGCATGCGGTCAAGGAGTGTGACCCAATGGCTCTAGAAATGATTCAAGGGACAGTATGTCTCCACTACTGGCTGCTGTAGTAATAGACGTCGATGTGAATCATTCCTTGCTTTCACAAATCTTGTTCCAGACCTAGAGTTTCCGGTAAGCCGTGGACTTGACCCTCACGTCTGGAGATACCTTGGGAGGAGACTCGATAATCACACTTACGCCGATGGTGTGGTCAGACCCTCGAGGCGAGAGTTTCGGTTGTAATCTCTTGGTGGCAGCATCGAGGCCTTACGATGTTAGTTTGAGTATGGAATGGGCAATAACTGTTCATACTCAAATTGACAGTTTTAGGCAAACGTCGGGATGGGTTTTCCTTGGTCGGCGGAAAAGGAAACCCCAGACAGCGCAGGGTAACTCTTGCACAGGAGGGTGCGACCGATCACTCTTGAGTCGGTCAACCTTACCCTCGTGACAACAGCCTTTCGAGTTCCAGTTCTAACAGAAAATGGAGACCTCTGGAGTTCGAGGATGACGATCACGTCCTTATACGGGTCTCACCTCGACGAGGTTTACGGAGATGTGCCCAAGGCGGCATGTTATCTCCGGGGTTCAACGGACCTTCCTAGGTCCCCAGCTAGGTAGGCGGGGTGGTTTACTGCTTGACCCATTCACCACAGTTGCACCAGGTGCACGAAGACTTCCATGTATCTCAACTGAGGAGATACGTGCTCGACCCTTCGCATACCATCGACCATGAGGAGCTGGACGATGGCGATGGGGTGTCTTTCACGGAGATTCCAGTAGGGATCGAGGATCGACAGGAGCATATCCTAGGAGGACGATCGATTCCTCGGGTGCACTTTCGTTGGCTGTACAAAACCACCAGGTGAGCACATAGGAGCGGAAGGCTCAGATGCGTGCTCGGTACCGCTTTTGTGACCCTAGTTTGTGTTGAAGCTTTACGGGGACGTAAAGCCCTGAGGCGGGAGTAATGTAAAGATCCGGAAATTTCAAGGAAATTTTTTTCTTAATTTTCGTTGGAATTTTACAAGAATGCATTTTCTGACGGCACCTGATTCCGAGGCCCGGTGTGCCCGGAATTAATTTCCGAAGTTTGGCTCGGGTACGTTCAGTGAACGAGTGAGTGGGAATTTCTATCTTTTGAACCGGTGCCCGGAATCGAATTCCGAGGGCACCGATGGAACTGCAGCGCCGATAATTTCTTAAGAACGCCATTTTCGGAGTTGCGTTTATCCAAGAGAAGATGATAAAAATTGTGGAAGTTTAATTTATAACTTATCTACAATTTTTATTTTCTTATTAAGTAGATTAAGTGTTATGTTACAACACATGACCCTCTCTTAAGTGGTTTTAACCTATGTAAGGGAGTTAGGGGTGGGACCCACTTGGAGTTAACCACCCATGGAAGGATTTAAGGTGAGGTGGGGCCCACACGAACCTCACCCCTTCACTTTTCCCATAACCCCCTAACTCCCTCTTTATTTTGAAACACCTCACCTACCTTTTTATTTTGAAACTCCTCAACTCCCTCTTTATTTTGAAACTCCTTCTCTCCCACTCTCCCTCATAACTCATGCCAACTATCACTTAAATCAAGTTATTGAAACTCTTAATCAATTATGTGTTTGAATTTTGAACTTACAATGCATGGCATGATTAAAATAAAATAAAGGGAAACCTTGTTTTATTTGGAGGTTGAATTGTGGTGGGAGGATTTTTGAGAAAGAGCCTTTGTGTGATAGAATAAGGAAGCTCCTTCTTCGTTGAAGAACATCCTCCTCTACGTGAAGAACGGTTCTTCTCCGATGAAGAACATCAATCCCTCAACTTAGAACGACTCGGTGATCACGGTTCTTCATCCTCTTTTTCCTCCACGGCAAGGGAGAAGACACCGACGTAGGGAACTCTCCAACGACAACGCGCCTTCCTTTTTCATCTCCGCAACAAGTGAGGAGATGTCGTTTCCTCCTCGGACGTACCCCAACATCCATGAAATCGACGTCTGATCTCCGCGGCGTCGTTCTCCGCGACGCCGTTCTCCGCGACGCCCAACGTGCGACGTCAAATATCCAAGTAGGGGATTGTTGTTGCTTTATTTAATTATTTTCCGTTCCTGGTTCTAGCATGACAAACTTGAGGATGAACGATTAAGTGTTATCGTATAACGAGAGGGGGACCGGACCGCACAAACAGGGCCGAACCCCCCTCCTTTGTTCTTGAATGTTTCTTGCGGATGAAACGAGATAGCGTGGTGCCGTCGCACGACGCGGGAATCACACGGAAATTATTGCGCGGCGCCGTCGCGCCGTGCCGTGGAAAGAATTATCATGAACGCGACGCCGTCGCGCCACGTCGAAGGAAACCGAAGACGCTGCGGCCGGAGCGGGGCTGCGGCGGAGGGGTGCGGTGCCGTCACACCGCGCCAGATGACGAAGGCCGCAGCCGGTTCCGGGCCGCGACAGATCGTAATGACCGGTGGCCAGTCGGGCCGCCGGTGCCGGAAGACGGAAGAGGACCGACCCTTGCCGGTCATGTTGACAAGAAGCCGGCCGGCCAGGTCGGGCCGGCCGGGTTAGAGGAAACCGGGGGAATTTAATTCCCCCGGGCAGTTATTTGGCCCCCCATTATGAGGGGGGCCGGTTTTACAAAGGGGGGCAGGTGGCCCCCCGTTTCCAGCAAGCTCGGCCTTCGGCCGAGCTGGCAGCGCGGCCGACGCGATGCCTTGCGCCGAACCGGCGCACCAGGCCGGGCCGGGCTGTGCCGGGCCGGGTCGACCCCGTCCGGGGCGGGTCGACCCGGTTTGGGCCATCCGGGGGGTCTCGGGCCGGGACGGACTGGGCCCGAAACCCCCGTTACCGAGCGGTTTGGTCAAATGCCTGTATCTTGGGCTACGAGCCTTCAAACGACTCGCCGTCAGCGGCAACGCGATCCTTGGATGGAGACGGTCGTTTCGGTATACCATACTCAAGGTGCACCTTCCTTTTCGGGAGCCCACGTGGTTAAAACTCCATAGTTAAGCGTGCTTGACCTAGAGTAGTGATCAGGATGGGTGACCTCCTGGGATGTTTCCCAGGGTGGGTGTGAGACGGAAAGACCAATAAATTACAGACCAGGCGTCCGATTGACGCGCCGTCTGTTTCGTTGAATTCCTCTAAGTGAGATGGATCTTTTGGCTTACTCCGCTCGAGGTTTGGATGCCGAAAGAGTGTGGTCGGGTTGGATCGCACCGAAATCCAACCGGGCCCCTGGAACGAAAAAGCCAATAACTCTCAGACCGGGCGTCCGATTGATGCGCCGTCTGTTGCGTTGAGTTCCTGTTGACGATACGGAACTTTTGGCATCCTCCGCCCGAGTTTTGGATGCAGATGGATAGTGGCCGGGTTGGATTGCACCGAAATCCAACTAGGCCCCTGGAACGGAAAAGCTGATATCTTTCTGACAGAACGTCCATTTGACGAACCGTCAGCGGCGTTGGTGATCAAGTTGAGAAACGGTCCCTATGAGTTTACCCTATGAGAGTTCGGGGTACAGTTGAGATACGGCCGAGTTTGGTTCGCTCACAAAACCAACCGGGCCCCTAGGACGAAAAGTCTAATAACTCACAGACCGGGCGTCCGATTGACGCGCTGTCTATTGCATTGAGACCCCTATGACATGGCGGTCCTTTGAGATACTTCTTCGTGGGACTTTGAGATACTTGGAGTATCGACCTGTAGCTCATGGAGCGGACCCTCCCAGTGACGAGCGTGCGGAGTACGGAGACCGTGTAGCTGGCTGAGACCCGACGACTGCTGATCGAACGACTCAGTGTGTTACAGAGGTGCGCTTGGTTGTACCGGCACATGGGAGCACTTGGTTGTAGCGGTAGACCCACGATAGAGGTGCGCTTGGTTGTAGCGGCACATGAGAGCGCTTGGTTGTAGCGGCAGACCCACGAAAGAGGTGCGCTTGTTTGTAGCGGCACATGGGAGCCCTTGGTTGTAGCGGAAGACCCACGACAGAGGTGCGCTTGGTTGTAGCGGCACATGGGAGTGCTTGGTTGTAGCAGTTGGCCCGCAGTACTCGATGGGTTGAGTTCTTCAGCAGTCTTAGGTTAGTGAGCAGTACCTCGGAGTCGTGACAGGACCACTGTACACTCCAGAGACGGAGCTTTTCAGCAGTTATGGTTTCGATAATGAAAATCCTGGTTTGAGCTGAGACTTTTGACCTTGTGTTTTCCTTATGATTGAGATGGGTCATTTGCTAACTTAGGTATATGTGTGGGCATATACCCGGGTAGTGGTTATCCGTTGATTTCACAATCCTTGTGTTTCCTCATGATTGAGATGGGTTACTTGATAACTTAGGTATATGTATGGGAATATACCTAAGTAGAGGCTATCTATTGAGATCTTCTTTGTGGTTATCCTTGTTGGTTTAGTGAGACCTTGAGGGTCTCGGGGTCCCTACTAAGTATCGTTATACTCACCCCTGCACGGGCTATGCCCGCACCTCGTTGTGTTGGTTGCAGACGACGGGCAGTGCTGACAGAGGCCGAGTGTTCGAGGACTGGACGGTACCTGGAGGTGGACTATACGAAGAGATGGTACCCAGAGGAGGACCTCACGACGAGACGGTACCCATAGGTGGACGTGACGACGAGGCGGTACCCGGAGGTTGACCACTGGGCGAGACATACTCGGAGAGGATGGCGGGACCTGAGGAGCATAGGAGCTATCTGTACCCACCCTTCAGGTGGGATTTCCAGTGGACAACTCAGCGTATCAGCTTTACTTTTCAGTTGCTGTTTTCCATTTCGAGTTGTACTTTATAGTTGGGCTTGTATTTCCGGCCCCTTTTTACATTCCGCACTTACTGTTGTACTCAGTTTTTACTTAGTGTTTACATCTTCCGCTTGTACTCGGTGGTGCTTGTTTTCTTTTATAAAGGCAATGCCTTCCCAGTTATCGGGATTTTATGCCTTTGGTGCTAGTCGCTAGCCCCTGGCTTATGGAAGACGGGCTTGGGGTAGTCACAGCACGGGCCCCGAGGACGGGTCGTGACAAATACAATCAAACATCTCATTATCTTCTCATTCCTTCATTATGCGCATATCATCTACTTTACAGAAATATATGAATAAACTTCCATGGTTACTGGTACCATTCAACATATACTTTCAAATACTTTTAGGAAAAACAATATTGTAACAATCCTTAGATGATTCTTTCTTCCATAGTACCATTAACTATACAACATAACTCTCGATAAACATACAATCATTCCACTACCTTCTAAAACAACTGACTGAGCTTCAATACTTCTTTCAGCTCATATATCATTTGTAGTCTCCTCATCATCATCCACATAAATACTACCCATATGACCATGCTGATTCTCTTCATGAGATTTTCCATTAGGGCATTGGTTTGCATAATGCTCGTACATTCCACATTTAAAACATCTAATCATTGTTGATGTCGTAGCAATACCATTATCCTTGACCATGGTGTTAACTGAACCATTTCCTTTGCACTTACTGGCATTGTTCCCTTCTTTTCCACACCCAAAGAATCTTCTAGTTCCTTTGAAACAATATCCCTGATGCTTATTCCCACATGATTTACATGAGGGAAATTTAACTTTCTTTCCTTTATGATCATCATGAAACTCCATCTTTCTCTTATTATCTGAGTCGGGAAACTTACCAAAGTTGAGATTATTGATCATATTATGAGATTGCTGATTAGCCATAATAACGATGTTTGGACTTCCAGATCCGTTTTCACTTGGTTTCTCATGAAGAATATTATTCCATTGTCTGTCATATCCTCCATTATTGTGAATCATCCTATTTCCATCCATTTTCTAAAACCCAAAAAGAATAGTGTGAGAGGAAAAATCATGCTAGGGAAAACAACATAGTAAAGGGGGAGTTCCCTCAATATCTAACATCTTAGGTTAAATTCTAATATTGTAACCATAGTTCTAGGACTATATCCTATACGTATACTTATCCTTAGGGACATCCCTAGACATACCTTAGAAATATCTCTAGGGATCTCACTAATGTTTTCGCATCCTAGTTTCCAAAGGTTGACTAAACCTTTCCTCTCATACCAACTGTAGAGACTCGAAGCTTGACGTACATAGATATTACATTACTTTTGCAGAATACATAATACATAACAAAAACAAACACACAAGGACCGTAATAGTTTAGTGTCTTTGGAAACTTGGAACGTAATCTTCTAATCGTGGTGAAAGATCTTCGACATCTCCCATAAAGATCGTCCACATTTTGTTTCCTTACCTAAAACCTTTCTTTTAATCTTGGGGGAAAATAAAACATAAAAAGGGTGAGCTCAAATGCTCAGTAAGGGTAAGAATGGATAAAATAAAATATACCATACACATTTGATCCTAAAAACATGAACATAATTCTTAAACATCAAAATCTTGAGCAATGACTTAAAACATGGAAGTACATAATGCATAGATCATAATGGAACATAAATAACGATAGCATAGCATGGGAATAAAACATGTAATTGTGGCATCCATTAAGCAAATGTAATGATTTCCATAGTATCCAAGGCATTGCTGCCAAGACCATCTTAGTGGGAAAAGTTCCATTCTGAATCGAGTTCACTCCTTGTTTCAGTCCTGTAACACTGAACCGGATTAACATACCATTCCAGCCATGTCTATATCATGAGATATAAAATCTTTACCCAATGCATTGGAGGGAGATTTAGGTCCCACCCATCTCATAATGAAATCATTCTTACTTTTGCCACAAAATAAACATACATCATTCATAATAGCCCAACGAAAAAAATGGATTTCATAAACATCATCCCATCATCACATAATCCATATAAAAGAAATGGATATCATTTCATAATAAGATAATTGAATCCATGTAAATCATAGAGACATGATACTTGAAACATACACATATGAAACAATGTCATCTTAGATGGAAAATGGTTTTGATAAAGCACTTGAAATGAATTCTTGAGGAAAATATCCTTTCATCATGAAAATCATTTTCTTTTCACAAAATGCCATTTAATTTTAAAAGAAGAGGATTTTTTTGAAAATAGTCATGAAGTATTTTAAGGAAGCTTCATGAAAAGAAGGCTTTATAAAACCGTAAAAATCCTTTCATGTCGTATAAGTAAAAAAACATTCTTCTCATACTTTTGTTGGAAACGTCAAAAAGTACCTCGTAGCGTAATCAAAAGAAATATTCCTTACAAACCATGTAGTAAAAGTAAAGAATGGGTAAAAAGGAATTTAAACATACATGAAAACTCTTCTATAAAACATGGACATCAATGATATAAATAACCCCAGAAAATAATTACGAATAAGCAATCCTGGATAAAAACGAGATTTGCAAAATTATCCCTTCCCTTAGGTCCGATATGCTTCGTACGTATCCGAACCTCCTGTATAATGATTTAAATAAAGTCATTGACTTATTATAGAATCATACTCATTGTTATGATATCATATATGGTTCAGTTATGACTTTATATTAGACGTTCTTTTGTAAATTCCATGTTAAAGAGCGTTTTGGGTAAAATCGTTTCATTTGTCATTCGGGTTTTGACTTGTAATTATTCATATGATTACTTAGATCATGATTAATTAATTATAGAATATGAAACATGATTTATATATAATATATATTCAGAATATACATATATTTAATAGGTCTATAAATGGAAAGAAATACACTGTTCATGGAGACGATAGGCCTTACGTACGCATGAACGTTGTTTTTGTTTCCTCATTGAATTGAATGGAATTAATTGGATGACATACATATATATATAAATAAATCTAGTATCATTATTATGTCATATATTTCATGATTAATTATTATATATACTTTATAATCATTTATGAATGGTTAATCATTGAGAATGAATCTCATCGCGTCGTGGAGACGGTATTCCGTACGTACGCACGAGCGATGATATCGTTCCCATGATCGTGGAATTTTATTGAAGTGTATGTATACTAGTACAGAATTAATTTAACATTACAATAATCATATATAGTTATTATTTACACCATTATACCCTTCCAAGTAAGGTGGTGGTGGAAAATAGATTACACCACGGCGTGGAGAAGGTATTCTGTACGTACACATGCGCGGTGATTTTGTTTTCCATAGGATGGATAGATGGTTCAATAGGGTTGTTTCATACATATAATAACATATCTGTATATGAGTGATAATGATGTTATTAATTCATAATTAAACAACCTATGAAGAAGAAGTGGAAGAAGAAATAAAGGTGAAAGAATCGGTAACGGACATTACCTCTTCTTTGAAGCGCCTCTTTCAGACCTCCTCTTAGGGCACTAAAATTGGTCTTCAAAGAAGACCAGTACCTCTAAGATGTTTCTAGGGAGGTGTAGTAGAGAATTTGGTAGGGGTTGTCCGAGCTTGATGGCTCAAAGTGGTGTGAGGAAGAGAGGGAGGAGGTGCCCTTATATAAGGGAGGAGAGGGGCACCTTTGGACTAACTAAAAATATTATTTTATTATAATATCATATTTGGTTTTAAATAGATTAAAATTGATTTATTTCTAAGCTAAGGTGGGGATAGGTCAAAATACTATCATCAAATATAATTTAGACAAGTTTAGGTCATTATACTAACCTTAAATTTTAGTTTTATCTCTTAGTTAATTAGATTGACATTTACCATGTCACGTTGTATTTTTATACTATATAGTTAATAAACATACCATATACATCCCAGAGACCCCCAAGTGGTCCATTAATGATACAAATATCATGATATAAGTATATTGGCCGAACCTTAGATTTTTAGGAATATAATAACAATTTTTAATATAATATTTGTTTTAAAAACTATTTTATGTCAATTTTGACACTATTTGGTAATTGATTTTTGTGAAAATCATAACAGAATTATTAGTTCGAAAAAAGTTAATTAAATAAATAATAACATGTCTTATTAACATATACAATTATTTTAATTCATAAAAAGTCTCAAATTAAATTTATTTGGGTATTTATAACATCACTTATGTCAATATTTCATTAATAAGATAATTATTGCATCATAATTGTTTCATTAATAAATTAAATTATTTTAAGTGTAAAAATTATAAATAAAATACCATTATATAGGAAATATTTTTAGCTTTATAATAAATGTTTATAGTAGAATTTATCTTATGTACAACTTTATATTAATAATAATTTAGTTATTAAACATTGATTTTAACTATTTTAACCCTTCTTTAAATAAATTGATAATAAATGTCCTAATCTAATCCAAGTGGGCCTAAATGGTCATATTTTATTCCGAATGTTGTTTTTGGTCAAATTACACTTATAAAATATAATTATGACATGTTTTAGGGTTCTAATAATAACACTTTTACACTTAATTACCCTATTTACTTTTAATCGTGGTAAAAATAAGTAAAAAGTTACTATTCACCAAAAATTATTTTCATCTCATTGAACCACATTTTAGTCCTTTATATTAACCGTGTCTCTAGGATTTTCAAAATTCCACTCACAGATGCGGTAAAATTATGTTTTATGAAAAATTCAGTTTTTTAACAACCACATAGTGGTTTCACTATTCATCAAAAAAAGAAAGTTTCCAGAAAAATACCAAAAATTAGGCCTAAGATATATTTGATATTATGAATTAAAAAATGATGCCTAGTTTACCAAATTAAAAACCTATCAATTGTGTTAATTAATTTAAAAATTAGTTCCGTCGTCAAAACAAATAGCGTGTTCTTAAGAGATAATAACTATCAAAAGATTGACACTTGTTTATGTCTGGTTTAAATGTGAAATTACATCAAATGACCAATATTGTATTAAATTTTAAAAATAAATTCTAAATATACTTTAAAACCACTCAAATTAATAATTTATCACTATTAATTATTTCGATTAAAAAGGTTGTTTAGAATTTAGTAATTTACACTATTCATCAGAATATGAATGTTATCCGAAAAGTACCAAAATTTCACCCTAAGCTAATTTCGATATTCCGAATCCAAAAATGAAGTCTATTTTGAATGATAAAATTTATAAAATTTCAAAAAGTCGGTATTACTATTCATAACGGCTAGTTCATAATAATATTATAATAATATCTCGTTTAGTGAAACTCGGTATTGCGTACTACACACACTATCGAGGAAGGTCGCGATTGTGTGTAATTCAAACCAAGTCATGGATGTGTGTACTGAAAGATCCTTTTGGTGTAGCGTACAACACAAGACATCAATAAAATTAAAAAGAATATTTTTCATAAAATCTCTCGGTGTTACATTTACAACATCTCAGTCTTCCATAAACATATTTCATTCATAAGCTCAATACGTTTGGGATTTTCATGTCTTCCCCTTACCTATATAAGGCTTGCATTAGAAGTTACCAAAATTATTTAAGATTTATGAAACATTCATGATTATCTAAGTATCATATTATTTTCAACAGATCTGTGCAGTCTCTGATTCAACTTCTCAGTATGAAATCCCTTTCATTACGAACCCCAAAGGAGTCTGATAAACCTATTATTCTAGAATAATTCTCCTAAATATGATGAACTTTCTTAAATAATGTCAGTTCGATGATCTGAATATGACGGTCTATCCAATTTATCAAAACATTAAAAATTTCATTCATTTATTTTCTTTTAAATCAAATGACATATTCTTCATCTCAAACATCGTTCATATTCCAAAGACATATTATATCTACCTTGGTCCCAGTAACATTAAAGGTAATTTCTTCAATGAATATATCCCTTGTGATAAACAAAATGAAATAAACAAAATGTTTATGAAATTAAATAAAATGGTATAAGAATGTATTTTAGATTATGGGACAACATTTTCAAGGAAATATACATATCTTACAGATATCATATGTCACGCATAATGAAAGATTGATGAGTTATTTGAAGGGATTTTTCCATGTATCCAAAGTGAACTGGTCTCTAAAACATTTTCATCAAAAGATGAAATAGTTTTATATGCCATAAAAATTGATAAGTATTTATTTAGATCCAATATATTTTAGGTGAATAAGTAAAACAAGTGGTCGAATAAGCCCCATGAAAAAGGAAATTCATCAATGAAGAAGAAAATAATGAAGTAATTTTCCTCTTCTAAATAATATGGGAATAATCATCTTGATAAAGGCTTGAAGGGAATAATGTTTAGTTATAAGTGGGGAGAAAAGGGTCATTAGGATAAAGAATTAAAATGGATTAAATAAAACACTTTTATTTATTTTTCAACTATATAGAGATGGATAACCATATAAATGAATTCCCCTAAGCATTTAGGAAGTCTAATGGAAGAATACCAAAATTATATGATCACTAAAACTGAGGTTGAAGTACCAAATGATGAGGTGGTACGTAATTTAATAATAACACCAAATCCTGTGAATTATTTATTTAATATTGGGTCCCCATAGACTATTATAACTTCTATTCTCTATATTCAAATTAAATTTCTCCCGAGCACCTTAATAAGGTAGTTCCAGTTTGAAATATGAGTGGAAGTCTCACTAAAATAAGGATGTGTCCTGAATTCCCCATTATGACACATAAATATGATTTATTTGTAGAATTTATTATCATACCTATGGTGAAATTTGATATAATCCTTAGTATGTACTATATTTTAAAATATGATTAAAAAATTTATTTCAAAGAGAAGGAAATTTCAATTAATGATGAAGATATAAAATTTCTTATCTTTAGAGTGTTGACCCTGTTATATGATTCATGTCTAAATCCACCACCAATAGCTCTTTTGAATGAGATACTTATGGAATAATGAAAAACAATTATGGATGGAGAAGGTAATAATAATATTGAGTATTTACCTATTATACAAGAATACATTTTTGTATTTCATGAGGAGTTTCATAGACATCTACTATTGAATAATGTTGTGCTTTCCATTTATTTGATCCTATATGTAATACCAATATCAAATAATCCCTATTGATTAGAGAATATGGAATTAGTGGATTCTAAGAGAAAACTATAGGATTTATGTGATAAAGGATTTATTCACCCCTTCAATTCACTTGGGAAAGCCTATATTCTCTTTGTCAGGAAGAAATATGGATCCATGGGGTTGCACATTGATTATAGGAAAATCAATGCTATTATGATAATGAAAATGTATCATATTCCTTACATTGATGTCTTATTCTATCAACTTAATAAGGTGAAATATTTTTAAAACATTTAATTTCATTTTGGGTATCATTAATTATGACTAAAGGAGGAAGTCATTCTGAAAAAAATCATCCGAACAAGGTTTGGACATTATGAGTTTACAATAATTCCATTTGGATTGACAAAAAAACCACTATTTTTATAGATACAATGAATAATGTTTCCAAGGAATATCATGATGGTTCTTTAGTGGTACTCATTTATTATATAATAGTGTATTATAAATGTTACTATAACCATTTTAGTCCCTTAATGATCAATATTAAGACTCTTAAAAGAAATGAGTTATACGGTAAATTTATTAAGTCTTATTTATAGATTTAATATGTTCCTTTTCTTGGCTACATTTTACCTTAGGGTAGAATATCAATTGATATTATAAAGGAAAATAAAATCATAGAATGGCCTATGATAACAAACATAATTGTGGTATGTAGTTTCAATGGTTTGATTGGTTACTATAGGTGATTTTGTCAGACTTTTTCCTAATAATCTAACCAGTTAACCAAGCTTACATGTAAAGATGTTTCATTTATTTGGATAGAGGAATGCTATGTTTTTTATTATGAAATAAATAATAGGTTAGTTAATGATGTAATTTTGTCGGTACCATCTAATAATAATGGTTATGTGATATATATTGATTCATCAAAGAAGGGAATTGTTTTTTTCCAAAAGAAAAATGATAAATTTATTAAATATGTATCAAGGAAATTAAAGACTCATGAAAAGAACATTCCAACCCATGTTCTTGAGTTAGAATCTATAATTTATTTTTGATGATATGGAGACATTAAATCTATGGTGTAAAATGTGAGATATATATTGATCATGAAAGTCAAAAAATACATCTTTTTATAGGAATAGATCAACATGAGGCAATAATGATGTATTACGATATCATAATACACTACCACCTAGGGAAGAAAAATAAGTTATAAGATTCATTAGGTAAGAATGATCATGGTTTTCATATAAAAATGAGGATTGAGAAGGATCTTATATTCTTTTATCTAGTAAAGATGGATATGAAAATTGTTATGTAACGGGATACATAAATACTTTTTTTTAAATGTATGTAAAACCAAATTTATTAAAAAAGAAAAAACATTCTCATTCAGGTGATGAAAATTTTCAGGAGAAAATTATTACTGTAAATGATATGAACATAGAAGAATTTATTTTTGAATATTCTATTATAAAATTTGGAAAGATTACATGTTTTCCATTTATATCTAACAAAAAATGGAATTCTTAGATGATTATTATAGCTTAAATATTTCTATAAAACATTTTAGCAGTAAGATGTGTAGGGATTTGAGGATACGTTTTTGATTGGAAAATATGATGGAGAAAATTATTGATTATGTGTCCAAATGATTCAGTTTTCAAAACATAATAGATGAGATAAAAAATCCTTCAGGAGTCATGTAACCTTTTCCAATTACTTTTTAAATATTCAATGACATTACTTTAGAATTTTTGATATGACTATCAAATACTTGTTGGAAGAATGATTCAATATGTGTCATTATTGATTGCTTAACAAAATTAGTTCATTTCCTCGCTATAAGATAATATTTTCCTATTTATGACCGTGAAATTATTTATATTAATTAAATTGTAAGAGTTTATGGTGCATTTATTTTAAAATATGTCTAATCATGATCCATTTTTTACATTAATATTTAATAAACCTCTTCAAAAAGTTCTTGATATAGAACTTCAATTAAGAACTAGGTAACATCCTCAAACTGATATAAATTTTAAAAGGAATATTAAAATAATGGAAGACTTGTCATGGTCAGAATCACATGACATTAATGGTATATGGGATAATTATTTATCTTTTGTTGAGTATTCTAATAACAATATTTTCTAATCAAGTATTCAAATGGAAGTGTATGGAGTAATATATGGAAAGGTATTTCGTACTCTTAAATGTTGCTATAATGTTGGTGAAATGAAAATTCTATGATCATAACTTGTTGAATAGAAAATAAAAAAGGTAAAGACCATTAAGGCTCATATGAAAGTATATTAATGTTGGAAAAAGAGATATGCTAGAAATTAAAGCAATGATTTAGAATTCCATGGGAGAGATTTTGTTTTCATGACTATATCTCCATTGAAGGATGTCATAAGGATCCATAAGAAATATAAAAGTGCGCCAAAGGTATATCAAACCCTTTAAAATTATTGAATGAATTATATTTTTTTCTTACTATTTTTAAATTCCACCAATTACCTCAAAAGTACATGATATATTCCATATATCATTATTAATGAGGTATATGCCAGAACCAACATGTGTTCTAAACTATGATAAAATATAATTAAAACCTAATATATCTTACTATGAAGATCCCCTCCAGATTCTTGAAACTAAATAGAAATTATTTAGTAATTTGATGAGTCATATATTAAAGATACTTAAGATAAATTACACAATAAAGGAATCAATGTGGGAATTATGGGATGTAATGAGGAAGAACAACCATCATGTTTTAAGAAGGTAATGCCCATGAAATTTTAACGAAATTTTTTTAGGAAGGAATAATGTAACACCCTCTGACTTGATGATTTATTTCCTTTTAAATAATTTCAATATCATGGATATCTTGTGATTCATAGGACACCTATTTAAAATGAAACACGATACTCTATTAAAATATTACTTAATCATGACCATGATAACATAGATGTTATATAGGTGGGTATTAATAGGGCTAAATAAATTATGAAAATTATTTGGTTTACACATGTATAAAATAAATTCAATGCTTATCTATTGAATATAAATACAATAAGAATTATTTTAAATAAAATGAAATGATCACTAAAAATGTATTTTTCTAAAAGGAGGTTTAGCAGCACTTTTCAAACATAATTTAAAACTAATTTATACCGTGTTTAGAAAATTTACTTGATACAATAAAGTTAATTTTTTAAATAATCATATCATAATTAATTTAAGGAAAACATTTGGGATTTTTCTAATAATTTTTATTTTTCAATGAATAGTAAAAAACTATTTTTACATCATCTTTTCATTTAAACTATTTGCCACATTAAATTATATTTTAAATATGTTTTAAAATAAAATTAATAAAATTATATTAATATTAATACAATTTAGATCATTGGAATTAATTTCATATTGAATTTTTATATTAATACATTCTATACTTATGATATTGTTCTCTATAGAAACATATTTTTTCATCACGTATGTGGGTATAATTTTAAATTAAATTATTCAACTTAGATGAGTGTAATTATATAAAATGGATTACATATTTGGAATAATAATAATTAATATTATCTAATAATTTCAAAATGATTTTTTTACCATATTGAATAATGAAAAAAGTGAAAATTAATAACTATTGTTAAGATAAAAACGAGTTTACTTGGGGTAAAAAATTAAATATAATAGAAGATGACATAAAACCTATACAAAATCATGTTTATGGAAATATTTAGACATATAACCTATAATAATTGATAATGAACCATTTTTATCATTTTTTAATTTAAAAAATGTGGTTATACTTCATTTTTTTAAAAACATCCTTGTCTGTCCTTTCCCCCTTATAAAAGGCCACCCATTATTCTATCCTTTTCACACATCCAAAGAAATGTTTTTCCACAGAATCCTTTAAAAATAACTTAATCCAATAAAAACATCCAAGAGCTCTTTTTTTGAATACAAATCCATATAAGGAAGGATTATGGTGAAAACCAGAAGTGGTCATCCAATGAAGAGGTAACATTCTTAAACAATCATTTTTATTTTATTTCTTCATCCAAGTCCTTTTAATTTTATTCAATCATGATGATATAAAAAAAATATCCCATATACTGATATTTTGTTTATTTTAATGTAATAAATTGCCTTCATCTCGTCTTCTATCTAATAGGAATTAGAATCGTCGATCGTGTGTACAACAGAATCCCGCCTCACGAACCGATGCAACTCTTTTTCCATAAAAAATATCATGATTATATAGAATTATGGATTTAATAAATATTTTTTAAATATTTTTTAATATATTATTATAATTATAGATTTATAATATCACATATACATTCTTATATTCCTTTTATTTTAAAATGTGATAAGGTCGCTCATGTTTACAACATACCAACACATCGCGAAGCGATGTGATTCATTTCTCACTTACAATTTATATGTATAGTGATAAGGGTTAATTTAATGAATATATTTCATATATTTTAAATGATATGGATTTCATAAAATTAACGTATAACCCAATTTTTTATCATTTATCTTGTTAAATTAATTATATTGTTGCTCGTGAGTACATACGACCTACTGTCTCCATGTAGTGATGTAATTAATTTTGCATATCTAAACTTAAATAATGACTCTAGAAACGTTTATAATAATAAAATATTATATTTTTCACAGTAATATAATTCTGTATAAGTTTAATCTATATCTTATGTACAAGAACACAATCTTTCACGATAAAACATGGATGACAAAACAACATAATTAACACCTAAAACAAAAAAAATAATTAAATATTATAAAAAACTATTGGGAAAATGTTATAATAGGAAAATATATGATATTATAAATATGGATATTGTTCTTTTTAAAACTAATAACATGATAAAAACAATTATACAAGATTTTAGGGTATAATCAACCATAAATAAGCTTGAGGGTTGAGATTGCGCCTAAATTTTCATTCCATTGGGGCAATTTTTTTAATATGCACCAATTCGTGTTTATGTGGTGTATATAATAAAACTACTACTAATCTAAGATGTATAACTATTTATTAATTTTTATTAATGTTTCGTTTTAGGTTAATTATTAAAGGGGTTACAATTTAAATGATACCAAAGAGGTAAATATTATTGTACAATCTCACTTTCGTTTCTGATTGTTTATTTCACTTGAAACAATCACTTTATTATGATAATTTTTCATTGAAAATTTCATTTCTATTAAATATAATTATTATTTTATTATTGATATTAATATTTACTAAACTATATACCTTTTTTATATATGGGTTATACTATGAATATTGTTTGATTAAATGGGGAAATAGTGATAAATCCATATCCTTTATTCAATATAAATATTTGAGGATAAGGCAAATTTATTGACGAATTAAATAAATTATTCAATATATAAAGCATTAATTGGACATGACTTTATGGGTGGGGGCCATTTATTGATATCCCTTGATGAATTCACAAGTCTCATGAGACAAATTAGTTGGCCAAATTAGATGGGGTTGTAACCATTTTTTTAAACTCAATTATGAATGTTCTTGACAATAAAGGTATAATGATGTCTAATATCATGTAGAAAAATAATTAATAATTTTATTAATTTAGAATCCAATTATTATTACCATCCATTGTATTTTTACATTTA
Organism: Viscum album; assembly: GCA_963277665.1. Taxonomy (NCBI): domain Eukaryota; kingdom Viridiplantae; phylum Streptophyta; class Magnoliopsida; order Santalales; family Viscaceae; genus Viscum; species Viscum album. Next base: position 1,087,810,260 of record OY728156.1, read on the forward strand.
TATTATCTATAAATTCATTTCACTCATATTTTATTGATTATATGGAATGGGTGTTCTATTAGTTACCTTGAAATATTGATTATGTCTTATTTAATGTTCATTTTATTGATGAAATGGAATGAGTTTTTAGTTATTTTACTTTACATGCAGTATATGACTTATTTAATCATGATATATTATATTTTATTTAACCCTTACTGATCATTTTATATCAAAAATATTTTATTCCTTTCAAATGATATGAATAAGAAATATTCGAATGAGTTTCAAGGATGCAGATCATTTTATTTGTTTATAATTTTTTTTATTTTTCTATCCCTAATCTAAATTAGAAATTATGTATTTATTTGGTTAATTAAGAATACTAAACTATTTTTACCTTTGGGATGTGATCTCTTTTATGTAGTTCCAATCTATCAAAGTAGACACCATATTTGAGATATTAAAGTTGTGTTTGTTACAACCAACATATAAAAAGTAAAGACCCGGAATTTATATGTAATTTTTTTTTAAATATATAGGAATTTTACGAGTCTGTGAAATTTGACGGTACAGGATTTTGAGGTCTGGAGTGCCCGGAATTATCCATCAATGATTTGTTAAGCATAAGTTAATACACGTGAGTAGTTTTCCTAAAAAAGTGGAATAACTATTAAACGGTTACTTGGATCAGAAATTCGTGGGCACTATTGTGCTTAGGATGGCGGGTTTACCCTTTGCGCGACTTATAATTAGTCGGCATGAATAACCTGAGAGAGAACCCAAAAATGGAATAATCGTAAATAAAATAAAAAAATATATTTTATTTTTCAAATGCTTATAACTCACAAATGGTAAATCGGATTAAAAATCTGACACGACCGCTGAACTTGTGTGGCTATTCTTTTTTATGTAGATACAAACTTTGGCCAACACCGGCCACTAGAGATAGTTAGTTTGTGGCTGCAAATAAAATATTTATGTGAAAATTGTTTTATTATAAAATTAATAACATCGAAACGGTAACATAGATTAAAAATCTAAGAGTATCGTTTGGTTCCTTGGGGTGTGTTTCACCTAGGTAGAGCCAATCCTCGACCGGCGTGGGTCGAGGATGACTGATAATAATTTTAATAACTTTTTTTCGAGTACGTTAAGTAAATGCGAGAGCGGCATTTTATAACTATTTAATCGTTGCATGGAATTGAAATCTGAGGCCACCATTGAACTCGCAATGTCGATATTTGATTAAGGAGACTTTTCACCTCGATGGTAGTTAGTCGACTGTGAAAGTTAGTTTTTGGGTTTTTCGTGGAATTTATAAAATAAAATAAACTTATTATTATTTTTTTAAGCTTCCATGTGGATATTTAAGGTGGGTTCCACTCGAACTGAACCTCCAGGTGGAAGTTGGAAGTGGGGAACACTAGACCTAAACCTCCCATGAGAGGATAAGGTGGTGGGGATCACCTGAACCATAACCACTCATGAGAGTTTATGGTGGTGGGTACCACACGGGATGAAACACTTCTTTAATTGGGAGAAACCCTAAACTCCCAAAATAAATGAGGGAGAGCCTCTTGACCTTATCCACTTGAATTGTGCCAATGCACATAACATTAATCTTTCCAACACAGCACATCATTGCGCCAACATAAATTAATTGGCTTGCCCCTTTTTAAATTAAGTAACAACATCGTTTGAATTTAAAAAGGTTCCTGATAAATGAATCGTCATAAATTCCAATGATCGTTTCCTACCTCTCCCCCTCTCCTATATATATGGAGCTTGGAAGGAGGATTTGGGAGGGCTTCACCAGGAAAGGAAATGCTAGTAAAGTGATGTGATGCCCAACACTTGGAAGATTAGGCTCTCCAACGAAGTATGTGTTCTCCCGACGAAGAACGCTCTCCCGATGAAGAACAACCTAAACTTTGACCTTCTTCCTCAGGTCTTCCTACTGACGTGGAACATCTTCCATGGACCGATGAAACTCGGGATTGGAAGTGTGAGTGGCGGATGTGATGAACAAAGATTCTCCTTCATCATCTTCCCGCGACTTCACCGACAATTACTGACGACAAAAGGAAGGGGTTTAATTTTTTTATCAAAGTGTGATCATTCCCATGTTCTTCATATCTTTCAAAATGAAGAACGAGGGCTGTTGTGCATCATACTTGCGAGATTCTTGATGCCACCCTAATCATGGAGGGTGCGGTCCAAACCAACATGGCCTCACCCAACCGCCAATCTTGTTTATGGTAATCATGGGCATTAAGACGAAGCAACGAGGCGACGAAGGCGGATGAAGACAAGAGTCGCGCTACCGGCGGCCTAGGAAAACTGCACCACCCCCGCAGTGCACCGATGCTCCCGGCCAAACACCACTGGCCCGAGCCATGCCTAACCGACCTGCCTGAGCCCTGTGCGGCATTCCCGGCACCCCACGTGGCTTTCCCGAGCCCCGTGCGTCCTGCCTGGCACCCCATCGGCCTACCTGCGACCACCCATAGGCCTTGCCTGGCCTACCCTTGTCCTCTGGCGTGTCCCTCTAGCCTACCCGCGGCCACCTTCATGCCCTTCCATCCTAACTGTGGCTTCCAGCGCACCCCGCCGGCCTGCCCGTGGCCTCCCACCCCGTCGGCATGCCTGCGGCCTCCCACCCCGACGGCCTGCCCCCAGCCTCCAGCGCCACCACCGGCCTGCCTGGACGCCCCGCCAGCCTACCCGAGTCACTCCCCAGCCACCGTCTAAACCGGTCGAGCCACGCCGGCCTTCTGAGCTGGTCTGTGGTGTCTTTCATGATATCGCTAGCTGAACCGACTTGGCCTTCTGAGCCGAGTCGCCCGAGCCATGCCCCTCGCGGCGCTGGCCGAACTGGCCCCCGGCCTCCGGGCGGAGCCGCCTACGCGGTGACCACCGGACCGAACTTCCCCAGTAGTCCATTGGGACGGTCCAAACGGACTAGGCCGAACCTAGTGGGCTGACCGGGTTGGGCCAGACTGGTTTATGCCGAGTCCATCCGACCGGGTCGGACCAGACCCGAGCCAACTACTGACCCCTATACTTTCTTTGGCCATATCTTTGGTACCAAACATCTGTTTGAAGAACCGTCTGTGATGTTGGCTTTCACAGAGTGCAACGGTCCCTTTCAGTATACCCCATTAGAGTTTAGGGTAAATTTGAGATATGGTTAGGGTGGATTGTACACGAATCCAACTGTGCCCTTGGGACTAAAAAGCTAATAACTCACAGACCGAGCATCCATTTGATGCACCGTCTGTTGTGTTGAGGCCTCTTCTATGTTGAGGACCTTTGAGATACTTCTACTTGGGACTTCATGAAATTTTGAGTATTGACCTGTAGCTCATAGAGCATACCCTCCTAGAGACGAGAGAGAGGAGTACAAAGACCTTGTAGCTGACTGAGACCTGACAACTGCTTGACCGATTCGACTAGGAGTTATTCGACTAGCCTAGTGGGGAGAAACTGGTATTTGGCGGTAGACCCATGGTAGATGAGTGCCTAGTATTTAGCGGAATATCCATGGTACTCGAGAGGAGGAGTACCTCTGCGGGCTATTATGGGGAGCATCTGGTAGTTAGCGGCATACCCATAGTGGGGAGCGCCTTTGTGTGAGCACAGAATACCCATGATACTCGACAGGAGGAGTACCTCAACAGTCCAAGCTTAGTGGGAATCTCCTGGTTGTGATGGAAGGCCCACTGTATTCAATAGAGGAGTTCTCCAGCAGCTGTGGTTTCGACAATCTTAATAAAAATCCTAGTTGTGCTGAGTCAGAAATTTTGGTGTTTACCTCATGATTGAGATGGATTAATTGATAACTTATTTATATGTATGGGCATATAACTATGTGAGGTTATCTGTTGATTTAATACCTTGTGGTTTATCCTTGTTAGATTTTGTGAGATCTTGAGTGTCTCGGGGTCCCTACCGAGTATCGTTATACTCACCCCTGCACGAGCTATGCTATCAACTCTTTATGTTGGTTGCAGATGATAGACAATGTTGACCGAGACTGATTGGGCCCAGACTGAATGGTAGTAGAGTTGGACCACACAACGTGATGGTACATGGAGGAGACAGATGAACATGGAGTGCTGTGGAGGCTATCTGTACCTACCCTTCAGGTAGGATCTTCGGCAGACGATCCAGGAGCTGGTTTACACCTTTTAGCTGCATTTTTCCCATTTCAGTTGTACTTTTACTCTATATATGGGCTTGTATTTCCAGCCCCTTTACTTTTCAGCACTTCTTTTGTATACAATTTTACTTAGTTTATTGCTTCCAGCTACTCTGTTGTGTGTGTTAATAATTTGTAAAGGCAATGCCTTACCAGTTTTAGGGATTTACGCCTTTGGTGCTAGTCGCCAACCCCTGTCCTATGGAAGGCGAGCTTGGCGTAGTCACAACACGAGCCCTAGGGGATGGATCGTGACGAATTGGTATCAGAGGATTCAGTTCTACCATTAATATTTGGACTTTGATCTTTCTTTTCTTTGAAGTAGTAGTGTTAAGTATACCGAGTGTGATTCTCAGTTCAGGGAGTCCAGTGGTGGTGCGGCAACCGACATATCTATACAACAGGACCCCGACTACAGATCTCTGACTCAGTGCACGAAAATACTAATTGTGTGTGGGTTTTCAAAAGTTTTTATTATGTTATCTCAACTAGGTCAGCTCACCAGGTACAACTTTTGACCATGTCGCATCTATTTAGGATGCCTCCACACAGATTTCCAGTTAGAGTTCCGAGAGTGTACTCGATGACGGCCCACTGAGCAACGAGGCTCGAGTGCAGGGCCCTCTTACTATGTTGGAACCTTCGGGTGTTGTACCAGCAACACCAATACCAGTAGGGCAGAAGATTCCACCAGCCACACTGGCAGATGGTGCATGCCCACTGACGTGTTTCACGAGTTCGAGTGGCAGAGGCCTATGAGGTTACTAGGTGAGACAAATTTCTAGGCAGAAGTGGACCGGTCTAATAAGGTGGCTAAGATTTCTCTAGAGCTTATACAGCTTCATCAGGATGATATGTTGGTAACTGAGAATTCATCGTGGCATAACGATCATTCCCAGTACTCAATGAATATGTTACAATCAGTTCTTTGGGGCTCGGATTACCGAGCGATATGTGCTTAAGGACATCTGTGCCAACACCTCTTCTCTAGATGTTAGAGAGAACCTTTGCAGATTGAATGTTCTTTGGCTAGGCGGATACAGCCAGTGAATTTTAGCAATGGGAAAACATGAAACTAACACAATTCATAGAGACTTGAGCTTGTAAAATGATTAGAGAAGAGGAAGTGTTAAGGAAAGATGAATCTTCAGGGTAGTAGAAGTGGAAGCAGATCTAGGAGAGCAGCATGAGGTGGTGTACATTTCTACATGTTACTACCACCCGTCTTTGTAGTCCCTGCCAGGCTCAGGGAGCTGGAGGGATGGGGAGGAGAGTAGCTGCATGCTGCCAAGGAGAGTGACCCAAGGGATCAAGGAATGATTCAAGGTACATACTATGTCTAATACTAGCTACAGTTCAATATACATAGGTACCAATCATTCCTTCCTTCCACAATTCTTGTCCTAGACCTACAGTTTTGGTTAAACTGTTGACATGACCCTCACATATTGATATACCTTTGGGAGGAGACTCGATAATCACACTTACTCCATTGGTGTGATTAGACCCTTGAGGTGAGAGTTTCAGGTGGAACCTCTTGGTGGCAGTGTCGATGCCTTACGACGTTAGTTTGGGTATGGACTGGGAAACCACAGTTCATACATATATTGACTCTATTAGGGAAAAAGTTTGTGGTTTATCTACAAAATTGGGATGAAGTTTTCTTTAGTTGGTGAAAAAGGGAACCTAGTAGCACAGATTAAACTCATGCATAGGAGGGTGCAACCGATCACTCTTGAGTCGGCCATCCTTACCCTCATGGCAGCAAGGGTTTTGAATTTTCAGTTGAAAAAATGAGTGACAGAACATGGGGACATATTTTCAAAATATGTTTCCATGATTAACCCCCCCCCCCCCCCAAAGGGGTAGGGACGTCTTCTTTGGTTGGATAATACCGGAGGTTCGTTCTAGACTTCACCATAGTTTCACCACCACTATCATCCTTGAAAAAGAAGGGGATAACCTTGGTGTCTTCGGAGAGATGCTAGTAGAGCATTCAGGATATGAGGTAGAGGATGACTATTGCCCCCATATTTCGGCTTCTAGAGGAGGCATAGGGTACGTAGTCTACTGTGACGCATCATGGATCAGACTCGGGTGTGTCTTAATGCATGAATGAGAAGTTATCACATATGGTTCTCAGCATTTGAGATAGCACGAGCAGAACTATGCTACCCATGACCTGGAGTTAGCAGCAGTGGTCTTTTCCTTCAAGATGTGGAAACACTATCTTATCGGAATAAGTTTTACCATGTACTTTGATCAGAAGAGTCTCAAGTATATTTTCTCTCAGAAGGAACAAAACCTGAGACAATGACGATGGATTGAGTTCCTCCATGTCTATGACTTTGAGATAGTCTATACTCTTGGGAAGGGGAACGTTTTTGCAGATGAACTTAGTAGGAGGTTTGGTATACAGCTAGTCGGAGAGGTGGCAGAGCAGCTAATTGCCTTACAGATATCCTTTGTGGATAGAAATAGAGTATCATTTCTGCAGTCTCTTATAGTCACTCCCCAACTTCCTTAGTGAGTCAGGGAGGCGCAGCGTGGAGACGCTGACTATGAGAGACGATGTGCCCAAATATCCACATGACAGGTACCTGATTGACTTCATGAAGGTGGGAGCACATCATCCACTTCAGAGGACATACTATGTTACCAGTGTCAATTCAGGAGGATGTTTTTAGGAAGTTTCACATATCTACTTTAGCAGTGCATCCATGAGTGGTGAAGATGTATCAGGACCTCAGATGATAGCACTGGTGGCCAGGTATGAAGAAGTCCGTAGCAAAGTTTTTCTCTCGATTCCTCACTTGTCAACAAGTGAAGGAAGAGAACTAGGTACCAGCATGCTTGGTACAGCCTTTAGAGGTCCCATAGTGGGTGTGTGATGGGATATACATGGACTTCGTGACGGTACTTCCATGTACATCTAGGGGACACGACTCGATTTGGGTGATCGTTGACCGACTCATCAAGTCGGACCACTACCTACCAATCAGAGAGCAAGGTTCAGTAGAGAGCTTTGGACACCTTTACGTGAAAAATATTATGCGGCTACAAGGATTACATTCTTTTATTGTCTTCAATCATGATGCACATTTTACTTCCCAACTATGGGAGGGGTTGAAGGGGGGTTTCACGATGCAGCTTCGTCTGAGCATCCCCTTCCATCCTTAGACATATGGTCAGACTAAGAGGACCATTCAGACTCTCAAGGACATGATCCGTGCATGTTTACTCAGCTTTGGTCACAACTGGGAGGATCACTTTCCTTTGGTGGAGTTTTCCTACAACAACTATCAATCCACCATAGGGATGGAACCTTTTGAGGCATTGTATGTGTGACCTTCCAGATCACCGGTGTACTGGATAGACCCAGGGGAGTTAGCACTAGTGGGACTAGAGATGATACGAGCTACCACGGAGAAGGTTTAGATCATCCAGGAGTGGATGAAGACTGCACAGAGTAGGTAGAAGTCTTATGATGACAGGAGACAGAGACCTCTGGAGTTTGAGGATGGCGACCATGTCTTTCTATGGGTCTCACCCCGACGAGGTCTACATAGATTGGGACGAGGTAGCAAGTTATCTTCAAGGTTTATCGGACCATTCCAGGTCCTCAGCAGAGAAGACGAGGTGGCTTACCGCCTGGTTCTTCCTCCTCAGTTGCACCGGTTGCACGACGTCTTCCATGTATCTCTACTGAGGAGATACATGCATGACCCTTCTCACATCATCTACCACGGAGAGTTGGATGTCAATGATGGGGTGACATTCACAAAGGTTCCAGTAGAGATTGAGGATCGATAGGAGTGGGTCCTATGTGGATGGTCGATACCACTGGTACACGTACACTGATAGTACGTGAACCTCCAAGAGAGGACATCAGAGCGAGAAGATCAAAAGCATTCTCAGTACCACACTTGTTCCCTTAGTTATGAGTTGTGGATTATGGGGATGTAAAGACCTGAGGTGGGGAGAATTTAGAGACCCATAATTTTGATGTAATTTTTTTTAAATATATGGGAATTTTATGTGTCGATGAAATCTGACGGCGCGCGATTTTAAGGCCTGGAGTGCCCGAAATGATCTGTCAATGTTTTGTTAAGCTTATGTTAAGACGCGTAAGAAGTTTTATTGAAAGTGGAATAAATCATAAATGGTTACTTGGATCAACAATCCAAGGGCACCGTTGCGCTTAGGATGGCTGGTTTACCCTAGGCGCGACTTATAATTTGTCGGTGCAGAACTCATGTGAGAGAACCCAAAAATGGAATAATCATAAATAAAATAATAATGTAAATTATTTTATTTTTCAAATACGTATAACTCAAAAATGGTAATTCGGATTAAAAATCCAAGAACAATGATGAACTCGTGAGGGTATGATTTCTTTTTGCAGATACTAACTTTGGAAATTGCAAGCCACTAGAGAATGTTTGTTTTTGGCCATAAATAAATAAATTAAGTAACAATTATTTTATTGTAAAATTCATAACCTTTAAACGGTAACCTGGATTAAAAATACAAGAGTACCATTGGGTTTGTTGGAGTGTGTTTCACTTAGGCAGATCCTAACCTTAATCAGCACGAGTCGTGGGTGACTGAAAATAATTTTCTGAACTTTTTTTGGGTACGTTCAGTAAACACGCGAGCAGCATTTTATAACTTTTGAACCGGTGCACGGAATTGAAATCTGAGGTCACTTTTGGACTCACAGAACCAGTATTCACTTTAGGAGACTTTCACCTCGATGGTAGTTGGTCGATGGTGAATGTTAGTTTTTGAGCTTTTTCAAGGAATTTATAAAATTAAATAAACTTTTTTTTATTTTATTTTAAGCTTCAATGTGGATATTTCAGGTGGGTTCCACCGTAACTAAACCTCCAGGTGGAAGTTGGAAGTGGGGAACATGAGACCTTAACCTCCCATGAGAGATTAAGGTGGTGGGGATCACCTAAACCATAACCTCCCATGAGAGGTTATGGTGGTGGGGACCACCTGGGATGAAACCCCCCTTCAATTGGGAGAAACCGTCAACTCACACAATTAATGAGGGGGAGACTCTTGAACTCCTCCACCTTAATTGTGCCAATGTACGTACCATTAATCTTTCCAACACACTGCATTGGTGAACCATTGTAAATTAATTGGCTTTCCCCTTTTAAAATTAAGTAACAGTGTCGTAGGAATTTAGGAAGGTTCCTAATAAATGAACCATTATAAACTCCAACGATCGTTGCCTACCTCTCCCAATATCCTATATATATGGAGATTGGGAGGAGGATTTGGGATGGATTCACCAAGTGATAAAGCACTGGTAACGTGATGTGATGCCCAAAACTTGGAAGATTACTCTCTCCGATGAAGAATGGGTTATCCTAAAGAAGAACACTCTCCAGACGAAGAACAACCTCAAATTTGACCTTCTTCCTTGGGACTTCCTACAGATGTGAAGAATCATACACAAGCCGACGCAACCCAGGATTGTAAGTGTGCATGACAGATGCGACAAATGAATATTATCATTCAACTTCTTCCTATAACTTCCCCAAAAACGGCCGACAACTAATGGTAGGGGTTTAATTTTTATCTATGTGTGATCTTTCCCATGTTCTTCTTATCTCTAAAAATGAAGAATGAGGGTTGTTGTGATTCATACTTGCAAGCCTCTTGATGCCACACAAAATGCAGAGGGTGTGGGCCCACCAAGAGGCCCGACCCCTCTGCCGATACTGTTTATGGTAATCATTTGGCATGGCGATGAAGCAATGAGGTGACGAAGGAGATAGGAGACAAAGCTCGCGCTACCTGCGGCCTCCACGAACCGTGCCACCCCCGCGGCGCACCGGTGCTCCCGGATGAACACCATCATACCTCGCTAGCTCAAGCCGTGTAGAATCGGCCTGCCCGTGACCTGCGTGGCCTGCCTGGCGCCCCACCAGCCCGCCCGCGGCCTCCCACACACCCTGCCAGGCCTGCCCATTGCCCCTAGCGCGCCCCGCCGGCCTACCAGGGCCGTGCCCCGTCTCCCGACCGAACTGGACAAGCCACGCCCGCCACTCAAGCTGATCCACAGCTTCCTTCACGACATCTCAGGCTGAACCGACCCGACCTTTCGGGCTGAGTCACCTGACCAGCACCCCTCGCGGCGCTAGACGAACTAGCCCCCGCCATCCTGGCCAAGCCGCCTACGCGGCGACCACCAGACCAGACTGCCCCCACAGTCCACTAGGCCGGGCCCAACGGACTAGGCTGAACTGAGAAGGCTGATCAGGTTGGGCTAGACTGGTTTAGGCCGAGTCGGTACAACCGGGTCGGACCGGACCCTATCCCACTACCAACCCATGTACTTTTTTTGGCCATATCTTAGGCACCAGATGTCTGTTTGACGAACCGTCAGTGGCACTGGACTTCTTGGAGCATGACAGACCATTTGAGTATACCCCACTAATGTTCTGGGTAATGTTGAGATACGGTTAACTTGGATCGTACACAAATCCAACTGGGCCCCGGGACTAAAAAGCTAATAACTCACAGACTCAACATCTGTTTTACGTGCCATCTATCGCGTTGATACATCTATTACTTGGCATACCATTGAGATACCTCTACATGGGACTTCGTGATAGTTGGAGTATCGACATGTAGCCCATGGAGCGGAACCTCTCATATACAAGCGAGTGGAGTATGGAGACCTAGTAGTTGGCTGAGACCTGACGATTGCTTGACCGATTCGACTCGGAGTGATTCCACTAGCCCAGTAGGGAGCGCCTAGTCTTTGGTGGTAGACCCATGGCGGAGGAGCGCCTGGTAGTTAGTGACAGACCCATAGTACATGATTGGAGGAGTACCTCTACAGGCTATTAGGGGGAGCTCCTGGTAGTTGGTGGCATACCCACAGTGGGAAGCACCTTTGTGTGAGCACGACAGAACCATAGTACTCGATAGGAGGAGTACCTCAGCAGTCCAATGTTAGTGGGAAGTGCCTGGTAGTGGCGGTAAGCCCACTATTATTGAAAGTGTAGGATTTCTCCAGAAACTGTGGTTTCGACAATCTGAATAAAAATCCTAGTTGATCTGAGTCAATAACTTTTGTTTTTACCTAATGATTGAGATAGATAACATGATATCTTAGGTATATGTATGGGTATATACCTATGTGAGGTTATATATTGATTTCATACCTTGTGGTCTATCTTTCTCAGATTTTGTAAGGCCTTGAGGGTCTCATGGTCCCACCTGAGTATCGTTAAACTCACCTCTACATGGGTTATGCCCGCACCTCATTGTGTTGGTTGCGGACAATGGACAACACTGACCAAGGCTGCTTAGACCAGGATTGGATGGTACCAGAGGTGGACCACACGGTGTGATGGTACACGGAGGAGACGGATGGAAGTGGAGTTCTCTTGAGGCTATTTTTACCTACCCTTCAGGTAGGATCTATCGTGGATGATCCAGGAGCTGCTTTACACCTTTCATCTATATTTGTCCCTTTTCAGTTGTTCTTTTACTCTACAGTTAAGCTTGTATTTTCAACCCCTTTACTTTTCATCACTTCTTTTGTATAAATTTTTACTTAGTGTATTGCTTCCAGGTACTCTTTTTTGTGTGATTATAATTTGTAAAGGAAATGCCTTCCCAGTTTTAGGGATTCACGCCTTTGGTGGTATTCACCAGCCCTGGGCCTATGGAAGGCTGGATTGGGGTAGTCATGGCATGGGCCCCAGGGGATGGGTCACGACATAAAAGAACATGATAAAGGTTGAACCTGAGGCCTATCATGATCCTAAAAAAATCAATAATGTTAACAACTATTGAAGAAAGAAATTTAAAATATGACTGAAATAAATGAGGAATAAATTAAATATGAAAAATTTATATCAATAATAAAATAAAATTTAGGATGAATTTTACTTTGTAAGATATAATGGTAATTAATCTTGTAACACCCCGAGCTTCCACGATACACTTCTCTTTCAATAATGCAATAGCTTGCATTGTATGCATGTGTGAGGTTCTAACACACCGCGACCAATAAAAATAACCTTAAGGAGTAGTAATACCCACCTTTTGAAATTATATATATTTTATATTTCACGATGGACTTCATTTTTGGATTTAGAATATTGAAATTAGCCTATGTTGAATTTTTGGTATTTTTATGAGAACTTCCAATTTTTTATGAATAGTGAAACATACTTAAAAACAACTTTTTTAATCAAAATAATTTATAGTGATAAATTATAATATTGAGTGGTTTTAATGTATAATTATAATATAATTTTACCATTTTATCCAATGGTGGTCATTATAATTAATTTCACTTTGAAATTGGACATAAACAATTGTCAATCTTTTGATATATATTGTTTCTTAAAAACACGCTATTTGTTGTGACAACGGGAATTAATTATAAAATCTATTAATGAAACTTATATGTTTGGAATTTTGAAAAATATACACCATTTTTTAATTCGGAATATCACTTATAGCTTAGGGTGAAATTTTGGCATTGTTCTGAAAAACATCAATTTTTGATGAATAGTGAAACCACTAAGTGATAGTTAAAAACTGATTTTTTGTTTAAATGAAACACTACCACTTCTGTGATTTGATTTTAAAAAATCCAACATACATGGTTGTCATTCAGAATTAAAATGTGGTTCAATGGGATTAAAATAATTTTTTGGTGAATAGTAACTTTTTATGTTTAATTAATCACGGTCAAAGGTAATTAGTGTAATTTAAGGAAAAATGATGTTACAAAAATATGAAAATACCTTTAAACTTCTCCTGCCATTATTTTATGAGTCATGGCCGACCATGACAATCCATGGGTCAAATTGGGGACCTCATGAAGCCTCTTGGGTAAGAAAATGACATTAATAACTTTTTATTTAAAGTAAAAATAAAATTGTCACAAACATGTGTTGTTTTACTAAAACAATTATTACATGGGGTTATATAAGTTAACATTTTTACTATAAATATTAATTGGAAAGATATAAATATTTCCTACATCATGATATTTTTTAATATAATTTTTAGATATTAAATAAATTAAATGTTTTATGACACCATGATGATGCACCGATTACCTAATTAATTAACAATTTTAATAAAATGGAAGGATAATGTAAAATCTAAGACTTAAACTTGTCCAAAACCAATTTTATGGGTAGATTTAGAATCCTTATCACGTTATCCATGAAATATATAATTTTTTGACCTTTTAAATATGAAAAGCACTTCATAATAATGTAACATTTCAATCTTTCCAAGAGTGCCCTCCACTCCTCTTATAAAAGGCCCTCACCACTACCCCCTTATTAACACCATAAAAGCCATTTGGCACGGCCATCCTCTGCCCAAATACTCTCCAAACTTCCCTCTCTTACCCATGGAAGCCTCACATTGGGATGAAGTCTTCCCAAGGAAGCCTTTGCCTCAAATCAAAAAAAGTTACCCAATTTTAAGGTATTGTCTTCTCTTCTGTTATTTTGTTTTATTTTGCTTCTCCAACCCCTTAAACTCTATTTATTACATTATTTTGTAACAAAACCAGTATCTTCAATATACTATTATGTTCTTATAATAAGGATTTGATTTACAATTACAAACACCTTCGTTTAATGGTTAAAGAATATACTGTTTCTGTGGTTGGTGAATTTATGCCTCACGAAACGATGATTGTTCAATCTTCTTTTAACACCTCTCATGGTGGCCATTATGATGAAACTATTTTTATATATGATATATATTATGTTTTTTGTTTTCCTTATGATTATTTATTTTTCATTTATGCCATACCTTTATGATTTCAATTATGGGTAAATGCGATAATTTCATTTGAGGAAGTGCGGACTACCGCCCCCACAAAGTGATTTTAATCATTAATGCCATATGTGGGATGTATAAATGATGGAGTAAGTGATATTATATATGATATTATACTGGAATTATAATATAACTTTATATCATTATGTTTCATTCCATTAAAATATGAAATATAAATGAAAGTAGCGTTCTTGCGTACGTACGGCTTACCGTCTCCATGAACGGTGCATTTCACTTCTTACCTCTAAATGTTATGCAATATTATTAAGGAATGTATATACTGGATATATATGATATATATGATATCTAAATCATGAATATAATTCTCTATATATAGATATTTCACCACATGAACAAATTTTAATTATATGAAGTTTATTTTTGACTCAAGTACCAAAGATCGACAAAATGACCGTTATTAACTTAAATAATTACATAATGTTCATAACATGGTAATAAGTGATATAAAAGGAATAATGAACAAGAAAAATTTTCTTAAGAAAATAGAAATTAACTCTAGTTTATTATTCCGGAGATTAAAGAATGATCAAGTCATGTCGAACACTAGGTATGGGAACTTCTGAACCCAATTTCCATTCTTTGGGTTAATCTCCTACTTTAAAATTATGTCATGATATTATTATGTCCTATCTGGTATTTATACTTTATATACGTATAAATATATTTAATACACATAATAGATCAATTTTATTTAAAAAATGATCTTTGTAAGGGACTTCATCTCAATCACCTTTCATTGAGACATATTTTGTTTTATACACAACTTTCTTTTATACGGTGTATAAACCCCTTTGACTTTTATGTTTTTTTTAAATGGAATCTTTTTATAATAATCATTTTACTAAAGGAAAAAAGGGAATGTTTTTTGTCGTATGTATGAGGCAACAACGACTTCTCTGCCGCGGTGACCATTATTTGAGTTTCAGCTTCCTCTACAAGCCATAACTTTTTTTTAATGAAAAATAAAAACAAAGTTTAAATTTTCCTTTATTTTGGTTTTGAAAAAGGGTTTTAAAGTGTTTTAATTATATCAATGTGTTGTATTGATATCTTGTGAATGAAATGTGGAAATTTTATGTTTCCTTTATGCATGTTTTATGTGATATCATTTTGTTATAATTTATGATATGTTTAAACCTATTTATATGAGGAATGAATTGGAATTAATATGTGACGGGTGGAGCCCGCTATAGCTCCTCGATGCATTGGTAGGTCTCATGAGACAAACTAGTGTCTTGGCACGAGGCCTTGAAAAAATCATATTTGTAGTCTTGGCACGAGGCCTTGGCTACGTGGTTATGATAGTCTCGCATTATGCATTCCATCATAATGAATGTGGTTATTGATATTGCATGTGATTATTCGACCAGTAGAATATCCATGCGAAGAAGTAAATGGTATTATCTCATTTTACATCTGCCATATTATGTTTAAGTTCATGTTTAAAAGGCTTTTGTTTTAGTTATACATTGCCTTAAATGTTTATGTTTATTTATGAAAGCTTCCGCTAAATTGGTATCTTTACTAAGCATCTAAGCTCACCCCATTCAATGTTTTATTTTTCTCAGGATGTGAAGAAATATTTTATGACTGACCTACAGGGATAGTCTAAAGGGGATATGGGTGTGGACTATGGAGACTATGTTATTGTAGTTTTTTAATTTATGATGTAATGTAACATTTGTGAATGTATCTAGTGTTTACAAGGCTACTAAACTAATCGGTCTTTCGAGACTTGATCTTTTGTGATCATGCCAATGTTATGCAATAATGCACCAACTCTGGGTAACTGGGGTTGGGGCATTACAGTTGGTATCAGAGGCAGTTTAGTACTAACCTTGTAAACTAGACTTAGATAAACTCTGATTAGAGTACATAGCCCAAATATAGACTTTTAATATTAGTATAGAAGAACTTCCTAGAATTTTTGTATTATAGAGATTTTATGAGTTTTTCGAGCAATACATCCCTGTCTGGATACAAGCAGGTATAGATGGATTTAGAATAGATGTACCTAGGGTTAAAACCTGAAAACACTGCTTTGAGCTAGACTCGAATTAGAACCGGTGCACGACAACGGGCCTTGCTGCACTCTTGGTTACAACACTCCCTGGGGATATGCTTAGTATAATTCTAATTTTCTTTAGAAACCATTATGAAGGGTTTATGTGTATATACTTCGTCAAATAAAACATTTCCTTTTATGATTATGGATTATATCCAGAACTAGTTCAATTTATGTTAAGTGTTTTACAAGTATAAAATTACGTATTTTGACTCATAAACTAATCTAGATTATGACATTGCTTAGAAATAGCGCCTAGTGGGAGGAATGGAAACCGTATAAATGCATGAACTCCATTTAGGGATTTCCCTCCTACTCAAGATAATTATAAAAGAGCTGGTGATACAACTTGCGTTGATCATCTTATCACCATACCAGGACAACTCACTCAGGTTATGAATAATAACCTTACTCGTATGGAGCACCCTGATCCGAAACGTGGAGGATCAATGTTAGATCGTCTCATGAGGCAAAAACCACCAACATTTAATTGGGGTACAAATCCATTAGTACCTAAGAAATGGATAAAATCCTTAGAGAAAATATTCCACGCCTTGGGGAGTAGCGAAAGGGAGAAGGTGGTCATGGCAGGTTACCGCCTTACTGGAGATGCCGATCAATGGTGGTCGCTGATTCAAAACACAAAGGAAGATGGAGAAGTATCAAGTATGGAATGGACAAATTTCAAAGAGATTTTCTTAGAAAAATACTTTCCACATGACCATCGAGAAGATATGGAAAGGAAATTTCTGAGTCTGTGGCAGAAGTAGGATGAGAATGTCACAAAGTATGAGGCCAACTTTACAAGGTTAGTAAGACATGTTGCAGATTATATACGTAACCCAAGAAGTAAGATTGATCATTTCTTTTATGGGTTAAAACCATTTCTCCTTCGAGCTTTCGTATCACAATCTTTCTCAACGTACGAAGATATAGTCTCGTGTTCTATCAAGACAGAAAAGGAATTCTATAAATCTTATGACAATAAAGTAAAGCAAGTGAAGAAGAGAACGGTGGAGCAAGAGACAGATAATGGGAAAAAGGGAAAGAAGGATTTTCTATTATGCGATAAATGTGGGAAGAATCACCCCGGTACTTACCTAAAAGGAATGGGAGTTTTTTATAAATGTGGAGAAAAGGGTCACCAGTCTCGTGATTGCAAGGGAAAGAAAGAGGCTATCAATGTTGAATAATAAAATTGTAGGGAAATGGAGCATTATGCAAAAGAATGTCCTAAGCATCAGGGAAACTTACCTCATAAAAGGAGAAGGGATCATGGCCAAGCTTATGCTGTTACTATAGATGAAGTTGAATAATTATTTTATTTGTGTTTTTGGACTCAAGAACTATATTATGGTTATAATAATAATGTGATATATATAAGGATTGTGCTGCAGTACTTGTTTCTTTCATTAAGGTTTTAATATGATGAAGGTAATCATATTTTTAGTATGTGACAATAAGAGAAAATTTACCTTTCTTGGGGAATCTAATGTTACAATTGATTTTGGAATTTAGAGACCTTTTAGAGAATGTCTGGACAGTGGTATTTTGGATAACAAGAAATGTTGGAATGGATTAAGTTGAACTTTGGATAGTATTGTTTAAGGTTAAAAAATTTATGAAGATTATTTTTGGAATATTATAATAATTTAGTTTTAGGAAAAGGGAAACCTGCAGGATGGGGGATAACCTATCATATCAGACAAAGCTGCAGGAATCGAACCAACAACCATAGTGCAACAGGCCTTTATTACCTAACACTAGCCTACCGGATGTCCTTGGTTATTACAAAATAGATTTCTTAATCTATATGGTATGTGGTAATATTTGGAACGTTATACAATTTGGATAAAGAGAATATTTTTGAGTTCTATTACTGTTTGGAGTGAAAGAGGGGTTCGTGGTAATAATTTATTAAAGAATGAAATCCTACATGACAAGTAAGTATATTTCCTTACATTCTTAGTAAATCTCTTAAATAAATTCCTCAACTTTATGAAAGGTAACTTAAAACAAAAACATTTTCGGTTAACTTTTCCAACTGGGGATTCAATGACCGTTTAACCAATCACAAGTTTGTGATTTTCTTGTGGTTAAATTTCTCCTAATCCTATTTTCTACAACTCTCCATTTGACCTTGATGGTTTGTTTTTCCGCCATATCCATATTTTCATATAATCCTAGTATGGGCTATCTTGGGTGACCTTTGTACCTCTCTTTCTTTCTTTAAATGTTATATTTTTATTAACCCTATTTCTGATGTGGGTTTTCCAAAGGTTTATTTTCTATTTTCAAAGAAAAATTTCAAATTTCTAGGAAACAATTTATTAAAGGAGGGGAGAATGTAACACCCCGAGCTTCCACGATACACTTCTCTTCCAATAATTCAATAGCTTGCATTGTACGGAAGTTCAAGATTCTAACACACCGCGACCAATCAAAATAGCCATTATGAATAGTAATACCCACCTTTTGAAATTACATATATTTTATATTTCAAAATGGACTTCATTTTTGGATTTGGAATATCGAAATTAGCCTATGTTGAATTTTTGGTATGTTTCTGAGAACTTCCAATTTTTTATGAATAGTGAAAAATACTTAAAAACAACTTTTTTAATAAAAATAATTTAGAGTGATAAATTATACTATTGAGTGGTTTTAATGTATAATTAGAATATATTTTTATCATTTTATCCAATGGTGGTCATTAGAATTTATTTCACTTTGAAATTGGACGTAAACAATTGTCAATCTTTGGATATATATTGTTTCTTAAAAACAAGCTGTTTGTTGTGACAACAAGAATTAATTATAAAATTAATTAATGCAAATTATATGTTTAAATTTTTTTAAAATAGAAACCATTTTTGAATTTGGAATATCAATTATAGCTTAGGGTGAAATTTTGGCATTGTTCTGAAAAACATCAATTTTTGATGAATAGTGAAACCACTATGTGATAGTTAAAAACTGATTTTTCATTTAAATGAAACACTACCACTTCTGTGATTTTATTTTCAAAAATCCAACATACATATTTGTCATTAATAATTAAAATTTGTTTCAATGGGATTAAAATTATTTTTTGGTGAATAGTAACTTCTAAGTATAATTAATCACTATTAAAGTTAATTAGTGAAATTTAAAGTAAAAATGATATTATACAAATATGAAAATACCTTTACAGTTGTAATACCATTATTGGGTGAGTCATTTCCAACCAATAAAAATCATGTGTCAACTTTGGGACCCCATGGAGCCACTTGGGTAAGAAAATGACATTAATAACTTTTTATTTAAAGAAAAAATAAAATTGTCACAAACATGTGTTGTTTTAGTAAAACAATTATTACATGGGGTTATATAAGTTAAAGTTTTTACTATAAATATTCATTGGAAATATAATAATATTTCCCACATCATGATATTTTTTTAATAATTTTTAGACATTAAATAAATTAATTTTTTTATGACACCATGATGATGGAGTGATTACCTCATTAATATATGATTTTAATAAAATGGAAGGATAATGTAAAATATAAGACTTACACTTGTCCAAAACCAATTGGATGGGTAGATTTATAACCCTTATCACCTTATCCTAGAAATATATAATTGTGGGACCTTTGAAATATGAAAAGAACTTCATAAAAATGTATCATTTCAATCTTTCAAAGAGTGCCCCTCCTCTCCTCTTATAAAAGGCCCCCACCACTACCACCTTATTCACACCATCAAATCCATTTGGCTCAGCCAAACTCTGCCAAAATACTCTCCCAACTTCCATCCCTTACTCCTAGACGCCTCACATTGGGCAGAAGGTTTCCCAAGGAAGCCTTTGGATCAAATCAAAAAGAGTTACCCGATTTTAAGGTAATGTCTTCTCTTATGTTATTTTGTATTTTTTTTTATTCTCCAACGCAATAAACTCTTTTTATTCCTTTATTTTGTAACAAAACAAGTATCATAAATATACTAGGATGTTTTTATGAGAAGGATTTTATTTACACTTACACACACCTTCGTTTAATGGTTAAAGAACATACTATTTATGTGGTTGGAAAATTTATGCCTCACGAAACGATTATTGTTCAATCTTCTTTTAACACCTCACATGGTGGCCATTATGATGACACTATTTTTATATATGATATATATTATGTTTTTTCCTTATGATTCTGTATTTTTCATTTATGGCATACCTTTATGATTTTTATTATGGGTAAACGTGATAATTTCATTTCAGGAAGTGCGGACTACCGCCCGCTCAAAGTGATTTGAATCGTTAATGCCATATTTGGGACGTATAAAGGATGGAGTAAGTGATATTATATATGATATTATACTGGAATTATAATATAACTTTATATCATTATGTTTCATTCCATTAAAATACCAAATAGAAATGAAAGTAGCGTTCATTCGTACATACGGTTTACCATCTCCATGAACGGTGCATTTCACTTCTTAATGCTAAATGTTATGTAATATTATAAATGAATGTATATACTGGATATATATGATATATATGATATTTAAATCATGAATATAATTCTGTATGTAATGGATATTTCACCACATGAACAACTTTTAATTATATGATGTTTATTTTTGACTGAAGTACCAAAGATCGACAAAATGACCGTTATTAAATTAAATAATTACATAATGTTCATAACATGGTAATAAGTGATATAAAAGGAATAATGAACCTGAAAAAGGTTCTTAAGAAAATACAAATTAACTCTATTTTATTATTGAGGAGATTGAAGAACGATCGAGTCAAGTCGGACACGAGGTAAGGGAGCTTCCTAACCCAATTTCCATTCTTTGGGTTAATCTCCTACTTTCAAATTATGTCATGATATTATTATGTCCTCTCTGGTATTTATACATACATTATGTGTAAAAATAGTGAATACACATGATATATCTATTTTATTTAAAAATGATCTTTATAAGGGACTTCGTCTCAATCTTCTTTCATAGAGGCATATTGTGTTTTATACACAACTTTCTTTTATACGGTGTATAAACCCATTTGACTTTTATGTTTTTTTCAAAAGGAATCTTTTTATATTAAGTGTTTTACTAAATGACAAAAGGGAATGATTTTTTGTCATACGTATGCAGCAACAACGACTTCTCCGCCACCGTGACCATTATTTGAGTTTCGGAATCCTCTACAAGCCATAACTTTTTTTTAAATAAAAAATAAATAAAAAGTTTTAATATTCCTTTATTTTTGTATTTAAAATGGTTTTGAAAGTGTTTTTATTATATCAATGTGTTGTATTGATATCTTGTGATTGAAATATGGAAATGTTATGTTTCCTTTATGCCTGTTTTATGTGATAGGATTATGTTATGGTTTATGATATGTTTAAACCTATTCATATGAGGAATGCATTGGACTTAATAATTGATGGGTGGAGCCCGCTATAGATCCTCGATGCATCGACAGGTCTCATGAGACAAACTAGTGTCTTGGAATGAGACCTTGAAAAAATCTTATTTTTAGTCTTGGCATGAGGCCTTGGCTACATGGTTATGATAGTCTGGCATTATTCATTCCATCATTATGAAAGTGTTTATCGATATTGCATGTGATTATTCGAATAGTATAATATCCATGTGAAAAGTAATGGCATTATCTCATGTTCCTTTTGCCATATTATGTTTAAGATCAAGTTTAAAAGGCTTTTTTTTAGTTATACATTGACTTCAATGTTTATGTTTATTTATGAAAGCTTCCGCTAAATTGTTATCCTTACTGGGCATCTGAGCTCACCCCTTTCAATGTTTTATTTTTATCAGGATGTGAAGAAATATTTTATGACTGACCTGTAGGGATAGTCTGAAGGGGATATGGGTGTGGACTATGGAGACTATGTTCTTGTAGTTTTTCAATTTATGATGTAATGTAACATTTATGAATGTATCTAGTTTTTTCAAGGCTACTAAACTAATCGGTCTTTCGAGACTTGATCTTTTGTGATCATGCCAATGTTACGCAATAATGCACCGACTCTGGGTAACTGGGGTCAGGGCATTACAAATCTTGAGGAAAACATATTTAGATAGTGTAAGAGCTAGGACATTCATGATCAATTTGTATTAAAGCTAAGAGTAGTCTAAATAAGATCTGATCAAACTGAAATTAAGAAGTTCAAGTCAAAGATGAGTCATCAAATGTTGAGTAAAACTGGATTCCAAAAAGATAGGTTATTTATATATCAACTAAATCGCAATATAAACCTATTTCATCTAATAGTAAAGGTTACAAAACAAAATATGATTTTTATAGGCTAAAAATTATGATGAGAAATATAATTAATTATCAAGAGAAGGAAAAAATGAATCAAGATGATATTTTCTCCAAAGAAAAAAACCTATAGAGTGTGTCATACGACATTAGAAATAATTTCAGGAAAAATGTTAATTAATAAAGAATAACAAGCTTCATATGATACTATAGGTATTGTGTAATCCTTGGATATGCATCTTATACATGAGGTTTCAATATATCACTACAGGGTTAGTGGAATGATTCATGGTGGGGCGGGGGTTGGTGATTCTGAGACAGTTAAAAGTGAATCATGAAGGATACTATTTATGACCCGAAATCCTTTACATACAGAAGAAAAAAACATGTTTGGTTTCATGGAATATATCAGTGGTATATGTTATTAGAAATGTCTATATACTAATATCTTCACAACTAGCCTTTCTAGAAAATATTCCAATGGTGATAAATGAAAGTTAATTTAAAATGTGAAGAAAGGAAATTTATGTTTCACTTAAGTTGCATTGAATGATTTCAAGAGAACCATGTTATAGATTCTATATAGTAATTGTTTATCACAAAAGGATGGTGAAACTAAAATTTTAAAGAATACTGAAAATCATGGAGGTGGGGAATTTAATTTTGGTAAGGACTCTTATCTAAAAATATAAGGCATTGGAAAAACTAATATAGAAGATCAAAATCTAAAGTAAAAAAATGTATCATTTTTAGGGGATGAGGAAAAGAATGTTGAATATTAAAAAACCTGTGATTATAAATGAGTTGGTTTTGAAAAAATAATCATAAATTATTAAAACAATAAATGATAGAATGAGAATCACTGAAGAAAATGGTGTAAGAAAAAATTTGATTCAAATTGGTGATCCCGCTAATTATAGTTATTTGAGTGCTATACATGAAGTTGAGTTGTGTCGTAAGAGACATAACAATATTGTTAAAAGGATAATGAGTAAAATATTAAATCATGGTGTTGTGAGAGGTTTAAACCAATTTAATATAGCGAAATATTCTATATTTGAAACTTGGAACAAGGGGAAAATGGTTTAAGGTACTCATAAAAGAGCAACAACATAATCTCTAAGGCCACATGATCTAATTTGTAGTAACATATGTGGACCTATGAGAGAAAATTATACAGAATTTGATTTATATTTTATCACAATCATAGATTAATTCACAATAATAAAGAATTTCATGTTTATTGGGAATAATTATGATGAAATTGAAATTTTAAAAATAATTGTAGTTTAGGTTTTGAATGATCTTGGATTGTATGTCAAAAAAATTAGACCCGATAACATGAAGGATTACTTATGTAATTATTGTGTAATATATATTAAAAAACAAGTAATTAATAATAAATATAGTTCACCCTATACTTAATGACATAGAAAAATTTAATAATTGAATTTATTTTAGATGAGAATAACCATTCTGACCATATACAAAATCTCCAAGATATTTCGGAGGGAAGAATTGTGTAAAACTAATCCTATATAGAATAGGTTTTTACTGAGACTAAAGAAACACATGAAATTATATGATATGTGGTAAAAATAGATATAATAATAATATAATTTATAATTTATGGAAGTCCTTGTTACATGATGATTAAGAACACAAATCTAGGGATGTTTGAAGGAAAATTAGATGGAAGTATATTTAAGGGATACTTATAAAAAAATAGGATCTAAACACTAAAATATGTGTCTAAAAAACTATATAAATACTTTTATGTGAACATTATTGAGAATAGGTTCACATTAACTGTGAAAAAAGGTAATATTTTTTGATAATTAGAAACCTGAAAACATGTAGTTATCATAAAAAAGGGGAAATAAGATTTAGAATAGGAGATGATTGTTATAGATGATGACATTGAAAAATATTGTTAAAAAGATAATGTTTTTGGAGAATAATTTTCAAAATATAGGAGAGTGATAAATCATATTGAAGTAAAAAATACAATTTTTTGTTAATAGGATTTAGTGTACATAATAAAAAGCTTGATGATTTATAATCAAACTATGCTCATATAAAATACCGAACTATAAACCATAGTAGAATCTACTATGATAATTGAATGGAATAGTTAAATGAATGATTAATTTAACTATATTAATTGTAATTAAAATTGGAATCTTGTCCCTAGATGAAAAGATAAAAACCCAATTGGTTCAAAGTGGGTATTCTTAAATAAATTTAATGGTAAATGAGAATTAACATGGAGCAAGGATTTTATTGTTTTTAAAGAATATTAATAAGTGTAATGAGATTAATTTGATGAAAAATTTCCTAATATATATGGTAATAATAAATAATAACGTTTTTATTAAGATCAACTCAATGGAAGTATACCATATATAAAATAGATGTGAAATTTTCCTTCATGAATTGACAGATGTAATAAGAAATATATATCGAGAAGACTGAAGGATTTATTATAGAAAATAATGAAATAAGGATTTAAATCAAATAATTTCTATTTATATTCTCAAAGGAGTCCATGAAGTCTAGTATTCAAATATGTTTTGTTGATTAAGAAAAACATGGTTCATGAAAGAGAAGGTGGAACATGGTATTTATGTAACACTTCTATATTTTATAATATATTTCCATTTAAAATAAATTCAGCACATCTGATTGCTTTAGATGAATGTAACACCAAAAGTACAAAAATAATAATTTAATATTAAAAAAATGAAATAAATTGTTTATACTTTTAAGATATTTATGTGTAAATGAAATTATAATATAAAAAGGGTAACATTCACTTATGAAAATAAAATTGATTCTAAAGAGGTTGTTGTAGAGACCTGTACTTTACGTACATAGACATTACATTACTTTTTCAGAAAACTTAATACATAACAAAAACAGACACCAAAGCACCGTAATAGTTTAGTGTCTTTGGAAACGTGGAACATAATCTTCTAATCTTGTTGAAATATCGTCAACATCTCCCATACAGATCTTCCTTTTTTTTCTTACCTAAAACCATTATTTATATCCTGGGGAAAAGAAAACATATAAAGGGTGAGCTCAAATACTAATTAAGGGTAAGCATGGAGAAAATAAAACAAACCATATACATTTTGACTTTAAAACATGAACATAATGTTTAAACATCAAAATGTTGAGTTGTGAAATAACTCTTGGCAGTACGTAAGACATAGATCATAAAGGAACATCAATCATGATAAAATAGCATGGGAATAAAACATTTAATTGTGTAAAACCATTAATCACATGATATGATTTCCATAGTATCCAAGGAATTGCTTCCAAGACCATCTTAGTGGACAAAGTCCCTTTATGAATGGAGTTCACTCCTCGTTCTAGTCCTGTATCACTAAATAGGATTAACATACAGTTCCATCCATGTTTATATCATGACATATAAATATTTACACAATTAATTTGAGGGAGATATAGGTCCCACCCATCTCATAATGAAATCAATTTTTCGTGTGCCACAACATAAACATACATCATTCATAATAACCCAACGAATAAAATGGGTTTCATAAACATCATCCCATCATAACATATTCCTTATAAAAGAAATGGATATCCTTTCATCATAAGAAAAATAAAACCTTTTAAATAATAGATAAATTATACTTGAAACATAAACATACTTAATAATGTCATCTTAGATGGAAATAGTTTGGATAAAACACTTGAAATGAATTCATGAGGAAAATAGCCTTTCTTCTTCAAAATCATTTTCTTTTCTAAAAATTCCATGATATTTTAAAATAAATTGATTTTATTGAAAATAATCATGGAATCTTTTATAAAAATATTCATGAAAATTAGGCGTTATAAAACCATAAAAATCCATTCATGCCGTATACGTTAAAAAAACATTCTCCCCGTACTTTTGTCGGAAAATTCAAAAATTACCACCTATGGTAAACAAAAGAAAGATTCCATCTATAACACAAAGTAAAAGTAAAAGAGGGGTAAAAATGACTTTAAAAATACATGGATGAATATTAAACACTTTATGAAAAACATTTTTATGGACATGGAGAAACAAATAACCCCAGTAAATACTTACGCTTAAGCAATCTCGAATAAAAATGAGATTGAAATATTATCCCTTACCTTAGGTTCGATATTCTTCGTACATATCTGAAACTCCGGTATAATGATTTAAATAATGTCATTTACTTATTACATAATCCTATTCATTGTTACGATATCATATACGGTTCACTTATGACATTATATTACCAGTTCTTTTGTAAATTCTATGTTAAAGCAGCATTTTGGGTAAAATCGTTTTATTTATTGTATGTGTTTGGCCTTGTTGTTATTGATATTATAGTTACTTATATCATGATTTAATTACATACAAAATTTAAATCATGATTTATATATATAATATATATTCACTATATATATATATAATAGATAGATGAATGAAATGAAATACAACGTTCATGTAGATGGTATGCGGTACGTATCCTTGGGCGTTGTTTTCCTTTCCTTTTTGACTTGAATGGAAGTAAGTAGATGAAATGTTAATATATATATATACATAAATACATTATCTTTATTATGTAATATAATTTATTATTATTCTATTATATATACCTTTTTTTTATTCTTGAATGGTTAACATGGAGAATGAATCTCATCGTGTCGTGGAGATGGTAATCCGTACGTACACACAAGGGATGATATAGTTCCCATAATTATTGAATGGAATCAGAGATGATTATATGATATCTCAGAAAAAGTATGGTGTTATAATAATCTTATATAGATATTCTTTACACCATTATACCCATCTAAGTAAGTTGGTGGTGGAAAAACAGATTACACCACGGCGTGGAGACTGTATTCCGTACGTATGCATGCGCGGTGATTTCTTTTTCCGTAGGATGGATAGAAGGTGAAATGGGGTTGTTTAATATTTATAATAACATATCATTATATTATTTATACTTATTTTATTACTTTATAATGAAACAACTAAAGAAGAATATGTTGTAGTAGAAAGAAACTTGAATGAATCGGTAGAAGAGATTACCTCTTCTTCGACACACCTCTTTTAAACTTCCTCTTAAGACACTAGAGTTGGACTTTTGAGGAGACCAGAACCTCTATAATGTTTCTAGGGAAGTTGATAAGGGAAATTCGAAGGGGTCGTCCGAGCATGAAGGCTCAAAATTGTGTAAAGAGAAGACGGAGGAAGTTCCCTTTTATAAGGGAGGAGAGGGCCACTTTAGGAAAAACATAAAATATTATTTTATAATAAAGTAATATTCGGTTTATAATGGTTCCAAAGTGACTTGTTTCGATGAAAAAGTGGGTAATGATATAAATCCTCTCAACAAATGGGTTTTATAAAATTTTAGTATACTATTTTTACCTTATAATTTAGATTTAACTCTAAGTTAAATAATTTAACTTTTACCGTATCTTCTTGTTTTCTTACACTATATGGTTAACAAACTTACTATAAAAAGCCAAAAGAACCCAAAGTGGTTAATTATTAATATATATAACATTATCAAAGTCATTTGGCAGAAAATTATATTTTTAGGAACATAATAACAACTAATAATATAATATTTGTTTTAAAAACTCTTTTATGTCTATTTTCACACTATTTGGTAATTGATTTTTGTGAAAATCATAACAGCATGATTAGTTAGAAAAAATTTAGTTTAATCAGTACTAACATGTCATATTAACCTAAAAAATTAGTGTAATTCATATAAAGTCTCAAATTACATTTATTTTGGTATTTATAACATGAATTATGTTAATATTTCATTAATAAGGTAATTACTGCATCATCATTGTGACATAAATAAATTTAATTATGAAATTTAAAAAAATTATAAATAAAATACTATTATGTAGGAAATATTTTCATATTTATAATGAATATTTATAGTTAAATTTATCATATGTATAACCCCATATTTCAAATGTTTTAGCTATTAAACATTGATTTTAACTTTTTTTAACTCTTTTAATTCTTCTTTGAATTAAATAATAATAAATGTCCTAATCCAATCCAAGTGGAACTAAATGATAATATTATATTCCCAAGTTTGTTATTGGTCGAATTATACTTATCCAATAGAATTAGGACATGTTTTAGGGTAAAAATAATATCATTTTTACCTTTAATTTCCCTATTTACTTTAACCGTGGTAAATAAAAGTAAAAAGTTACTATTCACCAAAAATTATTATTATCTTATTGAACCACATTTTACTCCTTGATATGAACTGTGTCTCTTGAATTTTCTAAATTCAACTCACATAAGCTGGAATATTATGTTTTATGTACAATTGCAAATGCTCCTAGAAGGTGGGTAAAAGACGGTAAAAAGTTCTATAAAATTTTTATATCTCTAAAATTATTAAAAACTTACTCCAATCAATTACGTTGAACATATATTTATATATGTATCTATTTCGACGTAAAATAAATTTAAATAAAATAAATAATCATTTTAATAAAAACTCTGTTTTTAAATAGTATCATAGTGTTTTCACTATTCACCAGAAATTGAAAGTTTTCAGAAAAATACAAAAAATTATGTCATGACCCCTTCCCACCAAAGATGCCCCTCTTGAGCTGGAAATGGAGAGAGGGAGATAATGACCCCCGAGTCCCGCCTCCAGTAGGCCCTAGGGTGGCGACTAGCACCAAGGGTATGAGTTTTTCACAAATATGGGATGCATTACACTTTTTATTTTTAAAGATCGGGAAATAGGACAAGCCAACCACCAAAAACGAAAAGATCAAGTATATAGAAATAAACCCAAACCAAGCCCACATGCATGTTTAAACAATTTTTATAACAAGTTGAAAGTACAAGAAAGCTCAAAGTACAATACCAAAATAAAAAAAGAGTACAACAACTGCAACAACTCCAACTGTCCGACTAGTAGGCTCCCGGACGACCCTAGTAGTCCTCCTAGAAACCTGAATGTAAACGTAGGGTGAGCATACTAGTATACCCAGTAGGGAAACCTAAAGCTCTCGTGCACATGTGGGGAGAAATCCTAATGTCCCGTGAGATCAACAGAAAAACCTAGCAAGGAATTCTATCCACCCAACCTCACCAGCCACACTCACCAAAAACACAATCACAACAGGTAGTAGTAGTATATAAGAACAAGAGTATTGGGTACCCCGCACCATTTCCCTTTAGTTAGATTCTCTTCCTAATGATGAACATCCTGACGCTTCCACACTCTCCCCGCCCACACACAACTGGGCCTCAGAACCACATATCCCGCCGGCACACACCTGGGCCTCACAACCACGTATCCCACCCGCACACACCTGGGCCTCATCTCGAAGATTCTTGGGAAACAATAAAACCTGCCCGAAGATTCTTGGTCGAGAACCACCCCAATAAAAACCTACCCAAAGAGTCTTATGTGTAAGGTCGCCTCAATCCATCATAGCCTAGGGGAGAAAGAGAAGGAAGGAGCTAGTAACTAAGGGAAAAACACCCTCTCCTAGAAAATGGGAGTGTTCAGCACTAAGTGCTCAACATGTGTGGGGTGCGATAAAACACAAAAGATACAAATATATATATGTATACCAAACACACAACCCAAACTATGGATTCTAAAATAGAGAAACTGAGTGCGTGCCTCGACACTACTACTATGAAGCATGCATACAACAAACAACCCCAACCCCATTTAAGTTTTCACGTTTCATCAGAAATACTTTATTTAGTTCCTTAACTACTGGGATCTATCCACCACCAACCACATCGATCATTCATAAAACATATCCATGCCATCCAAAAATCATGTTAGGAAAACACAAGCAACACAACCAAGCCCTTCTTATCAACCAACCAACCCATTGATTATTAAACCCGTTCCATTACCATGACCCACCATTCATTAACTCTTCCACTTTTTATTTATTAATCATAACCCACTGTTTATTCACAAACAAACCCATCCCTACAGACCCACTGCCAAACACCATAACCACTATCACACCGAAACTCATACATCAATATCCCTTAAATACCACTTATTGCAGCCCCGATTCCCGTTACCAACACAACATTCACACCAACCCACAACCAAGCCAACCGCAGCCCCGCTGCTCACCCTATCCACAACAACCCAAAAAACACCCCCATCACATGTCACATAACCACGCCAAAACCCACATGTTCATTATTCCATTTTGTTCAATCGGGGTGATCACACAAGGGTTCCAGATTTTAAAACAGCCAACATTATGTGATTAACCAATTTCCACTTTCCACAAGGTTCCATTCACATAAACGGTCTAGAAGATAGGGAAACATTTAATTTCACAAGAAAAGGCCCCCAGCTACCGTGATTTTCAGTAGGCATAAGCCTATTAAATTCACAACATAAAAAAAATCACAGGATACAAAAAGTAAGGTAACAGTAATCACAAACTTCCCATCCCCGTTATATAAGCCAGTTATTATCATTATTTATTGGTTTAACTGTTTCTCATGAAAACAAGTGGATACCCACCCCACATGATGCAGAAATTAGAGAGACAAAGGTAAGATCCCTACCTCAACAGGTTCCGATCGCAACGCTCCCCCAGATCAACTTTAGAAGACGTTCGTCAGCGTCCGTCACTTCCATCAAGTCCTAGAAAAACCTCCTTGGGTGGATGTCAGAAACGAATGGATGAATGAAAGACAACAGATCCAATATCGGAAGTTCCCCCTCGTCGTTACGATCCAGTGGCCGCTGACGGATCAAAAATCAGAGCTCGGACAAAGAAGTTATGGAAGAAAGAGCCTTCGAGTCTCTTGGGAGAGCTCTACTCAGAAGAGAGGGGAGGAGAGGGGTGAGTTGAAAGGAGGAGGGGACCCCTCCTTTTATAGGCGAGAAAAGAAAAATTACACTGTGTGTACTTTATTGTACATGGCATGTACTCAGTTATTTGACACAGTCTCCACGCGGCTTCCAACACGGCTCCGCGGCTGTTGACTGGTCAACACACGGTTTGCGGGTAACGCATATGCGGGGATGGACTACAGGACGTGTAGTTTGGACACACGGTGTGTACCCATTTATTGCACATGGCAGGGACACAGCTCCAACACAGCACACATCCGTGGATTGGTCAACAGACAGTAACACGTACACGGGGAAGGACTACACGACGTGTAGTACTGGACACACGTTGTGTATCCATTTATTGCACATGGTAAGGACATGGCCTTCAACATGGGGTATACCTAGCGAAGGGAGTACACGTCGTGTACTCAAACTACATGGCGTGTAGTTTCGAAATTCTTAAAAGTGTGGGAAAAGTCCATTTTACCCTCCAGAACCCTTCTTGACCTTCTTTTTGACAAAGGAATGGGCCGGAGAGGTCCGAGACATTACATCAGATAACTCTTAAGACATTATCATCCCCGAGAATTCAAAAATCAACCCAGATAAAACCCAACAAGATACCTCTTTGGGTTTTCATTATAACAGGAAACCAACCAACAACTCTAATCATATGTGTTAGGAATTCCTTCTCTTATGTTGAGATATTATCCGATATAGGTGGCACTGACTCGCCTGCACAGGTTTAATCACATCCTCATTAATGCGTCTCGATTAAGAATTGGGTCTTCCCACTTTCATACATTAGGATTTTTTTTCTACTCATACTACCCCCAACACCACACAACCAACTCACTCCCCGAACACGTGGTTCTTGGGAAATTCATTCTCATATATTGAGATATTATCCGCTTTAGGAAGAACTGACTCGCCCACATGGGTTCAATCGCATACGCATTAATGTGTCTCGATTAAGGGTCAGGTTTTTCCCTTTCCCCACACATCTGGACATGTCACACATTACCAGGGAACACGGAAACAAAAGGTCTCACAACTGACAAGCCGAGAATTCCATAATTATCAAAGGTACAGAGTACAACATCAACACAAAAATCAGAAGAGAAAAGGAAAACACGAGTCAAAACAACTCCAGGTACTGAGCATGCATCTAGGTCTCCCACTCCCAAGTGCTCTCCTCAAGGCTGCCATGCCTCCAAAACACACAAACCAACAGAATGGTTCGTCCATGGAGCACCTTCTCCTTACGATCCTCGATTCTGACTGGTCGTTCCTCGAAGGTTGTGTCGTCTCCCATATCTAACTCTCCTCAGTCGATAACGTGGGAGTCCTCCTGTAAGTACCGATGAAGCTGGGAGACGTGGAAGATGTCATGAACCTTCTCCAACTGAGGTGGAAGGGACAACTGATATGCCACCTCGCCAACTCGCCTCAACACCTCAAAAGGTTTGATGAACCTAGGTGAGAGCTTGCTCCCTTTCCCAAACCTTCGCTGCCCCCGTCGAGGGGAAACCTTCAAGAACACATGATACCCCACCTCAAACTCCAAGGGCCTCCTTCGACGATCATGATAAGACTTCTGTCGGTCCTGAGCCACTTTCATCCTATCACGTACAAGCTGGACTTTCTCTGTGGTGCCCTGCACTACCTCTGGCCCAAGAGCACCTGTCTCACCAACCTCTACCCAGCAAATGGGTGAATGACATGGTCTTCCATATAAATACTCAAGCGGTGCCATGTCAATAGTAGAGTGGAAGCTATTGTTGTAGGCAAACTCTACTAAAGGAAGGTGTCGTACCCATGATCCTCTGAAATCCAGAACGCATGCTCGCAGCATGTCCTCCAATGTCTGGATAGTCCGATCCGTCTGCCCATCAGTCTGGGGGTGGAAAGTAGTTCTATGGCATAGCTGGGTGCCAAAATCATGTTGTAACCCTCTCTAGACTCGTGAGGTAAACCGAGTAACCTGATCCGAGACGATAGTCCTCAGAACTCCAGGAAAACGCACCACCTCGTCTACGTACATCTGTGCTAAGGTACTCACCGGGCCCGACTCCTTAATTGCTAAGAAGTGAGCTGATTTCGTTAGACGATCCACCACCACCCAGATAGCACCATAACCACCCAGATCTCTGGGTAGTCCTGTGACGAAGTACATTGAGATGTCATCCCACTTCCACTCAGGGACATCTAAAGGATGCAACAAACCACCAGGAAAACGGTGTTGAGCCTTAACTTGCTGACACACTAGGCATTGAGCCACAAACTCCGCCACTGCATGTTTCACCCTGGGCCACCAAAACTATTCCCTTAGGCCTCAGTACATTTTTGAAACTCTTGGATGTACCACCAAGGCTGAGCTATGGAACTCACGGATAACTCCCTCACGCATAGCCCCCGGAACAAACAACCTTCCATGGAAAAGCATCTGATGTCTGCTATCTTGTGACCATCCTCCTGGAGCATTCCCCTGATCTACATGATCCCATATCACTTCCGCCTCAGAGTACCCCCACTGAGACTCTTCCACCTACTGCGATAAGGTGGACTGCACTATCATCTGAAAAAAAACACCCTCTAAAACCCTCTACCCTTGCATCCAAGTGCAAGGTAGCCAACTCTCCCATCACTTTCCAAGCATCAGTGTATTCCCAAACCACTTCCTTATGTTACTTCCTGCTTAGGAAATCAGCCACAACATTTCCCTTACCTTCAGTGTAAGAGATATCGAAGTCATAGTCTTGGAGAAACTCGACCCATCCCTGCTGCCACAGGTTCAGGTCATGCTGTGAGAAGATATAACGCAGGCTCTTGTGATCTGATAAGACCACAAAGCACCCCCCAAAGAGGTAATGTCTCCATAACTTTAGTGTGAACACTAATGCTATATGCTGTAGGTCATGGGTGGAATACTTATGCTCATGAGAGCATAACTGCCTAGACCCATAACAAATCACTCCCTTCTTCTACATCAGCACTCACCCCAGACCAAGCCCAGACACATCATAAAACACCTCATACAACAACCCTTCCTCTAGAAACCTGAGTATGGGAGCACTGAACAACTTCTCCTTCAGGTAGTCAAAATAATTCTGTCACTGCTCGCTCCATAGGAAGACCTGGTTCTTCCTAGTCAAAGATGGCAGCGGAGTAGCAAGTCAAGAGAAGTCCGAAACGAACCTCCTATAGTAATCTGCTAACCCCAGGAAACTAAGAACTTATCCCATGCCCTTGGGTGCTGTCCAAGAAACAACTGCCTCCACCTTCGACGAGTCCACCGACACTCCATGATGAGACACCACGTGCCGAAGGAAGTTTACTTCTTGTGTCAAGAACATACACTTCGAAAATTTCCCATAAAGATGGTGGTGTTGAAGGACTTCCAAGACTGCCCTGAGATGCTCAATGTGCACCTCCTCTGATCTTGAGTAGATCAGGATGTCATCGATAAACACAATGACGAACCGGTCCAGAAAATCTCAGAAGACAAAGTTCATAAGTACCATGAACACTGCTGGTGCATTAGTAACTCCAAACGGAATCACTACAAACTCTAAGTGCCCATACCTGCACCTGAAATCCATCTTCGAGATGTCACTATCCTTCACGCTCAGCTGATGATATCCAGATCGTAGATCAATATTAGAAAACCAACATGCTCCCCTCAACTGGTCGAAGAGATCATCTATCCATGGAAGGGGGTAACGGTTCTTGACTGTTACCTGGTTCAACCTTCGGTAGTCTATTCATAGCCTGAGACCACCATACGCCTTCTTCACAAACAAAACAGGGGCACCCCATGGCGACACGCTAGGTCGATCAAAACCCTTCTCCACCAAATCGTCATTCTGAATCCGAAACTCCCACAACTCTGAAGGTGCCATCCGATAAGGGGCCATCGAAATCGGAAGGGTACCAGGTTTTAAGTCTATCTCGAACTCAACATCACGTCGGGGGGGGGGGGGGGGTTAGAGCCACAACCTCCTCGGGAAAAACATCGAGGAACTCCCCTAACAACTTCCGGGACATCCATCATCTCTGTATCAGCTGTAACTACTGATAGCCCACCTAAAAAGGAATGGAGAGGCTTCATATGCCAGATTCCCACCTGATATCTCCTCTTGCCAACCTAAGCTACACACTAACCATCCATGTCAGAGAACACAACTCTTCTATGGATGCAGTCGATAACGGCACTAACAGAAAACAACCAGTCGATGACTAAGATGAGATCGTATGGCTGCATCTGTAACAGAAGAAGGTTCCCACTAGATCGATGTGGTCCCAACGTCAGCCCACATCCCCAGAAAACACAAGATACACTAGTCTGGCCTCCAACTGGTGTACTCAATAACAGTGGTACGTAAAGTCTCTCTACGTCTAGTACCAAATCATGGGCTAGACCAGGTGCAACAAATGAGTGTGAGGCTCCCGAATAGAACAAAGAAGAAACAGGAGTGTTGAACAAACAAATCGTACCTCGCACCACCTCTGGTCCTGCGGGAGTTGTAAACTCTGCTACGTGCAACTATCCACGCCCAGCTCGTATGCCTCAATGATGTCGTCCACCTCCCCGAACACGCCCTAGTCAAGGTCCCTGAGGAGCACCCTAAGGTCGTCCTCCTCCCGAAAAGTATGACCTCGAAGAAGCATGGTCCTGCTGCTGTTGGAAGGGCCTCGCTGGCAACTGGTGCTACTGAGGTGGGCACTAAACCTTCCCACCTCCACCGTACTGAGCTCGGGTCGGGCACCGACTCTGAACATGCCAAAAAACTCCACAAGAAAAACACCTCGGTCCTGGGCTTTTTGAAAAAGGGACGAGGATCCGTAGATCTGAACTGGAACTGCTGGGGCCTACTCCCCACTGGCCTGAACCTCGATGGTCCCGTCGCAGGAAACCTGCTACTGACTGCCTTCCCCTTCGATGAACCTGGCTGAAACCCCTCACGTGGTGCACATCCCAGTGAGTGCATCCTCCCTATAAGCTCTGACTTCTTCTGCACCGCTAAGTACGTCAGAAGGGTGAAGGGGGTGACAACATACTAGAGCGAAGGGCGAAGCACCTCCTCCAAACGTCTCACCCGAGACTCCTCATCCAGAAAGAGATCCGGAGCAATGCGCAGGAGACCCTTGAACTTGATCCCTAGCTCTTGTACCGATATACTCCCTTGCTGAAGGGAGAGTAACTCCTATCGCTTCTCTTCCATGATCATGGAAGAAAGGAATTCCTCTCAGAATTCCGTCTCAAAGTCAGCCCATGGAACCATTGCCTCTATCCTCTATCTGAGGTGGAGTTTCCACCACTGTCACGCCGCACCTCTTAGCTGACTGACTTCTACGGGAACCCAGTACTCCCTCGGAGCACGGATTAAGGTAAAACCGATCCCTAGCTCCTCAAGCCACCCCTCCATCTCCATATCCAAAGTACTACCCGCGTACTTCTTGAGGTTCTGTCATTGGAAATAACGGAGAGTCTTCTGCCACTGGCTATCTGCCTCCTCTCGGTCAATCCTCAACTGATCGACCGCCTGAATCTGTTGGACCTCAACTGTCTGAGCCACCCGGGGATGACGTCCAGGTGCCATAGCTGTATGTTAAACAAGGATCTTCTATGCCCAAGTAGTAAGGAAATTTCTCAAGGTTCAATTTTATCACATTATTTCAATTTCTTTCCCAGGACACCCAAATGATGTAAAAACACAATCATGATGATGCATGTACATTACCTAGGGTATCTACCCTGCAATCAATGTAGTTTCACTTGGTCGTTCGGTAGGCTCAGAGACCTTGCATCGGATCACGAGGGGGCCCTAAAATCCCATGTCCTAGCCAGTATTCCCTAGCCTATGTCACGTACCATGATTAACTAACACTATTTCCCTACAATCCCATGCAATCCTCACTATGCCTAACATCAGACTCCATCATATCTCTCAGTCATCACCTCTAATACCATTCTGTCATGACCCCCTCCCACCAAAGATGCCCCTCCTGAGCTGGAAATGGCGAAAGGGAGATAATGACCCCCCGAGTCCCGCCTCCAGTAGGCCCCGGGGTGGAAACTAGCACCAAGGGTATGAGTTTTCACAAATATGGGAGGCAATAACATTTTTATTTTTAAAGATCGGGAAATAGGACAAGTCAACCACCAAAAAGGAAAAGAGAAAGTGTATTGAAATAAACCCAAACCAAGCCCACAGACATGTTTAAATAATTTTTATAACAAGGTGCAGGTACAAGAAAGATCAAAGTACAATACCAAAAGAAAACAAGAGTACAACAACTGCAACAACTCCAACTGTCTGACTATTAGGGTCCCGCACGACACTGGTAGTCCTCCTGGAAACCTAAAAGTAAACGTAGGGTGAGCATACAAGTATACTCAGTAGGGAAACCTAATTCACTCGTACACAAGCGGAGAGACATCCTAATGTCCCATGAGAACAACAGAAGAAACCCAGAAAGGAATTCTATCCACCCAACCTCACCAGCTACACTCACAAAAACCACAATCACAACAGTTAGTAGTAGTATATAAGAACATGAGTATTGGGTACCCCACACCATTTCCCTTTAGTTAGCTTCTCTTTCTAACGACGAACATCTTGATGCTGCCATACTCACCCCGCTCGCACACACCTGGGCCTCACAACCACGTATCCCGCTCGCACACACCTGGGCCTCACAAGCACGTATCCCAAACACCCACACCTGGGCCTCACAACTAGCTATCCCACCCGCACACACCTGGGCCTCACAACCACGTATCCCACCCGCACACACCTGTGCCTTATCTCGAAGATTCTTGGGAAACATTAAAACCTTCCTGAAGAGTATTGGGCTAGAAACACCCCAATCAAAACCTACCCGAAGAGTCATAGGTGTAAGGTCACCTTAATCCATCACATCCTAGGGGAG
This sequence comes from Viscum album, assembly GCA_963277665.1. Taxonomy (NCBI): domain Eukaryota; kingdom Viridiplantae; phylum Streptophyta; class Magnoliopsida; order Santalales; family Viscaceae; genus Viscum; species Viscum album. The sequence continues at coordinate 1,087,848,464 of OY728156.1, forward strand.
AAGGAGCAGGAAAGAGCTAGTAACTAAGGGAAAAACACACTCTCCCATAAAATGGGAGTGTTCGGCACTAAGTGCTCAACATGGGTGGGGTGTGATAAAACACAAAAGATACATATATATATATATATATATACCAAACACACAGCCCAACCTATGGATTCTAAAACAGAGAAACTGATTGCATACCTCGGCACTGCTACTACGAAGCATGCATAAAACAAAAAACCCCAACCCCATTTAGGTTTTTACATTTCAACAGAAATAGTTTATTTAGTTCCTTAACTACTGGGAAACTATCCACAACCAACCACATCGATCATTTATAAAACATATCCCTGCCATCCACAAATCAAGCTAGGAAAACACAAGCAATACAACACAACCCTTCTTATCAACCAACCAACCCATTGATTATTAAACCTGTTCCATTACCATGAACCACCATTCATTAACTCTTCCAATTTTTATTTATTAATCACAACCCACTGTTCATTCACAAACAAACCCATCCCTGCAGCCCCGCTACCAAACACCATTACCAATATCACACAGAAACTCATACATCAATATCCCTTTAATACCATTTATTGCAGAAGTGTTTCCCGTTACAAACACAACCTTCACACCAACCCACAACCAACCCAACCGCAGCCCCGCTGCTCACCCGATCCACAACAACCCACAAAACACCCTAATCACATGTCACGTAACCAAGCCAACACCCACATGTTCATTATTACATTTTTTCAACCGGGGTGATCACACAAGGGTTCCAGATTTTAAAACACCCAACTTTACGTGATTAACCAATTTCCACATTCCACAAGGTTCCATTCACAAAAATGCTCTAGAAGATAGGGCAACATTTAACTACGCAAGGAAAGGCCCCCAACGACCGTGATTTTCAGTAGTCATAATCCTATTCAATTCACAATATAAAAAAAATCACAGGATATAAAAAGTAAGGTAACAGTAATCACAAACATCCCATCATCGTTATATAAGCCAGTTATTATCATTATTTAATGGTTTAACAATTTCTTGTGAAAAGAAGATGATACCCACCCTGCATGATGCACAAATTAGAGAGACGGATGTATGATCCGAACCTCAATAGGTTCTTATCGCAACGCTGCCCCAGACCAACTTTAGAAGACGTCCGTCGGCGTCCATCACTTCCATCAAGTCCCGGAAAAACCTCCTTGGGTGGAAGTCAGAAAGGAAAGGCCGAAGGAAAGACAACAGATCCAATCTCGGATGTTCCGTTTCATCGTTACAATACCGTGGCCTCTGAAGGATCGTAAATCATAGCTCGGACGAAGATGTTATGGAAGAAAGATCCTTCGAGTCTCTTGGGAGAGCTCTGCTCAAAGGAGAGGGGAGGAGAGGGGTGAGTTGAAATGAGGAGGGGACCCCTCCTTTTATATGTGAGAAAAAAAAGTACACGACGTGTACTTTATTGTATATGGTGTGTACTCAGTTATTTCACATGGTCTCCACGCGGTTTCCAACATGGCTTTGCGGCCGTTGACTGGTCATCACACGGTTTGAGGGTAACGCGTATGCTGGGAGGGACTACACGGCGTGTAGTTTGGACACACGGCGTGTACCCATTTATTGCACATGGCAGGGACATGGCTCTAACACGACACATGCCCATTGACTGGTCAACACATGGTAACACATACTCTGGGATGGACTACACGGCGTGTAGTACTGGACACACGACGTGTACCCATTTATTGTACATGGAAAGGACACGACCTTCAACACGGGGTATACCCAGCAAAGGGAGTACATGGTGTGCACTCAAACTACACGGCGTGTAGTTTCAAAATTCTGGAAAGTGTGGGAAAAGTCCATTTTACCCTCCAGAACACTTCTTGACCTTATTTTTGACAAAGGAATGGGCCGGAGAGGTCCGGGACATTACAAATACACCCTAGGATCATTTAGATATTCCGAATCCAAAAATGAAGTCCATTTTGAATGATAAAATTTATAAAATGTCAAAAAGTGGGTATTAATATTCATAACGGCTAGTTCATAATAATATTATAATAGTATCTCGTTTAGTGAAGCTCAGTATTACGTACAACACAGGCTATTGAGGAAGGTTGCTCTATCATGAAACATAGGCCTCGCATATTGTAAGCTAATATGGTATTGCGTATAGTGCAAGCTAATCTTGGTGTAGCATACAACACAAGACATCAATGTAATTAAAAATAATATTTCTCATAAAATCTCAGGGTGTAACATTCTACCCCCCTTAAAATGAATTTCACCATCAAAATTCAGCGGGGTTATAAATGGTTTACAACTTGAAAGTTTCTTTCATAGAAACCCACATCGTAAAAAAGAATACTAAAAGTTAATTTTAAAAAACGAAAGTTAGAATCATAATGGTCACCCAAAGTAACTCAGTACTGGGTTTCCAGAAAGGAAACAATAGGTGGAAATATTGATATGGAAGAGAAATCTAACCATCTTGTTCTGATGGAGAGTGGTAGAGAACATGGATATGAAAAATCCATCAATCACAAAGTAATAAATTTGTGATGAATTAAGGTACCATCTAATTCATCAAGTATGAGGGTACTAGGATAACATTTTTAATTCTCAAGATCATTTCCCTAATGTTGAATAATTGTTGAATTAAATGAAATACATACTTGATTTTGGTACAATCTCATCATTGTTCGTTCCATGAAAAATTTCCACATCATTTTATAATGAAATGAAGTTGAATTTTCCATTCGTGAAGTGTCAGTTGATCATGTGATAGAATGATAGGTCCTTCCCTCTGTTTCTATCAAAAAAAGATTAAAACAATTTATTAAATATACATAAGTCCATCTATGCTGAGATTAATCGTATATGGTTGCAAAAATGGACTTATACTTCATCTATCATAGTGCATATTAAAATAAAACTAGTTTCTACTAACCAGGGACTTCCTGTAGGCCAATGGTAGGCGATAAAGGCCAATCACACTTCAGTTGTGGGTTCTATTCCCGCATCCTTCTCTGACGTGACGGGTTATCACCCGTCCTATGGGTTGTCCTTTTTCTAGAACGATACTATTATAACAAAAAGTTATAGCCTGAAACAATACTATCTGATGTCTAACTTAATATATTCCAATATTTAGGTTTATCCAAAAAACTTCTGTCAAATCTCATAGTATATATAAAATGATTAATAGAAAGGTCATCTACCAGGCATTGAATACAATCATTTATCGCCCGTATATCATGAGATATATATCTTGTTGGTCACATTCCAAACATGTGAATTCCTTAATCAGGTATTATATTGACACATGGGTACCCATTGAACCTTAGTGAAAACATTAATGTTGCCAAAAGATATCTATTTCCACATACCAAAATCCCAAAATTTCTATATAATCAAACCATGATATCACTTTTTCCTTATATTAGTCATGTTCTCATTAATAATATCAAAAATATTATTTTCTCCTTATCCATTCATTATGCGCATATCATCTATGTTACAAAAATATTTGAATAACCTTTCATGGTTACCGGTACCATTCATCATATACTTTCAAAAACTCAAGGAAAGACAATAGTGTAACAATCCTTAGTTTTTTCTTTATTCCATAGTACCATACATTATTCTTGATAAACATACAATAATTCCACTACATTTTTAAACCACCGACTCAGCTTTATCATTTCTTTCATCTCATATATCATTTTTAGTCTCTTCATCATCATCCACATAAATAATGCCCATACGATCATGCTTATTCTCTTCATGACATTTTCCTTTAGGGAATTGGTTTGCATAATTCCTGTACATTCCACATTTAAAACATTTAACCATTTTTGATGTCTTAGCATTACCATTATCCTAGTCCACGGTGTTAACATAACCTTTTCCTTTACAATTACTGGCTTTGTGTCCTTTTACACACCCAAAGCATCTTTCAGTTCCTTTAAAACATTCTCCTTGACGCCTCTTCCCATATGATTTACATGAGGGAAATTGAACTTTCTTTCCTCTATGATAATCATGAAACTCCATCTTTCTCTTATTAGCTAAGTCAGGGAACTTACCAAAGTTGAGATTATTGATCATATTATGAGATTTATGATTAGGAATAATAATGATATGCGGAATTCCAGATCCAATTTCATTTGGTTTCTTATGTAGATTATCATTCCATTGTCCATCATATCCTCCATTATAGTGAATCTTCCTGTTTCCAGCAATTTTCTAAAACCCAAAAAGAATATTGTGAGAGGAAAAAATCATAATCATGGGGGATTACCTTCAATAACTAACATCCTAGGGTTAATTATAATATCGTTACTGTAATTATAGGATGTTAACCTATACTTATACTTAATGTTAGGGACATCCCTAGACATATGTAACAACCCAAGTTCGGAGCCCCTCCACTGGTGCCCCGTACCCGGTTCGCTACATGACCTCAATGGCATTTCCCCAAACGCCAGAGGCTACTGACTAGCAGCGATGGCCTTGGTGAGTCAGTGGGGAAACTATGACCACATTCAGTAAGGTATACAAGGTAAGAAAACAACAATAAATAGCAGAAGCAATAAACAACATGCATAACAACAGAAACCAAACACCGGAAGAAATGTATATATATAACTATGATGACAATGATGCAACAGGTACAAGTATCCAAAGAAAATATAAAACACAAGAGCGTGCTGTAATAAAACCGAAACCAAGTGAAAAATAAAAACAAAGTAAGCTCCTCAGCATCGCGAGCCACGGCTCGGTCCTGTTCTACCCAGCTCCTGGTGAAATCAAGATCCTGAAGTAGAAGGGCGCTTGCCCTTATCTATACCTGCATCAACATAGTCTGCTTGGGCCCAAAAGCATGGCCCAAAAAGGGTGTGAGATACAATCCCAGTAGGAAATCAACCAAATATTTGTGCCTAATAGTCAATGAATAGATGACAGTAATAAAACAAGAAGCAGTAAACAGAAAAGCACAAGCAGCTACAATCCACAGTTCTAGAAAACAAAGAACACAAGTAAATAGCCAGCAACAAAAGAAGAAACAGGTAACCCTCTGGGTAGCTCTCACAGTCTAACCCCTATGGTTTAACCTATCAGTACTAGAAACCCCCTGGGAAGCACACACAGTCTCACCCCTCTGGTTCAGCTACGTAATTAAGCAGACTCTATGGGGAAGCACTCACCGTCAATTCCCCCTATAGTCTCGTATCATGCTAAAGGCTCTCTAGGGAAGCACTCAATGTCAATTCCCCTTGTGTCCCACATAGTAATTAAAAGACAATATGGAGAATCCCTTCCATCAATTCTCCCCTTGGTCTCACATCATGATTAGAAGACATTCTGGAGAAGCCCTTTCATCAATTCTCCCTTTGGTCTACTACTCTAGGTTTTCAAAGTCATGAGTATAACTAAACATTCTCAGCGCATGTGTATCGTCCAAGTAAACCTCAAAAACTACTTGGCTAATAACTATGGCTAAACATCAACTGTAAAATAGCAGATCTAAAATCCTACACTAGGCATGGCAACTAGAAAAACGCCAAACATGAAGAACAAGAATGAAAAGGCAACCTGAGCACAAAATAAATTATACTACTCACAAACAATAATCTATACTAAAGCAATAATGCAAAGCAGGAAAGACACAGAGGAAAAAAATGAAACAAACAATTCCCCGTTCAAGGGTATTGGTGGAATTTTCACACAATACTCATTGACTTTCAAAAGAAAACACAAACCACCTACCTCGATTCGAGGAGATCGATATACGTGAACCTCGATGACAGATTCCTCTTAGAACAACATAGATATGAGAAAACGCCCAAAACGTTCATCCCAAGATAACTTGGAAACCAAAAGGAAACAAGAAACAAGGCTAAATAAGAAGGAAGAACTCATCACTACGATTCCAACGCAACTGACCGTGCTCGAATTGGAGAATGGACGTCACGACGGAAATCCGTCGATGATCCGGCCATACAGTCGCTCCTAGATGGTCAAAAACTGGTGAAGAAGACGAATATTGGGGTTAGACACGACCCCAGTCCGTTTAATGAAAAAAAGAAAGTACACGACAAGTACTTTTTGAGTATATGACATGTACTTCGAATTTTCCGTACTACGAAATAACCGGCCTCCACCTCAGCCTTACACATCGTGTGTGTGGCCCGGACATGGCCAACACACAGCTTCGAGCCGGGGAAAGAGTATACGGCATTTACTAAGAAAGTACATGGTGTGTACTTATGAAATTTCCAGAAAATTTATTTTTCTCAAAAACTCTAGAAAAAATGAAAAACATACCTGAAAAGAGATCCGGGTTCTTACAAACTTCCCCCCTTAAAGAAATTCATCCCCGAATTTCCCTAACGAGGTGGAGAAGGAGAAACCCCGAACCACTCCGGCCACTGCGATCGTACATCGGTCTCCCTCTCCCAGGTCCCGTTTTGTACTCACCCGTCCTGCCATAACACTCATAACAGAGGAAAAGACCGCCCACGAAGAACCTTCGTACTACGATCGACAATCCGGATAGGATGATCCTCGAACAATGTATCCTCTTCGAGCTCAACTTCATCCAGATGAAAGAAGTGAGACAGGTCTAAAAAGCAGCGTCGGAGCTGAGAGATGTGGAAGACATCATGCATGGGCCAATACCTCTGAGGTAGCTGCAACTGATAGGAGACCAGACCCACTCTCTCCAGGACCTCAAACGGCCCGACGTACAGCGGTGAAAGCTTATCCTGTCTCCGAATCATCTTATGTCCTAACCTTGTTGCGACACGTAGGAAAACCTCATCACCAACCCTGAACTCCAGAGGTCGTCTCAGCTGATCAGCATAAGACTTCTGTCGAGACTACGCTGTATCCATCCTCTTCTGAATCAGCTCTATCTGCTCTAAAGTCTCTTAAACAAGACGAGGTCCCAGCAATGCTGCCTCTCCTGCCTCCAGCTAGCATAAGGGTGATCAGCATGGCCTACCGTACAAAGCCTCGTATGACGCCATCTGAATGGTCTCCTAGAAACTGTTATTGTAGGCGAACTCTACCAGAGGAATATGCTTCTCCCAATAACCGCCAAATTCAAGGATGCAAGCTCAGAGCATATCCTCAAGCACCTCGATCGTGCACTCAGACTGGCCGTCAGTCTGGGGATGATAAGTTGTACTCAAAAGTACCTGTGTACCCAAGGCCTTCTAAAGTCCCTGACAGAACCGAGAGGTAAATCGCGCATCTCTGTCTGAAACAATAGAGCGCGACACTCCTTGTATATGAACAATCTCTCTGATGTATAGTCATCCCAGATCATTGACAATGAAGGCCTCCTTGATCGGCAAGAAGTGAGAAACCTTAGTAAGCCTGTCGATGAGAAACCAAACAACATCATTTCCCCGAGGTGATCTCAACAACCCGGTCATGAAGTCCGTCGCAACATCATTCAGCTTCCACTCCAGAATGGGTAACTGCTGTAAAAGCCCCACTGGTCGCTGAGCTCTGCTTTCACCTACTAACAAGTAGAACATCTCATGACAAAACCAGCAACATAATTCTTCATACCTGGCCAACAGTATTGGCGATTAAGGTCCCGATACATCTTGGTGACGCCTAGATGAACTACCAAAACAGAGGAATGGATATCCCGCATCCGCTCCTTGCGTCTGTCTGCTGGAACCCATACTCATCCCTAGAAATGCAAGATCTCATCCTCGCCCACTGTCCATCCAAGAAGGGGGTCCTCTCCTAACACACTCTCCCGCAGGACTAAGATTTCTGAGTCTGATAGCTGCCTCATCCGTACCCGATCTTGTAGCATGGAGGTAACAGCTACAGAAGATAGAAAAGTTTGTCCCTGTCTGTCACGCACCTCTAGATGCATCTCAGAGAATAGAGCCATCAGCTTCCACTCACTACTGGCCTCCTGAACCGCCTGAATTTGAGTTCTCATGCTCAACGCATCAACCACGACATTGCCCTTTCCCGGCATATAGGCAAGCTAGAATTCGAAGGACTGAAGATACTCGACCCACCTGCGCTGCCTCAGATTCCGATCATACTGAGTGAAGATATACTTGAGACTCTTGTGGTCAGTGAAGACCACAAAGTGCTCTCCCAGAAGATAGTGTCTCCAATAGCGCAAGGCATGAACAACAACAGCAAACTCCAAATCGTGCATAGGGTAGTTCCTCTCATGTTTCCTCAACTGCCGAGACCCATATGCAATGACTCCATCTCCCTGCATAAGTACAGCTCCCAGCCCGATACCTGAAGCATCACAGTAAACAGTGTAGCTCTTGCCCAGATCCGAAAAGACTAGTATCGTTGCTGACGTCAACCTCCCTTTTATCTCTTGAAAGGCTTAATTAAAAGAATATGACCATAAGAACTTATCCCCCTTCTTGGTCAGACCTGTCAAAGGCACTGCTAGGTGCGAAAAGTCCTGAATGAAATGTCTGTAGTATCCAGCCAGCCCGAGGAAACTCCGTACCTCAAAGACGTTCTTCGGCTGCTCCCAGGAAACTACAGATCTCACTTTTTCTGTGTCTAATGATACTCCTTCCTCTGAGATGACGTGACCCATGAAGTGAATCTGATCCATCCAGAAGTGGCACTTCGAGAGTTTAGCATAAAGCCGATGCTCTCTCAGTGTACTCAGAACGATCTCAAGATGTGTGGCATGGTCATGTCGAGTGTGATAGTACACCAAGATATCATCCACTAAGACCACGACAAAAGATTCCAAGTAAGGATAGAACACTTGGTTCATCCATGCCATGAAAACTATAGGTGCGTTTATGAGACCGAACGGCATGACTGTATACTCGTATAGACCATACCTGCTCCTGAAGGCTGTCAGAGGTATATCTGATGGTCTATCATGCAACTGATGATAACCAGAACTCAAGTGAATCTTCAAGAACAACCGGGCTCCCCGAAGAGGATAAAAAAGGTCATCAATCTGCGGAAAGGGATATCAGTTCTTGACCGTCAACTGGTTCAGCTTCCAATAATCCACACAAATCCGAAGTGTACTGTCTGTCTTCTTTGCAAACAGAACAGGCGAACCCCAAGGAGATGTACTGGGTCAAATGAAACCCTTAGCCTGTAGCTCCTCCAACTGCTTCTTGATCTCCTGCAACTCAGGTGTGGCCATCCTATATAGAGGAATGGACACCGGTGTCGCTCCTGGAACAAGCTTAATAGAGAAGTCTACCTCATGCTCTGGAGGCAAACATGAAAAGCCTTCTAGAAAGACATCCCTGAAGCGATCCACCACTAGAGGAAAGTCCAACAGTGGAGTCCCCAGATCATCCAGATAAAGACTAGCAATCTGGGCTGTCACCCCTCCTATCCCAAGATGCTCGAGTCCTGCCTGATTTGCCCGAATGTCCCATTCACCTCTATGATGGAAAGATTCACCTTCTACTGAAATGAAACTAACTCTGTGGAGATAAAAGTCAATGAATGCCTGGAAGGAAATCAATCAGTCCATGATAAGAATGACATCATAGACTGTCATCTCTAGGACATAGAGATCCCATAAGAAGTGATACCCTGCAACCTTGAGAGGGCACTCTCTACACTGGCGTACACTAGATGTCCTCGTCCCCAAGGGTGTGTATAGTGTCAACGAGTCAACAAAAGAAAAGATGTAGAGTCCAAGGCTCTCTATAGCAGCAACAGAGATAAAGCTATGTGTAGAACCAATATCGAAAAGGGCTAAAGATAAAATTGAGGCTACTAAAATCATACCTCGAACAGTAGAAGGGCCGGGATCCTGCTCATTATAAGTTTGCTCCACAGTGAAAGACTAGCCTGTACCGTGGCCTTGTGCCCCTGGCTGACCACTCTGAGCTGAACCACCCTACTGGTGCTAAGGAACTGGTGGTTGACCAGCATGGTCTCGACCTCCACCTTGGCCCGAACGTCCAGAAGAACTCCAGTTCCCCGACTGGTGAGAAACTGGTGGTTCTCCTCCTGAACAAGGAGTCATGGAAGAACCCCGGTCACCTACTGCTGGTGAGAAAACCTGGCAGAAACACTGAAGGTGACCCAAATTGCCAGAAGATCGGCACTCCACGGGGTCCCTCTGGCACTACGACCTCATGTGCCCTATCCAGCCACACTAATATCATATCACCTGGCTGCCTGATGATGCATCTCGCTTCGTCGAATCACCGTGCGTAGGCTCCCTACGACGCTTCTTGCTGTCATCTGAAGGAAAGTAGCTCTGGAAGAAGAACCGCCCTGGATCGCAGCTCCAGAGTCTCTCAGTTTCCACCCCACAATCAGTGCCTGATTGACGATGGAAGTAATGGAATTCAGCTGGAAGATGTTCACCTGCGAGCGGATCTCCCGCATGAGTCCATACTCATACTTCCTTGCCAAGAACACCCCACTCCCATCCTGAAGGGGTGTAAAACTCTATAGCTCAGTGAAACGAGAGGAATAATCCATGATAGATAGAGTACCCTTCTCTAAGCTCATGAACTCCTAGGCTCGATCGACCCTCAGGGTCTCCGGGTAGAAGTAGTCGTAGAACATGCGCTGGAACTCCTCCCAAGTCATAGCCTGCTGCTGACCCGCTAGTGAGATCACGTCCCACCACATCTTGGAAGAGTCTCGGAGCATGTAGGTGGTGATCTTGACCCACCTCTCGGGAGGTGTCTCTATATGCTCGAATATAGTCATCATGGATTCCAGCCATGACTCTGCAGCCAGAGGTCCTCCCTCCCCCGAGAACGTGGGAGGATGCTGCTGCTGGAAAACCCACGTCAAGTCTTCCATAGACGAGGCAGGAGGAGGTGCTCCATGGAAGGCATGCATCATCCTCATGAAACATTCCCTGAACTACGCATCAGTGCCTACAACTGGTACAAAAACCGGTGCCAAAGCTGGCTCAGCTGGGGGATCAACAGGAAGTCCCTGATCAGCCATATCTGACGTTTGATCACTGCCCGACGACAGACATAAGACCGAAGGACGTCTCGGAGGCATAGCATTGATAGATAAAAATCACACCTTATATCAAGAAAACAAGTACAAAGAACACAAAAGCACAAAACAGGAACAGGGGAAGAAAAACACACAAGTTTGAAAAACATGACTACTCGACATGTATAAAACTACACGGCGTGTCTTCTAAAGCTAAAAACATGGGCATGTACTCCAGCCCTACAAGTCATGTACACTTCAAACTACACGGCATGTTGACCCCCACACACGGCGTGTACTTGAAACTATTCCCCTTCCTGAGTCTCCTTACACGACTAAACCACACGGTCCGACTCAACCCGAGACTACACGACGTGTTCTCAACACACACGGCGTGTACTAGACAAGGCTTCAGCGATCCATGTTTGTGAAACACACAGCCATCTACACGGCTGAAACTTACATGGCGTGATCCTAATAAACACGACGTGTGGAAAAGAAGGTAATGCCGGCCCGTGTTGTTCATGACACAACTAGATACTTGGACTGGACTACACGACATGTTCCCTACGGACACGGCGTGTTCTACCCAAGCTTCCCTGGTCCCGTGCTGTTAGTGACATGGCCGGGTACACGGCTATGGACTCACATGGAGAGTACCAACCGTACACAGCGTGTTCCCGAAGTTACTCCCACGACACCATGTTCTGCTCACACGGTCAGTGACTCGGCCGGAAAAATACATGGCGTGTATCTAAAAAGTACACGCCGTGTATTCTAGGTTTTTCTGGGAAGTAGCTCAGAAACTGTACAGAATTCCAGAAACACTAAAAACAAGGGAATAGATGCCAAATTCCGATCCGGGAGGGCCCATAACACCTCAAGAACCAAAATTTGGAATTCATTTTAAGCAAGAAACAAAAAAATAGTTTTCTAACACAAGCAGAGAATCTATCAAGCATATATTGCAATAGCCTGCATAATCTACACAGAGCCTATCACAATAGCATGCAATCGCTAATGCACCCTAGATGGCATGGAAAGAATGCATGAAATGTTATTTCTACAAGTGCCTATATGATGCATGAGATGGAATACCCTCGTCTCATAGGGTTGCAACAGAAATAGAACCGAAATATCAAAACAATAACCGCACAAGTCATGTGAATCACTCTAGGTGAAAATATATCAACCATAAAACTCAAAACCAGCGAACTGCAACTAACGAGGTAGTATGTCCCTTCCCTGTACACAGGTTAGCTACTCTCGAGCACATCTTAATACCAAGTAACGAATCCGTCCTATCCCTGGATAACGTCTCCAAATAGTAAAGAAAGAGAAAAGAACGCCTCTGATACCACTTTGTAACGACCCGAGTTCGGAGCCCCTCCACTGGTGCCCTGTACCCGGTTCTCCACTTGACCTTAAGTGTGTCTCCCTGATTTCCAGAGGCTGCCGACTAGTAGTGAGGGCCTCGGTGAGTCGGTGGGTAAACTATGCCCTCATTCGGTATGGTATACAAGGTAAGAAAACAACAATAAACAGAGGAAGCAATAAACAACATGCATAACAATAGAAACCAAACAGCGAAAGCAATGTTTATATACAACTATGATGACAATGATGCAGCAGGTACAAGTATCCAAGGAAAATAGAAAACACAACAACGTGCTGTAATACAATCGAAACCAAGTGCAAAAGAAAACCAAAGCATGCTCCTAATCATCGCGAGCCACGGCTCAGTCCCATGCTCCCCAGCTCCTGGTGCATTCAAGATCTTGAAGTAGAAGGGAGCTTGACCTTATCTATACCTGCAGCAACATAGTCTTCTTGGGCCCTGAAGCATGGCCCAAACAGGGTGTGAGATACAATCCCAATAGGCAATCACCTAAAGATTTGTGCCTAACAGTCAATGAATAGATGGCAGTAATAAAACAAGAAGCAGTAAACAGAAAAGCAGAAGCAGCTAAAATCCACAGTTCTAACAAACAATGTACAAAAGTAAACAACCAACAACAAAAGAAGAAACAGGTAACCCTCTGGGTAGCACTCACAGTCTAACCCCTATGGTTAAACCTATCAGTACTAGCAACCCTCTAGGAAGCACACACAATCTCACACCTCTGGTTCAGCTACGTAATTAAGCAGACTCTCTAGGGAAGCACTCACCATAAATCCCCCCTATAGTATCGTATCGTGATAAAGGCTCTCTGGGGAAGCACTCAACGTCAATTCCCACTGTAGCCCATGTCGTAATTAAAATACCCTCTGGAGAAGCCCTTCCATCAATTCTACCCTTGGTCTCACATCGTGATTAAAAGACATTCTGGAGAAGCAATTCCGTCAATTTTCCCTTTGGTATACTACTCTAGGTTCTCACAGTCCTGAGTATAACTAAACATGCTCAGTGCATGTGTATCGTCCAATTAAACCTCAAAAAATACTTGGATAACAACTAAGGCTCAACAGCAACAGTAAAACAACAGATCCAAAATCTTACACTAGGCATGCCAACTGGAAAACGCCAAACAGGCAGAACAAGCACGACAAAGCAACCTGAGCACAAAATAAATTATACTACTCACAAACAATAACCTCTACTAAAGAAATCAGGAAAAGAAGGCCAGCATTAGGGGAAAAGTAGGAAACATGAAATACCCCGTTCAAGGGTATTGGTGGAATTTTCACACAGTACTCATCAGCTTTCAACAGAAAGACACAAACCACCTACCTCAATCTGAGGAGATCGATATACGTGATCCACAATGATAGAATCCTATTAGAACGACGTAGATCTAATAAAACGAACAAAAAATTCATCTCATGATAACATGGAAACCACGAGGAAACAAGAAACAAGGCTAAAGCAGAAGGAAGAACTCATCGCTGCGATTCCAATGAAACTGACCGTGCTCGAATCAGAGAACGAACGGTGAGGCGGGAATCCGTTGAAGATCTGGCTGTATGGCCACTCCCGGACGGTCGAAAATTGAAGAAGAAGACGAATATGTGGGTTAGACGCAGCCGCAGTCCATTTAATGAAAAAAAAATAAAGTACACGACGTGTACTTTTTGAGTACATGGTGTGTACTTCGAATTTTCCGTACATCGAAATAACTGGCCTCCACCTCAGCCTTACACACCGTGTGTGTGGCTCGGACACGACCAACACATGACTTCGAGACAAGGAAAGAGTACACGGCGTGTACTAATAAATTACACGACGTGTACTTCTGAAATTTCTAGAAAATACATTTTTCTCAAAAAGTCCAGAAAAAAGGAAAAACATACCAAAAAAGAGATCCAAGTTCTTACAACATACCTTATAAATATCTCTACAGATCTCACTAAAGTTTCTGCATCCTAGTTTCCAAAGGTTAACTAAACCATCCCTCTGATACCAACTCTAGCATTCTAGAATTAATTCAAGTGGACTATAATTGAAAACTATCAGGGAACTCCATGGGTGGATACACCCCCAAGGAGGGACACACCACCATCCCCAGTGGTAGCCATTTCTTCATGAAGCCCTTGGCGGAGAGCCATGCTTCGTCAAACGCTAACATGTGAGAGTTCCCAAGGATCAGATTCATACCTTCCTCCTTTGAATCTGATACCAACTGTAGAGACCGGAACTTGACGTACATATACATTACATTACTATTGCGGAATACATAATACATAACAAAAACAGACACCAAAGGATAGTAAAAGATTAGTGTCTTTGGAAACATGGAACATATTCTTCTAATCTTGTTGAAAGATCATCAACATCTCCCATAAAGATCTTCCTTGTTTTTTCTTACCTAAAACCTTTCTTTATATCCTGAGGAAAATAAAACATATAATGGGTGAGGTCAAATGCTCAGTAAGGGTAATCATCGAGAAAATAAAATGAACCATATACATTTGAACTTCAAAACATGAACATAATGTTTAAACATCAAAATCATGAGTTGTGAAATAAATACTGGCAGTACGTAAGGAATATATCATAAAGAAACATCAGTTATGATAAAATAGAATTGTAATAAAACATTTAATTGTGGAAAACCATTAATAACATGACATGATTTCCATAGTATCCAATGCATTGCTGCCAAGACCGTCTTAGTGGATAATGTCCCTTTCTGAATCGATTTCACTCCCTGTTCCAGTCCTGTATCACTGATCAGGATTAACTAACCATTCCATCCATGTCTATCTTATGAGATATAAATCTATACCTTATGCATTTGAGGGAGATATATGTACCACCCATCTCATACTGAAATCATTCTTTTGTGTGCCACAAAATAAACATACATCATTCATAATAACCCAATGAATAAAATGGGTTTCATAAACATCCTCACATCATAACATAATCCTTATAAATGAAATGGATATCATTTAATCAAAAGAAAAATCCAACCATTTAAATAATAGATACATTATACTTGAAACATAAACATACTTAATAATTTCATCTTAGATGGAAAATATTTCTGATAAAACACTTGAAATGAATTCTTGAGGAAAATATCCTTTCTTATTCAAAATCATTTTCTTTTCTCAAAATGAAATGAAATTTTAAAGGAAAATGATTTTGTTGAAAATAATATTGAATAATTTTAGAATAATCTTCATGAAAATTAGGTGTTATGAAACCGTGAAAATATGTTCATGTCTTATACATTAAAAAAACATTCTCCTCGTACTTTTTTTGGAAAAGTCAAAAAGTATCACGTATGTAAAACAAAAGAACGATTCATTCCATAACACAAAGTAAAAGTCAAAGAGGGGTAAAAATGAATTTAAAAATACATGGAATAATATTAAAAACTTTTTGAAAAACATTTTTATGTACATGGATGAAAAATATAACCCCAGTAAATACTTACGCATAAGAAATATCGAATAAAAATGTGATTGAAAAATTATCCATTTCCTTAGGTCCAATATGATTTGTACATATCTGAAACTCCTGTATAATGATTTAAATAATGTAATTTACTTATTATGGAATCATATTCAATGTTATGATATCATATAAGGTTCACTTATGACATTATATTACCCGTTCTTTTGTAAATTCCTTGTTAAAGCATCATTTTGGGTAAAATCATTTTATTTATCGTATGTGTTTGGCCTTGTTGTTATTGATATTATTATTACTTATATAATGTTTCAATTACTTCCAATATTTAAATCATGATTTATATATATCATATTTATTCAGTATATATATATATAATAGATAGATGAATGAAATGAAATACAATGTTCATGGAGATGGTAGGTCGTACGTACGCATGAAGGTTGTCTTCCTTTCCTTATTGACTTGAAAGTAAGTAAGTAGATGACACATATATATATATACATAAATCCATTAGGTTAATTATTTCATATATTTCATTATTATTCATTATATATACTTTTTAATCATTCTTGAATGGTAAACATGGAGAATAAATCTCATCGCGTCGTGGAGATGGTAATCTATACATACGAACGAGCGATGATATCATTCCCATAATCATTGAATATCATATCTTCGAATCAGTATGATGTTATTATAACCATATATTGTTATTATTTACACCATTATACCCATCCAAGTAAGGCGGTGGTGGAAAAACAGATTACACCACAACATGGAGAAGGTATTCCGTACGTACGGACGCGCGGTGATTTAGTTTTCTGTAGGATGGATAAAAGGTGAAATGTGGCTGTTTAATATTTATAATAACATATAAATATATTATTGATAATTATGTTATTACTTTAAAATGAAACAAATAATGAAGAAGAAGTTGATGAAGAAATAAATTTGAAAGATTCAGTAGAAGAAATTACCTCTTCTTCGACACACCTCTTTTAAGATTCTTTTTAAGGCACTATAGTTGGTCATGTGAGGATACCAGAACCTCTATATTGTTTCTAGGGAAGTTTATAAGGGAAATGGGCAGGGGATGGCCGAGCTTGAAGGCTCAAAATTGTGTAAATAGAAGAGGGAGGAGGTTCCCTTTTATAAGGGAGGAGAGGGGCACTTTTGGTAAAACTTAAAATATTATTTTATAATAAGGTCATATTAGGTTTATAATGGTCCCAAAGTGACTTATTTCAAAGATAAAGTTGGGATGGGTCGCAATCCTTTCAACTGATAAGGTTTAGATAAGATTAGTTTACTATTTTAACCTTATCATTTAGATTTAACTCTAAGTTAAATAATTTAACTTTTACCGTGTCTTCTTGTTTTATTACACTATATGGTTAATAAACTTACTATAACAAGACACAAAAACCCCAAGTGGTTAATTATTAATATATATAACCTTATCTAAGACATTTGGATGAACATTAAATTGTTAGGAACAGAATAATAATTAATAATATAATATTTTTTTAAAAACTATTTTATGTCTCTTTTGACACTATTTGGTAATTGATTTTTGTGAAAATAATAACAGCATGATTAGTTTGAAAAATGTTAATTGGATCAATAATAACATGTCATATTAACCTAAAAAAATAACATAATTCATAAAAAAGTATCAAATTACATTTATTTGGGTATTTATGACATCAATTATGTTAATATTTTATTAATAAGGTAATTACAACATCATTATTGTGTCATAAATAAATTAAATTATTTAATTTCTAAAAATTATAAATAAAATAACATTATTTAGGAAATTGTTAACTTTCTAATGAATATTTATAGTCGATTTTATCATATGTATAGCCCTATATTACCAATGTTTTGGTTATTAAACATTGATTTTAACTCTTTTAACTCTTCTTAGAATTAATTAATAATAAATGTCCTAATCTAATCCAAGTGGACCTAAATGATAATATTATATTCATAAGGTTGTTTCTTGTCAAATTATACTTATCCAAGAGAATTAGGACTTGTGTTAGGCTAAAAATAATATCATTTTTACGTTTAATTACCCTATTTACTTTTAACCATGGTAAATAAAAGTAAAAAGTTATTATTCACCAAATATTATTTTTATCTTATTGAACCACATATTACTCCTTGATATTAACAGTGTCTCTTAGATTTTCAAAATTCAACTCATAGAAGCGGTAAAATTAAGTTGTATGTATAATTGAAAATGCTTCTAGAAGGAGGGTAAAAGACGGTAAAAAGTTCTATAAAATTTTTATATCTCTAAAATTATTATAAATTAAATCCAATGAATTACATAGAACATATATATATATATTATGTATCTATTTTTACCAAAAATGAATTTAAATAAAATAAATAATTATTTAAATAAGAAGTCGGTGTTTAAATAGTAACCCAGTGTTTTCACTATTCATCAGAAATTGAATGGTTTGAGAAAAATAAAAAAAATTCACCGAAGGAAAATTTTGATATTCTAAATCCAAAAATGAAGTCCATTTTGAAATATAAAATTTATAAAATTTCAAAAAGTGGATATTACTATTCATAACGGCAAGTTCGTAATAATATTATAATAATATCTCGTTTAGTGAAGCTCGGTATTGCGTACAACACATGCTATAGAGAAAGGTTGCTATGGCGTGCAACAAAACCCTCGTATACTGTAAGATAATATGGTGTTTCATATATCACAAGCTAATATTGGTGTATCGTACAACATAAGACATCAAAGTAATTAGAAATAATATTTCTCATAAAATCTCGGGGTGTTATAGTTGTTTTGAAATATTTTTTTGAATTATTCAGTTCTGATAATTTAATGATTTTGAGGAATGATATAAAAAAGTTTATTAATAAATACAATTATATTTTTTAATGAATTTTAAACATCAATTTTGTAAAAAAAAAATTTATACTTAAAATGCATTTTTCTACAAAACTATTTTTGTCCTGTTTTTTTAGTTTAATTTGAAAATAAATAAATCCACTACCATGTTATGTAAATTGAAAAATAGATTAAATATTTGTTTAAAAAGGACTAAGATTTTTAATCAGTTCTCTTTTATTTTTGGTTAAGATGAATAGATTTTTTAATAAATTTGTTTCCATAGTAAAAGGTAAATATAGTAATTAATGTTAGAAATAAAATTATAAGGATTATAAAATAAAAATAACACTTTACTATTTTATTGATGAGTATATCTCATCATTAATCATAAAATTTCTAAAATATTTTCTTTTTTCATTGTTATGTGATTTTTACCTTTAGAATAGTCTATTGAAAGAAAAGTTGAAAATTGAAAACTCTTGTTTTCGATAATTATAATATTTTTATCATAGGGATAACCATATGATATGTTTGGTTATAAATATCATATTCAATTATAAATGATTTATCTTCATCATGGTAATTTATTTAAAAATTTTAGGGTATAATTACTTTCCTTAAATATATACACAATGGTGATAGAGTAACTTTTAAATTCATGGAAAAATAAAATATATGATATTAAAAATATTCAATGAATAATTATTTGAAGAACATAATATGAAACATGAATTTTATATATAATAATAACATTTTACGGATTTATTAAAATATTTCATTATAATTTCATTTGTTTTCTTGATTTTAGAAAAGTTAAACTAAATAAATAGTTCTAAAATTGATGTTATTCATATTATATGATGATGATATTTTATTAAATGATATAAAATTACTAAAAATCATATCTTTAGAAAATGGATTAGTTTATGGTTTAAAATATATAACATGATCCATTTATGATCTATTTTTCTATTTGTGGTTAATATATCGACCCTTAAGGAGAAAAATATTTTATTATCACGGTATGTGTGAAAAAGGGTTAATTGGGGGGGGGTAAACACTATTTCTATGGTAAAACTGTTACCCAATGTTTTAAAAAATATATTTTATAATATTATTTTGTCACAAAATAATCTTATATTTTAATATTATCTATTTTAGTACATTTTGAAAAAAAATTAATTTATATTAAATTAATATTTTATAGAATTCGAAGAGTTCCCCAACCTGCTCTAATAAATGGTAACATATTCTTCTCAATTATTCACACATAAAAAGCCTTTTTATTCTACCAATACCTACCAAAATTACTTTTTTACATCCAAATACATGTTTTAGATCCCTTATTTAAGGTATACTATTAATCATATAGGTATTAAGGTGTTATGAAAAAGATATTCTTCAAATAAGAGGTATAGATTTTTAATTGCATGTTTTAGCTTTATTTCTTCATCCAGTACCTTAAAATCTTATTAAGACATGATAAAATAATAAAATTAATCATAAATAATCTTATATGTTATTATGTTAATGGAATAACCTATATCAATCTCATCTTCTACCAAAAAAGAAATGAAAATATTATTCATGTGTATGATAGACTACTGCCACACAAATGAATTTAATTGGGTTTCCATCACCATCTCATAGAAATGGATTACAATGATAGAATTATTTTTTATATATAATATTAATGAAATTTTTATCACTCTCAAAATATAATATATTATTTACTTTAATATATTTCCATTCAATTAATAATGATAACATGGTTTATGTGTGTGTGTGGACTACAACCGCCACGAAACGATGTGACTCATTTTTCAAAGCCACATAACATGGATGATATATATAGGTACTTTTGAAAGAAAAAATGGTATTTACGATATAATAATAATTATAGAGATAAAATAATAACTAAATTCTTCTATAATGATCATTGACAAATAGAAATGTTAATCATGTGTATGTATGACCTACCATCACCATGATTGTAACATAGTTCATTTTTTAAAATATATTTCATTACTAGTTTTTAAATAAAAATTGATATATAATATAAGGGCCCAGCCTTAAACAATATATAATATTTAATTAAGTTAATAATTCACATTTATGATCTTTTCAGGTTTAGATCTTTAGATAATTCATTCATAACATAAAGAAAACAACTTGAATATTACTTATAGACACTTCTACTGAGTATCCTTTTTTTCATAAAGTAAAAAACTCTATAAAAAAAGTCATGTTTATTTTCATATTTTAGACATCATGAATTTTCCTTGATCGCATCCTAGACCCTATTTATCTTTAAGTCATGTGAAAAAAATTTCAAAAATACTTGGGATGAGCATGAAAAGCTCAGTAAGGGATACATAAATAAATAGAACTATTTGTTTGTCAAAACAACAAGTAAATCATGAATACTTTATCGTAAGTTATAATTTTCACTTTTATGAAGTAGTAAATGTTGGTCGGAGTGTATTAATATAGATAGAGGGGGGTTGAATTGAGTATCTATAAAAATATATGGTTAAAAAAGTACTTTTAAAAGGTTTCTCCAAAAGGTTAAATATTGCCCAGTTAATCAAGGTTATACCATTATAAATGTCTGACTATTTAAATACTTTCATAGAAGATTTATTGGTTCTCAGTAATCTTAATTTCAGTTATTAATATTACTTATGAAGCTATAATACTAAGACAATAAAATTAGGACTTCTTTCCAAGAGTAACTATCAAAGTGAAATTAGAGATTTCTGAATTATATAGTAAATCATTAAAATAGAGAAGACTAAATTAAGAATCATAAAGGATATAAAACAAGTAATTCAGTCTCAAGCCGAGACCCAATCCACTCCACATGGTGATCACCTTCCATGAAGTAGTTTATATAAATAAACTTCATCCACACCCTGGATTGGGGTTTAAAATAGCACACAGGATAGTCCAGGTCACACAGGGGCCTCTTCCATAATTCTTCATGGGTACAAACAACCAGGCCACACATGGACCTCTTCCACACTTATTTGTGGGTATACACAAGATTAAAAGGTTATTTGAGTAATGATATCTTGTATCCTTTATTTTAATATAGGATATAGAGTGTATAATTATACAGATAGACACTCGGCTCAAAAGTTAATAAAATGATACACAACAGAGAAAAAATATTCAGATAGGTTTAGAAGTACCCTGAGTGTTAGTATTTGCAGCTCTGAACTTCTTAAGATGAAGCAGATGCAGAAATTAAGTCCTCATATAGAAAATAATGTGTCGCAAATCAGAAAGATACGTCTTGTGTTCATTGTGATGTTTGATAGTGCGAATATGTTCTCGATTTTGGGATTCCATTATGCTTCGTCTGTTCTTCAGCAGCGTTAAGTTGCATGAAGCAATTCTCTTTGTATTCTATTGTCGTTCTCACAGACACCAGCTTGTTGTTTTTTCAATATCGTGCTTTTTTCTTATATTTGTTTGAGGGCCACATTACACTTTTATCTTGGAGTGCATGAATTTGAGCCGAGAAGTTTCATGTATTCTACACCTTGTTCCTTGTACGTGTCTACAAAAGAAATATTAATTATGTCAGTGCATTAAAATCTTAACATATGACTGTTAGAGATTAAATTGAATGAAGACAAACCTTATTAATAAATAGTGTCACAGTATGTCATGGAAATTATGTTTTCTTCACATGGTGTCTATATTGGTCACGATATCTTGATGTCACGGTGTCTGCTTTTCACGGTGTCTCTCAGTCATAGTGTCTTATTGTCACGGTGTCTGCTTGTTGATGGTGTCTTGATATCACGGTGTATGCTTGTTTCATGGTGTCTGTCAGTCACATTTTCTACTTGTTTCATGGTGTATTGTTCATGATGTATGGATGTCATGGTGTTTGGATGTCACTATGTCAGGTTTTCCTGGTGTATTGTTCACGGTGTATTAATGTCATGGTGTCTGGATGTCACAGTGTCTTGTTGCTGGTGTCTTGTTTATGGTGTCTGGTTCACGGTGTCTCAGAATGAGGGAAATATCTGTTTTTAGACTTAAGAAGTGATATTTATGTAATGAATTAATCTTAGTTATTTTTCAGTGAAATCATTATAAAGTGAATCAAAAGATAGTGTATAGTAATCAGACTGAGTGTATAATACTTAAAAGCTTTGGATTGCATTTACTAAAAAAATGTACATTTTATGTGAGATAGATTACATAGAGTTAACATGGTTTATAGACTAAATAGGATTTATGATCATTAAAACATGATTAATACTCGAGGAGTCCAAAAATTTCCCCCTTTTTGATGATCATAAACCTTGTATATTTAGAGTGTTTATTTGATCTAAAAACATAGTTCGAATGTGCACATAATATATATTGAGTGAGTGTTCTTGTATCCCATATTTTTCAAATATATTGTTCATATATTTTTCCCTTATTATTTCATATATTTTTCTCATATTTGTTCATATATTTCTCCCCCTATTGGGATTATCAAAAAGGAGCAAGAAAAATAAAGACAAAAGAGAGAAGCAAAGTGCATAATGTATTAGATAAAAAGAGGGGCACGAAAAAATGATAAAAAATTTGAACAAGATTCCTATCAAAATAGAGTTAGGATTGTTCTTCTTCACTAGACGGTCTTCTCTTTGCATTTAGTTGCAGCAGCAGAAGAGGAAGCCATATGAGCATAAGTTGATGTAGAAGAAGGGTTTGAGAAGGATGATAGATAAGGTAAAGGAAGAACTTCCAAGATAGAGGGAGCTAGAGTAGGTGTAGTAGAATATTGAGGTAGTTTTTGATCAAGGGTCACATGCCTAATTTGACTAAGTGCCTAACTAACAGACTTAGAAGTGGAGGCTAGGGAAGAGGTGAGTGTAGGGAAACCAGTTCTTAGATGTGAAGCCACAGGAGAAACAATGGACGTAATATATACATGAAGATAGGGCCTCAGAAGATTAATAAAATCTGCAATTGTCTCTCCACTATAATACATAGCTTTTTCAAAGTCATCATTGTTTTCCATAAATTTATCCAACAGATGTGTGAACTTTGTGAGATTTTCGACATGAGTCTTGAATTCTTGAGTAACCGGAGGAATCTTCAGATTTTCTATATGATATTTGAAGTGATTAGTCATGTTATTCTTTGAGAAGATTCTGTTGAAGTAAAAATCCACATTCTTGGAAATTTTTTTGCTGAGCATTAATAGGAATTTTTAAGTGTATTTGGACCAGATCAAGAACTCTGTCACTGTACTTGATAGATTTATATAGAGATTATTTCTTGAAACCACTATGCACAGTATTATTTTATTTTTTGACCACTATTATGAGTAGGTCACTGTCTATGGAAGGTTGAGATGATTGTCCAGATGCCTTATAAGCATTGACAAGTGAGGTAAGAGATTGCAGCTGGTTTAGAAATTTTTTATGGAACCCTGTATACTCATCAGTGAGCTTGTTAAGATTAACAACAAGATCATGCATATTATTCAAAATCTATTTGTTACGTTCAACGACCTTTTCAACTAATGAAGCTAAATAAGGTTGAATCTGGGAGACAACATTCTGCGGGGATTGAGGAAAACTTGGTTCTACAGGATGAGAAGAAATCTCTGATATGAAATTCATCACTTTTTACATGTCTTCAATCATACCTCTTTAGGTATTCACTTCATCACAAAGCAGTCAGTTTTCAACTCTAACTTCCTAAATCTCATGATGCATTTTGGGTTTTATCCGCCATAAACATTTTCCAACAACAATGAGGCATCCTTATCAATCCGATGTGTTACAATATTTTGTAGGAAATTCAATATATTTTCAACTCCAAACATAATGTTAACTCCAAATTCTTTCATATCATCTTTACTCACCATGGACGGTTGATCTGGTGAAGGTTCAGAGATAGGGACTGATATGGACTCAGGTTCCATTTTTAGGGCAATATTGGAGACAAATTTTAATTAAAACATAGTAGAAAGGTCAAGGCCTTTTACGGAGACTTGATGAGAGTCATCCACATCTTAAAAACTAGGAAACATATACTTAGTGTCTATAGGTCTTGAATCAATTGGGTTTGATACTTTAATAGATTCCAGATTTGGGGTTTACTCCCCCTCAATGGTTGCATCCTTATCAGGATTGTGAAGCTTAAGTTCTTGATTCATTTTTATGAACTCATCTCTTATTTCCTTTTCCATTTCATTTCTGGCCAGTTGAAAAGATAGCTCCAACCTTTCCTTAGCCGAAGGAATGACTTCTGCAAAAAAAAATTCCACTGGGAGTTCATCAAGGTCGGCTTCTTGCTTAGTAGATAATTATTCTTCTATAGGTTCTTCCACAACATTTCTTTTGGTCTCTTTGAAAATATTATCTATTTTGACCATGGGTTGATCTTCCAGATTAAAAATATCCTTAGAAGAATGGAGTTATTTTTCACTTACTACATGTGGGAAAATAGTACTATCTTCTTTATCAGAAAAAATTTCCCTGGGAGGCACATCAACCAATTATTATTCTTCTTCTTCTTCAGAATAATCAAAAAAATCATTTAGATCCAAACTAGGATCATAAATATCATTTGTCCTGGAGGGATGTTATACTAGATTGATATTTTCTTAAATTATATCATCGTCTTCCACCCATTCATTTTTCTAAGGATTCCAATTGATTTTAATCCTCTTCATAGTGACTTTTGAAAGGCAGAACTCACAATCCCCGATAACATCCCCATTAGGTCCAACCATACCTTTGGTATGAAGCATGACTGAGATAAGCTGAGAATAAAACAGGGAGTTTGACCTAGATGGGGTTTTGATCAGCTCACACATAGGGTGTATGATATACTTACAAAGGTTGATATTATGCCCATTTTTCATAAGATGAATCAGAAACACATCCTGATATTTTAGTACAGAAAAATCTCCTTTTATTAGGCTAATTAGGTTCTATATAAACAAAAATTGAATTATTGATTCTCCATCCAGTTTAGTAAAAATGGATCTCCTCTTGGTTCTATTTTCATTTAATATTTTAAAAGAACTTTCAAAACAATGAATTCACTAGAAGGTGGTGGCCCTCTCAGATAGTCCTCATAGATTCCTTCATGAGGTATCCTACGGCATGAAGTCTATAAAATTGAAGAGAATGTGCATTTATTTCCATCAATACATCTTCTCACATCATAACCATATTCAAAATCAAAGGAGAACTGAACATTCTGATAAAATTGAGAAGCTAACATAGGCTACATAAGTCTATCTACATTCAAAACCCAATATAACCAGAATTTCAATTTTAAAACATTCAAAACCTGAGACATACATGACATAATCCATTTGGGTAAATTCTATTTCTCAGTTACTACTACTCGATTCACCAGATTTGGATTTAGGCGACCTTTGGGTGCTAGCTCAGGTGCGATTTTCTTCTTCTTTGAGCTACGTTTCTCAAGAGTTAACAATGAAGGGAATTTCATCCATGGAATTCACAGAAGGTTCGAGAGAGAGAAGGATTGAAGGGTTGAAAATCATTACAAATTGAGTGAATAGAAGAAATATCGAGTGAAGGAAAAGTGATAATTCCTTTATTTTATCATTTAGGAATACCAAATGTCGCAAAATTAAAAGCATGGGAAAATAAAAAGGTGAAATGAATAATTACTAGGATACAGTTTTTAATCCATAAATAACAATCATAAAGAACCATTATGGTGAGACCATATCAGGTCTTTACGGTTAGAAAGTGAATGAATATTATGGTGAGAAAGAAATAGAGTTTCACAGTGAGATAGTGAATGAATTTCATGGTGAGACAGTAAATATGAACTTTATGGTTAGACTAAATCATGAACATTATAGTGAGACAGAAATCACAAAATACGAACTGTGAGACCATAAACAGGAAATGGTTAGATATATAATAGTATGATATTTACTTATGATTTATCATGCATAATTTTTGTATGATGTAGTCTATTATTTCAGAATATAGTGGACTGGTGGATATATCAGGAAGCTGATACTCAGTACTAGTGAATTCCAAAGTGATATCACCCTTTTGAAAATGATATCTCAAAAATTGATTTCTAACATCAATATGATTTTCCCCAGAATTTGAAATTGGATTTTCCAAAATGTTAATTACACTTGTGTTGTTACAATTTATAGGTACATGCCTGAATTGTTATCCAAAATCTAGTAATTTGTGTTTCAACCACAAGATTTATGCATAAAAACTGCCAGAATCTATGTATTCAGATTCTGTAGTAGATAATTCAACAAAAATTTGTTTCATACAACACCATTATACTTGTGACTTACCTATAAATGACATGTTCCGTAGGTGATTTTTCTATATAACTTATATCCACTGAAGTCAGCATCATAATAACTGAAAAATTCAGATGGCTATCCTCTAGGATAGAATAGACCTTGATTAGGTGTATGCTTGATGTATTTGAAATTTTTCTTCACGTTATTTAAATGAGATTCCTTAGTATTTTCTTGAAAACAAGCACACATACACACACTAAACATAATTTCAGTTCAACTAGAAGTTAAGTAGAGTAAACTTCCAATCATTACTCTAAAAGTGGTTTGATCAACAGATTTTCCCTCTTCATCAAGATCCAACTTACAAGTGGTACTCATGGGAGTGTTACTAATTTTAGTCCTATCCAATCCAAAAATATTTTAGAAGATCTCAAATATATTTACGTTGAGTTAAAATAATACAATTATTATTTTGAATGATTTGAAATATGAGAAAGAATTTTAGTTCACCCATTAAAATCATTTCAAATTCATTTTTCATTATTTCAGAAAAATAAAGGAATAAAGAATTTCATGAAGATCCAAAGATATTGTTATCTACATAGATTTTCAAAACTAAAATTACATTAGAAATTCATTTTAGAAAAAGAGTAGGATCAGTTATTCCTTTTGTAAAACCTTTGGAAATAAGAAAAGTACACAACCTATCATACCAAGCTCTTGGATCTTGTTTTAAACCATATAATGATTATGATAATTTAGAAATATGATTTGGAAAATTGGCGTTTTTAAAACCAGGGGTTGTTCTACAAAGACATCCTTAGATATATACCCATTTAATAAGGCACTCTTAACATCCATTTGATATAGTTTTAAATTCCAATGTGCAGTATAATCAAACAAGATTCTGATGACTTCAAGTCTCGATACTGTGCAATGGTCTCCTCATAGTCAATTCCTTCTTCTTGACTATATCCTTGTGCAACTAATCTATCCTTGTTTCTAACTATTTTACCAACTTCATCTACCTTATTTCTAAACATCCATTTAGTGCCTATGGTGAATGTGTCCTTAGGTATTTCAACAAGTTTCCAAACTTTGTTCCTTTCAAACTAATTAAGTTCTTCGTGCATAGCCATCACCCAAAATTCATCATTGATTGCATCATTAATGTTTTTAGGTTCATGTAGTGACAAGAAAACATGATGTTCAACCTAATTTCTATGAGAAGCTCTAGTTTGAGTTCCTTTGTCTAGGACTCCTACAATATCATCTAAAGGATGGTTCTTAAGAGTTCTTACAACTCTAGAAAAGGAGGGACTATTGATTTTAGGTTCATCAACAGGTTTAGGTTCATTGTGAATTGAGTCTATGGAATTTCCAGAACTAGAAGTTTTCAAAGATTATTTCACATAACAGTTTGAGGATTTTGGATTAATGTTCAGATTTGATACATCATCTTCCAGGTTCACTTAAATGGATTTATTCTCATGTGGATCGATTTCATCAAAGTTGACATGGACAGATTCTTCCACACATTTAGTTATTTTATTAAATACTCTATAGGCTTTACTGGACATGGAATATCCTAAAAATATACATTCATCACTGTTGGATGAAAATTTTTCAATATTATCTTTAGTAGTAAGAATATAGACTTTGCAACCAAAAACATTGAAGTAGTTAACCTTGTATTTTTGAATATTCCATAACTCATAAGGAGTCCTATTAAGAATTGGTCTAATCAACACTCTATTGATTATGTAGAATGTTGTATTGAAAGTTTCAGCCCATAAATAAAAAGGTAGGTCATATTCACTATGAATTGTTCTAGCAATCTCTTACAGGGTTCTATTTATTCTTTCTACAACTATATTTTATTGAGGTGTTCTAGGGGTAGAGAAATTGTGACTATAGAAATTTTGAGTTCTAAAGGATTCAAACACTTGATTTTCAAACTCACATCAATGATCACTTCTTAAGGATTTAATTCTATGTCCACTAATATTTTCCACAGACATGGAATATTGAGTAAAATAAGAGCCATATTCACTTTTGTGAGCCGGAAAAAAATGTCTAAGTATATGTAGAAAAGTCATCAACAAGAACATAAACATAGTGCTTCCCATTTAAAATAGAAACTCCAAATGGTCCAAATAAATCCATGTGAATCAGTTTGAGAGGTTGAGAAGTTGATACTTCTTTCTTTGGTTTGATGTAAATTTTATGTTGTTTTTCCTTTTGACAGGGATTACACACTTTGTCATTTAGAAACTCATGTTTGGGTAAGTATTTTACTAATATTTTTCTAGTTAGCTTTCTAAGGGAGTGAATATTAGAGTGTCCTGGTCTTCTATGCAAGAGCTATTACTCGTTATGAAATAAACTTAAACATGAAGCATTGTGATAAGCTAAGGAATCTATGTTAACAGTGTAAACATTTTCATTTCATGATGCGGAAAACACTAATTCATATTTTGAATTATGTACAGTACAAGCATAATTTGCAAATCTAACATGAAATCCATCATCACATAATTGTGAGATACTAAGAAGATTATATTCTAATCCATCAACAAATAGTACTTTAGAAATAAAAATTGAGTTAGAGATACTAATTTGCCTGAGGCTAATGATCTTTCCTATGGCATTATCACCAAATGTGGCATGTCCTCTATCTATTTTTGTTAGTTTCTTGAAGAATGAGTAGTCTCTTGTCATGTGTCTTGAACATCCACTATCCAAGTGACATAAAATTTTATAGGGACTCTATAAGCATCCTTCAAACAAAATGATTAAGAAAATATATATTTTGGTACCCATACTTTATTGGGACTAGTAATATTAGTAATAACTTCTTTAGGAACCCATACATGTCTCATATGTTCCCTATAATCATTAAGTAAAGTATTTGAAAAATAAACTCTATTTGGTCTATAAAAACATGAAAAGGTAAAAAATATATCATGAATTGAATTATTGATTTATGCCCAGAACTGGGAGTAAAACTATATGTCCAAGATTTAGAAACAAAAATTTATCTACGAAGATTTCTTTTTCCATGTTGATAACCAATTCTTGTGTTGTATATAGGGATAATTTGTTTTCCTAGAATTTTATTAAGGGTATTCATCCCATTGGTAAACTTTTCTAGTTCATTCATCAATTTCTGATTAGAAATTTTTAATTTGTTGTTCTCTTTGAGTAGTTGATCGTTTTTCTTTTTTTTAGTTGTGAGTTCAAATTTAAAAGTTATAGTGAGAGCATACAATTTCTTCAATGATTTATATTTGTCTTTTAGTTCATTGTATGTTTCTTCAAGTATGTTACAGTATTCAAACATATCTTCATTAGTAATATTTTCAGAGTCATTATCATCTTTATAATAGTATTAATTATGTATTGGAGAGTCTAGTGTTACCTTAGATGTGTTTTTTCAAAAAACATATATTTGATTTGTTTGCATGTTCATTATGTGATGTTTCAGAGTCACTTGAAATGTCCTCAGAATCACACCAAGTTGCTTTCATGGCCTTTTTATGCTTCCTTTCCTTACTATCATATATTGTTTTTCACTTGATCTTTGGACAATAAGCCTAGATATTTTCTTTGTGCTTACATTAACAAAAGACAATCTCATCGGTCTTGTAACATCTTTTCCAATCCTTCTTCCAACTTCCTTTTTGGTCATACTTTCCCATGATGTTAGGCTTTTGGAAAAAGTTCTTCTTCTTGTAAAATTTATTGAATCTTCAAGCTAATTTAGCCATCGCCTCATCATTGTTACGTGATTATTGTTCACTACGGAAACATTATACAGAAGTTTCCAATTTCCCTTTGTCTTTGTGTTTAGAGGTGGTGGTCTAGAATGCAACAAATTTCCACTTTGGTTCATCCTCATCTTCTTTGTTGACTTTTAGTTCCACTTCATACATCATCAGTTTCCCAATGAGTTCTTTTATATGTAGCTTCCTGATGTCACATTATTTTTAAACAGAGACAAAGGTTCCTCTCCATACATCAGGCAGAAATCTAAGAATTATCTTGATCTATTTTTTAGTAGTGACTTCTCTTCCAAGAGAAATCATTGTGTTGAAAATCTCATTAAAGCTAAGATAGATGTCAGAGATAGGATCATCAGGTTTCATTTTAATGTTATCATATTTAATTTTATATCTATTAAGTCTCTTTTCTTTCACACTAGATGTTCCTTCATGTGAGATAGAGATGGAATCCAAAATTTCATGGGATGTTTTACAAGTAGAAATTTTATTTAATTATTTATCTCATAAGGAGTGGTCTAAAGAATTCATATATTTTCAATTGTTATTGTAGGTAGTTTTGATAGGTTCATTCCATGTGATTATATCTGTAGTAGGAATCTTATATTCATCTCTAATGGAAGACCAAATTTCAAAACCCATAATCTCTAAATGCATTTTCATTTTAATTTTCCATTAAGAACAGTTTGTTTCATTAATGAATACTGGTTTGTTGGTTGTAGCACGTTCCAATAAATTATCCATAATATAGAAATATTTTTAAAGAGCTATATATTTAGAATTAACAGAAATTTATAGATCTTCAAAATATAACTACAATCACAGTTGAATATGGTTAAACAAAGTCTTAATAAACACCATCTGATGCCAAATGTTGGTCGAAGTAGATTACTCAAGAGGGGGGGGGGGATTTAGTATCTATAAAAATTTATGGTTAAAAAATACTTCCAAAAGGTTTCTCTAAAAGGTTAAATATAGCCTATTTAATCAAGGTTATACTATTATAAAAGTTTTACTATTTAAATAACTTCTTAGAAGATTGATTAGTTCTCAGTAATCTTAATGTCAGTTATTAATATTACTTTTGAAGCTATTAAGCTAAGATAAGATAATTATAAAATCTTTACAAGAGTAACTATCAATGAGAATTTAGAGATTTCTGAATTATACAGTAAAGAAGTAAAATTGAGAAGATTAAATTAAGCAGCACAACAGATATGAAACAAGTTGTTCAGCCTCAAGTAGAGACCAAATCCACTCCACTTGGTGATCACTTTCCACCAAGTAGTTTATATAAATAAACTTGATCCACACCCTGGATCGGGGTTCACAATAGTATACAAGACTATCTAGGTCACACAGGGACCTCTTCCACAGTTCTTTGTGGGTACAAACAACCAGGCCACACAGGGACCTCTTCCACACATATCTGTGTGTAGAAACAAGATTAAAAGTATATTTGAGTAAGGATATCTTGTATCTTTCAGTTTAATACTAGAGAAAGAGTGTATTGTAATACAGATACACACTTTTCTCAAAAGATAATAAAATGATACACAACAGAGATGAAATATTGAGATAGGTTTAGAAGTGCTCTAATTGTTAGTCTTTTAGCTCTAGACTTCTTAAGATGAACCAGATGCATAAATTAAATCCTTATATAGAAAACAGAGTGTCACATGTTAGACACATCTGTCTTTTGTTCTTCATGATGTTTGATAGTGTGAAGATGTCCTCGATTTTTTATTCTAGTATGCTTTTTGAGTTATTTAGAAGTGTTGAGTTGCATGAAACAATTATTTTTGTGTATTCTATTGTCATGGTCATGGCCACTAACTTGTCGTTATTTTCTATATCATGCTCTTTTTTCATCTTATTATTTGAGGTCCACATTACTATTTTATCATAGAGTGAATGTGTTTGAGCCAACAGGTTTCATGTATTCTGCACCTCGTACCTCAAACTTTTCTACTAAAAATATTAATTATGCCAGTGCATTAAAATATTCAAATATGATCGTTAGAGATTAAATTAAAAGATGAAAAAACATATTAAGAAATGGTGTCATAGAATGTCATGGAAACAGTGTGTTCTTCACATGGTGTTTGGATTGGAAACAGTGTCTTGATGTCATAGTGTCTGCTTGTTCACAGTGTCTCATGATCACGGTGTCTTGATGTCACAATGTTTTCTTGTTCATAGTGTCTCGCGGTCATGGTGTATCCTTTTTTCACGGTGTCTCGTGGTCATGGTGTCTTAATGTCATGGTTTCTTCTTGTTTCCAAGTGTCTTGTTCATCGTGTATGGATGTCACGGTGTCTAGATTTCATGGTAGCTGGCTGTCAGAGTGTCTTGTTCATGGTGTCTTGATGTCACAATGTCTGTATGTCAAGGTGTCTTGTTCATGGTGACTTGTTCACGGTTTCTGAATGTCACGGTGTCTGGTTTACAGTATCTCAGACTTAGGAAAATATCTATATTCAGACATAAGCAGTGGTATTTATGGAATGAATGAAACATAGTCATTTGTCAGAGAATCATTATAATGTGAATCAAAATATAGTTTATAGTATCCAAAATGAGTGTATCACACTTATGATCTTTGGAAAGATTTCACTAAACAACTGTACATTTGATGTGAGATATATTACATATAGTTAATATGGTTTATATATTGAATAGGATTTGTGGTAATTAAAACATTATTAATACACGAGGAGTCCAATAGTAAACACTCTTTTCTGAATAAAAGATCATTTCTTACAAATTTGTAACCAAAATATTACCATAAAACCCATGGAAAGCACATAACATATAAAGGTATCTTGGGACATAAACATACTTAAATGTAAAAACCATATTGTTGACTTCCTTAAATATCACTAAATCGAATATCCATACGACCGACATCCATAACCAATGTATTGGAGGTTACAAAATAACCACCCATCCAAGATTATCATTGCACCACCCATCAATTGGTTTTTCTTGTAACCACCCGTCAAATGTCCAAGTACCATTATCAAATAATAACACATAAAATATTGCAAATATATATATATTTCACAAATAACATTTCAGTTTCAATTATTTAGAGATATTGAAATAATTAATCAATCTCAAAACCCATTTTCAATACCAAAACACCCAAAAACATAATAAGAGGTTTCTTTTTCAATTTAAAAACATTAAAGCTTATAGAGGAAGCAAACTAACGATTACAAAAGTGGAGAGGTCATTGTCGCCATAAATGTCAAAAACATTCCTTTTATCATTTAGTAAAATGCTTCTTTGAAAAAATATTCCCTTTTAATGAAATTTATTGTCAATGGTTTTTATTATATACACTATAATATAATGTCATGTAAAAATCAATATATGCCTCAATGAATGTAGATTGAGACGAACTCCCTTACATTGTGTCCGACCTGACCTGTTCGTTCTTTAATTTTCTGAATAATCAGCTTATGATAATTTCTACTTAATTATGAACCATTTTGATGTTTAATCTTCCTTTTAAATCACTTATTACATTTCTATTAAAATTGATTAATTTTTTGAGTTCATGTCCGACATTTTGTCGATGTTCGGAACTTGAGTTAAAAATAAACTTGTTATAATTAAAAATTGTCCAAGAGGTCAAAAGTCAAATATCTACATAATTATATTCATCATTTAGATATAATATATATCATATATATCCAGTATATATATGCATTTATAATAGTACATAACATTTGGAGATATGAAATGAAATGCACTGTTCTCTGAGATGGTAAGATATACCTATGCCTGAACACTACGTCCATTTCTATTTTGAATATTAATTAAATGAAAACATAATAATACATAGGTGTATTATAATACTAGTATAATATCATATATATAATTTCAGTAAATCCATCCTTTATACATTCAACTTATGGCATGGACGAGTCATATCACTTTGAGGGGGCGGTAGTCTGCACTTCCTCAAATGAAATTATTGCATTTACCCATAATGAAAACCATAAAGGTACGATATAAATTAAAAATATAGAAGAACATAGGAAATATAAATATAATATCTATCACATATTAATATAGTTCCATCATAATATCCTCTCTAAGAGGAATTAGGAGATAATTTAACAATCATCGTTTTGGGAGGTGTTAGTTTGCCATCCACAGAAACAATCGTTCTTTACCCATTAGACAGAGGTTTGTGTAAGTGTAGATCAAATAAATAACATAAAAACAGCCTAGTATGTTCAAGATTTTTAAATTTCTGTAAAATAATGGAATAAAAAGAGTTTAGGGGGTTGGATAAGTAAAATAAAACAAAAGAACTTAAAAGAAGACGTTAACTTTAAATCAGGTAACTACCTTTGGATTGAACCAAAATAATTTTTTAAAGTTCCTTCTGTCTAAGGTAAGGATTATAGGTGGAGGATAGGGATGTTGGGAGCTTAATAGGGTAGAGTTTGGATGAGACAAGGGGCATGAGAGTTGTGAGTAATGAGTTAGTTGTGAGGGCTTTTTATAAGGGTGATGAGGGGCTCTTTAGAAAAGTTTAGTAATATTATTTTATTATATAATGATTCTTGGTTTCTAAAGGACCCAAACTCATTAAAGTCAAATAGAATATAACTCATGATTAAATTAAAATCATCCAATAAGAATTGGACAGGTTTTGTATTTTTTTAATTTTTATACTCTTATTTATTTAAATCATTCATTAATAAGGTAAACAGTGCATCATTATTATGTCATAAATAATTTTATTTATATGATGTCTAAAAATTATAAAAAAAATACTATGATGTAAGAAATATTTTTATATTTAAAATGGAGATATATAGTAGAAGATATAACTATGTAACCCTATGTAAAAATAGATTTACTAAAAGATATTTGTTAATGTCATTTTTGCCTTTACATTTAATTAATTAATATAAAGTGTCATTATCACTCTTAAGTGGCTCTATGAGGTCCCAAAGTCAACCCAAAGATGCCCATAGTCGTAAATTTATCATCCAGGTGGATTAGGACACATGTAAGGGTAAATTAATATAATAATAATATAATATTTACCATGAATTACTTTATTTAACTTTAACCGTGATAAATAAAAGTAAAAAGTTACTATTCACCAAAATTATTTTATTCTTATTATACCAAATTTTACACAATAATAAAAACCATGTATTTCATATTTTCGAAATTCAATTCATAGAATTGGTAAAATTTCATTTAAATGAAAATGTCGGGTTTTTAAATACTACTCAGTGCATTCACTATTCATCAAAAATTGATGTTTTTCATAAAAATATCAAAATTTCAGCCTAAGATATATTTGATATTACAAATTCAAAAATAATGTCAATTTTACCAAATTAAAAACATCAAAGTCAGATTAATTAATTTATAATTAATTCCTACTGTAAAAACAAAAGGTGTGTTTTTATGAAATAATAACTATCAAATGATTGACACTTGTTTATGTCAAATTTCAAAGAAAATTTACTTTTAATGACAAACATCATATTAAATGGTAAAAATATAATCTAATTACACTTTAAAATCAATTAAAAATACAATATAACCATATAAATAAATTATATTAAAAGGCTATTTTGAAAAAAAACATTATTTTTCACTATTCATTGAAAAATGAATTTTATCAGAAAAATACAAAAAAAATTACACAATGTAAATTTTGTTGTTCTGATTCTAAAAATGAATTTTATTTCCTCATATAGAACATATAAATGTGACTAAAACTAGATTTGAAGAGGGTTCTCCATCAAAAGGTGGTAAATCGACCTTTTAAAGAATATTAGGGTATTTTTGCTTAAAATTAGATTCATTCACATTTTAAGCCTCTAAAAGTTATTGGATAAATGCAAAAACAATTAGAAAACATGTATAATCATATTTTAGTTAGTTCTATTCATTTCCAACAATACAACAGTTAGACATTATCAACCTTTTAAAATAATATTATATTATTATTTTTTAGTATGACTCAACATTGAGTGCAATATAGGATTTCAAAGAAACCCATTTTTCCGAATCAGGTACACCATTAGACATTAAATCCCCTTTAATGTAAAATTAATATTTAATTGAAAAATATTAATAAATATGAAAATGTCTCAATCTTTATTTACCTGGGATGTTACATCATTCCCCCCTTTTGGGAAGTGCATCCTCGCAATGTTATTCACATATCAAATAATTGGAGGTATTTATCACTCATAGCATTTTCAGATTCCCACATTGCCTCTTCAACCATAGGGTTTTTTCACAAAACCATTACCTGATGAATTACCTTATTCTGCAACCCTTGATCTCATCAATCAAGAATATGCATTGGTTGTTCCTCATAAGAGATATTATCTTCCTACTGAACTACCTCTGGGCTAAAAAAATGAGATGGATCCGACATATAATCTCTCAACATTGAAACAAGAAAAACATTGTGTACCTGGGATAAACTTGAAGATAAAGACACTCTATAGGAAACTGATATAACTTTCCCCAGGATTTCATAAGTTCAATGAACATCAGACTCCACATTACCTTCTTACCAAAACTCTTCACACTTTTCCATGGAGAAACTTTGAGAAAGACCTGATCACCTACCTCAAAAGAAACATCCTTCCTCCGGTTATCTATATAACTTTTCCGCCTGCTATGAGCTATTCTCATGTACTTCTGAATCAACTAAACATTTTCTAACATCTCATCTACCAATTTTGGTCCCATTAGCTTCCTTTCACCTACTTCATCCCAAAAAAGTAGGAATTTGACACTACTTCCCATATAATGCCACAAATGGAGCCATATGTATACTGGAATGAAAATTATTATTATAAGAAAATTAAAAAAAAAGAACTATGTTGGTCCCAACTTCCCTGGTAATCCAGTGAAAAATCATGTAGAATATCCTCCATGGTCTTAATTTTTCATTCAAACATCCCATATGATTGAGGATGAAAAGCTTTAATAAAATTTAATTCAGTACCCAATGACTTCTGAAGGCCTTTACAAAAGTTAGAAGTACACTAAGGATCATGATCAGATACAGTGGAGAGGGGAACTCCATGAAACCTAACTAACGTTTCAACATAAAACTATAAAGTTGATCTAGTGACATAGAATCTTAAATAGGAAGGAAATAATGAGATTTTTTAATCGATCAACAATAACCCTGATTGCATTATTACCTTGATATGTCTTTGGTAATCCCTCAACAAAGTCCAGGGATATATTTTCCCTTTTCCACTTTGGCACTGGTAAAGACTGAAGCATCGCTTTCAGTAACTGCTTCTCTGCTTTAACCTTTTGACTAGTCAAAAACATCACAATAAAGTCAATAACACATCTTTTCATTTCTTCTCTCCAGTAATACTCTTGAAGCACTTAATACATCTTAATATAGCTAGGAGGGACTGAAAACAGAGAACTATGAGCTTCTCATAATAACCCTTTTTTCAAATTTAAATCACAAGGCACACATAATCCCTTACCAAACCTCAAAACACAATCATTATCAATGTTAAAATCAGAAAACATACCCTTCTGACCCAACTACACCTTTTTCTACATCACACTATCTTCTTTCTATGCTAGCTTAATTATGTCTGATAGAGATGATTCTACTCACACCTGAAACAAAAAAGAGGAATTTTGTGCACCAAAAACATCTGTTCTAAAGTTCATCAAGTATTTAATCAATGGATATTATTCCAAACATAACAAGATTAATTAAGCAATACTTTTTCGACTAAAATAATTAGCCACTTTATTAGCTTTTCTCATATGGTAATGGATCATGAAATCATAATCCTTGATTAATTCCAACCATATCATCTGTATCATGTTTAATTATTTTTCTGTGAATATATACTTCAAAATTTTGTGGTCAGTATATATTTTTCATTTTACTCCATACAAATGATGCCTCCAAATTTTGAAAGCAAAAACAACAGCAGCTAATTCAAAATAATGTGTAGGATAATTTAACTCAGGAGGTTTCAACTAAGGTGAAGTATAAATAATAACCAGATCATTCTTCATAAGGAAACAATCAATTCCTTTCAACTAAACAATATGGTAGATAAAAAACTCACCATATATGGAAGGTAATTCCAAAATAAGAGCAGTCACCATTATTCTTTTCAATTCTAGAAAACAATCATCAAATTATTTTTTCCAAATGACCTTAAAAACTTTTTGAGTTAACTTAGTCATTGGACTAGATAACCATGAAATGTTTTTAACAAAAATTTGGTAATAACCTACCAAACCCAAAAAACTAAAGATCACAGATATATTTTTAGGTCTTGTCCATTATTTAACAACTTTTGTTTTAGCAGGATCAACAATTATGCAATTTTTTGAAATAATGTGACAAAGGAAAGAAATTTGATTTTTCCAAAACTAACACTTGCTAAATTTTGCATACAGTTTCTTTTTTTAAGGTTTGCAAGAAAACCATTAAATGAATTTCACATTACCCTATAATCTATAAACACATGTGACCTTTATCACCTGAGTCAACTGAGCCATCACAACAACATACTATTCATTTGATTCTGACCAACTCAAGATGGTGATTTGAAAAGTGATTTACCTATGTATGACTTCCCGTCATAGCTACCCTATTTCTTCAATGAAAAAATAATCTAAACATAGAAATATCCTAGTAAAAGCAACACGTTAATCTATAAATTCTATATCCTTTCAATATTACCATAAATTAATTTATGGACATTAATTCAACAATATTGTAACCCTTAATGTTGTCTAAACCAACCACTAATACCAACTATAAGGATACATCATTAATCATTACATAATATTGAATTAAGTTAATAATTCACATTTAGGATCATTATAAGTATAGATATTTAGAGAATTAAGTCATAACAAAACAAAACAACTTGAATATTACATGTAGACACTTCAACTCTATATCCATTTTTTTCATAAAATAAAAACCCTTGAAAAAAAGTCATTTCTAGTTCCATATTTTGGACATAATGACTTTTACATGATCCCATACTTGACCCTATTAGTCATTAATTCATGTGAAAAACATTCCACAAAATTTTGGTAAGAGTATAAAAATCTCAATAAGGGATACACAAAGTACAAAAACTGGTAGTTTTTCAAAACAACAGGAGAATGATGAATACTTTAACATAAGTAATATTTTTCACCTTTATGAAGTAGTAAATACTCATTAATGAATAAAATATCATTGATTACCCATTTGTAACGAAAATATTACCATAAAACCCATAGAAAACACATAATATATAAAGGTAAATTAGGCCATAAACATACTAAAATGTAATAACCATATGATCTACTTCCACACATATCACTAAATGGATTTTCCATACGACCGTTTTCCATAGCCAATGAATTGGAGGTTATAACATAACCACATATCTTGGTTTATCATAACACCATCTGTATATGGTTTATCACGTAACCACCCGTTAAATGTCCAAGTACCATGATAAAATCCTAACATATAAAATATTTCCAATAGAAATATTTCAATAATAACATCTCATTTGCAATCATTTCATGATATTGAAATAATAAATCGATTTTAATAACCACTTTCAATACCAAAACACCCAAAAATAGAACAAGGGTTTTTTTCATTTTAAAAACATTAAGGCTTATAGAGGAAGCCAACTGATAATTAACACGTCCAAGAGGTCACTGCCACTGAAAACAATAAAAAAATTCCTTTTTTTGTTTAGTAAAATGCTGTTTAGAAAAACGATTCCCTTTGAAAGAAATTAAAATTCAAATGGTTTTATTATATACCATATAAAATATTGTCATGTGTAAATCAAAGTATGCCTCAATGAAAAGAGATTGAGACAAAGTCCCTTACCTCGTGTCTGACTTGACCCATTAATTATATAATATCCTAAATAATAAACATAAGTTAATTTATACTCGATTAAGAACCTATTTAAAGTTTATTATTCCTTTTTTATTACTTATTAACTTTCTATAACAATTGGTTAGTTATTTGAGTTCATATCAGACATTTTGTTGATGTTCGGAACTTGAGTTAAAAATGAACTTGTTATAATTAAAAATTTTCCATGTGATCGAAATTGCATTATATCCAAAATTATATTCATTAATTATATATCATATATATCATATATATCCATTATATATATGTATTTATAACAGTACATAACATTTGGGGATAAAAAATGAAATGCACCGTTCAAGGAGATGATATGTCTTACAAACGCATGAATGCTACTTCCATTTCTATTTCATATTTTAATGAAATGAAAACATAATAATTCATAGGTATATTATGATTATAGTATAATATCATATATATAATTTCAGTAACTCCATCCTTTATACATTCCACATATGGCATGAGGGGGGCATATCAATTTGAGGGGGTGGTAGTTCACACTTCTAAAAATAAAATTATCGCATTTACCCATAATGGAAACCATTAAGGTTTGATATAAATGAAAAATATAGAAGCATAATGACAATATTAATATAATATATATCACATATATATATATATTTCTATAATAATGGCCACCATGAGAGGTGGTAGGAGATAATTGAACAATCCTTGTTTTGTGAGGTGTTAGTTTTTCGTCCACTGTATGGTCTTTACCCATTAGACGGATGTGTGTGTAAGTGTAGTTTGAATCCTTATAATAACAAAAACTCTAGTATATTTTTAATACTAGGGTTTTTATGAAATAAATGAATAAAAAGAGTTTATGGGGTTGGAGAAGGAAAATAAAACAAAAGAACTTAAAAGAAGATGTTACATTTAAATCGGGTAACTCTCTTTTGTTTGAGGAAAAAGAATTTCTTGAATTGCATTATGCCTAAGGAAAGGCCTCTAGGTTGAAGAGAGGGGTGTGGGGAGCTTAATTTGGGAGATTTTGGATGATCCAAGGGGCTTGAGAGGTGTGAGTAATGAGTTAGAGGTGATGGATTTTTATAAGGGGGAGGAGGGGCTCTTTAGGAAAGTTTAATAATATTATTTTATTATATAATGATTCTCCATTTCTAAAGTTCTAAAACTCATTAGAGTAGAATATAAGATGAATAGTTTTCTAAATAAAATCATCCAATAATAATTGGATAGGTTTTGGATATTGTTTTAATTTCAAAATTTTTTTTATTTAAATAATTCATTAATGGGGTAAACACTACAACATTATTGTGTCATAAATAATTTTATTTATATGTTGTATAAAAATTTATTAAAAAAATACCATGATGTAAAAAATAGTTTTATCATTAAAATGAATATTTATAGTTAAATGGATATAATATATAATCCCATGGAAAAATTAATTTACTAAAAGATATATGTTTATGTAATTTTTGTCTTTACATTAAAATAATTAATATAAAGTGTCATTATCACTCTTAAGTGGCTCCATGGGGTCCCAAAATCTACCCAAGGATGCTCGTAGTTGTAAATGTATCAACCAATTGGATTAGGACACATGTTAGGGTAAATTAATGTTATTATAATATTATTTTTACATTGAATTACCCTATTTACCTTTGACCACAGTAAATAAAAGTCAAAAGTTACTATTTACCACAAATTATTTCAATAGTATTGAACCAAATTTTACTTACTTATAACATCCTTGTAGGTTTTATATTAGAAATTCAATTCACAGAAGTGGTAAATTCACTTTTAAATGAAAATTTCAGTTTTTAACGACTACTCAGTGTTTTCAATATTATAAATTTTTTATGTTTTTCCGAAAAATACCAAATATTCAGCCTAAGATAAATTTGATATTCCAAATTAAATAAGTATATATATTTTAAAAAATTAAAAACATATAATTTGGATTAATTAATTTATATTAATTCCTTCTCGCAAAATAAAAGGCTAGTTTCTAAGAAATAATAACTATCCAAAAATTGACACTTGTTTATGTCTAATTTCAATGTAAAATTACATCTAGTGACCAAAATTAAATTAAATGGTTAAAATATAATCTAATTACTGTTTTTAACCAATTTAAAATACGATCTATCCAAATAAATAAAATATATTAAAATCCAGTTTTGAATTAAAATACAGTATTTTTCACTATTCATTAAAAAATGAATTTTATCAGAAAAATACCAAAAATTTATCCAAAGTAATTTTTGATGTCCCAATTCAAAAAACGATTTCTAGTTTTTCAAATAGAACATATAAAAGTGGCAAAAACTAGATTTAAATATAGTTTTCCATCAAAAGGCTATAAATCGACCTATTAAAAAATATTAGGGTATTAATGCTTAATATTAAATTTATTCACATTTTAAGCCTCTAAGTATTATTAGAAAAATGTTAAAACATTTCTCAAGAATTTATAATCATATTTTATTTAGTTATATTTACTTTATCCAATACAACGACTCAGCATTTACTACCATTTAAAATAATATTATTTTATTATTTATTCAGTATGACTCAACATTGTTTGAAACATAAAATTTCAAAGAAAATCGTTGTTTCTTATCAGGTACGCCATCGAACATAGCATCCCCTTTAAAGTAAAATTAATATTTAATTCAAAAATATTAATAAATATGAAAATGTATTATTTTTTATTTACATGGGATGTTACATAATATAATTATAATTATTTTAGAATTATTATTTTGGATATGATGGAATAATTAACACCTAGCCCATATTCAATCTAACGAAGAAATTTTAGACAGATGAGCCGAATATCATCAAACCGTCTTACATGAGATTAACTGATTATCTAATTGTATATAAAATGGCATTAAGTGAAATTAAAGGAATAAAAAAAAGTAAATAAAGTTTTAATGTGATTAAAAAATTAACTTAAATTTATTATTCATGATGATAGGGAATGAACATGACGATCATGAACGAGTTGAGGGGCATTCTTTTGAAAATCCTCTTTTAATATTTTCTATAAAACTATTTTTTTCTTCCATGTATATATTTTTAAAATAATTTTATGGATTTATTTTTGTGTAAATAATATAATTATGAAGTTAATTTTATAACCCTTTTAACTATCATACAATCGTTTTATAAATTATTATTTATTGATTGTTTTGAACTTCTTTACAGTAAGAGAAAATTAATGTTATGTTTTAATATATAAGGAGACAATTAATTTTACCGCCACCATAATCATTATTTTATTTATTGATTCATTTACAATATTTCATGTTTTCTTCAATAATAAACCCTATTTACCTATATTATTTTTAATTTTATTTTTTGAAATGGAACAGTTATTTCAGTACCCAAAAATGTTTTCTTATGGGTGAAAATAAAATTTTTGGCACAAAAATATTGCAAATTCTATGACTTGATTTGTTTTTATTATGATATGTT
Source organism: Viscum album (assembly GCA_963277665.1). Taxonomy (NCBI): domain Eukaryota; kingdom Viridiplantae; phylum Streptophyta; class Magnoliopsida; order Santalales; family Viscaceae; genus Viscum; species Viscum album. The sequence continues at coordinate 1,087,892,627 of OY728156.1, forward strand.
CTTTAGAATAGTTATGATGATTTGTGTCTCTATTATACACCAAGGATTTATGGTTACACTAATATCCAATGATGTGTGGTCCCATGATAAACTATGACCATGTTGGTATGTGAAAGCCCTATAATGCATTGGGATGGAAGTTGACTATCTCGTTATTCTATTTGTAATAGTGATTGTAAGACTGATATTAAAATGATGCACAAATTATCATTAATTTTTATCTATTAATTCCGTTCATATTTTTTAAAATATTTTAATTTTTCAAGGTAAGATAATTATTATATGTGTTATGGAATGTGTATGCTACTTATTTAGGGTGAATAGTATAACATTGTGAAAAAATTATTATGATTTTTTTTCTTGATTTAAAAAAAATATGAATTTTGTTCCATTAATATTTACTATTAAATGTTTTTAAAAATATTTTTCTAAGAGAAGTTTAATTACTGGGGAAGAAAATGTTTATTTTTTTCTTTGTTTTTATGTTGAAAAAGAATTTTTTTTACAAGAAATCATGGACTAATGATTTATTTATTTCGTTTTATGTACCTTTATGATATTTTTGTGGTGATTCCATATTTTTAAATGGTTTTCAAATGGGTTTAATTAATAACATGTACATGTATGTGATTGAGATGCAAATTGTGATGACGTGTCTCAAAAAGAAAACATGTTTCAATTTAAAAGTTTGTTATTATGGGAAAATGGATACTGAATAAAAAATTTCACATTCTATTATATGAACCTGTTATGTAATATTAATAATCTATCTCACTTAAATCATAATCCGAAATTATATTTCGAAATGTATAAAAGTGAATTCAAGTTCATAGTCACTAGAATATGTAGTATCTATGGATGCGTCCCTATATATGGTATCCGAGAGAGGTCTAGATAACCCTGGAGTTTAGGATAATCTTAATAGAATACAAGTAAAATATTGTATTTTATGGTTATATTTAAATGAAATATATTTGGGGGATTAACATGTTTCTTCATTGAAACTATGTTTTTTAAATGGTTTTCCATAGTGGGAACATGGAAGTTGACATATAAAGGCACCGATGGGATAATATCTTTCTGAATCAACAACAATGAATGGTATGATTTGGAATAAAGATTTGTTTTCAATAATTTATCAATTGAGTGATGATATAAATCATGGTGGTATTTATGCGAGATAGAACCCAGATGTACCACAATGTAACATGATTATAGTTGATCATTTTATGAGACAAAATCCTACAACATTCAATTGATATTATAATGATGTGATAGGTTATGTATGGATTAATTATTTGGAGAAGATATTTGATGATGTGGGTTGTTCAATGAATAAAATGAAAAGTGTTTATATTTTCCATTTTTAAAGTGATGTCGATCAATGGATGAAAGTGTTTATGAATGCTAAAGAAAGTGAATAGATAGATAATTTTAAATGATATGACATTAACTATATTTTACATTTGAAATATTTTCCTAAGGATATTTGACATATTATGGAAAAGTAATTCATGGAATTGATAAAAAAGAGTTATATTTAGTATATTTTTATGAAGAAAACTTCACCAGTTTTTCAATGTATGCACCAAATGTTATTAGGTATCATGATAGTAAAATTAACTAGTTCTACTTATGATTATGAAATAAAATAGATGGGAACAAGATTTATATGTGTTTAAAGGCTATATAGAAACTTGATTGATGTATTGAGGGGGAAGAAATAGAGTTTTCTAATGATAATTTATTTCAATAAAATAAGAAAAAGAAAGGTTTTAGTTTTATGTTAATGGAGATCCATCCATAAACAGATCTAAATTAATGAAAATCATGTTTTTTTTTATGAATTGTATGATAAAAATATCCCTATGGAATTTCTTACAATATATAAGAAGTGATTTAGATTTTTAATGTTAGGGAACATGGCTCATGGGTGTAATTAAAATGATTAGAAAAATAATGAATATATGATGGTAAGAATCATTAATTGAAATGAGTTGGGAAATTTTTCTAATATATACTTGATGTTAGTAACATACTGTGGAAATAATTGTGTTTGAAAGAAAAAATGTGTGGGAAATATTTTTCTACTACTATGGTTAATTATTGGCCCTCAAATGATATAATTAAAGGTAATATACTTTTTTCTTCGAATTATACGAAAACCATGTTTTATTCTTGAGCATCACATTCATTCCTTTCTAGGAAATTTAAAATTAAATTTAGAACATCAAATCATGAAATTATGATAGAACTATTGGTGAAAAATCTGTGTAGAAATATTAAATCAACCAAGATTTATAGGAATATTCCTATTGTTATCATTGAAAAAATATTTGTGGAAAATCTTAGTGAACTACCCATGGTAGAGTTTTATAATATTTATGGTATCGATTGAGTATCACTTTATCATGCTAAAATATATTATAAATATAAGAAATATTTATTCAATGAATTCAATACCTTTGAAAACATGATAATAATTTGGTAATTTTTTAGTAATTATAGTGGAAGTTACAAACCTCATGTTTTTGAAAAGAAAGAAACTGTAGATTAGTGATGTTTGAGTAATGATTAAATATAAGGATGTTATTACAAATGATTTACTAAGTATTATACCTAATTTGGATATTGATTTTAATATTTACTTATTAAATAATTCTAATAATAATTCAATAACCCATTATCGAATAGATCAATTAGCTCCATGGAATTCTACAGTCTTATTTATAAAAAATAAAGATGGTTTAATGATAAGTTACATTAAATATTGATCATTGAATACCATCACTATTAATAATATACAATTTTCCACATATTGGATACTTTTTTGAAAATCTACGAAGAATGAAATATATTTCAAATATTGATCATAGATTGGGATACCATCAGTTGACTTTAAAGGAGTAATATTTTTTAAGGACTGCATTTCGAAATAGATATAGGAACATTGAGTTTGTATAAATTCCCTTTGAGTGGTATAATGTATCAAATGTTTTAATTGATCTAATGAATATATTTTTCAATGAGTTTGTGGGTAATTTTTTGGAAGTGTATTTATAATGATATATTGGTTTATTATAAAATTCATTATGATCACGAAAGACATCTAAGTATTTATTTAAAATCATTAAAGAATATATATATATATATATAATTTATTAAGGTTAATTTTTTTACAATATATTTATTTACCTGTTCATATTATTTGTAAATATGAAATAAAATTTGACTATGAAAATAATTTTTTTTTGAGTAGCATCCAATACCAACAAATTTTATATATATTCATAGTTTTCTTAGTGTTTTTAGTTACTACTAGTAATTTTCGGAAAAGTATTATCAGTTTTCTAGACCAATGAATAAGTTAACTAAAAAGAAGTTTAATTAATTTAAATTACCTAATGTGATGATTTTCCTTCATGAAATAAAAAGTAAATTGATGAATTCCCTTGTTTTGGATTTTACTTTCTGAAATAGTGAATTTTTCATATACAACAAAGCTTATTTTTTGGGTATTACTTGTGTCTCGATGAAAAATGATCAAGTAATTTCTTATAATTCACTAACACTAAAACCAAGTTAGTTAAATTAACCAACATATGATCTATAATTAGTTATTATGGGTTTTCTCCTAAAATATTTAGTGGCATCATTTATGTGGATTAATGTTTGAATTATATACTAATAAGAAATGTTTTAATTATATATTAACTCATAATGATTTAAACATATGGTAGAAAATATGGATGGAACTAATCAATGATTATGAATGCACGATCCATTACCATACCGATATAGAAAACAATATATAAAATTCTTTGATTTAGAAGAATAATTCTTCATTAACCATGATACATTTAGAATATAACCCTTTGGTTATGTATTTGATGAATTTTGTCATAGATGTTGTGGATATAATTACTTTATATATTTTGATTTAGGTACTAGTATCGTCGTCTCTATTATAATGAATTATGAAATATCATATGTAAGATCATATTTTATAGGACAAGGAAGAATTGGTTAAGAAAAGTATGTTTCCTGAATTAAATATTTATAAAGAAAGATTTATATGATTTGGAAAGAGTTTGTGTGTTTCATGTGTTTCCCAATTAAAGAGATAATTGATGAGTTAAGCTCATAGTATCCCGTTTTTTAATCATAATGGTATCTATAATATGTGTAGACACTTTCATGGGTATTACTAATGGGGTTGAATGGAAAGAGTTATTACTTACCTTTCCATGAAATGTATTACTTGTCAATAGATTCAATCCGAATGATAATTTATGAAAGGATTATTCGACCTTTTATAAATGCATTGTGGAAATGGGAAAATATATCCATGGATTTAGTGTTGGGATTACCAAAGACATATCAAGGTAATAATACAATTTGGGTTATTTTTTATCAATTAAAAAATATATATAGCTACTTCCCATCTAAGAAACAATTTCATTAGATCTGCTTTATCAACTGTATTTTAATTAGATAGTTAGGTTACATGGAATTCACTTCTCCATTGTATCTGAAAATGATCCCAAGATTAATTCATTTTTTGGAACTGATTTTAGAAGTCATTGGGAACTGAATTAAATTGAATTAAATGCTTTTTTCATCATTATGATAGAAAATTGAAATGAGTGGATTTAGAGCCTAACATTTCCTACATTTAAATTTTATCTAAATTGGTTCCACTTTTCAGGAATTATTTTATTATATTTAAAATTTATTAGTATTTACAAGGGTGGAAATCCCCTTACATATAAAAGAATCCTCAACTATAATCTTCTTCGTGAACATTGAGCACCATAATTCAACCAATATCCCCACAAATAATTATCCATATCTCTGAACCGTGTATACAAAGTCATTGTTTCATAGAAATACTAATCATATGAAGTTTAAATTGTTATCCAAAGGATGATATCAAAGGATGACATTAATGAAGTAACTGAATTCATTCAGGTTATATTCTTAAAATACCTCCTTAAAATTTATTAAAACCATAATAATATAATTTATTTAGAATATTTATTATACTTAAATTCTATTATATTTATAAAAAAAATCTTTTCTACCTATTTTACATCATATGGAAATCGAAAATGGTAGTCGTGGGCATGTGAGGAATACTACCTCGATGAAGCGACACATTAGTTTTTCATAATCACCTCACATGAATGGATATAAATAGAGATATAATCGATATATATTATGATTATGATTTTTTTAATTAATTATAGATACAATATTATCTAGCATCTTACCATCCCATCCATTGGAAAATGTAAATTTCTCTCTTGCATACGTATAGGATACTGTCTCTACTAAGTGAAGTTATTGATTTTTTAATACCCACTCACAAAAATAGTCATATGTATGGATTTAATGAATAAATATAAATTTTTTTATATGATACTTATTTTTTATAGTTAAACGTTTATCTTATTTATTTCCATTTTATCCATTGGATAAATGAAAATGTCGTTTATGTGTATGTGTAGACCACGACCTCGATGAATGAAAAATAAAATTTTCCATTACCTTCTTAAATGGAACATTTTAGAATTATATTTACTGTAATAAAATTATAATTATAATTTTTTAATATTATTTATATTATGTAATGATCAACCCTTTGACCATAGTTAACTTGTTGAATATGTTTTGGATAGAACAACCTCAAAACATCTGACCTAAATTTAACTGATTTTGTAACTAAATAAAACATGATTAGAAATGAAATAAAATGAACAAAAAATTGTAATGAACATGAATGATGTTATATAATAATTAAATAATTAATATAATTTTTATAGTCAATATTTAGATAACATATGAAGAAATACATGTCTCAAGGAAATGTAAAATTTAACTCACTTTACTTTTATTATGTTATCATATATTCAATGACTATGTTATAAAAAGATTACTTGTTTTATAAAATATGATTATTTTAAATTTTTTGTGAAAAATTTATTTATTTGGATTTAAATTTTGTTACACATAATCAATTCATTTATTTTTTTCTGACTTTAAATTTTCTAGTCTTTGTAAGGGTTATGGGTCTCAAATTCAATTATTTTAGACATGTATCATGTTGTGGACCATGTTTTCCTTCATATGATATAATTTATACCTAGTGAATGTAGTTTTAAAAATTATTTCATCGATATCATTTTTTTATATAATCATATAATGTTCTTTTAATCATTGGATTTTTACTCATGCTTTACCAAATTTATAAGGATTTCTTATCTCAAACATCCTTCATTGAGACATGTTTCGATTTTCACACCTATATTCAGTTATAATGTGAATATAAATAAAATTTTACAAAAAATATAATAAATATAATTATTATTAATATATTTTATTTTTATTATCTCCCTATTTCATTAAAAAATGTTTTAAATTTTAAAATCTAAAAGGCAATTTTCTTCAAAACCATGTTTTAAATTTCTTAAGATTTTTATCTTTCATATCCATGTTCCAAAATTTGTTTAATGTATTTTTTTATATATAACCAATTAATTTATATTTTTATTTTATACTATCATTGACATCATTTATTCATTATTAAAAGTAATATTTTGAATTTTTTTATATAGCCCGCTTTTGACACTATTTACAAAAGTGTGAAAATAATGTCTTTATTAACATATACATTGTAGAAAGATTTTACCACCATGTAAAAACAAATTAAATTTCATGATAAATAATTTTAATATCTTATTAATATCTTATTAATCTTATTTTGAATATTTATAATCATTATAATAATTTATAACATTTTCAATCAAAATAGAAAATCTATATTTCTAACCAAATTGGGTTTTCATGAGATTTATAGTTCTATTTAAAATATTAATTTCGAAATTATATAATTTTAATTATAATAAATGAAACGCATTTTTTATTTCACCATGTCAAATCTTATTATGATTAATTTTTGAGAATTTTATGAAAAGATTGTTTATTTAATGAATAGTGGGAAGTACTATTTTTTATTGACAACTACGTTTTAATTTCAAGTATATACAATGTCATATGATATTTTTTATTAGTTTAAAATTATAAAGGGTTTATTTTTAAATAATATATAAAAATAAATGTCATTGGAATCAAATTTATAATTTAATTTGGTATACCAACATTTTTAAACTGAATGAAGAATATTTTTTGAAAACACTTTTTCATCACATTTTATGGTTTTAAAATTAAATTAATTTGTTATAATTATTTGAATTTAATTTTTTAATGTGTATATAATATTTGGATTCATAATAATTAATATTATATAATACTTCCAACATAATTCTTGGTCCCAATGATAAGTAAAATTAGTAAAAATATGGGAGATAAAATAATGTGGTTCTGGATAAAATGTCATAAATACTTGAATAAATCCAATTGGAAGGCCATATTTAGACATTATATGATTTAATATTTATAAATAAATAAGTTTGGGTGAAATATTATTGAGTAAGGTATTAATATATTTTAATCTTTTTAAAAATTCTTAGTGTGTCTCCCCACTAAAAAAAGGCACCCACTCTTTTCTCCTCTACACACTCGACATGTTTTCTTTGGACATGACATATCCAGTTAACATAATAACATCCCTAACCATATAAAATATGTATTTTTAGGAATAATTCCAACCTTCAAGGGATTATGGTGTAAAGAAAAAGAGGTTGTTTGAAGATAATTTATAGCTTTTATCATTAATGTTTTAGTTTTATTTCTTATTATCCCTCCTTCAAACATTATTCAAACATGATTATATAATAAAATAAATATCATCCATAAAATGTGGTGATATTAGGTTAATTTAAAAACCTATATCAGTCTTCCATACCATCAATTAGGAAATGAATCTATAATCCGGGTATATTGTGGATTACCGCCTTGTTAACTAATGTCATTCATTTTCCATCACCACCAATCAGTGATGATAATCATGAAATATTATATATATATATATATGATATTAATTTCATAATTATTTTTATTTAAAGATAATATTTCATTTATTTTCTTACCTTTCCTTCCATTGAAAAATGATAACGTCGTTCGTGCGTATGTATGGATTACCATTAAAGAGATATGATTTGATTTGTCTTTATCACTACATCACATTGATGGTATATATAAGTTTATTTAATGTTATAATATTATATTTAATATATAATAATAATAATTAGGGAAGGATAAAATTATACTTACCTTATTTCCCTAATTCTCCTTGAAAAATGAAAATGTTACTCATTAGTATGTACGATCTTCTATCTGTATGATTGTAGAATAATTAATTTTTCATAACAGTATTAGTTGGTTGGTTTTAAAAGTATTATTAAGATATAAAAATTATAATTATTTCATTATTATTATTTTTATATGATGGAATAATTACCTCACTGACACATTCAACATACCAAAGTCTTCTTCCAATTATGAACCAAATGTCTACAAAACACATGGCACAGACTTAACTGATTGTGTAATTAAACATTTCATTAAATTAAATAAATCAAATGGATTAATGAAAAGGGTTTAAACATGTAAAAAGTTGTGAATAAATTAAATAATTTATATTATATTATTATTCAAGTGGTAAATGTTATACATAGAAAATCTTGACTCAAGGTAAAAGAGTTTTTCATAATTTACTATCTTTAAGGAATGTCTTAATGTTTTAACCCTAATATATTTTATATTTTTTATATACAGTTTTTTTAATTTTATGTCATGAATATTTCATAATTCATGTTATTTTATGTTATAATTCATCTTTATTCATCTGAGTGGTTTTAATTTGGGAGTTACCAAATATGTAAGAGTTTTCATAACTCAATTTTCTTTGATTTGGTCATATTATTTATTCATTGATTATATTACGAAATGATTATAGGTGAAATGGGATAATTTATTTATGTTTTATTTCTATTTTTCTGGAGTTAAATTTTTACACATGATCACTCTATTATTGAATTCTCAATTCAATTATACGGTATTTATAATCTGGTTAAATTTTCCTTATCTGGGGCATATGATTATCTTATACACCAATATTATCTTTTGATGTATATATACATCCCCTTGAAATTATATATCACAGATATATTTATATTCAAGGTATTCAATGTTCAATTTATTTCATTTTCTTTCATTGGGATTATAATTCAAAATTTACCAAAAGTGGTTAGTGATTTATGTTTTAGCCCCATTCTAATCAAGAATTTTATGTTTGAATTTCCATTTTGGAAATTATATTAGTTTTATTTGATAAAAACTTATAAATATTCATCAATTATATTTATTTTTTTATTTTATATGTTTTAGTACCATTTTAGTCTCTGGTACCCAAAAATGTTTCAGAAAATACTTTTATGAAAATCAGACCATATTTTCTCCCCTTCCATCCAGAAAACATTTTTATTTTATACCCATATTATCTAAAACATATAGAATAATGATTTTGAATATTCCTCAATTATTTTGTAGTTGAATTTTTACTAATTTTTTAATTTTTTAATTTTTTTTAAATCAAATTCGTGTCATTTTATGAACAAGGTAAATTTTACCAAAGGTGTAATAAAATTTTTATTTTAATGATTAATACATTAATGGAATTTTCAAAATTGATGACTGATTAATTATTTAAATCATATATTATATGTTTCTGTGGTTCATTTCATAGAAATTTTTTCCTAATATACTATATATTTTTCTTTTTAAAATTGATTTAAAAATTTAAATGTGTATTTTTCTATATCATATTTATTATATTATTTTTCTGATATTTAAATTCATAAAAAAGCCCAATTTCCATAAATGGAAAAATAAATTTAGTAAATAAAATGGTTATTGTATTTTTTTAAATGATAGATTTTGTTTTTTGTGTTTATGTTATGATTTTGAATATTTTTCTAATGGTGGGTGAGGCTGATATAGCTCATGAAGATATGTGAGCCTTATATAGGTCTCCAATGCATTGGGTAAATGGATAGAGTTAACTGATTATAGGTTTCTCTAAAATGATTGTTGGTATTTATTTAGTAGGATATTCTATTTTTGATGAGTTATTTGAAAATTATGTTTTAAGTTACAAATTTGTTTTCCTTATGATTGCATCACCTTCTAATGGACAACTTGATTTAGGATATTTTTCACCTTGTCCAGGATTATTGAATTACATGACTCTAGTATAATATTAAAGCTTTATGAAATTTCCAATGTTTCATGATCTAGGATGACAGTTATGTATTCTCTAATTTAATGATGATGGTCTTTGATTAGGTCATCATAACATTGTACACATGTTTTGATCAATAATGAAATTCAATTATTAATGCCTATGTTTACCCATAATGAGAATTGGATGTCATGATTCTTATGTTTTTATTTAACAAGGTTAGGGGTAAATGTTTTTATCATGTTATGACTAATAATTTCAATATGTGTGAAGAACATAGTTGGAGATGATATATATATTTATGAATTTTTGGTTTATGTATCTAAATTATTATGTAATATTTTTAACTAAATCAATAAAAATTTAAACCAAAAAGGACCTTGGTTAAATAAGTGTTCAAAAATTTCAATTTGATGTTATATGTCATGAAGGGTTAAAATTGGGTCACATTTTTCGACATTCCAGTGGGATTTAAAAAAATATCCAACTCCAATTATTCTAGAAATTTTTAGTCTTCAAATTTTTTAAAGGGGAGAGGATACTTCGTCTACATTTTCTGAGATGACAGAAAGTGATTTTCTTTATGGGTTTAAATTTATTTTTCAAGGGTTTTATAATAAAAAAGTGTAATCTATAATGGTGTTGTTTAAGATGTGATACTTAGGAATTATGAATGATGTCTGGAGATATCGACATATAGATCTCTAATGCATTGGGTAATGATTTATTATATTGAGAAATGATGATTGGAAATAACAAATTATATGTTATTCCATATGGAGGAGACAAGGTAGAACACTTGTGAGGAATATAATTTATAAAGGTCACGAAATGGGTTTTATATAATTAAGATGACTTTTAAATAGAGATTCATTAATTTAAAAAATAAGGCATTCATGATTTTAAAAGTTCATGTTTGTTTCAAGAACACTCATTTTTTTGGGTTACCATGTTATCCTAAGATACCCTAATAGTTTTTCTATGTTTGTTGATAGTTTTTAATATTTTCATTGTGAAAATGTTAATTTTCAAATGTGGGTATTTTTTCTTTATATTATCTATGTTTATTATGAAAAAGGTAATCATTTTTATGGATTTTTATCTTTTTCACTAGAATTATGGGTTTATTTATTTTTAAATCCCTTACTGATCATTTTGTTCCCATACTATGTTTTCAAGAATTTTTTACATGATCTAAGGATGTGTATAAACTATAGAAATGTTAATATTTCCACTATGATGACTTATCTTAACTAAATAAAATGTCTCTTTAATGAAATGTTTCTATAAATTCAAGATACTATATTTATAAAAAATGTACACTGTGTGGAAATTTCAAATTTATTATGTTTTAGATTTATTAATTCTCTAGAACCGCAAACCTAAATCATCAATGCAATACAGTGTTGTAAAATACTTAAAATTAAACTCATATTAATGGTTTGGTTAAGATATTGTTATTATAGTCGGTATCAGAGAAAGGGTTTAGATAAATTTAAAGGTTATGATATTATTATATGAGTAAACTTTAAAATATTTCAAAGGCATCAAGGGTTAATCTTATGGTTTTCTATAATAAGTATAATGCATTATTAATCCTTAAATTTCATTAAATTATTGATAAATATGGTTATTTTTGGCTAAAATCGATTGAGTGGAATAAAAGATGAAATGGTTAAGGATATCATAGAATTTATCCATATAATAAGATAATGTATAATTATTTTATATTATATACTCACACTAACAATTATTTGTTTTAGTAAATGGCTAGAATCCATGAAAAATAAGTCTATAATGAATGTAAAATAAAAATGTGGTGGTTTTATGAATGAGTAAGAAAATGAGAAATTAGTTGGAGTAAAAATTATTATGGTTATGCGTAATATTCTCACTTGAGTAATGATTAACAAGCTAAACCTAGGATAGTTTCCAGATGCACAGAATAAAATAATAATAATATAGTTTCATAGAAGTTTATGTTATAAAGATAACGAAGGTAAAAATATTTAACATCCTATCTTTGAAAAATGTGGGATTAAAGTCCTCATAAATTTCTCAAAGGAATAAGAATATGTTTCATATCTGGTAAGGGGGGCATAGATAAGTAAAATTACAAGAAAAAATGATGGGTTTAGTTAACCAAATGGATGTGATTTAATTTCTTTATAAGGTATTAATGAAAAGTTTTAAATGTGGGTTGTGTGTCCATCATGAAAATTTATTCCCTTGGATGAAATATAATGAAGGGTATTAGAATGATCATATTGAAATTTCTTTACAATGATTCTATGTTAAATATAAAGAAACTATGAATAACATATAAATTATATAAATTATTTTATTAGGGTTTCTATTGTTAAAAGTATTAATCATGATTAGATTTATTTTGATGAATAATTTTACATGATTTATATTTTTTATCTTAGTAAATAATTTTCAAGTAATAAAATATCATATATTTGTTTACGTTTTATGAAGGAATTTGAATGATTATTGAATCTATATATAGGGATTTGATATTTATGATATCATGGTATTTTTTATTTATTGAAAATGTTATTTAGTAATCAGAAGTTCAAAATTATAAATACCCTTCTGAGGTTTATTGTGATTTCATTCAAAGGTGATTAATGATTTTTGTAAGAAAATAATTTGATTTTAAATGATTATTATATTATATGTAACCCTTATGGTTATCATTTTATTTATTGTTAATGTTACTCTAGAGTAATGTGATTATTTTGGGAATAAATTGTATAAGTTAAATATAATCATTAAGGTTTATATTATCTTTAATTTTATGGTAATTTTATTTAATTTGGATAAGGGTAATTTTGTTTTTTGCAACATATGTTTTATCATATAGATAAAATTGGGACTATAATAAGTTATTTGGTGATTATGTAGTTAAAACTATTTTTGAAGAACAATAAAATAATTTTTGAACCATTATTAGTATCAAGGTATATGGGATATTTTTTGATAGTCTAAAATTTTAGGTAAATGTGATTGATATTATTTGAGGAATAAATTTTGAAAAACTTTTTGGAAGCAGATATGATTTTATTATAGTGTTATAGTAATTTGTATTATTTATGGAAAATAATTTTCATATTTTTTAGAATATATGATTAATGGGATATTGATTTTTGTTATTTTAATTTATAAATTACTGATTTTGTTTAATGGTAAATGTTAAGAATATTTTTGAAGAAAATGTGATGAAATCATTCTAATATTTTAACATCCCGACCCGGGTGCCAGTAAACGGTGCCCCGAGCTAGTTGGTCACATTCCCTTAATCGTGCATCCCTCCTACGATAGAGGGTGCTAAATAGTAGTGAGGGTCTGGAAAGATATTCATGAGGAGACTATAACCTCTTCTATTAGTGTAAAACACCAACATAAGTAAACAAGAATAAATAAGTGCAAAATCATATAAAGAACTAGAATAATACCAAGTCACATGATAGTCAAAACAAGAAATACAATACTCAAATATAAAGTGAAAGCATTGTATGAAAATTAAAGCGTTAAGTGTCTTAAACGAAACTAAAAACAAAGACACAATGACTCCAAACTGGGTCCTGAACCACTTCGGGTTCCCATACCCATGATCCATTCCCAAACAACAACCTATTCCAGGGCCGTTCCATTATGTTGTCTGGTAACAACAATGTTTGCTCAGGTACTGATCAGGTGACCTGAATAAGGTGTGAGTACAACTCAATAAGCCACCACCAATGGTGTCTAAAACAAGTACATTCTCAAGATAGTGTATAAAAAAATATAAGGAACTAAATAAAATGCTAAATTAAATAGTTATCACATTATCATTTATTCTTTACTTATCACAGTAAACTCAGGTTTGATTAATGTCTCCTGTTAAACTCACAATTGACCATCATCATTATTTTCGCGTGGAACACCATGTCTGACACTCAAAATCTCAATTAGTGTAGATCACCATAGCTCAATCCCCACTTTCTCAATTAATGTATATCACCAAGTCTGCCACTCAACCTCATAAGTGATTGAATCAACTATTGTGGTAATATGCAAGGTCTTACACCCCAATTTCCCAATTGGTTTAAAATTCCATGTCTAAAACCAACATTTTAAATCATTCACATAATTTATTAATTCATCATAATTAATGACATAATTCTCATACTAATATAATTATTAGTTAAACATATCAAAGGCCATTAGTTTACCCACTAATTTACCAAGTACACAACCCATTAAATAATTCATTAATTAATTAATCATTCAGCCAAAATCTTATTCTAAAATTTACTCTCCAAAATTAATTATCCAAATGAAATCTAAACTTGACATAGTTAATCTCAAAATTAGTTACCTTAATCAAACATCAATGCACATAATTAATCCCCCCTTAATTATCTCAACAACAACAAAATCATTGTCTTATAATTAATTCCCCCAATTATTTATCTTAACATAGCCAATTCAATATTTCAAATACAATATCTCCAATCTTAAAAAATTCCCCCAAATACATAATATATTTGGACATACCCTTCTCTCCAAGGTTTATCCATCCATTTAATCACCATAGAAACCACAATTTAATTATAAATTCCAAATTAATCCAATTTAAGAAACCAAATATCAAGGGAAGCTATAAAATAAATAATCTCACATACGCATATTAGATCCACAACAATGGGAGTCCAATTTAGACCACCTGATTTGGTTCATTGACAGATGATAGTTCAACAAAAATCCCTAATATCAGAGTGGAACAATGATGTGGATGAAATTCTAGATCTAAATCCCCAAACCCAAAATTAAGATCGAATGAATCAAGAAATTACTATACTAGATATAGATCCATATTCCTAGATCGAGATCTCCAAATTGAGCTTTAGATCCATGGAAAAAGTGAAGATAATCCATGAAAAAATCAAGGAAAGATAGAGGAAAATTGTTAGAAGCATTAGGATGAAATCCATTTACCATAAAGAGTGTAGACCTCAAATCATGTCTATAGATCTCAAAATATGAAATTTGAATGACCTTGTAATCCCTCTGGAAGGATCTAGGATCACCAAGAATTATTCTATCCCGATCTTAGGTTAAAATAAAGGGGTTTTGGGGGTTCGAGTGATTTATAAACTAACTTTTAGATAATAAAAACCTATGCGCAATGTTTTCCTAGGTAGGGGTGCCCATTTATGGAAAACTGTGCACCAACCATGTGGACCTCTCTATCTAGGTTCATACGGTTACCTAGGTTTAGGCACACAGTTTTTCAAACCATGTGAAAACTATGCAGTACCCTATGTCTATTAATTTTTTAAAAACAAAACTCACCCAAACTCACCCAAAGCAACAACTCCCAAACAAGGATTCATAAATACAAAACAATTTATTGAAAATGGGCTCGATATGAATTTATAAAAAAGGATGGGATCTTACAATCTCCCCACATTATAATAGCTCATCCTCGAGATGCACTCTCAAACTACACTATGATTCTGAGCCAAAAAGATTGGTTCACTAAGACCTTATGTCTAATTTTCATCATCGTGTTTCCTCCTAGACATGTCCATTTTTTATTAACACATGAAATATCTGCATGATCTTTCCCCGCAACACTTTCTCTCTATGATCCACACATGTATCAGATGCCTCCATGTCCTACAGTCACCTAGCCTTTGTGACACTCGAAGGAATACATGATCACCCTCTGTGAACTCTATGGATCTTCTAGGTCTATCAGCATTCGCCTTCTATCTACTTTTACCAATAGCCATACGTTCTCAAATCAACTACAACATCTCCAACATCCCCTCCACAAGACTCAGTCCCAACATCTTGGACACACACCCCTCTGACCACCATAGCGATGATCCACAAGGTCTAACATAATCTGCCTCATATGGTCCCATAGTATATCCTAATTCCCCCATGAGAAAGAAATAGATCTAATAATACATAAAGAGAAAAACTATCCATTTCTGGCCCACTAAATAATGCTCAAAAAATAACACAATCCATGTTTTATAACTAAATAAGAATAATATCGATTAAGGGTTCCCCATACCACTTTCCCAATGATTTTACTCTCCCACACCACATCATCGTACGTATTTTAACTCTAAACTATTTTTAAAAATATATTCCACCACCTCACATCATGGTCACATCACAACATGTCTAAAGACACCTGAAACACCACCCCGAAGAACAATAAAATCATATCACTAAGTAACAAACATTGTCTATCATCTAGTGCCATATAGAACCTTCGTCCATCACATGGTGTTCATATCTAGCCATTTAGAAGTGAGAGATGGAAAGAGGGGGTAGAAAACCGTCCCTTATCAGTACCAATATTTTTTAAAAATCACCCCTTGTATAAATATATGGGTGCTGGCACAAAGTAATCAATGCAGTTGGGGTGTGTTTATAAAATAAAAATGATCATGAAATATAAATATATATAACTGTATGCAATCCAAACCAGTGGTTGACAACAAAACACTAATCAACATGAAACATTCCTATTTTTCTACCACTCTTAAATGCATAATACCACACAAACCATAAGACACATTTCAGATCTCCAGTCAAAAATAATTTTCTATCCCATTCACTTCATTAATAAGAATCTACCAAATTTAACCACACATCCCATCATTTACAATATCATTAATAATTCCATCCCATTAACCAAATTGGAGAAACCCATTTTAAACATAATTAACCATTTATTCTATTACTACTCAGGAATTTAGAACAATAAAACTAAACACCACAATAATTTCAACATTCCAATAAAACCATCACCTCATTACTCCAAAAGTAGAACCAAACAATCCAAAATCTCATAACACCAAAATAATGACAAAAATCCCACCACCACACCACCGAAAAATCACCGCTAAATAAACAATCACTATGAGACCCCAAAATCACATCCAAACAAACCATCATATAG
Source organism: Viscum album (assembly GCA_963277665.1). Lineage (NCBI taxonomy): Eukaryota > Viridiplantae > Streptophyta > Magnoliopsida > Santalales > Viscaceae > Viscum > Viscum album. The sequence goes on from OY728156.1 coordinate 1,087,909,804, forward strand.
CCAAAAGAAATTTTTTGCCAAAAAAACCATCACATTGTCTCCACAAAAACATGAAAATAAACACGCACATATTATCCTCAAACAATAAAAAAACCAGCACACTTCTACTTTAGAAGCATGAAAAAAACAAACACCACGACATCCCAAAAGCATAGTCAAACAACCAATCATTACCCCACACATCATCACAAACAAACATCACTACACATCAAAAATCCTTTTACATATTTAATAAAGGGCATTTTTTCAAATATAACATTATTTAATCAGTGTTACCACACAAGCCATAAAACTAGGGTAACCATTTTATTAGCCAAATATATTTTTTAGACAATTTATATTTTAGAATGACATCACAACAACTACAAAACAAAATCTCCAAAAGACATATCAAGCCAGTGTAAACAAATCCCTAAATAGCTATAATTTTAAGCCATGAATTCATCCCGTACAATCACACTATCCTAATAATGTCAATGCAGAAAAATATTAAAAAACATTCCCCCTTTCAACCTTCAATTTCAATTATCAAATTATTTATCTTTAATTAATCTAGAAAAAGTACCCTATAGATAAACAACAAAAAAACCTTATGTATGATATAGAAACATAAAAACAATGCAATTCCCTATCTCAAAGAATCATTTCCAACTAAATACACAATATTGGGAATGGGAGAAATTCCCATAAACCATAATTGTATGAAAAACATATGGATAAACCTATAATGCATGAAGGGTTATAAAAAATCATCCCAAATAACAATCCAAACCAAACACTAAACTACTATGGTGGGTCCTACAGAGAAGAATGGAACAATAAAACCAAAAGAAGAGATGGTATTTCCACTAATTGACAATAGATATCCAACATATCCAACATATCAATGTGGGAGGAAGGAGGATGAATATCCTATAAGAGATGACTAGGGTTCTCCCAAAACAATAGGAAAGTGGTATAGATGAATGTGGAGGGGTTTGACCATAATTTATAGTTAAAACATGTAAGATGACAATATCTTGTCATGTAACCCATTCACGATGTGAATTTCATGATTTTTCACTAAAATATAACTTCTTCTCAAATATTTGTTTCCTTATCTTGATTTAACTACATGTCTAGAATTCATTTGATGGGTTACCATTATCCTTTATAAAATATGTGAATCCATCGAGATACATAATTCATGAAACACTAATTCATGCCATGTAAACCATCTATGACACGAATAAACTATAGCAGCTCTGTTGTACCTACAACCACTAGAGAATTGCATCAAAACTCTACTAACCCACCCCCAAATCCCGAAAACCTGAAATTTAATTGACCAATATGGATCTTCAAATTATAATATATTTTATATTTATGAAATAATTATTATTATTTAATTGTTAAATGTTATCCACATATTTATCCTCATACCACCATGAAAATGAATAAATCCATTGTGTGTACATGAATAATACTACATCCATGAAAATACTTAATTTATTATTCATTATTTCTTCACAATGTTGGAAATATGGATATAATTAATTAAATAATATGATATTTATAATTTTATTAGGATTTTATAATTATAGATATTTATATTTTTTATTTCATTTTCATCTTTTTATAATAAAAATTGTCACTGATGTGTATCTTCAATCTAATGTGTAAATGAATGACTTATCTCATGTTACATTAAATGTATACATAGAAGATATTGAAATTAAATTTAATATGAAACATGATAATTTTAAAAAATATAATTCCTAGGAGATATTGGAACTATGACCCATTAACCCTAGTAAACACACTAAAGCTATTTTGGACTGAACTATATTAAAATGTATAACATAATGTTGACTAATTTAGTAAGTAAAGAAAAAATGGTAAAATATCCAAAATAAATAAATAATAATAATCAAATTAATATAAAAAAGTTTCTAAATATAGTAAATAATTTATATTATTTTATTATTTAAGAGAATGTATGAACCAATACTGGACTCATGGTAAGGGGATTTTAAATTCAATTTCCATCCATGAGGTAGAAATTTTTAGTTAATATTATATATTTTATTATGTATGATTTTTTTATTTAATTTTATTGTCACATTTGATTACATAATATAATTTGATTAATTGATTTATACATTAACTATTATGCTCTTTGTAAGTTTTCTTGATAATAATTTCAATTCAATGAGAGAATTTCATATTGTGCACTATGATTTCATTAATATGGGATAATTATTTTCTGTTTTATTTAATTTTAGATATTATTTCAAGGATATCATATGTTTTTTATAATCATATCAATTTATTTCATTCAATTAATTTTTGTTCATGAATTACCAAGGTATTAAGGATTTCTCATCTCAAACTTCCTTATTCATGATGTGTAACGATTAATAAACCTATATTCATTTATTAAGTATATGTAATTAATTATGGATAAATAATATAATGTATCCCGTTAATAATAAGTATATTTTATGTTCCTTCTCAATATATTTAGTTCAAAGGATTTTTTAAATTTAAAACATAGAAAAGAATTTTATTTAAAAACTTTTTTTAGATATTTAAAAAAATTTCTCTTCCATATACATGTTATTAAAAAATTTAATGATGTATTTATCTGTAATTAAAGGTTTTGAAAATATATATTTTCACTACATTTAAATTTCTTTATAGATAATTAATGCAATATTGTTAATCATTTTCCATATAAATCACTTTTTAAATTCATTACAGAAGTGTGAAAAGAATGTTTTTTTAATGTATACAACATGAATAGATTTTTATACAATCTCATAATTTCTTACTTATTAAGATTATTTTCCACGTCTCCATGTTTTTCAATGAATATCCTATTTCTATTCTAAAATTATTTTTTTATTTTTATATATTTTCAAAGGAAAATGATATTTCATATCATTTTTATGAGATTACTAAAATTGATTTTGATTAACCATTCAATTATTTTCTAGGGGTTTATGATTAAAAATTACATGATTATATTTGTTTGATTATATATTATATAAAAATATATATATTATGATGTATGATCCTAAGATATATCTGAGTATTTCATTGGGTAATGATTAACACTCTAAATAAATTATTATTGTAAATAAATGAATATAAATTATCCTATATAAGTGAAACTTTAGTGAACACGAGTGATGACTATAATTTACCATGGAACTTATGATTTGTCAATAATTATTATGAGTTTAAAATGGAATTTTGTTTATTATATAAAGATCATACAAATGATTTTAAAAATGAATGGTTTGTATAAGAAATTTCATTTTCATGGTATCTCATGTTATTTACAAGATATGTTTATATTTTATATATTATTTCTGTGGGTTTTAATGTTTTTATTTCTTAAAAGGTTGATTTTTAAATGTTTCTATTATTTATTTATATTCTTAATTGTTATTGTGGAAAATGTAATCACTTTTATGGGTTTTCATATTTTTCACAAGTCTAATTCATCTCTTACTTTTATACCCCTTATTGATATTTATGTTCTCACCACACGATTTCAATTATTTTTCACTAGATCAAAGGATTTTTATGAACTATAGAATGTAAATATTAATTATTTGGTGACTCATCTTATGAAAGAAAAAGGGTCCATAGTAAAATGATGGCGTAAATATAAGAAATAGTTTTTACGAAAAAATGTTCACCATGGGGAAATTTAGACTTTAATTTGTAATGGATTTTCCAATTATCTAAAACTATAAATATATCAGAACAATCGAATGTAATCATGTGAAATAATTTCTTTTAAACTCATAATTATGGGTTTATTAAGACGGGGTTGAAATAATTTAGAAAAAGGAAAGAGATGCATGTACTGTAATTTTAATTGTATATGTTTATGAAATTATATTTTGAGGTGATGTAGAGAGTGATTAAAAATAACTATTATGTAAAATTAATATTCTATTTATGATGTTCATTCTAGGAGAACTAAGGCACATTCATGGATTGAAATTTCCAAAAATGGAGGAATCTATTTTTTATTCCCATGAAAAGTGTTCAAGATAATTTTTGATGAAATATTAGATAGTTGATCCCATAATTGTATCCACACATATATATGTTGGAATAAATATTTATATATACTTTAAAAGTGAATAACTGAATCAAATAGAATTTAATTGTTTGGTTAGTAGTTTATTTTATCATACAACATAAATAACTGATTGTTTTTATACAAAAAGATTATGATTCATATATACAAGTGATCCCAAGGAATAAAATTTAAAGAATCCAATATAAATTTGTGATATATTAAATGGAATTTTAGCTATGGGACGATTTACATGAAACCATATAACCTTAGTATCTTTAGATTTACTAATGATGACTAGGTGGGTGACTTTGATGAACAAAGATATACTTCATGTAATAAAATTTTTTTTGGAGGAATGTGTGTAAGAAATAATGAAAAGAAAAAAAATTTAGTGACATTAATATCTATAAAGGATAAATATATATATTTTACTAGTTCTTGTACCCATATAAATTTTAATTAACAAAAACATACTTATATGAGTGTGAATATCGATAAACCACTCAACAGTTATTGTGTTAATCAAAGTGTAATGGACCTCTAAATAAATATAGTGAAAAAACATCAGTCTAAAAACATTGGTATCAAGTTTAAATTTATAATATAGAAGGTAAAAAATAGATATTTAAGACTATAATTAAATCCCATAAGATAAAAACTTGTTGATATATTCAATAAGGTAATTTATGAGGACTTATTTGAGGTATGTTTGCTAAAAATGATGCTTAGAAACTACCCCCTATTTTGAGGGACATTCGGGTAGACACCCACTTTCCTTTGAATATATTTTGAAAGCATAAGAATAATTAAAACTTTTCATATTTTCTATTATGAATGTCAATATGTGATTATTTAAAAAAAGGAGATAATATTTTGGATTATTATTTGGGTTAAGGGGAGATAATCAAGATAAATTTTCTAAAAAATACTTGTTACTGAGGGTTGAAATTCTCTGAAAACACTATTTTTATGGGTGTTAGGGGTCATGATAATTCTCTTTAAGAAGGAATGTGATTTGATATTTCATAAAATGAGTTTTTTGTTTTGTTAAAGAGTTGGGTAAGGCTGATAGAAAATCCAAAAGGGGAAATTATAGTATCAAATGATGTTTTTACATATTTGTTTTTTAAATATTAATGTTTGAATCATTATAAATTATTTTGGAATGATTGTGAGTTTATCTGAATTGATTTAGAAGTTTATGAGATAATTTGAATTATGTTAGAACTATTATGAAATACATTAGTTGCAGCGAATTCCGAAAATTCTTTTTATCTACTAAACATCACAAAGTTGATACAACACATTTTGATACTTATTCGGGGTAAACATCGGTGAAATATGATAAAAAAATAATTTCAATAGGTTTAATTAGAAATTTTAATATTTTCAGATTTCTATGGTTCATTTTAGAATATTTTATGGCTTTATCCAATTTATGAAGATTGTTTAAAAATTAATAAATTAATCCAAAGACTCGATAAGTTTAATTATAAATACTTCATACGGTTTTATCCAACTTCATATGGTTAAAAAATGTAACTTATAAATTTTATATTTATATACATTTTTGTGATTGTATTAGAATCACTATGGGTTTAAGAGGATAACCATTATAATTTTATTTTATGATAGCGGAGAATACATGACTGAGGGTGAATAACTGGTCCTATCAAGGAGGGGGAATCCACACCAGGGTTGAAACTAATGAAAAATGTGTGTCGCGTTGTTATTTTATTTCCTATCATATTCGGTTAAGGATGACAAATTTAATTTGTGTGGATCAGATCATAATACTATACATAGGTTAATTTCAAATAAAATAAATTATAAAATAGAAAACCACTAATTCCATCCGCTCCTAGTTGTGAAACCGATTAATAGAGAATTTAAATTTAAATATGTTTTTTTTGGAAATTAAAGATGGAAGTCAATGTTAATATTTTTTGTAATGATAAGTTATTACTTTTAAATACTCATATAAGATTTAACCTAAATATATTTATAATTGAATGTAATGAATCAATGGAATAATGATTGCCATATGAATTTATTGTTTGATTTAATCTAAAGGATCAAAGGAACAATGATACAACAATTGAGAGTGTGTTATAGAAAGCTTCATAATAAATAAATCATACCACATTTCTATAGAAATTTTTCCATAAAAAGTTGATGACGAAGAAGAGTTCAATGGGGAGATACGTATAAATAACATGGTAAACTCCGATATTAAAATGAATATTTACAAATATTTTTGTGTAAAAATATTTATTATAGTGTAATATAGGGGTGATTATATTTTGAAAATTATAGATTAGAAGAGTTTGATAGATGGAAGATATCCTAGTTTAGTTGATAAAAATGTAACATAATAAAGATTTGCATTGTTACTTGTTTTTTAGGGAGTAAATATTTAATTTTTACCTTTATTAAAATGATACTTTTACCATTTTTACATTTTTATGTAGAGAAAGGATGTTGGGAATATTAATGTTGAAGATATGGGTTGACTTTTTATAAAAAGTTTAATTTCATGATTCTCATGAGTAATTATTTTAATATTTTCATATTATATATGATTTAAAATTCGTATGAGATGATCTATTCCCTTGTCATAGATTCTCAATAGATTATTAGAGAGTAGTCATCTTAGGGGATAACAAACAATCAATACATGGAGAAGTATATAATTGATCACTGAATTATATTGGGACTTGTCAACTTATATATGTATCATACAATGAGAATTTTTAATACATTATTTTCTATTAAATATTTGAGAAAAGTTTTTGGGGGACACCAATACGATAAAGATGTATTTGGGATATGTATGGACACTTCTTTTTCTTTAAATAAAATGTGTTAACATATCTTAATTTCATTAATTTCATTTAGTTGTAAATAATTTAATGGATTAGGATATCATTGAATTAAATTGATCAAATGGATATGAATTACATGAATAATATTTCAAGGAGTTGATTAATCTTTTTCCATAATTGAAAAAAATTAATTTTTTTCTAAAATGTACATTGAAATTAATGTATTATATCTAATTTTTTATAAGAAGTAAATAGGCTTTGAGTTTTGTTTTTTATTCCATTATTTCACTAATTTATAATTTGAAGGATTAATAAATTTTAATATATTATAACATGTGATATTTTGTTGTTTTAGTCTCTTTGTGAGGATGAACATTGAATTTAAGTTATACTATTTTTTTGAGTTGAATAATATAAATTCTAAACTCTTAAAACAAATTTTAATTATTGATCCTATTAGCCATTTGATAAGATCCATAACTTATAATGTCAAGTATCATATTTGTGTGATAAATGATATAATAATATTACCTATTAGGAACCATTTCAACAATTTATAACCAATTTGGATAAATTTAATATTGAACTATAATATCAGCTCAAATATAACTGTATATACTAAAAATAAAAAGAATATATTCAAATGGTATTGTAATCATTGAAATAAAATATTAATAATTAATTTATGATAATTTTATTATTAATTTCCCATTATAACACAAATTTTTTATCCTAAGATAATGATAAGGTCACACATGTGATAATAACAGTGAGTCAATTTGAAAATCACAAGAATGTTAGAAAAATAATCATTATGTTTGTCTACAATCATCAAGTGTAAAAATCACAGAACTGTCAATCATGAACACAAAGAAACCTATAACTAAAAGCTGATGATGGAAACGAGTGATTTACTATATCCTTTTAGATTATACCATTATGTATGTATCGTTAGAGATAAAAAAGTTATATTTCTTAACAGAGGAAGGGGAATGTCATATTCCTCATATAGTAACTCAACTCAAGGGTAATGGATAATAATAACATAGAAATCCATAAGTACTATGCCTAAATAACATATATTAGAAGAATAATATTCAATACATAGCATTATAATATATTCCATAACCATAATGGTTTACTGTATTGGGAAACATGGATACATGAAAATCTGGTTCACAAATTATTTATATCAACCCCCACATAGTTTTTCATAACTAACACCACTCGTAGACATGTTAAACATAAAAAAATTCTTCATAACTATAGAAAATAAGAAATAGTTATAGATTATCTCATATTTATAGTAACGGAAAAAATGGATATATCAATGATCATTTAAACATTACATGAGTTTAATGGGTATGAGAACATAAGGTTAAACTTTTAAAATCATACCCAAAAATTAATAGATCATATAAATATGTTTTGGTATAAATATGGGTTGTTCATAAGACATAAATCATAAAGGGATCATATAATTAAATTTATATGGGATTTGGCACCATTTTAAGCTTTATCTTTTTGTTTAACCCCTTGGTTAACAAATATTAATCATAGTAGTGGTAATAAATTATTTAATATTAATGGGTTATAATTTTACTTATAAGGTAAAATTTGACACACAAATGAACAAGAAAGGAATTTGTATACCATTTCACATCCAAATTTTATAATTTAAATATTTTTTTTCAATTTTAAATAATTTAACATATATTTATATCATAAAATACTATTAATGACATTTTACAAACTATTCACATAATTTGTCTTTTAAAACTAAATGAAAGCAATGGAATTAGAATATAAAGATTTAAAAGAAATAAAATATGTTATATTAACCGATAAAGTTTATGGGACACAATAAATCACCCAAAAACTATTATTTTTAGAGTTTTTTTAAAAACATTAAATGAGTTTTCTATAACTTACACACATTATGTTGGAATTGTGTAAGTATTTATGGTAATTATTTCATTACCAAAATTTTAAAATAAATTAAAATAATAAAAATATAAATTTATATCTAAAATAAATATTTATAACAGAAATTATCTTATTTTTATCATTGTTAAAATTTTTAGTGATATTAAATTCAAGAGAGTGACATTTAATATTTATTCTTATCATAAATTAATATAAAGGTCATAATCAATGAAAAATGGATCGAAGTGGACATATTTTATAGTTTTGGATGATAATTGATTAAATACAACCATAAAATATCATAAATTCATGATTTAGGTTTATTTGGATAACTTATCTCATGGTTTTGACTCTGTTATACCCATTTTACCCAATAAAGGTGAGCAATATTTTCCAAGGTTACAATTAATAATGAATAAAGGGATTACATTACCTAATTTTAAAAAATCGGTACCAATTATGGTATTCATTTTTTATGATTCAATCTCAATATGTGAAATAAATAAATTTAAAAATAAATATGTAAATAGAATGAAAAATAGTTTTAAAAAATTCATTTTAAAATAAATAATTAACCAATTACAAAATCATGAATATTGGTAATTCAAATGGGTTTAATTATATTATTATGAATTAGGAGGATTGCATGTAACTTTAGGAAAATGTCTAAAATATAATGATACACTCTAATTAATTTATTTAATGAAAATAAATGAATATATTTGAAAAATCAATATTTTTTACTATTTATTAAAACATGAATCTTTTTAGAGAATCCAATAATTATCCCTTGTGAATTATTAAAGGATTATTTCAAAAAGGTTATTATTTTTTAAAATAAAATTTATAAAATTGGCATCAGTTTATTTTAATTTCCTTCAAAAAATTCAGCAAATAACATTTTTTAATAAAATCAATTTTTAAGCACAAAACTACTATAATAAAATTTGTGTGCTTATTTTCCTCAAATTAATAAAAAAAATAAGTTTAAATTTATACCATTTTACAAATATTTGATAATGTGTTTACTCATATTCATACCAACCAATTCAACAACTATGTTATAATGGTCCCATTGAAATAAATATACATTATAATATATCTCAATTTTCATAAAGGTTGGTGTTTTGTGTCAAGATGGAAATAGATATTGTTATTCAACTAATCTAAATTTTGGGAGTGTTATTTTCACCCCATTAGATAAATGTATCCCTAGAAACTTTATTTATCTCATTAAAGGTTCAATAAATGAAAAATAACATTATAGAAAACCTATATAATACAGTGGGATAACAAAAGTTCTGTTAAAAAGTAATAGTGGGAAACATAAAGATAAAATAAAGTAACACATAATCATATTACCAAATAACTAGAAAATTTGTGGGATGTTAAATTAGAGAAATATAGTAGAACACATAAGTCCAAGGTGTAATAGAGAGTGACAGAGAACATGGTCATGTGAAAGGAAAAACAAAAAAAACAATAAATCTGTAATGGGTGAAAATATCATATATTCATTGAAAATTAAGGTTAAATAATAAAAATTTAATTTTAAGATCCTTTTCTAAATGCTGAGTCTAACAACCCTACTCATTATTACATATTTAAACCTGATTTATTACATAAACTTTCACATCAGAGAACTTCGAGGAATATAGGTTTAGTGTCTTTGGAAATTAAGAACATCACATGACAACATAATATTTAAAATAAAACATCTTTATTGAAAAAAACATTTACATGACCAAAAAATTCCTTCGTACTTACCATTACATGGGATAACCTGAGGATATACATAAGAAAGGGTGAGATGTAAATCCTAGTAAGGGAGTAAACAAGGCATAAACTGAAGAATACAATACATTTTAGGAAATAGGCATATCAATGGAGTATAAGAGAAACATGAACATAAAGGAATGATATAGAATTATTATCATGAAATGGAAATGTAAAAATAACATACAACATGATATTATCATGAGCCAAGGCTCATTTCACATGGATTAATATGTGTAAACCCCCATTGCACATGAATTAGCATGATTAAACCCTTATTACACATGAATTAGTTTGATTAAACCCTAATTGCACATGGATTAACATGAGTTAACCATCATTGAAAAGGTAATGCTAGGATACTAAACATTACCCAATGCATTAGAGCTCTATCAGGGTGCACCCTTTTCAATCATTTCATTTCATTCATAAGTGTGCCATATAGATCATATAAAATTGAATCATTCAACATCATAAGATATCACATGATAAAGTAATGTGGAATACATAAATGTAAGTAATACTCAATCTGTATATGTTCTTAAATAATAATACCCTTGATAGATGAATGGGTATGATATTCATTACACCATGATTTTGGATGGAAAATCGTTGTGTAATTTCACCAGCACAATGTCATAATATGGAAATTCATAAGCTAGGTTCATGAAGAGAAATGGGTCTATTATAATTTATACATGAGATAAATAGTAAGGGGATCATGGAAAATAATATCCCAATATATGAAATGGAATTTAGATGCATAATATGGGAGAAATACTTGAATGGAAATAAGAAGAGAGAAATGAATTACGGAATTTAAACATGGTAATGGTTGTAAAAAAAGGAATTAATGAGAGATAAAGTGGTATATCATCATTAAAACATAAAAAGTCATGTATGGTAGAGGTTCTTATCATAACCCAACATTTTTAATTGAAAATAAAAGGTTATAACAACATAAAGAAACTAGAACAAAAAAAGAGAATATAAGGAATCACTTACTTGAGTGTGGGGATTCAAGATCTTGATGAGGGGATTCATGAGAGATTAGGGAACCTTGGGAGGACTATAGTGATAAGAGGGAAGAGTAAGGACATTCTCAAAGGATTATGAGTGATGAGAAGTTAGATAATTGGTGAATTTATATAGGAAATGTGGGGGTAATTATATAATATATCACAAACCTAGGTTTTGGAATCTATATAATTAAATATTCCAAACCACATACCTTCCAATAGTTTTTACAATGGTTTGTGAGAAAGGTGAGTGGAAAACATTATTTTATAATGCCAAATGACGAAATTTTTAAAATATTAAGCATTATTATTTGTAGACGAGTCATACTCTCACGGAAATCATTTTAAAATTTTAACATATTTGAATAGTATTGCAGGGTCCACTAAGGCGTTATAAAATTAATAAAAAAAATGAAAAATCACATTATTTTAAGGGTAAAACATATATTTGCCGAATACCTCTTTTATAATATTTTATTCATCACTATTGGGTCATTATGAAGTCCTAAAACACATTATATACTTGTAAACTATATAATTTTTACCATAAAATAAAATTGTCTCAGAAAATTTTGAAAAACTAACCATTAGATAATTTCGACATCCCGATTCCAAAAATAATATTAATTTTATTTTAATAATTTTCTAAATATGTGAATTATTACTTTAAACAAATAATTATTTTTTTAAAAGGTGGTGTCTTAGTCAATGACCAAAGCACAAAATATATTATTAAAACAAGGAATTACATGAGACTAAAAGTATGGGTTCTTTTAGAATCTCTATCATAAAATGGTTATAAATCCACCGGGAGATAATATGACTATGCGATGACATGATCGACTCCCATGTTTTCAATACCATCCACCACTATGTTCGCTTCGCAATAGGCATGCGTAATAATGTAGTTGAAATCCACGAGTGAATGAAGACAGTCCATTCATCATGTTGTAACAGGCCACAAGAGGTGCATAACTCCCTTCAAAATGGCTTTAACAATGGAAGATGGGTCACTTAAAATCTAGTTGTTGTTCCAATGATGTTTCTTTCCAAAGGATATATCATTAATCATGCTCATCATTTCTACCTCAAGAGCCGAAGAGTTTCCACAAGTGCCCTAGAAACATCCAAGAATCTGTCTGGTGTGATTTCTAAAAATAGCACCACAACCTAAAGGGCCTGGGTTTCCTTTCGAGGGCCCATCAATATTCAATTTAATCTAGTATAGGTGTAGAGTTTTCCAAAACACATCAAATGTGCATCTAGGTTGGGGATAAATACCATTAACCCCAAGCCGACGCAGAATCCCAAAGTCTTTCACTGTGTTGTTGCAAAATACATTTTTTTCGAAGTAGCTTCCCAAATGGCCATGGGGATCTGTATCTAACCTGCAAGAAGGCTAAATGGGTAGTTTTTATGAGTAATAACATTCTTGTCATACTGGAGTACATGAAGATGTTATGCAACAATAGTTAGGAAAATGTTCTGGATTGGCTGAGAGGCTTGAAGCTCCACACAACATTGAAGATGAGAGTTTATTGAGTCATTATGTAACTATATGCACTCAAAAAGATCAAGAACATAATTACACATAGAAGTAGCAGTAACAGAAGAATGGAAAAGATGATTAATGTCTTCACGATGTTGATTACAGAAAAAACACTTAGAGCAATGCTGGATTCTAAAGGACTGAAGACAAGTGTCAGTGGGAATCCCCTTGTGGGAAATATGCCAAATCAAGGTGAGTCTAAAAGGATTAACCCATAATTTATTAAAGAAATAATCCAACTAAAAGTATTTTTAGAATTAATAAATCCATGGATGTAAAATGTTTTTGAGTCAGGAATGCCATTATGAGTAGGTTCCAAAATTAAAAAATCAACAGAGATAGCAAAAGGGTACCTGTCGATGAAATACTTGACATTGTTGGAAAAATTTAGGCTGTGAGAGCTAATAACATCCATGATAGTATAATTAGTGTGATCGAGTGGATGATTATGAGAGATCATAGTTATGAGAAGAGCACCAGCCCATTTTTCAAGATAGAAATTCATGGAAGAGTCTCTGTTCACCATCCATCTGGAGTTAGACATGATGTTGAAAAAACATTCTTAATGGAAGACCAAATGGAATATCTCATTTAATTCAAATTCCCAATCTTCAGTTTGTTAATAAATCTATTTTTAAGGAAAAAAATGTAGTAATATTTGTTATAAAAAAGGTTCTATGTGAACGTGGCTTTTAAGGCTTCATTAAAAAGTTTGAGATTTTTTATTCTGAGACCACCCCTCTCTAGATGTTTGTAATAAGAAGACCAAGGGACAGTCACCCGTTTCCTTTCAAGCGTACATCCACTACAAACAATGTTTTTGATGGCAATGTTAATATGTTTAAGAAGACTATATGGCCATTTATAAATCATTATATATTATACCATTTTAGAAAAAATTATAGATTTGATAAGACAAATCCCGCCACCCATAGAGGGGGTTTTTCCCTTCCAAGATGAAAGTTGGTGTAGAATTTGATCAATAGTTTTAGCAAAGTAAAAAGCTTTCGATCTACCCTATAAAATGGGAACACCTAGATATTTGAAGGGAAGTGATCCTTCCTTAATGCCCAAATCAGCAATAATATTGGATTTTCTATTACCAGGAAACCTTTTTCCAAAAAAGGTAATGGATTTGTTCCAATAATTTTTTTGACCAGTAATATGTTCATAGTTTGAGAGGGTGAATTTGATATTTTGAATATTCAATTTATCCCCTTTTAAAAAAAGAATAATATCGTCCTCATATAAAAGGTGTGTGGGAACATTCATATTCCTAGCATCCTTAATCGGTTTAAGCTTGTTTTGCTCGACCAGGGGAGTGATTAATCTTCTTAGATAGTCTTCCGCAATCGCGAAAAGAATGGAAGAAAGAGGGTCACATTGTCTAACACCTTTTGTGAATTTTAAATAAACCTTATGAGATCGATTAAAAAGGATGGATATGCTGGCCGAGTTGAAAAGAGTTTTAATTCTATTGATGAAGGAATCATTAAAACCAATGTTTCGAAGGACGTTGAAAATAAAACTCCCATACATGGTATCAAAGGCCTTCCAGATAACATGTTTAATGGAAATATTACCACCAATGTTAGTTCTATTTAATAAGTTAATACCTTCAGATGCAAGATAAATACAATCTTGAGTAGACCTTCCCTTAACAAAGCCAAATTGGTTCCAAGAAACTATCTTATTTATAATAGGATAATGTCTATGGGCAAGTATTTTGGTGATAATTTTATAAAGGATATTGATTAAAGTGAGGGATAGTAATTGATGGATTTCTACGGCATTATCCACTTTGAGGATCAAGGAGAGAAATTGGGCATTCAACACTTGAGGAAGCATACCACTAGAGACGAAGTTCCTAACAAGCCTACAAACATCATCTTGCATGACCTCCCAAAATTGTTGACAAAAGCCATTATTGAAACCTTCAAGGCATAGAGTACTATTAGTATTTAAACTAAAGATAGTGTCTCTGATCTCATGATCTAGAGGGATGCTAGTGAGAAAGGGAATATACTTATCATTGACCACAACCATAATGACTTTAGTATGAATATCCATGTTGGTGTCGGGTCCATTGATGATGTCTTCAAAATAAGAGACGATATGATTAGAAATGCTATTATCATTTTCAAAAAGGTTGTCTCTATCTCTTAGGAAGAAAATAAGTCTATTATATTTCATGATTCTTTGAAGGCAGTTGTAAAATTTAGTATTTCAGTCACCATTTTTGAGCCTTTTGGTATTGAACATTTTATTTCTCATGTTATCTTTAAAGGTGAGCAAGGAAACATATTTTGTAATAATATTGATTTCTTGTTGCAGATCAGTGAAAAAATTTACATTAGTAGTATTGTTTTGAATTTGGGTAAGTTCTTCTTCCAAGTGATAAATGTCACTATCAATTTGTATGGTTTTTTGTGACACCAACCATTATAAATCTGTTTGAGGTTTTTTAATATAGTGGTACAAGCAAAATAATTGTGGTAGTCTTTCATGGATGACCAGGATTGTTTAATGATGTTAACACAGTCAGGGTCTGAGGACCTAGTGTTGTTAAATCTGAAGGGAAGGGAAAGCTACTGGTGTTTTCTAGTGAGATTAACTAGGATAGTATGGGGGTCAAAATGAATTTTAGAAAGTTTAATAGTAGAAATGGTGCTCCACCTTTCCAGAGCTATGTCATTTATGAAATCTATGTCTAGTTTGCGAGACACCACCATGTTATAGTTTCTTTTGTACGACATTTAATTTGCACAAATAAGATTTATTACAATCAGGTTGTTAGCCTTAATAGTAGATTTAAACTCCCTTGATGTTATGTTGGAGTGAGTTGATTCCATTTTCTCACTAGGGGCATGAATATAATTAAAGTCACCAACCACTAACCAAGGGACATGAAAACTATTTCTTAAGAATTGAAGGTCATTCCAATGTTGTCATCTGTGTTGGTATCTATTCTTAGCATAGATAATAGAAAAAAAATGTGTGTGGTCAATAGTGAAGTCACAAGGACACTCCTGCTCCAATGTATGGAAAATATTAATATTCTGGATAGTATAGTGAGTGAGGACCCAATGAGTATCAATGAGAGAATTTTTTTTACAAGAACCTAAGCTGTTATATACAGATCGAAAAAGATGTGCAAAACAAGAGGAGAACCATATCTTATACTCACCAATTTAAAAAACATTACGATGATGAGAATTGATAAATCATTATAAAACAATAAAAGTATCAGAGTTTGTAATACCCTGACCATTCTAGAACAAAATAATCATTAGAACCTATTTTAGGGGTTGGAACCCCCATTCTATAAATCTCATCAACCCTTCCTCATGAAAGAACTTTGAGGGGATTTTTTCGAGCTTTACTGGGATATCTTTCCCAATTTTCATCTAGCGGAAACAAGAGAAAGGATAGTAGTATCTGTATTTGCCTCATATTTAGAAGAAACATACAATTTAGGATCAATAGAAGAAATCAAATGTCTATTATTTAAAACAGTTAAAGTGATTTCAACATAGAATTTAGGAAGGTCCTTTCATGGACAAATAGAGCCTCGGTTCAATGTGTTGTGGGTGAATTTATTAGAATTTTGTCTATCACTTCTTATTCCTGAAATAGACACAAAGGGACTACAATAGACCTCGGTAGTATCAGGATAAATGTTCCGTCCAGTAATAGAAGTGGACAGTGGATCTATAATAACAAAATTTATAGTTTTTTCATCCTTTGAATGCAAGGAAGAATGGGAGATCTGATACTAAGAAAGACTAAGGTCGCCTTTCCCACGAGCTGTGTGAATTGGAGGGACATCACACTGGTCACCCAAGTCACTAGTAGGAACAACAGAAGGGGTGGTTTTGACCTTATGATCATAAGGTGGTGTGTTCGAGGAGTCCGGTGACTATTTGGGAGAGATGGACTTTGTGTGTGCCTCATTCAACACAGGTGTTGGTTCCAGATGAGATAGTTTAATGATCTACATAATATCAAATTCTAATTACTCAACCAAACAATGATCTTCAACTTCTTGATCATCCTCTTCAAATAATTCTGCCCAAGATTTCCTCCCACTATCTTAATTGAGATTCTATGTCAATGACTTTATCACACAATTTTTTATTTTTCTTCTTCGAGGGATCTATAAAATTAAGGGCTAGACCTTTGTCCTCAATTTGTTTTCTAATTTCTGTCCATTCAGTGTCAATTGGATGGGTGTCTTGTTTCTTCACCACTCTATAGTTTAAAATAGAATGCCCTATGGTCTTGCAAAGATCGCAAAATTGGGCTTAATCTCATATTCAATTCTAACTTCTTTTCTATAATCATTCTCATTGAAGGAGATAGATTGTGGTAGCATAGATTCTAAATTCACTTCTATCCTAACTCTAGAAAAGAGTTCAAGATCACCATTAAATGTTCAATGATCAATTTTAAGGGGTGTGCCTATTAAAGAGGATATATCATTTAAAATATTCAGATTCCAGAAATACTAATTTAATCCACGCAATCTAACCCATATCTAGGCAGTAGTGTTTCTATGGCTGTGAAGATTGAATTCATGATCCCAATCAGAAATACGAAGTACACCAGGTTTGAGTTGAACATTTTCTATTAGCCAGACTCTATCTAAATCATCTTGGGATGTATGCAGTATATGAAATTATACCTTGCCTATTGGTACGAGCTTCCAATTCAATGGAGTGTTCTTATAACAATATTATAATAACAATATTAATAAAACTTTTATTTCATATAAAAGTGTATATATTTCTAAAAAGTTAATTTAACCCGAAAATTCAATTTCAATCGTTTATTATATTTTTGAGAAAAACTATTATCATAAATAAATTGATGGAAGAAGAAATCTATTTATAAAAAGGATTAAACAATAATTAACCAATTACATATTACATAAACCCTTATAACACCCACATAAGACCCAATGGTATGGTGTAAAATGGTGAGAGTCTCTTGGGGTGGCTCAGATAATTTCCCTCGGGTGGTAATCTATATTAACTTGTACTTATCCCGTAGGTGATTCTATTCAAACTTAACATATTGAATCTCAACATGGGTTTGGTCAAGAGAAAATACAAAGGATTCTACCTCCTTCCCGAGCTCTGAAAAATGATCTTCGTATGGCCCAAGACTAATGGATGAGGCCATCACCTACTTTGTCTATGTTGAAAGGATTTGTTAAAACATTATATTTATAGAAGTCATGTGATCAACTATCAAAAAATATGTTATCAATGGTAATGATAATTAAGATTCATTTAAATCGAATTGAATAAAATAAAAAAATACATGTGCATTCTATATCCATAATAAATTTAATTAAATAAAAAATGGAATTTTATTCATGAATGTTTGGTTCATTACAACCTTCCCCCCTTAAGAAATTTCACCCTCAATAATTTCTTTTCCCACACTAAAAAGGATGAGGGTGACTATACTTCATCACTTCCTATGGTTCCCACTTTATTTATTCAAACTTGTGGTTTCCCCACAAAAATTTGATGAGGGGTATTGTCTTATTTAGTATAACTTATTCCCTAAAATCTAGGATCTTCACCAACTTCTTTAAATAGAAGAAGTAATTTTCTAATAGTACCACTTTCGGATTGAGTACATGAGATGAGTTGGGTTTGTACATCCTCAAGAGTGATACATGGAATACATCATGTACTTGAGACATGTTTGGTGGGAGTTCTAGTAGATAGGACACTACTATAATGAGATAAAGGATCTCATAAGGTCTGATGTTCCATGGACTAAGCTTTACCTTCTTCCCAACTCTCATAAATCTCTTCCACTGTGATATGCGAAAGAGTACCATATCTCCAAAATCAAACATTTGGTCTCATCAATGATTATTAGCAAAGCATTTTTATCAAATCTGAGTATGTTTAATGTGCTATTGGATTGTATTAACCTTATCCACCATTTCTTTTCCCATTTCATGACCTAGGAGTTTTTGGTCCCAAACATCACCCCAACATGATAGTTCTATCCACCTATTCTCATAAAGGGCATCATAAGGATCCATTTGGATGCCTGAGTGGAAACTGCTATTGTAAGACAACTCAACCAAAGGAATATGTTGATCGCATCTTACTATTAAGTCAATTGATAATTATATAAAAATTTACACAAGTTTTTGTATAGTACACTCATATTGGCCATTAGTTTGAGGATGATAAGCTATACTAATGCTAAACTCCATATTCGGAGCATGTTGGAGACTCTATTAGAACATAGAGGTGAATCATGTATCTCTATAGGATACAATTGATAGTGGTACTCCGTGAATAATTACAACATCATTGATGTATATCCATTAGAGTTGACCCAATGATAAATAATAAAAAATTTAAATGATGAGTGTAGTCTTTGTAAGATGATCCATAACAATCATGATTGCATTGTTTCTTTTAGATGTTAGCAGAATTCAGGTGACAAATTCCATATTGATGTTCTCCAATTTCCATGTTTTTATGGGTAATGGTTTCATCGTCCCCTTAAACATCAGCCTATTAGCCTCTACATGAAGAAATACAAGGCACTTTGATGTATACTCAGTGATCTCTTAATTCATGTTTTACCACAAATAATTCTCTCAGAGATCTCGTTACATCATTATGTTTCGGGGGTGAATGGAGAAATTATAACTATGTGCATCATCCAAAATTTATTTCTTTAACTCTAGATTTTATGGAAAACGTAGTATTGAACCCAATCCCACAATTACTTCTTCATTAACACTGAAATTCAAGGAGTTACCTTTTTTGATAGTTTCCACTTACTTCTGAATTTTCACATCATCCTTTTGAGAAACCATTAACCTTTCCAAAAGATACTATTAAGAAATCATTTGTGAAAGGATTGATGATGTTCAATTTTTTTATGATTTCCATGTACATATTACTAAAATATAAGTTGACTGGATCCTTTTAAATTCTCATCAATGATAGAATCTATGTGTCCTTTTTTACTTAGAGCAACCGCATCCTTGTTCGCTTTCCTAAGGAGTAAATGGATTGAGAAGTCATTTTCTTTGATTAGATCTAACCTTATATGATGGAGCATATTAAACTCTTTATGTGTGAATATATACTTTAGACTTTTGTGATCCGTATATATTTCACACTTCTCCCCAAAGAGATAATGTCGCCATATTTTCTACACAACGATCATTGCCTCAAACTCCAGATCACGCGTGGGATGGTTTTGATCACGAATTTTCAACTTCATTTATGAATATGCAATGAATTTTAATTTTTTCCTCAAATTACATCAAAGGGAGACTAATAAAATATTCAAGATGAAAATTACTATAAACATCAACCTGGGATACAACACATATAGAAGTTATTCCCCAATGATTTAACATCATTTCTACTGGGGACTCAATATTCTAAGAAATTGTGAAATATATACTAATAGAATATAAATTGAAATACATTATTACATACACTACATTAAATTACTGGTTACATGTAATTCATTCATCATTATCCATCTTAGCTTTGGACATCTTGTGCTCCCTTAATAGTAGAGATTATTGATGCTCATCATGCTTCTCAGTCCTTACAATTGTGTGTTGTCTTCAGTAATGTTGGACTTTTCTACAATTATAACATAGAACTGTATTGGATCCCTTAGATAGAACATTGTTTCCATTCATCAAAATATTTATAACAGAATAGAAATTACTTAATTTGTTCCCTTCCTTTCCACACTTAAAGCATCTTCTAGTCCCCTTGTTATATTTCCCTTGGTGCCTCTTTCCACACTAGCTGTACGAAGGAAATCATGTCTTCTTCTTCTTATCAACTTTAGCCGATGAACATTCAGGATATTTCATCTTCCTCTTCCTTGAGTTACTTTTGAATTCAACAAAGTGCCAATTGTTAATCATGATTTTGGTAGCTAGTTTTGCATAATCACTATATTTCATACTTTATCTCCCTTTTGATTCGGAATCTTATTGGGAAATTCATCACATTTACCTTTGCATCGGTTGTTATCCACATTCCTCACATTAATGATCATTGGCTATAATAAAAGAAAAATTAGTGATGAGTATCTTAAATCATTTAACACATAAAGTGGAATCCAATGACAATAAAGGGATCACTTATAAATTAAATTTATCCCTTAAAATTTTAATTTACAAGCTTTAATCTATTTTCCCATGACCTATCTCCTAACATAAATTCATAAGGTACATTTTTTATCCCTTAATAATGGTTCATACTAAGATTGTGAATTTAATGATGCTTATCCATAGGGAGTGTCAAACCAAGAGTGCAACAAGGCCCATTATAGTGCACCGGTTCCCATTCGAGTCTAGTTCAATGTGGTGTTTTCTGGTTTCACCTCTAGATACATCTATGCCAGAGAAACATCTACTTGTCTATATTCACACAAGGATATATTTTCTTGATAAACCACTAACTCTATACTCACAAAAATTTAGGAATGTTTTTCTTATACATAGTCTTAAAATAAAATCTTTCAATAGGTTTTTCTAATCCTAATCCCCAAAATAACTAAACCTATCATATGATACTAACTATAACAACCCTTATCTTTATTACATATTTAAACATGATTAATTAAATAAAATTTTATTTAAGACAACTACGAGGATCAAGAGGTGTAGTTTCTTGGGAAATTAGGAACATTACCTGACAACATAAGACATAAAATACAACATCTTTATTTAAATATTCTTTTACATGACCACCACATTCCTTCATAATTAACATTTCATGTGATTACCTAAAGATATACATAAGAAAAGGGTAAAATATAAACCACAGTAAGGGAGAAAACATGGAATAACATGATGATTACAATAAATGTTAGGAAATAGGAATATAAATGGAGAATAAGAGAAACATAAACATAAATTCATTATATTGAATAATTATCATAATATGGAAATGTGGAAACAACAAATAACCTGATATCATCATGATCTAAGGCATATTGCACATGAATTAACATGAGTAAACCCTCATTATACATGAATTAGAATGAGTAAACCCCAATTTTACATGAAAAAACATGATTAAGCCCCCATTTCACATGTATTATGAGGAGTAAACCCTCATTTAAAATGGTGTATCACAACACTAAATATTACCCAATGCATTGGAGCGCTATTAGGGTGCACCCTTTATAAACATTTCATTTCATGCATAAGTGTGCCACATGGATCATAAAAAATCGAATAATTCAACATAATAAGTTATTACATGGTTAAGGAATGTGAAATAAATACATTTTTGTAACCATAAATATGTATATGTGAATAAAGGTGAATACCATTGATAGAGAAATCGGTATGGTATTCACTACATGATGAGTTTGGCTTGGAATATCATGGTGAAATTTCAACAGCATAATGTCATCATAGGGAAATTTATATGATGGGTTGATGAGAGAGAAAGAGATATATAATAAATTATACATGAAATTGATAGTTAGGGAATCATGTAACATAATATCCCAACATATGAAATGGAGTTTTCATTCATAATATGGGAGAAATACTCAAATGGAAATAAGAAGAGGGAAATCCCTTATGGAATTTTGGCATGGCAAAAAGTGTATACTGTAAGAACCTGGATATTTTTTTCAGGTATGTTATATTTTTCTAGTGTTCTTGAGGAAAAATAGTATTTTTTGGAAATTTCCTATGCAAAGGTCATGTACTCTATTACCATAGGTAGCTAGGTTCTTGCTGTATCATGGCCCTGCACATGGTTGTGAGTGGTGACCTGGACACCGCCTAATGTGGGGGCTGGTGAAGGCAAGTGCATGCCATGTACTTCTAAAGAAAACTCGGTGTACATTGTTTTCATTAAACACACTATGGTCATGTCTGACGGAAAAAACAATCTCCTTCGAGGTCTGGTTCGTCCGGGAGAAGTCGTACGACCACAATCTATCCCCAAGCTCCTGATTGAGCATCCAATATCTGATTCGGCCACCGTCAATTGTGTTGGGATTGCATATGTATGCTCTTCCTTCTCCAAGAACATTGTTTCTTCATTCCTCCTCTTTCCCATGTTATAATTTTTTGAATGGTTTGAGCATTTTTTTATATCTAAGATGTTCTTGGTCTATTCAAGGCTTGAGGTTTGAGTATAATGATCTCTCAACGCTAAGGTAGGTGGTTTGTGCCTTTCCATTGAAATTATTTGAGTTATATGTAAAATATTACCAATACCCTTGAACGGGGTATTGCGTGTTTACAGTTTTAGCGCTGTTAATTTCCTTCTATGCTTGTATTCTTGAGTAGAGGATGATTGAATGTTAATAGGGTTAATTTCTATGCTTTGGAAGTGTTTTCCCACACATGCCTAGTTTTGACTATTTGGTCCTGCTTAGCCTATTAGGATGCCTTGTTGTTTTTCCCATGCCTAGTATTGTAGGATGGAGTGATTTTTTTATCTGACTTGCTGATATGATATGGACTACTAGTCAAGTAGTTCTTGTGTGTTACATTGGCCGATACGCGTTTTTTGGATTGCTTGACTTACTCAGGGCCGTGAGATCCTGGTGTAGTAGACCAGAGGGAGAATGGAAGTAAAGGCCTTTCCAGAGTGTTTGTTTACTTTTGCGATGCGAGACCATATAGTGAATTAACGTAAGTGCTTCCCCAGAGTGTCTGTAATTCCTCGACGCGACCCATAAGTGGAATGTGACCTAAGTTCTTCCTCGGATCACCTTTAGTTACCGATATAAGACTATATGATGAATTGACGATGAGTGCTTTATTAGAGAGTCTATGATTAAGATGAACCAGAGGGGTTAGACTAAGTGTACTTCCCAAAGGGTTGCTTATCTTGTTTGGTTGAACCAAAGGGGTAAGGTTGTTGGAACTTCCCAGTGGGTTACCGTTTGTGTTTAGCTGCTTTCTTGTCTTGTTTGTTTGAACCAGATGGGTTAAGCTATGAGTACTACCTAGAGGGTTACCTACATTTATTAGCTGTTTCTTGATATATGATACTAAATGCATTGAAACTGTGGATTGTTTACTGCTGAGTACTTCCTTGTTTACTTCTTTCTTTATTTATTATCTAGCATATATTCACTGACTTTTAGGCACAAATCATGTGGTAGTTGCCTACTTGGATTTACTCTCACACACAGTTTGGGCCATGATTTTGGGACCAAAAGAAATTATAATGCTGCATGTATAGATAAGGGAAATCGTTCTTCTACATCAGTTACTTGACAACCTTGGAGCTGGAGAGCATTGGACCAAGCAATTTCTTGTGATACTGAGGAGTTTTTTACTTGTTTATCTTTGGTACATCAGATTTTTGTTGTATTCATAATTTTGACTTGTTTGGAAGTTTTCCTAGACATATTATCATACATCATTTTATATATGTGCTCCAATTGTTATTACTTATAGTCTTATGATGTTTACTTCTGTTATGGTACTATTGTTGCTTCCTCTATTTCTATTGATTTACATCTACTGTGTTACTCTACTAATGAGGACATAGTTTCATACTATCAAACCCAAGGCCCTAGCTACTATTCGGAAGCCTCCGACATTCAGGGAAATGTGCTTGAGGCCATGTGACCAACCGGGTACGGGGAACCTCTAGGTGGCTCCCAGAACCAGGATGTTACAAAGTGGTATCAAAGGAATTCATTTATTCTAGAATTTCTATTTAGATCCTATAGTTAGGGACAAGATGAAATAGGTACTTGGAAATAATCTATGCTTGGTAGTAACTAACATGTGTATAGGGAAAAGCCAATCAGCCTCATTTACCGCAATTTTTCTAGTTTCTCAATTTTACGGTTGATTTGATTTCACTATTGGGTGACTCACATCTATTGTGTTATATTTTTGATGTTATTATGGTTCTATTTCTATAGCAACCCGATATGATGAGGGTATGTCATATCATCCATCATATTTCCACTTGCTAGAAATCACATGTCATGCAGTCTTTCCTTACCATTTCAGGTGAGTTAGAGATTTCATGTTGTTGTGAAAGATGGTGTGCTAGATATGCATTCACTTGTGATAGATTCCATGATATAAGACGTTCTTTGGGTTGGAGCACTGATTGTGTATGGTTTTATTTGAATGAACACCAAACTATGGTTTTTGAGGTGTTATGGGCCCTCATGGAATGGAAGTTGGGGGAACATTGCCTTATTTTCTTCGTATATGATATGTATAAGATGAAAAACATTGATTCGCGGGGAGTATGGGCCCCCACGGATCGTAATTTGGAACTTTAATTTCTATTTTACTTTTTTTATGGGTTTCATAGAAGTTTCTAAGGCGTACTGTCTAGAAAAAAACCTAGAATACACGACATGTAATGATGAATACACCCCATGTGTTCTTCTATTTAGGAACAAACCATTTTTATTAAGTAGAAGACATGTACTTTTTGTACACATTGTGTAGTCTCTAGCCATGTATTTGATTGTGTGGGCTGGGACATGGGGTTTGGAAATCTCTGGTAGGACACATCGTGTACCGGATGTACAAGTCGTTTTGTAGAACCTTGTAACCAGCCGTGTCACTAACAATACAGGTTAGTTGAGTCTTTCCTAATACACACCATGTCCATATGAAACACACCGTGTAGTGGGAGCCATGTATCCGGCTGTGTCACTAACAACACGGGTCAGTGAAGCTCATCCAGTACACACCGTGTCTAGCACAAACACGTTGTGAAGTCTTGTTATTGGAGAACCGTGTAGCTTAGTCATGCAGAAGGACTCAAGAAGGGGAATAGGATTCATGTTCACACTGTGTGTTAAGACAACATGCCCTGTGTTTGGGGTGTTACGAGACAAGTTTTGGCAGATGTACATGCCCGTGTGAAAGGCATAAGGGAAAATGTTGTGTAGTTAAGTATTCATGCCTTGTATTATTGTTTTGTACAACTTGAATGCTTTAATTCTCTTATTCTCTTCTTACCCTTCCAGTTTTCAATCATTGATAATCTTGATCAAAGGTGTGTGTTTGAACTTTCAAAGTCATGCCACCGAGATGTCCTCCAGTTCTATGTCAGTTATAAAGTTGTGATCAGACACCGAACATGGCTGATTAGGGACCTCCAGTAGATCCTCTAGTCATGCCAGTCTTGGTACCAGCCTTCATTCCGGACACAGGTATTGATGCATAGTTCTGAGGGGGATTCATGAGGATCATGTAAACCTTCCAAGGAGTACCATATCCTGCCCCGTCTATGGAAGAGTTGACATTGGTTTTCCAGTATCAGCAACCTCCCACTTTCACAGGGGAAGGAGGAACTTAGGCTATAGAGGAATGGTTAAAGGCCATGCTTTTTTATCTTCGAGAATCTGAGGACTCCTCCAGAGAGGATAGTATATCTCGCTACATATATGCTTTGAGATTTCTCCAAGAGGGGGTTGGATGAAATCTCATATGTGGGATGCTAGAAGGTTATGGCCTGGGATTAGTCCAGTGTGCCTTCTATGATTACTTCAATTCATAAACCTTGTAGACCGATCGAGCCCGAGAGTTCATGAGTCTGGTGTAGGGGACTCTTTCCATTATGGAGTATTCTTCTCGCTCCACTGTGCTACAATTCTTCACTCCTCTACAAGAGGTGGTGAGTTATTCCTGGCAAGGATGTTTGAGGATGGTTTGAGGCACGACATTTGATCACAGTCGAATATATTCAGGTTTATTTCTATCACTTCTATATTCAACCGAATGCGGATCACGGAGCGATATTTGTGGGATTCTGAAGTTATGAGCTTGGGAGGCTCAACATCTAGAGTTAGTATCTCTTCTGATGACAGCAGGAAGCCTCGTAGAGAGTCTACGAATAGAGATATGAGGAGGCGGGATATTTCTTCTGGTTTCAAGGTGGTGTGATACCAGTACGGAAAGGGCAGGAATACGAGGACAAATTATCTGAGATACCCAGTAGAGTGTAGGTCATGTGGAAAGATGGGTCACCTTCACCACTTATCTCAGATCATATCACCAGCAGCTGGTGACATGGGTTCTTCTATGACTCCTTGTTCGAGAGAAGAACCACTAGATTCTTATCAGTCTAGGAACTGAAGTTATTTCAACTTCTCGGGTCGAGGTGGAGGTCGTGGATGTGGTATCCAATCACCAGGATGTCAGTGGCAGTAAGTTGGATCAGCTTAGGGTGGGTAGGTAGGGTCATAGGGCCGTAGTGCGGGCTAGAAATTTGTAGCGGAGCAGACTCAATAGGAGCAGGATCTGAGACCTTCTACAGTTTGAGGTACGATACTAATTGCCTCAGTTTTTTCTTTTGTTTTGATATAGGGGCTTCCCATAGAATTATATTTGTTTCTGTTGCGGAGATCCTTGGGCTCTATGTCTTTTCTTCTATTAATATCATGACGATAGACACACCATTGGGGATGATAATGGCTAGTGTATATCAGTGTAATCAATGTCCTTTTATGGTTGGTGGGTGTCACTTATTATGGGATCTCTATGTCTTAGAGATGACAGGGTATGCTTTCTCCAAGGTAAGTCAAGCTGTTTGAGGTTTTAGAGTGAGTCATGCCAGTTGCCTATCAGCTGCAGATACCTCAGAGGTATCAGGCAATGCAAGACGTCTTTCATGTTTCTCACCTTCGACATTTCTTCTCAAACTCATCTCATGTTCTTCAACCCGAGGAGGTTGTATTGGAGGTGGATGCCTCATTTGAGGAATTTCATATCCGAATTGTTGATCGCAGTGCAAGTGTTCTCCATGGACGACCTATTCCTCTAGTACGAGTGCTATGGCAGCACAGGAGAGTATAGGATGAAACTTGGGATAGGAAGACTAATGTACGATTGTAGTGGATGGAGTTGTTCGAGGATTATTCTTCTACGCCACCTTTCTAGGGAAATTCAGGGACAAATTTTGTTATGGGGGGAAGTTTATAAGAACCTGGATCTTATTTTCAGGTATGTTTTCCTTTTCTGATGTTTTTGAGGAAAAATAGGATTTTTTTAGATATATCATAAGTACACATCATGTACTTTATAAGTACAGACCTTGTACTCAGTTGCAGCAGGTATCCAGGTGCTGGTCGTGTCACGGAAACACACACGACCATGTGTGGTGACCCTGATTGTCTGTTTACTTTTGTGATGCGAGACCATAATGGGAATTGATGTAAGTTCTTCCTCAGAGTGTATGTTGTTCCTCGACACGGGCCACATGTGGAATATGAAATAAGTTCTTCCCTTGAGCACCTTTAGTTACCGATACGACACAATATGAGTAACTGATCGTAAATGTTTCCTCAGAGAGTCTATGCTTAAGATGAACTAGAGGGGTCAGACTGAGTGTACTGCCCAAAGGGTTTCTTGACTTTTGGGTTGAACTAGAGGGGTTAGGCTATGGGATCTTCCCAGAGGGTTACCATTTGTGTTTAGTTTCTTTCCTGTCTTGTTTGGTTGAACCAAAGGGGTTAGTATGTATGTACTATCCATATGGTTACCTACTTTTATTAGTTGTTTCTTGATATATGAAACTGAATAGATTGAAACTGTGGATTGTGTTCTATTGAGTACTTCCTTATTTACTGATTTATTTACTTATTACCTACCCGATATTCACTAACTATTAGGAATGGATCTTATGGTGGTTGCCTACTGAGATTTAGTCTCACAGCCTATTTGGGCCATGCTTTTGGGCCCAAACAGATTATATAGCTGCATACATAGATAAGGGCAAGCACCTTTCTTCTTCAGGTACTTGACTACTTTGGAGCTGGAGAGCATGGGACCAAGCTGTGGCTTGCGATGCTGCGGAGTTGTTTTCTCATTTTTATTTTGTACATTGGATTAGTACTGTATTCATAATTGTAACCTATTTGGTTGTTTTCATAGACATATTTATCATACATCATTTTATATATGTTCTTCAGTTGTTAATACTTATAGTATTCCATTGTTTACTTTTGTTAGGGTACTATTTATGCTTCCACTATTGTGATTTATTTACTTCTATTGTGTTACTCTACCAATGAGGGTATTGTTTCTCCACTATCACACCCAAGGCACTCATAGCTAGACTGGTGCATATGGCATTTGAGGAAATTTTCTTGAGGCCATGTAACCAACCGGGTACAGGGCACCTCTAGGCAGCTCCTGGAACTTGGACGTTACATACACAGAAGACATTAATGATAGAGAAAGTGGTATATCGTCATTAAAAAATAAGGAGGAAAGTATGGGGGAGGTTATAAATCATACCCTAACATTTTTAATTGAATATAGAAGGGTATATCAACATAAAAAAACATGAACAAAAAAGAGAAAAGATGGAATCCCTTACTTGAGTGTGTGACTACAAGAGCTTGAGGAGGGGATTCGTGAGAGTTTGGGGCTCCTTCGGAGGATTATATAGATATGAGGGATGAGTTGGGACGTTCTCTATGAATTTTTAGTGAAGAGAAGTTTGATATTGGGTGGATTTATATTGGATTTTTAGAGGTTAATTCTTTAATATTTCACAAACTTAGGTTTTGTATTCTATATAATTAAAGATTCAAAACCAAAAACCTTCTCATGGTTTTTCCCATGGTTTTTTAAAAAGGGGAGTGGAAAATTTATTTTTAAGGCAAATGTTCAAAATTTTTAAAATATTAGGCTTGCTTATGTGGAGGTGAGACACACTCTCAAGGAAATCATTTTAAAATGATAAAACATTTTAGAAGTCTTAGAGTGTCAACTAAGGCATTATAATATTAATCAACAAAAATATAAAATCACATTATTTTAAAGTTAAAAAATATATTGGCCGAATATACCTTTTATAGTATTTTATTATATCAGTATTAGGTCATTATGATGTCATATCAATATTAGGTCATTATGATGTCATAAAACAAAATATATATTTATACGGTATTTAATTTTTACCCAAAAATTTGATTGTTTGAGAAAATTATGAAAAAATCATCGTTGGATAATTTCGACATCTTGATTCCAAAAATAATTTTAATTTTATCTAAATAATTTTCTAAATATGTGTATTTAATTTTTAAAATAAATAACATTATTTATTTAAAATTGATGAATTTTGACAAAAATAGTATCCAAACAATAATTAAACTTATATTTGACTTCATAAAAATTATATGATCATTTATATTTAATAAAAATTATAGAGTAATATTTTATTAAAATATTATTTATTCCAAAAAATGATTAATTCTTCTATGTAAATTATTTAATATAAAATACAATTGTAGATTTATTTATATGAAAATTTAATTCTTAACAGATTAAATACCTGTCATATATAGAGTAAAAAAATAAGGATGAAATTTAATCATCAATTTTAATTTAAAGGAGTGTTCTTATAACACTATTTTAAAAACACTATTAATATAACCATCAATTTAATATAATAATTTATATATTTCTAAAAATTAAATTTTACCTAAAAAATTAATTTATCTAATTCATTATACTTTATAAAATTTTATTCTCATAAAGGAATCGATGGAATAAGACATTTATTTATAAAAATGGATTATATAATAAGTAACTAATTCCTTATTACATAAACCATTATAACACCCTCATAATACCTAAGGGTTATGCGTGCAATGGTGGCCGAATCTTGGGGTGTCTTAGATAACATCCCTTGGGTGGTAATCTCTAATAACTCGTACTACTCCAATAGGTGATTTTGTTAAGGCTTAATGTGTTGAAACTCGAATTGGGATTAGTCAATGGAACAACCTATTGACACTAACTCCTTCCCGATCTCTAACAAATGAGAATTGTATGACCTGAGCCTACTGGATGAGGTCATCACCTCCTTTGTCTTTGTCGAAAGGATTTGTTAAAACCCTATATTTGTATTAGTAATTTTATGATTGTTCAACAACTGTATTATAAAAGGTAATTATACTTATTGGTCATTTAATCAAGATTTGATAAAAGAAAAATTTCACATGTTTTATATAACCATAAAACATTTTGTTAAATAAAAAAATGAATTTTATTCATGAATGTTCGAGTCTATGCACTAAGGGAATTTTTTTTATAAATATAGAGAACTTGGAAAATGTAATTACATGATTTATTTCTATTTCATAAAAATAATTTCATCATTTTTTTGGTCTTGATGAATTTATAATTATTTTCAATCTCTAATAAATTAATATTCAAAAATATCACCTTACCAAAAAATCAAATTTCGTTGATATCAATAGTATTCATCATATGTCTTCAAATATTTAAGAATAAACTATATTGCAAAAATCATTAGATGTTTCATGATTATATAAACTATAATAACAATTATATAATAGTCTAAATGCATAATCCTTGAATACAAATACATACACACATTAATTCATTTACTTGAATGATTTGCATTACATAATTCCTTCCTTGGACTAGGAGTAAACCCATAGATTGGGATATTAACCCATATAATTCCCAAGTTTCTCACACATAAGACATTAAATTCCTCATTAATTAATTTATTTTTTACTTTCATTTCCATAGATAAAAAATCTCCCCCTTCTTTGAGACATTCTCTTGAGTGCTTGTTCCCAAATTATTAACATAATCAAAATTGACACATTATTCCTTTATGGTAATTTACACATGAACATTCATAAAATTACATCATACTCTTATTTGATGTGTTAGGAAGCTCACATAATATTACTTTTTTAATCTTATATTGAGATATAGGATTAAGTATAATCACTATGTTTCACATTACAGTTTTTATTTAATTTAGTCGATCATGAGGATAATCATTCCTCTATCTAACAAATTCACCAATAAATGAATCCTCATGGTTCTATAAACTATTTAAAACCAAAAACCATGGTTTGAGAAACAATAACCCTAGTGGGAGAAAATGGAAAATTATTCACATATTATCTATATCAAGAGCCCTTTATTCGAGCTATTAAACCTTAGTTTTAACCTAGTAAATCCTTTGTTGTATTATATTCAAATACTTTATAAAGTGGTAATGAAAATGTTAACTAACCAAATAATTTCCCATAGAATCTTAAAACTAGGTGAATATTAAGGGTCCACAAATTTTTATGTACAATGATGGATTGGATATACTCAACCTACTTTTTTTGGGGATATTACCCCAAGATTCATCTATTCAATAAAAATATCCTCTTATTGTTTCCAGAAATAGAATTTTTCAATGAAAACTAAAAACATTATTTTACAAAACATAGGCTGCTATCTAATAAATTGGAATATAGTAAGGATTTTATTTAATGTTTTATCATCATAGTTTATAATGACATCTTAACCTTACTCTGATAGCAACTAAAGTTACCCATTATTTTCATACATAAATATAACTTCTTATTAGAAGAATATACAGTGCATAAAAATACCACATATTCCAAATCCATAATGTATTAGTGTCTATAGAAACATGTATACATAAACAACTATTTCATAAAATATCTACATCATCTCCCACAAATATATTCACTACTAGTACACTTCACTAAAAAATCATACAGAAAACAATTCACCATATCTCTAGGAAAAGAGAACATAATGAAGGGTTATCCTAGATTCTTATTAATGTAAACAAGGGAGATATCATTGAAAATTTGAAAAAAATGATCATAAAGGGTATTAAAACTTAAAAGTGTCCTTGGAAAACCATACCCTAAAATTATTAGATCATAAAAATGAGTCATGACATAAATCATAGTAGTTTACAAGACACGAATCATAAAGGGAACAAAGAACATGAGCATCAAAAACATAACATTAGAATAAGACAATATTTTAAGAGTAGAGTAATGTGTTGCATAGTAATATTAATAAAAGTACTATCAAGGAAACCCATGAATACATTCATATCATTTTAGGCTTGGGATACCTTCTCAAGTTCTGGTTACTGTTTTAGGTTTACCTCTTGTGTACCCTCTTTCAGGGTCGGGATAACCTCCCATGTAAACTTTGATCTTATTGAATATTAAATACACCCAATAAATTTGGGGGATATTTAATTCTTGATCCTCTGATAATATAAAACCAAAACACTTTATATGTATTCAATAAGTTCAAAAAAACATTCATCATAACTTGAGATATGGGAAAGAAAATCGGATTCATCTATATTTCATCATAATAACCATAAACCATCCAAAGAAAGAATAAATATGATATTATTGGATAATATAATTTTTAAAACACAATAAATTCCAAATTACATTATCATATATGGAAAATTACATTAAAATATTAGTGGAAAATTTCTTGAGAAAAAATACCATTTTCAGTTTGATATCACTAAATTTAAAACTATAAATTTCTAAAACATTATGGAAAATAATTTCTTTAAAAAGAAACATTGAAACATCTAATGGAAACTTAAAATAATTGAGTGGTAATTATGGACAGAAAACCCATTCATGATGTGTATGTTAAAAAAAATTATTCATTTTATAGTTTCGATAGAAATTGAATTATACATCATTCAGAAAATGAAAAAATGATTACAATCAAATTTCAGTAAAAATCAAAAAGTTGTTCATTCACAAAATGATAAAAAAAATTTCCAATTAAAAAAGTTTTAAAAATACTAAAATGAATAAAATTCAATTTAAATAATCATATAAGAATATAAATACATTTTTTAATTTTTTTAGGAAATATGGATATGGAAGAAAATTGATTTTGGACCGAAGAGAGAGAGATAAAGTTGATTGACATTCAATAAGAATTATGAGTACTTAAAGAGACCAAAGTTAAATTAAAAAAATATATTTTAAGAAATTACCATTGGATAAGAAAATAAATGAGTTTATTGGGAGTTATATCATGAAATTTTATCATCTGAAACAATATCGTAAAAAATCCCGATAGATGACAAGATTTTAGTGTAAAACCATTACCACTATGGTAAATTTTGAATCATAATATCCACGAAATAATTACATAAAATGAAACTTATAATATAATTATCTTAATGTTATTCATGATATAATATGTAAACAATGGATGAATATACACCGTATAATGGATGATAGCTTTAAGAAATAACATATATCCTAAAGAAGACAATTTGTGAAGATAAACCCTTACAGATTTGGTAATATCCATATAAAAAACTTATAAAATAGTTATAATTTAATGGATTTTTAATTCCAATTAAATTTCTCAAAATAATCATAAATTACATTTAGAATTAGTATATATACCACATAATGTAATTATATGGTGAATATGGAATAAGTCTAACAAAAAATAGAAGTGAGATGAGAAACCCTTACCTCAAGATCAGCTTTCATCAGAAGTGTTTTAAACACATGTATAATAAATTAAAATTTATTATAATTATAATCCAGATTCATTAAATACTAATAATATCATTAATGATAAACTTATAAAATTTTAACATCCATTAATTAATTATTCTTATTTAAATCATCTTTTTCTAGTGTTAACTCTTTCGTTTCTCATGAGATTTTCAGTTCAGTAGTACTAGTCCTTGTACATAGATAATGGTTCTATCATCATAAAAATGATATAAATTATATTAATATCAAATATATATATATATTCATCCATTAAATTTAGACATTGAAAAATAAAATAAACCATTCAGGGAGATGGTAGGTTGTACGTACGTACGAACCCTGTTGTCATTTTTTGATAGATGGAATGAAAGAAATGATAATAATAATTCTCCTTTAAATAATATATATATATACATATATCATTTTTATTCACTAAATCTATCCTTATTTCCATCCATGTTAATTTGAAATGAAAAATGATTCACATCACTTCGTGGAGGTGGTAGCCCATAGGTACACATGAGCGACGTTATCGTTTCCCAATGGATTAGAATTTAAAAAGTTAGATATGATACTATAATTAAATAATTATAATTATTTAATAAATATAAAATTTAATCCTTAAACCCCTTATAAC
Organism: Viscum album; assembly: GCA_963277665.1. NCBI lineage: Eukaryota > Viridiplantae > Streptophyta > Magnoliopsida > Santalales > Viscaceae > Viscum > Viscum album. The sequence continues at coordinate 1,087,944,956 of OY728156.1, forward strand.
CACGATCATTTAAATATGATAGGTTAAAATTAATTTTACCACTATGTGGAGGCGGTAGTCCGTACATACACATGGGCGATAGTTTCACTTCCAATTTGATGGAATAGAGGGTGGTTTTCGTTGGTTACATAATAATAATGGTTGTAGTATATATAGGGTTCTAAATTTATTATTTTATTATGATTATCTTTGATTTATTGATGGTAGAAGAAAAACTAAATTGAAAGTGGTTGTTTAAGGAAATTAACTCTTCTTTGGTATGCCTATTTTATATCCTTTCATAATGACCCTTGGAATAGTATTTCATGAAAAAAATAATTATAATTAAAAAATATGGAATTTTATAAGATAATTGGGTTGGTTTTTGTCAATAATGATGGATCAATGTGGTGAAATTAAGAAAAAGATGTGGTGTCTTCTTAAAAGGGAGAGAAAGGACACACATGGAATTAATAAAAAGATTAAAATATAATTATGTCATTATCAAGAAAAATTCTTCAAAATGTTCATATATTTAAATCAAAATAGTATAAAATCAAAATATCGAAAAAATGAAATTTGTATAGGGTTTCTTGCATTGTAATCCATATATTTTTTGTTAACACCTTGGTTAACCAATTTTAATCTTAACTATAGTAACACTGTTTTTAATATTAAATTGTTATAATTTTACTTATAACGTAAAAATTGAATTATAAATGACCAGGGGATGATAGTTTGGACAATTTACAATCCTTATTGTCTGAATTAAATATTTATTTTATTTTTCACATATTTAATAAAATATTTTTACCATAAAATAAAATTAATATCATTTTAATAACTATTTAAATAATTTATCAATAAAAATAAAATGAAAGAAATGGAATTATAATGATAAAATTTAAAACATATATAATGTGTTATATTAATCTATAAAATTCATGGGGGCATTATATCTCAATAAAAAAGTATTTCTTATATATTTAAAAAAAACATTTAAATGAATCTTCTATAACTTTCACTACAACTATGTTGGTGCTGTGTAATCATTTAATGTAATTATTTAACCACTAAATATCTAATATAAATTTCAATGATAAAATTATTAATTTATATTAAAAATAAAAAATTTAAACCAAACTAATCATTTTTTCCGTTATGAAAAAACATTAGAGATATTAAATTCAACAGTGTGACATTTTATATATATATTTTTTTAAAATTAATATGAAGTCAACAATCAAAGAAAATTGGAACCAAGTCGAAAATTAAAAAAGATCTGGATTGAAAATGATGAAATATACCCATTAAATATGATAAAGTAATTTTTTTTGTTGATTTTGAGACCTTGCCTCAAGGTTTTAACCTTATTTTACCAATTTTACTGTTATCACAGTGACAAATATTTAGCGTGTTGATAGTCATCATGATAAAGAATAAAATGGATATATTTAGAATGTTTTAACCTAATAATTATAAATATGGTATCAATTTTCATGTTTCAATGTCAATATTTTTCATAAAAAACTTTTCAAAGAATCTTTTAAAATATAATAAATTTTTTTAAAATATTATTTTTAATCATAAAAATTAACTTATAAAGTTCATAGATATTCATGATTAAAATAAAATTAATTATATTATTTTGATTAATATTTATAATATTTCACTCTAATAGTGAATCCAATATATAATGAGACATTTAAATTACTTAATTTAATGACATGAAATAATATTTTTTAAAAAATTAGCATTTTTCCCTATTCCCAGAAAAACTATTCATTTTAGAAAATCCATGAATTTTTCCATAAGTGAATTAAAATATGCAAATTTTAGAGGTTATATTATCTTTATAAATTAAATATTTCTAAAATTGAAAGAAATTAATTATATTTTCATTGCAAAAAATATAGTAAATAGATAATTTTTGATAAAATTTTCTTGAAACATAAAATTACTTTACTAAAAATTGAGAGCTTATTTCCTTATAGTTAAAAAATAAATTTTTAATTATTAGGAACATTGTACTTATGTTACTCATTTTCATACCCTCTAATTCAATGACTATGTTATAAAATAGACATTTTCATAATTATATTTTTTTATATTCCTCAGATCTCTTAACGCTCAGTGTTGCTTGTCATGAAAGAAATTGATCTTATTATTCTATTAAATTACATTTTTTTGGTGTTATAGAGTTTGGGGATCAGTTAGAGGGAAATAATAAATTGCATGATTTCAGTTTTTTATATAAGGTATGGAGTAGTATATATATATTAAAAGGCATTGATGTTGGTGAGTTGGGGAGATTATGAACAAATTAGGTAGGTCAGTGATTGGGAATACCATTTGTTTACTCTAGAACATTGGGATGGATTGTTTGGTTTCAAGAAAATGGATCCCATTTTTATTTTATCATATAATTGAGGATGGTGTTGTGCTATGATATAGAAAGTGGGGTGGTATATAGGTTGTTGGTTCAGGTTCTATAAATGGAAATATGAGTAGATGGCGTTAGTTGTGTTGGAACTAAAATGGTTGATTGTTAGTAGAGGATTTACTAGGTAATTATCATGGGTGTTGGATTAATTTACGCAGAAAAAGAATGGAGGGAAGGGAGGAAGTTATAGATATACACATAGTAGGGTAGCACAAATTAGGGTTCCTCTATTACAAGTGATGGAAGAAGATAGAAAGAAATCCAGGACACATGTAGTGGATTTTTGAAACCATTCCCATGCATATTTTCATGGTTATTAGATAATAGAAAAATAAAAAATGGAATCATTTATAACAATAATAATAAAATAAAAATAATAAAAATAATTAAAATAAATATTGTAGAGATCCCAAAGTATCTTATCTAATTTTATTAAAAATAATCAAAAACCTAAAAATAATCAAAAACTATAAAAGGAGTAAGGTTCAATACATTATAAATATTCCTTAATAATGTGAGAAAAAAATTAATTTAAAGCAAGAAAACACTTCCACAACAGCAATATGAATAACATAACCAACTATCCTAGTATGAGATACCAATTTAGTTATCTTTGAAATAACATTATTCATTTAAATTAGAATTACAAGAATAATTTTATTTGTGATATTGTAATCATAATATATTAGAAATGCAGATAATATTTTTTGGGACATAAATATTTAGTTATCCTAGTCTCAAAACCCTCCTCACCATCCAAAATATTCTTTTCATTTTTTTATGACATCATAATATTTAGTTTCTCTTTAAGGTGGGTACTCATGTAAATTAGAACTACCATAATCAATATTATTTTATTCTATATTCACAATAATTTATTCTTGTATTAGAGAGTACAAAACAAAGTAGTTATTGTTTAATATTCCCACTATGCCTTATTTTACAATATTATAGTCCCATAAATAAAAACTAATACTCTCTTATAGACAAATTATTCCATTAAAAATGATTCTCTAACTTTTAATTATCAACCCCAATTATTTTATGATCATTTTCATACCTATAGACCCAAGACATTAATGGTTGATTGAAATATAGAGAAATATTTAATTAATGAACCTACAGATCATGAAGCCTCTAATATATAATTCTTTGATCAATAATCACCATTTCGCTGCAACCAATAGTGTATTCATGGTCTATAAAAACCCTTGTAAAATAATTGTCTTATGAACATGAACCCCAACATGCTTCCAAAATACTAGAGTATATTTCAAAAAAATTGGAAACTATGATGATCATAATATCCTGCCCTTTTGTTGATGACTATCTACCTACACCCCAAATAGTTCACATGGGGTGAACTTCTCTTTTAGTATAACATTATCTTGTTCCACCCATTTCTCCAATAATTAAATATGTTTCTCTTCAATCTCTAATGAATTCCCCTCGGTCCTCCACACAACATACTTCTTTGAATTAATAGGGTACCTATTAGAACACGAATATACCATCAATGACTGTTATATACTTCATTGTTCCCAATTAAAACTCAAAAATTAATTCCATTTCATGAATAAAATATAATAACTTATCCTTGCAATAATTAGCTTAAACATGCACAATTGACTAACATGATGTGAAAATGGGGGGAGTCATTAATAATTAATCTGTAGTCATATTTCAACATAAAGGGTGGATAGAAACACATTCTTAATTAAAATATATGGTATGTATAACTCCATTAGAATTGAATAATAGTGTCCAATAATCTTTTATTCAGAATATTTTTTCAATTTAATTGGAATCCTTATCATTGATGTAAGACCCTATGATTTATTAATATATTTTTGCAAATTAATACAATGTTTTATATCTCTTTTCACACGAAACATTGAACTAAAATGATCCATGAAATATCATATGAAATTTTTATGAAAATTTAATTATAATAAAAAAACTAGTAAATAAACATATTGAAATAAATTATAAATGAATACAAAATAGGATTAAGAAAACATAAAGTATTAAAAGGATTTTTCAATAAATGTGTTTTTTATTTATATTTTTTATTTTCATATAAAATAAAAATTTGTATATTATTTATTTTTATTTAAAAAAAAACTAAATTTTTTGTATTAATCTTTTCTATATTATCTTAGGATACATTTATATATGTTTCCTGAAATAGTTTATTTCTAAGTGAAACGTGAAAAAATAATTTTTCTCTAAAATTTAAAATTTTATGACTATGACATAAAATAAATAGGAATATAAATTTATAATACCATTTAATTTAATAAAATGTATTTGAATGATAAAATAATTCTTTTAAAATATAATTATTAACTTATAAAATATATGCTTAATTTTAGTAACTTAGGTAAAAGTTTATTCCAATTTCAAGAAACGTTTCCGTAATTTATTTTAATTAAATAGTTTAATGATAAAATTAGTTTTTTGTTTTGTTTGAATGATAAAAAAGTAATATTTACTTTATAATCAACAAATTAATGTCATGTAAATTGATAAAATTGATAAATTTAACATACATATAAATTTTAATTTTTAAAACATTTTTTTCTAAAAATAATTTGTCCATCACATTCCTTAATTATGAGATTAACTTTTCAGAATAAAAAATATATGATTTTCTAGATTGTTTTGTATTCTAAATAATAATTTTCATATTTTTCAATAAGTTCAATTTTAATTGTGTTCATTAAAATTAATTATCGATGTTGAGAACATTAGTTTCCATGGTAAAATTAAAAATTGTAAAAAGTATTTCTCTAAGTGTAGATGAAGAAAATAATTTTAAAAACTAGTTTAAATATTTTTGGATGATATTTGGATAAAATAAAAATCATCTCCTCAATTAATTTATACTTTTTGTGCCTTTGAACTCGGAATTGTTACATACCACTATTGAAATGTGAAGGGAACTTTAAAATTTACCATTCTCTTAACTTATGAATGGGTAACACTTCCAAAAATTAATGTTAAACATATCCCATAAAATGTCATCTTAAATGATGAAAATTTTACCCTATTATATTAGAGAAATTATTTATCCCATGGCCTCTATTTTCAAGGATATTTCCAAGGGAAAGGTCATGTTCTCAATGTATTTTTTTATTACTCTATCTTTTCTTCATAATATTCCTCTTCCCAAATTTTTATACATAATGATATCAATATTATTAACATTTTGAAATGTTTTTATATTAATATATATATTATTAAAAAATCCATTACATTATATAATAAAAACAAAACAACAATGATCATCTATACGTTTGGACAATGACCTCCACAAAGCAATATAGTTTATTTTTTTATCAAAAAATATCATAGATGGAAACAATGATTTAATTTATGAATGAATATGTTCCCTATTTCATAATTATAACTATGAAATGATAATTTATCAAATAAATTCATTCCATCCCTTTATTTTGGAAATAGAAATTTTAATCAGATAAATGTGAAGCCTAACACCTCTAAAAATGATGAATTTTATTTTTCATCACTGACCTTCATGGATAGTTCGAATAATGAATTTAATGATGATATAATATCATTATAACAACCTTAATTTTATAAAAAAAAATATTTTATATTTTATATGTGTTAGTAATAATAAACAACCATATTAAACTTAACCCCCTTAAATAAAAAAATCTAGGAAACTTTCTTGATTTTAGTCCATTTTGGGAAACATAAAAAATTTTAAAATTTTTTTGTATAATGTAATAATTGAATAAATTAACATCTATAATTATATAAATATATAATACTTTTTATAACATATTTGATAATAATAAATATACTAGTGAGGTTTCAAAGACATCAACCAGACCACCTCAAGTGACCACAAAAGGACAAACTATTAAAATAATAAAAAAATGTGATAAAAATAGACCTTATGAAATGAAATATAGATGGAAGTGGTTTGTTATAATGTTTTTAATAAAGATAATTATATTATTCAAGAATTTTGGCTCACACATTTAATTAATTAAGAACTAAGTAATATGTTTTTTCTTCTCATTTTTGATTCATTGATATATGATTCATATTCACCACTTATTTCCATTTGTGGTGTTTATGTTGTACATATATTTATTTAATCAAAATTTTAATTTAAATATATGGTATTTATAAATATATATCAAAATATACATTTAATTGGTTATCAATTAAATATAAAACTATGATGTAATGGTTTTTGTTAATTCAATCCCCATTAATTGAGTTAGGATTGTACTTATGTAACTTATTTCAAAACTTTCGGGAACATTATACTTATTTATTTTCCTATGTGGGGTAATGATATTTATAATTTACATTTCTTCCACACAAACCAATTTTAAATGCCTCCCCTACCCAAATAATGATATCTGCAAGAGATTTGGTAAAATCAAATTTCCTTTCTTTGAGTTAAAATGTTACTTCTTTTAAACCATTCCTCTAATTGGGATAAATTTTTATATTTACTATATTATAAGATATTCATTATCCTCTCTATGGAAAACCTTTTTTAACTCAAATATTATTTCTCAATGAATTTATTTCCCATAAAAGTGAATCACTTATAAGTATAAAATCTCATCTCCTTAAATGATTTTTTTCTTCAATTTCTATGTAATTATTACCAAATGTTGGTTTTAATTTGTTATTTGGAAATCTAAGTGTGTATTAATTCATGTGACTATACTATTTTCCAATACTTATTTTGAAAATGAAATTTTACTTCCACTTTTTACAATGTGTATTTTCAAAAAAGAAAATTTAAAATATTTATATTTGTTTTCATTTTATTCTAACAAAATATTTTATCTTCTGAAACACATTAACTTTAAATAAAAATTATAAAATTTTAATGATATATTAATGAGGATTAATTTCAAAATTTATTTCCAATGCTTTCACTTTATCTATTTGAAAATTACTTTCTAATGTGTCCAATAACTTATTCTTTTTTGAAAATGATACAAACTTTTTATAAATTCTCATTTATAGTTTCTCTTATTGTGTGAGCATTGTTCTTTATGAATAATATTTTCCATGATAAAAAATGGTTTTTTAAATGATATTAACTATTGATTATTTTGAAAATACCAAGAAATATTATTATATTTTACAAAAGTAAAATTTTGATTTAAAAACTAAATTATTTATTTTAAATGTGAATTTTATAGATTTTGTTTTAAAGAATGAATAATTTAGTGGTTCCATGTATTCTCAATAAAATATGCGAAAATCATTAGTCTCATATAATATATATTTTATAAAATAATTTTTCTAATTTAAAGACTATTTTTCCCTCAATGTATTTAATTTTAAATAAATTATTTTTATATTGTTTTCAATCTTTTCAAAATGGGGTTATATTACCAATTTTCCTAATTATCTATAAAGTAATTATCTTAATGGATGTTATTATTAAATATAATTTGCTGTGATTTGATTTTGGGAATTATTTGCTTACAATATTTTGGCTGATTTTTGGGATACCATTTGGAAATGTTGTGAACCAAATTTTTCTTCCCACATGCTATTTTTTTTGTGAAAAATGAAACCAATTATATTATGTTGGATTTTCATGATATATTGAATGAATAATATTTTATGCCATAAACATTTATATATTATTATGAGTGGGTTTATATATCCCCCACCAATGTTTTTATAGTTTTGAATCTCAAGAGATATTGAAGTGAGAACAAGATTTAATTGTTCACTACTTAATGGGTAGACATGATTGGATTTGTTCACAACATTAAGAATGGACATTATTGTATTTTTTATAATATAAGGCGAGGTAATTATTGTATTTTTCCCCAAGATAAATGTTAGAAATTATTATTATTATGACCATCGTATAAATCATGACCATGGATAGATATGTTTAAAACATAAAGCATGAACATTATTTGATTTTTTCACAACATAATGGGTAGAAATGTTTTGAATTTTCAATAAAATAAATCTTGAAAATATATCAATTTGATAATAAAATAATGATTTTACATACATTGATTTAATTATAATATGAATATTTTCTTTTCTTATGTTTATACTGTAATTCATTATTATGCTATGATTAAATTAAATCCCTTATTTCTATGTTAGATGCCTATGATTATGCTCTACGGATCATATTTATTATCACACACACTTTTTAGGGTATTTTTTTGTTCGTTAGGGATTGTATATCTCTCTATCATCATATACAAAGAACTCCAAATGTTCTATATATTTTTAATAAGATATTTCCCCCTATTACCATATTTTTTCATATGATTACAATTTCACTTTAGATGAAATGTAGATATTTTCTCCCTTATTGAGTTTTTCAGGTCACATATTTATTTGATTCCTTTTTATCATGAAATTGAATACTTGACTATATTTAGATGGATTTTTAATATAAAAATGATTTGTGGGAGTTGTTGAATATATAAATATAATATATTAGTAAAGCATAAATGACAACCTTTTGGATGAGAAATATATGGGGGATAATCCTCAATGACACTAAATCTATAATACTAGTATTTTGAGTTAATTATGAGATTTAATGTTTAACTCATTTAATTAATGTAAAACAAGATCATTTCTAGTTAGTTTCACCTCACTTTATATCAAAGATAATGTTTTAAAAAAGTGTTTTCAACACCAAAGATGGATGTGCGAGTCTATGGTGCCTTAGTAGGCGAAACATAATAAAATATATAAGGGTCACAAAAAACAAGTTTTCACTAGTTTGCATGGTTCATGATTGAACCTGTTTATTACAAATAAAAAAGTAATAAATTTGATGTCATGTTATTTAATGCATAAAATAGATGGATTAATGGTTATGGAACACTAACCCTAGGAATTTATCTTCAAATATATACAAGGTATGTTCATATGAATGTAACCCCATCCATTGGCATGCATCTTCAATATATAAATCTACATATTTCTGATAATATTTGAAGGATTTCCTCAGTTTTTCTTACATTAACAATAGAAATATTGATAATTTATATAACAATATATTACATTTAGATCATGAGTCTATCCAAAATAACATCCAGGCTGGGAATGAAAATAGTGAAACAACCCTTTTTGGTTATATTTTGTGGATAAAAGTCATTTTATAAATAAAAGAGCCATCAATTTTCACTATATTCATGATAAATCCCACAATTATTTCGGTAGAAATCATACCTAATTTTCTTCACCAATTCATCTTGTTAAATAAAATATCCTCCAACCAAGAGGTCTTCAACCAATGAATAAATAGATGCAAAATTTATCATATGATTAAAACTTTAGAATTCATCATCAAATCTAAAACATCCAAGGGATTCTATCATGATCCAAAATGTTATCCACCACATCAATAATTATGATAATAATAATAAAAAAGTTAAATATCATATTATATATTATTAGATAATTTTTAAAAGTTAAATATATATATAATTAAATATAAAAATAAAAATAATAAATAATTAATAAAAATAATAATAGTTGATGTTATACAACTGTATAATAAGTATAAATAATCTTATAATAAATAATAAATATTTATTTGTAAAAACAACCAAATAAGCTAACAATATTGATGAAATTAGTGAATTTTAAATAAAATATTATTTAAAAGTAATATATTTAAAATTAAAATATTAAAAATAAAAATAGAGAAAAGATATCTAATATTAATTATTTGACTTATATAAAATCAAAAAATTATAACTATATATCAATTTTGAAAAACATAGAAAATAAATAAAACAACTTCAAATCATAAAATTGTTAAATTAGACTAATTAAAATTATAATGTGAATGTGTAAAAAATTCAAATAAATTTATATGTATCAAATCACCCACATAGGAAGATTTTCACTCATGAGGAACGATCCAAAACATAATATATAAATGTCACCTTAGTAAAATAAAAAATAATAAATTTATAAGTTTAAGAATCATTAAATTATTTTTCCAACAAAATATCATGTTTTTATTAAGTAATATTTTAATAAATAATTTACCATACATTCATTATGATTTTAAAATAAATATTTACATTTGTAAATCATTATGACCTACCATTCGATTATCCTCATCAATTTGGAATGAATTTTTCAATGTTATTATCAATTCTGAAACATGTTAAATCTTACTATATTATTTCAATGAATTTAATATCTATATTATTTTTAAATTAAATTTCATTATTAATATAGAGGAAAAAATTGGTTCAATTTATATTGGGGTTTGTAGAAAAATGATCAGTAAATTAGTTGTTGAAAATTTTAGGAAAAAAATTAAATGGAATCTTTAAATATAATAATGAAATATAAATTGATGTTTCACCCCTATAACCTTGCTCCCCGAATAAAAAAATGTTTTCTTATTCCCAAGAAAGTAATTAAATCAAAAATATTTAGACACTCGTTGCAACAAAACTCAAAAAAATTGAATAAGAAAATTTTTTTTAAGATTTTTTATAGAGAGTTACTCTAAAACAATAATAAATAAATATAATATTAGGTCCCAGACCCTTATATCCAGTTCTTTTGAAGGTTTCCAATGTATTAGGTTCTTAGAAGAATAATAGTGTAGGGTTTATGTAGATTTTAATATAGAATATGGATATATAATTAATTCATTGTATTAATTTATGTTCATGATAAGATAGAGTAGTTTTCATCCTGAATGGTTATTCATATCATGAGTAAGGGAAGTTCATAGATATTAATTCATGTTATGAACCCTCAATTTATAAAAAAAATGATAAAGGGTTGCCTTTGGTGAATTTTCCCCTAATAATCTAGACTGTGAACAATTGGATCATGGTGTGAGTCGATCATAGGATTATTGGATCTTTGGGGATTATTTTTTATCATATATTAAATAGAAATCAATAATGAAGTGAATGACCCATTCATGTGTGAATGTGTGTCTGAAAAAGAAAATATATTTTATTTTACCTTTAATGTCTGTAAAATCCATTGAATTCTCCAAAAACCTAGATGGATATAAGTTTTTTCTACATTTTCTTAAAGTCATTCTGATTCAAATTGATTATCGACTTCCCATAATTGATCTATGTGATCTGATTTGAGTTTTCCATATTTCTCTTATATTTTTATCTCTATTCATATTTTTTTCTTCCTTGTTTTATCTTAACATGTTATGAAAGTTTACCTCATTAAATCATTGTTATTTTATTATATACTTGTCGCTGTGTTCATAGAAAAACATACTTAATGTAATTTAGATTTCATTCGAAAGAAGTGATAAAATATCTATTCTTTTTATTCTATTATTTTTAAAATAATATAGAATTTCTCAAGGTTTGGGACTCATTTTTTCTTTTATTTTAAATAAAATTATGAATTTTTATTTCGATATATAATTAGGTAATTATGGGATTAACCATAACGAATACTATTCTAAATTAATGAATTAATTTTGTTCTTGGTTTGTAGTGATAACATGTGTTTAGATCTTATTAATATTTTGACTCTTATTTTCTTATATAGTATGATTTATCTAATTTATTCAATTCTTTTTATGTATTTTATTATTGGAATAGATAAAAGAACATAAATAAAAAAATTATTCATAGATAAAATTATGTGGAATGTTAAATATTTACCATTCGTCATTGAAATTTGTGGAAAATGAAGTTATGATTGAAATACACTTAAATAATTATTAACTTTTTATTAGATGAGGCTTTAGGTTTTCTATTGCTAAGATATTTGTTAAATTAGTTGGGTAATTCAATAAGGTAACAAAATGGTTTCTTGATAAGGATTTTTTTGGGGATAAGGGAGTTCATTACCTTGTGAAGGACATATACGTTAGTGTTAGTGCCTTGTTCACAACTAACTATTTATTATTGATGCCTTATATTATTAATATGAATGTGGATACATGAAATGAAATATTTTTTAAGCCTGAGGTAATTAGTGGGTTGGATAGAAATTAGTGGATTGTGCGTAGGTTTATGGAATAGTTTGTCTTGTTGATGGTGGGAATGATAGTGAGATATATAGTAGAGTTAACGATTGAACAAAGAGAGATGTAGTGGACTAATGATACATTTTACTATTTTTAAAATGAATTTTCAATTTTTTTTCTTTCTTTTAATTACATTTTTTAAGAGGACATATAGTCATGTTACATTTTTCAATATTGTTTTCCCCACTAATCAACAAAGTTGGTTGTTCATGGTCTATGAATATTTTATGGGATTATTGGTTGAGTAATATATTACCATGAAAAATTTAATGATAATGGTTATTAAATTATTTAACCCATGTGTTTGGGAGTTCTATGGTTATCTCAGAGTATTTGTTTCAAAAATATGAGATATAAAATTTTTAACTAAATAAATTTATTAAAAGAAACATAAATTTTTTGTATTTTTATATGGTATGAAGTCCATTGTTTTGGAAACTAGGTGTTCATGATATGATATCTGTGGTTAAGCCTAAGTTGATTCAGTTGTCCTTAGTGTAGTTTTTGGGATATATATTTATTATGATATGTTACTTCGTATGATATCCCATCCTTCTTGAAAGGGATACCAACACCCAGTGGACTTTGGGGGAATATTCCCCAACATCTAGGTTTGTTACAATAGATGGATGACTACCCTCTCTTTCCCACTATATTATTTAAATGTAGTATTATATATAGGTACGCATGGAGGTAAAATTACTGTATTTTTTTATAAATGTTTTCAATTGATTATGGATATTTTACACACATGTACATCCAGATATAGTATCATAGGTATTACTATAGTAACAATGTATATAGGATGTAATGGATTGAGTTGTAGTACATAATGTACATTCTAAAGGTGGGTTTTGGAAAACTAATCAGTTACTATCTAGAGGTGGAGATGATGATGAAGTTATATGTTATATGAGGTTCAGGTTGTTATAGCATTTACATTGACACATGTTTCTTATTTGAGATAGATGGATAATTTTATGAAATCACTTCTAGAAATATGATCTATACCAACAGTTTTTGGAAAACCATTGGTATAGTTCACTAATTTGGACCTATACAAACTGTTTGGCCAAAACTATTAGTATAGGTCCATTATAGGGACATTATACAAATAGTTTAGCAAACCATTGGTATAGGACCCCCCATACCAACAGTTTGTCCAAAACAGCTGCTATAGGTCCCAAAATCAAATAACATATAACAATAGTTCTCAAAACCCTTAGTATAGGTCTATACCAATGGTTTTGAGAACCGTTCGTATAGGTACATGTATTTTTAATTGAATATTCGTACAAAGGCCATTAAATAAATCATAATTTAAAATACTTATTATAATACATAAATATATATATTTGAAATTATGTTCACAAAAGTATGTTAGATTAGTGGTTAGGTCATTCAATCACAAAAGGGAGGTCCTCGAATCAAAACCAACCGAATGATTATTTTTTGAATTACATATACCAACGGTTTTATGGAATCGTTGGTATAGATTTTCATATTACTTATCCCAACGGTTTTCCCAAAACCATTGGTATAGACTTATCCTCACGGCTTACATGTCAACGGTTCTTTAAACTATTGGTATAAGAAATACCAATGGTTTGGAGGCATATACCAACGGTTCCAAACCGTTGGTATAAGGTATTTTTCCAGCAGTGAATGTTAGGGAAGAGATAAAAAAGAGTGGAGAAGTGGTAGTGGGGTGCCTCCAATATTATGCTTGTTTTAGATATTGTATAATTATTTGTATTCAATACTTGGATATAGATCCATGGTGACACCAGGATCTTAGCATACCTGATTAGTTGATGAGTGAGTTTTATTTCTTATTCACTGGACTTTAGTATGTTTCTTTTAAATTTCAGCAAGCAGATTCAATAAGGATCATACTAAGAATACCATTTATGATCACCCTTAGATATATGAACTATTTTTGGGAACAAAATATTTTTTGGTGACTGAGAAAGATATTTATATTTATAAGGGTTGTTTAGAATCAGTTTGGTGTTAATGGATATTTTTGAGGATTTTATATTCAGACTTTTATTCAACTTTTTATTTTTTAGTTGTTTCAGTTTTTATTAAACTTAATTCATGTATTAGTGCATTTGTTTTATTATTAACATGATTTTTGGTGGTATCATCATATATCTTATTCCATATGTTATTTTTAGAGGGTAATACCTCCCATTTTTTATATAATATACCCACACTGATGGTCCCCATATCATGTCCTATTAGAGGTGGGCATCAGGCATCATCATCTCGCTTCTTTGATTTTCAGGCTTGGAGGGATATCATGGGGGGGTGTTGTGAAAGAGTGATATAAAAGGTATAATTTGAGAGATTGGATGGATTTTGGAGGCAGTAATTGTTAGAGACAACATGGGTTAATTGGTAAATAGTGTCATATGGGTTTAGAATGTGATGTTAACAATAGATATGGTTTAGAACATGGGTATTTATAGTCTACTGTGATTTGATGCATGGACCATGAATTTTATAGATGATACTAAGATAATATTTTCATGTTACTAGGTAGATATCTAAGAAATAATGATGAATCATTCCTATTTCACCTACGGTTGAATTAGTTATTACTTGGGCTTGGGTTCATCCATAATTTTTTTGTAAATATTGAATACTCCTGGTTTAAGGGTTCATTACAATTTTTCTTTTACATGAATAACTCTTGGTCAAAATACTCCTTATTTTTTCACTAAATATGTTCAATAGGATATTCCATCACATAATTTTAGGGTTTATGTAAATAATGAAGACACTTTGAGGAGGAAATTCCTATTGTTTCATCACAAGAGTTTCGTGAAGATAGAGATATTTATTTTGGATATAATGACAGAGGGATGATTGAAGTATATGGAGATAGTATTTAGTTTGTTCAATTCCTGAGAGGAGTACTAGGTTTTTTTGGTCGTCATGATACTATATGTGGAACCAGATAGTAGTTTTTATTTTTCTAATATATTATAAGCTGTCATATGTTGCATAAGAGAAGATCTAATATGATTTAATCTATGGTGTTATCTCTTCTAATGCCAGGGTGGCCAATCTGTTGGATGATATTACACTTATAATATAATTTTATAGTGCATGACAGTTCATGATATATTTTAGGAAACTTATTTGATATGCTTCAGACATAGTACTAGAGGGTGATGCCACAATGAGGTATTCATATGAGGATTTATGTTTAGATGTCCATAACCAGTTTACACTATTTATGCTATCAACATATCTCAATGTACTAGAGAGGGAAGATGTTATTGAAGGGACATTGGAAAGCACCGGATCATTATAATATGGAAGTATTCAGGATAATCCACATAGAATTATTTTGGTATGGGGTTCCCATTATCCAAGATAGAAGGGTTTTCAGATAGTTGGGGGTACGTCACAACTTACATTATATTGTTTCACAGGGGATGGAATCTATCTATTCTCTACCACAAGATGAAAAAAAATTATATGAGATTCCACAATCACCAGCAACTGGAGTACCTAAACATTTTTAGTAGATAATGTGTGGCTCATGTAACACATTGGGTTCCATCATTGTAGTAGTATCTATCGGAGAAACATAAATATGGTTCTCTAGCCAATGATCTACTAATGAGAGTCAGGGAATGAATAGGAAATCCTAACGATTCTCCTCATCCATATATATTATAGAATAATCGTGTAGGATGGTGTCATCAAATATGGAGAGGTTATGGGGTATGCCATGGTGAGATGCATGATCTAGAGTTTCCAGTGCTATGTGAATGAAATTTCATTTGAGGTACGATTTTTTGTTTTATGATGAGGTGCATTCAATATTTTTTTCAATTTCTAAGAACTCCATCATTTCTCTATAAATGGTTTGTGGTTTGGGACTGAAGGTGGACAGGATTCTAGTTCCCATACCATTCAATAGGCTAGTTTATGCACAATCTCATGTATGTAATGTGTGTAGAGACTATGAGCTAGTTCTAGGTAAATATACCACTTGGGAAGACTTTTGATGTTTAGGAATAGAAACATATGTCATCATCTTTGATATGAAATATATGTAATTGGTTTAGGATATGGTGGATTTCTTATGGAGGTAGAATATTTTATTTGATGATGATAGATATTCATCCATGTTCTTTGGTGGGTGAGACCACTAGATAGGAAGGAGGTGTTCCCAATTATTTTATTCCTTGTTGGGAATGCTGATGTTGAGTTTATAAGAGGTTCAATCGTCAGTGTTTCCCATGGCTATGGAAGAGTACCCTAATGTCATTCCTAATGAGTTTTTGTAACTACCTAGTTGAAGGTATGTTGAGTTTGGGATATAACTACAACTAGAAACATATATGATTTAATTATATCTATAAAATATTATTTCTTATTTGTTTCAGAAAATTATATTATAGACCAATGATCTCTTGCATTGTTATTTTATTTGGCTGAGCATGTCCCCAGGGGTTGACCCATTTTTCCCCCGAGAAGGCTGATGGTATTCTACCTAAAAAATTAAATTATCATAACATATAATAGGTGGTAGGGTATAATTTCTACTATATTACATTGATTTTATTATTTATTCTATTACTTTAAAGAATCTATATGGTTTTTAATGATCAATCTATGATCAAGGTATCATCAGATACTGGTGAAAGATGATGAGATTCTATTAACTTATTTCAAATATGTTTTTTGGGATTTGAGTTCATTGTTATTTCATTTAGTGTGATGAATGATCAATATGTATTAATGGGATTTATGAATGTCATGTTTTGTGATTTTTTTGACTAGTTTTTGGTTATGTTTATCAACTACATACTAATATACACCTTGTTTGGGGAGGAACTTGCATAAAATTTGTTATATATTTTGGGATTTCATCAACATAAATAGTTTTTTGGGATGTTCTATAATTTTTAGTTATGTGTTTATTTGGTTTTATTATTTAGACATATCATATCTCATCATGGACTGCCCATTGATCCTCCAACGATCCAAGAAATCATATCTTCATTAGCCCTATTGATTTTTGAAGAGGTAAGGAGTTTCCTCAGTCTTGAAGGTTATTATATTATTTTTTACCCAAAATATATTTAATTTTTACCCCTATAATATTCAAAAATGTAAAATATTATCCGTTCTTATGTACCATCTAGTGTCAAGATTCATTCATTTATCTCAAAGAGAGGTTGTTCATCACCCAAGATCATTTTCTTTTATTAGAGGGAGTTCAATTTGAATATTACTATGATTCTTCGTGTCATGCATTTAGAAGTGCTTAGATATAGAAGAGTGTAGATTTTTTCTATAGGTATTAGAATTTATGAACCCATTGATGTATGTATTCCACATCTTATCTCAAGTTAACCATTTTTGCGTTTTCCTTGAATTTGGGGAGAAAATATCTTATTAAATAACAGTTTGTGATTTCCATTGATCCCAAGAGACTGGGGAATATTTTCACCTAGAGTGACATGAACTTGTGATAATGATAGTGGATGTAATTCTTAATTGAATATGAATTTGATATTTCTTATAAATCAATAATTGATACTTTTGTAGATGAGGAAAAAAATCTGAATTCATACACTAGTATATTGTATATGTCTAAGGAATATTGGAGAGTGATGGAATAGATCATAGTAATGAATGTTGATGTTGGATAGTTTTTTGGAAGAGAATATACTAATCATACGCTGGTGCAATATAATTTAGTGAAATAGGTGGATGAGTCATAGATAGTGGATTTTGAGGTGAAAATCTAACGAGGTCATGTAATCTGTGGTAATACACCTGATGAATGGTTTGTGGATGATAGAAATAGAGTGTTATTACATTGGATCCACATAATTCCTTTGGTGATGAATAATGTGGTTATCCAAGTCTTACAAAATTCACCCTTAGTGGTACATAAATGTGTGAAAATGATTCACCTTGATTCAAGAGGTTAGTTTTGGTATCCCAAGTTAAAGAATTCAATGTCCAATTTCATTTTTAGATCCTTAGTCTTTCAGAAGATAATGGATAAAAAATATGTTCCCGATGGGTTTTTGTAGCTGTTAAATGTTCTTCAGTCCATGTGGGTAGATATTTTGATGGAATTCACTATTGGTTTACATTATGAATTTTGCAGTTATTATGAAATATTAGTGGACTATTTAAAAAAATTATCACTTATTATCAATCAAGGAGTCTATATCAAAAGATATTTTGACAAGGTAGTATATGAAGGAGATGGTGAGGATTCATGGAGTCTCATGGATGATGAAATTTGATCATGATACTCATTACAACTCTAGTCTGTGGATGTATCTTCGACATTCTTTTGGATCTTAGTTTTCAATCAATATTTATTTCCATTTACAGGCTGATGGTAAGATGAAGTAGACCAACCAAACTATTTAAGACAAGTTTTACACATAGGTCCATGATTTTATAGGTTCATGGATGAGACACTACCTATGGTTGAGTTTTATTAAAAAAATATTTTTACCCCTCATTGATAGGGAACTATTTGAATCTTCTTATAGTCAACATTATTATACTCTTTGTGGTGGAATGGGTCTGGGGAGTCATAACTTCATAAGCCATAACTAGTGATTACCATAAAAAAATATGGTTTAAGTGATTAACAAGTGAAAAATGATAAAGAAGTATCTACAAATACCTATATATACTATAGGAGGAAACCACTAGAGTCTGATGTAAAGACACAGAAATTTAAAGGAAATTTTTTCTTTATTTATTTATAATATTACAAGAATGTGGCTTCTAATAGCACTTGATTCCGAGGCTTGGTGTATCTGGAATCAATTTCCAAAGTTTAGCTCGGGTCCTTTTAGTAAACGAACGAGCAGGTTTTTCTATATTTTGAACCGGTGCTTGAAATTGAAATCCGAGTGCACCGATGAACTCTCAAGGCCGGTAATTGCATAAGGGGACCTTTACCGTAGTAGTGTTTTAGTGGGAGGAGAAGTTAATTATTGGGGTTTAATTAAGAAGTAAATAAAATTGTTGGAACAATTTTATTTTATATCTAAGGAGTTTAACTCCTCCCATGGGAGGTTATTGGTGGGGCCCACACCCACCCAACTTCCCTTGTGTGGATATATGAGAGGTGGGGCCCACACAAGCCCCAACCTTTCATCTTTCCCCAAACACCTTAACCCCCCATATTTAATTTTTTTAAACTCCTCTTAAATATGAGACCTCTCACCTCCTTCTCTCTCCCTCTTTAACTCTTCCCAACACAATATTTTAATGAATTCAACCACATCAATTAATTAATGAAGTGGTATGAATTTGAATTTTAAATTTCATGTGTTAATAAAATAATAGGAGAAGCCTATTATTTTAATTTGGTATGGTTTTCGTTGTGATAAGGAAGATTGGGAGAGAACTCTTGTGAAGAAGAAGAGAAGTCCTCTCTCGACGAAGAAGGATGACGCGCCAACCATTCTCTTCTCCGTGATAAGTGAGTAGATGCTGTTTCCTCCCAGAACACACTCTGACGTCGTCATCGAATCATCTTCCCACTACGCCATCTTCTGCGACGCTGATCACCATGGAAAATAATTCGAGGTAGGGTTTTTGAATTATTTTTGTACACATTCTACGTCGTTGGAATCACATTTTGACAACCAGATGGTCTGACCATAGAAAGGGGGATTTCAGACCACACTAACACAGCCAAATCTTTCCCTTTTTATGTAGCCTTTGTTTAACGATGGTAGTGGATTGCGGTGACTGGCTACCAGCCGGCCGCAATGAAGGGACCAGCGGCGCAAAGGTCGTCAGGTCGTCAAGAAGTTGCAGTATCATTTAGCTACGTGAAGGAGGCCATTGACAAGGTGGGCCACGATGGAGGGGAGCAGTGCCGTCACACCATGCTGGTGGATTAGGTCCACAACCAGGGCGGTCGGTGGAAGGAGGGCTAGAGTGCGGTGCCATCGCACTGTGATGGAAGGGAAGTCGTGGCTGGTCCGCGACGGTTTGGTAGGAGGGCGGGTGAGGTTGCGCTAGGGCGGAACCCAGTGGGTTCCATGGAGAGGGGAACCTGCACTTTACAGTTTTGTTATGGGAGAAAAAGGGGGTGGAAACCACACCCTTGATTGAAAGGGCAGGCCCTGCAGGGCACCACTGCTGCCTGGTCACGCTGACCAGGCGGGCTTCACTGCCCAGCCACTCGGATGGGCCACCGTGTCACGAAGACCACGCGGGCCGGGCCTCTGCGCCACGCAGGTCGGGCCTCCGTGCCACACAGGCCGGGCCACTACACAACTCGGGCTAGGCCGCCGTGCCACCTGGGCTGGGCCGGCGTCCTGGGTCAGGCCGACCAGGGGGTGTTGGGCCGGGTCAGACTGGGCCCAGACCCCCTATTTTCAGACAATTTTTGGTTAAACGACCTTAACTAAAGATACGGACCTCCGATTGACGCACCGTTAGTTGTGTAGGATTACTTGGATCGAGGTGGTCATATCTGTATATTACACTCAAGATTTAGGCAATGTTTGGGTACTTCCAGGTTGGTCTGAACTAGGAACCAACCGGGCCCTCGGAGCGGAAGCGCTTATAACTTGAGGACGGGACGTCCAATTGACGTACCATTGACTATGATAGATTACTATTAATGATAAGGTTCTTTTGGAATAATACATTTTAGTTTTGGATAGAGTTGAGATATGGTTGGGTAGGTACGTACACGAAACCAACTGGGCCCGTAGAACAATAAGGCTAATAACTCACAGACCGAGCATCCGATCGACACGCTGTCTGTTGTGTTGAGACCCCTATGTTGAGGCTGTACTTTGAGATACTTATTCATGGAACATAGAGAAACTTGGAGGGTCAACCAGTAGAACTTGGAATGGATCATCCCAAAGACGAGCATATGAAGTATGGTGACCTTGTAGCTGGCAGAGACCTGATGACTTCTTGTCTGATTCGTATCGGAATGACTTGACTAGCCCAGTGGGGAGAACTACTATGTTTGGGTGGTAGAACCATGGCGGAGGAGCACTACTTTGTGAGGTGGCAGACCCACAATACTCGACAGAAGGAGTACCTCTTTAGGCTATGAGGGGGAGCACTACTATGGGAGGTGGCCGACCCATTGCGGGGGAGCACTACTTTTTGAGGTGGCTGACCCGTGGTACTCGATAGGAGGAGTACCTCAGAAGTCTGAGGTTAGTGAGTATCACCTCAGAGTAGTGACAAGACTATTGTTCATGATAGAGGAGGAGTTCTCCAACAGTCGTTTTTTCATCATCGTGAATAAAAATCCTGGTTTGAGCTGGTCAATGAACTTTGTGTTTTTCTTCATTATTGAGATGGGTTACTTGATAACTTCGGTATATGTATGGGAATATACCAAAGTAAGGGGTATATGTTGATATTATTCTATGTGGTTATCCTTATTGAATTTAGTGAGACCATGAGGGTCTAGGGGTCTATAATAAGTATCGTTATACTCACCCCTGTACCGGCTATGCCCGCACCTCGTTGTGTTGGATGTAGATGACGGACAGCGCTGACAGAGACCGAGTGTACGAGGACTAGATGACACTTGGAGGTGGACCTCATGACGATTTGGTACCTGGAGTTGATCTCACGATGAGTTGGTACCCAGAGGAGGTTGATGGACGAGGGCACTGAGGAGGCTATATGTACCTACCCTTTAGGTAGGATCCTTGGTTGATGATCTAGGAGTTGCACTTTCTATACCTACCTTTCAGGTGGGATCTGTGGTGGACAATCAAGGAGCTGCTTTTCACCTTCCAGCTATATTGTTTTTTACCTTGTACTATATAGTTTGTCTCATATTTCCTCCCCCCTTACTTTCAACCCTACTTTTGTTATTCTTCTTTACTTAGTGTTTGCATCTTCTTGTACTCAGGGTGTGTGTGTGTGTGTTTATATTTCGTAAAGGCAATTCCTTCCATTTTATAGGGATTTATGCCTTTGGTGCTAGTCATTATCCCCTGGCCTATGGAAGGCGGGCTTGGGGTAGTCACGGAATAGGCCCCAAGGATGGGTCATGACATCCGATGGTGTAGATCATCTATTTTTGAAGTGGACTTCTCATCATGGAAACTGAAGGTTTGGTAATGGTTGTAATATTTATCTTTGATTTGTGGGACATTTCAATGTGTTTGTGTATATAAGATCCATCATGTACCAGTTATCACTTACCCTCATAGATGATCCAGATTCATGATGTCATTAAGGTGTTGAATCTTCACCTCAATATTCATCAAAATTCACAAAACATTAATTGCGGTGATATTGACAATGATGAAGATGTGATATTTGAGGAGCAGCCCAATATATCTTAAACTTATAGGTAAATGCATTGAATGATAATGATATTCCCTTAGTTAAGGGCCTATGGTGACACAATGTTGTGAAATGGTGAAAGTGGAAACACAATTCACATATTCATGCTCAGTATCCTGAGTTGTTTGATTATTTACACTTATTTTTAATCATGTTTTGATGATGCTGACCTTTATCTAGATGATGATATATTTATCTCTTCCTTGATTAATTTTTATGTCCTTTCCTTTATTAGAGAGGTATATCCCCAAGGGAGTGTGTTTTTTAGTTTTTTTCCTTATCGCTCAAATTGATATGGGTGTG
The DNA here is from genome assembly GCA_963277665.1 of Viscum album. NCBI lineage: Eukaryota > Viridiplantae > Streptophyta > Magnoliopsida > Santalales > Viscaceae > Viscum > Viscum album. Next base: position 1,087,968,064 of record OY728156.1, read on the forward strand.
CTCTTATGATTGTGGTATTTTTGAAAGGTAAATCATGGAGTTTTTGTTTGGATGAACTATTTTCCTTCGCTTCCCTATAGGTTTTTATTTTAATTCTCAAGGGTAGAAATTTTTTTGAGATGTATCTCATGTAATGCCCTAGAACCTTATATCTCATTACATAGAGTGTTTTCTATGTTTGAGGGGCTTAAAGGAAGCTAGGAGTAGTGTTGGTTGAGTTTAGTGGATGTAATTAGGCTGTAGAACTAGTTCAAATCATGAATTATTAATGACAACATGAGATACTACTTCAAAGATATAATAAATATTTGTGATTGAGTAAAGGATGTTTCTATAATGTGATCTATGATGTGATACCTTAGTTCATGGTGAGAATAGGTGATATGTCAGGCTTTGAGAATCTGTCTCAAATAATTCACACTGTGAAAATGTGGTTAACAACATGAGTTGAACATAAGATTATAGGATTTGGGTGACATGGTTTTTGGTGAGTATCAAACCCGAACCATTAATGATATGAATAAACCATTAAATCCATGAATGTGGGTTTTTCAAAAATATCTAGATATTTTAATCCAACCTATAACTATCTTGAATCCCACAAATTCTCCAAAACTAAATGTGGAAATACATATTTTTAGATTAGTTCAGAGACTTTTAATTGGTATTTCTTTTTGGTTTCCCATGATTAATCATAGGTGATACATGTTTTATTTTCTATATATCATGTTAGTACCAAATATTTTATTATATATTTCTCTCAAAATAATTTTAATTTCCTCAAAATCATAAAATAAATGCAAATTCATTTATAAATGAACCGTAATATAGTATAACATTATAAAATAGTCATTATATTGGATTAATTAATTGTAATAATAACTGTTTGAATATTATGAATAAATTTTTTAGGCAAATAAAATATTTCGATAAAGAATCACTCAATTGTTTATCATTACAAGCTCAAAAATACATTTTCCATCAAAAATAATTTTTCCTGGAGAAAATAATATAATTAATTTATGGGTCTTAAAGAAAAATTATTTAATAAAATAAAACTAACTATTTAAAGAATCATATAATAATTATATTTGAGTGAAATTTTCATAATTTTATAAATAGACTAATTTTTATATGAATAGTGAAAAATATTTATTTTTATTAAAAAACACCCTTTTTATTTAAATAATTTATAATGTTATATTTTATTTTAAAAATGTTTTAAAATAATAATTAGTTAAATAATATTATTAATAATAAAATTTAGTTTATTTTAATAAATTTTATGTTTAATTGTGATATAAAAAACATTATACTTGAGAAAATGTTTATTGGAAAACCACTTTTTTTCAAATTTTATAGATTTATTTTCAAAGTTTATTATTCCATTTCTATGGATTAAAATTTAAAAAAATTATTCCATATTTTTAATTATTATATTTCATATTACTGAATAATTTGAACTGAATAGGACTTTATTATATTTTATTCTTTTATAAAATTCCAAGTGTGTCTCATCCCCCACTTATAAAAGGGCACCCCTATATTTTCTTATTAACACCAATATGAGACATATATATCAACTAAACCCAGCCAAATTAACATATAAAAATCAATATCCATGAATTATTGGTTATTTTTATTTTTAATTTCCATTCCAAGTGTCCTTATGAAAGAATCTAATGGAAGCCTACTGAAGAAGAGGTAATCATCCTGCTGGACTTCTTTCAATTAATTTCTTCTCAAAAATTATATAGATATATGTTATTCATCACAAAAAAAATGTCTTATGTATAATAATTATACTAAAATTTTATTATGATTATTTATCCACCAATATTCACCTTCCATTTCATCAAATGGAAACAGAAAGTATTTTTTCTTCAAATGTGTGAACTGCCCCTCCACACAAAGATACAATTTATTTTTACATCAATTTCATTCATGGATGGTTATTATTAATAGTTTTATGTTTTTATAAAATAATTATGGATTAATTATTATTATTCAATTATAATATCATTTTTATCTTCTTATATTCCAATCCTTTGTGGAACAATATTGTTTCTTGTGCATACGTGTGGACTTCCACCTCCATGAAGTGTTGTGATTTGTTTTTCACTTCTCCTTCACCTAAATGGTAATAAAGACACATTTAATGAATATATATGATACATATGGTATAATAATTTTTTTTAATGTTTAATAATTATATTCATTTCTTTCATTTTTTCTGTAAAAATGTGAAATGAACTTTCTTACATATGTACGACCTACCATCACAATGAACTCTGTAATAATTTTTTCTATAAAATTTATGGATATATATAAATATACCTATAATTAAAATATGTGACGTTTATATAAATATTAAAAATATTTTGATTATTTAACAGTGATAAAATTATAATTAATGGAACTACCAATTATAAATTCTCATAAAAAACTAAATAGTTAACACCGAAAAATGATAATTTTATTAAGTAATTTATAATAAATGGGTGTTGATATGTTATAAGTGGACCATATATGATATTATATGTATATAAATTACTTTAGTATATAATTATGATACATTTAATATAATTATAATGGATTTTATATCACTTTCATATAAATTAGAACTTGGAAAAAATAATTCATTGTCTCACTTTTATTTCTATAAAAGAGAAAACATATGCACCACATTTTTCATTACTATGGAATATATAGTACCTGGAAATTTATTTTATTATTATTATTATTAAAATTATGTGGATTTAAATATACATGTAATTTTATCTATTAGATGTGGTTTTTACTCAAATGATACAAATGTGGGGAAGGATTTATGTTGCAGATCGGGAATATTTCTTGCCATGTTTACGATGATGAGATTTTATGACCTATTTCTCGAGAATACAATAATTTTTATTATCCTTTGTTTATTTCCAAATTTTAAATATTTTTATATTATATTAATCTCATTAATTACTCAATATATTGAATATTGTTTTAATAAGAACCATCTTTATCTCCATAACCAGACAAAAATTAGTTTTCTTCAATATCAATTTTTTTCTAAAAATATATTAAAGGTTGTTTTTATTGTACTATAATTTATTAAAGTCCTTTTTCTAATTATTTAATTTTTAATGAATGGTTGCAAATTAATTCTATTATCATTTTCCTAATAAGGTACTTTTGGATTTTTACAAAAAATGTGAATGGGAATAATTGTTTTAACATACACATTATGAATAGAATTTCTATCCCTCATGACCAATCAATGTATTGAATATTTATTTAAAATTTTAAAGTTTTATCTTAAAATAATATATTTTCCACAATGTTGTGGAAATTATTTTAGTTTATAGAAAAAGTTTCAATGTGAAATGGGTATTTTCCTCATGAAATGTTTCAGCGATCTTTCAATGGAATTTTTCATCTATGATAACATCTTTATTATAACATATGATTTAATATGGATATTTTTCTATTGATTCCACCCAATTTAATTTTTTTATGTCTTCTGTTTTTTATTTTTTATTGTTGGTTGTATAAAATCCTTGTTTTCCCTAATATTCTATTATTTTATGGTGAAATCAATTTGAAACTATTCCTTTTCTATAGGTTATGTTATGATAAAATGTTCAGATAACCTATTTATTTTCCATTGGTTATGCTCTAATGAATAAATTATTATATTTGGTAATATAAATGAATGGACTATGATTTTTTTATTGATGGTAAATCAATTATTTTACCATCCTATTAATTAGGCAAGGATTGATGTCTCATGTGACAATAAGGACATGGATAGGGAGTGAACCCAGTTTAGTTGGGGACTCAGTCTACTATGATAGTATTGGGAGGGAACCATTACTAACGATATGATGAAATTTGGAGTAAAACCAATCCACTATGATATTATGTGTGTGATCTATGATTTTAAATGATTATTTGTATTCCAAAAACATATTCCATTTGCCAATTTTATAATATCATGGATCATTTTATTTGATTTTGTATGATTAACATGTTACGGAATTTCCTATCTTATTAACTAACTAAATATTATGAACTATGTTATGAAAGTTATAGTTTCTAATTTTTATGATCATTTACTAATACCCTTATTCATTTAGTAGGTTTATTTTATCATTTATATCTCTATTTTTTACCGTTTTGTGAATTAGAGATTAATATTTCATATGCTTCCTTCCCTTGGGTTATGAATAATCGGTTTATTTGTGATATGCATAATAATAGTGATAGTTATTAAGAACATTGTGGGAGATGATGTATATATCTTATGAAATAGTTGTTTATATATATATATATATATGTGTGTGTTTCTGAAACACTATACATGTATTATTATAGTATGTATTATAATGGTATATATTGAATATTCTTCTAATAAGATGTGATATTTATGTGTTAAATTTATGTGTAACTATAGTTTCCAAAAAAACATTAATTACATTTGGAAATTATGAAGAGAAATATTTAGTGATAATATTTTTGATAATCCTATATAAAAGATAAAATTCTAATTTATGAAAATAAAGGGGTAATATTTTACTAGAAAAACATCCCTATCTAGATAGTACAATAGTACATTGTTTTGGAATATTTTCATACAGTGGTAGTAACCCAAAAATAGTTTTTCATGTATATCTCATCCATCATTTATGTTCATGGTGACTATGAACTTATTGATAACTTGTTCTTATACTCTTGGGGGATACTCTTAGGATAACTGCCATTTTATTTATAAACTATTATAAAGGATTTGAATATATGCTGATTTTGGTTACACCTAAAGTTTAATATATTGAAAAAAAGTTGTCATTATTTTTAAAAACTATAAATAATTTTCAATTATTATTTGGCTTCCCCCTATGAATGTTTTCTCATACATTGATTATGGGTTTCAATAAATGGATAGAAGTCAAAGGTACTATGTTAATGTTGAATTTTAATAGAAATACAATGATTTATAATCCAAAAGTTATTGGATATGAAATTAAAATTATTAATACTATTCTTATGAAAATTTATCATGATTTAAATCACACTAACCTTCCAAAACAAATTAGGAAACAAAATTATATTAATTACTTCATGAGAAAACATCCACCATATTTTAGTGGGTCTATTGATCCACTAGTTGATTAGTTTTGGATCGGTACCAATGAGTATATATTTTTAGAAATCTATTGTTAAGAACATGAAATTTTTTTTTTTATTTGGATAGAGAAACAGATAAATGTAGGACTCTTATCAAGAATATGGGGAAATGGTGTATAATTGATTCCATAAAGTAGGATGAGTTTAGTAGGTTATTTTTCAATGGGTACATTCCTGGTATTATTTATATGAAAATGTTGATGGAATTACATGATATAAAATAGAATAATAATTAATCTATTAACACCAATGAGGAAAAGTTTACAAGACTTGTGAGGTATACTTAGTGTTTTATTATCCAACATGAATGTAAGTTTGATCAATTATTTAGTAGATTAATGTCTTATATTATAAGGGAGTTATCCATATGATAATTTAGTTGGTATGAATAAAACCTTCATTGGGTTTTCAAGGTGGAGATGGATATTTTAATTACCCATAAATCTCTTTGTTTTGATAATAAAATAATGTTATAAATGAATGGAAATTATAAATACTATGGAGATAAAAATTTGATCTTTCCTTCATGCTCGAAGTGTGGAAGGTAACGTAGAAGAAATAGTCTAAATGGGATGGGTAAAAATATTATGTGTTGGAAAGAAGGTCATCAAGAAATAATGAATTTATGAGAAGAAGAATTAAGATAATAATGGAGAAAAAGAAGCCCAAAATTCACCACCCATAATTCAGTGTTTCATATGAAAGATGTTGGAGAATTGTGCCAAATAGATATCAAATTTGATGATTAATGATGATGATAAATGTTAGAAACCTCTTAATCCCATATAAAAATCTAAATATCATGTAATCATTATTGATAAAACATGGTAAGATAAAGGCATGGTGAAAGGCACACCAACCATCCACTCGATAAATTATAATGTATTATCTGATTCTATATCTTCCCACAATTTTATAACTTAAATTTTTTTTGTGTGTATCACTATAAAACTTATAGGTATAGACGTTAAATTACTATTGAGAAGACATAATGGTATGATGATCACATCAAATTGAATTTTGTAGGAATGATCTTACTACAAATATTCTTATTCTCACTCTAGTCTAATTTGATTTTATATTATACATGAATTGAATTTATATATATAAATCCCATATCAATTGAAGAGGAATGGATGTTCCATTAATTTTTTTTAACTATCCTACAATCCTCAATCAGTTTGATGATAAATATGAACATCTGATGGAAATAATATCTCTTATATGGGTTATAAATCATATTCAAAAAGGGTGTTTATCTCAGATGATTGGTGTGATCACCAAACCCCATAAGACCAGTTCCAGTGCCTTACTTGATTATATTAACCTCACTACAAGAAATCAAATATCGATGGAATGGATAATTTATAAGTTTTAGAGAACCATATACACACATGATACCAATTTTACATTAGGGATAGAAAATAAAACATAATACAAAACAAAATCTAATAAATAACATCCATGAAAACTAATTATGAGATCTATTATTCATAACCTAGGGAAAGGAAATAAAATAAGTGTGATCTCAAATTATTTTTAAGGCTTATTTATATAAAAATAAAACGACAATCAATAGGTATATTTATAATGTAAAGGCAGATAAATTAAAAAATGTATTTAATGAACTTGAGTATCATAGTTAGAAAAAAAAGAATGAATATGGAAATCTAAACAATTGAAAAATTTCCATTTAATCAATAAAATTAAGAAGGAAATGTATCCATATTTAATTTGATATAAAATTATCATGGATAATAATAACAACTAAATTATTAGTGAGGGGAATTATTAATTATTAGATTACATGTTTTCATAGTAGATGGTATGTTTACCATTAAGACCTTTCACAATTCAGGTTATAACATACGGGGTAAAAACCCATATAATTCTTCCAAATGATTCCTATCATTAGAATACCAATGCATAAATGGGATTAATTTGAAAAAACCGATCCTATGTTTTACAAGTCTAAAACATTTATTATATATGAAATAACATTCTTATTTCATAAAGAATATTTTTTATTTCCATGTATCCACATTAAATAAATGATACTTATTTATCAATAATTCAACAGTTAACAAAATAACATTAAACGTAAAACTATTTATAAAACTGGTATAGAGTTTAAGAAATAATCATATACATTATATAATAATATGGATATTTAATATTATTTTAATTTCCAATGAAAACTATTAAACTAAAGTGATTGTTTTAAGATAAAGTTAACAATGAGTAAAGAAAATGAGATTTCACAATAACTTTTACAATTTTAAAATTTCTAAGACAAATACCCTTGAATAAAATTTTTCAATTTTGAAACATAAAATACCATGAATAATGTATTATTTTTGAAATTAAATGTAAAATTGGAAGTAAAAATGAAAAAATTCAATTGGTACATAATAACAAATAAGTCTCAATCAAATGTAAATTTAGACAAGATCACTTACTATAAGATTCCTTTTAGTTGAACTCACATTAATGTATTGGTTAATGGTTTAAATCTTGTCATTAAATTATAACAGAACCATATTAATATTTATAATATAAATTATTATCCCTTTAAACATCTTATCATCCATTTTTTAATTACCTTTCTTTATTTTCATTATTAGTTGTGTTAATTAACTTGATTTTCAACTATGTTTTGATATTTATTTGTTCTTATTACATAAATTATAATTTAATCATATAATAAAATAATAAAATAATATAACCTTCATATATATTTAGTATATATGTATTTAGAGTAATCTATAAAACTTGGTTTTCGGAAATGAAATACAGTATTCTTGGAAACAGTAGGTTGTACGTATACATGAACACTATTTCCATTTTCAATTCATATTGAAAGAAATAGAATTTATTGATATATGTATATTATCACAATATTTTCACTATTATTTAATATATATCACATATTTTTTTATTAAACCTACACATAATACTTTCCATATAAATTGTGAATGAATCACATCGCTTTATGATGCGGTAGTCTGTCGTGCACACGTGCGATGATATCATATTCCCATAGAGTAGAAAAAAAAGGAATTTTTGGTATAAAAATTAAAAAAGTACATTAACATGATAAATATCATATCTTTTATATATAAACTAAAAATATCTCATTTTTAAATGTGGTAATGGAAAATATAAATGACATCAACTCGTGATGTCGTTGTGTGTCGTAGACACGAATGATGATTTTATAACCCATTTGATGGAAGTGTGTGAATTTGAGATCATAACCCTATCATAAAGAAATTGATAATATAGTATATAGTTTGGCTATAACATTATTTTTTTATAATTTAAATTTATAGAGGTGGAAGAGGAAATATCATAAAAAACTCTTTTAGAAGAACATTACCTATGTTTCATGTATCATCCATAGGTTTCCACTAAAAACATTTTACTTTTAATGTATTACCAAAATATGGATTCTAGTATTTCTAAATCTATTTTGGGGAGTTATTTTTTTAGGTTTGGGAGTGTCTAAAGTGCTTCAATGGTGTGAAGGAGGGGTGAGATTGAGTGCACATTTATATGCGAGGAGGAGTTACATTCTTCTAAATACTCAAAAGTATTCACTATTGATAGGTTTCAATTACTAAATGTAGATACAAGATTAATAAATAATTTTGTGGGAGGATTATATTTTTGAAAATACATAAACACACAATATAACAGATGTTATAATAATTTGGTTTATTAACTCCTATTCTTCCACATTTTACTATTTTTTCATAATGTTAACTTGTTTTCTAACTGAATAATTTATTCTTTAAGACTAAATTATAGTGATAATTTTTTTAAAAATTAGGCCCACTTATTCTAAATATTATATATAATTTATTAGTTATTATTCCTAAATGTGTTGAAATTCAATCTTAACAGAAGAGCATATAACGTGCAAAAAAACTTCTTTAACTGGAACCACACTAACAAATTTTTTACTATCTAAGGGTAAATGTGTTCATTATATAAGATGAATTGTTATATTAATGGTTGATATTTCATATTTATTAAAATTTTAAAATAACTTGTTATAATATAGTAATTTTTTTAATTTTTAATAATTTAAAATAAATTCAGTTATCACAGAATAACATTAATGTAAATTTTGACATTATATATTTATTTTGAATTTAAATATATCAATATAATGATGGTTTTGAATATAATAAATTAAAACCTATTTAAAATATATATATTAGTATAATTAATTTATTTAATACTACAAATCAAAAAAATTAATTAATTTTTAAAATTTTTAGTATCATTTATATTTGTTAATTTTTGAAAAAATAAATCTTTCATTAGCGTTTATTAAAAATTAAATGTAATTATTTAATCTAAAAAATTCTGAAATAAATTTTCAAGATAAAAAACACTAACTTTTATTTCAAAAATATATATATAATCTAAAATATGATGTTTTCCCCATCCTAAATCATTATAAATATTAAAGGCATGGAATATTCTTTTTTTTTGTATATTTCCCTAGATAACTTATTATATAAGTCACATTCATGGTATAGTTACCAAATAAATAATATTAATTGATATTAAGGAGTTGAGATTAGAAATATATCAATTAAATGGGTGTTGGAGAATTTGATTGGTTATTTTTCACCTTATAGTCTATGTTTAATCACATAGTAAACTCTTTTTTACCATAATCACTCTAATTAATTTTTAATGTCTTCACTAATCATTTTGGTCAAATAATAATTTGAATTTTTAGAAATTAAAAATTATTATGATTCCAAATATATAATCCATTTTAAAAACTAAACATAATTATAAAAAATTAAATTATATTAATCCATTATATGTGATGAGAAATCAGGTTTTTAAAGTGAAAATGTTCAAAAGATTAAAATGTTATATATAAATATTCAATATCAAAATGACTCAAAAAAAAACTTATTAAGAGATATAAAATTTAGCTCATATTACCTTATAACCAATTAAAAATATAACTTAACCATATAAATTAATCAAATTAAAAGTTAGAGTGTAATTAATCTAGATTTTTCCACTATTAATAAAAAAATTAACCAACTAAGAAAAATACAAAAAATACACTCTATGATATTTTTTGACATAAAAATTTAAAAATTACGTTTATTTTTTCATAAATAATTTAGATAATTGGTAAAAGAATTATTTTAATTTATGTACTCCATGCACTATTAATCCATCTTTTTAGAAAAAATACAATTTTTTACAAAAAAGTTATTTTTCTTTTAAATTATTACTATTTTTTTATAAACAATATATAATATTTAAATGTGTTTAAAATATATATTTTAAAAACTAATTTAATCATATTCATACCATCCAATCCAATTTATAGTTGATAACTATCAATTTAAATAATAATATTATTATTTGATTTATGTTCTGTAAAACTCATTCTTGTGTGCAATAGAAGAAAACCCGGGGTTATATGTGCCACACGCTAAACTCAAGGTTGAATGTATCATATTATATTTAATAAAATGTTATTATTTTAGAATTTTGGGGTGTTAAAATTAATGAGAAAATCAATATTGAATAAATTTCTATTATTTGGGAGTTTATCAATGTCTTTTCAAAAGAGTTTTCTAGTACTTCATTTAATTATGAGTATAGTTTTAAATAGAAATCATATATGGTGGCATAACATTATAAAATACTCCATATATAATGTTCCTAATTGATTTATAAGAATTTAAGAATAAACTCCTGGATAATCTTGAAAAGGGATTCATTCGAGAAATTGTATCACCTTGGGGTGCACCTGTTATTTTTTTTCAAGATAATAGTTGGATCAATGGAGTCTAAAGTGATTATCAAGAACATGGTATGATAAATATGAAAAAAAATCATCCACCCTCTTAATATTGTTTTGATATAGTTTTTGGAGATAAATTCCCTTCCATATTAACCTTCATTCTAGATGTCAACAACTGATGGTCAAAGAGGTTATAACCATGATAACATTTCCTAAAGGGTTTGAGCACTATGAATTTATAGTGGTGTCTTTTAGTCCCACTAATTTCCCTGTTATCTTCTTAGATTTAATGAATATAGCCATTATATATTATACAGATAATTTTGTGATAGTCTTCATAGTTAATATTTTTATATATTCAAAGAGTAAGGATAGGTATGAAAAACATGTAAGGATTTTACTAGAGACCATAAAAAAGGATAAGATGTATGAAAAAATTAATAAGTTTAAATTTTGGATGAAAATTATTCCTTTTGTAGTCATAAAAAGTAATGATAGGTTATACCATTTGATCCATCAATGACCAAAGATATTAAAGATTTTCCACAACCAACAATGTTGATTATGATTCATATTTTTCTTGAGTTTTCTTGATATTATCGACATTTTATGAAACACATCCCATGATTTTATAATCCACTCATCTTGTAATATTTTAAGGGATCCAATTTCTCTTAGATAGAAAAATATGAGGATGTTTTTAAAGATCTTTATATATGTTTCCTCAGCAAACCTATTATTGAACTACCTTATAGTGGATAAGTATTTTTTATCTAAACTAATGCATAAAAAAGGGACTATGCAGAATGATGTGTTTACAGATTAAATCTCACAAAAATTTAAATATAATGAGAATAATTACCTAAATAATGGTTTGGAATTATATATGGTAAATTTTATGTTAAATATATGGATGTTTTGTCTTTATGGAGAAATTTTTGATATATATAACAATAATAAAAGATTAATGTATATATTAACTTATACATAGCTGGATATACTCCACAAAATGTATAAGAATTTGATTAAAGATTATGACTAATCAATACATTACCACCCTGATAAAGAGAACAAGGTGACCTAGGTTTAATTTAAAAGGATAATTCTATATTATTACAGATGAGGATCAAAAAAGATCCAGTACTTTTGAATTTGAAAATTAAGGATATGGAAGTTTTAAAAGAGGTAAAAAAAGATTATCTTGATAAATTTAGTGTTGAAAAATCTATCTAGGTTATTATTAAAGAGGTTTATAAGGAATATATATAACAAGAAAAGTATATGATAAATTTTCCTGAGTTTATACTTTATTGTAATGGAATAATATGATTTAGTAACTATGTATATGTCTTGTAAATACTAGACTTTGAGGAGGAGTAATTGGATGAAGCTAATAGTTTATAATTATATATTCATCCTAGAAGTATGAAGATTTTTATGAAAGGGTATTTATTTTGTGATAAAATTAATAGAGTTATTTTAGAGTATGTTTCTCAGTGCAAGGTATGACAGTAATTTATGTCTTGAAGATATAATTCTAAGAGGTTCTTACAACAATTACCCATAGAAAAATGAAATTAGGAAAAAATAACCATGTATTTTATCATTAAAATCATTATAATATCAAAAGGAAATAATCCATTTGGTATGTAGTCAATCACCTTCCCAAGTTAGCAAACTTCATCATTATTAGAGATGATTTATCTCTTGATAAAATTTCCAAAATATACATAATAAAGCTAAATTTTTTCTAGGAGTACCATATTCAATTATATTTGATTGGGAATCAATGTTTACCTCAAAGTTATGTAAAATACATCAATAAGATCTAGATTCAGGGTTGTGGTCCATTACTTCTGATCATATAAAAAATGGTGGCTACTCTGAGAGAACCATTCAAACCTTCTAGGATATGCTATGGTCTTGTTCTATAGAGTTCAATGTTGGTTTGGATCAATCCCTACACTTGGGTGATTTTTCATACATAAATAACTTTCAACTGAGCATTAATAAGGCTCTTTATGAATACAATTATGAAAAAATATGTAGGACCCTAACAAAGTACGATGAAGGTAGAGAATGAATGATTTTGGGACCAGAGTAAGATGTGGAAATGATCTTGATGTTTAGATCCATTTAGAGACACATTATGGAATCTCAAATTAGATTGAAAAGATATTATGATAATATAGTTTTTTATAAAATTTCATTTTTTTTGGAAAATAGATTTTCATCACATTTTATTAGTTTAATTTTAATTTTCAATTATTGCACCTATATGAATTAATTTAAAAAATTGATTCCATATTTTTCATAATAATAATTAATATCAATAAATAAGTTGAACTTAATTTTTTGTTATAATTAATAGTAAATATAGTAAACTATATGTTTAATTATTATTTAATGTTTACTTATTATTTTACATTCTTTAATTCCTTCTGTCTAATAGTGAAAAAGTGTTCAAGCATGCGAAAAGGCTTCAATCTCATTGAATAGTGTAAATAATTTGTCTATATCTAACTTTTTGGGATGGATATAAATATAAATATAATGAATATATATTATATTTTTATCATTATTATAATTTTTTATATAAAGTAACTATGGTGAGTGTACACAGACTGGAATAATTGAATGGAAATTTCTAAGAAAATGAGACAATTAACACTCAGCAATGATGATTTTAATATATAATAATTACTAAATGAATTTTTAAAACTTATTAGAATAATATATAATATATTATAAGTATTAAAAATAAATTTTAATATAATTATAATAAATATCATTTTATTGTACAATATGTTAGATCACTTTTGATGAAATTTGAAATTAACGTAAGCTAATTTTCTTCACACTTTTATTTTTTTAGACACATTCATTATTCCACACCTTTTTATGTCAAGTATATAGTTCCCATAAACTTATTTAATGATGATTCAATTTACATTTTTTGGTATTTAATATTTCCATATAATGTTATCACTTTCATGGGTTTTTTATTCGAAATTTACTGAACTGGTATGGGATTTATATTTCAATCTCATTATTTATCGAGATAGTTTATGACCCATTTTATGATGATAAAATTTTCTAACCTCTGTATTAAGAATCCCATGAAATTTTTTCTCATACTGTTATTTATTGATATTAAATTGTTTACATACATTTTGTTCTCTTTAATTACTCAGGATACAAAAGGACCGTTTTAAGGAGAATCGTCTTTATTTCTATATCCTGCCAAAAATAGTTTCTCATTCACATCCATGTTTTATAAAAATGTTTTAGAGGATAATTTTGAAATATAATATGACATTTAAATTATTTTATACCCATAATTTAAATTTTATGAAATGGTTTAAAATGAATCTTATTTTTGTTTCTGGAATGGAATAATTTTTTATATAATTAAAAAAATGTGAAAGGAATCATTGTTTAAATAAAAATGATATAAATATAATTTCATAAAATTATGTATTCTCAATTATTTTAAGATTCCACAATATGATTCCATATTTATTTTCAATGAAAATTTTTTAAATAATTTTTTGAAAATTTTTATTTAAAATAAATGAATGTGAAGTGGAAAGGTTATTTCCCTTAGGAAATGTTCTAGTGATATTACAAAAATTATTCTTCATCTATGATAACATTCATGATGTTACTTATGATTTACTGTGGATGTTTTATAATGATATTTTCCACTTTATTTATTTTTATGTCTTATTATGATGATTATTTTATTTCAATTCTATGAAACCCGTTTCATTCCAATAGGTTAATTAAGCAATGATGAAACCATTATAAACTCATTTATTTTGCATGAGTTATGCTCTGATGAAATATTTATGAAACCTATTTCAATTCATCAGGTTATGATATAATGAATGTATTATATTCTTTTAGAAGACATATTAATGGAATATGATATTATATATCTTGTCCTATTATTATATATCTCTCTAATTCATTGTGTAAAGATGGATATCTCTTGAGTTAAAAAGTACTGCAATAGGGAGTGAAATGTGTAAAACAAGTGACACTATCCACTATGATAGTCTTATGAGTAAACCTTACCAATGAATATGATGGAATGGGGAGTGAAACTAATGATATATAATATTCTTGGTAGTGAACCTTAACTAAGAAAATGATCTTCTATGATTATGTGTATCCTATAAAATTATGTCTTATGACAATGTTATACTCTCACGACTCATGTTCTTTAATTACATTATGATTCATGCCTTATGAATAGATAATCTTTATTATATGACAATATATTATGATCTATGAAATTTATGGTATGTTTTTTAAATTTTATTCCCTTGTTATGTTTATATAGTCATTGATATCTCCCATATTTACCCTTAGAGAGAATACATGATCCCCCTTTCTTATGTTTCCTCTACACATGTTATGAAGATAGGTTATACTAATGATATATCTAAGAAGGATACCTGTTATAGAGGAATTAGTGGGTGATTTTGTTGATCTATTGTGAATATGTTTTATATGTTTCCAGGATTCAAAATACATTTAACTATATGATTTTATCATTTATCATAATTTTAGGTATTGAATATTATTCAAATAATCTATTATATTTATGTATTAAAGTATATTGTACTATAGTGTATATTAAATCAAGGTTTAATAACCTTTATAAACATAGATGATTAAAATTTAGTATGAACCATTATGATAATTATATCTAAAGCATAAAATCCTACATAATGGAAAATAAAATATTGAGTATTCCAAGAAAACATCCATGTATGGATACTTGAAGTGGATATGGTTTTTTATGAATTCATCATGGAGTAATAACCCTAGAAGGGTTGTTTGAGTATATATCAACCATCATTGTAGTACATGATGATTATGTCCTTACTACCCTCTAATTTTGACACTCCTAGGTGATATTCTTTGGATAACTCACATTTTTCTATTTGAACAATTTTTTAGTATTTGAATAAATGGTTTCCATGAATGGACGTAGTTAAACATAATGTGTTATATATTTAAAAAAATAGGTCATAATTTAGTCAATTTATTATTTATTTCTCATCATTGGGTGCCTCCCGACTATTATTATTGTTTCCCACACTATGATTTTTTGTTCATTTTAATGGTATGAAAATTGAGGAACCGTGTTAATTTTGAATGTGAAGGAAAATCCAGTTATTTTCATAGTGAGAAAACTAATTGTATTGGAGTTGGAATTAAAAATATTTCATCTATTCACACACCACATTCACAGGATATAGACCATGCTAAGATTATATATGATAAAAGGTGGAAACATTGTTATGTGGATACCTTCATGAGGAAACATCTACTATATTTTATTTAGTTTTCTATTGTACTAGTTTTTGAGTAATAAATCAGTAAAAATAAATAGATATTATCCATTATATAGTTTTTGGAATATAAAATTGTTATTGAAGTTATTTAACATTCAGATGGAAAATCATATCATTCATGGATTCTTATCAAGGACAAGAGTTAATGGTAAGAAATTTACATCGTGGAGTGGTAAGAGTTTTTTTTGTCTATTTTACAATAAGTTATTACCTTGTATTATTTCTATGAAAATGGAGAAGTAATTTCTAATGATAAAATGGAATGATTATGTATCCATTAGAACCTATGATGAATAATTTTAAAGACTTGTGCAGTATAATATTGGTATTATCATCCAAATAGAATGTAGTGGTCATTGATTCTCTAGTAGCTTAAAAAATAATTTTTATGGGAATTATCTACACGAATCTTTATTAGATATGAATTAATTGTTTTTAATGCTATTTTGGTGGAGGTGGTGTTTATAATTACCCATAAATCAAGGGTTTTTGATACAAAGAAAAAATAAAAAATTCAAAATAAATTATAAAAATCTTAAAAAAAGAGTTTGAACATTAATTTAGGATTGATGTGTGGAAGGAAACATATATGAATTTTTTATAAGGGATAGGTAAATTTTTTAATTGTGGATAGCATAGATATCAAGAAATATAGTACTGATGTAATTGTAATAAAAAGTTATAAAAGTATGTAGAAAAATAACCACAAAATAAACTACCCATAGATTAGGGTTTCAATTGTAAGGAGTGTGGGAATTATGTTAACTAGTGATCATATACAAAGGTTCATGATGGAGTTAAAATTTAGAAACCAATTAAGACTAGAGAAAAAGGAAAATTTTAGAAGATATCTATTTATAATGAAGGGTATGATAATTATGTGGTGAATGAAACACTTATTATCCACTCTTGTTCTTTCAATTTCTTATTTTATTCTAGATATTTCCACTCTTTTATATATGATTCATTTACCTAAGGTATCACAATACTACCTCATTTATTATATGTTGAATTAATAGTGAAAACCCATTATGGTATGGTGATCTCATTTAATATATATAATTATCCTCTAATTGAATTTTACAAGAATTTATTTTGTACAAATCTTGTTATTATCCCTCTATTTGAATTTGATATACTTTTTCGAATTTATAATATTTATCTACATAAATACCACATCAATTTATGAGGATGGGAAGTTACATTTGATATTATAATGAACCAACCCATTCCAATTGGACTAGTCACCCCAGTTATCCCATTACGAGTTGGGGTAAAATAAGATAATTAATCTTGTCTTAAATTTAAGAAAAATGAGGCATACAACTATAAAACTATATAGGAATAAGAATAAGATTTAATGGAGCAAGAATAACTAAACTAGAAAAACATGAAAATTCTAGACAAAAAGTGCATATGTGGCCAAGAATCACCTTCATTATATCCCAAAAAGAATCAAAAATGAAAAGTGAAGCCTATATTCTATATAATTCCATTACCATTACCTAAATCCTATAAAATATGGTCTATAACAACCCATGTGAATAAGTAGTGTGTGAGAAACAAATCCCAGTAGAATATAACCAAAATTTATATATATGATTTAATAAAAATAATGAATAAGTCCATGATTAAAATAAATAGTTCAAAAAGTTGTTTAAAAATAAATAAATTTGAAACCCCTTTCCAATCATTCCCTGAATTTTCACAAATAACATGCCAAATCTTGAAACAAAGATGATAAAAACACCAAAAGATAAAATCACATGTGTTCCAGCATCCCTGAAATAAATAATCTAGTAATAAATAACCAAAAACAATAATGCACTTACTTTACAGGCTATAACCCATGGGACAATATGTACTTTAGACTCAAAATCCAAAATAAGGCCTAAAGATGGATCCAAACTAACATAGAGGCCCACTATATACCATTTAGATATAAGAGGTTACCTCCTATGGTGTTACACAGACTAAGGTAACCCATGTATCTATCTGGATGTGCCCAATATTCCCACTAAGTATTGTTTTTCAATTTTTATTTCTAGTAATCCATGTTCAGATTTTTATAAACCAATTTAAAATCCAAGCCAATCTAGTTTAGGGTTCAAAAGTCTATTTTCCATTTTAAATAAATGCAATTATATTTTAATGTAAAACCCCCATTTTAAATCATGAATCTATTCCACTTTAAATTTCAACACATGAAATCCCATTTCGAATATCAAATAATCAATATGAACAAAAATAAATTCAAGAAAATAGAATAATTGAATTGATCTACCAACCACATGAGTGTATAAAACCTAATTGAATTTGACAATGTAGATTAGAATCCACAAGACCTTCCTTTAGAAGGCAAGTCACAAATAAAGACTTATAAAGGGTTGATATAAAACACTATTCAATTACCAATCACTATAAAAACATGTTATGTAACCATTGACAGGAGACAAACCCAGATGAAGTCTTACCTAGAAAGCCAATCCACACAACCCTACTAATTTATCATTGATTTAATAGATCCATATGGATGTAAGACACCCAAAATTTTTGAGTGTATGATCTCTTGCCTTGTGGAGAAGGATTTATAATAGAAATGAACCGCATTATATTGTATGACATACTAAAAACTTGATCTATGGGTATTACATGTAGTGTGATACCTTTACATTACATGTAATATTTTTTAATTCACATTACTCTGAAAAATGTGTCTAATCAGGAAAAAAACAAAACATTTTATATTACATGATTTTTAACCCTTACATGATGTTTAACATTCTCACACTGTGTAATCCATCTCACACCATCTATCCAGCAGTCATGAAATGTCATGTAATCTCATTTCATATCATGTAACTCTTTATAAAATTGAAAAAAATCAGATAAAAAAGAAGAAAATTTGAATTTTTTTCCCTTCACCATTACTCATATCATCCCAATGCATGGCACAAAATAACCACCCAATGAAAATATAATCCAAAGAAAAATATAAAAAATACATGGAAGAAAGGGAGTGGGGTATTAAAAAATTTCTAAGCAAATTAATGATCTTCTGTTAGTGTGAGGATAAATATAAAAATATGATGGAAATAAAATCTGTTATATGGGTCTTGATCCATCTTCAAATTTTTTTTATCTCAAATAGTTTGGGAGAGACTCAATAAGGAAGATATACCTATTTCATGTTAGTTTTTATATGTATTTCTTGAATATTTTCTGTTTGTTCAATAGAATAATGTAGTTTATTTTTCAATAGTTCATATACATAGTGCTATACCTATTTCAAATACACCATAAGTAATTATCCCGATTGAATTGTAGAAGTTGAATAAGTAACACTAATAGAATCATGACAAGATCTTAATATATCCATGTGCGTCACCTTATGGTCAACCTATTGTTTTTGTTAAGAAGAAATATGGGTTAATGAGAATATGTATTAATTTGTAAGAACATAACAATATTAATATCAGGAAAAGTTATCCTCTGCCCCATATTCATAACTTGTTTTTTCAACTGCAAGAGGAACATTAATTTTAAAATATTGAACTTGGTTCTAGATATCGTAAATTGAGGTTCTGGAGGATATACCTAGTACATCATTCTATACAATGTATAGAAAATATAAATTTATAGTTATGCATATGTTCCCTTTAATTCCCCCTCTATGTTCATGCATTTAATGAATAGATCCTTTGAGATTACCTTGATCAGTTTTTGGTTGTGCTTATAGATGATATTGTTATGTATTGAAATAGAAATGAGGAGAAATAATATCACTTGTTTAATGTACTGAACACTCTAAAAGGGATATTTTATTGAAAAATTAACAATGTGTATATTTTGGATATAAGAACATTCATTTTTGGGATATATAATCTCAAGATACGGAATATTGGTGGATCCTTCAGGGATAAATGTTGTTAATGTTTAGACCAAACAAACCATGGTGGCTAATATTCATAAATTTCTTAAGATGGATGGAAATTATTGACACTTTATGGGAATTTTCCTATAATAACATAATCCATTAACAACATTAAATCATAAGGAAGCTATGTTTCTTTAAATATATAAATATATGAAAATTTTGAAGGAACTAAAGAGATGGTTAGTAAGTTCACTTATTCATACACTACCATATAGTAGATAATTTTTTGTGATCTAAAGTGATTCATCTAAGAGGGGAGTGGGATGAATCCTTATACCATATTTTATGGTTAAAACTCATGCCTCATGAAAATTAAAGGTTCAAGGTCAAAATTTACCTACCTATGATATGGAATAAATATCAGTAATTTTTGTATTCAATATAGTGAGGAATTATCATTATGAAGAATGGTGTGATATATATACCATTTATAAAAATTTAAATTATATATTCAGTCAAACAGAGTTGAATATGAACCACAATAAATGGTTAGAGTTGATTAAATATTATGACTTCTTAATAAATTACCACCATGTGAAATCGAACAATGTGGAAGATGCTTTGATTAGAATAGATAATGAAAGCTTATCTTTTTGTGGATAAAAAAATATACTATATTTACTGATTTTTAAATTGTGATTTAGGAATTATTAAAGAAATGGTAAAAATATCATCTTACACAATTGGGTATTCAATAATTTATCCAGATATAGATTAATGTGGCTTAAAAAAGATATAAAGCTGCAAAAAAGGTAAGAAATGTTCCTCAGTTTAACCATGATTATAATGGAATAGAAATTTTCAAGAACCATGTGTGTGTAATTTCTAAAATATACTTTAAAGATCTATTTTATGAGGCTCATAATTCATAAAACATTATCCATCTTGAAATTAAGAAGATGTATTAACATATTAAAGAGTATTTCCATTGGGAATACATGAAAAGATATATAAAACTGTATGTATCATGTTGATTCACATGATAGTAATTTATTTTTAATAGATATAAGTCTATAGTTGTATTTAAACCATTACCCATTCTAGAACATAAATTGAAAAATTTCACCATAGATATTTTCTTATGACTCCCAAAAATGTGAAAAGACTATAATTCTATTTGAGTTGTAGTAGATCACCTAATAAATTAAGTACACTTCATTTATATAAGAAGAAATTTATCCATTGATCATATTTCCATAATATATATTAAAAATTTGTAACTTTACATGGATTACCACATTATATTATATCTAATTGGGATACGAGTTTTACCTTAATGTTTTGGTGAATTCTTCAATATACTCCAAATTTAGAGTTGTATTTTATTACTTCCTATCATACTCAAATAGATAGTCATTATAATAGAACCAATAAACCCTTATAGGATATTATGAATACATATTCTATATATTTCAATGGTGTTTGGGATCAATACCTTAATATGGTTGAGTTTCCATAAAAAATTGATTTCACCTGATCATTAAGATGGATCCTTATGAAACCTCATATAGAAAGAAGTTATGGAATCCAATTTTCACGGATGATGATAGAGAAATAAATGTATTTGGTCATGATCCAGATAAGTAAAAGTTATAAAATGTTATATCTATTCAACAAAAAACTAATGTATCTCAGAGTCGATAGAAATGTTATGCTAAAAATCATCAGAAAAACCTATATTTCAAATTTGGTGAGAAGGTATTCTTGTGATTTTTTCGATGAAATACAGTTATGATTTTTTAAATTAATGGAAATATGATCCCTGATCATATTAAACCCATCGAGATTATTGATCGAGTAGGGATGGTTGATAGTATCTTGGGGCATCCACCGAACAACTCTAATGTTCACGACATGTTCCATATATATCTCCTGAGGAAGTATATACTAGGTTCAAAATATTTACTAAACCTAGAGGTTGTACCATTGAATCGTGATATTTACTATGAATAAAAACCAATTAAAATCATGGATCTAAGAGATAAATTACTTTAGAAGAATACTTCTCTTTTAGTAAAAGTTCTTTGGAGGAATCAAAAATTCAATAAAGCTGCATGGGAAACTGTGATATGTTGAAACATAGATATCGTCATTCATTTTGATGTTTGAAAACATTTAAAAATAAATTATTTTTTTGGAGGGTATAATATGATAAATATATATTTTATGAAATTTTTATCTTCGAATAAATTTAATTTCCTCGATAGTGTGTGATATACAAAAAACTCGGGTCTAAAAGAACTATAACATAATATACCATAATAAAATGGACATTAAATTAAATTGATAAATATCAATAACCAAAATTTTAAAAATATTTAATTTTCTTATATAAATTATTTCTATTTATAAATAATTAATCATTTTATAGCTATTATATGCTTTAAAAATACATATTTCCTTAAAAATAGGTTTTATTTCCATTTGTGAGAAAATAATATAATTAATTTCCAATAATTTTGTAAAAAGTATTTTGTAAATTTAAATTCATATTTTAAGTCATTATGTCATAATTATCTAATTTTAAATTTTATGAAAAGGTTGATTTATCAATGAATTGTGAAAAGTACATATTTTTATTGAAAATATCCTTTTTCTTTTAATTAAATCAAAAAGATACATTTTGTTTTGAAATGGTTGAAAAAGTTCCATTAATTATAATATATTATGAATAATCGAACTCGGGTTATTTGAAGCAATATTATATTGAATCATGATATAAAAATGTCTAATACATAAGGAAACACCATTTTGGAAAACCACTTTTTATAGAATTTAGCTGGTGAATTTTTAATGTAAAATTTTCTAATGTTGGGAATTTAAGGAGATAAAATGGAACAAATATTTTTATTCATAATAATTAATAGTATTTAATTATTTAAACATAATTTTGTTTCATAATTAATAGTGAATATAGTGAAATTTCTTATTGTAATTAATTATAAAACGAGTTTTCCAATGTGGATTGGGTTTTAAACCAAGAGATAATGGTATGATTTGCAATTATAATTATGAAAATAATATTTTATGGAAATATTTCAAACATATCCTATCCCATCATAAAATATATATCTATTTTTTAGCATTTTATTTTAATATTAATTTATTATATTTTATTCTTTTATAAAATTCATAGTATGTCCTCTCACACACTTAAAAAAAGGCCCCCCTCATTTCTATTCATTACACCACGTTTAACCAATAGATTTTCTAAAAACTATTGAATTATCATCAAAAATTACTTAGCCACTACTTAATGTTTTTTACTTCTTATAATACCATTTGAAGGGTCCTTAAAAAGGATCTAGAGTATGCCTACTGATGAAGAGGTAATCTTTTTACCCAACAAATTTCAATTTATTAATTCTTATACCCCTTTTAAATATGTGGAATTATCCATAAAATAAAAAATTAAGTATCCAAAATATATAAAAATTTCATTATTATTTTTATGGAACAATCAATATCCTCATTCTATTCTATCAAATGTGAACTGAATGTATCACTCTTGCATATGTGTGGACGGTCTCCTCCACATTGGGATGGAATTAATTTTCCATCACCATATTTTAGGGATTATTATTTTTAAGGGTTTAGATTTTATATATGATATTTATTACATAATTATTATTTTTGAATTATAATATCATATCTACATTCCTTCTATCAATCCTTTGTATAATGATAACATTGTTCATTTTATATCGAGACAACTAACTCCACAAAGTGATGGAATTCATTTTTAATTTATGATTTTCCTGGATATTAATAAAGATGGACTTATTGCATACATATGATATATACAATATGATAATACTTATTTTATTGTTAATTATAATTTAACATTATTTTGTTGCATCAGTCAAAAAGTAAATCATTATATATGCATACGTACGACCTACAATCTATTTGAATAGTGTAATTAATATTTATATCTATTTACATTATAGATGAATTTAAATATACATATAATGGATATATATTATATTTATTCCAGATTAAAATTTTGTCTATTGTGGTACAATGATCAAATTACATGTACTATAACTAATGAATGATAATTTTTATGTTAAATATATGTAACGCCCATAAATGATGCTTGTAATAATGAAATATTAATAAATATTTGTTCACATGTAATAATAAAACCATATATGATATTTTATTTATATATATGACTATTTTATTGCATTATAATATATTTTAATTTTACTATAAATGAGAATATATCACTTTTTAGAAAAGTGGAACATGAAATAAGATATTTTTCTCTCACTTCTATTTCTTTGAGGCATACCGATATTTTCCAATTGTTTATTTAATGTGGTTTACATACTGCCAATAAAGGTATTTTATGATTTTCTCATGATAAGTATTTTTATGTACATATACATGTATGGTTATCTCTTTCATATCATTTTATTCAAAAATTACAAAATTGTTAATAAATTTATGTAATAATATCATTATTTATCAGGAATATTTATGAATATGTTTTCGATGAAGAAATATTTTGACCAATATCTCTAGAATACCATTAATTTTATTTTCCACTTCTAATTTATAGAGAGTACATGTTTTAATTTCTTTCTACTCTCTTTAATAACCAATGAGTAAAAAAGAATGTATATATGTAAAATAAAATTTATTTCCCTCTTCAAATGAAAATACTTTTTCTTTTATATCCATATTTTCCAAAAATATCTTCAATGATGTTTTTATATTATCTTAAGAATTTTTAAATTAATTTTTACCCGTATTTATTTACAACAATTTTTTAATAGAATATTTTTTCATTTTCTGAATGAGGAACTTTTAAATTATTACTTAATACTTTTAGGAAATATTTTTTAACATAAAAGACATGATAGAATTTCCATCTATCATGACCTCACAAAAAATTTACCTATATTTTAATTTTTACATGGTTAGGTTAATATAATATATTTTACATACTTTTTTGTAAATATATAAATATATATTAAATAATTGACATCAAATTTAAAATATTATCATCCTCAATAAATGTTACACTAATCTATCGATGGTATTTTTCTTGTAGGATAACATAATTTGTGTTACTTGTACATTATGAGGGATTTTACTTAGTGATGAAATACAATTTACTTTCTTATGGAAAATTATTATGTTGGTATAAGGATGATCCTAGAAAATTTGTTTCTTTCTAATGGGTTATTTTTATTATGATGAAACCTTTATGAACCAGTTTCTGTTCCACAGGTTACTCTCTGATGAAATGTTTATGAAACCCATTTCATTTCCATGAGTTGTATTTACGATCAACATATTTTGATCAAATATCACATGTATGAATGGATCATGATTATGTGATATATGGGTCTATAATTATAAATCCTTCTAATGCATTGGGTAATGATGCATTTCACATGAGATAATAAAAACTAGATTAGTGTTATAGATTAGTAATTGAATTTGGCCACTATGATAGTCTTAGGAGATTACCTTGAGATAAGATAACATGTAATTGAGAGTGAACCCATTACTATATGATATTCCTGAGAGTGATACATGACTTTAGAAATGATTTTATTTGATTACATGTATGATACAAACTTATGACGTATGCCAATGTTATGATATTATGGATCATATTCATGGATTCCTTTATGATTGCATATTATTAGTGACCACTATTTATGAAACGAATAATTATTATGATATATTATATGAATATTATCAAAAAAACTATTCCCATGTTAACATACCCTTATGATCAGATTATGTTTATGTAATAATTTAAATCTCCATTTTTACCCTTACTAAGCATTAGTGCTCGCCATTTATTATGATTAAAAAACCTAGGTTCTTAATAAAGGACTGAATAATGATATATATAATAATGATAATATTTATAAATATTCTAGTTCGAGGTCATGTAGATAAATTTTGAATAATTTTTGTATTTATGCACATTTCCAATGAAACTAGTCGTATATGATTATGTTGTGTTATGTAATGTTATTTATTGAATGTTATTTTGATAAGATGAGACATATATATATATATATATTAAAACTATGGTTATATATATATCTGATGGTTTTTTCTATATTTGGTTTTATTTATATCATTCTATCTTTTCTAGCTATGAGATTTTATTTTTATTGTTCAGATAGAGATATTTTGATACCTGTTATTTTGTTCATGGTGGAGAACCCTTAATGTGATGTATATTACATTCTAGAGAGGTGATTAGAGATATGTGACTTTTATTCCAATATTATTGGAATAATATTGAATGTATTTTGGTAGGGGATTAATTTCTTCTCATATTTTATCTAAAATTGTAAATTTACCATTATTTATCTCAATTAGTAACCAAGGAACTGAACTTCATGAAGATTACCTATAATTAAATAATGAAATTTTGTCTAGGGTTGTAGTGATCACATGTGTTTATTTCATGTTGATGGTTTTCCACTTAATTTACTATATAGTGTGATTTATTTGTTGATATAGTGTTTTATCATTAATTTTATACTTGTAATTGGTTTATTAATGTAATGATGTTAATTATTTTTGAATTTAACAAAGTGGCCTACAAATATTTTACTATTATTTATTATAATTGATGTAAATTGAATTTTTTATTGATGAAAAATCAGAAAAATTATTAGATATTAATAAATTATTCCATATTAGTCTCATTGTTATAATCGGTTTTAAATTATTAGTTAATCCAAGAACATAGATAAATAATTTCTTAATAATGAAAATATTTTATAGAAGAAAAAGCCCGTTTTCTTATAAAGGATGGATAAGGTAGTTTTTGGACCTATATAACTTATTAACTATATGTTTTTCTTGTTTTATAGAGTAATTTATGTTAAATTTGAGCCTTTTTTTATGACATGATGTGAGATTGGCATGATTGGTCAATTTGAGAGAGATGGACAGGGGTTTCTAGGTTTGTGGAATAAGTTGGCCACATTGATGGAGGGATAGATGGTGATATGCTTAGTTTTGTTAGGGAATGACCTAGGATTGATGGATAAGTTTAGAGATAGGATTTACCATTGTTTGTTGAATTTAAATTGGGTTTATTGCACTATTTTTAATGAATTTGTTAATTTGGATGTCATATGGCAATGTTTCTTAATTTCAACATTCCCTTTCCCAATGGTTAACACAACTGGATGTTCTTGGTCTATAAAATATTTATTATATCTTAGGATGAGTCCAAGTGTACATGGAATTATGGACCATTAATATATATTAAATTATTAATCATAAGGGGACAAGACTAAGACTACCGACTTAAAGTAATTGGTCAGTAATTATGCAATATGAGTTGTTAAAATTAAAGAATTAATTAAAATACTCTTTAAGTGTTTGTGTTCTTTTAGGGAATCTAATAATTAGGAATGAAAATAATCTATCTGAGAGAAAGGATACTATAGTTGAGTCTATGTCTCGGTAGTTTCCCTTTGTGTGATTTATGGGATATATATAAAACATATTCTATTTTAATTCAAAAACTACCCCACATATATCAGAAGGGAGATCAGTATGTTGTGGACTATGGGGGGTGTCTTCCCCAACATATAATATGACAATGGTGGATGGTTGTCAATCCAATCAACCATTCTCCCTTCTCTAGGAGTATAATTACGTACTGTTATTCTTAGAGGTTTTGTTATTGTATATGTGGGTATAGGGATTTGATGGATTATAATATTTTCACACACATGTAGCTCAATATATAGTAACCTATGTATTTTTATTGGTATACTATGTATGGTATATTATGGATTGATGTGTCTGACATGTATTACAAAATATATTGACTTCTAAAAAAGTACTCAGTTATGATATAGTGGTTGTGGTGATGATGATATTATGTTATGCATAAGGTTTATGATATTATTCAATTTCCTTTGATGCGTGTTGCTCAATGAAGATAAATATATTATGATGTGTGACATTGGAGCAAGAAGAAAACCATTGGGAAATAAAAATAATATCACCTTTAATTTTATACATTTATTATGTATTATAATATAATTTCTATTTTATATTTAACGAAGTATAAATAGTGAAGATGAAGACATTGCATACATGATTACATGATGAATTTGTTTCAATGCTTATTCACTAGGATTTAGTATGCTTCCTTCACACGTTCATTAGAGGCATCGGTGAGAATCTTATAGATTATGCCTATAATAATCATCCCTATCTAGATATAAAATATTTTGGTATAATAGCTTTCAAAAATGATCAAGATGGAAATTAAAATCTCATGGGATTATTAAGGTTCGGTTTGGGATTTGAAGTCACAATCAAGGATTTTTTTGGGTAATTTTAGTATCCATTTTATGAATTTGTTTCAAAATATATCAAATAAAATTCAAGTGTTGGGATATTATATTTATGATTAATAGGTGTTTTTTAGTGGTCTCATATTATCATTACTTTCTTATATTCCACCTAGAGTGTATTCCTAATATATTTTTTATAATAAACACTTTCTTCCAGTTATGAATTTGTTGCCTATTGGAGACTGGATTTGGGTGTCATCATCCCTATTAATTCATTGTTATCCCAAAAAAAATACCTTTTATATGAGGGGGAAATGAAATATAAAATAATATTCCATAAAAAAAATAAGTATCTCATGTACCGTTATTTCTTGTTAATGTTTGGTCAAAGAACACACCCCGTATCCTGAAGTAATGAGTTATAAATTGTATAGGAATTTTTTCAAGTAATATTCACCAAATAATAACTTTAAATATAATCATTTTGATTACTAAAATGAATTCATATTTTATATATAAATTTATGTATATTATATGAATGAAGATAGTATGAAAATAAACATGAATAAAATGATGAGATAATTCCCTTTCATGTGCACAAAATAACATTTCCCCAATCAACCCCTTCAATAAAATACATTATACTTATACGTAGATAAAAAAGTCATCATGAAAATATATGAGATATTGGTAGGAAGAATTATGGTCCAGTGGGTCATCATAAGTATGAATTTTTTGGATAAAAAAGGTTATGGTATGACAAAAACAATATGGTGGATTAGTCAATGAACAAGGATAAATAAAACAAAAAATTCCAACACAAATTCAATGAAAATTATAAATTTTTTATTGTTTTTATAGAGAAAAATTTAATGTCTTCTATGTTATATCATTTAATAATATTATATATGAATAAATAGAAGTGTAAAGTGATGAAAATGGTCTAGAATTCCCCTCAGGTATGGATATTTTATGCTAGACAAAATAAATGAGCATGAATTTAAATAAAATCTATAAAAACAATTTGTATAAAAGTGTTGTTATAAACGAATAATAATGTAAAAAATTATATAAAACATGGTTATAAAGGATCAAATCAATTAAAAAATTAATTATGTTCTCAAACATTGATCAGTGGAAAGTTTTCATACATGATTAAAAATGAAATTCTTGGATTCATATTATATTTTAATAAGGTTTAAGAAGTGTAAATAAAATATGAATATAAATTTAAAACTTCATTTTTTAATTGAAAAATTACATTGAGATTGTTTTTATATCCAAGGGAGCTGTAAAAAATATACTTGTAAAAATCTAATAGATATTAAAGAAATTATATTGTCTCTTAATTAACGTTACATTTAACATATTCATCAAAATTAACAATCAATATTTTTAAATGACCATCATAAATATATCTTACCTTGTATAAAATAGGATAAATATTTATAAATTTTCTATTATTATATAAAATGGATATTTTCTACTAGAAAAGTTTACCATCCCGACCCAGGTTCCACGCCCTAGTTCCCCAAGCTGGTCAGTTTTATGACCACAGACACACCTCCCCATATGCCATATGATGCCTACTAGTAGTGATGGTATAATACATATAACAGTGGGATACTATACCCTCTTTATCAAATCATCAAAACTGTGGAAATAATCATGAATAACCAAAAGATATAACCAGTAACTAAATAAACTAGTATCACATGATGACCAAAAAAATGAATACACTATCCAAACATAAACAATACATATTTCAAGCTAGTTATATGTCAAGTGTAAAATGAAAAACAAAAAATAACGACAGTAAAACCTACCATGTATATCCCAACAGCAAATCATGTTCCCTCATCCATCCTCCATCAGAAACTCAACCATCTATAATAGGAATCTTTCCCTTGTCTTGTCCTACAATCTTGAAGTCTATTTAGGGATTGATTACTTAGCTCGAGTAGGGTGTGAGAACAACTCAGTAGGCTATCACCAATAATGTCTAAAAAATATCCATTCAATTTTTTTTTGATTTTATATAAATAAGAAGGTAAAATTCAAAATATAAGGTGTTATCACATTTTATTATTCTTTATTCAACTACATAATTCCTTAGGTTCACAAAGATAACAAACTCATAAATAACTACTTAGGCCCATTTCGGAGTTTGATGTATCTGCAATGGATATCGCATATCCTAAAGAGAATCACAAATCAATATCACATTTTCAATCAATATCCATTTAATTTCAATTCATTTCATGGCCATTTGGAACCATAGTCCAAATCCAATCTCCTGGGAATAGAACATTATGTCTAACACCCCATGGGTATTTGGAGAATCAGTCCTTATCTCACACCACATGGGAATTTTTAGAATTAGTCCATATCACATAAAATTATATTCCCATGATTGAATTTCATTCTATAATGTCATGGATATCACATTGTGGGTATTTGGGGGATTAGTTTATGTCCCATAATCCATTTATCAAACAATAACATATATCGTATTTAAAAAGGTTAATCAACATTAAACATCTAATCAAAAATTCACATCATGATATACCATTTTAATTTTCAAATAAATCATTGTTCATCAATTTAATAACATTTCAATATAAGAAAATTTCATTATTTAATACATTTAGGAATATTTATTCACATAACCAATTAATCTACCAATGTTAAGCCAACCATCCCTTTATTTTAATTATTAATCAATTGCATATCTCAATAATTAAACAATTATTCAATCCCATTTAATTTGACAATTCCATAATTCCAATATCCCAATATTTCTATAATGAAACCACTCCATTAATTAATTTACAAATTAATTAATCAAATTAAACCAATATAAATGTTCCATAAATTCAACAAATTAAATTATAACATGGATGTACAATTTAATCAAATAAAATTATATATGAAAATATTTCAATCATAGAAATTGAAATATTATAATTACAAACATGTAATTCCATTAAGACCATGTGATTTCCAAATTAGACCAACTATATCAAGGTCATTGATGGACTCTCACCCACAAAAATCTCCTAATTTAAGTGGAACATTAAATTTTACAATGAAAAACGATATCTAGATTGAAAACATAGATTCTTGATCAAACTTATTATATCTATGAAAGAAATATTGATCTATTACGAATAAAGGAAAACATCTTTTCACAATATGAGTGAAATATGAGATATAAAGGGGGAGAAAGATAATTGGGATGAGATCTATTATTGATAAAGGTGAAGATATATCAAAAAGATATTAAATTCATGAGGAATGAAGTAAAAATATCGTGGAATCCATCTTGGAGTCTCTAAATTAGTAAAAACCTTTAGTGTCGAGTTGGGTAGAATTATGGTGATGGTCGGGGGGTTCAAGAATGGTAAAACTAAATATTAGGTGAATTAGTTCCACTCTCACTGTTTTCTAGACTAGGTTGGTCAATTTTCTTAACATTGTGCCCTAACCATGTAACTCTTTTTTGGGGTTTGAGAATTAATCCTAAGAGTGTGCATAGTTTGACAATCCATCCACCAACTCTGTAACCCTATCTTATAGGGGATGCATAATTTACTGGGGAAGGGTTCATATTTAGGGAAAACAATGCTCCAATCATGTATTTCCCAAGACCCCTCCAAAAACAATCAAGTTTCACATAAAATCAATGAAGTCATTTCTTAGACATAATATAAGAAAATAATGGAAAATTAATAACATAGAATGATTTTGATACATATCCAGAAAATTTCTATATATTACAATCTCCCCACTTTTTAATAGATCATCCTTAAACTATTCTCTCCAGAATCTCTATTTTTCTTATTTGAAAATATTGGGTCACTAATCCCATATATCCACTTCTCTCTCCCATTATTCTTCCCAAGCAATCCCATTTTTTTACAATACAAAAAATATCATTATGTATTTTCCCGAAAACACTTTATCACAATGATTCAATACACATATAGGATTCTCCTCAATGGACACATCTAAATCAAGCTTAATATCATCAACATCGATCACATGAGAAGGGCCGAGGTTATACCATCAAAATTGTCACAAATGAAAAAATGTAACATATATCACTATACCTATATGGAATAGGCAATAGGTACCCCCAACATGATTCCCTCCAAAACCTCAAAAGTTCAAACAAACCTGAATGCTGATTTTCCCTATCTCCATATTCTATTATGACCTAATCTTTGGGACACATGAAGGAAAACAATATAAACATCTATAAACTCTAGGGGTCATCGATGTCTATAAGCATGAAAAATTATTTTACTCTAAGTCATAGTTGTACAATTCCTAATTTTTCGAACCTTCATCCACTACTCAGACATGAGACTTGATCCTAACATCTGTTACTCTTCTGCTTCCATCAGACATAGAGGTAATCTTCATGACCTAAAATAATAACTCTTATATGGTGTCATATGAATAGTTTACTAATAACTATTATAATAGAAAAACACTAAATGTTTTAGCTGTTTCTTCTAAGACACCAAATTATTGTACACATGCACTTAGAATATCCGCAACCACCTGAATAGTTTGTTCTCACTTCCCATTTGTTTATCGTTGGAATGCTATAATTAGTAAAAACTTTGTACCAGGGAAATTCTGAATGCCCTACAAAAAACATTAAAAAGTGATTCACATTCTAAAAATACACTATGTGGATCCTCATGTAGATAGACTATCACTTGATCATAAAAATCTCTCAACTAGTCCATTGAGAAATCCTCTTATATAGGTAAGAAATGTCCAATATTCCCCAGTCAGTCTAAAACCACCCAAATAGAATCATTATTCTCGGAAATCTTGGGGAGAACTACCAACAAATATATATTAACCTTATTTGACATCTATTTTGGAGTTAAAAATAGTTTTAGTAAACCACCAGGTTGTTATTGCTCTGCCTTCACCTATTGGTAGGAGTAACATCACTTCATGATCCCTACAATTTCCTTTTTCACCCTTGACCGCCAAAATTTTCAACACTGTTCATTGTATATTTTGGTCACATCTGGATTCCAAAACTAATTCAAGGAATGCAATTAACACATCATATCCTCTCACATAATAGTAGGAACAACAAAACAACCCCATGAAAATATGTATCATCATCATCTATAGTCTTTTAAAAAGATGACTCCCCATATTCATGGATTTCCCTCAAGCAAAAACACTCTAGATATTCATAATTATTCACCATCATCTCGCTCAGAAGTGTGTTCTCCCCTAAATCTAATTCAATGGTTATCCAGTCCTGGCCCTCTTGAATGAAAAATGCACCCCAACTTGAAATTTCATTATTTTCCACTCATAACTGGACTCATGAACTGTCTGAGTATTAGTTTATTTATGAAACCATTAGAAACTATATTTCCATTACCTAGCTTAAATGATAGTAGAAAATCAAATGATCACATATACTCAAACCATTTTTGATTCTAATGATTCAAATATCTTTTTGAAAAGATATACTTATTAGTTTATGATATGTACACACCGTAGTATTTTTCCCCCAAAATATAATGTTCTCAAAACTTCAAGGCATAATCAAACTTTGCTAACTTTTGGTAGTGTGTTCATTTTTTTAGTTCATGAGGCCTTAACATCCATGACACATACACCCTAAATCGACCCCCCTACATCAACACTACTACAAACCTGATCAAAAATTCATCACATAATAAAGTATAATAATCCTATGGATCATGTATGATTAAGTTTGGTGTGGTATTAAAACACTTCTTCAACTCATAAAAGTTGTTATCAAATGATTCATACCATTCCAACATCACAACCATTATAAATGAATCCCAAAAGATGTGTCTTAAAGAAAACAATTCCTAGATGAACCTAAGATAATAGCCTTCTAATGCCAAAAAACTGCAGATATCAAATACATTCATAAAATAGTCCTATGAAAAAACTACTTAAATATTATATAATTACACTAAAACACATTACTATACAATGATATGACCCAATAAATTTATTAGATCAATAAATAATTGGAATATGGACATATTTTTTTATAGTAAATTCTCGGTTAGTGTTATTAGGATGATCTCAAGATATTGGGTATAATCGTAATGAGACATGGAGTAAACTAAGATGTCAACCACAAATACTACCACAAACCGATCCAGGTGCACATGGAATATTTTGTTCACCAGGGCCATAAACACTGATGGTGTATTCATTATTCTGAACCACATCATAATGAACTCATATAGGCCATAACATCTTTTAAATTATTTTTGAGGTATACTCTAAGGCCAATATATCAACTAATGGTACACTAATCTAAAGTTAGTTATGGGGAAAACACATGTTCTTCTTAACTTGTGAATGATATCATCAACACATGGATGATTATATTGGTTATTCATAGTCATCTGGTAAATATTAAGAAATCCACACACATGCATAAGGTCCCATCAAAAATCTTTTTAAACAAGACTAGAGAACCCCATGGAAACATAATTTAATGGATAAACCCCATATCGATCAACTCTACCAGTTTAGTATTAATCTCTTATAGCATCATCTGTTCCATTCTATATGGTTGAATAGAAACTGGAAAATCCCCCAACATGATCTCAATTCAAAATTCCACATATATCTCAGGTGTCATCCCTAATACATACATAGGAAACAGATCCTGTAACATATCCACTATGGGTGAGAATACATCATGCCCTTCACCCCCAGTATCGAGAAAGAGACTTGAAACCTGAGAGGTGAGCTCCCCCGTTACTGAACTGTCCGTGCATGAACTACATAAATATCCCAATCTCTATAATGAATGAAATTGTCACTATTTATAGACATAAACTTCACTCTCCTAAGGAAAAAATTCATTTGGGCTCTATATTCAACTAACCATTTCATACCCAAAAATAGGTCAAATCCTAGCATGTCCAGGATTTAAAAATCCACTAGAAAATGATGCTCTCCGAACTTTATGGAGAACCCCATTCCTAAAAAGTTTTCCATAACCCATAATTCCCAAAATGTATCAATTTTCATAACCTCAATCACAAACATCACTTCCATACTCATCCCATTCAAATATCAGGAACATATAAAAGAATGAGGGGGACCCGTATCAAAGAAGGATCTCACTAGTATGGAATCTACAAGAATAGTTACTTTGACAATCAACAGTACATCCTCACTATCCACAAGTGTAGGTTGTAATGCTTGAAAATTTCTTGACCCTTTTCCATGTGATTCAGTCTATGTCCCTTGAGATACACCACTCTACTGATATGAGTGCTCTATCCTAGAAGCATCTTCTATACTACCTCTACATCCACAACCAAAAGAACCCTATATTCTAGATTGACATGGGGCTCAATACTCCCTTCCACCACATTGATTATTCCTAGTTCCTCTATCAATACCCATAAATCATGGGTTCCTATAGAAACTCTATAAATTTCCCATTCATCAGTGGGATTACACTCTACTAGTGGTCAAGGAAAATGCCTATAAAAGTGACATGACCTACGAAATTGGTGGGAGAGCACTCATGTAAGATCATGAGTAATTGATACTTCTCTTATTCCAATAATTATTCCATCACCCTAGAAAGAATTATAAAATATATGTTTCATACTATAGGAAGATATAACTCATGAAAGTCTAGTAGAAACAACTTGTTCTCCACTGGAAGCCACTTTCTGGTTCCCCTAAGAAATGATTCCTTTATTAACTACATCAGTTAACTTCTTTTACTAAAACATATTCACCTATGACATAATTCCAAATATAGTTCCATCATGAAAATGATTTTCTAAATTATACTCATGCTCAACCAATTCTTTAGAAAAGATTATAAAATTGGAAAAGTGGCCAACACTATCCATCACAGGCATACTCCCCTTCTTCATCATTATAAGATCCACTTCCCTCTCCTACCTTAAAGACTCTTGATAGAAGTGTTCTAGGAACATATGATGGAATACCTTAATTAAAATGATTTCTAACTCTCCATCCTATATCATTATGTACTACAAGTTCTTCATTTATCCTCACAACACATAATCTTCTAGTTTGGCTCTCTTCTCAGCTAGTGTCTCTATGTTTTCAAGAATCATTTAGATAGAATCAATCCAAAACCCAACTGCCTCAGGTCAACCCTGTATAGAAAAATTTGGAGGGTGATGAAAATAAATTTCCCACGTCAATTCTGACATACTCTTCAAAACATTACCCTAGCCTCTTCATAATATTCTTGATGTGAGCAATGTTCTCATGGAACCACTCTCAGACATCCTAACCTCACACTGATGGTGGTATAGGTTCTACTGATGGGGGAACATCTCCAATGAAAAATCCAATTGTACTATCAACAACGATCATCATAGAGGAACACCTAATCAAATAAAAACAAAATTTATAGGGTGAATTTCACAACATTTCATAATTTCTGGGTTTTCATTAAATTCATAAATACACCCCCCAGACCCCACCACATAGTCAAAATTGAGGCATTGTCACTATGCTCAAACATCCTACATCCTACATCCATATCATGGATAAAAAAGGTCATAAATTCTCATTATTCATGTTTCTTTTTATACACCCATTTTATAAATTTTTCATTATTTTATAACATTCAGTTTCATAATAATCCCATTTTCAGTTCCATCACACATGAAAAGAAAAAATTTCTATTTAACAAGTTACCCAGAACCTGTTTTCCATTTAGTGCATATAAATAATCCAGGATATAGTAATAACTAAGTTTCTATATTGATGCATTTATACTTAAATATCATTTCATACCGAGCTACAACTAAAATATTAGGAACCCTCAGAAAAAATAATAAAATCGCCAAAAAGTTCTTCACTCGAGATAAAATAAAATACAATAGTAACAACACATATCAATAACAACAATTCCACCCACGGTAAATGGGGTTTCCCCATAAATGGGTCAGCTACTCCCATTAATGAGTAATTTTCCAAGGACCAACTCATCATAATAAAATTTATTCCTTTTCCAAATAGTAAGATAAAAGAAAATAATAGAAGAAACATATGATTCCACATTGTAACATCCCAACCCAGTGGCCACCCACTGATTCCCTTATCTAGTTGGTTACATGACCTCAAACATGCCTCCATGTATCCTAGAGGCTACCGAATACCATAAAGGGTCTAATGTAGATACCATGAGTATAATATACCCTCTTTATCAATGTAAAAAAATGGAAATGAATAATAATAATAAAATGATATAACCAATAACTATACAATACTAGTGTCACGTGATGAATAAAATGGAAATATAAAATCCAAACCAAAATAGTACACATGTTATTAAAAGTACATGTCGAGTGTCGAAAAAAATATGAGAATAAAATAGAAACTTCCAATAGGGTCCTCAAACCATGTATGGTACCCCCATCCATGCACCATCCCAACTCGACCATCTTGCATAGGGTTTTTACCCTTATCCCATCCCAAAAACAAAATGTCTATTCAGGTACCAATCATGCAATCCAAGTAGCATGTGAGTATAAATTAGTTGGCCCCCACTAATGGAATCTAAATAAATATCCGATAAATAAATGTGTATCCAATTTTATAAAGAATAATTTACATTGCACATAGTTAATAGTTATGAAATTTCATTATTCTTTAATTAACCACATTGTTTACTAGGTTAACAGAGACACCCAACCCATCAATACCTACTTCGACCTGTGCCTAAATTTGAACTACTTCCAAGGGATATCACATATTAGATAGATAATCAAAACTCATTATCACATGGTCTATGATTATCCAATTAATTTCAATTCATATCATGACCAAATGTAACTATAGTCTATAGAAAATATCAAGGGTTTATAACATTATGTTTACCACCCATCGGTGTTAGGAACATCATTCCTTGTCCCACACCCTATGGGTATTTGGAGAATCAGTCCCTATACCATACAATTACATTATCGTGCATGAATGTGGGTCTAAAACATCATGGATAACACCATGTTGGTATTTGGATGATCATTT
Organism: Viscum album; assembly: GCA_963277665.1. Lineage (NCBI taxonomy): Eukaryota > Viridiplantae > Streptophyta > Magnoliopsida > Santalales > Viscaceae > Viscum > Viscum album. The sequence continues at coordinate 1,088,006,707 of OY728156.1, forward strand.
TATATACCACACCACATTTCTCAATCAATCGCATATTTGACATATATAATATTTAATAAGGATAATCATTCTTAAACCTCTAATAAACATTTCACATCAGAATATACCATTTCAATTATCAAATCAATCATTGTAAAATAATTTAATCACATAGAATAATACCATAAAGTCATAATTTAAGTTCATTATCAAAATTTATTCACATAACCCATTAACCCCTCAAGGTTAATCCAACGATCCCTTTATACCCATTATCAATCAATTCCTCATCTCAATAATTAACCAATTATACAATTCAATTCAATTGAATAATTCAATAATTCCAATATCTTATTATTTCTATAATAACATCATTCCATTAATTAATTTACATTTAAATTAATCCAATAGAACCATTTTTTAATCACCCCAAATTCAAACAATTAAATTATTAACTATAAATACAATTTAATCAAATAAAATTTCTTATGAAATTTCCCAATGATGGAAATTTCAATTTCATAATTACATTCAATAATTTTAATCTAGATTGTGAGAATGTCATTTTTTACCACCTACCTCAAGATTGATAATGGAATATCATTAATTGAAATCTCCAAATTGAAGTAGAATGTCCAATTGCACAATGAAGAAAAATATATTGATCCAAAACCCATATTCAATATTAAATTTATTAGAACTACTAAACCCAATGTCTTGATGCATTACTAATAGAATAAAATATAATTTCAAAAGATGATATAATGATGGGATATAGAGAGGAAACAAATCCAGAAAAGATCTATTGTCAAGATAGGTGAAGATCTGTCAAAAGGATCTTCCATTCACCAGGAACTGATTTTATAATCCCATGGAACCCATCAATGTACCTAAAAATGATAAAATACCTTTATGATTTATTTGGGTCTAATTAGTGTAAAGGATGTGGGGTTTAGTAATTTTAAAACTAATTTTCAGGCGAATGAAAATTGCACACTTAGTTTCCTATACATTGGATCACAATTTTCTGAAGAGTACATACTAACTGCATGCCTCTCTTATAGGGGTGAACAACTAATCGTATTGGGGGAATTATTCTAAAAACTGTACAACAACCATGGAATGCCTTTTTTCTGGATTTTCCTCATTTTTTGGGGTAGGGAAAATGATTTTGGAAAACCATGCGCCGATAATGGACTTTCCAAACCTCATCCAAAAACATCCAAATTTCACCACAATGAACTAAAGACAATCCTGGACCAAAGTATTTGAAAAAAATGAATACCCCAAAACGACATCATGATATGTCTAGGTAATGTCCTAATCATACAAAACTTTTGACTTCATCATGGGTATATATATATATATATATAATGTCATGACCCGTCCTCGGGGCCCGTGCCGTGACTACCCCAAGCCCGCCTTCCATAGGCCAGGGGCTGGCGACTAGCACCAAGGCGTAAAATCCCAGTAAACAGGGAAGGCATTGCCTTTAAGTAACAACCACACAGAGTCAGCAAGCGGAAAGTAAAGTGCAGAAAAGTAAAGGGGGCCGGAAATACAAGCCCAACTGTAAAGTACAACTGAAAAGTAAAGTACAACAACTGAAGAAAAGACGGCGGCCTCATGTCGTCCACTGGAAATCCCACCTGAAGGGTGGGTACAGATAGCCTCCAGGCTCCTCGGGTCCCACGTCCGCTCCGAGCACGTCCTGCCCAGTGGTCCACCTCCAGGTACCATCCTGCTCCACGCCCCAACCGTGATCAGCGCTGTCCGTCGTCTGCAACCAACACAACAAGGTGCGGGCATAGCCCGTGCTGGGGTGAGTACAAGCTACTCTGTAAGGACCCCGAGACCCCCGAAGGTCTCCCGAAATCCACAAAGGATATAGCACAAAAGAAAGATGCAATCACGAAGTAACATCTGACTCGACTTAGGTATATGCCCATACATATACCTAAGTCCCCAACTCTAGCTCTGCTCACGAGCTCAAGAACAACTCAATCCACAAAGGAAAGCAAGACTCAAATCCACAAGGAGAGTAAATAGTAAATCCACATAGGATAGTTCAACACAATCCAAAAAGGAGAGTAACATAAGATTCAGCTCAACCAGGTATACTTTTTCAGATGACGTCAAAGATGATCACTGATCCATCTAAGTCGTCGGACCCACGAAGGATCGATAGGTACTAACCCCCGCAAAAGACCCACACAGGATCGGGCTCACACAGAACCTGTAGGCAGTGGCTCACACAGAACCGGTAGTAAGGACCCACATAGGATCGGGCTCACACAGAACCTGTAGCACAGATCCACGTAGGATCGCTGAGTGCAGTAGTCGACGCAGTCCACTGAGGATCTCTGCACAGTCGTCGCCACAGTCCACGGAGGATCTCTGCTCTGCCGTCGTCGCAGTCCACTGAGGATCTCTGCTCTGCCGTCGTCGCAGTCCACGGAGGATCTCTGCTCTGCCGTCGTCGCAGTCCACGGAGGATCTCTGCTCTGTCGTCGAAGTCACAGCCAGCGTTAGGGTTCCCGCACACAGCGAGCTCGTTTAGGAGGGTCCGCTCCACGAGCCGAGAGGCTGATACATCAACTAACACGTAGTCCGAAGTTGATGTATCCAAAAGTTCCGTATCGACAACAGGATCTCAACGCAACAGACGGCGCGTCAATCGGACGCCCGGTCTGAGAGTTATTGGCATTTTCGTCCCAGGGGCCCGGTTGGTTTTTTTAGGGCAAAACCAACCCGACCGTACTCCGCCTGTATCCGATCCTCGGGCGGAGTATGCCAAAAGTTCCGTCTCACTTAGAGGAAACTACCACAGCTGACGGTACGTCGATCGGACGTCCGTAGCTCAAGTTATGAGCGTTTCCGCTCCGAGGGCCCGGTTGGTTTCGTGTACGAACCAACCCGGCCGAACACAAAGTCTTCCGAAACCTTGAGTATAGTATACCGAAACGACCGCCTCGATCCCAGGATCGCGTAGCCGCCGACGGTTCGTCAATCGGAGGTCCCAGGCCCAAGATATGGGCGAAAGACCGAAGAAGGCCCGAAACGGGGGTTCTGGGCCCGGGGCGACCCGGCCCGAACCCCCCCTGGGTCGGCCCGAACCGGGTCGGCCCGACCCGGCCCGAACCCCCCCCCCCCCCCCCCCCCCCGGGTCGGCCGCACCGGGTCGGCCCGACCCGGCCCGACCCGGCGAGGCCAGGTCCGGTCCGGCCTGGGCGCGGCCCGGCCGGCCGGACCGGCCGGCTCGGCTTCGGCCGCGCGGCCGAAGGAGGGCGCCGCGGGCTTGACCCGCGGCTCAAGCGAAACGCGGCCCCGCGGGGGGGGGGGGGGGCCCTGTCACGCGGACGCGGCCGGGCCGCCGCGGCTTCAGCCGCGGCGGACTTCCTCCACGGCGGCGCGCCGGGCGCCGCCGCCTCCGGTCGCCGCCGCCGCCGCCGCCTTCCGCGGGCCGCCGAAGATGCTCCGGTGGCCCGATTCCTTTCCCGTCTGCACCGTTGCTCCTCCCGGGGGACGATCTTAACTGCGGAATCAACGGATTTCCCTTGCCGCACGGTTCGTCGTCGTCCGCCATATCCGCACAAAAAGGGAAGATCGGCGGAGGGTTGCCGGGTCTTGTTCGTTAGGCCCGCACCCTCCGCGTTAGTCAAAATCAACGGGAGAAACAAGAAAGAAACCAATCAACAATTTTAAATAAATTAAAATTGTTTCGTGAACGGGTTCTTTATTTCAAAAGAATAAACACGGGATTTAAAAAGAATTCCAACAACCCTTACTTTGTCGTCGTCGTCGGACGAGAGGTCGTCGCGGAATTGCTCGTCGCGGAAGAAGGGGGATCGTCGCGTCGTCGCGGTATCCGGCGTCGCGTCGCCAATCTCCGGATCAAGAACAAACAGATTTAATTAATTAAATCCGTTGTTATTGAAATTAAAAAGGGAGAAATAAATGATTCGATTCTCACCTTTGTTGCCGAACGAGGATCGGCCGCGGAAGAAGAGGCGTCGCCGAAGAACGTCGCGGGTAGGGCTCGTCGACATCGCAGATCTCGGTGTGCGTCGTTGAATTCCGATCGCCGGCGTTCTTCGCGTTCTTCGCGTTCTTCGCGTTCTTCGCGGAGAGGGTGGAGGCTCAGAGGAATTGCACAACGATAGCAATCCTCCAAAATAGACAAGTTTGTCTATTTTATTATTTTGCCAACAAACGTAAAACGCATAAGTAACGACCCATTTAATTAGTTGAATTAATTCAACGAATGAAACAGCCCATTTAATTCACGAAATAAACCGCCCAATTAAATGGTCTGTTAAGAATTAAAGAAAACGCGTCGGTTGACTTTTCAGTTTCTTTGACGGGTTTTCGCGGGTGCGTTACTTAGCGAAAGAAACGGAGGGGCTCGTGCGGGCCCCACCTCACAAATATCCTACCAAGGGGGTAGGATATTTCTGGATAGCATCCTATCCAGTTCAACTCAGTTCAAGCCGTCTTTAAGTGGCTTCAAGTGGCTTCCAAGCAGCTTAAGTGAAATAAAATAAAGTTGTCGCACAAACTTTATTTTATTTCTGACTTAAAGCCCCAAAATTTAAAAACCACGTCTGAGCAAACGCAACTCCGGAAGAGGCGTTCCTAAGAAAATACCGGCGCTGCGATTTCATCGGTGCCCTCAGAATTCGATTCCGGGCACCGGTTCAAAAGATAGAAAAACCCGCTCGTCCGTTCACTGAACGTACCCGAGCCAATCTTCGGAAATTGATTCCGGGCACACCGGGCCTCGGAATCAGGTGCCGTCTGAAGCTGCGCTCTTGTAAAATTCCAAAGAAAATTAAGAAAAAAATTTCCTTGAAATTTTCGGGTCTTTACATTACTCCCACCTCAGGGCTTTACGTCCCCGTAAAGATACATCAAAAACTAGGGAAACAAATGGGGGTACTGAGCACGCATCTGAGCCTCCCGCTCCCAAGTGCTCTCCTGGAGGTTCCCGTGCTGCCATCTGACGCGCACAAGAGGAATCGACCGCCCACGTAGGACCCACTCCTGTCGATCCTCGATCTCCACTGGGACCTCCGCAAAAGTCGCCCCATCGTCCACGTCCAGCTCCCCAAAGTCGAGGATGTGCGTCGGGTCGTGCACGTATCTCCTCAGCTGAGACACGTGAAAGACGTCGTGCACCCGGTGCAACTGAGGTGGTAGAGCCAGGCGATAAGCCACCTCTCCTATCCTGCTGAGGACCTGGAAAGGCCCGATGAAGCATGGAGACAACTTGCCACCTCGGCCAAATCTCCGTAAACCACGTCAAGGTGAGACTCGCAAAAAGACGTGGTCGCCGTCCTCGAACTCTAGTGGCCTCCGCCTCCTGTCAGCATATGACTTCTGCCGGCTCTGAGCTGTCCTCATCCTCTCCTGGATGATCTGGACCTTCTCTGTCGTGGCTCGGACCATCTCTGGTCCCACGAGTGCTGACTCCCCAGGGTCTGTCCAGCACAACGGTGATCTGCAGGGTCTGCCGTACAACGCCTCGTACGGTGACATCCCGATGGTGGAGTGGTAGCTGTTGTTGTACGCGAACTCCACCAAGGGTAGGTGGTCCTCCCAGCTGCGACCAAAGTCGAGAACACATGCACGGAGCATGTCCTCGAGTGTCTGTATGGTCCTCTCCGTCTGACCATTCGTCTGAGGGTGGAAGGCTGTGCTCAGATGGATCCGCGTCCCGAACGCCTCATGCAACCCCTTCCAAAGCCGGGAAGTGAAACGAGCATCTCGATCGGAGACGATAGACGATGGAACACCGTGAAGCCGTACGATCTCCTGGACGTAAAGACGTCCCAAGCTCTCCACTGAGCCCTGCTCTCTGATGGGTAAGAAGTGTGCCGACTTGGTGAGTCGGTCGACAATCACCCAAATGGAGTCGTGACCTCTGGAAGTGCGTGGAAGTCCAGGCACGAAGTCCATAGATATGCCGTCCCACTTCCACTCCGGGACCTCCAAGGGCTGTACCAAGCCTGCTGGTACCTGATTCTCTGCCTTCACCTGCTGGCAGGTGAGGCATCGTGAAACGAACTCTGCCACAGCTTTCTTCATGCCCGGCCACCAGTGCTGTCGTCTGAGATCCTGGTACATCTTCGCCACTCCGGGATGCACCGCCAAGGGAGAAGTGTGAAACTCTCTCAGCACCTCCTCTCGTAAAGAGACTGGTACGAAGGTACGTCCTCTGAAAAGGATGTCGTGCTCTGCTCCAAGGGAGAATCCATCAGGCGCCTGACCTGAGGATATCAGTGCACGCCGGGTCTCATAGTCAGCGTCCTCACGCTGAGCCTCTCTGACCCGCTGTAGAAGTGGAGGAGAGACTGTGAGAGACTGAAGAAAGGCTGCTTCGTCTCTATCCACGAAGGATATCTGTAAGGAGGCTAGCTGCTCCGTCGCCTCCTCAAGTAGCTGAATGCCTGTCCTCCTGCTGAGGGCATCGGCTACCATGTTCCCCTTCCCAGGAGTATAGACTATCTCAAAGTCATAGTCCTGGAGGAACTCAAGCCATCTCCGCTGTCTCAGGTTCAGGTCCTTCTGAGAGAAGATATACCTGAGACTCTGGTGGTCAGAAAAGACTGTGAAGCGCTCGCCCATCAGATAGTGCCGCCAAGTCTTCAGGGCGAAGACCACTGCTGCTAACTCCAGGTCATGAGTGGCGTAGTTCTGCTCATGCGGCCTCAACTGACGTGATCCGTAGGCGATCACGGCCCGCTCCTGCATCAGGACGCACCCGAGTCCAGTCCCTGATGCATCGCAGTAAACTACGTATCCAACTCCCTCCTCAGGCAACCTCAAGATAGGTGCGCTGGTCAATCCTTGTCTCAGCTCCTGGAAGCTCTGCTGACATCTGTCTGACCACACAAAGGGTTTCCCCTTCTTTGTCAAGGCTGAGAGTGGTGCCGCAACTCTGGAGAAGTCTGGAACGAATCTCCGATAGTACCCGGCTGGACCCAAGAAGCTCCGCACCTCCGTCACGCTCTTGGGTGGCTCCCAAGCTAGTACTGCCTCGATCTTCGCGGGATCCACTGCAACTCCCGCCTCAGAGATGACGTGCCCCAAGAAATGGACCTCACGTAACCAGAACTGGCACTTTGAGAGCTTGCCATAAAGCTGGTGCTCTCGGAGTGTGTCTAGCACAACTCGCAGGTGGTAGGCATGCTCCTCCTCAGTCGTCGAGTATACCAAAATGTCGTCAATGAAGACCACGACAAATCGGTCGAGGTATGGCTGGAAGATCCTGTTCATGAGGCTCATGAACACTGATGGAGCATTGGTTACGCCGAACGGCATAACCAAAACTCATAATGGCCATACCGACACCTGAAGTCCGTCTTCTGCACGTCCTCGTCTCGGACTCTGAGCTGATGATAGCCTGACCGGAGGTCTATCTTCGAGAACTACCGCGCTCCCTTGAGCTGATCGAAGAGGTCATCAATCCGTGGCAGCGGATACTTGTTCCTCACTGTCACCTGGTTCAGGCGACGATAGTCGACACATAGTCGCAAGCTCCCGTCCGCCTTCTTGGCGAACAAAATCGGGGAAGCCCAGGGTGAAACACTGGGTCGGATAAACCCCTTGCTCTGCAAGTCCTCCAACTGTACCCGCAGCTCCCGAAGCTCGGCGGGGGCCATCCGATATGCTGGAGTAGATATCGGGGCTGTCCCGGGGTACAAGTCGATGTAAAAGTCTACCTCTCTACGAGGAGGTAGCCCTGGAACGTCGTCGGGAAAGACGTCCACGTACTGGTCCACCACTGCAGGAAAAGCTGGACTCCGCACGTCCACTGCTCCTAGGATGAGGCTAGCCAACTGATGAGAGATGGGCTGCACTCTCCTCCGCGGAAGTCCATCCTGTGCTGCAAAGGTTCCCTTCTCGCCGGTGAAGGTAAACCTGCTCCCGTCGGTGCGAACACATCGCACCTTGCGCCTAAAACAGTCGATCTGGGCATGAACCGTGGATAGCCAATCCATGCCCAAGATGACGTCGTAAGGCCTCGAAGCCGCTACAAGGAGATCCCAGCCGAAGCTCTCGCCTCCTAGAGTAAGCTCACACTGCCGGCACCAGCGCGTAATCGTCGAGTCTGCTCCCGTAGGAGTCTCTAGCCGTAAGGATCGAGCCAACGGCTCAGTCGGAATCTCCGAGCTCCGAACAAGGGCAGAGGCTATGAAAGAGTGACTCGCTCCTGTGTCTATAAGTACTGCAGCAAGGGTGGAATAGACACAGATCGTACCTCGAATCATCTCTGGCATGTCGGGGTCGTAGGCCTCCACTGCCTGGAGCTGGGCCTGTCTCTGCCCGCCAGCTCCCTGTGGTCGAGGTGGCCCTCCTGGTGGTGGTGGGGGTAGAGCCTGGAAGCGTCTCCCACCACCCACTTCTCGGCCAGCTCCTCTGCCTCGTCCGCCTCCTCCCTGCGGACCGCCACGGTCGACCCTCTGCCTCTGCCTGGGTGGCCCCTCCACCGTCTGCTGCTCCTCTGATCGGCGAGTCAGGCAATCACGAGCCATGTGACCCTGCCCGCCGCAGGAGTAGCACAGCCTGCCTCTCGGAAGGCTGGCACTCCGCTGTGTGCCCTGCACTGCTGAGCCGGTGTCCTGAGGCCGTCTGCGTGGGGGTCTGGTCTGCCTGGACCCGAGAGTCATCCGTCGGCTACCTGCTGCCGAAGACTCAGCTACCTGCCGCCCTGCGCTAGGTCTCACCGCTGAAGAAGGATCTTCCAGGAAGCTCTCGATCAGGAGGGCTCGCTCCAACACTCCCGCCTGGGTCGGAATGCTGAGGGAGATCAGCGACGCCCGAATCTCCTGTCGGAAGCCCTGCTCGAAGGTCCGGGCCCGGAAGAAGGGGTCCCGTACCATGTCGGTCGAGTAGCGAGATAGGTCAGTGAACCTCGCCGCGTACTGAGCGACCGTCATGCTGCCCTGGCGCAGCTGGAGAAGCTCCTGGATGCGCACCGCTCGGAGGGTGGCCGGGACGAACTCAGAGCGGAAAAGGCTCTCGAAGTCCGTCCAGAGCAAGGATACCTCATCGTGAACCTGGAGCATCAGGCTCCACCATCGTCCTGCCGCCGCCTGCAGGAGGCTCGCTGCGAGAATCACCATGAGATCCGCTGGTGTCCTCACTAGCCTAAAGGTCCGTACCACCGCCTCTAGCCAGTCCTCGGCGGCCTGGGGGTCCGCCTCACCGCGAAACCTGGGCGGTCGCTGGCTCTGAAACTCATGCAGTGCCCTGAGGCGACGTGCATCGTCAGCGTCTGGTACTGGTAGCATCGATGGCTCGGCGGGTAAAGCTACCGCCGGTGCCACTGCTGGAAAAGGTCCCTGCACCAAGGCCTCGTCGCTCGGTGGGCTTCCGTCGCGCCCTACACTCGGAACCCTAGCTGGCTGTCGTCGCGGGGCCATCCTGAAAAGGAGAACAAGAGCACCACAGTCAGAACAGTATACCTGGTGAGCTGGCACAAGTAATCACAAGGAAAACTTGAGACTTTCATGAAGCAGATCAGTATACCCGGTGAGCTGACACAAGTAATCACAAAGAAAACTTGAAACACACACGCAATCAATGTTTTCATGCATTAAGTCGGAAATCAGGAGTCAGGGTCCTGGTGTATGGATACGTCGGCCGCCGCACCAACACTGGGCTCCCTGAACTGATAACCACACTCAATACACTAAACACTATTGCTTCATATAGAAAGAAAGGACGATCAGAGTCTGCCGTAGAACCGACCACCTCTGATACCAATTTGTCACGACCCGTCCTCGGGGCCCGTGCCGTGACTACCCCAAGCCCGCCTTCCATAGGCCAGGGGCTGGCGACTAGCACCAAGGCGTAAAATCCCAGTAAACAGGGAAGGCATTGCCTTTAAGTAACAACCACACAGAGTCAGCAAGCGGAAAGTAAAGTGCAGAAAAGTAAAGGGGGCCGGAAATACAAGACCAACTGTAAAGTACAACTGAAAAGTAAAGTACAGCAACTGAAGAAAAGACGGCGGCCTCGTGTCGTCCACTGGCAATCCCACCTGAAGGGTGGGTACAGATAGCCTCCAGGCTCCTCGGGTCCCACGTCCACTCCGAGCACGTCCCGCCCAGTGGTCCACCTCCAGGTACCGTCCTGCTCCACGCCCCAACCGTGATCAGCGCTGTCCGTCGTCTGCAACCAACACAACAAGGTGCGGGCATAGCCCGTGCAGGGGTGAGTACAAGCTACTCAGTAAGGACCCCGAGACCCCCGAAGGTCTCCCGAAATCCACAAAGGATATAGCACAAAAGAAAGATGCAATCACGAAGTAACATCTGACTCGACTTAGGTATATGCCCATACATATACCTAAGTCCCCAATTCTAGCTCTGCTCACGAGCTCAAGAACAACTCAATCCACAAAGGAAAGCAAGACTCAAATCCACAAGGAGAGTAAATAGTAAATCCACATAGGATAGTTCAACACAATCCACAAAGGAGAGTAACATAAGATTCAGCTCAACCAGGTATACTTTTTCAGATGACGTCAAAGATGATCACTGATCCATCTAAGTCGTCGGACCCACGAAGGAACCATAGGTACTAACCCCCGCAAAAGACCCACACAGGATCGGGCTCACACAGAACCTGTAGGCAGTGGCTCACACAGAACCGGTAGAAAGGACCCACATAGGATCGGGCTCACACAGAACCTGTAGCACTGATCCACGTAGGATCGCTGAGTGCAGTAGTCGACGCAGTCCACTGAGGATCTCTGCACAGTCGTCGCCGCAGTCCACGAAGGATCTCTGCTATGCCGTCGTCGCAGTCCACTGAGGATCTCTGCTCTGCCGTCGTCGCAGTCCACGGAGGATCTCTGCTCTGCTGTCGTCGCAGTCCACGGAGGATCTCTGCTCTGTCGTCGAAGTCACAGCCAGCGCTAGGGTTCCCGCACACAGCGAGCTCGTTTAGGAGGGTCCGCTCCACGAGCCGAGAGGCTGATACATCAACTGACACGTAGTCCGAAGTTGATGTATCCAAAAGTTCCGTATCGACAACAGGATCTCAACGCAACAGACGGCGCGTCAATCGGACGCCCGGTCTGAGAGTTATTGGCATTTTCGTCCCAGGGGCCCGGTTGGTTTTTTAGGGCAAAACCAACCCGATCGTACTCCGCCTGTATCCGATCCTCGGGCGAAGTATGCCAAAAGTTCCGTCTCACTTAGAGGAAACTACCACAGCTGACGGTTCGTCGATCGGACGTCCGTAGCTCAAGTTATGAGCGTTTCCGCTCCGAGGGCCCGGTTGGTTTCGTGTACGAACCAACCCGGCCGAACCCAAAGTCTTCCGAAACCTTGAGTATAGTATACCGAAACGACCGTCTCGATCCAAGGATCGCGTAGCCGCTGACGGTTCGTCAATCGGAGGTCCCAGGCCCAAGATATGGGCGAAAGACCGAAGAAGGCCCGAAACGGGGGTTCTGGGCCCGGGGCGACTCGGCCCGAACCCCCCCCCCCCCCCCCCTGGGTCGGCCGAACCGGGTCGGCCCGAACCGGGTCGGCCCGACCGACCGGACCGGCCGGCTCGGCTTCGGCCGAGCGGCCGAAGGAGGGCGCCGCGGGCTTGACCCGCGGCCCAAGCGAAACGCGGCCCCGCGGGGGGGGGGGGGGGGGGGGGGCGCCTGTCACGCGGACGCGGCCGGGCCGCCGCGTCCGTTCCCGGTTCCGCGCGGCCGCGGCTTCAGCCGCGGCGGACTTCCTCCACGGCGGCGCGCCGGGCGCCGCCGCCTCCGGTCGCCGGAGCCGCCGCGCCGGCGACCCGCGCCGCCGCCGCCTTCCGCGTGCCGCCGGAGATGCTCCGGTGGCCCGATTCCTTTCCCGTCTGCGCCGTTGCTCCTCCCGGGGGACGATCTTCACTGCGGAATCAACGGATTTCCCTTGCCGCACGGTTCGTCGTCGTCCGCCGAATCCGCACAAAAAGGGAAGATCGGCGGAGGGTTGCCGGGTCTTGTTCGTTAGGCCCGCACCCTCCGCGTTAGTCAAAATCAACGGGAGAAACAAGAAAGAAACAAATCAACAATTTTAAATAAATTAAAATTGTTTCGTGATCGGGTTCTTTATTTCAAAAGAATAAACACGAGATTTAAAAAGAATTCCAACAACCCTTACTTTGTCGTCGTCGTCGGACGAGAGGTCGTCGCGGAATTGCTCGTCGCGGAAAAAGGGGGATCGTCGCGTCGTCGCGGTATCCGGCGTCGCGTCGCCAATCTCCGGATCAAGAACAAACGGATTTAATTAATTAAATCCGTTGTTATTGAAATTAAAAAGGGAGAAATAAAAGATTCGATTCTCACCTTTGTTGCCGAACGAGGATCAGCCGCGGAAGAAGAGGCGTCGCCGAAGAACGTCGCAGGTAGGGCTCGTCGACGTCGCAGATCTCGGTGTGCGTCGTCGAATTCCGGTCGCCGGCGTTCTTCGCGTTCTTCGCGTTCTTCGCGGAGAGGGTGGAGGCTCAGAGGAATTGCACAACGATAGCAATCCTCCAAAATAGACAAGTTTGTCTATTTTATTATTTTTCCAACAAACGTAAAACGCATAAGTAACGACCCATTTAATTCGTTGAATTAATTCAACGAATGAAACAGCCCATTTAATTCACGAAATAAACCGCCCAATTAAATGGTCTGTTAAGAATTAAAGAAAACGCGTCGGTTGACTTTTCAGTTTCTTTGACGGGTTTTCGCGGGTGCGTTACTTAGCGAAAGAAACGGCGGGGCTCGTGCGGGCCCCACCTCACAAATATCCTACCAAGGGGGTAGGATATTTCTGGATAGCATCCTATCCAGTTCAACTCAGTTCAAGCCGTCTTTAAGTGGCTTCAAGTGGCTTCCAAGCAGCTTAAGTGAAATAAAATAAAGTTGTCGCACAAACTTTATTTTATTTCTGACTTAAAGCCCCAAAATTTAAAAACCACGTCTGAGCAAACGCAACTCCGGAAGAGGCGTTCCTAAGCAAATACCGGCGCTGCGATTTCATCGGTGCCCTCAGAATTCGATTCCGGGCACCGGTTCAAAAGATAGAAAAACCCGCTCGTCCGTTCACTGAACGTACCCGAGCCAATCTTCGGAAATTGATTCCGGGCACACCGGGCCTCGGAATCAGGTGCCTCTGAAGCTGCGCTCTTGTAAAATTCCAAAGAAAATTAAGAAAAAAATTTCCTTGAAATTTGCGGGTCTTTACATATAAGATCATGCATGACTTTGGACATATTGATTTTAGTTTTCATTATATAACACTAAGTCATGATTTTAAGAGAATTAATTCGTCACTATATGAAAAATTATTTTTCTGTATTATGTTATCATTCTAACCTCATGTTTTCTCTTTATAAATCATTTTATTTTCATCGGCTTGTCTCCTTTTCTCATCAAATAAATACATATATTATAATCACTTTTCATAGAAGGATAAAAAATCCATGTTTATCACTTTCACAAACCAATATGATTTATGATTCAATCCTATAGGTAGATGAATGGTCTTTCCAAAGACTAGGTGTCATGGAAACATTTTAATAATTTTTTTATTCTATTTGGTAAACCCACAGTGATTTTTCTATGTTAGTGAGAAATTATTTCTTAGATATAGTAATAATTTAATCTAGAATTTCATTAATATATCAGTCTGAAAACCCATTTTGGCTATTTTTTGTTGGTGAGATGGGTATATCATTTAATAGTGTAGTTTACAATGTGTCATTATTTTTTGAAGAAAAAATAATGTAAGTGTGTAATATGGTCACTTGTGATAAGTCTCTAAATAATGAACATTGTAAATAGATGTCGTTTCAATAATTTAATTACAACTCAAGCAATATCTTCCATATTGGATTTATCTACTATACACTTTGAGACATATTATAAAAAATCCATGACATATATTTAATATGGTCATAGAGGTAACAAGAAAGGTAAAAAACTCACAGACTCTTGGGATAACAAGGATATGCTACACCACCTCTCAAGGGTTAACCATCCATATATATAGCCCATTTCAATTTTCGATACCTGAAGGAACACTATTTTGATGATCCAAGGGTCCCATCAGTTTAGCCTAGAGTCCACCTCCATATGTATCATGATGAACCTATCAACATATACATGTCCTGACACCCCCACTAACATCATAAAATAAAAATAACCATAAAAATACTCCCATTGAGGGTTTAAGGATTCAATCCCTTGTCCAATATAAGATTATGGGGTGACGTTACTACTTAGAAATTCCCCCAACTACATAAATAAAAGATTTATGATTTATAAATAATTTTTCAAAAGGACCTTTGAAGTTAACTAACTGTAGATTACGAATCTCAACCCCTATAACGAGATATGTTATGACTTCATATTACCAGAAAATGAGATGGGTTTTTTAATATTTATGATAAATCATGAAAAAATTATTAATTTCTTGATGAAATGTGGGTCAATATATATCACATTATAACACATTATTCCCCATATAATTGATTCCATGAATCCCACTTGCTATACCAAGATAAATATTATTTATAAGACCTATAACATCATCCTTTAGAATAAATATTCATATCTCCCCATATCCAAATTATTTAAATATTAATAGATCATCCCAATTGTAATTGAAGGATTTAATTGAAAATAATTTTCTCTATTCATGTAAAAAATCTAAATTTACAACACTAAAATCTGAATAGTTCAATATATTTGTATACTATGGTGTTATGGACTTAGTGATACAATAATTAACCTCAGGAAATGTTTCATTAATTTATATTACATCAATGTCACTTTTGTGAAGATATATATAGAGAAAATGATTAACTATAATATTTATGAAACCTTTTTTATCTTTAATTTTAATGTCCAATTCTTGGTGTATAAAATATCTCTAAATAAATCATTGATTGGAATCATTCATATTATTTATTAATCATAAAGAATATTGATCTATATATACAATAAATTTTTGGAAAACTAGATTGACTAAAAATTAACTAATGAAAAAAGAAACTACTGGAGACTATTTTCAAATTTTCATGTAGTTTTTATAAGAATCCCTTGAACTTTGTCTAGCGTAATATAACAGTTTAAAAAAATAATTTTTTTATGAAATCATAGAATACCAGATCACATGTGTTGCATATCAATTTGAATGGTTGATAAAATTTTGGTGAAATATTT
The DNA here is from genome assembly GCA_963277665.1 of Viscum album. NCBI lineage: Eukaryota > Viridiplantae > Streptophyta > Magnoliopsida > Santalales > Viscaceae > Viscum > Viscum album. Next base: position 1,088,021,894 of record OY728156.1, read on the forward strand.
ATTGAAGATTCTGTCATACATCACCATATTAAAAATAAATAATATTGACATCCAATCTTAATATTAAACATGACTTGTTTTCCTATTTTACTACTTAGAGGGATGATAATAATTAAAAAATACTTAATAAACCCTTAATAAAATACATCATGGCCACTAAATGACCTAATATAATGAACTGACATAGAAATGGGTAGCTAATAAATTTATTAAATAATAATATGTCCAAATTTAATGCATTTATTTAAGATTTTTGGAATACCAATATAACATTGTATATAATGAAGTGAGATTTTTCCCGATTGAACACCATTTTTTTTCTTGAAATAATTTAAAAACATTTTAAAATTTAGTAATTATTCATTGAAGTAGTTTCTATAGATGTTAAAAATATATGAATATTTCTAATAAATCTAAAATAATGCAATAAAATATTACTGTCATGTATCATTCAAACATTGTTGGTGCATTGTGAATTTCAAAATGCATTCAACAAAAATAAAATGTATTATAGAGATTGGTGAATGTTCTATTCACATGATCTTTTACTGAAGCATTATTTAATTTTAACTAGTATATCAATTTTTAAAATAATATTATTACTTTATCAGTTTAAATTATAGAGTTTTATTGGTGATGGGTGATGATAAGTGAGGATATTTTGTCTTATGATTCAATATTAAATTTTCAATGCACTATCTCAATCAAGAAACAATTATAGTAGGAATGGATAATCCTTTGTCACTTTCAAATATTATGATTATAACCTTTTTAGATTTAAATTCCATTAATTTGAACCATCAAGAATAATTACTATACGCCGACCTCACTTATCCATATTATTTTATTTTTAATTTATTTTTGCCTTTATTTCATGATTTTGGTTAGATTTAGGTCATGCAGAATCCAATGGTCACCTTGGCCTCATGGGTATTTAGACATACTTCTCACATTTCTAGAGAAGTGTTTTCAAAGAAAATATACTTACTTATTATTTTTATGAGGGTTTAAAATATTACTTGTTATTTTTAATATTATATATATAGTATTTTTTAGAAAATTATATATGTTATGTATAGTTTTTTACAGTTATTAGAAAAACTATATGTATCTAAAATATATTATGTGTGGGTAAATATATTATATAAAGGTTTTTATATATAGTGTAAAAAGTAGATATGATAATTCATTGATGTATTTGAAAATTGGTTATGGACCATTCTGTAAGGGTTTGTTTATATATGGGTAAAATGCCCATATGTCATGGTATACATATCTAAGGTCTAACTGACTTGGGAAATTGATTAAGACCTCATGGTTAATGGTCACCCTATGATATGTATGTGTTAAGTATATATTACCCTATGATATGAATGGGTAACCAGAATTTCCCTTGGGATACAAAAGGGTTTCTACCATCTACACAGGTTGGGAAATATTAAAGTATGTGAATGATAAGGGATTCCTATATAATATATATGGGTTTTAATAGATGATAAAAATGGTTACTCTCACATAAAAAAGTAAGAAATTTTTTAAATTAAGTGATATATAAATGTTTTATCAGGTGGAATTAAAGGGTTCATCCAAACATTTGAAGAAACCTATTTGACCAATGTTTGGGTGATGTGTGTGGTGTGATTTAATGATTTTTTTATATATAATCATTTATTCATGAGGTAAGTATGGGTTCGAAGAACTATAAAAATTAATGGGGATAGTTTAGATATTGAATTAGGTAGTGATTCAGTGGATCATATTATGTGGGGTCTAGAGAGGGAATATCGTTGTGAGCTAAAAGGCAGCCTTGTGATTCCTTATGGAAAATTTTATTTTTTTCAAGAAATTCCCATATTCTCTTAGTTTAAATTTAAAATAATTTGGATAATTTTTTTGCTCGAATATAATTTTTACACTTCTAGTAATCATCTCCCCTCTTATTATTATTTTACTATGGGTTCCTCCATAGATTTCATTCATGTTTTAAAGTTGATTTTCCATGGTAATGATATCCAAACCTCTTCCCTTCTTTTTATTCTCAATTTTATTCTATTTTAAATTCATTATGTTATCCATGGTGTTATAGGATTTAGTGTGGATTGAATTTATGAGGGGAATTATTCTTCAAATAATTTTGTTTATAAGTGAATTTTATGTGTTATCATTTCCATTAGTGATGCAATAACACAATTTCTTGTGAGTTAATTGTTTTTTGGTTGGTTACTCCATGAACACACATCTAAAAATAATCCCATGAGTTTTTTCTCAAGTAATTCACTATTTTTATTGAATTATATATTATAATATATATATATATATGTATTTACTATTAATGGATTCTCATTTTATGAAAAATATTAATTGTTTTATTGGAAATTCATTATTTCATAGATCTTAAATTTCAATCATGTTACTAATAATGCCAAGTGTTTGATTATATTAATTTATAGCTCATTTGAAATTTATTTAATAATTAATGGTCTGATTTTATTCCTAAATTATTTATCAAGAAGAAAAATATTTTATTCATGAAAAATAGTATATATCTACTTGTGTGTTTGGTTTTATATATAGTTTTTACGTGTTACCTTAATAATTTATTCTTTTTATTACAATTTCCTTGGTTTTGTTTTCCAATAATTTTTTATAATGTTATTTATTTAAAAATTTATTATTTCATTGGTTTAAAAATTATAAAAGGTTAACTTATTTTATATACATCTTATTGTAATTTGATGTTTGGTTTCAATTTACCATATACATATCTTGTGAATTTAAACCATCATAATTACATTTACTAGATGATAGATATGTGTAGTATATAAAAAATGGTAGTAAAACCTCTCCAGGTGTTAGTATAACAATATGAAGTTCGTATTATTGATAGAAACATGAAGGGTATATTTTCATGTAAAATAGAAGCCTCAAGAATTATGTTTCTAAAATGGTTCCCCAAATAAAGTAGTTTTTGTCAAAGTGTTACTTGAGATTACTAGTCACTTACCAAAAAGAGGAATTTCTATGAAAGGGGAAAGGCAGGGAAACATGAATGATCAGATATGTACTCATATAGAATGGGGTGGAGAAAAATGTGAAAGAAACATTTTGAGTCTATATAATTCACTAAAAAATTGTACATTGGATCATAAAATTAATGAGTTTTAATCTTATGTAATTTTTTATTTCATATTTGTTTTTTTATTTTAGTTCTTATAATTTCCATAAATATAAATAAATATTCAATTCTTCTCCTATGAATTTTTGATAACTTATCTAATGAAAATTTATCCCTTGAATTTTTTCATTTCATTTTATTCCTCTTTCGGTGTTTTTTATTTCTTTTTTGAGTTTCTTAAATTATGTGTGAGGTAACATTTGTGAATTAGTTATAGTGAATTGGATTCTTATATATGATATCCTTAGTCAAGGGAATTATCATTTTAGATGTTTGATTTTCTAATACACTTAACTATGTGAAAATTTTAGTGTGTGAAGTTCTAGGGGATTGAGGATCTTGGTTCCGATGATTTCATGACAAACCTGCCTCCCAAAAAGTGGTATTTGAGATCATGTTGATATTCATTTCTCAAAGAACACACCCTATATATCCCAATATTAAATATATATTTCCTTGATGTTTATTTTTTAAGAGGGAGTATAGTATTAATGAAATTTATATTTACAGATAAATAATATTAAAAAATATATAATTTTGATTGAATTGATTTTTGATTCTATAGAATAATGTAGGAGGATAATCTAATTTGAATATACCTAGATATTCTAATATCATGTGTACATTCTATGAAAATATGAAATATGGGACAATAATGGTTATAGAGAAACGAAATCACATTGGAGATGATGTCAATACCATGAAATATTGCTTTTATCTTTTTGGAAAATTAAAAAACTATTGAAGTGATAATAGTGCATACAAATATACATGAGAAACCAAAAACACATAATATTGTTTTCCTGATTTGGTATTTTTTAGTTTAAGACTCTTAAGAGGAATGCCAATATAAAATAATGTGAATGAAATCAACGTGATATATAGGTTGAAAAAATTAGTAAAGGTAACAATTATAGAATATGTACATGTACTACTTATGTTATCTTTTATTCCTAAAATCTAAAATGCAATGGTGACTACTATTAGTAATTACAAGAGGAAAATAGATTTTATGTTTTAGGATATTTGCAACATTATCATTAATTATGAGATTATGAATCAAGAAGTCACGTACTAGCTGATAGTGAACATAATGATGATGGATATGGATCATCAACATATAGGTGATATCATAATAAATTTTCAAAATATAATTTATGATAATGAGTGTTGAGAAATTCAACTTTTCATGGACCTACATGATAAATTTTTGTGAATAAATGGCACAATAAAAGTAATTATAAGAGTCACACGGAAAATAAAAAAAGGGTGTTAATATATTATAAGTAAAATTTCACTAGTTTGATGTATGGTTGTTAAAATCCATCACTGAGTTTTCACACTTTGGTAAAATATTGGGTGACTTACATTGAAGAAATATTTATTTCAATGATTCAATAAATATTATTGGACTATTATGTATTTAGGATGTTTAGAAGAGTAAATATAGCAGATGATGAATCCCTGGATGTAATTGTAAAATTGATTTATAACATGTGAACGAAGGATAAATGATTCAAGATGCTCAAAGATGTAAGGCTCATCCTAGGAATATAGAAAAATCATATTTCTATTACACTACTAGAATATGTGGTGTATTTAACTATCTTTGTAAGTGTGGTATTGATAGATACTGAAGGATTTACAGTAGTTTCATGTGGTGTAAATGAATCAATAATTTATTTGACCTTTCATTAAAATGGGATTTTAGTCATAATATGTATAACTTTAAATGATCCATATGTTTGAAATTATTTGATTACTCACCTTAGTGAGAATAATTTTGAAGGTTATTAAAGATAAAGGAATACTAATTCTTGATCACACAAAAATTTTAAAGTATTAAATTTCTATTCTTGGTAGATATAAAAGTTTTTATTTAAATATATACTGATATAATCCAAGAGATCATATGTCATATTTAGCTGACTTATAATTTTTTTTGAAACAACCCCTATTTAGTTTAATATATGTTTCATGTACTTTAAAACGTTTTTTAATGATTCCACTTGATATCTTTGAGTAATTTTTTGATTCAAAAATATAATTATTCTAAGATTTCATTCAATGAAATTACATGTATGGGAGGGAGGGTAGAAGAAATTTTTATTATAGTTAATCCTAATATAGTGGATAATAAACAAGAAAAAACTTCTAGAAATTATAATATAATTAAAAGATACAACATGAGAAGAAAGTCCCCATAATTCAAAATTTTAATGCAATAGATGATGTAATGAATTTGAAGTTGATTGAAAAGGTATAAAATTTGTAACAAAGCTATGTAATTTCCAATGTAGTTTGTATGTAGAAAGTCACCACAACACCATACCCTGTCAAAAGTATTCTAGCCTCCATAGTTGGGTAGAAACAAATGGAGGATCTTTTTTCAGATAGAAATCCAAAATCTGGCATTATTGAATTATTTATATATTTAACCAAGGAATATTTATATCCAATGTATCAATAATGTATTGAGGGAAAAAAAGAAATTTTGTTTTTTATTGGGTATTGAGATGATAATTTTGGATATCATCCATGAGATTAATAAATGAGACAATTCATCCAAAGTATAGATGTTTTCATCCATAAGATGTTTCTCTATGGGGACCAAATCATAGAAGAGAAATAAGTTGAAGTGAAGAAATGAATTGTCAATTACCAAGTTTATTTGAGTAATATTACCAAAAGATCACCAATTCATGTAAACTCAAATTAGAACGATGAAAGAATCAATTTTTTAGAACAATATCATATTAAAAGGTTCCATAATGTTCAAGAACATACAATGAATGAGTGTTAGAAATATAATTTAGGTGTTTAGATGATAAAGTATAATAAAAGAGTACTGGGAAACTAATTTTGGTAGGAAGATGTACTATAATCAAAATAAAAATATAGAGGTTTGGACCTTAAATTGAATTTATAATTTGAATAGAATAATGGTAACACAAATTTATAAAAGAAGTGGTGACACTAAATGAATCAAAAAAATTAATGTCAGCAATGTATGATGAAATTTCACCATTGAAGTACAACATAACAATGGGTTTATTGACATAAGAAAAGGGAAATATGTTATTGATAATAAATGGGCTTATTTTTTGGTCATCGAATATTATTTTAATATATATTCCAAGTAGTTACTTGTGGTATAGGGATTTCAATAGAAGGGATTATTTGATTTATCAATGATATTATTACCAGTTTTTAGATCTGAAATAATCTGTATTATCTATGCGTGATGGGATTGAATGATCTATAACTAAAAAATGGTTGTTATAACAAAATTCCTTCATGGTAATTTTTTTGTATAAAATTAGATGATAAAAACAAATAGATTCATGGAAGATGATAACCAAAACATGGTTTTTGAACTGAAGAAATGTATTTATGGATGGAATAAAGTTCCCTAGATAATGAAATCATAAATTCTACTCTTTTTTTATTTAATAAAGGATTCAAAAGGTGTAACAAAGATTAATTTTTTCCATAGAAGTAATGTGTTAATTTAACATTCATCATGAAACCATTGTATGTTTGATGATATATATTGAGTTAGTGTTGACCATTCATGGATTATATAGATGATGTATATATTTTCTAAAAGATTTAAAATTAGAGATACCAAGAATGAAAATAAATTCCTAGGGGTGGGGATTGAGAGGGATAAGAAAGATAGAACCTTCGTATTGTCATAGAGAGATGAAATCTAGAAGATTAGAAAATGTTTTTGAATGTCTGGATGCATTCTAGTCTCAACCACTATTTCTCAACACTTCACATTTTTAGGAAAAATGCATTATTAATAGAAGAAGATATATAGTTCATGGATAAAGTTCTATTAATTTCATTTATCAGAGGATTGTTTCGTATAGATATTTTTAATCATCTAGATATTTTATTTTCATTAGGAGTTGTATGTCTCTTTATGTCGACCTCTATATGGGATGGTCGGTAAGTTATTAAAAGAGTAACTCATTTCCTGAATGAAACAAAGTACGTTTCTTTAGGTTTTGGGGTAGAAGTTTAGTTATAATTTTAATGGATATATACTTCAATAAAGATATGGAAACCCTAAAGAGAATGAATATTTCCTTTTCTATCTACAAGGTAATATTTCTTATATGTTTATTGTGGAAATGAAGTATGTTTTACTTTATGTATAATGTAATAATAGTATATAGATGTAACATATTCTTTGAAGGAGTTGGTTTTGTTGAAGTAATTATTGAGGGAACATAAAAGATGTTCAAAAGGGGAATTATTTCTTTGAAAATTTGCGTGTGATTATCTTGGATAAAAATCCAATATTTCAAGCCTAGATAATGAACAATAATATTTGGTAAGACTTTATTAGAAACATGTTGGAGAGATAGTGTTGGATCTTCATAATTATTTATTATTCCAAAATTTAGAAGGCATGTTCATTCACAATTTACGTCACAAAATTTTGAGGCAACATCATGAATCAGTGGGACTGGAGTGAATGGATAGAGAAAAAATAAGTGTTCCATACTATGATGTGTAAGGAAGGAAATATTACAAAGTGATGAAGATTAAAAAAAAATCTCGAAACAAATCTTCACATGGGAGATTGTTTAAATGTGATGTCTAGATTTAGTTCACCATAATCATATCAATAGAATTTCATCCATCAGAATTATGTTTACATGATGGTGGATCAATGTGTTGTGAAAAAAATAATAACCAAACCTCTACAAGAGGTTGTGGAACAATCATAAGTTTATAACTTCAAATATAATTGATAAGGACCTAGACTAATTGAAAAAATCACAATAATTATGTTTCTATAATGGTTTACTAGATAAGGTTGTCAAAGTTATAATGTTACATGAAACTACCTATCACTTATTTAATGGAGTAATTTCTATAAAATTTCAAGGGTGGTGAAAAATAGCATCCAAAAATTGAATATTACTATAGAAAAGTGCACATTGGATCAATAAATTATAGGTTTTTCCTCTATAATGTTTTCTCTTTCTCTAATATGTAAAAAAATTAATTCGTAAACATTAAATGATTATAATTAATGATAAAATGTTTATAATATGCATGTTGGATGACTTATTTGATGCATGCTGATCTCTAATGTTCTTTCAACACAATATGTTCATCTATTGATCTTTTGTTTTTATGTTTGGGTCATTTCTTGAGTTTTGTGCACGTTTGAATTTGTATTTTGGGTAGGGTTCACTAAATTACTCATTTCGGTACATTAAATTGTGGGATGAAATTTTTATATAATTTTTTTCAACTACGTTGAACCATGATAATATTTTGCAATCTAATCTTATAATGGATAAAGTCTCTTGGTTCTGATGATTGTATGAAAACCAATCATCCCAATGACCCCATGAAGTGAGACCATATGGGTTCTTATACAATTTATTAATAGTGATATCATTATTATTTCATGTTGATGGAATTTCCTCATTTTCGGGGCATGATTATTATGTGGCTATTTTATGAAAATGGGGATACTTATAGGAAACATGATCATAGGCAAGGGTTTATTACACAACATATCATTATTATATGTGAAATATTTTATGTGATTATTATGTACCTTTATTTAGTGTTATGGGAAACCCCAAGTAGCTACATTGAAAATTTGGTAGTATTATTGAAATAGTTTATAATTTCACTCTGGTTATTTTCCCCAAGTGATAATCATGAATCTGTAAGGGTATTCTACACCTTGGTCTGGCTAGATAGGGTAAAATTAATTGTTTTTTTGGAATTTTAAGGACATCAGGTTCCAATTAGAAGGATTCTATTTTTTTCATTGTCATAGATTGGGTCTAGAGAACGTAGGTTTTCCTATGATGAATCTGATTTGATTAATCATGGTAGTTTTTATGGTTATTTTTTAATATCTTATTATTACTATTCCCCTAATCATTATAATCATGTTTGTTTTTTTTTGTATTTGTATTATATTATTCATTTTACTACATTTTTTATAAAATTATAATATACATTCCTTCCATTTTATAAATATGAAAATTTTATCTTAAAATAAATATAAATGATTTCATACATTGATGACATGTTCATTTCATTTAGAAATGAATAATTTTTTTAATTTTATAATTATATTTTAATCAAGAATAAAATTTAGTTTATTTTATATGGAATTCATTAAATATAAGGAGGATAGCAACTAGAATTTTGTTCTCATGCTTATCATATAATTGGATAAGTATATGTATTTTTGTAGGTAATGAATGATCAGTATCTTTTTGATTATGTTGTATTGTTGGAGTAAATTGATGATCACACACATGAGACACAAATATGTGTATTGGAGTTTTCCTTTTAGTTTTTTCAGGGTTCTATTTTTGTTTATTTTATATATCCAATAACATTATCTTTCCTTATTAATATTTTGGTCTCATGTGAGTTTTTATAATTATATTTTAATCTTGATTTTATGGGGATATATCAAATTTATTTTTGGTATTTAATTTATGGTTGATGATTTATATTAATATTCATATTCCTTTATTAATTTCATTCATTTATGGAACTTTTTTTCACTTGTGTGATTCTATTACTTATGTAGTGTTCATGAAATACTTTTAGCTGAAGGTCATCCTTTATTACATATTTTATTATTAAAAGACATTCCAAATGATTTATACTTTGATTATTCAACACTAATTTTTTTCCCATACTGATCAAGAATACCCTTCATACCATATATTGAATCTTCTCTGGTATATAGGTTACAGGTATCCATGGATGGTTTATGTAAAAATGTAAACAGAGACTGATTTTTATTTAGGGATTCATAGTAGACAAGAGGTAGGATTATTTGACTTTAATTTATGGTTTTGAGTAAGTACTTTTAAAAAACATTTCATTATGAATGTTGAGTTTTCAGGGGTGTTCGAGATGGGTGTACCTTGTATTTGAGGTTTGTTTCCCTGTTATATTACATATTCTTAGTCTTCTTTGTGTAATTATATTTTTAATTAAATATTTATTAGTTTTGTAGGGAAACTCTGTGAGTTAGAATTAAAATTGGTATGGTTATAAATACCTCATGGATATTATTAATGGTTTGTAAAATATGCTGCAAAACATGCATACCGATATGAGGATCTTCTAGTTTTCTTTATTTTGTTAAAAATTAGTTTAAAAACTATACAAAAAAATCAATCATAATTTTATGTTTCATTATTTTTTTAATTTTGATTCTTTAGGATTATAAGTTAATTCTATTTTGTTAGATAAAAATAATTAAATTTTTTCATAAGGGTTACTGATTTCATTTTGCTAGTTTTAATTTAGATTTTCTTGAGAAAATATTTACTACCACCTTTTGAAAGTGGTGTATTTTAACTATTTTAAAGGGGTTTCATAAAATGGATGAGAATATAAATGAGGTATATTTTTGATGATATTTTCATTTATATAAAGGTAAGGGTATTCTAAAATTGAGATAGGTTATTAAAATTCATAATTTTACGGTGAGTTTTAGTTTAACAAACACTAAATTTTATATAGAAAATTCAGGTTTTTAAAACGATATAGTATTGACTTTTTGAAATATTATAGCCTGTAGAATGTTTTTAAAATTTTTTTCCAAAATATATTTTTCATTTTTTAATTATTATGTGTTGTGAACTTATTAGGTTTTGGTATTGTTGTGGGAAATAGTTTTTTCCATTTCTTATAGAATCTGAATGATTGTAAATTTTGTGTTGTAAGATGATTTTTATTTATATTTTTAGATTGATAAATTTTTTTGACAGATTATTTATTTATGTTTTGAATTTTTTTCACATTTGGATTATGTTGAAATATTTAATATTTTAGAGTAAGCTACAACTATGTTTATATGGATACTCAAGAAGGAGATACAAGTGATTCTCCACATGTGGACCCTCATATTATGCAATTTCTAGATAAGTTAGTTATCATAATTATTGACATTATGGATTATAGTTTTTTTTATAAATATAGAGTATACTAATGACTATGTTCATGAGTTTTAGAATTTGATTTCTTATATCTTGCATAGGTAGAGAGGTTCCCCTAAATAAGTAGAGTGATTAAAAATATTGAGATTATATTCAATGCTCATTAACTTTGACAGTCTTTAAATTTTAATTATATAGCTTTATTATTGAGGGTTTGAGTTATATGTCACATAATTACATCATTTATAAGGAGACATAAATGTAATTAGGGTTCTTTCTATACAATAATAGTTCCCTAATGCTGTGAAATTTATTAATGTGATAAAATTATATTGTCTCGAGCAGATTGACTTTCCAATGTTAGAGAGTGATCATCACATTGTTAATAATGAAACCTATATATGAAAGATAACATTAGTTTATGGTGTTAATGATTAGTGTTTTAAAAGTTTTATTTTACTTATGATAATTTTTTTAGTGAAATCCCTTTGGGGTGTTTAGTTTTGATGAAATGTTTGAATCCAATCATTAATTGTGTTTTCAAAAAGAGTTTCTAAATTATTACTATTGGACCTATATAAATTACATATGTTCTATTGGTATCATTAGGTCAGGTTCGTGGTTCTTCACCCAAGTGATATGAGAATGAAATGAATAAAAAAAAATTGGTCCTCTTTCTCTTTTTGAACATTTATATAGTTCTATCAGTGTAATAATTTTTTTTGGAGAATCGGTTCATTAATTAAACTCTTAATATAGTAGAGAGACAAAATTGGATGAATATTTACAAGTTTTGTTGATTATTTTTTTGGTATTTTGGGATAGACATTCTATAGGATACCTATGTATGAGGGATTCATCTGTAGATTATAAAATTGACGTTAGTTTTGATGATAAATTATATTGTTTTTTGTTTTAACCTCTAATTCTTCTTTGAGATTTCATCTATTCAGTGTTATGTGACTTAACTTGATGAGTGTCTCAGAATTCATCATTTTTGGAGTTATGTCTCAAATTTAAAGTTAAATCTCAAATATTCATTGATCAACTCAATATTCTAAGAACTTTATTTTGGAAAATAATTCATATTAGGGGAACCAAGATAAATAAACACACTTGTTAAATTATTTCACATAAATAATCATTTCAACTCACACAAAGGCACACAACCCTAAGAATAGTTGATTTGGCATCATTGATGAATAGTTAAATAAAAAACTTATTTAATAAAAACTAAAAAAAATTATCCATTATAATATCACACTATACACGCTTTTATTCTTCTCTTAAGTTATACTAATCTTCATATTGTAGGAAATAGAAACATATAAAGGGGGTCAAACACTTAGAAAAAAACACAACAACATGTCCTCATGGGTTAAATAAAAAGTATATATGAAACATGATCAAGGGATAGATATATTATTGTAAATAACATGGAATAAATATATGTTCATATATGTCATAATAGAGGATTATGCTATCTCAAATGATTGATCATATATGATCACCCACATTTGTAAAATCATGAGACAATAATCATGATTTTGTTATCATAAAAAATCATATGACATAAAAATATGTCATAATAATATGCATAGGAAATCAATAAATTGTGGTCATAACTGGCCACATATTTTCAATTCACATTCATGTGAGTGTAGGTAACCTCATCATGTTCACTCTCACTCTTGGGAACATAGCTAATCTTATTGTCCCCACACTTAATATTGTGAACATAGATAACCCCAGGAGGTTAATTGTCAACATCATTATCCGATGAAATATAAAACCTTAACCAATGAACTATAGTGAGAAACAGGGCCTAACCCAAAAAAATAAATACATTTTTGTTCCATAATATACCATTAATTTATCATATAATTAAAAATCAGGGATATAAAATGCATTTTATATAATTTCAAAATGACAACACATAATGTGATATGAAATGTAGATCAGGTGATAAAAAAATACTATCACACAAAATTTGTATTTTATAATCAAATTTACAGGGTGATTCATAAAACTTAACTCTATATAAGATTGATACTTTAGGAATAAAAAGTTAAATATAATCGATATTTTAAAAAAATGTATTTAGACAAAATTTCATAACACCATATTAAAGAGATGATGTTATGATCCAGTTTTAAAAAGATCAATTTTTATTGTTTTCATTAATTGTTTTTGAAACATTATCTGACAAGAAATATCAATAAATAATCCTTGAAATATAAATAAATTTCTTGTGAATGGTATGTGGATTAATAGATAAAATATACGTTTGTTAAAGCAGAAACCCATTCAATATTAAAAATACATTGATTGAAAACCACATCACAAAAAGTGTTATAAATATTCCATTTCAAAAGTGATAAAGATACATTTTAAATTAATAAGAAATAAAAAACATTTTTATTTCAAAATAATAATGGAGAACATTGGTGGGAAGAGTGAATATGAAAATTATTGAAAAAGGGGACACCTGGGGTGGATGAGAGTTATTGTTAACATCATCAAATATTATAAGAAAAGAAGTCCCTCAAAGATGATATATTTGAGGTAAAAATTTACATACCTTAAAAATAAAGAGAATATAAAATATAATAAACTCATAAGATAAAATAAAATAATATTTTAAATCCATGGTTAAAGAGTGATTATTAAAAATCCACAAAATAAGTTGATTTAAGAAAACCTGTTACCAATTACGCATGACATCCAAGAAATATATTTAACCACATTTTTAGTAAACATAAACATATTGATAGCATATTTAAAAACCTATTAATATACATTAAAATATTAAATTTTTATTTAAAATCAACTATTTTATATTTATTAGTTAGTAATAATTTATTTTTATTATCAGATGTAATTAATTTTGATTATTTTATGCATGATTTAAAATATTGAGGTCAATTTCCATTCGTTTATACCAGGTAAATCATTAAAATATTATAAAAATTATTATAATATATTATTTATAGTAAATATTTATGTTATACATTCATTCCATGAGATATATAGTAATGATTCATGAATATACAAAAAGTGGTGAGCTTGTTCTGGTAATTTTTTACGATCATAATTTAATATATTAATAATGATTTAAATATTAATATAAAATTTCATGAACCACAATCATTTCATTGAGATAAATTTAATTAATTATACATATTCATAGAATAATCATTATATTGGTTATGATAACGAATTACATTGTTCCAGTGGTGTGGCAGTTTGAAAATACAAATGAATGAAGTTTTAGTTTCCATTGAATGGTATGAAGGTAGAAATTGATTAATCATATTAGATTCTTAATCATGTTATAAATATTATTTCTATTCATTAAATACATTTTTTAATGATTCATGAATGATGGTGAAATGTATCAATTTTTTCCAATGTAAATCATTGAAATGTAACTAGTAATATATTAGGAGTTGGGAACTGATATTGGTCAAGATTCAGAGACTCAGTATATCTGGAATTGATATTGTTTAAAATTTAAATATAATAATATAATGTAATTTTTTTAAAAAAATTGTATTATGTCATGAAGGAATTCATGGATCAAAAATTTGAGTATTCCATTGAATCTAAAACATTGTTTTTACCCTATAAATGACATAATATTTATCGGTGTTGGGTGTTTATAAAAATGGTATCATTAGAAAAAATAATAAATAAATGAATAAATTTATTTATTTTATTATTAGTTGACACATATAACTAGAGAAGATATATAAATATATGGTTAAAAAACTATATTATGGTTATCATCATAACCATGAGATTGTGAGAGGAGCCATTGTAGGGGGACTTGGTGATTGGAAACTGACAAAGATCATAATCAAGCATTGTTTTACCAATGAATATTGTGGATTATTCTAGTGACATTAACACATGACCATTATTTATCTTGGATCTATAAAACCTAAGGTATAATGTTTTTATTTTTTTTATTCATACCATTTTGATATCAGGTATTGAATGTAAAACAATTTCAATAATAATAATTTATTCATGCATCAATGGTGGATTTATGGTTGATTTATTTTTATTAAAATTACAATTAATTCATATTACTAATTGTAAAAAATAAATTACAACATTAACCTAGTTGAGGCTTGTTCCCCTATTTTGGTATGTGATTTATCCCCCTCTTTTTTTAATAATCATTGTAGGAAATTTATTTGGCCCATGGTTTGATGAATTTATGGTATTTGACTGTTACATGACTACCCTTCGGTGCAATGGATCTATTCCATTGGTGAAATTTGTTATTAGGTTATACTAAATTTGTTATGGTAGAGGATTATTGGTGGTGGATAATATAGAGTAGTATTTCATGTTTTCTTGATTTCTCACATGATGGTGGAATAGTGCGGTTATTGTGTGTTTCTGTGGAGAGATTACCGAGCGGATCAAAGCCTAGATTATGGTCATTGATCATATAAAAGCATGAACAAGTCCTAATTATATTTTCTTGAATAAAATCAGTGGTGGTGGAGGAATAATTTGGTGTTGTGTGAAGGAAACCAAGGGTGTTTTCAAATCCAAAGTTATACAACATGTAATCTTCAGAAACAAACCATGTGTGACCCCTTGTTGGAGTGATAGGGATTCCATAGAAAATTAAATAACTTATATATTGTGACACGTATAACATTCCATGTGTCCCATGGATGGAAACTCGACATGTACTCTAGGAGTAGTTGAGCTCAGACATAACCCATTATATGAACAAAAACAATGTACATGGGAACAACTAAAACTAAACTGGAACATCTAGGTATATACTAAAATCATCAAATAACATAGACAAAGTGTCATCAAACCTCTAAAAATCATATACCAAAAGAAGAAACACTGTTTTTTTGTATAACTACATGATGAGTGACATGAAAAGACACATGTAGACTGGGGGTTTGAGGGACACATTGTATACCGCCTAGTACACACCTTGTACTCCCTCTATGGGTTTTTGGATCCCATTGATTGTTTAATATAGACCAGGTATAGTTTAGTGAGAAACATTGGTCCCTTCCCATGATAGTAAAATGAATCATTAAAAACTCAATATAGTATTCTGATCTCTTATATAGGTTCAATATAAAATAGTGTATGGTCTATCACCCATTTAAGACCATAGTGGAATCCGTTATCATTTCTAGGTGGGGTTTGTGATATCAATACTTCCAAAAAGCTTATGATTTAAATCTGGTATCTAAAAGTCCAACATAGTGGGGTTTGTGTGGGTTCAATATCAAATAGAGTATGGTCTATCCCCTTGTGGGATCCAAGGTGGAATCCTTAATCGTTCCAAGATGGGGTTCATGGTATCAATGTAACCACAAGGCATTGTTTTTCAATCAAATATCTAGATGACCATCCAGTGGGGGTTGTTGTGTCCCATAGTGGTCCTTGGTGTGATAGATTAACTAGATTATGGGATCATTATATATCCAAATTGTAATTCGTGGTGAGTCTAGATGAGAATTGTCTCTTGGAAATGTGTTGTTAGTAACAGCTTGGGTTAAGGGGAGATCCCTCCCAGGAAAGAATTTTATTTAATCGTTGAGATGAATTATGTGTCTGGAAGTGTTTGTTAGGACACCTTGAGACTGATTTTCTATTATTATTATATATGCGATTATTATTTCTATGTCTCTCATCTTGTTGAACTAACTTATGTTTAAATAAAAAATCATTATGCTTTATACTTAGTGATTTTTGGGAGTCTTATTGGATATTGTAATATTGACTCCTTCATGGATATTTCCCAAAAATGTTGTGTCTATAACACCCCGAGATTTTTTTAAATGTATTTTTTTCAAAAAAATTATTATTTTTTCATACAAATAACACTATGTTTATCTTGTGTTACACTCAATAATGAGTTTATATTTCATTACAGACAACACTAAGATTAAAAAAAACATGAAATATATTAAAATAATATGATATGATATGATAGTTATAAAATAACTATTGGAATGATGAGTATGAATAGGATTAAATAAATTATTAAAATATATGGGTTATAAAAGTATATAAATTGAATTCTTTGGTTACTAATTTATACAAATTAAACTAAAAATATTTTTAAAATAAATGGGATCTTTATCAGAAAAACAATTTTTATGCGCACAAACATGTTTTTTCTAAATAAATTAAGTAAATAAATTTTGGTGAATTATTTTAACAAAACATATATATTATTAATTCAATAATTTTTTGAACATTTATCTTCAATTTTTTATAGATAAGTTATGAGAATAAATCCAAAGAAGTTTCACCCCCTTTTCAGTAATTATTTAAAAATCAATTGTTTAAAATTTTAGAAATTTTATCTAAAAAATTGAAATTATTTTTTAAATTTATATTTTCAAAATATTCTTCTAGTTTATTTTTGTGAATATTCTAAGAAGAAAATTTTTCAAATAAATAGTAAGAATTTTGATTTCTTAGGAAGAAAATAAATAATTAAAAATCTTTTTAAGATGGTTTTGAAGGTAAAATAATTTCAACTGTAAATATATTAATCTAATTTCTTTTATTGTAATAAATTTCATATTGAATTTCTATATAACAACTATATGAACATTTGAATATTTTCGCACTAGAGAACTGTATTATCATCAGGTCTGTGGAATTAATTTTAAAAAAAAAATTCCATCATATATGAAATAAATTCGAAACAATTTATTAATTTTTTAATTATTATAATTTATAGTATCTAATAAATATAATATAATTTTTACCATATTTAATAGTAAAAAATGTAAAAAATAATTACAATGGTTATTGTAAAAATGGGTTTCCAAGGTGATTAAATAACAATATTTGTGTTAATAACGATCCAAAACCTGTATAAATTAATTTATGGTCATATTTTGACCTTATCTTCTCCCTTTTAGAAAATTTCCTATTTTATAGTCTTATATATTGAGAAATAAAATTGTACACCTTTTTCTTTTAAAAAAATTCATGTGTTCCACTCACCTCACTTATAAAACCCCTCCCCTATCATCACCTATTAAGAACAAAAAAGTACTTTTTAGGAAAATAAATTCATAAATAACATCATTAATTATCTCCTATCATCCTATAATCCATATTTTTCTCAAAATCCTTTCTAATAAGCCCTGTTGGGCAAACCAAAATAAGTTTTCCGAAGAAGAGATAACATCTCTAACCTAGTGTTTTAATTTGTTTCTTCTTCAACACCTTGAATTATTATTAAAACATGATTATATAACATTCTAAATTTAATATATAGTATTATATGTTATTATTTTAATTGAATTACCTAAATGACTCTCAACTCCTTTCAAAGGGTTTACGAAGTCATCATTCATTTTTATGGAAGACTACCAGCTCGGAATCTGATGTAATTAGTTTCCCATCAAAACCTTTCAGGGATGGATTTAATGATATATTTATTGTATATGTATTATATATATAATATTTTTATTCTTTATTTAATCATTATATCACATATTTAGTTATAATTTCTTTTCAATGGGAATACAATAACGACGTTCTTGGGAACGACGAACTACCGCCTCACGAAGTAATGTGATTGATTCATCACAAATGCAGGTAAAGGAATATACTAATGAAAGTATTAAATAACCTTATATGAAATATATTAAATAAAAATTATTATGTTAATTTAATATTTTTTCCATTCATTTCATTTCATCCTTCCAGAACATGAAAACAATGTTCATGCGTACATATGATCTGTCGTCTCCATGAATGGTGTATTTAATTTTCTATATCATTATTTATCCATTAATATAAATAAAATTATAATGAATATCTATTATATTTATTTCATTGTTTACATTCTTCATATAATGGAACCATTCTCGACATATGGGAAACAAAAACACTAAATTAAAAAAAATAAGAAAAAGTGGTTCTTACACAAAACGTGATTTTATAAATAAATTATTAGTAAAAGAGTAATAAAGGGTCATTAGTAAATAATATTTGATATGATATATATATGTATGGTTATTTAATATATTGTTAATAAATTTTTATTTTTTATATGAGGCTATAATGTGTATGTTGGACGTTGAGACTTAAGGTAAGGTATTTTCATCTCACTTTGACTTTACATTAGTCACATACCATATTAACCCAAAGTTTTTATTATGTGGTGAATATACTGAATATGAATGTATTTTAAGATTATTCTCATGAGAATTATTGGGATTTAAATATCCATGTAATGATCCCTTATTCATGTTTTTTACTGTTCATATTCTCCTGAAACTGTAATGGATTTTGGTCTCAAATTGCCTTCTTTGGGGTATAAAATATTTTATACACCTATATTATTCAAAGTGGTTTATATAATTCCATATTTATATTTTATATCATTATTCCTTCATCTATTGATATTTAAATTTTTATTTTATGTTGTTCTTAATGGCTCAAATTCTTTAAATGTTACCATGGTGGTAAATTTTTTATAATATAATCTCATAATTCATAAGGATTGTTTACGGTTATGTTTCTGATGATAAAATATTATGTTCAATATATCTAGAAACTTTTTAATTTTTTTATCCTATGTTAATTTCTTAATAAAACATGTTTTACCTTAACTTTCCTCGGTTTATGTAATCATTATTTCAAAAAAATAAGAAAAATCATCTTTATTTATCTATCATATTAGAAACCCATTTTCTTCCAAAACCATGTCAAACATAAATGTTTTCATAAATGTCTATAAATATACCAAAAGGATTTATTATATATATTTTCATCCATATTTTTCTTTTTACATTTTTTTAAATAAATAGACTTGTCATTTTCTAGGAAATGCATGTTTGGATTTCACCAAAAATGCAAACGGAAACATTATTTTAACTTGTTTGGCATGATTTGTATTTTTAACCATCAAGACCTTTCAATTTATTCATGATTACATTATAATATTGAAATAATTTTTTTGATAGAAAATGATATAATTTTTTTTAAATGTTTTTTTGTTTTAAAATTGGATTTCTAAACATATGGCAATTTTCTCAAGAAATGAATTAAATCATTTTAAAGCACCATTTATAATTTTCCAAAGTTATTTTCAAATAAAAAAAATTTATATTTTTAATGATTTAATTTTTTTTCAAAGTGGGAAGGATATTTTTCTCAAAAAATGTTCCATGTAATCTTTCAAATTTATTGTCCATTTGAGATGACATCACTTGTTAAAGCCTATGTTTTATTAGGGCTATGATCAGAGGAAAAATTTCTTATTCATTCTTTGAATTTATTATGTGTTTGAAGAAATTATATTTATGAAACTTATTTCAAATCCATAGGTTATATATTGATACAATTATTTTGATACCGACATATTTATCCTTGGGGTATGATTTAATGAAATGATGAAATGATTATGAATAATTTTTATCAGCTATTTGTTATGAGGTGATGAATTGTTTATAAAACTCATTTTTTATGGGTGTTGATATGACGAACGTTTTATGATCTTATAGAACACATATTTATGATTTTCATAATGTTATTATGGTTATGTTATACATTATGTATGTGGTTATGTTATAAGCAAGATGGGTGGGACCTATATCTCCCTTCAACAAATTTGGAAAAGACTTAAATATCATGAGACAACAATTTGAAAGAAGCCTGCAGGATTGATCCACAATTAAAATAGATGTGTCTTAATCTTCTCTGAGAAATAGAATCATCTTAATCCACAACGGGGTACAGGTGATGAGTCATGATCCACATGTTAAATGTTTTCATAGTTAAACATCACATATGAAATAGCTTTCATCATTTATTATGATGAAACAACTTTATGAAATGATATTATGGTTCCTTAAATATTTATGATGATATATTACTCTTAGATGCCATTTTATTAGAAATGATAATATTTTATGCTAATAATCAAGTTTATAAACTATGATAACTTGGGTGTGAACTTTGAATGTTAGGTTTCCGATCATATAACATTATAGTCATCTGTTTACCTAAAATGATCATTAAGTGATATGCTTTATGTTTATAACTATTGGGCATATGTACTAACCCACTATTATATTTCCTTCGCTAGGTTACGAGGAATGGTTTAGGTAGGGTACGCATAAGAGTACTATATAAGAAGATCATTTTTGGATATGTTAAATATAATTCATGTAATAATAATATTGTGTTTATAGTATTTAAATACAATAAATAGTTATGGTGATCAAGTATGTATTTATGAAATATATTGAATATTCATATAAAAATAAGGGATATGTATGTATGAAAATCCTCAGTCTCTATAGGTTGTTTTAGAGGATAGGTTTAGTCAATATTTTGGGATTTGGATTAGAAAAAATCTTGTTACATCCCTAGGGGAAGGCCTAGTTATATGTGAAGGGATATGTCTAAGGTTATATCCAAGGATAATTCTAATGATAATTATATGTATAGGAAAATATAAAATAATTTTAGGGAATGATAGAGTAAGGGGTTTTCCTGAAATTACATCCTTATCTGGATACTAAAAGAAGATATTTCTCTAGAACATAGGTAGTTGAGGGTAATAACTTCTAAAATGACTCATTAAGCCAGATCCAATCAACACTTTGTGTATAACAACATGCCTTTCTACATTTCTAATTCGACACTCTCAGTGGATATGCTTTGTAAATTCAAAAACACATTAATTACTATCATGATGGATTTAAATAATGACCATAATATCCAAGGTCAAAAATATGGTTTCTTAGAATGAAAAGAATGTGTCTTGATTTATACATCCAATAAATAATTATTCATGATTATGTGGCTTTCCACAAGGACTACTTTTTCTCAATCTATGATTTGTGGTTTTAGTTAATGACTGGAACCCTAAGGAAACTTGTAAATGATAAGTGTCATAGATAATGTAATGATTTTAATCAATAGGAACAAAAAATTATATGAGCTAGAATACAGAACCTTATTACCATGCTCACACAACATTATCCAGTATTGAAACAAGTTGAACATAAAAATTAGAAATAGAGGGAATAATGTTCTGTTGATTCCATCATGAAAAAATGTACACCTATTAGTGGTTCTATTAATACATTAGTTTTTGAGAATTGGATGAGTATTAATGAAAATATATTTACTTTTCTTAAATTTTCAAAGTATGAAAAATTAATTTTTTAAATTTACCATTCTGAAGGGGAACTAGATTATTTGTAAAATACTATTAAGAACATGGGGGGGAAATAAAAAATCAATCTATTAAATGGGAAGTGTTAAATGAGATATTTATTAGTAAACAATTGTCTCTTATTAAATGAACTTATATGAATAATGAATTTCTTTTTCATAATAAAAACAATGATGAATCTCTAGGTACATATGAAGCTAATTTTACATAACATGAAAGGTAGAGTTCTAGTTTAAAAATTAATCCAAAAAGCGAAATTGGTAGATTCTTTAGTGGTATAAAAATATGTATTCAAAAGGATTAACATATAGGAGACTTTATTAGCTATGAAAAATTAATTTTGTGCGAACAGGTGGTTGAAATGGAAATTGGATATTCCACCTCTTACTACTATTTTGATAGGAAAAGAAATATTATGTCTCATGAAAACTCAAATGGTGGAAATAAATTCCATCCATTTTCAAATTGAAGTGTGGGAAAATATCCTAGGAATATCATGAATATAAATGGGAGGTTCATTAAATATGGAATGATGGGTCATAGATATAGTTAATTTTTAAATGCGATTAATGGGATATTTAATGCCATAAATGAAAATATGATGAAAAATAATGCACCATCCACACTCAAATGTTTCATGTGAATGGATTTTTGGAATTATTAGAAGAAATTCCCCAATCCAAATGACAAAGTGGAAAATTATGGGAAACTTATCCTCCCCTACATAGTGGGAAATTTCAGGTTTTATTTTTTATTAATAAACCCTATGAAAATCATATTAACCATTATTTAGTGAAATTTCATGTGATTATCTACCTCTATAATGATTCTAGAATAATGAATTCTCATTTGATATTCAATTAGTATAAGTATGGACCCAGTCATCCAATGAATTTTTTTTTGAACATGATAAGATCTTATATAATGAATAATGGGTTGATTAACTTCTTCATGTGTATATGTGTTTATATAAGATTAACTTAAGGGTTATAGAAACCATAATGGGTTTATCATTTTATGGTTGATCATATATTAAAAGTCATTGACACCTATTTAAGGTTTTAAGTAAAGGGAGTTTGTAAATATTAATGATGTTTTTAGATATATTTATAGAAATACAACAATATTATTTAATATATATATTCAATACAATTTTTTTGAGGATGAATGAAATTTTAGTTTTTAGACGTTGGATTAATGGTATGGGGGACTTTTAGGATTAATATTATATTTTGTGTAGAGGAATTTATGGGTTCTTATTAATCAACATATTGAGGTTAGTACACCTCATTATAATCAAGGAAGATTTATTATGGATCCTCTTGTTATAAAATACAATAAAGAAGTAGTAAGGTTTCATGTAGTACTACCTTCCATTAAATATAATTGAGTTCCCAAGTATCCCATGCTGTTTCAAATAAGTCATTAGGAATTTATTGATATAGAGTTGAGTTTAAACACTACATATCATCATCAAATATATGGCCGGTATGAGAGTTAAATTATAACACATTTGGACATGATAAGATATTTTTATGGGTTTCAAATGTGGTCGGTATCAACACCTCCATCTAGTTTAGTTTTCTTACAATAATATATTTCACATGATAATTAAGATGGATAATTATGAAGGCCTATATAGAAAAAACTCTTGATCTCTTTGTTTTGAAATGGAAATAGAGAAAGAAAACTATTGGGTCCAGAACTTGCTTATGAAATGGCAGAGAAGGTTTCTCCCATTCAACAACATTTATGGGTAACACGAATTTGAATGAAATTTTACGATGATAATCATCGCCATGATCTATCATTTGATGTTTCTGAGAATTTTTTTTGAATTTATCCTTATAATAAATAAGACAAACTAGGACATATTTATATAATTATCTTTGAAATTATTGATCATATCAAGGCCATAACATATCTACTAGGGATTCCAACGAAATTCTATTTGGTTAGAGATGTGTTCTATATATCGTTATTGAGAAATTAAATATCAAATCCATCTAATTTACTGAACATAGAGGTTGTACAACTATAGAATTATATTTATTAAAAGGAAAAATGAGTTGAGATTACATATTGTACAATGAAATTTGTAAAACAAATACCAACCATCATATTAATGTTTTGTAGGAAAATGAAATTCAAAAGTAAGAAACCTGGGAAGCCGAAGATGTAATGATACATACTTATCCTCAGTTATTTGTACCAATGTGAATAATTTAAAGGGTGAAATTTATTTTAAGGGTGGTAGAATATAACAACCTGGTATTTTGTGAAATATTAGATTTTAATTAAATTTCACCTTTTCGATAATTTTCATTAAATGAAAAACAGCCTTTAGCTTTCATTAAACAAAACAATAACATTATCTTTTATTACAAAAACACCATTTTTAAATGAAACATGAAATACCATAAAATATTACTATTTAATAATATAATTAATGCCTTATCATTTGAATTGAAGGTATAAATATTATCAAATAAATTATAAAAATGTATTTTTTACACAAAAATATCAAATGATTTCATTTTTACCAATTAATTATAAATTAAAATTTAGACAATTAGAAAATAAAGTGAAACATATTTTGTAAAAAATATAGTTTTATGCAAAAAAAAATGTTTTATCACAATACATTAAAAACCCACCTTTTATGAATTATTTTAATTAAATTTATTTACTATATAATCAATCAAATATTACAAGTGTGTGAGTAACCTCACTAATAATAGATACCCATATCCTCTCCACTTATAACTTCCAAAACCATTTGGATCAGCCAATAACCACAAAAAACAGTTCCTTAATTACCTAATCTAATCCTTCAATCCATATTTTGGTCATAAAGACAACCTAAGAAGTATTTTTAAGCAAACTAAAAGAATTTGTTTGAATAATGAGTAATGTATCTAACCAAGAGTTTTATTTTATTTCATTCTCAACCTCAATAAATTATTATTAAACAATGATTATATAATATAATAAATATAATAAATATAGTTTGATGTTATGATGATTTTTTTATAACCTAAATCTTTCTACTCATATATCATACAGGTTAAGAAATCATTATTTATGTATACAGGGGACTACTGCCTCATGAACTGATGTTATTTGTTTTCCAACACCACCAGTCGATGGATTTATGGATTTATTTATATTTATATATTATATTTATAAAATTATCAATAATCATTAATCATGATATCATATATGTATCCATACTTTTAAATCTGTTGGAATATGATAACATCATTCATGTGTACATCGGACTACCGCCTCGCGATGTGTTTCATTTTTTATTCATATACACTTTAAATAAAAGGTAATAATGATATATTTAATTAAATTTTTTTGATATATATGAAATAAAAATTATCATTTAATGTAATCATATTATTTTATTTTCTTTTATTTTAACTTTCAAGATGATGGAAAAATCATTCATGGGTGCATACAACCTACCTTCTCTATGAACAATGTATTTCAATTTATCTTTATAAGTTTTATGGATTATTATAAATAAATATATAATGAATATATATGATATTTATAACATGTTAAAAATTTATGTGATAATTTTATCATAATAAAATTTTATGAATTGAAGATACAAAGTCAAAACATTCACAAAAAACAAAAAGGTTATTACCCAAAACATGATTTCAATAAAAAAATTATAATAAAAAGGTAAGAAAAAATCATAAGTAAGGATATATGGTATGATATATATAATTATTATTATATAATGGATTTATGATTAAATTATATTTATTCTAAAAGTATTTTTAAGGGGAATAAATAGTGTTGAGACTTAGGGTAATGGATTTTCGATTCAATTTTACTTCATGCGACACACTTTCCATATTCACCACATGTTTTTTATGTGGTGTATATACTTCACATGACTATATTATGTGACTCTTATCAAGAATATTATTAGGATTTACATATCCATTTTAGGATGTATAATTCATGTGTTTTATTTTTCAAATGTTTCCAATGGGGTAAGTGATTTCTCTCTCAAATTGCCTTCTTTGGGAGATACATTATATTTTGAACAAATCATCTTATTGTGGTGTATATACTATCCCAATGACATGTTATATCATGATTCTATGTTTTTAATAATTTTTTATTTTTTATTTTTAGTTATCCATTAATGGGGATTATAATTCAATGCATACCAAATTGATAAGGATTTTACGATACAATCCCATTATCTATTGAAATTGTTTTTGTTTATATTTATGAAGATCAATACTTTTCATCCATCAATACAAAAAAAACAGGAATTTTAAAATAATATGGTTTTTTATTGATAATATTTTTTCCTTTAATGTTTCTCTGTTTATGAACTCAAAATGTTAAAATAATTTTTTAATAAAAAAATCTTTATTTCTCTCTTAAGTTAAAAATCAATTTTTCAAACAAAAACATGTTTTCAAAAAAAAAGTTTTAATTTTTTTTTAAAATTTTATATATGAATTATTAAATAAATCTTCCCATTTTTTAATGTTTTCAAAAATTATTAAACGAATCTTTATTTCATTTGCAAAACAATTCTAATTTTGTTTTTATCAAAAATTCGAGAGGAATATTTTTTTAACATATACAACATGAACTATATTTTCATCATTCATGAACACAAAATTCTTTAATAATTACACTAAATAATTAATTTTATTTTATCAATGAAACAAAATTTTAAAATGTTTTTCAGTTTTTTTGTTTTAAAAAATTTATTTTCAAATATTGGGTATTGTTATTAATAATTATTAATAATTATTTTTAATTATTTTTATTGATTTCACTATATATTTAAAATGTTATTATAAAATGAAATTAATTTCAAGTTTTTTTACATTTTAAAAAGTATTTTTATAGTGGGAATTCTATTTTTCTCAATATATGTTCCATTTAATCTTTCAATAATCTTTTTACATCTAACATGGCCTCATTTTATGTAACCTAGGACTTTTTGGGGATATGATCGAAGGAAACCCTTTATATTACATCATTGAATGGTTTATGTTTATGATGAAAAGTTTTTTATGTAACCTATTTTTTTACATGAAATATATTTACTTTCTAGGTTTCACTATATTTGTGTTCCCACCATGCACTAGGCATTGATATCCAATCTGGATGGTTGATACAATGGAGTTTGTTTTATCCCCATGTTGACTAGGTTGTGATCCGCAACATAGATGATAATATATTCAGTGATCCAATGAGTATTTTTTGAGATTCCATATGATAATTACCTCTTGGATGAGTGTCGTTAGTTAAAACATGGATATAGGAGAGAACGATCCAAGATTAGCTTACACTGAATCCTCATGTAGAATCCTATAGATGATATTGTTGGTTGAGAAACTTGATACTAGTTGTCTATTATGATTATATCTATGTTTCAATTACTATGTCTCAAATATATTTTACATATCATCTGTTCATCTAACTACACTTGATGCTTTATGACTAGTAATTTTGGGGTGCCCTACTCTGTATTGTTATACTCAACCTTGTGTGGCATTTTCCAACACATTTCATGGCTTACATAGATAATAATAATTTAAATGGTGTCTTAGGAGGACCAAGAGTAGGATAATCTTATATTGGTATATAAAGAATGAGGTATTTCCAGGTGTTGTATTTGGAAGTAATCCACTTCTTCAGAGTAGGCTAGACTCCTTTACATTTTTTAGATGGGCCTGTATTAGGAAATGTAATCAGTTTCAATAATTTTTTGATAATCTTATTATGAGAATGATTTGGTAACAAATTTTGTTTACATTTTATTAATGTATGAGTTTATAGATGCATTCTTGTGTACCGATACATTCGGGTAACGCCACCAATGTGTGTGATATGCCTACTCATTGCTAGTTTATGGCCCTTTGAATATTCAAAAATGGACTAGGGTGGAAACACTCAGTTTCTCTCTAGAAAAGTAAGATACAATGGTTCATGTTGTGATAGAAGGCGATAAAAAATAAAACATGTTTTTCATGTACTCGGTTGTCCACTTGTATGCATGAGAGGAATTTTTAATTTACATATTATTTTGTGGAAGGTAGAAAAAGATTATAACATTATCATTATTAAATTTTAGTATATTTATGATAATGATTAAATTATATTATCATAGTTATAATATACTTATAAGAGGAAGATAGATAGAACAAATGGTTTAGAGGAGGATAATACTCAAGTCGAAAAATTGTACTTTCTCTTACAGGGTAATTTTCATATGTATGATATAGAGAATATTATTGGAACAATGGTATAAAAATATAGAATATGACTCTAGTAGAAGTAAAATGGGTAGGTAATAATGATTAATTTGAAAGAGAGTTGTGTCTTGGATGGTGTGAAATTGTGATCCTTTTATATGTGAAAAGATAGAAATTCCCTTGGGAATGAATGTTAGGTAAGAAGTAAGAATGGAATTTCATTAGAGTTTGGTGAGTTAGGTGATAAATTTTTTATAAGACATGGAGGTAAGATTTAAAATACTAAAATTAATTTTTCATGTGGCTGATGTCATGTTAATTTAGTAAAATAAATCCACTTTATGTTAAAAATTTATTACCCATATCAATCAAAATTAAAAATTAACCATTTAAATTAATTTTTTCAAAAAAATGTAATATGTCCTTGATTAAAAATTTCTAATTGAATGATTATGAATTTGGACTCCATTAAATATATTTATATTTATAAATATGAGGAAAATATATTTTAAAGCAAAAAATATGATATATTGATTTTATTTTGAAAAATGACTTTCTAAATATAAATGGTTCTTTTTTATTTTTTATATCAATTACTAATTAAATTAGTGATAATATATTCTTTTTTTCAACAACATATTTTTTCTTTATAATATTTTTTTATTTGAAATAATAAACCACTATTCATAAATATACAATTACTTATTAAAATAATTTCTTAAACAAATAAGGATTTTATTAGTTTTTATAATTACTAATTAAATATCATGAATGTAATAATTTTAAATTTGACCTTCATTTTTATTTTTAAATACATATCCTAATTTTTTAAATATATTTATATTCATTATTTTTACAAATAATTTTTAATAGTAATAATTTATTTTAATAGTATTTTCATGGTTCATTTTGGTTTTGTGTTGTAAGTAAAACAATCAATATAGAAAAAGTTTTTTAGGAGAAATATTCCCTAAAATTAGGGTTTGTTACATTCTACCCCCTTAAAAATAATTCCAACCACTTATTTTTATTTTTAGGCAAAAATGAGGTGAATATATTTTTATTTTATTAAATCCTTTTATTCCCATACAACGTCCTTAATTTTATGATTCCACTATAGATCTTTGAATATATTGGTGGATGTATTCTACATAACATTATTTAATTAATATATCATATCCAATATTTTTTACTCATATAATTGATAATGTTATAAATGGAGGTATTAGAAGTTTTGTACATGTGAATGGTCCATTAATAACTTCTTCCAAATAAATAAATAAAACACATAATATACATGGGAGTGGTCTAGAGGGAGTTCCATGAAATAAGATACCGACCTGAAATGATTAAGGATATTAAAGGGGTTAATATAACTTGGTCTCCACTTTTTTTTATTCCCAAATATCCTAACCAACTTCCATGGAGATATCCGGAGGAATAATTTTTCACCAACTACAGTCTCTAGATCTCATTGATGATTATATGAGTAACTCTTATTTTGACATTGTGTCACTCTCATATGGAATTGAATGCTATGACCTTTATTTATCATCTCCTTGACATGGTAAGGTCATATAATCCTTCTCTCTAAAATTTCATCCCAAAACATTGGATTCCAATATCTCATCTAATATAGAGCATCAAATAGTTCCATCTGAATACTAGAATTAAAACAGTTCTTATATTAGAACTCTGCGATGGGGATGTGTTGATCCCAATATCCTTGGGAATCCATTGAATATGTAACAACCCATATTTACATGAATTATTATTATATTTTATAAAATAGATTTTATTTTATAGATTTAATCACACACAATTCCAAGTTAAGCCTTCTCTATAAGAAACAGTGACTTATCATGCATTATATACAACATTGAGTTTTTAAAAACCATGATATATTCTTAATATAGTTATTTAAACATGACCATTCATACAGAGCTGTTAAACATGGTGATATTAATAATAATAAATTCTTATTGAATATTAGTTATTTTTTTATTATATAAATAAATCATATTGATAATAAAATACATATTTTTTGGTAAAGTCTTTACATGTTTCATAAAAACTATTTTCTTAAAAAAATATTTTTAGTTATTTTTTGGAAAAATAGTAAAAATTATTTTTTAAAATTTTGGAAAATTAATTTGATAAAATTAAATTCATTTTTTCATTCAAAATTTCAAAATTATCTTATGGTGAATTTTTTATATTTTTCTATAATATTTCATTTTTAGATTAATAATAGAAAAATTCTGAATTTTAATTGAAAACATTCAATTCGTATAATTTTTTTAAAGTGACTATATATTTTAAATAGGTTCTATATTATAATGAGTTAAATTATAAAAAAATTAATAAAATTTGTGTCATTGAAATCAATTACATATTAAATTTAATATAAAAACATTTTTTAATTTTTACAATCTTTTCTTTAAAACCGCGCATTCTCATTGCATATGTGGGATTAATTATAAATTAAATTTTAACACTTATATGAATGGAATTTGGAAAAAATGGATCAAATATTTTGAATAATAAATATTTATAATATATAATAATAATAATTTGATTTTTTACAACAATAAATAATGAAAATAGTTAAAATTAATTAGCATGATTAAGGTTAAAATGGGGTTTTTAACATTACATACATTGGTATAAATTTAATTTTACACAAAAAAATAATAATTTTAATTTAATGAACAAGATTTAATATTTAAAATATTTTTTTATAAATAATATAATAATAATCATTTTTTAAAATGATAAAATACATAGGTAATTAAAATTATACATGTTACCATGATAAAAAACAGAAAGGGTAAAGTTGAGTAAACATAAAGACTAAAAAATGAAATGAAAAAAATTTGTTTATTTTCACGTCTTAGAGGTATTTATCATTAAAATAAAAGCTATCATAAATTATTATTCTATTTATGATGATCATGATGTATGGAATATCTCTAAATTTTGATGAATTTTGGGTATTTACAAAAATGACACTCCTCCTCAACTATAAAGGGAACTCAATGTCCCCCCTTCTTCACACCTTACCAGAAATTTGGTTTGGAAAAGCCACAATAAATAACTTTCAAAATACCATAATATCATCCAATAATAATTATTTTTTCCTTAAATCAATCATAGTAGTCCTTTTAAAAATGAACCTGTGGAGGATACCCAAAGAAGATGTATTGTTCATCAATGAGTGTCATTATTTTTATTTTATCCTCCAGGCCATTAAATTTTTATTATATCATGATTATATAACAAAAAAATTATCTTAAGTATAATAATATGTTTTTATGAAAACATAATTAACTAAATATATAAACTTCCAATAAATGGGTTGTGAAATCATTGTTCATGTGTATGATGGACTACCACCTCACGAACCATTATCATTTGTTTTTCCATTAAGACCTCGAAAGGATTTTCATAATGATATTATTTTTGTTTATATGTTATATATATATATATATGATATATATTATTTTATAGTTATTATATAAATTTTATATCACACATTCCTTCATACTTTCCTTTTTGTGGGATTAAAATAACGTCGATATTGTGTACGATGGGATACCGCATCCCAAAGCGATGTGATTTATTCACACTATAAAACGATGTTATTATGAATGGGTTTAATGAAATTATATTATATATATTATTGGAAAATGTTTCTTAAATTATAATATATATCAGTTAATTTTCTTTCATTCAATCCAATCAGAAAATGGAAATAGCATTCGTTTGTACGTATGACCTATCGTCTCCATGAATAATGTATTTAATTTTCAATCACAAAATTTTATGGATTACTATAAATACATATATAAATAAAATAAATTCTATTTATATCACTCTATATATGATGTAACCACTATCAATGTCATAAGTCCAAGAATAACAAATCAAAACATATATGGAAAATAAAGCGATTATTACCTGAAATGTGACATTATCATGAGATTGATAACAAATGAGTAATTAAAGGATATACGTAAATAATATATGATGTTATATATGTAATTTTTATATAATATATTTATAATAAACAAATATTTATTATAGAGGAGTTTTAAATGATAATGATGGAATTTGAGACTTATTGCAAGGAATATTTGTCTCACCTTTCACTTCTATGAGACAGAGTTCATATTCAATAAATATTTATTTTATATGGTTTATATAATGCACATGACTGTATATTATTATTATACTGAAATGTTTTTGGTTTAACAGATCAATTTTTTATATATCTTTCATGGGGTTTACAATTCAAAAGTAATCAAATCAATAAGCATTGTTTGTTTCAAGTTTCCTTCTTTGGGACATAAATTTTATTATGAAAATATAATATTCTATCATGTGTATATAATGTCAATTTTAAATGATAAATCATGAATATGTTTCCATTAATGATATTTTATGTTTCAATTGATTATATTATATCATGGGGTTTATGATTTAATGTTACGAGATTGGTAATATTTTTATGTCATAATCCCATCGTTCATTGGGATTGTTTATGATTATAATTCCAATAATGAAATATTATGATGCAACAATCATTAAACTAATTAATGTTATTATACACTATTTATTTCATGATAATACTTCTTATCCCTTTCTTTTCATCTCTTTATATACTAATATATTCAGAATTATTTTTTTAATGAAAAATCATGCTTTCGATCAAAACTTTTTTTATTCCAGAACAATGTTTCCAATATATATTTCAAAAAAATGTCAAATTTTTTTACTCATTGAATAAGGAATATTTTCATCTAGAAATTATATAAATTATTTTTTAAAAATACTCCTTTATACATTTTCAATGGTATTTTTAATCTAAACTTGTTTCCATAATGTATTATGTTTTAAAATTTGATTTTTAATGAAAATATATTTTCCTCAAAATATGTTTTTTGTAGTATTTAAAACATATTTCCCATATAATATGACAATATTTGAGGTTACTTATTCTTTACTAAGGTATTATACATGGATATAATTCATCTTCTTTTTCTGAATGGTTGATGTTTTGATTCAATTTTGTGTATTAATCTCATTTCTATTATTCGGGTTATACGATATGTAAATGTTTACGAAACCTTATTATATTTCCTGTATCATTATATGATGAAATTACTGTGAAACCTTACTATTTTCTGATGGTTATAAGATAATTAAATGTTTATGAAACCCATATCATTTTATGCATTGTTATATAATGAATATTTTTTGATATTATGGCACACATGTGTTTGATTTTTATTATATTGAATGTGTGACCTATATCAACCTTTAATTTATTTTGTAATAATTAATATATCATTAGATAAAAATGGGAAAAAAAATTATGGACATTATCAAATAAGGGAGACATTTGTGTCCTAATCCACTATGGGAAACATGTGTATCATTTTCCACTATTAGAAGCATGCATGTTCGGATCCAAAATGGGGGACTTGTATATCTTGATCCACAATGGGAAATGGGTGTGTCCTAATCCACTATGGGAAATAATTATGTCATGGTCCACTATGAGAAGAATTCATGTTCTAATCCAAAATAGGGAGCAAGAATATCTTGATCCACTATGGGAAATGGGTGTGTCCTAATCCACTATGGGAAACAGGTGCTTCCTGATCCACAATAGAAAGTAGATGATGAGTCTTTATCCACTATATTGATGGTCTTGGTATTTTTCCTTGACATGTGAAATGGTTTTCTATATTTATGATGGTTCCACACTTTAATTTCATGATCTTATGGTTAATGATTTATTTATGTAGATTTATCACTATTATAGATGATGTTTTATGAAATGATTATGTTTTATTACACGTCTCATGTTTATGATTAATGATAGGTTGGGTAAAAACATTATAATTTATTTTCATGATCACATACCCTTATTATTATATTATTTTTTATACGATCATAGATTGATATCTCTTATGTTTACCCTTACTAAGAATTTCTTTCCACTCTTTCTTCTATTTCCATTCCACATATTGTTAAGAATGGTTTTATGTAGGTTATGTGATGTAATTCACTTATTCAGAACTACTTATATACTCCCATTAATGATTTTATATGAAATTTCCATAATTTGTGTGAAATATTAATGTTTAAATATTAAATATAA
Organism: Viscum album; assembly: GCA_963277665.1. Taxonomy (NCBI): domain Eukaryota; kingdom Viridiplantae; phylum Streptophyta; class Magnoliopsida; order Santalales; family Viscaceae; genus Viscum; species Viscum album. The sequence continues at coordinate 1,088,056,647 of OY728156.1, forward strand.
TTTTTGAGCAATATTTGATTTCATCCAGATTCAAGACTGTTTAATTTTTTAATAATAAATATCTCCCTAATGGTCTAAATTGTTTGGTTTATGTTTCTTTTCGATTCATTATTCAATTTCCTAAATATTATTAGATGTAATTATTGGCCAATTCTTCCATTTGAAGGGTCCTATGAACCACAAAAAAGGCACACAGAATCTATGAAGAAACTAAACAATAAATGAATATTGAATTACTGAGATCATTATAAAAGCCCAAATTTCCTTATTATCCTCCCATGTTTGCGTGAAAATTCAAGGAGTCATGGATAAATGTTTCAGGGCCCAACTCCAAAAACAAGGGGCTCAAATGAATCTTTTAAATCTATCCCACATTTTTGTCCCATAATTGAGATCCGCACACCAAATTTGATATTTCTCTTGATAGAGAAATGAATTGGAGTTTTGATTTATCATTTTGAAAGATGGTATATAGTGAGATAACTTTTTTGAAGAAATCATTCGTATATAAAGGTATCTTCCTGTTCCAAAATCCATTCACATTTCAGCAATCAAAAAAGCATGGATAAAAATTGACAGTTTATAATTTTTTTTATAAAAACCACTATAACGTTTTATCCATATATCCAAATTGCTCCAAATTTTGAGATTTATCTAAAAACATTAATATCTAAAACATCTAAGAAGAAGATATCCCTATATTTGATGTCTATATTGATAAATTTGCTATGAATGTGGAGGAATAGTTTTGGAATGAAAAGATTCCACCACCTTGGGATATAAATATAATCCCTCCACTCCTTTCAAAATAGTTGGAATTTCAGAATATATGAGCATATATTGGCATGACCAAGGCCTTTACAAAGGCTTGGGAGGACTTTCCACACTCACTTTTTCACTTGATAGACCTTTCCTCCTCCCTTTGTTTTCATTTACTTTTGTGTTGTTCTTCGTTTGTAATCAAGTAAGTGATTGATTTTTAATTCTATTTTAAAGAAAGTTTCTTATTCTTCATCTATTATTCTCACCCACCTTATATTAAATAATATTTTTGTCTTAAAAAATATTAAATTCATTTGAATCCTTATCTCTTATTGTGATTTCTCATTCAAACTAAAGATTGTATTTAATTCCCTTTATTGTTTGTGTGTCTGTGTTCGATGCACAACTATATTATTATCCCTTTAATTTTCTTCACATATTAATTCGTCATCAAAAAATTATAACCAAATTATTAACCACCCAAATGGGTGAGTGAATCACTCATTAGGGTGAGTTATAATTTATGTATGTTAAGTGATTGAGAACTTTTCCTCAATGAATATTCTTTGAATTAACATTGTGTATGTTGGACATAACATGTCTTGGATTAATGACCTTCTTTGTTTAACGTGTGATTTCCATTGATTATTGGAACCAAAAATACACCACCATAAACAATATATGATTAATATAATAACCCTAAGTGATTATATAGATTTGATTAGAGCCTTAACACATATCAATTCGAATCAATGTTATCTTGTGAAGTGGGTGTTAATTTAAATGCAATATAAAGCAAAGCTCAAGGTTATCACAAGCTTAACAACCTAATGATGCACTCACACCAATATTTAGAAAATTTTTAAATCTAACATCATCCATAAATTATTTCATATGCTCTTAAAAATGACCTCAACAAAATACAATGATCTAAAAACAACTGACTATTAGAAAGTATCTTCGTTGAGGATTCGACCCAAGTGTTGCTATACATATTAGCAGAGAACTGGATCCTTGAACGGTAGATAGGGGAAAATAGGTTGTACTTTCAAATGATGTTATTTCTAGGGATGGTGCATTATTTATTTATTTATATTGGGATATTATAATTAAAATAATAAAAAATAAAATTTTAAAAAAAAATTGAAAAAGAAAAAAAGTAAAATCCATCTTCCTCTTTCATCCAAAATATCTATAAATTCCCCGTAGCCTCCAAAACAATCCCTTGGATTTGTTTGACCCTGAAATTGAGCGAACACTTCACCAAAATAGAAGGAACATAAGAGATAATCAAATAATTCATGAACCATTTCATGTCCAACCAATTGAATTAGATATGTGAAATCCTAGGGAACAAGCACTTAAATAACATTGTACGCATAATATGAATTAAAAACCCCATGGTATTCAATATCCAAAAATATTGGTTGACTTCGAACTCAAATCGTTTTTTATTTATCTTCTTCTTCATTTTCACGTGCTATCTTATGAGGATCCACATCTCCACCTTAAATATTTCCAAGTGGTTTTCTCTACTTTGAAGCCTCAAGGGGTTTCTATGGAAAAAATCAAACTTCAAGAATTCCCTTTCTCCCTAGATAAAACTTAAAAGTCCTAGATATACTACATTATTCTTGGTTCCATAAACTCATGGATTGACATGAAATGACTTTTCTTAGAGAAATTCTTTCTTGCTTATTTTACTGCTTCCATATTAAAGGAAATAAGTGGTTTTCATCAATTCCCAAATGAATCACCCCATGAGATCTGGGAGTGGATCAAAAATCTTGTGGTAACCTTCGCACATCACCAAATCCATGACCAACTCTTGTTCCAAAACTTCTATGAGGGGTTATTGGATATGGAGATAACTCTCATTGATGTCGTAAGTGGTGGTTCTCTTATTGATAAAAATATTATAGGTTCATGAGATCTCATAAGTAACAAGGATGAAAATCCCCAACAATTAGATACTCGAGCACATTCTCAAGTAAAAAAAGTCCAAGACAATGAATCCATAGAGACAAACAAAATGGTCGAGTGGATGAGTGAACTTACTGGTCTTGTGCGATTACTAGCTATGGCTTCCAAAGCCCCAACCTAATCTTTTGAAAATTTAATATTTCCTGGAATTGTCAAAAATTGTGGATTCTACAACTCTCCACCTCATCCAATAGACACCTTCCCACAACTTCAATATGATCCATCAAATTCATCTGGACCAATGGAGACCAATGCATCATATACTCAACAGAACCCCGACCCTCAACAATCAGGTCAGTTTGTTAGAAACATCAACCAACCCCATTTTGATCACATCTCTTCTATATATAACGCTAACATGAGATATGGGAATCTCATTTCTGATCGCCCTCAATACCCTCATCAAAACCAAAAATAATTCCAATATGGTCATGGTGTAGGTAAATTCCAACAATCATAGCCTATTGTTCCTTAACCTTGAATGATCAATCCTCTTCTTCCTCCTCCTAGATTACACTATCCTTGGGTGCCTTCCCAATTCCCACACCAATAAAATTGCTTTCCCAAGAACCTAAATCAAGGTAATCCCAATTCGGTACAAGCCACTTATTCTAAAAAACCATGGGAAGGTTCAGTGGAAGATCTTGCCTAATTCACCTGTTCCAACCTCCAAAACATTTAAACACAAATTGGTTAGCTTTCATCCCACTTTAGCCAGTAAAAACTATCCAATTGTTCCCAACACCCAACTCAACCATTGCCCAATCCCATGGGTAATTTAAGTTCAATTTCACATAGAACAGAAAAATAGATGTCCATACCTCAAGATAAGTCCTACAAACCCCCTTTAAATGTTGACATAGAGTGTGAAAATAAAAATAAACATGAAAATTAATTTGAATCCATTCCCTCACCTCCTTCAATTCAACTTAGGAACTTAATTCCTTTTCCTAAAACCATTTCTAAGCCAAAGAAGTCCTTTGAACCTGATCATGAAATACTGGACATGTTTAGATGTGTTTATGTCATCATTCCTCTCTTAGACGCCATAAAAAATTCCCGAAGTATGACAAGTTTATTAAGGAATTGTGCACCAACAAGAAGAAACTTAGGACCATATAAAATGTTTCCATCCAATAGTCTAGTCCCATAATGTGCAAAGAACTAGTGATCTTTACGATTCTATTCCACATTGGAAGTTCCAAATTTGATGATGCCCTCATAGAATTAGGAGACTTAATTAATGTCATGGCCAAATCCATCTTCTCCATCCTTGATCTAGGTCCCTTGCAGCAAACTGGTGTTATCATTCAGTTAGCAAATCGAAGCACATCAAGTCTTGAGGGAATAATCGATGATGTCCTTGATTGTGTCAATGATCTTATCTTCCCAACCGATTTCTATGTCCTTGACATGGATGGTGAGATGACACCTTCTCTATCTCCCCTAATTGTAGGAATACCATTCCTCATGAATGATAGAACCAAAATTTATTTCCATCTAATACATAGAATTTGGTGAACAACTGGTTAAGTTCAATATTTTTCAATCCATACGCTACCCAGCAGTGATTAAATATTTATTCTCTATCCATACTTTAGAAAGTCTCTCTAAGAGTGTGTTGAAACCCAATCAATAATATTTATCATGTTCTACTAATAAGGGAGTTTTTGAACCTTTCATCCTCATTAACCAAGTCATAAATGGAGAATTTTATGTTGAAATTAAAAATGAAAACTCCTTTGATCTAAAACATCTTGAAAACTCTTGAGAATCTCATATCACCTCTGACAGCCACTACTCCAACTTGCTTCGTAAGGGGGAAAATGTACATGAATTTTAATTTTTTGATTCAAATATGATTAACCAAAATTCATCATTTCCTATCCAGGATTTTGAAAATTCTATTATATGTGAGGAGAACCCTAAACCAATTTGTTTATATTGTCTTCATGGTAGTGATGTCTATGATATTGTTTCCCTAATTAATAAAGTGATCATTTTTTATGTTTAAATTGACCATTTTTTTGGAATTTTTTTTTATATAAATGATATTGAAAAATATATTCAGTATTATGACTCAATTGATCCTCATTATTGTACAGCGCTATGTGGTGAAATAAATGAGTAAAAAAAATTGGTATCTCATACTCTGTTTTTGGGTTATAAGATAATTACATAAACATACGATTATAATTGAATCATCTTTCAAAACTTCCAAGCTTAGAAAACCAACACTCAGTGGGCTGCATAATACCTCATGTTGAAGACCAATGGGAGGATAGTCATATTCTCATTCCATCCCCATTGAATTGAATAACTGCATCAAGGAAGGGGAGAAAATATCCAATGAATAATCAGGGAACAAATAGGATATGTTTTTCTGGAAGTATAATGGAGTTTAAACAATATGGTGACCACCATTGGACTATGGGTAGTCTATAGAAACTATCCAAATATTGACAAAAATAATGTAGTACTTTTGGGGAGGCAACCCCCATTTTCTTTTACTTTTTTTAAATTTTAATTATTTTTAGTTTTTCATTATATGAAAAATGATTTTTCATTTTCATGTAACATTCCACATGCGGCCCCTCAACTTCCACTGACCCACCAATATATGGAGACGGCGACCCACTAAATACAATCCAGGGGCACCACTTTCTCTTTTATTCTCTGTCTATCTCTTCCTCTCTCTGAATATTTATTCATCTTCCAATATATTTCATTTTTTCCACTTTCTTCATCAGACCCTTTAATTTTATCTTTCTATTTTGTGGGGTTTTTTATTATAAAAATACTAAAAAACTAAAAAAACTAAAAAAGTAAATAAATAATGAAAAAAAAACAAGAGTCATGCTTACAAACCATTCAGTTTTAAAATTCTATCCAACCATTTTGGAGAGTCATCATACATGGTTATATCTCAAAAAACATGTGTTTTCCTAATATATTGGGATAAAAAATATTGTGTAAAAAACAAAAAAAAATTAATGCTTACTTTTTTTAATTAGAAAATTATTTTCCCCACCTATGAGTTACAACATTTTCTTTCATGTCAACTCCACCTATGGCCATATTTTCCAAATGTGTGTTCTTCACCCTAATTTGTGAATCTTGAGTGTGTGGAACATTGAGCTGAATTTCTAACTTTGGTGTTCATTAATATGATAGATTAGCTTTCTAAACCTCATGATAATCACAATAGCCAAATAGTCTCCACTTAAACATACATCAATCCTCCTTTTGAAAGCCCCTTTGAGCCTATGAAAACCTTTTTCTGTTAGCCACATTACAAGACCAATCTCTTAACCCACCAAATATCAACATGGATTTTCATTGCATAATTTAATGAAATTTAAGTGTGGAGGGAAATTATTTCATTTTGGGTAACCTTTTGTTGATTTTAACCGTGTTATCATATGCTTCATGGAAATCGAAAATTTAAGTGTGGGGGAGAGGTTTTCATTCAGTGAGTTTTGGGTAACATACTTTCATTTATGTAATTTTGTAAATTTGGTTTAAAAGTGATATAATAAAATGAAAATAACAAAAAAAATGTAAAAAAGAATGGATTGTGTCTTGGTTGGGTAAAAAATCACTCTTTCTCAACCTTTGATCTTATTCTAACTATTAAAATTAGTTTCATTAGGAGATCAAACATGGGTTGGGAGATGAGTGTGAGATCTGTTTGATGTTCAACTTTCGAAAAAAGAAAAACAAAGAACTCTTGCATTATATTCTTATGTCATTGGGAGAATTTTGGAGTTTTGTAAATATTTCATCTTCTCATCCCCTTCCAATTTTCTTCCTCCTATCTGTCGTTCCTCACACAATAATTCCTCTGTAAATATATATTTTCATTTCCTTCCATGTTTCATTTAACAAAATTATGCATTGTTTTACCCATGCTGATATTTTACCCCTCTTTTCCTATCTCATGGAAATATATTCTTAGTGCCCCATATCCATAAAAAACCCCTTAAAAATACCTCTGATTATTGTTCACTTTAGGATATTAAATTGAAGTTAAGATATATTTCAAACACTATGATTTTTAGTTTTGGTTGTTGAATGATTGAATCTACCAAAATAAAATTTTATCATCTTAAAGGTAGTGAGTTTTGAGTGATGACATTTTCCATTTTTAAATTTGAGACTGAAGAAATGAATATTTTTAGAACATTGTTTCTATAGCAACTTGTGGTGGAATTCAACATGGATGAGCGAAATTTTCTAAACCTCCCTTGATCAGGTTAAACAAGATTTTAATATTTGATGGTGACTGAAAATTAATTTTGTTATAGTTTTATATTTGTTGTACATGAGGACATGAACAAGACTATTTTTCCGGGATATAATGTTATTTACTTATAAAAAACTTATTATATACTCCCTTTACTTATTTTAAATGAAATGCTCATAATTTGTGTCAAATATTAAGGTTTAAATATAAAATATAATTTTTGAACACTATTTGAATTCTTCTAGATTCAAGTATATTAAATGTTTTAATAATAACTATCACTCAACTAATTGAAATTGTGTGGTTTATGTGTTGTAGGATTCATTATTAAATTTCTCAAATATCATTAGAATGTATTATTGGCCATTTCATCCATTTAAAGGTCCATATGGACCACAGAAAAAGGCCTATAGAACTTGTGAAGAAACTGGACCATCCATAAAGATTGAATTATTGTGATCAATAGAGAAGTCTAATTTTTTTTATTATCCTCTAATTTTCTAGGTAAAATGAAGGGTCTCGTGGATAAATCTTTCATGGCCCAACTTTAAAAACAAGAGGCCCAAAAGAAGATTTTAATTCTATCCCACAGTTCTATTCAAGAATTGAGATCAACACACAAAATATGATATTTATCATGATAGAGACATCTATTTGTGTTTATAATTTTCATTATGAAAGAGGAAATATAGGAGGCCGATGTTTTTGAAGATATCATTCATATTTTAAGGAATATTCTTATTCAAAAATCCATTCACATTTCATCCATCAATAAAGCATGGATAGAAATGGACAATTTATAATTATTTATTAAAACCACCATAACATTGAATCCATAATCCAAATGGCTCCAAAATTGGAGATTCGTCTAAAAAGTTTCATATCTACAACTTCGATGAAAATGATATCTTGGGATTTGACTGTCTTGATGGACAAATTGTCTATGTATGTGGAGGGATAGTTTTTGAATGAAAACAGTCCACCACCTTGGGCTACAAATACGTTCCATCATATCCATTCAAAAGGGTTGGAATTTCCGAAAAGTGTAGCGTATATTGGTACCAAAAAGGCATTTCCAATGGTTTAGAAGGACCATCCATACTCATTATTTCACTTGAAATACCTTTATTCCACTCTTTTTTTCATTTACTTTTGTGTTTTTCTTTGTTTGTAATAGTAAATGTTTTTTTTAATTCTGTTTTAATTAAAGATTCTTCTTCGTAATCTATTATTCTATTACACCATATGTTAAATAATATTTTTGTGCTCAAAATAGTTTAAATACTATTGAATCCCATTCTCTTATTGTGATTTCTCATTCAATCTAATGTTAGTATTTAAATCCCTCCACTGTTTGTGTGTGTGTGTGTTCGAAGAACAACTCTTTTCTTATCCCTTTATTTTTCTTCACATATTAATTCATCATCATAAAATTATAACTAGATTATTAATCACCAAAATGTATGAGTAAATCACTCATTTGGGTGTGTTATAATTTAGGTATGTTAAGTGATTTGTGAACTTTTACATGATGGATATTATTTGAATTAACATTGTGTATGTTGGACTTAACATTTCATGGATTAATGACTTGTTTTGTTTAACGAGTGGTTTCCATGGATTATTGGAACCCTTAATACCCTACCATAAACAATATATGATTAGAATTAGAACCCTATTTTATGTTAGGGCTTGAATTAAAGTATTAACATTTAGGACTTCTAATCAACGTTATCTTGTGTAGTGGGTGTTAATTTAAATGCAATATAAATAAACCATCGAAGATATAACAATCATAACTACCTAATTATAAACTCAACCACATATTTATAAATATGTTAAATCAAACATCATCCATGAATTATTTCATAAGCTCTATAGAAAAACCCCCTGAATCAAAATGCATTCAACTAAAAACAACTGACTATTAAAAAGTATCATCGCAGAAGATTTGACCTATGTGCTGCTATACACATTAGCAATGCACTGGATCCATGACCGGTCGATACGCTCCAATAAAATATTCTTTCATTATTTATCTAAAGAGAAGAAAATAGAAAAATCCAATGGAAAATATTGAAGATATTCTACTATGTTATATGGTATGATAGAAGATTAAATGTGTTTGTTTAATGTAATGAATATTCATCTGAAAAGATGTAATATATTTTTATTAGAATATGGGGTTTCTATAGTTGTTATCATATGATACATTTTGAGAAACATTGGATACTAGTATAATAAAACATTACTAAGATCCCTAGGTATCATTATATGTATATGTCGAGGGGTGTCTCTAGAAATTGGTGGAAATCCCACCAATACCAAGACAATGTTCCCAACGATTTAAAAACCCCATTGGAAAAGGATACTATACCAACAGTTATGTAGAACCATTGGTATATTCGTATGGTTTATTTCCAATGGTTTATGGAAACCATTGGTTATAGTGCTGATTAAGAGGTTTTTTCCAACAGTTTAAACAAACTGTTTGGTATATTTTTGAAGAGTTTTTTCTCAATGGTTGTAAACCTTTGAGATTACTTTACTTTCCCAACAGTTTTTAAAAACCATTGGGAAAGAAATCCCCCAAATATCCACGCCTCCAGGGATCTCAAAATCTTGATAACTTTAATGTTTTTCCCTATATGAGAGGTCGATGCACCATCTAAAATATTTTTCAATAATCCTTGACCATCTCAAAGATTTGTCCCTAAATCTCGATGAGAACCCTACTTCCTAGCATAACAGGTATAGTTTCCCAATGATTTGTTCTTCTACATTAAATCTGTATGTGTGAGTTCGTTTATTTTAGATTTTTTCATTCCATTTTTTTGCAATGTGGTGTGTATTGAGATCCCTTATGAACAAAAGGAGTATATTATTTTAGGTTTCGGTTCAAACACTACTTCCTAACCTACTCTTGAGGGTGCTAACACTAATTTCTAGCTGGGTATCTATCTTTGATTCAAGTAACTTTTGTTCATCCATTTTAAATTGGTACATGTGACTTCATTTATTTTATGTTTTTTCAATCCATTTCGTTGCAATGTACTCTGTATTATGATCCCCATATGAAAACAAGAAATATATCATTTTAGGTGGTGGTATTTTTTTGATTTATCTATATAGAATAATTCTGATTGATAGTGAAGAGTTCAATATGATCTTGAGTTATTTTATCCTTGGTTTATTTTAAATTTCAGTTCTATTGACATGAATTTGTTGGTTATACATAAATACAGATATAGAAGTGTTTATATTAAGAGGAATGATATGATACACTATCATTTGGAATGTACCACTGAATGTTGTCTTTGAAATATCACACTCTAACTTTAAGATGATGATACCCACACAATATGTCATTCAGTGAAGTGGCGCTTCCACCTAAACCACTAGAGTGGGTTTGGGGTCATTTTCATGTGTCAATGGTGAAAGAACTAAAATATACTCTATTACATGATCATTAATTCCAAATCCATCAAGCGGTTAAGTCACACACCTGTAATATTTTTTGAAATTTAAAATGAGTGTTAGGAATTCATATCACAATATTCTTAGGTAGTTATAAAGCATTATTAAGGTATTTATATCATTTTATATCGAAGGAAGGCACCCATAATAAAAGATTATAACCATCATTGAACTCACCAATGTTGTTCTTGCATACACATTATTTACCCTTTAATATATATCTCATGAAACAAAATATCATGGTCAAGTGAACATAATAATTCATGTTTAGATGACAGTATTGGATGTTTGTTTTGGTGCACTTTTTTGGATTATGTTGTTTTTATTTAATTTTGGGCAGTATGAATCAATATTAGAGTGTTTTATTTTTCTTAATATTTGTAGATAATTATATGGTAATAGTTTTGTATTGGACAAGTGAGTCATGGACACTTCTCTAGTAGTAATTATAGGTTTATAGGGTTATGAAACAGCACTTCTGAATTATCAATGACACTTGTAACCCCCCCAACCCCCTGGACACCCCTTCCCTCTCAGACAACACCCCAACCCCCTGGAAAACCCCACCTAGACACCCCCAACCCCCTGGAAACCCCTCACCCTAGACAACCCCCACCCCCTAGACACCACTACCCCCTTAGACAGCCACCCCTACCCCCTCGGATAACCCCCAATACCCCGGACACCATCACCCCCTGGACACCACCCCACCCTCGTGGATAGCCCCCCCAACCCCTAGACAGCCCCCACCCCCATGGATAGCCCCGCCACCCCCATGGATAGCCCCCACACTGTGGATTGTCCACCCACCCCCTGGACACCACCAACCCCCCTGGATGGCCTTTCCACCCTTGTGGAGAGCCCTCCCACCCCCTGGACACCCCCTACCCCATAGGCAAACCCACCCTTATAGAAATCCCGCCCACACACTGGACAACCCTACCATCCCCATTGACAAACCAACCCCCTTGGACAACCCCACCACCCAGTGTACAACCTTCTCACCCCCTTGGACACCCCGTACTCTCAGGGACTACCCCGCCCACCCCCCTTGACACCACGTACCCCCTAGATAGCCCTCCACCCTCGTGGACAACCCATCCACCCCCTGGACACCCCCTACCCCCTAGACATCCCCGCCACCCCCGTGGACAGCTGTCCCACTCTCCTGAACACCACATACCCCAATGGACTACCCTCTCTTCCCCTGGATACCCCGTACCCCCTTGTACAGCCCCCTACCACTCGAACACCTCACCAACCACCGTGGATAGACCTGCGACACCCTAGACACCTTTACCCCTAGACAGCCCAACCCCCTGTGGATAGCCCGCACAACCCCCTGGACACTGCCTCCCCCGTGGACAACCCTAACACCCCCATGGAAAGCCCTCCCACCCCCATGGACACCCCCCACCCTCGTGTCCACCCATCACCCTCGTGGACTGTCTGTACACCCCTGGACACCCCTACCCCCTCGGTGGTCCACCCCCCCAGGGCAGCCCACCCACCCTCTGGGCACCTCGTACCCTCAGGACAGCCCCCACCCCATGGACAGTGCCCCACCCCCTTGGACACCCCATACCCCCTGGATATCCCCCACCTCTGTGGATATCCCCCATCCTCGTTAAAATCACGCCACCATTGTGGACACCCGCGACCCCTGTGGATTTCCCCCCCACCCACGGGGAAAACCCTCCCACCCCCTTAGCACTACCCCCTGGATAACTTTTCCACTCCCATGGAGAGCCTACCCAACCCCTAGACACCCCGTACACCCTAGACAACCCCACCCCCATGGAAATCCCCCCTGGACACTCCCACCCCCATGGAATGCCCCCCTCCATATAGCCCCACCACCCCCGGACATCCCCCATCCCCTCGAACACCCACAACCCCCTTGGATAGCCCCCAACCCCCAGGACAACCCCCACCCCCGTAAATAGCCTACCCCCTAGACACCACCTCACCACCTGGACACCCCCACCCCAATGCACACCCCCACCCCCATGGATATCCCCCCACCCCCATTGATATCCCCCCACCCTCATGAAAGCCCCCCCGGACAACCCCAACCCTTAGACACCCCTATCCCCATTGGAAGCCCCAAACTCACTGGACTATCCCCACCCCCTAGACACCACCCCACCCCCTAGACACCCCCACCCCATGGAAAAACCTCTAGCCCCTAGACATCCCCCACCCCCTGGACCCCCCCCCCCCCCCTCGAACACCACCCCCACCCTTGGACACCCACTACCCCTTTGGACATCCCCCAACCCCCTGGACCACCACCACCCCCTGGACACCACCCCACCCTGATGAAATCCACCCCACCCCATGGACACTCGCACCCCCATAGACAGCCCCCCACAACCGCCATGAACACCCCCTCCCCCATGGACACCCCCATCCCCTAGACATCCCCACCACCCAGGACTCCTCCTACACCCTTGGACAACCACCCCAACCCCCTAAACAGCCACCAACCCCATAAATTTTGAATTGAATTATTTATGTTTTTAATTAACTTAGGAATTATTTGTTAATGGTGTATGAGTATACTTGTTGTATGGGTATACTTTTTATATGTTAATACATTTTGTAATTGCCTTATGAATTATCTATTAATTATGTATGTGTGTAGAGGGTAATTAAATGCAGAATTAGAGCTATTTATGATTCTTTGTGAATTATGTGTTTTATGAATTCTGTATGAATTCATACAGAATTCTATATGTATTCTGCAGGTATAGAGAAATGTGTATCGATTCTAAACAGGGGAGGCAGGCAAACTGGTGGAAGCTGGTAGAATTGCTACAGCTGCACAAGGGGAGGTCGACATGCTGATCTAGGTATATAAAGGCAATTCCAATGGTTTACAACCGTTGGCATATCTGTAAAAATTGAAATTATAATAATGGTTTTATGTAAATTGTTTGTAAATGTATATACCTATGGGTTAAAGATCATTTTTATAATTTTTTTACTTGATATTTACCTATGGTTTATAGGAAACCATTGGTAAAAGTCTATACCAATGATTTTTAAACCATTTTTATAGAGATGATTTTTGATATTACCAACAGTTTTAAACCATTAGTAAACATTTATACCAACTGTTTCAATGAACCGTTGGGATATTTCTATCCCCACGGCTCAAGACCCAACAGTTCGGAAAACCATTGGTATAGTTTATACCAACTGTTGTGTAGCCTTTACTAACAGTTTTAAACCATTTATAAAGATGATATTTCCAGTAGTGAGGTATAGTTCGTAAGATGGGTTAAAGTATAAGAAAATGTCCTGAATTTTTTGTAAAGTATAGAGTGAGATATTTCCATACAATTACATCCATATCTTGAATGTAAAATTAGATGTGGCTCTAGATCAGAAGTACCAAGGGGTAATAACCATGAAAACACCATATTGATCTAGACTCAATATGTAACTAGAGAATGACAACATACATTTCTGGAATCTTTTTTTTACAATCCTTGGGGACATTATTTTTTAATTCATAGATTCTTTGAGAACCATAACGAAGGTTTTAAATAGATGATGATAATTAAAAACCAAATATATCAGATATTATAGCAGGTGTCATGATTTATACATCCTATATGTTATTTCTCAGGATTATGTGGTTCCCCACTATGATTAGTGTTGATCACACTAAGATTTTGGTTTTAGTTCACTGATGGATCCTAAAGGAAACATGTTAATAATGAGTATGATCTAATATTTTCTGATGATAATTAAAATTGGATGATGATTGGAGTGAAAGAATTTGTTATTATTCCTAATTAGTTTTCAGGGAACATGATTAACAATGTATAACTTAGCTAACTCCCATAATAAATAAATAATAAAAGGAATGTGTTTTACAAGAGTGTAATTAGTGGAGACCACGTAGGAATGAATTCCCTTTTTGTGTGTGGAGAATATTGGAAGAAACACCCAAGAGAATGTCTTAGACATATGTTTTTATTATGTAAAAGGATGGATCAATGTAAGTAATTGTAAGTATAAATTTAAGGGTTTAGTTAATGCAATGGATGGGAATATTGGCCTCCTGAGGATTTTATCAACTGTTGAATACTTTAATTGTGGAAAATATGAGAATTACGAAAATCGATGTTCTAATGGAAAATAATAGGATGAAAATCAGTAAGGTTATACAGGTAATGTTTATATTTCTGATTATGAGGAGACTACTTATGGAATATGAAATTAAGTAGGTATTAAGGAATAAGATAATGAATCCCATTTAATTCATTGAGAATAAATTTGTATGATTATTGTAATTTTGTATTGGGATTCAAGAATTATTAAATATGTAATGATTTTTCAGTATATGGTTTGTTCATGAAGGATTTGAAAGAATATGTAAAATGATGCTCATGGACAAGAAAATTAATTTAATAGAAACCTTATATATTATGGAAATAATGTTTTTAAGGAAATGTAATCCTTAACATGTTCATTAGGTTGTGAATATATTTTTTAGTTTGGATAAAGATATTTTGGATATGATTAATGTAAATTAGATAATACTGATTACCTTTGATCATATTATTGATTTATTAACAATGTGGCTAATGAAGTCATATTTGGTGTTAAAATATTTTTGAATTTAAGGAATATATTTAGTAATTTGTGTTCATTGTAAATTAATATAGGTTATTAACATATTTCCAGAGATTACATGATGTAGGTATTCAAAATATTGGTTTGTCACAATCAAGAGAATCATTATGATATATGTGGGATGAAAGTTAAGATGATTTGGATAAATTTAGTGGCCTTTATTCTAATGTTTTGGATTTTCATTTTACGTATGTTTCAAAAGGATAAACATTTTTGAAGTGGTTTATGTTTAATATTGATTTTGGATTTAGAGATTAATTTATTATTTCACCATAAGAAGAGATATTCAAGAAGAAAAACATTTTCTAACCATTTAGTTTTTATGATAACAAATGATAGATGTAATGAATTATCATTCAATCTATGGATATTATGATACATTAGTGATTTAAAATAACAAATTCACATTTATTTCATGGAGTAAGAGATTAAGTAGAAATTTAGAAAGCCACATCAATATGGTGAGATTATTCTTATGAAATGGAATGAGATGAAGTAAGTAGATATTCTCATAAAAATTATACAACTTTAGGAAGTGTCTTGAAATAAATTTTTGTCATGTTGTCATCATTTATTATGATATCAATGAGGCCTTTTGGTTTCTGGTTTTTTTATCATCTAAATTTACATAAAAATGTTCTATATCACCCTATATACATATTTGGGTAGTAGATTCCTCTTATATGTCCATGTTATAACTTCCTAATTATGTTCTCTTATTTGAAAATATATTATGTGTTGTTAGAGATAAACCTCACACATCCCTTCATCTTTTTCAAGATGATGTTTTATTAACCTTTTTTATGATGCGGGTTTCTATGAAAGAAACCAGTATTAAACCATTGATGTCAAAGAGAAAGCTTGAGGGTGTCATGACTCACATTATCTATGATGAGGGAAGGTACAACAAACCACAAGACCCTTCCTTCTTCAAGATTAAGGTGATATAATGACTCCCCGAGTCCCTCCTTCAATTGGCCCCAGAGTGGCAACTAGCACCAAGGGTATAAAATCTCACAAAAAAATGGAATGCATTACCCTTTTTTTTGGCACAATATCCGGAAATAAGATTGTAAATACCATGAAACTACAAAGGTAATGGTAAATTTAAATCCAAAAATACATTCCCATATGCACATTAAAAAGTAATGATGATACAATGTAAAAATAAATCCAAATTAAAGTACTAAAATAAAAAGAGACTAAGAAGTAATAACAACTAATACCGATGCCTGAGCTAGTAAAGTCTAGCATGGTCCTCAATATCCTTTTGGAAACCAGAAAATAGTGTTATATACATAGGGTGAGAATATGAAAATACTCATTAAGGAAACTAAATCCACATATACACAAGAGGAGGAAACATACTAATTCTTCTATTTGAATTATTAGAACCTAAAAGCACAATCCATGGAAAACTTACCATCCTATCATTATTAAGGCATGCTCACCAAATATCATATGCTATGTAATGTAGTAATATAAGCACATCAATAATTGGGTATCTGACAACACTTTATCATAGTTAAACATCTCATTCCTAACGGTTAACATCTAGACGCAACCAATCCTCCCATACAAAGTCCCACTACCACAAATTGCCTGCATGTACTAGTGACTCAACCATACCACACATCTCACCCATAAACACTTAGGCCACAAAAAACACACCTCTTATCCAAAGACACATGTGACACATCTCAAAGACACATGGTAAAACGATCTTGGCCCACAGTCACCTAGGCCACTCATCCAAAAAAACTACCCAAAGGATCTGAGAATATGTTAAGACTCAAGTAATTACATCCTACCTAGATATTCCTGAGTATTATGAACTAGAAGAGTGTGTGGAGAAGAAATTCAGTAACCATCCATCTATCATCCCACTGAGATATTGGGAATGACACCTTTCCACCATGAATGGGGCTATTCGGCACATGATTCTCAATAAGGTTGGGGTGAATATTGAAATCAATAGGAACTAAAATTATATAAATATATATATTGGTATGAAAACACTCATCCCAACCGATAGTTCCCACAACAGACAACCAAATCATACAGAACCACATTTGCTGTTACCCCTAAGTACAATCACACAAAAACCACTTCTAAAGAATAACCCATGCCCTTTTTTGTGAAACACACATGGTTTATTAATTAAGGGATTCACATTATTTTATTTCTGCACTACTCGGAAACAACCATCCACCACCATATCAAAACAACAACTAAAATCAAATTTTTAGTCCCACTACATGGACCTGTTAAACCACTACCAACTATTACTATTCAATGTTATAATCCTCAATACTAATATTTCTCGATGCAGTCCCACAACATAAAAAATAAATAACCACACCGAAGTCCTACTTCAGAATGTTGTTCTACCTCCAAAACAAAACAAAGGCAGTTCCTCTACCTACAAGTCCATCCATTCCACTATCAATCAGTCTATATACCTGAGATACCAACACACCACTTGTACCACCCCACACGAAAATCCCATAGTAAATACCATTTTAACCATAGCCCCACTGCACAATGTCCCACAACATTCTCATAGAACCAACTCCCTTGCCGACCAATGTACCCACAACTGTGACACCAATAACAGCACCACACAACTCCCACAAACCCAACAGAACACATAACTCATCCACACCTATTAACAGGATACATTTAGGTTTATTAAATTTTTTTCTTTAATCCACTTTGATAAATTGGGGTGATCACACAAGGGTTTTTATCCTAGGGAATCCATTTTATTTAATTGTTCGTATTTGATTAATCATATTTCATGTTATGGCCAATTATCAATCAAATTGAGGAAAACAATAAGAAAACCACCAATGGGTATGAAAAGAACACCCACAACCATGATTCTCAGAATTCATACTACCAGGACAACTATAAATGTATCATATATAACAAATAGAATAGGGGATCAAACATCAAACACTTATAGCCCATTATTTTACTGACTTCTTCATCTTTTGATCATATACCATTTTTATTTATTTCTTATTTTATGGAGGGAATTAACCAGTTATTCAGAAGGAATCATTAGTTATCCCACCCCAAAAGATTCACAATTAAAGAGAGGTAGAATAAACCCTTACTGAATGATCAAAGTATTGAGATTCCTTCTTGTGCAGAGAACAAGGAATCGCTTGACAAATAGGGAAGAATTCCAACAAATCTATGTAGGAGAGGGCTCTACCATATGATCATAACTTGTCTAACGAGGAAGGCTCTAGGCACACCAATATAAAATGAGAAACACACTTAGAAGTGATGATCTTATCTTTGAAGTGCCAGATCCTATTTTAAAGGAAGAATGATTTTAAAAGTCATTAACATGGGATCATGGTCATGATTACACAGTTTGAGTATCTCAAATCCCCCAGAATGATAGGATATAAACATAATACATAATATCATTTATATCTCTCTTAAGAACACCCAAAAAAGGCTTTAAACATAGTTTATGTCTAATAATATGTAAGAGGGGTGAAAATGGAAGCCTATGAAAAATTGGGAAAATTGATAATGAGTCAGTAATGGGTGAGTATCTAATGCTAAGCCACTGATGGGTGAGCTACAGATGTGACCTATTAATGTTGAGCCACTAACACTAATCTACTCACACAAAAACCTACCGACACCCTGACCTACCAACTCACTGACATGCCGAAGCACTGACATGAAGACACACTGGCTTGACGACACACAGAAATGATAACACACTAACATGAAGATGCACTGACATGCCAATTCACTCACATGTCAATGCACTAAAATGATGATGCACTTACATGGTGATATTGATGCCTGGATTCATTGATGAAAAAATATTAAATTTGTAAAACTCTTTAAATGAGAAACCATTGCCTCCAAAAATACCCTGAACACTAGTTTTTTTCAGAAAGGGAGGTCCAGGTAAATCTATTCTGTTAAATCAGATATCTCTCAAACTATTCTCTTCCTTGAGAATTCAAAACTAACCCACTAGTAAGGAGGTCTAAGTAGGAACCCCTTAAGATACCTCATAGTAGAAAACAAAATTTTGTTATTTTTAAGGATGGAATTTAATCATTAACATCCAGGAACACCTCCTTTCCATATATCTCCTGAAAAACAATAAAACCCTAAGTCCCCACTATCCTAAAAAACCACACAACACCAAAGGTCATGCATTCCAGACACACGGATTTGGGAGGTCCATCCCCCACGTCAAGATACTATCTAATTTGGGTGGAACTGACTCACCTTTAAAGGTTTAATTGCATCCACATTAACACATCATGATTAAGGACCATGTCCTCCCCTCTCTGCATTCAAGAATTTTCACACACATTCAGGGAACAAAGAAATAAATCATCCAATAACAAAAAATTTCATACATTAAATCATAGAAATAAGTACAAAAGTAAAAAAAAGAAACAAAACATAGACTTTCTCTGTGTACTAGGAACGTATATGTGCCTCCTATTCCCTTGTACTGTCCATGAGGCCTCTATGCCTCCATAGCACATGATCCCAAGGAATGGTGTACCCACAAATCATCATTTCTTCACAATCCTTAATTTTTACTAGTCTCTCCAAGAATGTCACGTCATCCTTGATGTCAAACTCTCCCCAGTCCAGGATATTGGAGTCATCATGTAGATACTGATGGAGTTGAGAGACATGGAAGATGTCATGTATATTATCTAACTGTTGTGGAAACAACAACTGATATTCCACCTCACCAACTCATCCCAAGACTTGGAATGGACTGATTCACATGATAGAAATCTTTTTCCCTTACCAAACCTCGACTACCCACGTTGAAGGGAATACAAGACTAAAACATGGTCCCCATCCTTGAAATACTAAATCCCCTCCTATGATCAACATAAAACTTCTATAGTTCTTGTACAACCTTCATCCCCTCGCGCACAAGACGGACCTTCCTTGTTGTGCTCTACACTAACTCTGGTCCAAGAAGGTATGCTTCCCCAACCTCTATCCAACATACTAGTGAATGAGACAACCTTTCGTACAAATCCTCAAATGGTACCATGCCAATTTTAGATTGATATTTGTTATTGTAAGAAAAATCTACCTGGGGAAGGTGTCATACCCACAATCCTTCGAATTCTAGATCACATACTCCAAACATATCCTCCAATGTCTGGATGGTCCTCTCTGTCTATCCATCCATCTAAGGGTGGAAAGAAGAGGTATGGTGTAAATGGGTTCCAATGGAATGTTGCAATATCATCCAGACACACGACATAAAATTTGTATCCTGATACGAGACAGTGGATCTTGGAACTCCATGCAGCCACATGACATCATTCACATACCTCCACGCTAAGTCAGGCACTACATTCGACTCCTTGATTGCAAAGATGTGATCCAATTTCATCAATCAATCAGTTACTACCCAAAGAGTATCACATACTCCAATAGTGTTTGGTAATTCTGTGATTAAATCCACAAAGACAACATCCCACTTCCACTCAAGTATATCTAAAGGATACAACATACCTCTAGGATAACGGTGCTCAGCCTTCTCCTGCTGACACACAAGGCACCTTTCCACAAACTCTCCTGCATTTCTCTTCATCCTGGGACACCAAAAGTGTTCACTTAGACCTCAGTATATATTTAAAACTCAAAAATGCACCTCTAGGGGGTGTGATATAGAAGTCACAGAGAACTTTGTCACACATTTTCACTAGGAAAAATGGTTTCCCATTGAAACACATCTGATTCTGACTATCCTTGGACCATCCCTCTGGAGAATTACCCTAGATAGTGTGATCATGAACCACTTTAGTCTCTACATCTCCCCACTAAGACTTCTCCACTTTTTTTATTAAGGAATATTGTACTATAATTTAAAACAGATAGCCTTTTCCATCATCCTCCCCAGCATCTATGAGAAAATTGGCCAACTCTCCCATTTCCTTCCCAGAATCCGTGGATTTCTGAACTACCTCCATCTGTGAATTTCTAATCAAGGCATCAACCAACATATCTACCATCCCTTGGTGTAAAAATATTTCAAATTCGTAATCCTGGAGGAACTCTACCCACCTTATTTGTCACAAGTTCATGTCTGATTGGGAAAAGTCGTGCCTGAAGATCTTTTGATCAGGGAACACCATAAAGCACTCCCCAATGAGGTAATGTCACCACAAATTCAGAACAATCATTACCATTGCAAGAGCTTGGTCATGGGTAGAATAGTTACGTTCATGGGTACGTAACTATCTAGACTTATAACAGATCACTCCTGTAACACCCCGAGATTTTATGAAAAATATTCTTTTAATTTCATTAATGTATTGTGCTACACCAAGATTACCTTACGCTATATGCACCACTGTATTAGCTTGCAGTATACGCAACACTATTCTTGGATCGTGTTACACACAATTTTGATAATAGTTATTCAACACAACATTGAGTATATATATATATATATTCAATGTATAAATGAAATATCGTTAGATTCTGTTATAAGAAACAATGAAGGATTCTTGCACAGCACGCAACCCTAACATGGCTTTCATTACACGCAATCACAACCTTCCTCGATAGCGTGTGTTGTACGCAATACTGGGATTTACTAAACAATGATATATTATTATAATATTATTATGAACTAGCCGTTATGAATATTATTAACAAAATTTTGAATTTTATAACATTATTATTCATCTTACACATTTTATAGAACATGTTATAAGAAAAAAATAAATTTTTCGGGTAAAATAAGTAATTTTAAAAAAATGCATTTTTGCCACCTTTTGATGGCGCACCCACATTAAATATAGTTTTTGACATGATTATAAGTTCAATTTGACAAAATAAAATTCTTCTTTTGAATCAGGATATAAAAATTTACATTAGATAAAGTTTTGATATTTTTCCGATAACTTTCATATTTTAATGAATAGTAAAAACACGCTATATTTTAATTAAAAACAACTTTTTTCATCGTAATATCTTATGTGGTTAAATTATAATATTGAATGGTTTTAAAGTATAAATAGAATATATTTTTACCATTTAATATAATGCATGTCATTATCATTGATTTTACCTTGAATTCGTAGGTTAAATCAATTCAATCTTTTGCAATGTTTTAAAGAAAAACCCATTTTCTTTCGACAATGGGATTAATTTCAATTTAATTTCTGCAACTTTTGTGTATTGAATTTGGAAAAATGGATTCCATATTTGGAATCAGTGGATCCAAATTATTTTAATAAGCTACTTTTTATTTTCGGGAATTATGAATAGTATCTATGGTAAATTTTATTTATCATAGTTAAAGGTAAATTGGGTAATTACGGGTAATTATAATATTTTAAAATTATCCTAAAAAATGTCAAAATCCTATTGGATTACTAAAAGTCAACCCATATAACCTAAGGGTCGGATTAAATTCATTTAAATAAATTTTTTCAATGAAAATAATTTAATTATTATTAAAACCAAAGAATGTGACAACATGTCACTTTCTTAAATCTTATAAGTATAATACTTTTAATCTAGTGATAAACTTCATGCAACATCGAACATGAATAGTCTCCAGAAAGCTAAAAAAAGTATCTACATCTTAGGATTTTATTTAGAATTTTTAGGGATTAAATAATTATCATTTATTATGACACAAAGATGATGCAGTAATTGACTTATTAATGAAATATTGATATAATTGATGTTATAAATGCCCAAATAAATGTATTTTGAGTCTTTTTATGACTTACACTAATTTAATAGGTTAATATGAAATGTTATTGTTGATTTAAGTAACTTGGTTCTAACTTATAATTCTTTTATCAATTTCATAAAAAACAAGTACCAAATATTGTCAAAATTGACATAAATTAGTTTTTAAAACAAATATTATATTATTAATTGTTATTATATACCTAAAAATCTAAGGATCGGCCAAATGACATATATAAGATTTTATATATTAATAATAAACAACTTGGGGTTCGTTTGGCATGATATATTAAGTTTATTAACCATATAGTGTAAGAAAACAAAAAGACACGGTAAAATTTAAATTATTTAACTTAGAGTTAAATCTAATTGATAAGGTTAAAATAATAACCTAAACTTTTCTAAATCCTATTTGATGAGAGGATTTAGACCCATACCCACTTTATCTTTGAAATAAGACCCTTTGGAACCATTATAAACCGAATTTGACCTTAATAAAAAATAATATTTTGAGATTTTCCTAAGGTGCCCCTCTCCTCCCTTATAAAAGGGCACCTCCTCCCTCTCCTCCTCACGCCAATTTGAGCATTCAAGCTCGGACAACCCCTGAAAAAATCTCTTCTGCGCTTCCCTATTATCATCCTATAGGTCTTGGTCTTCTTCAAATACCATCCTTAGTTCTTTAAGTGGAGGTTAAGTGAAGGCGCGTCAAAAAGAGGTAATATACATTACCGATCTTTTTCAATTTCGTTCTTCTTCAACTTCTTCATCATTAGTTGTTTCATGATAAAGTAATAACATAAGTATTTCTAATATACTGATATGTTATTATAAATATGAAACAACTCTAATTAACCTTCTATCCATCCTACGGAAAAAGGAAATCACTGCGCGTGCGTACGTACGGAATACCGTCTCCACGCCGTGGTGTAATCTATTTTCCGCCACCACCTTAATTGGATGGGAATAATGGTGTAATGATTAACTATATATTATTATTATAAATTCATATTGATACTGAAATAGTATACATACACTTCAACACAATTCCACGACCATGGGAATGATATCATCGCTCGTGCGTACGTATGGACTACCGTCTCCACGACACGATGAGATTCATTATCCATGTTAACCATTCCTGAATGATTATAAAGTATATATAATTAATAATAATGAAATATATTACCTTGTAAATCTAATGGATTTATGTGTATATATATTTCATCTACTTACTTCCATTCATGACAATAAGGAAAGGAAAACAGTGTTCATGCGTACGTACGGACTACCGTCTCCATGAACAGTGTGTTTCATTTCATTTATCTATCTATTATATATATATATATTGAATATATATGATATATAAATCTTTTTTTATATTCTGTAAGTAAGTAAATCATGATATAAGTAATAATAATGTCAAGAACAATAAGTCCAAACACCTACGATAAATGAAACGATTTTACCCAAAACGCTTCTTTAACATGGAATTTACAAAAGAACGGGTAATATAAAGTCATAAGTGAACCATATATGATATCATAACAATGAATATGATTCTGTAACAAGTTAATGACATTATTTAAATCATTATACAGGAGGTTCGGATACGTACAAAACATACCAGACATAAGGTAAGGGAAATATCACAATCTCATTTTTATCTGAGATTGTTTATACTTTAGTATTTACTGGGGTGTATTTTATCATCCACACCCATGCTTCTTCAATATGTAATATTATTTACATCCACCTAAAATTGTTTAAATCCTATTTTACCCTTCGGTGAGTTTTTAGTAAAAGATATGAAAGGAATCTTTTGTCGTTTTTCGTATGAGGTACTTTTTTGACTTTTCCGACAAAAGTACTAGAGAAATGTTTTT
This sequence comes from Viscum album, assembly GCA_963277665.1. Lineage (NCBI taxonomy): Eukaryota > Viridiplantae > Streptophyta > Magnoliopsida > Santalales > Viscaceae > Viscum > Viscum album. The sequence continues at coordinate 1,088,081,385 of OY728156.1, forward strand.
TTAACTTATACGGCAAGAATGGATTTTTAAAAAATTATTTAAAAGAATCTTCCTTTACAAGTTTTCAAGTTTATTTTTAATCAAATTCTTTTAGTTTAAAGTTGTATGACATGTTAATAAAGGAAAAAATGTTTTTGAAGAAGAAATGATATTTTCCTCAAGAATGGAGTTCAAGTGTTTTATCAAAATTATATTCCATCTAAGATAATAAAAGGTTCGGTTTTTATCCCTATTATTACATTGATTTGATTATGTTGTGATGGAATTATTTTTATGAATTTATTTATCTTATATGAATTGTTTTATGATGTCATGATGTTTAAGATTCCCATTTGTATTACATGGGTTATGCAATGATGTATGATTTATGATTTTGTGGCACACATAATAATGGTATCATTATGAGATGGGTGGGACCTATATCTCCCTCCAATTCATTGGTTAACGATTTTATATCTCATGAGATAGACATGGCTAGAACGGTAGGCTATATCGGTTCAGTGAAACAGGACTGAAACGAGGAGTGAACTCAGTTCAGAAATGGACTTTTTCCACTATGATAGTATTGGGAATGAGTCTTGACTAATAAGAAATGATTCTCTATGATTATGTGTGTATGACACAAACTTTCAGGTTTTTAAGTTATGATTATTGGGATTACATTTCACTACTATGATTTATCCCATGTTATGAAATTATGATCTCTTTTGTAGGTTGAGATTTCCAAAAGATATGTTCTTATGAATATGATTTGACTGATATTTCATTTGTATACCCTTACTCAGCATTTGAGCTCACCCTTTTATGTTTTCTTTTCCCCAGGATATAAAGAAATGTTTTAGGTAAAAAAAGGAAGATCTTTATGGGAGATGTTGAAGATCTTTCACCACGATTAGAAGATTATATTCTGAGTTTCCAAAGACACTAAACTATTACGATCCTTGTGTGTGTGTTTTTGTTATGTACTAAGTATTCCGCAAAATTAATTTAATGTCCATGTACGTTATGCTTCGGGTCTCTACAGTTGGTATCAGAGGAAAGGTTTAGTCAACCTTTGGAAACTAGGATGTGAGAACATTAGTGAGATCCCTAGAGATATTTATAAGGTATGTCTAGGGATGTCCCTAAGGATAAGTATACGTATAGGATAGTCCTAGAACTATGGTAACGATCTTAGAATTTAACCTAAGATGTTAGATATTGATGTTACTCCCCCTTTATTATGATTTTTTCCTCTAACACTATTCTATTTGGGTTTTAGAAAATGGTTGGAAACAAGATGATTCACGATAATAGAGGATATTATGGACAATGGAATGATATTCTTCATGAGAAACCAAATGAAATGGGATTTGGAAGTCCAACCATAATTATTATATAGAATTAGAAATCTCATAATATGATCAATATACTCAAATTTGGTAAGTTTCTTGACTCGGCTAATAAGAGAAAGATGGAGTTTCATGATGATCATAGAGGAAAGAAAGTTCAATTTCCCCTATGTAAATCATGTGGGAAGAGGCATCAAGGAGAATGTTTCAAAGGAATTGGAAGATGCTTTGGGTGTGGAAAAGAAGGACACAAAGCCAGTAAGTGCAAAGGAAAAGGTTCAGTTAACACCAGGGATGAGGATAATGGTACTGCTACGACATCAACAATGGTTAAATGTTTTAAATGTGGAATGTACGAGCATTATGAAAACCAATGACCTAAGGTAAAGACTCATGAAGAGAATTAGTATGGTTGTATGGGTAGTGTTTATGTTGATGATGATGAAGAGACTACAAATGATATATGAGATGAAAGAATTGTTGAAGCTCGGTCAATGGTTTAAGAATGTAGTGGAATGATTACATGTTTATCATGTGTAATGATGTATAAGTAATCTCATGGTACTATGGAATAAAGAGACATCTAAGGATTGTTACACTGTTGTCTTTGCTTGAGTTTGAAAGTGTATTATTAATAGTACCAGTATCCATGAAAGATTATTCAGATATTTTTGGAATGTAGATGATATGCGCATAATGAAGGGATAAGGACAAAATTAAATGTTTGATAGTATTCATGAGCTCATGACTGATATAAGGAAATAGTTATATCATGGTTTGAGTATATAGAATTTTGGGTTTTTGGTATGTGGAATGCGTTACCTTTTGATACCACTCATGTTTTTACTAAGATTCAATGGGTATTCATTTTTCAAGAGATTACATGATTATGGTGTTCACATGACTGGAATGTGACGAACAAGATATATGAGGGATAAATGATGGCATTCACGTGATCATTTTCACTATACTATGAGCTTGGACCGAAGTATTTTGGATAATCCTAAAGATTGGAATGGATTATGTTGGACAGAAGATAGTATTGTTTAAGGATAGAACATTTTTTTGATATTATTGATGGGATGATATAGTAATGTAGTTTTAGAAAAAGGACAACCTGCTGGACGGGCGACAGCCCATCGCGTCGGACAAGGCTATGGGAATCGAACCCATAACCGAAGTGTGACTGGCCTTTATCGCCTACCACTGGCCTACAGGATGTCCCTGGTTAGTATAAACTAGTTTTATTTTATTTAGCGGTATGATATATGAAGTATAAGTTCATTTTTAGAACGATATACGATTAATCTAACCATAAGATGGACTTATAACTTTTGCTAACCTTTTGTTTGAAAGAGATGGAATGACCCATCATTCTATCACATGATCTGCTAACACATCACGAATAACAAATTCAACTTCATTTCATTAAGGGATGAAGTGGAAATTGTTCAATTCACAAACAACAGTGAGATTGTACCAAAATCATGCAAGTATTTCATTTAATTCATCAACTTTTGGAAAATGATCTTGAAAACCAAAAATGTTTTCCTAGTTCCCTTATATCCGATTAATCATATGGTACCTTAGATCATCACAAATCAATAGCTTTGTGATTGTTGGCTTTTTCATAAACATGTTCTCTACCACTCTCCATCAGAACTTGATGGTTAGATTTTTCTTCCATATCCATATTTTCACCTATGTTCTCCTACGTGGAAACCCCGTGATGAGTTAATTTGGGTTACCATTACATCTCATACTTTAGTTTTTAAAAGTCATGTTTTGGTATAACTTTTTACGATGTGGGTTTCTATTAAACAAACTTTTGAGTAGTAAACCATTTATAACCCCGACGAATTTCGAGGGAGAAATTCATTTTAAGGGGGGTAGAATGTAACACCACAAGATTTTATGATAAATATTCTCTTAATTTCATTAATTTCTTGTGCTACACCATGATTACCTTGCGCTATACGCAATACCGTATTACCTTGCAGTATACGCAACACCATTCTGGGATCCTGTTAGACACAATTTTAATAATAGTTATTCTATGAAACATTGAGTATATATATATATTCAATTTATAAATGAAATATGGTTGGATTCTATTATACAAAACAACGAAGGATTCTTGCACAACATGCATCCCTGACTTGGCTTGCATTACACGCAATCACGACTTTCCTCGATAGCGTGTGTTGTACGCAATACTGGGTTTTACTAAACAACGATATATTATTATAATATTATTAGGAACTAGCCGTTATGAATAGTATTAACTAAATTTTAAATTTTATAACATTATTATTCATCTTACACATTTTCTAGAACATGTTATAAGAACATAAAAAAATTTTCGGGTAAAATAAGTATTTTTAAAAAAATGCAGTTTTGCCGCCTATTGATGGAGCACCAACATTAAATCTAGTTTTTGACATGTTTATAAGTTAAATTTGACAAAATAAAATTATTCTTTTGAATCAGGATATAAAAATTTACATTAGATAAAATTTTGATATTTTTCCGATAACTTTCATATTTTAATGAATAGTAAAAACACGCTATATTTTAATTAAAATCAACTTTTTTCATCGCAATATCTTACATGGTTAAATTATAGTATTTAATGGTTTTAAAGTATAAATAGAATATATTTTTACCATTTAATATAATTAATTTCATTATCATTGAGTTTACCTTGAATTAGTAGGTCAAATCAATTCAATCTTTTGCAATGTTTTAAAGAAAAACCCGTTTTCTTTCGATAACAGGATTAATTTTAATTTAATTTCTGCAAATTTTGTGTATTAAATTTTGAAAAATGGATTCCATATTTGGAATCAGTGGATCCAAATTATGTTAATAAGCTATTTTTTATTTTTGGGAATTATGAATGGTAACTACGGTAAATTTTATTTACCATAGTTAAAGGTAAATCGGGTAATTAAGGGTAAATATAATATTTTAAAATTACCCTAACAAATGTAAAAATCCTATTGGATGACTAAAAGTAGACAAATACCACCTAAGGGTCGGATTAGATTCATTTAATTAAATTGTTTCAATGAAAATAATTTAATTATTTTTAAAATCAAAGAATGTGACAACATGTCACTTTCGTAAATCTTATAAGTATAATAATTTTAATCTAGTGATAAACTTCATAAAACTTAGAACATGAATAGTCTCCAGAAATATAATACAATTATCTACATCATAGTAATTTATTTAGTATTTTTAGGGATTAAATAATTATCATTTATTATGACACAAAGATGATGCAGTAATTGACTTATTAATGAAATATTGACATAATTGATGTTATAAATGCCCAAATAAATGTAATTTGAGACTTTTTATGACTTAAACTAATTTTATAGGTTAATATGACATGGTATTGTTTATTTAAGTAACTTGGTTCGAACTTATAATTCTTTTATGAATTTCAATAAAATCATGTACCAAATAGTGTCAAAATTTACATAAATTAGTTTTTAAAAAATAATATTATATTATTAATTGTTATTTTATTCCTAAAAATCTACGGTTAGGCCAAATGAGTTATATAAGATTATATATATTAATAATAAACAACTTGGGGTTCGTTTGGCTTGATATAGTAAGTTTATCAACCATATAGTGTAAGAAAACAAAAAGACACGGTAAAAGTTAAATTATTTAATTTAGAGTTAAATATAATTGATAAGGTTAAAATAATAACCTAAACTTGTATAAATCCTATTGTATGAGAGTATTTCGACCCATCCCCACTTTATCTTCGAAATAAGACCCTTTGGAACCAATATAAACCGAATTTGACCTTAATATAAAATAATATTTTGAGATTTTCCTAAGGTGCCCCTCTCCTCCCTTAAAAAAGGGCACCTCCTCCCTCTCCTCCTCACACCAATTTTAGCATTCAAGCTCGGCCAACCCCAGAAAAAATCTATTCTCTACTTCCCTTGTATCATCCTAGAGGTCTTGGTATTCTTCCAAAACCATCCTTAGTTCTTTTAGTGGAGGTTAAGTGAAGGCGCCTCAAAAAGAGGTAATATCCATTACCGATCTTTTTCAATTTCATTGTTCTTCAACTTCTTCTTATTTAGTTGTTTAATGATAAAGTAATAACATCAGTATTTCTTATATACTGATATGTTATTATAAATATGAAACAACTCTATTGAACCTTCTATCCATCCTACGGAAAAAGGAAATCACCGCGCGTGCGTACATACGAAATACCGTCTCCACGCCGTGGTGTAATTTATTTTCCGCCACCACCTTAATTGGATGGGTATAATGGTGTAATGATTAACTATATATGATTATTATAAAGTGATATTGATACTTAAATATTATACATACACTTTAACATAATTCCATGACCCTGGGAACGCTATCATCGCTCGTGCGTATGTACGGACTACCGTCTCCACGACGCGATGAGATTCATTATCCATGATAACCACTTCAGAATGATTATAAAGTATATATAATGAATAATAATGTAATATATGACATGGTAAATCTACAGTATTTATGTATATATATATTTCATCTACTTACTTCCATTCAAGACAATAAGGAAAGGAAAATAGCGTTCATGCATACGTACGGAATACCGTCTCTATGAACGGTGTGTTTCATTTCATTTATCTATCTATTATATATATATATACTGAATATATATGATATATAAATCATGTTCTATATTCTAGAAGTAAGTAAATAATGATATAAGTAATAATAATGTCAAGAACAACAAGTCCAAACACCTACGATAAATTAAACGATTTTACCCAAAACGCTTCTTTAACATGGAATTTACAAAAGAACGAGTAATATAAAGTCATAAGTGAACCATATATGAAATCATAAAAAATGAATATAATTCTGTAATAAGTTAATGACATTATTTAAATCATTATACATGATGTTCAGATACGTACAAAGAATATTGGACATAAGGTAAGGGAAATATCACAATCTCATTTTTATCCGAGATTGTTTATACTTTAGTATTTACTGGGGTGTATTTTATCATCCACATCCATGTTTCCTCAATATGAAATTTTGATTCCATCCACCTAAAATTGTTTAAATCCTATTTTACCCTTCGTTGGGTTTTTAGTAAAAGATATGAAAGGAATCTTTTGTCGTTTTTCGTACGAGGTACTTTTTGGACTTTTCTGACAAAAGTACGAGAAGAATGTTTTTTTAACTTATACGGCATGAATGGATTTTTAAAACATTATTACCAAGAAGATTCCTTTAAAAGTTTTCAAGTTTATTTTTAATCAACTTCTTTTAGTTTAATGTTGTATGACATGTTATGAAAGGAAAAATGTTTTTGAAGAAGAAATGATATTTTCCTCAAGAATGGAGTTCAAGTGTTTTATCAAAATTATTTTCCATCTAAGATAATAAAGGGTTCTGTTTTTATCCCTATTATTACATTGATTTGATTATGTTGTGATGGAATTATTTTTATGAATTCCTTTATCTTATATGAATTGTTTTTTTGATGTCATGATGTTTAAGATTCCCATTTGTATTACATGGGTTATGCAATGATGTATGATTTATGATTTTGTGGCACACATAAGAATGGTATCATTATGAGATGGGTGGGACCTATATCTCCCTCCAATTCATTGGGTAATGATTTTATATCTCATGATATAGACATGGCTGTAACGGTAGTTTATACCGGTTCAGTGAAACAGGACTGAAATGAGGAGTGAACTCAGTTCAGAAATGGACTTTGTCCACTAAGATAGTCTTGGCAATGAGTCTTGACTAATAAGAAATGATTATCTATGATTATATGTGTATTCCACAAAGTTTCAGGTGTTTAAGTTATGATTATTGGGATTACATTTCACTAGTATGATTTATCCCATGTTATGAAATTAGGATCTCTTTTTTAGATTATGATTTCCAAAAGATATGTTCTTATGAATATGATGTGATTGATATTTCTTTTTTTTACCCTTACTGAGCATTTGAGCTCACCCTTTTATGTTTTCTTTTCCCCAGGATATAAAGAAAGGTTTTAGGTAAAAAAAGGAATATCATTATGGGAGATGTTGAAGATCTTTCACCACGATTAGAAGATTATATTCTGAGTTTCCAAATACACTAAACTATTACGATCCTTGTGTGTGTGTTTTTGTTATGTACTAAGTATTCCGCAAAAGTAATGTAATGTCCATGTACGTTAAGCTTCGAGTCTCTACAACTCCCCCGCTGGTTTATCAGCACACACCCCAATCCTGGACTAGATGTTTCACAGAACACCTTAAACATCATCACTTCCTCTGGAAACATGAGCATTAGGGCACTGACCAGCTTCCCATTTTGGTAGATGAAAGCTACCGGACACTGCTCACTCCACATGAAGGCCTAATCTTTTATAGTCAATGCATCCAATGGAGTAGAAACTTGAGAGAAATGGGATACAACCTTCTATTAATATGATTCTTGAGCTATAAAAATAATAAACTTTTCGACATTCATGGGTGTTATCCATGAAACAACTTCTTCCACCTTTGATGGGTCCACTGTTTCTCCTACTGAGACTCCATGTTTCCAAGGAAGTACACCTATCATGCTCAGAACATGCAATTTAAAAATGTCCCATTGAGTTAGTGGTGTAGGAGAACATCTAAGATAGCCCTCAAGTTATTAGTGTGATCCTCCTCTGACCTTGAGTATATCATGATGTCGTCGATGAACACGATAATGAACTGGTCTAGGATCTTTCCAAAAACATTTTTCATGAGCCACATGAACATGGTTGGTGCATTCGTGACACATAATGGCATGACATAAAATATGATGTGCCCATACCTACACCTAAAAGTAAAATTTGGGATGTCACCCTCCTTCAACCTCAACTAGTGATATCTAGGAAACATATCGATCTTATAGAACAAAGTTGCTCCCTTTAACTATTCCAAAAGATCATCGATCCATAGGATTGGGTAACGGTTCTTGACTGCCACATGATTTAGCCTGTAGTAGTCTATGCACAGTCTTAGACCATTTTCTACCTTCTTTGGAAACAAGACTCAATCACCCCTTAATGATACAATAATATGTATAAAACCATTTTTCATCAGGTCATCAACCTGAATCTAGAACCCCTACATCTTATTGGGCACCATCCGATAGGGAACCATCAAAATTATACATGCACCAGATTGAAAGTTTGTCCTGAAATCAACATCATGTCGAGGGGATAGAGTCACAACCTCTTTTGACATGAAATCTAGGAACTCACTCACAACCCCAAAAAATTCCTCTATGTCTGTATCATCTGATTCCACTAATAGGTAAGCTAATAATGAAAGAGTATCTCCACATGTCGGATGCCCACCTGACTACTCTGTTCACCCATGAAAGCTTTGTGATGGCTTCCTGTATCCAAAAACACATCCCTTCCCCTGAAGCAGTAGATAGAGGAACACACAGAGAATACCAGTTCGATGCCCAAGATGACATCGACGGGATGCATATGTAGTAGAAGAAGATTCCCACTGGACTGATGTGTTGCCATCATCAGTTTATATCCCTGAAAACATCATAAAAACTGGTCTAACCTCCAAATAGTGCATTCAACTCTAGGGGCATTAGATGTATCTATATGTATAGTCCAAGAAAATGGGATAGAACATGTTAAAAATTGTGTGTGAAGCTACATAATCAAAAAATTCACACACAAAAGTACTAAATATATTGATCGTACCTCGAACAACCTCTGGCCCGACAAGAATTGCATTCTCAAAATCATGTAACTTCCCACATCTAGCTCCTATAAACCACTTTTGTCATCCATCTCACCGACCGAACCCTAGTAAAGGTACCTAATGTACATCCTGAGGAAGGCCTCCTCTATAAACATATATCCTCAGTGGAGGGGGAGGTCATTTCCCCTACTGCTAGAAAGTATAGCATCCCGCCTTTTTATCACATAAACTTTCATTACATTATACAAAACTGAGGATCTTTAAGGTTTAGTGTCTTGGAAACCAGGAACTTAAAACATGAAAACATAAAACATTATTCTAAAAGACTTGAAAGGCTTCTTCTCATGTTCATCCTAGGTTCATTACGGCATCACATAACCTGGGAGCATACATCACAAGAAAGGGTGAGCAGAAGGCCCAGTAAGGGAAACAAGGGAAACATTTAACATGTGAACTTGAGATGCATCAACTATGTCATGAACAAGAACTTTAAGGCATGAAAAAAAAAATCATGTGGAATATCATAATAAAAATAACATTTTCATAACATGAAGATGTGGCTACATCATTTAACATAGACAATCATGAACATATCACCAAGGTCCATCCCCAAGGTTCCATTTGAAAATTACCAAGGTTATTCACCAAGGTATCGTGAAAATTGTAATCTCTAATGGTTACATCAATACCCAATGCATTGGAGCGCTATCAGGGCGCACCCTTAAATTTGACTTTATTATCATGTGAGCCACATATAACATCATCAAAAATTTCATAAATAACCCATATAGAATAAAATAAATGGGTTTCATTTCATAATCATAATGTTTTAAAAACTGCTTTAAAGACATGATCTTTACGTCACTTTAAACCCACGGAAAGGGAAAAGGGTTTCATGTATGTAATTCCCAGAATTTAAAATAGAACATTTTGATATATATGTGAATACCCCTGTAGAAATAAGATCTTTGAGTATTCACTTTATAATATAAAATAATTTTTAGAAAAGAGAGAGAGGCATTTTGAGACGAAAATTCTGCAGCATAACGGCTATGTTACAAGGTTTTAGAAAACATTGAGAAGAGAGGGGACATGGGTAAAACATTCATAAATGACCCATAAAACAGTAGAGGGACAAAATATAATAGATTTAAGAACATGGTAATGAAATTTGAAAATATACCATATGAAATGAAGAACATGAAAGGAAGAAAAAAAAGATTTCTCTTGTAAGAATTCGGTAGCCTAACGACGTCACTTAAACTTCAACAAAATTGAATTGACAAGGTCAAATAGGGTCTCTCATAATATGAACATAAGAGTTCAGTATGATAGATATAGAGATCATACCCCAACATAATAGAAATAAACTTGAAAGAATTGACATGAAAGTAGAACTTCAAAACGAGAATGGTGAAGAACCACTTAAAAATTCGGCAGCCTAATAGCGCCACTTAAACATCAAAAAAATACTGAATTGAAGAGATAAAATGGGGTCTCTCATCATATGAACATAAGAGTCCAGTATGATAGATATAGAGATCATACCCCAACATAACAAAAAGGAACTTGAAAGAATTGACATGAAAGTAGAACTTCAAAACGAGAAGGGTGAAGAACCACTTAAAATTTCGGCAGCCTAACGGCGCCACTTAAAACTTCAAAATACTGAATTGAAGCGATCAAATGGGTTCTCTCATCATATGATCATAAAAGATCAGTATGATAAATTTAGAGATCATACCCCAACATAATAAAAAAAGGAACATGAAATACTTTACATGAAAATAGATCTTGAAAAATGAGAAGGGAGAAAGAATCCGTTACAAAAATTTCGGCAGCCTAACGACGCCACTTAAAACATCATAAAACGAAATAATGAGAGTAAGAGGGGATCACTCATTATATTAACATGAAAAGGGAAGTAAGAGGAGTATAAAAGAACATCCTCCAACATAAGAACACGGAGCATAAAAGGAATGACATAAAAGAGATTACTTGAAATGAAAGAGAGAGGTCGGATCCCTTACCTTAAAACGTGACTCTTGAAACTCGTAGGTTTGGACCTTGAGGGCTTGGGGGCACCTTGGGAGGACTACTTGGGAGGTAATGAGACCAGAAATTCTTTGGGGAAGAGTGGGGAGTCGAATGGATGAGATGAGGGCTTGGTATTTATAGGGAAAGTGAGGGGACAAGGCATTAATGGCCAAGGGACACCTCACATGTGCTTTTCTCAAACCCATGTGCTCTCCCTTGGCATTTACCATGGAGTTAGGCCACATGGGCCCCCAAAAACAATAATTCATCACCCTTGGCCGGCCAACCCTTAAAATATCTCATGAAATCATCATGACACAGCTATGATGTCATTAAACATACTGAAACCCTAAAACTGCATTTTTACTATTCACTGAAAATTCAACTTTCTCTGAAAAATCCCAAAATTTCACACTAACCAAATACCAATTCTCTGATTTCAAAAATGAACTCCATTTTATAAAAATAATTTTCTAAATATTTTTAAATTTATTTTAAAATAAATACACTATTCACCAAAAATTCATTTTTTCAGAAAAAACCCCAAAAATTACCATAACATAATATCGGTGCTCTGATTTCAAAAATAAATCCATTTTATAAAAATAATTTTCTAAATATTTTTAATTTAATTTTTAATTTAAAAACACTATTCACCCGAAAAAACTAATACTTGAATAATAATTTATGAAACCGTTATTTAACAATTTTATTGAATCACATTACTTAATCAAGGTGCCTAGATTATATTAATACTTTCTTTAAGTGAGATTACTAATCCCTTTGGACACATTACTAATCCTAATCATAAAATCACTATTCATAATTTACTATTCATCAAAAATTAATTTGATCTTATTAGTCTCTAAATTTCGTACTGAACATAATTGTAGAAGACCATTTTTCGAAAATCATTACACATTTTTAATTATTTAAGGTTTACACAACCTTTTTTAAAATATCATTTTTCTAAAATTCATCAAAAATATGCATATTATATTTATCCGGTCCTTTGAAAATTCAGAAACTTCATCATAAGAAGAAATCCCAATTTTTATTTAAAACAAAGGATTACATAAGGCAGTTACGGTCTCCTTACATAGCCCCTTATCACACCAGCATAGGACCTAAGTGTAAGGTGTGCTAAGGTGAGAGATTCCGAGGGAGGCTCGGCCAACATTGCACAAGTAGTAATTTCTATCAGTTTGAACTTCTCGCGAAGGCGATCCCGTTCTAGCTTCACATGATGAAGTTCAGCTTGGGTTTGGTCCAGAGCAAATCCCAGTGGTGCTACCTCCTTCCCAAGTTCTGTTAGATGGGCTTCGATCGGTCCAAGACTACTGGGTGAGGCCATCGAATCTTCTTTCTATATTAATTAACCAAGATTGCTTGTATTTAGAGACAATAGTCAAAACGTTTAGTTTCCAGTGGTCATATTGACAAATGGTCAAATAACAATCAAAACCCAACAGTCTCATTTTAATTATACTCATGTTATCAAATGAAACATTTTTGTTGAGTATAAAAATAAAATAAAATAACACATAAAATTAAGAAACAAGATTTATTTAAAATTTCGGGTCGTTACAATCTTCCCCCCTTAAGAAATTGCATCCTTGCAATTTTTTTTAAATTAGGTTTTGAAATTTCATTGAAAGTCCCACATCGGAAAAGGAGTCAGTAAAACTATTACTTTAAAAGAAAGAAAGGAAACTACGAAGGTCACCCGAGTTAGCCCACACTAGGATTCCATGTAGGAAAATATGGACATGGAGGAGAAAACAAAGGGTCATGTTCTGAGGGAGAGTGACAGAGAACATGATTAGGAGAAAGTTAACCATAAGAAAATCCCAAACTTATGATGTGTGTAAAGGATCTTTGATTACCTAGTAGGAAACGTAAACCAACAACATTTTTGTTTTACATTCCTTTTCATAATTTTGAGGAATTCATTTACAACATAGAACAAGAACATATGGAAATATATCTACCTTCATGTAGAGTTTCACCTTTTAATAAGTTTCTACCAAAACTAATCTTTTCTCCCAAATGATGAGCACTAAAAACTACTTGGTCTCATCAAAACACAAGAATCATCTTCTTGAGAATCACATAATCCCCAAAAGATTAACTATCTATTTCTTATATCTTTAAACATTATCAAAAATAGAAAGGGTAAGGTTAAACAACTCTTCAAAAAGGAAGAATCCCATAGGAATGGAAACTACTTTTAAATCATCAAAGTTCCATGGAACTACCCAAAGTTCATCATAGAACACCCCACAAATAACGGTCCTTAAAATTGCTCAAAATAATACAAACTAAGATTGAAACCCAAATACAAGAAAGATTTGATAACATAGTCTTCCAAAATAAACTTCATTGTTCATCTCCAAACAACATCAACCACTACTAACATCTAAACTAAACATATTTTACCCAAGATAGGTTAATCATTCCCATAAGTAGCCTAAATTACTATAATTCCACCATAAATTTATCGATTCTTCAAAATATAAGTCAACCTTACTCCTCAATGAAAATACCATAGTAATCTATTTACCTCGATCATATAGGGTCCCTAAAATAGTGAACGTATTCCAAAATAATAATCATATTTTAATCCCCTAATCACCTCTGTCATATTAATACGAAAATCGTCTCATTTCCTATCACATTGGTTTTTGGGACATGTTCTTCCATTTCCCGCCATTAACTAAGAAAAGAAACTATAATTAGGGGCTTATTTACTTAGCTAATAATCATGAAAAGGAAACTTTAAGCATAAAAGGATAAACATGTAGAATAAAAGTATATCCTAACTTGTGATCCCCTAGGTTCCAATCTAGGTTATCCATGATCATATATTCTTATGTGAATCCTTATTTTGTTTTATCCTTGTTCCTTTAATAATGGTTCATACTAAGCTTATGAATTTACCAAAGCATATCCCCCGGGAGTGTCGTAACCAAGAGTGCAGCAAGGCCCGTTGTCGTGTACCAGTTCCTGTTCGAGTCTAGCTCAAAGCGGTGTTTTCGGGTTTTACCCCTATGTACATCTATGCCAGAGCCACCTATACCTGCTCGTATCCAGACAGGGATGTATTTGCTTGGAAACCCCTTACTCAATACTCACCAAAATACCAGGAAGATTTCCTATATTTAAACTTTTATATAGGGTTCTTCCTAGATTTTTCATATCCTAATTTCCACAAATAACTAAACCATCCTTTGATACCAACTATAGCATCCCACCTTTTTATCACATAAACTTTCATTACATTATACAAAACTGAGGATCTTTAAGGTTTAGTGTCTTGGAAACCAGGAACTTAAAACATGAAAACATAAAACATTCTTCTAAAAGACTTGAAAGGCTTCTCCTCATGTTCATCCTAGGTTCATTACGGCATCACATAACCTGGGAGCATACATCAAAAGAAAGGGTGAGCAGAAGGCCCAGTAAGGGAAACAAGGGAAACATTTAACATGTGAACTTGAGATACATCAACTATGTCATGAACAAGAACTTTAAGGCATGATAAAAAAAATCATGTGGCATATCATAATAAAAATAAAATTTTCATAACTTGAAGATGTGGCTACATCATTTAACATAGACAATGATGAACATATCACCAAGGTCTATCCCCAAGGTGCCATTTGAAAATTACCAAGGTTATTCACCAAGGTATCGTGAAAATTGTAATCTCTAGTGGTTACATCAATACCCAATGCATTGGAGCGCTATTAGGGCGAACCCTTAAATTTGCCTTTATTATCATGTGACCCACATATATCATCATCAAACATTTCATAAATAACCCATATAGAATAAAATAAATGGGTTTCATTTCATAATCATAACGTTTTAAAAACTGCTTTAAAGACATGATCTTTACGTCACTTTAAACCCACAGAAAGGGAAAGAGGGTTTCATGTATGTAATTCCCAGAATTTAAAATAGAACATTTTGATATATATGTGAATACCCCTGTAGAAATAAGATCTTTGAGTATTCACTTTATAACATAAAATAATTTTTAGAAAAGAGAGAGAGGCATTTTGAGACGAAAATTCTGCAGCATAACGGCTATGTTACAAGGTTTTAGAAAACATTGAGAAGAAAGGGGACATGGGTCAAACATTCATAAATTAACCATCAAACAGTAGAGGTACAAAATATAATATATTTAAGAACATGGTAATGAAATTTGAAAATATACCATATGAAATGAAGAACATGAAAGGAAGAAAAAAAAGATTTCTCTTGTAAGAATTCGGCAGCCTAACGACGTCACTTAAAATTCAACAAAATTGAATTGACAAGGTCAAATAGGGTCTCTCATCATATGAACATAAGAGTTCAGTATGATAGATATAGAGATCATACCCCAACATAATATAAAGGAACTTGAAAGAATTGACATGAAAGTAGAACTTCAAAATGAGAATGGTGAAGAACCACTTAAAAATTCGGCAGCCTAACGACGCCACTTAAACTTCAACAAAATACTGAATTGAAGAGATCAAATGGGGTCTCTTATCATATGAACATAAGAGTCCAGTATGATAGATATAGAGATCATACCCCAACATAAAAAAAGGAACTTGAAAGAATTGACATGAAAGTAGAACTTCAAAACGAGAAGGGTGAAGAACCACTTAAAATTTCGGCAGCCTAACGACGCCACTTAAAAAATCAAAATACTGAATTGAAGCGATCAAATGGGGTCTCTCATAATATGATATTAAAATATCAGTATGATAAATTTAGGGATCATACCCCAACATAAAAAAAAGGAACATGAAAAACTTTACATGAAAATAGATCTTGAAAAATGAGAAGGGAGAAAGAATCAGTTACAAAAATTTCGGCAGCCTAACGGCGCCACTTAAAACATCATAAAACGAAATAATGAGAGTAAGAGGGGATCTATCATTATATTAACATGAAAAGGGCATTAAGAGGAGTATAAAAGAACATCCTCCAACATAAGAACATGGAGCATAAAAGGAATGACATAAAAGAGATTACTTGAAATGAAAGAGAGAGGTCAGATCCCTTACCTTAAAACGTGACTCTTGAAACTCAATGGTTTGGACCTTGAGGGCTTGGAGGAACCTTGGGAGGACTTCTTGGGAGGTAATGAGACCAGACATTCGTTGGGGAAGAGTGGGGAGTCGAATGGATGAGATGAGGGCTTGGCATTTATAGGGAAAGTGAGGGGACAAGGCATTAATGGCCAAGGGACACCTCACATGTGCTTTTCTCAAACCCATATGCTCTCCCTTGGCATTTACCATGGAGTTAGGCCACATGGGCCCCCAAAAACAATAATTCATCACCCTTGGCCGGCCAACCCTTAAAATATCTCATGACATCATCATGACACAGCTATGATGTCATTAAACATACCGAAACCCTAAAACTACATTTTTACTATTCACTAAAAATTCAACTTTCTAAGAAAAATCCCAAAATTTCACACTAACCAAATATCAATGCTCTGATTTCAAAAATGAACTCCATTTTATAAAAATAATTTTCTAAATATTTTTAAATTTATTTTAAAATAAATACACTATTCACCGAAAATTCATTTTTTCAGAAAAAACCTCAAAAATTACCATAACATAATATCGGTGCTCTGAGTTCAAAAATGAAATCCATTTTATAAAAATAATTTTCTAAATAATTTTAATTTAATTTTTAATTAAAAAACACTATTCACCCGAAAAAACTAATACTTGAATAATAATTTATGAAACAGTTATTTAACCATTTTATTGAATCACATTACTTAATCAAGGTGCCTAGATTATATTAATACTTTCTTTAAGTGAGATTACTAATCCATTTGGACACATTACTAATCCTAATCATAAAATCACTATTCATAATTTACTATTCATTAAAAATTAAGTTGATGTTATTAGTCTCTAAATTTCGTACTGCACATAATTGTAGAAGACCATTTTTCGAAAATCATTAAACATTTTTAATTATTTAAGGTTTACACAACCTTTTTTAAAATATCATTTTTCTAAAATTCATCAAAAATATGCATATTATATTTATCCGGTCATTTGAAAATTCATAAACTTCATCATAAGAAGAAATCCTAATTTTTATTTAAAACAAAGGATTACACAAGGCAGTTACGGTCTCCTTACATAGCCCCTTATCACACCAGCATAGGACCTAAGTGTAAGGTGTGCTAAGGTGAGAGATTCCGAGGGAGGCTCGACCAACATCGCACGAGTAGTAATTTCTATCAGTTTGAACTTCTCGCGAAGGCGATCCCGTTCTAGCTTCACATGATGAAGTTCAGCTTGGGTTTGGTCCAGAGCAAATCCCAGTGGTGCTACCTCCTTCCCAAGTTCTGTTAGATGGGATTCGATCGGTCCAAGACTACTGGGTGAGGCCATCGAATCTTCTTTCTATATTAATTAACCAAGATTGCTTGTATTTAGAGACAATAGTCAAAAAGTTTAGTTTCCAGTGGTCATATTGACCAATGGTCAAATAACAATCAAAACCCAACAGTCTCATTTTAATTATACTCATGCTATCAAATGAAACATTTTTGTTCAGTATAAAAATAAAATAAAATAACACATAAAATTAGGAAACAAGATTTATTTAAAATTTCGGGTCGTTACAGAAAGTCCTGATAGAAATCTGCTACTAATGAAGAGGGTGTTGAACCTACCCACCCACAATGCATGATTCTTGAACTAGGAAATGGATCCGAATATTTCCATTTCCTCCAAAAAACAAAGAACCTCAGTGATGAAGCCGTTCGGGAAGGGTGAGGACCATGAGATTAGAACTGGAATTTTTGAGGTCTACACCCTGTTGGAAGGAACCTAGAAGGCCCTGAAGATGGGGGCCTACTACTGACATCCTTCCCCTCTAATGAACTCAGGTGTCTCCCCTATCATTGGACACCACCCAATGACCTCATCATTTCTACTACCTCAACCTTATTCTGCAGTTCTATGTATTTCAATAGAGTATAGCGGGTGATGTCATACTGATGAGAAGGTCATAGTGACTTCTCTAAGCATCTCACTTGGGAATCTTCATTTGGAATGATATATAGAAAAAAGAAAAGGAGATTGTTGAAAATAAACACCAGTTCCCTTACCAACATACTCCCCAACTAGAGGGAGAGTAGATCCTGCTTATTCTTGGACTTCATCTTTGATGAAACGAATTCCACCTATAACTCCTTCTTAAATTCATCCAATTTAACATCTTTCTCCTTCCTCTACCCAAGGAAAATTATCCACCACTAATGCTCTTATCACCTCATCTGGATCACTTCTAGAGGAACACATTGCTCTTTCAAATCTCTGATAATGATTAAAGTTATTAGCCTCTCCTAGAGACTAATCTCTATCTCCATGTTTGAGAAACTTCCCTCACACCTTCCTAGAATCTTTCACTGGGAGGCACAAATCATCTTCTACCACTGGTCATCTTCCTCCTCTCGATCGTACCCCGGTTGATCAACTATGTCATTATTATTGGCCTCAACTACTAATAACACATGTGGATGATGTGCATGTTCAATAGATGAAAAAGTAATAAAGGAACTCATAAGCCTGTGTAGTGTTGAAATTTTCTTTTATATTCATTATAACTCTACATTTTTATTTAATTTTTTAAAATAAAAAAAAACAAATAATAACAAAAGTGATTATGATTCGTGTATCATTACTAGTGTCTCTACCTTGAAATTGTTCTAACCTCCCACGGTCTTTTAGTAGGTCTAGTGTCTTTGCATCGGATCATGGGGGCCTTAAAATCCCATGTCATAGTCAGCCATCCCTTGGATATTTCTTATACCTAGGTTACCTAACACTATTTCCCTACCATACCAAGAAATTCACACTCTGCCAAACTCTGACCTCCAACCAATCCTTCAACCCACCAAACCTCCATTGATACCATTTTTTCTCAACCCACATTCTCCCAGATGAGGGAAGGGACATCATAATGACAAACCCTTCCTTCATCATGATGAAGGAGTGATAATTACCCCCAAGTCCCACATTCAGTAGGCCCCAAAGTGGTGACTATCAACATGGGTATAAAATCTCACACAATAATTTAAGGGATTACCCTTCTATATAATTTGATCAAATGATAATATGGTAAATCCCAAACCACATCAAAGGTAAAGGTAAAAGAACATCCAAAAATACATTCCCACATGCATGTTAAAAATTAAAGATTATACAAAGTACAATAACACTCCAAATTAATGTACCAAATGAAAAATATACTAAGAAGTAACAACTTCTAATCTTGAGGACTGAGCTTATAAAGTCCATCACAGTCCTCAATGTCCTCCTCGAAACCTAAAAATAGTTATATATATATATAGGTTGAGAATAAAAGTATACTAAGTAGGGAAACTATGTCCCCCCATGCACAATTGGAGGAAATATACTCATTCCCCTGTGAAAAATAGTAGAACCTCAAAGAACCAACTAATGAATACTAACTATCCCTGCCTCACCAAGGAACACTCACCAAATATTTCAATTCAGGTGAAGTAGTAATATAAGCACATCAACATTTGTGTACCCCACACCACTTTCCCACTAGTTAACTTCTCATTCCTAATGGATAATGTCTAGATGCTACCACTCCTCACATACACAGTCCCACTACCACAAATTACCCACACACACCTAAGCCTCATCCATACCACACATCTCTCCCACAAACACTTGGGATTCAATAACCACACCTCCAGTTCGAAGGCACCTTGGCCTCAACCGGAAGGAACATGGGAAACAATCTGGCCTTACAAACAGCTTGGCCTCTCATCCAAAAAATTCCTTCCCAAAGGATATGGGACTATAGTAAGCCTCAAGCCATTGCAGCATGCCAGGATATTCTTGACCAGTTGGAACCAAAAGAGTGTGTGAGAAAGATTGTCATTAACCATCAATCCAACCTTCCACAAGGATGTTGGTAATGAAACCCTCCCCCCATTAATGGGGGTGTTCAACACATGGTTCTCAACAAGGGCGGGGGGGGGGGGGGTGGGGGTATATATAAATCACAAGGAACTAAAATCATATATATATATATATATTATTTTGAAACCACTCAGCCCAACCCACAGTTCCTACAATAGACAACCAACTCATACATAACTACATTTGTTGTTACCCCTTTCTACATCCACAAAACAACCACTACCCAAGCATAACCCAACCCGCATTTTCAATTAACCAGTTTCTATATATTAATTAAGTTATTAAAATTAATTTATTTCATCACTTCTGTGCAACTAGCATCCTCCACCATATCAAAACAACAAACCAAACTAGATTTTCATTCCCACACCACTCCCCCATTCAACAACTACCAACGAGCATTATTTATTGTTAAAACCCACAATCCTAATATTTCTTGATGCAGTCCCAATATGTAAAAAATCTATAAACATAGAAAATTCTTATTTCACAATGTTTTAAAACCACTAGAACAAAAAAAAAGGTTGTTTCGCTACCAAAAATTCCATCCATTCAAAATAAATCAGTCTCTCAACCAGAGATACCAACACAACACTAGTACCGCCCAACAAAAAAATTCCAGAGTAACTATTATTTTAACCATTTCCCCACAACACAACATCCCATACCCTTCTCATAGAACTAACTTCCTTATCCACCCCTATACACATAACCATTCTCCCAATAGAAACACCACACAACTCACACAAAACTGAAAAGAATAGAGAACTCAACTACACCTATCTACATGATATATTTGTGTTTAGTAAATGTTTTTGTTTAGTCTACTTTGATAAACATGGCTGATCACACTAGGGTATTAATCACGAGGAATCCATTTCATTTAACAAGGTATATGTGATTAAGCATATTTCATTTTAGGACCAATTTTAAAAAAACATGTTGAAAATAAACAAAACACCAATAGTGGGCAATCAACAACCACCATAGGTTATAATTACTCGAAGAATACCACAAAAATCATAAAATAATCAAAGATAACAAATAATATTGTGATCAAACATCAAACACTCACATCCCATTATTTCACTTACTCTATCATCTTATGATGATATTACCTTATTATTTATTTTTATTTTATGAAAATTATTCACCAGTTATTCACAAGGAATCATATTACACCCAACACATATGATGCAAAATTAAATAGAGGTTGAAGAAATCCCTAAAGGATGATCAAAGGATCGAGGTTCCTTCTTGTGATAAGAATAGGGTATCGCGAGAGAAGTAGGGAAGTTTTCCAACAAAACGAGTTGGAGAGGGCTCTAGATCAAGCGTATAACTTCTATATGGTGGAAATTTATATGCCCACCAAGAGGAAATTGAAAACAAACTATGAAGGGATGATCCTGGCTTGGAAGATACAAACATAATTTTAAAGGTAGAATGATTTTAAAAGTCATTAACATGGAATCGTGGTCAAGATTACACTGTTTTATTTTCCCAAATCCCCCGACCAGTAAAGTGAATAATGATATAATTAATATCCTTCAAAATGATCTTAAAAATTCCCCAAAAATTCTCTAATCTCAGTTTATATCAAATAAGACGTAAGTGGGAAAAACTGGAAAACTGGGAAAAACCGGGAAAACTGCCAAGGAACCGTCGATGGGTGAGTCACCAGCACTAAGCCACTGATGAGTGTGATACCAACGCAACATACTAATGCTGAGATATAGATGAAAAAACCTACCAAAACAATGACCTACCAATACAATGAACTACTGACTCCCAGATATACCGACACACTAACATGATGACACACTAACATGCCAAGAAAATGACATGCCCACACACTCACATGAAAACACACTAACATGATGACACGCTGTCATTCTGACACACTAACATGTCGAGGAAGTGACATGCCGATGCACTAACATTCTGACGCACTGACATGCAACCGCTCTGATCTACCAACACAATGACATGCCAACCCACTAACATGCCAACGAACTGACATGCCAACACACTGACATACTAATGCACTGACATGCTGATACCGATGCCTTGAGTCACCGATGGAAATAACATGAAATTTGAAAAGATCTTGAAATTATCCTCTGTTCCCTCCTAAAACACCCTAAAAACTCAATTTTTCCAAAGGGATAACTGGGGGAAATCTAGGTTATTACATCAGATACCTATCACACTATTCTTATACTCAATAATTCATAACTAACCTAGAAGGAAAGAGGTTCGATAAACCACCCCTTATGGTACATATTAGGATCAAACAATCTTGTGTTATTTTTTAGGATGGAATGAAAACCCTGACATCTAGGAACACCTCCTTGTCATCTATCTCCTGAACAACTATAGAACAGTAAGACCCCACTATCCCAAACCAACACACAACACCAAAGGTCATGCTGTCAAGACACATTGATTAGGGAGATCCATACTGCATATCTTGATAATAACTTTTTTGAGCGAAACTGACTCACCGACATGTGTTTAATCGCATCCAAATTTGTGTTTCATGATTACGGATTAAGTCCTACCCTCCACACATTTAGGTAATTTTATAGAAATTCAGAGAACAGAGAAATAAATCATCTGATAATGAACAAGTTCTACTATTACATCATAGAAGGAACTGCCAAAGTAAACCATAGAAACAAAACTATGAATAGCTCTGAATATTGGGAATGGATATATACCTCCAATTCCAAATTAATATCATCGAGGACATCGTGCCTCCAGGGCACACGAACCAACGGAATGTTCCACCCACAAAGAACCTTATATTCAAAATCCTCGATTATAACTGGTCATTCCATGAACATCGTGTCATCTTCAACATCAAACTATCCCTAGTAAAGGACGTGGGAGTCATCATGTAGAAACTGATGGAGATGAGAGACATGGAAGAATTCATAGATCTTCTCCAGTCTCATGGAAAATTCCATCTGATATTCCACCACTCCAACTCATCCCAACACATCTAAATGTTTGATGAACCTTGGAGAAAACATTCTTCCCTTACTGAACATATGTCGACCTTGTCGAGGGGAAACCATTAAGAAAATATGGTCCCCAACATTGAACTCTAAAGGCCTCCTCCTATGATTTTTATAAAACATCTGTTAGTCCTGTGCTGCCTTCATCCTATCACACACAAGACGGACATTTTCTGTTTTTGTCTGCACAACCTCTAGTCTAATGAGAGCTTCCTCCCCAAACATTGTCCATCATACTAGTGAACGACACAACCTTACTTATAAATCCCCAAACGGTTCCATTCCAATGATAGAGTGATGGATATTATTGTATGAATACTCTATGAGGAGAAAGTATCGTACCAATGATCATCCTAAGACTAGAACACACACTCACAACATATCCTCCAATGTCTAGATGGTCCTCTTTATCTATCTATATATTTGAGGGTGGAAAATGTTCTAATGAGTAATAGGGTGCCAACAGAATGATATAATCCCCTCCATACACATGGAGTATAATGTTCATCCCGATCCAAGTCAATGGATCTCAGAACACCATAAATTCACACCACCTCATCCACATACCTTCGCGCTAAGGCATCCACTATGCTCAACTCTTTGATTTCTAAAAAGTGATCCATTTTTTTCAATCAATCCACAAATACCTATAGAGCATCGCATTCTCTCTGAGTCATGGGTAATCCAATAATGAAATACATCAAGACATCAACCGACTTCCAATCACAAACATTTAAGGGTAGCAACAGAACTCCAAGAACACGATGCACAATCATCGCCTGCTAAAACACTAGGCACCTTGCCACAAACTCCGCCACTTCCCACTTCAACTCGAGCCAACAAAATTGTTCTCTCATACCTAAGTACACATTGGAAACTCCCGGATGCACCACCAAGGGTGAGATATGGAACTCACAGAGAACTCCCTCACACATTTTCTTTTGCGACAAATAGTTTTCCACAAAACAAAATCTGATTTGGACTATCCTTTGACCATCCCTCTGGATCATTTCTTTGGATAGTGTGATCACTCATCACATTAGCCTTTGAGTCTCCCCACTGGGACTCCTCCACTAGCTTCACGAAGGAATATTGTACTTTAATCTGAAATAGATAGCCTCTACCACTGTCCTACCAAGAATTAGGGTTCAAAGTGGATAACTCCACCGTTGCCTTCCAAGAATCATTGGATTCTAGAACTACCTCCTTCTTTTACTTCTTCTCAAGGAATTGGCCACTGCTTTCCCCTTCCCTAGTGTGTATGATATTTGAATTCGAAATCTTGGAGGTACTCTATCCACTTTTTCTTTCTCAAATTAATATCTCATTGGGAAAAGACATACCACATGCTATAGTGATCTATAAAGACCATGAATTTCTCCCTAATGAGTTAATGTCACCAAAACATCAGTACGAACACAACCGATACAAGGTCCATGTCATGGGTGGCATAGTTATGCTCTTGAGGACATAACTGCCTTGACCCATAAGAGATCACTCACCACTAATGCATCAACACACACCCCAATCCTAGACCAAAGCATAAAAAAACAGATCTAACATCACCCCTTCCTCAGGAAACCTGAGCACTAGGGAACTAACCAACATTCCATTCAGGTAGCTGAAATATTTCTCAAACAACTCACGCCACATGAAGGCCTGATATTTTCAGGTCAATGATGTCCACGAAGCTTCAACTAGATAGGATTTGGATAAAAACCTCTGATAGTAGCCTAACACACCCAGTAAACAAAAAATATCCCCCATATTTTGGGGTACTATCCAAGAAAAAACTGCTTAGATCTTTGATGGATCCATTGATATCCCTTTCTGAGACACCAAGTGTCAAAGGATGTGCACCTCTCTTGTTCAGAACATTCACTTGGAGAACATCCCCGAGAGTTAGTGGTGTTGGAGAACCTGTAATATAGTGCTCATGTGCTCAGTGTGCTTTTCCTATGACCTTGAGTAGACCAGGATGTCATCTTTGAACACGACGATGAACTAGTCCATGAAATTATAGGAAAAAAAGAGGTCATTAGCCCCATGTACATAGCTAGTGCATTCGTGAGGCTGAATAGAATGACCACAAAAATGAAGTGTACATACCGGCACCTGAAAGCAATCTTAGGGATGTCACACTCCTTCACCCTCAACATGTGATATCAGGACCACATATGGATCTTAGAGAACCAACATGCTCCCTTTAACTAGTTGAAAATATTTTCGATCCTCAGGAGGGGGTAACGGTTCTTGACCTCCACCTGATTTAGCCTTCGGTAGTCTATGCATAGTCTTAGACCACCATCTTCCTTCTTTGTGAAAAAGACTAGAGCACCCAATACAGATAAACTCGGCCATATAAAACCCTTTTCCTCATGTTGTGAACTTGAATCTGTAACTCCCCCAACTCATAGGGCACCATCCGATTAGGGTCCACCGAAATTAGATTGGAATCAGATTACAAATATATCCTAACATCAACATCATCTCGAGGGGTTAGAGTCACATCCTCTTTGGGAGTGAAATATAGGAGCTCACTGAAAACCTTTAGAACATCCACCATCTCTATGTCAACAGATTCCACTGAATACTTGGTTGATAAATAAAGGAATGTCTCTACACGCTGGCTACTCACCTGACAACTCCACTCGCCAATGAAAGCTACTAGAAGTCCACTCATATCTAAAAACTTGAACCTTATCCAAAAGTAGACAATAATGGGACTTATAGAGAATAACCAGTTGATGCACAGGATGAAATCGCAGGGCAGAAATTTTTTCAGAAGAAGATCCCCACTGGACGTATGTGGTCCCAACATCAGTCTACATCCCCAAAAAACATCATAAAAAGTGGTCAAACCTTCAACTGGCGTGCTCCACACATGTGGTATGGGAAGTCTGTCTATGTCTTGTCACAAAGAATGGGATAGATCAGGTAAAAAAAGATTTCAAACCTCTTGAATCAAACCTAGCACACACAAGAGTACTAAAAAGACATATCACACCTCAAACAACCTATAGTCTTACATAAACTGTGGCCTCGACGGCATTTAACTTCCACACCTAGCTTATCTACCCCTATACTATTTTCCACCTTCCTGAACATGCACTGTTCAAGGACCTTTAGGATCAACCTAAGGTCGGTCTCTTCCAACACCATCTATCCTCAGCGGATTGGGTGCTCTCTACCCCTACTATCGAAAATGCATGACTGTAAACTTCTATTTCTACTGAGGTGGGCACTGAAACCACCAACCCCCAATATACATTTATTGAACTATGCCCTGTTTTGGAAGACATCAATAGAATTCATAGTCAAATAACCTTGGTCCTGAGCTTATGGGGAAAGGGCATGGACCAGGAGATCAGAACTTGAACGGATGAGGCCTACTCCCCATTGGACCAAACCTGGAAGTCCCTGATGCTAGAGACCTACTACTGATTTCCTTCACCATTGAAGAACTCAGGTGGCTTACCTCTCACATCACACAAACCAGTTAGTTCATACATTCCACTACCTCATCCTTCTTCTGATCCTTTATGTATGTCGATAGAGTAATGTTGGTGACAACATACTGATGTGAAGGTTGGAGTGCCTCATCTAAGCATCTCTCTTCGGACTCCACATTCTGAAAGAGATCTAGAGTGATGCTTAAGAAATCCTTGAACTTGATCTTTAGTTCCTTTACTGACATACTCTCCTATGGGAGGGAGAGTATCTCTTTCCTCTTCTCAGTCTTCATCATTAAAGAATGAAATTTTGTTCGAAAATCCTTCTCAATTTCAGCCCACATAACATCAGTCGAATTACTCTCCCCAAGGCAATGTGTCCACCACTAATGCACTACTACCCTCATCTAGCTCACCACTAGAGGATCCTGATACTCTGTTGGGGCTCAGATCAATTTGAAAACAATCACCAGCTCCTCAAACCTACTATCTGTCTCCATGTCTAAGATAATACCCTTTTAGTTTCCCAAAGTCTTCTGCCGGGAGGCACCAAGTGTGTTATCCCAATGGTTATCTTTATCATCTCAATCGTCCCACCACTGGTCAACAAGGTCAATCTATTGGGCCTTAACAACTCATACCACATGCATATGTCATCCAGGTTCCATATCTAAAAATGAAAATAAGGAAATCATAATCCCAGGTAGTTTGTAAATTTTCTTTTAATTTTTTTTAACTCGTAATTTTTATTTAATTACACGAAACTCTCTACTAAAAAAAGTCAAAAAGTTATTATGATGCATGTAGCATTCCTAGGGACTCTACCATATAATTAGTGTGGCCTCACATTGTTTTCTTTAGGTCTAGATTCCTTGCATCATATCATAGGGGGACCTAAAAACCTATGTCCTAGCTGGTCTTCCCTGGCCAATTTCATATACCAACATTTCCTAACAAAATTTCCCTACTATCACATTAAATTATCACTATTCCTAACTCCAAACTACATCTTATCCCTTATCCTATGAAACCTCCTTTGATACCATTTTGTGATGACCAACATTCTCCATGATGAGGGAAGGGACAAAAAACCACTAGACCCTTCCTTCTTCTAGATGGAGGAGAGATCATGACCCACGAGTCCTGCCTTCAATAGGACCCAGAGTGGCAAATAGCACCAATGGTTTAGAATAACACAATAAAATAGAAGGAATTAACCTTTTTATAGAACAATATAGAGAGATAATATGGTAAATCCCAAAAAAAACTCCAAAGGTAAAAGTAAAAGTATATCCCAAAATCCATTCCCACCAGCATGTTCAAAAGTAAAGATGATAAAAAATAAAACACAACTCAAATTTAATGTAAAAAAAATAGACTAATTAGTAACAATAACTAATATTTAAGACTAAGCTAGTAATGTCTTCTAAGTCCTTCTACAAACCTTAAAATAGTTTTATATACATAGGGTGAGAATATGAGTATTCTTGGTAGAAAAACGAAATCCACTCATGCACAAGTGAAGGAAAATTTTTGATAACCCTATGAGAAATAGTTGAACCTCAAAGCACCAACCAAGGAATACTAACTATCCCTGCCTTAAAAAGGCACACTCACAAAATATCGCATGTTACGTAAAGTATTAATAATTGCACATCGACATTTGGGTTCCCCACACCACTTTTCCAGGGGTAAACTAATAATTCTTAACAGCCAATGTCTTGATGCTACCAATCATCCCATACACAGTCCCATTACCACAACCTACCCACACACACCTGGGTCACACCTATGCCACACATCTCTCCCACAATCACATGGACCAAAAACAAAACACACCGCTCACCCGTAGACACTTGGACCTCATCCATAAGACACTTGGGAAATAAATCATGGACTAAAAACACATAGGCCTCTTATCCATAACAACGATACCAGAAGGTAAGAGGACTACGGTTATCCTCAAGCCATTATGTCCTATGTAGATACACTCGAGCGGTGAGAATAGGAAGAGGGTGTGTGGAAGAAAGTCAGTAACTAGCCATCCATCATCCCACTATGATGTTGGGAAAGACACCCTCCTGCCACGAATGGGGACATGTAGAACATGTTGCTCAAAAGGGGTGTGGGTGCATATTGAAATAAGAAGGAAATACAACTATATATATATATATATGTGCAAGAAATCACTCATCACAACATGTGGTTCCCACAATATACATTCAACTAATACAGAATCACATATGCTACTACCCCTACGTACAACCACATAACAACCACTTCTTTTGAATAACCGAACCACCATTTTCAATTAACATCTTTACATTTATTAATTATGGGTCTCAATTTAATTTATTTTAGAACTACATAGAAACTACCATCAACTACCATATCAAAATAATAATAAAAATTATATTTTCAGTCCCAGTGCATGCACTCATTCAACCACTTCCAACTATCATTATTTAAAGATAAAACTAACAATCCTAATGTTTACCAATTTTGTCCCACTGTAAAACAAATGCATAACCACACTAAAGTCCAACTGATCAATTTCATTTGACCTCCAAAATACAACAAAGGCAGTTCTGATGCATACAAGTCCATCCATTCGACAATCAATCAGTCTCTGAACCTGAGATACCAACACACCACCTGTACCTACCCACAAACAAAGAATAAAATAACTTCTATTTTAACCATATACTTGTCACACAACTTTACACACCCTTCTCAAAAAACCAATTCCCTTTCCCACCCTAAACCCTTAACTGTGCATTGAAAAGTAGCGCCACACAACTCACACAAAACACAACAGTACACAACACTCAGCCACACCTATTACCATGATATATTAAGACATAGTAAATATTTTTCTTTAATCCATTTTCATAACCATGTGTGATCACATAAGGGTTTTCTTGATGGGGTTTCCTTTTAATTTAACTAGGTATACATGATTAAGTCGATTTAATGTTTTGACCAATTATCCAACAACTTGATGAAAACAAATAGTAGACCCCCTGTTCGAAAGAAAATACCACCAATATCCATGATTCTAAAAATCTATACAACCCCAATAGCCACATAAGAATCAAAGATAACAAATAATGTAGGCAATCAAACATCAAACACTCAAATCCTATTATTTCACTAACTCTTTCATCTTTTGATCATATTACCTTCTTATTTTATTTCATATTTTATGAAAATTATTCAAAAATTATTCACATGGAATCATTAGTACACCCACCCCACATGATTCAAAATTAAAAAAAAGGAAGATGAAATCCCTAATGATCAAAGGATCCAAGATCCTCCTTGTGCTAAGAACAAGGGATCACATGAGCATCAGAGAATAATTACAATAAAACTGAGCAGGACAGGGCTATAGCATAGGCACATGACACATCTAAGGAGGAAGTCTCTAGGGGCACCAAGGGGGAACAGAAAACAAAATACGAAGGGATGATCCCAGATTTTAAGAGAAATATTCTTTTTTAAAGGAACAATGGTTTTAAAATATATTAATGTGGGATTGTGGTCAAGATTACATAGTTTCAGTATCTCAAATTCCCGAGAATGTTAGGTTATTATAGATGTACATAATATTCTATAGAAAGCTATTAATAATAAATAAACAATGCTTTAAACTCAATTTATGTGAAATAAGATACGAGAGGTGGGAAACTGTAAAACTTTGTAAAACTAGGAAAACTAAAAACGAGTCACCAATGGGTGATTCACCGATGTAGAGCCACCGATGTGTGATATACCAATGTGACCTACTGATGCTAATCCACTGGAATTTAGCTACTAACAAAATGAACTACTGATGCATCAACATAAAGATGCCCAGACCTACCAATTCCCTAATCTACCGACATAAACACTCTCGACCCATTGATGTAGACTCCCTTGAATCACCACTGCACTAGCATGCCGATGCACTGTCATGCCGACGCACTGATAAGAAGACACACTGACACGCTAACCCACTAACTTGCCGACGAAATGACATGCTGACACACTAACACGCTAACGCATTGAAATGTCGATGCCGATGCCCAGAGCCAATGATAGAAAATTTGTAAATTTGGAAAACTCTTGAAATGAGCTACTATTGCCTCCCTGAAAACCCTAAACACTGTTTTTTTCACAAAGGGAGGGCCTGGGGAAATTTGAGTTATTACCGAGGGTGAAATTAATTTTAAAGGGGGTAAAATGTAAAACATTGATTTTGAATGAAATATTATTTTTTTTATAATTTTAACTTATTTATATGGATTTCATTATATGAAATAATAAGTTATGTTTTTTCAATATGTAACACTAGTTTAGTATGCATTATACCCAACATTAAGTTCTAACAAAACCATGATATATTACTAATATAGTAATTTAAACATAAACAATATAACAAAAACATACAACTTAATTACATGAAAATTAATAAATAATATTTAAATATTATCTATAATTATTTTATATAAAAACGTATATTTTATTAAATACATAATTCTTTATACAATCTTTATATGAATTAAAATCCTTTCTTCTTAAAAATAATTGTTTTATGTTATTTTTTATTAATAATAAAATTAAAATTTTTCACTTTTTAAAAGATAATATGATAATTTAAAATAAATTATTGATTTAATAATTTCAAAATTATATTAGTTTCAGTTTTTTATTTTTCTAAAAGATTCATTTTTATTAGTAATTAAAATACTAAATTTTAATTGAAACATTATTTTTTCCATTTAATTTATTTATAAATTAAATTTATATATTAAATTAGATTGAATGTATTAATAGTTTAATTGTACATCAATTTATCCAATTTGAGTCATTTAAAAAAAATTATATTCAAATTGGATATGTAATTTTTTGTAATCTTTTCATCATTTTGGTTTTAAAACCCCGTTATCTCATCGTATTTATGTGATTAATTTTAAATTAATTTCCCATATATATGTGAATTTATCTTGGGAAAATGTATTCTACATTTGCAATAACAATAATTTATATTATATAATAAGGTCAAACTAATTTATGACTATAATTATTAGATAAAATAGTTAAAATTAATTAATATGATTAATGTTAAAACATGGGTGTTCACATTACATGTGTTTGTATTAAAATTAATTTTACACACATATATGATTTTTACTTAATTAATTTGATTTAATATTTAGAATTATTTGGGATAAATTATATAATAAATATCATTTCAATTTTTGTATTAAATGATAAAATACCTAGGTAAATAAAAAGATATATTTTACTGTTGTAAAAAACTAAAAGGGTAAAATTGAGTAAACATAAAGTCAATGTAATAACATGATATAAATGGGTTTATTTTTCTATGGAGGAAATTTTTATAGAAAACATATACCCTACCATCCATTATTAATTATTTTATGAGGCACATGACTTATGTGAGACCTATTAATAGTGAATTCTTTTGGGTATTTACAAAAAATCAACTTATTCTACACTATAAAATGAATCACAATCTCCTCCCTTCATCACACCTTCAAATCTATTTTTTTTAGAAAATAAATCAAAAAATAATTTTAAAATATCCATATACTTATACTAAGAGATTTATTTATTTAATAAATATATCCTATGAAGTATTTTAGTGTAAATATAAGGAGGATAAACAAATAAGAGGAAGTATTCATCAATGAGAGTCATTGTTTTATTTCTTCCTCCACTTCATTAAATTTTTATTATATAATGATTTTATAATTATGGAAAAATATTTTATACATGTATTTGTTTTTTTGTCTAGGTAAATAATTACAACCATATCCATATCTATCAAATTTATTAGAAAATTATTTTTCGTGTGTATGGCTGACGATGACCTTGTAAAATAATGTTGTTAGTTTTTCAAAAAACCACCTATCAAGGCATGTAATAATGTTGTATTTATTATTTATATACAATATATATGATTGTATTATATTTATTATTTTCTAAATAATCTTTAATTTCTATATCACAGTTACCATAATGCTTTCCTCTTTGTGGGATTATGATAATATCCTTTGTGTGTAGGCGGACTACCTCCTCATGAAGTGATGTGATTCCTTCAAGAATTACATAGCGGAAATTAAGGATGTGTTTATGGAAAATATATGATATATATTTTGAAAAAATTAATATGTAATTGTAATATTTATTAATTACTTTTTTTATTCAATCCAACAACAAAATGAAAATTGTGTTCATGCATACGTTTAACTTTCTCTCTCCAAGAACAATGTATTTCAATTTCTATATCTAAATTTTATGTATTAATATTAACACATATATAATTATTATATTTTATATTAAAATAGTTTTTAACCATTGAAGATATTTTTGAATCATGATCAATGTAAGAGGGCCAAAAATCAAAAATCAAAACTTATATAGTAGAAAATATGTTATTACATGAAAATAGACTTTAGAATGGGATTGTAATTGAAAATGTAATAAGAGGAAAATAGAAAATCAAATATGAAATTATATATGTAATTATAATTCTATAATGGATTTATAAATAATGTACATTTATTATTTAGGGGGTTCAAATTAGTATGAAGAAGTATAGACTTACCATAAAAGATTTATGTATGGATTTTCACATTAGTGAGACACATGTTTTATTCAAAATGTATTTATTTTATGTGTAATATATACTAAACATGAATTTATATTATTATTATTATCCTGAAAAATATATTGGTTTATATATCTATTCTAGTATATATCATTCATGGGAATTTTTTTTGAAATGTTAACAAATGGATAAGGGATTTTTGGCTCTGTTTTCCTTCTTTGGGACATAATTTTATTATGCACGGATCCTCAAATATGAGAAGTATATATTTCCCTGTTTACTTGTTATATCAGAAATAACATTAAATTTATGATATTTTACGATTCAT
Source organism: Viscum album (assembly GCA_963277665.1). NCBI lineage: Eukaryota > Viridiplantae > Streptophyta > Magnoliopsida > Santalales > Viscaceae > Viscum > Viscum album. Next base: position 1,088,114,934 of record OY728156.1, read on the forward strand.
TTAATTATATTATATATTTGGTCTTATGATTCAATGTTACAAGACTGGTAACAGCTCTATGTTACAATCTCATTGTTTATTAGGATTCGTATGATTACACTTCCAATGATAAAATATTATTATATATATTTCATGAAACTCAATAATCTTATTCAATTTTTTTATTCGATTAGAATAATTATTATCCCTTCATTTTGATTTCCTTATTTAATAATTAGTTAAATTTTTTTTTTATGAAAATGTGGGTTTTCTATCAAAATCATTATTTAATTGAGATCTATGTTTCATAAAAATGTTTTAAAAAATTATAAAAAAACATTCAATGAAAAATTTACATTTTCCTCCAAATATTTTTGAAAATATTTTTTAAGATATTAATTTATTATTTTTCAAGGTATTTTTAGAGGAAAACATATTAATAATGTTTTCTATTTTAAAAATTGATTTTAAAAGAAAAAACATTTTCCTCAAGAGATATCCAAAAAAGTGATTCAAAATTATTTTCCACACAAGTTTAAATTATATGAGGTTTCTTATTATTTATTAAGATATGATCCAAGGATACCATTCTTTTTAATTATTTGATTTTTTACTATATTTTGTTTATAAGAAATTTGTCTGATCGATCAGTCATACCATAATGAAGTGTTTATGAGTCCTGATTATTTATCAAATTCCCTTATCTAAAAAAACCTATTAAATTATTTTGAAACATTTCTATATTAAATAGGTTATGATATAATAAAATATTAATGAATCGAATTTAAATTGATGGTTTATTATTTGATAAATTTTTTATAATATTATTTCTCAAATGTGTATGATTTTTATTAGGTGATGGTTGGGACCTATATCTCCCTCTAATGAATTAGGTAAAGATTGATATAACAAAATATAATTAAGGGAAGAGATTCTATGGACTTGATCCATTATGGGAAATATATTTTCCTTAATCTATTATGGGAAATAACTGCATCCTGACCCACTATGGTAAATAGCTGTGTCCTAGTCCACAATGGGAAATATTTTTCCCAAAATAAACTATGGGAATTAAGGGTGTCTTGATCCACTATGGGAAATAGGTGAATCCTCACCCATATTGGGAATTAGGTGATAATACTTGGTCCACTATGGTGGTGGTATTGGTAGTTTACCTTGACATATAACATTGTTTTCTATATTTATGATGGTGCTACACTTTTATGACATGAGTTTTTTTTCATGAATGATTTTGATAATTTATCAGTCTTACATGAATTTTTTTCTAATATGATAATGTTTAATTAAAACACTCTTTTTTATATTCCATTTCAGGTTGGGTAGGATATTTTTATGTTATGTTCATGACCACAGATACCTATTCTTATATTATTGTTTCATTTGATCATATATTTATATCTTTTATGTTTACTCTTACAAATAATCATAGATCTCCATTTATTATGTTTCCTTCTCCCATGTTATAAATAAAGGTTTTATGCTCGGTATATCAATGAATATTACTAAATGGGAATATATTTCAATAAATGAGAATATTGTTTTCCAAGAATCCAAATACACAAAAACTATTGTGGTCCATGGGCATGTGATTTTGTAATGTAATGAATATTCATAAAAAAATTTAGTTTTCATGTTTGAGAATCCTGGGCCACTATATAATTGTATCTCAATATATCTTGAAGAGTATGAATGGCCATTTCTGAATGGTTGACTATCTGAGGGTTATAAGGAATTTTAAAGCATAGCTCTATCATTAATTATGGATGAAGAAATATATAGAACCTCAAGGTAAACATTAGATAATGATTAGAAATAATTGATAGTGGTGGTTCATGCATTATCATGAAATCCCTTTTTTATATCATGGAGAGTTGGAAAATAGATAAATAATCATCAGTCAAATGAAAATGAGATAACATCATAACGTGATTAGATATGACACATGTGGAATTATAGTGATTAGATTTATGGGGGACTTCGATGATAAAACTAAAATGTGATATTTTCCTCATTTATATACTGGTAGGAGTAATGGTTGCATCACCCATATAGAATTTGGTTATTCAAAAATAAATTTTGTGGAATTCCATACAATGAGATACATATTCTTTAATATCCCTATTCATGTTATCCCATCAATATTTTTTAGATATATATACATCTTATTTCCTCCATGTTGAATAAAGAAGGATAAACTCTAATTTTTTTTCAAATGTTCCCTCTCTAGTTCTATTCATGATGAGACACATATTTGAGTTCCAAACCTCATAACCCCATTTTTATAAAACATGAAATAATTAATATTAACTAAATTTTTCTATACCACTATATTATATTTTTTGGATTCTATATTCATTATATAGATGGTGATTATGTTCTAATTTGAAAATGATAGGATTTATAAGCTTCCCCTATGAATTAAAGACTCGTCCTTTGAAAATACATGAGTTTTGGGTCTTTTCCGAACCTCATCATGTATAAGGTAGAATAATATTTCTAGGTTAGAGTAATAGGCACAATGTTTTACTTTTTTTTCTGGTAATGTATTGATCGGTCCAAGCCTTTGATCAATTACAATGACCTCATTTGGTGCATGTTTAACCCCTAATGCGTGAATATACATTTCAATAACTTATTGTTAGTATAGATATCATATTTATAATCATATAGATAATACCACAATGTCCTCAATACAGTGTCACTATTTCTAGATAGAAATCATGTGTTGGTTAATTTTTCTCTTTGGTTATAATTTCTGTGTGGAAAGAAAAAAGTAACATACCATTATTCCTGAGGATAAATCACAAATCCATTAATAGACAATCACTATATATTGTAAACCCTTATCCACTATAGGGTAATATAATTATATATTAAAAACATATCTTCATAATATCCTTGAATCTTTTCTTACAATCATCAATCAAAGGTAACCTCGCTCCCTTTTTTGTTACCATAGATAGATGATTGAAAAATCCAAAGAAATTTCTCATAAATTATTGATATAATTTAGTTAGTATAAGAAAACATTATATTTATATCAAATTGGTTAGTCTTGTCCATTCTCATATCACTTATTTCTTTGATGAATCCAAATATGTTCTCATTTTTATGATTACATGACCTAGGAAGGGTAGTTTTTATACAAAAAAATCACACTTTTTATACATGTAATATAATTTCCACGTTCAAAAGTTATTGAGTCCAATCATCAAGTTCTCCTTAGGTTGTTATTTTAACATGTAATAGATAATAATATCATTTATTAATAAATCCATAATGTTTTAAAGGTAATTTATAAAGAATCATTAATTGGGTTCATTAAGATAGCAGGTGATTTGTTTCGTAAAAATGTAATTATATGAATTAAAAGTGTTTATATATTTTTGGAATGATATCTTCAATATATCACCCCTTTTCACTCTTAATTGATTATTTATGAGTGAAACATCAATATTTGATAAATATTAATATCCTTGTAAATTATAAAATAGATCATCTATATAAAGTATATGAAATTATTTCTTGATCGTAATCATGTAAAGTTCATTATATTCTATGAGGAGATGAATTGATATACCCTTCATCATAATACAGGTAAATGGTTCACCCCATGTTCAAGAACACAATAGTATAAAATCCTTATCTATATTTTCTTGTAGTTTCTTCTTAAATTATTATAATCTAATCAAATACATTCTATAATGTGTCTTTGATATCAGCATAACCTCAAGTATGAGTTCAACTGGAATGTTAACCTCAAGATCTGAGGGATGACTAGGAAATTACTTGGAATATTCATAGATATATTCCCACACAATAATGAAATCTATATTTATTATTTCATCCCCAACCATCTGAAAAAAATACAACTTCAGATTAAGTAAGAAGACACTTAAAATGTAAGTATTTTCCATAAGTGGTTCACAGTCAAACATTTACTGATTGATTACTAATGAATGATTTGAGATATAAAATGAAAATCTTTATCAAATAAATTAATATTATATCTATATAAAGAATGTAAATACGTGGCTCAAATAACATAAAAATCAACCAAAATAAGAATGATATGATTTGAATAAGGAAAATTCTTATAATCTTTAATCATGGAGGATTGGTAGAATTCTCATTTAATTATTAAACAACTAGGATTATTTAGTAATAATTTAATATCTAATCATTGAGGTGGTGATTTTACATCTTTAGAAAATGTATCACATAAAAAAGATTGGGTGAAACCAGAATCAAATAAAATATATACAATTTTGAATTGGATGATAACTACAATATTAATTACATGTTTTTTATAACACGCTTATATAGTAATGACTGCAAAGACTCTTATTTCATTGGTATAAGAGTTTTTTTAGCCAAATATTCTACATTATCCCATGTATTATGGAATTTATTTTCATAATTACCTAACCCATTTTGGTAAAAAAATTTATATGTTGGTGGTGTGTTATATGGGACCATCTTTTCCTCTACTATGTTGAACAGACTCTATTATCTTGAAAAAAAAAATTAGTTAGAGGTTTACCCTCCCTATAATGGGAACATTGTAATGTTCATTTCAAAAAAATTCATTAGTGATTCCTCTAAAATTTTTGGGGTGTATGTGATGGGATATGTTTTCCACTATGAGTGTGAATTTCCAAAATATTCTTTAATAATACACCAGCCCCATATATGTTCTCATTTGGAAAATTATCACTTTTTCTATCATAACCAATATTAACTCAATTTATTTTTTCTCCAACCATAACATAAACAATGTAATGTTGAAGATAAGGATTCAATAATCATAGAAAAATGAAAATATTAACATAAATAAAATTAATCATAAATGATATATAATCCCTAATATATAATTTTCTAGGTTTCAATATAAGTCATTAAATATTTATTTTTTATTAGGATTTCTAACCAAACTATAAAAATATGATAATATTCTTAAAATTGTTTCATGAAGTGAGTGTGAACCATCAATAATATTCATCGGGGTATTAAACAAAATTTACTTTTATTCCTCTTTATTATACATTAAGTGATGATTGAGTACATACAAAAACAACCATCTATAGGTTATTACCCCTAGGTGCATCTGTAATGAAGCGGAGATCCATATTATTACATCTATATCGGTATTTACTTTCTTGTAAACCACAAAATATTTACTTTATAAAAAAATCAGGATATTATCCTATACGTAGAATTATCTATAGTGTTTTTTGAAGAATTATATCAAAAAACTCCAAATATAACAGATATAATTCTCATCAATAACTAAACTGTGATTTTATACTAACTAAGTAGACCCAGGAAAAATAAAAAAACATATTAAATTATTTAAAATTAATAATAATTTCATACCACACATATTCTCACAACCCTAAGAACGAGAGGTTTAGTGTCATCTATGATTAGTTATATAAAAAAATTATTCTATAACACCAACAATTGTTTTACATAATAAAAACACTCTAGACATCCTAATATGCTTATCATAAGTTATAATCTTTTTTAACCATATGGAATAGAAATAAAATAAATAGGTGAGTTCAGACACTCATTAATGGAAGAAATCCTGAATATGTCATTAAGGGATAGATAAAATTAATATGAGAACAACTGAGAACAAGAGAAATATATTATTAGAAATAAAAATAAAAAATAATTTTTTATATAATTCGCGATAGGAGGATATGTAATCTCAAAATATTAAACAAATACAAAGGAGGTTTAGTCAAAAATAACGAGACAATAATCATGATACATGGTTCGTGACACCATCCTACAAAAATCAATTGAGGCATAAGCATAAGAAAATGTAATTATAACACTTTGAACATATCTAGAAACAAAGTTTCCATGCTCAATATTGTGAGAATATATAAAAAAATCATGTATATTCTCCATATTGAGAACATAACTAAGTATATTGCGTCTATGCTCAATCATGGGAATATAACTAATTGTAAAATGTTCATCATCTATATCGTTATCTCTTGATATATAAAACTATAAAAAATTTATTTTTGGTAGTTATAAGACCCCTAATATTAAAAAAAATTCATTTGTGTTCTTTATGATATCAATCATTCATCATATCATGAAAAATCCATTGAAATACGATCAGTTTCATATAATTTCTAAATGATACCACATAAGATGATTTCAAAATTGTATATGTTAATTCAAAACTATCAGTCACCCAAAAGGATTATTTCATAATTTCATTAATAGGGTGATTCATAGAACAATACTATATTAGTTATATGTTATTTGAGAATAGTGATAATAAAGTATATTAAAATTTTAAATAAATTATTTAGAAAACACTTATTAACTTTGTCAAAAAGAGTTAAGTATTTGAGTTAATTTCGAAAAAAATTGAAAACATACCTTAAAGAACATTTTATAAAAAATTTAGCAACAAAGATATATAAATATCTTTGAAAATGACATAATGTTTTCTAAAAGAAAATCTTTGTGAATGATAAAATTTATAAATGTGAAAGTAAAAACCATTCAATATTAAAAATATCTTTATTGGAACCCACATCATAAATATAGTAGAAAATCATCCATTTGAAAAAAGATAAAGTAAAATTTTTGATCACATAAAGAGAAAATATTTTATTATTAAAATAATAAAGGAAAACATTAGTGAAAATAGTGAATATAAACATGGAAGAAAATTAACTCATTTGGGGTGGATGTGAATTATTCATAATATTATCAAATTTCCTAAAAAATGAAATATATCAAAGATGATGATGTTTATTTTAATATATAATTCCTTATAAAATAATGAAAAATAATAATATCATCATATTCTAGAAGAAAAAATTCTTGTATGATAATAGAAATAGATGAATAATTATGAATCAGGAAAACATGTTGAGTCATGAAAACCCATTAATGATTACTATTAACTTCAAAAAAGATATTTAGCCTATTATATAATAATTTAGAACATATTAATAAGATATTTTACATAATTATTCATATCTAGTAACTTATATACTATCGAAATATATTAACTTATTATAAATTTTTAGTCAATTATATTTTGTTTTCATCATCTATTATTAGAAATTTTTATTATTTCAAACATTATTTAAAATTTTGATTCTTTTTTCTATTTATTGATACCATTTTCATAATTATAATATTATTAAATTTTCTAGAATAAATTATTTATAATTATTAATAAAATTATAATTTTATGAAATGATATTTATAGTTATGATTTGAGAATATAGAACCAATAGTGATATTCTTTCGGTAAATTCTAATGAACAAAAGGTAATATATTAATAATAATATAATTATTAATATATAATTTTTATAACATTAATAATTTTATAAGAATTAATTTTTTTGTTATATATACTCTTATGTATAGTGTTAATGAATAATTAATTCATTGTTCCATGGAGGAAATAGTCTGCAAATATACAGAGAAGATATTTCTTTTTCAATGGAACAACTAGATGGTAGAAAATGATTTATCTTATAAAAATATTAAACATGTTCTAATTATCATAATTTTTAATTAAATACTTATTTTTAACTAGGAATATAAGGTGGTGATGATGAATATAACAAGTTGTTTCTGGAGTTGGTAGTCTGCATGTATGAATGTGTGATGTTTCCATTTTCTAAATAGTGGGAGGAATGTAGAAAATGATAATTACATTAACAAAAAAAATGTATATATAATGATTAAACTGATGCAATTTTTTTATTAGGTTTATAATATATATAGGTAAAAAAGTTCATGTAATCAATATTAATATAAGGCCCCAGCCTTAAACATTACTTAATCTTGAGTTATTATAAGATTACACATTGGGGATCTTTTCAGGTTTAGAGTTTTAGAGAATTAGATCATAAAACGTGAATTACATTCCACATTTAAACAAAGTGGTTACATAAAAGATAGTATTAATTTTTCCCATCAATGGAAAAATATTTAAAATAAAACATGGATTCCTTCTTGACAATTCCTTGACACTATCATCATATCATGTACCATTCCCTTGACCAGTGAAAAACATTTCAAAAACATGGGATTAGCATAAAAAGCTCAGTAAGGGTTATAAAAATATGGAAAGGAAACATGAGTTAATATATACATAAGAATGAAATCATATTTTACACATTAAACATAAGCACTTTAACATACCTCATAAAATCATGAATAAATCATAGAAATCATAAGACATAAAGGTAACTTGAGGCATTCATAACATTCTTACAGAGGGAGTAACCCTCTTGGTTACGTTTGGAATACCAATCACAGTATATTCCCTAAATATCTTAGGAGAAACATTAACATTTAACTCCTTCGCGTTACCCAATGCATTGGAGAGCTATATCGGGCTCACCCACCCTTAGTTTATCACAGAACCACCTGTCTTTATAACAATGCCCAAGAACCATAAAATAATCGTATCACGTAAAACATGCATAAAGGAAACATAACATTTCCACATTTCAATCACAAGATATCAATACAACACATTGATATAATAAAAAAATTATGTAAAAAATTTTGAATACCAAAATAAAAGAAAAGTAATACATGGTATTTATTTTTCATTTTTAAAAAAATGTTAGGTTATGGCTTGTAGAGGAAGCCAAAACTCTAATAATGGTGACGACGGCGGAGAAGTCATTGTCGCCGCATACATACGACAAAAAACATTCCCTTTTATCATTTAGTAAACGCTTATTATAAAAAGATTCCTTTTGAATAATAGTAAAAGTCAAAGGGGTTTATACACCATAAAAAATAAAGTTGTGTATAAAACAAAATATGCCTCAATGAAAGGAGATTGAGACGGATTTCCTTAACTCAGGTCCGACTTGATTCAATCATTATTTAATGTCCAGAATAATGACCATGAGTTAATTTATACTTACTTAATAACCCTTTTCAAGTTCATTATTCCTTTTATATTACTTATTACCATGTTGTGAACATTATGTAATCATTTAAGTTAATAACGGTCGTTTTGTCGATATTTGGAACTTGAGTCAAAATTGAACTTCTTATATTTACAATCTGTTCATGTAGTCAAATATCCATTATGTCAAGAATGATATTCATTATGTAGATGACATATATATCATATATTTCTAGTATATACATGCATTTATAATATTACATAATCATTTAGAGGTAAGAAATGAAATGCACCTTTCATGGAGACGGTAAGCCGTACGTATGCATGAACGGTTCTTTCATTTCTATTTCATATTAATGGAATTAAAATTAAATGAGCGATAAGTATATTTTAATTCCATAATTATATTCATCATTTAGATGCAACATATATCATATATACCTATTATATATATGTACTTATAATAGTACATTACATTTGGGGATATTAAATAAAATGCACCATTCATGGAGACGGTAAGCTATACGTACGCATGAACGCTACTTTCTTTTCAATCTCATACTTTAATGGAAATAGATAATAATTATATAAAATTATATTATAATTCCAGTATAATTTCATATATAATATCATTAAATCTATCCTTTTTACATACCACATATGGTATTAACAAATCAAATCACTTTGAGGGGGCGGTAGTCCGAACTTCCTAAAATGAAGATATCGCGTTTACCCATAATGGAAACCATAAAGGTATGCCATAAATGAAAAATAAATAAGCATATGTAAAACATAAACATATTATATATCATATATAAATATAGTGACATCTTAATGGCCACCTTTAAAGGTGTTATATGAGTGTTGAACAATCATCATTTAGTAAGGTAGAAATTCGTCATCCACAGAAACAATATGTTCGTTAACCATTAGATGTAGGTATGTGTATGTGTGGCTCAAATACATCTGATAACAGTATCCTAGTATATTGAAGATACTGTTGTTGTTACAAAAGAAATGAATAAAAAGAGTTTAGGGGGTTGGAGAAGCAAAATAAAACATGAAAACACAAGAGAAGACGCTGCCTTTAAAACAGGTAACTCTTTTTGATTTGAGCTCAATGGCTTCCTTGGAAATATTTCATCCAAAATTGAGGCTTCTAGGTGTAAGAGAGGGGTGTGGAGAGACAAAACAGGCAGGGTTTGGCTGTGCCAAATGCTTGAAAGGTGTGGGTAAGAAGGTAGAGGTGGGGGCCTTTTATAAGAGGAGAGGAGGGGCACTCTTGGAATGGTATAAAATGTTACTTTATTTTCAAATGTGTTTCGTATTTTAAAGGTCCCACATTGATTTATTTTAAGGATAAGGTGATAAGGGTCCGAAATATACTCATACAATAGGTTTTTGACATGTGTAGGTCTTAGATTATACATTTTATTTTTAGTTTATTTAAATCGTTAAATAATGAGGTAATCGCTGCATCATCATGATGTCATAAATAATTTAATTTATTTAATTTATAAAAACAATAAAAAAATACTATGATGTTGGAAATATTTTTAGATTTCCAATCAATATTTATAGTCAAAAATCTGACTTGTATAACCCCATGTAAAAATTGGTTTAGTAAAACAATACATGTTTGTGTAACTTTTTCTTCTACTTTAAATAAAAGGCATTAATGTCATTATCTTACCCAAGTGGCTCCATGGGGCCCCAAAAATCGACCCATGGGTTGTCTTGGTCGGCCATGACACATCCAATAATGGTAGGACATGTGTCAAGGTCATTTCATATTATTAAAACATTATTTTTACCTTAAATTACACTAATAACCTCTAATCGCGATTAAAAACATAAAAGTTACTATTCACCAAAAAATTGTTTTAATCCCATTGAACCACATTTTAATTTTTAATGACAACCTTGTATGTCAGATTTTTGAAATTCAAAACACAGAAGTGGTAAAATTTCATTTAAACAAAAAATCAGTTTTTTTAACTGTTACTTACTGGTTTCACTATTCATAAAAAATTGATGTTTTTCAGAAAAATACCAAAAATTTACCTTAAGCTATATTTGTTATTCAAAATTCAAAAATGATGTCTATTTTACAAAATTTGAAACATATTGTTTAAAATAATTAATTTAATAATTAATTCCCGCTGTCAGAACAAATAGCGTGTTTTATGAAACAATATATATCATAAGATTGACACTAGTTTATGTCCAATTTCAAAGTGAAATTAATTCCAACAACAACTATTGTATTAAATGATAAAAATAAATCCTAATTTAATTTTAAAACAAAATTAAAAGATAATATAAATGTATAAATAAATTAGATTAAAAAAAGGTTTTGAATTAAAATACAACATTTTTCACTATTCATTAAAAAAATAAACTTTATCAGAAAAATACCAAAAATTTACATAGAGTAAATTTTGATGTCGTGACTCTAAAGAATAATTTTATTTGGTTCGAAATAATGTATAAGGGTGACCAAAACTATATTTAAGGAGGGTTCGCCATCAAAAGGCGATAAGTGGACCTTTAGTGAAAATTAGAGTATATATTCCTAGAATTGAATTATTTTCATATTTTAAGCCTTTATCCTTTATTGGATAAATGTAAAAACTTCTAACAAACATATATAATCATATTTTAGTTATTTCTATTCATTCCTGCCAATACAACGGCTACGTGTTCACTACCATTTAAAATAATATTATTTTATTACTAGTGTGCAACGTAAGATTTCAAAAAAACTCTTTGTTGCGTGTCAGGTATGCTATCGAACATAGAAACAACTTTAAAGTAAAATTAATATTTAATTCGTAAATATTAATAAGTACGAAAATGTATTATTATCTATTTACCTGGGATGTTGTATCCTTCCCCTCTTTTGGGAATTGTGTCCTCGCAATTTTATTCACATATCAAAATAAGTGGAGGTGTTTATCCCTCATAGAATTTTTAGATTCCCACGTTTCCTCTTCAACCATATGGTTTTTGCACAAAACCTTTCATGATGAATTACCTTATTACACAACCCTTGCTCTCTATGGTCAAGAATTTTTACTGGTTGTTCTTCATAAGAGACATTCTCTTCTAACTGAACAACCTCTTTTCTCAAAACATGAGATGGATCTAGCATATACATTCTCAACATCGAAACATGAAAAAAATTGTGTACCTGAGATAAACTCAGAGGTAAAGCCACTCGGTATGCAACTGATCCAACTCTCTCAAGAATTTCATATGGTCCAATGAACCTTGGAATCAGCTTTCCTTTCTTACCAAATCGCGTCACACTTTTCCATGGTGATACTTTGAGAAAAACATGATCACCTACCTCAAAAGATAGATCCTTCCTCCAGTTATCTGCATAACTCTTCTACCTACTCTGAGCCATTCTTATGTGTCTCTATATCATCTGAACTTTTTCTGCCAACTCTTTTTCTAATTCTGGTCCCATCAGCTTCCTTTCACCCACTTTATCCCAGAAAGCTGGAGTTCAACACCACTTCCCATATAATGCCTCAAATAGTGCCATCTGTATACTGGAATGAAAACTATTATTATATGAAAATTCAACCAAAGAAATATGTTGGTCCCAACATCCCTGATAATCAATCGAACAAGCACTTAGCATATCTTCCAAATTATGAATTGTTCGTTCTGACTGCCTATCTGATTGAGGATGAAAAGCTGTACTAAAATTTAATTCAGTACCAAAAGACTTTTAAAGGGCTTTCCAAAGGTTAGAAGTAAACCTGGGATCACGATCAGATACAATAGAGAGGGGAATTCTATGAAACCTGAATATCTCTTTAAGATACAAATGAGAAAGTTGATCTAGGGGAAAAGTATCTCGTATAGCAAAGAAATGAGCATATTTAGTCAAGCGATCAACAATAACCCAGATTGCATTATTACCTCGAGGTGTCTTCAACAATCCCACAACAAAGTCCATGGATATATTTTCCCATTTCCACTCTGGCACTGGTAAAGGCTGAAGCACCCCATTTGGTAACTATCGCTTTTCTTTAACCTAATGACAAGTCAAACACTTCACTGTAAAAGCAGCAATATCCCTTTTCATTCCGTCCCACTAGTAATATTCCCAAATATCTCCATACATCTTAATACATACTGGATAAACTAAAAACGGAGAACTATGAGCTTCATATAGCAACTCTCTCTTCAATTGTGAATCACAAGGCACACACAATCTCTTCCAAAATCTCAAAACACAATCATTATCAATGTTGAATTCAGGCAACTTACCATCTTGAATCAGCTCTACCTTTTTCTGCAACTCGCTGTCTTGCACTTGTGCTTGCTTAATTCTGTCTGATAGAGATGATCTCACTGATACCTGAAACAAAATAGAAAATCTTCCTGCTCCAAAAAATTATATTCCAAATTTCATCAAATCCTTATCAAAAGGATCACATTCCAAATGAAACATTGTTAATGAAGCATTAATTTTTCGACTCAAAGCATCACCCACTTTATTTTCTTTTCCCGGATGGTAATGAATTGTAAAATAATAATATATGATTAATTCTTGCCATCTCCTATATCTCATGTTCAATTATTTCTGAGTGAATATATACTTTAAACTTTTGTGATCATTATATATTTCACGCTTTACTCCATACAAATGTTTCCTCTAAATTTTTAGAGCAAAAACAACAGCAGGTAATTCTATGTCATGTATAGGGTAATTCACCTCATGAGTTTTCAACTGACGTGAAGCATATGCAATTTCCTGATCATTCTGCATAAGGACACATCCAAGTACCTTTAACGAAGCATCACTATATATAACAATCTCACCATTCCTAGAAGGAAGTGCCAAAACTGGATCATTCACCAATATTCTTTTCAACTCCTCAGTCAACTGATCCATTACTGCAGCAAACTATTTAGTTCTGATTCTGACCATCTCAGGATACTGATTTGAAAGGTCATTTCCCTCTATATGCCTTCCCAAAAAATCTGTTCTGTTTCCTCTATGAAAAACCATTCTTAACACAGAAATATCTTAGGAGAAGCAACATGGTAATCATTAAATGCTTTATCATTTCAATCATACCATAAATTAATTTATAATTTAACAATTTTCTTGCTCATAATGTTGTCTAAACTGACCGTTGATACCATCTAGAAGGCCCTAGCCTTAAACATTACTTAATCTTGAGTTATTACAAGATTACACATTTGGGATCTTTTCATGTTTAGATCTTTAGATAATTAGATCATAAAATTTGCATTATATTCCACATTTAAACAATGTGGTTACATAAAAGATAGTATTTATTTTTCCAATCAACAGAAAAATATTTAAAATCAAACATGGATTCGTTCTTGACCCTTCCTTGTCACTATCATCATATCATGTACCATTCCCTTGACCTATGAAAAACATTTCAAATACGTGGGATGAGCATAAAAAGCTCAGTAAGGGTTATAAAAATATGGAAAGGAAACATGAGTTCATTTATACATAAGAATGAAATCATACTTTACCCATAAAACATAAACACTTTAACATAACTCATCAAATAATGAATAAATCATAGAAATCATAAGACATAAAGGTAACTTGAGGCATTCATAACATTCTTACATAGGGAGTAACCCTCTGGGTTACGTTTGGAATACACATCACAATATATTCCCTAAATCTCTTCGGAGAAACCTTAAAGTTTAACTCCATCATATTACCCAATGCACTAGAGAGCTATATCGGGCTCACCCGCCCATAGTTTATCATGGAACCACCCGTCTTCATAACAATGCCTAAGAACCATAACATAATTGTATCACGTAAAACAAGCATAAAGGAAACATAATATTTCCACATTTCAATCACAATATATCAATACAACACATTGATATAATAAAAAAATTATGAAAACCATTTTCAATACCAAAATAAAAGAAAAGTAATACATGCTATTTATTTTTCATTTTAAAAAAATGTTAGGTTATGGATTGTAGAAGAAACTGAAACTCTAATAAAGGTCACGATGGCGGGGAAGTCATTGTCGCACCATATGTACGTCAAAAAAAGAATTCCATTTTGTCGTTTAGTAAATGCTTTGTATAAAAATATTCTTTTTTAATAATTATAAATTTCAAATGGATTTATACGCCGTATAAAATAAAGTTGTGTATAAAAGAAAATATGCATCAATGAAAGGAGATTGAGACAGATTCTCTTACCTCGGGTCCGACTTGACTCGGTCGTTCTTTAATGTCCTGAATAATAATCATGGGTTAATTTATATTTTCTTAAGAACCTTTTTGAAGTTCATTATTCCTTTTATATCACTTATTACCATGTAATTGACATTATGTAAACATTTAAGTTAATAACATTCATTCTGTCGATATTTGGTACTTGAGTCAAAAGTGAACTTCTTATTTTTACAAGTTGTTCACGTAGTCAAATATCCATTATCTCAAGAATGATATTAATGATGTAGATGCCATATATATCATATAAATCCAGTATATAACTGAATTTATAATATTACATAATCATTTAGAGGTATTAAATGAAATGCATCGTTCAGGGAGACGGTAAACCGTACGTACGCATCAACGCTACTTTCATTTCTATGTCATATTAATGGAATTAAAACTAAATGAGAGATATGTATATTTTAATTCCAGAATTCTATTAATCATTTATATGTAACATATATCATATATATCCATTATATATATGTACTTATAATAGTACATAACATTTGGGGATAAGAAATGAAATGCACCGTTAATGGAGATGGTAAACCGTACGTATGCATGAACACTACTTTCATTTCTATCTCATAATTTAATGGAAAGAAATAGTAATTATATAAATGTATATTATAATTCCAGTATAATATCATATATAATATAATTAAATCTATCATTTATACGTACCACATATGGTATTAACGAATCAAATCACTTTGAGTGGGCGGTGGTCTGCACTTCCTAAAATGTAGATATCGCGTTTACCCATAATGGAATCCATAAAGGGATGCCATAAATGAAAAATAAAGAATCTTAAGTAAAAATTAAACATTTTATATATCATATATAAATATAGTTACATCTTAATTTCCACCTTTGAAGATGTTATATGAGTGTTGAACAATCATCATTTCGTGAGGCCGAAATTCACCATCCACAGAAACAATATGTTCTTTAACCATTAGATGTAGGTGTGTGTAAGTGTATTTTGAATCTTTGTCATAACAACATCCTAGTATATTTAAGATACTTGTGTTGTTAAAAATGAAATTAATAAAAAGGGTTGAGGTGGTTAGAGAAGCAAAATAAAACATTAAAACTCAAGAGAAGGCAATACCTTTAAAATGGGTAACTCTTTTTGATTTGAGCTCAAAGGATTCCTTGGAAATACTTCTGCCCAATGTGAGAATTCTAGGAGTAATAGATGGATGTGGAGAGACAAAATGGGCAGTTTTTGGCCGAGCCAAAGGCTTGAAAGGTGTGGTTAAGGAGGTAGAGGTGGGGGCCTTTTATAAGAGGAGAGGAGGGAAACTCTTCGAAAGGTATAAAATGGTAGTTTATTTTCAAATGAGTTTCGGATTTTAAAGGTCTGAAATTGATTTATTTTTAGGATAAGGTGATAAGGGTTATAAATATACTCATACAATAGGTTTTTGACATGTGTAGGTCTTAGATTATACCTTATCTTTTCATTTTATTTAAATCATTACATAATGAGGTAATCACTGCATCATAATGATGTCATAAATAATTTAATTTATTTAAGGTCTAAAAATAATAAATCATTTACTATGATGTAGGAAATATGTTTATCTTTCCAATGAATATTTATAGTCAAAACTCTGACTTGTATAACCCCATGAAAAAATTGTTTTAGTAAAATAATACATGTTTGTGTAATTTTTACTTTTACTTTAAATAAAAGGATTTAATGTCATTATCTTACCCAAGTGGCTCCATGGGGTCCCAAAAATTGACCCATGGGATCTCGTGGTTGGACATGACACATCCAATAAGGGTTGGACATGTTTCACGGTCATTTCATATTATTAAAACATTATTTTTACCTGAAATTACACTAATTACCTCTAATCGTAATTAAAAACATAAAAGTTACTATTCAACAAAAAAATTATTTTAATCCCATTGAACCAAATTTTACTTCTTAATGAAAACCATGTATGTAGTATTTTTTAAATTCAAAACACATAAGTGGTAAAATTTCATTTAAATGAAAAATCATTTTTTTTAAATGCCACTTAGTGGTTTCACTATTCAGCAAAAATTGTAGTTTTTCAAAAAAATACCAAAACATCACCCTATGCTATATTTGATATTCTGAATTCACATAAGATGTCTATTTTACAAAATTCAAAACATATAAGTTAAAATATTTAATTTAATAATTAATTTTCATTGTCATAATAAATATCGTGTTTTTATGAAACCATATATATTAAAAGATTGACACTAGTTTAAGTCCAATTTCAAAGTGAAATTAATTCCAACTACCACTATTGGATTAAATGGTAAAAATATATCCTAATTTCACTTTTAATCCAAATAAAAAGATAATCTAACTATATAAATAAATTAGATTAAGAAGTGGTTTTGAATTAAAATACAACAGTTTTCACTATTCATTAAAAAAATAAACTCTATCAGAAAAATACCAAAAATTTACACAAAGTAAATTTTGATGTCCCGATTCTAAATAGGAGTTTTATTTGGTCCAAAATAATGTATAAGAGTGACCAAAACTATATTTAAAGAGGGTTCTCCATCAAAAGGCGATAAGTGGGCCTTTAGTGAAATTTAGAGTATATATGCCTAGAATTGAATTCTTTTCGTATTTTAAGCCTTTATTCTTTATTGGATAAATGTAAAAACTTTTAACAAACATATATGTTCATATTTTAGTTATTTATATTCATTTCTGCCACTACAAAAACTATGTGTTAACTTCCATTTAAAATAATATTATTTTATTACTAGTGTGCAACGTAAGATTTCAAAGAAACTCTTTGTTGCATACTGGGCACGCTATCGAAAATAGCAACCCATTTAAAGTAAAATTAATATTTAATTCGTAAATATTAATAAGTATGAAAATGTATTATTCTCTATTAACTTTGGATGTTACATCCTTCCCCCCTTTTGGGAATTGCGTCCTCGCAATTTTATTCACTTATCAAAATAAGTGGGGGTATTTATCTCTCATAGCAATTTTAGATTCCCACGTTGCCTCTTCAACAATATGGGTTTTCAACAAAACCTTTACCTGATGAATTACCTTATTCCACAACACTTTCTCTCTATGGTCAAAAATCTGGATTGGTTGTTCTTGATAAGAGAGATTCTCTTCCAACTGAACTACCTCTGGGCTCAAAACATGAGATGGAACTGGCATATACCTTCTCAACATCGAAACATGAAAAACATTGTGTACCTGAGATAAACTCGGAGGTAAAGCCACTCGGTATGAAACTGATCAAACTCTCTCAAGAATTTCATATGGTCCAATGAACCTTGGACTCAGCTTTCCTTTCATACCAAATCACATCACACTTTTCCATGGTGATACTTTGAGAAAAACATGATCACCTACCTCAAAAGATAGATCCTTCCTCCGGTTATCCTCATAACTCTTCTGCCTGCTCTGAGCCGTTCTCATGTGTCTCTATATCATCTGAGCTTTTTCTGCCAACTCGTCTACCAATTCTGGTCCCATCAGCTTCCTTTCGCCCACTTTATCCTAGAAAGCTGGAGTTCAACACTGTTTCCCATATAATGCCTCAAATGGTGCCATCTGTATACTAGAATGAAAACTGTTATTATATGAAAATTCAACCAAAGAAAGATGTTGGTCCCAAATTCCCTGATAATCCATCGAACAAGCATGTAGCATATCTTCCAAAGTCTGAATTGTTCGTTCTGACTTCCCATCTGATTGAGGATGAAATGCTGCACTAAAATTTAATTCAGTACCCAACGACTTCTGAAGGCCTTTATAAAAGTTAGAAGTAAACCTGAGATCACAATTAGATACAATGGAGAGGGAAACTCCTTGCAACCTGACTATATCATTAAGATACAAATGAGAAATTTGATCTAGGGAAAAAGTATCTCGTATAGCAAGGAAATGAGCATATTTAGTCAAGCGATCAAGAATAACCCAGATTGCATTATTACCTCAAGGTGTCTTCGACAATCTCACAGTGAAGTCCATGGAAATATTTTCCCATTTCCACTCTGGCACTAGTAAAGGCTGAAGCATCCTTTTCAGTAACTGCCGCTCTTCTTTAACCTATTGACAAGTCAAACACTTCACTGTAAAATCAAGAATATCCCTTTTCATTCCATCCCACTAGTAATACTCCCGAAGATCTCTATACATCTTACTACTTCCCGGATGAACTGAAAACAGAGAACTATGAGATTCACAAAACAACTCTCTCTTCAACTGTGAATCACAAGGCATGCACAATCTCTTCCCAAATCTCAAAACACAATCATTATCAATGTTGAATTCAGGCAACATACCCTTCTGAACTAGCTCTACCTTTTTCTACAACTCACTGTCTTGCTTCTGTGCTTGGTTAATTCTGTCTGTTAGAGATGATCTCACTGATACCTGAAACAAAACAGAAGATCTTCCTACACCAAAAACTTCTATTACAAAGTTCATTAAATCCTCAACTAAAGTATCACGTTCGAAACACAACATTGTTAATGAAGCATTACTATTTCGACTCAAAGCATCAGGCACTTTATTTTCTTTTCCCTGATGTTAATGAATTGTACAATCATAATCCTTGATTAATTCTAGCCTTCTCCTCTGTCTCATGTTCAATTATTTCTGAGTGAATATATAATTTAAACTATTGTGATTGGAATATATTTCACACTTTACTCCATAAAATTATTCCTCCCAATTTTTAGAGAAAAAACAACAGCAGCAAATTCCATGTCATGTGTAGGGTAATTTACCTCATGAGTTTTCAACTGACGTGAAGCATATGCAATTACCTGATCATTCTGCATAAGGACACAGCCAAGTCCCTTCAACAAAACATCATTTTATATAACAATCTCACCATTACTGGAAGGAAGTTCCAAAACTGGATCATTCACCAATCTTCTTTTCAACTCCTAAGTCAAGCGAACCATCATTACAACAAATTGTTTAGTTCTGATTCTGACCATCTCAGGATACTGATTTGAAAGGTCATTTCCCTCTGTATGCCTTCCCATAAAATATGTTATGTTTCCTCTATGAAAATCCATTCTTAACATAGAAATATCTTATGAGAAGAAACATGGTAATCATTAAATGCTATATCATTTCAATCATACCATAAATTTATTTATAATTTAACAATTTTATGTCTCCTAATGTTGTCTAAACCAACCTCTGATACCAACTATTTGGCCCCAGCCATAAACATTACTTAATAATGAGTTATTACAAGATTATACATTGGGGATCTTTTCAGGTTTAGAGTTTTAGAGAATTAGATCATAAAACTTTCATTACATTCCACATTTAAACAAAGTGGTTACATAAAAGATAATATTCATTTTTCCCATCAATGGAAAAATATTTTAAATAAAACATGGATTCTTTCTTGACACATCCTTGACACTATCATCAGATCATGTACTATTACCTTGACCTGTGAAAAACATTTCAAAAACATAGGATGAGTATAAAAAGATCAGTAAGGGTTATAATAATATGGAAAGGAAACATGAGTTAATATATACATAAGAATGAAATCATAATTTACCCATAAAACATAAGCACTTTAACATACCTCATAAAATCATGAATGAATCATAGAAATCATAAGACATAAAGGTATCTTGAGGAATTCATAACATTCTTACATAGGGAATAACCCTCTTGGTTACGTTTGGAATACCCATCAAAGTATATTCCCTAAATCTCTTCGGAGAAACCTTAACATTTAACTCCTTCGCGTTACCCAATGCATTGGGGAGCTATATCTGGACCACCCACCCTTAGCTTGTCATGGAACCACCCATCTTCATAAAAATTCCAAAGAACGATAACATAATCATATCACGTAAAACATGCATAAAGGAAACATAACGTTTCCACATTTCAATATCAAGATATCAATACAATATATTGATATAATAAAAAAATTATGAAAACCATTTTCAATACCAAAATAAAAGAAACTTTATACATGATATTTATTTTTCATTTTAAAACAAAATTTCGGTTATGGCTTGTAGAGGAAGTCGAAACTCTAATAATGGTCAGGACGACAGAGAAGTCGTTGTCGCCGCATACGTACGACAAAAAAACATTCATTTTTCCCTTTAAGTAAACACTTCATATAAAAATATTACTTTTGAATAATCATAAAAGTCAAATGGGTTTATACACCGTATAAAATAATGTTGTGTATAAAACAAAATATGCCTCAATGAAAGGAGATTGAGACGGATTCCCTTACCCCAGGTCCGACTTGACTCTATCGTTCTTTAATGTCCTGAATAATAAACATGCGTTAATTTCTACTTGATTAAGTACCTTTCCAGTTCATTATTTCTTTTATAACACTTATTACCATTTTATGAACATTATTTAATCATTTAAGTTAATAACGGTCGTTTTGTCGATATTTGGTACTTGATTCAAAAGTGAACTTCTTATATTTACAAGTTATTCATGTAGTAAAATATCCATTATCACAAGAATGATATTCATGATGTAGATGCCATATATATCATATATATCCAGTATATACATGTATTTATAATATTACATAATCAATTAGAGGTATGTAATGAAATGCACCGTTCATAGAGACGGTAAGCCGTACGTACGCATGAACGCTACATTCATTTCTCTGTAATATTAATGGAATTAAAACTAAATGAGAGATATGTATATTTTAATTCCAGAATTATATTCATCATTTATATGTAACATACATCATATATATCCATTATATATATATACTTATAATAGTACATTACATTTGGGGATAAGAAATGAAATGAACCGTTCATGGAGATGGTAAGTCGTACGTACGAATGAATGCTACTTTCATTTCTATCTCATACTTTAATTGAAAGAAATAATAATTATATAAAGGTATATTATAATTTCATTATGATATCATATATAATATCATTAAATAGATCCTTTATACGTACCACATATGGTATTAACGAATCAAATCTCTTTGAGTGGGCGGTGGTCCGCAATTCCTAAAATAAAGATATCGCGTTTACCCATAATTGAAACCATAATTGTGTGCCATAAATCAAAAATACATAAGCTTAAGTAAAACATAAAGATATTATATACCATATAAAAATATATTGACATCTTAATGGCCACCTTTAACGGTGTTATATGAGTGTTGAACAATCATCATTTCGGGAGGTAGAAATTCTCCATCCACAGAAACAGTATGTTCTTTAACCATTATATGTAGGTGTGTGTAAGTGTAGCTCAAATAATTCTCATAAAAACATCCTATTATATTTAAGATACTGGTTTTGTTACAAAATAAAGTAATAAAAAGTGTTTATGGGGTTGGAGAAGCAAAATAAAACATAAAAACAAAAGAGAACACACTACCTTTAAAACAGGTAACTCTTTTTGATTTGAGCTCAAAGGCTTCCTTGGAATGACTTCTGCCCAAAGTGAGGTTTCTAGGAGTAAGATAGGGATTTGGAGAGACAAAATGGGTAGGGTTTGGCTGATCCAAATGATTGAATTGTTTTTTTAAGGAAGTAGAGGTGGGAACCTTTTTTAAGAGGAGAGGAGGGGCACTCTTGGAAAGGTATAAAATGTTACTTTATTTTCAAATCATTTTCGGATTTTAAAGGTCCTAAATTGATGTATTTTGAGGATAAGGTGATAATATTTATAAATATACTCATCCAATAGGTTTTTGACGTGTTTAGGTCTTAGATTATACATTATATTTTCATTTTATTTAAATCGTTAAATAATGAGGTAATCACTGCATCATCATGATGTCAAAAATAATTTAATTTATTTAATTTCTAAAAATTATAAAAAAAATACTAGGATGTAGGAAATATTTTTATCTTTCCAATTAATATTTATAGTCAAAAATATGACTTTTATATCCCCATGTAAAAATTGTTTTAGTAAAATAATACATATTTGTGTCATTTTTACTTTTACTTTAAATAAAAGGCATTAATGTCATTATCTTACCCAAGTGGCTCCATGGGGACCCAAAAATCGTCCCATGGGTTTTCATGGTCTTCCATGACACATCCAATAAGGCTAGGACATGTGTCAAGGTCATTTCATATTACTAAAACATTATTTTTACCTTAAATTACACTAATTACCTCTAATCGTGATTAAAAACATAAAACATACTATTCACAAAAAAATTATTTTAATCCCATTGAACCACATTTTACTTTCTAATGACAGCCATGTATGTCGGATTTTTGAAATTCAAAACACAAAAGTTGTAAAATGTCATTGAAACGAAAAATCAGTTTTTTTAACTGCTACTTAGTGGTTTCACTATTCATCAAAAATTAATGTTTTTCAGAAAAATACCAAAACATCACCATAAGCTATATTTGATATTCCGAATTCAAAAATGATGTCTATTTTTCAAAATTCAAAACATTTAAGTTACAATATTTAATTTAATAATTAATTCCCGCTGTCAGAACAAATAACGTGTTTTTATGAAACAATATATATCAAATGATTGACAGTAGTTTAAGTCCAATTTCAAAGCGAAATAAATTTCAACGATCACAATTGGATTAAATGGTAAAAATTTATCCTAATTTCACTTTAAAACCAAATAAAAATATAATCTATCTATATAAATAAATTATAGTAAAAAGGGATTTTGAATTAAAATACAACATTTTTCACTATTCATTAAAAAAATAAACGTTATCGAAAAAATACCAAAAATTTACACAAAGTATATTTTGATGTCCCGATTCTAAAGAATAATTTTATTTGGTCCAAAATAATTTATAAGAGTGACCAAAACTATATTTAAAGAGGGTTCTCCATCAAAAGGTGATAATTGGACCTTTAGTTAAAATTAGAGTATATATGCCTAGAATTGAATTCTTTTCATATTTTATGCCTTTATCCTTTATTGGATAAATGTAAAAACTTTTAACAAACATATATAATAATATTTTAGTTATTTCTATTCATTCCTTCCAATACAACGGCTACATGTTAACTACCATTTAAAATAATATTATTTTATTACTAGTGTGCAAATTAAGATTTCAAAGAAACTCTTTGTTGCGTATCAGGTACGCTATCGAACATAGAAACCCCTATAAAGTAAAATTAATATTTAATTAGTAAATATTAATAAGTATGAAAATATATTAGTCTCTATTTACCTGGGATGTTACAATTAATCACATTGACAAATTAAACCTTCTATTTTAAGATACTTTAAAAATAGAGAATATATGGATTTTTCTAGGAATAATGGGTTAAAAATATGTCATAGGACTCTAGGAGAATTAAAATAGTTAGTTATTAAAATTTAATTATAATAATGTATTTGGATTTGATTTAGCGGATGTTTGCTCAATTTAAAAGTGAAAATGTGAATTTTCCTTTGGAATGAATGTTAATTAAGGGGTAATAATTAAACTAAATTATAATTAGGTGATGAAATGTCAGTGTTACATGTAGTTTTGAATTTATAACCTGAAAGGGTATTTTATATAGTGTTTATTTCTTGTTAATATTGTGAAATTTGATCCATTTTATGCTACTCATTATTTATCCATATTAACATTGATTAAAAATTAACCATGTAAATTATTTTTTTTACAAAAAATATAAGTTAAACTCCCTTACCAAATATCTATATGATAATTATATTTTTAGAATCCATTTTTTTAATAATTTTATTTCTAAATATTATAAAAATAACTTTGAAATTAAAATATATAATATACATAAATTTGTTTGTAGAAAAATTATTTTTTATATAGTAATAGTTCTTATTACTATTTTATATAAGTTAATAATTAAAAAAGTTTCAAAAGACTATTAATATATATAATATGTTTTATCATAATGATATGTTTTGTTTACTTAAAATAAAAAATCATAGTTCATAAAAATCCATTTTTGGAAAAATAATCATTTCAAGCATAAAATTATTTTACTTTTATTGGTATAATTATTGAATTTCATTAGTGAATTACAATTAAATTATAACATTATTTTTTATTTATACACATATGTCATAATTTATTTCCACTATATATACCCACCAATTAAATACTTACTTTATAATGGTTATATTTATTTTAATAAAATGTTCCATAGTTCGTATGGGTTTGTTGTTTCATGTGAGACAAACTACATATGATAATGTTTTTTAAATGTCAAATATTAACTATAATCATTAGATGTTTCATGATTTATTTTTTAGATGTTTTTTCACAAAACTGCTTATTTTGGATTTAATTTTATGAAGAAATTAATTAAAATTTTTATAAAAACATTTAAATCAGTATTTTATTCAATATAATTGATTAGGGATAATTGTTGAAATTTTATTATAATTCCATTTTAAGGTGATTTATTTAAGTATTTTCAATGATATTTCACATAATCTCTTCATTATTTTATAGAGTAATGTTTGGTACCATTAAAAAAAATTAGTTCACATACTAATATATTTTAATGAATTATGTTTCCACACTTCCAAAATATTTTAAATTCCTTTTAGTGAAATTTATCTTGTTTTGAGCTTCTGGGTTTTTTAAATTGATTGATTTTCACTTTATTTATTTGGTTGGATTTTCCAAAATCATCAATTTTCTATTTGAGTGAGTCATTGTTAAGTTGTTTTATTTAAATCATGAATTATGTGTTTGAGGTTATGATGTTTTTTTCTATTACTGTTTCGGCACATATAAACATTCATAATTTTATCATTATAAATTTCTTATTTGGCGGGGAGTGACTCCACGATATGTTTATATTTGAAAGTATGAGAATATATCTATTTTTAATCTAATATTTTACTTCTGATGATTTTTTGGTGATTTTATGAGGATTGAACGTTGTATTTTGGGGAGGATAATTACACTTAAGCATTATTTTTCAGCATAATTTTATTTATTTATTTTTATTTTAATGTCTAATTATTCATTTGGGATAGATGTAATCCACAATGTAGCAATGAGACACCTTGGTATGATAGGTGTGCATATATACTATTTACCATTCTAGTGAATATTTTCTAATGTCAAGAAACTTTTGTATTATTTTTATATTCGATCAAAATTTAATGGAGTATTATTAACATCTTATGCACTGTATTTGTTACAATGTAAAAAATATTATTTATATGTCTTTCTGGATTACGGAAAAACATTAAGCATGAAAAAATTTTATATATGGGAAAATATATAATATATAGGTATTCATACGAAGGGAAAACACATTATATGTTAAGAATATCCTACATATAAGAAAATTGGTTCAATACCAATGCTTGTGGGTCCTTTTATGTAACGGTTAAATCCTTATGTGTAAGGGAAGACTTACACATGGGTTAACTAATTTGGGAATTTTTTTTCCTCAATCATAAAATTTTATATCCATGATACCATAAGGTATCTATGGGTAACCATGATTTAATTTGATGATAGCTAATAGTTACTCATATATGTAACGGTTATATAATGGTAAATTATCATAAACATAATGGTTTTATATTATATAAGATTGAGTTTACCTAGATGAAATTTATTTTTTAATTAGATATATTTGATTTTTAGTATTGTTAAATTCATTTAATTTTTTTTGTCGTATGAAAGGGTTGATCGTGACATTTTGGAAAGATAAATGAAACATTGGGGTTATCTAGGTGATGCATAAGGGAAGATATAATGACTTTTTTACATTTAATGGTTTAACTAGATGGTATGTATGGGTTATACACATTGTAACAATTAGGTGTGATAGTCTAGGGGAGGTATTACACTATGAGGTAGATGTTATGATGTGAGGTGTCTCCAGAAGGAATGATTTTGTTGGCCTAGGGTTCATGTCATGATTCCTTAGGTCAATTTTTTAAATTTACTATATACTCATATTTACCATATTATAATTTAGAATCATTTATGATCATTTTTCTCCCATTTGATTTTCAGATAACCTAAAATTATCTTCATTTTATCATATTTTATTGGTACCTCTAAGGATTTTATTCCATAATTTATGATATATCTCCTAGTTAATTTGATGAAAACCTCTTCCATTATTATTCTTCTAAATTTTTTACATATTTTCAAAGCCCTATGATTATCATGGTGACCTATCGATTCTTATTAATTAATTTAATAGAGTATTTTTCGAAATTTAGGCATCATAATATATTTTAATTGTTATAGTTCCCATTAGTGATGGATTAACACATTAGATTAAAAATTTATCATTATAAAGTATGTTTATCTTTATATACATATTTTAATAGTAAACTATGAATGATATTTTTCATCCTTCAATTTTTTGAATGATTTAATGTTTTTAATAAAAATATCAATATATACTTTAACATGCTATTTTATTTTTCTTATGAATATTACATAGTATATAATATTTTTCATTTATTCCTACTTCTTGAAATTGAATTATTTTATTATAAAATCCAAGTGTTTGATTAAATAAATAATAGGATCTTCAAAAATTCATTTGATGATTGATATAGTTATTTTTTTTCAAATGATTACATGGGAAGAAGACACCAGTTTTTATAAAAACAGTGCACAACTTTGTGTTTTTTTGGTTCAATATAAATCATTAATGTTTACCTTGATTAAATGATATATTTTGATGTCATTTATCTTGTTATGTTTTCAAAGAATTTTATAACATGGTTTCTAAAAATATTTTCAAAACTTCTATTTTTACTTAATGGAAATTTTTTCATTGTGTAAATAAAATCTTGGAGGGTTCCACTTGTTGTTTTTGTATAAATGGTTGAATGAGATATTTTTATTGTGTGAAAAATGATGGTATTTTCGTAATTTTTTAACATGGTTATTTTACTGTTTTTTTAAATGGGGTGTATTAAATGATGGGTGATTATAATTGAGGGGGTAGTTCACATATTCCCATTTTTATATGATCATTATCTAATGTTTTGATTTCTACCCTCTATTTAATATCATGGAAAACCATGGGTAGTTAGGTAGGTAATGTAGGTAATGTTACTAAACGAGTTTAAGAATGTACTATAGAAAATATTCAAAAAATAGGATCAATACTTTATTGATGAATTATTCAATTCAATCATGATAGGTAGGGTAAAACTAATTGTTTATTTGGGTAGTTGAATCATATCAGGAACCACATAGATAGATTTTATTTTTTTTTGTTATCTAAGATTGTATCCAATGGACCTAGGTGTTCCCACAATTAATGTGATTAAATTTACCCATCAAAGATGGTTTATAGTCATTTCATAATATTTTATTATTACTGGTAACCATATCACTATAATATTGTTTATCTTATTTAATAATTATTTTATCTTATTATAGTATTAATGTTAAAATATTTTTTATAAAATTATGATTAAAAATCCTTTCATTTTATAGATAATTTTTTTTCCTTAAGTAAATAAAAATGGGTTTTTAATTAGTGAAATTTTATTTTCATTAAACATAAAAAATGGATTTGTTTCAATAAATAAATTTAAAAATAGATTAAAATGGATTTAAATTTAAAGGGTACACATTGGATGTGAGTAGGATATATGGTTTGAATTATTTTTGTATGGATATCATATTATTGGTTTAATATATTGTAATTTTGGAATTAGTTGATGATATCTATCTTTAAAGTTAAGTTATAATAAATATAGGAAGTGATGATCATTCACTTGACACATGGAGTTGGGTTTTTGAGTTTTCTTTTCAGTTCCAATATGGTTTAATTTTGGATCATTTTATGTATCCATCCACTTAAAGAATATTTTATTATTTTTTATCCCATTTCTATTTTTTGAAATATATATTTAGTCACGATGATGTTGGGGTGAATCAAATGTATATTTTAGTTTTAATTTATGGTTGAAGAGTTATATGAATATTCATTTGAATTGTCTTTTTTTTTTAATTTTAGATATTTACCAAAAAAATTGTTTCTATTTGTTTTATTGTTTTGAATAATTGTAATATCCTCCTATTAAAATCATTCAATTTTAAATATTATATCAATTCATTATTCATCATTTTTGTTTTAACTATTTTAATTGATGTATTTGAATTATTCAATAAATTATTTTTCCACTTATTTTATTTTTTTAATTGTTATGTTTTTAAACATATACTTTATATTTTAAAATCCATACCAATTTTTTTAAATATATATCATTATATATGTGGGTGTGTATATATATATATAAGTATTTAAATATCTATATATATATATATATATAAATATATATATATATATATATATTGAATTAATACATATTTTTATTTGATTGTCCTAAATATTTTTATATATCTAAATTCATATATATTTACATATATAAATAAATAATTATATATGTGTGTCTTATTCTCTATGCATACGATCAGCTATATGGATGCACCATCATCGTGTGCACTAAGTTTCTTGAGGACACCACAATAGCATCTCGATATGCTTTCTTGCCTCTAGCTTGACCACTGCTACTGGTATCACCCAGAGAAAGCACATTTCACAAATACACAAGAACCAATTCACGTGTGACTCCAACATCCTTGTTCGCCATTTGACCACCAGTTTGGCTAAAAAACCAACAAAACACACATATTATCTCTCGATACATATGTATTCATGTATTGATTCAAGTTCATCCAATATATCCAACAACCCTGTAGAATCACACCACCCCAACCCATTTATTTATGCAAAAAGATCAGCATGCCTTATTACAACAATCATTCAGTGTCACCATTTCACCGACATATTCATTTAGTATAGAAAAGACATAACTACCATGTAGTTTCTACTATAGTTTTCATGAATTTCTTATCTACCTATCATGAAGTAAAACTCATTTATACTACATATCATGAATTTTTGTCCATGTGACCCTAAATAGGTGTGAGTAATTACCATCTTTAAATGAATTACAACTATCATGGGGTATTTTTTCAACCTACCATGTAGGTATCATTTAAACATAAAACAAGAATTATTTTTCTAGTCATTAGGTGCTTATTTTGTATTCACATTAATTTTTTTATATTGACCGTGAAGTACAATTTTATAATGACCGTGTAGTATTATTATAATGTGAACTCATGATGTAATTGGTTGGAAAGTTACTATACCAACAAGAAGGCCATTTTTTCACATGGTCAGTATAAAATTCATTCATAAATGGTATGTATAATGATTATAAGGTTTATGCCTTATATGGTCGGGTTTTTTACATTATCTTTTTCTGTAAAACTTATATATTTTTTATACTATTTAAGAGATATTTTTATAAAATGATTTACTACAAGTTTAATTAATTTTAACTTTTCAACATATTGCATGATAAAATTAATATAATTCATTAATATTATTTTTTAGAATATTTTATTAAAAATATAGAGAAAAATTGTATGAAAAAGATATTTTTCATAGCCATTAACTTATGAAAAATTCCTCATTACTTTTGGAATATAATATTACTACTGGATTGTAAAATTATATGTTATTTTTCAAAATATTTTAAAATCTATCATTAGTTATAATATTATTTTTCAAATAATTTATATTTCATTTTATAGAGGAATAGAAGAGCATAATGATTCTATATACAAGCCTGATTGTTCTAATTACAGGTAAAAGAAATATTTTTAATTTTTATTATTTTTCTAATGAATCTTTACTTAATTATCTAATGAGATACACCAAGATATTTGAATTATTGACTAAAAATAATTCATTTCAATTAAAACTAACAAATTCCTTAGATTAAACACAAAAATATTTATTTAAGAATTATTGATGATGAAAATTGATGAAATTACATTGAGAGAAAAATACAAAATTAATAAAATCATTGTGAATACTGAATCGTGATTATGATCATTGTTATATTATTTGGATCATGAAGGTCATCATCATTTTTATCATCAACCACTGAAGTGATTAAATATCTTGAGCTAAATCAATATTCAACATCATCTACCCCTATTTTTCTCTAATGCTATCAGGTTTTTCATTATTTTACTTCTTCCTTTATCAATTTATTATTTTAGAGTTTGTTTAATATTTTCCCACTCAAAAGGTATCTAATATGTTCATAATCCTATCTAAAAGCAAGGTTTTGTTATGACTCCACCTCATAAATATGTTGGTTGTTGACTCCTAAAAATGTTAGTTTGGGTTTTATTAATGGGTGAGAAAAAGGTACATATGTATGTAATTTTTTATCACTCTCTATAAAAAATGAAAAATTACTAAATAATGGTCTTCTCACTAAGAAGAGAATATTAAAGAGTAGAGTTGGATCTTAGTGGTCTGAACTACTGTAAAAATCATGTTTTCGTTCTTTTAATTAAAATTATAAAAATAAAACTATTAATAACTTCCTTAATAAAATTTAATTCCTTTAATATTAAAAATAAAATTCACTCATCCTCCAGTGAATCTTATGAAATTCTTATTTCTAATAATTCTTTTAGAAAATGGTTCTTTTTAAGGAATGGGTTCTTAATGTTTCATTTTAATTTTGAATTAACTATTATACTAGACTTAATAGCATATGAAAAGATCCACTACATTGATTATGGAAAGTAAGGAATTTGAGATTTCAAATCTAATCAAACCACCAAAATTTAAAAGAAGAGACTTTGTTTACTCAAAGGATCAAATGAAGGTATTTCTAAAATATACAGGTATTGAATTCTGATCTATTATATAAAAAATTATAAATTGATTGATGTAGATTATAAAACTCTAATAGGTAATTATGTAACAAAATTTTTTTGAAAGTAAAAAGATATGAATTATCTGTATTTTTTATTATATAGAAATATGTATATCCATATTTCATCATGTAAAAATAATTCATACATTTATACTAATTTATATGTAACCCATCATGAAACTAATATCCTATATCGAACCATGTTCGGAATTCATAGAGATGAGTTTCAATCATTCAGAATGATTGAATAGGATAGAATATACAATATGTAAAGAAATATTCACTAAGATAGTAAATAACATGGGTCCACATGGGGAGACCATGTAAAATGAAGTTCTAAATGAAAAAATATTTTGATATCTACCAAAATAAATTCACTCAAACAAGTTTCTAATTCAAGAATGTAACGATTTCATTGAGTATTTAGTGCATAAACTGATATTATTAGTTCCTAAATATGATTTTAAAATTAAAAATGATTATGGAAAATAAAATGAAAAAATAAAGGCTTGTCTTTCATATCAAATATAAATGTTTATGATAATTAATTTTATTATGAGTTGAAAAAAATATGAAATATAAAATTTAAAATGTTACTAATGGGTTCTATAAGTACATGAAATGAATGAGAGGAATTAAAAAGCATCCAATAAGAGATAATCAAAAGGATTTAAAAAATGGTTATAAGAAAGGTAAAAGTAGTAAATAAAATGTTTCAAAATTTATATTCTAGTGTTGATGTAAAAATGTGACATATAAAATTAAACACATAAAAATTTAAATAATAAGGGAAATAATAGAAATAAAAGAATGAAATTAAACTAGAATATCATGCTATATAGAGTTACATAGAGAAGTTAGACTCAATCAGTAATGATTCTGAGTGAGAAAATGAACTAAAAAAATATTTCCTTTCTGGAAACTACAATTAATGTGGTAAAAAATAATTTAATTACAGTTTTAATGATGAGTTAGATATTGAAATTGATGTTAATGAATTAGCTAAAAAATGAAATTTTTCAGAGTGCTATTTTGATAATGTATGAACTATACAAAGAAATCAAAATAAAAAATAACAAATTTAATGAAGTGAAAGGTATTTATATATTTAACTGAAATATAGGAATGAAATAATGAATGATTTCATGTAGAAAACTGATGAATATTGAGACGGGAGATTTAATTTTTTTGTGATAATTTAGATAAAAATAAAAATGAATTTAAGAATATTAGACAAGAAAATAAGAAAATTAAAAATATAAAATCATTTTAAAAATTAAAATAGATATTGATCTAGATTTTGATAAAAAAGAGAATTAAAATATCTAAAGGTAAATTACTATATTGAAATAAATGTTTTCTATTATTGTTCAAGGTAATGAAAAATTTGACATGATAATGGTTATGAAAAAAACCAATAAAGAAAAAATTGGATATGGATATATTTAAAATATTCCTAATTTGTATAGATATACTTTTTTAATGTAATAATTGAAAAGACTCTAATGTTTCATTATTTATATTTAAATTTTAGGTTACTATGCAATAAATGTTATTTAATATAGAACAAGTCACTAAGAAACACCAAGGCATTTATTTCTAATAATATAACTTATAGAGTACCTTAAAAAGAATGTCTTAAACCAGTATCAGTTACTACAATTTTTCTTACTAATCTAGTTTGAACCAAAATAGATTGGTGATTAAAACTCTTATAGGCTAAATATTTTTATTGGAAAGCTACCTATAGAGTAATAAAGATACATTGTCAAGAGATAATAGGTTCTCTGGGAACATGTCTAGTGACATATCTCAGATTTGATATTTTAATTCATGTGATGGGGGTAATGACACCATTAATGATTACTCTAAATGAATGGATAGTTATTTTGGAGAATTAAAAATATTTAAATATCTTATAATTTCTAACATATTGTACGTAAAAATATTAAAACACAATTTAATTTTTATATCATATCTTTTTTATGATGGAATGAGTTTTCTATTTAATGATAATAAATTTATTTTCTATAAATATGATAATATTTTATTTCATTCCAATAAAATATTAAATATAATCTCAATAGATATTTTGGTATTAACCAAAAAAATTCAGAGTGTTTGAATGATGAAGAAACAAACTATATATTTTTTTCTGTATATTGAGACATGATCATATTTGAAAAATTTACTTGTTGAAGATACATATATAGGTTCTATAATATCTAAAATATAAAAAAGGTAAGTATTTTGTCACTGATTTTCATCTTAATGGAATGAAACTCTAAAATAAATTATGATTTGTTAATAATGTCAATACTCTAAGATTCATAGAACTACTTCAACATGATTTATTTGGTCCCATGATAATGATTAATTTAGTAAGATAGAGGTATGTGATTGTAATTTTAGATGGTTCTATTAGATTAATATGAAACCTTTTCTTATCTCAAAAAATTTATACTCCAAACCAGTTTGTTACTTTCTGTCAAAAAATAAAAAAGGCCATTTTATAGAATCAATTCGATGTGAAATAGGATTATAATTTGTTATCATATACATTGAAAAATATTGTGAAGATAATAGATGCTTCTATAATATTCCATCCTATAGAATATGATGAAAAAATTGTGTAATATAGAGAAAAAAATAAAGCTATTCAATAATTTGGGAGGACTATGGTTAATGAAGTCAGCTTCCCAAAATATTTTTAGGCAAAATTGATTAACACTGCTTGATATATATTTAAAAGAATTTAAATAAGGCCCTTGTTAAAGAAATATGATAATGAAATATTTAAACAAAGTAAAAAATAAGATTGGTTACTTTAAGGTATTTGGATATTGAGTATATATTATAAAAAATAATGATTATCTAGATTGATTTCATGTTGGCAGTGATGAATGATTTTTTTATAGGATATTCCAATAATAAAATATCTTATAGAGTGTATAAAAAGAAAAATATTTCAGTAAAGGAATATGTTCATGTTAATTTTATTGAATATAATTAAAAATTTATTATAGATTTAGATAATTCTATTGATGAGTTTATTTAATTCAATTTTAGTGAAGAAAAACTAAAAAAATGATAATGAATTAGTTGAGGTGGATCACATATCTTCTAAATATGATCCTATATTTTTACTTCAAATCATTGATTATTATTTAAAAAAGTAACTGGAAATATTTAATTTATAATAAAAAATAAAAAATTAGTTTTTATTTTTTGTGATAATTATTCATTTTTGTTGATTTTAGGGCTGCTAATATTAAACACTCTTTAAATGATTACAATTCAATTAATGATATACATGATGAACAAAATGAATTTTAAATAAATAAATTTTATAATTTTGTTGAGTATCATAATCAATACATATCAGTTTTAACTAAATGTATATTTTTAATAAAATTGATGATTCCAGTAATATAGTTATAAATTTTTCTAAATTATTGGCCCAAGGGTTTTTACAATAAGAAGCCTTTACTTTTTAAGATTCATTTGCAACATTTTATAGAGCATAATCCATCCAGATTATATTGTGCATTTCAATTTATCAGAATTATAAAATGTTTTAAATAGTTGTAATAAAGTGATTTTTTAAAATTGTGGAATTTTAAAAGAAGTATATACTAATCAACCACCATGGTTCAAAAAAATATTAGTTTCCTAATCATGTTTTAATATTTTGTAAAGCGTTTTTAGTGTAATGCAAGCTCCAAGATGTCAGAATGATAGACTAAATATATTTATAATTAAAAATTATCTTAACAAAGAAAATGTTAATCCAATAATATTTATAAGGAATGTTTATTATGATATTTTAATTATAAAAATATAGGTTTTTGATATTGTATTTGGATATAAAATTATTTACTATGTATTGACTATTAAAAATTAATTACTATTGAATTTTATATGATTATATGATTATAATTAATTTTTTTACCAATCATTAAATTTTACAAAGAAAAGATGTAATATTTATAAATTGAAGAGAATATTATAAATATTTGGATTAAAAAATTCAATATCAGTTCATGTAAATCAATGAGAACACCAGTGAATTATAAATTTTATAGAGGTATAATTGGAATCCTACTGTATTTAATAAAATATGTGCCTAATATTTTGTTTGTAGTCGGTATTTTTGCGAGATCTCAATGAAATCCAAATGAATATTATTTTAATGTTGTAAAAATAATAATCATATATTATATTGAAAATATCAACAAACATTAATTTTACTCCAAAAAGATCTATTTTAAATTTTTATCATATTCAGAATCTGATATTGGAGGTTATGGAATTGGTAGAAAAAGTACATCTGGTATTTATCTCTTATTAGTTAAATGATAAATATCATGAATTTCAAAAAATTAATTTTCATTTTCATTAAACATATCATATACTAAGAACAATGCTACTACAAGAATATTTTCTAAATATTTTTGGATAAATCAAACTATATCTTCTTTATAAATTTATTTAGATAAAATGAATAAATTTTATAAAAATAAGTAATCTAGTTCAATATAAAAAAACCCTTTTCCAATATTCTAGGACCAATCGTATTGATATTAAATTTCAATTTTAAGAAAGAATTTTTTATTATAGTGATATTATTCTAGAATTCATTCAAATAGAAAATAAACTAGAAGATATATTTAAAAAAGAAATAAAGTATCTTAGGTTCGTATAATAAACATTTGATATGGGACTAATGAATTTTTAATGTTTTAGATAATGTTAAAAATTGGTTTATTATTTTTATTTCTCTATCATAAATTCCTTAATTTGGGTGGAGTAAAACATTTCCTTTTATTATTTCAATAATTCCTATCCCAATATTTTTTAATGATTTTTTTTACTTTTGGATAAATTTCAAAAAGTGGGAGAAAATTCGGTACTTGTTAAAATCAAATTATCATTTTTGGTCCTTATAACTAACAAAAAATTTTATATTGTTTTCATAGAATTTTTTTTGTGTATATATATTTTATTATTTTGATAAATTTAAATTCTTCAATTTTAAAATAATTCAATTTTAAATATTACATTAATTCATTATTGATCATTTTTGTTTCATTTTTTTCATTGATGCATCTAAATTGTTTACAAATTAATTCTGAAACATTTTTTATAACATTTCAAATGTTATATTTTTTTAAAAAATAATTTATAATTTTTAAGACATATTTTTTATGATTTTTAAATATATATATATTTGTATTTATATATATTTATAATAATTTCAATATATATATATCTGTACATAAATATATATATTAGTAAATATTTTTTAATCAATATATATTTTTGTTTGTTTATACTAAATATATATATATATATTCATGAATTTATTCTCATATAAATAAATACACACAAACATATATATATATATATGTTGGTGTGTGTGTGTGTGTGTGGGTGTCTGTGTGTATGTGTCCGTGTATCTTATTCTCTACAAGCATTATAAACTCCATAGATGCACCATCAAAGTCCACACCAAACAACTCATCGATACAACCACAATTTCTCTTATATTCATGCAAGCATCCGATTCAACCACTATAGCACTCCTTTTTCAAGGAAACCAATTCACATAGAAACACTTTTAGCAGCTTGAATGGGACTCCATCATCCTTTGTAAAGACCCGAAAATTTCAAGAAATTTTTTTGAAATTAATTTCATTGGGATTTTACAAAAACACAGTTTCTGACGACGCATGATTCTGAGGCCCTGTGTGCTCGGAATCAATTTTTGAAGTTTAGCTCGAGTACGTTCCGTGAAGGAATGAGCGGGTTTTTCTAAATTTTGAACCGGTGCTTGGAATCGAAATTTGAGGGCACTGATGAACTTGCAGTGCCGGTTTTCGCTTAAGAGGACTTTCACCTAGACGACAGATTATCGGGTTTGAGAGTTGGTTTTTGGGTTTCACGTGGATTAATAAAATAAAATAAGTGACAACTTATTTTATCTTTGTTGAACCCATGCCATGTGGATAGTGTTGGTTAAAAGCTCCACATGGGAGTTGGTGGTGGGACCGCCACACCCTAACCTCCCATGGGAGGATTATTACGGTGGGGACCACTCGAGCAGCATATCCTATGACGAGAGGTTATGACATGGGGTCCACACGGGGCTGAACCCCCCATTTAATGGGAGGGGAGGAAATCTCTCAACACTCCCCCATTAATTAGGGAGAGCCTCTTGGACTCTAACTCCCCTCTTAATGGAGGATAATAAAACCTCCTCACCCCCCCCCCCATTTAATGGGAGGAAACTCCTTGACCCTCTCCTTGTTAATTAGGTGGGGACCACCCGGGCCCCTAAACCCCCCTCGAAACTCCCCAAATTTATTATCTCATCCACTCAAGCAATTAATTTGGGGGAGCCTCTCCAGTATTTTAATTTTTAATTATGCAAACCATCGAGAACTTAATTAAGTGGGGCCCACTTAATTAATTTCTTCCACACATAATAATAGCTTATATTCTATTATTTTGGCACGTTCTTGCGCCTTTTGGTGGAGAGCTTGAGAGAACATCTTTCTCCAGAGAAGAATGCGAAGAATACTGGCGATGCTTCTTCCCCAACATTCTTCGGCCTTCTTTCTCGGAGCCCCCATTTCTGACGTGGTGCTCCTCCAACGACCCTCCTTCCTCCCTCCTCGTTGTCAACCCACAGATGCATGAACTCAGAAGTGGAAGCGTGCAGTGAACGACATCATCATCTTACCCCGCGATGAACGCGCGCCGCGATGAATCAAAGGTAGGGGATTAATTGTATTTATTCGTGAATATTTTCGTCGCCGTACATCATTTCCTAAATTCGGCCGCCTGTTATCACAATAACGGGAGGAGGTCGGACCACACGAACACCACCGACTCTCCTCCCCCCTTGATGTTTGAACTTGTTGTGGCACGCTCAAAGGCAGTGTGGTGTCGTTGCACCGCGCAGATACAATGAAGAATGGGAAAAGAAGTGTGGCGCCGTCGCACCGCGCCAGAGAACCTTAAAGAGGCCGCAGCTGGAGCGGGTTAGTGGCGAAGAGGCGCGGCGTTGTCGCGCCGTGCCTGTCGGACAAGGCCGCGGCCTATAGCCGCAGTGGTGCGGGGAGCGACGGCCGGAACTGTTGACTGCCGTAGCAGGAGGGCGGGACCGCGGTGGTACCGCGGCGGCAGCAACTGGCCGGCTGGACTGGGTCAGCCATTTCAAGGGGAGACCGGGGGTTCGTAACCCCTTGGTGTATCAAAGAGCGGCCCCCACGTGGGGGGGCCGCGGTAACCCAAACAGGGGGTAAGCGCGCCCCCTGTTCCGCTCATCTCGGCCAGCCGAGCTGGCCACGCGGGCCGCCCCGACCGGGCCACGCCGCGCCGCACCCTATTGGGCCGGACCTAGACCCGGGTCGTGTCGACCCAGTTCGGGCCGACCCGAGGGGGGGGGTGGGGTATCTGGACGGGTCGGACCGGGCCCAAACCCCCTAATTTCGGACAGATCCGTTCAAACTTCCATAACATGGGCTTCAGAACTCCGATCTTTGCACCGTCAGTTTCATTGGGATCCTTGGATCGATATAGTAGTTTCAGTATATTACACTCAATGTTTCGGAGAACTTTTGGTACTGCCGGGTTGGTTCGAACCCCAAACCAACCGGGCCCTCGGAGCGGAAACACTTATAACTTGAGCCTAGGAAGTTCGATTGACATGCCATAGACTTTGTTGGATTCCTCTTGATGAGATGGACCTTTTGGAATACATCGACTAAGATTTGGATGCAGTTAGATAGTGACCAGGTTGGATTGTACCTGAAATCCAATCGGGCCCCTGGAACAGAATGCTGATAACTTTCAGACCAGACGTCCGCTTGACGAACCATCAGCGTCGTTAGTGATCTAATTTAGAAATAGTACCTATCAGTGTACCCTATGAGATTTTGGGGTACAGTTGAGATACAGGCAGGTTGGTTCGTACAGGAAACCAACCGGGCCCCTGGGACGAAAAGAATAATAACTCACAGTCTGGTCCCCCGATTGACGTGTCGTCTATTGAGTTGAGACCCCTATGACGAGACGGTCCATTGAGATACTACTTCATGGGACTTGTGATACTTGGAGTATCAACCTGTAGCTCGTGGTGCAGACCCTCCCAGAGATGAGCGTACGGAGTACGGAGACCGTGTAGCTGGCTGAGACCTGACGACTGCTTGACCGACTCGACTTGGAGTGAGTCGACTAGCCCAGTGGACGGAGCACTACTATGTTTGGGTGCAGACCCATGGCAGATGGAGCACTAATGTTTTTGGGTGCAAAACCATGGTACTCAACAGAAGGAGTACCACTTCAGGCTATTAGGGGGGGTGCACTACTGTGTTTGGGTGGCAGACCCTGGTGGGAAGCACTACTTTGTTTGGGTGGCTGACCCGCGGTACTCGATAGGAGGAGTACCTCAGCAGTCTTAGGTTAGTGAGTAGTACCTCAGAGTCCTGACAGTATCACTGTACTCATCAGAGACGGGGCTCTTCAGTAGTTACGGTTTCGATAATGAAAATCCTTGTTTGAGCTGAGTCTATGACCTTTGTGTTTACCTCATGATTGAGATGGGTCACTTGATAACTTAAGTATATGTATGGGAGTATACCTAGGTAGTTGTTATCTGTTGATTTCATAACCTTTTTGTTTCCTCATGATTGAGATGGGTTACTTGATAACATAGTTATAAGTCTGGGATATTACCTAAGTATGGGTTATCTATTGAGATCCTTCATTATGGTTATCCTTGTTGGATTTAGTGATACCTTGGGGGTCTCGGGGTCCCTACTGAGTATCGTTATACTCACCCCTACACAGGCTTTCCCACACCTCATTGTGTTGGTTGCAGACGACGTGCAGTGCTGACGGAGGCCGAGTGTTCGAGGACGGGATGATATCCGGAGGTGGACTTCACGAAGAGATGATACTCGAAGGAGGTTGTCGGGAGAGAGCATCATAGAGGCTATCTATACTTACCCTTCAGGTAGGATCTATTGTGGAAGATCCTGGAGCTGCGCAATCTGTACCTACCTTTCAGGTAGGATCCGTGGTGGATGATCCAGGAGCTATGCTATCGGTACCTACCCTTCAGGTAGGATCTGAGGTGGATGACCTAGGAGTTGCTACTATTCTTCCATCTATTTGTCTTTTCTGTTGTAATTTCATTCAGTTGTCTTTGTACTTTCAGTTGGGTTTGTATTCAGGCCCACTTACTTATCATCACTTTCTTTTGTACTTAGTGTATTACTTCCTCTTGAACTCTGTGGGGTTTTGTTTTCTTTTATAAAGTCAATGTCTTCCCAGTTATCAGGATTTACACCTTTGGTGCTAGTCGCTAGCCCCTGGCCTATGGAAGGCCGGCTTGGGGTAATCACGGAGCGGGCCCCAAGGATGGGTCGTGACAAATTGGTATCATAGTAGTCGGTTCTACCGCAGGGCTTATAACTCTGATATTTTCTTTTCTGTGAAGCAATAGTGTTAAGGGTATCGAGTGTGGTCTTCAGTTCAGGGTGTCCAGTGTTGGTGTGGTGGCCGACGTATCCGTATACCAGGACCCTGACTACTGATTTCCAACTTTGTGCACGAAAACACTGACTGCGTGTGTGTTTCCAAAAGGATTAAAGTCATCTCAAACCAGGTCAGCTCACCATGTATAAAACGTTGACCGTGTTGCATCTGTTCAGGATGTCTCCACGTAGAAAGTTAGTTGGAGTTCTGAGATTGTACTCGATGGAAGCCCACCGAGCGACGATGCTCCGGTGTAGGGCCCTCTTTCTATGTTGGCTCTTTCGAGTGGTGTACCAGCAGCACCACCACCCATTAGGTAGCAGATGTTACCAGCCATACAAGTGGACGGTGCACGCTGGTAGAGCGCGTTGCATGAATTCCAGCAGTAGAGGCCTCTGTGGTTACGAGGCGAGGCAGATTCCCAGATAGCAGAGCACTTGCTAGAGGCGATTTCTAGAGTTTTCCACCAAGATTAGACAGCAATAAAGTGGATGTTGGACTTGGATACTAGTGTTTTCTAGTGAGTGACCCTAAGGATGGTCCGCATAGTGATGATGCTATGATACGTGGACCGATGCTTTAGATAGTGCCTTTGGGTAGTGTGCTAGCTATTCATCACAACCTGTTGGACACTAGTTACAACTGGCGATACCGGTATGTGAATCATGTAGACTTACTGCCTTACACGTGTTCCAACATCAGATACCCTCAACTTCCAAGGCGATCCCGACTCACAGGCAGCTGAGTAATGACTTGAAGAGGTGGCTGAGAGTTTTCTAGGTCTTATACAGCTTCGGCAGGATGACATGTCAGTAGCTGAGAATTCTTCAGGGCATACCTAATCACTCTTGGTACTCGATGAATGAAATGTGATATCTGCTTCAGGCCTTGGACATCTGATCCAACACCTTCTCTCTATGCATTCCTACTTATGCTAGGGTGCTAGAAAGAACCCTTGTGGTTGAGAATTATTTTGATGAATGGATGCAGTTAGTGAAGGTTAGCAGTGGGAAAGATGGAAAATGGTGCCAGTCTCGGATAATTGGGTGTGTAAAATGTTTCAAGAAGAAGAAATGTTAATGATCGATAAATCAGCAGAGTAGCAGACGTGGAAGCAGAGATAGGAGAGCAGCATGGGGTGGTGTACTTTTTGACATGTTACAATCACCCACCTTTGTATTCCCCGCCAGGCTCAGGGAGCTGGAGGGCAGGGGAAGAGAGTAGCTGCATGTGGTAAAGGAGTGTGACCCAATGGATCTAAGAATGATTCAAGGGACAGTCTGTGTCCATTACTAGAATTGATACATATCATTCCTTCCACGAATCTTGTCCCAGACCTAGAGTTTCCGGTAAACCGTAGACTTGACCCTCACGTTTGGAGATACCTTTGGGAGGAGACTCGATGATCACACATACACCGACAGTGTGGTCTGACCCTTGAGGCGAGAGTTTTGGTTGGAATATCGTGGTGGCAGCATCGAGGCCTTACGACATTGGTCTCAGTATTGATTGGATTCACAGTTCATGCTTAGATTAACTATATTAGGCAAAAAGGTTGTGGTTTATCTACAACGTTGGGATGGGGTTTTCCTAGGTTAGAGAAAAAGGGAAACCCAAGAAGTACAGGATGGAATCATGCATAGGAAGGTGTAGCCGATCACTCTTGTGTCTGCCAACTTCACCCACGTGGCAGTAGGAGTTTTTGAGTTTCAGTTCTAATCAGGAAAGGGAGACCTCTAGAGTTCGAGGATGATGATCATGTCCTTATACGAGTCTCACATCGACGAGTTCTATGGAGATGTG
Organism: Viscum album; assembly: GCA_963277665.1. Taxonomy (NCBI): domain Eukaryota; kingdom Viridiplantae; phylum Streptophyta; class Magnoliopsida; order Santalales; family Viscaceae; genus Viscum; species Viscum album. Next base: position 1,088,158,210 of record OY728156.1, read on the forward strand.
GATGAGGTGGAAAGTAATCTTTGAGGTTCAATGGACCTTTTTTGGTCCTCAGCAGGGTAGGAGAGATGACTTACTGTTTGACCCATCCACCTCAGTTGCACTAGGTGCACGATGACTATCTCAACTGGGGAGATACGTGTTTGACACGACGCATATCATCGACCATGGGGAGTAGGACATTGGCGATGGGGTGACTTTTGCAGGGTTCCTGTAGAGGTTGAGGATCGGCAGGAGTGGGTCCTACGAGGACGGTCGATTCCTCTTATACGCTTTCGTTGACAGCACAGAACTTCCAGGTGAGCACATGGGAGTGGAAGGCTCAGATATGTGCTCAGTACCACTTTTGTATCCCTAGTTTGTGTTAAAGCTTTACAGGGACGTAAAGCCCTGAGGTGGGTGTAATGTAAAGGGCTGGAAATTTCAAGAAATGTTTTTTGAAATTAATTTCTTTGGGATTTTACAGGAATGCAGTTTCTGGTGGTGCCTAATTTCGAGGCCCGGTTTACTCAGAATCAATTTCTGAAGTTTAGGTCGGGTACGTTCAGTGAACAAACAAGCACGTTTTTCTAACTTTTGAACCTGTTCACTGAATCAAAATCTGAGCGCACCGATGAACTCACAGCGCTGGTTTTTGCTTAAGAGGACATTCACCTAGACGACATATGATCGGGTTTGAGAGTTGGTTTTTGAGTTTCACGTGTATTAATAAAATAAAATAAGTGAAAAATTATTTTATCTTTGTTGAACCCACGCCATGTGGATAGTGTTGGTTAAAAGCTCTACATGGGATTTGGTGGTGGGACCGCCACACCCTAACCTCCCATGGGATGATTATTAGGTTGTGGACCACCCGAGAAGTATAACCTCCCATGAGAGGTTATGACATGGGGTCCACGCGGGGCTTAACCCCCCATTTAATGGGAGGGGAGGAAATCTATCAACACTCCTCCATTAATGAGGGAGAGCCTCTTGGACTCTAACTCCCCTCTTAATGGAGGAGAATAAAACCTCCTCAAAACCCCCCAATTTAATGGGAGGAAACTCCTTGACCCTCTCCTTGTTAATTAGGTGGGGACCACCCGGGACCCTAAACCCCCCTCGAAACATACCCAAATAAATTATGTCATCCACTTGGGAAATTAATTTGGTGGAGCCTCTCCACTATTTGAATTTTGAATTGTGCCAACCATTGTAAACTTAATTAAGTGGGGCCCACTTAATTAATTTCCATCACCAAGAATAATAGATTATATACTATTATTTTGGCACGTTCTTGCGCCTTTTGGTGGAGAGCTTGAGAAAACTTCTTTCTCCAGTGAAGAACGCAAAGAACGTCGGCGATGCTTCTTCCCCGACCTTCTTCGGCCTTCTTTCTCAGAGCCCCCCTTTCTGACATGGTGCTTCTATGACGACCCTCCTTCCTCCATCCTCGTCATCAACCCATAGACACACGAACTCGGAAGTGGAAGCCTACGGTGAAAGATGTCATCATCTTCCCCCGCGATGAACACGCGCCCCGATGAATCAAAGGTATGGGATTAGTTGTTTTTATTCATGAATACTTTCTTCACCGTTCATCATTTCCTAAATTGGGCCGCCTGTTATCAAAATAACGGGAGGAGGTAGGACCACACAAACACTGCCGACACTCCTCCCCCTTGATGTTTGAACTTGTTGCAGCACGAGCAAAGGCAGCGCGGTGCCATTGCACCGCGCGAAAACAATGAAGAATGCACGAAGAAGAGCGGCGCCTTCACACCGCTGCGAAGAACCTCGAAGAGGCCATGGCCGGAGCGCGGCAGTGGCGGAGGGGTGCAGTGCCGTCGCGCCGCGCCGATCGGACAAGGCCGCGGCCTATTGCCGCAGTTCTGCGGGGAGCGGCGGCCAGAACCGCCGACCACCGTAGTAGGTGGGCGGGATGGCAGCGGTCCTGCGGCGGCAGCAACCGACCGGCCAGATCGGGCCGGCCATTTCAGGGGGAGACCAGGGGTTCGTAACCCTAGACTGGATCAAAGAGCGACCCCCACATGGGGGCCGCGGTTATACAAACAGGTGGGTAGCGCGCCCCCCTATTTCGCTCAGCACGGCCAGCCGAGCTGGCCACGCGGGCCGCGCCCTATTGGGCCAGACCTAGACCTATGTCGGGTCGACTCGGTTCGGGCCGACCCCGGGGGGGGGGGGGGGGGTGGGTATGGGGTGGGTCGAACCGGGCCCGAACCCCCTAATTTCAGATAGATCCGTTCAAACATCCATAACATGGGAATCATAACTCTGATCGATGAAACTTCAGTTGCGTTGGGATCCTTGGATCGAGATGGTCGTTTCGGTATATTACACTCAAGATTTCGGAGAAATTTGGGTATGACCGGGTTGGTTTGAACCTGAAACCAACCGGGCCCTCGGAACGGAAACACTTATAACATGAGTCTCGGATGTTCGATTGATGTGCCGTCTACTTTGTTGGATTCCTCTTGATGAGAGAGAAATTTTGGCATTCATGGCCAGAGATTTGGATATAGTTGAATTGTGGCCGGGTTGGATTGTACCTGAAATCTAACTGGGCCCCTGGAACAGAAAAGCTGATAACTTTCAGACCAGACGTCCGTTTGACGAACCGTCAATGTCGTTGGTGATCTCGTCTAGAAACGGTCCCTATGAGTATACCTTATGAGAGTTCGGGGTATAGTTGAGATACAGCTGGGTTGGTTCTTATAGGAAACCAACCGGGCCCTAGGGACGAAAATGCTAATAACTCATAGACTGAGCGCCCTATTGACATGCCGTCTGTTAAGTTGAGACCCCTATGATGAGATAGTCCTTTGATATTCTTCTTCGTGGGACTTACGATACTTGGAGTATCGACCTGTGGATTGTGGAGAAGACCATCCAGGAGACGAGCGTACGGAGTACGGAGAACGTGTAGCAGGCTGAGACCTGACGACTGCTTGACCGACTCGACTTGGAGTGAGTAGACTAGCCCAGTGGATGGACCACTACTATGTTTGGGTGCAGACCCATGGCGGATGGAGCAATATTGTGTTTGGGGGCAGACCCGAGGTACTCAACAGAAGGAGTACCTCTGCAGGATATGAGGGGGGTGCACTACTGCGTTTTGGTGGCAGACCCCGGCGGGAAGCACTAATGTGTTTGGGTGGCTGACCCGCGGTACTCGACAGGAGGAGTACCTCAGTAGTATTAGGTTAGTGAGCAGTAACTTGGAGTCATGGCAGGATCAATGTACTCATCAGAGATGGGGCTCTTTAGCAGTTACACTTTCGATAATGAAAATCCTGGTTTGAGCTTAGTCTATGACCTTTGTTTTTACCACATGATTGAGATGGGTCACTTGACAACTTAGGTATATGTATGAGAATATACCTAGGTAGTGGATTTCTGTTGACTTCATAACCTTTGTGTTTCCTCATGATTGAGATGGGTTACTTGATAACTTAGTTATAAGTATGGGCTTATACCTAAGTAATGGTTATCTGTTGAGATCCTTCTTTGTGGTTATCCTTGTTGAATTTAGTGAGACCCTGAGGGTATCAGGATCCCTACTGAGTATCGTTATACTCACCCCTACACAGGCTTTCCCACACCTTGTTGTGTTGGTTGCAGACGACGGGCAGCGCTGACGAAGGCTGAGTGTTCGAGGACTGGACGGTATACGGAGGTGGTCTTCACGACGAGACCATACTCAGAGGAGGTTGTCGAATGAGAGCTTCGTAGAGGATATATGTACCTAACCTTCAGGTAGGATCCGTGGTGGACGATCCTGGAGCTGTGCTATCTGTACCTACCCATCAGGTGGGATCCGTGGTGGACGATCCAGGAGCTGCACTATCAGTACCTACCCTTTAGATATGATCCGACTTGGACTGCCCAGGAGCTTCTACTATTCTTCCAGCTATATGTCTTTTCTGTTGTACTTTCATTCAGTTTTAGTTTTACTTTCAGTTGGGTTTTTATTCCATCCCACTTACTTTTCCGCACATTCTTTTGTACTTAGTGTATTACTTCCGGTTGTACTCTGTGGTGTTTTGTTTTCTTTTCTAAAGGAAATGCCTTCCCTTGTTATCAGGATTTACACCTATGGTGCCAGTCTCTAGCCCCTAGCCTATGGAAGGCGGGCTTGGGGTAGTCACGGCACGGGCACCGAGGACGGGTCATGACATCCTTGTTCCTTCACCAACCACCAGTTTGGCTACAATAGAAACACAACACACATGCTTTCGTTCAACAAAATAGTATTCCACCATCACTTCGACTTCTCCATGAATTAAAATGACATGATAATAGTGCACTAAAAAACACATTCATCCATGCATGCAACTCAATATGCGTCGTTACAAGAATCCTTTGGTGATACCAACACAATATCATCATAAATCATCCCAAAAAACTCATACATTCTTTGATGTATTTTATGTAGTTACCATGAGATAAATATCTACCTACCATGAATGAAAAATCATCTATACTACCTAATGTGATTTGATTAAAATGTGACCATTAATAGGTGTGAGTACCTACCATGAATAACCTATGTATACCTACAATGATTTTAATTTTGAAGAGACCAAGGATATATTTTTTACACTTAGGTCATTATTTTTTTTTATATTTAAAAAATACTAATTTTATAGTCTCAAGAAAATATATTTTTTTATTGAATACATGAGTTTTTTTATATTTATCATATAACGTAATTTTATAATGATTTTTAGTATAATTTTATAATTATCATGATGTAAACTTTTAAACTTACAGTGAAGTATTACTCATAATTTACCACAACCAAAAACTAGTTTCACAGTTAGTAAACTTGTGAACAAATTATTGTGTTGACATTGTTAGTATACCATCTTTGCATGAAAATAAGTATAGTGATTGCATGAATTATGCCTCACATGATCATTTGTTTAATTAATTTTTTAATGATTATATGTTTGATATAATATATTTTAGGGATATGTAGTTAAAATAAATTACCACAAGTTTATTTAATCGATTTTAATAAATTTATCGATGAATATAAAATAATATTTTTAATGATTATATTGTAAAATATTTGAATACAATTATAAAAATAATTATGAAAAAAATAATTTTTATATCAACTATTAATTCCAGTATCTTTCATAACGTTTAAAATATCAAATCATTGCTAGTTTTTAAAAATGTTTAAAAATGATATAATTCATTTAAAAAATCTCCTTAATCTTATGGGGTTTTTTAATCCAACCCCTTGATATTTCATCCATTAATAAAAGTTCATGTAGAATAAATGTATATTGATGACAATTGAAATTACATGTAACAAATATATTACCAATATTTGTTATTTTTATAATGCATCATTTTATGATTATTAAATGAGATGCTCCAAGATATTATAGTTCATGACTCATAATTATATATTGCAATGAAAAATAATTTGATAAAGTAAACATGATAATTTTTCTTCAATAAATATTAACGATGAAAATTAATATTGTTATAGTGAGAAAAAAATAAAAAAATTGTAAAAATAATAATAAATTATTGAATATTAACTATGGATATTATTCCACATATGTGATCATGAAGTAATTCATAATTTTGATCATCCACCCATAATGTTTTTCATAGATCATGAGCTGTATTGACATTTAACATCATATTCTCCACTACTATTATAATTTTTTCTATTTTTTCATCATCGTATTTATTATTTATTCAATATTCTTTAATAGATTTGGTTTAATATTTTTCATCTAAAATATGTCTTAGCGGTCATTTCTATTATATAAAATTAATGATTGGTTGTGAATCATAATCAATATTTAGGTGGGTTAGGCCTCATTCAAAATTTAGTTTAGTCATACTACCTGATGAGAAAAATGTACGCTTTTTTGTAATTGGGTTATGAAACCCTATGAAAAATGATGAATTAGTGCATATAATCCTTCTAACCAAGTATTGAATATTAAATAGTATACTAGGATCTCGTTGATCCAAAATAATATAAAAACATCATGTGTTCTTTGATTTAATATCGAATGCACAATTAACAATAATAACCACTCATATAAATATATATAATTGATGAATTTTTAAAATGAAAACTCACCCACTATGAATTAAATATTTCAATATAAAGTGTCCCAAAACAAGAAACTATTTATTTTCACTGCTATGATTATCTTAATTTCTGAGTGGTCATTCCAGTTTTGTGTGAGGAAGTCCTATTTTATTACTTGAATTATCTGGTGAAATAGTTGACAACAATTTATTATTCAATGTTCAATGGATATTTTATTTACCATGGAGACCATGAATTGAATTTAGGGAAAGAATTAGGTGTTACACTAATAGATTTTTAATTACTCACTCCAAAATATATTTTTTATTCCTAAATCACAGAATCCTTGAAAACAAGGGTGGTCTGTAGTGTTGTAGAACAATGGAGTCTCTAATAATTATAGAATTATAATCACAATATATTGCGCCTATGATATTGTAAATACAAAGACCATAACTTGGTATTCCATTGTTAGAAAGGCTTTCAACAACATTGTTATTCTCCCTCTAAGTGTGTGTATCTTCTATTTCGTCACCAATGAGAGTCTAGCATTTCCTGATAAAAGAAATTATATTACACAGAATGTTGTTATTCCCCCAAATTAAGCCAACCAAGAGATTACATTCTGATTAAACCACCACAATATTGATTTTATAATAATTTATAAGGATATTACATAGAGGAGATCTCTAGTATCTTCGATGATTGAATTAATGAATTTAAATTACATTTCCTATTGAAAACTAATGTGTTCAATATCTTCCTTCACATGAAATAAAAAACCAAAACCGACCACATATATTATATAAGAATTATAATGTATCTATTAAGTTGGAAGGTATGAATATCAGTAACCAATATATGAAAAATGTGAATAAATATTGATCTTTGTTATATCCATAAAACTAATACGATCTCTCTAGGCCAAGAAATGTGTTTAAAAGAAATATATTTTATACACATTATCGAAAGTAACTAAGTATATTGTAGACAAGGTATATTATTGATATTAATAATAATAAATTATTTTTTATATATATAATACATTGACAATAATTTTATATGTAATTGATAATAAATAATAATATGAATTGTTGAAAATCAACTTTCCTATAAAAAAAATTTTAATTATATTTTTTAATTTTATTTAAAAGTTAAATTCTCAAAATATTTATTTTAAATTGTAAAATTTTATTTTATTGTTTTTAATGTCAATATTAATTTTTTTTGAATTTGGAAAAAACAATTAGGTAACCATTGCAAATCTATCGATTCTTATAAAATAGTCACATTTATTGAATTATTATAATACATGAATGAATAATTTATTTTAAAACCATTTATATATAAATATATATATATATTTATAATATAAAAGAATCATTAAAAAATAATATGATATATATTTAATTTTTTTTTTCAATTTTGTAAAATCAATAATATTTCATTCTAAAAATTATTTTATTCGCCAATGTTAAAAATTATTCGTCATCGCTTGTATAAATTAAATCGAACAAAATGAATTTAATATTTTAGATCAAAATGATTGTATTATTCAATATATATAATTTAAATAATGGACCTAAAAGTTTAAAAATGAGATTAATGTTAACAACCATGATAATAGTAAAACAATTATTTTCCAATAATTGTTTTATTAATATTATGTATTTTTATATAATGGAAAAAATCAATTTTCTTAAAAGGTGACATCTAATTAATTTTAAAGACATTATATAAATATATTATCACTCATTTTATTTGTAATAAATAATAAATAATATTATAAACACTTATTGGTGAATGTAATTGTTATGTAAAAAATGATTTTCAATATATAAATTTTTTCAATATAAAATTTAATTTTCTATTAATTTGAAATTGAATTAGTTAAAATTTAGAATATATTTCGGTTAATCACAACAATATTTTTTAATATTAGTTATTTTATATGTTTTGTAAATCATAAGTTAATAAGGTAAAAATATTTCACACCAATAAAATTTCAAAAATATAAAAGTAAATACACAACAATGAATAACATCCAACATGTTTAAAACAAGTTTTTGAATTATTTTCTATGTCTTGATCGACCCATGCTAACAATAGATTTATATGCATTTATGTGACAAAAATTTCACTGAATGTATTCTTAAAACCCTTCTGTTCTCTGGTCCAACAAGAATAACTCTTATTTATTTATCCTAAACACAAAATTTCCAATGAGATGTTTGAGAAAAAGTTCAAGGTACCAAATTGAGTATTACTTAATGCATAACATTTCTTGGTAAAATTTATCTTCTAAAGCAACCATTGTAGTCATAATTTTATAACCTAAGTATCATTATTATAAAAAAGTGTTAGAATAATTAGGAAAACTATTATTTACCCCTTTTACCCACATAGAAAAACAAAATAACATTAACTATGAATTGTTTTCACTTTCACCTCCTCGACTTAATGTTTTTCGTTTTTCACCTAAAATTTTATTCTTAATCCAAAAAACTTAAAATATTAATCAATAATAATTAAAAATATATATAATATAAATATTCTTCTATTATTATGATATTAGATGTATCCTGAACTATACTCTCTCATCGAAATATAATTTGTTCCGGTTTGGGTTGGTTTAACCACCCACTTGAATAATACTATAAAACTATTTCTATGATGATTATAGGAACCTAAATACTAATATTAATAAAATTTAACAACAATTAAATGTTTTATATATTATAATTTTTATATTAATTATAAAAATTATTATTTAAATCTCATATTTGATTACTAAATTTACAAAAATCAGCCAATGATGATTTAACATTCATGTAGACATAAAAAAATTATTTAATAAATAAATTGAATATATTAATAAGTAGATCATGTTAAATTAAATATAGAAGTATAAGGTTACTAATAATGTGTCAAATAAAATTAATATAATTATTTAATATTGTTGGAATATACATAGAATGAATCAAGAAGAATGTAATGGATTTCATCTTAATCACCATAGACGAATGCACACTTTGATATTATGCACCAGTATTCACTTTTATGGAATGACTAATTACCACATGAATTATAATATCATAAATTATAATTGAAATATATAAATTCATTTCCATTCAAGATATTTTTTCCTATAGGAAATGAATGCTATCTTGCCTAAAATTTAAGGGTTTTTTCATAACTGAATCTGCTTTCTTGAGTTATATTGATTCTAATTATCTTTCCCCGTTCATTTCATTTGGTATATCAAATTTATATCTTATTATACTACTATATATTAAGATATTACTTATTTATGAGTTTCCTTACTTCTTGGAAATGGAACTAAGTTATGAATAATACCAATGCTCTTAAATGACTGCTTCTCTATCATATCTAAAATTTCCCATCTCGCCAACGTTATAATTTTTAATTAGAATCATAATATGTTTTATATAATATTAAATTAATTTATTATTTCTACCATTGTAAAAATAATTTTATATTTTCCATTTCATGACATTGTATTTCACTAAAGGTGTTTTAAAAAATAAAATGGATCTTCCATACCACCCTCATTACTTGTTGGTTCCGTATTATCTATATTTTTCTCCAATTTTTTTGAAATTATTTTCATATAGTTATTATATAATTTAACATATATTCATTAAATATATATATAGTAAATAATTCATTTCTAGAATTATACATGTTTTAATATCCCTTAAAAATTTAGGATTTTATGTATACATAGTTTAAGGGAACATAAATATTTCTTTCTCATGTCAACAATCACCCTAATAAAACATATTAAAATCCTTAATAACTTCTAAAACCTTCTTTATTCAATAGAGAACCCTATGATTATCATCATCATTTAATATTTTTATTGAAAGAGGGGAAAATAAAATATGAAAAAATAGAATAAAAGGAAAACAAAAGAAAAACAAAAGAGAGCCCAGGGGAGGACCCCGCCCCCTTGCCATGACGGCCTATATCTCTATTAAGTTATTAATTTAAACATAAATTTATTTCATTATTCTCATGGGAATAATTTTGATTTAGTATTATTCTATGACTTTAATTAGAATTATATTACCCACTTCGATCGCATGCGTTTTATCACACATATGATTTATGTTTGCCTATTTTCTTCTTTTGGAATTAATGCGTATGTTTTTTATTATATGATATATGTTCCTTGAATTATATATTCATTAAATAAATTTGGTAAATATTTTATTCTCATTATTTGTTATATAATTTTTTAGAGAGTAGACATAATCAACTATGGGAATTTTTTCACTTTATAATGATGGTCTTGGGAGTGACCGTTGAATTATGTCTTTTATGTCATGTATTATATAATTGAAAAATATTTATGATTCAATGATATCATGAGATAATTTACTTATTCCATGTCTCTGATATCATCTCACACACTTTTAAATAGTTTATGTTTTTTCTTTTGATATTATAGTTATTTTATTTATGATTTATGGAAAAATAAAAACGTCCCATTTAATATTTTAATTATAAAATTCACCCACATAAAATTGTCACATATCATTATGATATATCACTTGATGAGATGTTGATTTTTTCCTTTATTGAGAATACGATATTATCCCTTTATCTTATTTACCTTATATAGGTTATGGCATTATGTATATGTTATGAGAATGTTATAGGGGGGTTAGAAAAGTATGATTCTACAAAAATGATTAAAGGTCATAAAATAATTTCCCTATATATATATTCCTCAAATATACTAAAACTAAATATTTACTATCATATATGAGATTATAGTGAGGTGAAATTTATAAAATATGGAGATGATTTAAAATTAAGTTATATTTACCTTGGGTCATCATAGTTGGTATCCTAGGCATGTGTTTCATTTTTTAGGATTAGGCTAGTTATTTTTTGGGGATAACGATTAGAGAAATTCAATTAAAACCATAGGAATAAGTCTAAGGGATAATTATAAGTACAGGATAACGTCTTAAAATGATAAAAATGTTGAGATTTATTTATTTTCTAGGAAATGAAAACCTATATGGATACTAAAAATGATATAGTCTCTAGAAAAAATATTAATAGGGGTAATAACCACAAATGGGTGTGTTGGGTGTTAACTCAATTATCACCTGGTGCATAACAAAGATACCAAAATACACACCTTGTTTGTAACTCCTAAGGGATATGATTTTTTAATCACATTCTATTTAAACAAAATTATTTAGGATTTATTATGTTATGAAATTAGTTTATGGAGCGTGATAAAAGGAAACCTAAATACACATTGATTGAACTGAGAGTGACTTTGGTTTAGTTAAAATCAAAAGTGATAATTTTAAAGAGAATATAACTTTTATGTTGAGTTTTGATAAGGTAATTTATTGTAATTATATTATAATGTTAATTTTTAATCACATACATTAACCCCATTATTATTTTAATAGTTGATGCCTAAAGGAACTATGTTGAAAACGGGTGCCATTGAAAAAGTGGATATTGTACTAATGATAATCCTAATTGGATAAAAGATATAGTATTAAATATTGTGATCATTCCCAAAAAGCTATTAAAAATTATTATTAATAATAATGAATTAGTATCTCTTCCAAACTCATAAAATAAGAGAAGGAAACATTCTCAAAGATGTTCATGTGATGAAGATGATGATGAAAAAAATGTAATTTACCTTGTGTGAAAAAATTCCGAAGATTCATTAGGGAGAATATCTTATTGAAACTAGATGATATTTTATTTTTTTAAAGGAGTGAATAGAGGAAAAACCTACCAATATACAAGGAATATTTGAATAAAATAATGATATAAAATAATTTTCCTCCTAAGGATCCACTATAAATTTGATTTATTTGATTTGATGAATTTGGGAACAAAGAAAATTATTGTAGTAATCAAAGGTATTATGATAAAAAACTACACCATCAGCCTCAAAGTCCTTGGGAATAATAAAATTAAACTGAAAATACTAATATTAAATTGGATGGTGATAGTTAAATGATGAAAGTTACACTTATTCATCTTTTAAGATTTGAAGATGACCTATGTGATATAAGTTTTATCTAATGATTTTCTAATAATATAAAAACACATGGGGTATCATTATTATATCTATGTTATGAAAATATTTTTATGTATTATGAGATTATTATTTATTATATTTTTATTATTAATTTATATAAATTTTATATAATTTTGGGAGTTGATTTGTCTCTTAACATAAATGAAAAATTATTTGTGGGAATAAGGGAATTCCAGTTCATATCAACTAATATACTTTATCAATGGATTGAATATTATTTATAATATATTGAATGAAAATATATAATTTTGGTATAAATATAGAAAAACTATACCATTATATATTTTCATTTTTATATTATAATTAAAATTTTGAGGACATTATTTATTAAAGGGGGGAAGAATGTAGCACAAAAATATTTTGAATTACATTAACATTAAAAAATTGATCATTTAAATATTACACTTCACATGAATCACAATAATGTTTTAGTTAATTGATATAAAATAAGAATAATAATGTTTTATACTTTGAAAATTTATTTTCCTCTAAATCAGTTTTTATTATATTTAAAAATTTTATTTAAATGATAAAGTCTATGATTTTAGAATTTCAATTTCAAAAAATATACATCATTTATTTTTTAGTATAAAATTTTATCTTACGATGAAGTTTTATGGTAATTGAAAAATAATTAATTTTTAAGTAGAGTGTGAAAATAAACTTTTTTCTTAAATAGTCACTTTTAAATTATTATAATTATGGAATGGATTAAAAAAAATTTAAGTATATTTGTAATAAATAGGTATTTATATTGTAAATTATATCATCTAAAAATAAAACCTTGTGTTTAAAAAACACATGTTTACTATTTTGGAAACTTATGTAATATTTCACTGCCCAAACAATTTTACTCACCATTGTTATAAATTAGTATTAATCACTTGTATAAATTAAAAAAAAATTGGATTTTTTATTTTATATAAACATGATCATAATTTTTAATAATTTCAATTCATTTTTTTGGCATAAACTTATTATTTATTTGATTAGAGTTAATGACCATAATAATGGTAATAAGATTATTTTCAAAGAATAGTTATATTAATATTTTGTACTTTTAATCTAATAAAATAAATTAATTTCTTATGAATGTTTATTTTAATATAATTTTTGGTTCAATATATAAATAAAATATAACATATTAAATTCGAAATATATATTAAATATGGTAAAGAACCCATAATTATTAATACAACTTTTTCCTAGAAAAAAATTCTTGAATATATAAAAAGTATTAACTTAAATGTTCAATTTGTACTAATTATTAATTCAATTGGATTAAATAGTTATTAAAATTAGGTACTCTAGATCCATATTTTTAAGAAGATTTATTTTATATGATTAGTAAAATATAATTTAAGTGGGAAAAACTAATTTCCTTTGTAAAAATTATAAATGGATAATGTAAAAATATTTGAACAAATTACTTCCAAAATGTTTAAAACATGTCTGAGAATTTCTATTTGAGGATTTACAAACCCAATATACCATGAAAAATCAATTATTTGGAACTTCATAATTTTTTAAACCATGAATAGTGTAATGATATCCCTGAAAAAGTAAAGGGTATTCTCAAAAGGCCAATTTTCCCCACTTATAAAAGGAGACACATCAACCCATCTATGAGACAATAATTATAACGAAATACTTCTTGAAAATATAACATATTTCTTTTAATCAAAACATATCTCATGTTAATAAGACATTGATATATTTATTTACCATATTAAATTATTTTACAAGGACTTGTTTAAGATACTCTTCATTGTAAAAAAGCGAGTATCATGTAATCCTTACCTTTTCTCCTTATTCCTTCTCTACCCAACCAACTCTAACTAGATTAATATAATAAAATAAGTACCAATTGTATTCTTAAGATTTAATATATTAATAGAAATCCATTTTTACTCTTTTCCATCCAATTTTAGAAATAAAATAATGGTCATTGTGAGTTTTTAAGACTACAATCACCATGAAGATTCGTTTTTCATTTTTCATTTTAATTTTATATATTTAGAAACCTTATTCAGAAGAAAAAATGAACCTAAAAAAATCACAGAACATTATATATCCATTTTAAATAAGTATTTGGGTATTTTGGTATAAATAGATGTAACAAATTTATGAAGTATATGTAGAAATGATGATAATTTTATTTGTATTACTTGATTACTAATAAGATAAACTTATAATTAAAAATATATTTTTTCTAAAATAATTTTTTTGTACATTTTTAATCAACCAAATATATAGTAAACATGGTATGTTATATATATATATATATATTGATACAAATAATAGAAAAAAATTATTTTATAAGTAATTCATTGAAAATATGAAAAATAATTTTTAATACATTAAATAGTTATTTTCCAATTTTTTAAATTATATTTTATAAATTTTTTTAAATGAAAAATTTTACTATTCATTAATTTTAATTTGAGAAAATTATATGAATTTATTTTAATTTCAAAATTAAATAATTATGAACTTTTAATTATTTTCACAAACAGATAATTTTTATGTAAATAGTTAAAATTACAGATTTGGTAAAAACCCAAACTTTCATGCCATAATTATAACAAAAGATTGAATTTAATTGTTTCCTAACCCTTTTTTATAATATATATATATATATATATATATGATATAAAAACATTCATTTTAAGATACTACTCTATATTAATAAAACCCATGTATATCATTTCAGAATTTTATGTATTATTTCAATTTAAAAGCAATTTTATTCACCAATATTAAAAATTATCTATAATCATTTTTATAAATAAAATATAAAACAAATTCATACTGTAGATCAAAATTATCATATTATTTAATAAGTTTCATTTTATTTTTGGTATTAATAGTATGATCACAATGATTATAGATAATAACCATGAAAAGGACACAACCGTTATTTTCTAAGAATTGTTTTATTAATGTTGTGTAATTTTTATCAAAATAATTAATATATTATCTTATAAAATGTGGATATAATATATTTTTTATTCATATATTTTAATAAATTTAAACCCATTTAACTGTAAATAAATACTAAAAAATGTTAATCACAAATAATGGTTAAAAAACATTTTCACCCATTTTTTTCAATATATGAAACAGTTTAATTTATAACTGATTTTTATCATAATTTAAAATTTAATTAGCTAATTTTTTTATTTAATTTATGTTCATAACACCCATATTTTTTAGTATGGGTTATTTTATATTTTTAGTAAAACAATTGGTAGTTGGTTAAAAAAATGTTACCATGATAAAAACAAAAAAATGAAAATATGTTCACAGAAGTAGAAATGATTTTCAAAATAATTTATATAAGAGTGGGAATTAGTTTTTGAGGATTTATAAACCCATTATAATTTCAAAATCCATTATTTATAACTTATTTTGTATTATATTTGTAAATATTGTGTTGATATCTCTGAAAAAATGGGTATTCACAAAATTTCACTTATCTTCACTTATAAAAGGGGAAATTTTGATTCCTTCATGCCATAGTTAATTATTGTAAATAGATATTGAATATATATTTTTCAAATCATCCTAAAATCATATATAATGTTCATAATCCTCTGGCATCAATTTTTTTCCTTATTCCAATCATTTCCAAGGATATGTTTAGGAGGACACTAATGGCACTAAAGTGACTATTACTTACTCTTTATAATTTTATTTTTAATATTAAATCACCAAAAATTCCCTAAAATTGTAATTTAATGACCTCAATATCATTACCATACAAAAAAGTTTTTATATTAATGGGAAAACCCTTATTTAATATTTTATATCCACATATGAAAATGATTGAATGTAAACTACGCGTTGTGTGGAGTACCACATCCAGGAAGAATCATTTTTTGTTTCTACTCTTGATTTTAATTATTTATATAAGATAATTTAAATATGAATTAAAAAATTTAACAATATCAATAATATCATTATTATTCTATTATAATGTAATTATAAAATTATTTAACTATCCTCACCTATGATATTATAATGTGTTCATGTTTGGTTCGGTTTAACCACCTACATGAATAATGCTATAAACCTCTATCATGTATGACTATGAGAACATAAATAGTAATACAATTTTATATAAATAAGAAATTAAATCTTGGTTTTTTTGGAATGATTATATTAGGTATTTAACATATTATAAAAATAACATATTTGAGGGATATAATTACTTAAATAAGATTTCATCGATTGAATTTTCATGCAAAAACATTGAGAAACTGTAGAATAAATAAATATAATATGAAATAAAATGGAAAATATTTAATTAAATATAGAATAAAATAGTTCATCAAAAGGTATTAAATAAACATAAATTTATTATTTAAGAGGTTATGTTCATGCACAAAATTAACCAGGAACAAGGTAATGGTTTTAGTCTTAATAACCCTTCATTGGGGAATGATATTATATTATTCACCAATCATCATTTTTATAATGTAACTAATACCCCCATCGAATTATAATATTATTAATTATTATTTTAATTGGAAACGTTAATTACATTCAATATCTTATGTATTGTGGGCTATGGATGATATCATCCCTAAAATATAAGGGGTTTTCATATCTCAATCTACTATGTTGAGTTATGAGGTTTCTATTTGAGATTCATAATTAATTTAATAAGGCATAACATTTTTCAATATTTATAGACCAGTTTTAATTCATATTTCCATATGTATAAGTCTTTTTTTGAAAATGTTACTATGCTAAGAATAGTTCCCATCGTCTTAAATAATGGTTTCCCCTTCTTAAAAAAAATTCGCTTCATGCCACGATTATCTAGATTAATTGGAAACTAAATTATCTATTTTATCATGTGAAATTAATATTTTACCTATCAACATTTGAAAATAAAGTAATACAACCCTTTTTAAAATGATATATTTCCACATTGTTTGTGTAAAATATAAAAGGGCTCTTCCATACCACCCTCGTTACATCTCGGTGACACGTTCTCTTTATTTGTATTCATTTTTTACAAAATTATTCTCAATTAGATCTATTTTTTAATTTATTTCCTATATATATATATATACATAGTTAAATATCCTTATGATAGTAAGGGTTATACATGTTTGTAGTACCTTTTGAAATTATCACATTTCGGTCAACCCTTTTAATTGGTGTTCTTACATTTTATTCCATGTTAAGAATCACCCCCACAATATATTTTAAACTACACAAGATTATAAAAATAATATTTATATTATAGGAAAACCTATTGTTTCAATTATGGTTATTTAGTAATGAAAATGTTCTTTACTTGATTAAATATTTCATATACGTATTTAATTATGATTCTCCTTAGTGGTTCGTTTTGATTATTTATTCTCTTAGATATTTCTAATGAATTGTATCTATTAGAACTCTAGGTTGAAGACCTATATACCTTTCCAATTATTAAAGTCAAGAATAATTTAATTAGTTTTTTATCTTGGGAATATTTTTGATTTAACATTCTGTTATTCCTTGATTTGGATATTTTGACCCTATTTTTATTACTTGTGTTTGATCATTATTATGATTTATGTATGGTTTATTTCCTCATTAGGAATACATATGTATAATTTTTATTAGTTGGTAAATGAGATAAGAATTATATAGACCTCCTATGGATTTGGTAAATATTTATATCTTATAAGATGTTATCTAAGGGATTAGAGTGTGAACCTAATCCACTAGGGGTATTTTTCCAGTTTTTGATAATGGGTTTGGGAGTGACCTTGATATTTGTTTATGGTGAAAAGATTTGTATTGTTTCAAAATATTCATGATTCCATAATAATATGATATCATTTCTTTATGAAACATATATATTCTTATATAATGGTCTAATTTTATGGTTAATGTTTTTGGTTTTACATTACTTGTATTTACAATATGATTTATAGAAACTCTTATTGTACCATGTTATTTTTAATAGAAAATTTATCCCCTCAACATGTTTTCTCTTATTTGTATGATCAAAAACATGATGGTGTGTTGATAAATTTTCCATAACTACGCATTTTATCTCACTCATATCTTATTTTACACATAAAAATTTTATAAAGATAAGTATAAACTTTGTGACAGTTATAGAATATATATTATAATATTTAAATTATGAAGAAAGGTTCACATGTTTATAAAATATGTGTCTTATGTAAATGGTCCTAAAAATATTAAACTAAAATGTAATCTGAGCAGTGTGAGATTATTGTGAGATGTAATGTATATGTAATTATGATGATGTAAAATAAAGATATTTTTATATTCAGTCTTCATAGCAGGGATACATGGGTACCCATATCATGGGTAGCTTGGTTGGATTGTGAAAAAGTGGTATCTGGTCATACTTTATATTTGGTGATTCATAGTATAATGGAGATAATATTTTTGGAGGTTAATATGTAGGTGAGTATAAATGTTTGGATAAAAATTTTAATTTAAAACTTTAGTTACCATGGGTGTCTAGGATGGGTGTTCCTAAAATTTAATCTTTATCCTCATTTATTTTTTAGTTTTTTAGTCTTTATTTGAGTATTTATATTTTCTATTGATTAATTATGAGTTTTTAGAGAAACTCTATTTAATGTATTATTAAAAGGGATGATCCAAGGGTCACATGGTTATTGTAAAAATTCTATAAAACTCTATAAAAACTAATAATATTGATATATATAGATTCTAGTAAATATTATATAGTTAGCACAAGTTTTTTCTAGACAATACATCCCAACCAGGTGTTGTTGTATTGTTTTTTTAATTATTATTCTTTGAGATTATATGTTAACCCAATACATTTCAATAGTTTATTTAATATAAATTACTCTTTATTTATGAGTATTATTGATGTTATTTATCTTATTTAATTTATTTTTCCTTGATGAATGATTTAGATCCATCTTCTAAAATGTGATGAGTTTTTCCATTTTCTAGAGGTGTCAAAAAACAATGGAAACTCTAAATTATTATTGGAATTATATAAATCATAATTGATGTAATGAGGGGTAGTAGAATAAATTTAGAGAAGTTATCAAATGTATGGATTCTAAAATGTGGTTTAGTATACAATATTCTCTATTTGATAAGGAAACTATAATATTTTAAAAATATGTAGGGGTAACTTTTTTAAATTTTTTAATGTATTTTGGATCTTGTTGATAGTTTTGTTTTCAAATGTTTTAAAAATATTATTTAAAATGTTTTAATATATTATAAATGTTAAATTATCATGTTTTTATTTCTTTGTGGGAATGAGAAGTATAATGTTTTTTAGGAAGCATAATGTTGTGTATTTTTTTGTGTATATTGATATCTATTGATATTCTGGGTTGAATTTTTTTGAACAATTTAATAGGTTTTTCGGATTATTTGAGACTATGTTGTTTTTTTTTGTTTCTAATAGTTTTATATTGAATATTAACTATATACTTATGGATTCTTAAGAGAGAGTTACATGAAATCATGCACATCTGATACCTATAGTTGATCATAGTTTTCTGCACTTAGTCGCACATGTTACTTAAAATTTTAAGTATGGAGTACTTTATATTCTCACTTAACATATATACAATTTTGAAGAGTTTTATAATTTTAGTCCACCTTTTTTCCATGGGAAGTAATGTTCACATGAAATAGAAGACTCTTTAGTGAAAGAATCTCAAACCATCTTGAACTCCTAGTGATTTATAAAATTATATTTTCAACCATTATGCTCAAGGGTATAAGTTATAATTTTTTTAAGTCCATCATTTAGATATAGGCACAATAGGAACAATCATGGGAATTCCTTATTGAATTGTTTATAAAATAAAAATTCCCTACTACCTTGATATTTATTAATGTTATGGATTTTTATTACATCTAGTAGTGTAAATAATTTGTTCATGAGTGTGCCAATCACTTTTTCGAGCTAGTACCCTACCTACATGAGGTAGATTTGAGTGGTTACCATAATATTCAATATTTAAAAAAATTATTTTATTTAATATGATTATATTTATTTGTGATACCCATTCTGTTAATTTAATTTTGATCAAACAATTTCATCATAAATTGTATAGTGTCTTATTATAGAAATTTTAAATCATTTATAATGAATTTCTAGAAATTATATGTTTTCATTTTGTTTAATCATGTTGTTTTGGTAGTTTTTTCATCTAGGTGATATGATAAATTAGTTATTGAAACAATATTTTCAGTTTTTTTCTTTTGTATTTCCTTTTTTTCTTAGTTTGGAGTAATCAAATTTTTTAAAAAAATGAGTGAATTAATTTTATTCTTATTATATTGGGGAGAACACTATGGATAAATTTATCATTGTTTACTTGAATATTTTTTCCATATTATAATATGCATACTATTCAGGTACCTTTTGTATGAGTGAATCTGGGTATATTGTACATTCAACCACAATATTTATGATAAAATATGATTTTTTAGTTTAATCCATTGATCTTCATTAGAAATTTATCATGTCATTATTTTGAAACTTATCAGGAAGAGTTTCTTGGAGATACATTTTATCATATTTTTCTGTAAAATGAAAATGTAAATCAAATCATATCTTTTATCCACTATTTATTATAAGATCTTGTTAAGTGGAATAAGGTGATTCCCTATACGGTTGATGTGTTTATCATAAAACTTATTTTTTCGATTTATTTTATAATGTGATAATTTCAAATAAATTTTTAGTCTATAAAATATTTCTTATTTAGAAAGGAATGATAGAGGACACTTATTAATATATGATTCTATTTCTATGTTTATTTGGGTGTTGTAATTTTGTGTAATAATATTTATTGTTAGGTCTACAATATTTTATGTGTGTGTGTGGGGGGGGGTTCAAATTTAAAATTTGGAATGTTTTAAAAACCACTTCTTATAAATTGTGTTTCCTTAGTTGAAAAATATTTATATATAATTTCAATTACATTTTTCTGAGTTTTTTGGTTAATAAAGTGGAATTTTTTGGACATGGAAGATTTTGGTTTGATTTGTGGGAGTCATTTAAAACGTATTTGTAAGAGTATATATTAAATAGTTTTATTTGTATTTTTAAATAAATATTTGGGTTTATGAAGTTTTTCGGTGTATATTAGTGGGACCACCCTAATTAAATTTATTAAATTTATTATTTTATATTTGTTATGTGGTGGGATGTGAATCCATTATATATTTATATATTCAAGTATGAAATGTTTCTATGTTACATATAACCTTTTACTTATTAGGTAAATATGGGCGACTTTACAAGGGTGGAGAGTGATATGGTTGGGATAAATGAATAACCCAAACCACAATTATTAATATTATTTTGAATATTTATTAATATTTGTCTCAATTTCTTGATTTCGGTTGGCAATAGGGCTCATAAATGAAAATGGTAACCATTAAGAGATGGGTCTACATATATTATTATTATGTTTATAGTGATGGTTTTTTTATGTCTATAATCTTATGTATTGATTTGATCTATAAGAAAAGTCATACATATAAATTTCAACATCTTATGTATTAATTTTTTTTATAAACTAAATGTATTGTATATTTTTTTAGGATAAGGTAAAAGTTTTGTTGTATTATTTTTTAAAATTAAATATTTTATATATTGAATTTTTTATTTATGGTGAAAAAAATTAACTACTAAGAATATATTACAAAATCTAAAAATCATTTTAAGTTCAATTTATATGGGTCCTCTTACATTAAATTTAAGACTTCATATATATGGGTATACTTATTTAAGGGTAAACTCATTTTGGAAAATTGTTAAGTTCAAATTCGTAAAGTTCTCCCTTTGGAATATAAGTGTTATCTAGAGGAAACCCTTTGATATATATGGGTACCCATGATTTTCCATATGATGTGTAAATGATAATATTATTTTCAAGGGTTATAAAATGGAAAAAAATCTGAAACTAAAATATTAACTATAAGATATGTAACAGTTTAATAAGATGACATGTAAGGTTTAATCTAATACATAGGATTTTGAAAATTGGACACTAATAAATAAAATTTATATTTTGTGGGTCAAAATGACTGATTTTTAGTTTAAAAAAATATGCATGATACATAAAAGTATTTTGGGAGAAGAATAATGGTTGACATAGTGATTTTTATAAGTAAATTGTAATCTATATGGTATTTATGGGTTCTTTACTTTTTAAAATAGAGGGGTTATAGTCTGGAGGTTGAATCATGTTGTGGGGTAATGGTTCATAACATGAGGTGTAAATAGAGGGGATCATGTCATGAATCAGGGGCCCACATCATGATTTCATATATTGAGTATTGTAATTTGTAAAATATCAATATTTAATATATTCGAATTGAAATCCATTAGGGTCCCCTTTCCTCCATTTCATTGTCATCATAATCTGTTTCTCTATGGATATCATGTACTCTTCGATGACGTTTCACCTAGGAAAAGTGCTCTAAACCTCCCACATAAATCCTTATACATATTATTATATTTTTCATAAACTAAGATGGTCACAGATACATAGGGTTTGTTTTAATTAGAATTTTTTTTTATTATTTTACATTTTAAAGTTATATATTAAGGGTTCATTTCTCCATTAATGTGAAATAAGATGACTTATGGACTCAAATCATCGAGGTAGGTTTCCATATACATAAGCATTTAAACATAAAATAGTTATTACTTTTAATTTTAATTTCATATTTTAAAATATTTTTTGGTATTAATATGTATATATGGAATCCCTATCAATTGATTTTATTTTTTAACAAATATCACTTACATTAAAGGATTTCTCTTTATATAGTTAGTTTGTAATTTGAATCTTTTTTCGTGGAAAGACAAGTTTTTGATTAAATTCAATAGACATTTTTTCTGAAATTTTTGATAAATAAATGAATTATCATTTTTCTAATTATTTTCATAAGAAATTCTTGTTTTTAGGAAAATATTTTTTAACTAACGTTGGGTTGGGATTCATTTAAAAATATGATTTGTTACATCTTGATTAATTTATGTTTTTTTATAGTTTGGTGTTGAAAGATTATTTGGTAACATATTTTCTATAATAATTTTTTAAATGCCAATTTTGAACAATATGAAATGGTCCCCTTTTTTATATATAACCTTAATGTGATCCCATTATTCTTATTTTATAAACATTTAATATAGATATTTTTATTTGGTTAAATTGATGGAATATTCTTGAATAGGGGATATAATTATTGTGTACTTATTTGTTGTAACATGGGTGAATTCATGAAAGTTTATCATAAGTGAGGGTGTGTGAAAAAGGTTCCCATTATTATATGTGCTTTATGTTATGTTTTGATATCTCACCTATATTTATTATCATGGTAAACCATGATTATCTAGTTGAGAAATCTAGGTAATGGTACTGAACAATTTAACGATTATATACAAAATAGTGTCCCTAAGTGAGGATATCACCTTGATTATGGGATTTTTCCCCTCATCTGAACCATGTAGTTTAAAAAATAGTGTTTTTGGACTATTAAATCACATATAGTTTGAATTATATGGATTTTTATATATAGTTTTATATATTTTTAAGAGAACTCCCATGTGTTCAAATGATTACTGTGATTTTATTGACTGATTATAGTATATTTATGGTTTTTAATATCTTCACATTACTAGATTTGGTATTATTAAATTCTTGGGTATTTTAGTTGGTTTTCCCCTATATTTTTATAGCATTTATGTTAGTATATTTTATATAATATTATTATTTATAATCCTCTCTTTTTAAAAAGAAATATGTTTCCTCTTTATATAAACATAAATTATTTCTTATGTCGGTGACATTTGTTTTGGTTTTAGAATTGAAATAATGTTTTTGTTTTTATAAATTTATTTCAATCTCAAATAAAATGGGATTTTAATTTGAGTTTAGGAATCTGGTGTGGGTAAAATACCTACTATGAATTATTTTCTCATGCCTATCATATTAAATGTTTTGTACATGTAATTATTGGATTTTTCTGATAATATATTGCTTTCTCACTCAAGATTATTTTTTTGTAAGGTGATGATATTACACGTAAAACATGGAAATTGGTGTTTGAATTTTCCTTTCTGTTCCAACCTAGTTAAAATTTGGTTCATTTTTTGTATCCATCAACTTTAACCTTATTTAATAAGTTTTCTTCTTTCTCTTATCATTTATTATAATTAAATTTTGGTCTTGATGATATTTTGATATATCCATTTTATTTATTGTGTTTAATTTATAGTTGAAAGATTAAATTAATATTCATATTACCTGATTTATTTTGTTTCTGTATATAACTCTTAATTTTTACTCTCATGATTCTATGTATTATAGAGTGTTCATGTCTAAATTCATGGGGGATATCAAACTAAATTATTTATTTATAAGGTTAAATAATTACCAATGATGTATAGTTATATACAATAAAACTAGTTTGTCAAAATGAAGTGTATTGTCCTATGATAAATGTCATGGGAATGATCGTGTACCTAACTTAGTGGTATCCCTAGTTGGTTAGTAATATAATTTTATTAGAGCTTGATTATTATTTGGGGAGTCATGGAAGATGGGCGATTCGATCATCAGTTATTAATGTTGTTTAGGTTGGGTGTGCCTTGAATTGATTCTTTTTTCTCAATTATTTATGACATGTTTAGTCTTTATTTGAAAATTAATGCTTTATAATGATGAATTATGATTTTTTTGTAAAAATCCTTTTGTTAGTGTATATAATTGGAATAATAATGGGTTTGCAATGATATTAATCATTGTTAATAAATCATTATATTGATTTTGAATATTAATATTTGTATATTCTAATAAAAAACATGCAATTATCACATCATTTTATAGATCCTTCATCCAAACCATATTCAATTATACAAATCGTAATTTCTAAATATTTATTATTTGATATTCTAAATTACACAAATCTATTTATATTATTGATTTAATATGAATTTATTTTCTTATAAGGACTATTTATGTTATTTTTCATGTTTGGATTTATTTTCTTATGAGAAAATATTTGGTGCTATCTTTTAAATGGGGATGAGTTTTACCATTTTTAAGATGATTCGTTTGAAGTGTAAAACTCTCAGTGATGTTATACTTTATTTATTTTCAAAATGTTTTAATGGTTGGCGGATTCATAAGTGTTCAAGTTTTATTAAATTTCTAGTTATTAAATTGTGCATAAATTTAATAAGGGCTCACTTTGATAAGGAAAACAAAACTTTGGAAAAAGATTTATATGTGTCTTTATGAAATTTTGTAAAATGTTTTTAATCCTTTTGAAGTATTTGATTTGAAAATGTTTTAAATAATTTATTATTAACGTTATGAATTATAATTATGTTTTAAATTTTAATATATTAATTATATGGGAAGGATTAATTTATAATGTTTTGGAATTTGAATTTTTTGTATTTTATTATGTAAGAATGTTTATATTTATATTTTGCGATTGGTCCTTTTACTTATAATTGGTTTCATAATGTTTTGAATTTTGAGGTATATATTAGTAGTGCTTCTGTTTATTACTATTTTATAGTACTCCCCACCAAGTCCCCATAGATCCTTACGAGGAATCCATCAGTGATTCTACTCATGTAAACCTTATAGTTAATCAATGTTGTTATGTGTTAGATATCTCATTTTACATCTATGTAACATAGTGTGATTCATACATTAACTTGAAATAGATACAATATTCATGAGTTTTGTTTTTTTTATTCCTCCTATCTTAAATGGGTAGCAAGTTTCCCATGATGGAGAAGATTAGTTAATGAATATTGATAGAATATTCATCTATCATGAACTCACAATGTCCCTTTAACATAATTTTTTTACACTGATGCTCGACGATCTTAGTTGAATGATGTGTATGTACATAATTCAATAATATCTACAATAAAAAAAATCAATTGGCAGGTATTATGGATTTTTTCCTAAAATCTTACTTTTATATGATTATGAGATTGTTTAATAAGGTGCAATTCAAATTAATCATAAAGAAAAACATATCAATTTTTTAGTGCGCATGTCACTTTCTTGAGATCAAACCCCATCCAAAAGAGATATAATTAGGTGAATATCTTTATTTTTAACGTTTAAAAAGAGTAATTTTATTTAATATGATGTTATTTGTTAGTGGTAACCTTTCGGGTTATTTAATTTTGATAAAACTAATGAATTCTATCTTTGATAGTATCATCATGAAGTACTTCCAGATCATTAATATGGAATTTCAAGAAATTATATGTTTTCAATTAGTTTCATTATGTGGTTTTAATGGGGTCACACCTGATTTATTTCAAAATATAGTTAGAAGAAAATTTTTCAATTTTCTTTTTTTCTTGAGTTCTTTTTTTGATTATTTGTGAGTAGGTTTTTTAGAAAATCATTGCAATTTTTTGGAATTATTAAATAGTGGGGAGACTATAAAGTATTTGTATTTCCCAGTTTCCTTATGTATTTTTTAGTACTATGATATTTATTATATTGATTTTACATAGGTGTGAGATATTTGATTTTAGATTTAACGCCGAAAATCTATGTCGATAATAAAGTATTAGTATTTTCTTTGCAACCTATGATGTTCTTTATAGGTTGTATCATGTAAGTTTCCATAGACATATATTCATCTATGTCTTTTAATTCGTTGGTATTAGAGTTTTGTACTGATTGAGATGCTAAATATCATGTTTTATTTGAAATAAAATTTAACTACAAATTGTATTGGGGGTAAAAAGGGATGCCTTATTTTGTTGATGTGTTTTTTCTAAAACATATTATTTTAGATTTATTCCTCACTGCAATGATTTGAAATATTTTCTAAAACCATAAAATAATCATCATTTTTAATATAAATACATGTGATACTATTGAATATTTGTGATTTATTCCATTATTATTTGGATGTTCTAATTTTTTTTCAATAAATGTTTTGGTGACATCTCTTTTATATTTTTGGGGTAGTTTCAGTCAAATAAATTTTTTGGTTAATTTTACTAACAACATTTTATAAATTATGTTTTCTTATTTTAATAAAAATTGAATGTAAATTTATTGAAATTATTAATTGTTGTGTGGTTTTATATTTTATAAATAGATTTCATTATAAATGAATGTTTTATTTTGTTACATTGAAATCCTTTATTTTTTATTTTAATTTGATTTTGTTAAATTTTATCATATAGATTTTTTATTATTAATTTTTTATAATAAATTTACTTTCTATTTATTAATGGGTTATCACATATTTAATTTCAAAATTTTATTATTTTATATTTTCTATTTGGTGGGTTTTGATTACATAATATTTGTGGACATTCAAGTATCTTAATCTCCTTGTGTTCTATGAAACATATATATTTTGCAGGAATATTAAGGTACTGTTTTGGGGAAGGATGTGATATGGTGGTGGTGGTGGGGGGTGGGGGTTCACACACTAACCTCACTTATCAGTATTATTTATATTATTTATTTATTTTAATCATTATTTTTTTAATTTGGGCTGGATTTATTTCACTTCATAGAAAGTGGAACCATGGTGTATAGGCATGAGAACATACTTCTTATATTTCTTGTAATGGTTTTATCAAGTCAATAATCATAAATATTGTTTTTTATTTAGTTTAAAATATTAAATAGTGTTTTAAACATCTTAACCACATGGATATGGGTAACCTTTGTAAGTTTTATCGCAATTAGGAAAATGGTTAACCCCAAAAGAATATAGGTCACCCTTGGATAAATAATGGTTCACTCTAGGTTACATTATCATATATAAGGGTAATCATAATTTCACTTATAATACACAATGTTTTCTTCTTTTCATAAGGGTTTCAAATTTGTATATTGTAAATTTTAGTGTATTCTATCTAATATATAATAGTTTATCCAGATTATACATAATGGTTACTCTGATATGTAGGAGTCTAAAAATTGGTAAAGTCCTAGATACATAGTTGAAATTTGTGTTGGTATGTTAGGGATGATATGGAATTTATGAAAAAAAAATGAAGATATATAAGGGTTTCTTGGTTGGTTAGTAATGTTTTATATTATGATATATTTATTTTTAAAGGTTGATCTAGGTGATATGTACAATTATATACTTTGCAAATACTTTGGGTGAAAGTTTGGAGGGGTAATCACAATTTGAGATATGGGTAATGGAATGATGTGTATGGAGGGGGGGTCATATTTTGAGTTAGGGGCCACATAATGATTAATTTTGTCTAGTTTTAATTTTTTGAAATTCAAATGTTTCCCACATTTCAATTTAAAATGGGTGGGGTCTATTTATTCTCCCATTCAATTTCCATACCCACAGACATCATCTACCCTCATGTTTTCCACAACATCTTGGTTCATCTATGGATTTTATTCATGATTTCATGATAATTATCCTTGGTAATTTTCTCTAATCCTCACCCCATATTCTCATTATACATTTATTTGATTTTCATTCCAAAATTTGGTCATAGAGAGAAAGGGCTTAGCATGGATAGAATTTTATCAAGGGACTATTCTTCGGATTATAAGTGTTATAAATATATTTTGAAGATTATCATTCCTCTTAGATGTGGAATAACACAATATATTGTGATATTAATTTTTTGAGGTTGTTTTCTCCATCCATAAACTTTTTAACTTAAAACCATGAATATTTTTCTGGTTTTAATTATATGCTTTTGAATTATTTAATGGTTTTCAGGATTATACATATTTTTCTAGTCAATGTATTTTATTTATTCTGATAATTCTCACTTGGATTATAGTATTTTTCATTATGTCACAGTCCTTTAAATCAAATATTTTTACAAACTAAAGACATGAGTTTTATTAAATAACAAAGAAGATCATTCCAAATATTTGGTAATTGAAGAGACAATTTTATTTTAAAATAATTTATAAGGACAAAAACTATATTTTTTTAAAATTATTTCACAAATAATTTTTTTGGGTTTTATATAATTTTATCTTGTGTTTCCTTTATAACTTGAGTTCTTCTTATGATATTTCTATGGGTCGTTTTTAAAATATGATTTTATAAAATGGTTTATATAATGATTTTTTCAACGGATCAATGTACAATTTATGAAAATACACTCTTGAGGTACATAACCCCTTGAATTGATCCCTTTAGTGTTGTTGTATAATGGTTTTAAAGTTACGTTAATATTATTTTTAATTTTTGGAATTTTCAATTTTGTGGGACATGATTATTATGTTTTTATATTTTGGAAAATGGTACTCCTCCTTGAAGGGTGATAAAATGTTGGTATTTAAAAACCATATTATCACAATTATATATCATTTAAATTATGTGTTGATTAAATAACTCTATATACTTTCAAATAAATATAAGTTTATATTGGTGGGAAATAATAGTTATTGTAAATTACTAGTATAATATTACATTATGGATAATGTCCCCAAGTGATGATCACACGCAACATAGGGTATTTTTTACCTCTTCCATGACAGGTGGGTAAAATGTGTTTGTTTTGGTTGTTTAATCACATCGGGGAAATATATATTTATAATATTTTTTGGTTTTCCAATATTATCTCCAGATATTCTAGGATTTCCCATAATTATTTCAATTTTATTAACCCTTGGTAGTTTGTTTACAATTATTTGGTAATATATTCTTTGTAATATTTCATTAATCATTATAATATTTTTTATCTTATTTATTGGTTTTCAATATTATTATAGTACTCATGTATGAATAATTTAAATTGAATTATAATTGATCTTCACATATTTTAATAATTGTTTTTCTCATTAAAAAATAAAAATCTTTTCATAAATTTCTGACAAATAATTTTCCTTAAAAATAAAAATGTTTTTTTTCTAATGTTATTTCAGTGTATCATAAAATGGATTTATATTTTATGTTTATGAATGGGGTGTAGAGATGATACCTACTATTTATTATTTGAGCATTACTATCATAATACACATTTAATAAATGTTCTAATTTAATATATAGTATTATCTCTAGTTTTCTTGCTCTTTTGTATTTGATTTGGAATGTGATTATCAATCACTTGATACATGGAGATGGGTGTTTGAGTTTTCATTTCTATTTTTATCAAGTTTTAATTTAGTTCATTTTATGAATTAAAAAACAATTAATTTTTCCTTATATCATGTCGTTTTTTTAAATTAAATTATAGTCCTGATTATTTGGGATGTTTTAAATGAGTTTTTTTGGGTTAATTTTGGTTTTTTAGTTAATTTAATATTCATTTGAGCTATATTATTTTATACATTGATGGAACTATTTATTTCAAATTGCATAATTCCATGAAATATATAGTAGTAATGATAGTAAAACAAGTGTGAGTACCCTTATATCACTTCATTTATTACAATAAATTATTCCCAATGATGTATAATTTGATTCCATGAAACTAGTTTCCTGACCATGGTTGATTTGTAATTTCTTTATATACATGTCTTGGGTTGAATCGACTACCTCGTTCAGGGAAATATAGGGTTGGATTGTGATATATAGATCATATAAATTAATTTAAGACTTATTAATTTAATGATTTCATTCTTTAATGATTCTATTATTAGAGTAGTTAAGAATAATTGTGACATTCTAAAAGGTTTTTAGTTTTCTTTATTATAACCTTTGTGAGTGCATATGATATGGATTAAAAATCTAGAAAGTTACCAACAATCCAATCATTCATTTATTTTACCTCAAGAAAATGATAATCTTATTTCTCTTGTTTTGTTAAATATCATCAATGATAATGAATAAAATAATGAAATACTCTCCCACGAAGTATTATTATATTTTTGGTTGAACCTAATGTATTATGGGGCTTTAAAATGATGAAGATAATGATGTTAACTCCTATATATTCGGAAAAATATAATATTTTTAATAAATTTGACTATATATATTGATTTAGTTAACTTCTCGTTATCATTTTGTAATTCCCACAGATTATGTGATTCGTTTTTTGAATCGTCCAATTTTTCAACTATATTCAGAATATAACTATATTCAACTAAATGTTTTTCTATATATTTTATGTATGATAAATATTATGTTTTATTAACTAACTCTAATAATTATTTTCCATTATTGGATATTAATGAGATCCACATATGTACCCAAGTAATGCCTCCGAAGAATTATTGTCATGTCATTATCTCCATATATATCATGGATGATGAAACCAACGAGGAATAATTTTTTAAACATCAATGAGGACATATTATATATTTTATTAAGGGTTATTCAATGGCTAGTTTTCAATTTTTATTGAAACATTATTTAGTTTAAATATGTAAAGATATATTTTTTCAATAATTATATATGGTATGAGGTAAATACATTTTATGAGGTCGCAAAAAGCTATCATAAATGAAAATCTAAAAATATTTTAGGGTATCATTATATTACAAGGTTATTATAGTTTAGTGGGTATATGTAGAAAATATATTCCAAACATTAATCATGAAATAAAAAAAATCCCAACTAAATTAATTTTTCTTCTCTTAATTTGGATATCATTGAGAAATTTTAGATTTTTTGATATTTTCTTAATACAGAATAAAAGGTGAATGTTTATATTTAGTTATTAAAATATCTTCCAATACATTTAAAATTAAACATTCAAATTTAGTTGATATAGTTTTTATATAAATTAAGGGGGGTGGTGAATTTTTTTTTCATAGAGTGATTCTTTTTCCATTTCCTTTTTAGTTTTTTGATTGATCTCTTTTATATTAATATTATTTTCCCACATCATAACCTCTAATATGTTACTAAATTATAGGATTATCCTTTAAAGACATTAGGTTTATGAAATTCTATAACTTGATTAACCCATAATTATGAGAATAATACTAATTATTTTAAATTATTACATTTGAATGATCTTTTTCGTATAGGGTTTTAGAGAATTTTTTAAACTATTACATAGAAAACTACAAACTTCATCAAAGTGTATATATTTCCCATAAATATGATTTCAAAATCTCACCCATTTTTTATTCAATACACTTTTACAACATTTATGATGAGCTTCAATAACTCATGTCTATTTATGGGTTAAAATTTCAATGGGAGTTTGATATATTTTTTAGTATATGGTTCATTTTATGAATTTTGATTTGAAAGGGTATTCCAAAAGTTCCAAAACCTCATAGGCTTGTTTTTTATGTGGAATCTTGGTTGTATGGTGTTTAGAAGTGGTGATAATGTACCAGAATAAATATGGGTGGGTGAGAATATAACCTATAGCCACCAAATAGATAATATAAAGGTCAGTGGCCCTACTAGGCCTATAGGGTCTACCGGTTACCCAGTGGCCTCAAACCAACTAACCATTAGAGTCTAGATGTTGGATGAGCCACTACGTTTTCCCCCCAACTCTCCATTGGTGGTTTTTGGGGGAACAATTAAAATTATACCCCCATGTTTTTTAGAGTTACATACCATATTTTCATTCTCTATTTAAATCACATGGACAAGGGGTGGATCCATACCGGATCACTTATTTATCCATTCATGTTTGAGTGGATTTAAGAAACCATTCTTCACGATTCATCGTAAGTTTCTCCTTTTGATTGTATCTTGTAATATTCTCATTGTATCAATGTATTTTTTCCTAGATATTATTTATTTGAGTTGTGATTCCATCAAAGGTTATTAAAATCATAAAAGGATGATGTGGATTCCATTAAACCCAACTAGTGGATATCTCAAGATAATTCCTACACACCTTCACCCATTTTTTATAGATAGTATGTAAATGATTGAGTTTCTCAATGGATTTTATATAAATTAAATGTTTTTCATTATAGATTTTTTATCATTGATCAAGATTATTCCATGTTTAGTATCAGGACTTTGGAATAGATCTTTATAGGAGGGTTGGTCTCGATTGAGGCATGGAAGAAGCACATGCTGATTTAATTGTCTTTTATTCCTATGTAAACTAAGATGGTTAATTTGTTTCCTGTTTTAAATTTGTTATAATTTTATTATAGTTAAATAATGTTATTATTTGTATTTGAGATAGTACCATGGGTGGCATGAGTGTTGGTTGTTGGACAAAGAAGAGATTGAGTGTGGATTTCCATGACGAAATTTAAAGGGAAGGGGCTTCAAATGAGATTGTTTGTCCCTTAAATTAATCTCAAAGTCACACATACTTTAATCATGAATGTGTGATGAATCCTACCAATTATACTATTCTATGACCTATGTCTAATATAAAAAATTAATTTGATACAATTTTTTAGATACCCCAAAATAAGATGTTAGAACCTATGAAAAGGGGGGATTTAATATAAATTTATTATATTGAGGGATGCACCTTATTTAATGAAATAAAAATTTTCTCAACCACTTATAATATAATATTATTCTTAGATCTGTTATCATGATATGGGATTTATCAAAAACAGGTAAATGTGTGAATATTTTTTGAAGTAATGTTTTTGTTTCCTAAGATTAATTGGGAATATTATAAAGTGGATTAGGATTATTGAAATTGTGTGGATTATCAAAATTAAAAATTTAAGACATTACAATGGGAAATTAAGTCTTTAAAATCTTTTAATGGTACCAAATGGTGGGATGGTACATGAAGATAAACATAATAGATATGTTAAAAAATTACAATTCATGAAGGATAACGAGGAGATTACATGGTAATAATTTAATGCAATATATCGTTTTATGGTATTAAGGTAAATTTTCATAAATGAAGATAAATATATCGAGATGACAATGATATATAATGGTTAGATGGTATCTAAGTTCATTGGTTACGTAATGAATTAAATGTTATAAATTAGAATTTGGTGAATTAATGTGGTGTTTACTTGGAATATAAAGTATGATTTGGGTGGTTGAGTGGGATGGCCTTTATTATATTTGTTTTTATATTTTTTAGAAATCCCTGGATAAACTCCATGGATTCTGTATTGAGTTGTATAGTGTGGAATGTCATGATAAATCCATGAATTCTATTTGGAAACATAGATTAATATCACGATCTAATGGAACACTCTATTTTATTAGGGCATAATTCTTTAGAATACCTTGAGCAAGCCATTATTTTATGATTAGTTTCATTATCCCAAATTCCTTTTATAAACTACTCCCTAGGTTCAGGTAATGTATATATTTATTTTATATCATGGATTAATATTGTTTATTCTTGAATGGTATCATTGTAGAATGTCACAGGATGAGACTCTATATTTGGAATGATTTATTTGGGTGGAATTTCATAGTCGTAAAATGTGTACTCCAATATAGGAAATATTTTGAATTTAAAAGATGATACCTTGATTTTAGGAACATATATTAGTTTACCTTAATGTCAAGGGTAACCCCTAATAATATCTATGGTTTACATTGAGAGGGGATATCTTTTTACAAGCATTGATTTCATTAGATTTTTGTGATATGGTTTCCATAGTGGTATTCTGTAGAACCAGTTGATTCATGATGGATACCATGAAAAGATTTTCATTATTGATAGTAAAATTTAATATTGAAAAATATCATGTGTCACTATAGATCCTAGGAATTTATTGTTGTTTTACTACATTTTTATTTATAATGTTAAAAAAAAGTAGTTATATTTTTCAATTGTTTAAATGTATATTTATAGAAAGTTTTCATGCACTTGGATATAGATTAGTTACATTTGGGACATCATCGGTGGTGGAAAATTGATTTATAGCCACACCCTACTCTGTTTTCCATGGTACATTAATAACTAAGAAGGTATCACTATTTTATTATAGGTTTTTCATTGGGAAAGTACCTACTGTTTTTTATTTCATAGTTTCTTGGAGATTGAATTATAGTGTGCGATTGAGCTCAAAATCCAGACTATATAGAAATATTTTTCCCATTGTTGAATTTTTTCAAATATATTTGTTATATATGGTCTAATGTGTACTCCTTCCTGAAATTGTACAATTAATTTGATTTAGAATGGTATCTTTATTATGATTATTTATCACCTTGTTCCTATTTCTATTTTTAATTTCAATTTTCTTGGATGTGCATTTGAATTCCTTTACTTCCACTATTTTTTGACATTGATATAAGGGTATAGTCTCCCCATAATACCACCAAAGACCCATGTCAATATTTTAAAACCTATAAAAAATGGGGATTCACAAATGTGGTAATGTGGCACACCAGTATGATGACAATGCTCATTGGATTCCAATTTAGGTTGTTAAAAATGGTTTCAAGGATTTTTTATTTAGTTTTAGCTTTTTATAATGATATAAAGAAGATAAGATATTGTTGTTACAAGGTATAGACCTTGTGTATTAGACTGAACACCACAAGCATGATGAATTTCCATGTTTTCAGGGATATGATTTGTTTTCATATTGTTCTTTATTAGAGTGGTTTTTATTTCACCTTGAGTGATGAAATTTATTATGAAATAATTGAATTTTGGGATTACTATTTTTTCCAACATGGAATAAGAGGGTGTGTTCATGAACCATATCCAACATGTAGGGTTTACATGCAAATTGTGTGATTTCTAATGATTGAATATCTATTTACCTAATGTTGAGTAGGGTTGATTATTTAATGACTATATATCCATTTTTATAAGGTTTTTCTTTACCAGTTTATAGTGATGGATTTCATATAGAATACCTTAAATTGTAAAATGATACATTATGTGACCACTTGGATAGATTATTAGAAGGCATAAACATAATAAAATTCAATTAAAACATAAATAGTTCTTTCATCTATACCATGTAATTGAAATATTATTTAACTGAACCATACTTATGAAAAGTTATTTTAAAATTATACAGTTAACTAAAAAATTATTTAATTCTTTACCTTTGTAATATAATACATCAACTAAGTAAACATTAATGTATAAATTATAAGTCATTTTCCTCTAAAATGTTTTTGAGACATTTTATTTAACAAATACATTATTTTAGAAATTCAGGATAATGAAAAATGTAAATGTGTAAAATTGTGAATACTATACATGTGAAGTGGACCAAGTGAGTTTCATTGGATTATCCTATTTGTTTTTAGTTGGTGTTGTTTTGAGTGCTTGTGTTATGTTATATCTATCTGATTTCAAGGCCTTAAAAGAATGATGTAGTATGATACTGGTTATAGTCTTTGTGACTCGATACTGAGATGGGTAAAAGGTGATTGATATTAAGAGAGAAAATGTATTAATATATTATAGTGAGTCTTTGGAAAGTCAGATGATGTGTTTTCGTGGAATTTGGGTGAGTTTCATCTTTAATGTTTTAGAATATCTGTGATAAAAAGTGCAGGCTAGGTTGGAGAGCCCAATGAACCAATTTTTTGTCACTCTAAATTATGAATTTGGTTCCATATGACCTTCAATGGTGACCCATGAGAGGTATTAACTAAGCCTTTTAGTTTCCTTTTGGTGCATGAGGATTAGGTGGATGATTTGGTATTTATGATTGATACATGATAAGAGCATCATTTTATATGGTATAGGCATGTTGGAAGACTTTAGTTTTCATAGTATAATAACTTTTGGGTGGTTGATTTTATTTTTGAGGTTAATTTCAATAGGATTAGATTCATTTAGATTTATATAACTAATATCTACCTTGTGTGGTTTTATATGAGTATATTGATAATAATAGTAGATGGTAGGCCTAGAACCTTCATGGTGTGGGTACACTATTTAATATAAATTGAAGAATGAGAGGTTTTTGGGGATGTGTTGGTTAAGGTTTATGAGATGCCTTTGGAAATAATGTATAGTTTTGGTAAACATGGTGAATAAGAGTTGGATCGGACATCAGTTGCCTAATAATAAATGAACCATTGAATGTGGTTTAGAATGAGTCATGAAGAAATTATTGGTACTCTTGAAATAAAAAATCCTTATGAGTGATGGTGCTTTAGTAGCACATATAATATTCATGTTTAGGACCGATTTTCCACCTGACACCCTTGGACATTGATAACTTCTCATGAATGTGTTGAGGGCATAAATGAATCCTAGTGTAATTTCAAAATGTGGTCATGTTTTGAGTAGAATTTTGAATGGTCCACTTTTTGAGATGATCTTGTTTTGGAAGGGTGTATAGGGTGACTTATATTGATGATATTTACATGTATAGAGTCATTTCAAGTGTTATAAAGACATGATATTATTTTTTTGTGAGATTTGACTTTCTAGAGTGGTGTTTGATCCTCAGGTTGTGTTGTATAGAAACATGAAAATGATAATATTTTATGGAATATTGTAGAAAAGAATTCATTGAGGATACAAAATGAAATTTGGGTTAGGATTTGGGTGTTATGGACATATATTCCTTTGATTTTTAAATGATTAAGTGGTTATGTGAGTTGGATGGAGGCTATTGTGGGTGTGATGAGAGGAGTGCTAGAATGGTGACCCGAGGCTATCTAAAGAGAATTGTTATGTTATAATAGTTTAAATAGAAACATGGAAGGATCATGCATGATGAAATAACCCTTATGAGTTTAAAACTAGAAAAAAAATTTAGAGGATATTTATTGGATACAGGACCATGTCTTAGAAGGAATGAAGCATGTGTGGTTTTGATTGGACCCATTTGGGTTTCTACCCTATGAGTAGTAACGGTTAGACCAGATACAATAGGATAAATCATTGGTTGTTTTTAATGTGTGTCCCTAATTATTAGTGTATTTTTAGTGAATTAATTTGGTAGTGTTTCCATATAATAGATGAGGTGTTTTCATTACATTTCATAATGTAAACCATGGATCAGCGGTCTCAGCCCCATCTAGCCAATAAATTTGGTGAAAAATGGTCTAAGGTTTCTAGAGATCAAAAAATTATATTATGATGTATTAATAGGGATGATAATAGGGAAGATATAGAGATATTGGTCAAGGTGATGTGACCCTCTTATAAAAGAATCTCATGAATGTGTAAAAAGATTCAATTTTTAATTTTCTAGGGTGTTTTGATGTCAAAGAGTGAATAGATTTGAATACAACCAAATTACTATGTAAATTCCATGTATGAATTCAAATATAGT
Source organism: Viscum album (assembly GCA_963277665.1). Classification (NCBI taxonomy): domain Eukaryota; kingdom Viridiplantae; phylum Streptophyta; class Magnoliopsida; order Santalales; family Viscaceae; genus Viscum; species Viscum album. The sequence continues at coordinate 1,088,196,497 of OY728156.1, forward strand.
GTAATATGGGGTCTAGGATTTGACATTGGCCATAGGTTAGTTTTGGATCAGTCTAAAAGTGATTTAGATTGGTGGTATGTTGCTGCTCATGGTATATAAAAAGGATGGTTATGTTCATTTGATAGTTATACTGATAAAAGTATACTATATGTCTAGTGGAGATATTAGTTGATATAATAGGATGATTACATAATGTATTTGGGATTTATGGAATCATAATTCGGTGATTTGGGAATGCTTCAACAGGAGAAGCTAAGAATTTGGTAGGTAGGTCAGTTGGAAGAAGTTCAAATTATGTTCTCATATGAAGTTAGATATAGTGGGTTAACAACTACATATACTGTTTCATATTGGATATGATGGCTATGTTTTGGCGGTTGGTTAGGTTTTCTTGATGAAAAATATTGCTTACTAGAATTATACTTGGATTATGGATGATTTTCCATTTTAGGAATCTGTAAAATAAGTGGGGTACAAAAATTCGACTTGTGATTTGAAAAATGATTAGGCATGGTGGAATGGAAACCACATAGAGGGTCATGATTTTGTTGAGTTGATCATATTATAATATTAAATTCAAATGGAAAGGGGGTAATGGATTAGATTTGGCCATTTTACCTTTGTAATATGGTGTAGAGAACCATGATCTGAGTTATCAATTAGATGATGAAAACATGGGTATCTTGGGGAAGATAATCACGTTAGTGCACTCTCTTGGTGTTTCAGTAATTAATTTAAGTGTCGGATTATGTTTAAATGGGTTTAACACATTTAAATATATGTTTTTATAGAGGATAACATTGAGTGTGTAAGATTAGAACACAACCGTTGAGTAATAATTAGTGTCTGATTTAGGTAAAGAGATCCATTCGAATGACCACTATGAAAGTTCACCGATGGGAATTGTTATGGTGGGGGAGTTTATAATAGAATTTTTGTACATATATTTTTAAATTTCCAAGGGAAATTTAAATTTTCATTTATTTGTGCATTTAATTATTAAAAATAGGGTTTAGAAGGTTATTTGTAATTATGGGCACCATAGAGGGGTGATTTTGGATGATGAATCGAGCTCAAATGACGGTTGAAAATAGTGGGAATGAACAATATGAATAATAAGAGGTAGGGGTTATAACCTTAACCCATATACCAAAAAATTGATAGGATATTGGACCTTTTTAGATTTTAGGGTTGATTTCTTAGTCAGTGACCTTATACCAACAAGTCGATAGAGTCTAGAAGTCACTTCAGAAAGTATCTATACCCACTTGCTAGCAGATGGCCTCCACTATATCACTGATGGGTTTTTAGAGTGAATAATTTCAATGTTCGTCTCAAATATTTATAAGGACAACCCCACTATTCTCTCCTTATTTGGTATACATGGACTAGTGGTAGTTCTCAACCCCTTATCTGGTTACCCCTTCATGTTACGGCAGTTTGTTGTGTTGTTTTTGGAGCTTATTTCATGTTTTATCCTTTCAGTGGTATCCTTTCCTCTCTTCCACACTCACTCAAATTTATTTTTTCACCATTTTAGGGATTTGAGTGGTGATTCCATCAAATGATGGAGGAATAATCCATGGATTATGCTGACTCCATACAGACTATCAAGTGGACATCCTGATATAATGGATTGACATCGTATCCCCTTGTTTTTTTTGGAGGTATGTCACTCTGTGAGTTTTAAATGGGGTTTGATCTAAATTAAAAAAAATTCATAGTTTTCTATTTATTATTGGTATTTATTTGTCACTTATTAGAATTGAGAGGTTATAATGGGCATCCAACCGAAGGTTGATCTCACTTAAAGATCAAATGAAGAACCTAATGAGTGAAATTCCATTTCTTATAAAATAAAATAAGATTGTTAATACGTTTTACCTCTTTAATCAATTATTATTTTATTTCAATTAAATGTATTGGGTTTTTTCATTCGAGATAATATAGCTGGTTGTTTAGGAATTTTTCGTCGGACATAGATGAGTGTGACCAGTGGGTTAGCATGATTAAAATTAATGGGAGGAAGATTCAAAATTGGGTTTGTGAAACCTTAAATTAAAAATACTGTTAGCCTTAATTTTTCAATTTCATCTTTTGTTCATCATGTTGGTTTTTATATTATATCTTTATGATTAAATTTAAATAATTTATTTATAACCTATATTAGATGGATACCCCAATTCAGATGTGTGAACCAATGAAAAAGATAATGATTCCAAGAGAATATCGCATTTTTAAGGATGAATCTTATTTATGGAAATTTTATTTCTCTTGAACTATTAAAAAGAGAAATGATGTTTAGACCAAGGAATTTGAAATGGGATTTCACAATCAACAATAATCGAGGGATTTAAATTTTCATGAATTCTATGTTTTACCTAAATTTATTGTAAAATTTATAAATTTGTGTAGTTTTTATAAAATCATTTGTCATTTTAATAATAATTTTAGAAAATTATAGTGGAAAATTAAGTCACATAAATGGATTGAAATTGTTAAAAATGGTAGCATCATCTATGTAGGGGGCCATAGTTGATCTGTTAAAAAATTATAATTCATGAAGGGTAATGAAGATATTACAGGAAAACCCTTTAATATAATGTGAATCTGAAAGGGTTTAAGGTATTTATTTATAAATAAGGGAAGGTATAATGAGATTACTATGATATTGAATGGTTATATGGAAAATAGGGGACATAATTTCTTAATTAATTAAATTTTTAAATGGGAAGGTGGTTGATAATAGATGTGTTTACTTATAATGTAATAGATGAATTGGGTGGTTGAGTGGAATGAACATAATTATCTTAATAGAATATATATAGTAATTAATTAGTGAAATTAAATTGATTTCATATGAACATGTTTTGTGAGGAATACCATGAGTGAGCCCTAGATTCTAGTATTGGACTTAATTAGATACGAGGTTGTGATGGAACCCTCAAATTCATTGAGGGAGGATGCTATGAGATTTCATGATAAAGATATTGTATTATAGTTAAACTCATTATTGTCAATTCCTTAGGGTGGATCCCCATTGGATCTAGGTAAATATTATATTTATTAAATTTCAAAGATTAATGTCGGGAATTATTGTAGGCTTCCTTGGTAGAATTTCGAATGTTACGATCCTTAAATTCTTTTTACTTTATTTGGGTGAAATTTTTAATGTAATGGATATATATTCAAATTAATCCATCCTTCTTTATGTTTAGGATAGTTCCATGTGTTAAAACTGATAGACTAGTTCAGGGTAATTACAAGGGTTACCTTATTGGATTCTCAATGGGTTTTGTCAAGGGGGAATAGCTATTTAAGCCTTGTGGATACCATCATATTATTACAATATTGTTTACATTATAGTATACCAAGGTATCAGTAGATCCATTATGGATACCATTATCAAGGACTCTATGTCTATCATCAAATTAGTTGTAGTCTGATATAAGGTATCACCATGGATCCTTTATATCGATGGATTTTTTAAAACAATTTTATTAAAGAATTTAAATTGTTAATTAAAAAATTGGTAGATGGTTTAAAAGTTAATTTACATAACTTCGTCATGCACTTGGTTATATATTAGTTATTTTAGGAATAGCATTGGTGGTGGAAAACTGAGTTATAATCAGACAATACTAAAACCTTTAATGAAAATTGGGTACCTGAGAATCTATCCATATTACATTGCATGTTTAGGTTTTGGAAAGTACTCATTATCATTGGTAACATGGATTATTGGATATATCATAAGAGTGTGGGCTATTCTTGGACGTGACACCATTTATAAAGGGGATTCCAAGTGATTAATTTTTTTCTTTAACATCTTTTTATATGGACTACTATTTATAAAAATCTAAAATTGTGTTATTAATTTGATATAGAATGGGTTATGTATTTTTATTGTTTTTGATACTTTCATAGTTTTCTGTTTACTTCTTATTTACCTATCTAGAATTTTGGATTTCGTTTCTTTAAACTATTTTCATACTATGATATAGGAATATAGTTTCACCACCATACCACCTCAATCCCGTACTACAAGTCGGTAGCCTTTGCTGTGTGGGGAGGTGAACTTTAGCCCATATGGTATAACAGCCTAGGGCACTAGTTCTATTGATTTATGGTTGAGTCATTACACATTTCAAAATTGTTAAAATATTGATATTTCTATAGTTAATAATCATTATTATAAACAAAAAAAGACTTAAAATGTGTGATTACATAAAAAATATCAGTAAGTGATACAAAAAAGGAAATTTGTTAGTCTAATAATATACATGGAAACACAAAAAATGTTTACAATTTTTTCAATAGAGTTTTTATATATAAAATAATTCATAATCACATATTAAAATTAACCATTCCCCATATAAAAACTCTAAAACCTATATAAATCATAAAAATCAATGAATGTGTCATGGGTAAACAGGTGAACCTATGGAAATGATATTTCTTATAAAAAATTATTCATGTTTGAAATATTATATAGCTTCTTCTATTAATTAAATGGTTTTTCTTTAAAATTCATCAAAAAAATTTTAAAACCATTTAATAACTTCGGGAAAATATATTAATCACCCGTGTGCACTCATGTTTCACAATTATGAAATAACTCATAATTAGTTAATTCAATCAATTTTCATCAGAGAATAAATCATTACCTAATAAACTGGGAATTGATATCCGAAGCTCATGTGACACCATCTATATTTTCCAAGTATTATATAACTAAAATAATTTTACAATCATTCCATTTATCATCATAAAACCCTTGAAAAACATAATTTCACCCCTAAGAAAAATGTACTTTTAATTATATCAAAAAAATGAAAATAAAATTTATATTTTGAAAAAATCTAACAAAAAAAATATGAATCAAAATTACTTTTAATAAAAAAATATATGATAAAATATAGCGAAATGTTTCTAATAAATAATTTTTATGGTGGATTGAAAATAAGTTCATGTGGTAAAGGGTAAAAACATTATTATTTACTTTGATGAAAATTTTTAAATGAGACCTATATGGAAAATGTTAAAAAGATTCCATTTAATTTTTTTAAAACAAAAGGATACATTATATAAAATTTAAAATATCATTGGAGTATATATAATAACATTATTTAATTATTTATATAAACATGGATATAGTGGGAAAACCGTTCGATTGAAAATATTTTAAAAAAGTTGCAAAAAATTAATTACCTTCAGTATTGTATTTTTTTCATATGTATTCATAATATTGATTTATAAAATTATATTAATTATATAATTTATTGCTAAAATTCAACTTTCATTAAATTATTTTTATTTCATTTATTAATATATTACCTTTAATTAATAAATATACTACATTTATGTCATACATTTTGAGGTTGTTCAGTACCAAACAAATTTAGTGGGTCATCTGTGGTCAAATGGTTCATTGTAAAATTATATCTATAATCATAGAAATTTTATTATTATCTATTTATTACCTTAAATATAATTTTAAAATTATCCATGTATGTCAATTATGAAAAATTGAACAAATAATTTATTGAGAAGGAATTTTTTCATATATGTATGAGCGATGTTTTCATTTTTTTAATGGGGGAAAGTGAATATAATAAATATGAATTTTCATAAAATAATCATAATAATGTAATATATGTCCAATTTATTAATTAAATCAATTTTCATAACCATTTATTTGGGGGAAAATGAAAAATTAAACACAATTCTTTGTGAAGTTGGTAGTTCACATGTACAATTAAATAATGTTTTCATTTCCCATATTATAGATATGTTTTGTAAAATAGTTCATCCATTAATATAATAAATTTAACCATATAATATATTTTTATTTAATAATATTTAGATATTTAGAATATATTTTTATGTTAGTTTATTTTTTTCTTTAATAGGAACGGTTTTCCAATTTTCAATAAAATTGCTTTGAGTAATAAAAAGTAAATTTCCAGTGATACAGCAAATAGACATGAAATAATATAGTTAATAATTATAACTCCTAGCATAATATCGTCATTTTTATTTAACTTAGGTCTTCTAGGATTGTAATTTTAGGAATAATAGGCCCTCTTGGACTTTGAATTTTTGATTTTAGAAGTTATTTGAGATGATATTGGTTGACATATAGTTCTGAATGTGTGAGGATAAGTGAGGAGAGGGTATATCCTTTTATAATTGAGAGTAGTGATACCATTGTAAATAGTAATAAAATTATAATATAATATAGTTATTTATCATGTAAAGTGAATATAATTATTATTAATTATAATATATGTTTAGTTAAAGAATAAATGAAATTATAAAATCATATTTATAAAAAATTAAAGAAATTCCAGATCTTTATCATAGTTTAACATACCTCTTTAACACTTTTAGTTCATAAAAAAATGAACATATTTTACAATAGAAACAATTTTGAAGAACTAAAAATGAAGTTGAAATCCTTAATTATTTTCAACATGATGATTCAAAATATGAATCTATTTTCTATGATTATATTTCTAGAAGTGGTAAATATTAGGTTTAAAATATGTTTATAAAACCCCATAAAAATCATTTTTTAAAAAAATCTCATTTTAATCAATAAAATTATTTCTTAGAAAAATAATTTTAATTTTTATTATAATGGAATTAATTTAATTATATTAAATAAAATATAATTTTTTACTTTAAATACAATCTATATCTAAGTGTTCGCTTGGGAAAACCTTATTTAAAATAAAGGAAACAAAAATTATTTTAATTTAAATAAAAACATTACTTATAATTTAAAAATTTAAAATAACGATTAATATGTTCAACATTGCAATTACAATTTAATTATATTAATTATTAAATATATATTTACTGTAGAAAAATTGTTTTAAAAAAATTCAAGTAATTATTATATCATGATAATTCCATAAAAGTGATAGTATTTGTAAAATCGATTTTTTTCACTATTCAAAAACAGTAAAAAAATTTTACAAATAAAATTCACCCTATGATAATTTTGAAAATAATAATTCGAAAATTAATTTCGTTTAATCAAATTTATATTCTAAAATTCTAAAATTTAGTTTTGAATTTATTACGAAAAATATATATAAAACTAATGTTTATAGAAAAATTATCCTTTAAAAATAAAAATATTCTTTTTCTTATATGATATCATTTACAAATTAGTTTAAATTTATTTGTTTTAATATTGTATGTTAGTAAAATATTGGTATTTAAATTCAATTTTAATAATAGCTTGGTTAATTTTTTTGGTGATTCATATATCACAGACTATTTAATAATATATTTACTTAAGTTAATACAATGTAAAATATTGAGGAGTTATATTCTCCCAATTAAAGAAATTGTTTCCTTAAAATTTTATAACTTTTTTGTAAAAGAAGGATTAAAAAAATAAAATCGAATTCATGGTTTGAAATTGAACTTCAAATATTAATTTAAATGGACACTCAATAATGATACTATAGGACATAAGAAAAAAGAATTTATTTGGAGTAGATAATAAAAATATATAAATGTAAATAAATATCTTTAAGTATTTTCAAATGGTTTTAAGGAAACCACATTAATAAAATTTTCTTTCGAAAATAACATTATTCCCCTATTTAAGAATAGTAATCTTATCATTTCTCTTATATTTCATAAACCATTCATTTACAATAATGATGATCATACTCTTGAATGAGTTTCAAAAATAATACCTTGTTAGTTGATTGATATTTAAAAAAACAAATAATTTTTTCTTTATCATACATGATTTGAGGAATTATTTTACAATCAAGATAGAGAATATGAAAAAACATGATTTCTTGATTTCCATCCATTCAATAATTTTAATTCCATCCTTGGAGTATTTTTCTGTTTAGATTTTTATATCTAAGTCATCTCATATAAATAATTATGTGAAATTATTTATTGATAATGAACTGAAAATAAATTATACTGGATCATATGATATACAAAATGGGGAAATGTTATCTTAACGATCTCAATAAACCTACAAAAAGAAAAACAATATTTAACACAAATAAAGATAACACCAAAAAAATATGAATAAACCATATATGTAAATGTAATACATTACTCATAAAAACATCAACAATAACACTGAATATTTACATAAATCATTCTTTAAATAATTATCCATAATAATCATCCAAATAGGGCTCATAAAATTTGAAACTCAATATTTATAAATATTTGGTCATTTATTCATAAAAAATAAACTATCCTCTTTAATATAAACAACAGTAATCACTCAATAAGTTATTTATGAAAAATATATTAATCCCCATATGTTATTGTCTCCATAATTTGTAATTTGGTCCATAAATAACCTCAATCTCTGTACAGTGACAATAGAATCATATATTCATCCAAGATTTAACTTAAAATTTATTCCGTAATTAATATCAACCACATTTACATAAAGTAATATAATTGCCAATAATTTTACATTTCCTTTAATTCTTATCTAGTGACCTTCCTCTATTAAAAAATAACCAACTAATCACTAAATCAATTTTTATTCCCATAGTTATCTAAAAAAATAAAAAACATCTATTATACAAAATATAATAACCCTTTATCCTAGTTAAACCAAATTTTCTCAACCTCAAATATCACATTAATTCTAATGGTTATATTTACATTACATATTTTATCCCTAATGTAATAAAATTATCCCCAATTAATCTTTATAGTAAATGACATGATAAACATAAAGGAAGAAAATTCCTCCATCATCTATTAAAACCTAATAAATTTCTCCCAAAATTTCATTAATGAGATTTTAGTACAATCACAGAAGTCCCAAAATGGGTATATATTAATATGGAATAATGATAATACTTAAATCTTAATAATCTTTAAATAAAATACCACTACCTTAAAACTCTCGAAAAATAATAATTAGATTCTTTAATTTTTAAATTTCATTAAAAATCCATTAACAAATACTCACCATATTATAACATAATTATTATTTATAGAATTAAAAATATATATGTAATATTAGTATATTCATTAATCTCAATCTAATCAGGCTCATACATATAAAATTTATTAAAATAATTTACATGTTTTATATGTTATTCACTTATTCTTCACTATATAACCCTGTAAACCGTTTATTATTCAATAATTTTGATCTTTTTCAAGGTATTTCCTTTAAGGACATTTATTTCTATAATGAATATAATAAACACATTTATAATATTCAATTGATACCTCAGGAAGAAAACTATTCCCATCTAATTTGTTAACCTATATATTTATATTTCATATGCTATGTATTTTTCTATTACCTCCTTTACCACATATGATATTTCATTTTAATCATTTGAGAAATTTTATAAGGTTATTATCCCCACATTATTTACACATATGAAATCAAATCTATGTACCTTTATTATCTTAATCACCAAAACTTAAATGAAATTTATTTTCATTTTATTTTACGTGTTAAAAACACGCATAGGCTCATGTTGTTAATCATAAATCAAGATATATGGTTAGGTATAACCATATTAGCTTTAACAACAACATATACCATGTTTTATTGCTTTTATAGAAAAGAAACATATTTTCCATCATATCCATTATCAAATTGGTTTCTTCTAGTTCCATACATTTATTAAAATAAAAAATTCTTTGTGTGTGTATATCAAATAAATTCATAATAAACCATTTTATGTAGAGGATAAATACTAATATATAGTTAACTGTGTTATCAAATAATCAAATCTTTCTATTTCAGCCAAAAAAACACATTTTAAAATAATATATTAATCATTAAGGTTAGATAAAACATTTAATCTTATGATCCTGAAAAATCATATTTACCATGGAAGACTCATAAATAATTAAAATTATACATATTAAATTTTATCCTAACATGTAATGTTTTTTAATCCCATACAATGATACTAAATTCAATACCCTAGAACATGAAAACCCATTAACACGAGTTTAATAAAAATTCTTTCACAATCATTCATTCCAATAATCTGTTAGGATTAATGTTTTAGGAAATTAGGAAAAAAATAACCGCAAATTGATTTCCATCATTTAATATGATTCATCATATAAGAACCATTGACCATGATATAGATAAAACACATAATTTGATCCAGAGAAATACTTTTTAAAATGTGATAGGAGCCTAAATATAGGGATAAGAGATAAAATATAGTGGAAACCCATTAGTCTCATGAAAAAACATAGAAAACCATATTTGTAAACCATTTTCTCAAAAAACATTGAGTGTGTAAGAAAAATAATAATCACTTAAGAAAATAAGCCTTTTATAAAAGTAAACCATTAATGATCCAAATCAATCATAAAAATCATAATGGTATCTTCAAAAAACATGGGAACCCATTAAAATTATTTTAATTAAAAAATCCTTCCAACCTTAAAATCATGTACAGATTCTTGAAATCAAAATATTATAATATAAAATTCATCACAAGCATAGAAAATCCATTTTCTTACCTTGTGACACTATATTAATCACATGTGTTTAAACCATGTATAATAATCCAAAATCATTTAATTGTAATTGTAATTTCTCTAGGAAATAAATCAATACCCAATGAATTGGAGAGCTATATCTCGGGGTCACCGAACATCATATATAATTCTGAATTTCCAAATGATGATAAAAAATTATATGATTTTGGTTTCTTTAAAAAAAACCTCGAAAAAAATCATTGAACATAGTTTAGAAATAATATTTACATATTTGATAAAAATGAGAAGAAATATCCTTTTAATAAAAAGATTTAAAAAATACAAAATCACTATAAATCAGGAATATGATCGTATTTTTAAGCCCTAAAAAATCATATAGTAATATTGATAATTAATATTGAAATTTATGGAAGGAAAATATTTTCACATGATAAATATTGAAAAACATTATTTATCACTTTGGTGAAAAGATAAACAATTGAAATGAATGGATTATGATAAAAACATTTCCATTTAAAAACATTATAAAAATTAAAATATTTAAAAAAATAAAAAAATAAAAAATGTTTTATATCGATATAAATATTACTGAAATAATTTTTAGAACACATATATGTAGGAAGATATGTAAGAATTAAATTTTGGAAACATGGTTTAAAAAACCCCTTAATTTGAGTCATATTTCTTCATATATTCTCTTAATCTAGAATAATAGAATTATATTAATGATTTACTCACTTAAGAAATTTTTTTGTACAATTCATTACATTCAATTTTTTATTTCAATTTATAGTGTATTTTATTTAGTTACTAAATTAATTAATTTTATATCTAATTTTTTGAGGTAGTTCGATCCAAAACATCTTTAGTTAGATGATCACGATTAAAGACGTAATGTTTCCATCAAATAAATAATCATAAACGTGTTATAATTATATTTTGATAGATTTTATATACTTTTAATAATATGTTGTTTCCATCATATTATTATTTTAAATATAATTTTTATTTATTAAATACATCATTATGATGTTTCATGTGAGGAACAAATGTAAAATTAAACACATCATTTCATGAAGGTGGAAGTCCATACATATGCACACATGACATTTTCATTTCCCGTATGATGGAATGAAGATAGAAAATAGGAATTCCTACAAAATAAAAAAAATTAGATATATTATATATATAAATATAATTATATTAATATATATATAATATATTTTTTGGAGAAAAAATAAAAAATAATCATAATGAATTTTGTTAAAACTTATACGTCCTCTTTGGATATTTCATTTGGATTTCACCTTAAGCTTTTTGGAATATCTATTTTAGGAAGAACATGAGAAATAAATCATGGGTATGATATTTGGGAAGGGTATTTAGTAGATATTTTTCTATATATAGTGATAAATCGGTTTTCATAATTTTTAATGGGAGTTATCCTTTTATAAGGGAGATGAGGGCCACATTTAAAAATATTTATAACATTAAAATATAATAAATGTATTTATCAAGGAAAGGGGAACTAATCTAGTCCAATTTAGACTATATTATATACAAAGGTCAATATAATTTCATAAAATTATATTTATATGATATTTATAGATATTTTAGGAATTATCTGTCAGTTTAACTTCTGCCTTTAACCCTTTTACCCCTTACCATGGTGACAAGCATTTACCATGGGAACAATTCATTATGAATAAAAATTAAATTGAGCGTATTAAATAATTATAAAATTATTATTTAAAAAATAGAATGTATTTTATAAAATTAAATTTGTTAAGTGATTAAAATAACCCATATTATATTTTTGTAAAATTGAACAAAAAACTGTTTTTAGAGAAAATTCAATTTTAACCCTAAAAATGATATGACACCAAAATAAAAAATTATATTTTTGACTATAAATAAAATAAATGTATTATTCATAGTAAAATGGTATTTATTTTAATTACAAACCATACTAAAACAGAAATGAATCATTCTAAAATCTTGATTTAATTAAGAATATCTAAAAATAGTTTTCATTCGAATAAAAACATTACATAGATTTAAAAAATATAAAAAAATGATTTATAACTTTGAAATTTAGATTTTTATGCGATTTTATTTTTTTTCCGAAATATATATTTGGTCTATAAAAATAATTTCATAAACATTCAACTCATTTCTCATCATAATAGTGTCATAAAAGTGAATGTATTTATAAAATAATGATTTTTCAAATTTCACCCAAAAATAAATTTTTTTAGAAAAAGAATAAAAATTCAGTATAAGATAATATTGGACTTATCAATTAGAAAATTAATTTTATTTAATAAATATAAAAAACTAAATTTCGTAAATTTTATTTTAAAATGGAAATAAAAAATATAAATAATAGCAACTTTTGTAGAAAACTGCCCATTTTAAACACTCTGTGTTCTTTTCCATTTTTCATGTCATTAAATAATCATTTTTAATTATTTAATTTTAAAATATATTTATAATATATTGATTTTTACATTGAATTTTAATATAGCATTATCTACCTTAGTTAGGTGTTATGTATATCACACTCTATTGAACAAAATTTTTATTTAATGAAATACATTCTAAAATATTTGGGTGTTACAATGTGAATTAGTTATATTGGCTGATCAGATTCCACTTTCCTTTCTAGGAACTACATAGCATTTGTTTTTTAAAAAAAATTCTTATACACTTTTGTTAATTCTTGTGCAAATTATTAGCAATTCTTATCGTTTCTCTAATCAGTTAATTGATAAATAAACCAATTTGATTTATTTGTTATTTATTTAATCATGTATGTTTTCAATTTCAATATCCTGATTCAGAAGTTTTATTGAATGAATGACAAGAATTAAACTAAAATAATTTAAAAATTATGCTAGATCTAGGTTGATGTAAAAGAAATTGATGTAACTTTTTTGGTCCTTATACAACAATTATTGATATGATAGTTATGAATATGTCAACTAAATTTCTTTACAATTGTATTTTCCATAATGGTTGAAGTATACTTGTTTAGGGAATCTATGTATATCCATGTTCTTATTATGTTGGTTTCACAACTAATATTTTTTATCTATAATTGTATTATTTCATCAAGTTATTATGTTATTTCATTCATAATTTATTTTATTATTACTGAGTAAATTAAATATATAAATTTGTTTCTCTAAAGTGTTTTATATAACCATAGAATAATTTTTAGTGCCTCTATAGTGTGATATATTTTTAATATTAACTACATGATTAAATTTCCATAGACTCAAAGGAATATTTTTTTTTCATACTGATATATTTAAATTAAGAAACAATGAATATATTAGTGTCAACATGGAGAATGTTAAATTTCCATTTTATAGTTTTACATATTTAAATTCAATAATTTATGTAATTATGTTATATTTATCTTATGTATATATCACCAAAAATTTATTATCATTTGGTATTTTAATTTTTAATTTATTTGTTTGAAGTATATTGTAGAAAATCCGGAAATTGGTTCACAAATTTCATACCATGGCAAAGAAAACTTATTAACATGTCTTTGAATTATTCCAAATATAATTACATTGATTTATACACATTTTTATTTAAATAATAATGGTCACTCATTTTCTATTGTAATATTTATGTCATGAAATAATGACCAATAATTTTTGTTCAGTGAACTTCCTAGGAAAAGGAAATGTCAAGGTTTGATATCTCCAAACAATCATTGGATAATATTTGAAATAATTATTGAGAAAATATTATAATCAAATCCTAATCTCTCACCCAATTATATTTTAGTATATAATATACTTAAATAAACCCTTTAAAATTTATATAATGTTCTTCATTTCCCAAACTATAAGATTGTGTAAAATTTAAAAATACGTTGATTAGTGATTGCTCAGAGTCAATGTTTTTCACATAGAACCTTTATATTTTACTAACATATATTACTATAACTAGAGTATGTATTAGTTATTTCTTCATGGTTCAATAGTATATTTTATCATTAAGGTGATTCAAAAATGTTTTAATAAGTTGTCCTCTTGGAAGAGAAATAATTTGATCCACAACAATCTCTTCTTTTGGTACAATCCTATTGTTAGAAAATATAGAAATAATTTATTTTTGTTATATATAATTTTCTTATTCTACATATAGTTGTGGATCATTATAAAAATTATTTTAATAATGATTATTCCCTAGAAAAATATAAAAATCAAAATTATTGTATTTCAAGAAAATTCTAATGTCAAATCAATATATGTTTTCTAGAAATAGTTCCAAAAATTTGGTTCACATTATTACAAGACAAAAAATTTATAATATTATAATCTTATTATAAAATATTGTAGTTTAATTTTGGGTAAATATTTAAGGAACCAAAATTCTATATCCCTAGATTTAATATAATTTAAATATTTTTTAAGTAATAAATTTTCTATATATTATTTTAAATAACATTAAAAATTAAAAGAACAAATTATTAAAAAGGTAATTTAAAAATATGTATAAATTCATCAATGAAGATGTTTATTTTATGTATATTTTATAAGATAAATTACACGTTAAACAATAAAATAATGTTCTACCCGATTAAATCATTATTTTTCTAAATTATCACTAATTCCAGATATTTATATTTTATTAAAAATATTGTTAAATCATTTAATTTATTTAGGGTTATTTTAATTTGTTTTATAAATCAATTATATGATTAAATTAATTTCCAAATTCATGTGATGAAATGAATATAACTATTTTTTAAAAAATGAAAATAGATATTTTTCAATATTATATTTAATAACATCAATTTTTTTATCAATTTATAAAATTATTATCTAATTACAGATATTTAAGATTAATAATTTACTTTAGAACAAATATAATAGAATATATTAGAAATGAAATTAAATAATAATAACTTATAGTTTAATCACACAAGAAATGTAACAACATGACATGCATGATAACTTTTCGGTTTAGTTCACATTTGAATGAATTTTTTTACCTTGACAAAGAGATGAAATTAAAACATGATAATTATAAATAATTAATATATAAAACATAATAATTTTACTAAAATAAAAACTATAATTCCTATAAGATCACTAAGTGCAAAAAACAAATCTTTATTCATCATGAACTCAACACAAACCACCATCTAATATTACTAATGAAAAGGTGTCTTATGCTTCTACGTTATGATATTCACCATAATCTATGTGTTATTAGAATTAATGGATGGATATTTCTAAATATAGGAAGCTAAATTTGGTTCAAGGATCCGAATAACACTAAAGGGGAGGGTGTCAATTCCAGTGTGCTTCAGATTAAAATTTTATTAACTCGCTAATTTATCTACTTGATATTGTTCATGAGGTAGTAGGAACAAATATTTAATCAATTAAATATATCACAAAAAACCAATGTTAAAGATAAAAATGAAGGAACACACAAGGAAATTAATACTTTTCATGGTTTACTAAAGTAGGTTATTTCTAAGGATCCCAAACCTATAATGTATTGGTTTACCGATATATAATAACCATTATGGAAAAATAATATTTGAGCTATTGAAACTCAATTTCAAGTTTCATTTCTTTTAAAAGGGTTTTGGTATTTCTTACCACTACCAAGAGGCCACACCCTCCACCTCTCTTTATACACACTACTTCAAGAAGGGTTATTTAACAATTTTTTGATGTTCAGCTCTCCAAAAAATAGTATATTAAAATTGAGATCAAAATCATTATAATAATATATTGACCACATCAATAAATTCAACCTCACTACTTCAAACCTGAATAGAAAAAATTCAAAATACATAAATTAATAGGTTATTTTTTCAATATATTAACCATCTTCTTCAAGGTATATGTGATAAAATAATTATATTAATATTTGATACAATGTATGCTTTTATTATACACAATATATTCCATTTTCATCAATTATGATCCACAATATAATTTTAATTTTTTATAAGTATCAATCCATAATGATTTCAATTAATTTATTCTTTTTAGAATTATATCACTAAAAAACGTTTTTCCATTTTCACATTTATAATGAGATATATAAGTGATATGATAAATAATTCTCTTTTTTGGTTCATGATGAGAGAAAAATATTTCAATTTTTATTAATTTATTTTCATTTCTAATCACCCCTTTAATCCAAAAACCATTAAAAATCATTCATTTTTTATTTTTTGGATAATTATGGTCTTCATAGAAAACTATTGTAAAATATTTATGATTAATGATTTATTAATTTTATAAATTAATTATGAAATCATACATTAATTTTATAAATTTTCAGTTTAATTGTTTTATTCAATTTTTATTTCAACATGGAATTACTTTTGGTATGGTTTGAATTTGGAATTTTAATGGTTTTATTCCTTCAATATTTTCAACTGTTATCCATATATCAATTTTATAAAAACAAAAATAGTTATTCCAAATAGTAAATATTATATTATATTGAATATCTTGATATTTTGGAATACAAATTTTATTTTTAAATAGTAAATTTAGATTAATATATGTTTTTAATGGTTGGAGTTTTAAATTTTGATGATTTGAAAATTAAAATAACAGTGAATTAATAAATAATGATTTAAATTATATTTTTGAAATAATGGAAAATTCAGGGTTAATAAATTTCATTTCATGATAACATTTCAAGGGACTCTAATATTATGAATATATGATGATGAAATTTGTAAAAAGTGATTTAATTCCACATAATGTAATATAGGAAGTCTCAAAAACCATTTACCAACCACATGGAGGAAGCATGTTAACTCAACTGACCATGCCCACCATCTAATCACAAAAATATTAATGAACAAATCGTGATACCCTAGAATCAGGTGACTTTAAAGCACGCAAATAATTAGTATATAGGAAGCAAGTGATGTCAACCAACCATGAATGTTCCCACAAAATCACCACATGTTCAAAGAATAACATACCACATTACCATAAGATATCATACTATGAAATACAATACTGAAATTACCCTATGATCATCTCATATTCGCCTAAATTGTAATCAAATCACTCAGTTCAAATGACCATATGATACTCCTTCTTCAACAGCACCCATGCTTCACATGTATACCAAACAAACTGCAGGAAAATCCTATTCCCATGGTTAGTGTACAGATCATGAGAACCTCCTTTATCATACCACATGACATTATCCCAAGACACCATGAGCATCCAACATTATAATTACCTCAAGTCAACCAATATTGTAATTACCTTAATTCAACCATGTTGTCCACATTCATTTGATTTATTATGAATAAACCATGTTGTCCAAGATTATAATTACCTCAAGTCAACCAACATTATAATTACCTCAAGTCAACCAACATTATAATTACCTCAAGTCAACCATTTTTTCCACATTCACATGATTTATTATGAATAATCCAAACCAACATGATCTACCTACTATGTGAATTCTAAAACCCAAGCCTATAAACCTCAAGAAAATATTGGAAAATTATGTTGATGTTGTATCAATGCTCAACCAAGGATGTTGACTCAATTAGGAGAATAACCGATAAAGAATGATCTAACTCGAACACTGATCTATGAATTTTTTAGCTAAAAAATATAATTCTATGGCTACCCCAATACGAGGAAAGACTATGTTCAATTAATTAATTATAGAAGTTCGATTCAATTATGGTGTTATTTAAGATGGAATAATGGAAATAAAATTAGTATTATGGGTTTTCCAAGAGAAAATGATGTTGTTGAGGATCAAATGAATTCCACAAAGCTTTTTTTCATGGGAGACTGAAATTAAGACATTATACCTGCTCATTTGTTCCTTCAGTAGAGATATTGGTAAAGGAGAACTTGGATCACTCCTAATGCACTAACCACTAATATTAAGAACATATTACTTCACAACCTAATGAAAAGTAACCAATGAATTAGACTAATTAATAGAGAAATAATCCTTCTACTATAATAACCCTCGGTCACAATCTGAGTCTATATCCCTTATGAAAGTAAATACATGATGTTCATATACAATAACCCTTTAAAATCCACACTAAAAATATAGATCATCACAACCTCTGCCAAAATACATTGGAAATAATCACTCTATAACTTTAAGATCAAAGAAAAACCCCTCACACAGCTCATTGACGTTGATATCTCCCTTCCAAACATGAATATAATATTAAAATAAATCCTCCTAATGATTCACCACCAAATTCAATCAATTCCTCATGTGGGTAAAACCAACTTCTATTATCATCCGCTCCAATATCGAAACAATCTTATCAAAACAAATTTGATTATTGAATCTCAATATAATATTATATATTCAAATCCTTAATGAATATCATTCCCATTATGCCCATATCCACAATCAATTAACATGTCAACCACCCCCAACATTAGGGGGTCATGCCCATTTCATTGAATCCCATATGATTTTTTAAATACAAAAAGCACACCTGAATAACTATACTCTTTATTTGAAAATTAAAAACACTACATAACCCTGATATAGTATAAAATATCCTCTCACATTCATTTCAAAGGCAT
Source organism: Viscum album (assembly GCA_963277665.1). Taxonomy (NCBI): domain Eukaryota; kingdom Viridiplantae; phylum Streptophyta; class Magnoliopsida; order Santalales; family Viscaceae; genus Viscum; species Viscum album. The sequence goes on from OY728156.1 coordinate 1,088,215,582, forward strand.
ATGGATTCTAATAATGGGATGAATTTCCGAGCCTGGAAAAGAAAAGAAGATGTCTCAATGCATATATACTATTAATAATAACATTTGGAAAACATATTAATATGAATTAAATTATATATAATAAATACTATATTCAATGAGGAATATTAATTTGATTATTAATAATTCACCTCCCCCATTTTTAAGTTTTCAGATGTATCGATGAATATCTAAGAAGTTCTAAATCTTTTATGAATTTTAAACATTTAATTTATTCCTATTTCTATTCAATCATTTCAATTTTTCATTATTTATCCCTTCTTCAGGATTTCCTAAAACCTCCACACCATTCATATGAACATTAAACTCAATAATGATATAGAAACAACCCGAGGAATAGGTCCCTTGGGAGATAACATAGGCACTCACAATACCTATTCTATAATTATTTGTTTTTTAATTTAATCCTCTATACCCCAATGAATTTTAGAGATGTATATATACATTTATAATCCAATATATTATATTATTTCATGAATTCATGAATTTATCATATCTTTTTTCCCTCCCTCTCTCAAACTAAATTGTATACTAGATAAACATTGTTGAATGGTGGGTAAAGAAATATGATGAATATGTGCATGGAAAAAATATTTTTCTTGATTAAGTGTGTTAATTATCTACTCAATGATGAAAAGGTGGTTTGGAATAGCACATTGTGTTATTATAACATATTTATAGTTCAAAAATTTATATATAGTGTAGGAAATGGGAACTTTGATTGACCCAACTTTTGGATGAGGTCACTATGGATAATAAATAAACCTAAGCTATTGAACTCAAATCCTACCACATTCACACTGCTTTTTTCAGGATTTCATCATCCATTATTTTAAATTAAAAAATTAATAAATCATAACTCCATGAATATTTTCTATATTTTAAATAAGAAAATATATATATAATTGATAGGATATTTAAGCTCCCACACTCAAGTCTTTGAGAGATGAACCATGTTAGTCACTAAGCATCATTAGGAGTAAAATAAATATTGTTTGATGTCACCAAATGGTAGGACTTCATCAATATAGAACTATTTGTAGATAGTTAGTTATAGTTTTCACTATATAAACATGAATATAATTTTTGTTTTTTAATTATATTTCATTTTTTCCACACAAATTGTTTTCTCTAACATAGACAAACATCACAATGGAAAAAATAAATAATTGATTACAAAAAAAATTCCCATTTCACAATATAATTAGGTCCTATAGAGTAGTAATGACTATAAAAACTAATTAATAACTGTAATATATGTGAATTACGAAAAGAAGAATAAATTACTAAAAGTTATTTGAAATAGATGATGAAAAATGGCCCATATTATCAAACCCTCACAAGTGTAAGAAGAGACGAAAGTGCCATTACTTGTCAAGGATAAACTATATTCTCTACTTGAGGAAATAAAATCCACATTTCTATATCATTTGAAATTAGAAGAATAATGGGAAGACTTCACAGAGGTAGAGAATGTTAAACTTGAATATCTATTCCTAATTATCATAACACCAATGCTATAGTGTGAATGAAAAGAGCCTAAAAAGATAATAAAGTAATATTGTACACTCAAGAACACATATTACTAGTAAAAGTATTGTTTTAAGAGGAATTAAAAATTTAAAGTATTATGGGAGACAATTTTACAAAAAAAAAATAAGTAATTTGTTTGAACCCCATTTTTCTATATACATCCCTTATGTTGTAAGATAAATTAGGAAATAAAATCCTTTATTGGAGTCCTTGGATGATGATGATAGTGAAGTGGACTGTCTAATATTTTAATAGAAGATATAATTACCATTGTTTCCCCTTCCACACTTCAAGAAGTCTAAGTGGAATTATAAATGTAAAATGGGATACATAGAGACACCAAAGAAAGGCATATCATGGATCTACATTCATTTCATTTTAAATTTCTAAATGATTCATTTTAAAAAAATATCCATAAATTATATTGATCTAAATAATAAAATTTATTCCCATCTTGGATGAAATTGATGATAAACCTATGAATTCCACCCTTTAAGAAAAAATTTATTTTAAATTGAAGAAGTGATTGTCTCTAATGATAGAGAAGAGGTGGATATAGAATAATTTGAAAATCCACTTTAATATGATCTAATTAATGTTAAAAAAGATTCATTAGTAGATTGAAGACATTAAACAAATGTAAATATTGCCTAATTGGAATCACAACTAAGTAAAAAATACCATGAAGAAAAACACAATTCCACTGGAGAAGTGTTTGATATAAATGTTTTTGTGAGACCTATGGGGATGCAATTATACCCTAAAATTCACATTAAAAAAATATAGAGGGACTTAAAATTGAGGAATAATTCATTTCATGAATAAATGTATGAACAAGATTCTATTTAAGATAGGATAATATATAGTTGATATCAAATGGTTTTAATTGTACTCTTTTAAAATTATTCACAGACTCCCCCTTATTCAAACCTATATAAGAAACATTAATGGAGGATTCATTATTAAAAGATGCCACCATATCTATGGTCATGTATATAGAGACCCAATACATCATCATACCATTCCCATATTACAAGATAAAAAATAATTCTATGGGGGGTTAAATAAATAACTCTATGAATGGGGAACTCCAAGAATAAGTAAAGATAATAAATAATGTAATAATGATTATGTGATGGTTCTTATCACATGAATCCTACCCTGTGGTGGAATAGGGTTAATCCCAAGGGAGTCAAGCCATGGACAATATAAATACATCCCCTCTAAGGATGGAATAACCTAAGAAATAACTTTTAATATCTTTATTTTTTATTCTATATACATTTTAAGACTTTTTTATAATTTATTATATTTTTTATAGGTCATCATAAAGTTGAAAACACCTAAGGTATTGGCTCAATATGGACAGTTTTTTGTCAAGGGACAGCTGACTTCAAACTAGGTGGACAAAAAATCTAAGTTTTTTATCCTTATAATTTGTTTTTGACAATATTGATTATTAATATTCCATTCACTGATATATTACATGTCTGAAATATAGTGAGGGTAGTGTCATGAGAACATTTGTGGAGGTGGGGAGAATTTGATAATATTTATATTATTATTAAATAGAATATTTTTTAAAGCTATTATTGAATCTGTAAATAAAATATACTTTATTTTTTATATGTTTTAGTGAATGTTTCATTTGAAAAAAACAAGAAATAAAAAAAACTATTTCTAAAAACTATAAATAAATATTTTTTATTGTTTTTGTTACTTTTTTTCAAATTTAATTTAATCATGAATCAATCCCTTCATAGATACAATACCATTATAAAGTATAGTGAAACCACTTGTTTTGAAATTGGGATACATAGGATTAATGATTTATTTTCAACTATTTTTTAGTGGATATTTTTTTATGTTTAGTAGGATAATAGGTGTAAGTTAAAAAGTTCTTAATGGAATCATGATTATATCACCTATACATTGATATCATGAATTTAATTTGATGTAATTAGAATATATTAAAAAGAACACATATGAGATCCCTCTAAATTATATTTGATATATTTCAATTAAAACTAGTGTAAAATGGGATATTATGATTCCAAAAAATCAATGTATGAGAATTTAGGCATCATATTTGTTAATAATTCATATTTTATTATTTAATAAATGAAAATAAATACTACTTTTCAAATACAAGATTGAAAAAAATATCTTTTTAATAATGTTCTTATAGTAAAAAAAATTCATTTACATGAGGGGAATATCAAACCTATATGAAAAAGGGGTAAATTAGATGATGAAAATTTCATTTATGTTGTATCGAGGATGTGGAAATTGAAATCATGTTTTGTAAAATTAGGATAGAAGGATAAATTGGAATTCCAATTGTTAGCATATAAATTCTACACGGTTCAATTATTTTAAAAAATGTGAATTTGAACTTATACATGAATAGAAATATGAAATAATGATAGATTCACATATGTGGAATGATAAAACAATAATGAATGATTTTTTTCTTCGTTTATTTTTTGATTGTGTATATAAATTAGGAACGGTAATCATTTTTTTCATTTTAATAAATTAAATACAATGTATTAAATATGAGTGATGTTTTTCAAGTCTAGGAAATTGGTTAGAGTATAAAATTTTGGAATTTTTAATAAATATTCTTTTATAATCACACCATTAATCAGATAAAACCCCATAAAATCATTCAATTTTTCATATTAGAAATTCATTGACATTATAGGAGAATTTCATAAACATTTTGATGTTTAATTATTTATTGAATTATTAATTTGATTGTGAAACCAATAAATAAAATTAAAATTTGATGTTTAACTATTTAATTCAATTTTCACTTCAATATGGAAATAATATTTTTTGGATTTAATTTTAAATTTTAATGCCTTTATCCATTCCGTGAAATCATCTAAAATTCATAATTTAATTAGAAGTAAGATCAAATTGAGATTTTTAATGATACAATTAATTTTAAAATAAATATATTGAAATTTGAATTAAATTATACAATTTTTTATTGGTAGGAATTTTAATTTTTCATGAGTTGGATATTCAATTAACTATGAATTTTAAAATCATAAATTAAAATATATTTTGAATATAATGATGAATTAAAAGTTAAAAAATTTCATTTAAAGGCTAAACATCTTAGAGCACTAATTATATTCATATAGGAAGATAAAATTTGGACAAATATATTTTATTTAACATTTATTTAAGAGGCCACATGATCAGTGTACAAACTAAATGAAGGAAACTCAATCACTAAGCAAATTATTCACACCATCTAATAGCATAAGTAGATGGGAGTTATCTTGGGACCCCAGAATCAAGTGATTGTAAGGAACTCAGAGAGTCAGTATACTAAATGGATTTTATGAAATCAAACCATGATTATTCCCAAAAAAATCCACATTATAAATGAACAACATACTTAATGACCTTAAGTAAAGTTATGATGAAGGCTAGTCCCTAACGTTCAAAAAGATCATCTCTTGATCTATTAACTATCCATTAAATCACTCCATGAATCTAACCATGTGATAATTCATAGTCAACCACACTACAAATCCATCTACATAGCAAAATTAACCTATGGTGATACTATAAAACCATTATATTTTAAAATAATAAAATTTTATTTGATATCATATATGACAGAGAACACTAAGCATAAATGAACCATGAAATAATATTATTTAAATATGACCATAATTACCTAGACCTTTGATTTGTGGATATGAATAAAAATAACCATATTATAGTATATTTTTAAAAAATATAATTAATAAAAATGTATTTATTATCACTAATGGAATAATCCTTCATTTTTTGTAAATTAATATTATTCTTCAAAAATATGTTTAAATCAAACATTATTTTATTTCTTTTAGGAAATAATAAAATGTTTAATTTTTTACGCCTTTACAAAAATTATTTGATAAAGATAAATTCATTTTTGAAATCCTCATATCAAAATTATCATAAGGTTATGTTTTCTGATTTTTATGAAGTTGATGATTTTATAGTTAATAGTGAAAAGTAATAATTTTTATTGAAAGCTGTATTTTTCGTTCAAGAAAGTTTAATGTTTCCATATTGTTTGAACAAGGTCTCAATGTAAAACTATATCTTTTATATTATTAATAATATAATTTAGTAAATTATAATTAATTTTATTTTTGAATTATGATTAAAAACACTTTTATATATTAAATTTTATATTTTGTCAAAACAGATTTTTTAGTGAGTTTTTTGTTTTTATCTTAAATTAATTTTTACCACTTGTAATGATTGTATATAAGAAATTTTTTCCATATTTATAATTAAGTTGTTCAAATTTTGACAAATAGTATCCTATTAAATAAAAAAAAATATGAATAAGTAAAAAAATATATTATTTCCACCTTGGTAATGGTAAAATGGGTAAAATAGGGTTAAAACATTGGGATAAGGCATTACAATTTCTATAAATCTTGAATTTATCCTATTATATGGGTGCATTTCATCATTTCCATAAAAAACATGAATATATTTCCACTTTTTGACTTATTTATTTGGTTTGGTACCTTATACAAATTTAATTAATGGATAAATTCAAAAATTCCACCACTGAATTCAATATTTATAATTTTTTTTCATAAGGGAAAATAGTGATCATGTTTTGTTATATATATTTATTTTAAGTGTAAATTAGTTTTTATACTAATTTATTTTAAATATTCTCTTATTAAATAGTTAACCTAAATTCATACATAATGATGAACAGTTATTTATTTATTTAATAGAAAAATGAAATAAATTATTTTAAAAATATTACATTTGATAAAATTTCGTAGGCAAATTTGACATACTATTAATTTTTTAGAGGATTATATTTTATTTTTATCATTTTTTTGTCATCTTTTATCTCAAATTAAATGAATAGTTTTAAAAATAACATTAATGATATTTTAAGAAAATGTTATTTCAATAACTTATTTAATCATTATAAAAATCATGAGAGGGAACAAAATGGATATTATATGGTCTAAAATGTAATTCCTTATCCATTTAAAATCTGATTTTAATGTTATAAATTAAATTGTAACTTTGTAAGAGTGAAATAGTCATTAATGCTATTAATCATAGAATATGTTAACTAGGTTGTTAAAAAAATACATGTTTTAAAATAAAAATTTAAATTATCCAAAATTAATCAATTTTAATGATTTCCACCTTATCCTACATATATTTTAATATACAACCATGTGGAAGAAATTTTCCAAAGAATTAGATTATTAAGCTTTAATATTTTAATAAATTCCAAGTGTTCTCATCCCCACATTTATAATTGGGAACCCCTCCTTTATCTTCATTATACAACATTGAGCCTTCAAGATGGACCAAACACTACAAAAATGTCTTCCCCATTTCCCTAGAAATATATTAAAGTTTTTTTTATTCATTAAATTCAGTTAAAAGGGTCCTTAAGAAAGGATCTAAAGTGGTCCTACTGAAGAATAAGACGATAGAAAACCTTCAATACATGTCAAACATGAGGCAATGTATTTTGGACACATTTTTTTACATTCAAGAGACATAGTCCATATTCAATTTTTTTATTTTATATAGATTATATACTTCATAGGAATTTATTTTATTAATATTCTCTTGAAAATTATGGGGATATATATATCCATAAATTCTTCTTTGTTTCATGAGTTTATTGATTCGAATGCCACCATAGTGGTAAGGGTTCTATCTTAAAATCTCATTATTTAGAATGAATATTTATGTTTAATATTACAATAACGAAATATCATGATCTAACTCACAATAATTATCCTTGTGATTCTTATATTCTATTAATTAATGAATTTTGTGTGTTTTAATTTTATTTTCCTCTCATTAAATAACTAAAAGACAAAATTAATGTTTTTAAGGGAAACATACTTCATTTATCAATTTAGTAAAAATATATATTCATCCTTCTCCATTTTAATAATACAATGTTTTCAAAAATGATTTAATACTCTCCTATGGTTATTTAAGCGTAATTTTACACATTTTTTAATTAATAAAAAATTATTCAAATGAATATTCTTTTTATTAAACATGGTTATTTTTTACTTTTAACAAAAGTTTGAATTGATTTTTTTTATTTTAACTGATATATAATGAATGAATTTTCTTATCATCATGACTGATAATTTATTATAAGATTCCATTTAAAATTACAAGTTTTTTTGAAATAATTGTTTCCCTTAATATTTGTGAAATTGTAATATTTTAAATAAGTTACTTCAAATTAAAAAGTACATTTTCCTCAATAAATATTGCAATGATTATTTTAAAACAATTATTATATAAGATAACATAATTTCATGTTAATTATTTTTAACTGGGATTATGATCCCATGATACCATCCTTATTATTTCTATATATGGTCAATGATTTTGATAATGAGATGTCTACACATTTTTTATTTTATAGAGTTAATTATATGATGTTATGATAAATGGTTTATGATCTTTTGACATTCATATAAATAAATTATTTTTATGAGCTGGTTGTTTCCATTATATCCCTCCAATAAATTTGGTAAATTGATATTTATATATATTCATATGATGATTGTATTTATGAATTTGATTTCAAATTTCATTTTTAACTTATTGATGCATGAGTATGATGGATTAATAGATGTTTTCACGAGATTATTCATAAATAGTATATAATTTATATATATTCAAAATAATATGATTTCTTATCCTTAATATATCATTTGCCTATATTATAACTCCTTGATGTTGATTACAACACTGACTGCGTTATTAATCATTCTTCAAGATATGTATTTATTTTGAAGCTTATCATATAAGTTTTTTGGGTATGAATATTTTTTATAGAGAACATGTACTTAAATATGTTATCATGATATTATTATAATCGTATTATCCAGTAACTGATATCTACCATTTCTCCCACTAGTGAGAATTTTAGATCACCCTTTTTAAAGTTTCTTTTCCCCATGTTATGAATTATCGATCTATGTAGGGAATGTATATGAAGTGTACCATATTATAAGATCCTTAGAGGATATGTTGAATATCTTTTAGGAAATAAGGATATTATGTATCTAGTCTCCAAATACCCTAAATTGTTATAGTCCTTGATCATTTATTTGTAAAATATAATGGATATTCATCCATTGATTTGTAACATATATGTATTAATGCATTGGATATCTATTGTGGGTTTTAGAGAAAAAGGTTATTTATTATTTGGGATTCGGGATTGAAAAAATTAGGGAGAACTTTGGGAATATTACTAAGTATAGGTTTACATCCTATAGTTTTAGTAAGGTAGTGATTCTATGGTTTACCAAGAAAATCATTATTGACAAGATACTAAAAGTGGGAATAGTTTTACCGTTGATGTATCTAGAGTCAATAACATCTAAAAGAGTTGTTTGAGTATATATCAACCATCATTTTAGTGGACAATGAGTGTTACCTTACTATGATCCTGATTTGACACTCTTAAGGGATATAATTGTATTACCTCATATTTTATTTATAAACCATTAATAAAAAGTGAAAAAAATGTATATGAAATAGGTATAAAATAAGGTGACATAGACTAAATATAATGTTTCTTGATTTTTTCATCCAATAAATGATTTTTCAAGATTATGTGGTCTCCCGCTATTATTATTTTTATACAAAATATGGTATTTGGTTTTTGTAAATGGATGGAACTAGGAGATTTTGTGTTAATGCCGAATTTGAAAGAGAATCGAATGATTTTCCATATGATAAAAAAGGGATACATTATTTTATATTGAAAAGTTTTGTGATTATTACAAATTCATTATTCTTTTATATGACTAAGAATCTCAACTTTTGTGAGATTCTATAAATATAGAGTAGCATCTTGATATACTATGAAATATAATATTTCAAATAAATTTAAATTATATGATAGATTTTGTTACATAGAATGTAGAGGTTATATTATAGTATACGCCACACCAATTCTATCTTGTGTTTCATGTAAGATAAAGTTTCTTCTATAACTTGTGGTTCATGCAAGACCGTGTTAAATCATAAAACAATATACTATGAATTTCATTATTTAATAAGAATTTTTTCATATAGCCATTGAAATGGAGGGAATGACCAATATTAAATAAATTATTAAAATATGATTTACACATGAATTTATAAAGAATTATTTTTTCACCGATTAATTAGAAATTGAAATGAAATATTTTTTTGAAAATAAATGGTAATATTTTTCTGGAAAATGATTTTTATATTCATAAGTTTGTTAAATAAATATAAATTAAACAAATAAATATTTTTGTATTATATTTATAAAATTTATATATTATATATTTAATCATATTTGCTAACATTCATTCAACATATTTGATAGGCATAAGATAAGAATAAATCAAATTTCAACCTAAGAATATGTATTCTTCTAAAAGGCAGTTTTTAGGACTTTTAAAATTGAACCTATTTTAAAAATATATCTTTTTACACTTTTTATTTTTTGAGAATAATAAAGAGCATTTTTTATTGTGGAATATAAAAATTTACAGTTGGTGATTTTATTTTTATAATTACGAGAAGTTTAATTTTGAGATGAATATTGAATAATACTAAATTTAATTGAAAACCCTATTTTTATCTAAATAATATATGATTTTAAATCATTTTTTACCTTTTTTAATGTTAAGTTAAATAAATTATAAATTCATTAATCCAATTTTTGTTATTGGTATCAATTTCATATTGAATTTTGATATAATATTTTTTCATAGCTTTTTAACATTTTAATTTTAAAAACCTGCTTTGTCGTCACATAAACTGGATTAATTTTAAAATAAATTATATCATTTATGTGAGTTTCATTTAGGTAAATGGACTAAATACTTTTAATCTTCAAACTTTTTATATTATTAGTATGTTCAACATATTTTTTGGCCAAAAATATTAGTAAAATAAATTAATGTTAAATATAATGATCGTGGTTAATTTTGTTTGACTTCTGGTTAAACATTAAACCTAAGGGGCCAAATTACAAATAAAATTGTAAAAGAATTATTCCAAGATTTAGAACATAGATATATTTTATAGAAAATGGTTCATTATTGGAGTCACGTGATTTAAGGGAGACCTCCCAACAATGTTATCTTTTTTGGTATTTACAATAATTCCACTCCTGCCCCATTATAAAATTGTATTCACTCTCCCAAATTATACATACCTCTCTAGCCTTATTCTCAACCAAAATATTCTCAAATAACAAAAAAAATATCTCAAATCATCATTAAATCCTCACTCATGGAATAAAACAAACCAAGGATGACATTTGGTTCAATCTAAAAAAAGTTACCCAAATAATATGAAAATTCATCAAACAACGTGTTGTTTTATTTCTTTGTAAAACATGATAAATTATTATTATATAAATTTTATATAATAACTAGGTATCTAAAATATATATAGAAATTTTTTATGTTTTTATATGACCTAAAACCTCGCACAATTCTAACAAATGCGATATAGAACCATCATTCGTGTTTATAGTAGACTACCACCACAAAAACTGATGTCATTCGTTCTTGCATTACCACCTATCAATGTTGGTCATTATGATGGAAATAAATTTTATATATTTTATATATGATATTATTTATGTATTTATTCCTATTTAATTATTATATAATAGATACCTTCATTCTTTCAATTTTATTAGAATATGATAATGTTGTTTCTACATACGGTGAAATACTACCTCATGAAGCGATGTGATTCCTTCATGATTTACATGAAATTAATTAAGGGTTTGGTAAAATAGGTATATGTGATATTTATTAAATAATTATTATTATGCAGTAATATATATATATAATTTAACTTTCATTCTTTTCTTCGAAAAGAAAATTGAAATAGTGTTTATGAATATGTATGGCCAACCTTTTCCATGAGGACTATATTTAATTTCCTATTTTTATCTTTTATAGAAAACTATAAATACACATATACTAAATATATATCATATTTATATAATATTTAAATTCTTTATTTTATTTAATCATTATAAAAGTAAGAGGACAACAAATAATAAGTCAAAACATATACAAAACAAAAAGATGTTATTTCCTGATACACAACCTTGAAATGTAATTATTAATAAATAGGAAATATAAATTCAAAATAAAATAACATAGGGTATAATATAAATGATTATTATTATGTTATATATGTATAAAATAATTATATTTATTATATATGAGGTTTGAAAAGGTACAATGAGAGTGATGACTAATGGTAATGGTATTTCAAGCCTCAATTTTATTTATTTGAGACAAATTCCATATTCACCAATAAATTATTTTAAGTGGTGTATATATTTCCCTATGATATTTTATATTTTAAATTTAATTTATTTATATTTATTAAATGTTTTATTTTTTTTATTATTTTATTGATATTATAATTCAAAAGTTACTCATGTAGTAATGGGTTTTATCGTCTCACTTTCATTTTTGTGCCATATATTACATATTCACCAATTATTTTTTATTATGGTGTATATAATTCCCATGATAATATATTTTGATTATTATAATTAATTAATGGGTATTTTTATATCTATTTTATCATATTACTTCATGGGGTTTATAGTTTCAAAATTACTGAAGAATTAAAGAATGTTTGCCTAAATTTTCTTTATTTCAAACATATATTATTATATAAATAAACCTATTTATCAAGAGGAGTATTTCCTACAACTTTTAAATTTTATATCTTGAATTTTATAATTTTCATGATACTGAATTTTTCATTTAATGATATTCTTTCATGTGGTTTGTGAATCAAGGTTACCAAATTGGTAAGAGTCTTTTTGTTAAAATCTCATTGTTTATCAAAATCATGTATGATTTTGTCTCTAATGTTGAATTCTTATAATTATCATGGCATATATTATCCTTTCATTATTAATTTCACTTCCAACTAATTGTACCATTTTTTTACACATTTTTACTTAATTTTTTTTCAAATTCATTTTGGACAACATGAGTTTATTTCACTCATTAGTCAAATCATCTATTTTCATTCCAAATAATGTTTACTATAAATGTTTAAAAAAATTAAATAATATTTAGGATAATTTTCAAGGTAATGGGTTATAAAAATGTTTTGTGTTTTAAATTTTTCTTTGAATTATTTCAAATGATTCAATTATTTGTTTTCAATGTTATTACCAAATAATTTTTTTTCTTCAAAATGTTTTACATTTCAGCAAGTGATTTAAAAAAAATTCAATCGTAATCAAAACACCATTAATGATATATTAATTTTATTTTCATTCAATATTGTTAAAGATCATTTTCTATTTAATATTCTCAAATGGGGATATTTTATTTTGATATCATCATCCTTTTTTCCCGGGATGAATTATGATTTTCTCAAAGTGATTATTATCGAACCCATTTCTTTTCCATGGGACAAAAATGATTTAAAGAGATTGATATAAAACTTGTTTCATTTCTATAGGTTAACATTGCTTTAATGATATTGTTATGAAAATCATTTCTTTTCCATTATTCTATTATGTATAAAATATATTTATATGAAACGCATTTCATTTTCATGGGATTTTCATGTGTTTATAACTTTTATGAAAAATGTATTTTATTAATGATATGTTACATGAGTATCATATGAAATGGGTGAGCCTGATAAAGTATATATGATGGATTTAACCCCATTATATCTCATGAGTGAGCCTAATATAGCTTATAAAAAGGGATGAGCTTCATTATATCTCATGAGAAATGGTTGATCTTGATATATCTTATATGAAGGGTTGAACCCCATTTTATATCATGAGTGAGACTGATATAAGTAATAAAAATAGTGATCCACGTTATATATATCTAATTCATTAGCTAATTATTATATTGGACTTTTTCCATATGGTTATTCTTGTTAAAATGGTGCTAAAATAGTTTCATGAAACTAATGCTCATTATTAACAGAAAGGGGTTTAATTGTTTATAATGGGTTTATAATGTTTTTAATGATTGATATTGATATCACATGTCTCATGATTGTTGATTATTAAGATTTTTGACTCTACAATGTCTTCATATATTATAATCATTTTTTATTATCATGTGATCTTTTGTTTTCATGTTATGAACTCTGATTTTTCCATCATACCCTTATTTACAATTATGGTCATTAAAAAACTTAGATTATTAATAATTATGTTTAACCTTACTGAACATTTGTTCTCACCATTATTATGACTATCTTTTTTTAGAAATAAATAATGAGGATGGATTATTTAAATTTATAGATGATCTCCCAAGAATGATGTTGATGACCTGATGTGAAATATGAAAAGCTAGGTTAAATGTGATAAATGTTCATTGAATTTTAACAGAATTGTTTTATTTACGTGTTTTTATGAATTATATAATACATTAACCAAAAATTGTCATCTATTTTTTATGTGATCCAATTTTCCTTTTTGATTTTATATAGTTTTGATGAAAATATAGGTGAAATTTATCGACATCAAACCCATAAATATAAAATTTATGATTTCATCGCAAGATCTGAGAGTGTGGGTCCAGGGATACTATACATAGAATAAGATAAAATTGGAGTTTGATGATGATCATAAGGAGATAAAGAATTATTTTTCTATTTTTCATGTATGTTGGTAGAATATCCCATGGAAATATCTCAATGGAATGAGATGATGTTTTGGTTATGGAAATGAAGGACATAGATAAATTGTTTTTCATGGAAAAATGAAAATTGTGTTTAATAAAATTTATGAGAATAATGTTTTTGTTGAAGATACATTGCTTAGGTCCCACAAAAATAGTGGTTCTTCAAAGGAAACACATGTACACTATCCTTTGTGCCATATCTGTGCATTAGCCTATGGAAGAAACCTGTGCAATACAGCCTCTTTTCCTAAGGTCCAATAATTGCTTATAAATAAGACCTTGTGTTACATCATTTATAAAAAAAATCCCAAAAAATCCTTAGATATGTTCACTGACTACTACTTCACCCAAGACCACAAAAAAATTTAGGTAGCTATCCAAAATTTGAGAAAATAGTAATTATAATGGATGGTGGAATTAATTCCATTTGAGGGAATTAAACATAGTAGACCAGTGCGAGTAACCCATTACCACTAGATGAGATCTAATAGTGTGAAGTCCCCTTCCAAAACCTAGGACCAATTATAGAACCTTATGGTAAAACATGAGGATAACCTTTAATCCCATAGAACGACCTCTTACATGTGTTCTTTCCCAACTGGTCCATCTCCAGTACACCTTTTAGTTCATATAGGCCTACCTTTATGAAACCTTTCCCACCCTCCCTAGTCTACCCAATGAGAGACCTCTTTTACTCACACATCCTTCACCTATGAATTCCACATACCACGTCCTATTTTAATAAACCAAATGTAGGGATCCATTTATATGGATCCCTCATCTTATAGGAGCCATATCGAAACCTTCAATGAGGCCTTCGTACTTGAATGGCCATGGGATGAGAGACACTAGTGTGTATCCCATTTAGATGCACATTCCACTGGGCAAAGCTATCCCACACATTTTCTACCTGACGTGTAGTGTCCTTAGGGTGAATATAGATTTTCTTCACCTTGATCAAAAGGGCCCCCATCCATATGGGTAGTGTTACAGATTTACCAGTATATGATATGAGGTCTAGGACATTGTTGTACCACCATCATCATATTGAGTATGGACCATCAGTTCTAGGTAAGGAGGGAAATGATCACACATGGTTTTACATTTAAATGATATTGACTTATCCTCATCTATTTCTAATGAAACGGGAGTAGGGAATCATTCATGTAGTAGTCCCCTAATCCATCTTATAGAAATAATCCTGATTCAATCCATTCTCATTCTCCAAAAACATGGGATTTTTTAGATTGGTAGTCAGAGATGATAAACTAGGGTAGAATGATGGATGGATATGCGAATGTCAAATTCCATTAATCCTCTACAATATCATCTCTTTCATCAACTAATATACTTTTTAGATTGTTTTATGGTCTGTATCTATCACTTATTCTTATTTATCACACCAAGAATGACTCACATGTTCATAGAAGTTAGTGGTTGTCATGACATCAGCATAATCCCATCATATGTGCCTCTTGTTTAGTATAATCTCCAACCATAATTATTCATAAGCATGTCCTCATAGGTGTAATCCCCTAAAGGCCATCCAAATACCAGGATTCGAGATATCCATCATGCCCCCATTCCCTAGGGAATACTTCTAAATAGTTTATGACCCTAAAATTATTCCCTAATCCTCTCCAAGGGCCCCATCTCATGGGTGGAAAACCAATGTGGGACCTCCATTGGGGTGGATCCCCACATTTTAAGTACGTGGGATTTGATTCTTGAGTAACTAGGGTACATAGAAATCCATTCTAAGGTCTAAAACCAACCACAAAAAATCGAACCCGATTCTATATGGGACACATTACCAGTAGAGTCATGTGAATCTTAGGAGTCCATATCACTTCCAGGTTCCCTGGGATTCATAGACATAATTAGGACACAATAACTTTACATGTAACCTTTCACCTATATGTCCTTGACACATATAATTAAACTAATTTTCTTCCTCCACAACACATGATTGTAATTTTTATAGTGTGTCTTTTTAAGTGGCACTAAACTACATAGTTTCTACTTTCTTTCAAAAGGATTCCAGTGAATCACATATCATGGGCCTGGTCCAAAAATCAAAATAACTCTCATCTCAGAGGATGATGACAAAATCCAAATTTCCCAACTACATGTATTAAAATAATCAGCATAATGATAAATGTTAAAATAATATCTAATCCATACATAGATGGGTACCATTAATGGAGATTCTAATATACATATAGATGTCTTTATCGATGAAGAACCATATAAATTAGAGATGATTATATGTTACATGCATGGTAATAATTGAATTATATTTTAAGGGGGCCTTCATCAAGCATGGGAATTAATAAAGGATTTGTGAAGATATCATAAATATATAAGAGAGTCCCTTAGTAAGAAAAAATTCAACCCAAAGGGTATCATGAACCTGAATTCACATCCACTTGACCAATGTGAGTTTTTATGTATTGTTGGAATCACTTTCCAATGATAGACAGCCTTTGGAAAATAGGTCTTAGTGTCATCATGAATATGAGATCCATTAGATGATTGTGGTTCCCTAAACAGAACCTATTAGAAACCACTAGAAAAAGACATGGGCATATGTGTTTGACTTGGAGGTTTTCCCAAAAAAATAAGAATCTGATATTCCAGCACCACATGGAATTTGGTTAGGAAATAAAATATGGTGAACTAGATGTGAATTCATAACCTAGATGTTGGATTTTCCTATGTTTAAGGCCCCTCTAACTCATAATAGTTAAGGAGGGCCAAACTAGACAATCAACTACTCATGTGTTTATTTGGTGGTATTCTTATTTGATGGGGTTTTCTGTTTTGTGTTTTCACCTATATTTCATGAAATTTCCACAACTATTCGGTAATTCTAAATTGCATCAAACTGTATCTCACAGATTTATTCCTTGGATACCATTAATTCATGGTCCTCATCTAAGTAGAGGATAATATCTCCAACCAAGAGTCTTCAACGCTGGTTATCAAATGTGAAAATATAGAATTACCACAAAAATGGAACCATGCCCACCATGGAGGATTCTTGGTTAGACCTACAGCTCAGAAGGCCTTTCCAATAATCCACTATACAATGACTGGCTGTCTAGATGCTAGAAGCACCAATTGCTTTCTATAATCATTTCATGAGATTATCCCAAGAGTATAACAATAAAATTATCCCTTATCTAAAAGAGGTATATTGAGAGGTGATTGAAGGGATCACCCATGGGAAACATGTTTCCCTTGAAAAATATGCTTCCAATAATCACCACTCCTAATTTTTCATAGATGTAAACCCTAAACATGATGAGGGTGCCGTTCATGGGAGTTCTTACCAGTTCGTCCAGACTCAGGCATGCAAGAAGGCCTGCCAAGGGAAGTGAATGGTTAATAGGGAACATAGACACACTATTGTAGCCACTGTAGATATCCAAAAATCAAATTTGATGGAAGAGTGTGAGAATATAAAGACACCTACCCACACCATCCAATATTACAACCAGCCTTATCTAGCAACATCAAAAGAATTCTACCAATCAAATTTAGTGGCACTACTTGAGTAGGAACAAACACCTACCCACATGAACCAAGAATTATATTAGTCACATCTTGTCACATCTAGAAAATTTAGTTGAAATGGCCTGGTGAAAAACTAAGGGAAGTATCGAATATCCACCCCCACACTAGAGTAATGTTATTGTCCATTGGAAGAAAATAAAGGATAAAGGTAGTCACACACCCCTTCTCAAGACGTGGAAAGAAAATATATCCTTGTTCCATCCATGTATGTTACAAATAAAATTAAACAATGGTGATGGGGCATACTCAAATTCATTTCCACAACCTATAACCACTCTAAGATATTATAACCACAACAAAAATTGAATAGGGAAATATACACAACTACATCCCCAAAATTATGGTGATTCACCAAAAAGATTTTCATATGCATATACACATATATTCTCTCATACAATAGGGTAATGGGGCATGTTACCCATGATATATATAAAATAGGATCTGGCATATACCTCTATTCTAACTAGAGGTAGTGATCCTATCCAAATGGATACTAAGAGTAAGGACCAAAACCATAAAAATTATTTCAAAAAATTCCAACAGTTATAAGGGAGACGACCAAAAAATATTCCATACCTAAAATCCACATTCTCTAACAAGTGGCCACAGTCTCCCTTAAGAACGTATAAAAAATGATCCCTCACTTGGGATGACTAGAAAATGAGGATCTGATCTATGATCCAGCTCTTCATAATTCTAGAGTTATTGAATCCCTCAAAAAACTTTCTATCATATCTCAAGACCGTAAAACCCCTTTACTAGATTAGAATAACATTAGCGATTATTCCAAAGGTCCTTCCTAGAAATATCACCATAAAGGCTTAATTAATTTCCATATTTAGTTCAATATTGAGATTCCATCATCTGATGAGAATTATGTTATCCCTATATGGGTCTAGAAGGTCAAATATAGAGAAGGTATTCCAATTTCTATCAACCACCCTAAAGGTCCTCCCCAAGATATAGTCATCATAAATTCTCCTTGAACTAAGATGTCAATACATAAGGGTAGTAATTCTCATAATAGAATTCATTGTGAATGTTCTCTCCATAATAGCGTTCACTTCATCAAAATGCTCCTCCCCTTGGATATTTAATAACCATAATTCCATACTATTACAAGACACATAGAATAATGATTCCAGTGATGTCTTATGCCTTGAAATTGAAAAGTGAAATCCTTTTTCAACCAAAAGATAGCCCTAGGTGACAGTCACTCACCAAACCACCCTTAGATCTCCTTCCTACCAATGTGATATAGGAACTACTTACCAATCATGTTGTTTTTGATGTAGTAGTAGAGAATCTTACACTTTGTTCAAACCAGGTTGAGGATACTCTAGAAAAATATGAAGAATACATGTAGAATATGAGGAAGTAATTGGAAAATTTTGAAATACTTCTCATGTTTTGTCCTTCATCTGCTAGCCAATATAGCATTCCAAAGGCATTTTTAGAGAATTGTGCACAATAAATGTTCCATAATTTATGGAAATCTCTTTATCATTGAGGAGATAAATTAATAGGCTAAAAAGTGTATAATAGTCATGGTAAGGTATTAGAATGGATATTACAAAAAAAATATTTGTTGGACCTCGGAGCACAAAATTCAAAATTAGGGAGATAATAAGGAGTTATTCAGCACATATGTCTAAGTGTGTTAAAATAATTAAATCATCTAATCATATATGCCCCATCAAGTGGAAACACCATAGAATGGGGTGAACAAGGAGAGTATAATTTCAACACACAACCCAATTATAAAAGTCAACCAAATACAAAATCCAGAAATTTCAATGAATCCAGTTAAAGTCACCATATCGACTCTATGAAAAACATATGATATTTTCAACAAAAAATTAGATCTAAAGTTATCTCCCTTAAATTGGGCTATAAGATAGAAATAATTATTGAATTTTGAATGAGACATCAATAAATATCCCCAAGGCCTCCTGTTTAAAGGAATTCAATTAGAATATATCTTGAATTTCATGGATTGCACTAATGTATTCAGAAGTTGGGGGTTTAGGTTAATTCCAAATGATGCACCTAGATCATGTTAGAACACGACTTTGTAAAATCAAGAATGTATAAAAAATAGATGAATCCATGAAAATCTAAGAGCAACCCCATCTTATAGGGATGGGGTATTTTTTAACAAAACCATCATGGTTAGAAATGAAGTCTTGAAGAGTTGTGGAGGTAATATATTTATATCACCATCCCTTAGGGATGGGTATTTTATTACCTCAACAATCATACCCTCTATTAAAGTTAGTGTTCATCCAATTATGTGGAACATCGTAGAATGAATTTTACTTGTTCATCCCATCAAGCAATCTAGTATCCTAATTGTGCATGTGTACGACCCAAATATCCATATATTCTCTTTAGATTAATATATTTATAAATTCTATAAGGTAAAAAATTAAGGATAGTCCAAGGCCTCATAGATGGCATATAATAATACAGTATCACAAAGAGAATGATGAAGAACCTACAATGTGTTACACATCAGTGAATGTAATTAACACTACCCCTATAGATCCATGTGAACATGATGACAATACATATGAGATAATGGAGGATTTTTTGGTTCATAATATCGTAAACATTGAAATGATTGAATGTCGTGTGGGAACCCAGAAGCAGAGGGTTTCACTAAATTTGGGAATTCCTTCAACAACTCTATCATTACCACAAAATATAATATCCGCTAGGGAAAAGGGTATATGTAATGTAGAACTTTACCATCCTCATGAAGAAGTTTAACCCAGTACACATGAGTAAATATTTTCTCAATAAGAGGAAGAGATGAATTAATGGAGAATAATCAATACAGAACAACTCAAAGTCAGAATCCCTACAATATATATTCTAAAAATGGAGAGTCAACTGACACTCCCAACTTCCGCACCTCAAAAAAGAGGGTTCCCCACAGCCACCATGATGGAGCCATAAAATCCATTCAATTTTGAGTATATACAACCAATATATTTGTATCTCATAATATAATATCTAGAGTTCCATTCCATTTGGTACACAATCAGAATAAGGTAGGAACATCCTTACAGACCTATCCATATAGTTCACCGATGGTAGATATTAGTAGGGATACCACAGTTGGATCTAGCTATTACTGCCCCATGTCAAGATCCTACATATACAAAAATTAATTTGTATAACATCAACAATTTTGGTCCACTAATTACTTGATTGGAAGATATGAAGGAACAATGTGCCCTGTTACAGCCATAAAATAATCCCTACCCTGAATGGCATGATCCAACTCTTCCCCTATGAACATTGGAAACTCTAAATTTAGAATTTTTAGTGGTTTAGGGGACCCATAGAAGCATTGATCATAGTTCTTTTCCAACAGTAATTCCATGACGGGGAACCTTTCATAATTTTAAATAATGAAATTGATGTTATTAATGCAAATATTGTAGGATCAAACATTGCAGGGTACACATGTTTATTCGATCAGTCAATTATAGGGTGAGAATATCTCTAAAGGATGTTTCTCTTCCATTTTATCTCAATGTTAGAGAAGAAATTAGTCATTATCCTCTCAAAAAATAGTAAGATAATGATAGGTCCTTATATTTCATTTCTTGTGAGAATGGGTTGACATAATCTATAATCCAACAACATCCTCAAGAAGATTTATTGTTTAGATGCATAGATATTCTTCACAATGAATTCCAAATGCCACTAATCCCATTGAAATATATATGAGGGCTTTAGGATATATGTAAACATACACATAGAATGGAAGAATACTTCACATGAACCATGGAAAATTACTATGTAATTACAATATCTCAAAGAATGAGATTGGGGAATAAAAATATGCTACCACTATAGTTAAGCCATCCCTACACCTAGTTCAGCACCGAATCCTATACCATATTGTGTGGTACCCATCTTGAGTATTGTAAATAATGAACAATTCACCATGAAAAGGATTTTGAGTAAGGGAAATCATTTTTTGGAGAGATGAAGAAAATTTATTATTCTTTTCGAGATGATCAAATCCCAAGCTACTTCAACATGGCATTAAAGAAAAACATTATCAATCTTACACTGACCAAGATGTCCAACATTTATGGTGATAAAATATACTGATGTATTTCCCCTTTCATATAGAATTGGGTAACACTATCTAGGATTTTTTGTTTTAAAGACATTTTACAGATGATGGTGGACACTGGGTAAATGAAGTTGGGAATGCCACCTATGCAAGTAGCATGGATTTATTTTTCCGATCCAGGGGAGGAGAATGAATGGAATGAAGTTAAAAACAAGGGTAAAAATAATTTCAATGATTGGATAATTAAAATAATGATAAAAGGGACACATTATATCCATTGAGAATAATTAAAACAAAAAATTGTGCCCTCAACAACATCCAATATAGCACAACTGACTCCATGAGTGCCATAGTCTTCCATAGAATAGTCTTTGATGAAATGATAGGGCCAGAAGAGTACAATGAAAACATATAAAGTTGAACCCATATATTGGCCAATGTTTTTTTTTACTCTCATCTACAGTATTCCTATAGACCCAATAGCACGGGAGCAGCCACACTAAATGGTACCACTATAGTCGACCAACAGACGTAGTCCTCATTGGATGAGGAGTTTATCTTTGGGTTCATTAATGTTATTCACTCCATGAATACCTTATCAGATGATGAATGTGACTATGAACCCAAATTACAAATATCTAATTATTAAATTATGAAAATGGGCCTCTAGAGGAAATGATATATGCTAAGATATGGTTATGTTATAACACAATACATCAACACCATTCCCACTCAGACCATTTATGTGGTAGAAATAGTTGTGAAATCCATCTAGTGAGGATAGAAATAGATAAAAATATCCCCCACATAGGCCTAAGTTTTCCTAGAATCAACGGTTTTGTAAGATATAGTAGAGGATACTTTATCACCCAACCACCCTAGGTATATAGAATGACCTAGCTAACCAAATATAGAAAGGAAAATAGTGCCTTAAACTCATGTTATATGGGATGACACACCTACATAAAGTATATTAGTTCCAAAATTTCATGGAAGAGAGAATACCATTTCTAGGAAGATCATAATTTGATCCCATAAGTATGAGATTTTAAAGAAATCATCCATGGTGACAACCAATTTTTCGACCATAGATTATTTCAGTCTATCACATTACCTCCAAGAAGCACTCATAGTGGAGTTTTCAGGATCTCAAGAATTTGTGGTTAAATTTTCTTCTGAACTAGTATATAATGTAGTGAAATATCCTCAAGAATTTCCCATGATCTTCCCTTTACCATTCCAGGACAATTATACCATTATAAAAGGACATATTAGAACATTCTATATAACTACTAGGATAAATGAAATTGATATCTAACAATCCACCATGAAAATTGATCATGAGTCGACCTCATCCCGGTTTTAACACTTCATCAATGAGGTTTCAACAAGTACAACTTGTAACCCTCCACTCTAATGCTTCAGGGTTATGAAAAGAGTGAGAAAAAGCCTCTCAGCTAAATCAAACTCTGAACTCAATTTGGGAACCTATTATCTGACTCATAATTTAATTTTTGTCAGTGTGATACATCCTTAAACCTTTGGATTAGAAGGTCATGATTCCATCATCATGAAACTATCCCATCATTGTACCTCCAATGCCTCAAATATTTCACTAATTGTAAAATTGGGACTTTTCCAAAAACTTTTCCATTGAATCCATGATACGGTCCTCACATTGATGACACCAGTCATGTGTGGGAATAAAATTAGCTTTTAATATGATGTAATTCAAAATTATATCTCCATGTTAAATATTATTTTACACAACAAGGAATAAATATATCTTTAAAACATTGTTTTTTTATGATGTGGTGGTAATAACCTCCCATAAAGGGCATGGAATTTAGTCCATTTTTTCTATTTAAAATTTACATCAAAACCCATAAAACCAATTTTGATAGAATTTTAGGCAATATATAGCCTTATAAACAACATTCTACCATAGAAACCAGTATCCAGGAGTGTATTTTATTTCAAAATATTTGATTTAAGTACATTTAGAGCCTAACAAGACATAGGGATCAAATGATATGGTAGTATGAAGATGGATGCAATTTTTAGGGATTTTGGTATCATTCATATACTTTTATAAAATTGTGCACATGATGTTCCAATCATTCTCATCCTTGTATGATACTCAATGATAAAAGTTCTAGCATCCACAACCTCAAAATATCAATATTACATACCCTTATCTCATGTACAACCTCACATGGTTATCTTCTTAAGCACATATATACACATAGGAACTTGGGTTGGTTTCCTATAAACCTCAAATCCTAAGCTAAGGGTTTCTTATAAAATGACCCAATTTCATCCCATTTTTGAAATGGATGAAAACCCAAATGTATTGAGTGAATGAATCTATATAAAACACAACAATTCCTTTTAGAATCCACTTATTAAGGTAATTTTCAATTAAAAACATAGTGTATATGACTTAAATAGTTCATTAATAGGCCTAATTAATTAGAGTTATGCACAAGTTTGCAGACCGCCAGAGTTCTTGGATCAAGGTTTCTCAACCCAAGAACCCCAACACTCGAGAACTAAAACTACATGGGTAACCAATTTCAGAAGACATCATACCGAATCTCCTCTGATACATGGAAGACCATTCACATAGGATTCCATACACTGGTGCCAATTTTCCCAGGCCTGTATACATGGGTATCTGTTAGACTAGTCTTTTGTACATAAGTTCCCATTCACCTTGGAACCCAATTCAGAGTTGCGCCAAACCATCAAGGGTATAACTAAGACTCAAATTATTTGGGTAACTATATGGGTGGCTCTTTAACCATAAAATCCAATAAAAGAAACCAATTTAACAATGATTATATTCTAGTAGTCACTATACCCATGCCTCAACCTAGGATCGATATAATACATAGGTTTCCTTATATATTTATGTCTCAAACATATTCTTTAATTTTTAGGTTCCAATATATAGGATGATCCATTGATGTAGATATTTCACAATACCTTCTTACTCTACTATTGTTTCCAATTTTATAGAACAAGCATCAAATATATGCCTTATAATTTGTGAAAGACCCTATCATTTCCTATATTGTAACACCCTAATATTTTTTATGAATATTAAAAAAATACTATTTTTTATAGTTTATTTCACACAAAATATCATAATAAAATAAACTATATCAAATTTAATTGAGAAAAAACATTACAAAACATTTACATGAGACTATGTATTACAAACCATGCATTTTTATACACATTAAAAGTGCATACATTGAGAGGGTACAATATATAGAAATGAAAAATATCATTAAAACTTGGAGGTAACATATTTATCTTCACCCTTAATAATCCCCATTAGTATAATTAAATGTCAACTGAAAATGACAATCATAGAAGGATAAAACATTATAAAAAATCCATAATAAGGAATGAAAAATCTAACATTATATGTAATGATGGAATGAATTATTTTAGGAAGCCACTATATTATAAGGGAATCTAAGCATTATAAATATGTTAATTAAGAATATGGTTTTTGTAAATCTGGTCATCTAAAATAAGGTCATTGGATATACATATATCTGACTATTATACTCACAATGTCTATAGTTAAAAAATATATTTCAGAAATAATGAATAATGATAAAATATGTAATATTTTATTAAAATATTTTGTTAATAAAAAATATTTTTTATAAGTTAAATATTATTTTTAATGAATGTTGTGACATATTTAAAAGAAATATTTTTAATTTCAATGGAATGAAAAAATTAAATGGTTTGGATATAAGTAATTAATTTTTATTCTATTTCTTTAAAATCATTTTTATATACAGTTTTTTATGTGTTGAATATTTTTAAAATAATAAAGTAAATCACATATAAAGTATGATAATAATAAAAGTTATTTATAACATATATGGAAATAAATTAAAATTCATATAATAGTTATTACTAGTAAGTTAATTATAATAAATTCATTTTGTGCATAAAAATCCGATTTTTCTAAAAAATATTTTTATACATTTAGCACTCTTATTATTAATTTTTTTTAAATATAGAGGATTATTATAAAAATATTAATTTAATAATTTTAATTTTAATATCCAATATTATAAATTAGTTCCTTTTCATTTATATCATTAGAAAAATTAGTTTGTAAAGTAAATATTAGTTTTCATCATAAAATGGTAAATTTTCAATGAATTAAATTTATAAACATTATATAATTTTGATCTATATAAAATAATTTTAATAATTTTAATTGGTGAATATAATTTGATGATAAGATATATAGAATATATCTATTAAAAACAATTTAATTGGTAATTTAATGGAAATAATAATGGTAACACTAAATGTCTAAAAAAAAGTTCAATTAAAAAATATTTTTTTCAATATATCATATGATATAATATAAAATAAAATCCTACAATATTTATATATTGAATTAGAATAAATGAAGTTAAAATTGAGTACCATCATGTAAAAATGTTAAAATATGATTCATCTTATATTTAATGTAAAAA
The DNA here is from genome assembly GCA_963277665.1 of Viscum album. Lineage (NCBI taxonomy): Eukaryota > Viridiplantae > Streptophyta > Magnoliopsida > Santalales > Viscaceae > Viscum > Viscum album. Next base: position 1,088,242,074 of record OY728156.1, read on the forward strand.
ATTAATTTTCATGGTAAATAATTTATCAATATCAATATCATTAAGAATGGGTAAATTAAAGTGCCTTGAATTATATTAATTTACTTGAAAGCTCAATCATATATAAGAAAAGTTTTTTGCCTTTATTTCCATATGTTTCACTAATATTTACTCACATAAATCACATAACTCTTATTTGATTTCATCGTTAACCCTCCCTTAATATTCCTATCAAAGGAATCATTCCTTTTTTTCAATTATAATTTGATCTTACATACACCCTCATAATTATAATATTAACATTATAATTTATATTTTAAACCATTTAATTATTAATTTTAAAGATATATCTCGAATTTTTTTGAGCTCATGGTTATAATAAGTTATCATAAGTCACTCTTTTCCTAGTGGTATTTGAAGGAAAGAATTATGTCCCCAACCTGAGTATTGTATAATCCCGAACCTTTTGAACAATATATTTCTCCATCGAGCCTTTAATAATATTAATACAATTATAAAATTATAATTATTATACATAAATCTTTGTATACATACAGAACATCCATTATCTATCTTCATCCCATCTATACAGAAAATGAAAGGTTCTACAGTGTTATGTTCAGACTACCACCTATTTGGATAACCAATTTTGATTTTCATCACCGCCATTTATGGATGGATATAAAAACATATTTAGGTAATAAAAAATATATTTATGTTTTTAGAAATCTAAATTAGAATTCAATATATAATATCAAATTTAAGTGATCATTGTAATTTTATCCTACTAAAACAAGCATACTAAGTGGAAAATAATTTATTATTTTTAACTAATGGCTTCTTATTTTATATTAATCATAAATTTCTTCAAAATTAATATCTAAATTTTTTATAAAATATAAATAATACTTTTATTATTTTGTAGTGATGATATTATAATCACATTATAATCAGACTCATATATCAATTATAGCATGTTCTACTTAGGGTTGGTTTAAAAACCCACCTAGAAAATGTTATCCTCCAAATTCATATTTTTTCATTTTCTAAATAAACCATTTTTGGCTTAGTGGGAACCTCACAACTACAACTTGTATGCAGCATATCCAACCTAATATTAAAAACCACCATACAAAGCAGGAAAATTCCAAATTCAAAAAAAAAACAGATTCAAACCAAATAAACTTCAAAATCCCATGCCAAAATATTCAAAATTAAAATTTGAATTGAAAATCCGAACCAAACACCCCCTGGGGAATCACATCACCTACCAATGATGCACCACATAACACTTCCATCCTGTCACCCACGTCCATCCCGTCACCATTGAAGTCCATAATCACCACCATAACCAACCAAAATGAAATTCCAGACCAGCATAATTTCAGCGAGGAACCACCGAAAACCATCATCAAAGTCGCAGTTCACCATATTGTCAAGAAAAACACATAGAGAACCAAAATACCCCTTGCCAGAGAAGCGCACCACCAAAAACCTCGGGCTGCGAGTTCTGAGCCATGAGCCGCCACTGTCAGAAACATCGAGTCCATCGACTATCTCGTAGTCATCCACCTTCAATCAGCATCACATCCTTGTCCTAAGCATGCCAGGGGCCGCAAACAACCACAATTGAAATCGAAACAGGACTCCATCAAACCATACCAAGACCGATGAGGCCATTGTAAATCTGCAACTCCGTCCCCACAAAAACTGAAAACCATAAAAAACACCACTTTCATCATCACCATACAATCAACACCGTCTACACCGTCATACAAACACCACACGCCATAGATTGGCATGGTCATCACAGTGCATAAAACACATAACCCCAAACAGAACAATCACAGAACAAGCGTCAAATGTTTTCGAAAATTACATAAATCTAAAAAAAGAACCGCATAGAAGCAAAAAGAACTAGGGATGAAACCCTAAAGAAACTAGAAATAGTGAGACCGGGGAGAATACCCTGACATAAACAGGGGATAAAACCCTAAAAGAAATCCCCACGACCTCCAAACTACATTTCCCAAAACCTCTGAGTATCCATCGCTCCAAGTCCGACATGGAGAGGAGTGGTAGAACGTGAGATCAGAGCATGGATAAGGCACCCGAGGGAATGGAATGAGAAGGAGTAACACTAGGATTGAATCCCAAGGGGTAAACTGAGAATGAAACCAATAACCGAAATAAAGGAACGAATAAAAGACAAACATGATTAAAACCCTGGAAAGAAGGAGGCTGATGAATCCAGGGAAGGAGAGCCACTGAGGGGGACCATAGTGCCATCGAAGCCAGGTGGACAAAGCAAGAAAAAAGGAGAGAAAGCAGACGAGGGGAGAGGAAAGAAGAGGAACTCCAGAGAAATCTCACCATGAAAAGTCGACGAGAGGGAGGGAGCGGCGACACTGGGAAACACTAGTGCGAAGGGAGAGTGAACCCGGAGACTCGGGAGCCATCTCTTAATGTACCTGGAAAATGTTATACATTTCTATCATGGATAGATATGGAAACATATTCACTATTATTATTTGATTACAGAAATTAAATAATTATTTTTCTAGACCTGTAATATTAATTTTTTCATTTAAATCATTATTATAATACCACTTTTGGTTTGTTAAATATTACGAAAAAATATCCTTATAGATTTCATTTTCAAGAATCATAAATAAACTATCATGTAATGAAAGTATAACTCTATAAATAATTAAATAAATTCCATTATATTAATTTTATAAATTAGTTAATGATAGATGTTATTTCAATAAATAAAAACCAACATCTATATTATAAATCACATATAAAAAAATTATGAAATTCAATGATGGATGTAAATAATAATGAACTAATAAATGAAAAATGAATTATTATAATAAAAGATAAAAATGGTACTATATATGAATAAGTTTATTAAATATCTGATTAATATAGTTATATTTTTTATAAATAAGGATAGAGAAGGTCTAACCAAGTAAGAATTCAAGGTAAGTGGTTTGGTTTAACTCTAAATTTACTTGTAAAACTACATACTTATAGGTCAGATATATTCTTCCATCTAATATTTCATATTATTTTCCCCCATATAATTCAAGGGAAAATAACATTTTTTCCCTAATATTCTACAATGATGAATTTATTTCTGAAAAATGTATAAAGTTGTTAAGAATAACTCCCAACCTCTTTAAATATTATTTTTCCTCCATATCCAAGGTATTTCATTCCATTTTTTTTCATTTTTATTTTTAATCCTAAATAAATATTCTCTCATGTGATATTCATATGCCAAGTAGCCTCTTTATAAGAGGAACATTTATTTATCACTTTTGTTATGTGGGTTTTAATAAATTTATTTTTAAAATTATGAAACGTTTTCCCCATTATGATTGTATATTTTATCTTTTTCTCAATATTTACCTTGGATAACCATTATATATAATTTGTGTATTACTTATTGAAATTTTTTTTAAATATTCTGTGAAAAATAATCCATGTAATCATCTAAATAATTATCATTTTTGATGTGAATCATACCTTATTTTATTTACAACAATGAAATGAAATTTCTTCATAGGACTCATTTTATGTTTCACTTCCATTTTACAATTTCAATCAAAAATAAATATTTTCCATGGTTATTTTATATATAAACTTCTAAATAAAATTGGGAAATAAATATTTTCGGTGATTGAATATTTGGTATCAATTGATCCAATTATTGAAGTCATTTAATGTGATACAATTTTGAAATGTTATAAGAACTAATTTATTTCCATGGGTTTTTCCTGATATTATATATGATGGATTTTATTTAGAATACATATATATAGATTCTTATTTAAGGGGAAATTTTTATCCCTCCAATGAATTAATTAATGGAATACATCTAAATATATAGAAATAGGTCATAATTTTTTATACTTGAGACACTAATGGGAGATATGTTTGTATAAACTATGAAACTAATGGGTTATAGGTTGGTGAAGTAGAAGTAACTAATTGGTTATATGTTGGTGATGTAGAAGAAACTAATGAGACGTTTATTTGTTATGTGTATGATATTAATTATGGATATGATTATAATTCCTATAATACTAAAGGTCTGTAGGTTTTTAAATCCTAAAGTAGTAATATATTGTTGGTTTTTGATACATGAGATACTAATGGGTCATAGGTTTTTGATTCCTAACCAAATATAGGGCCTCACATTTATGATTCTGAAGACTCTAATAAGGTATTGGTTTTGTTTTCAAAAACCTCTAATGATACATAGAGCTATGATACCTATTAAACTATTCAATGAGATACATGATTGGGATTTTTAAGCCACCATATAATGTGCTCATATGTGTATATTTATTCTCAAATTCCTTTTTATGATACATTTTAATATTATTCCAAATTTCCATGTTGTATGATTATTTTACACTTCACATGTCATACATATCATAGAATAATTTTATATAAATATTCTACAGAATTTGTTTTTATCCTCTGAGATTACATATCCCCATATTATTCTATACTGAAAGCTCTTAATGTTTCAAATCCATTTAATAAGATATTTATCCCATGATTGTTTCTCACATGATTATATTTTCAACATTGATACTATTTTTATAATAATTTCCCTTACTAAATGTTTGATATCACCCCATATTATGTTTTCCACTCCCTTGTCTATGGAGAGAGTTATAAAATATGATATGTTTCAAAAAAGTTATAGTATGTTGGAATTATATAGATATGTTCACAATTGTTTGAAACTAGTATTTTTATATCAAATAATATAGGACACCAAACCTTTTGGTTATAATGTTTGTGAGGATTTGTGTGATGTAATGTTCATATTATTTAATTGTTATAAAATAAAATAATTTTTTGATTTTTTCATGTAACATAATATAGAAACCAATGTATAAACAATTTTTTTCACTAAACCCAAGAGCAAAGGTTCTACATGCATTAGTTGGAATCAGGCCATGGTTATTTATTTTTAGGTATTAAGAAAAGAGAAAATGAATGAAAATTATTATCTATAAACATGAATGTAGGAATATATCCTATAATTTTTGTAATGTATAAGGTGTATGTTTACTGAGAAATGGAATCTGTTCCTAAATAAAAACTAGTGGATTTTAGATATGACATAGAGTTACATAAGGAAAATATCCCAAAAAATAACGAATGGTCCTTAAAATGGTCTTCACTTAGTGAACTACATGTGGTTTAAACTACACTGTAGTTTGGACACTCTGTTTAGAAATTCTATTATTGATTGAAATGATAATTATGAACCATGCTAAATTATTTAAACGGATGATTATGGGGAAATATATAACTAATTCGAATAGATAACCTAAAATAAATATGATCATCGATAACCTTGACTGAAACCTCAAAACTCATTATCTAGGTTATATATGTCATTTATGCATAATATTTGATAATTTCATTGTTTTCACTTCATACATTAATTAATTTTGGTATTCTCAAATGTAAACATTCAATTAAGTAAATTAATAAATGAATCCATAATGACTAGATTTATTAATGGTTTACTTGGAAAATATTGTGATTATCCTAATGAATAACCGAACAAGAATGGGGATGGAGTTAAAAAAATATAGTTATTCCAAATGATCCATCTCATGGTAGGATTTAACATTTGAAGCTTTTTCAATTTCAAAACACTCCAAATAAGATTAAAATGGAGTTTTATAGAATTTAATGTGATTAAGGAAATGAGGGAAGGAAGAATCAACTTTCTTCATATCAATAATGTGTACAGAAGTGCACATCAATAACCTCCGTGACAAACAATCTTTGAAACTGGTCTAATATTACTAGTAGGTCATGATCCTGAAGAATATTATTGATTCACACAGGAAAAAATATATTTCCTGGGTTTTGAATGATTTTTCCATCTTGTATACATGGATAACCATCATATTAAAACTTGGAATCGGACATGAAGAATACAATTATTGGAAAACATACCATAGTATATAAGAAGACTCAATAAATATAATCGAAACAAAAAATTAATTAAAATAATGAACAATGATAAATAAATACAATGAAAATACAAAAAATACAAAAAATAATTTATATGATATTTAAATTTACAAGAAAATGATAGAAAAAATCATTAGCCCAAGGATGATGATACTATAGATGAACAATTTTTTTTATAAAAAATGAAATAAAAAGAAACTATAACCATGTATCTTCATGTCACCAACACAGATCAATCGTAAATTATCATCCCATGGAGAGTGGCATAGTTCCATACCACAAGACAAGTCTTAAGGACCAGCTTAAATAATGAAGTCTGCATATCCCCAATGTGAGTATGAAGGGTGTGAGGAAAAAACTAGTATTATATGACCATGAGCCTATAATATTACTTTTATCAAAGAAACAAAAAATTATTACCATCAAATAAATAAGAGAAAATGGGTTTTCAATTCATTTACATCATTTCAAATAATATCAAAATTTTGATATACCATTTTAGAGTGCCACCATTTGTAAAGCCAAATTAATTGTTTACATTATCACGTGAAATAAATGTTGTAAAAAAACACATACCTCTTATTTAAATGATTTACACACCAATAATGAATAGTGATGTGAAATGGAAATACCTAAAAAAGATATGAAATATAATTTCATAAATGACTAATGATAAAAACACATGGAAAATGAAATAACATCAAGTCTCAACTGCAAATAAATAATTCCAAAAGTTTAGATCAATTCATGGAGTAATGCACACATGTTCTAAATATATAATATGGAAATCATAACAAATGATACATATCCCAAGGCTACATTATAGGGACTAATGATACGATACATAATGTATAAATGTTGAACCCATAGAATATAGATCTTATAATTAAAAAATCATCACCAGGACTATTATCGACTATACTCATTGATGAAATATATCTTATCTAAATTAATATCAACTAAGGGACCCCAGACTTGGAAATCACTCAAATTGAAAAGAATCCATCCCTAAATTTCCAACATAGTGGCCTGGAGTTCCCTATAAAATATTTTAGATGAGGGAATATTTCAAAAAATAACAAACATAATAATTAAATTTCACAAGGAAAAAATCCCATAATAAGATCTATACCACATAAAATTCACATATAACTAGATCCCCAACCATGAAGCACAACATAAACAAGAATCTCAATTCATTTAACCACCAACATGCATATAAACATAAAAATTGATACCAATGGGGATCAATAAGGGTGAAACCAACATCCAACAAGATAAGATCACACAAACTACTGTCATGCCTTTTATTTTTAATTTGAAACTATATTTTTTTTAAACAAAATTTTAAATTCATTTTTAATTTAAAATAAAATCAAATGGATATCTTATATAACACCCAAAGATAATCAAAATCGAATCAAGAAGGAACTATGTACTTACATATTCTAAACACACCCCATTAAAACATGTAAAACCTTTAAACCATAAAAAATGATAGTTTATAAATTATATTTAATAATAAAAACCATTAATAAGTCATTTTTGAAATAAATAATCATTTTAAATTTATAAATAACATAGAATAAATAAAACACTACTTCAAATGAAATACCCTATAAACAATTGAATTTATTCACTATTACCAATAGAATAATAAATACGAACAATAAAAAATTTAGACAAAACATTTAATAACAGCTTATATTTTATTATTGTAGTTAAAATACAGTTTAAATAACTAAGCATTAGAATATATTTTCAATAAATATGAATAATATGGAAACCACTACCTCAACTAGAAAAACCTATCCTCCTTCAAAAAAGACACTAGAATAGGTCTCAATAGAAGAATTAAAACCCCTAGAGATCAATATCCCAAATTATTTAGACACAGTAGGAAAAATATTTGATCAACATAATATATATGTTTATATAAGAAGGATAAAATACAATGAAAACACTATAAGAATGGAATAGATTATTTTACTAGTTATTATTGTTGAAAATCTATATATTAGTCCTCCAAGAGAAACCTTGTAAGGCTTCGATGAGGAGAAAGTTTTTTGGTGAGGTTCCTTGGTATAAACCTTTATATAAGGGTATTAAATAAGATATCAACCAATTTAGATGAATATAAAAAGAAAATAATTCCAAAAATTTGGCTGGAAAGATAGTAGCATCTCATATATTACCAAACTATGTAGTTTTTTATTTGTCACTCTTACACAATATAGTGTCCAAATGGTTTCTTCTATATGTATTTCTAATTCATGTGGCCATGGAAAGGCATCGAAATTTATATAATTTTACCCTGTGACACCCAAAACCAAAAGATGTAATTAAAATTTGATATATATAACATAAATTGAAATTTTTTGGGTTGTAATATCACCCAAACCATGACACTTTCTACCCTATAAATGTTTTTGACATATTGGGAATAATGGGAATTCCGAAACTACCATAACCTTATCAAGTACCCGAAAAACTACCCATATTTCACAAACCTAAAACCCGAAACAAAAGACATGAAAAACACATTCTCTAAGAGAAATACTAAGAAAAATTCATGATTTACCAACCTACAAAGAACTAATATTCCAAAATGGAACACTCCTTATTTAAAAAGAAAGGGTGAGAAACTTAACTAGACCTTTGGACAATAATTACACTAATATACAAGAATTTGGGAATATTAAAATATATATCACTACTCAAATATTCCACCTGAATCCAAATATATACCAAGGGAAAAAAATTAACACCATTGTCATAATATAAGAGGACACCAAATCAATAATTAACATCCAATACCATCCAAAGGAACCTGGGAAGATAACTCTAAAAAAATGGAAAATATATAGATACCTATCAAAGGTCTCCCCATCATTTATAAATCTCATTATTAGTGAATTTATAAAATGAAAAGTCTATTAATCTCATAAAAAAATTATCAAAAGTCTATAAATAAAATAAAGAATATAATCAGGAACCCTATTAGATGACATCAAGTAAAAAAATTACTAAATGAGTTTCTTAAAAATTAGGAAAAAAAGAACCATCTTCAAAATACAAGAACATAAATCTTGAAACTATTTCAAAAATTATAAGAAAATATAATAAGGTATAAATTTTTTTGGGGGAGTCCAATGAAAAGGAAAATAAGAAAGTGGATACCCTAAAATCCACATAAAAAATTCCAACTCTTCAATTTATGAATCATCCCATAACAATATCCACACAAAATATGGTTCGATGAAATATTCATATTTATTACATTAATCATAAATAACCTATTGAGGTTATCGATCTGCGAAAATATATGAATAGAACTAAAATCTATTATGAATGATTTATTAATATACTAAGTACTTCCATACTAAAAGCTCATCAATTACTTTTGCTTTAATGAAATAGGAGAAACAAGGTGAGTGGATAAATTCTGATCATCATCACCTCTATGATCCCACTTCTCATTATTTGTATCACCCTTACTTCATTAAATCATAACATTTCATTGGTTTCCTTACTAAAATTTCTTCATCATCGAAGTGATTAAAGTTTAATTCCATATACATAGTTAGTGTATACTAAAATATCATATAACAGAGGATTGAATGAAGGAATATGGTATAGAAATTGAATTCATAAGATCATCATTGTCCACCTAAAGAGTGGAACATAACCTCTTAGTGTAGAATTCAATACATTCTTTCTCTGAATGTTAACCCATATAAACACCAAATTACGTCAACACATTATTAACTCTAACCTCCTTATAATGAAACCACTAAAGAAATGTTACCTTGAAATATCCCCATGAAAACCCCACAATTGGTTGTGAATAGAGAGATAGGTTACATCACTCCAAACCCAACCATTCAAATAAATAAATGTTTTACCTCACCTTATTGATTTATGATGATAATAGTGAATCTATGTATCTTCGAACATAGATTGATACTATATCACCTCATGGAATCCTATATCACTAAAGAACATTGGATGGTATTGATTAAAAAACTCTCGATCATGATTCATGATTTGAGATAAACATAGGCTTGTCAAATTGTTATGATTAAAGATATATCTATACATGGGAAATACAACTCATGGATCAATATAAAAATTATAGAATCAAATCCCTCTATGTATTAACCATTAATTTCATGGGGCCATCTTCTAAAATATCATCCAAATAGAACATTTTATCACACCATTTTAATTCTATGTCTAAAAATCACAATTATAGGACCCCATTATATGTTTCATTTCAGAAGTCATAAAAACAATTAATCTTTATAATGAACCAAGCCCACCTCTTGGAATCCAGTTTCACAATTAAAACACTAACACCAAAAATCTTTTGTACTTAAATGAGACAATTGGTTTTTTGGAAATCATTAAAACTAAAAATACATCATTTATCTAAAATTATTTATGATAATGGTAAAAAAATCACATGAACACCCCAACTAATTCACAATATTTTTTCAATGTTGTTAAATTACTAAATAATAAAATGTTGGATTATAAATTGATCTAAAAAGATTCAAAATAGATAAAATTCCCCCTAATTAATAATAAACATAAACCAAGATGTGTAAGATAAATTTATTGCATTAAAAGAGTGATTTTTTAAATATTTTAGAACTAAACAGGGTTTATCAGGTCATTCACTTATTGTGTGAGTACCACTAGAAGCTACGTTGGATGGTTTCACATGGGCTTTCTAAGGTTTTAAATACCACATGTCTTAACAGTTTACAACATGTAATACCTTAATGTTTACACTAAAACACAAAGTTTACCAACTCCACTATTATGATATAATAAAACCTAGATTTGTCATAAAACATATCAAAATATATCAAGAATATAAATTTAATAAACATGAATTCAAACAACACCTTAAAACCCATGAAATGTTGAGGATTAGTAGAAATCATAGTTGGGAAAGAACACCCCAACACCCACCTCTCGAGCTATAGTAGTCTTATCTCATACATACCATTGTACCCAAAAAAGGGGGCTCTAATAACATTTATAATGAACCATCCAAAGTTTCCACCAAAATCATCCCCTTATCCGATCATCCATTCAATTGTAAAAGAATTATCAATCCTCATGGAATAGAAAAAAGATCTTATGAATCAATTAAGAACATATTAGAATGATTTCACCCTCTAAAATCCAATATAAAAAATGTCTTTCCCTTGAAAAACTATCATTAAGTATCCAAACACTAAAAAAAATTACCATGAAATTATGTATTTATAATAAAAAAGATCCAATAATTAAAGGAATAAAAATAATAAACGATGTAAACTAAATTTATTGACATTACAAAAAACATATAAATAGAATACTAAAGAATTTAAGTCTATAAAAAAACTAAATAAAAATAGTAGGATGCAGAGGATAATACCCAACATGGCCCAACTGGTCTAGAAAACATAAGAGACCAACCATATTTTCACTATGTTACTAAAAGTCATTATGATAACCCTGCTTTTATTACAAACATAAACATGATTTATTACATAAAACCTCACTTGATACAACAAAGAAGACCGAGAGGATTAGTGTCTTTGGGGCTTAGGATAATTAAATAAAAACTTAAAACATGAAATACAACATCTTTATTGAAAACTTCCTTTACATGACCACTATATTCCCTCGTACTTAGCATTGCATGGGATAACCTGGGGACATGCATAAGAAAAGGGTGAGCTATAAAGCCTAGTAAGGGAGTAAATATGGAATAACATGAGGAGTACAATACATGTTAGGCAATAGGCATGTCAATGGAGAATAAGATAAACATGAACATAAAGGCATGATAAATCATGATAATCATAACATGGAAATGTGGCAACAACACTTTACATTGAATTAGCATGAGCCAAGGCTCATTGCACATGGAGCATGAGTAAACCCTCATTTCACATGAAGCATGAGTAAACCCTCATTAAATTTGAATTAGAATGAGTCAACACTCATTTCACATGACGTATCATGATACTATACTTTACCCAATGCATTGGAGCGCTATAAGGGCGAACCGTTCTTAAACATTTCATTTCATGCATAAGTGTGCCACATGGATCATAAAACAAGCATTCATAAAAAATAATCTATTATTCCACGATAAAAGAATGTGGAATTCATACATGAAACTTTATAATCAATAAGTAAATGTGCATAAAGGTGAATACCCATTATGGAGAAATGGGCAAGGTATTCACTACACAATGACATTGGCTTAGAAAATCAGTGCAATTTCGAGCGCATAACGGCGTGACATAAGAATTCATAAAAAAGGTTGATGAGAGAGAAAGGGGTTCGTCATCATATTTACATGTAATGGACAGTAAGAAGGTCATATAGATAAATCTCCCAACAATTGTAATGTAATTTAGATTCATGATACAAAATTATCTTTTTAATGTAAAAGAAGAGAGAGAAGTTCCTTTCGGAATTTTGGCATTGTAACGGGTGTACATGGGAGGAATTTAATGAGAGATAAAGGGGTATCCCATCATTAAAATAATCAGTGGGCAATATGGGGGAGGTGTAAAACCATAACCCAAAATTCATAATTGAAATTAAAAGTGAAATACAATTTAATGAAAATTGACAAAAATGAGAAAGGATGATAAAACCCTTACTTGGAAGTGTGCATCCAAAGGCTAGAGAGAGGCTTGTGAGAGGCTTATTGGGAGCTTGGGGAATAATGGGAGGATTCTATAGAGAGTAGGGTAGAGGTTGGAAGAACTCAAAGGGATTTTAGTGAGAAGGAAGTGGGAGCTTGGGTGGGTTTATATAGGAAAGGTGAGGGAATTCTTTATTATTTAGGTTTGGGTCCCCTTACATTAAATTAATCCAAACCACAAACCATCACTTGGTTTTTGCCCATGGTTTTTGGAAAAGGGAAGAGGAAACCAATATTTTATAAGGCCAAAGTCCGAACATCTTAAAATAATAAGGTTGCTTATGTGGAGGTGAGTCACACTCCCATGGAAATTAATTTAAAAAGGAAAAGTGTTGAATAAGTCTTGAGGGGTTCATTAATGATTTGAAAAATAAGTCAAACAAACCCAAAATGACTTTATTTTAATGATAAAACATATATTGGCCGAACATAAGGATTATAGTATTTTATTACATCACCATTGGGCCATTATGATGTCATAAAACACATTATATATTTAAACGGTATTTAATTTTTAACCAAAAATTTAAATGTCTCAGAAAATTATGAAAAATTCACCATTGGATAATTTTAACGTCCTGATTCCAGAAATGAAATTTATTTTATCTAAAAAATTTGTATATATTTTAATTTTCACTTTTATAATAAAAACCATCATTTATCGAAAATTCATGAGTTTTGACAGAAATGACTTTCAAACCTTAATAAAAAAATTTAATTTCATTCATAAAATTATAAGATCATTTATATTTAATAAAAATTAATTTAATAATAATATTATTATTTTGTTAAAATATTATTTAATTCATAAATACCTTAATTTAATAAAATAGATTTCTTAATTATATAATAACTAAAAACACCATTTGTACTTTAATAACTATTTACAATGTATCAAAAATGAATAGAAATTATATTCATTATTATATACAAAAATAATTTACATGAAAATAGTACTACTTATTTGTTACATAACCCATTAAAACAGCCACATAAGACCTAAGGGTAAGGTGGGCGATGGTGATAGACTCTTGGGGTGGCTCGGATAACATCGCTCGAGTGGTAATTTCAATCAACTTCCACTTTTCCCGTAGACGGTCACGTTCGAGCATGACATAATGAAGCTCGGCATGGGCTTGGTCAAGGGCAAAGCCCAAGGATTCCACCTCTTTTCCGAGCTCTGACAAATGGGCTTCGTATGGGGAAATTCTACTGGATGAGGCCATCACTTCCTTTGTCTGAGTAAAATTGGGTTCGTTAAAGCCTTATATTTATACTAATCATGTGATCACTATTCAACAGCTATATTAACAATAGTCACAATTCTTAACCTAAAACAAAAGAAGTTGATATTTTAAAAAAACCTTTTTTCATAAAGATACATTTAACTAGATCAAGAGGGATTTTCCATTAATGAAACTTTGGGTCGTTACAATATTCCCCCCTTAAGAAATTTCGCCCTCGAAATTTTCCTCTTCCCACACGAAAACAAATGTGGGTAACTCAGCTTCATCATATCCTCCGACTCCCAAGTCGCTTCCTCAAACTTGTGGTTTCTCCACAATACCTTGACGAGGGTCATTGTCTTATTTTGTAGAATTTTTCTCTACGATCTATGATCTTCACTGGTTGCTCCTCATAAGAAAGATCGTCTTCCAATTGTACAACCTTAGAAGAGAGTACATGTGAACGGTCCGGTATGTACTTCCTTAAGAGGGATACATGAAAGACATCATGCACCTTGGCTATGGTAGGTGGAAGTGCAAGTCGATAGGCCACAACCCTAACACGATCATGAATCTCGAAGGGGCCGATGTACGTTGGACTTAACATCCCTTTCTTTCCAAACCTCATGACCTTCTTCCACGAAGATATGCATAGAAACACCATGTCTCCAACATTAAACTCAAGGTCTCGTCGATGATTATCTACAGAACTCTACTGTCAACTCTGGGCTACCTTGATATGCTACTGAATTGTTTTCACCTTCTCCACCATTTCCTCGACCATTTTTGTTACAAGCAGCTTACGTTCACCGACCTCATCCCAACATGTCGGTGTTCTTAACCTTTTCCCATACAGGGCTTTATATGGTGCCATTTGGATGCTCGAGTGGAAACTGTTATTATAAGAGAACTCAACCAGAAGCAGATGTTGATCCCATCCTCTTTTAAAGTCCGTTGAGAATGCTCTCAACATATCTTCAAGTGTTTGGATAGTCTGATCAGATTGGCCATCAGTTTAAGGATGATAGGCCGTACTGAAGTTTAGTTCAGTATTTAGAGCATGTTGAAGACTCTTACAAAACATAGAGATGATTCTTGGATCTCGGTCAGGTACAACAGATAGTGGTACTCCATGCAACCTTACCACCTCCCTGATATATATCCGCGCCAGTTGATTCAATGAGAAATCTTCCTGAATAGCAATAAAGTGTGAAGTCTTTGTAAGAGGATCCACAAAAACCCAGATTGCATTTTTTTTCTTTGGATGTCCTTGGAATTCTGGTGTCAAAGTCCATGGTGATGTTTTCCTATTTCTATTCTAGTATGGGAAATGGTTGCATCATCCCCTTATACTTCTGCATCTCTGCATTTACTTGTTGACACACCAAGCACTTTGATGAATATTCGGTGATCTCATTCTTCATATTATCCCACCAAAGGTTTTTTCGAAGATCTTGATACATCATTGTGCTCCCTGGGTGAGTAATGAAAATTGAATTATGTTCATCATCCAAAATTCCCTTCTTCAGCTCCAGACATGATGGAACACATAGTCTTTTCCCAAACCGCACAATTCCTTCTTCATTAACATTAAACTCCGAGGATTTCCCATTTTTGATGGCTTCCACTTTTTCTTGAATTCCCACATCATCCTTTTGAGAATCCTTTAACCTTTACAAAAGAGATGGTTGATCAATCATTTGTGAAACGATTGATAATGTTCCCTTATTTATTATTCCCACGTCCATCTTCATCAAGTCTAAGAAGATTGGATCCTTCTCAATTCTCATCATTGATAGAATCGCTGGATCCTTTCTACCTAGTGCATCTTCCACCTTGTTCACTTTCCCAAGGTGGTAATGTATTGAACAGTCATAATCCTTGATGAGCTCTATCCATCTTCTCTGGCGCATATTAAGCTCTTTCTATTTGAATATATATTTAATACTCTTGTGGTCAGTATATATCTCACATTTCTCTCCATAGAGATAATGCCGCCAGATTTTCAAGGCAAAGATCACAACCGCCAACTCTAGATAATGCATTGGATAGTTTTTCTCATGGATTTTTAACTGCCTTGAGGAATAGGATATCAATTTATCATTCTACATCAGCACACATCCAAAGCCCTTCTTTGAAGCATCACTGAATACCACAAAAATCTCCTCACTTGTGGGTAAAGTGAGCACGGGTGCAGTGATAAGCCTCCTTTTCAACTCCTTGAAGATTTCTTCACATTCATCACTCCCAGAAAACTTTACTCCCTTTAGAGTTATCTTGGTAAGAGGGTTATACAATTGTGAGAAATTCCTCACAAATCGTCGATAATATCCAGCTAACCACAAGAAGCTACAGATATCTGTTACCGATGTTGGCGTTGTCCATCCCTCAATTGCATCTGTTTTGGAGGGGTCCACATATATCCCATTTCTTGTGATGATATGGCCCAAGAATGAGACCTCCTTCAACAAGAACTCACACATGATGTACTTTGCATAGAGCTTATCCTTGTGCAAAGTCTCGAGTACAGTTCATAAATGCTCCTCATGATCCTCCTTGGTTTTGGAGTATACTAGAATTTCATCTATAAAGACTACCACAAATTTGTCAAGGTAATCTCTAAAGACTCTATTCATCATGTCCATTATTATTTCTAGAGCATTGTTGAGTCCAAAAGGCATTACTATGAATTCAGAGTGCCCGTATCTTGTACGAAAAGTAGTCTTGTGGACATCATCCTTCTTCACCCTTACTTGATAATATCCAGACCGCAAGTCCACCATGGAGAAGTATTGTGCTCCACGCGGCTGATCAAACTAGTCATCAATTGTTGGGATAGGATACATGTTCTTTATTGTGATTTTTTATGTTCACGATAATCGATGCAGAGCTGCATTGACCCATCCTTCTTCTTGACAAAGGGGACTGGTGCACCCCATGGTGAAGCACTTGGGCGTATAAACCCTTTATCCAGATTCTCTTGTAGTTGTTTCTTCAACTCTTCAAGCTCAACAACAACCATTCTATATGGAGTCTTGGATATTGGTAATTCCCCAGGTATAACTTCAATTGAGACTCTACATCTTTTCTTAGAGGAATACCAGGCAGTTCCTCGGGAAACACTTCAGAGAATTCCCTCACAATAGGCATTTCTTCAAAGGTGGTTTCTTCCATGGACTCAATCATCTGAGCCAGATATGCGTGCTCATAGGGCAGTAATATCCATGCTTGAGATGATGGAGCTAAAGGAGATTCATCTTCCTCCTAACACTTGTAAAGAATCGGGGGTCGATTCTCCATATGGAGTGTGATTTTCCTCTCCCGAAAGTTTATGTTGGATCTATATAAGGAAAGCCAATCCATGCCAAGAATTGCATCAAATTCCACCAGAGGGCGTATGATGAGGTTCTCCAGGAAATTCAATCCATGCATTATAACAGGGGAGGACTTATACTAATGGGATGCAATGATTGCCCCATTTTCCGTACTCACCGACATCTTTACTTCCATGATTTGTGGTGGTGCTGGGATTGTTCTACTAAACTTTCGAGATATAAAAGAATGCGTAGAACCTGAATCAAAAATTACATTCGCTATTCTTGATTGAATAACTAGCGTACCTGTCACCACTTTGTTTTCGGGGTACACTTTGGCAGAAGTGATGACAAACACTCTTCCTTGCTGTCTTGGAGGTTGTTGGTTGCATCTGATAACCCTTGTATTAGGGAACTGATTTGAAAAATGACACAGTTCATTGCATTTGTAGTGTTGAACAAATCATTGAGGTTGGAATGGAGCGTTCCTCTCCTCTGTCACAGCCGCAGTTCCTTCTTTCCGATAGTTAACAGCTAGGTGCCCTTCTCTTCCCTGATCTCTATTTCGACCTTGAGGGCACATCGGACAATTTCCTCATAGCTGTCGAAGTCACGGATCGCTAATGCTTTCCACAAGCTAGGCTTCAGCCCACCAAAGAAGCGGTCAACCTTACATTACGGGGTAACGACAAAGTCAGAAGCGTATCATGAAAGCCTTATGAAGTTTGCCTCGTACGGTCAAATAGATTCTTCATCTCTTTGCTTGAGGGAAAGGAAGTCCATTTCCATCTTAAGCCGGAGGGTGTGCGGAAAATATTTATCAAAAAACATCTTCTGGAATTCCTTCCATTCCAAAACCTCGATCTCCTCCTCAGGCTTCGTATTTTTTATCAACGCCCACCATTTATCTGCTTCACCCTCCATACGATAAGCAGCCAGGAAAACCATCTCTTGTTCAGAACATTGAAGGATGGATAATATCTTTTCAATGGAGTTGATCCATTGTTCAGCGATCATGGGATCAGATGATCCACTAAAAGTAAGAGGCCTTTGTCTCATGAAGATCTCGACAGCGACTTTTTCTTTCTTGGGGAGGGGGGGGGTTGAACGTTCCTCTTGACCCGTGTTTCTATTGAAAACTTGAGTTAGCTTAGAGAGAAGTGTGACAGAGTTTGCGATTCCCGCTCCCATTGGATAGGGCATCTCATTAGTACAATCATCACACTGATATTCACAACGGCTATTATCCCGAGTCCTCCTATTACCGGCCATTGGCTTGAATAAAAGGAAAATTAGGGGTAACACATAAAGGGTAATCCAAAGACAAAAGTTGATGACTTATAAATAAACATTAATATCTTTAACTCATGAGTATATAGGATTCAATCTAGACTTTTCATGATCTAATTTCTAACATATATTCTTAGGGTCATTTTTCCCTTAATAAGGGTTCATACTAAGATTGTGAATTTATCAAAACATATCCCCCAGGTGTGTCGTAACCAAGAGTGCATCAAGGCCCATTATCGTTCACCAGTTCCCGTTCGAGTCTACCTCAAAGCGGTGTTTTCGAGTTTTACACCTAGGATACATCTGTGCCAGAGCCGTATCTACCTGCTCGTATCCATAAAGGGATGTATTTGTTTGATAAACCATTTAATTAGTATTTAACAAAACATAGGGATTTTTTATTATACTCAGTCTTGTATCTAAGGCATTACTAGGGGTTTCCTAATCCAAAAAATAACTAAGCCTATCCTCTGATACCAACTATGACAAACCTGCTTTTATTACAAACATAAACATGATTTATTACATAAAACCTCACTTGATACAACAAATAAGGTCCAGAGGTTTAGTGTCTTTGGGTCTTAGGATCATTACATAAAAACTTAAAAAATGAAATAAAACATCTTTATTGGAAACTTCCATTACATGACCGCTACATTCTCTCATACTTAGCATTGCATGGGATAACCTGAGGACATGCATAAGAAAAGGGTGAGCTATTAAGCCCAGTAAGGGAGTACATATGGAATAACATGAGGAGTGCAATACATGTTAGGAAAAAAACTGTCAATAGAGTATAAGATAAACATTAACATAAAGGCATGATAAATCATGATAATCATCACATGGAAATGTGACAACAACACTTAACATTGAATTAGCATGAGCCAAGGCTCATTATACATGGAGCATGAGTAAACCCTCATTGCACATGAAGCATGAGTAAACCCTCATTTCACTTGAATTATCATGTGTCAACACTAATTTCACATGACGTATCATGATACTATACTTTACCCAATGCATTGGAGCGCTATAAGGGCACACCCTTCTTAAACATTTCATTTCATGCATAAGTGTGCCACATGGATCATAAAACATAATCATTTATTTCACGATAAAGGAATGTGGAATTCTTACATGAAACTTTATATTCAATATGTAAATGTTCATAAAGGTGAATACCCTTGATGGAGAAATGGGCATGGCATTCACTACACAATGACATTGTCTTAGAAAATCGGTGCGATTTCGGCAGCGTAACAGCGTGACATAAGAATTCATAAAAAGGGATGATGAGAGAGAAAGGGGTTCCTCATAATATTTACATGTAATGGATAGTAAGGAGGTTATATAGATACATTTCCCAAAAATTGTAATGTAATTTAGATTCGTGATACAAAATTATTTTCTTGAATGTAAAATAAGAGAGAAGTTCCTTTAGGAATTTCGGCATTGTAACAGGTGTACATGGGAGGCATTTAATGAGAGAAAAAGGGGTATCCCATCATTCAAAAAATAAGAGGGAAGTATGGGGGAGGTGGGAAACCATACCCCAACATTCATAATTGAAATCAAAAGGGCAATAAAATTTAATGAAAATTGGCAAAAATGAGAAAGGAAGAAAAAACCCTTACTTGGATGTGTGCTTCCAAAGGCTAGAGAGAGGCTTGTGAGAGGCTTATTGGGAGCTTGGGGAACCTTGGGAGGATTATAGATAGAGTAGGGTAGAGTTTGGACGATCTCCAAGGGATTTTAGTGAGGAGGAAGTGGGAGCTTGTGTGGGTTTATATAGGAAAGGTGAGGGAATTCTTTATTACTTAGGTTTGGGTCCCCTTACATTAAATTAATCCAAACCACAAACCATCCCATGGTTTTTGCCCATGGTTTTTGGAAAAGGGAATAGGAAACAATATTTTATAAGGCCCAAGTCCGAACTTCTTAAAATAATAAGGTTGCTTATGTGGAGGTGAGTCACACTCCCAAGGAAATTAATTTAAAAAGGCAAAGTGTTGAATAAGTCATGAGGGGTTTATTAATGCTTTGAAAAATAAGTCAAACAAACCCAAAATCACTTTATTTTAATGATAAAACATATAATGGCCGAAAATAAGTATTATAGTATTTTATTGCATCACCATTGGGTCATTATGATGTCATAAAACACATTATATATTTAAATGGTATTTAATTTTTACCCAGAAATTTAACAGTCTCAGAAAATTATGAAAAATTCACCGTTGGATAATTTTAACATCCTGATTCTAGAAATGACATTTATTTTATCTAAAAAAAATTTCTAAATATGTTAATTTTCACTTTTAAAATAAAAACCAACATTTATCGAAAATTCACGGGTTTTGATAGAAATGGCTTTCAAACCTTAAAAAAATTTAATTTCATTCATAAAATTATAAGATCATTTATATTTTATAAAAATTAATTTAATAATAATAATTTTATTTTATTAAAATATTATTTAATTAAAAAATCCCTCAATTTAATAAAATATATTTCTTTATTAAATAGTAACTAAAAATACAATTTGTACTTTAAAAACTTATTATAATGTATCAAAAATCACTAGAAATTATATTCATTATTATATAAAAAAATAATGTACATTAACATAGTAATACTTATTTCATACATAACCCCTTAAAACAGCCGCATAAGACCTAAGGGTAAGGTGTGCGATGGTGACACACTCTTGGGGTGGCTCGGATAACATCGCTCGAGCGGTAATTTCAATCAACTTCCAATTTTCCCGTATATGGTCACATTCTAGCTTGATATAATGAAGTTCAGCTTGGGCTTGGTCAAGGGAGAAGCCCAAGGATGCCACCTATTTTCCGAGATCTGACAAATGGGCTTCGTATGAGGCAATTCTACTGGATGAGTCCATCACTTCCTTTGTCTGAGTAAAATTGGGTTTGTTAACGCCTTATATTTATACTAATCATGTGATCACTGTTCAACGACTATATTAACAATGGTCACATTTCTTAACATAAAACCAAAGAAGTTGAAATCTTATAAAAACTTTTTTTCATAAAGATATATTTAACTGGATCAAGAGGGATTTTCCATTAATGAAACTTTGGGTCATTACAGTCATCACCATAAACCAAAAATAAATTTACATCCAAAAGATAGTGGTACGTACCAAATATTCAAACTAAGTCCTAAAGAACTTTATAAAACATTAAGACCTCATACCAACCAACACGATTATATAGTGTGAAAATGAAAAATATGATACAAGCATGAATCAATAATATTTTTTTCAAAGAGACCATGAATTATATTTGGAATGTAAAAAAGAGGAAATAGGTTTTTATTTAATTTACATTATAAGAAAACAAAATATATAAATAACATTAGAAAATTAATATATTTTCAAAACCAAATAAAACTTTTCCTTTCATATTTGAAATTCACATTGAACTAAAACTCATCCCTTTTCATTAAAACCATTGTACACCCTTCTTGAAAATAAAAGAACCATGGAAATCCAAAAGAAAATATATTCCATAGAATTTAATAAAATATTAATTATTACAACACAATATAAATAACAAACCAACAAGCCCATAGAAATAACATAAAAGTATTCTTAGATCATGGAATATGAAATAAACATACTATATAATTAATAAATAATGCAAAACATGGGATACGTATCATGAGGAAACACAATATGGACTAATAGTACAATAGTCAACATATGTAAGAGGAACCCTTACCATATATGTCTTATGGTTTTGCACTCATCACATAATTTTCTCAAAACATTCCTTAACAGTTACACATCCTATAGATAGAATAATTTTAATTAAGTCGCACTAGTAAGGGGAACCGCTTATCATTAAAAGACACCATCCATAGATTTCCATTATAGTTTCATAGAGTTCCACATATAATAGCTAAATAAGGTCTCCCACTCTCATAAAATATCAAAATCCTTGCATCAACATATCTTAGGGAAACATAATCTAATAACAAGCCCTATAGCACCTTCAACATCCACAAATCTTGTAACCCAACCAATAAGTACATCAAAAACATGAATCTAAATCCATGTAACCATCGACATTCACATAATAATCAATAATATATTTTAATGGGGTTCAACAAAGGTGAAAATAATACATTACCAAATAGTAAAACAAAAAATTGATAAAAAAAGTTTATTTTATACATAGTGACTATAAATTTTTTAAATACTACTTTAAATCTAATTGTAATATAAAGAAAAATACATGTGAAATAACATGCAACACCAAAAAACAATAACAATCAATTGAATAAATACACTAATAAAATGAAGATTTAAAACACACCAAATGAAAATATGTAAAAAAATAAAGTTGAAGAAAATTCCACTTTATAAATCATCCTTTCCGCAAAACCACATAAAAAATTGTATTTTTCTTAATGGAAACCAGTATTGGAATGTTATCAAACACGTAGAATATATAAAAACCAACATTGAAAAAAAATTCAATGAACTATGAAATTCACCGATAATGATAATAAAAAACAAAAGGAAAACATTAAAAACTATTAAAAATTCATATCTATATAGAATATAATTTATAATTGTAGTTCAAAAGAAACATAAAGTCACTATATATTTAGAGAAATCGTCAATAAAACTTAACGGTATAGAAACAACTATCTCAAGTGGTGTAATGATTTCACCTTTGATTAAGGACCCTAAAATATGTCTTAAGAGGTAGATCATAACCCTTAGATACCAAAAAAGTATTATTATTAAAAAAAATTAGATACTAAATTCTGCTAACATATCTCTATTGATTATATAAGAGTGTAGAAATAAGACAAATCATGGAAAATAACAAGTTGGAGACATTACCTATCTATCCCCATGATTACCCATAAACAAATCCCCATTGAACCACTATGGAAGGGAATAGAGGATAAATAATAGCATCGGGGAGGCACCATAGTCGATATTAATGACTAGTTGATGTATATGGGGAAGCCCTTAATCCAAAAAAAGATATATAGACAAAATACTCAAAACAAAGAAGGTTGAAGAATTCACTAGCGTGATATAATAATTATTATAAAAACCATATGAAATCTACTATTATAACCTATATAGGCCACATAGTTTCTATTATATAGATAACTAGAACAAGTTTTAAATCATGATCCCTAGAAACATTTCAAAATTTTATTAAGTCAACAAAAAGTCACCCCAAACCTCATAAATGAATAAAAATTTTAAATATATAATTGAAAATGACATTTTCAGGCATTAAAAAAGAAACAAGGAAGAGCCTTTGTAATGATTACTATCGAAGGAGATAGAAAATATTAAGTTATCCTTATCATAAAATATGGATTTCTATGATAAAAAAATTCACCAACCAAATTATTTTATTTGGAATTATATAATTATAAATATTGTTATATGATAATTGTATCACAACTTACTGTTTATGGGAATATAACTCATAAAAATCTTATTATACTTCATATAGATGTTTTTATGAGATTTTGGGAATGGATTGACTATCCCCACATAGACTCACTATTAATTACTAAAAAGGAAAATCACAATTATTATTACAAATCAAACTATGATCTTCTATTAGTGAACAGTGGACTATGAATGCTCTATGAAATATTTATTCTGTTATATGGATATTAGTAACTATCATTCGGGGTATTTCACACAACTTATTGAAGAGAAATATATATTCTTTGATATTCCAATTATGAGGAAAGATATAGACTTTTATATACTTTTCAAAGATATTTATGCTGATATATAATATAAAATATATATGGAGGATTTTTTATATTATATATAGCCATGTCTATATCATAAGTGAAATATAATTATAGTTATGAAAAAAATTATTTACAAGGGATAATGTAACTCTATTGAATGTTTAATGAATTTCACATTATACTAGTTAAATATCATTTTTTACACACACCACCAATGTAAAATGAACCCTGACACATTTGATTGAGATAAAGAATCACAAATAAGTACATGAAACCCTATATTATATATCATGGATCAATATATATATTAAATGTGTAGAAATAGAAAGGGATTAATAAATTGAAACAAAAAATAACATTTAAACTAGATGACCACCATGATCATCTTCTCTATTGATAATAAACATTTGTAGAAATAACCATATTAAAAGAATTAAAATTTTGAAAGGAGAAAGATTTATAAATATTCTTAATAAGGAATGAAAGTAGTGACCTTAGAAGTAAGGATTTCATGAATGATTTTAGTAAGTGTATATATTGGAATGAAATCTGATCATTATAAATATAGTCATTAGAAATATTGTAATTGAAAATACAGTCACTAGAAATATATTCATTGGTATAAATATATCTCATAGGTATATAGATTAATTATATTCTTTGCAAAATATTATTCACAAATAATAAATAAATAAAGTAATCTATAATATTTAATTAAAATATTATATTTTAAAACTAATATTTACACACTAAATATTAGTATTATATATATAAGATAAAATTAAAAGATATATTCTAAATTCAATTGAATAAAAAGTTTAAATTTTTAGAATTTAAATAATTATTTTGAATGGTATTTGGTTATGAATAATTTTAAAAGAACTATTTTCAATGTGTTCAGTATTTTTATAATTATAATATAGTTCGGTATAAAATAATTATTTTAATTAAATGTATAGATAATAAAAACTTCTAAATTAAATAATATTCTTACAATACATATTACTAGTTTAGTAAATAGAATTAATTCAATTTCATCTTAAAAATGCATTTTTTTTAAACTTCATTTTTTTAGAAAGATCATATTTATACATTTTTCATTCTTATAATTATGTTAATTTTATCAAATCTAGAGATTGAATATATTATAAAATTAATATTTTTAATCAATATATATAAATTTTGTAATTTATCAATTTTCATTATTAATATAATATAAAATATTTACCATTATAAATTTTTTTTTTCAATGCAAAACAATTAATTTTTGAAGAATTGTTTTTATAAACTAGATGTATGTGTTATAAAAAAAATTAAATTATAATATTTTATATGATGAATTTATTATTATGTTTAAACATATGAACAACAAATATTTTAACAATCATTTAATCATTAATTGATAAGAAATTATAATAGAAATCCATAATGTATAAAAATAATCTTTTTTATAAAGTCTATTTTTTATAGAAGTTGTATGTTTTTATTTGAAATTTAACTATATATTTTTCTAAAATTAAATTATATTAATAAGAGTAAAAATTCATAATCTACACTTTAATATTTTATATTAGATTTGATGTTATATTTTTTGTAAAAAAATAATTACCATGGTACATATTTAATAAATATCAATAGGTATATTATATAACCTAAAGATTCTAGAATTTTTTTACCTAGCAGGCCAATTAGACCTTATAGAATACAATTTTTGTGTCATAGATTCATACCCACTAGTTTCACTAACAATTACACATGTAACTCACCCAATAGTAGTGTGATTACATCTGTACCCCTCACCTAAAATAATTTTGCAATGAAAGTCTCCCATTTTTACTAATTAAAGGATCTCACTTATGCTAAGTTAAATATATATTTACCATTTAAATGACAAATAATAAAATAATCATTTTTCAATACCTAGATACCTCCTCCATATTTTTCATCCCATAGTTACATGAATGATACGTAATTTGTCTTTTTGAAGATTTTTTTCATGGGAAGAACCGAGTCCTCATAGTGAGAATAATCTACACCATAAAATTTTACTCTCCATAATTCTCCTATAAAAATATTCTACGAATTACAATATAATTAAATAACTACAATTATTATACTAAAATTTTATTATATTTATGTAATAATAGTTATCTTTCATCCTTTAATCCATTTCCAAAATGATATTTTTTCTCGTGTTATGTTTAATAATCAACCTCATGTTACTAAGAAATATTTATAAATATGGTTTTATAAAGTCTTCATTAAAATGTCCCTAAAAATTATTATTTGAAAAATAAATTATAACATCTTTTATTTACAATGATGTTTTGAACTGTTTTCTAAACATAATTTTTTCACATGAATTTTCTACTTTAACTCCAAAAGATCAATATCTTATGCAGTTATATTTTAAAAATCTCCATCTAAATTAAATTTTAATAGGTACTTAAAAAAGTAAGCTCGTTGAGCTTGAAAATACAGTATCATCAAGTAATGTCTCGAATTCAGAGTTATCTTCACCTGGTCATGATTTTGTGGAGCAGTCTTTGAATAAGATAGTCGGATCCATTACGAATTTTACAAACATAGATTCTAGATGCCAGATGCTCCAAAAAACTCTTAATCATAAGTCAGATTCAGTGTCCATGTTTGTGGACAAGTGTGTAAAGATAGAATTAGATTTCAAAACATTTCTAATAAGATACGAAGCTCACAGGAAGTCCTGCAGAAAAATAACCACTTGGTCAAAGAATATCATCTAGAATATGGAAGGGCTTGATGAATATCAAGAGGAAGTAAAATAGGATTTTGATAATGAATATTCCATGATCAAGGGTCATACAAATAGTTTTCAGGAAAAGTTGGCTCTAGAAAAATATTCTTGGAATCAACAAGTGAGAAATCTGAATGGGAAGCTTAACTCTATTTCTCAAAGCAAGAAAGGGGAAAGAGATCTTCGGATTGAGATCAAAGAGAAGCTTGTAAAGTAGGATGAAGTTCTTAAGAATCAGTCTGAGGCTCTGAAGGCTCAAGATGATAGCATTAATGTCTTATAAAAGCAAGCTGAGGAAGAACACAAAGATTTAAAGAAGCTAAAGACCCTTCTGAAAAATCTAATTTCCAAGGAAAAAGAAGACAAATAGACCAATCAGATATTTTGTTTTATTGTCATTACTTGTAAAAACCCTTTTAATCATAATGACAACTCTAGTTTATTGTCTTTTATATTATTTGGTACTAATATTTCAGGTATCATATTGTTTTCCATCCCCTCAAACTCTTTCTTAAAATCATAAAGGGGAGAAGGAAAAAGAATTCTAAAGAATAGAATGAAAATTATTTATAAGTATAGAAGAAGTATCCCTAAGTAAGGGAGAGTTTATCTAAGGCAAAGTGATCATAATGAAGATTTATTCATTCTGGAAATCTAGAATACGATCCTTAGAGTTCCATGGCCTAAGAGGGAGTTAGATATATTCATCATTGACCATGAACAAAGGGAGATAAGCTTTATTTCAAAGTCTAGATATTTTTATTAAGTCCTTACATTCTTTTTTGTAAGGATGTTTGTGATTTCCAAAAATAAGGAGATTGTTGAGTCAATAAGGTTTTCCTTATGAATTTTCCATTTCTTATTTGTTTTGAAAATCACAAACACCATGTCTTAAATTAAATTCGATTTTACCCTATATTTTACT
The DNA here is from genome assembly GCA_963277665.1 of Viscum album. Classification (NCBI taxonomy): domain Eukaryota; kingdom Viridiplantae; phylum Streptophyta; class Magnoliopsida; order Santalales; family Viscaceae; genus Viscum; species Viscum album. The sequence goes on from OY728156.1 coordinate 1,088,270,083, forward strand.
TTTATAAGGAAAATTTCCTTACCCAAGGAAATTTACCCCTACCTTGTTTACATTGTTCATATCAGTATATTTATTAAGTATAAAAATCAGATTTGTAACAGAAAACTCAGAATCATATAATAATTATACATGAAGAATTCTATTTTGGGATCCGAATTCCTGTTACTAAATTTTGTGAAGTTCTACTCCAAATTCCGTTTACAAACTTTTATGATGTTCAACTCTGAATTCTGATTACGAACTTGTATAAATTTCTAATTATAAATTCTAATGATGAATTCAGATTATGAATTCTCATTTAGAATTCTTATGAAAAATTATGATTACAAATTCTCATTAAAAATTATATTGATGAATTCTAATTACAAATTATCATTACGAATTCTGATGATGAATTCGGATTACGAATTCTCATTACGAATTCTGATGATGAATTTTGATTACGAATTCTCATTATGAATTTTGATGATGAATTCTAATTATGAATTCTCATTACAAATTCTGATGAAAAATTCTGATTACGAATTCTCATTACGAATTCTGATTGTGAATTCTAATTACGAATTATGGATATGAACTTGTATGAAGTTCGACTCTGAATTCTTCTGATAAACAGAATCTGAAAATCCGGTTACTATAGACTCTGAATTCATTTTTACTTAGAATCCTAACATTCATTCATCTTCATTCTAAATATCAGTTTTAGTTATGCTTACACTTGTTCTGTTATAAAACGTTGTCGTGCTTTCAGTTATTAACTAACCGTTGTTCGAGTGACACATGTACAGGTCCCTCCAAAATTCAATGAAGAATATGACAGTTGGAGAAGGGAGGCGACCATTGGAGCTTTGCCTATAAATAGGATCTCATTTAAAAATAAGAAAGGACTTTAACACTGAACTTTGACATCTATGTCTACATGCAGTTGAAGTTATTTCTAGAGAGAGAGACTCTAATCAACTCTCAAGCTTTGTGCAGAAATTTTGAATAGCTTGTTCAAACTTTGCCTTGTGCATACTTTCTTCGTGTGACTCTGATTGTTGTTGTGTACAATCGAGGGCTTCCGGAGATAGGAAGACAGATGTTCTAACACCTTGAATCTGTGGGCTTCATTGCTGAGGAAGACAGAGGTGTCGACTACCTGATAGTTGGGGGATTGTAGTGATAGCAAGACAGACTCTGATATTTATATTGAGGGATTACCCAAGTGTGGGTAAGACAAACTTTCTTGAATGTATAAATCAAGGGACCTTTATCCAAGGATGTTGTATACCCTTATCTTTGGGTTAAAAGACATATAACTTGTTACTTGTTTTGTTACAATTTTTTCCGCTAAATTTGTATTGTTAAGGAAAGTATAAATTTCTTATACTTCCTTATACTTGTACTCTGATTTACTTAGATTCTATACGCTTTAAGGTAGAATATTAGTTGGTGTTAATATTAGTTATGTTCCATTTATGGAATCACTTTTCAGGAATTTAGCAAGTGTTTAGAACATATAGAGGTATTGTGAATTATCTTGTTAAATGTTGTTAAACATAACCATATTTAAAAGTTCCAAAGGAATTTTTTAAAGGTACAATTCACCCCCCCCCCCCTTGTTTCTGAGAATATTATTCTTATTTTGATCCTACGTTTGGTATTATAGAGTATATCATACTCAGACATACCATCCTAACAGTCTGTCATACCAAGCTCTTGGATATTTTTTTAGAAAATATAAATATTTAGAATGTATAAAAACATGATTTGAAAAATGGGGATTTTTAAAACTATGGGGTTTTTTAACAAATACTTCTTCAACTACGTACCCATTTAAAATGCACTTTTGACATTCAATTGATAAAGTATGAAATTCAGATGAGCTGCATTAGCATGTAGTATCCTAATGGATTCTATTCCAGCTATAGGTGAAAAAGTTTCCTCATAGTTTATTCCTTATTCTTATCTATATTCTTGTAAAACTAGTCTAGCTTTATTTATAACTATGTTTCCAGATTCATTGTATTTATTTCTAAATAACTATTTATTGCCTTTGGCCAGCGTTTCTTTAGGTCTTTCTACTAATTCCCAAACATTGTTTCTTTCAAACTGATTTAATTCTACTCACATATTTATCACCCAGAATTCATCATTGATTGCATAATCAATATTTTATGTTCACGCTATGAAATAAAGGCTTGATGTTCAAATAGTTTTCCTAGAGAAGCTCTAGATTGTATTCCTCTATTCAAAGCACCTAATACAACATCTAAAGGATGATTCATGAGAGTTATAATACCTCTAGAAAAAGACGAACTGGACTCCTCATGAATGTCTATAGGTCCAGATTTATCATGAACAGATTCTAGAGAATTTCCAAAACTGGTTTTTTTCTCTAAGGGCTCACTGTCATTATCATTAAGTTCTAGAATTGACATATCTTCTTCAGGGATTTCAACAGAGGTTTTCAGTTCATGTGGATCAGTATCATAAAATTTTACTTGAACTCTTTCTTCCACAAACATTGTTCTGTTATTAAATATTCTGTAGGATATACTAGAGATTGAGTAGCCTGAGAAAATTCCTTCATCACTTTTGGATGCATACTTGTCATGATTTTCCTTAGTGTTAAGGATGAATACATTGAAACCAGAAACTCTAAAGTAATTAAACTTAGACTTCCTATTATTCCAGATCTCGTAAGGTGTCTTCTTAAGAACAAGTCTAATTAATATTCTATTGATAATGTAACAATCCTTATTAATAGCTTCAGCCCAAAAATAGATAGGTATATTATAATCATTAAGCATAGTCCGAGCAATTTCTTGAAGTGTCCTATTTCTTATTTCTACAACTCCGTTTTTTTGGGTGCTCCAGGATCAGAGAAATTGTGATTATATCCATATTGTGAGAAAAACTATTCAAATTTTTTATTTTCAAACTCACACCCATGATCACTTTTCAAGGTCTTAATTCTAGGTCCACTATGATTTTCTACAGACTTGGAATATTTAATAAAGTAAGAACATGCTTCACTTTTTTAAGCTAGAAATTATAACCATGTATATTTAGAAAAATCATCTGCATGAACATAAACATAGTGATTTACATTTAAAATTGAAACTCTAGATGGTCCAAAAAAATCCGAGCGAACCATCTCAAGTGATTGAAAAGTAAAAACTTATTTCTTTGGTTAGAATAAATTTTTTTGTTGTTTTTCATTTTGAAAAGGAATAACAACTTTTTAAAGTGGGAATTCTAATATAGGTAAGCCTGTAACTAAACCTTTCCTTGTTAGTTTCACAAGTGAGTGTACGTTGTAGTGTTCTAATCTTATGTTCCATAACCCGGATTCCTTATGAAATGAATTTAAACAAGAAAAATTTTACTTATCTAATGAATTTAAATCAATAGCATGTGCATTTTCATTTCTAAGAGTAGTGAATACTAAATCATTTTTAGAATTAAAAACATTTTATGAATCATTTGAAAATTTAACATTAAAACAATCATCACATAATTTAGAGATACTCAGTAAATTGTACTTTAACCCATCAACAAAAAGTAATTTTGAAATTAATACAGTATTAGGGTTACCATTTTAGCCGAAGACAACAATCTTCCCTTTTTCATTATCACCAGACATAACATGTCCACCATAAACTTTAATTAGGATCTTGAAGCATGAGTAGTCTCCTGTCATGTTTCTTGAACATCCACTATCCATGTACCATAGAGTTTTACAGGAGCTCTTTAAATAATTTTTTTGCAAAATAGAATAAGTGTAAGGTAACTTTGGTACCCAGAATTTATTTGGTCCAGAGTGTTTAGCAGGTAAGAATTTGGGAACCCATACTTGTCTTACAAATTTCCTATAATCAACAGATATGTTTTGAGACATAAACACTTTTTGGTCCTTTAGATAATTTTTTTCCAAATATGGTCCAGAACCTGAACTAGTAGTGAACTGTCCAGATTTTGGAACAAATTTATTCTTAATAATTCGTCTTTGCCCTCGCTGATATACTAGACTAGTTGTGTATTTTTGAGCAATTTTTCCCCCGTTATAGATTCAAGGTATCTCTACCTGCGGTAAACCTCTCAAGATCTCTTTTTAATTGGTCATTGGATAACATAAGTTTAGTATTTTCATTTAAGAGTTCAGCAAAATTTTCTTTTTCAATATCCAAATCAGACTTATAATTGGAATTTAAAACATTTTTCCTTTTCAATAATTTATATTTATCCTTGATTTCATTAAAGGTGTACTCAAGCATTCCACAATACTCAAATAATTCATCCTTAGTCATATTTTCATCATTGTTTTATTCACTTTCATTCCTATAATTATAATCATTATGTACATGAGAATTGGGTGTTACCTCAGATGTTTTCATGAAACATAGGTTTGTGTGTTTTTTCATTTAAATATAAAAAGTTTCAGATCCAATTGAGCTATCTTCTGATGCACTCCACATAGCTTTCATAACCTTTTAATATACTTTTCCCTTGCCTTAATACTATTTCTTAAATTTTATCTTGGGGAAATCCGCATTCACATGACCTTTTCATTTAAACTCATAAAAGACTATCTCATTTGAGTTATCATTCAATTTTCAGTGATTTTTTCACTATCCTTTATTATCTTACCTTCCAATATAGTTAAAATTTCAAAAGAACGTTATATTACTATTAAACTTATTTAATCTCTTTGCATGATGATCCATCTCATCATCATTGTTAGAATCTGAGTCTTCACTAGTGGAAGTGTCTAAGACAGCTTGAGCCTTTTCTTTGTCCTTTTTCATTGAGGTAGAAGTCTTGAATGCTACATATTTCTTTCATGGATCTTCATATACATCTAGATTTACCTTAATCTCTTCATAATACATCATAAACATTCAAATTAGTTCCTTAACTGGTAGCTTTCCTACGTCACAAGATTCATGAATAGAAACAGAATTTACTCTCCATTTGTTAGGAAGTCATCTAAGCAATCTCATAATCTGATCCTTTCTGTCCACTGGTTTTCCATGAAAACTCAGGGTATTCATTATATCATTAAACCTAAGATAAATATCATAGATAGGTTCCTTAGGATTCATCTTTAAATTATCATATTTAATAGTATAAGTATTTAATCTCATTTCTTTAAAATTGGTTGTTCCGTCATGAGAAATAGCTAAAGTATCCCAAATTTCGTATGCATTTTTACAAGAAGATATTCTATTGAATTCTTCATCATCTAGAGAACAATAAAATGCATTCATTGTTTTAAAATTATTATTATATGTTGCTTTAGTCAGCTGAGACCTTATGTCCCTAGAAGTAACAGGTAATACATATTATTCTTCAATTGTAAACTAGATTTCAGGTCCCATGCTCTCTAGATATATTTTCATTTTTAATTTCCACAGAGCATAGTTATTTACCTTAAATAAAGGTAGCCTATTAGTATCAGCACCCTCAACTCGGTTATCCATTATTAACTAGAATTGCAAAGAACTGAAAATTTAGATATGAAAGAATTTTTAATATATTTGAGATACAACTAAAATCAAAGTTAAAGAATTTGACATGTTCTACAATAGTTCAGGTAATATAATTAGAAACTAAACTAACAAACCTCTGATACCAAATGTTAGATGGAGTGTAATCTCAAGAGGGGGGAGAATTGAGTTCCCACATAAAATATATGTTAAAGACTTTATTTTAAAGATCCCCCAAATTTTGAAAACAACCCAGTTAAATAAGGAAGTAGATATATAGATGTCTAATTGGTCAATAGTTCTCTCAAAGGGTAATTAGTTCTCAGTTAAATTAGTGTATAAAAAATCTTCAACATTTGACCTAAGTTTACTGAATTAAACACATACATACACTTACCATAATCTTCTATCAAAGTGAATGCAAAACAACATAATGTTATAGAAATAAGCAGCGGAAAATAAATAAAATAGAGTATAATAAAATATAGTGAACAGAAAGTTTAAACAAGAGGTTCAGTCTCAAACTAATACATAATCCTCTCCACATGGTTATCACCTACCACAAAGTAGTTTAAATGAATCAACATGACACACACCCTGTATTGGGCTTTACAATAGTTTTTACAAACTGTCCAGGGTTTGCACCCATTACCACAGTTCTTTGTGGGAATGACAAAAAACACAGACCACACATGGTCTATTCCTCATTTATACATGGAAAAATAAGGAGTAAGAGAAGTTTGATGTGAGGTTTTTTGAATCCGCCAGTTCAAGAACAGGATACAGTGTTTTTGAAAAAAAATACACACTTCTCATAAATGTGAAACAAAATAACACAGTAAAGAAATTATGATGATATTGAGTTCAGAAGGCTCTATGTGTTTTCTGTTCGGCTCTTGACTCTTTGAAGTGAAGAATTTGATGTTCGAGACTTTCTATAGAAGTTTTCTCCAAAATAGAGTGTCACAAATCTGGGTTCTCTCTTTCTAAAATTGAGTGTTCTGCATCTTGTGTTGATCGAGAGTTGATGAAGTATAGAAGGTAGAAGAGAGTTTGTCCTCAAATGATCTTTGTGGGTATTGTGAGTTCTCGGTGTAAAGGATGAATGGTTCATCTTTGATCAAGTGAGTAGAGTTTCCTCACTTGCTCAGACATTATTCTATCATTTTGTGTATATCCTCACACCCGCTACTTTTTCTTCATTTATATTTGAGGTCTGAAAATTAGAATAAGTACATCACATGCGATATTTCTCGCACCTCGTACTGTCCCCAAATATGGTCTCTCGATGTGTATACAATAATCATTACATAATGTTAGAAGCATTAAACCTAGAAAATACGACCATTAGAATAATCATAAGAATTTGGCGAAGTATTGAGTAGAAAAGTATGGTAGACTCATTACGATAGCCTTCACAATGGTAGGCTTCAACAATAAGTGCACATCAGTGACCTTCAATTGATAATTCTCCATTGTTAACCTTCAATTGATAATTCTCTACCAGTGGCCTTCCCAATAGTATCCTTTCATTGGTGACCATTAAATCGGTGACCATTACATCAGTGACCTTTACATCGGTGACCTTTGCATCAGTGACATTTTCATTGGTGAGCATTGCATTGTTGGCCTTTTCAACGGTGACCTTTCCGTCATTGACCTTTGCATCTGTGACCTTTGCACTTGGAGAAATTTTTCCACTATGATCTTTAAATAGAAGAGCAGTGAGATTAAACGTACATAGTTATCACTTTGATATAAACATGATTTTCAAATAAATGATTATCATGTAAGATAAAAATATTTACCATATAAATAAAACCTGATTTGGGATTATCAAAACATGATTTGGGATTATCAGAACATGATTTTGGTTTATCAAAACATGATTGGGATAGTTAAAATAGGTGAGTACAATAGAAACTATTTAGATAAAACCATATGATGATCATTATGGTAGGCTATTAATATCAACTCTATATTGGATGGAGGTTAGTGAGTCATATTTTTTGGGAAAGAGTCTAATGTATGAGATTTCATAGTAGGTGAAACTGATTTATAAACATATGGATATGGCTCAAAGTAGATAGAAGTTATATGCTAAAAGAAATAAAAGACCCCTATAATTTACAGGGGAGATAATGTATTCCATTGTGTGTTACCAAGATTGGGTCACCACAGGATACCAAGGTAGAGCATGCTGGCACCTAGGTTTTTTGAACCCTTTGTGGTTGGGGATAGAATTAGACTGATGGAATACCAACTGGCCCTTCCACATAGATAAAATATGATGATTTCAATGTGTCACAACTTCAATATCATCACTCTAACCCATCTCATGTGATCTATGTATATGATGTTGGGATAGAGATAGTTGTGTACTTTGGGAACCATCTGATACGTGTGTTGGAAGATAGTGATAAATTGTTGTGGGGATATACCATGTTGATAGTTTTTGTATTATGGAATCAAGATCATGTTTATGATGAAACATGTGAGATAGAAGAAGATCCAAGGTCCCAATGGCCTGATATTTTGGACGTCAAAATATATAGATGCATGGGAATACAGATTCAGAGAATTTTGTTATATGGTGGGGAGATTTTATGATCCTTACCTTTTTTGGATAATCCTTGAGATATTTTTATGAATTATTATTTTAATTTTGAGTATATTTTTTTGGTTATTTCTTAAGGATTGTTGGTAGAAATTTGAAAAAACTTGATGAAAGGTAAGAAATTCATATTTGGAGGTAGGTTTTCCAAAACTATGCACCCAATACCAACAAATTGTACAACCCCAGACAGAGGGGGATTACCAAGATGGCGCATTTTTTTCAAACTGTTCACCCTTTTAGAATAAAATATGGACCCCAACAATAGAGTTCAACAAGATATGAAAATCAAGATATGAAAATCAATATTTTATAATGTCTAAAATGAATGATACAAGATGGTGTTTGATTACAATGTATGTACAATAAATTTGGATCAACATATGCACAATTTTCATCATCAAGATATTTAATTTAAAAGATTATTGACCAAGAAGTTTTTTAAGTACAAGATTCATCAATGAGATGATCATGATTGAAGAAGAGTGTCTTAGAAGAGTGGAAGATTATTGAAGCCTTGTCATTTGGGGGATTTGATGATGTAAAATTTTGTAATGTTTAGAATGATTGATTTATGTTGACTATAAAATGAGTCGGTGAGTGTTTCAAAATTATTACTCATGTACTCCCCTCATTTATCCAATGATTATTTAATATATAAAATCGAGGTCCCTACACAATGAGAAGTTTGTATGTGTTATTTGTTTCATGTTGAATAAAATCATTTGACACCACCATAAATTCTCTTGATTATACACTGGGTTAAATAAGGAGGTGGATGAGTTGAGGTGAAAAAAAATTAAAAAAATAAAATGATTGAAGATTCATATGTCTATCGTTTTGATATTGAGTTTTTTGAGTTGGAGATGATTTTATACTAAAATGGATAAAATAATAATCAATATAAATCAACTTGTACAAACAATTGTAATCATCTTATTAGGATACATAATGGTTGGATTCACATCTGGGTTAAAGATGAACCCTTCTTATTCAATTATAATTGAGGACATATATTTTTTGAAAAATATATGACTTATAAATTAATAGATTAATAGGGATCAAGATGTTTCTTCAGGGATAACCCATGTATAATTATGTACTCATTTAATCATTGTTTACCTTGAAACATAATATTGGGAGTGAGTTATTTTAAATGAGTGTTTTAATACCTCAAAAAGTAATAGATGTCAAAATAATGTAAAAGGTTGTTTTAAAAAAGAAACAACAATCTCTAGTGGTCCACCCATTCCAAGGTATGAAAAATCCTTTACCAATTTAAGAGATTAATTAACCATGAAATCCTTCCTATGATGTTCTATTAATGGGTTTCATGATAGTTTTTCCCTATCATAATCTATTAATAATTCCCATAAATAAAAATTCAAATTAATTAATGAATGATTTAATTCCATTATCCTTAGAAAAAAAATTATTAACAATATTGTAACATAGGTCACTTTGAAAAACCAAGAGATGTGTTTGACATATGGAAAAAATATAAGGTATATTATGTTTGTAACACAATAATATACACTATCATCAACCTAGAGCATGTAGTTCTAGTTGGTGAACAACTTTTCTTTAGAGTTCCACTTAAATGTATCCATCCAAACATTATAGGAAATATGTGAGATACATATGGAGATAAAGACCCAAAATACTTCCTACCAATGATGGATATGGGAGAAGCATGAGTACCTTGTGGGAAAACATAACTATTTTCAGATCCATTTCATAGAGTGTAACAATTATAACATTACTTATCCTAGGGAGGTGGACGAAGGAATACAGAATGTATAAATAATCACCATAGATATAACTATGATGTATTCTATTGACTGTAGTCACTATCATCATTATGTGAAAAATATTCCAAATTATATATAGAAAAAATCATTCCACCCCGAAGAATTCAAACTATGAAACCAAGAAGGGTAACCTATCTGGGATAACCAAACAGTCGAACATGGAAGCTGGTCCATAATCCTACTACTAATAACATTAATAAGGCTCACCGATATATACTAGAAGCAACTCCTATCCAATCCAAGATCCCCATTATTAGAAGCTTCGTACATTATCACTACTCAACTTAGTGACAAAAGTATCCTACAGGAAATCCTATCCCATATGGTTGAGGGAATTTTTTCCCCTTGGTAATATTTGGTATCATTCATTGGATAGTGAAACACCAATGTCATAGAAATACCTACTATAATGAATTACATGTTTCCTATTAAAGGATTCACATCAATAAATGTCATCACTATAGGCCTAACTAATGAAAAGAAACCACGATACTATCAAATAATTTGATAATGATGAATTATATATTGGTATTACCACTTGTATGGATAGTGTTGATGAAAAATAAAATGGTTTAGAGATATTAAAAATAGACCCAGAACTATACAGTGGTGAATCCTCCTCATTAGTAGAGAAGATTTATTAGCTGAAGGCCACAATAGAAATGCTTGAGCAGTTCAATACCAAATCTATCATTGTAAGTATACAAAATAGGTGTGACTTTTAATAAATTTCTTTACCCACTCATCATAACCCTGTCTAATTTGAGGATTGTTCTCGACCCATAGAAGTAAAATCAGTCCACCTTATCAACTTCAGATCATATTAACAAGATCATTTAATAGAAATACTGATTTATTATCAAGAGATACCACCACTGGGGTGATATTAAATTCCAATTTAAAACGTCACATGAGGATAACTCAGTATATGGTAACATATGAATTACTATATTCTCATACTACTCAGAATAATTTTTTATGTAATTACTCATCATGGAATTCCCCTTTGATCTAGAGTTCTAAAAATCATCAATAATTCTTTCTCATATTGCATAAGCAATGAACATGTAGTGAGAGAGTAATCCATATCATGGTGATACTATTACATTGCATTATAGAGACATAAAAACAGAGAAATAGATAAAAAATAATCCACAAAATTATTAAATAATGAAATAACTAGTTATAAAATTCTATATAAAATATACCATATTGAAGCATAATATCATACAGACCCATGGTAATTCTATAGTCATAAACTAGTCACCAATTATGATGATCACATATAACTAATAAAAAAATTCCATGTATACACACTGTTACTAGTACCATCACCAAAACTCATCCTGATGTGTAATACTCATTAAGCTTCCTTAGCCTAATCTGATTCATGATCATTGATCTAACTTGAATGTAGGCATAAGATTTATACACGCACCAGTGTATATGTGTAAGGTGTGATCATATAAATCACAAGTTTCTAACCAAGAATCAAAATATTTGATTATATATATGTGTGTTTATATTAGAGTATTGAAATAAATAAATCTACATTCCATGATTCACCATGAACTAACTAGAATGTCACAACACTATGTAAGATACAACTTCTAGTTAGTTCTTTATGTACTAACTAAACCCCAACTATGTTCAAATAAATACACTTTGGATCTAGGTTTGAATTTTTCCAAGTTATTCCACATGTACCATCCCATACGCAAAGACAAAATTCTTGGTTTTATCCTTGTATCATCCATTAATACATCAATGTAGGGTCCCATACCAAAAACCTCAACCAACCCCTCTCACTAAGTAGGTTTTACGACTAAGGATCAACCTCTAAAATCCAAATAAATGTAGTGTCCACCTATATCCATCATTACATGATACCCACTACACTATCTCAATAATGGTATTTAAATTATCTAGTATTACATCTCATCTCATCCATAACATAATCTCACTTATGGAAGTGCTTCCTCTAATCTCATCATGTAAAATCCTACACCTCATCTCACTCATGGTAGTATGACCACTACCATATCAATCATTTTATGAATTTGAAATCCAATCTCTCTCATATTGATTCCAAAAGGTCCCAAGATGGACAATGTAACTCATGGTAAAACCAGAATTCATTTTTAATATGGACTCTACTTCACTCATGGTAGTTCAAATGGTGATATCTCACTCACAGTGAGTCAAGGGATCCAGAACCATGACAAAAACAATAATCTATCATATAACATGAGAAAAAAACTGAAACACTCATGTAAAAACACATAAAGTGTGAAATCAGCCAAAAACAATCAATGGATCATCACATGATGATATATCCCTTGGATAGTCTCCCATGTCATATGATATCTCAAATCACTCAGCAGCATATCATCTAGGGTCCTCAAGACATATTAGGATCACATCTCATCAATACCATCCCATATATGTCACCACTATCTGAACTCATATAATGTAGGCTTATCAAAAAAACTAGCCTCATAAAGCATGGTCTAACTCCAAATAAAAATCACTTTATAATCATGAGGAGATTCCAATGAAAATTTCCCACAACCAAAAATAGGGTCCCATATCCCATCCCTTACGAGATACCATTTGAAAATTTCATAGAAAAAAACCTCCATGTCATTATATGGTATGTCATAATAGAATTCCCTTTCTCTAAGGGCACACAAATACTCACATACATCCTCATGATGCAGTTCCTTATCACTCGCAGGTCATAAGACTAACACTCTCATCCACACTTCTCCCCAAGCCTCTCATACCTTCCCAATAACTCTAGGAACTAACATAGGCTATCTCATGTCACTACTTGTACCCCCTAAATTATCCATGTCCCCAGTTCAGCCTATCTAGAATCGTATCCCCTTGGAAACACAAATCTTTGGGTGATCATGATTGTCATAGTTAATAATATCACTTAATCTAACCATAAGTGTCCCGAATATATCATATGTATTTTACATAGGGAATCGACAATCCCTAAACCCTATACAAAAACACATCAAATTATGTAGATATGAATTCTCATAAATAAAAATTCATATGATCTTTTATCATAGGGGAGATCTACTACAAAAATAGACTACACCAATTACCATACTCTAATGAGCATTATCCATGCCCATCGAGCATCACCCATGATGCCGACCACAAATATCATGCCTATCATATTAGATATTTAATTATAACATTTATAAATAACTATTCGAATAAAATTAAAGATAAAATTTTACTTAAAACATACTTGAAATCTTCTCTCCATCAAAAGCACTTCTGATGGTGTGTTACCAACGTTATGGGATCTCTTAAAAGACAGAAAGAAGACCCATTGATCATGGATGATTTTACCACAATCTAGTAAAATAATAAAAAAACAATATCCCCAAATCACATGAATTAAAAGGGATATAATGAGAAAAATTAAAGGAATAAATGGATGGACATACCTCCATATACAATCAAAATGCACTATGAATCATCCCTCTCTATGGGGGATTAATGGGAATAATATAAGTGGATGATACAATTGAATTGGAATCATTGAGAAATTGTCCATATTAAGGGAAAGGGGGGATACCCTAAAATATTGGTTCTTCCCCTTATTAAAAGAAGACACCTATCCCTTATTCATGGTGAAAATAAGGGGTTTACATCATGATGGGAACCTATACATCAAAAAATAATGTCCTGACTAGGGTTCATATATTGATTCATTCCTCTGTAAATGAGAATGTGCTACCTCCCGCATCCATAGTATGAGACCTCCAACCTTGTTATCATCATAGTGAAAAGGCCACCAAAGAGATGAAATCCCATAAACTAAGACTCATTCACATTATGAATCACATGTGTCATGGTTAAAACTATTATTGCCTACATAAAGTTATTATTCAATGACCATATACATATTATAATGCTTCCCCATGATCCTATACCACCATTTGAACCCATTACTCTTCCAAAAAAAATATTATTGAGTTTTATAGTGACTCAAATTCATGATATAAATCCAAATTCATAGAATGACCCCAACTATAGATTTAAATTTTAATATTTTCCCTATATGAAATTTCATAAAAAACCACGAGGCATTGAAAAATCCCCCCCATAAATATTCTCATCATTTATAAGTGGTGTTATTCCACCAACAACTTAACATAATCTATACCGATCATCACATCACTACAGACTAACTACATTCTAACTCCATCTTTTAACAATCTTCTGATGTACAACTCCAATAACCATTTTACATTATTCACCAGAAGGGTAGATTCTTTCTCAATATTAGCACCAAATCTAATATGTTTATAACCAAAATAATTAATCTCGTGCCACCATAGTTTATTACACTATTTTATCCTTGAGAATATAGTTCTCACTACTCTTTGCATCTTTTAAAGAGGGATAGTTCCAATCCATGGTGATCCCTAACATAGGAATTTCCTTCTAGAAATTCTATTCTAGTGGTTCACTAACCTTCCAACCATTTTCTGAACAATAATCCATTTGTGGATTCTACCTAGCCACAATATATTCCATATAAAAATTTTAATAAACCCATATTTGGTAAAAAAAAGTTCAATGCTCCATTGGTCACAACCAATGAAACACTACCCCATCACCCAGTCATAATGTTGTATATTCTGAAGACATCACAAGACCCTAAATCGTCCCACACCAACGTCTAAATCCCAACTCCTTCTGAAATTAAATATTTAAATAATCAACCAAAATAGTTATCTATTATTATCTTACACCAAGAACTGATGCACCTCTGACCTGACTCACCCTTAGATCACACCAAAACCACCTCAACATCGATGCCAACACACCAACTCATCCTAACACCACTTCTAAACAACAAATACGGTGTTTTCAATATATAATAACACACATAAACATCTCAATTCCACCTAGAAAACCCACTAATACTTCTCACCACAACCATAAACCATTAAATATTTGGTTCATTCCCCAATGACTAATATGATGCTCTCCAAAATAAATGTAACATTATCACCACCTACCGAAGCAGCCACCTAGTCTCCATGTCCCACTTTTCGTCTATTACTACTTGTATTGACCAGGTTCAACCATCCTACTCAAACATGAGGATGAGCATAGAACACAAACCATTACCAAATACTGCCTCAAAAAGAACATCATCCTCAATAACAAATACTGTGTTGCACAATTAATAGATTCCCTTTACATCACTCATTGTGAAAACACCTAAAAATGTCCCATTAGTACCCCTCAATAATTGTTCATGTGAAGGTGAACACCCATGTTGATAGTCCAATGACACCTGATCTATTTTTAATGTTTCCTCCTATCATTTAGTGATATCTCTCAACGTACTAAATCTTGTTCCTCTAGGATTGAAGGACTATCCCTAGCATAACACTATTATAGTAAAAATCTAGTTCATCCACAACCTTAAAAATCTTAATGAACTTACCCATGGACTATTTATTAATACAAGAACCAAATGGGAACTATGCATACCAATGTACACCATCCTCAAGAACTTATATTTTTCAAAATAAATCCACAAACTAGATCAATCTCTTCCTCTGAACGATATATTGATCCACTAATAACCCTCTTATAGGTTCCTACTAATGATCATACTCAGTCCCACCCAAACACATGGTTGAAAACCCCCATGAAACCCAATCAGACACCTTGGATCACTCTCCTTGGAGACACACCACACCAAACCTAGAATCACATACCAAACCCACTGATCTTGCTCCTCTTGCATTATAGGGTCATCAATATACAAATGAATCTCATCCATTATAAGTTATAAGAATGATTTAAATACCTCATGGGTGTCATTTAAAAATAATGATTGTTTACCCACACTCCCACTATACTACTAGAATCATAACTAGAAAACATTGGGGTATGCATACATATTTTCATACCCACTAATACCATCCATAATACCAAATTTACTCATAGTGATTCACATCCTAAAGGATCAATTAATCTCACTTTCCTTTCATCAAACACTCATTTTAGTTATTTAGAGTTCCACAAGAGGAAATATGGGAAAATAACATATAGGTAGTTTTTAACACTTTTTGTAACTAAACCTTCCTCTTCAAGGAAACATATTCACATCCATAGATCCTCAAATTATAATAAAATCCATGAACTATGCCTACTAGGTTTCCTTTACTAGCGTATAATCTTTATACACCATCCCACAATGGTTTTCCATACATCTCTTACACAATATTTTATGTTTCCACCACCATAGAATGTCTCACTGTAAGATCCACATGATCTATCATCATAAAACCCTTCTAGGTTAAAATATTTAGTTCAGTTGAGTATAATTCAATGAAAAATTAATATGATAAAAATATACATAATTATTGGTTGAAAATTTAAACAACCGAACCTTTAATTAGTAAACTAATGATGTAGAATAACATGTATGTCATGTGAATACTATATGGAAAATAGAATGCATGCGCATGAACGTATTTTCATTGAAACAAGAGGAAAAACCATAAATAACATACTCTAGAAAACAAATCATATTTATTTAATATCTCAAACATAATAGAGAAAATTGAGAATATAATTCCTTTACCTTAGGTAATAAGGAATTACCATAGAAAATGTGATATCAATGCACTGGTTTGAGGTCAATCACAACCTCTAACACATTCCTAGGTCACCTATCCTCCAGATCCCTAAAATATTAAAATAAATTTAAGGATTTGATATAATTTTGGGATGATGCTCCATATAATTATTGTCTTATCAAAATATCTACAATGAAAAAAGCACACCAACCTATATACGAGAGGCTAGCAACTAGAATCATGGGCCTAATTCATAGATTCAGGAGACAATTACCTTTATTAATATTCAAAAAAAAGATAAAAAATTATTAAAAAGTAAGCCACCATATAATTAATTTATACATAAATCATAAATAATAATTCTATAAAAAACTTCTATGTAGAATCATACAATCATATATACCTATGGTCTTGTAATGCATGTCAACTAGTATATTACTAACCCAATCACATATATGAAATAAAAAAAGAAAAAAAATGAGATGATTGATCCTAGATATATCCCCAGGCATCATCCAAATATTTGATAGTCATCAAACTACCATGCATGATCTATATCATAACTTTTCCTCTAACAAAAATACAATCATAGTGTATGCATGCACACCAGAGTACTTGTGAAGGATGTGAGGATATAAATAAATAGTTTCTTAGTAATAACTCCAAATATAAAATATTATATGTGTGTATATGAATGAGAAAATAAAAATAAAAATAAAAATATCACCAAGAAGCTATCTTCGTACCCATATCCCATGACATTCATTGAGATACACATGCCCATTGGTTCACCATTTTCCAACCACGCCACTACAATTCTTGACTATACTATATTTAATACCATTACCAAATACCATAATCTTGTGCAACATATACCCTCTTGTATCTAATGAAAATGGGTAGGGTGCTTTCCAAATCCTATCTTCGACTCACTAATTATAGGATCATATATGAAGAACCTAGATCCAGTGCTTTTATATGTATGTTCTAACATCAATGGATCATACTCTACCCTATCACTCAAGGTAGGGACTATACATAACCTACATTACATTGAAACGTAAGATCCATCTCACCCATAGTGATCCTATCATATAATATTTAATCCCAAATCATATCAGACTCTATATCACTCATGAATTTCCTTGATTTGTTTTCACTACATGACATTCAAGACACTACCTCACTCATGAATTTCAAACCACTACCACGTCAAACATTATAAGGCCCAAACATCTCTTTCCCCTCATGATGATTCCAACATGTTTAAAACCACACCCTCTCACTCATAGTTGTCCAATAATTTATACCTAATGATGACTCCAAATCAAGAATGGTTGTTCATCCATTGATATCATTCTAATAATAGGAAATGGACTTAGGATCCATCATCGACATAGTAACATGTCACATTCCATGATCACAAAAACTATCACATTCTTGAAACAACACCGTGCATGAATCCTATTACATAATATACTTAGATCATCACATCCTGGATGAGATCACAACTATCCCAATATCAAAACACATAACAACTCAGCCATCAGGGAATCCTCAAAGGTTCTCTAGGCCTATACTAGTCTTTTCTCATAATTAACATCCCATGTTCATCTCTCACAAATGACGTCACAACCCATAGGATCTTCCTGAACCATTTATCATTATGTGATTCTTAATTACAAATCAAACACCCCATGGAATCAAGATTCCATTTCCCCAAAATTCTACCTTAACATGTATTGTTGTCCCATATATCATCCCGTATGATATACCTCATGATGTGCTAGAGAGAAAAACTCTCTTATAAACTCAATGAAAAGTCAATAGAGACCAATAACGCTCCTATAGTATAAATAGACTCACCTTTTTTCATAGAATGGTTTTACTAATCTGTCGTGATACATAAGGCTGACTATCCCATCCACACTTGACCCCAAGACTCTTATTCTTATACACAAAATATAGTAACAGACCCATCCTATCAAGAATCACAGATCATATCCCAAGAATTATACAAGTAAGGACATAAAAATATTTAGAACCTTCTCCCCTTAGTAACATATTCAAGAGAAAATATCAATCCACCTATGTGATAAAGTGTACTCATTCCATGTAATAATGCCTAATATTATGATACTTCTTCTACCCATCAAAATAGCCATCCATAAACACCATATCTAATCCCATGTAATTGTTTATTCATAAATGATCATAAATAACATAAATATAGTTTTTCATCATTGGGAAACCTACCTTAAACATGAATTCATCCCTTGACTAATCTATATTGTGCCTCATCTAATCCCACCAATCCTCATCCATAATCCTAAGAACCTATATCATGTTAAGAAAAGAAATTAATTATAAAAATACGTATTTAATTATCAAAATTAAAATAAATGGAATATTTTTAATAAAACATCACTACACATCTACACTATAGTAAAGCTTCTCCTGGAATATTTTAATTAGAAATCTAGGATCTCTCTAACCACTGCACATGAATTCTAAATTCATTGAAGAAATTTTCGCAATGAAGTGTTGAAATAATTGAAAAATAAAACACTTGAATCACATGATATATATGGAATATGAATGGATATAAAAAAGTAAGTATGAATGAATGAAATTTACCAATCCCACCAAAGATACATACCATGATTTTCCCTTTAGAGGGGTAATGATAGAGGAATAATTGGGGGAAGAGGTAAGCAAATTAACCCCACCATGGGCCTTGTCAAACTAATAAAATGAGATAAAAATGAAAAAAAGGATCTTCCACTCATTAAAAAATTAACCCAACCCCTGTTTATAGTGTGAAAGGGGGTTCATTGTGCAACTGGGGTTTTCAAAATGAATCCATTATCTATAAAGGAGGTGGTACAATAAGCATTACTCATGAAATGTTTCCTTACAACACACATCCTTTATTGAGTGAATTCTATCAGATATTTGTAAATCCCCTCAAAAATACCTCCATAATGGAAAAACTCACCTAAGTGACAATCTAAACTGCTACCAGCTACAAACAATTATGTAGTAATCCATATTAGCTCAATGTCATCGCTTCCCTGAGCACCCAAACTACTATTCAGACCACATTTATCACCTAAATCAGTGTATTTGAGACATACCAAGACATGGATTATCTATCTAGATCATATTTGATGAAATGAAACCTACATGAGATCAAATATTTGAAATAATTAAAAAATTTAATCCCTTTAATTTTTAGAAGTTATTAAAATATTGAATACCAACACACAACGATAAAACTAGTGAAGAATCCAAACCCCATATTGGTAGTTTTTTCTCCTCATATACCAATATTTTGTAATATAAACATCTCAACCTATGATGGAATCAAAGATCCATAAACATATTATGATCAATTTTCTTCTTGGTGAAATCCAATGTTTTGATCCCCAAAATAGTATGAGGCTTTCAAGATTAGATTCATTATTTTCACCTCAACAGTCCTACATTTTCATAGTATAATAACCTTATAGTTGTATATAATATAATATGAGAATATATACTACATAAATTGTTTTACTATTTTAGATATACATTGGTTAAAACAATTATACTTGACCATTCTAATTTCATGCAATATGATATTGTGAGAGTCATAGATTTTTTTGGAAGATAAAAGGGTGTACCATATTCATTGGAAACACATATTACCTGTAGAAATACTAAATGATATATGTGTAGAGAACCTATAAGATTTTTTTAAACTATTTCCATTCATGATTTTTTCTAGTGGGTTCTAAGTTCTCATATATACCACACAACATAGTTATGATGTTATTAAATAAACAATGAGAAAATATGATCAAGAACTGCCATAAAAAATACTGAACTCAGAGAATATAGGAATAAAATTGGTCACCCACATTAAAAAATGATATGGTGATATAACCTTGAATGTCTATAAAATAAAATTTATTCCAACTACATTTTTCATTTATTAGGAAGCATCTTTTCTCACATAGAAAAAATACCTAATCCCATTACTAGAAATCGTTAAGATTGATGGGGTAGTTCATGATGATCACCAAAATTATTCCTCTTACCTTTATATGTTGTGTAACATTATCCATGGATTCTCATCATCAATGATCTAATAGAAAATAAAGTCAATGATGTCCAAGTGACAAGGGAAAGACCCAATGTTCTTATGGTATATGTATTTTCTATTCTCCTAGAATACTAAGAAAAATAGAGAAATTCCTCATATGAGAAATATTAGGAGTTTGATTAGTGGATGATCTAGATTTAAGTGGATCATAATGATTCCAAAATCATGGAATCATTAAATCAATGATTAATTATTCTAATTATATATTTATTGCTCATTATATTATCTTCTACAATATAGCCTCTTAAGATATTATACAATCATCTAAGGTGATATATGTAAAAATTAAAAACACCAAGGATTCCAATGGGAGTCCCAATCCATGTTGACTTAGTAAGGTAAATAATAATAGAACAATCATCGCCCCACCAAATATTCTAATAGATATAATCTCAAAAAATGTGATCATATTCTAGTGAATGAAACTGGTTGACATTAGTAAATATTATATAATTGGTAAGCAAGTTCACTAAGAAGGTATAGCTTCATAAAATTAGAGCATGTACTTTTTAATCTATGATAACTCATGGTTATAAAATGATTCCCCTTATTCTAATAGGGGTACTTATAATGGGGGTCATAACACATTTGTTACATTCATCTGAGGATCAATATTTTTTCCAATTATCTATTCCTATAATTGGTGAAGAAAATTTTGATGATATTGCACTTGCGTCTGAAAAATGCATCAATGACCCTATTTAATCCATTTAACATAATGCTAAGAGAGAATATTATTTTTCTCAATAGTAGATTTAATGATTAAGGAAAATACTAGGACTCC
This sequence comes from Viscum album, assembly GCA_963277665.1. Taxonomy (NCBI): domain Eukaryota; kingdom Viridiplantae; phylum Streptophyta; class Magnoliopsida; order Santalales; family Viscaceae; genus Viscum; species Viscum album. The sequence goes on from OY728156.1 coordinate 1,088,291,545, forward strand.
CATCCCGAGCCACCCATATTTCTATTTAGAATAAAAAGGGTATCAACTTGTCTTCTACCCATCATCCACTTGACGTTGAAAATTCTATCATTCATGGAGAATATATCACTCATTTGTAGTGAGAAAAAGAGAATGTGTAAAACATTATTAAAAATTTTCTTCAGGTATGTTATTTTCATTTTGAAATTCAAACATCTTTCTAGAGAGGTCCTCAATGATATAAAGTTACATTTCCCATAAGACAATGGGAATTAGTGTATATTAACCCATCATAAAGAACATATCATATATCATAAACACTCAGTAATTTCCACATAGAACCAAATATTTCTATAGTTTTCTAGTCTAGGGTGGATTAATCATATATTATTAATCAAAATATTCGAAAAAAACACACGAGTAGAGAAATATTATAGGAAACCACCCACTTCTAATATTTAACCATGTAGAATATGTGTTTCATAATGCAAGTAGTTTTGTTATCCATATCTCAGTAATATTAAAAGAAATGAATATTCCATCTAGCCACATTATTCTAAATGTAATTTCACTATTCCCCTGAGGAATAATTTGGCTATGCTCCTATTGATGAATGAAGAGTAAATGACCACTGGGGGGCATATTGTGGTTTTCATGATAATGAAATCCCATACAATGATTTATTGGGAATAAAACTAATAGTTTATCTATAATTAAGGGTTGGAATCATAAGAAAATAGATTTGGGGATAGTGGAGTTACTGATAAAAAAATCATCACATGATCTATTTTAACACCCTATGATAAATAGAAAAGGATAGAAAAAAATTATGGTAATCCATCATTTGATGATGGGTGATAGAGGAAATTTCATTTATATTTGGGATGTTTCTATATACACCACCTATTCATTAGAGAAGAAATATCTTGATACATTGAGGATCAATAGACATATGGAGAATTCTATGAAACCTCATCCCAATTATGTTTCATACCATCTATTTTTGGGATATATGATTGAAGAATTATTTATTATTAGATATTGGATCCATAAGAAAATAAAAAACAATTATTGAGTTGTATAATATTGATATGTATGAAACATACACATGAAATATTATTACAGTAATATAAAAAACCCATTCTTGATATAACACATCGTAGGAACAACGGTTTTTTATAAGGATTTATATTTCCTTACATAGATTCTACTCATAATGACTCTGAACTACTTTGAAACATTATTAGTCATATAAACATGAACTTTAAATACATATGAGTCCTTGACATATTAGGTCAAACAATATGACATATATTGTATCCCACATTACATTATACGATTCAGAGTTGTCCATCCTAAATAAACCTATAAGGAATGGAAATTCAGGTTCCAGGTGATCCCTATAAAATATTACCCACCCCTATACAAGAGCTCGATCTATATCCAGGAAATTTTCATTCTTTGAAGATACAATGGTTATGGATATATGAGCTAACCTAATTATAATTGTCTAGTAAACATATGTATAAAATTTACCCTTATAATAACTCAGTAGGGGTTTCTTCTTGCTACATCATGACACATATTGAGGACTAGATCACCTATCCCAGGACTAACCACAACTTCTATTTACATACCTATTTGTTCTCCAGTGATGGGGCCTTGACCAATTTCCTTCTATTTTAAATCCCACTCCCCCACTAGATAATCTATCCATTTAAATCCCCCTCTACCATACCCTTGAAAAATCTATATAGTGGGATTATTTATTTAATAAATTTTGTGGATTTAATCATATAATTTTAGGATACATTTTTATGAAAGAAATACTTAACTTGTTCCCATCCATGATCCCCAAAAAAATCCACCTCCTCTTAGTTCCCAATCTGTCAATCATAAATGTTAGGTTTCTTATACTTTCCCAATATCTATACTAATTTATATCATTTTATACACACAATAGATCTATGAAATTTTCCACAAATGGATTTTATTATTATAATACATTAAACAACAAGACATTTGATCCATGTATCTAGTCCCCAAATTGTATGACATGTAGTATTTTCCATATGATCCTAATGTATATTGTTTAGTGTTCATAACATATAAACATAAAGAAAATTGGAGAGGATATAAATGGATAAAAAACTAAAATAACCATACAATTATGTTTATATAATAAAATAACAAGATTCATCCCCATTAAATCTTGATTACTCAAATTATTTCCCATGAGGTTGAATTCTACATCCTATTCAATAAGATTATACTCCTTCATTCTATATAACATGTGATTCACATGATAGTGTATCTATAGTGTATTCTATAACACTTTTAACATCTATTATTCCACCTAACCAAATTCATAAATATCATGATTGAGTCATCTGAATCTACAAACTTGGGTTGATATACCTCTCTTTTTTTCACCATTTTAGAAATTTATAATAATGTAGATTATTTATGAGAATTGACCTCCATTAAATGATGAATAGTATATTTATATTTGATAAAATATATAACTTCTTGGAGTTATTTTATTCATAGAGGAAAGTCCCCCTTAATCTCTGCATGTTGTTTATGGACTATGTGAGTGTGGTCCCACTACTATTAATGGTTGACATATTCCCACCAGTGATCATTTCATAATATATGATTTAGAAATTTGAAGGCATATTTTTCATAATCCAAATTACCCATGTTCTAATAAATTTACAATATCCATATGTTTTTTTTTCGTTATTCATTACAAAATCTAGTGAGGATTCTCCAAGTCACATGAGAATATATTTTATGTCACTTTGTTAAAAGATTTATGATGTTAAAAAATTATTACATTTCAGAATAATACAACATTAAAATTCTTATCACAATTTCTTTTCAGTATGAATCAAAACTAATTTAGCATTACCCTCATCAATTAACCTTAAACTGCATCACATAGTATTAAAATACATGACCAATGACATATCTAGCAAGGCCTTAAATTTATTAGAGTAGTAAATTCCATGACACCCATATTCCATGTGTATGAGATATATTTATATAGATTCAAAAAATATATGGTCTTTTATACATAATCATTTTTTAAGATGAAATGTCACCCAGATTTCAGAGTTTTAACCTTGTGTTTGTACCTTCTCATTCAAATTGAGTATCCTAATATCCATGAACTAAGATAAAAAACCTCATCACATCTCAGTGAAGAATCCATATCCATACAAGTTTTTTTCCCTTCATATTAAGACGTCACTTAAATTTTTTTTCACCAAATCACTTATACATTAGCATAATCTATGTAGAGGTGACTTACCTGAACCACGTGTGGTTTGATTATTGTCTTTATAGGATACCTATTTTCAATTAGATCAATTATTCCGGATTATGATGAATAACCCATAAAAATATCTGCATCTTATTGATGTATAATTCCTCTAATTCATATAATTATCCAATCATATAGTCCAATATTGGAAAAATCCATCAAATTATCAGGAATAGATGATCTATAAAAATCCTCCTACATAGGGTTCTTTTTCATATTACCTTAAAAATCATGAAACATAAACACAATCCTCAAGAATATAAACAATTAATAATTTTTTCTAATATTATGGTCTTAAATTTTATAAATTTTGATTCCTTGTTGAATGAAATTATACAACATGACCTATAGTATTCCCTAGATGAAATTAAACTATTTAGGGTATTTCATTTGTTATGACATAACTTCTCTATATGATAGTCAAATATTGGTGAGTGTGTTTGGGATATTTATTTTATTCATAAAAAAAGTCTAGAGTGAAATTAACCATTCCACAGTTAACCAGTATCTCAAATCATTTGTAAAATCCATGGAGCTTCTTTTTGTTTCAATCTCATAAAAGAATGAAAACTATCTTACTTATATATGGTCTAGATTGATACAAGGTCTATTAAAATGAAAACTATATATGGATTGATTCCTATTACCATGAGATATATTATAATGAATTGATGATTTACCCATATCCCAACTATAAATTTTCATCATGTTATATTTTGTCCTATGTATTAGATGGATCTAGGAATATTACCCTAAGGCTACTAACAAACATTAGTCCATAATTTACAGTATATTATTACAAATATTTTTATCAATAATATATTTCATTTTGGTAAATGTTGTTTGTCCATAAATTAAATTCATCATCTTTTAGTCTATATAACCATAAACTAAAAAGCATAGATGTCTTTATTTTAAGACATTTAATTGAAAATTAGTACACATTGTATTTTCAGGTTGAGACCCAAAAATCACAATATGAGAAATTTCAAGTATCTCCTCCCTAATACTTCCACTTTAATGGATTAGAAAAAAACTATAGAATAAAAAACATCAAAAGTTGGAAAATTCTAATTTATTTTGCAAATATATAATTCGTAGCCTTAGAGAAATTAAAATCTCAGCACACTAAGACTTCTTATTTCTTGTCTTATGGAAAATTCAGAGAATTAAATGAGCAGTAAGGGAAACAAAGGATTGTTTGGCTGAAACCTATAAAGTGAATCCTGAGAAAATTTCAATTCATTAATTTTGGGGAGTTTCAATTTAATTGATTAGGAAACATTAAAGCATATAAACAGTTGAAATGGAAAATATGTAACATGATGTTTAAAAATTATAAAGATATTCCTAAAAAAATTAAATCTACAATCAATAATAAAGTCACTTTCATGGGTTATATTTGAGTTAAATTGAAAAATGAAGAGGTCATAGAACTTGTGTAGTATTCTATTTGGACATGGAAAATGTCATCCTATACTAACTGAACCCACTGATCTTGGAAAGAGTTAGAAAAATTATTATTTTCCCATTCATGCTAGATAGAGTTGTTCCATGTGGAAATTATCATTCTAGAAAATTCAACATGTTTAGGTTCAGTTGAACACACATTCATTCATACCCAAGAACCACCGATATTTGGGAAATCATTTTCTCATTCCCCCAAACCTTGGTTCTTATTCTCCAGGGACACCATACTTGGGTTCCCATATACTAATTCCTTCAACCACGAGATACCATTTTATAGGGACCCCTACACGGATCATTCACTAGCCCTCAAGGTTATTCCCAATTTCAAAATCATCTGGATATCCTACCAATGTGATACATAAAATTGGACATCCAACTGGGGTTTCAATTCATAGTGATCTCATATATTGGTGGCACCATACACTAACCTCCCACATAGGATCCATTTTGGACCTAGTCCTCTTACATAGTGTAATCCACATACTATAACCTTTCATTTCTAGTTACCACTTGATTAGATGGTATAGAGGTATATTCATGTATATGTACCGTTATGTATCATTTTTCCCTTATTTTATGTCACGTTATACCAATATAGGCCTCATAATAGGCGTATTAAGTAGCCAAATCCTCTCCTTTCTGGTAAGAAATATGATAGAAGAGCCATTAGTGAAACTCACATTTAATCCCCACTTATTATTTTATTTTCTCCCCTATAATAGAAAAATAATCCACCATGGGTATCCTAGTAGGTGTAATCCACAACCATATCTTCTCTATCAGAAATTCCAATGGATAATTTTAGTCATTTGGGAAGCTCTTACATAATATCATCTTATTTTTAGAATTTATCCCCATTTATGACACATTCATACTATATGGTCCTACTTCTAGGTGTTATACCCAAAAATATCCTCTCTTGTCTTAGAACCAATAGACTAGTTAAACTATTTGTAAAACTCATGAATAAGCCATACTGATTCTATTGTTATCACCCCTTTTATTACACAAGCATCCTATATGGGCATCATACTTATTTTATGATCTAAACATATCCTCTCATACTTAGTTACCAATAGACAGGATGATCTGTTATGTAATCTGATGCATAATCCAAAATTATTCTATTACAACCACATCCTTTTATGATATAGGAATCCTAAAAAGGCCTCCTACTTGGTGAAAACCCCAATAATATCCTCTCTTCACTAATTACTGATATATAAGATAACCCCTTAGGGTATCTAATGCATAATCGCTACTGAGACAAAAAATTTCACCCCATTTATATCATAAAAATCCCATATAGGCCTACTATAAGATGTAAGACCCAACTATATCATCTCATACCTAGTTACCAAAATGTAAGATGAGTTATTAGGGAAGATAATATTTATTCCCCACTAAATATATTGTTTTGAACCCTTTTATGGAATATATATCATACATATGCTTCATAATAGTTGTAATCCCTAACTATATCCTCTATTGTCTAGTAAATAATATAAATGTTCAACATAGATGGGAAGGAAAATGTGTAATCCCCATAAAATCCCATATTGTCTCCCCTTTCATGACAAGAACATCCTCACCAAATGAAATTAAACTACATTTTATTATCATATTATATGACCTTAGTTTTTTGTAATGAACACTACATTTGTAATGATTACTATAAATAAGGATATAAAGAATTCTACCTTGAGTTTCAATACAAATGTACCATAGGTGGTATATGTATGATATTAAAAGTATATTCATGTTATAATGACTATATAACCATAAAATGTATTGAAATAGTTTTTTTCATATGACAGTAAATGGAATATAATTTATATTTAAGTGCAAAAAAATTCTGGTTCAGATTTCCTTCAAATATTTATCGAGGAATCCACATTGAAGGGCCCAATCCAGATATCAGAACACCAATATTGTCAGTAGATATAAATAAAATCTAGAGATATCCCCTATGTGGATTTTAACTATATTATCTCTAATAAAAAATATTAGTCAAATAACCATTGACTAATCAATATTTTCACATTGATTCTTGGTTTTTATCATTAACATTTTTTGTGGAAACTAGTCAAGAATTGGGATTTTTTAAAGATTCATGAACATTAATTAAATCTATAATAGTGTTACAAAGTTTTCCATAATTTCCCCTAAAAGGGTGAGATGATATCATCATCCCATCCTCAAGGGCAAAAAAATTCCAAAGAATCACTAGTATGTCCCAATGTCCAAACACCTTTTTAAATTAGATCTACATGAACTCAAAATTTCTATGGGTTAAAAATCCATTAGAAACATATTCATATAATACCTTTATAAAAATCCACATATTTGATTTATTTTATCTTTTTTTATAGAGATCATAGATTCAGTCTATAGATTCTAAAAAAATCCTTTAACTTATTATTTTTAAATAAATCTATTTAAATATTCAAGGGTTTCTTGAATAAAACTATACCATAGTATATTGTCTAAAAACAATGGATTATTGTCCTTCAGAAATAAATTTATGAAATTTGATAATAACTTAGGTGATTTCATTCAAATCCAATTACATAACATCAAAATTCACTTATGTGAGATATGAAAAACTCTATTAAATATTATATAACATTTTTTTATATATCATTAAATTCAAGAATAAATTTCATGATCATTGAAATGTTTATAAAATAATTTTATATCATCACTTTTCTTACACAAATTCTTATCTAGATATTTTATGAATTGATCCTAACAAACATATCTATTCTATTGTGTTATGAAATATCACGTAGATTTATTAACATCAAATTATATCCTATAAATTGATTTCTTATTTCCCCTCCATTTATGGAACAATATAAATATTAAATTTAATATTACATATTTAGTTAAAATTAAATTCTAAAATTATTCATATAGAAACCAATCATTCATAACACATTGGTTTTTTAAATTTTACATCCAATGATTTAAAATTATCCTTACAGAAAACATACATTTTTTCAAATTTATTCCAAAATTCCTAAAAAAATTAAAATACACAAAATAAATATTAAATAACTCAGATTAAATATCCCAATTAAGTACAAAATTTATCCACTTCATCATATCTTTATTAACATATATTCAATCGATTATCACCATGTTCTTTTAGTCTAACTATCTTACTTTTACCATGTTATTCCAAGCCATAGCTGTTATATCTGTAATAATCATACTATTTATTTTTCATATATATATATATGAATATTAATCTATTAAATATACTCTAACTCATTAGAAAAACCAATATTCACTTCTCATTGATATCAAACATGTAATCTCGTATTATAATGACCAAACAACCTATGTTATGAAAATAGAAAAAATGATTAATTGATATTAATAATCATCAATTAAAAAATTTCAATATAATTTTTTTGAAAAAATACAATATTTCCTGGATATCCAAAATTTATAATAGAAAAGGATAATTGAAATAATATAGAGAGTCATAATATGTTTTACATGATACTTCAAAAAATAGTGTTTTTCAATGTGTACGAGGAAGTACATGGTTTGGGTGTTTTATCCTAGTTGTAATGTGGAAGGGATGGGGATGTTTTGAACTAGGGAAAATATTATTTGATTAATTTATTGGTTTAATAAGACTAGTGATATGGGGTGGAATTTTTTGTTTCATGTCCACAAGGTCAGTGCATATGATGTTAATGTTTGAGAGTATGTGCATTGTTGGGATATATATGGTAGGGTGGTCATTAGGTAATATGGTTATGTGTCATTTAAAAATAATTAATTAGTTGGTGTTGGTGGTTTTCTCAATGATATATTATGACACTAAAAGGTTTTTGATGTGTGGATTATTTCTTAGGATTCACTCATGCATGCTATCTCTATTCTGGTAGAGGTAGGATGATGATTTTAGAGGTGGGTTGAGGTTTTCCTAAAATATGGTAATGATAACTAGAGTTTTTAGGGACACACAAATATTTTGGTATGGATTTTACTTAAAAATAGAAGAATAAATTTATTTTTATGAATTTGGAATGATTGAATGATTTATAAAGGTTAGAAAAAAGAATTTAATAAAATATGCATAATAGTAAAATTATGAAGAAGTTGAAAAAAATCCATCATGTACCTAGTGGAATTGTATAGGGTACCCTTTGGTGAAACTATGGAGGTAGTAATCTTAATTTTACTATTAGATGGTTGGATTCCACTCTTTTTTTTGGTTTCTAGAAAAAAAATACATATTGGGGTCTATCAGGTACCTGGTGCCTTCTATATTAGTTTAATTAAATTTTTAAATTAAATAAATTTGCTCTTTTTTTAAATCTTACATTACTCATCATCCCCCTATCACATAAAAAACCACAATGGAAATTCTTATTCATCCTTTTCCTTCTATTATTCCCATCTCAAGACCTCCCATATTTAGAATTATATTTACTCATCGTCTATCATAATTAATTATCTCATGTAATATTAATCTTATATATCCATTATATTGAGAGACTATTTAATTATTTCACTATTACAATTTTAAAATCATTAAAATGTGAGAATTTTTTGATTTAGGGATTTACATAAATTGTGGTTTAATCGATCAATGATTTTGGATGGGAAGAATTTTAAATTAGTATTTCACTGATCCTTAGTGTTTACATTGTTTTAAATACTTTTTTGTGTAATTAGATATATGGGTGTTCATGAGTGTGTGTAAATTACATTGAATGGAACTATAATTGGTTTTACCAGTTTTTGAATATTGGTTGAGGATTATTAATTATGTACCAAATCCGTTGAGTTTTACCATTTGGTCATGGGTATTAAAGGCATAGGTGATTTGTAAAAAGTGATGATAAACCATTTAATTAGAAGGTAAAAGTATTTTTATGTGTGTAAAATTATTTTTTAGGTATCAAGAGTTGCTTGAGAGCATCTCGTGACAAAGTGGATATATGAATGCAATGGGGGATAGTACTAAATATATATTAGTATGAGTGTCTTTGGTTGAAGAAAGTTGAAATTAGATCAGGTGTGATGTAAATCAAGTATCTAATGATGTAAAGAGGTTGGGATAATTTCCATATGAGTCTCATGAATGATATTGAATTTGGGTGTCATTATAAAAAAGTATTTTATGATTTAAAGTGTTTGTAGAATTACATCGTATTTTTTTAGATACATGGATGTTTGGTTGAAATTTAAACCTCTAATCCATATGTTGTGAGTGTTATTGGGTGATATTATTATAGATTCCCATTCTAGTTATAAAAAAATATTAACTAATCTACGATTTCAATATCTCCTAAGGCATGATTCCCAATTTCCCAAAGGCTTATGACTTGAGATAGGGGTCTGGAATAGTTATGGGGAGACTATATACTCATTTAATAAAAATAATTGTTATGATTGAATCTATTTTTTAAATAAACTATTTTAATAATGGATGAGAAAAACCTATGGAATCAAAAAAATCCAAAATAGAATATTATTTTCCAAAATATTAAAGAAAGGTTGTCTACATGATATGAATAAAATATAATAGTGTATGAATAGGAAAAATAAAAATAACACTGATTATAATAAAAAATCAAGTTTTGGCTGATATATATGTGATATTAAAATAAAATTATGATACAATGTACACCAAACCCACTCATTAGTTAAACTCATACCAAACTATCATTATTCAAAAATAGTTTGTCCCTTGAGAAGATTCCATATATAATTTGAATAAAAATTTTAGAAATTATATATTATGTTTAATCTAATGCATAATAAATTATTTTATGTACATATTTTTGGTATATCTAATAACCTAATTGGATTCCCTTGACCACCTAGACTGTACCACGCCACAATTTTGTGAAGTAATTTTTTAAAATTAAATTAATCTTTTTTAAAAAAAAATCACGCAACACTAAATATATTTTTTTTATATATTAAATCAGTACTCTTGTTTTTAATTTACTATAATCTTGAATGTTATTAGCCTGCGCCACACACCACACAGACATGGCTTGTGCTGTATACAACACCGAGTTTCGACAAAAAATAATTTTATTGTACAATTATTTAAATGAAAATGTCATAGAAAAGTTGTTAAATATACCAATATGAAGATAAATAAAGAAATAAAAAGTTTTTATAATGTTTATATATAAATTAAATATATTTATAATTATACATGTAATATATGTAAAGCACCAATCTGTCTAAAAATACTAATTTTTTAAATTACTTATTTTTTATGTCCTTTTATGGTCAATAATAAAATTAATTTTAGAAACTATTAGAGATTGAATTTTATAAAAAATAATTAATTTAATAATTCAGAATTCCAAAATTATATTTGGGTGAATTTTTGAAATTTTTTGAGATACTTCAATTTTTAGTGAATATTAAAAATATACTAAATTTTAATTTGAAACTATTTTTTGTTAAAATTTATATATACAATTAAATAATATTTTTAGTTTGTTTTAAACCCAAAAATTATGAATATAAAATTTAGTAACCCATTTATGTTAATTTGATGGTTTTTATATTGAATGTAGATATAAAAAACTAAAGGAACATTCTCAATTTAAAACCACGCTTCCTCGCCACATCTACCCGATTAGAATTAAACATAATTTTTTTACTTCTTGGAGTTGAATTTCGAAATATTGACTTAAAGATATTTAAACAGTATAATATAATTGGCATAATAATATAAAAATATCCTTTTAGAAAACATTTGAGTTAATTTTATTAAAATTAATAAAAATGGTTAAGAGTAAAATTAGTCTAACAGGAGACTAAACCTTAAACATAAGGGCCAAAATGACCTAAACACTTCTTCAAAATCCATTGGCTGGCCATATTTTGACTATATATATTCATGGTTGTAATTTTACTATTTAATTAAAAAATATTCATTATATTTCCACATTTCATATGTTAATAATGGTAAAATATAGAAACTACATTTTCCTTAACATTAAAATTTATAAGACATTGAGAGATAGGAAAAAAAACATATTTTTAGTTATACATATTTCTATGAAATTAAAATGAGTTAATTCTGTCAATATAATTTATCTCTAATTTTAAGGGAAGAATTATTAACATTAATTGCATAACATATTCAAATAGATAGATTATTTAGTTAATAATTATATTAAAAAATGATTCTGAAAACATTAAATGTAATGTAAATTAATGAATTATTGTGCTCAAATATTTTTATAGATTAATATATCATTTTAAATAGATGAAAAATTAATATATTTTATCCCCATTAATGGTTTTATATATTTTAATTAAAATAAATAAATAAATTGAAAAATGAAAATAATGTTATTATACAAAAAATATTTTTTATTAAGAGATTTAAAATTTAAAAAATATGACCTTCTTCTAATAGATTTATATGTGTTAATAAATATAAAATATGGTCTATTAATAGACTAAATGATATTTTATAAGTAACATACATACCTATATATAATAAAAACATTTTTAGCATCATTTGGGTTAAAGGTGTGTTTTTGTGTGTCACATGTGCTTTTTTTAGAATTAATTTCTAAAAAACATGAAGTTTTTAAATATTAAATTATATATAATATTTATATTTTATTGGTAATATTTTTTTAATAAATTAAACTTTAATTTATTCTTAATTATTAAATTATTTAAGTTGGAAAACTATTTACATAAATGAAAAACCAAAATAAAAAATAAAAGGAAACATAAAGGCTAAGGAAAAAAATATAAAAAAGTCACTTCATATTGTATGATGGTGATTTAGTTTAACCATAATTTAAATTTCTACATTATTTGTATATTTTTAATCACATAAGGTATGGGTCACCTACCATTATTTCTTACGTTTTTCTATTTACTAGAATGCCACCCCTTATGTACTATAAAAAGGCATGTACTATTCTCTTTCCTCACACCTATCAAGACACATTGTATCATCAAACCTCTAATAAAATATTATTTCAACACACCTCCCTTAATCCTAGAATCCTATATATGGGCATAAATTAAACCAAGGACTCCATTTTGTGAAAACCAAACGGAGTTACCCAAAGAAGAGATATCTTCCTCCCTCAAACTATTTTCCTTTATTTTGTTTCTCAACTAAGTCAATTATTCTTATTTAAGGAATAAATAAATGAAACAATATCCTTAATATACCGAGATTTGTTAATGATATTATTTTGAAATTCAATTACATGAACATCAATCCAATGGTAAATGAAATTATGGTTTGTGTATACGGTGAACTACCACCTCATGGAATGAAGTTGTTCATTTTTTCCCTTACAAACTCTCATGGATTTAAATTATGAGAGAAACAGTATTTTTATATGATATATATGTTATTAATGATGTATTAATTGTTATATAATTATTATATAATACATACATTCAATCTTTAATATTTTGTGTAAGTTGGTGAATTTTATTTGGGGTAGTGTGGAATATCGCCTCCTCAATGTGATAAGATCCATGAAAACCATACATGGAATATATTAAGGATGAATTTCGTGAAGTTATATGATTTATAATTAATAATAATAATAATATATTTACACACATATATATTTAATTATCATTATTCCTTTAAATATGATAATAGTATGTAAACAATGTTTATGTGTTTGTATGGACTACCGTTTACATTAATGGTGTATTGTATTTCAAATATCCATGGTACATATATTTTTATGAATATATATATAACGAATATATATGATATTTATACCAAGTTATACATTATGTAAATTATTAAATCGGGATCTATGTATGTGGATAAAGCACCCCTCACTTAACAAACATGGATATTGCATCATTTTATATTAATACTTAGTACGTTACAAAAAAATTTGTTTGAGGATCATATTAGTTTAGTGTCTTTGGAATGATGGAAAAAATATTCTATCCTAATGAAATAGAAACAACATCTCCGTTAAATATCTCCACCTATATTAATTCTACCTAAAACCTATCTTTATAACCTGGGGAAAGAAAATATAAGAAAGGGGTCAGCTCAAATCCTCAGTAAGGGTAAATAAGGGAGATTTGTAAGCAGAATTCTGAGAACATGGGAATGAGAACATGATCATGAAAACATAAGATCATACCCTTAATATCAAATATCTTTACATGAATCACATAATAAATCATGGTACTTCATAAGATACAAATCATTAAAAATGAAGAACATAATCCATGAAAGAATAACATTTGAATACAATATAGAATTGTGGAAAAAATATAAGCATATAATATCACCTACATAGTAGAAAAGAAATCACTACCATGAGAATATTGAAATCATGGGTTCACTCCCTATACCATCTTTATAGTTACAACTCACTCCCATATACATATTAGTAGCATTGGTTTACTCCCCATATAATCCTGGCAATAATGGTTCACCCCCATAGTCGTCTTAGTAGTCAAGGTTTGTTCCCAATACCATATTAGTGTCTTTCATGAGATATAATTATTTACCTAATGTATTGGAGGGAGATATAGGTCCCAACCATCTAATAATGAAATCATACATACAAGTACCACAATATCATAAATAATTATATATTAACCCATGAAATAAAATAGGTATTGTAAACAGGTAATCATATCATAACCTGTAGAAAAAGACATTTTTCATAATCATTTCATTAAAAAATATCACATGAAAAGGATTATGATTTCCTAAACATATAACCCATTAAATTGAAATTTTTTTCATAAACATATAACCTATGAAAGAGAAACAAGTTTCACAAAGTATATAGAATTAATCATAAACCATTTATAGAAATAATACGAATGGAACCTTCAGATCATTTACAATAATGGAACGAGTCACATCAATGGATGTCATCAAAGATGGAAAATAATATGAAAATATAATTCCAAAATAATTCTTGACTAAAATAACATTCTTATTTTAAAAAATTATTATTAATAAATAAAAATATTTAATAATCATTTTTGATGAAAATACCTAGAAAAAATATATTTAATAATTAAAATCAGTTTGAAAATCTTATTCCTTGTAAACAAAAAAACAGCAGAAAAACATTTAAAAAATATTTTTCTTTAAAAAAAACTGAAATCATAAAAGGAAATCATGAATTTTTTTTGAAAATCATATATTCTAAAGTAATTTGGAAACATATGAATAAGGATAAAAACATTTTAAAAAGATTTTCCTTGAAAATTTATAAAACATGCTTGATTTTTTTGAAAATAATATTCCTTGAAAACAAATTGAAGAATCTCTTAAAATAGTTCAAAATAATTTTCCTTGATATATTATAATATAATATTTAAAAGATTATGAAAATAACTTTCCTTGAAAATTTAAAATAGAAACTTGAAAATATTTTGAAAATATTTCAAAAATATTTTGAAATTAATTATCGTGGAAATCATATAAAAGATGTTTGAAACCCATTTGAAAATAACTTCCTTGAAAATGACTTTTTAAAAAATATTCTTCACAATTAACCTTATAACATTAAAATAAATCATCAATTTTTTGATGGGGTTAAATATTAACATGGCATATAAGGTATGAATAAAATTCCTTTTTCATGATAAAATGTTTAAAGAAATTAATCGTACCGAAAGAGACAAGAATATTAAATGAAAAACACTGTATAAAAAAAAGTAGAATAAATATATTTAAAATATTATAATATAATAGTAGAATATCTGAGGATACCCTTTAATAAAATCATGGTTTTTATGGGATACAGATTTTTTATCAAAGAGAGGGTAAAGTTGGTCTTTCTTAAAAAACACACACATTGTTAACTATCTAATTTACCGAAGAGTTTAATAATAGTACAAATACATGAATATATATTGAATAAATATAGTACAAGTAAACTCATGTGTTTTTTAGATATATTTATCATAATATTTTTTCAAAGGAATAATAAACATAAACAATCACAAAAAACGATTATATTCAACCAGTAAATTCTTATAACATGGAATCTTTTGTTCATACACTCCATGTAATAAAATAAAATATAATAAAGCATAAAATATAATAAAAATAATTATTTTCATGTTATAATATTTTAAATAGAATTATATAGTAATCAAATAATATTTTAAGTTCATAAAAAATACATGTCTCAAACAAGTTAAATTGGGAAGAAACCATTTTACAAATTTGGTAAGTTTTAAACCCCATGAAAGAAAGACCATGAAATTGATATGTGAATAACCATAACTAAATTATAATATAAATTAAATACAATCAATGGAAGTACATGCACCACAAAAAAGTAATGAGTGGAAATAATTTCATGTATGTCATGGAAATAAAAAGTGAGATTGATTCCCTTTACCTTGTTTCTTGACTCTCATCACACTCATTAAAAAAACCTGTATAACAAATATAAATATAAAAAAATTTCAAATAACCATAATCTTCTATATAATTCTATATATGGTGTGATTATTATGTATAATTACATGCTAGTAAACTATTCTAGGTTAAGGTTTCACTTCAGGTTATATTTGCTTTGTTTTTAATTTGAGTCTTAATTTTTTATATTGTTGGTACTTATATATATATCATGATTACATAATGTATAAAATTATAAAAAAACTAATTTATATCCATTATTTTTTATTATAATAATCTATCTAATATAGATGTATAAAATGGATTGTATAGTTCATGGAGAAATTAAGTCATATGTACGCATGATCACTATTTGTGTATTTGTTATCGTATTTAGAAAATGAAAGAAACTGAAATATATCTATACATGCATATCATTGTTAAAGTAGATTTATTATCTCATATATATCATATGATTTCACTAAATATATCATTAATAAATTCCATGTAGTGTATGAAAGAATAATATCGCTTTGAGGGGGCGGTAATCCACACTTCCTCAAATGAAATTGTCGTATTAACACACAATGTAAGGTAAAGAAGATATGAATTGTAAAATGAATAAATTATCTTAAATAAATATAAAATTAAATATATAACA
Organism: Viscum album; assembly: GCA_963277665.1. Lineage (NCBI taxonomy): Eukaryota > Viridiplantae > Streptophyta > Magnoliopsida > Santalales > Viscaceae > Viscum > Viscum album. Next base: position 1,088,308,360 of record OY728156.1, read on the forward strand.
TATATAAATATATTTTCCATCATAAATACTATCGTGAGTGGTGGTAATGAAAATTGACCAATCATTGTATTGTGAGGTTGTAGTACACCGTACAAATAAATAGCATGTACGTTATCCATTAAATTGAGGTTTTTGTAAGTTTAGGATAAATAAACCGCATTAAAAACCCTATATTACATATTATACTGGTGTTTTTGTATCATAATTTGATAAATAGAGTGGGGTGTGGAGAAGGAAAATAAAAGAACTTGGGAGAAGGTGTTGGACCATAATATGGTAACTCCTTTTGATTTGTGCCAAAAGGATTTCTTGGATTTCAATCATTCAAAGTGAAGGATACTAGGAAAAAGGGAGGATTTATCGGAAGGGTATTGTTTAGTTATTGGATGAACAAAGGAGGGTTGAGAGGTGTGAATATGTGGGAGAGGTGGTGGCCTTTTATAAAGAAGGAAAAGGACTCACTTAGAATTTTGGAAAAAAAGTTTGGTGTAGACAAGTTATTAACTAAAACAATTCAATGAAAGCCAACACAATAAAATAATTTAATTTCATTTTAATATTAAAGGCCAAACCATGGGATTTGGAAAATTGGATAGGTCATTTGGGTCCAAAATATTATATTTTAGTCCCTAAATAAGCATAATTTGACCTTAGTTATTATGAATAATTTTATTCACATCAACTAATATTTTATTAAAAAATTAATTTTATATTATTATAATAAAAATATTATACTTATTTCAATGGTGTATGTTGGTTTTTCAAAATTCAATTTACAGATGTAGAAAAATTAATATTAATTCTAATCCTGTAAATGTGATGAAATTACTAGTTATTAATGTAGAAAGTTCAAATGTTTATTTTGTTTTAATACTCAATTTCAATGTGAAATAGATCATAATGAATTTAATTGTTTTAATAGATTTGGAATTGATAAAATTTGACATAAAAAATTTAAAATATAATTTAATAAGAATATTCATTTAAACACAATGGCAATTTTAAACTTAAAATAAATATTTTTCACTATTAATCAAAAAATAATGTCTCTCAAAAAAACCTAAAAAATTTACACTAAGGTAATTCTAACATTATAAATTTAAAAATGATGTTTATTTTATCAAATTACATTTATAAATTGATCTAAAATGAATTTTATTTTTAAAATTGGATCATTCTAGAAAATGGTATTTTTAAAAACAGAATGGACTTTACCAAAAATTATATAATTCATTTTCAATATGTTTTATTTATATACAACAATTATAAAAATATTTTAAAACATATATCAATATTCAAGTCACAATTTTTGACATATATTTTATACATTTATCATTTTGGAACAATTTAATAAAATGAGGCTTTGTTGAAACTCACTGTTGCATGTAACATATTCCAAGTCAATGTTTCATGTAGTTCAAGCCAAGTCAATGTTGTGTGTAGCAGAAGACAAGTCATTATTGAATGTAACGTTAGCTGAGTCAATGTTTAGTGTATCATGCCATGAGTGGGTTCCGTGTAACATATGCTAAGTCATTTCTGTGTAAAATGAAGTATTGACATAGTGTTTCCATATATATAAATATATATAAGTATTTCCCAGTCACGTGGAATAAAAAATATGAAAAGGTAAATTAATTCTAAAAAAAATATTTCACAAAATATCATGTTGTCACATTCTACCCCATTAAAAATAATTCTCCCCTCGAAATTTGGTGAGGTTATGAAAGGTATATTACATGAAGGGTTCATTCATTGAAATGCACATCGTAAAAATTAATACTAAAACATCCCTTAAAATGGGAATATTTGAACCATAATGGTTACCCATGTAACATGTTACTATTTTCCCACATATGACAGTAATGGTTGGTATTGATGATTGTACAACAAGGAAAAGTGAAAATATTTATAAGGAGTTATTGAGGTCATAAATAAAAAACTAGTGAATGATCAAATAAATGTTGGGGACCTAAAATTCATAAATCTGTAATGATTTAAAAGGCCATAGGTTAAAAAAATTAAGGTATTTGGAAAACACATTTTATTTTTATCATTATCATAACATTATGTAATTTTTTTATTGACCTTGAGAAATACGATTACTTGATATATTTATATGAATAAAATATCGTTCTCATTATTCAATTTTATTAATTTATAATTCATTAATTACATTATGTAATCGATGTCTAGAAAATAAATTTTGTGCCTGATGTGAAAAAATACACTTTTATCGAATCATAAGGCTCATAAAATTTATTAAATACATAAAAATTTATCTATAAATATTCTTAAAAACCAATATGGTTAATAAATTAATATATAAACATAGAAATTAGTTCTACTATTTCATTATGAATTATTTCTCATAAAAAAGAATTATACATTAAACAGGACATCGCATAGGCCAGTGGTAGGTGTAAAAATTTTATCTTCCTTTGGTCATGGGTTCAAGACTGATTACCCTCCCAGAATTTATTGATTGTCACCTAAAATAAAAGGTGTATTTTTCTAAAACCCACTAATATAATTTTCAAAATATGATGGACATTATTAAAGTAAGTTTAATCACTAAATATCCTGGTAACAAAGGTGTTTAATATAATCTCAATAAATAAATATTACCTCTATAGTATAACCTAATCATTTCATGAATAGTTAACCTTATATCCCTTATAAAAGACGAAAATACAAAAACATACAAATAATTTCATGAAATAATCTTATCATTGATCCCCCACATATAAAAAAGTTTCTATTGGTTCTCATATTCAAAACATGTGAATACACCCATGGTAAATTCTCTTAGAACATGGTAACAAACAAAATTATTGTAAATCCTTTTTGAGAACATGAATGCTTCCTTCTTACATATATTACTAAATATATTTCATAAATCCAAGAAGTTTTAAAATTCCACCATGATAGCATGAATTAATTTTCAACAAATATTTAATTATATCCAAGGTAATCAGTATTGTCTAATTTACATATTCATAACATTATTCTCATAATATAAATTAAAAATTAAGGGTTACCTTGCCTTAGTAAGAATACCAACTTGTCATTAAATATCTTCAATATTCCATCAGGAATAGTCAACATAATCTTGTAAATACTATGTGAAAAGCATAAGTAGAACAATCCTTGTATATTTCATCATCCATATACCATAAATTTTTATTTGAAAAATATACCAAATTTTATTACTATAGTTAATACTTATTTCATTAACAATTAAACCGCATATTATTAAAAAATGACTCTTTCCATTCACATTTCATATGTAGTATCTTCATCTTTAGAAACATAACCATTACCCATACCATCATACTGATCCTCATCAAGAGCATTCCTCTTGGGATATTGAGTTGCATAATGAACTTTTACTACACAACTAAAATAGTAAACCATCATTAATTTCATAGTGAGGATAATATTATCATCCAATTAATTAACCAAAATATTCATTTATTCCTTGAAATTTCTTTATTTGTGTCCATATTTTCCATAGTAAAATAATCGTTTTCATCTAAGACATTCATTTAGGTGATTCTATCCACATTCTTGACACAATGGAAACCAAATATTCTTTCTTTCATGGTCTTTATTACTCGAACTCTTAGTGAACTCATTCTTCCTCTTACTTGGTTAGTTTAATAGTTGGTTAAGTTATATTTTGTTAATCATGTTCTATGAAAACTTATTAGGCATGATCGCAACATATTTTACTCAAGTGATCGTCTAACCTAATTCCCCATCACCAAATCTTCTACCACATTCAACCTTAAACAATTTATTCCCAGTTCTATCAATTTACTAAAACTAGAAGCATATAGTGGGTATTACTTATCAAATAATAAAACCATAAATTAATGAAATTATTTACTTATCATATATCTAAATAAAAAAACCTTACTTAGTATAAGACACCCTAGGTTTGTCCTAGGTTATTTATATCCCACATATATTTAAATCATTCATGAATGTTCATGAAGAGTTTGTGAATTCTTGAAGCATATCCCCTAGGAGTGTAAAAACAGTTGTGTAGAAAGGCCTATTGTCGTTTACCAGATTACCCTAAGTCATGCCTAAAACATCATGTATGTTTTTTACTCCTAGGGACATCTGTTACATAGACACATAAACAAATAGTTTCCAGAAATGTGTTTATTTATTAAAAACCCCATAATCTATGTTGTACCAAAATTCCATACAATATTCCTAAACATTAACTCATCCTTGTAATTATCCTTAAAGACATACCCTAACATGTCCATAGAAATATACCTAGTGATATCACAAAATGTTTCTCAACCTAGTTTTCAAAGGATAAAAAAACATTCCTTTGATACAATCTATAACTACCCTCACATAACATAGATGGATATTACATCATTTTATATGAAAACAATATACATTTCAAAAATATATGCCTATGGAATGTAATAGTTAAGTGTAATTAGAAAAATGGAAACAAATATTCTATACTGGTGAAAGATCTTCAACATCTCCTATAATGATCTCCACCTTTACTACTTCTTACTAAAACAATTATTCATTATCAAGGTAAATGATACATAATAAATGGGTGAGATCAAATGGTTCATAAGGGTAAATAAGGGAGATGTGTAACAATAATAATGGGAAAAAGTCTTGAGAACATGATAATGAAAATAGAATATTATACCAATATATCAAAGCTCATATATATGAATCATTAAATAAATATTGGTCATTCGAAAGACCTTAATCATAATGAAATAAGCAATAGAATCAATGAATTAATAACATATTAATAAAACATTGAATTGTGGTAGACACATAATTATATAATATGATTTGTATTATAGCCAAGGAATCACTTCCAAGACTATATTTTTTCATGGGTTTACTCCCCATACCATCTTGGTAGTCATGGTTAACTTCCATGGCCATCTTAGTAACATGGGTTGACTCCTCATAAAAACCTGGTAGTTATGGTTGACTCACATGGCCATCTTAGTAGTTAATGATTATTCTAAAGACCATATTAGTATATCTAATGAAATATAAATATTTACCAATGAATTTGAGGAAGATATATCTCACATATATCTCATAATGAAATCATATATATATATATTCCACAAGATGATAAAAAATCATTTCATGACATAGGAAATGAAATGGATATAATAAATATTTAATTATATTATAATATATGGAAAATATATTTTTCATAATAATTTTTTCAAATGAAGAATCCTTAAAAGAGTAAAATATTTCATTAACATATAACCCATGAAAGATAAATGGGATTCATAAATTTATATCCCATGAATGAGAAATATGTTTCCTAAAGACTGCGATATTAAGTATAACACATTCATAGAAATAATATTAATGGAACCTTTAGATCATTTTTAATTTGGTAATTAGTAACATCAATAGATTCCATCTTCGATGGAAAATAGTTTTAAAATATCTTTCAAACAATTTTCATGAGGAAAATAGCCTTTCATATTTTAAAAGAATTTATATTACATAATAATATTTAAAAATAATTCTTTATAAGAATACCTTGAAAATATAGAAATAAGTCATGAAATTATTATTATATTTTTTCCATTGGAAAGAATATAATCTAATCATAATAACATTTTCAAATATTTTTATTTCAAAAAACTTTGAAAGAATATAGATAAATATTTAAAATTTTGAAAACATTTTCTATGAAAATACTTTGGAAACATAGAATGATGGATTAGAAACATTTTTAAAACATTTTTCTTTGAAAAATTATAAAAAAATCAATAAATCATTTTGAAAATCATTTTCCTTGAAAGCATATAAAAGAATCATGAAAACACTTTGAAACCCATTTCATTAAAAAAATCATTTAAAACAAATTATTAATAATTAACCCTTTAATACGAAAATATTTCATCAAATTATTGTTGATGGATAAATCCATACAAGTCGTATGAGGTTATATGAATATTCCATTTTTATGTTAAAAATATTATATAAATTATTTTTTTGTAAAGTGATAAGAACATTATTTTGAAAAACATGAAAAAGGAAAAAGGGGGAGAACATGTTTTAATTATTATATGAGAGTAATATAATATCCCTGTAAAATATTTTTATAAAACATGTTTTTATATGACATATATTTTCTATTGAAGAAAGAGTAAAATTGGGATTTATTAAAAAATAAAATTCATAACTATTATATGTACTGAAGTGTGGAATAATGGTACCAGTGAATAAATATAAATTTAATAAACATAGGAGACAGGAAATCTTGAGCTTTCTTGAGATATGGATCATAATATTTCATCAGAGGATGCATAAACACAAATAATCATGAAAAGTGATGAGATTGTCTCAATAAGTTGTAATAAAATGATTACATGTGATCATACTCTCCATGTAAGAAATGGAAATTAAATAAAGATTTAAGTATCACTAAAATTTGTAATTTAATGATAAAAATGTAAAATGGAAGTATATATACCTCAAAAAAATTAGGTTCATAAAAAAAACGATTCTCAAAAAAGGAAAATTGAGAGAAAACTATTTTATCGATTTTGTAGTTTCTAAAAATAAACCTCATGAAAGAATTATCAAAAAATTGGTATGTTAATACCCATAAAATTTTATATAAGATAAATAATATACAATTATGGGAATTAGATTCACCACATAAAAGGAAATAGTGGATAACATTACATCTATCTCACAGAAATAAAAAGTGAGATGAAACCCTCTTACCTTGTGTCTTGACTCTCTTTGTACACATTAAAAAAACCTATATAGTAAATAAAAATTTATTATAAATATTTTTCAAAAACGTATTATTGTATCTAATACCATATATTTTTTGATTACAACTTTATATTACTAGTTTTTTAACCATCCAATGTTAATCTTTCACTCCGGGTAATATTCGCTTTGTTTTATTTTATGGGTATTATTTTTTTATATTAGTTTTTCCTTATAAAGGTACTATGATTAAAAAATATAAAAAATTATATAAATATATTTTAAGTCCAATTTTACTTTTTTATAATAATATATTTAATATATAATTATAAAATGGAGTACATAATTCATAGAGATGGTAAGCTTTACGTACACATGAACATTGTTTCTATTTTTATTTTTGTATTGAAAGAAATAAAGAAAATGACATATATTTATATATGTATATCATTATTAAAGTAGATTTATGATATTATATATATAATATATTATCACTAAAACCATCCTTCAAAAATTCCATGTAGTGTGTGAACAAATAATATCACTTTGAGGTCGTGCTAGACTACACTTCCTCAAACAAAATTATCGTATTTAAACACAAATGAAAAGAAATAATATATGTGATGTAAAATGAGAAAATAATATTAAACAATTAATAAATAAAATTTTAAACCAATATAAATAGTTTTTTCATCAAAATTTCCTTAATGAGATGCGGTAAAGAAAACTGAACAATCGTATTTTAGTGAGGTCATAGTACATCGTGCAGATAAACAATATGATCGTTATCCAATAGATTGAGGTCGGTGTAATTGTAAGTATAAAATAAGGAATATAAACATCATAAAATATGTATGATACTAGTGTTTATATACATTAATGGAATAAATATATTGGATTTGGTGGAGATGTAAATGAAAAGAAAGGAGATTCAGGGAAGTCATTACCTCTTATTTGGGTTATTACTTTTGGTATTTTCCAAAAGGCTTCCTTGGATTTCCTTCTGCCCATGTAAAGGATTATATTAGGAATAGAAGATTTCTGGGATGTTTATTAGGTAGGTATTGGCTGAACATAATATTTTTATGATGTGTGAATATGATGGATATGTGGGGGCCTTTGATAGGAAGGAAGAGGACACAATTGGAATTTTTTAGAACAAGGTGTGTGTACATATGGTATTACCTAATAAATGCCATACCAAACAAACATAAATCAATAATAGAAGTTTTTTTTCCAAATAATGGCCATACAATGGGTTTTTGTAAACTATATTGGTCATTTCACCCCTAATATTATCGTTTAGTAGCTAAATATACTTAATTTAACCTTAATCGATATGATTAATTATAATCACTTTAACTAATAATGTAGTTAAAAAAATTAGATGTCCTTATGAGAATATAAATATTATAATTATTACAATTTTTTATGTAGTTTTCTCATAATTTAATTTATATAAGCATAAAAAATTTACTTTAATGATAATCTCGTAGATAGTTTGAAATTATGTGTTTAAAGTAGACAGAAGTTCAAAATAATTTTCAGTTTATATATTCAATTTCATAAGGAAATTGATCCTAATGAAAAACATTGCATTAATAGATTTCTTATTGATATAATGTTACCTTAAAATAAATTTAAAGTATAATTATCTTTAATAATTACTTAAACCAATGTGTAGTTTTTAACTAAAAAGTATTATTTTTGACTATTCATAAAAAATATGATGGTTCTCATAAAAATAAAAAAAGGTCACCATATGAAACATTTGACATACTAAATTAGAAAATGAATTATATTTTATCAAATTAAATTTCTAAATATGTGTAATCTTAATTTTATTATAAAAATGTGTTCATTCGAGAAAATAGTATATTCAAACATAAAAAGGACATTACCACAAATTATATATATTGTTATCAATATGTTTTATCTATATAAAAAATTATACAAAATATTTCAAATTTATTTATTTATATTCATATCATAATTTTTAGTGGTAATTTGAAATTTATATCATTTTAAAAAATATAATAAAATAATTCATTAAAAAAACTTGATGTTGTACGTAATGTTTGCTAAGTCGGTGTTCTAGGTAGAGCAACCCATGCCCGAATTTCATATAGTTAAAGCCATGTATGTATTGAATGTAACATAAGATAATCCAATTTACTATGTATTTTACTTTGAGAAGGTGACGTTTAATGTTTTCCTAGGCGGTGTCATGTGAAAGGAATTATTGACATAGTATTTTAATATATATATATATATATATATATATATATATGTATTTCTAGTGGCATGTGAAATAAAAAAATAAAAAAAGGTAAATTAATTTTAAAAAATATATTTCACGAAATATTGGGGGTGACATAGTGGATCAAGAATAAAATGACCAAACATATAGAAGAAACAAGGCAGATATTACCCAAAATGTCACATTAACTAGGAATTTTAAACAAAAGGTAATAAAAATTCATAATAAAATCATATATAGTTCTATGTATATGAATATGGTTATTTTATAGATGTATAATAAACTTATATTTATTATACAAGTGGTTTGAACATGTAAAAAAATTCTATATAAAATGTAAGGGGATTTTTCCCTCATTTTTATTTATGTGAGATTTAATCCTTATTCATCGTGCATTTGTTTAGTGTGGTGCACATTGAAAAATATATTTTGTAGACATATATTGATGTGTTTTTATATGTATTTTTATTTAATATTAGGTGATTTAAAAAAATATTCATGCTTGATATTACATTTTTGTAAATTATTATGCAAGATTTACATTTGGATAAATACAAAAAAAACATGGAATTTGATGAAGAAAAAAGGAACCTCACACCACGAGCTTCACTAGAAACCCAAAATGATTTTTTAGGTTGTAGTGGAGCTGGAAAATTAGATTAGGGGAATTATATGTCTTATAATTCCATTAAATGATGTGTGTTTTTAGGAATAGTTTTTTAAGATTTATGCCAAAAATCATGACGCTAAAGAATTGAAAGATTACATGTCATATAAAGAGTACGCTTCATGAATACAATACACAACATGAAATTTCGTGAGAAGATCCGAAAAATAAAAATTTCATCCTATATTTGGAGGATATTTTAGACATTTGACCCATAGGTGAAATTAAATAAAATTTCGACATGGGGTTTCCTTTGATGATAAGAGGGATTTTAAATATGGTTTTTAGAAAAATCATGGATTCCATCTAAGAATAGAGATGATCGTCTACGTGGAGGCTTTTGAAGGGTTCCACCCTAGATTTCTTCGCAGAACGATTTTTTTTCTTTTATTCATGTAGTCGTTGGAAAATTTCTTATTTTAATTTCAATAAATTTCTATTATTCATTACCTTCTCATTATGTCATTATTAATCTCCCTCCTATAGATTAGGGTTTATTCATCATCGGCGATCACCCAAAGATGGTTTGATGAAACACGTATGGGATTGTAGAATAAATTAAATGGGTTGTATACCAACAAAGAATGATTTTTAATTTCTCATAAGGATTATTTTATTCTATTGTATCATGTTTTTCATGCTTGACTATACTATTCTCCATTGAATAATTCACTATATTTTTTCAATAAAGAATGAAACCTAATATGATTGATTTTATTTTTTCGTGAACCTTGAATGTAATTATTCTACTGCATTTTGAAATTTCAACTTAATTCATCCTATTATTATAATCCATATGACTATAATGGATTGAGATATTACGATATTTTTATAAGGAATGAAAATTATTTCTATTGATAAAACTGTTTGACTATGAAGGTATCTAATATGATTATTTCTAAAGTAACAGAAAAATTATTTTACAAAACCACCACTGGAATTCGATTCAACTCCCTCCTGTTGCTCTATTTTAATTAATGTATTTTAATTTCTTTTTGTTTAATATAATCAAATTAATAGTAGTTGGCATTTGTCTTAGTGGTAAGAACCCTGTAATACTACATGAAAAATGGGGGTTTAAAACCCATTTGGAATTGGTACTGTAGTAGTATTATAGCGTGTTGTAGTAGTGGCAACACTATAGAAAGAACAGTCACTATAGCGGTGGCAGGTCACAATAGCGGTGGCAGGTCACTATAGTGGTTGTAGGGCACTATAGAAGCGGCGAGTACTATGTGGGACTGTAGCAGGTGGGTACTGTAGTAGTACTATTCACAGAATGGGCCTTGAGTGAAAAATTTGGGCCTACAGGCCATATAATGGGCTTAATGGCCACTGGGACTTCAGGCTATGTAACGGGTCTCCCTCAAGTCAGTTAAAGTGGTCTTTGTTTTGCTTTAACAATAAATGAGCCTTCATCCCCAACCTTTCTAAAAAATAAAACTAGTATTTGAGTGACCTAATCATTATTCTAGTGTTTTCATCATTGTGTTCCCATCTCTTTGAGGGTTCTACATATAACATATTCTATATTACATATCTATAGTTAATAGAGTTCATGTTAATATAAATTTAAAATTTTATCAATGCCATGAGGAAATTATGAAACCTTTAGGAGAATCATATATACTATCCATGAATATATTATATTATTTTTATCCATATGTTTATGGGTATTTTCATTTCCATTTAATGATCTCTCATTTGTGGGGTTTATGTTTTAAATGATTCAAAATCAGTAAATTAGTTTTGTATCAATTCTCCTTCGTTGGGACACATTCCATGAACAACAAAACCCTAGTTTTTATAATTGATCTTTTATGTTCAGTTTCATGGAAAAAATATTTTAATTTTTTTTCTTTTCAATATTCCTTTTTAAGTATTTATTGTATATTTGAAGAAGTGGTTTTTTAAAAAATTTCAATATTCATTTTCAATAAAAATATATTTACAAAATGTTTTCAATAATTGCTTTCAAAGAAATGGGTTAAAAAATATATACATTATTTCATTTCAATGAAATGGTGTTCAAAAATATTTTAAAGGATACATTTCAAATAAATGGAATTAATTTTTTTTCAATCTACCTTATAATAAAAAATATTTTAAAAAAAATTCAAGTGCCCAATTCCTTCATTTAAAGATAATCATTTTAAAATGGGACTTATTTATTTAAAGAATATTTTAATGTATAATGGATATTTTTCTCAATAAATGTTTTTAAAAACATATATCCAAATTATTTTCTATATAAGATGACATCCATTGGTGTTACTCATGACTTTAGGAAAAATGATCTGATGGTTCCATTTATATTCTTTCTTCGAATGGTTTATTTTTTGATGGCATGATGTTTATAATAACCATTTCTCTTCCATGGGTTATATGAAATAATTTTCTTTCTCATGTGTTCTATTCTAATAAAACAGACTTCTTTTCACTGGTGGTATTCTTATGAAACATTCTTCATTTCATGGGTATTGATTTGATAAAATTATTACAAAACCTATATTTTTATATAGTTTAAGATATTATTCCACGTTTATGAAAACCATTTCATTTTATGGGTAGTGATATGATATTTATGAAACCCATATATTTTTATGGGACATGATATGATTGATGTTTTATTATTTTTTGGAACATGTATAGATGAATTTATTATGAGATTAGTGGGACCTATATCTCAATCCAATGCATTGGGTAACGATTTATACCTCATTAGATAATTATGGGAATCACATTAATATGCTTGATCCACTATGGGAAGAAGGGGAAACCATATCCTATAAATAGACATGATTGTGATTGGTAATAGTGGTGTGTCTAACCCCATAGGTGGAGTCAACACGAAGATGAATTATGGGGAAACCTGATGCACATTGGGAAGATGTGGAAAACTGATCCACTATGGGATGTTGGGAAGCATGATCCCTTATGAGGAATGGAGTGTTATTGTGGATGGTTGTGTTACCAGAAGTATAGGTTTTATCCCCGTTATGATCCATGATAAGAACTTAAAATGTGTATTGACATATAGGGAATGATATTACATGTTTATTTGTATTCATAAATTCATGATATTCCTCATATATTATGTTTTCATGGATAATTCTCTTGTTTCCCTTACGATTCATGTCATACAAACGACTAATAATTATTAAATGATTTATTTTTATGATCTTTGACATATAGGATATGAAATTATATTGTTATGATCACATTCCCATACCCTTATTCTCAGGTTTATGCTATCTAATCTCACTTGTTTACAGTTACTGAGAATCTAACATTACCCGTTTTGTGGTTTTATCACCTATTAATGAAGATATTTATTATCTATGGTATATATAAGAGGGGATATGTTCTTAGAGAACCTAGTGGGAGATGATTTATCTCACTCAAATACTAGTGTTTACATTTACATATTTCTAATGGTAGTACAATAATATGGTATTCGGAGATCTGTTTTTTTGTAATGATCTATGCATTCCCAGAAAAATATAATTTTTAGGTATGTTAATACATGTTCGTTGTAGATGGAGTTATAGAAAAGGTTTATTCAACCTTAGAAAACTAGTATTAGAAAAAAATTAGTGAGATGTCTAGTGATATTTTTAAAGACTTGTATAGGGATGTCTCTAAGGATATGATTAAGTATGAGGAAAAGTATAGGAAAATGTATTGGAATTTTGGTAAAGGATAGAGAGTGTGGTTTCCTAGAATTTAATCCATGTATGGATACTCTAAGTGTGTAGAACACTCTATTTGATGTATTTAGCCTTTATTTATAACTTTTTATGTCTTTAAAGTTCCTGGGATTAGTTGAAAAGAGGTTGAAAGAGATTAGAAAGGTTTTGGAATGTTTTGGAATCCTTTTTAAGGCTACACGGTTAAGGGAAAATGTGTGCGAAAAAACCGTGTCGGATGTGGGATTACACATAGCTTGCACATGGTTTGTCTAATAGTGTGAGGCTGTCATTTAATATTCCCTTAGAGGTAGCAGAAGACACAATATTTGCACACGGTTTGTCTAAATGTGCAAGCTAACCATGTGTACCGTAAAAATGCGGTTTTTAAAAATCCCGAATTAGTTGGGATTTCCCTTAAGACACCCAAACTTCTTCCCATTTAATCCCCACTTGTGACTTCCACTTATCAAGGGTTAGGGGATCTATCCCACTTGTTTTTAAAGCTAATTGAAGGGTTTTCTTGCTATCGTTGATCTAATTATTATCTAGTAAGTATCTTCTCTTAATTCTTTGTGGTTTTATTTTGATCTACTCTTCCTTCTCTCTCAGTTTTCTAGATCTACACATATTGTGTGCAAATATAGGGTTTTTCTTCCATAGGTGTTGATTTTAAGGATTTTTTATGTTAGAGAATTAGATATAGATCATTTTTAGTGGATCTTTTTCAAGGATTAGGGTGCGGTTTATTGTGGGTTGAATTCTCCAGAACCCTAAATGTAGGTGTATTCTCTCTTGACCCTACTTGGTTAGAACTTGGGTGTATGGTTACAATTAATTTGTTTTTATTTAAAATAATTTTGATAATGATGTGTGAATCTTCATGGAAACCCATTTGGTGATGATTGGTGGATTTTGGTAAAATGAGTTATTATTTCCCAAAGGGGCTTTGTTGTGGGATTTTAAAATGTGGATTTCAAAATCCTTAGAGGTTGATTATGAAACAAATGGTTTGGGAAATATGTATTTCAATAAATATTTTGTTTTTTAAAATGTGTTTGGGTGTGTAAAGTTGGTAAATGGCATTTTCAATAAATGAGTGATTTATTGAATTGAATTGGTTTGTGTTGGGAATGGTGGTGTGCTTATTTTGTATACATGGTGCTTTTTTCCTATTGTTTTATTAATTGTTATGGAATATGTTGATTGTGTGGAAGTGGGAATGAAGTATCACTATAAAAGGTGATGGATAGTGGGCAAATGATCCACCATTATGGGTAGTGGTCAGGAAGCATCGCTAGTTAGAAATGTAGTGAACAGTTTGGATGGAAGCACTACCATTTTGGTTGCCTTGTTATGTGTTGTTTTGCAAGATGTAATTATTGTACTATTGTGAAATAGTGATGTGGATTATTTAGTGTTTTTTCAGATTTCCATTGGGTTGCATTTTTTGGGGTAAGGTGTCATGTTAAGGGTGTGTTTGTCATATTAGTGTTTGTTGAACTATTGAATGTTTTATATAAACTATGTTATATAAATGTGAAAATGGTTTTATCCTAGTGGCATGTGTAGAGAAGTCATTTTTGGAAAACCTACGAAGAATTTATACTCACCCCCTCCATTGTATCATGGGAAATCTTTTAGATGTTATATTCTGGGACACAGGTTAGAGTAAAGAATCTCATTTTTATAGCGGTTCATCATGATTCTTAGGTGATGTTTGGGTTCTTGGATCATGAAACATGGTGTGGACCTTTTGATGGATTCCTAGCTCTTTGGAGTCTTATTGTTTATGTCTTATGATTGTTACTCTGATAGTTGTTTTTTGTGGGATGGTTTTATTGGTATTTTGTAACGGTATCCATGAGTTTGGTCTTTTGTTTGATACATGGTAATGTATTGGCTAGGTTGTTTTGTTGACAGGCATCATGTATCCTTTTTGGTAATGTAATTTATGTATGGTTGACTTTATATTAAGGAAAAATTGTTTCCATATGGTTCTGGAATCCCTTGTCATTTATTTCCAGCCTTTGGTGCCCTAGTAATGTCACATAAGTCCAAGTAGCATTCCTCCACCCTCTCAATCCAATGGGATGGGGTGGGACTTTATGAGTGGTATCAGTTTGATTGGTTCTTGGATTTCAAGTGAGAGCAGTTTTTCGATAATTTAGTGTTGATTGTTGGTCCTACTTTTGACATTCATTTTTGGTCTACTCCATGAGTCAGGATGGAGCAAGGCAGAGTTTTTTTGGAACATGGAATATATAGCATAAAAGGTAGTAGCTATACCTTTTATGATGAACATCATGTTAATAAAGAGTTGGGTATATAAGTGTTTTGAGACACTTATAGACATTAGAAATCTCATTTTCGTGGGTGTAGTCAATAAGATGATCATTGTACGCATGGTATAAATGATATCTTACTAGGATTCATATTTCATTAGGGTATAATTATTTATAATGTGGTTTGAATGTGTGAATTTTGAAAAATATGGATTGGGTTTTAAAATGGAAGGATTTGAAACATGGAAACATGTGGTATTTTGAAAATGGGTTGATTTTCCAAACATGGTGGATTTTTTAGAATAGTGTAATATGGAAATTGTGAACATATGGAAAGCCTGGTTGTGTTATTTTTTATGTAATTGAACTTAAAAATTGTATAAACATTCATGTTATGGGAGTAAGATGTATGTTTTTTATTTGTGTTATTAGAAATGTCATTGAGTAGGCATCGTAGAGATCAGCAAGAGGATGATGCTGAAAATGTGGTTGCACATCATCCTGAGGTGAAATGGAAACTAGTGTATAGTATAGTTCTTTCTTTCCATGCTGTGGGAAATGGGAATAAAATGAATGGACCAAAGCATGTGGGTCATGTAGTTCAGTTTCAAAGGCAGAATCCACCCATGTTTAGGTGTAATTTGGATCCAGAAAGGGTTGAAGCATGGATGAACTAAATGAATATGATATTTGACTTCATGGTGAAACCAGTAGAGATGAAATTGAAGTTATCCACATACATGTTGTAAGAACATGCCCTTCAGTGGTGGGAGTTGGAAGTCTAGGCTATGACGAACCAAGGTGTCACATGGGAGGTTGAGGAACTGTTTAACAAACAATTCTACCCTCACACATTCATAATTCCAAATATAATTGATTTATTCAGTTCGAAGCAATGAAACATGGTGATAAAGGAATATGCAGCTATTTTTATGAACATAGTGTCAATTTCACTCTAGGTGGAAGGTAGTACATCATTGAGGGACCTAATATTTGAAGTTGGTTTGATGTTATAAATTCAATCCAATATTGCAGTGCATAGTATAAATAATTACATGGAAATGGTGAATACAGCTATGGGGACTTTGCATGTTCTTTGGGGGATACAGGCGAGGCATGTATGTTGGTACCCACGAGGAATAGTGGGAATGTAAACATTTGGTTCAACTCGAAGACAAACACTTACTTATGGGGTGGGATTATGGCTTAGAATCCAACAACAGGATCTGGGAGTGTTCCTCCAAAGACTTAGAGTTATCTGAGATGTATTTTGTGTGCCTCTACGGGGCACATCAAGCGGGATTTTACAACAGAACCTCAAGCATGTCGCAATTTTAAGAAGATGGGGAATCTGCAGTGTTATTGTCAGAATGATCAACGTATGGGTTCCTGTGAAACACATCTTGGGTTGTTGGGGTCTTATTCCTTGACAGGACATGGGCATCAACATACCCCATGTCTGTAGTGAATGGTGGGTCATGGTGATTTTCAGAACACCACGACGCCTCAGCAAGGAAACAAAGAGCAGAGCATGGAGGGAAAGATGTTTTTTGGAGATGAGCAAGTTGTGGTGGATGATTAGTCGGGACCATCAAGAATATGAGGTATAGTTATTTTATATTCCACAATGATGCTAGCTTTATTTGATATGAGTGCTTCATATTCTTTTACTTCTTCTCGTATCGTCGATTAGTTGGGTTTACATATGGAAATGATGCCTTTTATTTTGAAACATAAAAATTCTCTTGGTTAAAGAGAGTATTGAGCCTTTCTATGTAAAGTGTTTTCCATATTCATGGACATCATTGAATTTATGTGGGATTTCTCAGTGCTTGAGAAGGATGCTTATGATATAATCATGGGAATGGATTGGTTAACGATGTTTAAGGACCACATAGATTTCAATGTGTAAACGGTTAGGTTTGTGATGGAGGATGGAGTTTTATATCTCTTTAGGGGGGATAAGGGTGAGATGCTTGGTGCAAAGGATTTTTTGGCACTAGATCATGGCATGACCTCATATTAGTTAGCGGCATTGTCGTTGGTATCACTGGAAGCAGTTGAGCTGAGAGTTTTTCCAGTGGTTGTGGATCCACTTATGGATGACATTCCTAATGAATTATCAAGGTTTCCACCCATGAGATAAGTGGAGTTTATTATTGTTCTCCTTCCAGGGACCAGTCTTATCTCACTTCCCTCTTACCGAATGGCATAGGAAAAATTGTGGGAATTAAAGGTCGAATTGGAGGAGTTAGAAAACAAAGGGGTCATCCTGACTATCACATTTCTATAATAAGTGCTCAAGCTATTTGTTAAAAAGGTGGATGGAAATTTGAATCTATGTGTAGAGTATCGTAAACATAATCAGGTTATGATAAATAACTGATATCCACTTCCACACATTGATGATTTGTTTGACCAGTTGAGGGGAGATCAGTGGTTCTCCAAGATTTAAATTAGATCGAGATATCATCAGTTGTGGGTAAGGAAGGAGTATATCCTGAAAACATCATTCAGAAGTAGATATGGCCATTATGGGTACTTGTTAATTCCCTTTGGTGTAACGAATGCACCAACAGTGTTCATGGAAATGATGAATCAAATATTTCAGAGAAATCTGGATTCTTTTGTGGTGGTATTTTGGGTTGATATACTGGTGTATTCCAGGACAATGGTAGATCATGAGCCGGACATGATGATAGTGTTTGGGATATTGAGGGATCATCAGTTGTATGCCAAATTGTCAAGTTATGACTTTAGGATAAAGGAATTTTATTTCCTTGGACATGTTATTTCTTATTAAGGTGTTTCAGTTGATTCAAAAAAGATAGAGGTTGTAATCACATGGAAACCTCCAATGAAAATTATCGAGAAAATAAATTTTGTTTGTATAAATGGGTATTAGAAACATTTGGTTCATGATTTCTCTTGATCGCTGATGAAAGCATTGACAAGTAAGAATATCACATTTCAATGGGATGAGAAGTGTCAGAAATTATTTGAAGAGTTAAAAGGTCACCTTACATCAACACCAATTTTGGTTTCTCCAAAACCTAGGAAATGGTATGTGGTGTACTATGATGCATCGGGATCAGGGGTGGGGTGTGTTCCCATGTAGAGGATTCATGTGGTTGCATATGGCTCAGGACATTTGAGGTCTCATGGAAAGAACTATCCAACACATGATTTGAAGTTTGCGGAAGGGGTTCGTGCTTTATATATGGGGCGTCATTATCTCTATGGTGAGAAATTCATGGAAATTACAGATCAAAAGGGATTAAAGAATATTTTCCCATAGAGAGATTTTAACTTGAGTCAAAGGATATGGATGGAATATCTCTAGATGCTTGATTTTGACATAATATATTCCCCAGTTAAGGGAAATTTGGTGGTGGATGTACTATATAAGAAATAATATACTCAGGTGGTGAAAAAGGCATCAGATCTGTGGAATTCGATGTCGGTCATAGCCGACATGCTATTGGAATGTGAGTATAGGGGTGATAGAGTTGTCTTCTTTCTATTTTTGTTTATTCTGGACAGGGCTGGTTTGGTTAAAGAGGTACAGGAAACTGATTCTGAGTGTATGATGATGAGTTTGAAACTCATTGGTGGGGAGACCATTGAGTGATGGGAACTAAATAGAAATTCAGTCTTGTGTTTTTCAAATCGAATGGTGGTATCAGTGATTTTTCAGAAGGAACATCTCATGAATTATCATATTTCCACCTGGGCTGCCCATCATGGAATTGAGATGATGTATAAGGCATGGAAAGAGAATTTAGGGTGGGATAGTATGTAAAGCGGAGTGGCTGAGTTTGTCTCATGATGCATGAATTATCATTAAGTCAAGATAGAGCATTAGGGACCCAAAATAATGTTGTTGTATTTATTTATCTCAGTGTTGTAATGGGAGCATATAACAATAGATTTTGTGATGGTTCTTCTGAGAATGGCCAATAATCACAATGTCATATGGGTTATTGTTTATTGTCTCACAAATTCAGCCCATTTCATCTTGATTTTTTAATTTCATGTGGTGGAGGATATATCTAAAATAAATATCTAAAATGTGGTAAAGACACATGGTGTTCCAGTTTTGTTTGTAGCAGATATAGATAAGAGGTTCAAATATCGTTCCTAGAAAACCATGTAGCAATCCCTTGGGACATAGTTAATGATGAACATGATGTATCATCCTCAGATGGATGGCCTATCCGAGAAGATGATAGAAAATATGGAGGATATATTAAGGGATTCTGAGAAATATTTTTTTTGATCAATGGAGGATAACATAAAATTGGTGTAGTTTTCCTATAATATAATTTGTCAGGATTAAATACATATGGCTCTATTTGAGGCATTGTATGGGCATATGTATTGTTCTCTACTATGTTGGGAGGAAATGGGAGAGGCATTGGAGATTTGATTTAGCCTTGTCAAAGAGACTATAGATAAAATCAGGTTGATCAAAATGAGTATGGATATGGCCTAAAATTTTAATAAATCATATGTGTACCATCATCGGCAATATTTGTTGTTCGAGGAGGGTGGTCATGTGTTTTGGATAATCACTCCTAAGTTGATACATCATTAGTTTGGGAAGAAAGTTAAGTTATCTATGAGGTATATTGGGCCATTTGAGATACATGAGAAGAATGGAGAGGTGGCTTATCGGTTTCCTTTTCCACCATGTCTTAGTGCGGTGTACAATGTGTTTCACATGTTGCAGTTGAAAAAGTATCAGCTAAATTGTGGCAGAGTGATTCATTGGGATCATGTTGAGCTATAACGAGATTCTTCTTTGGTGAATGTTCCAGTGAAAATTGTGTATAGGAAATAGAAATTTCTGCATGGAAAAGAATAAGTTTATTTTGGGTGTTGTGGTAGCATGGTTTGATTCAGGAGGAGACTTATTGTGGGGGAAAGATTTGGTTAAGCAATGACCTGAGCCCTTTTGACAAAGCTGCGATTCTCTACCTTCCAAGGATGGAATTTGTAATGGTGGGGAGAATTTAGCACCCCCCATTTTGTGATATGTACCCTTTTTATGCCTTTTTATGTGTTTAATGTTATTTGGATGAGTTGGGAAGAGGGTGGGAGAGTTTTGAATTGTTATGGAATGTTTTGGAATCCTTGTTAAATATGGAGGGTTTGAGCACGGTTAGGGAAAACTGTGGAAGATGAAAATGTGAAAGCAGTGGTGTTACGCATGACTTGCACATGGTTTGTCTAACCCTTAAAGAAGTACATGTATGATTCCCTTTGAATCAGTTGCATGAACACTTGTTTTCTAACCGTTCAAGCTATACATATAGCCTGAAAAAAATGCATTTTAAAAAATCTGCGATATCTTGCGATTTTCCTAAAGACGCCCAAACTTCCACCCATTTGAGCCTCACTATAGATTTACAATTCTAATGTGTTGTGGGTTCTCTAAAAATCATTATGTAATCAAATTAATGTGTGTTCATTATGTGGTTGAACAGATTCTTCTCTGGTATGTCTCCTTAATTAGTTCATGTATTTTTCTATAGATCTACTCTTCCCACTCACTCAATTTTCAAGATAGAACCCAATTTTGAGTAGATATAGGTTTTTATTTCCTTGGGTGTTTACTTTTATGCATTTTGAGGATAGGAAATGATATCTAGAGTAGTTTTATTGGAGTGTTTTCACGGATTGGGGTTCAGTTTCTTGTGCGTTGAATTCACTGGAACCTTAAAGTTGGGTGTCTTATATCTCAACTCCACTTGGTTAGAACGAGGATTATTTTGTTACAATTTAATTTTTTCTCTTGAAATATGTTGTGATAGTGATGTTTTAAACTTTTTAGAAACCCATTTTGTGCTAATTTGGGGGATTTGGTGGAAAATGGGTTATTGTTGCAAAAAAGGGTTTTATTGTGTGATTTTGAAATGATTATTTTAAAATAATTAGTGGATGATTATGATTTTTTTAAATATTTTTTTCAATAATGATATTGTTTATTGAAATGTTGATTGTCATGGAAAGTTGGTTAAATTATGTTTTCAATAAATTGGTGATTTATTGAAGTGAATTGGCATGTGTTGGGAATAATGGTTCATTCATTGTGTGCCAGTGGTGCTTTGTTCATATTGGTTGATTAAGTATTATGGATTTTGATAATTGTGTAATAGTTGGAAGGAAGGATCAATATAAATTGTGATGGATAGTGGATACACAATTATGGGAAGTGGTTGGGAAGAACCAATAGTTGGAAATGTAGTGAATGAGTTGGACACAATCTCCACCATTTTTGTTTCCTTGTGTGTGTTGATTTCCAAGATGAAATTGTTGTACTAATGAGAAATTGTGAAGTGTCTTATGACATGGTTGTTTGGATTTCCCTTGGTTTCCATGGTTTTTGGTAAGGTGGCTTGGTAAGGGTGTGTTTGGCTTATTGCTGATTGTTGAACTATTGAATGTTTTATATAAACTATTTTATATAAATTTTCATACAATTTTTTGTTAGTGACATGTGTATGGAATTCATTTATAGAAAACCTACTGATTATTTGTACTCACCCACAATAATTGAACATGGGTTCTTTTGTAGATTCTATATTCTAAGACACCAATAATAGTAATGCCTATCATTTTCCTAGTGGTTTGTTATTATGATTTGGGGATGTTGGGGTTCTTGGAGCATGGATAATTGTGTGGAGAATCGTATGGTGTCAAAGCCCTTTGGATTATTGTTTTTTACATCTTCCAATTGGTACTCTAATATATTTTTGTGTGGTTTCATTGTATTGGTATTTGGTAATGGTATGTCTAAGTATGGTCTTTTGGTTGATTATTGGTAATGTATAGCTTGGGTTGTTTTGTGGATAGGAATCATGTAGCCTTGTTGGTAATTTAACTTCTAGTTGGTTGAATTTATATTGAGGTAAAATCATTACCCATTGTTTTTGTATGTTCTTGGCACATATTTCCAGCCTTTCGCCCCTTGGAAATGATGCTTAAGGCCAAGTATCATTCCTCTTCCCACTCAAGCCAATGGGATGAGCTGGGATGCTACAAAGTGAATGTGTATCTATAATAGATTTACTAAGGATTAGTAACTCTAACATGTTGTACTGAACCTAACTCGATCATAACCTAGTACACAACAACAATCCATTCAACAAATCTAGTTTGAAACTATTGGGGGATATGATTTGGGAAATCAAAAAATCATTATGAACCATCAAGAAATATTTAAATAGAGGATAGTTATAAATAACATATGATAAACCTATAATTTCATAGATTAAATAATTATATTTCATGATTTATACATCATATAATAAATTTTTCTTTATTATATGGTTTTCTTCTATATTAAGATTTTCCCACCATATGTTTTTTAGTTTTAGTTGATAAAATGTACTAGAGGAAACTATGTTAACAATATATTTTACAGATGTGTAAAGTGTGAGAATGATGAAATTATATTTTTAAAGTGGAATACTCATAAAAAGAATCAAGAAGGACCATTAGTACTGGTTGTACTATTGAAGATAAAGTAAACAAAAATTCCATGTGAAAGTTATGGGATGTTCTTACTATATTATTTACATTAAATCTAAGAAAAATAATTAGATGGAGGATAATGAGAATTAATAAATGATTCATATTTCATATTATAGGAAAGTATAAATAAGGAATAACATGATGAAGCAAGAGTAATGTTTTATGAATAATGATGGATGGTTGTTGTGTATATATATAGGAATTTAAGAATTATGTTATATGAATCGTGAAGTATTTGTTTTCCATTAAGGATTTAAAAAAAATATATTGGGTGGTGATGATGAACTAGAAAATGATTTAATGAAAAATATATATTTGGATTTAGATAAGGTAACCCTTAATGTGTCTATGATATTGATAAAATTATGTTTAACATGGATGAAGAGATGATTGATGTGATAATGTAAATTGGACATTATGTATTACCCTTTAACTAAACATGGATTTGTTGAAAAAGAATTGTTTTCTATCCTGGATGTAATTTATTGATTTTTAGATGTAATGGAAATATCCAATAAACATTTTAATAAGGAAATAATAAATTTTTCAATAATGATATGTGGTAACTCAGGTTATTATAATGATTCTATAAAATGCATGATAAAATATTCAGACAATTGGAATTTAACAACCATGAGCTACTTTGTGTTATATAGGGGATCGATGTTAAGATGATTTCATGACCATATTTCTAATGTTTTGGATTTTCATCCTTCAGAAGGGTTATAAGGTTAATCATTTCCCGAATGTTTAAGTTATACATCTAATAAAGTTTGTGGGATTGTATTATTATCTCACCACATGAGTATTTATGCATACTAGATAACTTGTGATTAGATTTTTGGGTGATAAAAAATGAAAGATGTAATGAATTATCATTCTATTTATGAATATCATGATCTGTTAGTTCTTCAATAAATAAAAGTTCATCATCATTCCCATGAGTAAGAGATAAATTGGGAATTGATTAATGTTTGACCAATGGGTGATATTGATCATATGGAATTGAATAAAATCAAGTAGGTATATCTTTTCATGAAATTTCTTCAACATTAGGAAATCAATCTAGAAATAAAATGATATCCTAATAACATAATTACTATTGAATCGATGTCCTTTTAAATCATCATAGATTTATTAGTTTGAGTTCATAAACATTCCATATACCATCCACATATTTTTACATGATGACCTCAATAAATCACTATAAATATTTTCTCATTTCTTCCAAGTCTATAATTTCACATACAAATTATGTTCTCCTCTGTGGAAACCTGGTTATATGATAACTTGGGAAACCATAATGTTTCAAACGATAAATTTTTGAATGATGTTTTTGTATTTTATTTTATGATTTTTTTTCTAGGTAAAGAACTTGAATTTATTAAACATTTGATAAAACAAATGAATTTTTTTGGGGGAACTCATTTTAAGTGTTGTTGAATGTAATAACCAAAATTTATTATATTTGTTTTCAAATTAATTTAATATTTTTGATATTTTTAATATCTTGAAATGCCCAATATAGTTTGCTTATATATTAAAGAACTAATTTTGGTTTGTGTTAACTATATTCAAGACAAATATTATCTTTCGACATTGACAACATCAACATGGCATGCATTACACGCAATAATAAGTTTCTATAAATCATCATTTTTTATTATAATTTTTTGATCAAAAGAGTTATAAACACAAAATTAAAATTAGTAATATCTATTTAAATCACTAATTATTAAATATTATTATAATATTATTGTAAAAATAAAACATATTGATAATAAAATGTGTAATAATTGAAAATTTGTTATATGTTTAAAAATATTATTTTCTAAAATGAACTGTTTTTATGTCCTTTTGTGAATGATAATAAAATAAATTTTAGAAATTATTAGAGATTTAATATATTAAAAAGTAATTTTTTTTAATTTAATAATGTGAAAATTATCTTTGGGGAATATTTGATATTTTCCTAAGAAACATCATTATTTGGGGAATAGTAAATAATTATTGAAATTTAATTCCAAAATTTTTTATCTAATTTATTTATATTCTGAAATTATATTTTAATTTTGTTTTAATGTCACAAATGTTCAATTATACATTAATTAATAAAATTTATAACCTTTGAACAATTTTTATTTAGAATCTATATTTTAAATCATATTGGTAATTTTAATATTCTCACATTAAAACCTGCTTTCTTGCCATGTCTACAGGATTAGCATTAAACATAATTTTTCCAATTCTATGAATTAAATTTTTAAAAATATCCATACATAGTGGAGATAATTATAATATTTTTATTCTAATAATATCAACAAATTTTTGACCAGAATGATTAGTGAGAGTGATTAAAATCAATTACACACATTAAGAAGAAATGTTTCTTAACAATGGGCTAAACCTTAGAATTAATGACCAAAATGACCTAGAGACATGTAAAAAAGCCATTGGATATACATAATTAGACTATATATATTCTTTTTTTCTAATTTTATGAGCGTTTAGTATAATATTAAATAAATTTTCACTATTTCATAAGTTATGTAAGGAATAAGACAAAAAAATGAACATTCCTTACATTTAACATTTATAAAACCTTGAGATATGGAAAAACAAATATTTTTTTTATACACATACATGTGAAAGGTAAATGATTTATTTTTATCAAATATTATTACCTTTTTTTAATACAAATTAGTTTCATTAAATGCATAAAAAGGGCTAACATAGAGATTATTTAGTTAATAATTATAAAAATTAATAATGATAAAAACATTAAAAGTAAAGTTAATTTAATCAAATATTTTGTTAAAATATGTTTGTATATGAATATATAATTATATAGAGATGTGTAGTTAATATATTTTAATTTCAATAAGATTTTTAATTTTTTATAGTTAAGATTAAATAAATAATATCAATATTGAAATAAATGTTATTTTAAAATCAATTATATTTTATTAAATCATATAAAATTAAAAATAATTATAAATTATAGTAAGTTCTTTTTAATTTTTAACAAATTTAATATGTGTAGTATTAATTTAAAAAATAATATTTTATAATTAACATATATTCCTATAAATTGAAAAAATAGTTGTTAGCACGGTTTGGGTTAAAGTAGTGTTTTACGCGTTACATGGGCCTATGTTAAAATTAATTTAAATCACATATGAAATTTTTTATTTTGTAAATTATATATCATAATTATAATTATGAAGTCCTATATTTTATAATGAATAAAAATTTAAATTATTCTTAAAGGTTAAAATACATTGGTCGGATAAATTGTTACTTAAATTAAAACCAAGATGAAAGATATAAGGAAACTAAAATACTAACGAATAAAATTATAAAAATGAATGTAATATTATGTTTTGGATATTTATTTTGACCATAATTTCAAATTAATCCAATAGTTTTTGATTTTAGTCACATTAGGTTAGTGGGATCCCCCATTAGTGCATATCTTGGGGTATTTACTATAATGTCACTCCTCCTCCTCGATCAAAATACATTCATTCTTCCACTTACTCACACATCTCAATGCACTTTTTGTCGTGAAAAATATTCTAAAATAATCTCCCTAAAAAAATTATACTATAATTCTACCATTAGTTATAAATCTATCCAAGGAATAAATTTATTGAAAACCAAAAGGTGTTACCCAAAGTAAAGGTAACATCCTTCCTCAAGCTGCTTTGCTTAATTTTCAATCCACATTACCCCAATTATTATGATTACATGAATACATAATAATCTAATTATAATAAATATAATGTGATTTTATTATGATAATGGTTTGAACCTTACATTAACATAGATCTATCAAATGAGTAACAAACTTACCGTTCTTATGTACAGCAAACTACTACCTCATAAAACAATGTTGGTCGTTTTTTACTTTACCACCTCTAATAGTTGGGAATTAAATTGGAAAATTTATTTATATATGTTATGTATTATATTTATTATTTATTTATTATTTTGAATTATTATATAAAACATAACATAAATATTTCAATTTATTGTAACTACAATAAGTTCGATAGGGGAATTGTCAACTACCGCCTCCTCAAAGGAATCTGATTTGTCCACACCTTACGTGGAATGTATTAAGGATGAGTTTAGGTATTTTTTATGATATATATGAAATAATATATCTATTAGTATAATATATATATATATATATATATTTCAATTACATTTTTTCATTTAATACAATGATTAAATCGAAATAACGTTCATGCATACCAACAACCTATCATCTCAATGAACAATATATTCCATTTTATACTTATATTATATATATAAATTTATAAAAATTGATATAATGAATATGTATGATATTTATACAATTTTTGTCAATATTTAAATATTTAAATCATGATCTCTATTAGAGGATCAACAGTAAAAAGTCAAAATATATGTGAATATAAAGGAGATATTACCAAAAACAAACATTAACATGGAATTGTTAATAAATATGAAAAATAAATTTATAATAAATTAATATACAATATTAAGTATAAGAATATGGTTATTTGGAATATATATAATAAAATTATATTTATTATATATGAGTTTTTTATATGTTCAATGAATGTAATGACTTATGGTGAGGGGATTTTTGGTGTCACTTTTATTAATCTGAGATTTTGGGCTTATTCACCACTCATTTATTTTGTGTGGTATATATATTACCCATGAATATATTATATTATTGTTTTCCATATATTCATGGGTAAATAAATATTCATGTTATTATCTCTCTTTCAGATGGTTTTTGAATCAAAATTTACAAAATCAATAAAGTATTTTTGTCTCAATTGTCATTCTTTGAGACACATTCCTTGGACATAAATATTTATTAAAATGTTTAAAAGTGATATTTCATAATAATTTTCAATTAAAAAGGATGTGAAACGTTTATATGGTATTAAATATTACATTATATGTGTGGAATTTATTTTTAGTGATATTTTTTAAAAAATGGTTCTAGGATTCCATTTCAATGAAATGGTTTTCAGAAATGTATTCAATATTCAATTTCGAAGAAAATGTTTTCATTTTTTCTTCATGATTTTTTTTCAAAAAAATGGTTTTTGAAATTTTTTTAATCATACATTTTCCAATAAATGGTTGCCAAAATTATTTTCAAGCTTCCTTTTTCAATAAATTATTTTTAAAATGTTATGAGGCTTCCATTTTAGGTTATCAACGAAAAATGCTTTTAGAATGATTTTTTTGAAATAATTTTTTAAAGATAAAGGGATATGTTCCTTTTTTTAAAGTCTATTCTCAAATTATTTTCCATTGAGATTAAATCCATTGGTGTCACTCGTTCCTTTCTATGAAATGACGTAGTGGTTCCTTTCATATTCATTATATATATGGTTTGTTATTTGATGACATGATGTCTATAGAACCTCTTTTTCTTTCATGAGTTATATAAAACCCATTTCTATTTCACAGTTTATATGATTATGAATCTTTCTTATTTTCATTTTTTGTATGATTGTGAACCCCACTTCTTTTCACCAGTTATTAATTAAATGATGTGATTATGAAACCTAACTTTTCTCACATGTGATGATATGATTATAGGTTTATAAAACCAATTTAAACTCCTCAGATATGATAGGATGTTTATAAATCCCATCTCTTTTAATGTGTCTTGATTTGATGAATGTTTTATTATTTTGTGGAACTTGTATGAATGCTTTTATTAGGAAATGGTTGGGGTCTATATATCCCATAAATTAATTGGGTAAAGATTTATTTCTCATGAGATATTGATAGTAATCAAGTTGATGGGGTTGATCAACTATGGGAAGATGGTGAATCCCAATCAATTATAATCAAAAGACTATGACTAAAGATGGTGGTGTATCCCACATTGTAGGTGTAGTCATCATAAAGATAAAATATAGGGAAACTCCTTACAATAGGAATTATGGGAAAACCTGATCCTCTATGTGAGGATAGGGAAACCCATTTCCTTACAAGTAAGGGAATGTGACTAGGGTTGGTATTGTCTCCCATATTGTACTTGTAAACCCCATGAAGTACCCATATAGGTTATATAAATTCATCTTGATTTATATGTAATGTTATTATATTTTTAAATGTATGACACAATTTTTTGTCTTATTCAAATGTTATGATTTTGTGGTTTATGCTTTTATTTCTCTTATGATTCATTTCTAATGAAATGCTAATATATATTCCATGATTTAGGTTTATGAAATTTTATATGCAGTTTATGATCTTCTAATATTATGAGAATATTCTCATACACTTATTCCCATGTTTATGCTTACATATCTCCCTTGATTACCCTTACTGGGAATCCAAACTCAGTAATTTTATTATTTCCTCACCATTTTGTAAAGATATATTTCAATATTGATATGGCTAATATTGGTGATAGTCCTAGGGAACCTAGTATGAGATAATGTATCTCCCCCATGTTCTAGTTTTTTATATTTATATGTTTCATAATGAACTAAGATAATACATTCATTGGGTGTCTATTTGTGTAATTTTTTACAGATTTTGAAAAAAAATAAGGTCATATCTATTTACATTAAGATTTATTCATTATAGTATGTATCATAGACAATGTTTACACATCTGTTGGAAACTATGATAAAAAGATTATTAAAATCACTAGTAAAACATCTAACGATATATATTGGGATGTATATAAGTATATGTTTAATGATGAGGAAAATTATAGGAAAATATTTTGGAATGTTTTTAAAATATAGAGAGAGTGGTTTCTAAAATTACATCCATGTATGGATACTAAAATTAGATGTTGTTCTATCATAGATTTTTCTATGAGTAAAAACTCTTACACAATGTATGGGGCCTTACTCAAGAATAACTAGATACATGAATATGGTTCTTACTGTCCACTTGGTTTGACTCACCCAGGAGATATGATTAGAGAATTCAAAAACACTTTATGAAAAATAATCAAGCATTTAAATAGAGTTTTACTATATGTAACCTTGGATAAACCTAAGATTAAATAGATTAAATAAGTAGGTGTCATGATCTAGATACCCCATTAGTAATTTATCATGACTCTTTGGTTTTGAACTATTATAAGTGTTTCTCATCCTATTCTTTTAACTATTAATAAATAGAGGGTACTAGAATAATCTGGGTTAACATTTAATGTTTCACATGTGGAATGTATGTGAAGAATAAAATTATACTTCTTAAGTCAATATCTCATGATGATAATTATGAAGCTCAAATATTATTTGATATACTTTAGAAGAAGATAGACCTCAAATGACATGAGAAAGGCATGGGATGTTTTTCCCATATTATTTATATTAATTATATGAATTATGATTACACTGAGGTCTAGGATCCTTAAGAGATTGTTCACAATTAAAATTATAGGAAATGAGTACAAAGGGATAAGATGATGATTCTAGAGTACTGGCTTAAGAATAAAGTTTGATGATTGAAGTGTATATGTAATGAAATTAAAGAATTAGGTTGTATGATTCATTATGTATATGTTTTCCCTTAAGTAAATGAAAAAAATTATTGGGTGGTTATGATGAACTAGAAAAGTTATTTAATAGAAAGGGGGTATTTTTATTAGTGTAAGTTAACCCATAATATGTCTCTCATGGTAAGAAAATTTTGTTTATCTTGGATAAAGAGATGGATGATATGATAATGTAAATTGGATACAACTAATTTCATTGGAATTGATAAATTAATTTTGACGATTTTTTATATCATGGATAGAGCTTATATAATTTTTAAATTAAAGGAATACATCCAATAAAATTTGGAGTATAGAAACAAGAATTCATTCAATATGGATGTGTGGTAATTCAGGTTATTACCATGTTTCGGTTGAAGACATGATAAAATTAATCACATGTTAGAATGTGATGACAAAAATATACATTGTGTTAAATGGGGGGATCAATGTTAAGCTGATTACATGAACATATTTATAGGGTTTTGAATTTTTACATTTCGAAAGGGTTATAAGTTTAACTATTTATTTAAATTTTATGATAAAAATCATATGAGGTTTGAGATATTAATCTAATATCTCACCAAATGAAAAAATATGTATATTGGATAACGTGTGATAACCATTTTTTATAAAAAATGGAATATGGAATGACTTATCATTGAATATATGGATCTAATTATCTATTATTTCGTTGGGAATGAAAATGTCTATTTCATTGCCTAGATTATGATATGAAATGAGAATTGATCAATTAAGAAACAAAGTGTGATATTATGCATATGGAATGAAATAACATATTTTAATTATGTTTTTCATAAAAATTATAAAATGTCTAGAAAATTATATAAAAAAATATTGTTCTAATACCTTAATTTTTGTTGGACCAATCACCTTTTAAATCATCCTAGATTTATGAATTTTAGTCCCTTAAAATTTATTTATCCTTAACTCGTTTTTTATTGATGAGCACAATCACTCCCTATAAATATTTACTCTTTTCAACTAAGCCCATATTTTTCAATTTCCATATTTCTTATCCAATGTGTAAATCTAGTTTTATGTCTCCTGGAGTATCCATTTTGTTTCCAAAATTCACTTTTAAATGATTTCATAGAATTAATTTTTATGATGTGGTTTCTATTGAAGTAACGTTCATATATTTACCATTGGTAACCCATATAATTTTTGAGGGAGGAATCATTTTTAAATGTGGTATAATGTAACAACCTATGATTCTGTGAAATATTTTTCTCAAAATAATTTACTCATTTTTATATTTTTGATTTCCTAAAATACCTAATATTGCTTATATATATTAAGTAAATATGTTTTTCTTGTTTCCACCACATTGAAGACTTAGATTATCTTGCACCACATATATGACCAACTTGTCTTTCATTACAACAAACACTTATTTTCTACGAAACATCATTTTATTGTTATATTTATTTAAACAAGGTTTCTATAATATATATGTTAAAAATTGTAATATTAGTATAAATAAATAAAATTTTAAATATTATTATAATGGTTTTGGATGAATAAAATATATCAATATTAATACATGTAATATTTGTGATGTCATTATATGTTTGGAAATACTATTTTCTCAAATGCACTATTTTTTATGTCCTATGAATGATAATAAAAATAATTTTATACACAATTATAGATTCAATTTGACAAATAAAATTAATTTTTAATTTCATATTTTATAAATTATATTTGGGTGAGTTTTTTATAATTTTTATTAGAACCATCATTTTTGTATGTATAGTAAAAAATATTGAATTTTAATTCCAAATTTATGTTTCACATAATTTATTTATATAGTTAAATTGTATTTTATATTGTTTTTAATGTAAAAATAGATCAGTTATGCATTTATTAATATAATTTACGTCATTGAAGTAATATTTATATTGAATATAGATATAAAATCTTAATGAAATTTTGGACATTTCTACTTCAAAAGACTCGTTTTCTCACAACATCTTCAAGATTTACATTAAACATAATTTTTCTAATTCTATGAATTGAATATAAAATGAAATAAACAAGTTTAATAATCATAATATTTTTATTCTATTAATATCATATTATTTTTGACCAGTAATATTAGTGAATGTGATTAAAATTAATTACCACTATTGATCTGAAAATATGTTTAACAAAGGACTAAACCATTATCATAAGGACTAAAATAACCTAAAAAATTTTCCAAAAGCCATTGGATTTCCATATTTAGACTATATCTATTAATGGTTTAAATAATTTGTGTTATTAGAATATTATTCACCAATATTTCTATTTATTATAAGTTAGAATAAGAAAAATGAAAAAATGATATTTCTTACCCTTAATATTTATAAAATATTGAGATTTTGAAAAATTTACAAATTTTCAGTTATACATATTCATGTAAATTATAAATGATTTATTTTTATCATAATTATTTATCATTAATTATTATATATAAAATAGAAAAATTAAATTATTAACAAATTTTTTCATAAGGATTATTTTGATAATAACTAAATAAAATGAAAGTTTCCAAAAACATTAAAAGTAAAGTAAATTTACTGAATTATTATGTTCAAATATTTTTTAGAAGAATATATAAATTTAAATAGATGTTAACTTAATAACTTTTAATTCCAATAATGTTTTTATATTTTTTTTAAATTGATATTAAATAAATAATTTCCAAATTGGAATTAATGTTATTTTATCAAAAATTATATTTTATTAAAAGATTTAAAATTCTAAAATAATAATAAATTATTACATGTGATTTTTAGTTTCCAATAAAAATAAAATATGGTCTATTGATGTAAAAAAATATTTTATAATGTTCATATAAATATCTAAATAGTAAAAACATTGTTATCACTATTCTGGTTAAAGTAGTGTTTTTGCGCATTACATGCACTTTTTTTAAAATTAATTTCCAAAAAAACTATGATTTTTATTTTTCGAATTAGATACCATATTAATAATTAGGTTAGAAAATATTTTATAAATAATTATACTTTATGTTAGTGTTAATGTTGAAATTAAATAGAATGAAAACTTGTTACTTAAATGAAACGGTTTAATGAAAAATGTAAGGAAACTTAAACACTAAGGAAAATAATTACTAAAATGAACATATTTTTTGTGATTGAAATTTTTTTCAACCAAACATTCACCTTAATACATTATTTTTTATTTTTTTAAGAACATGAGATTTGGGAAAACTCTAATTAATGCTCACATTTTGATATTTACATGAATTTCACACATCCTCCACTATAAAAACTCATTCACTCTTCCACTTCCTCAAAACTCTCAAGTCACATTGTTCTGAAACTACTCTTATATAATGAGATAAAAATCCATACAATTATCATATAAGCCCACATTTGGGTGGAAATCTATATAAGGATTCCCATTGGTGGAAATTATAAATAGTTACCCAATGAAGAGCTAATATACTTCCTCAAGATTCTT
This sequence comes from Viscum album, assembly GCA_963277665.1. Lineage (NCBI taxonomy): Eukaryota > Viridiplantae > Streptophyta > Magnoliopsida > Santalales > Viscaceae > Viscum > Viscum album. Next base: position 1,088,342,570 of record OY728156.1, read on the forward strand.
TCTATTATTTTCTTCCTCCACTACCACAATTACATTTATTACATTCGTAAATAATAGCCTATATATCTTTAATATACTAATAGCATTTTATTAAAACGGTTTGAATCACACTGATACAAAATTCCATCTATTGTGTATTGAACTTATCAATCTTCTATATGAAGAACTACTGCCTCACGAAAAAACATTTATTGTTTTTCTTATAACACATCTCATTATTGGTAATTATGATGAAAAAAATATTTTTATATTTTATATTTAATATTTATGATGTATTTATTCTTATATATTTATTATATAACAAAAACCTTCATTATTTCCGTTTTTGGTAAGTATGATAATTTTTTTTGGGTAGTTTGGACAACCACCTCCTCAATGCGTTGTGATTTGCTCACACCTTACATGGAATGTATTAAGAAAACATTTAGTGAAAATATATGATATATATGAAATAATAAATCAAAAATAATTATAATATATATATACATATTTCATTTACATTTTTTCTTTCACTAATAATATAAAACGGAAACAACGTTCATGCATACATATGACCTACAGTCTCTACGAATGGTGTATTCCATTTCATACATCTATAAATAAATATTATTATTAATATATATATATATATATATACATATATTCATATATATATATATATACACACACATTTACACATATATATATATATATGATAATTATACAATGTTTTACATTCTTCAATTAAGTAAATTATGATCAAAATATGAGGATCAACAATAACAAGTCAAAACGTATATGAAAAACAAAGCATATATTACCCAAAACATTACATTAACAAGAAATTGTTAATAAATGGGTAATATAACATCATAATGAAATCATAAATGGTATTCATTATAGGAATATGGTTCTTTTTTTGATTTATAATAAACATATATTTATTATACATAATGTTTTAATATGTACAAAAAAATTACATTTATAAGGTATAGGGATTTCTAGTCTCATAGTTATTTTAATGAGATTTACACATTATTAACCACTCATTTCATTTATGTATCTTATATATTGACCATTAATATATTATATTATTTTAATCATTTAATTTATGGGTATTTACATATCCATTTGATTATCTCTCTTTCATGGTGTTAATGTTTCAAATGTTAACAAATTGGTAATGTAGTATTGTCTCAATTTACCTTCATTAAGACACATTCCATGACCATCAAAAAACATTCTTTCAAAAATGTATTCAAAAACGATATTTTAAGACATATTTATGGGGAAAGTTATTTAAAAATTGAATTATGATTTTTAATAATCTTTTATTAGTTTTCAATGTAATTTTAAAAAATATTTTTAAAGACTGTTTTCATGGTTCCATTACAATGGAATGGTTTTGAAAAATGTTTTCCAGATTCCTTTTTAATGAATGGTTTCAAAAATTGTTTTCAAGATTCCTTTTGAAATATATATTTCTTAAAAAATATTAATCTTCCTTATCAAATTAATTGTTTTGAATTTTTTTATGGATTCCATTTCAAAGAGAGTTTTATCAAAATATTTTCAAGTTTCTACATTATGTTTTCAAAGAAAATAGATTTAAAAAGGAATTATTTTTAACAAACTATTTCTAAAGTAAGATATATAATTTCAATGAGAAATTGTTTTAAAATGATATTTCTGAATTATTTTTATCTAATATTACATCCATTTTTATTACTCCTGACTTTTGTGAAGTTATATAAATTTACTATTAATATTCATTATCTTAATTTTTTATGTTTTTATAAAATGATGTTTATGAAACCCATTTCCCATTAATGGGTTATATTAATCTTATTTATATTCCAAGGTTTATATTCTAATGAAACCTATTTTTTGCATGGTTATATACTTATGAAACCCACATTTTTGCTGGTTTTTAATTGATAAAATAATTATGAAACTTATATTTTTTATTGGTTAAGATATGATTATATGTTTATGACAACCATTTAATTTCTTGAGTAATGATAGAATTATTATTAAATCCTTCAATTTTTATTGGGTCATGATATGATGAATGTTTTATTATTTTGTTGCATATGTATAAATAATTTTATTATCAGATGAGTTAGACCTAAATCACCATCCATTGCATTAGGTGAGGATTTTTATCTCATTAGATAGTGACTAGAATCATGTTTAAGTGCTTGATCTACAATATGAATGTGGGGAAACATGAACCCCGAAAAACAAAAGGACATTAATTGGGGACTGTTTTTTTTCCAACATAGAAGGTGAAGTCACCAGGAAGATGGATTATGGGGAAACCTGATCCACTATAAGAGTATGGGGAAACTAGAACCACTATGGGAAAATAGTAAAACCTAATCCCTTATAAATAAAGAACTACAACTGGGGATGGTGGTGTGTTCCAACAAAATTGCGTATTCCCCATGAAGTTCCTTAATATTTTCACGCAATGGATCTTGACTTATAGGGAAAATGTGTAATGTTTATGTGTTTTCCAAAATTCTATATCTATTTCCTATGTTATGATTTCTTAAAATATGCTCTTGTTTCTCATATTATTCATTTCCTATGAAATGTTAATATTTATTACATGATTTATGTTTATGATCTTTGATATTCTGGGAATGATCTTTTAATGTAATGATCACATTTTTATACCCTTATGATCATGTTTATTCTTACATATCTCCCTTTTTACCATCATTGAGCCTTTAAGTTGATACCTTTTATTTTTTCTCAATAGGTTATGAAGATATATTTCATGTATGATATGTCAAATAGGGGTTCTATTCGTTGATAACCTAGTGGTAGATAATGTTTCTCACACAAGTACTAGGGCTTACGTTCACATGTTTCCAATGAAACATAACTAATATAGTTTTTGGGAATCCATTATTTTCATATTTTATGTATTTTAAAAATTGATGTAATGTTTATATACGTTAAAAATGAGTCAATTTATTGAATCATAGATTGAATGTATTCATGTGAATGCGTGTTCTTTAATGTGGTGTGTGGATGTCTATTGTGAGTTTTACACTATCACTTATAACCCTATCCCATGAATGTTATTAAAAATATATACATACATTCCATTAATTATAGAATATAGAAACAATCAAAAGACTCATCAGTTCTACCCAACTATATCTAGGTCCCACCATCCTATACATATAAATATATATACCCTATTTTTCCTATGAGGAATAATACACATCCACTATTTTCTCATCTAATGGAATCCCAAGAGGTCTCACCATAACCAACCAAAATCTATCAATATTTTTCTATTTGATCTAGATATGATATAGTTGGTTGTCAATAGATAAAAACATCATATCCAGAAATAAAACAATGATCGATTAAAGTGAGGATAACCCTCAATTAAAATTTTAAAATGATACATAAAACCAAAATTTATATTCAAATATGGAGAAAAACATAAAATATAATTTTAAAATATATCAAATGATAAAAATGGGAAAAAATAATCTGGAAAATCTATAAGTAATTAAATTAATAATTACACACCCTTCCCCTCTAATTTCACTTGTCCTCAAAAGACATATCCACCAGACAAGTATAGAAAAACATGTTGTTCTAGCCCATGCATCAAAGGTAGCTACTAGGGATACCTCATAATAAATAAAAATAAATCCTTATGTATATATTCTAATCCTTTATATCATAAATCAGTATTATCACACTAATCATATAGTTCTTGTATCAACATCATCATCACTAAGGGTGTTCTATGGATGAATTATTCACCAAAGATGGATCCCTTGAGGATGTGGTTATAATTTATCAAATATAGTGAGTACTTCCACACAAGATATCTCCACATATTGTGTAGAGGATTATCAATTTTTACAAAGTGACAAGACCACATAGAATATAGAAACACTTGATGAAGACTATATAAACTGGGAAAAAATTACTCCATGTGACCTCATGACTAAATTTAGCAATATCTTTGAGATAAATAAGGAATCACAACATTTGGGTCATTTTTTTATCAATAGTTTTAGCATGTAAAACATTTCTTCATTTTCTATATTACATGTCACTCCATCTTATAATAATATAAGTAAATATTAATAAGGAGGAACCCACTATTTACCATTCATTAATACTAAAGAGGAATAACACTCAACTAATAATCACACATCTCAATCCACACCAAGGATCATCAAAAACCAAGGATTATTTCCTAACAATCTATCATAGTCCTCAAAAAACAATATATAAAATATAACTAACCCTTATCAATAGAATAAATCAAAATTAAATCTTACATAGAATTGAGGAGGATAATAAATCGTTAGTGTTAAAACCTAAATCCTATTGGTGAACAATATCATCAATCCCAAGATCAATAGTGATGTATCACACCGATCTCAATAGTCCCCTATACATTGATCACAATAAGTGTCTAATCTATCAATCAAGTTCATGGTATCTCATACCTTCCCAAACATCACCATGTGACTTGCGGACAACCTACATATGAAAACTCAATTAACATCTCATGGTAACACGTGTCTCAGACAAAAAATTCACGATTTATACATTATTCCTAGAAATGATAACAATATAAACTGAAACCTTCAACGGTGCTATTGAAATACTATCATTAATAATCTCAATATTTATTCATAATTTGTTTAAGTAAACCATAATCTAAAGGGTAGTTTCATTCTTGGATATTATGATATCATTTATAAATAACAAAAATGAGATAATATAAAACAAAAACCTAAATAAACATGTGTCACAAAATTAATATAATATTTAAAACTATAGTATCTCTCCGAAAAAGGCCAATTTGGCCAAATTATATATTATAGAAGATCCCTTATCATTTCATCAAAATATATGTCAAATATTTTTTTCCTATGTAAATTTATGGTTGAATCACATATTACGTTTACCCATTTCAATCTATCATCCTAAAAGCTATAGAAAACCTATTTTCCCAAACCAAGGTTTGGTTTGATATCTACATTCAAAATATATCATTTAAAATAAGTTTTTGGAAATATTTCATTTCCCTTATTCAAGTATCACCTAAAAATTAAATATTTCATATCAACTATACATTAAAATTATAAAAATCATTTATATTTTTAAAATTCCATAATATATATATATTTATAATTTTTCTTGGAATCCATATAATACACCAACTTGTAACACTATATGAATCATATAATGGGACATCAACACCTATTTAACAAAGGTTGTATAAATTTATTTATAAAAATGTGTTTGATCTATGTTATATATAATGTCTGCACAATCATATTGAATTTTTGGTATAATTACATTTCATATAGTAAATCCATAAGTAATAATAATAATTAGGAAAATATAATATACCATTACTTAATCAAGAAATTCCAAAAAATCAATATTCTTATTAGTTAAGGGCTTCCTACCTCATTATTTATTTATATTTATATAGTTAAATATTTTTTGGAAACTAAAAAACAAATGATCACATCATTAATTTATAAAACCCCATAATTCAATCCCTAAATTATTTATAACATATTTTAAAAATAAAAATAGATATTTAAAAACCACTTAGTTTCAATAATGACATTAAATAAATAATAAATGAGTTATAGTCCGCTCTATTTGTCATCTTAAGTATTCAACATGAAAATTTTATAATTATTATACTTGAAGCGATTGTTCATTTTATCTAATTTCCCCAAAATACATAGAGACACTTATAATGTGACATACCTCAATTCAAATAGTGAGTAAACACAAGTTTCCAACCTTATTGAACCACCATTATCAATTTCATTTGAAAAACTATTATTTACAGAGTGTTTCTATCATTATCTTGTCGAATTTCACATTAAATACCAATGTGGATGAAAAAATATAGTGTATAAAGAAGAATGGGATAAATTATATAGAATGGGAAATAATTTTATTTATTTCCATAATACCTTGATGATCACATAACAAAAAAGATATGAAAAGGTGTTGAAGGGAGAATTAGGGAATAGTTTATTACATAATTTAGCTATCTGGAATAAAGGATCTCCATGGGTGGGGTTAGGGGGTTCCAAAGTTATCCCCCACCCATTGGGATCATTTTTTCAAGTTATCTGAATTATATAAAAACCTTTTCCATTAATTCTCCCTTCAACACTTCATTTTATCATTATTTTTATGTTTTCATTGAGTTTTTTTTAATGAAAAAAAATTATTTTCCATTCTATATATTTACTCCCATTCTATCTCTTTAGACCCATTCTTCTTTATTACCTAGCACCTTCCAATATTTACTTTCTAGATCACAAGGAACCTAGTGAAATACGATAAGAAACTCAGTTTCCAAACTTGTCGGACATCCATATTGGTTATTCCATGGGTTTCTTGATAGTACATGACTACGTACATGGGGTGTATTGAAAGAACCTAGGCTACATCAGACGTGTCATGGAGCTATCCAACCTAATGTCCTCATTGTATCCTTGATTTACAAGGGCAAAAAACTAGTTCCATAGATTCAAATCCTCTTAATTTGGAGTGATTACACCCATTTAATGAGACATATTAAATAAAGTGTATCAACCAAAAACCTTATATTATTTTCACATTATTTGGTGATTTATTTATATGATATCATGTATTTTATAAATAATTCCCACATAATGGATTTATTATCCAAAATCATGTGATAAAAATAATGAAAATATTAACATAACCATAACCAACATAGTCATAATTACATAATTAATCAGAACAATATTCATGTAAAATCAAACTAATGATGCTATGGGAGTAACGTTGATGTTGACTAATACATCAGTAGCATCTGCCATACAAAATCAAAATAAAATAAAAATTTAAGACTAATAAACATCATTATGTTAAACGTGATTATACATATCCTATATCCTCCATGTACATTTATATATCGATTTCATGAAATGACTACCTCATATTGTTTCTTTTCCTATATTAGACAAAAAATCATTGTTTACACCCATATGACTTATGTAAGGTGAGAGAAAAAATAAACCTAATAAGATTCCACCAAGTGACATATATAAAAATATTAAAAAATAAATCAATTAATTCGGGTTTAAATTATATATATAACGTTAAAATATTTTATCTTTTGTATAAGTAAATAAATTGAATTAACACTTTTATTGATTAAAATTAACAACGAATATGGTGATATGAAATTAATTTTAAAGAATGATGGAATTAATGAAAAAAGTATCCTAATCATATATATAAGCAAGTTTCAGTACGAAATTGTTAGGTCTAGGAAGCCTAGTGTCTTTATGCTAGCATGTCTGTAGATTATATCTTAACCATAAACATATATACAATAAGTTTTCAACATCTATCAAACTATGTGTAGTTATTTATCATAAGAATCATCCCAATATAATGAGAACCTTATAATAGAATAGTCAGAGTTGTGTCTTTAGTATTCACAATAGTAAGATCATATTCACAACTATGATGGCATAATCTTAAGAGATTGCCCTAATAACCCACCTTAACAGTTTTCCTAGGATCATGATTATTACCCAAGTAATTATCCCATGATTGTTTCATGGAATTAAGGTTTTTTTAGCAAAAATACCTGAATTTACTATATTCAAAATAATAATAATCTTTATTGAAAAAATTACATTTATCTATGATCCATAATTAAGAGAGATAAGATAAATAAAATGGAAAATTCATTAAATCCAAAATTAAATTACACCAAAAAAACAATTAAATATTAGTATTTTTCAATAAACAACATTTTTAAATCATCATAATTCATATTGAAAAATAATTATTTAACTAATTTATTTATTTCTATGAAATATGAAAAATAATTTTTCACAAACATTTAATTGGGTATCAAAATAATCTAATCTCATAATAATAATTTAATCACATTGCCTTCTATAATAATTAGAAACTACTATATGATAATATTTTCATTGTATGGAATCCTTATTAATTCTATAAATCTATTTATTATTACTCATAAAAATCTACTAAATAACTCAAGAACACATGCTTAATTGAGATTAATGATTGACATTAGGACACTTCGTGAAAATAATTGAATATTTTCAAAAGATAAAATTTTAAATTAAAGGATGAAAATAAGTCCATTAGAAATCATGAATAATCCTAAACATATTAAATGTATAAGTCTCATGGAAATTAAATACCAAGAACACTCTCTAAGAAGGAGATACTGGGAATTGTGAATGTGAATATTTGAATTTCAAAAGTGATTAGAGGAACTTAGTTGATGAAATACAAGAGTTCTAATAGGGAATAACATATATAAATGTAATGTTGAAGGGCTAGAGTAGAGGTTAATATATGTAAAATTGTGGAGAATTTTTTACAGATGCTGGGAAGAAATTAGGGATCCCTCTTTTAATACAATTTCCTAAACAATAAGTTTTATGAAATTTTAATACAATGAATAGTATAATAACATGATCATAAAGACTTGGAACAATCATTTTAGATACTAAAATATCTTAATATTTGTCCATCATAATTAGGTTTTGTGGTTAGAGTATTTTTCACCTTAACAATATATTTGGAAATTTTTGATAAATATTTATTAATTAAATTTCATAAATAAAAATTAAATATATAATAAATAAATCACAGAATTATTGTCCTAATTATCCTCCCATATTAGTTTCTAACCTCCCAAAAGACTATAATATGATTTATGATAAAAAAATATGTGATTTTATTGATCAATAATTTTCGTTCCATATTCCCTTGTCTCAGGGGAATCAATATTGTTCTTTTATAATAAAAAACACAAACTAAGTGGTTTCCCTAAAATAAATTTATTTATATAATCAGGAATTAGGACTAGTTTCTCAAATATTGATATATCATGTTCAATATCTAACACATTCCTATTTAGGGTATGAGAGGATTCAAATAATACTTATTCAACTGATAGAAATAGAATATGTTTTGAATTATTTTTATCTTATGAGAAAGTTCCAATTTATATTAACTAATTCCAATACTTTTAAAAATTTTAATAGTCCCAAATATTAAATTATAAAATTTCTTAGGTCCAGCAAACCATCAGTGGGAAATTAAAATGTCAATTTTATGAATAATTGACTGCTAACAAAAAATTACATTAGATTATGATGATAACTAGTGTATGATTCATGGATAAATTACATAATTATAAACGTATTAATTAGATGAATTTTATATATCATTTACTATATTTTAATATTCCCCAATAAGAAAGTATCATTGAACTCATCCCAACATGGTGTATACATGATATGCCGACTATATAAGGCTTTATATTGATCTTTTCCAATTGATGGTCAATATATACTATAACATAAATATTTGTTAAATTATATATTATCCTTTAATGATACTACAAAAGCCATTATGCCTACTCAAATAATATATTACAGTCTTTAAATATCTATTTATTTTTTGTCATATATTTTATAGTGATATCTTGCATTTAACATCACTTGACTATCCATTGCATATTAATGGAATTTAAAAAAATCAGAGTTTAATATGAGAACATAGTTTAATATAAAAGTTGAAATCACCATGTGTAATTTTATTAATATTTGAATCATTTACTTTTGGATATCCTCAACCATTGTAATATCATTTAAGGGGAGAAAATTGTTTGATTTAGTCACCTGGTCAATGAATACCAAGATAGATTTCACTCCCAAATGGTTATATTGTAACCTAGTTATTATATCCATGTAATATCATCCCATTTCTAGGTTAGAATAGATAAGGATGAATCATACCTAAAGACTTATGAATTTTTCCTCTCACTTGTTAACATGTTAATACCCTTGACACATAATTAATTATTTCTCTTCTCATTGCTATAAACATGTATTAACATTTAATATGGTAAAAAACAGAGTAGTTATCAGGTTAGCTACTCATGGAGATTTATGTAAATCCTTCATCACTACTCACCTGATAGATAAAGGGTCCATATAATATTTATTGAAAAAAATAATTCCTTTATAAGACCAATAAAATCATTGGTGAACTCCTAATCATTTAATAATTCCCTTATACATATAAAGTTTTCATCGTCTTGTATGTCTTAAAAAATAATCTGCAATTGGGATGATGGGATTTGAATATTAGTCAAAAACCTTGTTTCCTTATTTTTTTCATATCTCTTGGTTCATCTCTATAATGAGTCTCATCTGATTCCATTCTTAACTATATTAATTCAAATCCTTAAATGTAAATTTCTTACATGGAGTATATATGAAACTATTTTCATTTATATTTGTATAGGTGTGGTTGAAATAAAATATTTTATGGTACTCTACCCACTACCATTAAATGTGATTTAAATCCTTCTAACAAAAATTTTAACGTATAATAATATAATTAGTGTAACTAGTTAATTTATTTCCAAAAAATTTAATTCCACTGAAATATCATATCATTTATAACCTCTTCCATCTCAACGTCATGGGTCTGGTAGTTTTAATCATGTAGTAAAAACTATAATGAAACATATCAGAAAACATTATCACCTTGAATATGAACACATCCTAACCCTATTCTTAATGAATCCCAAAAGATCACATATCCTTCTTTAAGATCATGTAAAATTAGAACTGGAGTAGGTTTCAACATCAATTTTATCTCAACAAATAATTCATGAAATTTGGATCCATATTCAAATTTAATTTCATTACAAGTAAGGTATATTATAAGACAAGGAATCCTAATGAAATATTTTTTAAACTATCCATAATTTATACCTAAACCTATGATAATTAATATGCAGAACATTTTATTTGGAAATTACAATGAAGGAAAAAAATTCTTCATCCCATGGTCAAATCAAATGCCTTTTGTGAATACTATGTGTCCCAAGAAATTCACTTATCAAATCCAGATGTGACCCTATATTTTCATTACAGTGGTGATTTTGAAGAATACCAAAAGAAAATATTAGATAAACCTAATTATTATCTTTATATATTAAATATAAAAATATATAATCCACAAAAATCAAGGAAAATGATTTAATGTATCAGTGAAATTTTTGATTCATTTGATCTATAAATACTATAATTAAATTATTCAAGATACTGAAATTTTGAGATATTTAAAATAACCATATCTATTTTAGAATATGGTATTATGATTATAAAATTACATAACATAATTATAATGATATCCCAATCAAAGATGAATATAGGAAAACCACTTATCTACTATCAATTGATTGATGATTTCATCTATAAAAGGAAATGGGTATTTGGTTTTGATTTTCACATGATTTAGATTATTATGATCAATAAACAAAATAATCTACAACAAATATTTTCATTAAAACATACATTATATTTTCATATAGATACACTAGGATATTTAAACACCATATATTTATGATCATCTGGTTGGATTTTAAAATCTTTCAACTCAGCTATCACCATTATATATGAATAAAATTTTATTGTTTATATCTCCAAAATCAAATCAATAGATAATTTTCCGTCCCTATTTGGATGTATCCTCAAGAATTCATCTATAAATACTTAAATATAACCCGTACTATAAGAGAAAAATCATTCATATAGATCCCTACAATACTCTCTCTCAAGATATAAGAAGTATGACATGAAAGTAAAACATACTCCGGGAAAGAAGCTCCAAATCAACTGAATCATTAGTCTTGTTCCTTATTAAATAAATGAGTACCCCTATTAGAATAGATAAATACTAGACTCTAATAATAATGATCATTAAGATATTTAATTATGTACATCCAATCCATATTGATAATGAAACCAAATGGAAATATTTCTAAAATATGGAATTCTAATAATGACTTTAGTTTAGATATGGAGATAAGCAATGAAGAAAAATAGAAGGAACGTCCTTTGTTATTTAAAAGGTTATTATAAATATACATTACATATCGAATTGGATTAAATTTGATATTTATAAATGAAATATTATGATATTATATAAAAGTGTTTCAGGGTCCTATATCAAATAAATGTACAAATATAGATGGTTTCTTGAGTAAAATAACCCACAATTTCGGAAGACCCACTTCAGATTCTATGGTGACATACTAAAATATATAAAAATTCCTAGATTCATTTTAGGCATACGGATTCATAAAAACATGTGTCCGACTCCTCAATATAATTTACCCATAAAACAATCCACATATGAGTCTATAATCTTATGTTCAATATCCCATTTCCATCATATCATCATATTTCACACAAGATCATTTTAGAGAAAACGAACCCACAAAATTTTTAAGGAGTGTTAATTTTATGGAATCTATAGAGGAGGTCCATTTGACCAAATATATTTATTTTTATAATATTTTGGAATTAATGTCTAAAATATCATGAATGTCTAAAATGATTAAATACCAATGTTCTCATCCCCATTGGTGCTACAAAGGATTATTAAGGAGGGGTAATAATGAAACATTTACCTCTTTATCTGAATTCACTTCATACCCATTACCTATGAAGAAAAACCCTTATGATGATGATTATAACATAGAAGGAAGATCCAAAAAATCCTTATAGTCCCAATTTATTAGTCTCTGCCATTATGAACTTATCAACCACCATATTAGGGTTTGTATTTTAAACAAACAAGATTCTGATTGGATGTCTGGGTGAAGACCAATCACAATTTACTAATCCTTTAGTGACTTAATTGAGATCCTTTATATTATTAAATGAATTTATTTTAAATTTTAATGGAACATTCTATCATCATATAGATTGTAATACTACTACTTTATCATGGATGTGAAAATGAGAATAAATTTTAATTTATGGGTTTAGATGAAAATGAGGAGTAAAATTGTCAACTACCACTAGAATATGACGTCTTATAAATTTTATGGCTACTATACTAGTCTCAGGATATGTTATTTACTAACTTTGGATCATATGAAGAGTATGCACATAGTTCGCCCACTGCGAATCATGGACCAGACTAAGGCATCAACAGATTTTCCTATGGTTGGAATATTATATATTTAATCCTTATATACTATAGTTATATTGTTATATATGTTTACATCCCAATTAATATTTTTAGTACCCCAGGGGAGCATATTTGATGTTTTTCTAGAAATACATTTATTTTTAGAGGATCACAATGGTTTCCCATTTGGAAAACCCAATCACACGATGTGATGTTTTATGAATACAAAATATGTCTTCTTACTATTCAAGGGTGGTAATGTTTTTTAGACTATAATCAATGTATTATAGGTATATAATATGTACTGGGACATGGCCATGTGGTAGAGTACTTGGCCATACAACCCATTTGAGAGGTACACAGTTCTGTAGTAGTACATGATCGGACCCATAGTGTGCTCTAGACATTTAGTAATATGCAACAAGACCTCTGGTTTACCTAGTCCATGAAGTATTACTTGCCCCCAATCATATATAATCAACTGAAGTATACGCACATGAATGAGATTGAAATTTGATGGTACACACCATGTACATAGAGAACACATTGTGTACTACTCCCTCATTACCCATTTAAGGTTTTTGAGTGATTTTTTAACATGGGGAGAGAATTGACAATCATAGGAGTCCATTTATGGTATTGTTTAACTTTTATAATGATGGTGAGAATTTATTGGTGATATGATTAATTGTAAAAGGTGATTAAAAAATTTTGATATATTATGGAGATAAGTTTCTTATAAATGTTTCACTGAGAGAACTCATTAACGGAATTATGACTAAGAACTATGCTAGGGTTGTGAGAATAGTTACTGTTATGGATAGAGAGAATTACAAGAACCTAGTAGGGATATACAGAGAAGTAATTACCAAACCTGGTATAAGACCTTTACCACCTCTGATTCTAGGTTCCTGATGTATTATCATAGCATGGTGTGGTGGCCTTAGGTAATTCTAGAAGGATTGGGATTTCAGAATGACCTCATGATGGATTGGATTTCCGGGAGACATTTAAGACATCCTCAAGGAATGATGACAACGTGTCATGTTTTGTGAGGCTCGTAGGGTGATGAAATTGAAATGGTGACGTCATGGGATGATGTACCCCTAAATTATGGTAATTGTAATGAGTTAAATTTTTTGATTGAGGATCCTTAGAGGGATTCCTACGTATATGTTTTGACATAGAGGATCCCAAGAGTGATGGTAATTCATACATACTGATTTTGATGATAATAAAATGTATTCCTCCACTGATGTGATGAAAAGGTAGACCCAGGTTTGTTTCAATTGATAAATTTACCTTATTCGGTGTGTGTGTTTGGTAGTGATGATAATGTGTGTCACCTTATAATCCAAATAAAACCTGTAATATCTATAGAGAAAATATTATGGTCAATGGAATAGAAATTCTACCAACCCTTCATATGATTTTTTGTTATAATACGTGATTAACCAAGATTCCTATTAATAATCTATAAGGCCTAACATGGATGTGATTTCTCAAGATTCCCATGTATAACCTGATGAGAAGGATTAGACCACAAGACTCTGTGTATGTTTGGGATCTAGAAACAAAGAATATTGGGGTGGATATATAGTTTGTATAACATCCAGTGATTGTGTTTTAGTGGGAGTGGATACCTAGAGGTGGTAGTTATGATCTTGTATCATTGTGTGTGTCTCCATATATATAAAAAATCCTCGGATTATAGGGATTTTTATGATTTTGTGATACCATTGAAAATAATTGTGTACATAGATTTAAATAAAGATATTGTTATACCATTATGAATTCCCATGACACCCCTAATTTTAATAGTGGATTGAGATGTTGGTAGGAGGAAAAATATTTGATCATAGATTTTGGAAATCCCAACAATGACTATCAAAACCACTTGATTAATTTCTAGGATAACACCTAGACTTAGGAGGATACTCTTGGTATAGTTAAAAAATTCAGTCCTAATATATATGACTCTCATGATATTGACCACGTGATATACATAGGGTATTCAATGTTGTTCCTAGAAATATAATATTTCCTTTGTCTTCCCCATCATAAGAATCAATCATCGACCTGAAATTGATAATTATTAGGTAGTAACATGGGTTTTACTATATGAAATTAAGGTTGAGAGATTCCATGTGATGCCCCGAGGTCTTCTACTCATCAGTAGAGGTCTAAAATTGAGATCCATTGAGAGAGGAAATAGGTTTCGATGAGGTGATGGTCATGTCTAAAGAAACTATGCATTGGTTGAGGTCGCTATGGGTGATCAAGGTAATAAACTTGAGAAATGATAATGAATGTTGGTATTGTCCTGGGTGATATGTGGATTCCTAAGGGGTGGTTGTGATTTTTTGGATACATGATCTATGTGACATGCTTATAATTGTTTTTTCACCCTACAATAATTGTTTTATTCGTTTGGGGACTCAGATTTGATTATAGATGGTGATTTTAGTTATTTATTTTTTAACTTATTTATTATATGGGATGTGATTATATTTCCTTAGCATTCACTTATGACAGAAGGTCATATGATCATATTTTTTGGTGTCCTCCTAAGATTATTTTAACACCCCCAATATGTGAACCTTTGTGTGCATTTGTATACCTGAAATCAATATTTAGGATGATCACAAGGCACATTTGATTGGGTGAAGAATTCGGATTGTATGATTGAGTAGAATAACTCATGTTGATGCTTAATATCATGCTAGTGTAGCTCTAATGGGTTTTGGAGATAATTTATGTTGTATGAATTTGAGTTGGGAGAGGATCCATGTCCATTTATTCTTATTTCATTTATCTTTTATTTCTGGGTGACATAGTGGGTTTCCAATGGATGTGTATAACATAACCATTCAGATTTCAGATTTCATTTATTTAATTTTAACATTTTTTAATTTAGTGATTTTTGATGTGTACACTGGTACTTTTGTATGTTTATGATATTTCCTTTATTTAAATATGATTTTGAATTCTAATCGGGTGGTATATTCATCTCTTAGTACCACATAATACCCCCACTACTAGGAAGTATCCTCTGGAATATGTGGAGGAACACTAGAGATCACATGATAGTCTTATTCATTTTTAGTATAGAGTTATCTTGGGTGGGTCATTACAATGTGACATAAAATGTGTTTTTGTTGTATATTTCTATAGGGGGTATAGTATCTACGAATTATATGAATATCTCATATTAAATAAGAGATATCATGCTAGTGTGTCATGAAAACATTATCCAATAGGATGTTTATATTTCTAACGATGGGGTTTAGTTTCTTGATTTTTGATGTTACGTTTGTCAAGATCTTCACCTTAAGTGGTGTACACGACGTTTTATAGTGAAGTGAATTTTTTATTTTTGAACTTGGTCCATTGGAAGGAGACCAATTACGGTTCTCGGCTATTATTTAATAGAGACAAAAGGCATCTCATTCATCATGAGTTGGATTTTAAGATTCACATGACATGTAAGAGCCTTCTAGTGTGTCATTTTTATCATATATGAGAGGAATAATTATTTAAATTTTAATGAACTTATCATATGGTATTTTCCCATACAAGTACATTCTATAATTTTATATGGGTAAGACAACAAGTGTATTTATTTCTTCTGATATATGATCTTTTGGATATTTGGTGAAATTCTTACTACTGCTAGGGAAATATTTCCTTGGGGTATGGGACATGAGGTGACCCTAATTTTTTGAGAAGTATATCATTCTACAGTTCCAAACCCATTGAGGGTTTTTATTTCTTGGGTTCAGTTATTTAGTGTGATAGTAACAACCTATATGGAATTTTCCTCTATAAAATGTAAAGAAACAATTAACTAAATTGAGTGATAGTGTTTCATTATATTTCTTGGAATGCAATTCAAAATAGATAAACCTTGTAGATATAGTTATTGATTTATATTGTTAGAGGGTGATGTTGGTTGAGTGATAATTCATGTCTTAAGTTTCCATGATATCTTTTATTTAATATTCCAATAAGAACATATTAGGTGTTTTCTCATATTGTTTTTAATGAAATTATACTTAGTATAGATAGTTTATATGTGTTTCCCTATTAATGATAATATAAGATGATTTTAGCTCCTATGATTAATGTGATATGTGAGTGGTGAACCCTGAGGGATTAGTCTTGTAGGTGGACGATCATGAGGATTAGATCTGGATATTATTATAGTGTTGGTATGAGATACCATTATATATATTGGACCCTTGAGAGGGTGTTCAAAACATTTTTTGGATTTGTTTTTTGACATGGGATCATGAATGATATCCCATTAGATACTAACTTTTCTAAGACCTAGGTTTTTGAATATGTGGGAAACCTAGAGATATTCTAATACTACTTAGTGTATAGAGATGCAGAGCTTAGGTGATGCTTGGTAGAAACTAGTGAGAGGTGTTGGCCCATGTTTGTAGGGGAATTTGAGGTTGGAATAAATATTATGTTCTAATTATTGATATCAGTGAACGAGTGTTGAAATAATATTAATTGAATGTACAATGTTATTACATGGAAATTTATTGTAGGATAACCACCTTCCATGCTAGATCATTGGAATCTGTGGAACTGGGAGAAACTTGAAAATATTGTGAAATTTCATGGGTTGAACTACTCAGGTTCCTAGTCCTATTATTTGGATGATTTTTTTTAAAAAATTAAGGTCATGTATAGACACATTTGAATTTGAATCATTCTAAATTGATGTTATGAATATGGTTATGTTTTTCATATGAGTAATTCCTATCATTAAATAGGCATGACGAGGGTGTTCTGATTTGGTCAAACTGACCAACATATAATGCATGTATAGTGGGTGTAGGTGTTTTATCCATGATTCAGAGTTCATGGATGGGTGATCTTGGGATCCTAGTAGAAGTTCATTCTGAATAATTCATAATTTTGGAGTAGTGTGGTGGTTTTGGGGTTTTGATATCAAAATATATTTTTCATGATAGGAAGTTAACATGGGTTATACATAGTGTCTGGTGGACCACGTTCAGTTCCATTGTATTTTTTAGGTTCTAAGAAAAACCTAGGAGGTGTATCTATGGTAGAACTATTGAGGTTAGGGATTTAGTAATGATGTATGGAATTAT
This sequence comes from Viscum album, assembly GCA_963277665.1. Lineage (NCBI taxonomy): Eukaryota > Viridiplantae > Streptophyta > Magnoliopsida > Santalales > Viscaceae > Viscum > Viscum album. The sequence goes on from OY728156.1 coordinate 1,088,360,722, forward strand.
CTATGTTGTAGAGTGAACCATAATCTGATGGAAGATGTGTTCCTAATTTTATATGGACTATTGAATATAGTGGTTTTTATCCTTGGTGAGCTTGGAATAATTAGTTGATATTTTTGTGTTGGGGATCTAGTATGAGTGAGGCAACCACAACTATTCAATGATGATTGTGCATCGTCCATGGATTTTTTAGATTTTTCCTCAAGTGATGATAATGATACTACTATAGTTTTGAGAATTAGATCTGTCATAGTTGAATATATCTTTTTTTGGGAGATTGTTTGGTGCAATGTGACTAAAAGATTGACAGCTTTAATAGAATAATTTATGCTAATTCTTTTAGTTAAATTTTGGATTCTAGTTTTCCATTGAAAATTCATGAGAACAAGAATTCCCATGGTGGGGGGTATTGTAAAATCACATGATATTTTGGTTACTGAAAATACAAAATTATTTTATTTTTTAGTTTAAAATGATTTTAAGGAGTGGAATGTTCATTTTACACTCGAAAAATATATCAGAAAAGTTGATAACCACATTTTTTTACAAGAATAGTGTGCTTTCCCAATAATAGGTGGTTAGTGGAATTCCGACCCATTCAAGTTATTGTGGAATATTTAATATTTAATTATTCAAAAATAATTTTATTAGTTTATATTTGATTGATGAAATAATTTGAATGGGGAATCATCTTGATATTTTTTTCTTAAATAGATTCTATAATGGGGGATATTACTAGGTGATGTATAACCTCATGGCAGGATCCAAGCTGGAGCCGATGATCCTTTTCCATTCCTTTTCAATTTTTCTTCATTTGTTAACATTTTTCTTTCCATTCCTCACATTCTCCAAATAATTATATCATATCCCACTTAAGTATTACCCTTCTCATAGAGATATAGAATATTTAGAGGGATATTGTGGAAGGGAGGTGTAACCTTAAAGACTGGGTGGATCCCAATCATCGTGTTGTAGCAACATAGTGTAGATCATGAAGAAGCATATGCAAGTTCAACCTGAGGGAGGCCCGTTTTATATAATATTCTATAAAACCTCTTAGTTTTATTATTCTAATTTTTATATCCTTATTATGATATTTATGTACCTCCTGGAACTCAATTAACAACGATCATAGGGGAAATGGGGGGTTTGGTGGAATTATATTGGTTTTTAGGTTTGGAAAACATGACCACACGACACATGGATTCATGAAAACATGTCATGTATTATTCCTATTTGGGGTGGATGAGTTTTGGGACTACATTACATGTAGTCTATGTACACTCTATGTTGTGTGACATGGGTATATGATCGATTACTTATCAAAAAATTCCATGTTAGGGGGATATTTTTGTGTAGTAGTACATGAACAAACCAAGGGTACAATTTGGTAATATTTTATCACATAAATAGTCCCTAGGTAAGAAAATTCCATATAGTAGAACTCAAATAGACTCTTGGTGTTTCAAGGGTATACATAAGTAAATGGGTTGGGTGCATATTTTATGGTACACATTGTGTACTTCTACCTTGTTAACCATTAGAGGAGTTTGATGGATTTTGACCTTGGAGATAGAATAAGACATAAGAGGATTCCATTATGAGTATTTTTTTCTTATACAGTGTCACATTGAGACCATCTTGGTGATGTGAGGTATTTTAAAATATGCCCCAACATTAGTGAGACATAGTGAGGAGAATTTTCTATGAAATATTGAACTAAGGGACATTTGTTGGAGATATGGATTTTGACCAATGTGAGGGATACAATAATAATTAGTTTTGTATATAGAGGTAGTTACATAAACCTTGGTTAATACTATGAGGAAATGAATTAGTTGTCCTAGGGATGGTTTCCTAGGAACCTATGATTTTAGGTGTGTGATGATTTACCATGGTATGGCCCAATTATGAATTATGTAGTTGCTGATGGGTTGGGTGTTCTGATTGACCTCTAGAACTCTTGATTTTTAGGATTGAATTTATTCCATATATTTGGAATGATTCCACTAAGTTGTGTTTTTTATGCCCATTGGGTCATGGTGTGGTGATGAAAACTTCATTGGATGTGTTACCCCTGAGGGGTTGGAATTTTACAAAGAGAATAGTTTTGACGAAGGATACCAATATGGATTCCTCTATTTTTATTCTATCCTAGAGTAGCCAATAGTGATTCCTAAAAATATTTATTTCTTATGAATATATATATAGGTATGAGTTCACTAATTTGATAATCTAGAGGACCCAAGTCGGTACCCATTGATAGGTTGACAATGAGTTGGTTTGATTTTTTGTTATTAATGGTGAAAGGAGTCCCCATATATATAGAAATGATGTGAAATCACAATGAGGATGAAAAGATAATGTCTATTATGGGATTTTACCAACAATTTATATTTTTTTATCATTGGTTATAATATGTAATCATACGGGATGCATGGGAATCAACCATTGGTCTTGAAATGAACATTAATTTCTAGGAATAATGGGAATCTATTGATGAGATCAATTAGAGTTTGGGATACTCTATATATCTGGGACTATTTCTTATAATATAATTAGGTATATTTTCTAGTTTTCATTGATTTCTATTACATGGTTGATTTGGGTGTGAATTCATATCGGTGGTACACATAATATTGTATTTGTGAATATGTTAGAAAAATATAGGAATGCTTGGGATGGTTGGGATTCAACTGATTTTATAATACAATTTAAAATGTCTTGGTAATGAGAGTTGAATGGAGATAATATTAGACCATTGTGAATATCCTAGATTCCCAATATTCAAATGTCAGTATGAGGTTTTAGGTGGGTTTTAATACCCAATAATATGTGTTAGATATGTCGAGTGTGTATATTGAATCCCCTCTATTGATTCCTGGGATACCCCCTTGGAACATGTGGAGACACTAGATGTTTTTTAACTGATGATGTGTGACATTCTGGATTCCAAAGACATTTCCATTTGGATTATAGGAGAATAGTCCCTTTGATTTCATTGATCACCTAGGAATCAGTAACACCAAAATGTATAGGATTTCCTAGTGACCACCTAATAGGAATCACTCATCAATTTGAGATAATGAATGTGTAACACTATAATGGGGTTCATCATGAGGGATTAAACATGATTGATTCTTGGTGATTACCTAGGGTCTTATACTCATCAATGGATGTGAGAGGATGTGATCCCTAGTGTGATGAAAGCGGTTCCCCAGAGGTGATGATCATGATTAATGCACATATGTAGTAAATGGGGAATGTTTGATAGATCAATTTTAGATCCCTAGGGATCAGTGATGGGTATTAGTCTTGTCCATGGTGATATTTAGATTCCCTTAGGAAATTGGTGATGTTTTGTTAAGGACGGTCTCTATGATATGATGGGATAAAATATATCAATGGGTAAAGATTAATTAGGTAAATCAAGGTTGTATAAATAGAGACTGATGATGTTTATATTTATTAATTTTATTTCATTTATTTTGAATTTTGGTTAGTCATATTTCCAATTCATTCAATAATGATAGTAGGTTATAGGTTCAACTTTGTATATGGCTTACTAATATTTATTTTTCAACCGTTGTATGTGGTCCTTAGTTTGTGAGCAGAAATGGTGTCTGCTTTAATGTCGATGACATGTAATACTAGGTAGGGAAGAGGCATGAGATTTCATGATTGAGCATTGACATTCTTGTGGAGTCTTATGTCCAGGAATTAGTAGATCAAAACATTTTTGGAGTCTGGGTAGGTGGTATGGCCTAGCGTGCATAGGATTCCTCTATTTAATTTTATTACAAATTGTTTAATTGTTTAATTTTTTATAAAAAAGTTCATTCAAGTATATATTAATGGTTTTTTATTTATTTATCAACAACTATAAACTCTGATATTAGGTTATATTCTCATCACAATACCATCTAATAAACCCACTACATGTCAAAATCATCTGGAATATGAGGAGGCATGGAAAATGTAACATGGATTCCTAGTCCAATAATTTTATACAGTGAGAAAGAGAGGGGAAAAAAGTAGTGTCAAATGATTTATTATTATTTTACTATTGGGTATATGATATTAAAGAGATATAGGAATGTGTCAAAGCCTATGATGTATATCGTGCTAGTGAGACATGAATAACATTACATGTATTATGTCTTTGTTTCCATAGATGTGTCTAATGTTGTGGATTTTAAATTTTATGTTTGATATGATTTTCCCCTTGGGTGATGTAAATGATGATTCAGATTGAATATTACATGTTATATTTTTGATCTTGGCCCATTGGAAGGAGACCAATTATAGACATTTCCACATGGACTGTAGAGGAAAATGAAATATTAGGTATTATGAGATGGTATGTTGGATTCTTGATATTTTTATAATGAGATACCTAGTTGTTTAATGTTTCAGAAACATCTCACATTAAATTATCTCTTATATTTACATGGTGGAATAATACATATCTTGGCTAATTGAAATATGTATTTCATTTGATGGTAAGTGATTTTGATCTAAAATGAGATGTTATTTATGTATGATAACATACGCCCTTAGTTTATGGGATATAAGGCAACCCTAGTGAGTTATAGTGGAAAATAGTACCATATTGGGTACCCCTAGTGGGATTCTATTACATGGTTTTAGTTATTTAAACAACCAATTACTCCCTATATAGTGTTTTCCCATATATCAGGGAATGAGATTTATTGTATCCCAACCTTGGGGTTATGGTACTCGATATGTATCGTCATAGGGTGATGTTGGTTGATCCAGTATCCAAGTATGAAATTATCAGATGCGCATTTATTTGAAGTTCTAGTAGAATACAATATTACATTTTACAATATATTTAGAATGTAATTCAACTTATCCATGACAGTGACTATGAATTTCCCTAGTATGGATTGACATACACAATGTTGTTGGCTGTTATATCGGTGGCTGATTAATGGTTATTCTTAAGGTAGTAGTCTCATATGTGGATGCTCATTGAGGATCAATACCATGGTAGGATGATAGGGATGGAATGGCATGCAAATATGGACATGAGGCCATTCAAAGGGTGTTTAGAACATTATATTTTATAGTTTTTTGATATGGGAGAGTAGATTACATCCCATAAGTTGTGATCATTGATAAGCCCAAATTATTGGAATATGTGGCTGACCTAGAGATGTTGTGATGTGACTTAGTGTTTATCAAATCATATCTTTTACGAGTATTGATTGAAAACCATGGGAGGGGTTTAACCAACATTATAGGATTCTATATGGATGTAAGCACTTCTATGTGATAGATTTTGATATTGATGAAGGAGATTTGAAATAAATTTAATGGTATGAAGATGGTAATGATTTGGTTGTCTTTTTTGTGAGGAGAAAATTTAGTTCTAGCCAACTGAAATGTATGAGAATAATATTACCTTAATATCAAGGTGGTATTTGGAGGGTATGACTAGCTGGGTTCCTTACCATATTGTAGGGATGTATTTTATTTCCTTGGTGGGAGAATTGTTATAAATTACTGAAATGGAATGACACCAAATGAAGGATTTGTATGAAATTATGTTTATCATAGGTTCAACACCTGATTTTGAATACGTATATCGATGGTGGACAATATTTTGGAATTGACCGGTATAGATTACATGGAATGATAGTGTAGTCATGTTATCCTATGTACTTTGTTTTTGTATTGGGTGACCATGAGATCCAAGAGTGGATATTTGGGAATCACACTTCATTGTGAAAGAGGGTGGTTTTTTGAATGGATTTAGGGGAAAACCATTATTGAAGGAGTGATTTTTTGGGCATGTTATGAGTCGTTCTAGTGGGATATTGTGTGGAGTCTTTTGGATTGTTTAGATCCTATGAAAAACCTAGGTTTTGTACACTTGGTGGGAATATTGAGTTTGACACTCAGGGAATAGCGTAACGGATTCCTAATTATGGAGAGTACCCCAATGTCTATTAAGGATGTGATACTAATTTTAACTATCTTTTGGAACATAGAGGAAACAATTCTTCGTGTGTTGGGGGAATGGGTGGTTTATGTTTTCAAATTTATTAACTGATGTGTGTAAGTTATCCATAACTAGTCATTGTGTTCCATTATAAATAGAGCATGGTCCTTGGATGAAAACATTTATTGAGGGGTGATGATAAGTATAATGTTATAGTTGGTCACATAATATTAGTCACAATTGAATGCCCCAAATTTTTTAGATATGTGGGTGCCATAACACTATAATATGAATGGTTATGATGAGATAGGATTCTCTTAGAGTGAAATCATGGATTCTAGTTCACCATTGAGACTTTTTGATGATTTAAATTTCTATTTTGTAGATACTATAAAACCACATGTTTTTTATGTTGTGAAAAAGAGATTAAATTTTAATTTTTGATTTTAGATTCTACCGATGTGTAAAATAGAAATTCACCCATAGTAGCTGATCTTGGATAATTATTTTGATAACAATGATGGTCTTGGAATAGGGTTTTTACCCAAGGATTAAATGGTTTTGTGTAACACCCCAAGATTCAACAATATGTTTCCCTTAGAATAATGTTGTAACTTGCGTTGTACACAACATGGTGTTTTAACCCACCATGACCAATAAAACTAGCCGTCGTGAATAGTAATACCCACTTTTTGAAGTTTTAGAATTTTTATTTTTCAAAATTTAATTCATTATTAGATTCATAATATCCAATTATTCTTAGGGTGAATTTTTGGTATTTTTATGAAAACATTCAATTTTTGATGAACAGTGAAAAACACTGCGTTATTTTTTAAAACAGACTTTTTATTTAAATAATAAGTTATTTAATATTAATTTATTTCACTTCAAAATAGATAAATAATACCAATATATGTTCAATGTAACTAATTGGTGTCATTTTATAATAAGTATATATATATATATAATTTTATTGAACTTTTCACCGTCTTTTACACACCTTCTAGGAGCATTTGAAAATTTGCGTAAAAAATAATTTTACCGCTTCTGTGATTTGAATTTAAAAATTCAAAGAGATACAGTTAATATCAGTATGTAAACTATGTTTCAATAAGATGAAAATAATTTTTGGTCAATAGTAACATTTGACTTTTATTTACCACAATTAAAAGTTAATAGGGTAATTAAAGGTAAAAATGATATTATAATTACCATAACACATGTCCTAATTCTATTGGATATGTTTAATTGAACCAAAAAAACCATAGCAATAAAATATGATCCTTTTGGTCCACTTGTATTAGATTAGTACATTTATTATTATTTTATATAAAGAAGAGTTAAAAGTGTTAAATTTCATATTTAATAACAAATCCATTTTAAATATACGATTACACTTAAAAAAATTAGACTATAAATATTCATTAAAAAGATATTAAGATTTACTACATGTAGGTATTTTATTTATAATTTTTAGAAACTAAATAATTTAATTTAATTATGACACAATGATGATGCAATAATTACCATATAAAAAAAATATTAAAATAATTGATATTATAAATATCGAAATAAATGTAAATAGAGACATATGATTAATTCCACTAATTTTAAAGGTTAATATTACATGTTATGGTTAATTAAATAAATTTAATTCGAAGTGATAATGTTTTTATAGATTTCCAAAAAATCAAATACTAAATAGTGTCAAAATTGACATAATTGTGTTTTAAAACAAATACTATATTATTAATTGATATAATATTACTAAATATATAAGGTTAGGCTAAAGGAGTTATATAAGGTTATATATTTCAATAATGAACCACTTGGTGTTATCTTGGTAGTTTATAGTAAGTTTATTAACCATATAATATAAAAATACAAAGATACAAGGTAAATGTTAGACTATTTAACTAAGAGTTAAATCTAAAAGATAAGGTTAAAATGGAAACCTAAAACATTATAAAACATATTGGTTGAGATGTTATAGACCCATCCCCACCATATCATTGAAATAAATCATTTTAGAGCCATTAGAAACTAAAAATTATTTTATTATAAAATAATATTTCAAGCTTTTCCTAAAGTGACCCTCACCTGTTTTATAAAAGGGTACTTCCCCAACTCTTAATATCACACCTCCAAATCCATTTGGATCGGCCAAACCCTACCCAAATACCTTTACATAGTCTATCACATAATTCTAGAGTCCTTAATTCAATAATAATCCAACCTAAGGAGCACTTTTGATCAACTCAAAAGGAAACTCCCAAAGAAGAGGTTATAATTTCAACACCCTCTTTCAAATTATTTTCTTCTTCCACATCCTCTTTATTTGTTGTTTCCATACCAAAATAATAACTCCAGTACTTTATGTCATGACCTGTCCTTGGTGCCCATGCCGTTACTACCCCATGCCCGCCTCCTGTAGGCCAGGGGCTGGCGACTAGCACCAAAGGCATAAATCCTGATAAAAGGGAAGGCATTGTCTTTATATAAGTAAACAAACACAACCGAGTACAAAAGATGAAGTAAACACTATGTAAACTGAGAACAAAAGTATGTGATGAAATGTAAAAGGGCCAGAATACAAACCCAACTGAAAGTACAGTACAACTAAAAAGAAAGAATAGTAGCAGTAAAGTAAATCAACAACCACTGAGTCGTCCTTCGGCTATCCCACCTGAACGGTGGGTACAGATGGATTCCTCAGCTCCTCGAGTCCAGTCATCCGCTCCTCGTATGTCCCTCTTGATAGTCCACCACCAGATACCATTCATCTCCTCAAACCTCAACCATGATCAGTATTTTCTATCGTCTACAACCAACAAAACGTAGTGCTGTCATAGCCCGTGCAGGGGAGAGTATACGATACTCATTAGGGACTCCGGGACCCCTGAAGGTCTCCCAGAATCCAAAAAGGATAAACCAAAAAAGAAGAGATACAAACACGAAGTATCATCCAACTGTACTTAGGTATATTCCATTACATATACTGAAGCTATAAATTCCAGTTCGACTCCAACTCACAAGCCCATGTACAACCCAACCCACATAGGAAAGAACAACCCAATCAACAAAGGAAAACACAACCCAGTCCCCACAGGAAAGCATGTCAATCATATCGATTTTATTGATTGGAAGTCAAGACTCAGCTCACACAGGTATACTATTCACGAAAAGGGGTGGAGATGATTCGATGTAGCCTCTGAATCATCTCCTCTACCGAACCCATGTAGGATCCAAGTACAGAAGTCATCACTGCCGAACCCACATAGGATCCAAGAATAGTAACCATCACTGCTGATCCCACGTAGGATCCAAGTAAAGTCGTCCTCACAGTCGAACCCATGTAGGATCCAATTACAGTCATCCTCACTACTGAACACACATAGGATCCATGTACAGTCGCCATCGTCATCGTAGTCGCAGCTAGCTCTAGGGTTCCCGCACACATCACGCATGATTCTGGGAGGGTCCATTCCACGAGCCAAGGGGTTCGATAAATCAACTATCACGAAGTCTGGAGTTTATCTATCACAACGTTCTGTCTCTTCAATAGGAACTCAACACCACAGAAGGCGCGTCAATCAGATTCCAGGTCTGAGAGTTATTGGATTTTTCGTCCCACGGGCCCAGTTGATTTTTAGGTTAAAACCAACCCGACCATACTCCAACTGTGCACAATACTCCAGAGGATTAATCCAAAAGATCTGTCTCACTAAGAGGAAATCAACGTGATCGACCACACGTCATTCCGACATTCGTTCGTTAAGTTATAAACATTTCTGCTTCAAGGGCCCGTTTGGTTTTAGGTTTAAACCAACCCGACCATACCCAAACTTTACCGAAAGCTTGAATGTAATATACTGAAACAACCATATCAATCCAAGGATCCCAAAGCAGCTGATGATGTGTCGATCAGAGGTCTGTAGCCAGAGATATGGGTGTTTGAACGTATGTGGTCAGAAAATATGGGATTTGGGGCCGGTCCGACCCGGCCCAATACCCCCTGGGTCGGCCCGAACTGGGTCGACCCCACCCGGGTCCGGGTCCAGCCCTATTGGGCGCATCCTGGCCCATCTAGTTGGGCCCATCCCGGCATGCGTGACATGCCGCTAGGCTTAGAAGACGGCCATGGCTTGGCTCTCTGCTGAGCGGGGTGCGAAGGGGGGGGGCGTCCCCCCCTGTTTCTGAAACAGCCAGCCTTAATGTCCAGCCTTTTGCAACCGCGGGACCCGAGGTCATCTCTCACCTAGGAGGCTCCAGTGGCCGGGTCAGCCGACCGCCCCTTTGAAAAACTGTCGCGCCCTTAGTACACTTCTTCTGTCCGACCGGCGAGGCACGATGGCGCCACGCCCCACTGCCATGGCCCGCCTTGGCCACGACCCCCTCGGAGTTCTGGCATGGCACGATGGCGTTGTGCCCCACCGCCATAGCCCTCTCCTGAATGCGGCCTACTTCGGTCTCACCAGCATGGCGCGACAGCACCACGCACCTTTTCCACGACCAGCTCCGGTCGTGGTCCTCTTCGTTACCACGCGGTGCAACGGAACTGCGCCGCCTTCGCTTCAATGATCAACGAGGATCAACAAGAAAAGGGGATGATGATTGGAAATGTTTGTGCAGTATGATCTCCTCTCGTTATGTTGATATCATGTGGCCAAAATTTTAATCAACAGAGATAGATAAATAAAACTTTAACGAAGATAACCCCTACCTTGAAGGAAGTTTTCGGTTGTCAAGAACCACAGATGATGGCGTCGTTCCCATTGTCATCGAACTCTCCTCCCTTATCGCGAAGGAAGAGGAGGATGGAGAAAACTAGAACCGCTGAGTTGACGTTCTTCGTCGGAGAATTGGTGTTCTTCATTGAAGTGGATACATTCATCGCGGGAAGGTGATTCTCTTCAAAAACTATATATCTCTCTCCTCCAATCCCCAACTCAACAAGCTAACCAAAATAAAATAAAGTCCTCCTAATTTAATTCTATTTTTCCAAGAATCTCAAAATTTAAAATTTCAAAACCCAAGATCAATTAATTGAAGAGGTGTGTTTCCAAGATTAAAGAGGAGATAGGGGAGAGATACAAAATTAAAGGATATAAAAAATTAATGGGGAGTTTCCATGTATTTATCATGGGAGTTCAAAGGGGTTAAGGGTTATTGAATGTGAAAAGATGAAGAATCGTGTGGACCCCACCTCCCTCATAACTACACATGGGATGCTGGGTGGTTGTGGGCCCCACCACCAACTTTCCATGAGAGAGTTTAACTTCCAAGGATAATAAAATAAAATGGTACACAATTTTATTTACTTCTCACTTAAACCCCAAAATTTAACATCTTCTCTCAAGAAAACACAACAATGGTAAAAGTCATCTTAAGCAAATACTGGCACTGCGAGTTCATCGGTGCCCTCAGATTTTAATTCCGATCACCGGTTAAAAATACATAATAACATGCTCATTCGTTCACTGAATGTACTCGAGCTAAACTTTGGAAATTGATTCCGGGAACACCGGGCCTCAGAATCAGGTGCCGTCAGAAACTGCGTACTCGTAAAATCCCAATGAATTTAACAAAAACGTTTTTTGAAATTTACAGGTTTTACATTACTCCCACCTCCGGGATTTGCGTTCTCGTAAATCTACATCATAAACTAGGGAATGAAATGGGGGTATTGTGCAAGCATTTGAGCCTCCCGCTCCCAAGTGCTCTCCTGGAGGTTCCCGTACTACCACCCGATGCACACTAGAGGAATCGACCATCCACGGAGCACCCGCTCCTGTCGATCATCGATCTCCACTGGGACCTCCTAAAATGTTGCCCCTGCATCGATTTCCATCTCCCTGTGATCAATGTTATGCATCAGGTCGTTCACATATCTCCTTAGCTGAGATACGCGGAAGATGTCATGCACCTGATGCAACTGAGGTGGAAGAGCCAGGAGATAAGCCACCTCGCCAATCCTGATATGAACCTAGAATGGTCCGATGAAGCATGTAAATAACTTGTCGCCCCGAAAAATCTCTGTAATCAATGTCGAGGTGAGACCCATAAGAAAATGTGGTCATCATCCTCAAAATCTATTAGTCTCCGCCTCCTATCAGCATAAGACTTCTGTCGGTTCTGAGCATTCCTCATCTGCTCCTGGATGATCTGTACCTTCTCCATCATGACTTGGACCATCTCTGCTCCTATAAATTCTAACTCCCCAAGGTCTATCCATCACAGAGGTGATCTGCAAGGTCAGTCATACAGTGCCTTTTATGGTGTCATCCTGATGGTGGAGTGGTAGCTGTTCTTGTACTCAAACTACACCAAGGGTAGGTGATCCTCCCAGCTGCAACCAAAGTCAAGGACACATGTACGGAGCATGTCCTCAAGAGTCTGAATGGTCCTATCTATATGGCCATCCGTCAGAGGTTGAAAGGTGGTGCTCAGGCATAGGTGTGTCGCAAATGCCTCCTGCAACCCCTTCCAAAGCCGGGAAGTAAAACGAGCATCTCGATCGGAGACGATGGAAGATGGCACACCATGAAGTCGAATGATCTTCTAAATGTAGAGGCATCCCAAGATCTCTACTGAGCTCTACTCTCTAATGGGTATGAAGTGGGCTGACATGGTGTGTCGGTCGACAATCGCCTAGATGGAGTCGTGTCCTCTAGAAGTACGTGGAAGTCCCATCATGAAATCCATAGATATCTCGTCCCACTTCTACTTCGGAACCTCTAAGGGTTGTACCAAGCCTGTTGTTACCTAGTGCTCCGCCTTCACCTACTAGCAGGTGAGGCATCGTGAAATGAACTCTGCTACAGCCAACTTTATACCCGGCCACTAGTGCTATCGTCTGAGATCTTGGTACATCTTCGCTAATCCTGGATGTACCGCCAATGGGGAAGTGTGAAACTCTCTCAGCACCTCCTTCTGTAATGCAATTGGTACTCTGGTACGTCCTTTTAAAAGGACAACGTGCTCTCCTCCTAATGAAAAACCATCAGGTGCATGTCCTGTAGATATCAGTGCATGTCGCGTCTCACAGTCAATGTCCCCACACTGTGCCTCTCTGACCCGCTGAAGTAGGGGAGGAGTGACTATGAGAGACTGTAGAAAGGCTGCCCCATCTCTATCCATGAAGGATATTTGCAACATGGCTAGCTGCTCCATCGCCTCTCCAAGTAGCTGGATTCCTGACCTCATGCTGAGAGCATGAGCTACTAAGTTCCCCTTCCCAGGTGTATTGATTATCTCAAATTCATAGTCCTGGAGTAACTCAATCCATCGCCACTATCTCAGGTTCAGGAACTTCTGCGAGAAGATGTATCTGAGACTCTGGTGGTCAGAGTAGACTGTCAAGCACTCACTCATCAGATAGTGATGCCACATCATCAAGGCGAAGACCACTGCTGCTAACTCCAGTTCATGGGTAGCGTAGTTTTGCTCATGCTACCTCAAATCACATGGACCATAAGCGATCACTACCCACTCCTACATCAGGACACACCTGAGTCTGGTCCCTGATGCATCACAGTAAATTACGTACCCTACACCCTCCTTTGGTAGCCTCAAGATGGGTGCACCGGTCAATCTATGTCTATGCTCGTGGAAGCTCAGCTGACATCTCTATGACCACATGAAGGTTTTCCCCTTCATCCTCAAAGATGAAAGTGGTGTTGAAACTCTAGATAAGTCTAACACAAATCTCCGATAGTACCCAACCAGACCTTGGAAATTCCGCACCTCCGTCACGCTCCTGGGTGGCACCCAAGCTTGCGTTGCCTCGATCTTCGCAGGGTCCACCGCAACTCCCGCCTTAGAGATGACGTGTCCCAAGAAGTGGACCACTCGAATCCAGAACTGACACATTGAGAGATTACCATAAAGGTGGTTCTCTTGGAGCGTATCCAGTACAACCCGCAAGTGGTAGGCGTTCTCCTTCTCAGTAGTCGAGTAAATCAATATGTAGTCGATGAAGACTACGACAAATCGATTGAGGTAAGGATAGAATATCATGTTCATGAGACTCATCAACACTACTGTAGCATTGGTTATGCCAAAAAGCATAACAAATAACTCATTGTGGCCATACCAACACCTAAAGGCCGTCTTCTGCATATCCTCGTCTCGAACTCTGAGTTGATGATAACCTGACCTAAGGTCTATATTTGAGAACCATCGTGCTCCCTTGAGCTGATCGAAGAGTTATTCAATACTCATAAGTGGATAAATGTTCATTACGGTCACCTAATTTAGGTGACGGTAATCGGCACAGAGTCACAAGCTCCCATCGGCCTTCTTGGCAAACAAAATCGGGGAAACCCAGGGCAAAACACTAGGTCGGATGAATCCCTTACCCTGCAAGTCCTCCAGCTGTACCCTTAGCTCTCAAATCTCAGAGGGAGCCATCTGATATGCTGGAGTTGATATTGGGGTTGTCACGGGGTACATGTCAATATAGAATTATAGCTCTCTGTGAGGAAGTAGTCCTAGAACATCATTAGGAAAAACGTCTGTATACTGATCCATCACTATAGGAACACTCAGACTCCACACATCAATTGCTCCTAGGATTACACTAGCCAAATGATGAGTGGTCGGCTATCCTCTCCTCTATGTTAGTCCATCATGTGCTGCAAAGGCTTCCTTCTTGCCGGTGAAGGTGAACATACTCCCATTACTGCAGACACACCAAACCTTCTGCCAAATATAGTCTATCTAATCATGAACCGTAGATAACCAATCCATTCCCAAGATAACATCGTAAGGCCTCGACGCCGCTATAAGAAGATCCCAACTTAAGCTCTCGCCTCCTAGAGTAAGTTCACACTACCCGCACCAGTGCGTAATCGTCAATTCTGCTCCCGTAAGAGTCTCTAGCCGTATGGATCGAGCCAATGGCTCTGTCGGAATCTCCAAGATCCAAACAAGGGTAGCTACAATGAAGGAATGACTCTCTCCTGTGTCTATAATAACTACAACAAGGGAGTAGTAGACACAGATAGTACCTCGAATCATCTCAGGTGCGTCGTGGTCATAGGCCTCCACTGCCTGAAGCTGAGCATGCCTCTGCCCACTAGCTCTCTGTGGTCGGGGTGGACCTCCATGTGGTGGTGGTGGTAGAGCCTCGAAGCACCCTCCACCACCTAATGCTATTCCAGCTCCTCTACCTAGTTCTCATACTCCCTGCAGTCCACCACAGTCGAACCTCTGCCTCTACCTGGGTGGTCCCTCAACAGTCTGCTGCTCCTCTGCATGGCGGGTCGGGCCATCACAAGCCATGGGCCCTACCCGCCGCATGCATAGAACTGTCTTCCTCTTGAATGTCTGGCTCTTCTGCATGTGCCCCTCACCTCCGAACCAGTATCCTGAGGTCGTCCTCCTGATGGTCTGGTCCGCTTGGACCTCTACGATGTCTCTCTACTGCCGGCTGCAGAAGACTCTGCTATGTGCCGCCCTGTGGTAGGTCTCGCCGCTGGTGAAGGTTCTGCAAGAAAATACTCCACAAGAAGGGCTTGCTCTAGTACTCCTACCTGATTTGGAATACTGAGGGAGATCATTGATGCCATGATCTCATGCCTAAGTCCCTGGTCGACGGTTCGGGCCCGAATGAATGGGTTTCGTACCATGTTTGTGAAGTAGCGTGAGAGACTGCTAAAACTCGCCGAGTACTGGGCTACTGTCATGCGGCCCTACCACAGCTGTAGCAACTCCTGAATGTGCACTTCATGGAGGGTGGATGGAATGAAATCTGAGTGGAAGAGGCTCTCGAAGTCTGAACAAAGAAGAGATGCCTCGTCGTGCACCTGGAGCATTAGGCTCCACCATCTACCTACTGCTGCGTGCATGAGACTCGCAGTAAAGATCACCATGAGGTCAAATGGTGTCCCTACTAATCTGAAGACTCGAACAGGAGCCTCCAGCCAATCCTCGACTGCCTAAGGGTCCTTCTCCTCATGGAACTTTGGCGGTCTCTTACGCTAAAACTCATGCAGTGCACTCAGGTGACGTGCACTCTCAGCTACCTGGGCTGGTGGCATCGGTTGCTCAGCGGGTAGAGGCAACGCAGGTGCCTCCGCTATAATGGGGACCTGAACCGAGGCCTCATCACTCGGTGGGCTACCATCTTCCACAAAGCTCGGAACCCTAGCTAGCTGTCATTGTGGGGCCATCCGGAAAAGAAACAGGTGTGACACGGTTAATACAGTATACCTGGTGAGCTAACACAAAGTACTCACAATGAAATCTTTTGAAACACACATGCAATCAAGGTTTTCATGCATTGAGTCGGAAATCAGAATTCAGGGTCCTGGTGTATGGATACGTCGGCCACTGAACCAACACTGGACTCCCTGGAATAATAACCACACTCAATAACCTTAACACTATTGCTTCACATAGAATAAATTATCAGAGTCCAATGTTCTGTGGAAGAACTGACTCCTCTAATACCAATTTGTCACGACCCATCTTTGGGGCCCATGTTGTTGCTACCCCAAGCCCGACTTCCATAGGCCAGGGGCTGCCGACTAGCACAAAAGGCGTAAATCCTGATAAAAGGGATGGCATTGACTTTATATAAGTAAACAAACACAACTGAGTACAAAATATGAAGTAAACACTAAGTAAATGGAGTAAAAAAGTAAGTGGTGAAAACTAAATGGGCCAGAATACAAACCCAACTGAAAGTACACTACAACTGAAAAGAAAGAACAACAGCAGTAAAGTAAACTAGTAAACACTGAGTCTCCCTCCGGATATCCCACCTGAAGGGTTGGTACATATAGTTTCCTCATCTCCTAGAGTCCAGTCGTCCGCTCCGCGTACGTCCCGCCTGATAGTCCACCACCAGATACTGTTCTGCTCCAAAACCCTCAACCACAATCAGCTTTGTTTGTCATCTAAAACCAACACAACATTGTGTGGGAATAGATCATGCAGGGGTCAGTATACGATACTCATTAGGGACCCCGAGACCCCCGAAGGTCTCCCAAAATCCACAAAGGATAAAAAAAAGGAAAGATGCAAACATGAAGTATCAACTAACTCTACTTAGGTATATGCCCATACATATACCTAAGTTATCAATTCAAGTTCGGCTCTAACTCACAAGCCCAAATATAACCCAATTTACACATGAAAGCACAAACCAGTCCACAAGGGAAAACACAACCCAGTCCACATAGGAAAGCAAGTCAATCATATTGATGATATTGATTGGAAGTCAAGACTCATCTCACATAGGTATACTAATTACAAATAGGGGTGGAGATGATTAGATGTAGCCTCTAAATCATCTCCTCTACCTAACCCACGTAGGATCCAAGTACAGATGTCTTCATTGGCGAACCGACGTAGGATCCAAGTATAGTGACCATCACTGCTGAACCCACGCAGGATCCAAGTACAGTCTTCCTGGCTACCGAACCCATGTAGGATCCATGTAAAGTCATCCTCGCTGCTGAACCCACGTGGGATCCAAGTACAGTCACCATCGTTGTCGCAGTCGCAACCATCACTACGGTTCCTGCACATAGAACGCTCGATTCCGGGAGGGACCGCTCCACAAGACAAAGGTATTGATACATCAAATGTCACTAATTCCATAGTTGATGTATGAAAATTTTCCTTCTCGTCAATAGGAACTCAACGCGACAGACGACGCGTCAATTGGACTCCCGGTATGAGAGTTATTGGCTTTTTCGTCCAAGGTCCCCGATTAGTTTTAGGTTAAAACCAACCAGAACATACTCTGGTTGTGTCCAATCCTCAAGATAATTAATCCAGACTAACCATCTAACTAATAGGAAATCAACGTGATCAACAGAACATAATTCAGACGTCCGTTCGTTATGTTATAAGCGTTTCAGATCCAAGGGCCTGGTGGGTTTCGGGTTTAAACCAACCTGGACATACATAAAATTTACCACAATATTGATTGTAATATACTAAAATGACCATCTCGATCCAAGTATCCCAACGCAACTGACGATGCATCGATCGGAGGTCAGCAGCCTGAGATATGGGCGTTTGAACATATGTGGTCAGAAAATAGGGGGTTTGGGCCCGGTCCGACGGGGCTCAAAACCCCATGGGTCAGCCCAAACCGGTTCGACCCAACCCGGGTCTGGGTCCGACCCAATTGGGCATGACCCGGACCGACTGGCATGGCCTGGCCTGGCTGGCACGGCCTCACCTGGCGCTAGCGGCCCGACCCGCGCGGCCTGCATCCTGGCTTGAAAGTCGGCCGCAGCTCGTCTCTCGGCCGAGCAGGGTTCGAAGGAGGGGTTCCGCCCCCTGTTTCTGAAATGTCCAGCCTTAATGGACTGCCTTTTGTAACTGTGGGACCCGAGGGGTTCCCGACTCCAGGTGGCACCGGCGGCCGGGTCAGTCGGCCGCCACTTTGAAAAACCGACGGGGCCTTAGGTCGCAGCTTATGTCCGACCAAAGCGGTGCGATGGGGCCGCGCCCCTCCGTCGTGGACCACCCCAGCCGTGGCCCCCTCGAAGTTCCGATGCGGCGTGATGGCGCCGTGCCCCTCCACCATAGCCCGCTCCTAGTCGCGGCATCCTTCGGTCTCACTAGCGCAGCGCGACATGGCCACACACCTTCGCCGCGGCCCGCTCTGGCCGCGGTCATCTTCATTCATGCGCGGTGCAATGGCACCACACTGCCTTCACCGCAATGATCAATGAGGATCAACAAAAAAGGGGAGGAGGATCATCCATGTTTTTGCGGTCCGATATCCTCTCATTATGTCGACATCAAGCGGCCAATGTTTTAATCAATGAAATAGATAAATAAAACTTGAACAAAGATAACCCCTTCCTCGAAGGAAGATTGCGGTTGTCAAGCGTCGGTGATGATGGTGTCATTCCCATTGTCGTCGGCATCTCATCTCTTGTCATGAAGGATGAAGATGATGGAGAAACTCAGAACCTTCGAGTTGATGTTCTTCATCGGAGAATTAGCGTTCTTCGTTGAAGTGGACACATTCTTCGCAGGAAGATGAAGCTCTTCAAAAACTAGATCTCTCTCTCCTCCAATCCCCAACACAACAAGCTAACCAAAATAAAATAAGGTTCTCTTTATTTTATTTCACTTTTCCAAGAATTTCAAAATTTAATATTTCAAAACACTAGATCAATTAATTGAAGAGGTGTGTTGGCAAGATTAAAGAGGATAGAGGGGAGAGTTACACAATTAAAGGATACCAAAAATTAATGGGGACTTGTCATGTATTTATCATGGGAGTTCAAAGGGGTTAAGGGTTATGGAATGTGAAATGATGAGGGCTTGTGTGGACCCCACCTCCCTCATAACCACACATAGGATGTTGGGTGGTTGTGGACCCCACCAACAACATCCCATGAGAGAGTTTAACTTCCAAGTATAATAAAATAAAATTGTACACAATTTTATTTACGTCTCACCTAAACCCCAAAATTTAACTTCTTCTCCTGAGCAAACGCATCAACGATAAATGTCATCTTAAGAAAATATCAACACTACGTGTTCATCAATGCCCTCAGATTTCAATTTTGAGCACCAATTCATAATATAGAAAAACCCGCTCATTCGTTCAGTGAATGTACCCGAGATAATCTTCGGAAATTGATTCCAGGCACACCGGGCCTCGTAATCAGGATCCGTTAGAAAATGCGTACTCGTAAAATCCCAAAGAATGTAAGAAAAAAATTCAGACGAAATTTACGGGTCATTACACCTTATACATAATATAATGTTACTATAAATATGGTAAAACTATATTTATTATTCTATCCATCCTATGAATGAAAAAGTTACCATACGTGCATACGTACGACTTACCGTCTCCACGTCATGGTGTAGTTTTTTATACAAACACTTCATTATTTGGATGGGTATAATTATGAGTATAATTTATGTAAATAACAAATATAACATGTTTGTGATAATATATATATGATATATTATCCAATTACATATGATTTCACCATCAATATAATTATATTGTCACTCGTACATACGTACGAATAACTGTCTCCACGAACGTGATGAGATTAATTCCCCATCATAATATAT
This sequence comes from Viscum album, assembly GCA_963277665.1. Classification (NCBI taxonomy): domain Eukaryota; kingdom Viridiplantae; phylum Streptophyta; class Magnoliopsida; order Santalales; family Viscaceae; genus Viscum; species Viscum album. Next base: position 1,088,380,754 of record OY728156.1, read on the forward strand.
CCAGAATAATTTTCATTTTATGATTAAGAATAATGTTTAAGAACATAATATAATTCAGGATATGAATCAAATACATCCTATTCATAACAAACAAGGATTACATAACCAATCATATAAAGGAAAACGAATTAGTTAACACCTGAAATGATGATACTACTAAAATATTATTAAAAAATTAATTTTAAAGGATCATATATGATATCATATTTATGTATATAGTTCTTATAAAATTTAATAACAATTATTTAAATATTATATATGAGGTTATCTTACCATCTACTAAGTAAAATACATGTTAAGGGTTAATTCTACAATCTCTTTACTTATCTGAGTTTGTTAATACAGAAGTATCTGTTGGGACCTCTTTATCATCCATATTCGTTTTTTCATAAAAATGTAATTCCAAACATTTTTAATATTTACTAGACTATGGTTTAAAGTCATTTATAACCTTATTTGACCATATATTTTTGGAATGTAATCTTTCCATTGTTTTCGAAACAAGGTACTTAATGACCTTTTCGACAAAATTAAGGTAAGAATGTCTTTTCTTACCTTATATGGCGTGTGCAGCCATTTTACACCGTTATAAAATTGTTGAAGCTTCCCATACATGATTATAAGAATATTTTCAAAATAAATATTTTCTATTATAATTATGTGACTTTTAAATGGTTTCAAAATATAAAAAGGTATTTCATTCAAATAGTTTTCATTTCATCTTTGTCAAAATCCATTGATGAATTTTAAACATGCTTGAACATGATTTATTATGATACAAATATTCCATATTGTATTAAAGGTTTTTTGATATTTTTGACTATGGATGTTTTATTTTTTTTCATTCATGGTTTATGGATAAAATATTTACATTTCATATGCTAGTTTTAATATGAATGTTTATGTTATGTTTCAACCTTTTCATATGAGGAATGAATTTTAATTAGTAACGGATGGGTGCAACCCACTATAGCTCCTCGATGCATCATTAGGACTCTTTAGAAAAACTAGTGTCTTGGCACAAGGCCTTGAAAAAATCTTATTTTTTGTTTCGTCATGAGGCCTTGACTATGTGGTTATGAATTCTGGCATTATGCATTCCATAATTATAAAAATGGTTATTGATATTACATGTGATTATTTGACTAGTAGAATATCAATGTGAATAAGTAAATGGAATTATTTGATTTATCGTTTCCATATTATGATGAATTTTATGTTTAAAAGTCTTGGGTTTTAGTCTTATACATTGCCTTAAATGTTTATGCTTATTTATGAATGTTTATACAATATTCTTATCCTTACTAAACATCTGAGCTCACCCCATTCCATGTTTTATATTTTTCCCAGATGCGATGAAGTATATTATGACTGACCTACCGGGATAGTCTAAGGGATATGAATGTGGTCAATAGAGACAATTTTGTTGTTTTTTATCATTTTATAATGTATTGTAAATCTTATGAATGTATCTAATACTTCCAAGGATACTAAACTGGTTGTAATTTCCGGATTTTATCCCTTGTGATCATTCCAATGTTATATAATATTGCAATGAATCTGGATAACTGGGGTCAGGGCATTATGTTTTGGAATTCCTAGATGTTTGAATTTTGGGATAATATTTTATATTTAACTAATTTAATAACAATTTATTTCAACAGATTTGAATGACGTTTTATTTTTAATGGAGTAGTAGTTTGAATCTATGTCTCTATATTAGATTCTATAATGGGGGCTTTACCTAGAAGTGGAAATACGTCATGTAAATGATAGGTTCAGAAGTTGTCCCCTTATCCTTTTGTATTCATTTTTTTTATTTTTTCCTTGTTTTATTTTTCATTCGTACTCCTCTCCCCTTTATTCTCACATATTATCCATTTGAGATTCTCCTTTTTATGACCAAGAGAGGATATGTAGAGGGGAGATAGGGTGGAAAAAGGGTTTTTCTGTCATAGAGATGTAGAGGAGCCAGATTATTATGTGACCAATGCAGAGCATAGATCAGAATAAAGTATGTAATGATTCTTCCTGGGGAAAAAAATTTTATTTTTTAATTATAGATCCTTGCATTTTTTTTAACTTTTTAGATCCACAATATGATTTTAGGGACCCATTGGAGGTCAATTTGATAATTTTTTTGATGAAAATAGTGGGTTCATGAGGTTCATAGTGGGTTTTACAGTCATATATACTCAATCAAATGATATGTGGTTTCAAAAACACACTCAATATGTTCTTCCTGTTTGGGGAATATGCAATTTTTGGGACTACTTATTGTTTTGATTGAGTATACACCATAAAGGAAAACATTCTCATGTGTCATACTGCATTTCTAGATATGCAATGTTATGGGGACATGGACGTGAAGCAGTACATGGCCAGATCATGAGTTTACTTAGAGTACATTCTAGGTTCTACTCCCTTATTACCCAAATGAGGGGTTTGATTTGTTTAACACCAAATATAGAAATAGACCTAAGTGGAATACATTTTAAGTATTTTTCAACATAGAGTGAGATGGTGACAGCATTTTGTTGTTGTGGGGTCTTCAAAAATGAGACTAGGCGATAGTGATATATAAACGGTTGGTTTTTTCTCCAAATTTTAAATGAGAGAACTCCTGAGGGGGATGCGAATTGAGACCGATGTGAGATTTGTGAGAAATTTCAATGGCTTGGTTGGATATAATGATGTGGACCCTTATTGAGATATCGAGGAAGGGAAATAGTTTCCCGTGTAGAAGCCTTGGTAACCTTTGATTTGAGGAGCATGAGTAATTATCATGTGTTGACCCAAGTAGGCCTTAAGTTTTTGATGATTGTTTGGGTGTTTGGACCAACCTCATGATGTCTTTGTTTTGGGAATGGTATTTATGAAATCCATTATATATGATGGAACTAATTCATTTTATTTTATTTCTATAGGGACAATATTTGGTGATGATGTTTTATTCAGATGTGTTAACCATTAGTTATATTCATTGAACTATAATACTAGTTGTGAATAAGAATCGCAAAAGTTAAGCGTCTATTTATTTTATGTCCTAGAATATACAAAGAGGTTTGACTCTATATGCATATTGATTATGAAGATAACAAGATGGATGGATGAATTAATTTTCTTACATATAATACCCCAATGGGTTTCTGATGATATATAGACTATGATAGGGAGTATGTGTTGGGTGGTAATGGTTTTTCTGTGTCACCTTAGATCTAGGCTGACATGTATGCCTAATATGGATGAAATGATATTGATGGGTGTGGTCATTCAACCAACCCTTGTTATATTTTCATTTTAATTATTTGTTATAATATGTTAATTTATAGGTTTTGTAAGAATTTTCTACTAGAACAGAGTTGTATGTTATTGGTTGTGATACCCAGGAATCATCTCATGAGATCGATGAGATATCGGGATGCACTGCATGTCCAGGAACTAGACACACTACATATTTGGGGTGGATGCCTATTTTGGAAAGAATATACTTATTTTTTTGTTGTGGGGGTGTATTCCATGAGGTGGTACCGATGATCCATCAATAAACACATTGTGGCCACATATATTGGAATTCTTAAGATGGATGGGATCACTCTGATTTTTTGATAACATTGTGAATGACTAGGTGTCTAGATTTAAATGAAGAAACTAGTAGGCCATTGTGAATTCCAATTATTCATAGGATTATAATGGTGGTATGAGGTGCAAGGTCACCCTATATCCCCTATAATGTATGTTTGATATCTCGAAAGTGACTGTTAGATCTCCTTGAATAATTCTTATGTTACTCCTAGGACAAGGTTGAAGAAAAATATATGGTTTGGATAATGAGTTTTGAGTTATTGTATTTCCATCATATTAACTGTGGGATCCAGTGAGGTTTTTCTTTTGATTATGAAAGAATACCAAGAATATGTAATTCTTAGAAGCTTTGGTCTGATGAGGGATTACCCACCCTATGAATCATTTTTTAGGGGACATCATGAATGCCCAGGAACTTGAATCGGGTTTAGCATAAGGTAATGTGGATAACAGATTCATGGTGATGACCTAGGGTCTAATACTCATGAGTGTAGGTGTGTGAATGAGATCCTAATATATAGTACATAGGTTTCCCTATGGTGTTTCTCATACTCAGAGAAACTATGTTGTTGGATAAAGTAGGCTTCGTCGATGGAGGTCATAGACCTTAGGTTCCATGAAAAATGTTGGGCTAAGAAAAAATTGTATGTGGATTCCCTAGATGTGGTGGGGTGTTGTGGTTAGAACTATCTCTGTGATATGATTAAATAAATTATGACACTAGAAAAAGTAGGTTTCAAACTATCAGGGTATCAAGACGAGGGATTAATAGTGAATTTAATTATTTATTTTATATTAGTTATTTCTCTACAATAAGCTGGTTTTATTTTCTGAGAATAAACTTATGATAGTAGTTTATATGTTCACCATTCATAGTGGACAAAGGAGATTGATTTCACACACCTATACATATACCTTAGTGTTCTTTAGGATGATGATTCTTCTTTTAGGATGATTATATATTATAATTGACTGGGTGGATCCCTGAGATTACATGATCGAGTAGAGCCACTCATGAGAATATTAATGATGATGTGGGAGTATCTTGACATTGTTTTATAAATTATGTAGGGCTATGTATCAGTAATGGAAGAGGATCACTACATATTTATTTTCGATTTATTTATCTTGTATATATGATTGGCCATGGGATAGACCAGTTGACTTATATTATTAATTTTATATTATTACATAATGTTTCTATTTTATTTATTATTTATTCATACTCTAATTATTTTTTTGTGTTTAGGTGGTTTTATTTATTTATCTGTGATTGTTCACATTGATAAAGGGATATATTTTCCTCACAATTACATTATACTCAACTAAAAAATCATCCAATTATAATGGTTTGAAACCATGAAAATAGGAAGGATATCCATTATTTTAGCATAAATCCATAAATTACATGGACCAAGTCCCATAATTCCATTGAAATATAGTCCATCTTATGAAAATAGTTTTAAATAGTCGACATAGGTGGATACATCAACAGTATATGAAGTTCATGGTCATAGGCTGTTTCAACATATTTCAATGATTTAGTAAAATTTGGTCATATGTGGCCTATTTACATGTTCAGCATAGAATATGGAAATATGATACATCTAATACACCTATTTCTCAGTATCACTAAACCATGGAAAAACATTTTAGAAAATAAATAAATTGGTCAGGGTTTAATCATGGGAACTCTTCTATAATCCCTCCAAGAATATACCACTAGGATCAAATCAACAATATGTACATATATAAATATATTTAAATAGATATATTATTATTTATAACAATAAAAATTAATAATTTTATGAAAAATTTACATTGGGATGCAAGCCTATTTCCATAGTTTCATAAAAACATAAAAATTAATGATTTTTTCAAGGGAAATTACCTTGGTTTTCCAAGAACTTGGAAATAGGTGACTTTTTTTAGGTATATTTCCATGGTTTTATAAAAGTGCAGAAATAGTTCAATTTTATAAGGGTTATTAACACCATTTTCAGAAAAATGTGTTTATATGTGGTTCCTACAAATCTCCATCATTTTGTTTTCTGCCCAGACTGATCACCGCATTTATTTGAAACTATAGTGATATGAGGGAGTGCGGCCACAATTTAACCATACCATGAAATAGGAAACCTACATCCATTGTTTTAAAACCCGAGGATCATGATGTATTGCCATATGGATATTTTATCATTTTAGAAAACTGACTCTTATAAGAATCCTCTATAATATGAGGAGGCATTCATTTGTTCATTTGGGGCTTTGATCCAACTACGATATGGAGTGATTCAGGGTGGGGTGTTAAATAGTTATGTTGTGGGTGAATAATTTCCTTAGACTATGACAATTCCATCAAACCAAGGTAAATATTTTTAGTATCCCTTAATTTCAAATCATTCTATTTCATCTTCTCATAAAACATTTCCTAATAAATAATCACACTATAATTTTGACATTGTAACTCATGCATGAGTATAGATCACATCATCTAAAACTCTTCAATAATTACATGGAATTACATTATTCATTCAATATAGTTTATCTAATCATTCAATTATAGAGGTTCATTACACCCCATGAATATTGAAGGATTGTGGTAAAAAACCATTGAACATAAACATGGTTCAAGATGAATATTTTCCAAATTGATCTTCTATAATTTTAATTTTATTAATGGAAATTTCATTTAAATTTTGACCAAACAAATAATTTTTTAAAGGATTTTATCCACCACTACTTCTAGAGGATCTATGAGGACTTGTCTATGAGGAATGGTTCTATAGGATATATAATAAGAATAATATAAATCTAATCAATACATTGAAATTAATTGAAAATATATTAAATAAAAGTAATTTATGTCTTAATTATTTTATTAATAATATAAAAATCATTAATGATAATTAAAAAGTTAATAATAAAAATAATAATTACATTTTTTACTCAATATTTTATGCTTGATCCATTGACTATTCACTAATCATGCAGGACTTTCTAGAAACCAAAAATAGTTTCTAATGTTCATACAAACTGTCTATAGCTTATAAAATCTAACCTTATACAAAGAAATTTATATCCAAATTTTCATTTATCAGATTAAACTTTGTAAAAAATAGTGAATCAAACCGAAAAAATATACACATTATTAAAACACCAATAAAATTTTCTATCATAATGCCTTTTTAGATTGATTCATATCTACAAAATACCCCTTCATCTATAACAAACATATATATTATTTACATATCCTTCCCAAAATATCAAAACATAAAATCCAACCCTAATGTCATTATATATTGATGCAAACTAGGATTCCCAATCCAGATTATTTATTCAAAATATAACAAGGGATATCATGTAATCCTAATCAAGATAGAATGTAAACTAGTGTTGTGGAAACTAAAATACTAAATTTGGAATTATTTCACTCCTAAAAATAAAAAAAATCAAATGAGTAGTTTCAACCAAAGACCTGACATTATTTACACACAGATTAGAAATTAATTTATATAAAATAAATTTTTTTGGAAATATAGAACAACAAAATATTGAATAATAACCAAAAATAAGGTGTAAACAATATAAAATAAACATAAATACAATACCCTGATTCATTATGATATATTTCCTTTTCAATAAATTGAATCTCTTTGATAGCTTGTGATACATGCAACCATGTGTTTATGAGAAACATAAAGTAGTAGACTCTTATATCCTACTTGTTATATTAATAGGAATTAATAATAATAGGTAAATTATATAAAAACATATTTATTAAACATGTTCATTGTTTATATAATGATTATAAATAAAAGAACAAATAGTTTTTAAGAGAAGGATTTTTTATTAAAAAAAATATTTTTTCTCTGTAAAATAGTTTCATAGAATCTTCCTTACATATGTTAAAATTAATTTTATGGAACTTATAGAAAATTTATTATATGAAATTTAAATTAGGTTTTTAAAATCAACACATAAAATTGTAAATTTTTCTGATTTTTATGAAAAGATTCATTTTCTGATGAATAGATAAAAATATATTTTTATTAAAAGAATCCATTTCGTTTAATATTTTTATAATTATAAATTATAGTTTGAATAGTTTTCCATTTAAAATAATTTAAATTATATCATAATAAATACACTATTTGTAAGTTTAATCATTTCTATACTAGATTTTAATATTATGACCTTATGTACTTATTATAATATTCTTATTGGAAACCCACATTATCATCGTGTTTCTGGGTATAGTTTTAAATTAATTTATACAATTTTTGTGAAATTAATTTTGTTCAAATAGATTCCATATATACATTAAGAATAATTAAAATTTTACAATAATTTAAACCAATTTTTTAACATAATTAATAAACAAAATAAGAACAATTAATTACCATGGTTAAGGAAAAAATGGGTTTACCCAGGTGTTAAATTAATTTGATAAGGGTTATAATGGACTAATAGTTTTCAAAAACCAAATTTATGGAAATATTTATACCGTATAAGAACTAATGATTAATTATTTATCATTTTTTATCTTTCGTTCAGGTGAAAATAATGGGAGCACTATATTCTATTCAAAAATTACATTTGTATCTTCACCTCCACATACAAAAGTACAACCCCTCTCCAAACATCTAAGAACATTAAAAACAATTTATATAAGATAATATAAAACCAAATAACTTAATCAATCCCATAAAATATCTTAGACCAATTTTTTAATCATAAATCCGTCCTATTAAGGCTTTTGGACCTTACCTAAAGAGGTTGTTTGTTGAAGAGGTAATGTTCTTAAACAATAATTTATAATTTATTTCTTCTTACACATCATTTAATAATATTTAATCATTACCATATATTAACTAAATTATATCCCATATAATGATATTTGTTTACATTAATGGCATAACCTAAATCCATATCCTCTCCTATCAAAAGTAAAATAAAATCATCGATCATGTGTATGACGGATTACCACATCACGAGCCAATTTAACCCATTCCACATTAACACATGTCACAATTATATATAATTACGTATTTAATATATATATATAATATTAATGATATTATTATTATTATTGAATTTTAATTTATAATATTTCATCTAAATGTCTTTGCATTTTATATTATGATAGCGTCGCTAATGTGTATGGTGGACTAAAAGCTCAGGAATCGATGTGATTAATTTTCCAGTTAAGATATACATGGAATTTAATAAGGGTACATTTTACAAAAACATGTGATATATATGACATGATATTTATTTTTTATAATTAATATATCTTTCATTTCCATCCCTATACAATCATTAAATGAAATTATTTCTTATTTCATGTGTATGTATGGCTTATTATCTTCATGAAGTGATGTGGTTAATTTCGATGTCCAACAATCAAATGATAATAAAAAATTATATAATGATTAAGTATGATATTTATAAAATCAATATCATTATATATATATATATATATATATATTAAAGACCTATATCCTATACACAATAACCATGTCTTCCATGAAAAAACAAGCATGAGAAAATAAGACAATTAATACTCGAATCAATGAAAATAATGAAATATTAATAACAAACTACTGGTAATATTTTATAAGAGAGTCAAATATGATATTATATATATGAAAATTGTTCTAGTAAAAATAAATAGATTTATTAATACCATTATATAGTAGGTTAAATCCCATTCATCCCAACAGAATCATGAGGTATGGGATTTCATGTAAATTTTATTTTTATTGAGACATATTTGTTAATATTCACATATTTAGTTTTATGTTGTGTAAATGGAACTTCATTGATGTATTTAAAAAGAATAAATTTTTATTCTTGGTGATTAATGTTTTATTTCATGTTTATTATTTTGGGGGTTATAATTTAAAAGATAGCAAAGAGGAAAAAATTATTTTACAACCTCACTCCCTTTTGTGACTATTTACATTCTCCTAAAACAACAACTTATGATCATTTTTTATTTCAAATTAAAAATTATACTAAATATATATATTATTTTATGATTTATATTATTATTTATGAAATTATGAATAATTTTTACATATGGATTTTACTTTAATATTTATTTGAATAACTAAAGAAACATTGATAAATTTGTATCCATTACACAATACATATATTTGATGGTAATGGATATTGATTCACGAGATAAATTGACTATTTGATATGTGAGAAATGTTCTTACATGTATTTATTAGTGGGTTCTAGTTATTGTTGTCACACTAATTAATTTCCAATTTTAATGAAACAAATTAGATGTCCATATCAAATGGGTTATTACCCATAATAATAAACATTCTTGAGAATGGTCTAATAGTATAGGTATCATGATGCATGGGTTGTTGAAATTCTACAATTAAGAGTTTTCATCATTGAAGATTAATTTATTATTATTATCCAGGATATTTTCACATCTATTATTTCTGTTGATTAATTTTATTATTAGTTTATTGATTAAATGTAATAGGTCATCAGTTAGTTACTTTTCCATATTGATTATGCCTTATTTAATGCTCAATTTATTGAATTAATAGATTTCTTCCGTTATTTACCTTTATATATATTGTGTTATTTATTAAATCATGATATCTTTACCTTATGTGACCGTTATTGATTATTTGACCTCACTCTTATTTTGTTTAATTTTCCCTGGATAGGAAGATGAAATCATTGAATGAATTTCAAGGATGCACATTATTTTATTTCGGTATATATTCAATTTAATTTTTTGATTCCCAACATTAAATGGTTATCATTTATATATATATATTTCATTAAACTAATAAACTTTTCATTATATTAGATGTGATCTTCTTTTTCTAGCTCTAATGTAATAATTTTTGTAGTGGATCTAGGTTGATAGAGTAGGTGTGATTACAATTGGTATCAGAGAAGGTTTAGTATAAACATTCTGAAATATATTAAAGAAGACATAGATTTTGGAACATAAAACTATAATATACATTCAGAATAATTATATATGAAATTAAAAATGTTTTGGTGAGGAATAGATTATGTTTTTTTAAGAAATGCATCTCTTTTTGGATAATAAAAGTGGACATGGTTATTGAACAAATGCAACAAGTGGTAAGAACTCAAAACAAAGACTAGTGATATTGAATAATGTGTTACCCGGTACACAAAAACCAGCCTTACTTTGCACCCATTTTTTATCTCCTAGGGGATATTCTTAGGATAATTAATATATATTTTAAAAATCAATAAAAATGATTTTAAAATAAATATATCCCCAATTAATTAAAGTTTAATTCATAATATTATTATTTATGTAATGTGTTAGACCATATTTTGAAATATATATATTATGATTTAAAATTATTAATATTATGATCTAATTCAGTATATTCAATTGTTTAGAAATTATACATGGAAGAGAAATGGGTCTCAATTGTCATTTCCAATTTAGATATATATCAGATAAGAAAGAGAATACACTGGGTACTGGAACATTAATAATCATGGCTATATTAGGGATACATAATAAGGTTTTTTAAAATAACATGCCTTGAATGGATAAAACTTTTTATCTAGTGAATGATTCTCATAGTTTGGATCATATCATATGACATATACCCCCATCATTTGGAGGTTCTATTAATCCAATGGTATATGAGTAGTGGATTGAGTCTCTTTATAATATTTTTATGGTCATGGGATGAGATGAAACGATAACGGTTATAATTTCAATGTTATATATCAAATGAGATATTGATTAATAGAGTCCATTGATCCGTAATACTATGGATGAAGGGGAAATAGAAAACATTGAATTGAATGATTTTAATACCGCATTCTTTGATAAATATTCCCCCCATGAGATAAAAACTGAAATAAATACACATATTAATGAATAAATAATGTTAAAGGGTTCCAAATTATGAGGATACATTTAAATTTATAGTTATGTAAGATACTATATAAAAATTAAGTATGGAATATTATATTGTCATTTCATTAAAGGGATTAATCCATATATCTGAAGGGAGAAGATCAGTTAAATCCTTTTCATCATTTGTTTAAAGTGTTTTATGTTCCATAAAAATAGAGAATAAATTATATAGATCCTATATGCTCAATTGGAATTAAGAAAATAAGATTTTTTCTATGAAGTAATAAAATGGGGATGCATTAAAGAAGAAGTGGAGAATGAACCACTTTCCATATAATGAATACTCAAGAAAGAATCATTTGGGGAAAAGATTATAAGTCAAGGGATACTATTTTAAGAATGGATATAAGGTAATTATGTCTAGTGAATGAATATGTATAAATTATAAAAGTCGTAATTAGTGTTTCAACTATATGGATATGGGGAAATATGAAAATTCACAGGAAATGTGTTGAGGGAATATACAACAGAGGATTCCAAGTGGAAAATTCAAATCTTATGTGATCACTACCTTGTAGATGAAATTACCCAAAGATATGGTGGAAGTTATATTAATTATAGGTTCATATATAGAAAATAATTTATATGATTTTGGATCATTACAACCTATTATATCTTCAATGTTTTATAGGAAAATTAATTTTATCTATATTACCATAAGAAAGGAATTGTCGGTCAAAATCTTAATTCTAGTCCAAATGCAACAAACATGTGGTAGTAAGTACCCATTATAACACATAAATTGGATTTATTTGTATCCTTTATTATCATAACAAATGATGAATTCAATATAATCCTTATTTTGGATGATATTTCAAAATATGTTGTCAAAATGTATTATAAAGAGATGGAAATTATGATTTGTGATGAAGATGTAAAATTCATTATCTTCACTAGAGAGACTACATAAATAGAGTCATATTTAGATCCACTCCTAGTATCTCTTGTAAATTAAATTATTAGGAAAAATGAGAAAATAAAATTAATGGATAAGGAATGTGATATTAAAATTAAGGATGTATCTATTATATATGAATACATTGATTAATTTTCTATATAATTACCTAGAGATTCATCAGAGCATGAAGTTGAGTATTTTATTTATTTGATCCCTAATGTAAGAACAATATAAAAGACTCCCAAAAGAATGGACACATTGAAATTATTGGAGATTGAGAAACAAGTATATTAATTGTGTGAAATGGGATTTATTTTCTCTAGTGTTTCACCATGGGCATCCCATGATCTAGTTATTAAGAATAATATGGAACATTGATTCTATGACATGATTATATAGAATTAAATGGTATTATGATAATTAAAAAGGATCCCCTTCCTAGTATTGAAGTGTTATTTGATCAACTTCACAAGGAAAAATTTTTAAAAAATATTTTCCTTTATTTTTTGGTGTCATGAATTGTGGTTAAATAAGGGAGAAATTATGAATAAAGAACTAAACATCAGTTATGGTAATTAAAAGTTTACTATAATTCCATTTGGATTAACTAATGTAACCTATTTTTTATGTATATAATAAATAGGGTGATCATGGAATATCTTAATGATTTGTTTTGTTGTATTCATTGATAATATCATAGATTATTCTAAAATCTATGGGGACGATGAGAGTAAATTGTGAATCATTTTTAAGACTCTTAGAAGTAAATAGTTAGATGGAAGATTTATTATGATAGATTTATGGTAACAAGAAGATTTTTTCATGGTTATATTATCTTCAAGGATTGAATCTCAATTGATACTGTGAGGAGAAATTTGTTTATACAATGGCATGCACTATCCAACCAAACTGAAGTATGTAGTTTCATTGGTTTTTAAGGTTACTATCAAAGAATGTATCAAAATGCTACTCCATTGGAAAACATGAAAACTGGGATTACCCATTAAGTATTTAAGTTCATTTAGACAATGGAATGTGAATAATTTTAGATGAACTAAACAGGAGGTTTGTCAATGATCAGATTTTTAATATAACATCTAGAATCAACAGGTTGGAAATATATATTGATTCCATGAAGATAAGAATAATCCTTTTCCTAAAGAAAAATGATAACATTATTTCATATGAATTAAGTAAATTAAAGGCTCCTGAATAGAAAAACCTAGAAAATAATGTTGAGTTAGTAGTTATAATATTCCCATTAAATATATGGAGACATTATCCCTATAGTTCATGTGGTGATATATTCCTAGAACAATAGAGCCTAAAATTGATCTTTTAATAAAAATATCTTGGCATTTGAGAAATGTGATGGATTGGGCTACCCCAAGATTATGATTTAGAATGACACTACCAACAAGGTAAGTAAAATATGGTAGAGAATGCATTGAGCATGAAATATCATGGAATTTTGACCCATGTGAGGATTGAGAGGGATCTTATGTTTATAGGTTGAATATATACGGATATGGAAATTAATAACAAAGTGTACACATAAATACTTTTTAAAATATTTTTGAAAAGATATTTTTTTAATGATATAATGTTATCAGTATAGTGATGATATTTTTAAGATGAAAATTAATGATGTGGATAAAGGGATGCTAGCAGACTACATTTGTGAAGATACTATTCTGATATTTGGAAAGAGATTATGTATTCCATCTATAAATAAGTTAAAATTTTAATTATTTGATGATTCTCAAAGCTAATATTTCTCTATAAACCCATGTATTAAATATTTGTATGGGGAATTGTTGGAATATTTTTGGTGGTATAAAAGGAATAGAAAAAAAATTGTATATAAAAATGTTTTGTTTGTGAACAAGTTAATTTTGAGATACAAAACCCTCGAGTAGTCATGAAACCTATTTTTATTTTTATATTAGAATGGCATGAAATAATTATGGATTATTTTAGATGAATACCAGATAATCTTAGGAATAACAATTCATTTTATGTTATTATTGATCACCTAACCAAATCATCAAATTTTCTCACTATAATAAAAGATTTACCACTTGAGATCCTCACACATATCTATATTAATTAAATTATAAGACTTAATAGAGAACCTATCATGATCCAGTATGAGAATGATCCCTGTTTTAAATTGAAATTATATAATATTATTCAAAATAGTCCATATATAGAGCTTCATTTTTGCACTACCTACCATCCTAACAATGATTGAAATTCTAAAAGGACAATTATAAAATATAAGACATGTCGATGTGATTATCACATGACATTAAAGGAATGTGAAATATGTATTTATTATTGGTAGAGTTTTCTAATCATAATAGTTTCCATTGTAGTATTCATATGGCTCTATATTAATAATTATATGAAACAATTTTGGTACTCCACCTTATTAGAATGATGTTGGTGACAGAAAACTTTTAGGCCTATAACATGTTCATGAAAGGAAAACAATGGTAAGGTCTTTTCAAGACAATATTCGTGAAAGTAAATGTATGAAAAAGTGTTTTTCCAATAATCAGAGTAAGTATTTATAATTCCTTGTGGGAGATCACGTTTTCATGAAATTATATCAATGGAAGGGTGTCATAAGATTTGTTAAGAACGTAAATCTGATCCCAGTGTACAGAAAACTGTTGAATGTTTGTAAACTATAAGAGTCATGACTTAGAGGTATTACTATATAAAGTAAATGACATGTTATGTATATCATTGTTAATGAGGTAAATGAAATAATCACTATATGTCATTACCTATAAAAAAATTGAATTGCAAATGATATATATTACTATGAAGAAGCCAATCATATTATTAACATGATATATAAATTAGTGAGTAATTGGATGGACCATTTTGTTAATGTACTTGGGAGAAATAATAAAATAGAGGCATAAATATGTAAAATAAATTATATTGATAATTTTATCTACACAATATATTTAAAAGGTAACATCCATTAAATGTTTATGATGATCATTCTGTAGGATAGAACAATTTGACACCCTAATACATTATGATATATTTACTTCTAAGAAAATTTATTCTCTTTGATAGCTTGTAATACATGTAACCCCAATTTTAAGATAATAATAATATAGTATACCATTATAACCTAGATATTATATTTTTAGGTATGAATAATAATAAATAAATTATGAAAAATAAATTTTGAACACATGTTCATTATTTCTCTATTGATTGTAAATAATAATAATAATTTAAATGAAAAGAAATGTTTTATAAAAAAATTATTTTTTTATTACAATGTTATTACATTGTATCTTTTAAAGATATGAAAATATTGATTTAGGAAACATTTATAAAATTAATTTTTTAAAATTAACATCATTTTTTAAATAAAAATAAAAATACATATCTAAGGGTGATTTTTTTTATTTTCTTGAAAAGTTTCATTCTTTGATGAATACAAAAAATTAATGATATGATTATTATAAAATATATTTTCCTTTAAATAATATACCGTGTTAAAATATATTTTAAATTTATTTAAAATTAAAATTTCGTTTAATAATACTATTTTAAATAAAATTTTTATCAGTAAAATAAATTTCATATTGTAGTTGGATATGAAAACATCCAAAACATATGAAAATGTTCTCCTTAGAAACCTTCATTTTTTATCATGTATGCAGATATAATTTTAAATTAATTTATTCTATTTTTGTGAGTTGAATTTGTTTAAATATTTAACATATTTAAAATCATAATAATTAATATTATCCAATAATTTTGGCTTAATTTTTTACCATTATTTATATTAAAAATAGTTAAAATTATTTACCTCGTTTTAGGAAAAAATGGGTTTATCATTGGTCCAACTAAAAATGAAAAGGGTTATAAATGGCCTAAAACATAACCAATAAATTTTTACTGGAATATTTAAAACTTATAACCTCCATGATTTTGTTATTTCCCATTTTAGATCTATATGTAATGTAAAAAATGTGGAATCACCTTATTCTTTTCAAAAAATTTCATTTGTGTCCCAACCCCAACTTATAAAGGAAACCACATATCCTCTCCTCTTCAGACATCCAAATAAATTCTCATTAGAAATTAATTTCGAAAAATAATTCCTCAATCCACTAAAAATATCTTATATCCCTTTTTGATCAGAAATCTATCATTGTAAGGCTTTGGTTTAAACCCAAAGAGGCCATCTGAAGAAGAGGTTACGTTCTTAAATAAATTTTTTTAATTTATTTTTTATTACACCTCCATTTGATTTTATTAAATCATTATAATTTAATAAAAATAGTTTCAAATATATTATGATATTTAATTATGTTAATTAAACAACCTATATCCATCTACTCTTCAATCAATTGGCAAAATAAATCATTGATCGTGTGTTCAGAGGACTGTCGCCTCATGAACCAATATAACTCATTTTTCATAAACACGTATTAGGATTATATATAATGATGGAATTAATGTTTATATATCATATTTATTATAATATTTTGCTTATTTAATAATATTATCACACATACCATCTTAATTTGTATGATGTTTAACATATGATAGCGCCCCTCCTATGTACGGTGTACTACCACCTCACGAACTGATGTGATTCATTATTCTCTTGTGCTATACAGAGAAATTAATAGGATAAAATTAAATAATATATGGAATAATATTTATTCTTTATAATTAAAAATTCAAAAAATTCCTTATCCATTCAGCATTAATGAAATAAACTAATTGCTCATACGTGGTTACAACCTACTATCTCCACCAAGTGATTTGATGCATTTCCAATAGGCAAACATCATGAATGATTATAAAAATGATTCTATGGTGGATATATTATTTTTATAACATTAATATAATATTTTAGATGATGGATTAATTTCCTATACAAAATAAAATGAACATTCAAGATAAAAAACTAATGGTAAAATAATTCAATTATCCCCAATAATAAAAAAATAATGAAATATTACTAACAAAAATGTGGAAAATGTAATAAGGTTATCATATATGATATTAAAAATATGAATACAGTTCTATTATAAATTAATTACATGCATAAAAAAAAGTATACTAGAGGTTAAATCATGTTCAACCAAAAGGAAGTATGTGGTAAGGGATTTCGTCCCAATTACCATTTCATTGACACATATTTATTATTATGAACCTATTCACATTTATGTGGTTTATATACATACCCTTTTATATATTTAACATGAATACCAAATTATTCATTATAATTAATGTTCATTTAAAATTTATTCTCTAAGGGATACTATTTTAAAAGTTACCAAAATGGTAAAAATAATTATAAAATCTCTCTTTCATTTGTGATTTTCTACTTTCTCATAAAATAGTAATTTTCTTGAGATAATTTTTCATTATAAAATAAAAATATTATAAATATCCCTATTATTTTATAATGTTCATTATTAGTTCTTAATATTTATTAGAATTATTGCATACAGTTTTTTCTTTTAATATCATTAGATTAATTATGTAAATATTTATAAACATATATCCTTTCATGATTATTAAAATTTTATTATAAGGAATTATGATTCATGAATTAAATATAATTATAAATTTATAACAAATTATTTGTTCTTGAAGTTATTGGGTGGTGCCTACTTATAGATATCTCCTTGATGCATTGATAAGTCTCATGAGACAAATTAGTTATCCAAATCAGATGGGTTTTTACCCACAATATTAAACTGTCTTGTGAGAGGTCTTGTTAGTAGAGTCATGATGATCAATAAGATAATTTCATCCGATAATTAAGAATTCTTTTGTTTTAGAATATTGTAATTATTAATATTTGTCATTGTTATTCATTTATATTATCTATGGATGAATTTCATTCTCAGATTATTGATTATGACATGGGTGTTTAGTAAGTTTCCATTCCATATTAAATATTCCATATTTTATACTCATGGTATTGATGATATAAAATGTGTTTTCATTTATTTACCTTCCAAATATTGAGTATTCTTACTTGTGATAAATTCTGATGTATTTATCTTTATTTCCGCATTTGCGATCACCCTTATTTTGTTTCCTTTCCCCGATATAAGATAAAAGAAACACCTGTTTGATTTTTGAGGATACAAAATATTTTATTTTGTTATGTATTATGTTAATTTTGTTTTCAATGTAAAATTGGTCTCCTGGATGTATCGACTTGAACCTATATAAATAAGATTTTCTTTTATGATTGAATTTAAATCCCTGTTATTGTTATAGAAAACACATATCCGTATTTGTTTTTATTATATCCTATCATAATTAAATAAATTTTAACCACAATAACCACTGATAATATAGTTTATTAATATTGATAATATGATTAATATAATTATAGGTTTTTGATAAATCCCATTGGCATAGGTAGAGGAAGTGATGGCCTAGAACAGTAAGACCATTCCCTTTCAAACCCATTTATCAAATCTTGTGCAGGATATAGTATAACAAAGATTTGATCATAACCAAGCCCAAGAAGAGATATAATAACGAAATCATGATAAAAACCATTTACAGGAGATGTTCCAACTTATAAAGATCACACCCAATACCACATACACGAAACCACCCCATGAAAATCTCACCATCACGAACCATTCTCACAGGGAGTGTTCTAGTGTAATAAAAGGAAATGTATCAGTACCCAAATAAAATTAATATTTATATTATATTTAATAGTGAATAAATTTACTTCTTATTTTCATTAATTTTTAAATGATGATGATTTTAATACAAAAGACCACAAATTCAATTTCTGTGTAATCTAAAATATCAATTATGTTAATCCTTTTTGATAAACTCATGAATTTTAAGAATAAATTATATCTTAATATAATTATACAATTAAATAATATTTCTTAAATATGCATGAGAATATACTTTTTTATGATTCCAATTTTAATTGTTTTATGGGTTCAAAAAATACTTCTTATTGAAAAATGAGTATTTCTCAATTAATGACGATTATTTTTTTAAATGTGAAAATTAGTATAATTATAATTTTTTTTGTTAAAATAAAATTTGTTTTCTTAATTACCATGTTGAAATTATCCAACAGTGAATATTTAGATAATTTCCAGATAAAATAAAATTTTCTGTTAAAAATAAATACATTATTAATATATAGTGTGTCTTATTACATCATAACGACCAAAAAGTGAGGTTATAAATGATGTAAATAATATCCAAGAAAAAAATAAAGGTTTTAAATTTAAAATAATATATTTTTTATGTTATTTGATTAATTTTCTATATCTATTATGAATCTTCCAAAACCTATATTATATTTTATTGTTGAAAAGTCATTTCATTATGAAAAAGACTCTCTTCCATATCACAAAGTGTAATATTTTATTATTTTCATCCATTTTACCTATAAAATAATTAACAACACTAATCATTTGTAAAATCCAATTTCAAAAAATAGTAATGTTTGTTGTTTTTATTGCATTATTATAAAGAGCCCAAATCTAATGACTGGTAAATAATAAAGAACTACCCTATCTTTTCCTATATGAAACCTACCAGACTCATATTTCTCTTCATTATAAATGAATTTTGAGTATCTATAATCATCCTTAAACTCCATATATACCTCCCATGTTTCCTCATATATCTCAATAAGATCATCCCAAGCTTTGGGAATCACTCTCTTAGGGTTAGGGATTTCTCTCTCTTATTTTCCATTCAAACAATTTCATTGTAATTAGCCTTTTCAATTTCAACATGTTTTGTTATCATGAATTTTTAATGTTCCCTCTACTATAAAATTTATTTTATAAAAATTATAGATTATTTATTAGCTATTATTGTAGCATTTACCTAAGATTTTACAATGCAAAAAATTAGTAATGGATTTCCCTATCTACTTTTCCATTCAAGCACCTTCTCTATAAATATCCTTTGGAATTTAATTTGGTTATATTATCATTAATTTATATATTTACCTATAAATTGTAATTTATTACCTACCAATGATATTTTTTTAACTCTTACTATTATAGAATTTACTTGAGCTGTTACTATGTCAAAATTCAGTAAGGGATTACCTCTCTTATTTTTTATTCAAGAACATTATTTGATCATAGCCTTTTAAATTTCAAATGATTATTTTTAATTAATTTATAAAAATTCCTATATATTAAAACTTATTTCATTAAAATTAGATATATTTTATACCATATCATTATCACATTTACCTAAGACGTTACAATGCTGAAATTTAGTAAGGGGTCCTATTTTTCTCTTATATATTCTAGCACCTTATTTATGTAATGCACCATGTAATAAAATTCATATTAATAGTATATAATTTTAAACATTCTTATTATATTAATTATTATTTATATAAGGGATGTGATACCCCTTTCAATTTTATTAATCCCTCCCATGATTCATTATGTACCCCTACTGTGTAGCTGAAATTATCCTAGGATTTTTCCATTCCATGATTTTATTCTGACACACTCCTCATATTTTTCATATTAATTCCAAAATTTTCATGTTTTATTATATTCTTACATCTAATTCATACTATAATTTTTTACTTTAATGTTATTAGAGACCCAATTCTCTCCCATTGAATTATTTTATGAGTGTTTTTAGACTACTGTTACACTAAAGAAATGTCATCAAGATAACCCCTAATAATAATTTGTGGTGTATATATCCATACCCATTTCCACTCAAGGGTATTAACAATGTTTTACATATAAATTAGTGATTCTATAATTCCATGTATGTAACCCACAATCGATAATCATGAGAGAAATATTAATTAAATACATCCTTATGTTAAACGATATATATGGCCCACTTAATGATGTACATGATATGATTATGATGGGTGAACCTAGATAGAACTCTAATTCATTAGGTATTGTTATTGTATCATGAGATAACATATATGGTGAATCAGAGGATATCCTAAGCATATTATGTTATGATTTCTTAGTGTTTAAGCTTGAATTAGGCATATGTGGTCATATATAATGTTGTGTCCACATTCCAATGTTGAATTTATGTTATCATCACACATCATGAATAATTGATTGAGTTTATGATTCTCACCCCTTTTACGTACCATTGAAATGAATTTTGTCTAAAATATAATACACTCCTGATTTTACGATTTTTTTATTCCCTTATGTGGCTATATAGGTCACCTATTATTTTTTTATATCCCTAGGTTATCCAATAGAGTTTCATGAACTATGGAATATTAGGGGCATGTTAATGAGGTTTTCAATAAAAATAATGTACCCATACCTTTTAAAATTTTTTATGTAATGTACCTAATTTAAAAAATAAACTTCGAATCTCTATCATCTTGGATATATTATGTAAATTATTAGGTAATAAATCAGGTATTAATTTCTAATAATGAAAAGGGTTGTCATAGTTCATATCTGTGGTAATGGAGGTTATTTGATTCTTGGAAACTATCTTGTCTGAGATTTGGATAAATCATGAATGTTTTCTTAATTGATTCTTTTGGAATAGGATAACATTAGGTATAGTTGTGTGTCCATATATGGAGGTTTATCCAAAAAAAAATTCCCTTCTAGGTATCGATTATACTACTCTAGAAAAAATTGTATAATATTATAGTTGGTAGTAGAAGAAAATGTAGTTATTTTTTCATTGGGAATATAATATTCTAGAGAAATCCCTAGGGATAATAATAAACATATGAAGACATGTATAAATTTTGGAAATGTATAGATTAAGTGGGTTTTAATAAAATAACTCTTTTTATAGATACTATAAGTGGATTTAGCTATTGAGTTGATATACTGAGGAGTAACTCATGAATAAATTGTATTAATCTAGACTCAATCAGAAACTGATGTATAAAAATGGGTCTTTATTTAAACATGGTTTGATAGTCCCAAAGGATATGATTTTTCAAATTCAGAAGATCATTATGAACCATTATTAATTGTATAAGAAAACTAATAATATTTTTTAAAAGAAAATATATCATAAATAACATATATTAAAGAATAATAAAACACAAGTTAAAGAAATACATTTTATTTATAAGTTATCCCTTTCGTTTAAATTCCAATTTATGTATTAAATAGTTTAAAAATAGTCAAACAAAATTAAATTTCGGTTTAATTTATTGATATGAAAAAAATAAAATTGCGAATTATAGGCTTATCTTCCATATTTCTTTGAATTCTTTTATATCACATAATTTTAGTAGAACTACTCAATGATCGCCATAGAGAAATGTGGTTTAACTGTCACTGAAAATAGAAAATGGGGAAATTATTACATCCTATGTATATAACTCTCCCATTTAAAAATTTTTGGTTTGAACATCCAAAAGAACATGGTTACAATCCCTTTGTGGGAATTTGATGCAATTTTTGGATTGGATTGTCTTTCCTTACACAGAGACTAGAAATTATTATGAAATGGAAATCACACTCCACATTGCGATTCATACTATGATTATATATAAGTGAAAAGAGGATGATGAGTCATATTTTCAACCAACATATCAAGAATGGATATTATTTCCCTATGTGAAACCGTGTATATCTAAAATGGTATAGTATAAGGAAAATATCATTCTTGAAGAGATGACCATTATGAGGGAATACACAAATGTGTTTCCTGAAGAATTGTATAGTCTTCCTCCTAGATTAGAGGTTAAAATTTAAAATGAGCTTATTCGTGGCTCTTTGATAATATCCATGACTCCAAATATAATGGTTATTGTAGAAATTGAGGAGCATATGAATATAATAAAGGATACTATGCATAAAGGTTTCAAACAATAATGTGATTCACCTTGGGGTTCACCTTTCCTTTTAGTTAGAAAGAAGGTTGGGTTATTGCACATTTACTTTTATTATCATGATCTCAAAGATTTATCAATAAATAAATTTATCATCTAACACATATTGATGACTTGTTTGATCAGTTATGAGTAGCCCAGTACTTCTACAATGCTGATATATGGTAAGGGTATTATCATGTAAGGTTGAATAAGGAGGATATTTCCCAGACTACATTCCATACAATGTACGATCACTATGAGTTCATAGTAATTCCAATCATACTCACTAATTATCCATAAATACTCATGGGCATGATGAATAAATTCATGTAGATTAAAATGAAAATTTAATTATAGTATTTATAGATGATATTATAATATACTAAAAAAGTAATGAGGATAATGAGGAGAATATGAGTACTCATCTACTGGACTTATTAAAGGATAATATTTATGAAAAGTTTAGAAATGGTGAGTTTTAGTATAAGGAAGTATCTTTTGTGGGAAATATTATCATAATATATTGATTATTTGTTGACCCATCAAAGACAGAAGTAATTAATGGGTTCTTAAATCCCGGATATGTGACATATATTAGTATTTTCCTTAGACTGGCCGGGTGTTATGGAAAATTTGTTAAAAAAATTTCTCATTATTTTCAAACCCTAAATCCAAGATAAATCAAAAGGGAGTCGTGTTTTTTAAAAAAATTCAATGTGAAGTAAGAATCTAGGAGTTGAAAAAGAGTCATATCACTTCACATGTACTTATGCTTCCCAAAATTGGGGAACTATTCAAGTTATAGAGATAGGGTAATAAGATGTGCTTGGTTATGTAGTTATGTAGATTGGAAAAGTAATATACTATGCCTCAAGGCAATTGAATATTCATGAATATAACTACATAACACATGATCTAGATTTGGCTAAAATAATATTTTCATTGGGAATCTAACATCATGATCTTATTAGGTAGAAGGGTGAAATATATACATATCATAATATCTTCATTTATTTATGAACATATAAATTCCAACTGATACTGTTAGTTATGTTTATTTACAATTACTGCACAATCCACTAAAATCCATGGAAATTAAATAATGTTGTGAAAATTCAATGTAGAAACGATCCACCAATATTATCATTGATGAGAATTGAAAAGGATTAAATATTTATAGAATTGAAAAGTATTTAAATGGGAATTATAAAGGAAGAAACATGATGGATCCTTTCAAAAATGATTACTTAGCCATCATTTCCGGAGAAGATAATGGATGCACAAAGAAACAACATGGAAATTCATAAGGAGGTGTAAGACTAAATAAAAGGGAATCCTAAGAGTTCTAAATTAATGAGGAAGGATTTGTATGATCTAATTCAAAACATTTTGAACCATCAAATACTGAGTTTAAGAAATATTTTTTAGATTATGTACATAGAATGGCCTCCTCCATACATCCAGCAGTCAAAAAAATATATTGATATCTATGAGTGAACTATTGGTGGGAAAATATGAAGAAGGAGATCCTAAAATTGATATCACGGTGTTTTTTATGTCATCAAATTATAAAAGAAAGTGAAAATAAAATTGTATTATTTAACCATTACCAATTCATATATGGAAAGGGAAAACATAAAAATGGAATTTTTTACTAGTAATCCAAATACAACAAGAGGAAATATTTCAATATGGGTTTTAGAGGATTGTCTTACAATGGATTCTCACTTCACTGTAATTCATGAGTACATATCACCCAATCAACTTCTAAGGATTTATATAATAGAAGTGGTGAGGCTGAATGGAACACCACTATCAATTTTATCATATCAAGATACAATATTATCCTACATGTTTTAGAAGTGTCACCAACATTCTCAAAATACCAAGTTGATCTTCATCACGACATATCACCTTCAAACTGATGGTCAATATGATAAGCCTATCTAGGAACTTGAGAATATTTTACGATCATTCTCAAAATAATTCAAAGGATTGTACGATAAAAACATTCCTTTCAATGAGTTCCCACATAATAATAGTTTCCGCTCAAGAATTCAAATTTCTCCCTATAATGCCCTTTATGGTAGTAGACGTAGAACACTCTCATCCTGAGATGAAAATGGGGAACAAAAATTGTTGTATCTTGATGTGGTTTATGAAATGATGAAAAATATAAAAACCATTTAGCATCACATTAGGTATGCTTAGAGTCGATATAAGAGCTATGATGAAATTCATTGACGGGACCAAAATTTTTAGGCTAGTTATATGGTATTACTCTACATGTCTCCATGGAATAAATTCATGATATTTGTGAGGAAGGGAAAGCCACGTCTAAGATACATCAGTCCATTTCAGATCCTTGATAGCATCAGAGTGTTCTCCTATCGACTAGATCTACTAACTAACATATATCAACTACATGAAGTGTTCTATATATCCCTATAGAGAAATTGAGTACCATACCCCGTACATATATTTAATCCATTGATGGTACCATTGGAGAATTATTTTTCATATGAATAAAAACATGTGAACATAATAGATTGTAGAGAAAAAATTTTATGAAAAAGGAAATGAAATTTATAAAACTACTATCGGGAAACCAAACGATTTAATAAGAAACATGGAACCCAAAATAAGTGATAAAAGTGAATTAACCTCATCTACTAAAGTGTGAAAAATTATAATTTCATGGGTGGAACTTTTGATAGGTGGATACTGTAATGACCAAAACTTTTATAAATAAATTTTCTATGTGATTGAATAAAACTCCCTATTATGGTTATAGAGAAGACATTACAATTCATTGGTTTTATTATATCCTATAAAATTTAAAATTCCATTCAACATCATAAAATTGAAAATATATCCTCCTAAGAGTGATAATATGATTAATATACATATAGGGTTTTGATAAATCCATTTGACACAAATAAAATAAGTGTTGGTCTCGACCAAAAGGATTGTGACCTATGAAGCCCATCTATAGGAGCTCCTAAGGGTGAGAGAATAAATATTTCTTCCATTGATAATCCCATTTTTGATATCCAAAATATAAAAGCATGATTAAAAACAAATATGAGATAATTTCAAGTTCATCTTGATCAGGACCCAAACCATGTACACTGAACCACCCCATAAAAATTTCACTATCATGCAATTTACTTGTAGAATGTTTTCTAGTGTAATAAAGGAATATGTATAAATACCACAATAAAATGAATATTTAAATTTTAATGAATAAATAATATATTAACATATTATTATCATTAAATTATAAATTATTTTGATTTTGATATGATATAACACAAATTGTATTTTTGTGTAAAATAAAATTTAAATTAAGATATTCAATTTCGACGAATTTATGTATTTTAAAAAATAAATAATATTTTATTAAAATATAAAAATTATAATATTTTATAAATATTAATTATAATTTAATTTCTGTAAGTGTTTGAGAAACATTTATTTTGAAATAAACCAGCATTTTTCAGTAAATTTTCATTCTTGTTTTAAAAGAGAAAATTCAAATATTTAGAAAATTATTTTGATAAAATAAATATTAATTTTTTTATTTAGGTCTTTTAAATTCTCCAGCATTTAATTATGAATAATTTTCTAAGAGAGCCAAATTTTTAGGTACAAATTATATAAGTTATAAATATACGATGTGTCTTATGACATCATAATGACCCAAAAGTGATGTAATAAAAGCTATATTTATATACACGACCAAATAGATGTTTAATATTTTAAATAATATTTGGGGTCATTTGATTAATTTTATAATGTATTTATGATTCATCTAAAGCCAATATTTTATTTAAGAGTTTTAATACCATTTTTCAATGAACATGAATCACTTCCATGACATAAAGGGTAATTTGATTTCAATTCATCCCATGGAATTATAAAATAATAAAATAATATCATTATATAAGATAAAAAATAAGATAAACCATGGAATGGTTTTTTATTACATTATTATATAGAGTAAAAAACCTAATTGGGAATTAATAAATAACTCCCCTATATTTTCCTATATAAACCCACCTATATTCCACTTTTTCTTAAAAACCCCCTCACAAACATCCTAATTCTACAATACCTTTTATAGTGTCCACACATGGTTTTTCTAAACTCTTAAGAATCTCCTCCAATGAATTTTGAACCACTCCCTAAAGGTAACTGATTTCCCTCTCTTCATTTCCATTAAAAGACCTTCTTTATAATTAGAATTTATATATAAATTGGTTATGTGGTCATGAATATATAAATATAACTATAAATTCTAATTAATTGTATAATAAATAAGGATCATTTATACACACTTATAATATTATTTACTAATTTTTTATTGCGTTGAAATTTTGTTAGTTATTTACCTGTATTCTTTTCCATTTAATCTCCTTTTTAATTAGACATTCAGATAAAAATTGGTTATTTTTTCTGAAATTATAAAGATCCCCATATTGTATGATTGAAGTGATATTAATGAGATATAATTTATCCCCTATAATTATTGTAACACCCCAAGCTTCCACGACACGTTTCCCTTTGAATAATACAATTGCTTGCGTTGTACAAAACATCGAGTTCTAGCACACCACGACCAATCAAAATAGCTATTATGAATAGTAATACCCACGTTTTAAAATTTTATAAATTTTATTTTTCAAAATGGACATCATTTTTGGATTTGGAATATCGAAATTAGCTTAGGGTGATTTTTTGTTTTTTAAGAAAACATCTAAATTTTGATGAATTGTGAAAAAACAGTGTTATTGTTTAAAACATGCATTTTATTTAAATTATTCGTTATTTTATTTTATTTTATATTAGGTAAAAATTGATATATAATACCTATATATGTTTAATGTAATTCATTGGAGTCATTTTATAATAATATTAGATATATGAAATTTTATTGATCTTTTTACCGTCTTTTACCCACCATCTAGGCGCATTTGTAAATTTGCATAAAATTTCATTTTACCGCTTCTGTAAATTGAATTTCAAAAATTAGAGGGACACGGTTGACATCATTAAAAAAATTTGGTTCAATAAGATGAAAATAATTTATGATGAATAGTAACTTTTGACTTTTATTTACCACGGTTAAAAGTAAATAGGACAATTAAAGGAAAAAAATGTTATTATAATTACCCTAACACATGTCCTAATTATATTATATAAGTGTATTTCAACCCAAATCAACCTTATGGATACAATAAAATCCGTTTTGTCCACTTGGAAAAGAACTGGGAATTTATTATTATTTTATTTAAACATGTGTTAAAAGTGTTAAATTCAATGTTTAATAACTAAAAAAAATTTAATATAAGTTTATACATGAGATAAATTTGACAATAAATAATCAATATAAATATAAATATATTTCCGACATAATGGTATTTTTTATAATTTTTAGAAATTAAATAATTAAATTTATTTATGATAAAATGATGATGATGTAATTACCATATAAATGAATGATTAAAATAATAGATATTGTAAATATCCAAATAAATGTAAAATGGGACTTCTGATGAATTTAAAAAAAATTAAAGGTTAATATGACATGTTAGGTTTGATTAAATAAAATTTTTTTGAAGTGATAAAGTTATTATGAATTTCACAAAAACAAAATACCAAATAATGTCAAAATTGACATAAATGATTTTAAAAAAATACTATATTATTAATTGATATAATATTAAAAAAAATATATGGTTTGGATAAAGGACTTAGATAAGGTTAGATATATCAATAATTAACCACTTGGGGTTCTATTGTCTTTTTATAGTAAGTTTATTAACCATTTAATATAATAATTCATGAATACATGGTAAAAGTTATACTATTTAACTGAGAGTTAAATCGTTAAGATAAGGTTAATATGGTGACATAAACCAATCCAAAACCTATTTTTAAGAGGTTTTTGACCCATCCCCACCTTATTCTTGAAATAAATAAATTTTGGGGCCATTATATACCGAATATTATTGTATAATAAATTAATATTTTAGGCTTTTTTGATTGTGACACTCACCTTTCTTATAAATGGGTACTTCCCCTTCTCTCAAAATCACACCTCCAAATCCATTTGGCTCAGCCAAACCCTACACATATATCCTCCCAACTACCCTAAATTTTATATATATGCCTTACTTTTATCATAAATCAAACCTAAGGAGACCTTTTGATCAACTCAAAAGGAAACACCCGATGAAGTGGTAATAATTTCACCACCTCTTTCGAAGTTCATTTCTTCTTCCACTTCCTCTTTTATTTTTGTTTCTATAACAAAATAATTACAGTAGTGCCTTATAAATATTAGGATGTTATTATAAATATGGTACAACCATATTCATTATTCTATCTATCCTATGAATGACAAGTCACCATACATGAGTACGTACGGCTTACCGTCTCCACATCATGGTGTAGTTTGTTATTCAAACAATTCATTATTTGAATGTGTATATTAGTGAGTATAACTAATGAAAATAATAAATATAACATGTTAATGATTCTTTATATATGATATACCATCCAATTACATATGATTTCACCATCAATAGAATGGTATTGTCACTCGTGCATATGTATTGATTACCGTCTACACGAACGTGATGAGATTTATTCCCCATCATAACCATTCAAGAATAATTTTAATTTGATGATTAACAAAATGTTTAAGAACTTAATAAAATTCTTTATATGAATCAAATAAATTCATTACATAACAAACATGACGTACATAACAAAACATATAAAGGAAAATGAAACATTTAACACCCGAAACAATGATACTACTAAAATATTATTAACAAAGCAATATTTAAAGATCATATATGATATCATATTTATATATGTGGTTATTTTATAATTTAACAAAAATGATTTAGCTATTATAAAAGAGGATAATGTACCCTCAATCAAGGAAAAGTACAAGGTAAGGGTTAATTCTATAATAACTTTATTATCTGAGGTTGTTTATACATGAGTATCTACTGGGGCCTCTTGATCATCCACAACCGTGTTTCATAAAAATTTTATTTCAAAACATTTTTATTATTTCCTAGAAAATGGGTTAAACTCATTTATACCCTTTTTCGACTTTTTATAAAAAATTTATAATGTAATCCTTCTGTCGTTTTCCAAAAAAGGTGCTTTACGTCCCTTTCGACAAAATTATGGAATGGAGGGTTTTTTAACTTATATGGAGGGTGCGGCTATTTTCAGTCATTATAACACCTTCAAATCTTCCCTTAAAATATTGTAAGAATATTTTCAAAATAAATTTTTTCTTTATAATTATGTTAATTTTAAATTATTTAAAATAAAAGAGATATTTCTCTCAAATAGTTTTGATTTCATCAATGTCAACATCCTTTGATGGATTTTACACTTGTTTGAAGAAGATTTATTATGACACAATCATCCATATTGTATTAAAGTTTTTGTGATATGTTTGATAGTGTATGTGTTATTATTATACCATTCATGGATTATGGTTAAATTATTAACATTTCATATGCTAGATTTAATATGAATTTTTATGTTATGTTTTAATATTTTCATTTGAGAAATTCGTTGGACATATTAAGTGATGGGTGGAGCCCGCTATAGGTCTTTGATTCATCAGTAGTTCTCATTAGACAAACTAGTGTTTTGGAACAAGGCCTTGAAAAAATCTTTTTTATAGTCTTGGCACAAGGCCATGACTATGTGCTTATGAAGTCTGCCATTATGCATTCCATCATTATGAAATTGGATTTTGATATTACATGTGATTATTTGACTAGTAGAATATTCATGTGAATACGTAAATGGAATTATTTGATTTATCTTTTATATATTATACAGAATATTAAGTTTAAATGTCTTGTGTTTTAGTATTATACATTGCCTTAAATGTTTGTTCTTATTTATGAATGTTTCTTCTATATATTTATCCTTACTGAGCATCTAATCTCACCCCTTTATGTGTCATATTTTTCCTAGGATGAGAAGAAGTATTTTATGGTTGACCTATAGGGATAGGATAAAGGATATAAGCTTCTTCAATGTGCATAAAATGTTGTGGTTGTTTTTATTTCATGAAGTAATTTAAAACTTATGTATATATCTAGTACTTACAAGGATACTAAACTGATTGGTCTATAGGGACAAGATTCCTTTTATCATGCCAATGTAATGAAATAATGCCCCGACTCTGGGAAACAAGGTTCAGGGCGTTACAGTTGGTATCAGAGAAGTTTAGTACAATCCATAGAAGCTAGATTTAGAAACACTTTGATTAAAAAACAATACCCTAAGATATAATTTGAGGATTAGTATAGAAGAACGTCCTTGAATTTTGGTAAAGTAGATGTATTGTGTGTTTTCCTAGAAATACATCCATGTCTGGATATGAGTAGGTAGAGGAGGCTCTAGCAATGTTGTACCTAGGAATAAAATCTCTTACAAGGAGTGTTGGGATTGACCTGAGGTGTCCTGGTACATGACAACGAGCCTTACTTATAACGACCCATACTTTACATATATTGTTAATACATCAAAATTGAAGCATACTTATTACAACATATAATAAAACCATGAAAGGACCGTATAGGTATAGTGTCTTTAGAAATTGGGAAACATAAACAACTAGTCCATAAAGCATCTACTTTGCCTCCCATTTATTTCATCATATCTAGAGTCCCTTTTTGGCATATTCTACTTAATAACCTTCTTCCTGACCTAGGGAAATAAAACATACAAAAGGGTGAGCTCAAATGCTCAGTAAGGGTAAAAAAAAGAAATATCAATCACATCATATTCATAAGAACACATCATTTTGGAAATCTTCACCTGCAAAAGGGAGCATAATTTCATAACATGGGATAAATCATAGTAGTGGAATGAAATCCCAATAATCATAACTTAAAACATGAAACTTTGTGGCATACACACACAATCATAGAGAATCATTTCTTATTAGTCAAGACTCATTGCCAAGACTATCTTAGGGGACAAAGTCCATTTCTGAACCGAGTCACCCTCGTCTAAGTCCTGTTTCACTGAACCGGTATAACCTACCGTTCCAGCCATGTCTATCTCATGTGATATGAAATCTTTACCCAATGACTTGGAGGGAGATATAGGTCCCACCCATCTCATAATGATACCATTCTTATGTGTGCCACATAATCATAAATCATACATCATTGCATAACCCATGTAATAGAAATGGGAATCATGACATCATAAAACAATTCATATAAGATAAAGAAATTCATAAAAATAATTCCATCACAACATAATCAAATCAATGTAATAATAGGGATAAAAACAGAACCCTTTATTATCTTAGATGGAAAATAATTTTGATAAAACACTTGAACTCCATTCTTGAGGAAATATCCTTTCTTCTTCAAAAACATTTTACTTTTCTTAACATGTCAAACAACTCTAAACTAAAAGAAGTTGATTAAAAATAAACATGAAAACTTGAAAAGTAATCTTCTTGGAAATAATGTTTTAAAAATCCATTCATGCCGTATAAGTTAAAAATACATTTTTCTCATACTTTTGTCGGAAAAGTCAAAAAAGTACCTCGTACGAAAAACGAAAAAAGATTCCATTCATATCTTTTACTAAAAACTCACCGAAGGGTAAAATTTAATATAAACTATTTTAGAAGGATATAAATATTACATATTGAGGAAACATGGATGTGGATGATAAAATACACCCCAGTAAATGCCAAAGTATAAACAATCTCGGATAAAAATGAGATTGTGATATTTCCCTTACATTAGGTCTGTTTTTCTTCGTAAGTGTCTGAACCTCCTGTATAATGATTTAAATAATGTTATTGACTTATTCCAGAATCATAATTATTTTTATGATATCATATATGGTCATTTGCTTAGCATCTTAGTAGTAAAATTTCATTGCTACTTGTTATTCGGGTGTTTATAACTTTTTGTTCTTATGCATGTTTTGTCGAATAAATTCTTATTCTTCTCTTTAGGTTATAGATACCTCATTTCCAGGATGTTATTAGAGTAATATATATGACATTAATTCATTCAATTCATTTATATAATCATTATGAAATGAAGATCATGTAGAACGAGTCACATCACATCGTGGAGACGGTATTCCGTACGTACGCACGAGTGATGATCTCGTTCCTATGATTGTGGAATTGTATTGGAGTGTATGTTTACTATTTCAGAATCAGTATAACTTTATAATAGTCATATATAGTCATTATTTACACCATTATACCCATCCAAGTAAGGTGGTGGTGGAAAATAGATTACACCACGGCGTGGAGATGGTATTCCGTACGTACGCACGCGTGGTGATTTCTTTTTCCGTAGGAAGGATAGATGGTGAAATAGGGGTGTTTCATAATTATAATAACATATCATTATATGAGTGATACAGATGTTATTACTTCGTAATGAAACAACTAAAGAAGAAGAAGTGGAAGAAGAAATAAAGATGAAAGAATCGGTAACAGACATTACCTCTTCTTTGAAGTGCTTCTTTGAAACCTTATTTTAGGGCACTAAAATTGGTCTTTGAAGAAGACCACGACATATAGGATGTCTCTAGGGAAGTGGATAGGAGGATTTGGTAGGGTTTGGCCGAGCGTGAAGGCTCATTGTGGTGTGAGGAAGAGGGGGAGGAGGAGCCCTTTTATAAGGGAGGAGAGGGGCACCTTTGGGAAAACTAAAAATATTATTTTATTATAAAGTCAAGTTCGGTTTTAAATAGCTCCAAATTGATATATTTCAAAGATAAGGTGGTTATGGTCGAAATACTCTCATCCAATATAATTTAGACAAGTTTAAGTTCCTATTTTAACCTTAGATTTATCATTAAGTTAAATAAGTTTACTTTTACCGTGTCTTCTTGTGTTCTTATACTATAAGGTTAATAAACGTACTATAAGCAGCCAAACGAACCCCAAGTTGTTTATTATTTATATATATAACATTATCTAAGTCATTTGGCAGAAAATTATATTTTTAGGAATAAAATAACAATTATTAATATAATATTTGCTTAAAAAACTATTTTATGTCAATTTTGACACTATTTAGTAATTGAATTTTGTGAAAATCATAACAGAATTATTAATTATATCCAAGTTAATTAAATCAATAAAAACTTGTCATATTAACCTAGAAAATTAGTGGAATTCATTAAAAGTCTCAAATAACATTTATTTTGGTGTTTATAACATTAATTATGTCAATATTTCATTAATTAGATAATTACTGCATCATCTTGGTGTCATAAATAAATTAAATTATTTAATGTCTAAAAATTAAAAATAAAATAAAATTATGTAGGAAATATTTTTATATTTCTAATGAATTTTTATAGTCTAATTTATCTTATGTATAACCGCATATTAAAAATTATTTACTTATTACACTTTGATTTTAACTATTTTAACCCTTCTATAAATAAATTAATAACAAATGTCCTAATCTAATCCAAGTGGGACTAAATGGTCATATTTTATTCCTAAGGTTGTTTTTGGTCGAATTACACTTGTCCAATAGAATTAGTACATGTTTTAGGGTATTAATAATATCATATTTACCCTTAATTACGCTATTTACTTTTAACTGTGGTAAATAAAAGTAAAAAGTTACTATTCACCCAAAATTATTTTCATCTCATTGAACAACATTTTAGTCCTTGATATTAACCGTGTCTCTCGGATTTTCGAAATTCCACTCACAGAAGCAGTAAAATTAAGTTTTATGAAAAATTCAGTTTTTTTAACTACCACATAGTGGTTTCAATATTCATCAAAAATTGAAAGTTTTCAAAAAAATACCAAAATTTCACCCTAGGCTAATTTCGATATTCCGAATCCAAAAATGAAGTTCATTTTGAAAAATAAAATTTATAAAATTTCAAAAAGTGGTTATTACTATTCATAACGAGTAGTTTTAATAATATTTTAATAGCATATCGTTGTTTAGTGAAACTCGCTATTGCGTACGACGCAAGCTATCGAGGAAGGTCGTGATTTCGTGTAAAGCAAGCCAAGAAAGTGTTGTGTAGAAAAAGATTCCTTTGATGATTTATATAACATAAAAGTCTCGGGTGTTACATTCTACCCCCCTTAAAATGAATTTTTCCCTCGAAATTCGTCACGTTGTAACAAACAGATGAGGATACCACTCCCTCATCATATCCTCAAGCTCTCATGTAGATTCTTATAATTGGTGGTTCCTCCATAAAACTTTCACCAATCGAGTGGTCTTGTTTCGTAGGACTTTTTCGCTACGATCCAGAATCTCTATCGGTTGTTCTTCACAAGAAAGATCTTTCTCAAGCGGTACAACTTCTGAGCTAAGTACATGTGAAGGATCAGGTATGTACTTTCTTAGGAGAGATACATGGAACACATCGTGAACTTGAGAGAGATTCGGTGGAAGTACCAATCGGTAATCTACCTTCCCAACACGATCCAGTATTTCGAAAGGACCGATATATCTAGGGCTCAACTTCCCCTTCTTTCCAAATCTCATAACTCTCTTCCAGGGAGATATTCATAAGAACACTTTATCACCCACATCAAACTCTAGGTCTTTTCTTCGGTTATCGGCATAACTTTTCTATCGACTCTGAGATGCTCTTATGTGTTGTTGAATAGATATGACCTTTTCTGCCATTTCATCAATGAGATCAGGTCCTAATAGCTTTCTTTCCCCAACTTCATCCCAGCAAGTTGGAGTCCTGCATTTCTTTCCATAGAGAGCTTTATAAGGATCCATCTAAATACTGGAGTGAAAGCTATTATTATTAGAAAAGTCCACCAAAGGTAGGTGTTGATCCCAACCACCTTTGAAATCCATAGAGCAAGCTCTCAACATATCTTCTAGGGTTTGAATTTTTCTCTCAGACTGACCATCTTTCTGAGGATGATAAGCAGTGCTGAAACTCAACTCTGTATCCAGAGTATGCTGAAGACTTCTCCAGAACGTTGAGGTAAATCTCGGATCCCGATCAGATATAATATAAAGTGGTACTCCATGCAATATTACCACTTCCTTTACATATATCCTGGAAAGATTATCCAGAGAGAAATCATCTCTAATAGCAATGAAATGTGCAGACTTGGTAAGACGATCAACTATGACCCAGATAACATTATTGACTTTGAATGTTTTAGGAAGTCCTGTGACAAAGTCCATAGTGTTGTTTTCCTATTTCCATTCGGGTATGGGTAATGGTTGTAAAATCCCCTTAGACTTCTGTCTCTCAGCTTTAACTTGCTGACAAACCAAGCATCGAGAGACATATTCAGCAACATCTCTTTTCATGCCATCCCACCAGAAGTACTCTTTCAGGTCCCTATACATCTTCATGCTTCTAGGATGAATAGAGAATGAAGAACTGTGAGCCTCATCCAGCACCTCCTTCATTAATTCGGGGATTGGAGGAACAAAAACCCGATTCCTGAACTTTTTTATCCCATCACAAACAAGGTTGTATTCAGGAACATTTCTCACCTTATTTTGTAACTCCACATCTTCATTCTGTGCCTCTTTAATCTTCACATGTATATATGGTTGAACATTCATTTGAGAAAGATAATATTTTTCCCCTTCCATTATAATTCCAAGATCTATCCTTTGTAAATCCATAAATATTGAATCTTTTGTGATCCTCATCATGAATAAACTGGCATGGTCTTGTTGACTTAATGCATCTGCCACCTTGTTTGCTTTCCCAGGGTGGTAATGAATTGAGCAGTCATAATCCTTAATCAGCTCCAACCATCTTCTTTGACACATATTCACCTCCTTTTGTGTGAAAATATACTTTAAACTTTTATGA
Source organism: Viscum album (assembly GCA_963277665.1). Taxonomy (NCBI): domain Eukaryota; kingdom Viridiplantae; phylum Streptophyta; class Magnoliopsida; order Santalales; family Viscaceae; genus Viscum; species Viscum album. Next base: position 1,088,417,921 of record OY728156.1, read on the forward strand.
TCAATATAAATATCACACCTTTCAACATAAAGATAATGCCTCCAAATCATTAATGCAAAGATTAGCGCAGCTAACTCCAAATCATGTGTTGGGTAATTTTGCTCATGGATTTTCAACTGTCGTGAGGCATAAGCTATCACCATATGATTTTGCATAAGAACACACCCCAATCCCTTCTTGGATTCATCACTATAGATCACAAACTTTTCTCCACTACAAGGAACTGTGAGCACAGGTGCACTGGATAACCTTGTTTTCAACTCCTTGAAATTCACTTTACATTCCTCCGTCCAGACAAACTTAACTACTTTCTGAGTCAAAATGGTGAGTGGATTAGATAATCGTGAAAAATATTTCACTCAACGTCGATAATATCCAGCCAAACCAAGAAAACTTCGGATCTCAGTCACTGTTGTTGGTATTGACCATCTTTCGATAACCTCTGTTTTTGCTAGATCCATAGATATCCCCTCTTTTGAGATTATGTGACCCAAAAATGAAACTTTTTGAATCCAAAATTCACACTTGGTAAATTTGGCATAAAGCTTCTACTTTATCAAGGTCTCTAATATAATTTTCAAGTGATCGTCATGTTATTCCTTGCTCATTGAATAGACAAGAATATCATCTATAAAGACTACCACAAACTGATAAAGATAGTCTTTAAAGACTCGATTCATTAGATCCATGATGATAGCAGGGGCATTAGTAAGACCAAATGGAATCATTATAAACTCATAGTGTCCATACCTTGTATGGAAAGCCGTCTTTGTTATATCATCTCTTTTGACCCTTAATTTATGATACCCTGAATGAAGATCAATCTTGGAAAAGTATTGAGCTCCACGTAGTTGGTCAAATAAGTCATCAATGCGTGGGAGAGGATATTTGTTCTTGATAGTGATCTTGTTAAGTTCTCGATAATCAATGCAGAGTCTCATTTATCCATCTTTCTTATTAACAAATAGAATAGGTTCTCCCCAAGGTGACGCACTAGGGCGTATGAATCCCTTATCAAGATTCTCTTGGAGTTGCTTCTTCAATTCCTGCAACTCAATTGGGGCCATTCTATAAGGTGTCTTTGAAATAGGCAAAGCACCCGGTACGAGTTCTATTGAAAACTCAACTTCATTATTTGGTGGAAGACCCGGTAATTCCTCTGGAAAGACATCATCAGACTCCCGTACAACGGGAATATTCTTTATCGTGAGTTTCTCACCAACCATTTGAGATAAATAACCTTCATTTAGTTGAATCAAGACCCATAAGGTAGAAGGAATTTCCACTAGAAGGTTATGTTCATCCTTGCATTGATAGATGATCACAGATTGATCTGGAATATGAAATGTGACATCCCTTCTTTGGAAATTGATATGAGCTCCATATAAAGAAAGCCAATCTATGCCAAGAAACACATCAAATTCCACTACAGGAAGGATCACAAGATTTGCAGGAAGCACTTTCCCACAAACTTCGATCGGAGAAGAATTATAAACATTTGATGCGACTGTTGTGCCATTAGGTGTTGTCACAGCTAACTCAACATCTAATTGTTGAGGTAATAAGGTGATACCCTTAGAAAATTATTCATAAATAAAAGAGTGGGTGGATCCAGAATCAAATAAATCATTTGCTACTTTAGAGTGGATGGTAAGTGTACCTTTCACCACATCGTTATCGTACTCCACATCGCTGATAGAAATTGCATGTGACATTCCATTATCTTTAGCCTTAAGAGTTTGTTGACGTCGACCATTATCATCAACCCTTGGATTAGATCATTTATTGGCATAATGAGCCATCTCCTTGCACTTGAAACATTGAAGTGTAGTAGGTTCATTCTGTGTATCCCTTCCTTTGTTTGCATCATTATACATCTTCTTCTCATCATTGCGGCATTAAAATGCACGATGACCTTCCTTTCCACATTTGAAACATTTACTTGTCCCTTTAAGACAACTCCCTCCATGTTTCTTTCCACACTTTGAGCATAAGGGAAAACTCATCTTCTTTTCAGTGTGCTCTTTATATTTTCCTTTGAATTCCATTTTCTTCTTCTTATCAAACCCATATGACTGACGGGTTACTCCAATCTCCATCTCAACTTTGAGAGAACATCGAACGATTTCCTCGTAGCTATTGAAGTCCCTTATGGCTAACGCCCTTCGAAGACTTGGTTTTAAGCCACTAAAGAATCGATCAATCTTACTCTAAGGTTGGATAATAATACCAGAAGTGTACCTTGCAAGTCTTGTAAAATTTGCTTCATAGGTACCAACAGATTCATCATCCTTTTTCTTCAGTTCAAAAAAACTCTTTCTCCATCTTTGTTCGGAGAATACAAGGTAAGTAATTATTGAAAAATAATTTCTTGAACTCGTCCCATTCCATGGACCCAATTTCATCTCTTTGCCTCGTATTATTAATAAGATTCCACCATTGATCAACATCTCCTTCCAAATGATACACTTCTAGGATGACTTTATCTTGTTCAGAACATTGAAGAACTGAAAATATCATTTCAGTAGTACTAATCCATTGTTCAGAAACTAATGGATCAGTAGACCCGCTGAAAGAAGGTGGACGCTGCCTCATGAAGGATTCAACAGAATGTTGCTCCTTCCTTTGCTCGTTTGGAAGTCCTACATGATTCATAGCTTGAGAAAGTTGTGTGATCATGGCTACATGATTTTGAATTCCAGCTCCCATAACGTTTGGTTTCTCAGGGGGACAATCATTGCATTCCTGTCGCATTCCTCATTAACACGATTCCTTCGGGTTCCAGCCATTGAGTAAAACCAAGAAGAATAGTGTGAGCAACACTAATTATAATAGGAAAACCACGTACTCAAGAATAAAATTTCACACTTAAGGTCTTATCCTAGGTTATTCATAGCCATTTCTAAAACACTAAGATTGTGTTCTATGCTTAGACTTATCCTTAGGGTTCTTACTAAGGATTTCACATCCTAGTTTCCAAAGGTTGACTATACATTTCCTCTGATACCAACTATAACGACCCATACTTTACATATATTGTCATTACTTCAAAATTGAAGCATACTTATTACAACATATAATAAAACCACGAAAGGACCATATAGGTATAATGTCTTTTGAAACTGGGAAACACAAACAATTGGTTCATAAAGCATCTACATTTCCTCCCATTTATTTCATCATATCTAGAGTCCCTTTTTGGCATATTTTACTTAATAACCATATTCCTGACCTGGGGAAATAAAACATATAAAATGGTGAGCTCAAATGCTCAGTATGTGTAAACAAAATAAATATCAATCACATCATATTCATAAGAACATAACATTTTGGAAATCTTAACCTGCAAAATGGAGCATAATTTCATATCATGGGATAAATCATAGTAGTGAAATGAAATCCTAATAATCATAACATAAAAATGAAACTTTTTGGAATACACACACAATCATAGAGAATCATTTCTTATTAGTCAAGACTCATTGCAAGACTATCTTAGTGGAAAAAGTCCATTTCTGAACCGAGTCACCCTCGTTTCAGTCCTGTTTCACTGAACCAGTATAACCTACCGTTCCAGCCATGTCTATCTCCTGAGATATAAAATCTTTACCCAATGCGTTGGAGGCAGATTTAGGTCCCACCCATCTCATAATGATACCATTCTTATGTGTGCCACAAAATCATAAATCATACATCATTACATAACCCATGTAATACAAATGGGAATCATGACATCATAAAACAATTCATATAAGATAAATGAATTCATAAAAATAATTCCATCACAATATAATCAAATCAATGTAATAATAGGGATAAAAACAGAACCCTTTCTTATCTTAGATGGAAAATAATTTTGATAAAACACTTGAACTCTATTCTTGAGAAAATATCCTTTCTTCTTCAAATACATTTTTCCTTTCTTAACATGTCATACAACTTTAAACTAAAAGAAGTTGTTTAAAAATAAACTTGAAAACTTGTAAAGGATGCTTCTTGGAAATAATAATTTAAAAATCCATTCATGTCGTATAAGTTAAAAAAATATTCTTCTCGTACTTTTGTCGGAAAAGTCAAAAAAGTACCTCGTATGAAAAACGACAAAAGATTCCTTTCATATCTTTTACTAAAAACTCACCGAACGGTAAAATTGAATATAAACTATTGTAGAAGGATATAAATATTACATATTGAGGAAAAATGGATGTGGATGATAAAATACACCCCAGTAAATGCCAAAGTATAAACAATCTCGGATAAAAATGAGATTGTGATATTTCCCTTACCTTAGGTCAGTTTTTCTTCATAAGTGTCCAAAACTCCTTTATAATGATTTAAATAATGTTATTGACTTATTCCAGAATCATACTTATTTTTTTGATATCATATATGGTCATTTTCTTAGCTTCTTAGTAGTAATATTTCATTGCTACTTGTTATTCGGGTGTTTATAACTTTTTGTTCTTATGCGTGTTTTGTTGAATAAATTCTTATTCTTCTCATTAGGTTATAGATACCTCATTTATATAATTTTATTAGAGTAATATATATCATATTCATTAATTCAATTAATTTATATAATCATTATTAAATGAAGATCATTTAGAACGAGTCGCATCACATTGTGGAGACGGTATTCCGTACGTACGCACGAGTGATGATCTCATTCCTATGATCATGGAATTGTATTGGAGTGTATGTATACTATTTCAGAATCAGTATCAATTTATAATAGTCATATATAGTCATTATTTACACCATTATACCCATCCAAGTAAGGTGGTGGTGGAAAATAGATTACACCACGGCGTGGAGACGGTATTCCGTACGTACGCACGCGCAGTGATTTCTTTTTCCATAGGATGGATAGATGGTGAAATAGGGTTGTTTCATACTTATAATAACATATCAGTATATGATTGATACTGATGTTATTACTTCATAATGAAACAACTAAAGAATAAGAAGTGGAAGAAGAAATAAAGATGAAAGAATCGGTAACGGACATTACCTCTTCTTTGAAGTGCTTCTTTGAGACCTTCTTTTAGGGCACTAAAATTGGTCTTTGAAGAAGACCAGGAACTCTAGGATGTCTCTAGGGAAGTGGAGAGGAGTAATTTTCAGGAGTGTGTGAGCATTAAGGATCAACGTGGTTTGAGGAAGAGGGGGAGTAGGTTCCCTTTTATAAGGGAGGAGAGGGGCATCTTTGGGAAAACTAAAAATATTATTTTATTATAAAGTCATGTTCGGTTTTAAATATCTCCAAATTGATATATTTCGAAGCTAAGGTGGGGATGGGTCGAAATACTCTCATACAATAGAATTTAGACAAGTTTAGGTTCCTATTTTGACCTTAGATTTAACATTAAGTTAAATAAGTTTACATTTACCGTGTCTTCTTGTGTTCTTATACTATAAGGTTAACAAACTTACTATAAGAAGCCAAACGAACCCCTAGTTGTTTATTATTAATATATATAACCTTATATAAGTAATTTGGCCGAACCATAGATTTTTAGGAATAAAATAACAATTACTAATATAATATTTGTTTTTAAAAACTATTTTATGTCAATTTTGACACTATTTAGTAATTGATTTTTTGTGAAAATCATAAAAGAATTATTAATTCTAACCAAGTTAATTAAATCAATACTAACATTTCATATTAACCTATAAAATTAGTGGAATTCATAAAAAGTCTAAAATTACATTTGTTTGGGTGTTTATAACATTATTTATGTCGATATTTCATTAATAAGATAATTACTGCATCGTCTTTGTGTCATAAATAAATTAAATTATTTAATGTCTAAAAATTACAAATAAAATAAAATTATGTAGGAAATCTTTTTATCATTCTAATGAATATTTATAGACGAATTTATCTTATGTATAACCCCATATTAAAAATTATTTACTTATTAAACATTGATTTTAACTATTTTAACCCTTCTTTAAATAAATTAATAATAAATGTCCTAATCTAATCTAAGTGGGCCTAAATGGACATATTTTATTCCTAAGGTTGTTTTTGGTCGAATTACACTTGACCAATAGAATTAGGACATTTTTTAGGGTAATAATAATATCATTTTTACCCTTAATTACCCTATTTACTTTTAAACGTGGTAAATAAAAGTAAAAAGTTACTATTCACCAAAATTTATTTTCATCTCATTGAACCACATTTTAGTCCTTGATATTAACCGTGTGTCTCAGATTTTTGAAATTCCACTCACAGAAGCGGTAAAATTATGTTTTATGAAAAATTCAGTTTTTTTAACTACCACTTAGTGGTTTCACTATTCATCAAAAATTGAATGTTTTCAAAAAAATACCAAAATATCACCCTAGGATAATTTCGATATTCCGAATCCAAAAATTAAGTCCATTTTGAAAAATAAAGTTTATAAAATTTCAAAAAGTGGTTATTACTATTTATAACGGCTAGTTTTAATAATATTTTAATAGCATATCGTTGTTTAGTGAAACTCTGTATTGCGTACGACGCAAGCTATCGAGGAAGGTCACGATTTTGTGTAAAGCAAGCCAATCATGTGTTGTGAAGATAAATATTCCTTTGATGATTTATATAACATAAAAGTCTCGGGTGTTACATTACTGCACTCTCTCTTACCACACTCTCGGAGGATATACATTGGATAATTAATGTTTTCTTTAAGAACCATATTTATGCATATATACCTCCTCAAAGAAATTTTTTTATGATTATGGGTTATATCAATAAACTGTTCAATTTATGTTAAGTGTTTTACAAGTTTGGAATTATGTATTTTGATTCATAAAATAATCCAGTGTATGCCATTGTTTAGAAATGGCGCCTAGTTGAAGGAATGGAAACCATATCAACCCATGTAATACATGTTGGGATTTTCTTCCTACTCTAGATAATTATAGTGGTGCTGGTGATGAAAATAGTGCTGATCAGCTTATCACCATACTGGGACAACTCCCTTAGTTTATGAATAATAACCTTACCTATATAGAGCACCCTAACCCACAACACAAAAGATCAATGTTAGACCGCTCATGAGGAAAAAACCACAAACATTCAATGGGACTAAAAATATATTTTTATCTGATCAGTGGATAAGTTCTTTAGAGAAAATATTTCATTCTTTGGGGAGTCGAAAAAGGGAAAAAGTTGTCATGGTTTTTTATCGACTCACAAGAGATGAAGATCAATGATAGTCATTAATTTAAAACAAAAAGGAGGATGAAGAAGTGTCAAATATGGAATGGAGGGATTTTAATGTGATTTTCATAGAAAAATACATTCTATGTGACCATCAAGGGGATATGGAAAGAATAATTCTGAGTCTTAGTAAAAAAGGAGGATGAGAATGTCACAAAGTATGAGGATAACTTTACAAGGACAAAAAGGCATGTAGTATATTATATACGTAACCCAAGGATTATGATAGATTCTTTAATGAGTTTTCTATTTATAGTGATGCATCAATGAAAGGACTTGGTTGTGTCTTTATGCAAAATTATAGGTTTATTTCTTATGCATCACGACAGCTAAAAATTAATGAGAAAATCTATCCCACTCAGGATCTTGAGTTACCAACTGTAATATTTTCTTTAAAGATATAGAGACAATATCTATATCGTAAAAAATGTGAGTTATATACCGATCAGAAGAGTTTGATGTATAATTTATCATAGAAAGAACTCAACATGAAGAAAAGATGATGGTTTAAACTACTCAAGGATTATGATTTCACTATATAGTACCACACGGGGAAGGAAAATAAGGTTGTAGATTCTTTGATCAGAAGGGATCATGGAGTTTTGAACAAAATGAGAGTTGAAAGGGATCCTATGTTAATGGTCCTAGTAAAAATTAATATTGGAATAATCATGGAAGTTGAAAAATCAATACTTTTTCAAATGATTTCCAACGATATTTACTAGAAAGGATAAAAATTTCTCAGACTGATGATGATGAGTTTCCAAATTAAATGAAATTTGTGAACGATACGAGATTGATTGAAATCGTATATGAGGATGGGATTTTGAAAATTGTTAAGAGACTTTCTGTTCCTGACATACCATATCTAAAAAGGGAATTATTGGATGATGTGCATAGCTCTAATTTCACTATACACCCTGGTAGCACCAAGATGTATAAAGATTTGAAGGAACATTTATGATGGGACAACATGAAAAAGGAGATTTATGATTATTGTAATGACCCAATATTTTTCAATGGAAATTCATTTTTTTTTCAATATTTCATAATCACATGAAATCGCAACATGATTAACTACTAAGTGGTATGTGACCCTTAAAACACATGTTTGTCACTTCTATGATGTGAATTTTGAATATGTTACACACACCGTTGCAATCAGTAAGTTATTTGGAGACATATAAGAAAAAAATAATTTTACCTATGATAGTATATAAATACTATTAAAGTGAAAGTATGATATACCTATGCTTTAAAATAAGTAAATAAATGTTTTAAGACTGTTGTTTTTAGAATAAATTTTGATTTTAATTAAATATTAAATTAAAAATATTTATAAAATTGTTTTTAAAAAATTGAGTTCATTTTTGCATTTTACATTGCGAAAAATGGTTGGAGAAATTTTTTGGATTTTTCTGAAATACTTGAATTTTTTATAAATAGTTAAATACGTTAAAATACCGTATATCAGTTAAATACACTATTCATAACATCAGAAGTGATGAAATCCCACTTGGTTCAAACTCATATGATAAAATTACTATTATTGGTCACAGAATACTCATTATTCCTTGTCTTTTGGGGAAATAATAAATTAATGGATTTTATATTAAAAAATCCCCTCTCCCCTCCACTATAAAAAACCCCCTCTCATTCCCTCTTCTCTTCACTCCTATCAAGCCTTGTGCCTTCTCCAAATTCTGTCCAAATACCGTCCCAAAATTCTATCCCATGACTATCAAACCTTATACTCATAAAAATACCAAAAACCGATCCCTTAAGGAGGATCTCAAGGAAGTTTTGTTCAAGATGTAAATTCCTCATTTCAAATCATTGTCTTTCTTTTCAAGTTCATTTGTTTTCTTTTTTCTATTACCAATGCTAATCCAAATTTTATGATGACTCCAGTAACTTATATGTGCTGGAATGTTGTCATGATAGTGGAATAATTTATCATCATCTCCCCCTTTTACATTTATTTTTACTAGTAGCAAGAACACCATCCGAGATGTGTCAATTTTCCCCATTCAAGGAGGATGGACTTTCAATTTCTATTATCATTATCAATTCTGGTCATGAATCCATTATTGTTATGGTTGAACCTAATTATTATATATTTAATAAAACCTATGTAAGATTCTGTAATCCCTTTGTACAAATGGTATTATGTGATAATGAAAAATGAGTTCATTGTAATTAAATCCCACAAATTAACCGAAACAATTATCATTAAAGATATATATAATAATTCATCCTTATTCTGTGTAACCAAGTTACAAATATGACAAATAACACCTGTTTATGGTCATAAATAATATATAATTTCACTTCTGGAGATTTACATCAATTCCACATACTTAAAAACAAGTGAACTGAATATGAAAATAAATAAAATGAACACTTTGAAATGACAGAATTCAATACAATAACCTATCAATAAAGACATAAATGAACTAACCATAATTATGATACATGTCTAATAGGTTCATAAATAAGTTATTAATATGTATAATTTCATATTCCAGGAGCATAGGTTCGAGAGAGGAACACGTTCGGAGTTAAGGTAAGGGCTTTCCACCCGAACATCCATTTTCATTCGGGTTACATTAATTGTATAATTACCTCAATGAAATTATTATATATTTTTATGTAATCCTAATAAATTCAATTTTATTATTATATATATGTACACCAACCATAATTCTTCCCTATTTTATGGATTTTTACATGTTTTAAAACAAACTATCCAAACTATTTCCAAAATACAAGCCTGATTCAATGGAATTTCTCAAATTCATATCTATTTTATAGGGCAATATATAATATGTTTTTCTTGGAAACCATTATCCTTCTAAAAGACAATCATTTTATTATGAAAATAATATATTACTTCACTTATGGTTTTATACAAATATTTTCCAAAATAACACTTCTTTTCAAAATAAAAGATTGTTTATCTCAAGATTGATAAAAAAATTTATAAGAGTATTTGTGATTTATTCAAAAATCATGTTGATTCTTATGTATTATTGGGATTAATCATGTATGAAGTAATATAAAATATTTTATTGAATGGTTTATGAATAACCCTATTGTTTATGATCTATCCAAAAACCATTCACCATATTACTCAGAATGGTTAGTGTTTTATGAATAATGATTGGGGAAAGACAGTTTCATTTTATATGATAGTTTCAATATGGATGTATATGTTGTATATGTTTATCCCCACTCATATGAGGAATTAATTGGACTTATTAAGTGATGGGTGGGGCCTGCTATAGCCCCTCAATTCATCGGTAGGTCTCATGAGACAAATAGACATGGAATTGGTCGAGGCCTTTCCCAATGTGATATATGGATTTTGGTCAAGGCCTTAATTGTTAGATGTCATGGCCAAGGCTGTGAAAAAATGTTTCAGAATGTCTGGAATATGCACATCCCTCATTATGAAGCTAGTAATTGAATGTTCATGTGGTTATTTGACAAGTATAACATCCATTATTATGTTATATTATGGAAATATTTACTCAACTCATATTCCTGCCATTTTATGTTCAAATTTATTTTTAAAGGCATGTGGTTTTTATTATTCACCTTGTCTAATGTTTATATTATCATCCACTATATTTCATACTATTACTAAGCATTTGAGCTCGCCCATTTCTTATGTTTCATTTCCACATTGCATGGAGAAGTAAATTATGAATGGCTTGAAAGCGTAATCTAGGAGTCATGGATGTTTTTAGGGGAATAATGTAGTGTTGTTTTCCCTTCATGATGTGATGATAAACTTATTTATGTATCTTGTTTCCAATAATACTAAAATACTCAGTCCTTCAAGATTCTTATTCCTTTCTTGTATACCAATAAGGCACCAGCTCCAGGCAGCTGAGGTTGGGTCTTTACAGTTGGTGTGAGAGAAAGTTTAGTAGAAAACATGGAAACCAGATATAGAAAACGTGGATTATGGAAGAGTCCCTAAGATATTTTTGAGGATAAACATACATGAACGTCCTGGTATTTGGGTAAGTAATAGAATATGTGGATATTTCAAGGAATACATCCATGTATGGATATGAGTAGGTAGAGGCGGCTCTGGCATAGATGTATCTAGGGGTAAAACGTGAAAACACTGATTTGAGTTAGACTCGAATGGGAACTAGTGCATGACAACATTCCTTGCTGCACTCTTGGTTACGATACTCTCAGGTGATATGCTTAGAATAATTCACTTTTTTTTACAATCCATTATGATGGATTTAAATGTAAAATTTTCCTCAAATAAACAATTTTTGTAATTATGGTATTAACCATGCCTAGTATTTCAATTTTTGTTAAGTATTTTTGTTAAGTTAAGATTATGCATTATGATTCGTATCGTAATCTAGTGTATGCTATTATCTATAAATGGAACCTAGTAGAAGGAATGGAAACCACACGAACTCACATATCCCCAATACATATTTCCCTCCAATATAAGATAATGATGTTGGCTCTGGGGCTGTGGCGGGTTATGAGAAACATATAACTATACTAGGACAACATACTCTGGTTATTAATAATAACCTTACCCGTATGGAGCATCCGGATCCCCCTTGTGGAGGAGCTATGCTAGATCACTTTATGAGACAATAGCATGCATCATTAAATGGGACTACAGACCCATTTGGAGCTGAGTAGTGGATAAGTTCCCTCGAGAAGATATTTCATTGTTTAGGATGTAATGAAAGAGAGAAGTGCATCATGGCAGTTTATCAGCTATTGGGAGATGTGGATCAGTGGTGGTCATTAATCCAGAACACAAAGGAGGAGGAAGAATTAGAAGAGATGGAATGGGGAGATTTTAAAGAAATCTTCCTAAAAAATACTTTCCTCATGAACAGAGAGCATATATGGAGACACAATTCTTGAATTTGAGGCAGAAGGAAGATGATAATGTTACAGAGTATGAAGACAACTTCACAAGGTTAGCAAGACATGTTGTGGACTACATACGAAATGAAAGGATAGAAATTTATCGATTCTTTGATGTCCTAAATCCATTCCTCCAGTGGGCACTGGACTCCCAATGTTTTTCATTATATGATGATGTAGTTTCATGTGCTCTAAAGAAAAAAATGAATTATCTAAGTCTTATGACTTTAAGGGAAAGCAAGAAAAGAAGAGGGCTGCTGAAAACTCTGGGAAAGGAAACAAGGAAACAGGGAAAGAAGGTAAGAGTTGAATTTCCACCCTGGGATAATAGTGGAAGGAAACACCCTGGTGCATTCTTAAAGGGAAAATGAGTATGATAAAAATGTGGTCAAAAGGCCATCTTGATGTATATTACAAGGGGATGAATGAATCCATTAATGATCAATTATATAATTTTCGGGAGATGGGACATGATGCTAATGATTGTCCAAAGTGTCAAAAAAATATGCGACTTTAAATGCTGAGGGAGTAGGGACAATCTTATGCAATCACAACTACTAATACTGAAGTCCCTAATAATGTGGTGGCAGGTACTTTAATCATTTCCTCAAACTTAGTCAATACATTATTTGATTCTAGATCATCTCATTCATTTATGTATTCCAAATATGCCAAGAAAACTACATATGTCCAATTTTATTTAATAAGGGAGTTATCAGTCAAAACTCCTAGTGGATGTATCATTGCAACAAAGGCATGTCGATTTTTCCACCTCATGACACATAAATGTGATTTAGATGCTAACGATATCATCATAACCATGGTTGAATATGATATAATTCACGATAATTATTGGATATCAAATTATGATGCGATGATCTATTACAAGAAGAAGGAAGGTACAATTTTCGAGAAAGGTGTAGAATCCCTTATTTTTATAGAAAACACCTTAACATGTGATTCTCATCTTGATCCACCCCTAGTAGCTCTGCTGAATTCAATAATTGGGGATGATTGGACCAACAACTTCCTCTGGTTAAATTATACTACAACAATAGTTTCCAATTGAGCATCTGAATGGCACCATTTAATGACCTTTATGGGAAAAGCTACAGAACACTGGCGTGTTGGGATGAAGTTGGTGAGCGTAAGCTGCTAGGACCTGATATGGTCGAAGAAATGGTGGAGAAGGTGAAAACCATTAAGCAGCATATCAAGGCAGCCCAATGTCGACAAAATTTTTATGCAGATAACCGTCAATGGGACCTTGATTTCAAAGTTGGAGTCCTGATATTTCTGCACATATCTCCATGGAAGAAGGTCGTGAGGTTTAAGAATAAAGGAAAGCTAAGTCCCAGGTATATCGGCCCCTTCAGGATCCTTGATCGAGTTGGAGATGTGGACTATCAACTGGCGCATCCACCTACCATGTCAAAAGTACATGATGTCTTTCATGTATCTCTCTTAAGTATGTACATTCCAGACCCTTCACATGTACTCTCTTTAGAGGTGGTACAGTCAGAGGATGATCTTTTCAATGGGGAGCGGCCAATGAAAATCTTGGATCATAGAGACAAAGTTCTATGAAACAATACTACTCCTCTGGTCAAGGTACTATGGCAAAACAATAAGTATGAAGATGCAACATGGGAACTGGCAGATGTAATGATGGAAAAGTACCCCATCTGTTTTTGGCCTGGTTTGTAAAATGAAATTTCAATGGTGAAATTTCTGAAGGGGGGAAAAATTTAACGACCCAATATTTTTCAATGGAAATTAATTTCTTATAAATATTTTATAATCACATGAAAAATCAACATAATTAACTACTATGTTCTATGTGACCCTTAAAACATATGTTTGTCTCTTCTGTGATGTGAATTTCGAAAATCTAACACACACAGTTGCGATCAGTAAGTTATTTGGAGACCAATAAGAAAAACCTAATTTTTGGTGAATAGTAACCGAACCTTATGAATAGTAACATACCATAGTGAATAGTAACCTTACCTATTATAGTATATAAATAATATTAAAATGAAAGTACAATTTACCAATTCTTTTGAATAAGTAAATAAATGTTTTAACACTGTTGTTTTTAGAATAAATTATGATTTTAATTAAATATTAAATTAATCATATATATAAAATTATTTTTGAAAATTGGACTTCATTTTTGGATTCTACACATCAAAGATTCTTGGGGTTAATTTTTGGGATTTTTCTGAAATACTTGATTTTTTGATGAATAGTGAAATACAGTAAAATACCCTATAATAGTTAAATACACTATTCAGAACATCACAAGTGATGCAAGACCACTTGGTTAAAAATCACATGATAACTTTACTATTATTGGTAATGGAAGACTCACTATTCCTTGTCTTGTGGGGAAATAATAAATTAATGAATTTTATATTAAGAAATCCCCTCTCCCCTCCACTATAAAAACCCCCTCTCACTCCCTCTTCTCGTCACTCCTATAAAGCCTGGTGCCTTTTCAAAATTCTATCCAAATACTATCCCAACCTCCTATACAACGATTAGAAAGCCTTGGTCTTATAAAAATACCAAAACCTTTCCATTATAAAGGCTCTCAATAATGATTGGTTCGTGAGGTAAATTCCTCTTTTCAATTCTGTGTCTTTATTTTAAGGTTCATTTGTTTTCTTTTTCAATTACCTATAATTATCCAAATTTTGTGATGAATATAATAACTTATATTTGATGGAATTTATTAATCATATTGTAATAAGATATCATCATCTCTCCCTTTAACCATCGTTTATACTAGTAGCAAGAACACAATTTGAGATGTGTCAATTTTCCACATTCAAGGGTGACGAGCATTCAAATTCTATTATCATTCTCAATTATGATCATGAAACCATTAATGTTATGGTTGAACGATATTATGACATATGTCATATATCCTACGTAATATTCTGTAATCCCATTGTACAAATGGTATTTTTTTATAATGAAAAATGATTTTGTTGTAATCAAAACCCACAGATTAACCAAAACAATTGTCATTAAAGTTATATATAATAATTCATCCTCATTACATGTAAAAAAGTTATATAAATGAACAATAAAACATATTTATATTCATAAATAATATATAATTTTATTTCTGGATATTTACATACATTCCATGTACTTAAAAACAAGTGAACCGAATATGAAAATAAAGAAAAGAGACACTTCGGAACGACGGAATTCAATACAATAACTTATCAATAATGAAATAAATGAACTAACTAGAATTATGATACATCTAAAATAGGTTCATAACTCAGTTATTGATAAGTATAATTTCATATTCCAGGAGTTTACGTTTGAGAGCAGAACTTATTCAGAGTTAAGGTAATGGTTTTCCACCCGAGATTCCATTTTCTTTCAGGTTACTTTCATTGTCTAATTGCCACAATGAAATTGTTATATATTGTTAGGTACTCCTCATAAACACTATGCGAGTATTATATATATGTTCACCAACCATAATACTTCCCTATTTATGGATTTATTCATGTTTTAAATGTAACATTCCAAACTGTTTCCAATATACAAGCCTGATTCAAGGGAATTTCTCAAATTCATTTCTTTTTTCAGGGGCACTCTATAATATGTTTTTTTTGGAAACCATTATCTTTATAATAACACTAATTTTATTATAAAAATACTATATTACCTCACTTATGGTTTTATACAAATATTTTCCAAAAGAACTCTTCTTTTTAATATAAAATAGTATTTATCTCTAGATTTCTTAATGATTTTATAAGAGTATTTGTGATTGATTCAACACTCTTATTGATTATTATGTATTATTGGGTTTAATAAATTATGAAGTAATCAACATTATTTTATTAAATGTTTTATGACTAACCCTATTGTGGATGATATATCCTAAAATCATTTAGCATATTACTTGGAATGGTTTTTGTTTTATGTTTAATGATTGGGGAAAGATATGTACATTTCATATGATAGTTTCAATATGTATGTATATGTTGTTTATGTTTACCCTACTCATATGAGGAAAGAATTAGACTTATTATGTGATGGATGGGGTCCTTTATATCCCATCAATGCATTAGTAGGTCTCATGAGACAAATAAACATTGAATTGGCTGAGGCCTTTCCCAATATGATATATAGATTTTGGTCGAGGCCTTAATCGTTAGATGTCTTGGAAGAGGCCTTGAGAAAATGTTTCAGAATGTCTAGAATATGAACTTCCCTCATTATGAAGCTATTAATTGAAATTTCATGTGTTTATTTGGCTATTAGAATACCCATGATTATGTTTTATTATAGAAATATTTACTCAGCTCATATTCCTGCCATTTTATGTTCAATTTTTTTAAGGAATTTGCTTTCAATTATTCACCATGTCTAATGTTTATATTATCTTACGCTATATTTATAACACTTACTGAGTGTTTCATCTCAAAACTTTATTATGTTTCATTTACACAGGGCATGAAGAACTAAATTATGAATGACTTGCAAGCATAATCTAGGAGTGATGTATGTTTCTAGTGGAATAAATTAGTGTTTTTTCCTTCATGTTGTATTGATAAACTTATTTATGTATCTTGTTTACAATATTATTAAACTACTCATTCCATCCAGATTCTTATTCCTTGTGTGTATGCCAATAAGGCACCGGCTCCGAGCAATCAGGGTTGGGTCCTTACAATCATGTTTCAAGAAGTATGGTTTTTCAACAAGAGATACCTGGAAGAAAACATCCTAGATGAGTCATAAAACCTCTTCCCGTACCTATGTAGAAATGGAATGATATCATTATGGACTTTTTCATGGGGCTACAAAAGACTCATTGAAGGAATGATGCAATATGGGTCATTGTTGATCGTCTTACCAATTCAGCACATTTTCTTTCTATAAGAGAATATTTACCACTTGAACATTTATCATGACTATATATTAATGAAGTTGTAAGACTTCATGGAGTATCCCTATTGATTTCTTCTGATTGTGATGTCTGTTTTACATCAAGATTATAGAAAAGCCTTAAGAAGTCCCGAGATATAGAACTTCATTTGAGCAATGCCTACCACCCTTAAACTGATGGAAAATCATAATAGACTATTCAAACCTTAAAAAGACATGTTTATATATTTCTCCCATGACTATCAAGGTATGTGGGATCATTATTTACCCTTGGTAGAATTTTTCTGTAACAATAGCTTCCATTCAAGTAATTAGATGGAACCATATAAAGAATTATATTAAATGATATGTCGCACAAAAATTTGTTGGGATGATTTTGGTGAAAGAAAACTTATAGTTTCAAAACATGTTGAGGAAACAATGGAAAAGGTGAAGGTTATCCAAACCCACATCAAAGCAGCTCCAAGTAGTAAAAAGGGCTATGCCGATAAATGAAGGAATGATTTGGACATTCAAGTAGGTGATCATGTTTTATTGAAGGTATCTCCCTGTAAGGGTGTTATTTAATTCGGTAAGAATGGTAAATTATTTCCCTGGTACATCAGACCTTTCTAAATTCTAGAACGAATTCAAGCTATAGATTATCGTTTGGAAATGCTGCCAAGTCTCTTCAAATTTCAGGATGTGTTCCACGTATCGCTGCTTAGAAAATACATGCCTGCCCCGATATATGTACCCACCTATGAAGAAATTGAACTGGAACCTCATATATCTTATTGTGAAGAGCCTTTCAAGATTCATGATACCATAGAACAAGTGTTGAGAAACCAGATGACTCATATGGTAAAAGTTCTATGGCGAAATCATAAGATGGATGAGGCATCATGGGAACCTGAGGAACTTATGATGAAGAACCACTTAAATATTTTTATGTAGTAATATTATAGAAATTTCTAGGATGAAATTATTTAAAGGATAGTAGAATGTAACACCCCAAGCTTTAATGCTATGTTTCCCTTTGAATAATACAATATATTGCGTTGTATGAAACTTCGAGTTCTAGCACGCCACGACCAATCAAACTAGCCGATATGAGTAATAATACCCACTTTTTTAAATTTTATAAATTTTATCTTTCCAAATTCACTTCATTTTTTGATTCGGAATATTGAAATTAGCTTAGGGTGAATTTTTTTGTATTTTTCTGAAAACTTTCAATTATTGATGAATAGTGAAAAACATTGAGTTATTGTTTGAAACCAAATTTTTATTTAAAAAATTAGTTATTTTATTTTAATTTATATTAGGTAAAAATAGAAACATAATACCTATGTATGTTAAATTTATTCATTAGAGAAATTTTGTAATAATATTAGATATATAAAATGTTATCGAACTTTTTATCGTCTTTTACCCACCTTCTAGGCCCATTTTAAAATTTGAAAAAAGTATAATTTTACCACTTCTGTGAATTGGATTTAAATAATCCTAGAGACATGGTTGGCTTCAGTAAGTAAAATTTGGTTCAATGAGATGAAAATAAATTTTTCTGAATAGTAATTTTTTCCTTTTATTTACCACATTTAAAAGTAAATAGGGTAATTAAAGGTAAAATTTTTATTATAATTACCCTAAAACATGTCCTAATTCTACTGGATAAGTGTATTTCGATCAAAATCATCCTTTGGTATAAAATATGATCCTTTTTGTCCTCTTGTATTAGATTAGGAGATTTATTATTATTTTATTTGAAGAAGAGTGAAAAGTGTTAAATTCAATGTTTAATAACTAAAATATTTTTAATACTAGGTTATACATATGATAAATTAGTCTATGAATATTCATTAGAATGATAAAAAGCTTTTCTACATAATAGTATTATATATATAATTTTTAGACATTAAATAATTATATTTATTTATGACACAATGATGATGTAGTAATTATCTTATTAATGAAATATTAAAATAATTGATATTATAAATACCCAAATAAATGTAAATTTATAATTATGTAGAATTAAAATAATTTTATAGGTTAATAAGACATGTTGGGGTAATTAAATGATTTTTCTAATTGATAATGTTTTGATAACTTTAACAAAAAAAATACCAAATTGTGTCAAAATTGACATAAATGAGTTTTAAAAACAAATACTATATTGTTAATTGATATAATATTCTTAAAAATACAAGGTTTGTCCAAATAACATAGATAAGGTTAGATATATCATTAATGGGAAACTTTGGGTTCTCCAAGATTTCTATAGTAATTTTCTTATCCATTTATTATAATAATTCTTGAATACATGGTAAAAGTTTATCTATTTAACTAAGAGTTAAATCTAAATTATAAGGTTAATATGGTGACCTAAACCTATCTTAAACCTATTTTTTGAGAGGATTTCGACCCATACCCACCATATCTTAAAAATAATTCAATTTAAAGCCATTATAAACCGAATATTATTGTATAATAAAATAATATTTCATGTTTTTCCTATAGTGACCCTCACCTATTTATAAAAGGGTACTTCCCCTTCTCCCAAAATCACACCTCCAAATCCATTTGGCCTTTCCAACCCCGAATCCAATATCCTCCCAACTACCCCCACTTCTACCAATAGAACATACATTTATCATAAATCCAACATAAGGATATCTATTGATCAACTCAAAACGAAACACTCAAATAAGTGGTAATAATTTCACCCCTTCTTTCAATGTTCTTTTCTTCTTCCACTTCCTCTTTCACTATTGTTTCCTTACAAAAATAATAGATAAAGTACCTTATAAATACTTTTATTTTATTAATAATATGTTACACCCATATTCATTATTATATCCATCTTATGAATGACAAGTCACTATAGGTGTGTACCTACGACTTATCATTTCCACGTCATGATGTAGTTTGTTATTCAAACACTTCATTATTTGGATGTTTTTAATAATGAGTATAACTAATGTAAATAATAAATATAACTTGTTACTTATTTTTTATATATGATATACCATCAAATTTCATACGATTTTACAACCAATATAATGGTATTGTCGCTTGTGCGTATGTACTAATTACCATCTCTTCGAACACAATGAGATTCATTCCTCATCGTAACAATTAAAGAATAATTTTTATTTTATGATTAAAAATAATTTTTAAGAACATAATATCATTTTTTATATGAATAAAATACTTCCTACCCATAACAAATATGACTTACGTAATAAAAATTAGAAATTAAAATGAATCATTTAACACCTGAAACAGTGATACTACTAAAATATTATTAACAAAGCAATATTAGAATACAATATATGATATAATATTTATGTATGTGATTCTTGTATTATTTAATAATAGTGATTTATCTATTATACAGATGGTTAATGTACCCTCAATCATGGAAAAGTACATGTAAGGGTTAATTCTACAATCTCTTCATTATCCGAGGTTGTTTATAAATGTGTATCTTTTGGGACCTCTTTATTATCCACAGCCGGGATTCTTAAAAATGTATTTCAAAACATTTTTACTATTTTCATGAAAATGCGTTAATGTAATTTATACCCTTGTTTTACTTTTTATAAAAAATTTATAAATTAATCCTTGTGTTGTTTTCTAAACAAGGTACTTTATGACCTTATCAACAAAATTAATGAAAGAATGGTATTTAACTTATAAGATGGGTGCAGCTATTTTCCGCCATTATAACACCTTCAAAGATTTCCTTACAAGATTATAAGAATATTTAAAAAATAAATGTTTTTTTTATAATTATGTGACATTAACGATTTCAAATGAGAAATAGATATTTCTCTCAAATAGTTCTGATTTCATCTATGTCTACAACCTTTGATGGATTTTACACTTGTATGAAGTTGATTTATTATGATATCATATTCAATATTGTATTAAATTTTTTGTGATAATTTTTACTGTGGATGTGTTATTTTTATACCATTCATGGTTTATGGTTAATGTATTGAAATTTCATATGCTAGTTTTAATATGAATGTTTATGTTTTGTTTCAATCATTTCATATGAGGAATATGTTGGACTTAGTAAGTGACATGTGGAGCCCACTATAATTCCGCGATGCATCAGTAGGTCACATGGGACATACTAGTGTATTGGTACAAGGCCTTGACAAAATCTTATTGGACGTCTAAGAATGAGGCCTTGACTATGTGTTTATGAAGTCTGACATTATGCATTCCACCATTATAAAATTGGATATTGATATTACATGTGATTATTCGACTAGTAGAATATCCTTGTGAATAAGTAAATGGAATTATTTTATTTTTATTCTCCATATTATATTGAATTTTAAGTTTAAAATTCTTGTTTTTTAGTCTTATACATTGCCATAAATGATTATTCTTATTTATGAAAGTTTCAGCTATATTGTTATCCTTATTGAGCATCTAAGGTCACCCGTTTCTATGTTTCATTTTTTTCCTTATGGTTGTATATAGTACTTCTAAGTCTAATAAACGGATCGGTCTTTTAGGAGATGATTCCTTTTATCATACCAATGTTATGTAATAATGCACTGACTTTAATAAACTAGGTTTGGGGAATTATAGTTATAGAACTTACCTAAGTTGTTTCTATGACAAAATTTTGTATGTAATTTCCCTCTCTTCATTACCATTCCATCACCCACTTTTTAATTATCATATTGAATTTCAATTGGATATGTTTTCATGACATTATAAAGATCCCTACAATATTAAATTAATTTTCTACCAATGAGATATCTTTTATCCCCACTCATTATATAATTTACCTAATTCATTACTGTGAACAAAAAAATCAAAGGATCCTCTCATTATTCTCCTTATTCAAGAACCTTATTTATATAATGAATATTTTATTCCAACTAATATTGATGAGATGTTATTTTCAAACTCTATATTACTTCCCTTATAATTTCACATGTTGAGTTACACCTTTCACAGTCATTAATACCTATCATGATTCACTATGTATCCCTCTTATGCTACTGTAATTATCCCCTGATTCATTGATGCCATGTTTTTATTCAAACACCCTCCTTGTCTTAATCCTATTAATTCAAAAAAATTATGATGGATTTAAATTTACATACCCTATACTCTCAGAGCCGGTGCATTATTTTATTATATTTTAATGATTATAAGGAATACAATTCCAAATGATTGATAAGTTTACTAGTATTAAAGAGCTAGATTATACACATGATTCCCCTAATACATTGGGTAATATAAAATACTAACATAAAAAATAAAAAAAACATCATTTCAAGCTTATTCAATGAGTTATTCTTCATAACCTCTGGAAAGAAAACATGAAAAGGGTGACCTAAAATGCCCACTAAGGGTATATAAATCATAAGAAATAAAAAATCAATGATGATAAGTCAATATAGACAGGTAAACAACTAATTAAACGTTCCATTTAAGTTACTAGATGTTCTAATATCAATATTGAAAGGTTAAAAACTGAGAAAAAAAGACACTTAATCAATAAAATGATAATATAATTAATCCATAGATATGTAATTGAAAAATTTCATTGATAAGTATTAACTGAATAAAAAATAAGGAAATGATTATTTATTATAAGTCAGTTATCAGGAACAAGAAATCATATACCCTAAAGAACCTACAAATATGGTTAAAACTATGGATAGAAGCCCATTTAATTTTTCCAAATTATTTGTCTCTTGAGAAACTATCCATGCATCGAGGGGATATATAAAGTCTAGGCCCACCCGCTATTTACAATGAAAATAATTCCTCATATAAAAAAACAAAATAGATAATATGCCATATCGAATAATTGTATTAAATAAATAATATAAATTTATAAATATTCCCCTAATTAATCAAATGACTATTAAATTTAATCTTCCTATAAAAATGATTTAATATTTATGTAATAATAATATCCACTATATGACAATATGAATATTTATGTAAATTTCCAATAAAACATTATAACAAAAAATTTATTATTTCAAGAGAAAGTTAAAAATAAAAAAAGGAAGTGATGTTTCAAAGATAATCATTAATAACATTCTTAAATAAAAAATTCATTAATTATTCCAAAGTGTCACATACCACATTAAAACATTGGATTCATAATCCCCATTAATGTATGAGATTAAATGAAACTTTTAATATCATGAGAATAATGATAATAATGATATAACATGTCTATGGGAATTATATAAACCATATAATTGTAGATTGGTGAGTAAAAACAAATAAGTCTCGATGGAATGTAAATTGAGATAAAATCCATTAAATTGCATTTTTATTTGAGTAAAAGGAATTAAACCTATTATATAGAGGTTTATATTATTTTTATAACTTTTTATTGAACTATATTCAGTTTTATAATATCATATATTATCTTCTTAAAATATATTATTACCCTTTTGATAATAATCATTAATTATTTTCACAATTTCAGGTGTTAATTTTCTAGATTATCGAGTATGTTTTAATTTGTTACTTATTGTCATCATTTATTATATTGTGGTTTTATAATCTCCATAATTTTATCCAAGATTTATATATCATATATATTCATTATATTCAATTATTAGAATCTAGAAATTTTAGAGAGAGGAAATGAATCACACCATTCATACAGATGGTAATTCGTACATACACATGAACGCTACATTCGTTTTCTTGTCGTATTTAAAAAGAATGATAAATAAATGACATATATGTATATGTATATTATAATTATAGTATTATATATATTTTATATACTTTACATTGTATTATTAAAACTGTATTTTATACAATAATTTTATAGAGTGAATGAATCACAATTCTTTGAGGGGGAGGTAGTCCACAATTCCACAAATAAAGTTATTGTATTATGTAACGTCCCGGATCCAGGTGCCACACAACGGGTTCCACGATGCTAGTTGGTCACATGACATGAAGTGCAATTCCCCAAACACTAGAGGCTGCCGACTAGCAGCGAGGGCCTAGGACTAATTTTGGGGGAACTATGTCCTCATTTGTCAAAGTGTAGCGTAGTGGAATAAATATAAAAACCCAAAAGCGGATGCAGTAAATAATGCCAAGATGAAATGGATAACGGTACTGAATTAAAAGATGAACAATGGTCACATATATGATGACGCCATACGTCCCTAATTCTAAGAAAGCTTCCAAAATAGGATACACTGCAATCAAAACAACACAGCACAATGTATAAGTACAACAATGCAAAACAAAACAGTGCAGCAGGAACTCAGAAGCATCGCAATGCTAAGATTGGTCTCATGCTCTCCTAGTCTTCAGCAGCAATCAAGTACTAGTATATGGAATATTTACCTTCTCAAAACCTGCAACAATCTAATATTTTTGGGCCCAATACATGACCCAAACAAGGTGTGAGAAATAAATCCCTGTAGGTAACCACCAATGTTCTGTGCCCAACTGTCAGTGATAATGTGAAACAGTAGTATGCAATAATGTAAGCTAGGAAGTACTCAAAAAAAGCTACTCCTTCCAATTATTTTTCTAATTTAATAATTATTTAACAATTCCAATAATGTGCTTTACTTGGCAGGTACAACATGAGAAATCACCACTTTGAATATTCAAGTAAATAGTGTCCTTATACAAGAAAATCCTTACCCTCAGGAAAACAGAAATGAAACCCTTAGGTGACTTCCGTCAGGTATAATGAATATTTCCTTCAGTCATATGAGATATTTATCTTAGGCATGGAAGCTACTACCCTCAGACATAAGAAACGTTTCCCTCAGGCTAAACAAA
The DNA here is from genome assembly GCA_963277665.1 of Viscum album. Lineage (NCBI taxonomy): Eukaryota > Viridiplantae > Streptophyta > Magnoliopsida > Santalales > Viscaceae > Viscum > Viscum album. The sequence continues at coordinate 1,088,442,783 of OY728156.1, forward strand.
ACCTTTCCCTCATGCTGAACAGAACCTTTCCCTCAGGCTAAACAGAATCTGGCCCTCAGGGTAAACATAAGAAAAACAAGTAATCGGGCCAAGACCAAAGTATAAGAATGAAATTTATACATGTTTCCTATCAAAAAAACTCAAAACATGATATAATCACGGCATACCCATGGGTATCTTGGCCAAACAGCTATACAAGGGAAACGCACCCATGGGGTGGCCCTGGATCAAGGCAATGATCCCAAATAGCAGTTTATACATGTTCATTAAATTACCTAATAAATTCTAGGTATCTTAACATTCAAGGCCTCAGCTATACGACAACCCAAACATTGGTGTGTAGCACAATGGTACACAAAAACTCGACAGTTGGAAATAAACACCTGACCACCTTCCTCGATCTCCTCTTATCGATATACGTGAACAATGCCTCACGAATTACCCGAGAACGACGTAGATATAGGATAAAAACTTACCCATTAAAACTCAAATTACTTCTCATAGGAAAAGAATTGTAAGTAGAGGTTCAATAAGAGAGAAGAACCCACCCGTGCGGTTCAAATGAGATCGACGACGAAGGAATTGGAGTCCCGGTGTGCGATCAGGAGCTCCACCAAGTTCCAGCCTCCTCTCTTGTGGCTCTCGTTGATTTCTATGCCTCCTATAATGAATGAGGAGGATAATACCTGTTTTTAATGAAAAAACATAACTACACGGTTTGTACTCTCAAGTACACGAGGTGTAATTTCCATTTTTTAAAAATTTCCACCGATGGCTTCTTCCACTACGTTACTGTTCACCAACCAACATGATTACACGGCGTGTATTACTAAGTACACGGTGTGTACCATTGTTCCGCTGGTGACTAATATCACCACCTTACTGTTCACATGCCGACTGATCACATGACATGTATATACTATGTACATGGTGTGTAGTCAGGTTTTACACCCTTCATCACTGACAGGCCTACACGCCCTATATTTTCATCCCACACGGCCAAAGTACATGGCATGTGGAAAAAAATACACGACATGTACCCATAAATTCTTGGATTTTCCCCTTTTCTCTTGTTTTCTCAAAAACACTGAAGGAACATGAAAAGAAGAAACTCATACATCAAGAATAAGAATCAGGTTCCTAGAAACATCCCCCCTTAATGAAATCTGTCCCCAAATTACCCTTCCAAGGGTGGTGAAGATAATGCTGAGAAGAACTCGGGCCACTGAGCACATACGTCAGTCTCCCACTCCCAGGTTTCATCCGGTACTCGGCCATGCTGTCATAGCACCCATATGAGAGAAACTGACTAGACTCAGAGAAGCTTTGTGCTTCTATCAACAATACGAATTGGATGCTCCTCAAAGGATGCATCAACCTGAAGTTCAACTTCCTTGGGCTGTAAAACGTGAGATGGGTCTGAGTAATAATGGCGCAGCAGAGATACATGGAAGATGTCGTGCATCCCCTGATACCTCTATGTTAACTGAAACTGATAGAAAAACGTTGTAACTCTCTCCAAAATATTAAACGGCCCTACGTACCTCAGTGAAATTTTACCCTGTCTCCTGATCTGCCTATGTCCCAACCTTAGTGAAACACATAAGAACACCTGATCCCCGACCACAAACTCCATGGGTCATGTGTGGCGATCAGCATAATATGTCTAACAAGACTTTGTGGTATCCATTCCCTTCTGAATCAACTTAACCTTCTCTGAAGTAACATGTACAAGACATGGTCCCAGTAAAGCTACCACACCTTCCTCTATCCAACACAATGTTGATCAGCATAGCCTACCATATAAAGCATTGTAAGGTGTCATCTCAATAGTTTCCTAAAAACTATTAATGTAGGAAAACTCGACCAGGGGTTTCTGTTTCTCCCAAGTGCCCCCAAAGTCCAGGACGCATGGACGCAACATGTCCTCTAGAACCTGTATCGTACGCTCTGACTAGTCATCAGTCTAAGGGTGGTAAGTTGTGCTCAGAAGCACCTGTGTACCCAGTGCCCTCTGAAAACTCTGCCCGAAACAAGATGTAAAATGGGCATCCCTATCTGAAATGATTGAACTTGGGACCCCATGAAGACGTACAACCCCTCGGATATACAACTTTCTGAGATCATCTACACCGAAGGTCTCCTTGATCAGCAAAAAGTGAGCTACCTTCGTATGTCTTTCCACAACAACCCACACGGAATCATTACCTTGAGGTGACCATGGAAACCAGATCATGAAGTCCATCACGACATAATCCCATTTCCACTCCTGAATGTGTAACTATTGTAATAGTCTGGATGGCCTCTGATGCTCCACCTTCACCTGTTGACAGGTGAAACATCTTGTAACAAAACCAGCTACTTCTCTTTTCATACCAGCCCACCAATACTAACGCCTCAAGTCATGGTACATTTTGGTAAATCCGAGATGCACTACCAAAGCTGAAGCATGAAATTATCGCATCAACTACTATTGAATATCTCCTGGAACCCACATTCTTCCATGGATATGCAGTACCTCATCATCGCCTATCATCCAACCAGGAGGAGGGTCATCGCTTGCCACCGACTCCCGTAGAACTAGGACGTTGGAATCTGATAGCTATCTCATCCTCACTCTATCTAGAAGGGTAGAAGTCATAGCTAAGGATGAAACATATTTATGCCCCTGACTTTCATCCACTTCGAAATTCATCTTAGATAATAGAGCCATAAGCTACTACTCACCACTTGCCTCTCGTACTACCTGTATCTGAGTCCTCCTACTCAGTGCATCAACTACTGCATTACCTTTACTAGGTGTATAGGCTAGCTCAATATCGAAGGACTGAAGGTATTCAACCAACCATTGTTGTATCAAATTCATGTCACGCTTGGTAAAGATGTATTTAAGACTTTTTTGGTTCGTAAACACCACAAAATGTTCTCCCAAGAGATAATGTCTACAACAGCTTAACACATGAACAACTGCATCCAACTCGAGATCATGCATCATGTAATTACTCTCATGTGGCCTCAACTACCGAGACTCGTATGCAAATAATTTATCACCCAGCATCAACACTTCTCCCATCCAAATACCTAATGAATCACTGTAAATTGTATATATCTTCCCATTCTCTGGAAGTATCATGACTGGTGCTAATGTCAACCTTACCTTCAGCTCCTGAAAGGCTGTCTCGCATGCTTCTGACCAAATGAACTTCACACCCTTCATAGTCAGACTCATCAATGATGCTTTTATGTGGGATAAGTCCTATATAAAGCACCTATAGTAAATATCCAACCCCATGAAACTCCATATTTCAAACACATTCTTCGGCTACTCCCAGGAAACTACTACTCTCACTTTCTTTGGGTCTACTACAACTCCTTCCTCTGAGATAATATGACCCATGAAGTGAATCTGGTCCATCAAAAAGTGGCACTTTGAGAGATTAGCATATAACTGATGCTCTCTCATTGTAATCAGTATGATCTCATGATGGGTGTCCTGGTCGTGTCGAGTGTGAGATTACACCAAGATATCATCCATGAAGACTACCACAAGAGAATATAGATATGGGTGGAACACACGATTCATCACATCCATGAAAACTATTAGCGTGTTCGTGAGTCTGAACAGCATGACCAAGTACTCTTATAGACCATATCTGCTCCAAAAGGATGTAAGTGGTAAGGTCGATGATCTAACACGCAACTGATGATATCAGGATCTCAATTCAATCTTCGAGAACACTCGTGCTCCTTGAAGTTGATGAAAAATATCATCAATTATCGGTAAGGGATATCTGTTCTTAACTAGAAACTGGTTCAGTTTCCGAAAATCCACACAACGTCTGAGGGTATCGTCTGCGTTCTTCGCAAACACAACATGCGAACCCCAAGGAGAAGTACTGGGTCGAATAAAACTCTTTCACCCACAACTACTCCAACTGCATCTTGAGCTCATCCAATTCTAGTGTATCCATCTTGTAAGGAGAAATGTATACCGGTGCCACTCCTGGAACAAGCTCAATAGAGAAATCCACCTCTCGCTCCAGAGGTAGACCTGAAAATTTGTCTGGGAAGACATCCCTGAAATGATTAACCATTGGAGGGAAATCCTTCTAACAAGTTACCTAGTCATCAAGATATAAACTCGCAATCTGGGAAGTCACTCCTCCTTTCCTATGATGCTTGAGTCCATCTCGACTTTCTTAGGCATCCCATTCACCCTTATATAGAAACTCTCCACCCTCTGGTGATGTGAAACTCACTCTGCGACGATAGAAATCTACAAAGGCTTGAAAGGGTACCAACCAGTCCATCCTCAGAATGACATCATATCCCGTAATCTATAAGACATAGAAGTCCAATTGGATGTGACACCAACCAACCTCTAGGGGGAACTCCTTGAACTGACACACACCTGCCATTATAATTTCCAATGGAGTGTCTAGCGTCATAATATCAGAAGAACAAGAAACACAGATCCCAAGGATCTCCAAAATGACACAGATATAAATCATTGTGTAGCACCAGTTTCAAAATGTAATGAAGAAAAAACATATGAAACTAGAATAGTACCTCTGGCAGTTGAAGGTTCAGGATTCTGCTCTTGTTGGGTCTGTTATAGTGCACATGTCTACCCAATGTCGTGGTCCTATGACACAACCTGACTACCCTGAGCTGACCCGCCCTGCTGTCTCTGAGATCCTGGTGTCTGGCTACCATGGCCATGACCACCACCTCATCCTGAGCGTCCTGACGTATTCAAATTCCTTGACTGGTAAGAAGCTGATGGCCCTGCTCCTGCACGCAGAGTCTGCACAAAAACCCTCTCACTAATTACTGGTGGAAAATACCTGCAAAAACGATGAAAATGACCTATCTTGTTGCAAAATCGGCACTCCACTAGGTCACATAAACACTAAGGTATCTTGAGCCCCTATTTACCACACTGGTAGCACATTATCTGGGAACCTGGAGAATTCTTCTGGCTTGTACTGCCACTGTGAGATAAATCCATCTACCTCTTCCTTTTGCCGGTAGAAATAGTACTAGAGATCAGTGTCGAACCACCCTAGTCTGCACCACTAGCTTCCCACAGGTTCCACTCAGTAATAAACACCTAGTTCACAATAGCATGCCCTTTAGGAAACCTGAGAACATTCACCAGTTCTCAGATGTCATATCAAAGACCATCCTCAATGTTTATAGCCCTCAATATATCATCACAAACCAGAACATGTGAAAACCGATGTAGCTTGGTGAAGCGGGTAAAATAGTCCATCACTAACATGGTGCCCTACGGCAGATTCATGAACTCTCCAGCTCAATCTGCCCCTAGCATCTCTGGACAGAAAAAGTCATTGGAGACTCCCTGAAAATCTTCCCACTCCATGTCTCCGTGATGTTCATACTGGGTGGTTACATCCCAACATCTCTTAGCAGAATCATGCAAACATATGAGTAGCGAGTTTGACCCTCCTCCCTGGAGGCGTCTCAAGATGCTTGATGATCGTCTGAATAGAACCCATCCAGGACTTCACAACCTGTGGTCCGCCATACCCTAAAAACGTTTTTGGATGATACTGCTGGAATATATGTTTCAGCTCTAACATAGATGTGGAAACCTGCGTTGTTCATTGAAAGGTCTGCATGAACCGCATGAAGCCTTCATGGAACTATGCATCTGCGCCTGCGTCCGATAAATGCTTGGCGCCGCATCTGGAACTGCTGGAGGATCCATTGGTATCCCATGGCCTACCATCTCTGGAGTATAATCGTCACCACTCTCTTGGAGAACAACTCGAGATCATCTCGGTGACATGACTCTACAAGGTCAAAAACACGCCTTAGATTAAGATCATCAAGGACTAAGAACTGAAGGTGTAAGAAAGGAACATGAGAAAGAAAACATTCAAGTTTTAAAAAACTAGACTACATGACATGTATAATAAATACATGGTGTGTTCCCTCAAGTATTTTACATGGGTGTGTACTCTTCCAACACTGGTCGTGTAACACCCCAAACACACAGCGTGTTGTCCTTACACATGACATGTACTTGAATTTTATTCCCCTTCCCGATACCTTCCACACAGCTTAGCCACATGGCTCTCATTTGAACGATACTACACGGCATGTATAAGATCTACATAGCGTGTACTAGAAGAGCTTCACCGACCCATGTTGTTCATGACACGGCCGGCTACTCGGCTAACACTTCACGGTGTGTTACACCTGCACATGGAGTGTACACCACCCAGTTTCCCCAGCCACATAGCCAAGTCCACATGATCTCTCATCGGTCAAGACTGCACGGCATGTCCCATAGGTACACGGCATGCACTAGAAGGGATAACACTGACCTGTGTTATTTGTTACATGGCTGAATTCCCAGATTACACAACACGACATGTTCAGTAGTGACACAACGTGTTTAAGTGAATATTTCTCCGTCCTTGTTGTTAGTCACATGGGTGAACACAAGGTCAACACGACATGGCCTCTACAACCGGTACATGGCGTATTTCCCCTAGATTTTTTCCATTCCATGTTTCTACCTACACGGCCTATGACACGGTTAGAAACTACACAGCATGTACATAGGGTACATGGCGTGTACTTAAAAAATTTTCATTTCTTCCTAAATAGGAGAGTACATGGCGTGTGTTCATAGAACCACACGTCATGTTGTCTGGGTTTCTGGACAGTAGACCTCAAAAATACTCTGGAGCCCCTTTTTCCTTAAATTTCAAGCGTCGGTATGCCAAATTCCGATCGGTGGGGCCCATACTCCCCACGAACCAAAGTTTAGCACTTGAACATTCACATTATAGTAAATAACACAACAAATAGCTGGATCATGATCCGAAAATTCCAATCCAAGAGAGCTCATACTTCTCAAGAACCACTGTTTAGCATCCATAAACCCAACCATAACATGTACCAATACCCTATCAATAGTAGGAGTGTCTAACAAGGTACCTATCACAACATCATGCATTTTATAGAACATCATCTATCACAACAACATGAAATTTCTAATGCACCTACATGGCATGGAAACTGTGCATGGAATGTGATTATAACATGTACCTAAATGATGCATGAGATGGCATACCCTCATCTCATTGTGTTGCAACTAAATAGAACCTAGGTATAAAAAATAAATAGCACACCACAAGTGCATCACCCAATGGTGAAAATCAAATCAACTATAATAATCTTAAACAGAAAATCACAATTTAATTCGAGGCAATTCTACCTTTACCTATACACAGGGTAGCTACTCTTAGACATAGTTTATTACTGAATCCCATAAAAATCTATATCTTTCCCATTTTCACCAAATAATAAAATAACTCAGAGAAGATAAAATCCTTTGATACCACTTTGTAACATTCCAGATCTGGGTGCCACACAAAAGGTTCCCTGAAACTGGTTGGTCACATGACCTCAAGAACATTTCCTCAAACGCCAGAGGGTACCAAATAGCAGTGAGGGACTAGGTCAAATAGTGGGGAAACTATTCCCTAATTTGTCAAAGTGTGGCGCAGCAGATTAATGTAAACATACCCAAAAGCATAAGCAGTAAACAATATAGAGTTGTAATGGAAAACAGAACTGCATTAAAGGATAATCAACGGTCATATATAAGATGATGCCATATCTCCCTAATTATATGGAAGAAGCCAAAAAAATACAATGCAATCTAATACATTATAGAACCAGGTACAAAATACAGTAAATAAAAACCACAGTAGTGCAACAGGAACTCTACAGCATCACAAGCCTAAACTCGGAAACATGCTCTTCTACTCCTCTGCAACAATCGTGTACCTGTATACGGACCCCTTCCCTTATCGACACCTGCAACAATATAATCTATTTGGTCCCCAGATATGACCCAAAAGGGTGTGAGAAATAAATCCCAGTAAGAAACCACCAAAGGCTCATGCCCAACTTTTAGTGAAAATTTAAAATTATATTATGCAATAATGAAATGCAGTATACTAGGAAGTACTCAAAAGAAGCTACTCCTACAAGTTCCCTTACCATTTAATTTTTATTTAACAATTCAATATAATTGAATTATAAGTTCCCAAGACCCGGCCTCAACCAACAATATCTTATACAGTGCCACAACAAAAACCACAATAGTTTATCTTACAAGTAGAAGGTAATAACAATACCATACTTGTGCTTTAGCTTGGCAGGTATAACATAAGAAATCACCATAGTGAATATTCAAAGTAAACGTTGTCCTCAGACATACAAATACTTACCCTCAGGTAAGTAGAAACAAGACCCTCAGGTGACTACCCATAGGCATAAAGAATATTTCCCTCAGGCATATGAGATATTCCCCTCAGGCACTGAAGCTACTGCCCATAGGCATAAGAAAAGTTTCCCTCAGACTAAACGAATCACTGCCCTCAGGCTAAGAAAAACATTTCCCTCAGGCTAAGTAAGTAACTGGGCCGAGCCCAACACATAACAATGAAATTTATATATATATATTCTATCAAGAAAACATAAAACATTCTATAATCACAGCATACCCATGGGTATCCTAGCTAAATGGCTAAACGAGAGAAATGCACCACGGGGTGGCCCTAGATCAAGGAAACGATCCCAAAAAGTAGTTTATATTTGTTCAATAAATTACCTATGAAATTTTAGATATCTTAATAGTCAAGGCCTAATCAATAAGACACACCAAACATGGGCGTGTAGCACAATGGTATATAAAATCAACTCGATGGTTTGAAATAAACACAAGACCACCTACCTCGATCTCCTCTGACCGATATACATGAATGACGCCTCTCGAATCAACCGAGAATGACATAGATCTAGGATAAACATTTACCCAGTCAAACTCAAATAACTTCCCTTATAGAATGAATTGGAATGATAGGGTCAAGAAGAGAGAAGATCTCACCCATGCGATTCAAACGAGATCGACGGCGGAAGAATTAGAGTTCTGGTGTACGATCGGGACCTCCTCTAAGCTTAGGCCTCCTCTCTCGGTGCTCCAAATGAACCCCTTGCCTCTTCTGCCGAATAAGGAGGCTACTTCCCATTTATAATGAAAAAACATAACTACACGGTGTGTGATCTCAAGAACACAGCATGTACTATTTTTTTAACTATTACTCTGGCGGCTACTTTTCACTGCCACCATGTTCATCTTCTGATTGATTACACGGTGTGTATTACGTTGTACATGGTGTGTAGTTATTTATTACATTATGAACTGCCGACAAGTCCATACGCTGTGTGTTTTCATCCCATGCAGCCAAAGTACATGACGTGTACATGAAATTACACGGTGTGTTGGTTTTTTTATAGAAAAACCTATGCGCCCTGTATTCTAATATCATATAGCCGAAGTACAAGGTCTGTGTAAAAAAATTACATGGAGGGTACCCATAAATTTGGTATTTTTCCCATATTTCCCTTGTTTTCTCAAAAACAATTAAGGAAAAGGGAAAAGAATCAACTTGTACCTCAAGAATAAGAACATGGTTCTTTTACAGTCTGCCTAAGAAAGGATGGTCGAGCATATTGGGAATTTTTATTCCACCATGTGTGACATGTCAACAAGAATGAGGTATCATGTATTGGTGTCTTCTGGATTATTCTCTATCTCCTGGGTTCACCTATGTCTACTCAGATTTTGTTTCTTGCAGTAGTGATTATGATGCTTATATGTATACCTACATTTCTCTTGCTATGGGATTTCTTTTGTGCATTTTTGTATATTGTTTTCCTTGGAAAGTGGTAAAATGGTTTTGATTAGGTCTCTAAAAATGGTTTTCAAATGAATGTGTTTAATCATCTATTTACAAATCTAAAAATATAAGAAAAAGTTCCCCTTTGAAAATTCTAATGTCTCACTAAAAGATTGATTTGTTTTTTGAGAAATGAATAAGGGAAATGACTCGTACTTTTCTTTTGAGTAACATGTAGGAATCCTTACTTTTATATGTTGTAGTTAAAACCTGAAATTGATGATTCTTTTGCTTAAAGGAAATGTATTTGGGAATGGATTACTTTGGCACACCTACTGAGTTTAAATACTCAAACCTGTACTTTATTCATTTTCATAGTCTCAGGTGCAGTTTTCAGTTTGATCTCGATCTTCGTGGGTGATGTTGAGTCTTAGGATCAAAGAGTGAACTGTGGGGTCATGTGTATTTTAGTGTTCATTTAGTCCTATTAGTTTTTCTTTTCAGTTCTTTCTCTATTGTTCAATTATGTTTATTTATTTTTGCGTTGCTTTATTATTATTATTATTTTTTCTGCTGCTTCTATTTATTTATATTGGGAAAAATTGTTCCCATTGTCAATCTGTTGATGCCCTTGGTGCTTGTCGCCAGCCTGGGAGGATCGGGAACACCTCTCGGGCCTTGTCATGGGCCGACTCAAGTGATCGGTTCAGGGTTGGCCCAGGTTTATTCGTGACAATTATCAACATAGAGAGAGGTATGTTAAAATGAAAAGGAGTTCCCATGAATTTCTGGGCTGAAGAGGCCCCATGTGCGGTGTATCTACTCAATAGATTCGCATAAAAAACACGATGCAATGACTTCATATAAATCCTGGAGTACTCACAAGGAAAGTGTGATTCATCTTAGAGTTTTTGGTTCTATTATCTACATCAGGATCCTGGAGGCAAAACGAACAAAACTCGAGGACAATGGAATGAAATGTGTCCTTATAGGATATAAGGACCATGAAATGGGATATCAGTTGTATAATCCCATAACCAAAAAGATTATATTTAATAGAGATGTCATATTTGATGAAAAGGAGACATGGAAGTGGAATCAAGATGTTGATTCCAGTGAGGTACGTCTCGCTCTAGAAGATGAAGAATTTGTTGAAGAAGTAACACTGTAGGAACAATGAACTGAAGAATTGATGACGTCATCATCACATACTCCAACATTTTAAGACATTGAATGAGAACTCTCTCATAAACATCCTTAAAATGTTTAAAGCCTTGCAGATATATATGAGAGAACAAAACCAATAGAGGAGTACATAAATTTCTATTGTCTCTCAGCGATTTCGAATCTAGATAGCTTCGAGGAAGCCAAAACTGAGGAAATGTGGAAGAAATTGATATATGAGGAAATTCATTCCAGTGAAACCATTGGAGGCTATAAGAAAAATAATAATTTTTATTTGGTGAAGTCATTAAACCGGTTGGACAACCACCTGGATATGATGAAAAATCTCATGTCACGAGGAATATGAGTTTAAGGGGGGATATTGGATATTAAACTCATATTCCATGGATGGTTCCAAACATCCACTATAGCGATGGAGGCTTGGAGAACTTCAACGAAGGCTTATTGGAAAATCAAGACTGGGCAGTACCTACTCTGTAGACGTTTAATTATATCTGTTTTATTTTTTTGTTGTTGTATGGATGTATCCCTATAAATAGGGAGGGTCGTCTTTGTTGTATTTCATTATAAGTGGAGAAGAATTAAACACCGTGGTGCTAGTGATATATATTTGTATTGTTGCGATCACATCTACTGATATGCATGTGTGTGTGGTTTGTGTTACCACTGCATTGATCCTCCAAGATTTATACTTTTTATACTATATGACTTCATGTGCACTTGTCTCTTATGTATACTATATACTTGTCCATTATCACTTTCTTTCTCTTTCTATTTTGAATTTGTTTAAAAAATATAATAACTCCAAATGATGATGGTGTGTATGTTTATATTTTTAAAATATATATATATTAAATATTACATTATATATATACATATATATACATGCAGAATAAAGATAATCAATAAAATATAGTTATGGAAAGGTTAAGAAAAAGAAAAAATAATGCACAGTGACTAAATTTTAGTCCAAACCCTCAATATGAGGGTCCGGTGAGACGCTGAATGATTCAACGTTTCATTGGATCTCCAACGGACTCAACGACTTGGGGCGTCCCGTCAGCCCCAACTGGGTTCTTCTCATCGGCGGTGGTCTTGGACCCCTCCTCCTCCGACACCAACCACATCGCTATCTCATCTTCATCCACCACCTCCTCTACTAGAACATTTATAACTTGGGATGTCCCGTCAGCTCCACCCAGGTTCTTCTCATCGGCGGTGGCCTTCGACCCCTCCTCCTCCAACACCAACCACTGTTCCATCTCATCTTCATCCAAAACCTCCACCACTGAAATATAATACTATCCATCATCATCCCCCCCCCTCCTTATCTACCTCATAAGGGCTCACCGTCGCCGCCTCCCCTCCATCGCCTACTGTTACAGTAGAAAATTGAGGATCCGCGGTGCTGCTTCCTCCTCGGCCGGCCTTCAACCTCTCGATCGGTTGCAGGACCTGATGGAGCATGAATCCGAGAACCCTCCAGAGCGCGCCTAGTTTCTCGGGACCCAGGCTTCAGATTTCATCATCATAATAATAGTCATGTGGGCCAGCAAACTTCAGGACAGTCCGGAGAACCTCCTCGGAGTCCTGAGGCCAGATCTCGGGCGGGTGGTTCGTGGCAGCCTCGGCGTGAGGGTATATGGCCATGGATGTCCGGACGCCGCACAGAGTCTGAAGCTCGTTGAACTTCTTGATCAAACCCCACTTCCGCCTGCTAAAGTTGTGGTTGAGGTTTGAATCCATGGAGTCATGTTTCCTGGGTCGACCCATCGCTGATCGATCAAAGCTTGCATGGGTTTTGAGAAAGAGAGAGTGGGTTGAGGTGGGTGAAAGTTAGAGAACGACTCATTAAAATTGTGAGTAATAATTTATTTACATAAAATGCAGAGATCCCTGCGTTAATAAAAACTGACGGTAGTTAGAGGATATATGTGATACGAGCAAGTCGGGATTTTCTTTACTGAAAATGATGCAATCCCAATGTAATGTGGTTTTTTTATGGGTTATAAATATGTTAGGATGCCAATAGTTTTTAAAAATGGGACCTAATAACAATGATCTCGGTTCACGCCTTTGCAATCGAAGGAAAAATCCTGAACAAGATTCACGTTTATCTTTCTACCACCAGAAAAGCATGAACCTCATTCACACTTCCTTCGCAAACATCATGACGAATGAGTGAACTGAGATCACATATATATCTAGCCAAATTCTATAAAAGGATTCCCCCATATTTCCTTTTTATTGGCTAATTTTTTATCAAACCCCTACAGAAAATCTCTCTCAAAATATATTTGCTACTTTTAAGAAGGTAAAAATTGTATTTACAATTTTAACTGTATAATTTTGTTTCTAAGGTTTATTTATTAAATTTGGGATATGGGGAAATTAGTATTTGTGTGTATGATATTTTTATTTAATATGTATTGCTGCATGTATGAATGTATAAATTATGATTTAATTTATGAAGAAGTTATTGTTTGTTGTATGATATAATTCATATTGAATATTTAGGAATCTTATATATGGTGAGTTTACGATGTATTTTATATTTAGTGAAATAAATTTTTTTTAAAAAAATTGTATATATTTTTAATTTAAATGGAGAGATGAATATATTTATATGTATGTAAAATTTTTTATTTTTAAAGTAATATAAATATAAATTATAAGATTCTATGCACTTGCATAAAATTGTTTTTAAAATGTATGTATTTTTAATTTAAATGGAGAGTTTAATATATTTATATGTATATACAATATTTTATATTTAATGTAATATAAATTTAAATTATAATATTCTATACACTAATTGTGTAATTTATTAAAAATATATTAGTTATATTAGCTATCATTTCTGAATTTATTAAAAATTATATAGAAAATTCTTTTTGTTAATGGTATAAAAAAGTTTTCTATAAATAATAATTTTAAATTATATTAAGTGTAAATAATTATTATTTGATGTAATAAAGTATGAAATATAATTAATTAAATTTTTGAAACTAGAAATATGAAAAAATATTATATATATGTAATTTTATTAAATTGAAAACAACACATGTTTATATTATTTTAATGTTTTTTCTGTAAGTGTAAATTATATAACTTTTATTTACTGCTAATAATAATTTTAATCAGTAAATTTAAATTATATTAAGTATAAACAATTATTCTTTCATGTAAAAAAGATCAAAATATAATTACATATATTTTTAAATGTAGTAGAATGAAAATATATATATATATATATGCAATTTTATAAAATTGAAAATAACATAAGTGATCAATATTGTAATGTTTGTTATGTAAATGTAAATTATATTAGTTTTAATTAAGTTTATTAAATGTTATTATTAAATATATATATATATATATAGATAGATACACACAAATTGAAAATTTAAATTTGTGAAAAACAGGTGTAGATATTTAATATATATTTCATCTAACAATAGGAAAAGTTATATAATATGTATAACATAATAAATATAAAAAAAACATGTTAAGAGTATTGTGTGTTGACTGATCTTGAGATGATCGACCAATGCATAATTGAAATTGAAGGAACCAAGTGTGTAGCGGAAGTCCCAAACAGGTGAGATTTTAAATTTTTTCCACCGATAATTGATGTAATCATGTCGACATCGGTGATTAGAAGCCCAGTTTATCCAAGGACAGTGCATGAATACTTTTAAGCACAAAAATAAATCGTAAATTGCCTGGTTTAAATCCAAAGCCACAGACGACGTCTGCTCATCTTCAAAATTCAATGCTCGAAGAATCCAACATCGATCTCATCTATATCGTCCATGCGTGCTTCAAGAAATTCGTGGGAGCATCATTCATCATAATCTGAGGGCTAGCATGGAATTCCAACAATATCATTGACGCTCCAACGATCCCTGCATCGCTTCGCTAGTTATTCCTGGGAGAGAGCTTGATCCGAGCTCTTTAGATCCATAGCATCTCTCTCTAAATCCTGGGAGAGTGGAGAGGAGGGATAATCTCCATGAATAGTTCTGGGAAAAAACCCCTCCTCTTCTATTTATAGTGCTTAATTAAAATACCCGGTATAGCCTTACCGGCCCCGAATACTTAACTCACTATCAATGACATTTTATGACAACTAATCTGAGTCATAAAATTATTATTATCACTCCCTTGAAATATATTAAAATATTAATAAATGATTCATTAACTCGACTCATCATTCCCATTAACATTAATTGAACCTTGAATATATTTAGTATTTGTCAATTAATATTTTTCACATATTTATAGAAAACTCACAAATACATTTAATTAATAAATTCAATGCTCATTATTCTAAACTTGAATAATATGGATTTATTTATTGCAATGGTGATCATTTTTCCTTGCACAAATCTAGAACCCCTGTGGTGGGGCCCACCATGTCCAAAAACTCATATTCAACTGAATAGGGAAGATTATTAAATAAGCTGTTGTATGTGGCCCTCAAGGCCCTTATCTGGACAGCAGTGAATACAATTCACAAACCAAGAGAGGTATCAAGAAACCCATAATGACCCCTGAAGATATAAGGATTGTCATAGCAGTGACAACCAACCTACGAATACGCATTGTGTAATATAATCTCTTTGTTTGTAATATCTCATAAAGCCGGATGCACTTACGTGTCATTTCCCTTTTCTCTCTTTATTGTTTGTTGATTTAACTGAACGTATTTTCCATAAAATTCCATGGACATGGTCTTATAAAGGTAATTTCATCCTTATCAACATGGCCTGAGATATATTACTTCCATAAACTGATTGTGAAAAATCCTTTCTTAACCATTCAACCAATGTCATACCACCAATGACCCACCCAACACAAACAACCTCATCAGGACATCATTGCTATGGTTTTCGTTTTGCATCAAAGTACACAATCCAATGACATACATTAGTAATGATCTCAAGTCAGGATACCATTACACATGATCATAGATGGGAACATACAATGACACCCGAAACATGTGGTGTTCATATTGGTGGTCCAGTCCTCATGATCTCACTACTAGAGATCACCAAGTGTGAACTTCATGAGAATAAGTCTCAATGCATATGACCCCCAACAACTGGTGGTCAAATATCTACTTTGACTAATCAGTAAGATGTATCTTGACCATAGAACATATATTTAAGATTTATGTTATAGTATCTAGAGGTACTCATTATAGCCTGGGATTTCCGATAACCTCTCGATACAACAATTAATCTTTTTTCATTACCATTTCAATAGTGGATAGAAAATAGTCTACACTATAATGGTAAGATGACATCATGTATATATAACTGTATACACGATATAGTAATCAAGAGCATTGAATAGTTGGGTCCAGGGCACACACTATTTCAATACTCCCACTTGCACTAGAGCCAACTTGCTAACCAAAATTATTAGCTACTCACATGATAAAGATCATGTTTCTGATGAGTAATGACTTTATCTATAAGGACTGCCACAGTTCCGCCACGTGGTTGTTCTACTATTTTGACCTTATCTCTTAGCATAAAACTTCTCAATAAATTGTATATCAAGTATATCCCACTTTTCCAGAGTCGTAACTTGACATCATGTCTAATAAGAATATCATAATTTACATCATGATAATTTTTTTCTTACCAGGTGTGCTTCCAATCCCTGGGAAAAATCATTGCATTTATTTTCTTCTTAGCTTCCTTATAAACTGCAACATACTCGATCTTTGTAGGTATAGCTACCTCTGGCTGATATGAGCTTAACTCGCTCATTGTCTTTAGCCTAACTACAATAGTAGATCACATTGATCTATGGATGGATAGTTTGTATCCCCCAAAACTAGTATCCTTTCTTTTCCATTTATCAGGTACATATCTTTTGTACTTGCTGAAGTACAATTATAGAATTCTGATCGCATCCCTTACAGTGCTCCTAGATATAAGTGGTATTTACCTACTGTAAATTATACCTTATTAATATCAGTACTTGTAAATATCATGGAATATATGATTGATCCATCGCTTCGACTTATGGATTTTTTTCCGACGCTTTCCTTGGGGCACACACATCCATCTTTGGAGGACGCACAGTTGTTGTCCTATATTCCCACTTTCCAAATTTGGTTGAAATTCATTCCTTGTTCAGGGACGTTTTCTCCTTTCTTGAAACGAGATGATGAGATGTTGGTTCTTCCTTTCTTGGATTCCTCCTCGTAACTCGTCACCTAGTTCGGGTCTCCCTTATAGACTTAAGATGTTGTTCATGAAACTCTTCCCGGTGCCATATCATTATGGACACCAGTTAATTACATTACTTCTGTCAGGACATTCCAAGGGGTCCGGTTAGGGAAGCAAACTTCGGGTAGGGGAGTAGTCATGCTGGGCATCACTAGCGTGTCTGGATACTAGGGATTGGTGTTTCTGTCTTCTGCCCCTTATTATAGAGCTTCTCGAGGGAGCGGAAGCCAGAGGCATACCACATAGAACGCGGAGAATCGTATTCCATGGGCATGTATCTGAGGTTTTTTTCAGCATCCAATGTTTAACATAGGGTATTCCTATAAGAAACCACCTTTTTATCACATAATATTTCATTACATTTTAGAAAACCGAGGACCTTGAAGGGTTAGTGTCTTGGAAACCAAGAACTTCAAAAATGAAAACAAAAAACATTGTTCATAAACACTTGAAAGGCTTCTACATATGTTCATCCAAGGTTCATTACTACATCTCATAACCTGGGGACATACATCAAATGAAAGGTTAATCAGATGTCCCAGTAAGGGAAAAAAGGGGAAACATTTAACATGTGAACTTGAGATACATCAATAAAGTCATGAAAAAGAACATTAAGGGATGAGAAAAAAATCATGAGGAATATCATTATAAAAATAACGTATTTCATAACATGAAGATGTGTCTACAACATTTAACATAGACAATCATTTTTGTTTCACCAAGGTCCATCCCCAAGGTGTCATTAAAAATTACCAAGGTTATTCACCAACACGTCGTTAATAATGGTCATCTCTAGAGATTAAGTCTTTACCCAATGCATTGGAGCGCTATCAGGGCGCACCCTTAAATTTTCATTTTTTATCATGTGATCCACATATATCATCATCTAACATCTCATAAATTACCCATATAGAATTAATTAAATAGGATTCCATTCATAATCATAACGTTTTAAAAACTGTTTTAAAGACATGATCTTTATGTCACATTAAATCCATGGAAATGGAAAACGGGTCTCATGTATGTAAATCCCAGAATTTAAAATAGAACATTTCGGTATATATTTGAATACCCCTTTATAAGAAAGAGCTTTGAGTATTAACTTAATATAATAAAAGAATTTTCGAAAAAGAGAGAGACATTTTGAGACGTAAATTCGGCAGCATAACGGCTATGTTGTTGGGTTTCAGAAAACATTTGAAAGAGAGGGTACATGGGTCACCCACTCATAAAAGATCCATAAAACAGTAGGGGGACAAAATATAAAGGACTCAAGAATATTTTAATTAAATTTCAATGATATACCATATGAAATGAACAACATGAAAGGAAGACAAAAATAAGATTTCTCTTATGAAAATTCGGCAGCCTAACGACATCACTTAAACTTCAAAAAAATAAATTCAAGAGATCGAATAGGGTATCTCATCATATGAACATAAAAGATCAGTATGATAGATATAGATATAATACACCAACATAAAAAAAGTATCTTGAATGACTTGACAAAAAAAATAGAACTTGAAGATGACAAGGGTGAAAGAATCTGTTGCAAAAATTTTGGCAGCCTAACGACGCCACTTAAACATTCATAAAAAGAAATGATGAGAGTAAGAGGGGATCTCTCACCATATGAAAATAAAAAGGGATGTAATAGGAATATAAAATAACATCCTTCAACATAATAACATGGAGAATAAAAGAAATGACTTAAAAGAGAGTATTTGAAAAAAAAAGAGGTTGGATCCCTTACCTTAAAATGTAACTCTTAAAACATGAAGGTTGGGACCTTGAGGGATTGGGGGCACCTTGGGTGGATTTATTCGGATGTAATGAGACTAGAGCTTCGTTAGGGGAGAGTTGGGGGTGAAAACTAGAAGAGGAAATGGTGGGTATTTATAGGGAAAGTGTGGGGACAAGGCATTAATGGCCAAGGGACACCTCATTGGTGGTATTGGAAAATCCATGGGCTTGCCCATGGTATTTGCCCATGGTATTGGCCACTTGGGACACCTCATACAATAATTCATCCCCTTTAGTCGACCATCCCTTAAAATATCTCATGACATCATCATGATGTTGTCATGATGTCAATAAACATACTGAAACCCTAAAACTGTATTTTTACTATTCACTAAAAATTCAACATTTTTTGAAAACTCCCAAAATCTCACCTTAACCAAATATCAATGCTCAGATTTCAAAAAATGAACTCCATTTTATAAAAATAATTTTCTATGTATTTTTAATTTAATTTTTATATAAATAAACTATTCACTAAATATTCATTTTTTTATAAAAATCCCCAAAAATCACCTGAACATAATATCGATGCTCTGAGTTCAAAAATAAAATCCATTTTATAAAAATATTTTTCTAAATATTCTTAATTTAATGTTTAATTAAAAAAAACTATTCACCGGAAAAAACTAATACTTGACTAATAATTTCTGAAACAGTTATTTACCTATTTTATTGAATCTCATTACGTAATCAAGGTTCCTAGATTATATTAATTCTTTCTTTAAGTGAGATTACTAATCAATTTTGTCACATTACTAATCCTAAGCATGAAATCATTATTCATAATTTACTATTCACAAAAAAAATATGTTGATCTTATTAGACCCCAAATTTCTTACTGAACACATTTACCAAAGACCATTTTTGGAAAATCATTACACATCATTAATTTTTTAAGGTTGACAAAAATATTTTAAAATATCCTTTTTCTATAATTAATTAAAAATTTACATACTATATTTATCCGGACATTTTAAAATTCATAAAATTCATCATAAGAAGAAATCACAATTTTTATTTAAAACAAAGGATTACACAAAGCAGTTACGGTATCCTTACAGAGCCCCTTATAAACCCAGCATAAGACCTAAGTGTAAGTTGTGCTAAGGTGAGAGAATCTGAGGGTGGCACATCCAACATCGCACGAGTATTTATTTCTATTAGCTTGAACTTATCACAAAGGTGATTCTGTTCCAGCTTCACACGATGATTTTCAGCTTTGGTTTGGTCTTGAGCAAAGCCCAATGGTGCTACCTCCTTCCCACGTTCTGTTAGATGGGCTTCGATTGGCCCGAGACTACTGGATGAGGCCATTTAATCTTCTCACTATATTAATTAACCAAGATCACATGTATTTAAAGACAATAATTGAAACGTTTAGTTTCCAATGGTCATATTGATCAATGGTCATATAACAGTCAAAACCCAACGGTCTTATTTTAATTATACTAATGTTAGAAAATGAAATAGTTTTTTCATGTAATAAAAAAATAACACACAAATTTTATGAAACAAAATTTATTCAAAATTTCAAGTCGTTACAATCTTCCCCACTTGATAAATTTCATCCTCACAATTTTAAAATTGGGCTTTGAAATTTCATTGAAAGTCCCACATCAGAAAAGGAGTCGGTAAAACTATTACTTTAAAAGAAAGAAAGGGAAGTACAAAGGTCACCCGATTTTACCCAAACTAGGATTCCATGTAGGAAAACATGGACATGGAAGAGAAAACAAAGGGTCAAGTTCTGAGGGAGAGTGATAGAAAACATGATTAGTAGAAAGTTAACCACAATAAAATTACAAACTTATGATGTGTGTAAACGGACTTTGATTACCCAAGAGGAAATGTAAACCAACAACGTTTTTGTTTTGCATTATTTTTCATAATTTTGGGGAATTCATTTACAACATAGAATAAAAACATAAGGAAATATACCTACCTTCATGTACGGTTTCATCCTTTAATAAGTTTCTACCAAAACTAATCTTTCCTCCAAACGATGAGCATTCAAAACTACTTGGTCTCATCAATGCACAATAATCATCTTCTAGAGAATCACATAATCCACAAAAGATTAACTATCTTTTTCTTCTATCTTTAAACATAATACCAAAAAAATAAGTGGTAAGATAAAACAATTCTTCAAAAATAAAGAATCCCATAGGAAGGGAAAATTCTTTAAATCTTTAAAATTCCACGGTACTACCCAAAGTTAATCATAGACCATTCCATAAATAATTGTCCTTAAAATTCCTCGAAATAAACCAAACTAAGGTTGAAACCCAAATACAAGAAGTATTTGATAACATAATCTTCCAAAATAAACTTCATCGTTCATCTCCAAACAACATAAACCACTCCTAACATCTTATAACAAATGTAACTAACCTAAACATATTTTCCCCAAGATCGGTTAATCATTCCCATAAGTAACCTATATTACCATATGTTCACCTTAAATTCATATATTCTTCAAAATATAAGTCAACCTTTATTCCTCAAAGAAAATACCGTAGTAATCTATTTACCTCGATCATATAGGGTTCCCAAAGTAGTGAACGTATCCCAAAATAATAATAATCTTTTAATCCCATAATCAACTCTTTTTTTAGGAAGAACAGCTTCACTACATCAACATGTGGTTCATAAAAATAGATGTCCTCCTTAATGATATAAAACCGTCTAAGGTAGTGACTCGATGTTCTTAGAAAAAATTAAAGATATTCTCATAGAGCACGAACTAAAATACAACACGACATAGACAACTATTGAGAAGAAGTTACATGTACTTTAGTCATCATGGTCCATCTCATCATAGGACTTGCATTGTTCCCTTGTCCTTGAAGATTGTTGACACTGTTGATGATCATTTTCGTAACATTGTCTAAAAGAATTGAAAGGGAAATGAGTTCTACCAAAGTGATTCATCCTTTGAAGAAAACATAAAAAATTGAAAAAGGAATGAATAAGAAGAACATTTCACAAGGGTCGCGCAAGTTCCCTGACTATTGCGCAAGTATACTTGCGCGCCACCCAATTGTCATGCAAGTGACTTGCGCGCCCTATGTGATAACCTCCCGGGCTCTTCTCCAACCTACAAATACCCCCGGTGGGCCCCCCATTTCAGGAGGATTTTTTCTAGAATTCAGATTTAGAGCTTTGATTGCCCAAGTCTCTTCTTCAGGTCTTCCGAACACTTCTATGGTAAATCTTTACCTAGAATGGAAGGTATAAAAAAGAGGAGTAAGGCCTAAGTGTTATAATTCACTAACACTTCTATGCCTAAGGTGTTTTACCCTTAAAGGGAGTTGAACATACTTTCACGCCGCCCTAATTCCTCACCAAAACTTGTGCACCTCTCTTCTGGAAGTACCTCATGATAATTATAAAGGCATTGGTCAAGGATCGCCCAAGTATTACCATGCTGGTTTACAAATGTGCAAGTACCCATGTATCGTGCAGGTATACCTGCGCGACCAGGACTTGTGCATCCACGCAGTACCTGTGCACCTGTTAGGACTTGCACGCCCCTACCTTTTTGGGTTCCCTTCTTGCCCATTTCACCCCTCGTATTCCATTAAACCTCTCATATTCAAGATTCATTCTTCAAGACACTCTTAAAATCCATTTATGGCATGATTTCTTGATTTGACTTCCTTATCTGAAAGGAATTATGTGGAATATCTCTCAAAACGTAGTCATTTACACATCTTTATGTCACTAAAGAATGAGATTTCATTCATTCAACCTCATCCTTTAAAATGAGAGAACTCATTAACCTGGGCCTCCTTTTTAGGAGTAAGCCCCAGTCTTAATTTCTCTTAACAAGTCCTAATTTGCCTTTAATCTGGGATTCCTTCTCAGGAGTAAAAACCAATCATAAGTCATCTCCTAATTTGGGCCTCCCTTTCAAGAGTAAGCCCCAAATTAGAGTATTCAAATCTTCATGAATCACATATACCTTTATGGAACCTGTTCCTGGATTTCTTCCCTGAAGTAAATCCTAATCTTCATTTATCTGGGTAGTCATACATACGTAGGCCCCACATTATTTCTTATCATTTCATCTTTCATGGCACAATTGTCTGGTTTTTACCAATACCTCTTTTTTCTCGCACCGATCATGACACATGAGCATAGAGTGTAAAAGTAATTATGACATCCTCCTTTGAACCATCACTCATAAGCATCATACTCCCTTACTCGAACTACGTGGGTTATGATTCCTTTTCTAAACAAAGGATGCATATGTAGCCCATCTACGGGTTCGATTCCAACTCGGAAATAATCCATGTCCTTCTGAATGATAATAAACATCAACTACCCCACTGAGTGGCTTTAAAACTAGCATGGTCATCATAATGACCGAGAGAATTCTATATAAATGTGTCGAAGGATACCATTGATCAAGAATCTCTAATAAATACAGATGATTCTCTATCAATGAAGAACCTCGAATACATATAAATGATTCTCTAAATTTCCTACATATTTACTCATTGATTGTCAGATCTGAAGGAAAGTTCATTTTATACTTGGTAATGTAATAAGGATTCACGAACAAAACATAAATCTACAAAGAGAGTCCTAGAGAAGACAATAATTCCCCTCAAAATGGTGTGATGAGTCTGACCACCCATCCTCTCGATCAATACAAATTCCTATGCCCCATCAGTCCACAAACTAATGAGCGCCTACCTTTGTAAAGTAGGTCCAAATGGATGTGGAATCATTGTATGTTTCTGGTGTTACGAACAAACCCGTTAGAAACCAATTTGAATGTTTGAACCTTCAATCAAGGAGGTCATCCCCATATTCTGAGGGAAACAAAAAATGGTGAAACCGAAGTGAATCCTTAACCAAGTTAAAATGATGTTTTGCCTATTAGTTAGGCCTCTATTTAAAACTCAATGAGAGGGCCAACAAAAACAAATCATTAACATATGTGCTTATCCAAAAGATGTAGTGGCTGAATCTATCTTGATTACATCTGTTATATCAAACATGCCCTCTTTTCCAAGATCTTCTGCATTTCTAGAATGGATGCTCTCAAGTTCACACCTGTGAATAATGCTACTGTAAATTCCATTGCTGCTACTCCTACTAGATCGTCATCTGCTCTAAGGATGACATCTTCTACTTAGCATCTTCAACACTGGGTATCAAATGTGATGGTTAATGAGTACCGTCAGCATGGTACCATCCCAAATCTGGAGGCTGCCCGACAAGCCCTCCAAGTGAAAAACATACATTGGTCGTCCGAACAATGACGAAAAGTGATCAAAAAGCAGGTTGTGCTAACCACCGTCTCCAACCATTTCAGGTCGTTATCCCTGGAACACAATCACCATTAACTCCCATATTCTGGCGAGCTGCATGAGCAGGTCCCTCAGGGTCTTAATTCAAGGAAGCAGGAGTCCTTCCCGAGGGCTCCCATCAACAATCGTCGCCAGACTCGTGTGGCAGTGCGCCCTCAACATGATAAGGGTGTCGACTCCAGGCATTCGACTCAGGTTCCTTGAACCTGAGAAGGCATGATGAATCACCAATGGTGAAATCTGGTTAACAGTGATCAGGTTCTCATCTCTTCCATCTCCAGAGAAGTCCACCAACCTATCTTGGTGGCAAGAAATGAGAGGGTACACACACCTACCCGTTTTAATTTCGCTATCCACATACACGTCTGGCATCATCATGCCAATCCCACCAGGAAATTCTGGCGGAGTACTATAGGCAGGAACATACACCTGTTTATACATCATCTGCTAGTCAGCAGACTCGTCTTACTACATATGATGGAGCTCTTCAACCACGTTCAACAAAGTGCAATCAGCAGTCACATACACCTGCTAGTATTAATCAATCCTATCAACAGTCTATCTTGGTAGCATTCAGATAAGTTAGTCGGAAAGTCCTGGAAACAAACAGGAGGCAGACTCACCTTTCTACCCCCACACATGAGTACTATCAGGATTTACTGACAGGAAAACGAGGATAGGAGCATGCACATACACCTACTCCAATCACGGAATGGACATATATCCCCATTCCGGAAGCTGAAGTCACCAATAATACTCTATCAATGGTGAATGACCAGAAGCAAATCCCTGCTCATATTCTGGATTCCTGCCAGGATATTATAACAACTTCAGCGACATCTCAGGGAAAGACATATAAATCTATCCCTACCAGTGGAGTAACACATCAACAGTTCACTCCAGAACAGACACACACATCTATTTCAGTCCAAGAGGTTTGTGGGTAATGCTCCCCCATATCATACGAAAAACCAAGTCAGGCACATACACCTGATTTGAGTGGGGATCATCAGCCTAACCTGGCCATCTCTCCTGATCAGGCACATACACCTACTCGGAGTAGCCACTTTCGTCAATAAGTGGTTTCCAAGGCGAGTTAGAAGGCGTCTAAGAAGAAGACCCTCCCAGCACAGTCAAATGATCAAGAGAAAATATGTAACAAAGCCTTGCTCGATGCTGGAGTTCTTGAATCCCTCATACAATTATCTGTTGGAATCCAAGATTTTACTCCCTCATTTCACAATAGTGGGAACATTAATTCTGAAGGTCTTTAATAGACAATTCCTCATGAGGTCTTGCTTAATGACAATTTGGTCGATCTCGAAGTTTCATCTTTAGATGATAGATACAATAACCCTCTGTGTGGCCAGAAGACCAAGGAGAAAGAGATTTCATCTTTTGGTGTAACCCACCATGATGGTACTCCCCATAATGAGGAATTTAGCTGCGAAAGTCCTCTCCAGAGTAGTGATGCACATTGCCCAGAAAATTCTCTAGTTGACAATGTAGTGCTGAGAAAGTCCTCTTATCTTGAGGAAAATGAAAATGTGAAACCAGTCATGTCTGATGCTTCATCGATAGCAGGTGAAATAATTTCTCAATCAGAAGATAGCCCAGGGTGTAGGTCATTCTCTGAACCACCACTAAGTCATGCATCTTCTTGTTTAGTCAGTGATTTCCCTACCAATCTTTTGAATATGATGAAGTAACATGGAAGCAACAGCTCTAGTCAAATTAGGTAGAAGAATATTCCTTTAATGATAATGAGGAAATTCTGAACATGAGAAAAAAAACTGGAAAAAGGTGATGTACCAGCCATGTTTTGGCCTCTGGCTGACTCCCAGTATGACATTCCAAAGATGTTGACAGAATATTGAATTCATGATATTCGTCTCGACATATGGAAAACTCATTGTCAGTTAAATAAGAAAGTATTATCTTATGATGAATATGAAAATCATCTTAAGATAATAGAAGGGTTACAACGTCAGAATGATTTGGCATCTCTATCTTTCTCTCGATATCCAAAGGCTGAAAAGCAGTAGAGAGCCCTTCAACGTTCATGCATTGGCACACTAAGATGATTGTGTAAGTTAATTTCCAATGCCCCATCTGGTATTCATGTCAGAGGAGGTGGTGTTCATGGAGCACTACATTTCACTGTGCTCTCCAGTTAGCAAAGCCCGTCGAAAATGGTCTCATGCAATGTTATTTCCCACGGCCAGCCAAGGTCAATGGGCTTTGTTTGTAATCAAAAGCTTTCCCAAGAACAAGATTAAACTAGTTCCTCTCAAAATCAAGCATATAGACAACATGTTGTTGAATTACTCCTGCATCAAGCAAATGAGAATATTAAACATGCCTCTCTTATGGAGAAAGAACGTCATCAAGTGACAGAGGTGTCAGAAATCATCAAATGATCTTTTGAACCAGGTGATAAAAGTGGATACGGGTTAATGCATCCAGCTAATTTCCAGACTAAGGTTCACAAGATCATGAGAGCATTTAATAAAGTCTCATACATAGCATGTCAAGAGCAACCTCAGCTTTCCAGATTGGGGACTCTTTTAAAGAAACACTTGGAATCAAGCAGGAACAGCCCCAGTACAACGGACTAGGGACTTTTTCAAATTATCAATCCCCTCTTCAGAGAAAGTCGGTCTTTTCTCAATTGGGGAAGAATTCTCAAGAGGAACGAAGAGCCAAATTATCAGGAGATTCCCTGCAAGGTACGGTTCATCAAGAAGTTCCTGAGGGATTGAATCAACAAAAGGAAATGTCTCATCAAAGACATGGAAGAAGGCAATATCACAGAAATGATGATATAAGGGATGCGATGCATTATGCATCAATCAATGTCATCAATTCCGTTGTTGTTGATCCACCATATGAGGCTCACTCCGAGGACTCAAATGAAGAGGTTCCTACTCAAGAAGATGTACGCACTGACACAAATGAAGAAGGTGTGCGTACCTGAAATCAAAGGATTACTCAGAACCTAGGTAATCCTTCAAGTAACCCACTTCCCCCTCTCCTGAAAGGATCCAACAAAAGTAGGGGAAAGAATCAGGTTACATATTCATCCTCTGTAGAAGGAAAATCTCTCTCACTAGAGCAAAGGTTTGCACAACAGGAGAAAGAAATGAAGGAATTAAAATGGCTGAATTCAGAACTACTTCAGGGTAGTCTTCTTCTTATGCGTGCTGGAGTCAGTCAGCCAAGGGAATTTCGTGCAGCTAATGAGATGAATTAAGAATATACTCCTCTATCAGTACACCCTCACAGGTCTAATCCTACGGGTCAAGTGCAACAACAGTTGGCAGTGCTACCATCAGTTGCAGCACCTACCACCACATCTGTCCAAGATCCAGTCATTGCACCTACCCAAGTCTAAGTTCAACTGAATGTTTCTCAAAAGTTAATAACTACCATTGAGTCATTAATAGCTCAGTTAGAAACTATGGAAGGAAAACGTGCGCAGGTTCAACCAGAAAATAATTTTTACCCTGAATGGGTAGATTCAATCTCTTCTCCATCCAGTTTTGAAAACCCTGTATTCTCTATTTTCAATGGGTCAGGCGACCCTGAATATCATTTGACGCATTACATGTCTTGTTGTGATCCTATGATGGGAACTCTAGAGTAGGAAGAAGCAGTAAAACTCAGATGCTTTGTATGGACCTTGAAAGGACCAGCCTTTGTCTGCTATACAAGCTTGCAATCCTGGTCAATTTCCGGATGGGAGGATCTTCGCCAAAAATTCATTCTTTAGTTCAGCTCAACGCTTCCAAAGACAACATTTTTCGATCTTAAAAACAGTAAGAAAAGAGAGAATGAAATGGCCTCAAATTTCATTGCTCGTAGGAAGGGACTAATATATTCCCTAAGTTTAGCACTCCCTCAAGAAGAATTGTTGCCAATCTTTGTGGCAAATCTGCATGGCGAATTACGCACGTCGTTGATCCCTGTGAAATACACAGGAGGGTTTTGAGACCTTACTTCAATCGCTCAGCAGATTGAAGATTCCCTTATATAGGCTAAGTCTAAATCTTATGTAATTCCATCAGCTCCAGGAAGGAGAATGGGTAAATCAGAAATTTCTATAGTTATTCTTAAACAAGCACCTATACCTGTTTCTACTTCAAATCCTTTATCATCTCGAAGGGCTCCACCTCCTGAGTGCCAACAACAAAGGCCGTTTCATCTAGATGATCAAAGTGATCAAAGACGACAACAATTTTAGGATCTGAAGAGAAAAACATACTATTTACAAAATGAACTAGTTCCTAGTTACTTCATTTCAGCTCTAGAAAATAATCTGGTTCAATTTACAAGGCCTAAGAGGTCAAACAAGGAAGGTGATAAAGATCGTCCCAATTATTTACCTTTTCATCAAATGTTGGGGCATCGCATCCAAGAGTGGTTTGTCTTCAATAACCTCCTGCAAAAGATGGTCGACTCGGGACAAGTCAAACTGAAAGGTTCTTCAGCTCCGGTAGCATGTTTTACTGCTATAGTTCCAGAGGAGGAAGGCGAATGGTAAGATGTCAAAAGAAAAAATGCACAAAAGTATGATGATTGGTTGGTCAGAAAGACAATCAACCAAACTCATGTTATTTTTATAACACAATTAATGAAACAGATTATGTCTTCTGCCATGAATGTTGCGGCAAAACCCTCTTCATTAGAGAGAAAGTCCTCAAAGAAACGACATGAATCAAAGAAAGAAAAATAATCAGAAGAAGATGAGTATGTGTCAAAGAATAAGTTGTCTTTGACTCTAGCAGACTTCATGCCATCTACTTCAAAGCCACGAGCACAGCCCCACCAAACAGAATAGCCTAAATAGGCTAAGCAGACAGAGTCTTCATCAGACAAAGAGTTAATCATCTATTCTGTTAATATGATTCAATTAACAGATCCATATGCCAGTCACAGTTTCGATTTCGATGAGCTTGAATTCCCTGTATCAGTCAAGAGAATCATATGAAGTTCCAGAGGCTCAGGATATAGGGGAATATGTGGATCTTTCAAAATACATTATTCCAATTCTACCCCTGAAAGAACTATGCACGTAGTAGAAACTCGTGGTAGATCCCTTCAGCGAGATCAGCAAGAACAAGAAAGTTCTTCTACCAATAGAAAATTTAGTCCTGCCACAGTTATTTTAGAAGACCGGTTTAAGGTTCCATCTTATTCCTATCAGCAAGTACATGGATATAATCGGTCTAATCATCCAAAACCAGAAATATTGCCAACTCCTATCCCAATACAAGATGCATCAACTTCCAAAGCATCTTCTTCCAAGGTACCTGCTAAACCAGATATTCCTTTTGGGAAATGCAGACCTCTGGATCAAAAGTATGATGTATTGAAACACATGGCCCATGTACCATCCATGTTATCAATTCTAGATTCTTTGAATATGACAAAAGATCTTTGGGAAGCACTTATCTAGGCTTTGTCAAATCCTAAGGAGTTTGAAACTGAAACTGATGCAGCTGAAGTCTATCACATATAGAATAATCCTTTAGAATGCCATTGAAAATTTTCTTTTACTGATGAAGATGATGTTGTGCATGGGCATATTAGACTTTTGTACTTATTTGGAAATTTCAATGGCGTAGGCATCAGAAGATCTTTCATTGACAATGGTTCAGGAGTCAACCTCATGCCCATTCGTACACTTCGTCGATTGGGCCTCAGAGAATCTGATTTATATCCTTCTACCATGATGTTACAATGATCTGATAAAAATGTACAAGAACCACTAGGCGATGTTACACTCAGAACTCAGTTTGGAGATCTTGTATCCAATTCGGATTTCATGGTTATTGATCAAGACTCAGCTTTCAACATCTTGCTTGGAAGACCCTGGCTACATCAACATGCGGCTTTACCTTTATCATACCATCAATGTCTCAAATATGATTTTTATTGTCAATTTGGGACAATATATGGTGATAATGCCCCGTTCAAGACTTCTGAGTCTCAATACATTGAGGCAGAATTCTATCACATGAAGGGAAGTGAGAAATTAACAACAATGGAGATTACCAAAGTTAATGCTCTGTATGGTTTGGAGAATATTTCAGTAAATCCATTTACACATGTGAGTATAGATTATGTGTAGCATATCAGTAAAATTGACAAGAAATACCCAAATCAAAATACTCTTATAGAAGGATCCATAATATCAATTACAGAAATCGATCCAGACAACATGGGAGAAATTGGTAACCCACCAAGCAGTGATGAATGCACAAATGGTGACGTCTTCATTTCATCTGGTGAAATCCAACAAGTCTATACTCCACCAATTAGGACAGAAGAAGTTATAGAAATATCAGAGGTGAACAATGATGTCAATTCTCAATCCATCATCTCCTCTTTATTACTCATAGAATAACCTTCATCATCAAACATGTCAGAAATGAAAGCTTCTTCTTCAAGATGTACAAATTTTGACATCTCTTCTAATCATGAAAATTCTACATTATCATCTACTATGCAAGTAGAAATGGAAGAAATAACACATGATAAAGATGAAGTGGAAGATCTCAGAGATGCTCCTCCAACTTTTGAAGAGGGTATCTCTACCACTGTGGATGAACTCAGAGAAATAAATATGGTTATAGAAGAAGATCCACACCCCACATTAATCAGTGCGGCCATGACTCTTGAAGAGAAAGAGATGTATATTTATTTTCTAAACTGAAATAGACATATATTTTTTTGGAACTATACAGAAATGACCGGGTTTGATCTTGATGTTGCTACACATCATTTGGGTTTACCAGAAGAACATCGGGGATTTAAGCAAGCCGCGAGAAGAACACACCAAACATATATTTCCAAAATTGAGGCTGAAGTGGATAAGATTATCAAAGCTAACATTGTCAGATAAGTTCAATATCCCAAGTGGTTGGCTAATATTGTCTCTTTAAATAAGAAGAATGGACAAATTAGAGTTTGCATCGATTTCAGAGATCTTAATCGGCATTTTCCTAAGGATGATTTCCCAGTTCCGATTACAGAACATTTAATTGATGCAACAGCTGTATATGAATCACATTCCTTCATTGATGGATATTCAGGATATAATTAGATCCGAATGGACCCAGAAGATGAGGAATCTACATCTTTTAGAGCCCCTCAGGGTGTGTTTTGCTACCGGGTAATGCCCTTTGGGTTAAAGAATACAGGTGCAACAATTCACCATGCCATGCATTGTATCTTCAAACCCTTCTTAGGTATGTTTGTTGAATGCAATGTAGACGATTTGGTGGTTAAATCCAAACAATGTTCTAATCACTTGTCTGATTTGGAAGTCATATTCCGAAATCCTCAACAACATAATTTGAAGATGAACCCCTTAAAATGTGCTTTTGGGGGTAGCCTTAGGAAAATTTATTGGCTTTGTTGTATGCCATAGTGGTATTGAAGTCGATCCTAAGAAGACCAATTCAATCCTTGGTATGTCACCTCCTCGAAATTTGAATGAATTAAGATGACTTCTAGGAAACTTATCCTATATTCGGTGTTTAATCGCCAATTTGGCAGGAAAAAAGATTACCCTTCACCAAATTGAAGGAGAAGGGAGTCACATACCAGTGGACTGATGAATGTCAAGAAGCATTCGATATTCTCAAGAAATACCTCTTGTGTCCACTGGTACTCATGCCACCTATTGAAGGAAGACCACTTATCCTCTATGTGAAAGCTCTAGAGCGATCATTAGGTAACTTTCTTACTCAAAAGAATGATTTTGGGAATGAAAACAACCTCTACTATCTCAATCAAACTATGCTTGATGCAGAAACCCAATATTCAAGTATTGAGAAGTGCTGCCTAGCATTAATCTTTGTAGTTCAAAAGTTGAGACACTACCTACAACATCAAGAGGTTTATTGGTATCTCGCAATAACCCACTCAAAATCATCCTTAGTCGTCCAATTCTTACAGGATATCTGGAAAGGTGGGCAGTTATTTTGCAGCAATTCGACATTCATTATGTGTCTCAAAAGGCGATGAAGGGCCAAGGTCTGGATGATTTTCTGGCTGAACACCCTTCAGTGGAAGACACATCTTCAGATATTGAACTCTTTAATGAGGAAGTCTTCTAAATTCAAGAAAGTCCACGGGCATGGGAAATGTATTTTGATGGTGCTTCCAGAAGTCCAACAGGGAGAAAAATGGAAAATCCTAAATTCAACAAAGTTGGCTTAGGAATTGTGCTCATTTCACCAGAAAAGGCAGTGTTACCTTATTCTTTCTTATTGTGGGAAGATGGTACCAATAATGAAGTAGAATACCAATCTCTCATCGCTTGCTTGGAATTAGTGCTTCAAGCACAAGTGAATCACTTATATGTGAATGTTGATTCAGACCTGGTAATCAAACAAGTAAATGGGGATTATTCCATTAGAAAAGAAGAACTAATCCCTTTGTATGATTACATCAGAGAGTTAATAGAGGAATTCCCTTCGGAACCGACATTTTCTTATGTCCCAAGATCACAAAATGCTCATGTTGATGCACTAGCTAATATAGCCACAACTCTGGAAGATCCAAATCGGGACGAGACAACCATCAGTATTTCCCACTGTCGTGCAATTTCACCTTATGATCGAATTAGAATAGAGTAAATTAATGAAATTAGTCCCATTCCTGAACCATATGGTCATAATATAGGATGGATTTCACCTATCAGAGAATACCTTCAAAATGGAACACTTGCACCTGATAGAGCCGAGAAAGAACAAATCTGGCGATGTTTGGTCAATTTTACTCTTTATGATAGCCCAGATCTCCTAGAGAAAATTCTCTACAAATGTGGATTTTATGGATTTATCTTAAGATGCATTGATGGTGAAGAGACAATGGATGTCATGAAAGAAGTGCATGCAAGAGTCTGTGGTGCCCACTATTCTGGACGTAGACTGTCTAATCAGATTCGAAGGCTTGGATACTTTTGGCCTTCAATGATACAAGATTGTGTTGATTTCACAAAGATGTTTCATTCATGCCATGTACATTCCAACATCATTCATCACCCTCCAGAGTTGCTTCATACAGCTAAATACTCATGGCCATTTGTCACATGGGGAATGGATGTGGTGGGACCTTACCCTTCGGCTACGACCAAGTAGTTTAAGAACATTCTTCCTACTACTGACTTCTTTTCCTAATGGGAAGAGGAAATACATCTCAAGGAAGTCAGTTACAAATGCATTGTTAGCTTCATCAAGTCTAACATCATTACCAGATTTGGTGTCCCTCATACCATATTGACGGACAATGGCACCAACTTCTGTTCATCTGAGGTGAAGAAGTTTTATCATGAATAAAACATAAAATCCAACCATTCATCTCGGTATCATGCAGAGGCCAATGGCTAGATAGAAGCCTTCAATAATACACTGTCAAATATACTACAAAAGATTGTGGATAAAGATAAGAAATCATGGCCTGATAAAATCTTCCATGCTTTATGGTCTTATCGGACTACCACCCACACTGCAACTCGGTCAACTCCGTATTCACTAGTATATGGAACAAAAGCTATCTTTTCCATTGATGATCAATTTCCTTTTCTCAGAGTATCCATTTGTGATCAGTCATCTACAGATGAGCAATCTCAAAAGTGATTGAATGAATTGGAACGGTTAGATGAGAAAAGATTGTGCACATTGCACCACTTAGAAGTCTATCAGAATCGAATAGCACGAGAATTTAACAAAAAAGTTCGTCTCCATTCATTCACACAGGGAGAATTGGTATTAGTTCTCAGATCTCCAATGATACCAGGAAAGAAGCCTCCCAATCATAAGCCAAAATGGGAAGGACCTTACTCAATACATAGGGTCTACTCCAATGGATCTTATTCATTAATCTCGATGGATGGAGAACTCATCAATACTCCAACCAATGCCATATTTTTTAAGAAGTATTTTGTATTAACACATAATATTTCATCACTGGTCTGGTATGACCTTAAACTGCACCATCGTTCAGCAAGTTGTTAAACTACATCATCCACGGTCCATACATATGACCTTAAACTATTTGTGTTACATTCATCCCATATGACGTTAAACTGTGAAAAAGTTCCATAATACGTCCAACATGATGTTAAACAAGGTCCCCCTTCATCGTCCTTACTATATGACGTTAAACTATATATAAGTCCCTTTCGTCCAACATGACGTTAAAATGTGTTCTCTTTTGTCCTTACTGCATGACATTAAACTGCACAGTCCTCTTGTTTCCAACATGACATTAAACTGTATTTTCCACATCGTCCAAAATATATGATGCTAAATTGTAAAGAAAATCCTTTAATACATCCTACATGACATTAAACTGTACTTTGTCCCTACTACATGACATTAAACTGTGCAGCACCAATAGTCCTAACTGCAAGATCTTAAAACTGCATAGTCCCTTCATATGTCCTACATGAAATTAAAATGTGCATCATTAGGGTTGTTTCTACCTCATGTTTCTCACACCGAGTATGCCTCACGTGAGCTTAGAGAAAACTTCAACCATAACACCCTCTCTGGGCCGCT
The DNA here is from genome assembly GCA_963277665.1 of Viscum album. Lineage (NCBI taxonomy): Eukaryota > Viridiplantae > Streptophyta > Magnoliopsida > Santalales > Viscaceae > Viscum > Viscum album. Next base: position 1,088,477,642 of record OY728156.1, read on the forward strand.
AACCTTGAGTAAGTCCCAACATCATTTTTATTAGGTTGTTGTCCCCAAGAACAACATGATAATTAATTCATTCTTTAATTAAACTACATAGACTTTGATCCTTGGCTTCCAGGATGGATACGTAGGCAACCTCCCAAGGTTCATGCCCAAAATCAATCTCTTCACATCGGTTCACCTCCATCTCATGCGATTTTGTTTTGTGAAACCGCCCCTAGAATCAATATCTTTACATTGGTTCACTTTTTTCCTTGTTATACGACATTAAACTATACAACACTTTTTTCCAGTATGATAATAAACTAAAATATTCATTGATACCCTCACCTGAGAGGGAACCATTATTTTCATTGATTTTTCAATCTTGTTTCATTTCAAAGACTACGTGCATACATGCCAATGCCAATACCTTTTATCTTGGGTTAAACCATCATTGTACTAATGTCCCTTTTCACCCTTTACAGGTACGATCCAAATTTTATAGAGGGTAGTTCTAGAACTATGTGGTCTTGATTCCCATCTTCATGGGATACGTAGGAACATTCATGTGTCCCTCGAATCCAGCCCCAAGTATTTGGGCCTAACCCCAAATTCCACTTTCAGTACCTTGGCTGAAAAGACCCCATGAAAACACAAACCGTGTATCTCTTAGAATGGTCCAAGCTCTATGACCCTAAACTATGATCTATAATCCTTTTGTCCCACATGACGTTAAACTGTATTTCAAGAACTACGTATAGCTTGATTCCCATCCTTATAGGATACGTAGTGAAGTCCAACATTTCCATTCAAGAACCATCCACAACATGATTAAGGTTAGCATTGATCTATGTATCTTTGTATACATTGGACAATACCCATATTTATGTGTTATAATCCTAACCTTAAATATTTTCAGATCTTTATAACCCTTTTCTTGACTTTTAGTCACAAAAATGTCAAATTTATGAGAGTTATTTTACCTGACAATGCAGTATGTGCCCTTAGGCGGCCTTGCATAAACAGTCTCTATAATAGACTTATCAGCCAAAAGGTACTATTTTTTGACTATGCAGCCAATGCCCTGAGGTGGCCCAGCATAATTCAACCCCCTAAATGGTTTGTTAAATACTAGTAACTTCATTATTGGGAAGAAAGGCTCTTCTATCCTTAATTGTCTTAAATGATAGTATGTAGGGATCTGAAAAAATAGCCATCCTTAACATATTTGTCTCATATCATTTTTCATGATCTCTAAGTATTCATGTCTATAGTTTATATTCTCCTTCCCTACGTTTCGGTCAGACCTTCGTAGATGTGATATCCATCCAGTTCGTCAATAATCTTGTTCAGAAATATCTTATCTATATTCAAGTACATATTTTTATACATCAAACTCTATACTTTCGAAAATTAGAATCTCCATAAACTTTTACTAGCTTTTAGCAGTAGAATGGTAAATTTCATAGATTTGTTTTGCCTGACTATGCAGCACGTTCCCTTAGGCAGACTTGTATAAACAGTCCACATAACAGACCTGTCAGCCAAAAGATATTATTTATTTCACTATGCAGCCAATTCCCTTAGGTGGCCCTACATAATTCAACCCCCTAACGGGTTTGTTAAATAATAGTAACTTCATTCTTGGAAACTAATTCTTCTGATTCCTTTTATCTCTTTTTTCATATCATTCCTCATATTCAAATATTCTTAAGTCATTGTTTACTTTTCCCCCCTCATACTTGAGAATGGTAATATGTTTTTCAGATAAATTGTCAAGGAACTGAGTTAATTTTAATTCATTCGGTGAATGCTATTTTCGACCTTAAACATTAGCCTTTGTATGTCTGATGTGCATGACATTAAACATCCCACAAAATACAAAGGAACTCTGAGTAAAAGTCAAGTCCAGCGCACTAAGCATACATTTGAATGATTTAGGTAATATTGAGCAATTAAAAGATTCAAAGTTCGTAGGGTTATTTACATTAATCATAGTAAAAATCAAACTATTCTTACTAGGCCCATTGGCTTAGATAACATTTAAATCATGTAGCAAAATAATGTAGGTATAAATGATTGAAGATGAAAGTGTTTTTCATTGACACACATGAGATAGAATGTCATCCATAAATTGGAGTCTCTTCCCTTTTTCAAGAATTATAAGAGGCTTTAAACATAACTCTTCATTTGATTTACGGCATCCCAAGCTTCATCAGAAACCACAAGGAATTCATTTATTCAAATGGATACAATAAAAGATGCAGTGATACCAGCTCTTCTTGAACAATTGTAAAAGGATGTTCTTGAGTGCGGTTTGTGAAAATTTTCTTCTGATCAAACAATGACTCTGTTTCTATCCAAGAGACTTGGAAGATAGATACATGGATTTTAGAATAGAGGATTGGAAGTAAAGATTCATTTGGAGATAGTAATATTTTTAGATATTGCTCTAATTCCATGTTTGTCTTCTCTCCACAAACCGGCAGCAGAAAACATTTCAGCCCATGGGTGTGCCAATTTCATATCTGCAAGGAAATGGTATGGAGGAAAAATTTGAAAGTTCACACCAATGTTGTTGCTCTTAATGCACAGAGTAACCGAAATAGAGGAGTAGTGGTGCAGCTTCATCTCCAGCATATAGTTTTTTTCATGTAGAACATTCACTCCTTACAGATGACCATGACCATACAAGGGTAGGTAGATGCTCTGTGTGAAATTATAATGATATTTCTTCAAGTACATATCCAAATATGGGAAGGTGTTGTCATAGATATCATAGTAATCATGGCCAAAAAATTTCATCATGTCATCATTCCTCTTCCTAGCTAGTTCATCAGCCGTTTCGATTCTTCTTGGAGCCATTGAATCTGCACCAAAGTTGAATAATTAACTCTTAAGTAAGTTGATTTTTTATTAAATTTGTGAACGAATTCAAAAAAAATGTCAAAGGAATTAAGGCGCTCAAGTCTAAACTTGGCGCGCAAGTATGGATGTGTCGCACATGTATTTGGCGTGCAGGTATCACTACGTAGGTCCAGATACCTTTACAACAGCGCGACAGCAAAGAGACAGTGGAAAATAGAGCAATCTGTGCAGCGAAGGTTACTTGCCTGGCGAGAGCTCGAATGTTTGAAATCCGGATGATTTGTACGGAAATGAGGCCACAGATTTATAGTCCAAAGCCGTACCCTGTGCGCCGACGTCTGTCCAGCTAGAAGTTGTGCGCCACTACCTACACGCCATACCTTGCGCACCACATATTCCTTTGTTTTCTTCTTTTTCCTCAGAGTCAAATCCTCATTTCTCTCCGGATCCAACATTGATGGGGGACTTTTATTGACGCTCCTTTTCATAACATTGTCTAAAGGAATGGAAAGGGAAATGAATACATCCAAAGTGATTTATCTTTTGAAGAAATCATCAAAAATTGACAATGGAATGAATAAGAAGAAGATTTCACAAGGGTCGCGCAAGTTCCCTTACTGTCGCGCAAGTATACTTGTGCGCCACCTAATTTTCGTGCAAGTGACTTGTGCGCCCTAAGTGATAACCACCCATGGTCTTCTCCAGCCTATAAATACCCACGGTGGGCCCCCCATTTTAGGAGTATTTTTTCCAGAATTCATATTTAGAGCTCTGAACGCCCAAGTCTCTTCTTCAGGTCTTCCGAACACTTCTAAGGTAATTCATTACCTAGAATGGAAGGTCTAAACAAGAGGAGTAAGGTCTAAGTGATAGAATTCACTAACACATGTGCGCCTAAGGTTTTTTACACTTAATGGGATTGAACATACTTTCACTTAGCCCTACTTCCTCACCAAAACGTGTGAGCGTCTCTTCTGGAAGTACCTCAGGATAATTATAAAGGCATTGGTCAAGGATTGCCCAAGTATTACCATGATGGTTTACAAATGCGCAAGTACCCATGTATCGCGCAGGTATACCTACGTGACTAGGACATGCGCGCCCATGCAGTACCTATGCACCTGCTAGGACTTGCGCACCACTGCCTTTTTCGGTGCCCTTCATGCTAATTTTACCCCTCTTATGCCATTCCACCTCTCATATTAAAGATTCAGTCTTCAAGACACTCTTCAAAGCCATTTATCGGATGATTTCTGGATTTTACTTCCTTATATGAAAGGAATTATGTGGAATATCTCTCAAAACCTAGTGATTTACACATCTTTATGTCACTAAAGATTGAGATTTCATTCATTCAACCTCATCATTTATGATGATAGAACTCATTAACCTGGGCCTCCCTTTTAGGAGTAATCCCCAGTCTTAATTTCTCTTAACAAGTCCTAATTTGCCTTTGATGTGGGATTCCTTCTCAGGAGTAAAACCCAACCATAAATCCTCTCCTAATTTGGACCTCCTTTTCAATATTAAGCCCCAAGTTAGAGTATTATAATATCCATGAAGCACATATACCTTCATGGACCCTGTTTCTGGATTTCTTCCCTGAAGTAAATCCTAATCCTCATTTATCTGGGCAGTCATACATACATAAGCCCGACATTATTTTTTATGATTGAATCTTTCATGGAACAATTGTCTGGTTTTTACCAATACCTCTTGTTTCTCACAATGAGCATGTCTCACGTGAGGTTATAGTGTAAATGTAATTATGACATCCTCCTTTGTTTAGAAAAGGAATCAGAACCCACATAGTTCGAGTAAGGGAGTATGATGTTTATGATTGATGTTTCAAAGGAGGATGTCATAATTAATTTTACACTCTAATCACACGTGATTCATGATAGGTATGAGAAACAAGAGTTATTGGTAAAAACAAGACAATTGTGCCATGAAAGATGCAATCATAAGAAATAATGTGGGGCTTATGGATGTGTGACTTCCCAGATAAATAAAGATTAAGATTTACTTTAGGGAAGAAATCCAGGAACATGGTCCATAAAGGTATATGTGCTTAATGAAGATCTGAATACTCTAACATGGGGCTTACTCCTGAAAAGGAGGCCCAAATTAGAATAGGACTTATGATTGGGTTTGACTCCTGATAAGGAATCCCAGATCAAAGGTAAATTAGGACTTGTTAAGAGAAATTAAGACTGGGGATTACTCCTAAAAAGTAGGCCCAGGTTAATGAGTTCACTCATCTTAACAGATGACATTTAATGAATGAAATATCAATCATTAGTGACATAAGGATGTGTAAATCACTAGGTTTTGAGTGATATTCCACATAATTCCTTTCAGATAAAGAAGTCAAATCAATAAATTATGCCATAAATGGCATTGAAGAGTGTCTTGAAGACTGAATCTTGAATATGAGAGGTGGAATGACATAAGAGGGGTGAAATGGAAAAGAAGGGCACCCAAAAAGGCAGGGGCGCGCATGTCCTAGTAGGCGCACAGGTACTGCGTGGGCACGCATGTCCTGGTCGCGTAGGTATACCTGCGCGATACATGGGTACTTGTACTTTTGTAAACCAGCATGGTAATACTTGGGTGATTCTTGACCAATGCCTTTATAATTATCCTCAGGTACTTCCAGAAGAGAGTCGTGCATGTTTTGGTGAGGAAGTAGGGTGGCGCGCAAGTATTTTTATTTCCCTTAAGTGTAAAAAACCATAGGTGCACACGTGTTAGTGAATTCTAACACTTAGACCTTACTCCTCTTGTTTAGACCTTCCATTCTAGGTAAATAATGACATTATAAGTGTTCGGAAGACCTGAAGAAGAGACTTGGGCGTTCATAGCTCTAAATTTGAATTCTAGAAAGAATCCTCACGAAATGGGGGGCCCACCGGGGGTATTAATAGGTTGGAGAAGACCATGGGCGTTTATCACATAGGGCGCGCAAGTCACTTGCATGAAAATTAGGTGGCGCGTAAGTATACTTGCGCGATAGTAAGGGAAAATGCGCGGCCCTTGTGAAATGTTCTTCTTATTCATTCCTTTGTCAATTTTCGATGTTTTCTTCAAAGGATGAATCACTTTGGGCAAAGTCATTTCCCATTCCATTCCTTTAGAGAATGTGACGAAAAGGAGCGTCAACAGATGGTCATCATGCTTCTCATCCCTTCCAAGAGAGCATTTCCTTGGATAATGTCTAACTTCTCCACATTTACGACATTGAAAAGTATAAGTCACATTAGATCGAACCTTATCTCTATTCATCACATTATTCATTTTTTTAAGCAATTGGCTACTTTATGCCCTATCACCCTACACATAAAACAACTCTCGGTTCCTTTGTGACATTCTCCTTGGTGCCCCTTTCCACACATTTTGCACAAAGGAAATTGGGTCTTCATTCCATTATCAACTTTATCATATGAACATCCTCGAGACTTCTTCTTCTTCTTACATGATGAATTTGGGCATTCAACAATGTACCAATTATTAATTTTGATTTTTGATAGCTGGTTTGGCATAATCATAATATGTTCTACTTGATCTCTCATCATCTCTGTCATATTAACAGGGAAATCGTCACATTTCCTATCACCATGGTTGCTGGGACATGTTCTCCCATTTCCCACAATTAACTAAGAAAAAAAGTATAATTAGGGGCTTAAATAATTAGCCAATAATCATGAAAAGGAAAATTTAAGCATAAAAGGATAAACTTGTAGAAGAAATGTATATCATAACATGTGATCCCCTAGGTTCTAAACTAGGTTATCCATGATCATATATTCTTTTGTGAATCTTTATTTTATTTTATCTTTGTTCCATTAATAATGGTTCATACTAAGCTTATGAATTTACCAAAGCATATCCCACAAGAGTGTCATAACCAATAGTGTTCCAAGGCCTGTTATAATGTACCAATTCTCGTTTGATTGTAGCTCAAAGCGGTGTCTTCAGGTTTTACACCTATGTACATCTGTGCTAGAGCCACCTCTACCTGCTCGTATCCAGACCAAGATGTATTTTCTTGATAAAACACTTAATCAATACTCACCAAAATACCAGGAAGATTTCCTATATTTAAACTTTTATATAGGGTTATTACTAAAGTTTTCATATCCTAATTTCCAAAAATAACTTAACCATCCTTTTATACCAACTATAACAACCCGCCTTTTTATCACATAAACTTTCATTACACTTTACAAAACTAAGGATCTTTAATTTCTAGTGTCTTGGAAACCAGGAAATTAAAACATGTAAACATAAAACATTCTTCATAAACACTTGAAAGGTTTCTCCTTATGTTCATCCTAGGTTCATTACTGCATCTCATAACCTGGGGACATATATGAAATGAAAGGGTGAGCAGAAGGTCCAGTAAGGGAAACAAGGGGAAACATTTAACATGTGAACTTGAGATGCATCAATAGAGTCATGAAAAAGAACATTAAGGCATGAGAAAGAAATCATGTGGCATATCACAATAAAAATAACGTATTTCATAACTTGAAGATGTGGGTACAAAATTTAACATAGACAATCATATCCTTTTCACCAGGGTCTATCCACAAGGTGTCATTAAAAATGACAATGGTTATTCACCAAGGCGTCGTTAAAAATGGTCATCTCTAGAGATTAAGTCCTTACCCAATGCATTGGAGTGCTCTCAGGGCGCACACATAAATTTTCCTTTTTTATCATGTGAGCCACATATATCATCATCAAAAATTTCATAAAAAACCCATAGAGCATAAATGAAATGGGTTTCCTTTCATAATCATAACTTTTTAAAAATTACTTTAAATGCATGTTCTTTATGTCACTTTAAATCCATGGAAAAGGAAAGCAGGTCTCATGTATATAAATCCTATAATTTAAAATAGAAAATTTTGGCATATATGTGAATACCGCTTTAAAAGAAATATATTTGGATATTAACTTAATAAAATAACAGAATTTGAAAAAAAGAGAGAGACATTTTGAGACGGATATTCGGCAGCATAATGGCTATGTTGTAGGGTTTTAGAAAACTTTGAAAAGAGAGGGGACATGGGTCAACCACTCATAAAAGATCCATAAAATAGTAGGGGGACAGAATATAAAAGACATAAGAACATGGTAATGAAATTTTAATGATATACCAAATGAAATGAATAACATGAAAGGATGACAAAAATAAGATTTTTTCTCTTATAAAAATTCGGCAGCCTAACGACTTCACTTAAACTTCAAAAAAATGAATTGATGAGATAAAATAGGGTCTCTAGTAATAGGAACATAAAATATCAGTATGATAGATATAGATATCATACCCCAACATAATAAAAAGGAACTTTAAAGATTTGATAAGAAAATAGAACTTGAAAATGAGAAGGGTGAAAGAATCTGTTACAAAAAATGTCAGCAGCCTAACAGCACCACTTAAACATTTATAAAAAGAAATGATGAGAGTAAGAGGGGATATAACATCATATGAACATAAAAAGAGAAGTAAGAGGAATATAAAATAACATCCTCAAACATAAGAACATAGAGCATAAAAGAAATGAATTAAAAGAGAGTATTTGAAAAGAAAGAGAGAGGATGGATCCCTTACCTTAAAACGAAGCTCTTAAAACTCGAAGGTTGGGACCTTGAGGGCTTGGGGGCACCTTGGGAGGACTTATTGGGAAGTAATGAGACCAGAGCTTCTTTGGGGGATATTTGGGAGTGAAAAATAGAGGAGGAAAGGGTGGGTATTTATAGAAAAAGTGAGGGGACAAGGCATTAATGGCCAAGGGACACCTCGTTGGTGGTATTGGAAAAACCATGGGCTTTCCCATGGTAGTTTCCCATGGTGTTGGCCACTTGGGACACCTCATACAATAATTCATCCCCTTTAGTCTACCATACCTAAAAATATCTCATGACATCATCATGATGTAGTCATGATGTCATTAAACATACCGAAACCCAAAAACTGTATTTTAACTATTCACTGAAAATTCTATTTTTTACGAAAACACCCAAAATTTCACCTTAACCAAATATCAATGCTCTGATTTCAAAAATGAACTCTATTTTATAAAAATAATTTTCTAAATAATTTTAATTTAATTTTTAAATAAATATACTATTCAACGAAAATTCATTTTTTCAGAAAAATCCCCAAAAATTACCTTAACATAATATCGATGCTCTAAGTTCAAAAATGAAATCCATTTTATAAAAAAAATTACTAAATATTTTTAATTTAATTTTTAATTAAAAAACACTATTCACCCAAAAAAACTAATACATGACTAATAATTTATGAAACAGTTATTAACTTATTTTATTGAATCTCATTACTTTATCAAGGTGCCTAGATTATATTAATACTTTCTTTAAGTGAGATTACTAATCCATTTGGTCCCATTACTAATCCTATGCATAAAATCACTATTCATAATTTACTATTCATTAATAAATACGTTGATCTTATTAGACTCCAAATTTCTTACTGAACACATTTCCAGAAGACCACTTTTTGAGAATCATTACACATCATTAATTTTTTAAGGTTTACAAAAATATTTTAAAATATCATTTTTCTAGAATTTATTAAAAATATGAATACTATATTTATCCGGACATTTGAAAATTCATATACTTCATCATAAGAAGAAATCCAAATTTTTATTTAAAACAAAGGATTACACAAGGGAGTTACGGTCTTCTTACATAGCCCCTTATAACCCCGACATAGGACCTAAGTTTAAGGTGTGCTAAGGTGAGAGAATCTGAGGGCGGCTTGGCCAACATTGCATGACTAGTAATTTCTATTAGCTTGAACTGCTCACAAAGGTGATTCCGTTCGAGCTTCACATGATGAATTTTGGCTTGGGTTTGGTCTATAGAAATGTCCAATGGTGCTACATCCTTCCCAAGTTATGTTATATGGGCATTGATTGGCCCAAGACTACAAGATTAGGCCATCAAATCTTCTTTCTATATTAATTAACCAAGATCACTTGTATTTAGAGACAATAATTGAAATTTTTAGTTTCCAACGGTTATATTGATCAATGGTTATATAACAGTCAAAACCCAACGGTCTTATTTTAATTATACTAATGTTATCAAATGAAACAGTTTTGTCGAGTAATTAAAATCAAATAACACACAATGTTTAGGAAACAAAATTTATTCAAATTTTTGGGTCGTTAAAATCTTCCCCCCATTGAGAAATTTTGTCCTCGAAATTTTAAAATTGGTCTTGGAAATTTCATTAAAAGTCCCACATTGGAAAAGGAGTTGGTAAAACTATTACTTTAAAATAATGAAAGGGAAGTACAAAGGTCACCCGAGTTAACCCACACTAGGATTCCATGTAGGAAAACATGGACCTGGAAGAGAAAACAAATGGTCAGGTTCTGAGGGAGAGTGATAGAAAACATGATTAGGAGAAATATATCCATAAGAAAATCACAAATTTATGATGTGTGTAAACGGGCTTTGATTACCCAGTAGGAAACGTAAACCAACAACGTTTTTGTTTTGCGTTCCTTTTCATAATTTTGGGTAATTCATTTACAACATAGAATAATAACATAAGGAAATATACCTTCCTTAAAATATAGTTTCATCCATTAATAAGTTTCTACCAAAACTAATCTTTCCTCAAAATGTTGATAATTCCAAACTACTTGGTCTCATCAATGCACAAGAATCATCTTCTAGAGAATCGCATAATCCACAAAAGATTAACTATCTATTTCTTCTATCTTTACACATTATCCCAAAAACAAAAGGGGTAAGATAAAATAATTCTACAAAAAGAAAGAATTCCATAGGAAGGGAAACATCTTTAAATCTTCTAAATTCCACAGTACTACCCAAAGTTCATCATAGATCATTCCATAAATAACTGTCATTAATATTCCTCAAAATAAACCAAACTAAGATTGATACACAAATACAAGAAGGATTTGATAACATAGTCTTCAAAATAAACTTCATCATTCATCTCCAAACAACATAAACCACTCCTAACATCTTATAACAAAAGTAACTAACCTAAACATATTTTCCCCAAGAAAGGTTAATCATTTCCATAAGTAACCTATATTTCCATAAGTGCACCATAAATTCATATATTCATTAAAAAATAAGTCAACCATTATTCCTCAAACAAAATACCATAGTAATATATTTACATCGATCATATAGGGTTCCCAAAATAGTGAACATATTCCAAAATAATATTCATCTTTTAATCCCATAATCATCTCTTTTTTTAGGAAGAACCTCTTCACAATATCAACATGTGGTACATAACAATAGATGCTTTCCTTAATGATATAAAACCATCTTAGTTAGCGACTCGATGTTCATAGAAAACATTAAATATATGCTCATAGAGCACGAACTAAAATACAACATGACATAGAAAATTATTACGAAGAAGTTACATGTACTTTAGTCAGCATGATCCATCTCAGCATATGACTGGCATTGTTCCCTTGTCTTTGAAGATTGTTTATGATCATCATGATTCTCATCCCTTCGAAGAGATCATTGCCTTGGATAATGTCTATCTTCTAAACATTTACGACATTGATAAGTATAAGGTACATTAGATTGAACCTTATCTCTATTCATTACATTATCCATTTTTTTAAGCAATTGGATACTTTATACCCTATCACCCCACACATAAAACATCTCTCGATTCCTTTGTGACATTTTTTTTGGTGCCCCTTTCCACATTTTATGCACAATGTAAATTGGGTCTTCTTTCCCTTATCAACTTTATCAGATGAACATCCTTGAGACTTCGTCTTCTTCTTACTTGATGAATTTGGGCATTCAACTATGTACCAATTATTAATTGGGATTTTTGATAGCTGGTTTGGAATAATCACAATATGTTCAACTTGATCTCTCATCATCTCTATCATATTAATAGGAAAATCGTCACATTTCATATCACCTTGGTTGTTGGGTCATGTTCTTCCATTTCTCGCTATTAACTAAGAAAATAAAGTATAATCAGGGGATTAAATACTTAGCCAATAATCATGAAAAGGAAACTTTAACCATAAAAGGATAAACTTGTAGAAGAAAAGTATATCCTAACTTGTGATCCCCTATGTTCCAAACTAGGTTATCCAGGATCATAAATTCTTATGTGAGTCTTTGTTTTATATTATCCTTTTTCCTTTAATAATGGTTCATACTATGCTTATGAATTTACCAAAGCATATCCCCCGAGAGTGTCGTAACCAAGAGAACAGCAAGGCCCATTGTCGTGTACCAATTTCTGTTTGAGTCTAGCTCAAAGCAGTGTTTTTGGGTTCTACCCCTATGTACATCTATTCCAGAGCCACCTCTACCTGCTCGTATCTAGACAAGGATGTATTTGTTTGATAAAACCTTTCCTCAATACTCACCAAAATACCAGTAATATTTCCTATATTTAAACATTTATATAAGGTTCTTAATATAGTTTTCATATCCAAATTTCCACAAATAACTCAACCATCATTTGATACCAAATATAACAACCCACCTTTTTATCACATAAACATTCATTACATTTTACAAAACCGAGGATCATTAAGGTTTAGTTTCTTGGAAACCAAGAATAGAAAACATGAAAACATAAAACATTTTTTATAAACACTTGAAAGGATTCTCCTTATGTTCATCCTAGGTTCATTACTGCATCTCATTACCTGGGGACATACATCAAAATAAAGGGTGAGCATAAGGACCAATAAGGGAAACAAGGGGAAACATTTAACATGTGAACTTGAGATACATCAATAAAGACATGAAAAGAACATTATGGCATGAGAAAGAAATAATGAGGCATATCATAATAAAAATTAGATATTTCATAACTTGAAGATGTGGCTACAAAATTTAACATAGACAACCAATTGTGTTTCACCAAGGTCCATCCATAAGGTTTCATTAAAAATTACCAAGGTTATTCACCAAGACGTTGTTAAAAATGGTCATCTCTAGAGATTAAGTCTTTACCCAATGCATTGGAGTGATTTCCGGGCGCACCCTTAAATTTTACTTTGTTATAATTTTATCCAAGTATATCATCATCAAACATTTCATAAATAACTCATATAGAATAAATTAAATGGGTTTCCTTTCATAATCATAACGTTTTAAAAACTGCTTTAAAGACATGATCTTTATGTCACTTTAAATCCACAAAAAAGGAAAGTGGGTCACATATATGTAAATACCATAATTTAAAATAGAAAATCTTTGTATATATTTGAATACACCTTTAGGAGAAGGATCATTGAGTATTCACTCAATAAAATGAAATAATTTGTGAAAAAGAGAGACATTTTGAGCCGGAAATTCGGCAGCATAACAACATTGTTGTAGGGTTTTAGAAAACATTGAAAAGAGAGGGGACATGGGTCACCCACTCATAGATGATCCATAAAAAATGTAGGGGTATAGAATATAAATCACTTAAGAACATGGTAATGAAATTTTAATGATATACCCTATGAAATGAAGAACATGAAAGGAACACAAAAATAAGATTTCTCTTATGAAAATTCGGCAACCTAACAGTGTCACATAATATTAAAAAAAATGAATTGATGAGATCAAATAGGGTCTATCATAATATGAACATAAAGTATCAGTATGATAGATATATAGATCATACCCCAACATAATAAAAATGAACATGAAATAATTGACAGAAAATAGTACTTGAAAATGAGAAGGGTGAAAGAATCCGTTACAAAAATTTCGACAGCCTAATGGCGCCACTTAAAAATTCATAAAACAAAATGATGGGATTAAGTGGGGATATCTCATCATATGGAAAGAGAGGTTGGATCCCTTACTTTAAAAGGTAACTCTTAAAACTCAATGGTTGGGAACTTGAGTGCTTGGGGGGCACCTTGGGAGGACTATTTGGGAGGTAATGAGACCATATATTTGTTGGGAGATAGTTGGGAGTGAAAAATAGGGGAGGAAATGGTGGGTATTTATAGTGAAAGTGAGGGGACAAGGCATTAATGGCCAAGGGACACCTCATTGGTTGTATTGGCAAAACCATGGGCTTGCCCAAGGTATTTTCCCATGGTATTGGCCACGTGGGACACCTCATACAATAAATCACCCCCTTTAGTCGACAATCCCTTAAAATATCTCATGAAATCATCATGATGCAGTCATGATGTCATTAAACATACCGAAACCCTAAAACTGTATTTTTACTATTCACTGAAAATTCAACTTTTTCCAAAAAATCCCAAAATTTTACCTTAACCAAATATCAATGCTCTGATTTCAAAAATGAAATCCATTTTATAAAAATAATTTTCTAAATATTATTAATTTAATTTTTAAATAAATACACTATTTACCGAAAATTCATTTTTTCAGAAAAATCCCCAAAAATTACCAAAACATAATATCGATGCTCTGTGTTCAAAAATGAAATCCATTTTATAAAAATATTTTTACTAATATTTTTAATTTAATTTCTTTATTAAAAAACATTATTCAATCGAAAAAAATAATACTTGACTAATAATTTCTGAAACAGTTATTTACCTAATTTATTGAATCTCATTACTTTATCAAGGTGCCTAGATTATATTAAAACTTTATTTAAGTGAGATTACAATTCCATTTGGCCACATTACTAATCCTAAGCATAAAATCACTATTTATAATTTACGATTCATAAAAAAATATGTTGATCTTATTAGACTCCAAATTTCTTAGTGAACACATTTGCAGAAGACCATCTTTTGAATATCATTACACATAATTAATTTTTGAAGGTTTACAAAAATATTTTAAAATATCGTTTTTCTAGAATTCATTAAAAATATGCATACTATATTTATCCGGACATTTGAAAATTCATATACTTCATCATAAGAAGAAATCACAATTAATATTTAAAATAAAGGATTTCACAAGGTAGTTACGGTCTCCTTACATAGCCCCTTATAACCCCACCATAGGACCTAAGTGTAGGGCGTGCTAAGGTGAAAGAATCAGAGGGTGGCTTGGCCAACATCGCATGAGTAGTAATTTCTATTGGCATGAACTTCTCGAGAAGGCGATTCCATTCCAGCTTCACACGGTGAAGTTTGGGTTCGATTGGCCCCATAATACTAGATGAGGCCATCAAATATTCTTTCTATATTAATTAACCAAGATCACTTGTATTTAGAGACAATAATTGAAATGTTTAGTTTCCAACGGTCATATTGATCAATGGTTATATAACAGTCAAAACATAATGGTCTTAT
This sequence comes from Viscum album, assembly GCA_963277665.1. Classification (NCBI taxonomy): domain Eukaryota; kingdom Viridiplantae; phylum Streptophyta; class Magnoliopsida; order Santalales; family Viscaceae; genus Viscum; species Viscum album. The sequence continues at coordinate 1,088,492,788 of OY728156.1, forward strand.
TTTAATTATACTAATGTTTTCAAATGAAATAGTTTTGTCGAGTAATAAAAATAAAACAACACACAATGTTTAGGAAAAAAAATTTATTCAAACTTTCAGGTCATTACAATCTTCCCCCCCTTGAGAAATTTCGTCCTCACAACTTTAAAATTGGGCTTGGAAATTTGATTAAAAGTCCCACATTGGAAAAGTAGTTACTAAAACTATTACTTTAAAAGAAAGAAAGGGAAGTACAATGGTCACCCAAGTTATCCCACACTAGGATTCCATGTAGGAAAACATGGACATGGAAGAGAAAACAAAGGGTGAGGTTCTGAGGGAGAGTTTTAGAAAACATGATTAGGAGAAAGATAACCACAAGAAAATCACAAATTTATGATGTGTGTAAACGGACTTTGATTACCCAGTAGGAAATGTAAACCAACAACATTTTTGTTTTGCGTTCCTTTTCATAATTTTGGGAAATTAATTTACAACATAGAATAAAAACATAAGGAAATATACCTTGCTTAAAGTATAGTGTTATCCTTTAATAATTTTCTACCAAACTAATCATTCCTCCAAACGATGAGCATTCATAACTACTTGGTCTCATCAAAGCATAAGAATCATCTTCTAGAGAATCACATAATGCACAAAAGATTAACTATCTATTTCTTCTATCTTTAAACATTATCCCAAAAAAAGTGGGTAAGATAAAATAATTCTTCAAAATGAATGAATCCCATAGGAAGGGAAACTTCATTAAATCTTCAAAATTCTATAGTACTACCCAAAGTTCATCATAGACCATTTCATAAGCAACTGTCCTTAAAAATCCTCAAAATAAACCAAACTAATATTGAAACCCAAATACAATAAGGATTTGATATCATAGTCTCCCAAAATAAACTTTATCGTTCATCTCCAAACAACATTAACCACTCCTAACATCTTATAACAAATGTAACTATCCTAAACATATTTTCCCCAAGACAGGTTAATCATTTCCATAAGTAACCTATATTACAATATGATCAGATTAAATTTATCTATTCTTTGAAATATTAGTCAACCATTATTCCTCAAATAAAATACCGTAGTAATATATTTACATCGATAATATAGGGTTCCCAAAATAGTGAACGTCTTCCAAAATAATAATCATCTTTTCATCCCATAATCATCTATTTTTTAGGAAGAACATCTTAACAACATCAACATGTTGTACATAACAATAGATGTTTTCATTAATGATATAAAGCCACCATAGGTAGTGAGTCGATGTTCTTAGAAAACATTAAATATTTTCTCATAGAGCATGAACTAAAATAAAACATGACATATACAATTATTGCGAAGAAGTTACATTTACTTTAGTCATCATGATCTATCTCAGCATAGGACTTGCATTGTTCCCTTGTCCTTGATGATTGTTGATGCTCATCATGCTTCTCAGCCCTTCTAAGAGGTCATTTCCTTGGATAATGTCTAACTTCTCTACATTTACGACATTGAAATGTATAAGGTACATTAGATTAAACCTTATCTCTATTCATCACATTATCCATTTTTTTGAAGCAATTGGCTACTTTATGCCCTATCACCCCACACTTAAAACATCTCCCGGTTCTTTTATGACATTCTCCTTGGTGCCCCTTTCCACACTTTTTTCAAAAAGGAAATTGGGTCTCCTTTTCCTTATCATCTTTATCAGATGAACATCCTTGAGACTTCATCTTCTTCTTAATAGATGAATTTGGGCATTCAACTATGTACCAATTATTAATTGTGATTTTTTATAGCTAGTTTGGAATAATCAAAATATGTTCAACTTCATCTCTCATCATCTCTGTCATATTAATAGGGAAATCATCACATTTCTTATCACCTTGGTTGTGGGGACATGTTCTTCCATTTCCTGCCATTAACTAAGAAAATGAAGTATAATTAGGGGATTAAATACTTATCCAATAATAATGAAAACGAAACTTTAAGCATAAAAGGATAAACATGTAGAAGAAATTTATATCCTAACTTGTGAACTCCTAGGTTCCAAACAAGGATATTTTTGATCATATATTCTTATGTGAGTCTTTATTTTATTTTATCTTCATTCCTTTAATAATGGTTCTTACTAAGCTTATAAATTTACCAAAGCATATCCCTTGGGAGTGTCGTAACCAAGAGTGAAGAAAGGCCCATTGATGTGTACCAATTCCAATTCGATTCTAGCTCCAAGCGGTATTTTGGGGTTATACCCCTAGGTACATCTGTGCCAGAGCCACCTCTACCTACTCATATCCAGACAAGGATGTATTTGTTTGATAAAACACTTACTCAATACGCACCCAAATACCATGAATATTTCTTATATTTAAACATTTCTATAGGGTTCTTCCAAATGTTTTCATATCCTAATTTCCACAAATAACTAAACCATCCTTTGATACCAAATATAACAACCCACCATCTTACCACATAAACTTTCATTACATTTTACAAAATTGAGGATCTTTAAGGTTTAGTTTCTTGGAAACCAGGAACTTAAAACATGAAAACATAGAAATTTTTTCATAAACACTTGAAAGGCTTATCCTTATGTTCATCATAGGTTCATTACTGCATCTCATAACCTGGGGACATACATCAAAAGAAAGGGTGACCGGAAGGCCCAGTAAGGGAAACAAGGGGAAACATTTGACATGTGAACTTGAGAAACATCAATAAAGACATGAAAAAAAACTTTAAGGCATGAGAAATAAATAATGAGGCATATCATAATAAAAATAACATATTTCATAACTTGAAGATGTGGCTACAACATTTAACATAGACAATCCTTTGTGTTTCAACAAGTTCCATCCCCGAGGTGGCATTAAAAATTACCAAGGTTATTCACCAAGGCGTCGTTAAAAATGGTCATCTCTAGAGATTATGTCTTTACCAAATGCATTGGATTGATATCAAGGATCACCATTAAATTTGAATTTTTATCATGTGATCCACATATATCATCATAAATAATTTCATAAATATCACATATAGCATAAATTAAATGGTTTTCCTTTCATAATCATAATGTTTTAAAAACTTCTTTAAAGACATGATCTTTATGTAACTTTAAATCCACGGAAAAGGTAATAGGGTATCATGTATATAAATCCCATAATTTAAAATAGAACATTTTGGTATATATGTGAACACCCCATTAGAATAATGAGATTTCAGTATTCACATAATAAAATAAATGAATTTGTGAAAAAGAGAGAGACGTTTTGAGACGGAAATTCAGCAACGTAACGACAAAGTTGTAGGGTTTTAGAACACATTGAAAATAGAGGGGACATGGTCACCCACTCAGAAATGTTCCATAAAATAGTAGGGGGACAGAATATAAACTACTTAAGAACATGGTAAAGAAATTTGAATGATATACCATATGAAATTAATAACATGAAAGGAAGACAAAAATAAGATTTATCTTATTAAAATTCGGAAGCCTAACAGCGTCACTTAAACTACAAATAAATTAATTGATGAGATCAACTAGGGTCTCTTATCATATGAACATAAAATATAAGTATGATAGATATAGAGATCATACCCCAACATAATACAAATGAACTTGAAGTAATTGACAAGAAAATAGAACTTGAAAACGATAAGGGTGAAAGAATCTGTTACAAAAATTCCGGCAGCCTAACGGCGCCACTTAAACATTCATAAAACGAAATGATGAGAGTAAGAGGGAATATACCATCATATGAACATAAAAAGGGCAGTAATAGGAATATAAAAGAATATCCTCCAACATAAGAACATGGAGCATAAAAGAAATGACTTAAAAGAGAGTATTTGAAAAGAAAGAGAGAGGTTGGATCCCTTACCTTAAAACGTAACTCTTAAAACATGAAGGTTGGGACCTTGAGGGATTGGGGGAACATTTGTAGTACTTATTGGGAGGTAATGAAACCATAGCTTCGTTGGGGGAGAGTTTGGAGTGAGAACTAGAGGGGTAAAGGGTAGGTATTTATAGGGAAAGTGATGGGACAAGGCATTAATGCCCAAGGGACTCCCCATTGGTGGTATTGGCCAAACCATGGGCTTGACCATGGTATTTGCCCATGGTAGTGGCCACATGGGACAACTCATACAATAATTCATCCCCTTTAGTCGACCATACCATAAAATATCTCATGAAATCATCATGATGCAGTCATGATGTCATTAAACATACCGAAACCCAAAAACTGTATTTTTACTATTCACAGAAAATTCAACTTTTTCCGAAAACTCCCAAAATTTCACCTTAACAAAATATCAATGCTATGATTTCAAAAATGAACTCCATTTTATAAAAATAGTTTTCTAAATATATTTATTTTAATTTTTAAATAAATAAACTATTCACTGAAAATTCATTTTTTTCAGAAAAATCCCAAAAAATTACCGTAACATAATATCGATGATCTGAGTTAAAAAATGAAATAAATTTTATAAAAATAAATTTCTAAATAATTTTATTTTAATTTTTAATTAAAAAACAATATTCACCTGAAAAAACTAATACTTGACTAATAATTTCTGAAATAGTTATTTACCTATTTTATTGAATCTCATTACTTTATCAAGGTGCTTAGATTATATTAATACTTTTTTTAAGTGAGATTACTAATCCATTTGGTCACATTACTAATCCTAAGCGTAAAATCACTATTCATAATTTACTATTCATCGAAAAATAAGTTGATCTTATTAGACTCCAAATTTCTTACTGAACACATTTTTTGAAAACCATTTTTTGAAAATCATTACACATCATTAGTTTTTTAATGTTTACAAAATATTTTAAAATATCCTTTTTCTAGAATTCATTAAAAATATTCATACTATATTTATCCGGACATTTTCAAATTCATATACTTCATCATAAGAAGAAATCACAATTTTTATTTAAAACAGAGGTTTACACAACACAGTTACGGTCTCCTTACATAGCCCCTTATAAACCTAGCATAAGACCTAAGTGTAAGGGGTGCTATGTTGAGAGAATCTGAGGGCGGCTCGGCCAACATCGCACGAGTAGTAATTTCTATTAGCTTGAACATCTCACAAAGGCGATTCCATTCCAGCTTCACATTATGAAGTTCAGCTTGGGTTTGGTCTAGAGAAAATCCTAATGGTGATACCTTCTTCCCAAGTTCGGTTAGATGGGCTTCGATTGGCCCGAGACTATTGGATGAGGTCATTGAATATTCTTTCTACATTAATTAACCAAGATCACATGTATTTAGAGGTAATAATTGAAATGTTTAGTTATCAACGGTTATATTGATCAATGGTCATATAACAGTCAAAACTGAACATTCATATTTTAATTATACTAATGTTATGAAATGAAATTGTTTTGTCGAGTAATAAAAATAAAATAACACACAAATTTAGGAAAGAAAATATATTCAAAATTTCGAGTCGTTACAATTCTTCAAGTTTAACGACCAGGGGAGATGGATTGGGCTGATCAGAACATTGACTAGAGTGGATCAGATGAAGAAACCCCCTAGTGGGAACATCACCACCAGGGCCATCACATGGGTGACCTCCGGAATTCCATTTAACAGAACGGGGAATGAAATGGCATGATTCTACTGTGATGTGGTGTCCTAGTTAAGGATGAGGATGGATGATGGAGCGGTTGATGGGGATGGTGAATGGGATGACAATGTCATGAGGATGACGATGGTTTTAGTCTTGAGCCTTGAAAAGGCTTCCTACATATCCCCGGTGCAGGGAATCAAAGTCCACATAGTTCCTATGATGACGACTTACCATCTATTGGGGTTTTCAACGGCTTACCATTGGATGAGAGACAATGACTTACCTCTGAATGGAGGTCCACGGTTTAACATCGTGCAAGATGGGGGTGAACCGACGTGAATGGGGTCGGAACGACTGGGGGGTGGTGGGCTTGAACCTCTGGGAGGCTTCCTACATACCATGCCTTGACATGGATCAAAGTATTCTTAGTTTAGTAAGGAGGGCATGGGGATTACGCTCTAGGATACCCAAAGTGTTGGTGAACCGACGTGAATGGGATGGGAAAGACGGGGTGGTGGTGGGATTGAACCTTAGGGAGGATTCCTACGTACATTGCCTTGGCATTGATCAATGTCCTCATAGTTCCAGTGGTGGCATGTCGGCAAACCGACATGAAGATGGACCTGGGGTCCGATGGATGGTGGGCTTGAACCTCATAGAGGATTCATACGTACCATGCCTTGACATGGATCAAAGCACTCATAGTTCAGCAAAAGGGGCATGGCACACCGACACAGAGACGGTTGGGGAAAATGGTTGTTGGGATTGAACCTCACGGAGGCTTCCTACATACCATGCCTTGACATGGATCAAAGACCACGTAGTTCAGGATGGGTGGAATGGGGACTACACTCTAGGCTTCCTAGGGTGAGGCAGGAGTCGGTGAATCGATGTGAATAAGGACCTAGGGTCAAGGTGGATGGTTGGATTGATCCTTATGTAGGCTTCCTACAAACCATGCCTTGACATGGATCAAAGTCAGCATAGTTTGGGATGGGCGTGGGGCATAAACACTAGGCTACCCAAGGTGCTGGTGAACCGACGTGAATGAAAGTTGGAACGATCGTGTGATGGTCTTGAACCTTGAGGATGCTTCCTATGTACCATGCCTTGACATGGATGAAATTCCATGTAGTTCTGGATGGGGGCATGAGTCTTACAATCTAGGCTTCCCAAGGTGTTGGTGAACCGACACGAATGACGGTTGGAATGACTAGGTGATGGGATTGAACCTTGTGGAGGATTCCTATGTACCATGCCTTGACATGGATCAAAGTACTTGTAGTTCAGGATGGGTGCATGGGGTTACAATCTAGGTAACCAGGGTGAAGATGTCAGGGTTGGTGCTTACTCTAATCCCACATGAGTCATTCTCAATGTGAGATACAAGAGGCAGAAAAGACCTGACGATTACATCGCGAAAGGTGCGTCTGTGGGATGTGGAGTGGGGCTTATGTGTGGAACGGACCAGGGAGAGAGAGATTGGGACTTAATCTAGGATGGAGTCCTAGAGGGGTTGTGGCTTACTCCAGGATGGAGGCCTGTGGGGAAGTCGGGGCTTACTCCAGGATGGATGCCCGTGGGGAAGTGGGGACTTACTCAAGGATGGAGGCTCGTTGGGACGTCAGGGCTTACTCCAGGATGGAGGCCCGTGGCAACATAGCATAGTGGGAGAGGGATTTGGTACCGAATAAAGGAGAATAGCTGTTTCCCAAAACACCCTTTGCTGGCCCAGGGGACCGAAGATGAAAGGAGGAGTAGGGATGCTACCTCCGGCAAGAAAATCTAGGGGCTTATGCCAAGGTGGATTCCCTTTCCCCGCAGATAAACACCACTCCGAGAAGGAGGATATCATCCCCTGTGAAGACTAGGGGCTTATGAAAAGGAGCTTACGTGGTGTGAAGAGGGAATTGGTTGCTTCGCAGTGGGTCGTGAATGTCAAATGCGGTTGTGGAGCGGCCCACCACCTACTTTCATGGCGGGCTCACGAACGTCAAATGCATTCGCGGAGCAGCCCGCCTCCGTGCTTCAGGGTGGGCTCACAAACATCAAATGCGTTCATGGAGTGGCCCGCCTCCTTGCTTCGTAGAAGGTTCACAAACAGAAAATGAGTTTGTGGAGTGGCTTTCCTCCTTGCTTCACGACGGCCATGGTGCACGATGGACCTCCGCGAAGTGGCGTCACGAGGCAGTCAATGGGGCCTTCTTTGGGCTTATATCTCTGTCCCAAATTTTTGCTCCATCAAATCCCCCCCCTCAGACGTGGAGTCAGGGAGAGATCAAGGGTTGAAGTCTACGGGTAATTTCCAAAAGCATTGACCGTTTCCGATGATGTCCCATGAAGAGGGCTCGCGAGGCGGATAAGGGATACACGTACCGAGCGCACCGGGAAGCTCAACGCACACTAGAAACACACCACGATGCTCCCAAGCTTGTCACCTATAAATAGGGGGCGACCGTCTCTTTTGTCATTTACCTACATTGTGAATTCGTTCTTTTGTGCTTTGATTCATGATGCTACACGTAATCTATGAGTGTTCTCTGCGAATTGAGTCTTCGTGGCGTACAACGAGTCGTCGAATCCGCATTTGCGCTCTGCGATCTGGTGCTTGAACACCATGGTCGCGCTCTGCGAAACAGTCTTCACAAAGAGACTTCACGATCGCACTCTGCGGATGAGCATCACGAACCAGGTAGAGAATCGTATATGTTCCAGACATTAATGGCCCACCAAGAAGTTTCCTAGGGGTGCTTGAGGATGCATCTCAGAGGGATGAGATAGCAAATAGTTTGGGGCTAGGAGAGTTGGTTCGTAGCCACTCGGACCATAGTACACTGGTGGATATGATATCTGAGAGCCATAAGAACTACCCATTGTGTAGGAGATTGACCTTATATGGATTCGGGATAAGGGACAACATCTTCATCCCTAAAGTGAGCAGGGACAAGCCAGATTACTGGTTTAGGAGCACGCCGTGCCAACACCGATGGTTTAGGGCAGCCGACGGTCATGCCTGGGAGGATTTACACCCGTCATTGCCGACTAATTATACAACCACCTGAACAACATCGATGGGAAGGCACTGCAGCTAGAGACGTCTCCTCCTCTATACCAAGCCATCCTCAAGGCGGCATTGGGGAACCCGTAGAAGGGGTGGTCTGAGGAATGGGACCAACTCCAGGGCAGCAAGTTCACAGATGATTGGGTCAGGTCATATTGGGTAGGCTCCTCATGTGAGGAGTTCAGGGTGTAGATGAGAAGAGTGGGCTTTTATGAGGTAGCATGGGCTTACCAGCTCCACATCTACCATCTGAAGTAGCTAATACTAGATTTATTGAGCCGATGGTCACTAGGAACCAATATCTTCTACCTGCATCACAGGGAGGTTGGCATAAGCTTATGGGACGTGCATCAGATCTTGGGGGTCCTGATACTGGGGGTGATATACAATGAATTCCTCCCTGCTATGGGTGCATGGGAGGATCTGGAGAAGATACCACGTCTAGACATGGAATTGATGGAGCTCGTTCCAGGGGAGGATATGGAGGTGATGAGGGATGTCAACTTCAAGAATTAGTTCAAAATGTTTCTGAACATCCCAGTAGACCGTCAGTTCCTGGAGAGACCTCAAACCTTCCCAAAGGGGGCCCGGAATAAGGAGCACTCATACTGGCGGCTGTTGGAGAATAGCCAGTGGAAGACCTAGGGGTTCAGTGTCAGCACTGAGAAACAACCACTAGTCAGGATGGCGGCCTTCATCGCAGCTCTCATCTGTGCGTGGATCCTGCCAGTGAGGGATACCAACATGGGAGTGCGACCAAGTACTTTCATCATGGCATCCACATTGGCGACAGGAGGGTGGGTCAACCTAGGGATCCCGATTCTCTCCAAGCTATATAAGATGTTCTGGAATGCCAACAAGGGGAAGAGGCCTAAGAGGGTATGCGGGCCATTCATCTTCTGTACATGTGGATAACAGCACACATCAGGGGGATCTATGAGTATCCAAACCCTATCTCACGTCTAGGGTAAAAATCCCGCCCAACGATACTGAATGTCGTTGGGAGATTTCCAACCAAGATGACCGCACCATCGGTTCTAAACTGGGTATGGAAGGTAGAGGAATTCAATTTCCACCCATTTTGGTTGCCAACAGAGGCCTTTACTGATGACGGTCGGGGGAAAGAAGAGAACCTGGCCTACCTCCAGGCCTTTCGAGGTGGAGTCTTGGGGGCTAGGGTGGACTGTGAGTGCCTCGGCGAGCCATACACCTCACACCAGTTTGCAAGGCAATTTCAGTTTCTATATTAACTAACCCTACAGGTCTACCTAGAGGTGATTTATGAGGATCACCCTTGTGTGATGAGGTAGATGTGGCTCATGTTCACATGGAAAGACAGGAAGATGCGGAATGAACTGTCGTCGCCGACCGCCATCCTCAGGCTGATAAAGGAAATGCCCGGAGTTGGGTGGCGACCTACCCGGGGGAGACGCTAAAGAGGCCAACCACTCTAGTTGGCGATGGTGAGCCTCCCAAGCCATAGGGCCGAGGTTGGAAGGTGGAAAGGGCATCCCACACTGGAGGGGCTGCTGTAGTGGTGACGCCCGCACCAGTTGAGGGGGGACGCAGTGGTGGCATATTTCGTAGCTACAGCGGAGCCAGTGGTCCCAGGAGAAAAGATTCATCCGGAGGGGTCGCCACCGAGAGGATTCTATAGGATTTCTACTCAGGCCCTAGGGAAACATTTGCTCCATATCGACATGCTGGATAACGCTATCCTCCCAGAGGCCTGGGACATCTGGGATGTTAACTGGAAATTCCTCAGCCCATCTGAGTTATGGTAGCAACTTAACCACCATGGGATGGACTTGCCGGGGATTGGCCCTATTAGAGTCAGTTTTGCAGTATCCCAGGCAGAGGCAGAGTAATAAATAGCCGAGTTGGAAGACTTTATCCACTCTCGGGGTGCACTGCACCGGATGAATGAATGGGTTAGGGTGTTTCTGGGTTGTATTTTCCCTCCGCAAGTGTCAGCTGCGGACCCAAGGGAGGGCTTCCCTCTGCTGGAATAATCAGATGAATCCTCCTGGGGAGATGTGGCAGGTATAGAGCGTCTTCTGAAGGAGGGTGAAGTTTGTGTTCAGTCTTCAGTTCTCAATGATTTCACAGAGGCCCTCGAGGTCAAATACCAAGTCCCTTCCTCAAGGTCTGCTCTTAGATTACTTTATTTTCCGCATCTGCATCTTAACTGTGTAAGAGGGCCTTGTGAAAAGACCTCTTTCTCGCCCCTCAGTGGGTGCCTACATGGGACCTTCATGTTCCACACCCGTGGATTCATCAACTTCCATGTCTGGTGGAGCTGGGACACTCGAGGCGGCTCCCCCGAAGTCTCCAGACCTGCCAAACATATACAGGGGGCCACGTCTCGGGGTTTGGACAACATCAGCCTGAGAGCGAGACTAGGGATTTGACCTCTACAAGTCTTCTCTAGAAAATTTACAACTGTCATCCACAAACCACGTTAATAAACATTTGCATCCCTTTTTTGGCGTGTGCAGTCCTAAAATTGGCTTGGGCTATTACGGTGAAGTTGGTTGGGGCTTATGGTAGCGCCCTTCCTAGGAGAATGCCAATGGTCATGGAGGTGGACATCCAACCTGAACAAACTGCAGTGCTCCCGATCATTGGTGGGGACTCCAGTGGGAATGCACCATAGGTTATTGAGGTGGGATCCGATGATGAGGATCAACCAGATAGTTCAGGCCCCACCACGCCTAATCCATTGTCAGATATGGACCCGACTGATTAGATATGGGGGGAATTCCTAGCATACGAGCCTACCAATCGTGTTGACTAGGACAAGAAAGCCTCTGAAGAGGAGGACAACAAAATAGTCTGTCACTGATTGTGGAAGATGATAACACGCTTCATTGATTACACCCCCCAAGCACTATGGTTGGATGAGATGGGAATAATTCGCTTGTGACTGCGTGAACTATGTTCCAGGGGAGTGGATGCTCAACACCCTCACATACTCATCTGGGAAATTATGGAAAAAATGATTTGGGAGTATTACTGTGGCCTTAGAGTAGGCTAATAGAAGAGGAAGTCGGTGAATATCAAGAGGATTTGGGAGAAGAAAAATGAGGTTGAACAGTTGCAGGCCCAGGCATTTGAGCATTCTGCTTCTCTCGATGCACAATCAGAACTCATCTCATGACTGAAAACCCACCTGGTGGAGGTTGAAGAGGGCATGAAGTGAGCCTCTGAGGAGATGGCCATTATACATACCAGTGTTGAGCTGGCTCGAGTCGCGGCCAATGAACTGTGCCCTCTCGCTGTTGAGGAGGAGCGGGAGGTAAATATGTGGCATCAACTTTTGGACGGCACCAGCCAGAGGGTGGTGGAGTTGCAATATTCCTTTGACGAGGTCAATCCGTCCATGGGGGTAGTCGTCCTATAGGTATTGTAATTATTACAAACCCTTAAACGTACTCTAATGCATTGATTATCCAATGTAGTAGCATGCCTGAGTTCCATTGTTAATATTGGTTTATTGTATCCTTGTGATGTTCGTGGAGCATCCAACAATCATTCCCTAAGCTCACGTGGGTCGGGCCCGATGTGAAAAACAAGGGATGACAACCTTATCCCCCCATTTAAACATAGGAGTGAAAACCAAGCTTCGGGTATCCGGGGTTTGAACAACCGGTCTGGATATCCGGGATGAAGTGGGAGAGACCTCACTGGAGAATGAATCTCTCAGAACATCTGAATTACTATTTTCCTAGTGTGATCTTGTGCATGAACAGGGTAATGCCAGGGGTGCTGAAATCAAGCCAAATAGATGGGAATGGGAGGCGTGAATCACAATAGCCAGGATTTGAAACATCGTGGGGGTGGCGTGACAATAAAGAATAATTGGTTACCACATTAGAGACACAGTATTCTTATTGTATTATCCTGGAGTGAGGATAAAAGATTAGGGTTGACCATTGACCATGATTGAAACATGGGACCTATCACAAAATGTTATCCATTAGTCTTATGGATTGTTGGCCCAGGACAATAGGCAGGCCATAGGCTGAGAATCCATACTATTAGGGGGTTCCATTAGACATGAAAGAGGAAGAGGATCCGAATAAGGGGCACACAAAGCATGGAATGTGGAGTGATGGTTTGTTCAAACAGAATCCAACAATCTTGAAAATATGCCACCGTGGTGGAATCACACTAGATGGATGCATCGGTTTGATCATGGATCATTCCTTCTTTCAGATAGGGCCTCTCTGGCGAGAGGGGATATCACTTCCCAATGTCATCGTGGGGCATCCCGAACTTGTTCCGGGAAAAATTGCAGTTACATGGTTCCTCAGGAGGGGTTAGTCCAGGGGGCTAGAAAGGGGGAGGAACAAGATTTATGATTCATGGGGCTGGAGCTGAGTTAAAATGCCTGGGTGTCCTTACATATCCCATGAGGATGGGAATCACGATGTACGTAGTTATGGATGCACAGTTTAATGTCATGCCGGATGATGAGAAGCCCGACTGTGCCGGTGCACATCCTACCAAAACTACTAAGCCCACGTGAGTCATGCTCGATGTGGGAAACAAGAAGTACTGTTTTGAGTTTCCTGACATAGGAAGGAACATTTTAGGGAGAAGGAATGCACAGTGAATGTCGGCCCAAGGATGCTAACCCATCCATGTAGCACACCTAGATACACAATGATGTAAGGCTGAGTATGTCAGAATTCCACATGAACATGAAGAAGTGGAAATGTGTGAATCATGATGCTCAAAATCTGGATCACAATAATGGTGGCATGATGATGGAGGACTACAGTTGACCATGGCAGAAATGTAGCATCCACATCGCATTATCCTGGAATGGGGACAGATAAATGAGGGTCGACCATTGACCATGTTCAAAACACGGGACCTGTTGCAAATGTCATCTGAGATCATTAGAGATGTTGTCCCAGGATGACAGGTGAGCCTATGCAGCTTGGGACTAGGCCGTTAGGGTGTCCCTTCAGATGTGGAAGAGGATGAGGATCCAAATAGTGATCTCAGGAATCTTGGACATGGAACGAGGAGAATTTCCCCGTGAAAATTTCACACTTCGGGCTCTTTCTCAAAACACATCTGAATACGACAAAGAGACATATTAGATAGAGGGAGTTGAGTCCCTTATCATAGGGAGGTCTTAGTTTAGGGTCATAGAACTCATACCATGGATGGTAGGAAATGCGGGAGACACATAGTGGGGTAATTACCAAAACCTGACGTGAATGGGAACCAGGGGATATGACCACCACGTGTTCCTTGGAGAGGTTTTAGGTCGAGGGACCGAAAAAGAGAGTCGAGTTGGGCCTGAGGCAAGGTGCGTGGACGTTCCCACATACCCCATGAGGATGAGGATCAAGCTGCACGTAGTTCTAAGAGGTGGAATAATGAGGTACCAGTGCCATGGATAAAAGGGAATGCAGGAATGGCCCTCACACAAATTGAAGTGGTATTTGATAAATCTTGTTTGTCCTTTAAGGTGTGTGGTGTTTTTTGTGATGTGACGGGTCTAGGGTAGCAGGCCATGGCATCGCCGCAAGAATCAATCTGTAGTAGGCTTTGACAAATGTTTTGACATGTGACCAATACCAAACATGGTTTCACCTTGACTGAGGACATCACGATGCAGTGCTCTTTTTTGTCGTGCCGCCAGGACGATAATGTCACCGTTTTGGGCCATGTGATAGGACCATTATAACGACCCATACATTACATACATTGTTAATACATAAAAATTGAAGTAAACTTATTATAACATATAACAAAACCACTAAAGGACCATATAGGTATAGTGTCTTTAGAAACTAGGAAACATAAACAACTGGTTCATAAAGCATCTACATTTTTTCCCATTTATTTCATCATATATATAGTCCCATTTTGAAATATCTTACTTAAAACCCTTCTTCTTGACCTGGGGAAAGAAAACCTACAAAAGGGTGAGCTAAAATGCTCAGTAATGGTAATCAAAATAAATATCAATCACATCATATTCATAAGAACATAACATTTTGGAAATCTTAACCTGCAAAAGAGATCATAATTTCATAACATGGCATAAATCATAGTAGTGAAATGTAATCCCAATAATCAAAACATGAACCATTAAACTTTTTGGAATACACAAATAATCATAGATAATCATTTATTATTAGTCAAGACTCATTTCCAACACTATCTTAGTGGACAAAGACCATTTCTGAACCGAGTTCATTCCTCGTTTCAGTCCTGTTTCATTGAACCGGTTTAACCTTCCATTCCATCCATGTCTATCGCATGAGATATAAAATCTTTACCCAATTTATTGGAGGGAGATATAGGTCCCACCCATATCATAATGATACCATTTTTATGTGTGCCACAAAATCATAAACCATAAATCATAGCATAACCCATGCAATAAAAATGGGAATCTTAAACATCATGACATTATAAAACAATTCATATAAGATAATGAAATTCATAAAAATATTTCCATCACAACATAATCAAATCAATGTAATAATAGGTATAGAAACAGAACCCTATATTATCTTATATGGAAAATAATTTTGATAATACACTTGAACTCCATTCTCAAGGAAAATATCCTTTCTACTTCAAAAACACTTTTCCTTTCTTAACATGTCATACAATTCTAAACTAAAATATGTTGGTTAAAAATAAACTCGAAAAATTGTAAAGGAATCTTTTTGGAGATAATGTTTTAAAAATATATTCATGCCGTATAAGTAAAAATAAACATTCTTCCCATACTTTTGTCGGAAAAGTAAAAAAGTACCTCGTACGAAAAACGACAAAAGATTCCTTTTATGTCTTTTACTAAAAACTCACCGAAGGGTAAAATATGATTTAAACAATTGTAGTTGTATTGAAACAATATTACATATTGAGTAAACATGTATGTGGATGATAAAATACTCCCCAGTAAATTCTGAAGTATAAACAATCTCAGATAAAAATTGAGATTGCGAGATTGTCCCTTACCTTAGGTCTGATTTGCTTCGTAAGTGTCCGAACCTCTTGTATAATGATTTAAATAATGTTATTGACTTATTTTAGAATCATACTTATTTTTATGATATCATATATGGTCATATTCTTATCTTCTTATTAGTAATATTTCATTACTACTTGTTATTGAGGTGTTTATTAGTTTTTGTTCTTATGCGTGTTTTGTCGAATAAATTCTTATTATTCTTTTTAGGTTATAGATACCTAATTTCCAGATTGGTATTAGTGTAATATATATCATATTCATTCATTCAATTCATTTATATAAATATTATTCAATGAAAATCATGTATAAAGAGTCGCATCACATCGTGGAGACTGTATTCCGTACGTACGGACGAGCGATGATATCGTTCCCATGATCGTGAAATTGTAATGGAGTGTATATATACAATTTAAAAATCAATATAACTTTACAATAATCATATATAGTAATTATTTACACCATTATACCCATCAATGTAAGGTGGTGGTGGAAAATAGATTACACCACGGCGTGGAGACAGTATTCTGTACGTACACACGCGTGGTGATTTCATTTTCCGTAGGATGGATAGATGGTGAAATAGGGTTGTTTAATACTTATAATAACATATCAGTATATGAGTGATACTGATGTTATTATCTCATAATGAAATAACTAAATAAGAAGAAGTGGAATAAGAAATAAATATGACAGAATCGGTAACGGACATTACCTCTTCTTTGAAGCGCTTCTTTGCAAACTCCTTTTAGGGCACTAAAATTGGTATTTTAAGAAAACCAGGTCCTATAATATGTCTCTTGTGAAGTGGATAGAAGAAATTGGTAGGTTTTGGCAAAGCTTGAAGGCTCAAAGTGGTGTGAGGAATAGGGGAAGGATGTGCCCTTTTATAAGGGAGGAGAGGGGCTCCTTTGGAAAACCTAAAAATATTACTTTATTATAAAGCCAAATTCGGTTTTAAATAGATCCAAATTGATTTATTTAGAAGCTAAAGTTGGTATGGGTCGAAATATTCTCAAAAAATATAATTTAGACAAGTTTAGGCTCCTATTTTAACCTTATCATTTAGATTTAACATTAAGTTAGATATTTTTACTTTTACCCTGTCTTTTTGTGTTATTACACTATAAGGTTAATAAACTTACTATAACAAGACAAACGAACCCCAATTTGTTTATTATTAATATATATAGCTTTATTTAAGTCATTTGGCCGATCTTTAGATTTTTAGGAATAAAATAACAATTAATAATATAATATTTGTTTTAAAAACTATTTTATGTCAATTTTGACACTATTTAGTAATTTATTTTTGTGAAAAAACATAACAGAATGATTAATTCGAAAAAAGTTAATTAAATAAATACTAACATGTCCTATTAACCTAGAAAATTCTTGTAATTCATAAAAAGTCTCAAATTACATTTAATTGGGTATTTATAACATCAATTATGTCAATATTTCGTTAATAAGATAATTACTGCGTCATCTTTGTGTCATAAATAAATTAACTTATTAAAAGTCTAAAAATTACAAATAGAATATCATTATGTAGGAAAGCTTTTTATCTTTTTAATGAATATTTATAGTAGAATTTATTATATGTATATTGCTATATTAAAAATGATTTTTTATTAAACATTGATTTTAACTATTTTAAACCTTTTTTAAATAAATTAATAATAAATGTCCTAATCTAATCCAAGTGGGCCTAAATGGTCATAGTTTATTCCTAAGGATGATTTTGGTCAATTTACACTTATCCAATAGAATTAGTACATGTGTTAGGGTAATAATAATATCATTTTTACTCTTAATTACCCTATTTACTTTTAACCGTGGTAAATAAAAGTAAAAAGTTACTATTCACCAAAAATTATTTTCATCTCATTGAACCATATTATACTTACTGACATCAGCCGTGTCTCTCAAATTTTTGAAATTCAACTCACAGAAGCGCTAAGATTAAGTTTTATGAATAAATCAGTTTTTTAACTACCACTTAGTGGTTTCACTATTTATCAAAAATTGGAATTTTTCAGTAAAAAACCAAAATTTCACCCTAGGATAATTTTGATATTCTGAATCCAAAAATGAACTCTATTTTGAAAAATAAAATTTATAAAATTTCAAAAAGTTGTTATTACTATTCATAGCGGCTAGTTTTAATAATATTTTAATAGCATATCATTGTTTAGTGAAACTCGGTATTGCGTACGACGCAAGCTATCGAGGAAGACCGCGATTGCGTGTAAAGAAATCCAAGCTAGTGTTGTGTGTAGTGAAAGATTCATTTGATGATTTATATAACATAAAAACAATATATTTCTCATAAAAGTATCGGGTGTTACATTCTACCCCCCTTAAAATGAATTTCCCCCTCGAAATTCATCACTTTGTAACAAAAAGATGAGGATACCTCTCCCTCATCATATCCTCAAGCTCCCATCTAGCTTCTTATAATTGGTGGTTCCTCCATAAATCTTTCACCATGAGAGTGGTCTTGTTTCTTAGGAATTTTTCACTACGATCCAGAATCTCTATCGGTTTTTCTTCATAAGAAAGATCTTGTTCCAGAGGTACAACTTCTGAGCTGAGTACATCTGAAGGATAAGGTATGTACTTTCTCAGGAGAGATACATGGAACACATCGTGAACATGAGAGAGATTCAGTGGAAGGTCCAATCGGTAAGCTACCTTCCCAACATGATCCAGTATTTTGAAAGGACCGATATATCTAGGGCTCAACTTCCCCTTCATTCCAAATCTCATGACCCTCTTCCAGGGAGATATTTGTAAGAACACTTTATCACCCACTTCAAACTCTAGGTCTTTTCTTCGGTTGTCGGCATAACTTTTCTGTCGACTCTGAGATTCTCTTATGTGTTGTTGAATAGATCAGACTTTTTTTGCCATCTCATCAACAATATCAGGTCCTAATATTTTTCTTTCCCCAACTTCATCCCAGCAAGTTGGAGTCCTGCATTTCTTTCTATAGAGAGCTTCATAAGGAGTCATCTGAATACTGGAGTGAAAGATATTATTATATGAAAAGTACACCAAATATAGGTGTTGATCCCAACCACCTTTGAAATCCATTGAGCAAGCTCTCAACATATCTTATAGAGTTTTAATTGTTCTCTCAGACTGACCATCTGTCTGAGGATGATAAGTAGTGCTGAAACTCAACTCTTTATCCAGAGTATGCTGAAGACTTCGCACAAACATTGAGGTAAACCTCGGATCCCGATCAGATATAATATTAAGTGGTACTCCATGCAATATTACCACTTCCTTCACATATATCCTGGAAATCTGATCCAGAGAGAAATCCTCTCTAATAGAAATGAAGTGTGCGGACTTTGTAAGATGATCAACTATGACCCAGAGAGCATTATTGCCTTTGGATGTTTTAATAAGTCCGGTGACAAAGTCCATAGTGATGTTTTCCCATTTCAATTCTGTTATGGGTAATGGTTGTAACATCCACATAGACTTCTGTCTCTCAGCTTTAACTTGCTAAAAAACCAAGCATCGAGAGACATATTCAGCAACATCTCTTTTCATGCCATCCCACCAGAAGTACTCTTTCAGGTCCCTATACATCTTTCTGCTTCTAGGATGAAAAGAGAATGAAGAATTATGAGCCTCATCTAGTAGATCCTTCTTTAATTCGGGGATGGGAAAAACACAAACCCGATTCCTGAACTTTATTATCCCATCACAATCAAGGTTTAATTCAGGAACATTTCTCACGTTCTTTTGTAACTCGAAATCTTCTTTCTGTGCCTCTTTAATCTTCACATGTATATATGGTTGAAAATTCATTTGAGAAAGATAATATTTCTCCCTTTCCATTATAATTCCAAGATCCATCCTTTGTAAATCCATAAATATCAGATCTTTTGTGATCCTCATCATGGATAAGCTAGCATCGTCTTGTCGAATTAATGCATCTGCCACCTTGTTTGCTTTCCCAGGGTGGTAATGAATTGAGTAGTCGTAGTCCTTAATCTGCTCCAACCATCTTCTTTGGCACATATTCAGCTCCTTTTGTGTGAAAATATACTTTAAACTTTTATTATTAGTATAAATATCACACCTTTCTCCATTGAGATAATGCCTCCAAATCATTAATGCAAATATTACCGCAGCTAACTCCAAATCATGTGTTGGGTAATTTCGCTCATGGATTTTCAACTTTCATGAGGCATAAGCTATGACCATATCATTTTGCATGAGAACACAACCCAGTCCCTTCTTGGATGCATCACTATAGATCACAAACCATTCTCCACTACAAGGCAGTGTGAGCACAGGTGCACTGGATAACCTTCTTTTCAAATCCTTGAAATTCTGTTCACATACCTCCATCCAGAAAAACATAACTCCTTTCTGAGTCAACTAGGTGAGTGTATTAGATAATCATGAAAAATCTTTCACAAAACGTTGATAATATCCAGCCAAACCAAGAAAACATCGGATCTCAGTTACTGTTGTTGGTCTCGACTATCTTTCGATAACCATTGTTTTTTTTGGATCCACAGATATCCCCTCTTTTGAGATTATGTGACCCAAAAATGAAACTCTTTGAATACAAAATTCACAGATGGTAAATTTGGCATAAAGCTTCTCCTTTCTTAGGGTCTTCAATATAATTCTCAAGTGATCTTCATGTTCTTCCTTTCTCTTTGAATATACAAGAATATCGTCTATAAAGACTACCAAAAACGGATCAAGATAGTCTTTAAACACTCTATTCATCAGATCCATGAAGATAACAGGGGCATTAGTAAGACCAATTGGCATCACTATAAATTCATAGTGTCCATTCCTTGTACGGAAAGCTGTCTTTGGTATATCCTCCCTTTTGACCCTTAATTGGGGATACCCTGAACGAAGATCAATCTTGGAAAAGTATTGAGATCCTTGTAGTTGGTCAAATACGTCATCAATGCACGAGATATGATATTTGTTCTTGATAGTGATCTTGTTAAGTTCTCTATAATCAATGAAGAGTCTCATTGATCCATCATTCTTCTTAACAAACAGAATATGTGCTCCCCAAGGTGACGCACTAGGGCGTATGAACCCCTTATCAAGATTCTCTTGGAGTTGCTTATTCAATTCCTGCAACTCAATTGGGTCCATTCTATAAGGGGTCTTTGAAATAAGCAAAGCACCCGGTACGAGTTCTATTGAAAACTCAACTTCACGATTTTGTGGAAGACCCGGCAATTCCTCCGAAAAGACATCGTCAAACTCCCATACAATGGGAATATTCTTAATCGTGAGTTTCTCTCCGACCATTTGAGATAAATATCCTTCATTTATTTGAATCAAACCCCATAAGATGGAATAAATTTTCACCGGAAGGTTATGTTCATCCTTTCATCGATAGATGATCATAGATTGATCTAGAATATGAAATGTGACTTCCCTTCTTTGGAAATTGATATGATCTCCATATAAAGAAAGCCAATCCATGCCAAGAAGCACATAAAATTCCACTATAGGGAGGATCACAAGATTTGCAGGAAGCACTTTCCCACAAACTTTAATCGGAGAAGAATTGTAAATTTTTGATGCAACTATTGTGTCATTAGGGGTTGTCACAGATAACTCAACATCTAATTGTTGAGGTAATACGGTGATACCCTTAGAAAATTATTCATAAATAAAAGAGTTGGTGGATCTAAGAATCAAATAAAACATTTTCTACTTTAGAGTGGATGGTAAGTGTACCTTTCACCACATCATTATCGTACTCCACATCACTGATAGAAATTGCATGTGACTTTCCTTTGTCTTTAGCCTTAAGAGTTTTTGACGTCGACCATCATCATCAACCCTTGGTTTTTGGCATTGATTGGCATAATTCCCCATCTCCTTGCACTTGAAACATTGAAGTGTAGTATGTTCATTATGTGTATCCCTCACTTTGTTTGCATCATTATACATCTTCTTCCCATAATTGCAGCATTCAAATGCCCGATGACCTTCCTTTCCACATTTGAAACATTTACTTGTCCCATTAAGACAAATACCTCCATGGTTCTTTCCACACTTTGAGCATAAGGTAAATCTCATCGTCTTTTCAGTGTGCTCTTTTTATTTTCCTTTGAATTCCATTTTCCACTTCTTATCAAACCCATATGACTAATGGGTTACTCCAATCTCCATCTCAACTTTGAGAGCACATCGAACGATTTCCTCGTAGCTATTGAAGTCCCTTTATGGCCAACTCCCTTCGAAGACTTGGTTTTAAGCCACTAATGAATCGATCGATCTTACTCTCATGTTGGATAATAATACTAGAAGCGTACCTTGCATGTCTTATAAAATTTGATTCATAGGTACCAACAAATTCATCATCCATTTTCTTTAGTTCAAGAAACTCCTTCTCTATCTTTGTTCTGAGAATATGATAGAAGTAATTATTGAAAAATATGTTCTTGAACTCGTCCCATTCCAGGGACTTAATTTCATCTCTTTGCCTCGTATTCTTGATAAGATTCTACCATTTATCAGCATCACCTTCCAAAGGATACACTTCTAAGATGACTTTATCATGTTCAAAACATTGAAGAACTAAAAATATCTTTTCAGTATTACTAATCCATTGTTCAGCAACTAATGGACTAATAGACCCGCTGAATGAAGGTGGACGCTGCCTCATGAAGGATTCAACAAAATGTTGCTCCTGCCATTGCTTGTTTGGAAGTCCTGCATGATTCATATCTTGAGAAAGTTGTGTGAGCATCTCTACAAGATTTTTCATTCCATCTCCCATAACGTTTGGTTTCTTAGGGGGACAATCATTACATTGCCCGTCGCATTCTGCATTAACACGGTTCCTTTGGGTTCCGGCCATTGACTAAAACCAAGAAGAATAGTTTGAGAAACACTAATTAGAATAGGAAAACCACATAATAAAGAATAAAATTTCACACCTAAGGTCTTATCCTAGGTTATTCATGGCCATTTCTAAAACACTAAGATTGTGTCTTATTCTTAGACTTATCCTTAGGGTTCTTACTAAGTCGTTCACATCCTAGTTTCCAAAGGTTGACTATACCTTTCATCTGATACCAACTATAATGACCCATACATTACATACATTGTTAATAGATCAAAATTGAAGTACACTTATTAAATCATATAACAAAACCATGAAAGTACTGTATAGGTATAATGTCTTTAGAAATTGGGAAACATAAACAAATGGTTCATAAAGAATCTACACTATCTCTCATTTATTTCATCATATCTATAGTCCCTTTTTGGCATATCTTACATAATACCCTTCTTCCTGACCTGGGGAAAGAAAACATACAAAAGGGTGAGCTAAAATGCTCAGTAAGGGTAAACAAAAGAAATAACAATCACATCATATTAATAAGAACATAACATTTTGGAAATCTTAACCTGCAAAAGAGATCATAATTTCATAACATGGGATAAATCATAGCAGTGAAATGTAATCCCAATTATATTAAATTGAAATAGGAAACTTTGTGTCATACACACATAATCATAGATAATCATTTCTTATTAGTCAATACTCATTGCCAAGACTATCTTAGTGGACAAAGTCCATTTCTGAACCGAGTTCATTCCTCGTTTTAGTCCTGTTTCACTGAACCGGTTTAACCTGCCGTTCCATCCATGTGTATCTCAGGAGATATAAAATCTTTACCTAATTCATTGGAGGGAGATATAGGTCCCACCCATCTAATAATGATACCATTATTATGTGTTCCACAAAATCATAAACCATACATCATAGCATAACCCATGCAATAAAAATGGGAATCTTAAACATCATGACATCATAAAACAATTCATATAAGATAAAGGAATTCATAAAAATATTTCCATCACAACATAATCAAATCAATGTAATAATAGGGATAGAAACAGAACCCTATATTATCTTAAATGGAAAATAATTTTGATAAAACACTTGAACTCCATTTTTGAGGAAAATATCCTTTCTACTTCAAAAACACTTTTCCTTTCTTAACATGTCATACAATTCTAAACTAAAAAAAGTTTATTAAAAATAAACTTGAAAACTTGTAAAGGAATCTTATTGGAGATAATGTTTTAAAAATTCATTAATGCCGTATAAGTTAAAAAAACATTATTCCCGTACTTTTGTCTGAAAAGTCAAAAAGTACCTCGTACGAAAAACTACAAAAGATTCCTTTTATGTCTTTTACTAAAAACTCACCGAAGGGTAAAATTGGATTTAAAAAATTTTATGTGGATGGAAACAATATTAAATATTGCGGAAACATGGATGTGGATGATAAAATACTCCCCAGTAAATTCTGAAGTATAATCAATCTCGGATAAAAATTGAGATTGCGAGATTATCCCTTACCTTAGGTCTGATTTGCTTCGTAAGTGTCCGAACCTCTTGTATAATGATTAAAATAATGTTATTGACTTATTATAGAATCATTACTATTTTTATGATATCATATATGGTCATATTCTTAGCTTCTTATTAGTAATATTTCATTACAACTTGTTATTCAGGTGTTTATTACTTCTTGTTCTTATGCGTGTTTTGCCAAATAAATTCTTCTTATTTTTTTAGGTTATAGATACCCCGTTTACAGATTGGTATTAGTGTAATATATATCATATTCATTCATTAAATTCATTTATATAATCATTATGCAATTTAGATCATGTAGAACGAGTCGCATCACATCGTGGAGACAGTATTCCGTACGTACGCATGAGCGATGATATCATTTCCATGACCGTGAAATTGTAATGGAGTGTATATATACAATTTCAGAATCAATATAACTTTTCAATAATTATATATATTTATTATTTACACCATTATACCCATCCTAGTAAGGTGCTGGTGGAAAATAGATTACACCACGACGTGGAGACGGTATTCCGTACATACACACGCGTGGTGATTTCATTTTCCGTAGGATGGATAGATGGTGAAATAGGGTTGTTTCATACTAATAATAATATATCAGTATATTAGTGATACTGATGTTATTAATTCATAATGAAACAACTAAAGAAGAAGAAGTGGAAGAAGAAATAAAGATCAAAAAATCGGTAACAGACATTACCTCTTCTTTAAAGCGCTTCATTGAGACCTCCTTTCAGGGCACTAAAATTGGTCTTTGAAGAAGACCAGGACCTATAGTATGTCTCTAGGGAGGTGGAGAGAAGAAGTGTTCAGGGGTCGGATGATCTTGAAGGATCAAAGTGGTGTGAGGAAGAGGGGGAGGAGGTGCCCTTTTATAAGGGAGGAGAGGGGCTCCTTTGGAAAAACTAAAAATATTATTTTATTATAAAGCCAAAATCGGTTTTAAATAGCTCCAAATTGATTTATTTCGAAGATAAGGAAAATATGGGTCTAAATACTCTCATAAAATATATTTTAGACATGTTTTGGTTCCTATTTTATCCCTATCATTTAGATTTAACCTTAAGTTAGATAATTTTACTTTTACCATGCCTTTTTGTGTTCTTACACTATAATGTTAATAAACTTACTATAATAAGAAAAAAGAACCTAAATTTGTTTATTATTAATATATATAACCTTATATAATTCATTTGGACGAACCTTAGATTTTTAAGTATAAAATAACAATTAATAATATAATATTTGTTTTAAATACTATTATTTGTCAATTTTGATAGTATTTAGTAATTAATTTTTTTAAAAATTGTAACAGAATGATTAATTAGAAAAAAGTTAATTAAATCAATAATAACATGTCATATTAACCATTAAAATTAGTGAAATTCCTAAAAAGTCTCAAATTACATTTATTTGGATATTTATAATATCAATTATGTCAATATTTCATTAATAAGATAATTACTGCATCATCATTGTGTCATATATAAATTAACATATTTAAAGTCTAAAAATTGAAAATAAAATATCATTATGTAGGAAATATTTTTATATTTCTAATGAAAATTTATAGTAGAATTTATCTTATGTATTACCCTATATTAAAAATGATTTTCTTATTAAACTTTGATTTTAACTATTTGACCCTTCTTTAAATAAATTAATAATAAATGTCCTAATCTAATCCAAGTGGGCCTAAATGGTCATATTTTTTTTCCAAAGGTTGTTTTTGGTCGAATTAAACTTATAAAATAGAATTAGGAAATGTTTTAGGGTAATAATAATATCATTTTTACTCTTAATTACCCTATTTACTTTTAACCGTGGTAAATAAAAGTAAAAAGTTACTGTTCAGCAAAAATTATTTTCATCTCATTGAACCACATTTTACATACTTACATAAACCATGTCTCTAGGATTTTTGAAATTCCACTCATAGAAGAGGTAAAATTATGTTTTATGAAAAATTCAGTTTTTTTAACTACCACTTCGTGGTTTCACTATTCATAAAAAATTGAATGTTTTCAGAGAAAAACCAAAATTTCACCCTAGGCTAATTTCGATATTATGAATCCGTAAATGAATTCCATATTGAAAAATAAAATTTATAAAATTTCAAAAAGTGGTTATTACTATTCATAACGGCTAGTTTTAATAATATTTCAATAGCATATCATTGTTTAGTGAAACTCGGTATTGCGTACGATGCAAGCTATCGAGGAAGACCGTGATTGCGTGTAAAGTAAGACGAGATAGTGTTGTGTGTAGTGAAATATTCCTCTGATGATTTATATAACATAAAAACAAAATATTTCTCATGAAAGTCTCAAGTGTTACAACCAGGCGACATAGTTTAAAGTTATATGGCTTGGACTTGAAGGAATGCGCACGACGTGGTACAACATACCCGGTGTGAATTAGGACATGATCTTACACCACATGGTACACAATTATGAGAAAGGAGCCTCTGGCCAAGGGGACTTCATAGAGGTAAGAGGGTAAGGGGAAGGAGAAACTAACTCCCAACTAAGCTGGACCAGAAAACGAGACGTATGGGTGTTCCTACATATCCCATAATGACGAGAATCAACCCACACATAGTTCTCGAAGACATCATAGTTTATGGTCTTAGAGCTCGGACCATGGATGATAGAAAACCCACCAGTATGTGCAGAACTCAACCCAATCCCTAAGCCCACATGAGTCAAAATCTGTGTGGGAAACAGGAGAGGAAGATGTTTATTGTAATACTAGGAATGCACGTCAAAGGGAAATCAGTCCAGATCCCCAAATGACACCCTTATCGCGGCTTTTGCCTCCTAACATGCAGATGAACACTGAGTAATAGTATGAAGAGTATCAAAGTTCTACTAGGACATCATGAGGTGGAGAAGGATGTGAATCATGTAACCGACATTTTGGGCATAATGGTGTTGGTGTGACGATGGATGATAACTGTTGACCGTGTTCGAAACACAGTATCCATATCATGATATCCTGAAATGGGAACAACAAATGAGAATCGACCGCTGACCATATTCGCAACGCGGGATTTCTATCAGCTTGTTTCCATGACCCTCGAGGACGTTGCCCGTAATGGTAAGAGAGCTCTTAGGCCTAGAATCCATGCCACTTGGGGGTCCCTTCAGGTGTGAAAGGTGATGGAAGCCCTAATGACGGGGAACACAAAACCTGGAAAACAGGTTGAAGCATGTCCGAGCAGTGTCCGACATTCCAGGTGCTAAACCAGAGTACCCTTAGGCACATTGGTGAAACACTGTAGAGGGTCGATGAGGGTGCTCAACTTGAGAGTAATCGATTTGAAGGGATGAGTATAGAGTAAGGGGACAGGGAACTTCCAAGAGGTAGATGTACATGGCGTGGTCATTACAAGCCCGATATGAATGAGAACATAATCCCACACCACACCATATACTCCCCTCCCTAGGGGAGGGTAGGCCATGGGGCCAGGGTGAAAGGGAGATTTCTGGGAGATGGGGCTAGACCTGAAGTCTAGACATTCGGGCGGTCCTACGTATTCCATGTGGATGGGAATCAAGCCACACATATTTCATTAAGGATCGTTTGGGTTAGATACCCTAATGGGGGGGGGGGTTGTACGACATGGCGAGTAACCGAACGTGAATGGGGACAGAATCCCATACCACACCGCACACTCCTAAATAGGGACTTGAGCTGGGGTGCCGAAAAGGCCATGTGGCCTGAGGCTGGGCCTCAGATGGGAAGGGCCCGACCTGTTTGCAGTTTAACATCTTGCAGTGAGGACGAAGAGAGGAGTAAATACCACACACAAGGGAGATGTACAGCACGGAGAACAACCTGATGTGAATGAGGACATAATCCCATACAGCACCGCACACTCTTAAATAGGAACATGGGAGGGGATCCTTAAAAGGCCAAGGGGCCTGATGCTGGGCCTTAGTCAGGAAGGTCCGACTAGTTTTCAGTTTAATGTCTTGTAGTGTGGACGAAGAGAGGATAAGGTGTCTTATATGGGGACGTATACAACATGGAGAGTAACCCGACGTGAATGAGGACATAATCCCATACCACACCGTACAACCCCATAACAGAGAACCTGGGCTGAGGGACCGAAAAGGCCAAGGGGCTTGAGGATGGGCCTCGTCCAGAAGTACATACGCCCTCTTGTACGGTTATCACATCATCACAGCTCCTAATCCCACATGAGCAGTGCTTGTTGTGGGAAACAAGGAGATGGTCTCAGCTCTCCCCGTCATACGAGGGACTAAAACCTGTCTTTTCCTGAAGCGAGTTCGTTGCTTGGAGATACAATGGGGTAGAAGGAACCACTTCACTCAATGTTTGAAACATCTTGGGGTGGTTCCAATGTCGCAAGACAGCTGTTGACCATGTTCAAAACAAATTGTCCCTATAGTAACCTAAAATGGGAGCAACAAATGAGCATCAACCGCTGACCATATTCAAAATGTGGGACATGTATCAGCTTGTTTCTCAACATCCTCGAGGGAGTTGTCCCGAAGTGGTAAGAGATCCCTTAGGCCTTGTATCCATACCATTCGAGGGCCCTTCTGGATGGGGAAGATGATGGATTCCCAATCAAAAGAATTAGTGAAGCATAACTGTACCCATCTCTGAAATAGTTGAACGTCTTCAGGGAGTAGGGAAATCGGCTAGATCGAGGTTAGTTCGACATGAATTGGGGAAAAATATTTCACCCCTGCCATATGTCTTGACTTGAGGGAAAGACCCTAGCGATTGGGATGGGTCAACAGATGAAATGTCTGGGTGTTCCTACATATCCCCTAAGGATGGGAATCTATCCATACATATTTCTTGAAGGACATGAAATTTAACATCATGCGGTGAGGATGTGGGAGGATAGAGGAACGAGGAGTGGTCCCATGGTAAGACCATTACAATCCCGGTATGCTTGGGGGTGAGGAATCCCACACTATATCATGCGAGGATCCACTAAGAGAACTATACCCAGGGGTAGTCAGGAAGAAGAGTTTGGGACTAGGATCAAGACAAGGTGTCTGAGCGTTCCTATTTATCCCATAAGTATGGGCATCAATACATACGTAGTTATGACGATGTAGTTTAACACCATATAGGATGATGCACAGTTTAAAGTCATGTATGACTGAACAATTTAAGGTCATGTAGGACCGACGTGTAGTTCAGGGTCATGCGGGACCAAACAATTTAAGGACACGCGGGACCGATCATTTTAAGGTCTTGTTGGACCAGTCAGTTTAATGTCGTGCAGAACTTGTAGGCTAAGGCAATGTATTGCGTAAGTAAATTAGCATTGGTGGGAGGAGTTATACGCTAGCTATCCATGGTCACCAGGGAGTATGCTCCATTGGGGTAAACCTTGTGGACTATGTAAGGTCCTTCCCATTTGGGCTCCAGCTTGGGTGGTTTCCTACTGGGGATCATTGGAACCCTGAGGGCGAATACCATGTTGCCTTGCAGAAAAGAGAGAAGGCGAACCTTCTTATTGAAGGCTGTAGCCATCTTATTCTGATGCCTTTCCATATCGTTCAGAGCACAAAGCCTATTCTCGTCATGCGCTTTCAATTCAGCCAGACAAATTTCGACTACCCTATCGGGCGTCTGCTAGTCATAAACCACTATGCATAATTAGGGCAGCTGGATCTCGATGGGTTGGATGGCCTTAAGCCCATACACTAGGTTATATGGGGTCACATGGGTAGAATTACGAGTTGTCATCCGATAAGCCCAGAGGGCATTGGGGAGCTTGTCTGACCAACTCTTCTTGTTATGACCAACCATTTTATGCAGAATGTTAGAGAGGGTTTTGTTGAACACCTCAATCATCCCATTTTCTTGCGCATAATAGTGGGAGGTATGGTTCGAATGGATGTTGTACTTGGTGTACAATTTCTTCAGCTCAGCTACTTGAAAATTGGTTCCGTTATCGATGAGGACGGTGTGAGGGAATCCAAACTAGTGAATGATGTTGGATCTCACAAAGTCTACGATGGAACGGGCCTTGACCTCCTTGAGTGGAACTGCTTCTGCCCCTGTGGAAAAGAAATCTGTGGTGTTCAAGATGAACCTGCATTGGCGAGCTATCACCAGTGGGTATTGTCCCACGACATCGAGTCCCCACACTGCAAATGGATAAGAGTACTTGGTGGAGTGTAGAGGTTCTGGCGGCCGATGCAGGAAGTTAGCATGAACATGGATCATGTGACGTCTTTTGGTGAACTTGATATAATCATGGATCATAGAGGGCAAGAATTACACCAGTGTCCGGATCTTATGGGATAGCTTCGGCCCCACCGGGTGAGCCCCACAGGAACTGGTGTGAACCTCATGCATGACCTGAGAAATCTCGACTCCTCTGTTGCAACGGAGGAGAAAACCATCAAACCCAGACTTGTAGAGGATCTGCTCAAGACTGGGACCACTCTGGAGGGTAAAATGCAGTGTGTGGCATCAGATTCACTTGTTCTTGGACCGATCATCCCAGAGGCAACCATTTTGGAGATACTTGAAAAATGGGGTTCTAAAGTTGGGAATCACTTCAACCACTGCATCCGGAGAACTTGGGGTTCCTGACGTGGAGGACCCGACGCTAAGATGGCTTACTCACAGGCCATTATTATCCTCTTGGGCGATGAGGGAAATGACTCTCCGGTGTGCCACGTATTTAATCAGATCATCCTTCTCAGGTTCTTCATGTGATGTAGCCAGACTGACCAGGGAATCAGCTCGACCATTCTGTGATCGAGGGACATGAGTATCTTTTGGTTGGGATGGAAACCGGGCCATTAGATGTAGGGTGCGCTTCAAAAATGGTATGAGGTATGGCTTTCTAAAAACATAGCCACTGTTGACATTCTTAATGACCAGTTTTGAATCCCCTTTCACATGAAAATGGTGTACATAGATCTCGAGATCCAGCACAAGGCCAATGATAAGAGTCTGGTACTCTACCTTGTTGTTGGTGTAGCCTTCTAACAACAGGAATGAGTACGGAAGAATGGCTTGCACTGTGGTAATAATGACAATTCCAAGGCCCACTCTGTTGAGCCTAGGATCATTTAGTCTCTTTCCATTGGGGCTTCGAGAGGTTCCATCAATGTGCCTCTGCCAACATGGGATGGTAGGATCTACTGAAAGGATTGCCTCATTGGGAAAATCCAAGTCCAGGGGCTAGTCCGTGAAGGTTGGATGGTCAGCTAGAATGTTTTCCAATGCCTATACCATGATTGATTTTTGAGGGACAAACCTGATGTCGAACTGCAGGAGGATTACTACCCACCACGTTAGATGGCCGGTCAACATGGGGAGGTTCAGAATATTTTTCAGCGAGTCTACCCGAGACACTAGATGCACCTCATTATGCTGCAGGAAGTGTTGCATTTTTTGTACTACGAATACCAGTGCAAGGCACCTCCTCTCAACGAGGGAGTATCTAGTCTCTGTATTGATGAGCATATGACTGAGGTTGTAGAGACTTTTTTCCATTCCCTCATTGTTCTTCTGGGTGAGAAGGGCGTTGGGAGGTCATTTCAGGGTAGTCACGTACAAGATCAGTGGCTTTCTTGGGACAGGTGGCATCAAGACCGGAGTCTGGAGTAGATACTACTTTATTTCCTTGAATGCGGTCTGGCACTCTTCGTCCCAATAGTATGCAGATCCTTTCTTCATGAGCTGGGAAAAGGGCTTACACATTCCAGCCATATTCGTAATGAATCGGCGTATGTAAGCTAGGTGGCCTTGAAAACCTCGAAGCTGCTGAATATTACTCAGGGGAGGCATCTGACTGATGACCTTGATCATCTCTAGGTCGATCTTGATGCCTCTATATCTGACATAAAAGCCAAGAAACCTCCGATAGGTGACCCCGAAGGAACATTTAAGTGGGTTCATCTTTAAATGGAGAGAACAGAGGAAGCTGAACTCTTTCACAGGGTCTTTTAGATGGTCCTCGCGCTGGTAATATTTGGTCACCAGATCATCTATATAGTATTCCACCAATGTCCCGAGGATTGGATTTAATATGCAGTGCATGACCCACTGATAGGTGGAACTTACATTCCTCAAGCTGAAGTGAATAACCTAGTGATAGAAAGTACCTTGGGGAACACTAAATGTAGTGGAATCCTTGTACTTAGGGGACATCCGGATCTGATTATACCCGAAGTAACCATCCATGAAAGAGAAGGATTGGAATCCAGTCGTAGAATCGATCAAAAATTCTGTTACTGGCATGGGAAAATCATCCTTCAAACAGTGACGATTGAGATCCCAGAAGTCGATGCAGACTCTGAATTGTACATTCTTCATCCTAATTGGCATGATGTTGGCTAGCCACTTGGGGTATTGGACCTCCTTGACGAAGTTGGATCTGATGAGCTTGTCAACTTCGGCCTCGACCATGGAACTGTGCATCTTCCTGGGAGGCTTCTTGAACCCGTGACGACTTGTCGAGAGACCAAGGAAGTGGAAGGATAGCTGAGGATCTAGTCCTAGAATCTCTTCATAAATCTAGGGAAAAACATCATGGTTCTGATTCAGAAAATCCACTTACCACTATTGCTCCTCGAGGGACATAGCAGCACTGATCAATGTGCGTCTCAGATCTGCCTCGCTACCAAGTTTCACATATACCAGCTCATCGACCAATTTTTGAGACGTCTTCTTGAAATGAGGGGGAGAGTCCTCCAAATCCTCTTCTTCAATTGTAGACGAGGGATTCCCTATGGGAGGAGCATTATCTAGGTCGAAAGATCCTGACAGGAGGCTGGTACCATCCTGGACAACGGTGGATAGCATATTAGTGAATTCACGCGCAGCTGAGACCATATCAATGAAGGCAGTCGATCCGATCCCATATGGTCTTCGGCTTAAAGGGCCGCGCTTGATGATATCAAATAAATAGTGGCGCGTCGGCTTGAGATGGTTAATACCAGCCCATCAAAACAGACACGTATGATGTACTTCCATGGAAATGGGGCGGACATCACGATATCATACGTGGGTAGGACGTTCCGGGATCACCTGAGCCAGGTTTGTGTAGAAGTAAGAAGTGATTTTTCGTAGTCGCTTGGACTTGGGAATATAAATTTCTCTTGTACCGAAGACGACAAATAATTGCCCCATTTCAGGGGTCATGGCCTCCAATCGATGGATTAGGAAGATGTAGGCATCATCCAGACCTGCCCAGGGGTCAGTTGTGACTGTGGTGGGCTCAACCTCACTTGCCAGAATCTTCTTATCCTTGCTCTTGTAATAGTCAGAGTCCAGATAACGGGCTTCACAAGAGGTGTAAGGAGATGCATCACCATGGAGTACGCCTACTAGACCATTTACAGAGTACTTGAGGCTCTGGTGATATAATGAGGGGACCGCCACGTACAGATGGAGCAATGGTCTGCCCATCAATGAATTGTACACGGTTTCCTGGGAGATGACCATAAGTTATGTACTAGAAAATAAGACACCGAATTGGGTCTTCAGAAGGTTCATACTAACCGAGGTCTGATCTATCCTATCATATATCTGGATCCTTAAATTGGATGGAGTCATATCATCCTCAGATAACCCCAGCTTCCGCAATGTCCGTGTCGAGATAAGGTTGATCCCAGAGCTTGTGTCAATGAGAAAATGACAAACCTCCATGCTGTTAAATTATCTGGTGATGTACAACGGGCAGATGTGCCCCTATATGGGAGCACCTTAATCCTCTCCTGAGAATTAAATTATGGCCTAGCATTCGGAATTCTTGACCGCTTCCACTTGAAATTCTTCTACAACTTCTAACTTTGTTTCAAACTGGAGGGGGCTTCTTAGAGCCTCAACGAGGGACTCACGCATATCTGAAAATAGGTGAAGGGATTAAAGGATGGAAAGCCTCGCTGGGATGCTGGTGAGGTTCTTGATGAAATCATACTTCCATTCCAGGCATGAAATTCTGCTTACAAGAGGCCGTTCTGCGATTGGAGGCATAGAGGGCCCTATTGGATAGACCGACAGCTGGCTGGTGCTGGGCATGTCCTGCTGTCCACCAGTAGAAGGTCGAAGAGTCACTATCGGGTGAGGAATAGATGACTGAGATCGGCCTGTAGCCAGGTGAGGCTGGATGGGCCTAGACAAGGTAGCTCTACCTCATCTAGTAGCACAAATGGTGGTGGAAGCGGTCCTGATGACATATGATGAAGAGGCTGCGAGTGATGAGATCTGCGTTGGGCCTACTGTCTGGTCTCGGTGGCTTGCACTGACTAGCTGGAAGTGCCAGCTGATGTGCCTCGATGACCCATATGGTCCCGTCTCTACCGACGTTGGCGTCGGTTGGGGACGTTGGAGAGGTTCTCCTGGCGCTCCCCCTCGTCAAGAGTCATATAGGGGTTTACCAACTCAACGGTATTAACTGAAGAGTACCCTTGATTGACACTTGAAGATTTATCCACTATTGGGTGGATTCTAGAAGGGATCCCCATCTCACGGTGCATGAAGTCGCTAAGAGTGCGGGACGACGACAACATTGGTGGGGCACATTGCTTTTTCCTGCACCACCGATACTTGATCTTCTGAGAAGAGCCCGGTTGAGATGATGGCGTAGAAGTGATGGCCACAAATTCTGAAGGATTCAACTAATTTAGGCATACCCGAATGATTCCATGGGTGTGAGAAACCATCTTGCAAGCCATCTAGTCATCGTACTTCTGGGACCCACTTTTGGAAACCTGTTTCCACTCACCTTTGATGTCACTACCACTGTCCGGCCTTACAAAGATACCTGCCACTTATGCCGGGGATGGACCCAGCCTGACTATGGTGTTATCGACCTGGTCTTGAAGCCTGTCTTTAAAAACATAACACTTCTTGAGGGTGTTCCCCAAAATCTGATGATAAGTGTAGTAGTTGGGGACATCAGTAAGATTCACCTCTTCCACCCTTCTGCACTCATTCAAGCGTACAATCCCCTACTCTAGGGCGCTATAGAAGTAGCCAGGGACCTGATTCTCGTTGAACGAGTATGTCTGGGGTTCTTCTTTACAGAAAGGGGGCTCTTGGCGCCTGGCCCTGATAGGGGCCATAAGGGCCTGCTGAGGAGGTGGTCCCTGATTGTCCCACCTGGGCAGTAGCGGTGCATTATACGGAGGGGCTTACAGATTATGAGGATGCTGCTGAGCCGGAGGCTGTGCCTAAGGAGGAGGACCACTGCAAGGCTGCAAGACTAGTGCCACTAGTAGAAACTCCCGCTATCAAGGGGCTTCTATTTGGGCCCCCGCGGTGGGCTTGGCTCTGGTAGCTCTCCCTGCAGGAATCACAGGGGGAAACAGACGTGCCTGGCTGGCCTATTAAAGAGATTCTTCGAGGCACTAGGCCTTATCTATGAAGTCTCATAACCCTCCTAGATAGTTCTAGGTGATCAGAGAAGGAACTAGTTTCGTCTTGACATTTTCTACACACATCATCAGTAATTTCTCTTGAGTCAATGTAATGTCAAGTGAGTATGTATGCCCCTTCCACCGGTCGATAAAGTCTGTGACTCACTCATCAGGCCATTTTTTGCAGTTAAAGAGGTCTGTGATGCTCTTTTTTCAGGTGGTAAAGCTGAACTGGCAAAAGAACTACCTGCGAAGGTCCTCCCAACTGGTCACGGATCTGACGGGGATCTGGCTGCACTAGAACAATGCCGACCCCTCTAGTGTCTGAACAAATTAGCGGAGATTGGCAGCCTCCTGATGCGCTGGAGTTCCTAACATGGTCCCACACCTTGAGTTGAAGTGGGCCAGGTGTTGCAGTGGGTCCCCTATCCTTTTAAATGGAGAGAAGGTGGGATTCCCAAAACCTAGAGGTGTCGATGTATCATCCACCCATGCCGGGTATGGCTCTCCATCTGGTGTGATTGCCACCTGCCACGTTTCAAATGCCTCAAGGTGAGCTATGAGGTCCACCATAGGATCATTTGTGCTGGGGTCCCTGTCTTGATTGGGATCCCTAACAATGAGTGTGTTTTCTGGCTCTTCAACACGGTAGACAAGCTCAGCGGATTGTGGAGCGGCTGGTGGAGCGGCCCTTGGGGCTGCCGGGGGATCCCTAGTAGGGTTCCTTGGATTGTCACGCCATTCAGGAGGGTTTGGTGAGACATTCCACGACCTATTGCCATGGGCTTCGGCTTTAGCACTGTCTACTGGGGTGGTATGATCAGGGTTTCCTGGGAGCATCTTGCCGCGGGGTAGTTGTTCTTGCCCCTGCTACCCCAGACTAGGATCACCATAGTCATGTTGTCACTCTGCAATGCGTTCAGCAAGGAGTTCGTTGACCAACATCTTCTACTCAACAGGTTGTATGTGCAACATTGACTTCAGGAAGTCTTCTTCTGTCTTCTGCACTAAGGCGGATGGGTCGAAGTGCTTGATAGTTCCATCATGCTCTTTGCTTTTACCAGCATTCCGGTTGTGTTCCAATGCCTCAATGGGAACAGGGAGACCTAGGAGGTTCCTCTAATGACGAGTAATCCTCCTGGATGGGTCCAAAAGTGGTGGAACACCCTCAGGGGGTAAGTCTCCATCGAGAAACTCTAGCTTGTCCTCATTGTCCACTATGTTGGCCATGTGGACCCAGATCCTTCCTGGGGGAAAGTCCTTGATATCTCATAGAGAGTCGGGTTACCTCCGGAGAAGAATGAAGAGGAGGGAAGCATACTGCCTCCAGCCATGGATTTTCACGTGGGGGTAGCCTCCCCGATGATTTTGCGGAGTACCTTGATACTCTGAATGCATTGCTGCTGGATTGCCTCACGACGACCTGGTGACTCGGGGCAATGGGCCATAGGGAGCGCAACCAGATCGAATAGACAACACTACTTGCTAATTTCTTCAAAATGTGCTTGGCTCATTGGATAAACCACACACTGATTATGGATAATGAAATGCATCACTCCGAGGGTGTAGCGGAAAAACTCAACTTCCTCTGGGGTGAGGGACTCGAGTATGCAGAAATCCCGTGCTACTAGGGGCCAAAACATCTTGGGGAAGTGGTTCATTGTAAGGATGCTCCAGAAGCTCCTCGAATAGAATTCAAGGTCTGGACCTTGAATTCCCCACTCGCCAACTAGGGGTGGATAAGGAACTGGCAGCGGTACTGAGGCTGACCGTTGGGATGGCAGGATGGCTGGTGGAGAATATAGCGAACATGCTGATTTTCCACCGATTCATGGACATTCCTCTGAAGAGTGAAGTAACATGGCCGCTACATCATGGTAGGAGGGGATGACGGTCGTCGTTCCTTACTCTAGGGCTAGGGCTGGTGGTGGTGGGTCACAGTGCTACTTGCCCAACATTGGTCCCAAAAATAGCTATATATGATCTCTTGTGGAGGTAGAGAGCACTTCTGGCGATGATGGTGTTGATTGCACGACTATAACCTGTGGGGTCTCCAGGTTTTCATCCACCTGGACAAACCTACGGAGGGAGGTGGGGATACTGTGGAACTCGCATTCCAGGAGCACCAGACTGATGCGCCTTGTTCCTTCCCCGACCCTTGACTCGGATGAGAAAGGGGAGGGTTCCCAAGTTGAGTCTTATTATGCATTAGCGTGTGAGAAGCAGACTGGTTTGATCTCGGTTCGGACCATCCCATGATTCTTCTTATGGCGGTATCGAACTGCCTTCCTGCCCCTGGGTGGCTCCTCAGGATAGGGCTGATTCATGACATGGGGTCCTTCGGCCGCACTGATGCTTGGGTGGAGATAGTTTCCACCAGAGAGAACTGGGGTGTGAGGAGCATCGGGGAAAATGTTTAAGGGACATGGGGAGGACTTCCATGAATAATGCAAGACTAGGAAAAATCACTATTGGGACAGGCAGAAGCATGGGGAGGACCACTGTTCTTGGTGCGAGTGGAGCAAGGCTGGCCTTCACCCCTCTGGTCGCCGGGGTTAGGAGGACCTTCACCAGCTACGGAGAGGACGTAGGGAGGATCCTCGCATTAGAGAGGGACCGAATGGGGAATGTCCCATCACTGATGGTCAGGAGCATGGGGAACGACTCCATATCCTATGTAAGGGGCACAGGAGAGGCTTCTGTGCTGAGTATCACTACCGCGGGGAAGACCTTCATTCGAATTAGGGGTAGCACGGGGCATACCTCCATACTGAGCCTCTGAGTGGGGAAGGGCCATGCACTGTGTGGTAGTGGTATGGGGAGGACCTCTGTATGGGGTGTCATCGCTGCGGGTTGGTTTGCGATGACCACTGCTCGTGCCTGCAACCTGGAGAGTCGACCCAGCCTACTCGTGGGGCGGTTGGGGCCTCGATCCCTGTTGGGCATATAAGAGCCCCTGCTCAGTGTGTGCAGGGACCTAATGGTATGCGTCAGCGGTGTCTCAGGCCACAACAACCATCGACATTGACGCCCCTTGGAGGGTGTTATCCTCATCTCGTGCTTGACGCTGGAATTGGGTCAGACAGGCCGAAGCTGGTGGTGAAGGTGCATAGCTTACCTGCTCCTCCTCTGGAAGTACCATACGTCGGCGCTAATGCAGCCAAGTGGGAGCCTTTGTTGGGAGCCCTTGGATTGGGACTCTGACCGAGCAAGGTCAGACGTCACCTACCACATCAGCATAAGGCAGGGAGTCGTCAAAGCACTCCCGGGAAAGGCTCCCGAAGCGGTTGTATGTTTGGGTGTGGAGCAATGGCTCCATGTGTGGCTCTCAGGGGCGGCATTAACGGCGAGGTGTGGAAGCCTCCAAATCCATGCGGGCCATATCCCTGGAATGGATTATTCCCACCTCCCCGTAACGACATACGAGGTCATTAATTACCCTTCGTTAGACAACATCTGATAGAGAGATGAGGTGTGGGTACCCCAAGGTCGTGGATACAGATGCCATCACAAAAGTGGTGAAGCCACCAGAGTGGTTGTGCCGGCATTGACCCTGCCCCTACATAGACAGGCGGGTGGTGATCATGTTCCTGTGGTAGCAACCTGATTCTTGAGAAGCAGAGAGATAAAATCGTTAGTGCTGAAAGAAAAAAGAATCGATGACCAATGCCCCAATGCCATCCCATATCCCGTGATCAGTAAGAGGGATCCATACTGACAATGTCGCATAATAGAATGTCCAACGTTCTACTGCCCCAACATCTGGTGAGTTTCATGCTAGGCCCGCTATTTGCTTGGCGGGACCCAGTGCTAGAGATCTATATCCGGTGACACGTCAATCCATTGATGACCCAAGAACTACTAATCTCCATATTGAGGATAAGATCTTCACATCGGGTTCACCATATTTGTTTTTGATGCTTTCACCAGGGCGCGCGCATCCATCTGTGGAGGAGGCACAACTGTTGCCCCGTATTCCCACATTCCAAAGGGGGACAAAATCTGTTCCTTGTTTAGGGACATTTTCTCCTTGATCAAAACAGGATAATGGGATTTCGGTTATTCCTTCCATGGATTCCTGCTCAGAACTAATCAGCTATTATGGTTCTCCCTTTTAGAATTAAAACGTTGTTCATGAAACTCTTCCCAACGCCATCTCTTCATGGACACCAGTTAATTATATGACTTCTGTCAGGATGTTCCAAGGGGTCCGGTCAGGGCAATAACCTTCAGTTAGGGGAGTTGTCACGCTGGGCATCACTAGCATGTTTAGATGCTGGGGATTGGTGTGTTAGTATTCTGTCCCTTATTATAGGGCTTCTCGAGGGCACAGAAGCCCGAGGCATCCCACATCGAACATGGGGAATTGTATGCCATGGGCATGTATCTGAGGTTTTCATCAGCCTCCTATGTTTAACACTGGGTATGCCGTAAGTTTAACGTCTAGTGGAGATAGATTGGGATGATCAGACCACTCAATAGAGTGGATCAAATTGGGGATCCCCCGGGAGGGAACACCGCCATTGGGGCCATCACATGGGTTGCCTCTCAGATGTTTTTAAACTAAACAGGGAATGGAATGGCATGATAACACTAGGATGTGGCGGCCCGGGTAAGGATTAAGATAGATGATGGAGTTGTTTATGGGGATGGTGAATGGGGTGACACCGTCATGAGGATGACGACGTTTTTTTGGATTGAGCCTTGAAAAGTCTTCCTACGCATCCATGGGGCAGGGAATCAATTTCCTCATAGTTCATCTGATGACAGCTTATCGTTGATTGGGGTTTTCAATGTCTTACTGCTAGATGAGGGACAATGGTTTACCACTGAATGGTGGTCCACATTTTAACATCATGTGGAACTGGGGTGAAACGATGTGAATGGGGTCGGAACGACTTGGTGGTGGTGGTCTTGAACATCAAGAGGCTTCCAAAATACCATGCCATGACATGGATCAATGTCCTTGTAGTTCAAAAAGGGTGGCATGGGGCTTATGCCCAAGGCTGCCCAGGGTGTTGGTGAACTGATGTGAATGGGATCAGAACAACTGGGTGGTGGTCGGCTTGAACTTCAGAGAGGCTTCCTACGTACCCTTCCTTGGCATGAATCAATGTCCTTGTAGTTTGGGTGGTGGCATGTCAGCGAACCGATGTGAAGATGGACCTGGGGTCTGATGGTTGGTGGGCTTGAACCTCGTGGAGGCTTCCTACGTACCATTCCTTGACATGGATCAATGTACTCATAGTTCGGGAAAAGGGTCTTGGGACACCAACACAGAGATGGTCAGGGAAAATAGTTATTGGGATTGAACCTTTCTTAGGCCTCTGACGTAACATGCCTTGACATGGATCAAATACCACGTAGTTCTGGATGAGTGGCATAGGGATTACACTCTAGGATGCGTAGTGTGAGGCAGGAGTCGGTTGAACGATGTGAATAAGGACCTGCGGTCCAAGTGGAATGGTGGGATTGAACCTCATGGAGGCTTCCTATGTTCCATGTCATGACATGAATCCTAGTCCCCATAGTTTGGGATGGGCATGGGGCTTACACTCCGGGCTGCCCAAGGTGTTGGTGAACAGACGCGAATGGCTGTCGGAATGACCGGGTGATGGGATTGAACCTCGTGGAGGTTTCCTATGTACAATTCCTTGACATGGATCAATATCCCTGTAGTTCGGGATGGGTGCATGGGGATTACACTCTAGGCTACCCAAGGTGTTGGAAAACCGACCCAAATGGCGGTCGGAATGACCGAGTGATGGGATTGAACCACGTGGAGGCTTCCTACGTACCATGCCTTGACATGGATAAAAGTCCCAATAGTTCGGAATGGGTGGATGGGGCATACACTCTAGGATTCCGAGGGTGAGGATATCAGGGTCGATGCTTACTCTAAGCCCACATGAGTCGTGCTCGGTGTGAGAAATAGGAGGCAGCAGAGACTTGAAGATTATGTTGCGAAAGGTGCGTATGTGGGATATGGAGTGGGGATTATGCATGGAGCGGCCTAGGGAGAGAGTGATTGGGACTTACTCTAGGAAGGAGGCCCAGATGGTATGGGGCTTACTCCAGGATGGGGGCCCGTGGGGAAGTCAGGGCGTACTCTAGGATGGAGGCCCATGGGGAAGTTGGGGCTTACACTAGGATGGAGGCCCATGGGGAAGTCGGGGCATACTCCAGGATGGAGGCCCATGGAAACAAAGCACAGTGGGAGAGGGATTTGGTATCGAAGAAAGGAGAAGAACTGTTTCCCACCATGCCCTTCGCTGGCCCTGGGGACTGAAGATGAAAGGAGGAGTAGGGATACTACCACCGAAAAGAAAATCTTGGGGCTTATGGAAAGGTGGATTCCATTTCCCCGTGGATAAACACCACTCCTAGAAGGAGGATATAATCCCCTGTGAAGACCAGGGGTGCAGAGAATGACCAAGGCGAGGGACCCTGTGTGCAAGGGATGGGGCGAGTTCACAGTTTACCATCATGTGATAAGGACGAGGGTGGTTGGTAGTTTAACATTTTGCAGCTCAGACGAGGTGGGTGCGCTCCGCACCCCTAGGAATTACATAACTGGTACCCTCTTCTCCTTGGAGTAGAGAGGGGACTGGTAAAGCCATGGTGAGGGGGGGGGGGGGTCACGAAGCGAACCATCAAGGGGCCAATATTAGCGTGTATATGCGAAGAAGAAATAGCCATTAGCGTGCCTATGTGAAGAAGC
Source organism: Viscum album (assembly GCA_963277665.1). Classification (NCBI taxonomy): domain Eukaryota; kingdom Viridiplantae; phylum Streptophyta; class Magnoliopsida; order Santalales; family Viscaceae; genus Viscum; species Viscum album. The sequence goes on from OY728156.1 coordinate 1,088,534,944, forward strand.
ATGAGGCGAAGCAACGTAACTGGTGATGTCATCCAGGGGACACTAAAATCACATCATGAAAACCCGGAGGGCCACATGGGAAAAGGGATTTCCAAGAAAAGGAAATCATAGGTAGGGGCCTTGTGAAGCATTATTCCTCCACGTGGCAGAGGTAACTTGTGAAGGGTTGTCATTTGAAAAGTGGGGTGCCTTCGCCTAAGCATATGGAATTAGTGCATATGGGAGGTGCTTCGAAAAGTGGAAAAGAATTCAAATAGCACTTCCTTGTGAAGCAAAGGTACCTCATGAATCAAGGTGTCGTGAAGCAATGTGCTTCGCGAAGTAGAGTGACCCTGCCTTAGCATGGGGATCATGTGTACATGAAGGGTGTTTCCTGAAGCATAAATGCTCCATGCCGACCCAGGTCCCCTTGGGGATCCCCTTCTTTCGCGAAAGCCCTTGGGATTCATGAAAGGCATCCCTCTCAGAAGAGGGGATCAAGACGAGACAAGGGGGAGGCACTCTACTATGCAGAAGTACCTCGCACAACTCATGGTTTGTGGATAAAAAATAATGGTTCGTGATTCGGGAGCTGGGAAGTCGAAAGGGACAATTTTTCATCCTTTGGGCTTAGGGGGAGCCCGATATTTATAGGAAAGAGGCACCAAGAAGCAGAGATTACGCAGTATGAAGAGGGCCTTAGTTGCTTCATGGCGGGTCGCGAACTTCGCGGAGTGGCCCGCCTCCTTCCTTCGCGGTGGGATAGTGAATGTTAAATGCATTCACGAAGTGACCCACCTCCATGCATTGTGGCGGGCTCGCAAATGTCCAATGCATTTCTAGAGTGGCCCACCTCATTGCTTTGAGGTGGGCTTAAGAATGTAAAATTCATTCACAGAGCGGCCTGCCTCCTTGCTTCGCGGCGGCCGCGGTGCTGGGTGGCCCTCCACGAAGTGGCTTCGAAAGGTAGTCAATGGGACATTCTTTTGGATTCGTTCACTATCCCGAATTTTGGCACCAACAGGATTGTAACTCACCACATTTATCTCCTCCCATGTCTCGAACATGTCATCATGGAGCGCTTATGCAACGCGACACTAGAAAAAATTCATCTCTTGAACTGTTCAAACTTGTATTTTTCAATATAATGTAATTATATGTACGATTAACTAAGACCAAGCAACCTATAGATCTACCTCCGTAGATCTCATTCCGTAAAACATAGGTTGCTACTTTAAGTCAATCACTAGAGAATAAATTTCATTTTTGACCTAACTAACAGTAAGACCAATGTTTGTTTTCCATATGCTTCTGAACAAACTTTTCATGGAAAACCATGGTGCTCCCACTATCCTTTAGTAGGCCCATAGAAAACATTTTTTGAAAATTCATATTGTAACGGCCCGAAATTTTGAATAAATCTTGTTTCCTAATTTCATGTGTTATTTTATTTTATTTTTTATACTCAACAAAAATGTTTTATTTGATAAAATGATTATAATTAAAATGAGACCATTGGCTTCTGACTGTTATATGACCATCGGTCAATATGACCGCTGTGAACAAAATGTTTTGATTATTGTCTCTAAATACAAGTAATCTTGGTTAATTATTATAGAAAGAAGATTCGATGGCCTCACCTAGTAGTCTTGGACCGATCGAAGCCCATCTAACAGAACTTGGGAAGGAGGTAGCACCATTGGGCTTTGCTCTGGACCAAACCCAAGCCGAAATTCATCATGTGAAGCTATAATGGAATCGCCTTCACGAGAAGTTCAAAATAATTGAAATTACTACTCGGGCAATGTTGGTCGAGCCTCCCTCGAACTCTCTCACCTTAGCACACCTTACACTTAGGTCCTATGCGGGTGTGAGAAGAGGCTATGTAAGGAGACCGTAACTACCTTGTGTAATCCTTTGTTTTAAATAAAAATTGGGATTTCTTCTTATGGTGAAGTTATGAATTTTCAAATGACCGGATAAATTTAGTATGCATATTTTTGATGAATTTTAGAAAAAGGTTATTTTAAAAATGTTTATGAAAAACCTTAAATAATTAAATATGTGTAATGATTTTCAAAAAATGGTCTTCTACAATTATGTTCAGTACAAAATTTGGAGTCTAATAAGATCAACATGATTTTTGATGAATAGTAAATTAAGAATAGTGATTTTATGATTAGGATTAGTAATATGACCAAATGGATTAGTAATCTCACTTAAGAAAGTTTTAAAATAATATAGGCACCTTGATTAAGTAATGTGATTCAATAAAATGGTTAAATAACGGTTTCATAAATTATTATTCAAGTATTAGTTTTTTTGGGTGAATAGTTTTTTTTAATTAATAATTAAATTAAAAATATTTAGAAAATTATTATTATAAAATGGATTTCATTTTTTAACTCAGAGCACCGATATTATGTTATGGTAATTTTTGTGGTTTTTTCTGAAAAAATGAATTTTCGGTGAATAGTGTATTTATTTAAAAAATAAATTAAAATTTTTTAGAAAATTATTTTTATAAAATGGAGTTCAATTTTGAAATCAGATCATTGATATTTGATTAATGTGAAATTTTGGGATCTTTCTGAGAAAGTTGAATTTTCAGTGAATAGTGAAAATACAGTTTTAGGGTTTCGGTATGTTTAATGACATCATAACTGTGTCATGATGATGTCATGCGATTTTTAAAGGGTTGGCCAGCCAAGGGTGATGAATTATTGTGTGGGGGTCCCCATGTGGCCTAACTTTATGGTAAGTACCATGGGAGGGCCCATGCTTTTGTGAAAACCACTTTTGAGGTGTCCCTTGGCCATTAATGCCTTGTCCCCTCACTTTCCCTATAAATACCAAGCCCTCCTCTCATCCATTCGACTCCCCACACTTCCCCAACGAGGTTCTGGTCTCATTACCTCCCAAAGAGTCCTCCCAAGGTTCATCCAAGCACTCAAGGTCCCATTCTTTGAGATTTAAGAGTTACATTTTATGGTAAGGGATCCGAACCCTCTCTTACTTTTCAAGTGATCTCTTTTATGTCATTCCTTTTATGCTCCATGTTCTTATGTTGGAGGATGTTATTTTATAATCCTATTACTGACCTTGTTATGTTCATATAATGAGATATCCCCTCTTACTCTCATTATTTTGTTTTATGAAGTTTTAAGTGGCGCCGTTAGGCTGCCGAAAGTTTTGTAACAGATTCTTTCTCCCTTCTCATTTTTCAAGATCTATTTTCATGTAAAGTATTTCATGTTCCTTTTTATTATGTTGGGGTATGATATCTAAATTTATCATACTGATCTTTTATGATCATATGATGATATACCCCATTTGATCTCTTCAATTCAGTATTTTGAAGTTTTAAGTGGCGCCGTTAGGCTGCCGAATTTTTAGGGGATTCTTTCACCCTTCTCATTCTTTTCAAAGTTCTACTTTCATGTCAAGTCTTTAAAGTTACTTTTTAATTATTTTGGGGAATTATATATATATCTATCATACTGAACTCTTATGTTCACATGATGAGAGACCCTATTTGATCTTTTCAAATCATTTTTGTTGAAGTTTAAGTAACGCCGTTAGGCTGCCGAACCTTCATAAGAGAAATCTAATTTTTGTCTTCCTTCCATGTTTTTCATTTCAAATGGTATGTACTTTAAATTTCATCACCATGTCCATATATACTTATTATTCAGTCCCTCTACAGTTTTATGGGTCAATTATGATTGTTCGACCCATGTTACCTCTCTTTTCAATGTTTTCTAAAACCTTGTAACATAGCCGTTATGCTGAAGAATTTTCGTCTCAAAATGCCTCTCTTTTCTCAAAATTATTTTATGTTATAAAGTGAATACTCAAAGCTCCTATTTCTACAGGGGTATTCACATATATATAATAATGTTCTATTTTATATTCTGGGATTTACATACATGATACCCTCTTTCCCTTTCCGTGGGTTTAAAGTAACGTAAAGATCATGTCTTTAAAACAGTTTTTAAAACGTTATGATTATGAGATGAAACCCATATATTTTAAGCTATATGGGTTATTTATGAAATGTTTGATGATGATATATGTGGCTCACATGATAATAATGGCAAATTTATGGGTGCGCCCTGATAGCGCTCCAATGCATTGGGTAAAGACTTAATCTCTAGAGATGACCATTTTTAACGACGCCTTGGTGAATAACCTTGGTAATTTTTAACGACACCTTGGGGATGGACCTTGGTGAAACGAAACGATTGTCAATATTAAATGTTGTAGCCACATCTTCAAGTTATGAAAAAGTTTTATTTTTATTATGATATGCCTCATGATTTCATTTTCATGCCTTAAAGTTCATTTCATGACTTTGTTGATGTATCTCAAGTTCATATGTAAAATGTTTCACTTGTTTCCCTTGTTGGGCCTTCTGCTCATCCTTTCTTTTGATGTATGTCCCCAGGTTATGAGATGCATTAATGAGCCTAGGATGAACATGAGGAGAAGCCTTTAAAGTGTTTAATAAGAATGTTTTTTTTGTTTCATGTTTTATGTTCCTTGTTTCCAAGACACTAAACCTTAAAGATCCTCAGTTCCGTGTAATGGAATGAAAGTTATGTTATAAAAAGACGGGATGATATATATATTCTATTATCTTGTTTCTTATTTTAATCATAAACCATATTTTTGTAACTTTCAACCTTTATTAGCATTGTGTTATGTGACCATCTCTTTCTGGTTGCATCATATAGACACCATCTACGATTACTGGTCATGACATGCAACACTAAATAATTTGATCATAGATATTATCTATGATAGGTAAAAATCTAACATATTCAGGCATAAAAACTTGGTGAAACCAATCAAACCTTATGGGTACTATGCTTGTACCACCCATGCATCAACTCATTTGAATACCCACTGCAGTATTCAAAATAATAAGCCCCTTTTCACATGATACATGAAATCTATTAATTGAATTTTAGTTGGTATCATCAATTTTAGCTAATTTTCATACAATTATTTCTTGTAGGAAATATTATTCACATTGAATAATAGATCACCAGATTCAGTGAATATAATACCATCACCTTGGTTTTACCCTTCCTACACAGTATGTGTCTCTAGAACATACTCTGTTCCACATGCACTTGTGGAACTATTTCATGTGCCAATTATTCTTGCATCTTGAGAATTGACTAAACACAAGTCAATATAGATCCCACTGTCTCTAATAGAGTGGTGAACCCTTATATAGATATGTAGTCTATCACTTGAGTAAAACTTCTCTATCTTAGAGATTTATGTAATATCCTAAGCAATTGTTAGGACTGTTATACTAAATTCACATTGTGTTTATCATGATGCATGTTTGTTTATGTCCTAACAAATTCATTGCAACCAAACACATGTACTTATGATATAATTGATTTACATCATACTATGACTCGTATGATACCCATTTGTCATTATAGTTGACATATAGTTATGGGATAGCACCGTTATTTGTGAATCATGTCATGAAATATAATGGACGTTTCTGCAAGTTGTAACATTGATATTCCACACATCATGACATTGATGTATAAAATGTTCATTTAGGAATTACTCCAAGCTACATTTTGTTGATCAATGTTGATATGTAATGCTTGATCATCAATCCTCCTCATTAACATTAACGTCATGATGAAAATAATGTAATATGCATTTAGAAATTACTCCATGCTACATTATTCTGATTGATGAATGCCTGGTGAAGATATTCTACAGTATGCCAACCCGAAGCTACACAAATCTTCTGACCATGAAAATACATAACTTTTTCATTCCTTAATTACTTAAAGGAATCTTATGAAGTATATATACCTATATCTTATACATGGAATAGTTCATTCATACTTTTTGAACTATTTCCAAAAGCATTGTGACATAACATTATTTCTAAAGGCTCATTTTTCAAACTAAATACGTTGATAATACCAAAAGTATTTTGTTGTGCTGAGCCTAAATACCATAGTTGGTATATTCAGGATGTCCACTTTTAGTATTACATGAAAAATAATTATCTTGTGACAACTGGGTATAAATCTTACATTTATATTCATCACTACTTGCATATTATTCATGTATTAATAAACTACTGATTGAGTTTTAAAAACAAAAAAACAACATTAATTACAGAACCTAAAAGAATGTCTCCTTGCATCTAAGCACACATGAGATTAATGTTTGTGGTGATACTCAATAGTATTTCAATATGAATCTTTCACATGGAAATTAAAGAAGTCATGTACTTCTCACCACTTTCCTAGGTATCACCCTTTTGCAGCCACTTGGAGAATACACACGACATCTAGTAATATTTCTATACTTACTTAGAAACTGTATTTAAATACACATATCTAAAAAGCATATACTAATAAATACCCAAGAAGTAAAAAAGGAAACATTACATTGATGAATATTCCTGATGAAGAGGTGGAAACATGCTTATCTAAATCAGTTTATTTTTTTTAAACATCCATTGTTTTATTTTATAATATGCTTGGAAAATAACCTTTGTTAATACCTCATTAATTGAAGGATGTCGTGAATGTTCCATTAGTATTACTATCCTTTTGGAGTTTTTGCATTGTCATTCAATTTATTCGCCATATGAATTAAATATTAAAATATCTTTGAACTTTTATTCAGCTGGAGAACGTTAACTAAAATTGAAATTAAAAATTTACTCAATACTTGTTCATTTTGTAACCTAAAACGATACTTGAGTAATGTGGTGAAAATGATACGATAAAGGGATCCATTTAAAGATCATGATCTATCTTTTAATTTACACATGATGGTGTAACCATCGCCTTATTCATACCATTTCTTCGCTTTCTCTTTGCAATCATCTCAGAGATGAGACTTTATGTTTATATCATCCATGTCCTAGTGTAGCGACCACAAATGACACCGATCATTGATTAAAGCATAATGATATAAATATCATATGCTTTATACATTTGTCTCCTGTAAGCATTCCACCCTAACTTCTTGAGGTAGTTAAACATTGTTGGGGACACTGGCACCTTGAGTTTCTTATATCATAGTACCATGCACACGTGCCTATACTAATCATGGATACTCGTGTTAGTGAGGGAATTTAATTTTTCCATTATCATATCTCATCTTTTAATCTTGTGGTTTACCTTTCAATTTTAACTACAAAAATGAATTTTTGAAGATTAGTTCTTTTATCATAATTAGTAGTTTGACATTTTGATTAATTACTTAATTAAATGTCTCCCACTATTTTATTGGATTATAGGAACCCTCTGTCTGAGAATCAGAATACTCTGTCTCTTGATTATTCCAGTGGCAAGGATCTCGGAACCACCTCTCATAGTCTAAAAGATATGGCTATGCAACTACATGGAGGTTTCAAGGTGGGCTTTGGATGGCTGACCAATTTAACTTACAGTTCCTTGATCTGTTGAGTGAAGTCTCAGATTCTAAAATCATAACGTGATTTACTCAACACTTTCATCTAAAATTACAACAAGCTAGCTATGAATACTTTTTTGCTGCAATTTTAGTTATGTCAACCGATAATTCTTATATGGACTCCCAGGTAGTAAGATGCACCCTCAGCTATGGCATGAACGACACCTCAAACAACCAGTTTTTTCCAAATTTGAATGACGGGAGACTGTTATGACTGAATATATATCTTTATTGGTTTATAATTTTTAATGTGATGAAAGAAATCATTTTCTATTTTTATAATTAAATAATAATTGATTGCACTCACATCTGATCATGCAAGAAATAGAAATTTCATCATGTCACATGTTCATTTTATCTTGGATGCATGTTTATTATAATACTATGTGACCACACAATAACTGCACATTAACAAACATAATAAACCATCCAAAAAAAATTAAAGACCTGATCATGATCCAGTTCTAATGGTTGATTTGATGAGTGAATAATGGACCAACCGAGACCCTAGGGACAATACCATTAGTTGTGTATCTTGCAACTTGAATAACAACTTCTTCTCATCCAATGAATCCAACTCCTATATGGTGCATCGCCGTCACATAGCATGAAGTTTGTCATACATCACCTCTTCATTATACAACTATACTCAAACACAGGAGAGGGGGTCTCTGGGTATAAAAATACAACTATGAGAACGGGTGTATATGCCCTTATACATATAATGACACTTGAGATGACACACATACCATCTTTTATTTAATTAAACTAATTATTATAAAACCATTGTAGAAAGTAAATAATTAAATAAATGAAAATACATAAACAACCACCTGACATGCATTGGTTGGTCTCTAGCTCATGATCAACATTCATATTAAACTCGCATATAAGAACTAAATGAAAAATAAAATTAATCTTGAAAAAAATAAATTTAGAGGACATTATTTTTTGAATTAAAATTTCACTCTAATTTTAGTTCAACAAATTTCGTTGTTTGGTCCTGATTAATTAAATTTATTTTAAAACTAAAAATTAAATCAATTATTTAATTTAATTAATCCCCTAATTAAATTAATTATGATGAATTTAAATTTTAATAACAAAAAATTAATATTAAACTAATTTAATTATAATCATTAATTAAATTAATTATTTTAATTAATTTTATATTAAATTAAATCACCTGGGCCCAATAACATTGGGCAGTGACTGTACGGGTCGGGGAAAACCTTCACATGACCAATCTAGGTGATACCGACCCCGTGCAGGGACATTCTAGGCCGAGCCAGTTCACCCAAGCCTGTTCCATACTGGGTAGATCCCCCAGACCTATTTCTGGGTAGTGCCAATTACCTGCTCGCAAGGTGGACTTGGAGATGACTAGAAAGGGGAGGGTCCATGGAGAAGTGAGAGGTCGTCAGAAGGGGTGGCATGAGGGTGGTGTCCTGGGGTTGCTAGTGAGGCGGGTTGACCTTGACGGGGCACGGTGGAGTAGCTGCTTTTGAGTAATGATGTTACCTCCTCTTTTAGTACCATGTTTTGGTTTTCACCAAAGGGATTTCTTGATTAGATTTATTCCAAAACGATAGGATTACATGTTTCTAGGAGGTATGTTGAGGATATAATTGGGAATATATTGGTCGGGCCAATATGGCATGATAGGTGTGTGGAATTGGGAGGTGGGAAGGACTTTTATAGTGGAAGAGGTGGAACACAATTGAAAATTTTGGAATGGGGAATTCCATCCACGTTTTCCCCATTTAAAGTGGATAAATTAATGGAAGAGAGTCTACAAAAGGGTATAAAAGATCAATATATGGTAAGAAAATGGATTTTAGACAAGTCTCAAAGACATTTTCGTTGTTATATTTAATGGTTAGTCCATTGTAAACATTAAATTTGTAACACCCCAAGCTTCCACGATACGCTTTTCTTTGAATAATATAGTAGCGTGTGTTGTAGCAACTTCGAGTTCTAACACACACCACAACCAATCGAACTAGCCGTTATGAATACTAATACCCACTTTTTGAAATTTTATAAATATTATCATTCAAAATTGAATTCATTTTTGGATTCTGAATATTGAAATTATCTTAGGGTGAATTTTTTTTAGTTTTTTGAAAACATTCAATTTTTGATGAATAGTGAAAAACACTGAGTTATAATTTAAAACCGAATTTTTATTTAAATAATTATTTATTTTATATAAATTTATTTTAGGTCAAAATAGATACATAATACCAATATAATTTCAATTTAATTCATTGGCGTCAGTTTAGAATAATTTTATATATATAAAATTTTTATCAATCTTTTCAATGTCTTTTACCCACCTCCCAGGAGAATTTTCAAATTAACATAAAAATTCATTTTACCAGATCTGTGAGTTGAATTTTGAAAATCCAAGAGACACGGTTAATATCAAGGAGTAAAATTTGGTTCAATAAGATAAAAATAATTTTTTATACTAACTTTTTACTTTTATTTACCACAGTTAAAAGTAAATAGGGTAATTAAGGGTAAACATGATTTTAATATTACACTAACACATTTCCTAATTCTAATGGACAAGTTTATCTCGACCAAAAACAACCATATGAATAAACTATTATAATTTAGGTCCACTTGGATTAGATTATGTCATTTATTATTATTTAATTCAAAGAAGAGTTAAAAGAGTTAAAATCAAAGTTTAATAACTAAAACATTTTTAATATAGGGTTATAAATAAGATAAATTCGATTATAAATATTTATTAGAAAGATTAAAATAATTCCTACATAATGGAATCTTATTTATAATTTTTAGACATTAAATAAGTTAATTAATTTATGACACAATGATGATGCAGTAAGTACCGTATTAATGAAAGTTTAAGATAATGGATATTATAAATACCCAATAGTGTCAAAATTGACAAAAAAGAGTTTTTAAAATGAATATTATATTATTAAATGATATTCTATTCATAAAAATCTAAGGTTCGGCCAAAAGTATTATATTATGATAGGTGTATCATTAATAGACCACTTGGGGGTCGATAGGAAATTTATGGTATGTTTATTAACCATATAATATAAAAATACAAAGAAACATGGTAAATGTCAAACCTATTAACTAAGAGTTAAAACTAAATGATAAGGTTAATAAAGTGACCCAAAACAGTCTAAAACCTAATGGTTGAATGGATTTAGACCCATCCCCAACTTATCCTCGAAATAAATCAATTTGTAGCCATTATAAACCGAATATGAATTTATTATAAAATAATATATTAAGTTTTTACTAAGGTTCTCCCTCACCCCTCTTATAAAAGGGAACTCCCCCTTCTCTCAAATTCATACCTTCAAAGCATTTTGGCTCGGACAAAACATGCCCAAATATCATCCCAACTTCCCTCTCTTCAACTTAGAGTCCTTAGCTTGATCAGAAATCCAACCTTAGGAGCCCTTTTGATCAAATCAAAAGGAAGAACACGAAGAAGAGGTAATGTTTTCACTACTCTCTTTCAGGTTCTTTTCTTATTCCACTTCTTATTTATTTGTTATTTCCATTCTAAAATAATAACTCTAGTATATTATATATGTTTTGATGTTATTATAAATATGGTACAACCATATTAAGAATTCTATCCATCCTTTGAATGACATGTCACCATATGTGCGTACGTACGACTTACCGTCTCCATGTCGTGGTGAAATTGTTATTCAAAACATTATTATTTCGATGGGTATGATAATGATGTGTAATTGAAGTAAATAATAAATATAAAGTTTTAATGATTCTGTGTATATGATATACAATCCATTATATATGATTTTAATATCAAAAGAATGATATTGTCTCTTGTGCGTACGTACGGACTACCGTCCCCACGAACGCGGTGAGATTCATTCTCCATCGTATTCATTAATGAATAATTCTCATTTTTTGATTAAAAATAATATTTAAGGACTTGATATAATTCTAGATATTAATAAGATACAAACTATGGAAAAAAACACGACTTATGAATCAAAACATATAAAAGAAAATGAGTAAGTGAATACCAGAAACGACGATAATACTAAAATATTATTAACAAAACAATATTAAAAGATCATATTTGATATCATATTTTTTGTATATGATTCATGTATAACATAATAACAATGATTTAAGTATTATACAGGAGGTTAACCTACCCTCGACCAAGGAAAAGTACATGGTAATGGTTTATTTCGCATTCTCTTCATTATCCATGTTTGTTTATACGTAATTATCTACTGGGACCTCTTTATCATCCACATCCATGTTTCTTAAAAATGTATTTCAAACATTATAACTATTTTATATAATATAGTTTAAAGTAATTTGTACCCTTGTTTTAATTTTTATAAGATGTGTATAAATGAATCTTTCTGTCATTTTCCAAACAATGTCCTTTTTAACCTTTTTGACATAATTAAGGTAAGAATGTTTTTTTAAATTATACGGTGGGTGCAGATATTTTCAGCCATTATAAAATCATCAATGCTTCCTTTACAAGATTATATGAATATTTTTAAACTAAATGTTTTATTTATAATCATGATTTCAAAATAGAAAGAGATATTTCTCTAAAAAGGGGTTTGATTTCATCTATGTCAACATCATTTGATGGATTTTATGTTTATTTGAAGCTGATTTATTATGATAAAAAACTTCCATATTGTCTTTAAGGTTTTGTGATATTTTTTACTGTGGATGTGCTATTTTTATACCATTCATGATTTATGGTTAAAGTATTGACATTTCATATGCCAGTTTTAATACGAATGTTTATTATATGTGTAAACCTTTTCATGTGAGGAATGTATTGGACTTATTAAATGATGGGTGGAGCCCGCTACAGCTCCTCGATGAATCGGTAGGTCTCATGAGACAACTAGACGTGGAATTGGACAAGGCCCTTTTCCAATTTGATATATGGTTTTGGCCGAGGCCTTAATAATTTGTAGACGTCTTGGCCGAGGCCATTACAAATTGTTTCAGAATGTCCGGAATTATACAATCCCTCATTATGGAAATAATATTTATGGTTCATGTGGTCATTCGACTAGTATAATACCCATTATTATGTTTTTTATGGCATTATTTACCCAGATCATAATATTTCCATAAAATTATTCATGTTTATTATTTGTAATGGTATGTGGTTTCAATTATTCACCATGCTTAATATTTATGACATTTTCCGCTGTATTAATTACCCTTACTGAGCGTTTGAGCTTGCACCTTTCTTATGTTTCATTTTCCCAGGATATGAAGAAGTTAGTTATGAGTGACCTGCAGGCGTAATCTAGGAGGCTTGGAGGTTTCTAATGAAAAATATTTGTGTTGTATTTCTCTTCAAGCTGTAAAGTTGAACTTATGTATGAATATTATTTCCAATAATACTAAACTGGTCAGTCTATCGAGACATGATTTCCTTGTGATCATGTCAATGTTATGTAATAATGCACCGACTCTTGGTAACTGGGGTTGGGGCATTACAGTTTGTATCAGAGGAAGTTTAGTAAAATCCCAGTAAACTAAATTTAGATAAACTATGATTAGAGCACATAGCACTAAGATAGAATTTGAGGATTAGTATAGAATAACTTCCTAGAATTTTGGTATTGTAGAGATTTTGTGACATTTCTATGAAATAAATCCCTATATGGATACGAGTAGGTAGAGGCGGATCTGGTACAAATGTACCTAGGGGTAAAACCCAAAAACACCGTTATGAGCTAGAATCAAACAGGAACTGGTCCATGACAACAGGCTTTGTTGCACTCTTGGTTATGACACTCCCAGGGGATATTCTTAGAATAATTCTAATTTTATTTACAAAACATTATGAAGGATTTATGAGTATATTCTTCCTCAATGAAAACATTTTTAGGATTAAGGATTATATCCACAAACTGTTCATTTTTTGTTAAGCATTTTAGAAGTTTGGAATTATATATTTCGATTCATAAACTAATCTAGTTTATGACATTATTTAAAAATGGAATCTAGTGGAAGGAATGAAAAAATGTATCAATGCATGCACTCCATGTAGGAATTTCCTTGCTGCTCAAGATAATTATAATGGAGTTGGTGATGCAACTGGTGCTGATCAGCTAATCACCATACTGGGACAACTCACTCAGGTTATGAATAATAACCTTACTCGTATGGATTACTCTGATCCGCAGTGTGGAGGTTCAATTTTAGATCGCTTCATGAGGAAAAAACCACCAACATTAAATGGGGGTAAAAATTCACTAGTAGCTGAGTAATGGATAAATTCTTTAGAGAAAATATTCTATGCCTGGGGGAGTAGCGAAAGGGAAAAAGTTGTCCTGGTAGTTTACCACCTCACTGGAGATTCTGATCAATGGTGGTCATTGATTCAAAACAAAAAGGAATTTGATGAAGTATCAAATATGGAATGAAGGGAGTTCAATGATATTTTCATAGAAAAATACTTTCCTCGTGACCATTGAGAAGATATGGAAAGGCAATTTCTGAGTCTACGGAAAAAGGAGGATGAAAATGATACAGAGTATGAGGATAACTTTACAAGGTTAGAGAGGCATGCTGCAGATTATATACATAACCCAAGAAGTAAGATTTATTGTTTCTTTGATAGGTTAAAACGATTTATTCGTCAAGAATTAGTATCACAATCCTTCTCATCAAATGAAGATATTGTCTCGTGTGCTATTAAGACAGAAAAGGAATTCTCTATGTCTTATGAGATTAAATCAACGGAAGAGAAGAGGAGATCTGTTGAACACTCTGGGAAAGGAAATAAGGAAACATGGAAGAAGTGATGAATTTAATTTCCTCTCAGTAATAATTGTGGAAGGAATCACCCTGGTGCCTGTCTAAAAGGAAAAGGAGTATGATACAAATGTGGACAGAAAGGCCATCTTTCTGGTGACTATAAGGGAAACACTACTGGAAAAAAGACCTATACCCACGGTTCAAAACCGTGGGTATAGCCCCCAAAACCGTGGGTATAGCCTATACCCACGGTTTTGGGAACCGCGGGCTGGAATGGCGTCGGTATAGGGGTCTCAGCCTATACCCACGGTTTTGGAGAACCGTGGGTATAGAGAGGTCAAAGTGTGCCACAGCGATGTTACAGCGTGGCACACAATTACCCCACGGTTTTTCAAACCGTGGGGTAATTGAATTCAAAAAAAACGCGCTGGAAGGGAATCGAACCCTGAACCACGCAACACCTGAATTCCACGCCGAACCAAGTGACCAACTGACCTAACGCTACTACTGATATATACACATAATTTTATTTTAATATGTTAATATAATAGTTATAATCCAAAAGAAAACTCCAGCGGGTTTTGAACCCGCGCCTCCCATATGGCGCCCAGTCACAGCGACCAACTACGCTAACAAACCATTTGCTATATGATTATACTTGTTTATTCTTATATTAATATATCTTCTATAATCAAAAAATAAAACACCCCGGTTTTCGAACCCGCGACCTATACAAAGGCATACGAGGTACTGACCAACTGACCTAAACCCGCTATTGATATGTAGTCATAATTTTATTTTAATATGTTAATATAATAGTTATAATCGAAAAGAAAGTCCAGCGGGGTTCGAACCCGCGCCTCCCATTCGCTGCCCAGTCACAGCGACCAACTGAGCTGACAAACCATTTATTATATAATTATACTTTCTTATTCTTATATTAATATATCTTCTATAATCAAAAAATAAAACACACTAGTTTTCGAACCCGCTACCTATACTAAGGCATGCGAGGTACTAACCAACTGACCTAAATATATTTTGCAGTTTGAGATTTCGTATCTATATATCTATATTATTTAAGATCGTCTTTTCATCAAAACAAAATTTTCGTCCCGCGGAATTTTTTGTTCCCGCCATAACGCGGGAACTCTATACCCACGGTTTTGAGAAACCGTGGGTATAGGTCTTTGAAAAATATACCACCTATACCCACGGTTTTCAAAAACCGTAGGTATAGGTCCGCTAAACAACACCTATACCCACGGTTTTGCCAAAACCGTGGGTATAGGTCTTCAAAAACAACCTATACCCACGGTTTTTCCATGAACCGTGGGTATAGGTCTCAATACTATCCCTATACCCACGGTTTCCCAAACCGTGGGTATAGGGGGGGCCTATACCCACGGTTATAAACAAAACCGTGGGTATAGACCCATTTTCCAGTAGTGAAAGAATGATGCTACCAATTTTCAATGCTACAATTTCAGGGAGATGGGGCATTATGAAAATGAATTTCTTATGATTCAGGGAAACATACCTCAGAAAAGGCCAAGAGATGAAGGCCAAGCTTATACTATCACTACTACTGAGGTAGAACCTCCAAAAGACATGGTGTCAGGTAATTTAATGGTTTCCTCAAGTTTTGAAAATGATTTATTTGATTCTGGATCATTGCATTGTTTCATATCTTCCAAGTTTTCTAAGAAAACTAGATATTTCCAATTTGATTTAACAAGGGAGTTGTCAATCAAAAATCCTAATGGAAGTATCATTGCTACAAAGTTCTGTGAATCAGTTCCCTTTATATCATATAAATGTTCTTTATCTGTTGATCTCATCATCATACCCATGATTGAATTTGATATAATGCTCGGTTTGGAAAATATTTCGAACCATGAAGTGAAGATTTATTGTAAGAAGAAGGAGGTTATGATTTTTTATGATAAGGATAAAGAACACTGTATAGTTAGTGAAGAATCATCACCACATTCTTCTTATCTATATCCACACCCAGTAGCACAACTAAATTCAATTGTCGGGGAGGAAGAGAATGAAATAACTGTGAGTGAGGAAAGGAATGTTCAAATAGAGGATGTACCTATTGTTAAAGAATATGTAGATGTATTTCCAAGAGATTTACCTGGACATCCTCCAGAATGATAAATTGAGTTTTCCATTGATTTAATTCTTGGTTCAAGGCCCATATCAAAGACCCCTTATAGAATGGCCACTGTGGAATTAGTGGAACTAAAGAAACAACTAGATGAATTGAGTAATAAGTGATTTATTCACACTATTGTTTCTCTATGGGGAGTCCCTGTTCTTTTTGTAATGAAGAAAGATGGATCTATGAGGTTGTGCATTGACTACAGGGAGATCAATTCTATAAAAATAAAGAACAAGAATCCCCTACCTCGCATTGATGATTTATTTGACCAACTTCATGGAGCTCAACATTTTTTCAAATATTGAAATTCGATCTGGATACCATCAGTTGTGTGTGAAGAAGGAAGAAATTCTGAAAACAACATTTCAAACCAGGTACGGGCATTTTGAGTTTACAGTAATGCCTTTTGGATTGAATAATGCACCCTCTGTATTCATGGATTTAATGAATAGTGTTTTCAATGAATATCTCGATGATTTTTTGGTGGTATTTATTGATGATATATTGGTATACTCCAAATTCTACAAAGATAATTAAAATCACTTGCACATTATCCTGAAGACTCTTAGAAGACATGAATTATATGAGAAGTTTAGAAAGTTATAATTTTGGCTTCAGGAGATTTCCTTTCTTGGCCATATTGTCTCTAAGGATAGAATCTCTATTGATCATTCTAAGACCATGGAAATCCAAGAATGGCCAGCACCGATGAGTATAACTGAGGTATAATGTTTTATTGGTTTAGTAGGTTATTATCATCATTTCTTCTAGAACTTTTCCCAATTGGAAAACCCATTAATGAAGCTCACACGTAAAGGGGTTAAATTTGTTTGGACAAAAGAGTGTGAAGAATGTTTTTAAGAACTGAAGAGAATATTAGTCAATGCTCCTATATTCACTCTACCATCAGGGAATGACAGGTTTGTTATTTATAGTGATTCATCAAAGAAAGGAATTGGTTGTGTCCTTATGCAGAATGATACGGTTTTTGCATATGCATCACGACAACTGCAAATTAATGAGAAAAACTATCCTACTCAAGATGATGATTTAGTAGCTGCAATCTATTCGTTGATGATTTGGAGACACTACGTCTATGATGAATAATGTGAGATTTATATTGATCACAAGAGTTTGAAGTATATTTTCTCACAGAAAGAACTCAACATGAGGCAAAGATGATGGCTTGAACTACTAAACGATTATGATTCCACTATACAATACCACTCGGGGAAGGCAAATAAGGTGGAAGATGCTTCGAGTAGAAAGGATGATGGAGTTTTGAACAAGATGACAGTTGAAAAGGATCCTATATATATGGATCCAGTAAAGATGGATATGGGAATAACCATGGAAGGTGAAACATCAATGCTTTTTCAAATTATTTCCAAATCATCTTTACTAGAAATGATAAGGAGTTCTCAGACCGTTGATAATGAGTTTCAAAAGAAGATTAATGCTTCGAATGATGGGAGATTGAGTGACTTTGTGTATGAAGATGGAAATTTGAATTTTGGGAAGAGTTTTGGGTTCCTAATATAACTGATCTAAAAAGGGAATTGTTGGATGATTCTCATAGTTCCAATTTCTCAATACATCATGGGATCAATAAAATGTATAGAGATTTGAAGGAACATTTTTGAAGGCACAACATGAAGAGTAAGATTGCTAATTTTGTGTCAAGTTGTATGGTTTGTCAACAAGTGAAAGAAGGAAGGCAACAGCCAGGAGGAGTCATGCAACCTCTTCCCATACCTGAGTAGAAATGGGATAATATCACGATGGAGTTTGTCATTGGACTACCAATGACTCCTAGAAGGAACGATGCAATATGGGTCATTGTTGATCCTCTTACCAAATTAGCACATTTTCTTGCTATAAGAGAAGATATTACAATTGAACGTATACCAAGGATATATATTAATGAATTTGTGAGACTTCATGGAGTACCCATATCTATTGATTCTAATCGTGATCCCCATCTTACTTCAAGATTCTGGAAAAGTCTTCAGAAAGATCTGGATACTGAACTTTGTTTGAGCACTTCCTACCTCCCCCAAATTGATGGACAATTAGAACAGACTATTCAATCCTTAGAAGACATATTGAGATCTATCTCACTTGACTTTCAAGGTATGTGGGATAAATATTTACCTCAGGTGGAATTTTTCTATAACCATAGCTTCCATTAAAGTATTAGGATGACACCATATGAAGCGTTATGGAAAGAGATGTCGAACACGAACCGGTTGGGATGATGATGCTGAGAGAAAACTTGTAGGCCCAGAATTGGTGGAGGAAACAATGAAAAAGGTGAAGGTAATCCAAAACTAAATCAAAGCAGCTCAATGAAGGCAGAATAGCTATGCCGATAACTGAAAAAAGGTTTTGGAATTTTAGGTAGGAGATCAAGTTTTCATGAAGGTATCTCCATGGAAGGGAGTTATACGTTTCGGTAAGAAAGGTAAATTGAGTACCAAGTACATCGTACCTTTCGAAATTCTAGAATGAATTGGGGCTATAGCTTACCGTTTGGAAATGCCGCCAAATCTCTCCAAAGTTCATGATGTGTTCCATATATCACTGTTGAGAAAATACATGCCTGACCCAACGCATGTACTCACCTATGAATAATTAGATCTGAAACCTGATCAATATTACTACGAAGAGCCCGTAAGGATTCTTGATACGAGAGAACAAGTGATGAGAAACCGGATGACTTATCTGGTAAAATTTCTATGGAGAAACCATAAGATGGAAGAAGGAATGTGGGAACCTGAGGAACTTATGATGAAGAACGACCCATGTATTTTTATGTGTTAATATTCTAGAAATATCAAGGATGAAATTAGTTAAAGTAGGGGAGAATGTAACACCCCAAGCTTCCATATTACACTTTTCATTGAATAATATTGTAGCGTGTGTTGTACGCAACTTCGAGTTCTAACACACACCACAACCAATCAAACTAGCCGTTATGAATAGTAATACAAAATTTTTAAAATTTTATAAATATTATATTTCAAAATGGACTTCATTTTTGCTTTCAGAATATTGATATTAGTTTAGGGTGAATTTTTGGTATTTTTCTGAAAACTATCAATTTTTGATGAATAGTGAAAAACACTGAGTTATAGTTTAAAACTGAATTTTAATTTAACTAATTATTTATTTTATATAAATTTATTTTAGTTCAATATAGATACATAATACCTATATATGTTCAATATAATTCCTTGAAGTCAGTTTATGTAACACCCCAAGCTTCCACGGTACGTTTCCCTTCGAATAATGCGATAGCGTGTGTTGTACGCAACCTCGAGTTCTAACACACACCACAACTAATTAAACTAGCCATTGTGAATAGTAATACCTACCTTTTGAAATCATATATATTTTATATTTCAAAATGGACTTCATTTTTGGATTTGAAATATTGAAATTATCCTAGGGTGAAATTTTGGTACTTTTCGGATAACTTTTATATTTTGATGAATAGTGAAAAATACTAAATTTTAATTAAAAACAAATTTTTTAATCAAAATAATTAATATTGATAAATTATGAATTTGAGTGGTTTTAAAGTATATTTAGAATATATTTTTACCATTTAATTTAATGTTTTTCATTGGACATAATTTCACAATTAAATCAGACATAAACAAGTGTCAATCTTTTGATAGTTATTATCTCTTAAAAACACACTTTTTTATTTTAACAACGGGAATTAATTTTAAATTAATTTCTGCCACTTCTGTGTTTTGAATTTGGAAAAATGGATTACATATTTGGAATCAGGATGTCCAAATTATGTAAATAGGTAACTTTTATTTTTACACATTTTGAATAATTACTGCGGTAAATATTTTATTTACCATGGTTAAAGGGTAAATCCGGTAAATAAGGGTTAAAAATTAAAATTATAATAATACAAAATTACCCTAAAACGTGTCCTAACCTTATTGGTGGACACATACCCGACCATGGGCATCCTTGGGTCGATTTGGGGACCCCTTGGAGCCACTTGTATGTGGTAGGGACACAATATATTAATAAAATTAAAATAAAAATAAAAATGGCATAAGCTTACATCTTTTAGAAGAACACTTTTTACATAGGGTTATACATGTTGGATGTTCGATTATAAATATTCATTAGAAATCTAAAAAGATTTCCTACATAATGATATTTTATTTATAATTTTTAGACATCAAATAATTTAAATTATTAATGACACAATAATGATGCAATGTTTACCTCATTAATAAATCATTTAAATAAATAAGATTATAATGATTAAAATATTATCTAAAACCTGTCCAATTCTTATTGGTTGATGTTATTTAGAATATGAGTCATCTTATCTTCGACCTCAATGATTTTTGGACCATTATAAACCGAATATAATTATATTATAATGTAATACTTTCACTCTTTCCTAAAGAGCCCCTCCTCTCCCTTATAAAAGGAGACCACTTCTACTCATTCCTCACACCTCTCAAGCCACTTGGCTCGTCCAAAACCTGCCCAAATAAGCTCCCCACATCCCTCTCCTCCTCCTTGAAGCTTCCCCTTAGGCAGAAAGCATTTCAAGAAGTCCTTTGGTTCCATCCAAAGTGAGTTACCTAAATTGAAGGTAACGATTTCTCTTAAATTATTTTCATTTATTTTGCTTCTCCAACCCCCAAACTCTTTTTATTTCCTTTCTTTTGTAACAACACCAGTATCCACAATATACTAGAATGTTGTTATAAGAAGGATTAAAACTACACATACACACAACTCCATCTAATGGATGATGAACATAATGTAACATCCCAAGTATGTAATGAATAATAGATATTTTTATCTATGTCTATTAATGATTAAGATAGTGTTATAGGTGCTTAAAATGAAAATGAAAACAATCTTATGCATGGAATACACTAATATTCTTAAAAGATTGTTTTAGTGCCTTTTGATGGAAAACCATTTTTGAATCTATATTTTGATAATTTTATAAACTATGTTTGTCAAAATAAACTTATTATTTATGATTGAGACATCAAAATTTACCTTGTGTGAATTTTTGGTATTTTTCTGACAATGTTCATTTTTTAATGAATAGTGAAAATACTGCATTTTACATCAAAGCTGCTTTTTATCCTAATTTATTTATATGATTAGATTATGTTTTGAATTGGTTTTGAAGTGAAATTAGAATATATTTTTACCATTTTATCCAATGGTGGTCATTGGAATAAATTTCACTTTGAAATCGGACTTAAACTAGTGTCAATCTTTTGATACTTATTGTTTCATAAAAACACGCTTTTTGCTCTGGCAGCGGGAATTAATTATTAAATTAATTAATGTGACTTATATGATTTGAATTTTGTAAAATAGACTTCATTTTTGAATTCGGAATATCAAATATAGCTTAGGGTGAATTTTTGGTAATTTTCTGAAAAACTTCAATTTTTGATGAATAGTGAAACCACTAAGTGGTAATCAAGCAAACTGATTTTTCAGTTAAATGAAAGTTTACCACTAATGTGTACTGAATTTTGAAAATCCGACATACATGGTTGTCATTAAGAAGTAAAATGTGGTTCAATGAGATTATAATATTTTTTTGGTGAATAGTAACTTATTAAGTTCTTAATCGCGATTAGTGGTAATTAGGGTAGTTTAAGGTATAAATAATGCTTTAATAATATGAAATGACCTATAAACATGTCCCAACCTTATTGGTTGTGTCATGGCCGACCAGGACATTCCATGGGTCAACTTGGGGACCCCATGGATCCACTTTTGTTGGGAAATGACATAAATTACTTTTTATTTAATGTTAAAATGACACAAACAAAATATGTTTTACGAAAACAATTTTTAAGTTGGGTTATACAAGTACAAATTTTGATTATAAATAGTCATTGGAAATATAAAAAGATTCCCTATATCATAGTATTTTTTTATGATTTTTAGACATTAAATAAATTAAATTATTTATGACATAATAATGATGCAGCGATGACATCATTATTTGATAATTTAAATAAAAGGGAAAGATAATGTAAAATCTAAAACCTACACATGGCCAAAACCAATTGGATGAGTGTATTTAGAACCCTTATCACCTTATCCACGAATTATATCAATATGGGACCTTTTGAAACTGAAACACATTTTCAAATAATGTAATATTTCTTTACTTTCCAAAAGTGCCCCTCCTCTCCTCTTATAAAAGGCCCCCACCTCTACCTCATTTCACACACTCTTCAAGCCTTTGGCTCGGCCAAACCCTGCCCATTTTCTCTCTCCACATCCCTCTCCTCATCCTAGAGGATTCCCTTTGGGCATAATCCTTTCAAAGTAAGCCTTTAGGCTCAAATCAAAAGGAGTTACACTTTTTAAGGTAATTCTTTCTCTAATGTTCATTTGTTTTATTTTGCTTCTCCAACCCCCTAAACTCTTTTTATTTACTTCCTTTGTAACAACACCAGTATCTTCAATATACTAGGATGTTGTTATAAGATTTATTTGAGCTACACTCTCACACAACTACATCAAATGGTTAAAGAATATACGGTTTCCGTGGATGGAGAAATTCTGCCTCCCGAAACAATGATTGTTCAACACTCATTTAACACCTTCATAGGTGGCCATTATGATGTAACTATTTTTATATATAATATATAATATTTTTATGTTTTCCTTAAGTTTCTGTTTTTTCATTTTGGGCATACCTTTATGGTTTCCATTATGGGTAAAACACGATATCTTCATTTTAGGAAGCGCGGACTACCGCCCCCTAAAAGTGATTTGATTCGTTAATACCATATGTGGGATGTGTAAAGGATAAAGTTAATGATATTATATATGTTATTATACTGGAATTATAATATACTCTTATATCATTATGATTCCATTCCAGAAAATATGAAATAGAAATGGAAGTAGGGTTCATGCGTACGTACGGCTTACCGTCTCCATGAACGGTGCATTTCATTTCTTACCTCTAAATGTGATGTAATATTATAAATGCATGTATTTACTGGATATATATGACATATATGATATCTAAATCATGAATACCATTCTGGATATAATGAACCTTTGACCAAATTAACAACATGTAAGTGTAAGAAGTCCATTGTTGACTTAAGAACCAAATACCGACAAAATGAACATTATTAACTTAACTGATTACATGATGTTCATAACATGGTATAAAAGGAATAATGAACTTGAAAAAGATTCATAATAAAGTAGAGATTAACTCAAGTTTATTATTCCGGAGATTAAAGAACGGTCGGGTCAAGTCGGATACGAGGTATGGGACTTCGTCTCAATCTCCTTTCGTTGAGGCATATTTTATTTTATACACAACTTTCTTTTATACGGTGTATAAACCCCTTTGACTTTTACGTTTATTCAAAAGGAATCTTTTTTATACGAAGCGTTTACTAAACGACAAAAGGGAATGTTTTTTTGTCGTATGTATGCAGCGACAACGACTTCTCCGCCGTCGTAACTGTTATTTGAGTTTCGGCTTCCTCTACAAGCCATACCTTCTTTTTAAAAGAAAAATAAATACCATGTTTTACTTTTCTTTTATTTTGGTATTGAAAATGGTTTTCATAATGTTTTTATTATATCAATGTGTTGTATTGATATCTCGTGATTGAAATGTGGAAATGTTATGTTTCCTTTGTGCATGTTTTATGTGATATGATTATGTTATGGTTCTTGGGAATTATTATGAAGACGGGTGGTTCCGTGATAAACTAAGGGCCGGTGAGCCTGTTATAGCTCTCCAATGCATTGGGTAATGCGAAGGAGTGAAACGTTAAGGTTTCTCTGAAGAGATTTTAGGGAATATACTGTGATGGGTATTCCAAACGTAACCAAGAGGGTTACTCCCTACGTAAGAATGTTATGAATGCCTCAAGTTACCTTTATGTCTTATGATTTATATGATTTATTCATGATTTTATGAGGTGTGTTAAAGTGCCTATGCTTTATGGGTAAAGTATGATTTCATTGTTATGTATATATGAACTCATGTTTCCTTTCCATGTTTTTTATAACCCATACTGAGTTTTTATTCTCATCCCATGTTTTTGAAATGTTTTTCACAGGTCAAGGGAAAGGTACATGATAGGATGATAGAGTCAAGGATGTGTCAAGAGATAATCCATGTTTTATTTTAAATGTGTTTCCATTGATGGGAATGAAGAATACTATCTTTATGTAACCACTTTGTTTATATGTGGAATGTAATGCAAGTTTTATGATCTAATTCTCTAAAACTCTAAACCCGAAAAGATCCTCAATGTGTAATCTTGTAATAACTCAAGATTTAAGTAAGGATTAAGGCTGGGGCCTTATAGTTGGTATCAGAGGTCGGTTTAGATAACTTTAGGAGTTAGAATTATATTAAATGATTATCCAAAAATATTTTTTTTTGAAATGATATAGCATTTACGGATTACCATGTTTCTTCATCTAAGACATGTTTGTTCAGAATGGTTTTCCGCAGAGGAAACAGGGAAGCAGTGATAGGAAGGCATACAGAAGGAAATAACCTTCCGAATCAGCATCCAGAAATGGTCGGAATTGGAACTGAATAGTTTCTTGCAGTAATGGCGCAGTTGACTCAAGCGATAAATGGCGGTGGTATCCATGCACGAGATCAGGCAGATCAACCGCAGAGGAACATGTCAGTGGTGGAACATTTCATGAGGCAACATCCACCATCATTCAGAGGATCATCTGACCCTGTGCTAGCCAAAGGGAGGATTAAAGCACTGGAGAAGATTTTTGATGTCATGGTATGTTCAGACAATCAAAAGGTTAGTCTTGCTATTTACCGTTTGGAGGGTGAAGCAGATCAGTGGTGGTCTATGGTTAAGAATATCAGGGACGCCGATGAGATTGATGCTCTTGACTGGGATGAATTCAAAGGTATGTTTCTTGAGAAGTATTTTCCTAAGGCTGTTCGACTTAGGATGGAAAAGAAATTCTTGGAATTGAGGCAAGAGGAAGACTCAGTGGCTACCTATGAAGAAAGGTTCACTCGTTTGGCAAGGTATGCTCCAAATTTTATCCGAGACCTTGATAGTAAAATCAATCATTTTTACTCAGGATTAAAGCCAAAATACCAAAGGGAATTAGCTTCTCGTGAGTTTAAAAGTTATGAAAAGCTTGTTCGATGTGCTGAGAAGATGGAAATGAATGTTACCTTGCACACGTCGTTGAAAATAAAGGAACTGTTCAGATTAATGATGTGCCAGTGGTAAATGAGTATCCTGATGTTTTTCCTGATGAGTTGCCTGGAATAATACTAGATCGGGAAGTTGAGTTTACTGTTGACTTAGTTCCTGATGCTAAGACAATTTCGAAACCCCCTTATCGAATGGCACAAATTGAACTTTTAGAGTTGAAGGAGCAATTGCAAGATTTATTAGAGAAAGGTTTCATTAGACCTAGCACATCACCATGGGGTGCTCCTGTTTTATTTGTTAAAAAGAAAGATGGTTCTACGAGACTTTGCATTGATTATAGAGCCTTGAATAATATCACTGTTAAGAACAAATATCCTTTTCCTCATATCGATGATTTGTTTGATCAGCTCCAGGGAGCTCTGTTTTTTTCAAAGATTGACTTGAGATCGGGGTACCATCAGCTGAAGGTAAATGAGGTAGATATTCCGAAGACCGCGTTCCGTACGAGATATGGCCATTATGAATTTGTAGTAATGCCTTTTGGGCTAACCAATGCACCTTCTATATTCATGGACTTAATGAATATAATTTTCCATGAGTTTTTGGATAAGTTTGTGGTGGTTTTCATTGATGATATTTTGGTGTTTTCTAAAAGTAAAGAGGAGCATGAAAAAAATTTAAGGGTTATCTTGGAAACCTTAAAAGAAAAGAAACTGTATGGCAAATTTAGCAAGTGTGAGTTTTGGTTGCAACAAATTTCTTTCCTTGGTCACATTGTTTCTAAAGATGGAATAACTGTTGATCCTGAAAAAACAAAAGTTGTGGAAGAATGGACAAGACCCACAAATGTAACCGAGATTCGTAGCTTCCTTGGTTTGGCGGGCTATTACCGAAGGTTTGTTAGAAATTTTTCACGGTTATCTAGTCCAATGACTAAGCTAACTCGGAAGGGTGTTAAGTTTATCTGGACAAAAGAATGTGATGATTGTTTTCAGGAATTGAAAAGAAGATTGGTGAATGCTCCAGTTTTGGCACTACCTTCCAGGAATGGTGAGTTTGTTATATACAGTGATGCTTCATTGAAAGGACTTGGTTGCGTCCTAATGCAGAATGATCAGGTAATTGCTTATGCTTCACGACAGTTGAAAACTCATGAGGTAAATTACCCTACACATGATTTGGAACTAGCTGCTGTTGTTTTTGCTTTAAAAATTTGGAGGCATCATTTGTATGGAGTAAAGTGTGAAATATATACCGATCACAAAAGTTTAAAGTATATATTCACTCAGAAAGAGTTAAACATGAGACAAAGGAGATGGCTGGAATTAATCAAGGATTATGATTGTACAATTCATTACCATCCGGGAAAAGCAAATAAAGTGGCTGATGCTTTGAGTCGAAAAAGTAATGCTTCATTAACAATGTTGCGTTTAGAACGTGATCCTTTAGATAACGATTTGATGAACTTTGGCATAGAAGTTGTTGGTGCAGGAAGTCCTTCTGTTTTGTTTCAGGTATCAGTGAGATCATCTCTATCAGATAGAATCAAGCAAGCACAGAAGCAAGACAGTGAGTTGCAGAAAAAGGTAGAGCTGGTTCAGAAAGGTAAGTTGCCTGAATTCAACATTGATAGTGATTGCGTTTTGATATTTGGGAAGAGATTGTGTGTGCCTTGTGATTCACAGTTGAAGAGAGAGTTGTTATGTGAAGCTCATAGTTCTCCGTTTTCAGTTCATCCGGGCAGTACTAAGATGTATAGAGATCTGCGGGAGTATTACTGGTGGGATGGAATGAAAAGAGATATTGCTGATTTTACTGTGAAGTGTTTGACTTGTCAGCAGGTTAAAACAGAGCGGAAGTTACCGAAAGGGATGCTTCAGCCTTTACCAGTGCTAGAGTGGAAATGGGAGAATATATCCATGGACTTTGCTGTTGGATTACCGAAGACATCTCGAGGTAGTAATGCAATCTGAGTTATTGTTGATCGCTTGACCAAATCTGCTCATTTCCTTGCTATACGAGATACTTTCTCTCTTGATCAACTTTCCCGTCTGTATCTTAAAGAGATAGTCAGGTTACATGGAGTTTCTCTCTCCATTGTATCGGATCGTGATCCCAGGTTTACTTCTAACTTTTGGAAAGGGCTTCAGAAGTCGTTGGGTACTGAATTAAATTTTAGTACAGCTTTTCATCCTCAATCAGATGGGCAGTCAGAACGAACAATTCAGACATTGGAGGATATGCTACGAGCTTGTTCTATGGATTATCAGGGAAGTTGGGACCAACATCTTTCTTTGGTTGAGTTTTCATATAATAACAGTTTTCATTCCAGTATACAGATGGCACCATTTCAGGCATTATATGGGAAGCGGTGTCGAACACCAGCTTTCTGGGATGAAGTGGGTGAAAGGAAGTTGATGGGACCAGAATTGGTAGAAGAGATGGCAGAAAAAGTTCAGCTGATTCAGAAACACATGAGAACAGCTCAGAGCAGGCAGAAGAGCTATGCGGATAATCGGAGGAAGGATCTATCTTTCGAGGTAGGTGATCATGTTTTTCTCAAGGTTTCTCCTTGGAAAAGTGTGATGAGATTTGGTAGGAAAGGAAAGTTGAGTCCAAGGTTCATTGGACCATACGAAATTCTGGAAAGAGTTGGATCAGTTGCATACCGAGTGGCTTTACCTCCGAGTTTATCTCAGGTACACAATGTTTTTCACGTTTCGATGTTGAGAAAGTATATGCCAGATCCATCTCATGTTTTGAGTCCAGAGGTAGTTCAGCTGGAAGAGAACCTATCTTATGAGGAACAACCGGTCCAGATTCTTGACCACAGGGAGCAAGTGTTACGGAATAAGGTGATTAAGCAGGTAAAGTTTTTGTGGAAAAACCACATGGTTGAAGAGGCAACATGGGAATCTGAAAATGCAATGAGGGATAAGTACCCCCATTTATTCGATAAGTAAATAAATTGCTGGGATGCAATTTTCTAAAGGGGGGAAGGATGTAACATCCCAAGTAAGTAATGAATAATAGATATTTTTATCTATGTCTATTAATGATTAATATAGTGTTATAGGTGCTTAAAATGAAAATGAAAACAATCTTATGCATGGAATACACTAATATTCTTAAAAGATTGTTTTAGTGCCTTTTGATGGCAAACCATTTTTGAATCTATATTTTGACAATTTTATAAACTATGTTTGTCAAAATAAACTTATTCTTTATGATTGGGACATCAAAATTTACCTTGTGTGAATTTTTGTTATTTTTCTGACAATGTTCATTTTTTAATGAATAGTGAAAAATACTGCATTTTACATCAAAACTGCTTTTTATCCTAATTTATTTATATGATTAGATTATGTTTTGAATTGGTTTTGAAGTGAAATTAGAATATATTTTTACCATTTTATCCAATGGTGGTCATTGGAATCAATTTCACTTTGAAATCGGACTTAAACTAGTGTCAATCTTTTGATACTTATTGTTTCATAAAAACACGCTTTTTGCTCTGGCAGCGGGAATTAATTATTAAATTAATTAATGTGACTTATATGATTTGAATTTTTTAAAATAGACTTCATTTTTGAATTCGGAATATCAAATATATCTTAGGGTGAATTTTTGGTAATTTTCTGAAAAACTTCAATTTTTGATGAATAGTGAAACCACCAAGTGGTAATCAAGCAAACTGATTTTTCAGTTAAATGAAAGTTTACCACTAATGTGTACTGAATTTTGAAAATCCGACATACATGGTTGTCATTAAGAAGTAAAATGTTGTTCAATGAGATTATAATATTTTTTTTGGTGAATAGTAACTTATTAAGTTCTTAATCGCGATTAGTGGTAATTAGGGTAGTTTAAGGTATAAATAATGCTTTAATAATATGAAATGACCTAGAAACATGTCCCAACCTTATTGGTTGTGTCATGGCAGACCAATACATGCCATGGGTCAACTTGGGGACCCCATGGATCCACTTTTGTTGGGAAATGACATAAATTACTTTTTATTTAATGTTAAAGTGAAAATGACACAAACAAAATATGTTTTACGAAAACAATTTTTAAGTTGGGTTATACAAGTCCAAATTTTGATTATAAATAGTAATTGGAAAGATAAAAAGATTCCCTATATCATAGTAGTTTTTTTATGATTTTTATACATTAAATAAATTAAATTATTTATGACATAATAATGATGCAGCGATGACATCATTATTTGACAATTTAAATAAAATGGAAAGATAATGTAAACTCTAAAACATAAACATGGCCAAAACCAATTGGATGAGTGGATTTCAAACCCTTATCACCTTATCCACGAATTATATCAATGTGGGACCTTTCGAAACCGAAACACATTTTCAAATAATGTAATATTTCTTTACTTTCCAAAAGTGCCCCTCCTCTCCTCTTATAAAAGGCCCCCACCTCTACCTCATTTCACACACTCTTCAAGCCTTTGGCTCGGCCAAACCCTGCCCATTTGCTCTCTCCACATCCCTCTACTCATCCTAGAGGATTCCCTTTGGGAATAATCCTTTCAAAGGAAGCCTTTAGGCTCAAATCAAAAGGAGTTACACTTTTTAAGGTAATTCTTTCTCTAATGTTCATTTGTTTTATTTTGCTTCTCCAACCCCCTAAACTCTTTTTATTTACTTCATTTGTAACAACAACAGTATCTTTAATATACTAGGATGTTGTTATAAGATTTATTTGAGCTACACTCTCACAAAACTACATCAAATGGTTAAAGAACATACGGTTTCCGTGGATGGTGAAATTCTGCCTCCCGAAACGATGATTGTTCAACACTCATTTAACACCTTCAAAGGTGGCCATTATGATGTCACTATTTTTATATATGATATATAATATGTTTATGTTTTCCTTAAGTTTATGTTTTTTCATTTTGGGCATACCTTTATGGTTTCCATTATGGGTAAAACATGATATCTTCATTTTAGGAAGTGCGGACTACCGCCCCCTAAAAGTGATTTGATTCGTTAATACCATATGTGGGATGTGTAAAGGATAAAGTTAATGATATTATATATGTTATTATACTGGAATTATAATATACTATTATATCATTATGATTCCATTCCAGGAAATATGAAATAGAAATGGAAGTAGCGTTCATGCGTACGTACGGCTTACCGTCTCCATGAACGGTGCATTTCATTTCATACCTCTAAATGTGATGTAATATTATAAATGCATGTATGTACTGGATATATATGACATATATGATATCTACATCATGAATACCATTCTGGATATAATGAACCTTTGACCAAATTAACAACATGTAAGTGTAAGAAGTCCATTTTTGACTTAAGAACCAAATACCGACAAAATGAACATTATTAACTTAACTGATTACATGATGTTCATAACATGGTATAAAAGGAATAATGAACTTGAAAAAGATTCATAAGAAAGTAGAGATTAACTCAAGTTTATTATTCAGGAGATTAAAGAACGGTCGGGTCAAGTCGGATACGAGTTATGGGACTTCGTCTCAATCTCCTTTCGTTGAGGCATATTTTATTTTATACACAACTTTCTTTTATACGGTGTATAAACCCCTTTGACTTTTACGTTTATTCAAAAGGAATCTTTTTTATACGAAGAATTTACTAAACGACAAAAGGGAATGTTTTTTTGTCGTATGTATGCGGCGACAACGACTTCTCTGTCGTCGTAACTGTTATTTGAGTTTCGGCTTCCTCTACAAGCCATACCTTCTTTTTAAAAGAAAAATAAATACCATGTTTTACTTTTCTTTTATTTTGGTATTGAAAATGGTTTTCATAATATTTTTATTATATCAATGTGTTGTATTGATATCTCGTGATTGAAATGTGGAAATGTTATGTTTCCTTTGTGCATGTTTTATGTGATATGATTATGTTATGGTTCTTGGGCATTATTATGAAGACGGGTGGTTCCGTGATAAACTAAGGGCGGGTGAGCCCGTTATAGCTTTCCAATGCATTGGGTAACGCGAAGGAGTGAAACGTTAAGGTTTCTCCGAAGAGATTTTAGGGAATATACTGTGATGGGTATTCCAAACGTAACCAAGAGGGTTACTCCCTACATAAGAATGTTATGAATGCCTCAAGTTACCTTTATGTCTTATGATTTCTATGATTTATTCATGATTTTATGAGGTGTGTTAAAGTGCCTATGCTTTATGGGTAAAGTATG
Source organism: Viscum album (assembly GCA_963277665.1). Taxonomy (NCBI): domain Eukaryota; kingdom Viridiplantae; phylum Streptophyta; class Magnoliopsida; order Santalales; family Viscaceae; genus Viscum; species Viscum album. Next base: position 1,088,566,786 of record OY728156.1, read on the forward strand.
ATTTCATTCTTATGTATATATGAACTCATGTTTCCTTTCCATGTTTTTTATAACCCATACTGAGTTTTTATGCTCATCCCATGTTTTTGAAATGTTTTTCACAGGTCAAGGGAAAGGTACATGATAGGATGATAGAGTCAAGGATGTGTCAAGAGATAATCCATGTTTTATTTTAAATGTGTTTCCATTGATGGGAATGAAGAATACTATCATTATGTAACCACTTTGTTTATATGTGGAATGTAATGAAAGTTTTATGATCTAATTCTCTAAAACTCTAAACCCGAAAAGATCCTCAATGTGTAATCCTGTAATAACTCAAGATTTAAGTAAGGATTAAGGCTGGGGCCTTATACATAATGTTTCTGTGGATGGAAAACTAACGCCTCACGAAACGATGATTGTTAAAATACATCTTAACGCCTCTCATGGTGGCCATTATGATGGCAATGTAATTAAATATGATACTAATGATATATATTTTATATATAAGCTTCTGTAATTCCATTTTATTTCATACCATTATTCGTTTCATGTTGTATATACATACGATAATTTCATTTCAGGAAGTGCAGACTACCGCCCCCTTAAAATGATATGACTCGTTCATACCACACATGGAACGTATAAAGGATGGTGTTAATGAACTTAAGTAACATATATAAAATATTATATTATACTGTAATAGTAATATACCTATGTATCATTTGGATTCGATTCCTTTAAAATAAAAATTAAATGGAAGTAGCGTTCGTGCGTACGTACGGACTACCGTCTCCACGAACGCGATGAGATTCATTCTCCATCGTATCCATTCAAGTCATATTCTCATTTTAGGGTTAAAAATAATGTTAATATCATTCTGATTATGAATAATATATAATCTATCCATTAAAAACATGTCTTACATAACCAAACATTTAAGAAGAACGAATCGATTATCACCCGAAACGACGATAATACTAAGATATTATTATCAAATCAATATTAAAAGATCATATATGATATCATAATAATGTATATGATTATTTTATAATTTAATAACAATTATTTCACCATTATACAGGAGGTTAACCTACCCCAACCAAGGAAAAGTACAAGGTATGGATTTATTTCGCAATCTCTTCATTATCCGAGATTGTTTATACATAATTATCTACTGGGACCTTGTTATCATCCACGTCCATGTTTCTTCAAAATGTATTTCAAAACATTTTCAATATTTAAAAGAATATGGGTTAAAGTCATTTATACCCTTGTTTGACTATCTATAAGAGGTTTATAAGGGAATCTTTTCATCGTTTTCCAAACAAGTTGCTTTTTAACCTTTTCTACAGAATTAAGATAAGAATGTTTTTTTAACTTATACGGGGGGTGCGGTTATTTTCCGCCGTTATAAAATCGTCAAAGCTTCCCTTACAAGCTTATAAGAACTTTTTCAAAAAATGTTTTATTTTATATGGCTCTTAAATGATTTCAAAAATAGAAAGAGATATTTCTCTAAAAAGTGTTTTGATTTCATCTATGTCAACATCCTTTGACGGATTTTACGCTTATTTGAAGTTGATTTATTATGATACAAAACTTCTATATTGTATTGAAGGTTTTGTGATATGTTTGACTATGGATGTGCTATTTTTATACCATTCATAGTTTATGGTGAAATTATTGATATTTCGTATGCTAGTTTTAATACGAATGTTTATGTTATGTTTAAACCTTTTCATATGGGAATGCATTGGACTTAATATGTGACGGGTGGAGCCCGCTATAGCTCCTCGATGCATCGGTAGGTCTCATGAGACAATCTAGTGTCTTGGCACAAGGCCTTGGCAAAAAATCTTATTTGTAGTCTTGGCACGAGGCCTTGGCTATGTGGTTATGATAGTCTGGCATTATGCATTCCAACATTATGATAGTGGTTTTTTATTTTTTCATGTGATTATTCGATTAGTAGAATATCCATGTGAATAAGTAAATGGAATTATTTCATTTTACTTTTGCCATACTATGTTGAAGTTCAAGTTTAAAAGGCTTTTGTTTTAGTAATGCATTGCCTTAAATGTTTATGCTTATTTTGAATGTTCCGCTATATTGTTATCCTTACTGGGCATTTGAGCTCAACCCTTTTCTATGTTTTATTTTTCCAAGGATGTGAAGAAGTATGTTATGAATGACCTGAAGGGATATTATGAGGGGATAATAGTGTGGATTGTGGAAACATTATGTTGTTGTATTAGTTTTTCATTTTATGATGTAATGTAAAACTTATGAATATATCTAGTGTTTCCAAGGCTACTAAACCAATCGGTCATTCGAGATTTGATCTTTCTTGTGATCATGCCAATGTTATGTAATTAATGCACTGACTCTGGGTAACTGGGGTCGGGGCGTTACAGTTGGTATCATAGGAAGTTTAGTATAAACCTTGGAAGCTATATTTAGATAAACTCTGATTAGAGCACGTAGACCTAAGTTGAACTTTGAGGATTACTATAGATGAACTTACTAGAATTTTGGTATTGTAGAGATTTTGTGATTTTTCCGAGCAATACATCCCTGTCTGGATACAAGAAGGTAGAGGCGGCTCTGGCACAGATGTACCTAGGGGTAAAACCCGAAAACACCGCTTTGAGCTAGATTCGAACAGGAACTGGTGCACGACAACGGGCCTTGCTGCACTCTTGGTTACGACACTCCCGGGGGATATGCTTAGGATAACCCTCATTTTATTTACAAATCATTATGAAGGGTTTATGAGTATATACTTCCTCAAAGAAAACATTTTTATTATTATGGATTATATCCATAAATAGTTCAATTTATGTTAAGTGTTTTATAAGTATGGGATTATGTATTTCGATTCATAAACTGATCTAGTCTATGCCATTGTTTAGAAATGGTGCCTAGTGGAAGAAATGGAAACCATATCAATGCACGCACTCCATGTAGGGATTTCCCTCCTGCTCAAGATAATTATAGTGGGGCTGGTGATGCAACTGGTGCCGATCAGCTAATCACCATACTGGGACAACTTACTCAGGTTATGAATAATAACCTTACCCGTACGGAGCACCCTGATCCGTAGTGTGGAAGATCAATGTTAGATCGATTCATGAGGAAACAACCACCAACGTTCAATGGGAGTACAAATCCCTTAGTATCTGAGCAATGGATAAATTCCCTAGAGAAAATATTTCAGGCTTTGGGGAGCAGTGAAAGGGAAAAATTTATCATGGCAGTTTACCGCATCACTGGAGATGCTGATCAATGGTGGTCATTGATTCAAAACATGAAGGAATATGATGAAGTATCAAATATGGAATGGAGGGAGTTAAAAGATCTGTTTTTAGAAAAATACTTTCCTCGCGACCATCGAGCAGATACGGAAAGGCAATTTCCGAGTCTGAGACAAAAGGAGGATGAGAATGTCACAAAGTATGAGGCTAACTTTACAAGGTTAGCGAGGTATGCTGGAGATTATATTCGCAACCCAAGAAGTAAGATTGATCATTTCTTTGATGGGTTAAAACAATTTCTCCGTCGAGCATTATTTTCACAATCCTTTTCATCGTACGAAGACATTGTCTCATGTGCTATCAAGACCGAAAAGGAATTCTCTAAGTCTTATGACATTAAAGCAAAGCAAGAGAAGAAGAGACCTGCTGATCAATCTGGGAATGGAAATAAGGGGAATAAGGGAAAGGTTAAATATCCACCATGTGGTAAATGCCGGAAGAAACATCCTGGTACTTTCTTGAAGGGAATGGGAGTCTGTTACAAGTGTGGTGAAAAAGGCCACCAAGCTCGTGATTGCAAGGGGAATAAGGAAGCTACCAAAGTTCAGTGCTACAACTGCAGGGAGATGGGACATTATGCAAATGAATGTCCTAAGCGTCAGGAGAACTTACATCAGAAAAGGCCAAGGGATCAAGGCCAGGCTTATGCTATCACTACTGCTGAGGTAGAAGCTCTGAAAGACGTGGTGGTAGGTAATTTAATGGTTTCCTCAAGTTTAGCAAATGCATTATTTGATTCTGGATCATCGCATTGTTTCATATCTTCCCAGTTTGCTAAGAAAATTAGATATTTCCAATTTGATTTAATAAGGGAGTTGTCAGTTAAAACTCCTAAGGGAAGTATCGTTGCAACAATGTTTTGTGAATCTGTCCCCATTAGAGCACATAAATTTTCTTTATCTGCTGATCTCATTGTCATACCTATGATTGAGTTTTATATAATCCTCGGTATGGACTGGCTTTCGGACTATTATGCGAAGATTTATTGTAAGATGAAAGAGGTTACGATTCTTGATGATAATGATAAGGAACACCTTATTTTTAGAGCAGAATCGTCACCACCTAATTCTTATTTAGATCCACCCCCAGTAGCTCAACTTAATTCAATTATTGGGGAGTAAGTGAATGAAATAACTGTCGTTGAGGAAAGGAATGTTCAAATAGAGGATGTATCTGTTGTGAAAGAATTTGTAGATGTATTTCCGGAAGATTTACCTAGACATCCTCCAGAACGAGAAGTTGAGTTTTCCATTGATTTGATTCCTGGATCAAGGCCTATATCGAAGACCCCTTATAGAATGGCCACTGTAGAATTAGTCGAACTAAAGAAACAACTAGAGGAATTGAGTAATAAGGGATTTATTTGCCCTAGTGTTTCTCCATGGGGAGCCCCTGTTCTTTTTGTTAAAAAGAAAGATGGATCTATGAGGTTATGTATCGACTACAGGGAGATAAATTCTATAACAATAAAGAACAAGTATCCCCTACCTCGTATTGATGATTTATTTGACCAACTGCATGGATCTCAATACTTTTCAAAGATTTCCCTTCGATCTGGATACCATCAGTTGTGTGTGAAGAAGGAAGACATTCCGAAGACAGCATTTCGAACCAGGTACGGGCATTACGAGTTTACCGTAATGCTGTTTGGATTGACTAATGCACCCTCTGTATTCATGGATCTGATGAATAGAGTTTTCATGGAGTATCTCGATGAATTTGTGGTGGTATTTATTGATGATATCTTGGTATACTCCAAAACCTATGAAGATCATGAAAATCACTTGCGCATTATCTTGAAGACTCTGAGGAGGCATGAATTATATGGGAAGTTTAGCAAGTGTGAATTCTGGCTTCAGGATATTTCTTTTTTGGCCATATTGTCTCTAATGATGGAATCTCTGTTGATCCTTCTAAGACCAAGGCAATCCAAGAATGGCCAGCACCTACGAGTATAACTGAGGTACGTAGTTTTATTGGTTTGGAAGGTTATTATCGATGTTTCGTCCAGAATTTTGCCCGATTGGCTAACCCATTAACGAAGCTCACACGTAAAGGGGTTAAATTTGTTTGGACAAAAGAGTGTGAAGAATGTTTCGAAGAACTGAAGAGAAGATTAGTCAATGCTCCTATATTGACTCTACCATCAGGGAATGATGGGTTCGTTATTTATAGTGATGCATCAAAGAAAGGACTTGGTTGTGTCCTTATGCAGAATGATAGAGTTATTGCCTATGCATCACGACAGTTGAAAATTCATGAACAAAACTATCCTACTCATGATCTCGAGTTAGCAGCTGTGATCTTTGATTTGAAGATATGGAGGCACTACCTCTATGGTGAAAAATGTGAGATTTATACTTATCACAAGAGTTTGATGTATATTTTCTCACAAAAAGAACTCAACATGAGGCAAAGGAGATGGCTTGAATTACTCAAGGATTATGATTGTACGATACACTACCACCTGGGAAAGGAAAACAAGGTGGAAGATGCTTTGAGTAGAAAAGACCATGGAGTTTTGAACATGATGAGAATTGAAAGGGATCCAATTTTCATGGATCTAGTGAAGATTGACATGGGAATAACCAGGGAAGGTGAAACATCAATGCTTTTTCAAATGGTTTCCAAACCTTCTTTACCAGAAAGGATTAAGAGTTATCAGACCGATGATAAAGAATTTTAGAAGAATATTAAAGCTGTGAATGATGGGAGATTGAGAGACTTTGTGTATGAAGATGGAATTTTGAAATTCGGGAAGAGACTTTGTGTTCCCGATTTACCTGATCTAAAAAGGGAATTGCTGGATGATGCTCATAGTTCCAATTTCTCTATACACCCTGGGAGCACCAAAATGTATAGAGATTTGAAGGAACATTTTTGGTGGGACAACATGAAGAGGGAGATTGCTGATTTTGTGTCAAGATGTATGGTTTGTCAACAAGTGAAAGCTGGAAGGCAACAGCCTGGAGGAGTCATGAAACCTCTTCCCATACCGGAGTGGAAATGGGACAATATTACGATGGACTTTGTCATGGGGCTACCAAATACTCCTAGAAGGAACGATGCAATATGGTTTATTGTTGATCGTCTTACCAAGTCAGCACATTTTCTTGCTATAAGAGAAGATCTAACCCTGGAACGTCTAGCACGACTATACATTAATGAAGTTGTGAGACTTCATGGAGTACCCCTATCGATTGTTTCTGATCGTGATCCCCGTTTTACTTCAAGATTTTGGAAAAGTCTTCAGAAATCTCTGGATACTGAACTTCATTTGAGCACTGCTTACCACCCTCAGACAGATGGACAATCAGAACGGACTATTCAAACCCTAGAAGACATGTTGAGATCTTTCTCACTTGACTTTCAGGGTATGTGGGATCAATATTTACCACTGGTAGAATTTTCCTATAACAATAGCTTCCATTCGAGTATTCAGATGGCACCATATGAAGCGTTATACGGAAAGAGATGTCGTACACCAACCTGTTGGGATGACGTTGGTGAAAGAAAACTTGTAGGCCCAGAACTGGTGGAGGAAACGGTGGAAAAGTTGAAAGTAATCCAAAATCACATCAAAGCAGCTCAAAGTAGGTAGAAGAGCTATGCCGATAATCGAAGGAAGGATTTGGAATTTCAATTCAGTGATCATGTTTTCCTGAAGGTATCTCCATGGAAGGGAGTCATACGTTTTGGTAAGTAAGGTAAATTGAGTCCCAGGTACATCAGAACCTTTGAAATTCTAGAACGAATTGGGGCTGTAGCTTACCGATTGGCAATGCCGCCAAGTCTCTCCAAAGTTCACGATGTGTTCCACGTATCTCTGTTGAGGAAATACATGCCTGACCCAACGCATGTACTCACCTATGAAGAATTAGAACTGGAACCCGATCTGTCTTATTGCGAAGAGCCCGTCAAGATTCTTGATACGAGAGAACAAGTGCTGAGAAACCAGACGACGTGTCTGGTAAAAGTTTTGTGGAGAAATCATAAGATGGAAGAGGCAACGTGGGAACCCGAGGAACTTATGATGAAGAACCACCCGAGTATTTTTATGCAGTAATACCCTAGAAATTGCGAGGACACAATTATTTGAAGGAGGGGAGAATGTAACACCCCAAGCTTCCACGGTACGTTTCCCTTCGAATAATGCGATAGCGTGTGTTGTACGCAACCTCGAGTTCTAACACACACCACAACTAATTAAACTGGCCGTTGTGAATAGTAATACCTACTTTTTGAAATCATATATATTTTATATTTCAAAATGGACTTCATTTTTGGATTCGGAATATTGAAATTATCCTAGGCTGAAATTTTGGTACTTTTCGGATAACTTTTATATTTTGATGAATAGTGAAAAATACTAAATTTTAATTAAAAACAACTTTTTTAATCAAAATAATTAATATTGATAAATTATGAATTTGAGTGGTTTTAAAGTATATTTAGAATATATTTTTACCATTTAATTTAATGTTTGTCATTGGACATAATTTCACAATTAAATCAGACATAAACAAGTGTCAATCATTTGATAGTTATTATCTCTTAAAAACACGCTTTTTTATTTTAACAATGGGAATTAATTTTAAATTAATTTCTGCCACTTCGGTGCTTTGAATTTGGAAAAATGGATTACATATTTGGAATCAGGATGTCCAAATTATGTAAATAGGTAACTTTTATTTTTACACATTTTGAATAATTACTGCGGTAAATATTTTATTTACCATGGTTAAAGGGTAAATCCGGTAAATAAGGGTTAAAAAATAATATTATAATAATACAAAATTAACCTAAAACATGTCCTAACCTTATTGGTGGACACATACCCGACCATGGGCATCCTTGGGTCGATTTGGGGACCCCTTGGAGCCACTCGTATGTGGTAGGGACACATTATATTAATAAAATTAAAATAAAAATAAAAATGGCATAAGCTTACATCTTTTAGAAGAACACTTTTTACATAGGGTTATACATGTTGTATTTTCGATTATAAATATTCATTAGAAATCTAAAAGGATTTCCAACATAATGATAGTTTATTTATAATTTTTAGACATCAAATATGTTAAATTATTAATGACACAATAATGATGCAATGTTTACCTCATTAATAAATCATTTAAATAAATAAGATTATAATGATTAAAATATTATCTAAAACCTGTCCAATTCTTATTGGTTGATGTTATTTAGAATATGAGTCATCTTATCTTAGACCTCAATGATTTTTGGTCGATTATAAACCGAATATAATTATATTATAAAGTAATACTTTCACTCTTTCCTAAAGAGCCCCTCCTCTCCCTTATAAAAAGAGACCACTTATACTCATTCCTCACACCTCTCAAGCCACTTGTCTCGTCCAAACCCTGCCCAAATAAGCTCCCCACATCACTCTCCTCCTCCTTGAAGCTTCCCCTTAGGCAGAAAGCATTTCAAGAAGTCCTTTGGTTCCAACCAAAGTGAGTTACCAAAATTAATGGTAACGATTTCTCTTAAATTATTTTCATTTATTTTGCTTCTCCAACCCCCAAACTCTTTTTATTTCCATTCTTTTGTAACAACACCAGTATCCAAAATATACTAGGATGTTGTTATAAGAAGGATTCAAACTACACATACACACAACTCCATCTAATGGATGATGAACATAATGTTTCTGTGGATGGCAAACTAACGCCTCATGAAACGATGATTGTTCAAATACATCTTACCGCCTCTCATGGTGGCCATTATGATGGCACTGTAATTAAATATGATATTAATGATATATATTTTATATATAAGCTTCTGTAATTCCATTTTATTTCATACCATTATTCTTTTCATGTTGTATATACATATGAAAATTTCATTTGAGGAAGTGCGGACTACCGCCCCCTTAAAATGATATGACTCGTTCATACCACACATGGAACGTATAAAGGATGGTGTTAATGAACTTAAGTAACATATATAAAATATTATATTATACTGTAATAGTAATATTCCTATGTATCATTTGGATTCGATTCTTTTAAAATAAAAATTAAATGGAAGTAGCGTTTGTGCGTACGTACGGACTACCGTCTCCACGAACGCGATGAGATTCATTCTCCATCGTATCCATTCAAGTCTTATTCTCATTTTAGGGTTAAAAATAATGTTAATATCATTCTTATAATGAATAAGATATAATCTATCCATTACAAACATGTCTTACGTAACCAAACATTTAAGAAGAACGAATCGATTATCACCCGAAACGACGATAATACTAAGATATTATTATCAAATCAATATTAAAAGATCATATATGATATCATAATAATGTATATGATTATTTTATAATTTAATAACAATTACTTCACCATTATACAGGAGTTTTACCTACCCCAACCAAGGAAAAGTACAAGGTAAGGATTTATTTCGCAATCTCATCATTATCCGAGATTGTTTATACATAATTATCTACTGGGACCTTGTTATCATCCACGTCCATGTTTCATCAAAATGTATTTCAAAACATTTTTAATATTTAAAAGAATACGGGTTAAAGTCATTTATACCCTTGTTTGACTTTTTATAAGAGGTTTATAAGGGAATATTTCCGTCGTTTTCCAAACAAGGTGCTTTTTAACCTTTTCGACAGAATTAGGATAAGAATGTTTTTTTTAACTTATACGGTGGGTGCAGTTATTTTCCGCCGTTATAAAATCGTCAAAGCTTCCCTTACAAGCTTATAAGAACATTTTCAAGAAAATGTTTTATTTTATGTGGCTCTTAAATGATTTCAGAAATAGAAAGAGATATTTCTCTAAAAAGTGTTTTGATTTCATCTATGTCAACATCCTTTGACGGATTTTACGCTTATTTGATGTTGATTTATTATGATACAAAACTTCTATATTGTATTGAAGGTTTTGTGATATGTTTGACTATGGATGTGCTATTTTTATACCATTCATAGTTTATGGTGAAATTATTGACATTTCGTATGCTAGTTTTAATACGAATGTTTATGTTATGTTTAAACCTTTTCATATGGGAATGCATTGGACTTAATATGTGACGGGTGGAGCCCGCTATAGCTCCTCGATGCATCGGTAGGTCTCATGAGACAAACTAGTGTCTTGGCACAAGGCCTTGGAAAAAAATCTTATTCGTAGTCTTGGCACAAGGCCTTGGCTATGTGGTTATGATAGTATGGCATTATGCATTCCAACATTATGAAAGTGGTTTTTGATTTTTGCATGTGATTATTCGATTAGTAGAATATCCATGTGAATAAGTAAATGGCATTATTTCATTTTACTTTTGCCTGTTGAAGTTCATGTTTAAAAGGCTTTTGTTTTAGTAATGCATTGCCTTAAATGTTTATGCTTATTTTGAATGTTCCGCTATATTGTTATCCTTACTGGGCATTTGAGCTCACCCCTTTTCTATGTTTTATTTTTCCCAGGATGTGAAGAAGTAAGTTATGAATGACCTGCAGGGATATTATGAGGGGATAATAGTGTGGATTGTGGAAACATTATGTTGTTGTATTAGTTTTTCATTTTATGATGTAATGTAAAACTTATGAATATATCTAGTGTTTCCAAGGCTACTAAACCAATCGGTCTTTCGAGATTTGATCTTTCTTGTGATCATGCCAATGTTATGTAATTAATGCACCAACTCTGGGTAACTAGGTTCGGGGCGTTACAGTTTAGAATAATTATATATATATATAAATTTTATCGAACTTCTCACCGTCTTTTACCCACCTCCTAGGGGAATTTGGAAATTCACATAAAACATAATTTTACCGCTTCTGTGAGTGGAATTTAGAAAATCCAAGAGACACAGATAATATCAAGGAGTAAAATGTTGTTCTAATAAGATAAAAACAATTTTTTTGTGAATAATAACAATTTAATTTTATTTACCATGGTTAAAAGTAAATAGGGTAATTGAGGGTAAAAATGATATTAATATTACCCTAACACAAGTCTTAATTCTAATGGAAAAGTGTATCTCATCCAAAAAAAACCATAGGAATGAACTATTATCATTTAGGTTCCCTTGGAGTAGATTTGGACATTTATTATTATTTAATTTAATGAAGAGTTAAAAGAGTTAAAATCAATGTTTAATAACTAACACATTATTAATATAGGGTTATACATAAGATAAATTATATTATTATTATTCATTAGAAAGATAAAAATAATTCATACATAATGGTATTTTATTTATAATTTTTAGACATTAAATAATTTAATTTATTTATGACACAATGTTGATGCAGTAATTATGATATTAATTAATTAATAAGATAATTGATATTATAAATACCCAATAGTGTCAAAATTGACATAAAGGAGTTTTTTAAAACAAATATTATATTATTAATTGATATTCTATACATGAAAATCTAAGGTTCAGCAGAAGTACTTATATCCTGATAGGTGTATCATTAATGGACCACTTGGAGGTCGATAGGAAGTTTATAGTTTGTTTATTAACCATATAATATAAAAATACAAAGAGACATGGTAAATGTCAAACTAAACCACTAAGAGTTAAAACTAAAAGATAAGGTTAATAAAGTGATCAAACCTATCTAAAACCTATTGGTTGAATGGATTTTGACCCATCCCCACTTTAGCCTCGATATAAATCAATTTGGAACCATTATAATCCGAATATGAATTTATTATAAAATAATATTTTTAGTTTTTCCTAAGGTACCCCTCACCCGTCTTATAAAAGGGCACTTCTTCTTCTCTGAAATATATACCTTCATAGCCTTTTGGATTGGCCAACCCCTGCCCAAATATCCTCCCAAATTCCATCACTTCAACCTAGAGGCCTTATCTTGATCAGAAAACTAATCTAAGGATCCCTTTTGATCAAATCAGAAGGAAGAACCCGAAGAAGAGGTAATGTTTTCACATCCCGATTTCAAGTTCCTTTCTTCTTCCACATTTATTTATTTGTGATTTCCATTATAAAATAATAACTCCAGTATATTCTATATACTTTTATGTTCTTGTAAATATGGTACAACTATATTAAGTATTATATCCATCATTTGAATGACATGTCACCATACGTGCTTACGTACGGCGTACTGTCTCCACGTCGTGGTGTAATTGTTATTCAAAACATTATTATTTGGATGAGTATGATAATGATGTGTAATTTAATTAAATAATAAATATAACATTATAATGATTATGTATATATGATATACCATCCATTATATATGATTTTAATATCAAAAGAAAGATATTGTCGCTCGTGCGTACGTATGGACTACCGTCTCCACGAACGCGATGAGATTCATTCGTCATCGTATACATTTAACAATAAATATCATTTGATGATTAAAAATAATGTTTAAGGACTTGATATCATTCTGGATATGAATAATATAAAACCTATGGATAAAAAACACACCTTATGTAAGAAAACATTTAAATGAAAAAGAGTAAGTGAACACATGAAACAAAGATAATACAAAATTTTTATTAATGAAACAATATTAAAAGATCATATATGATATCATATTTATGTATATGATTTTTTTTATAATTTAATAACAGTGATATAACTATTATACGAGAGGTTAACCTACCATCAACCAAGGAAAAGTACAAGGTAAGGGTTTATTTCACAATATCGTCATTATCCGAGGTTGTTTATACGTAATTATCTACTAGGACCTCTTTATTATCCACATACATGATTCTTAAAAATTAATTTAAAAAATTCTTACTATATTATAGAATATGGGTTAAAGTCATTTATACCCTTGTTTGACTTTTTATAAGATTTTTAGAAAGGAATATTTTCTTCATTTTTTAAACAAGGTCCTTTTTATCCTTTTCGACAGAATTAAGGTAAGAATGTTTTTTTAACTTATACGGAGGGTGCGTCTATATTCCACCATTATAAAATCATCGAATCATCCCTTAAAATATTTTAAGGATATTTTTAATCTAAATGTTTTCTTTATAATCATGATTTCAAAATAGAAAGAGATATTTCTCTAAAAAGGGTTTTAATTTCATCTATGTCAACATCCTTTGATAGATTTTATGTTTATTGGAAGTTAATATATTATGATACAAAACTTCCATATTGTATTGAAGGTTTTGTTATT